>CM029014.1:78160878-80816451 GCA_016801055.1 Panax notoginseng
TGATCGAACAATCCATACATGAAGTAGATACTTTAATTGTATACGGGGTATATGCAGTAACTAATTATGTCATAATGACATGGTATATAGGATATTGTGGAATCGAGTTATTACAGTTTATGCCTTACCGCAGGGCATGTTTCTAAACCTCTACTCTTGATATTGAGCAAGTTTTTTAACTCATACTTTTACATCTATTTTAATTGATATATGTTCATGCAAACTCTCAACTAACTCCTAACTCCATACTGTGAGGAAGGGTTCCTATCTTTTTTAATGTTATTTCTTATTATGCAAGTCCTAAAATTATGTTATTCTTATGTTATGCAAGTTTATTCCTCAACTTATTATTAATCATGCACGTTCATTAACTCACTTTTTTTATTGAGTAAGATTAATAGCCTTAGCTTATTATTGTTCAAGCAAGGTTTGTTATAATATTCAATGCCAACTTTCTGGTATATTTCTAAGTCATGCTTTCGATGTATAATATTGATTCACTTATAATTCATGACTAGTTCATATCATATTATTGTCGAGCACTTGAAGTGATATCAAACTATATTAATTCAACTAATCCTTAGTTAATGTTCGTTGAACTCTAAATTTCTTTGAAGCTTATCCAAATCAAACTTCCTTTGGTGCGGACTCGTATATTAAAACTGAGACGAACAACCCTATTATAGGGGATTACTTACGCGATGTGTTTAGATGTTTGTGCACAATACATTGTACGAAGGACTGATCCCCATAAGTACGAGAAGTCCCTACAGTCTTATGACTGTTTAGCTTTAAGTTGAAAGAATACTTATAACTTTGGACATAGTTCGTGGTCTTATGACCCTCAGATATATTTCATATTTTGATTCCAGTTTTTGGTTATCATTGACATAATATTATTCAGTTTTTGATGAGCTTATTCGTTGGCAGTATTATTCTAATGTTGTTCGTTGCTATATCTAGTGAGCATTTATTTTGCTCACTCTTGCATAAATATAACTATTGAAACTAAGGTTGAGAAGGTCGATGAACCTACCACAAACAAAGGAAAAGGAAAATGTACAAGTGATGAAGACTTGTAATTTATTGGCTTTTATGTTGATAGGCTTTATTTAAATGATGTGATGTAATTATTTAATTTCCGCACTTGTTTTATGTTAAAGGTTAGATTACATGGGAGGCTTTTAATTTAATGATGTTACCCTTTTAATGGGAGAATTTATGGTTTAAATTCTATTATTTTGAGTAGTTAGAAATTAATGTTTTTATCAAGTGAACACCAAATCTTGTAGAAATGAAGTACCTGGATTTGGGGGTGTCACATCGTCCAACCTTACTAGACAGAGTAAAGGAAGTGGAACTCCAGGATGAGGAGTATGAGAAGATCAAGAAGAGTGTGTCCAATGGATAGGATGGTAAATTCAAAATCAACGATGAGGGATTGCTTAGATTTGAAGGTCGAGTATGGGTTCTATCAGTACCGGAAGTTAAAGGTGTAATTTTGAATGAAGCTTATAGCACAAGGTATTCAATTCACCCAGGGAGTACGAAGATGTATCAGGATCTTCGTTAACATTTTTGGTGGCCGAATATGAAGCGAGAGGTTGTTGAGTGTGTTACAAGGTGTCTGACCTATCAAAGAGTTAAATCAGATCATTAGAGGCCAAGTGGTTTGCTACAACTTTTAGGGATAGCAGAATGGAAGTGGGAGAATATTACGGTGGATTTCGTGGTAGGTCTTCCAACGACTTAGAAGTGTTATGATGCTATTTGGGTGATTATGGATCGATTGACGAAATCAGCCCATTTCTTACCAATCAAGATTAGATTTAATTTAGATCAGCTGGCAAAAATGTATGTAAAGGAAATCATCTCAAGGTATAGAGTTCTAATATCAATAGTGTCAGACAGAGATTTACGTTTTATGTCGAACTTTTAGAAGCGACTATAGGAATGCATAGGAACATAACTAAGAATGAGCAAGGCGTACCATCCTCAAACCGATGGGTAGAGTGAACGAACAATCCAGACATTAGAGGATATGCTTAGAGCTTGTGTCATGGATTTCAAGGGAACATGGGATGACCATCTTCCATTGGTGGAGTTCGCCTACAATAACAGTTATCACACAAGTATTGATATGCCGCTCTACGAAGCATTATACGGTAGAAAGTGCAGAACTCCATTATGATGGATGAAGTCGATGAAAGACAACTGCTAGGACCAGAACTTGTGCAGCAGACAGCTGAAATAGTAAAATCGATCAGTGCTAGATTGATAACTGCTCAAGACAGGCTGAAAAAATATGCTGATCAACACAGACATAATTGAGAATTTAAAGTCGAAAGTTCAGTTTTCTTGAAAGTGTCTCCCTAGAAGGGGAAAATTTGATTTGGCAAGAAAGGGAAACTAAGCCCGAGGTTAATTGGACCCTTCGAGGTATTATGAAGAGCGGGTGAAGTGGCGTCTAAGGTAGCTTTACCTCCAGAGCTAGTACACATTCATAATGTTTTCCATGTTTCAGTGCTACGTCCGTACAAGCCCGATTACAAACATGTTATAGAGTATGAACTGTTACAATTTGAAAAAGATTTATCTTACGAAAAAGTTCATGTTCAGATAGTTGACAGGAAAGGGCGAGTACTCAGAAAAAGAGTAATACCTTCTGTTAAGGTAATGTAGAGGAACCACAACGCTGAGGAAACTACGTGGGAACTGAAAGTAGTATGCATACAAGCCAATCATGTATAATGATAGAGCATATACTTTGTAATCAATTTTATTTATTTATTAATAAAAGAATTGTTTATTAAAGGCATTTTGTGACGCCCCCAAATAGGTCCACACAACCCATTCTGAGTCGTCAAATACATGGTACAGAAAATAACTACAAATTTCATTATTACAATTACCGTGCAAAATACGACAACGCATATACTGTGAGTTTTAATACAAATGTTGTTTTGTAGACAATATCCAAACTCAAATAAAGTCCTCATTACAATTATTGATACACTATTTTACAAAATAGTGAGGACTGCTATAAAAACCGTCTTGAACCATCACTCTACACCCCGACTAGTACCAGCCTCATTACATTTATTAACACACTATTACATAGAATAGTGAGGACTACTAACTAATACTATCATTCGAACCATCACTCCGTTTCCCGACTTACCCCAGCTACGTTCTCATTTTCTGAAGAGAACAGTGAAAGAAAGGGTGAGCTCAACTAGCCCAGTAAGAAATATTATGACCAAGATAATGCAGAATAAATTATCATTAGCCTTCAATAATGTTAAACTGATAAAATATAATAGACATCAAGTTTAACTGCAGCGGAACAAGCAATCCATTAAAAGAGTCAAGTAGAAAATAAACTCTACCATCTTTTATGATTTAAAAGGTTTTTCAACACTGTTATCGCTGGGGACTCAGCTTAATAAAATAATCCACATCATCGAATCACCCCTGCACTACGGCCAAGGATATTCGTGTATTCATTAATGGTCATGATCATGCCAACAACTGTCCATCAATGCACTACGGGCCAATGAGGACTTTTACCACATCATTTGTAACATTACGGTTATGATTATACCGAATAATCCCTGGTCATAATCATACCAAGTCCATCTATGCACTACAGGCCACAGATGACTTTCAACATTTTATAAACATGAGGATGATAACAATGATATAAGAATTCAATAAAACAAGTTCAAGAATTAATTTATCCAAGAATTAACAACGTCCAAATTGTCAACATGATACTGCTTTGTAGAGTAAAATTCAAGAATACTTAGAAGAATATTTTCATGAAAAGATACTAGATGAACCGCAATTATCAAGGATATTCCACTAATTTCATAGAGTATAGAAGTCAAAACTTAACCAACTGAGTATAATAAAGAATGGAATAACAAAAGAAATCACCATGCATGCGATAGACCGCACAGACAGGTTATTCCAACAGAATAATAAATAATGGAACCAGGTCCGGCATAAACGCATAGACAGGATATTCCGACAGAATAATAAATAATGGAACCAGGTCCGGTGTAAAACACACAGACAGGATGTTCCAACAGAATAATAATAAAAACGGAACCAGGTCCGGTGTAAAACACACAGACAGGATGTTCCAACAGAATAATAGAAGAATGTCACCAAGTATAGGGTAGACCGCGTATACAGGTTATTCCAACAGAATAATAAGAAATGGAATAACAACAGTTCTCTTCATGAATAAGAAAGAATAACACCCCTTACCGTTTTAAAGAAGAGCTGAAATAAGGAAGTAGTTAAGTAGCAGAATACTCTTCTTCTCTCTCTCTCTCTATAGTTTCTCTCTATAGTTTCTCTCTCTAGAGTTCATTGAATTCGTAAGAAATAATGAAGGAATGAGCTGCTATTTATAGAAAATATAAATGCATAGTAACTAATCCATGAACGGTCCAGATTGATTACTTTAATCTGACGGTCCATATTTAAAGAAAAATCTTTTAAATAAAATATAATATATTCTATTTGTAGAATAACTTTAATAAAGTATTCTGTTTTATATAAAAAGATGTTTCTGTTTTATTACGTTAATAATACGAATAAAATAAAACGTCATTATCGCTAAATAATTCATATTATTAACTGACAATAATTGAATCAAACTGAGTGACTTCTCACATAAGCATTAATAATCAATACCGTGTGCTACTATGCAACCACACGTATTACTGTACTTTTACTACCGAGTAGATCAACAGTAACAATGGTAAAACTTTCGCCGTTATTTTTAATAAAATATTTTTGTCGTTTTCTCAATCCGACAATAATTTCGTTGTGGGGTCCACCAATGATTGTGCCGTTGTACGAATATTCCCTGTTAAAACGAATATTCCCCGGCCAATCGAATATTATATAACAACTTGCGTACTTTGCAAAATTTATAAATATTACCCACAACTATAACATTATATCAAATTAACTCCATAATATTCAAAATGATATTTATAGAAAATTCATCTTTATTTATAAAAGTTGGGGTCTTATATATCTAGCACCCCCCTCTGACGGATCATAAATCCAAGTTGTAAAACTTGAGTTACACAAGATTTAGTGGAAGAAAAAAAAACTAGAGTTTGATTTCTTACCTTGTCATGTGGGATGCCCTTCTTTTCTTTCCTAAGTAAGTTAGGAACTTGGGATGCATGAAACACTTCCTCTTCTTCTTCCGCACAAGATCTGAATCCCTCTCTCTCTCTTTCTCTCTTGGTGTTTTGATGGTTTGGGAGAAAATAAAAGAAGAGGAATGGTGGATAAGATTTCTAACGCTTGACTACTAACAGCTTCTTATAATGAAGCTTTTCAGTTATTCTTGTATGATTAATTTAAATAATCAATCCTTTTGTTTAGCTAACACATCTCCAAATATATACGTATCTATACATATACACATTTAATTTAATCTTATAATATCTCTTCATTTGAAATTTATTTCTTTAAATAAAATTTTCAACTACAAAATCTCTTTCTAGGTTTTAAATTTTCACAACCCTTATTTCTCAATTCTTTTTCAAATAGTAAACCATATAGATTCAGCTTAAAAAATTTAAATTACTCCTCTATTTTCACTCTAGGTTTTAAACTTTAACCTTTAACTTAATCATTCAAGATTCTCTAAATTTTTGGGTTGTCACAATTAACCACAAGTATATTTGAATGAAACAACTCAAAGCTGAGTTAAGGAAAACTTGCATGTTCCGTTTATTATCGTTATGCATTCTATTTAGCTTTGCATGAAGACCTAATATTAATAATATTTATTTCCAAGTATTAGAATAATATTATCACAGTATTTAAATAACCTAAACACATTAACATATAACCCTATCAGTCTATACAGCACATACGACCTAATCTCAAGTCAAACTTTTACAGTCTAAGTCGAGTTCGGTATAATCTGACATCTCGACGGCTTAACAATTATCTTAGATAATTTATTATTAGTCAAAATAATTTTCATGAGCTCATATTAATTTTCAAATAATTATTATCATTTATCATGATTTTTCAATCATTTATATCGCATTTAAATGAATTAAATACCACATAATTCTTTTATCATTAATATTTATTTAATACTAAATATTAATGAAAATCATAACATAATATTATAATATGTTTATAATATATCAAAGTATTTTTAATACCTTAAAATCATATTTATATGATTTTTAATCCTTTAAATTCATTATCCGATAATTACTTTTAATATTAAAATATTAATATTTTCATGACAAAATATCAAAAGTTATATTTTATAACTTAAAATATTTTTATAACACTTAAATCAATTTTATATGATTTTTAAATCATTAATTTTATTTTTTCATAATTTATTTAATATATTTATTAAATAAAATAATTACCATTAATAATAATTTCTTAATGAAATTCATCACAAAATATTAAAAGTTATTAAAAATAACTTAAAATATTTTCTTATACCATAATATAATTTTTTATGAATTAAAATTATTTTTAAATAATTTATTTAATATTATAATTAAATAAATTAAATACCATTATTATTCCAAAAATATTAAATATTTATGAAATATATTCAGAATAATTAAAAACTAACTTTCAGGCTTTAAAATAATTTTTAAGAATTTATTTTGAATTTTTAATAATTAAAAACTATTTTTATCTATTTATTAATTAAAATAATTATTTTCAGAATTTAAGTGTCGCTAAAGATGCATTAGGCGAAAAAACCGTGACTAAAGGTGTTCTTGGGCTGTTCTTCATCAAACCCAGAAACTCATGTCAGTGGACAAGGTTACTACTTTAACCGGTCATAAATCTTGGATCTTCATGTTTCTGGGCAATCTAATTTATTATGATTGTAGTACATATGTACTACTACAACTACAAACAACTTTCATGGCCATCCTACATCTTAACATCAAGTTGTAAGCCATCAAAGTCCTTGTCAAGACATGTACTTCATTTTCTAGGTTACCTAGAAAATGAAAAACAGTCAAGGTACCGACATTGCAGCTTTGAATCTTAGCATTCTGGGCTCGCTTGGTGTGATCTAGTGGTTCATACCTATAACCGAGATGTCAAGGTACAATTCCATATCATCAGATCATAACAACAACATCACATATTACAGATAAAGGCTAGTCAAAGTACTGGTCAGGAAACGCCTATGAAGATTTCTGGGTTACCTAGAATCTTCATCCGGTCAGTTGGTCAACGGTTGTTTGACCACGATTATCTATGATTCTGTTATGGATATAAGTAATATAAAGGCATGATCATGTAGCCTACATGTCAGACTATAAGATCAAAGCACTAACACTTACTAAAACACAAACAGTAGCAAGATCACGGCCCTGCAAAACGTTGTCAGAAATTCTGGGTTTCTGGGTTTGCCCAGTTTTCCAGAATTCGTGCTCGGTCAACGTACTTTGACTGATCGTATCATGAAATATATACATTATCTGGGCTTGATTCAAGTTCTAGATCAAAGACCTTACTACAGAGAACAAATCTATAACATAAAACACACCAAAACATTAACAAGTAAAGATCTAAGGCCTCTAACATATGGCTGTCAGGCCATTTTTTTTTAATTTTTCCAGATTTAAGAAATCTTCAATTTCGAGCACTTTGATGTTATAGATCTGGGATCTAACAACCCAGATCACTAAATGTCATCCTATTACACAACTTTAACCAACAAACAACAACATCTAACATCAAATCATATGATTTCTAGGTTAAGGGTTTTTATACCTTTTTGAGCTTTGATCTTAAATCTGATCTTGGGTTGCTGATCAAGGCTTGCTATAAACTGATCTTAGCTTGGTTTCTCACTCTCTCTCACTCTAGATTTCGAAAATTTTGGAGAGAGAGAGAGTCTTGGAGAAAATGAGAATTAAAGTATGCATTTTTCTCTCTCTTAATCTATATAAATGATATGATTCAATGTATTTGATCTAACAAGTTGGCTGATACAATGGATATATGGCACATGGGAGATATTTAGTTGGTCACCAGCTCAAGATTTTGGCAAGATCTACAAGCAACTTACTAAAAAATTCACAAAAGGGTAAAATAGTCATTTTGCACACAAATTTAATGACATACATGCCAATTGTCCAAATCCTTAGGATTTAGGGGTTGACCCTTAAGGTTTAGGGTTTAACCCTTATATTTTGTAATTTAATTTCTAAGATTTTCAAATCTCGGTTTTCAAAATAGAAAAATAATATTTCTAAATTATAATTAGGGTTTTCTAATTATATTACAAATTTTCAATCATAATTCAAGCTTGCTAATTAGGATTAATATTTTCTAATTAAATTTCGCTAAATTAGCAATTAATTCCATAATTGTACATTAGGGTTTCAAACTTTAAAATTAGGGTTTTCTAATAATCAATTAGGGTTATCTCTAATTAAACATATAATCAATAACATAAAAACTTTTATACTTACCTTCAAGCTCCCAAATTTGGGTTTTTAACTTCCGAATTAGGGTTTCGAATTCTCGGAACTGAAATTAGGTTTTTTAGAACCGGTTTTTATGGTTTCTTATAAATCGTAAGAATATTCTAACTGAACGTTGACATTCTTAATATAATATTAGGGTTTTCCACTGATATAGATTATTTGGTCAACCCTTGACCCTTAACCACATACTGTACAAGTATAAAATCATATACACAGAACATATTCACTTATATACTTAATCCTGAATAATTCACCACAGAAATTTTAAATTCACAAAATTCCTTCCCGGAAATCTCAAATCTATTCACTTATTTTCTGTCTAGGTTTATTATTTAACCTTAATTCAATATTTTAACATTGTATAAATATCCAAATTCTCGGGTTGTCACATTCACCACTTCATCTAAAAATTTTGTCCCCGAAATTTACCTTACACCTTACACCATACACCATTCATACACAGCATCACATGCTACCCAAGACATTCCTCACAAGAGTAAAAATTTTCAAATATTGTTGAGGAGTTATATAGACTATTGTCTGTCATTTTGGCAAAGGTTTTATGGAAATTCACCCGTAAACCGCACTGGTCTTATGAATGTAGTGGGTGATCAACCCGTTCTGCCCTGTACAGGCCCAATAATACTGGTGATTGGACAAAAAAAATTCCCGTTCTTTCTATTCGATCCGCCTTAGGCGCACAAAAAAAATTCTTACCTCAGTCTTTAGCGAAATTCGCACCAAAACAATTTGGTTCGGGAAAATTTTCAAAGAACGCTTAGAGTTTTCATAAAAGTTGGTCTAGCTGAATTAAATAGCTTAGACTCATATCAATAATCAATTTCAATCGAAATATTAATGTATAGCCAAAACCACGTTGGCAAATTAAAATTTTAAAATTAGTTTGAAAATGACGTCATGATGTCGTACTGTATTAACAGCCCGTTTGAGGATGCCGTCATCGCGTGACTTTGTCATAACACATCATACAATAGTGGAACAACGATTTTAGATCAAATTCAACACTAAGTATTCATGTATTTATAACTCCATCAACTTTTTATCATCTCTACACCAGGTTACATGGTACATAAGTGATAAATAAAAATATATTTTGATATTTCAAATCATTATCGTCTAGCCGAAATAAGTAGCATAGACTATACTTTAAACAGTTTAAAAATAATTGCAAATCAATTTTATCATCTCAACAAGTAACGAGGTGTAAATGGCCCGAAGTCCATGCATACACAAGGGTCACCAGGAGTTAACAATAAAAATTTCATTTTCAAAAAGCACATAGTGCGTATTTAGCTTGATGTCAAAAATTTCTAGTCTAGCATAGCTAGAAGATTTGGAAAATCCTAATCTTCCACTAATGATCCATTGCTTAAACAATCTGTCTATTCCTATTATCCTCAATATTCCATTCATAATTAATTCTACCCAGTTCATCAAACCACACTCATGAGTTCAGAAACTTTCCACAATCATATAAGTTTAAGAACTTGTCCTAGTAAGACCTTTGGAGTCCATTCGCTTAGGGGTTCATAAACATTTCATATAATTATGAGTCACGAACGTACCATAACTATGAGTTTTAAGAACTCGTACTTAACCTTATATTCTCTACCTATAGCATATCTATCTGTTATACACATTAGAAAAGAATCGCATTCTTAATAAGTATATAACAAATAACGCGACACAGACATTTCAATGATTATCAGTACTAGAAACTAAGTGGTTTTTTTACACCAAGTACAATTCCCCTCCCATACGAAGAATCATACAACTTAGCTACTGACATGAGTCCTCAATTGAAATCCCAACCTAATCTTAACTCCATTCTCAATATGAATTTCATTCAACTCGTATTCATAATCATTTCCTAAATCTGTACCAATTCATAGTACAACTGACACACAACATTCTTGCCATAAACTTTTCAATTATTCACTTGATCCTTTTCCATACTATAACTTTATCAGATCACGGGGTGATCTCATCGTATATATTACGATTCATTTTTATGCTATGATCGTTTTATTTTACGATCTCCTATCCCTGTACTTTTAGTCTTTTAGACTTTATCTATTCATCACTACTATTCACCTTTATTATCAGTGTTAGGGAACTCTGTATCTTTATTACCCGTCGAGATTCGTCTTTGAATCTTACCGACTCACTAACTCTATTTGAGTTAGTACTTATCCTATTCACTACGGTTATTAGTCTCAGGTAATCCTACCTAAGGTTCATAACCTACAGCTTTGATACCAACTGTGAGAGTCCCAAATCCGGGTCCCAAATCACCACGGATCTGGTGCAATCATTCCATCACTATTGCGGAAGATATAAACATAAATTGTTTATACAATACATTTTACACACTATACCCCAAGGTCGAGTAGCCATAACTTATACATAATTCATAACATATCTAACATATAATGTTAATATTATACATAACTGTTACAATTAAGCTGCACATAAAATCTCAAGCTGAACTTGGCCTTGACCTTTCCTGTATCCGAACGTATTCGTCTTATCTGCAATGTTAATCATGATATAGAAAGGGTGAGCAATAAGTTGGCCCAGCAAGTTTAAGGTCAATAAATTAACGATATATCATGATTGAAAGATTTGAACAAAAGCTGGCTACAGTTCTACAATTTAATTGCGAACTAGCATAAACAAACTATCATAGTTGAACGAACATGAAACATGAACATATATATCTGGACCAAATGGTAATAAAGGTGATAAGCCTTTCATACCTGATGAATACATGCAGTATGCACAGAGTGCGATTTAATAATTTTTAGACATGACAATCAGCAATGAGTAACCACATTTATATTTGAATGAAACAACTCAAAGTTGAGTTAAGGAAAACTTTTCTATTCCGTTTATTATTGTTATGCATTCTATTTAGCTTTGCATGAAGATTTAATATTAATAATATTTATTTCCAAGTATTAGAATAATATCATCACAGAATTTAAATAACCTAAACACATTAACATATAACCATATCAGTCTATACAACACATACGACCTAACCTCAAGTCAAACTTTTACAATCTGAGTTGAGTTCGGTATAATCTGACTTCCTGACGGCTTAATCGGATAAATATCGAGTTTAAGTTCAATTAAACTCTGCCTAAACACTTAACAATTATCTTAGATAATTTATTATTAGTCAAAATAATTTTCATAAGCTCATACAAATTTTTAAATAATTATTATCATTTATCATGATTTTTCAATAATTAATATCGTATTTAAATGATTTAAATACAACATAATTCCTTAATCATTAATATTTTTTAATACTAAATATTAATGAAAATCATAACATAATATTATAATATGTTTATAATATATCAAAGTATTTTTAATACCTTAAAATCATATTTATATAATTTGTAAACATTTAAATTTATTATCCGATAATTGTTTTTAATATTAAAATATTAATATTTTCGTGACAAAATATCAAAAGTTATATTTTATAACTTAAAATATTTTTATAACACTTAAATCATTTTTATATGATTTTTAAATCATTAATTCTATTTTTTCATAATTTGTTTAATATATTTATTAAATAAATTAATTACCATTATTAACAATTTATTAATTAAATTCATCACAAAATATTAAATGTTATTAAAAATAACTTAAAATATTTTTTTATACCATAATATAATTTTTTATGAATTAAAATTATTTTTGAATAATTTATTAAATATTATATTTAAATAAATTAAATACCATTATTGTTCCAAAAATATTAAATATTTATGAAATATATTCAGAATAATTAAAAACTAATTTTTAGGTTTTAAAATAATTTGTAAAAATTTATTTTGAATTTTTAATAATTAAAAATATTTTCATCTATTTATTAATTAAAATAATTATTTTTAGAATTTAAGTGTCGCTAAAGGTGCATTAGGCGAAAAAATCGTGGCTAAAAGTGTTCTTGGGCTGTTCTTCATCAAACCCAGAAACTCATGTCAGTGGACAAGGTTACTACTTTAACCGGTCATAGATCTTGGATCTTCATGTTTCTGGGCAGTCTAATGTATTATGATTGTAGTACTTTTGTAGTACTACAACTACAAACAACTTTCATGGCCATCCTGCATCTTAACAGCAAGTTATAAGCCATCAAAGTCCTTGTTAGACATGTTCTTCATTTTCTGGGTTACCCAGAAAATGAAGAACAATCAAGGTACCTACATTGCAGCTTTGAATCTTAGCATTCTGGGCTCGGTTGGTGTGATCTAGTGGTTCATACATGTAGCCGAGATGTCAAGGAACAATTCCATATCATCAGATCATAACAACAACATCACATATGACAAATAAAGGCTAGTCAAAATACTTGTCAGGAAACGCTTATGAAGATTTATGGGTTACCCAGAATCTTCATCCAGCCAGTTGGTCAACGGTTGTTTGACCACGATTATCTATGATTCTGTTATGGATATAAGTAATATAAAGGCATGATCATGTAGCCTACATGTCAGACTATAAGATCAAAGCACTAACACTTACTAAAACACAAATAGTAGCAAGATCAAGGCCCTACAAAACGTTGTCAGAAATTTTGGGTTTGCCCAGATTTCCAGAATTTGTGCTCGGTCAACGTACTTTGAACGTTCATATCATGAAATCTATACATGATCTGGGCTTGATTCAAGTTCCAGATCAAAGACCTTACTACAGACAACAGATCTATAACATAAAACACACCAAAACATTAACAGGTTAAGATCTAAGGCCTCTGACATATGGCTGTCAAGCCATTTTTTTTTAATTTTTCTAGATTTAAGAAATCTTCAATTTCGAGCACTTTGATGTTATGGATCTGGGATCTAATAACCCAGATCACTAAATGACGTCCTATTACACAACTTTAACCAACAAACAACAACATATATCTAACATCAAATCATATGATTTATAGGTTTAGGGTTTTTATACCTTTTTGAGCTTTGATCTTAAATCTGATCTTTGTTTGCTGATCAAGGCTTGCTATGAACTGATCTTAGCTTGTTTTCTCACTCTCTCTCACTCTAGATTTCAA
Source organism: Panax notoginseng (assembly GCA_016801055.1). NCBI lineage: Eukaryota > Viridiplantae > Streptophyta > Magnoliopsida > Apiales > Araliaceae > Panax > Panax notoginseng. The sequence goes on from CM029014.1 coordinate 78,174,508, forward strand.
AAATTTTGGAGAGAGTAAGTCTTGGAGAAAATGAGAATTAAAGTATGCATTTTCTCTCTCTTAATCTATATAAATGATATGATTCAATGTATTTGATCTAACAAGTTGGCTGATACAATGGATATATGGCACATGGGAGATATTTAGTTGGTCACCAACTCAAGATTTTGGCAAGATCTACAAGCAACTTACTAAATAATGCACAAAGGGTAAAATAGTCATTTTGTACATAAATTTAATGGCATACATGCCAATTGTCCAGACCCTTAGGGTTTAGGATTTAACCCTTATGGTTTAGGGTATAACCCTTATATTTTCAATTTAATTTCTAAGTTTTCCAAATCTCGATTTTCAAAATAGAAAATTAATATTTCTAAATTATAATTAGGATTTTCCAATTATATTAAAATTTCCCAATTATAATTCAAGCTTGCTAATTAGGATTAACATTTCCTAATTAAATTTTGCTAAATTAGCAATTTAGTCCATAATTGTACATTAGGGTTTCAAACTTTAAAATTTGAGTTTTCTAATAATCAATTAGGGTTATCCCAATTTAAACATATAATCAATAACATAAAAACTTTTATACTTACCTTCAAGCTCCTAAATTAGGGCTTTCAACTTCCGAATTATGGTTTCAGATTCCCAGAACTGAAATTAGGGTTTCCAGAACCAGTTTTTAGGATTTCTTATAAATCGTAAGAATTTTCTAACTGAACGTTGACATTCTTAATATAATATTGGGGTTTGCCACTGATATAGATTATCTGGTCAACCCTTGACCCTTAACCGTATACTGTACACATATAAAACCATATACACAGAACATATTCACTTATATACTTAATCCCGAATAATTCACCACAGAAATTTTAAATTCACAAAATTCCTTCTTAGAAATCTCAAATCCATTCATTTATTTTCTGTCTAGGTTTATTATTTAACCTTAATTCAATATTTTAAGATTTTATAAATATCCAAATTCTCGGGTTGTCACATGAACAATCAATTAACAGGTAAATTAAAATCTAGAATAATTATCAACACAAAATTACTAATTAATGAACTAACAGATTCAAAGTGGAAAGATATGGGATCCTAATGTCATTTAATGCTTTATCCACAACCTACACCTCATGATAAACTTGATTAATTACTGTGGACTACTAGTCGAGAGCACAAAAGTGAAACATGGCCATCTTTCGATGAACCATGTCCAAATCACACAAAATCCACAAAAGGGATAGAATTCATATGAGCATCAATATTACCTAACCCACTATATGTCTATGTGAATTACAAGCAATATCAATTTAAGTGCAAGCTCTCTCATCGACTATACATGGTAAACCGGTATATGTCTATCCGGGTTACGAATCACGAAACCTAACAGATGTATATCTCATGAACACATGCTAACATGGTCAAATTTGAACTTATATTTCCTTTTTCAATTCCATACAAGTTAATAGGGTAGATGGTGATCAAGCATCCAAACATTAAGCACAACCAAGTTAGTTAATCCAACTATAATCATACAACCATCATAATAAGTCATACAAAATCTAAACTACACAATAAACTCCATTAAAATCCCATAACGGTGGTTAGTTCATCTCTGACTCAGCAACCATTATGGGATTCAAGCCAAGCATGGAAAGAAACAAAAGAACAAGGAGATTAAAGAGAAAAGAAATAGCAAATCTGATTAAGTTCTGATCCCAAATGTGCTTCCAACTTAGTTCAGAACCAAAATCAAACCTAAAATGATACTCGATATTCACAACATACTAGATCTAGAGAGAGAAGCAAAATAGTAGAGTAGTGCTATGGAAACTCTCTAGCTCTATCAAACCCTAAAATAGCAAAAGATAACTAATAAAATTTATCTTTCGCAATAAGAAAATACACCTTTATATGGTAAATACGCTACAACAATATAAAATCAAAAGTTAGCAATTTAATGGTCCTTGATTGGGGCGGCTGCGCGGGCGTGTAGTAGGGCGCGGGCGCGGGCGCGTTGTGTGTGCATATGTAACTCTCCTGGGGCGGGCGCGCCGGCACATAGAAGGAATCGGGCGCGAGTGCACCATGTCTGCATTTTTGATCTTCTTGGCACGGGCGCGCCGGGTCCTTGTGTTATATGGGTGCGACCGCGCGGCTATGTTTTGCTGCCTTCTGCTGCACTTCTGGTGCTGGTGATCTGCTGCTCCCTGTTGCTGCTAACTTCTTCTTCTTTCTTCACTGCCTTCCTCATCCATCACTTGACATTTCTGATGTCAGTTCCTTAAGCTCTTGCTCAGCTACATTCTTTATTCTGGTTATTGCTCACCATACCATGCCATCACCATGCCATTGAAGTTTCCTTGAGGCAAACTACAAAAAAAACATAAAAAATAATCAAATAATACTAAAAATTCTTAAGTTGAGCAAAATTCTAGTAAGTTGGTAACCAATATGTAGGTCTAAAACCTACTTATCACGTGCCCCAGACAGAGAGGGAAATACAAGGATTTTTAAGGAGAATCAATTTCATTAGCAGATTCATCTCTCAACTCACAGTAAATTGTGAGCCCATCTTCAAGTTATTAAGGAAAAACTCCTCCAAGAATGGAATAGAGAGTGTCAAAAAGCCTTCCTTTCCATCAAAGAGCAATTGGTCAAAGCTTCTGTCTTGGTATCTCTAAGGGACAATGTTCCAATATTAAAGTACCTATCAATCAATGACAATGCCATGGGCTACATGCTGGGACAAAATGACGATAGAGGCAAGGAAAGAGCTATCTATTACATCAGCAAAAGATTCAGGAGCAGCGAGCAGAAGTACACTTTGATTGAGAAGACTTGTTATGCATTAGCATAGAAGATGTATTTTGATGGAGCTGTACACATGGAAGGTACCGAAGCACATGCAGTTCTGGTGTCTACTTTTGGCAACCTCGTGTGCCCATCGAATAATCGATGTAAAATATATTTATTTATTCATACTCAGGCTTACCTTTGAATCGGTACCAAACAATTGGCATATGATAGCGTTATCAATTCTATATCAAAAGACTTGTAAACAAATCAATCAAACTCTTAAGATTAGTCTAGCCGAGTTAAAACTGGCATCGACCCTTTCGTAAAACAATTCATGCATCTCATAACATGAATCACAGAAAACTTAGCTAACACGAAGGTTAGACAAGCGTTAAGAAAACTTGCCTTCAAGCGTCTTCAAATAAATATTCAACAATTCTTGGACTTTACAGTCTCTACATGATATATTTACATAGAACACTATAATTAGCTACCAAACAATCTAATCACATTGTTTTTACCAACTTCTTTCTCTTCTATAACTTAACCGAATTTATTTCATTAATAAAACTCGTTTACAGTTACTTATCCTCCTTTACGACTTATTAGCGTTCTTACGTCACTAAACCGATACTTACTAACCCTTGGTTAAGTACCATTGAAATTGAATACGGTTTACCTTTTTACACTTTACGTTCTTTGTTCAATTACTAGTTAAACAACGTTAGATTCCTAAAGTCATCACTATATAGGTGACACAAGAATGGTCTTAACATATATATTAAGTATATACACTTGCCCCATAATTGTCATGCAACAATTGGGTTCAAAAATAACTAAGTCCTTCTTTTCCCCTGTCTCGGCGCAGCGGCGCCATCCTCAGGCTTATCATTGGCACTGTGGTGCCATTAAGCAGTGTCTAACCCCTCGTATCAGCGCTGTGTCGCGAGACTTACTATACATAAGTGGCGCTGCGGCGCCAACTACCAATAGCTAATCTCCCAACCCGGCGCTGCGGTGCGAGGTTTCTAAGCTTGGGGTGGCGTTGCGGCGCCAACCCTGAGCCCTGGAAAATTTCTAAGTTTTCTCAGTTCAATTCTTCCCAGACTCCTAACTTGGTCGTTATAAGTCAGAATTGGCTCGTTCAAAAGCCGTTATCTCACATATCTCATATACTTCGATTTCATTTGGATAAAAGTAGTTTTTAAATTCGTTAATAATAAATTCACTATTTAACGTTTTATTACGCGTTCGATTAACATTTGTGAACGTTCATAGCTCGTTTCTTCGTTTTAAGTCAAAATTCGACGATTCTTGAGTCCATGACTCCCAAATATGTTGTTCTACGTTAAGCCATCGAAAACCAAGGTTTTCAAGTTAAACGGCAAATTTTGACTACTAATCCGGGATTTCTACGATTTCAACGTTTGACGCCTAATCTCGTAAATTTCGCCATAACTTTGTTACTCCAGTTCTATATGCCAAATCAAATGGAACCAATCCATTGATTCATTATTTATAACCTAACCAAGCAAGATGCATATACCCTATGCTGGTTTTCAATTTGTCCATCAACAACCAAATAAACGCTTATTAGCTTTTCTTTGCTTAAACTTACTTAAACGCTTATGATTCCTAATCATACATGACTTACAATGGTTTAATCCACTAATAGTCATCCTTATTACTCTTGAAGAGACATACTCCACCATTTCATACTTCTCTACGAAGAATAAATAGAAAAGGATCGAAGACTAAGGTTTACGTAATATTAGCTTAACGTTCTTTGCATTCTTAACTAACACTTGAATGTTTTGCTTGGATTGCTATCGATTACTTGTTAAAGCTCTTTTCTCTCTCTCTCTCTCTCTCTCTCTCAATATAATTGTCTAGTTTTGGTGAAGCAACCAAATGAATCACCCTAGCCTTTCTTATATAGGAAAATCTAATGTAGGGAAATTTGGTCAATATGCTAACCTCCTTACTATTCATGCCTTAGCCACCAAGCAAATCCACTTGACTTGGCCTCCAAGTGGCCGGCCCACCAAGCTTCTTGGATCTCCCCATGGGTTTTACCCATTCGGTGACCCATCAGTTCGATCTGCGGTTTGTTTTCTTGGTTTTGGCCCTAGAATAAATCGTATTGGTCCTATCTTGGGCTTGATTTAACAATGCATTGGGCTTGGCATAGTCCAAGTCCAATTGGATTCTACAAAGTCCATAAACTTAAAGTCCATTAAGACTAATCGTATTCTACTCGTACAATTCTCGTATTCTCTTCGTATATAATTTGTACAATATTCGTATTATACGTCGTAATAATCTTCATACTATACTCATTTAATAACTAGTATCATACTCATATTCCTTACGTATAATAACCATAATCATTATACATAGACATTAAATTCTTGAAACTCACTTTCTCTAACCCTTAGGTTATAAGTCCACAAGAGAAAACTTCGTTTGCCATAAATGAAATATTATTGGATATTCCATTACGTCTTAGAATTCTATCATTACGCATTTCTTAGAAATTCAAACTTAATCTCCGAGCAGAAATGGATGAATAGTGTTTTTACAGAAATTTCTCAAAAAATCTTTATTTTCGTCTTGGAAATTCATAACAATTAATCCTAGCACATAGCCGGAATACTAATCACTTTCGCACATTCTAGGTCATAGAACGACCTTCAAACAACTTACTCACATAAATAATCACTTAAATTCATTTAATTCAAATAATCAAATAAAATTTAATTCATATAAAAATCCGATTTTCTCGGGCGTTACATTGTAGGTGATGGATTTTGCAGAAAATAGCCCGAACTCAGTAGATCTGAAGAAGAAATCTCGGATTTTCTATGTGGCTTCAACTTGAAAATGACTTGTAAAAGAGATGGGATGGAATATATAAGCCACGGGTGGCCGCATCTCTACCTGCGACTACCCAAGGTGGTCCTCACCCCCTCCGGCTCGATCAAATTTGACTTGCAAAGGAGGTCCCGTAAGGGAAAAAGTCAAATCAAGGAAAAAGATGTTATTCTGTAATATCCCGGGATTTCGAATAATCTGAATTTTATGAATACTTTTTTTTTAATTTAATATTGTTATTGTCTGTTAATATTGTGATGTGTATATGTGATACGAATTTAGAGAATGAGTCAATTTGTGTATTGACTGAGAATTAAGAGTAGAGTTGTGCTTAACTGATTTAGAAACCCTAACCCTAAGTTCGGATAGGGATTCGATAGAAAATATAATTAAAATAATTATATTGATGAGTACGTGTTTGTAATGTTTAGAATTATTGATCAATGATTGATCAGGTAGGGTACAATATTAGTAAACCCTAATAAGAGATCAGAAACCCTAATCTCATGATTAGAAATCCTAACGTACCGTTAGAAACCCTAATCGAATGTCAAGAAACCCTAATCGAATCTCCAGCAAATCAGCCTCTAAATGACAGCAACATCAGATCATGCATTGCATCATGAAATATATATAGATTTGAGAGAGTGAAAGTTCATAACTTGGATCATTTTTCACCCAAGCTCTCACCAACTCCTTCTCTCTCTAAACCTCTGAATTTGCTAAGCATTTCAGTCACATTAACAACCATTAGATCAGTAAGATCAGTTAAGGAGAGCAAGAATCAAAGATTTAACTAGAAGGTATAAACCCTATACTTATATTTTGATCATGTATGCTTAGATAGAGTTTGTGATTTTGTGTTTTTATAAGTGTTATATGACGTTTTATGATGGTCTGTGATGATCTATCATAGATCTATAGCATCAAAGTGGGTAAAAATTGAAGATTTTTAAAACTGTCCATGAACTTAAAAATTCGTCTGACAAGCTAATGTCAGTGGCTCCAGATCTTTCCTTGTTCATGATTTTTGATGTTTGATGTTTTAGATCTATAGCTTGATATGTGGTCTTTGTTCTGCAACTGAAATTACAGTCATTTGATGTCTAGATTGTAAGTTATAATCGGTCAAAACCCGTTGACCGGGCATGACCAGTCGATTTTTGGGTAACCCAGAAATCATAAAATAGTGTCTGACAACAATTTTAAAGCCTTGATCTATCAGTTTTTAAGTGTTTTGATGATGTCTTTGTATCCAGTTTGTAACTTGTTAGATGGAATTTAGATTCATGTCTTTAGATCCTTTAAACAAGCAATAGATCGAATGGAGTGATCGGTCAAAGTAGCATAATCGATCACGTTTTCTATTTTCTGGAATTTCCAGAAAACATATGAGCTAAGTTTCTGACATAGTTTGACCAAATGATAAATTGTGATTATATTATTGTTGGACTGAGATCTTGATATGTCGTTGTTCCTTGATATGTGTACTACATGTACGAACAATAAGATCACATAAATCATGACTGGAACTAAGATTAATTTGAGCTGGAAAGTGGTACCCTGAAGCTACCTGGGTTTCTGGGTTACCCAGAAAGCCCAGGAGCTGTCTATCAGCAACTTTGAATGATCATATCTTGCTGATATGTTGTGATATGACTTTGATGTTAGTTGATGATTGTAGTGTTACATAAAAAATACACGATCACAGTTCAAGCTAGCCCAGAATCTAATTACACTAAGAATCAAATGCGGTCAAAGTTAACCCCTTGAACACTGACTGTCAGTGTTCTTGAGGCTCAAGAACACCAACAGCGACGCTTAATGTCGCTATAGGCTATAGAAACGATTTCTAATATTTTTAATTTCTAATTTTTCAGAAATTAATTAAAAATAGAAAATAAATTCTAAATATTACAAAAATAGTTTTAAAAATTATTTCAAATTCTAAAAAATTACTTTTAATTATTTAGGATATTTTTCATTAATATTTAAAATTATTAGAATATTAATGATATTTAATTTATTAAATTAGTGTATTAAATAAATTAGAGAAAAATCATTTTAATATTATAAAAATCATGTCAAATAAAAATAAAGTGTTTAAAAATATATTAAGTTATAAAATGTAACTTTTAATATTTTTGAGTAATTTTCATTAATAAACTAATATTAATGATCTTAGATTTATTTAATTATTATATTAAATAAATAAAATAAAAATAGTTTTATTGATTTAAAAATCAATTAAAAATGAGAAAAAATATTTTAAGTTATAATTAATACTTTTAATATTTGGATAATAATTTCAATAATATTTAAATATTAATGGTGATGGTTTAAAAATGATTTTTAATGATTCTAGAAATCATTTAAGTAGAATATTTATAATTTAAAAATATTTTAAGTTATTATTAATAACTTTAATATTTTGACAAATATGTCATTAATATTTTAATATTATTAAATATTAATGATGATCAGATTATTCGATATTTAAATCATTTAAAAATGATTCCAGTGTTTGAAAAATTATTATAAATTATAATAATTGTTTATAAATTATTAAAAGCTTCCGAAAAATATTATGAATGATATATGACTTATCTAATATAATATTAAAGTTTTGAGACCGAGTTTAATTGATAATAAGTGTGTTAATTGTCGAATAGGGTGAACAGACACCGAGAATAGACTGAAGTCCAACCAGACCGAACTAGTTAGACTTGATAAGTGTTTATATAGATTATAAACACTGATATGACTATGTGGTAATGTGTCTAGGAGAAAGTTTGACTGTAAATTACAGTGATACGTGTTGTGATTTATTGTGCTAATTGTGAGACCGATATTGTCATTATAGGTCTTGTGAACGCAGATAAGTATATTGTGTAGCAGTAATCAACTCGGAAGGCAAGTTTCCTAACTCAACCTTGAGCTATATCTGTTTAAATACTATGGTGGTTAATTATTGTTGATTAGACCACATCCAATAATTTATTGTTGATTATTCGTAATTAGTGCATATTTATTAATTCAAATTGAATTAGTGATTCTGAGAATATACTTGTAGAATAACTGTTGTTGGATATTCACATCCGTAGAAGCTATTATTGATTTTAAATAGTACAGTTAAAATTCTGTCTATTATTTAATCGTATTGAACATGTCTTAGCTAATTGTTTTGGCTAGACGAACATTTGTTAGAACTTGACAGGTTCGAAAAGAGAAGAGAAGAGAATTCAATTATTATTGATATATTAATGCCAGTTGTTTTGGCTAGATCGAAAAAAGAAAACTTGCTAGGTTTGAGAAGAGAAGAGAAGGGAAGTGATTAGATATTGAAATCATTGTATTTCGTTGTTAAATCAAATTCTGATTCAAAGACTGAGAAGAACAACCTTTTATATAAAGGGAACATATTTGGTCGTATATTCGACTATTGCGCGCTTTTTAAGTATTATGCATAATATAGGGTATAATAAAGTTGATCACTTGTTATACTTGTAGAGGGGTATGATTTAATCTTTATGGTTATCTGATACACCTGCGTATATATCAAAGTAAATCTTTGATAGATACCCGAGAAGAGAAGTTCTAGATCCTTTGTGATCACTCAGCATAAACTATGGAAAATATTTCCATCTTGTTGTTCAATTGAATATTGTAGAGACCTTGAAAGCGTTGTACTATTTCATTATCGAATTATTGTCTTGAATAGGTTACGAGAAGACTTATTCGTGATTAATGAATTGTTTAGCTATTTCAAAGTTCCCCGAACTTTGGTGTCATTCTATCGAAATAGATAGTCTGTTAATCTTGATTCTTATACATTCATTGTATATCTTAACTTGCAGGGCAAATTTGTTGATCACCATTGCTAAATAAAATATTTCAGTTAGGAACGAAGTGGCTGGAGGTGCTGAGAAGAACAAAGGCAAAGGCCTGTTGCGGGAATAGTTTAATGAACATTATTATTATTATGTTATTTTGTAAACCCTCTTTGTATATCTAAAGGGTATGATTGTAATGTTAATGTTAGATAACCTGGGACGAATGTATTAACTATATCAGTTAATGTGGTGTAATGTTCTATTCATCAATGAATGGGTAGTTAGATGTTAATTATATTGTGGATCGTGAGCACCAAACTTGGGGGTCAGGTAACCCAAATTTGGGGGTGTCACAGGTTGGTATCAAAGCCGTAGGTTCTAAACCTTAAGTGGGTGGGGGAAAACCCTAGGATTATAACCATAAGCGAGATAGAGAATACTCAATTAGAGTACTAAGTGAGGGATTGGCAAAGTATATCGATAGTGAGATATGTGAACACATAGTGTGAGAAGTTTGTACTAATGATGTACTATTCAAGTTATTTAAACTGATAGTAGGATATCTGGAGAAGATGAAATGAGTACAGAAGTGCTAGCGGCTGTTGCACCAGTGCCAGTAGCCGAGGTGCCAGCGCAAAGCGAGTCAGTTGAAGAAGTGGGAAAAGATGAACCTATGGTCAATCTGGAAAGTGATCATGATGATTATTCCAAGATGTATCTGAGTGATGATGAGGAGGAAGAGTCCGAAGAAGCTAAGGTGGAGAAAGGGAATAAGACTAAAGTTGGAGAGAAAGATCAAGAATCTGCAGAACTTCAAGAACTCCAGAGTAAAGTATTTCTCTTGGAGGAGTTGTGGAAGATGGAGTGAGCATTACGTGAAATGACTGAAGAAAGGAACGAGTTGAAGGCGCAGGTGGAAAAGATGAAGACTGAAGGTGGTGGATCGTCCGAAGGAACAATCAAGCAGAAGAAAGACAAGAATAAAAGAAAGAGGGACAAGGACAACGATAATTCTAAAAATTCAAACCCGAAGAAGAAGCAAGTCTGTAGCAAGTGTGGGAAGACTCACGTGGGAGAATGCATGATGTGTAAGAGCGTGTGCTTCAATTGTAATCAAAAAGGACATATTTCCCTACATTGTCCTGAGTCGAATATGAGGCAGTATTTTTCATGTGGGAGAACGGGTCACGGATTCATCAAATATCCTAACAAAAAGAAGACTGGTGAAAGGAGTGGATGTTAGATAGCTTAAGTTTAAGCGATAGTATCTTTTGATAGTGTGTGAACATATATAAATATATATGTTTGTATGAAGGAAATCTTTTTTTTCTATATGAATATAAGATTAAGATTAATTTTTGAGTTCTTAACACTCATATCTAAGGTAAGTTCATGACTCATAATTATATGAAATATTTTGAACCCCTCAGCGAATGGATGCCAAATGTCTGACTAGGATAAGTTCATAAACTCATATAATGATGGCAAGTTCCTGAACCCCTAGGTGTGGTAAGTTTGATGAACTGGGAATAGTTATGTGTGAATGGAGAACTACGACTTTTTGTTTAAAGTCGGAGAATTAAAACTTTTGTTTAAAGTTGTGTTGTTAATCCCGATATTATTTAAAAAGGGATAGTGCTATGTGTTAAGTGCTAAATGCACTGTGTGTTATTTGAATAAATATGTGATTATATGAGAATTTTTTTTAATTCTTGTTATGTTATTAATAAGAATCTGTATAGAAAAAGAGAATTTAGTAAGATTTTTATCAGATAATGCCGCCAAGGATGGAGGTCTAAAGGGAAAAATGGAAGAACAATTTTTGAATCTGAAGCAGAAGAATATGACAGTGACAGAATATTTTGTCAAGTTCAACGAGTTAGCTAAATTTGCTCCACATCGAGTGGGCACTGAGGAGCTTAAAGCACGATGTTTTAGGAACGGATTGAAATTGTTGGTACTCGAGAAGTCAGATGTGCTGCAAATTAATTCATTTTCAACTTTATTATAAAAAACCATTATCGCTGAGGGAGAAATTAAAGCTGTATTAAAGAATAGTCAAGAACAAAGAAAGGAGGCTGAAGGAAATAATATGATAGGTGGTAGTGGAGGTAGTGGTCTTAATAAACGTAAGAGGGATGGTGATGTTAATTCAGGAAATAATCCAGAAGAGATTAGGAAGAAAGGTGCGCCATGTGTTGTTTGTGGGAAGCATCATCAAGGAGTTTGTTTAAAGAAACAAAGAGTCTATTTTAAATGTCGCCAAAAGAGACACATGTCTCCCGAGTGTCCCATTACAAAGAAGACACAAGGTTGTTTTGCATGTGGATCGACCGATCATCTAGTTCGGAATTGTCCGAAGGGAAACATGGAGAAGGAAAGTGTCAACAAGGAAACCAGTATCGGAACAATATGGATTAAAGAATCAGCTCAATAGGGAAGACCAAAATCATTTACTTTTAGCATGACAGTTCCAGACCCAGAGGCAACACAGGAATTAGTGGCGACAGGTAACGAATTCGTTGAAAAATTAAATTACGCGAGTAATATGGGATAGATATCGTTGTGAATTATTTTCTTTTATAGATCCAAGTCATAGGTTAGAATGTGAGACACAAATTACTATTGTGTTGACAAAAATGAATTGATGATACAACTTTTAAAGATTGTAGGGAGTAAGGAAGCGGTGATTCCGAGGACGGAATCCTTATAAGGAGGGGAGAATGTAATAACCCGGAATTTCAAATAATCCTAATTTTACGAATAAATTTTTTTTATATTATTTTATTTAATATTGTTATTGACTTTTAATATTGTGTTGTGTATCTATGATACGAGTTTAGAGAATGAGTCTATTTGTGTATTTACGGAGAATTAAGAGTAGAGTTGTGCTTAACTGATTTAGAAACCCTAACCCTAAGTCCGGATAGGGATTCGATAGAAAATATAATTAAAATAATTATATTGATGAGTACGTGTTTGTACTGTTTAGAATTATTGGTCAATGATTGATCAGGTAGGGTACAATACTAGTAAACCCTAATAATGGATTAGAAACCCTAATCTCAGGATTAGAAACCCTAACGTACCATTAGAAACCCTAATCGAATGTCGGGAAAACTTGATTTTAAATTCGGGAATCCTAAACCCTAATTAAGAAACCCTAATCATAATTAGCAAGCCTAAAGTGATTAGTAAATGTTAATATAATTAGGAAACTCTAATTATAGTTTTAAAATCTTAATTTTCTAATTAAAACCCTAATTAGAAAAATCCTAAAAACTAAAGTTATAAAACCTAAGGGTTAGAACCTTAGGATTAAACCCTAAGGATTTGCACAATTGACCATAATGCCATTAAAATTGGAAGAAAAAAGACCAAAATGCCCTTTTTGGATTTTTATTTATGTAACTTGTAAAATGGCCAACAACTTTAGTGGTTCACCAACTAATTTGACTTTATAACATAAAATCTCCAGCAAAATCAGCCTCTAAATGACAGCAACATCAGATCATGTATTGCATCATGAAATATATATAGATTTGAGAGAGTGAAAGTTCATAACTTGGATCATTTTTCACCCAAGCTCTCACCAACTCCTTCTCTCTCTAAACCTCCGAATTTGCTAAGCATTTCAGTCACATTAACAACCCTTAGATCACTAAGATCAACTAAGGAGAGAAAGAATCAAAGATTTAACTAGAAGGTATAAACCCTAGGCTTATATTTTGATCATGTATGCTTAGATAGAGTTTGTGATATTGTGTTTTTATAAGTGTTTTATGATGATCTATCATAGATCCATAGCATCAAAGTGGGTAAAAATTGAAGATTTTCAAAACTGTCCATGAACTTAAAAAGTCGTCTGACAAGCTAATTTCAGTGGCTCCAGATCTTTCCTTGTTCGTGATTTTTAATATTTTATGTTTTAGATCAATAGCTTGATATGTGGTCTTTGTTCTGCAACTAAAATTACAGTCATTTGATGTCTAGATTGTAAGTTATAATCATTCAAAACCCGTTGACCGGACATGACCAGTCGATTTTTGGGTAACCCAAAAATCATAAAATAGTGTCTGACAACATTTTTCAAAGCCTTGATCTGTCAGTTTTTAAGTGTTTTGATGATGTGTTTGTATCCAGTTTGTAACTTGTTAGATGGAATTTAGATTCATGTCTTTAGATCCTTTAAACAAGCAATAGATCGAATGTAGTGTTACATAAAAACTACACGATCATAGTTCAAGCTAGCCCAGAACCTGATTACATTGAGAATCAAAGGTGGTCAAAGTTAACCCCTTGAACACTGACTGTCAGTGTTTTTGATGCTCAAGAACACCAACAACGACGCTTGTGTCGCTATAGGCTATAGCGACTGTTTCTAATATTTTTAATTTTTGATTTTCTGGAAATTAATTAAAAATAGAAAATATATTCTAAAAATTATAAAAATGATTTTAAAAATTATTTTAAATTCTGAAAAATAACTTTGAATTATTTAGGATATTTTTCATTAATATTTATAATTATTGGAATATTAATGATATTTAATTTATTTAATTAGTGTATTAAATAAATTAGAGAAAAATGATTTTAATATTATAAAAATCATTTTAAATAAGAATAAAGTGTTTAAAAATATTTTGAGTTATAAAATGTAACTTTTAATATTTTTGAGTAATTTTTATTAATAAATTAATATTAATGATCTTAGATTTATCTAATTATTATATTAAATAAATGAAATAAAAATAGTTTTATTGATTTAAAAATCAATTAAAAATGAGAAAAAATGATTTAAAAATATTTTAAGTTATAATTAAAGACTTTTAATATTTGGATAATAATTTTATTAATATTTAAATATTAATGGTGATGGTTTAAAAATGATTTTTAATGATTCTAAAAATCATTTAAGTAGAATATTGTTAATTTAAAAATATTGTAAGTTATTATTAATAACTTTAATATTTTGACAAATATGTCATTAATATTTTAATATTATTAAATATTAATGATGATTAGATTATTCGATATTTAAATCTTTTAAAAACGATTCCAGTGTTTGAAAAATTATTATAAATTATAATAATTGTATATAAATTATTAAAAGCTTCTGAAAAATATTATGAATGATATATGACTTATCTAATATAATATTGAAGCTTTGAGACCGAGTTTAATTGACAATAAGTGTGTTAATTGTCGAATAGGGTGAACAGACACCGAGAATAGACTGAAGTCCAACCAGACCGAACTAGTTAGACTTGATAAGTGTTTATATAGATTATAAACACTGATATGACTATGTGGTAATGTGTCTAGGAGAAAGTTTGACTGTAAATTACAGTGATACATGTTGTGATTTATTGTGCTAATTGTGAGACCGATATTGTGATTATAGGTCTTGTGAACGCAGATAAGTATATTGTGTAACAGTAATCAACGCGGAAGGCAAGTTTCCTAACTCAACCTTGAATTATATCTGTTTAAATACTATGGTGGTTAATTATTGTTGATTAGACCACGACCAATAATTTATTGTTGATTATTCGTAGTTAGTGCATATTTATTAATTCAAATTGAATTAGTGATTCTGAGAATATACTTGTAGAATAACTGTTGTTGGATATTCACATCCGTAGAAGTTATTATTGATTTCAAATAGTGCAATTAAATTCTTTCTATTGTTTAATCGTATTGAACATGTCTTAGCTAATTATTTTGGCTAGACGAACATTTGTTAGAATTTTATAGGTTCGAGAAGAGAAGAGAAGAGAATTCAATTATTATTGATATATCAATACCAGTTGTTTCGGCTAGATCGAAAAAAAACTTGATAGGTTTGAGAAGAGAAGAGAAGAGAAGTGATTAGATATTGAAATCTTTGTATTTCTTTGTTAAATCAAATTCTGATTCAAAGACTAAGAAGAACAACCTTTTATATAAAGGGAACATATTTGGTCGTATATTCGGCTATTGCGCGCGTTTTAAGTACTATACATAATATAGGGTATAATAAAGTTGATCACTTATTATACTTGTAGAGGGGTATGATTTAATCTTTATGATTATCTGATACACCTGCGTATATATCAAAGTAAATGTTTGATAGATACACGAGAAGATAAGTTCTAGATCCTTTGTGATTACTCAGCATAAACTTTGGAAAATATTTCCATCTTGTTTTTTAATTGAATATTGTAGAGTCCTTGAAAGCGTTGTACTCTTTCATTATCGAATTATTATGCTGCATAGGTTGCGAGAAGACTTATTAGTGATTAATAAATTGTTCAGCTATTTCAAAGTTTCCCGAACTTTGGTGTCATTCTATCTAAATAGATAGTATATTATTCTTGATTCTTATACATTCATTGTATGTCTTAACTTGCGGGGCAAATTTGTTGCTCATCCTTGCTAAATCAAATATTTCAGCTAGGAACGATGTGGCTAGAGGTGCTGAGAAGAACAAAGGCAAAGGCCTATTGCGGGAATAGTTTAATGAACATTATTATTATTATGTTATTTTGTAAACCCTTTTTTGTATATTTAAAGGGTATGATTATAATGTTAAGGTTAGATAACCTGGGACGAATGTATTAACTATATCAGTTAATGTGGTGTAATGTTCTATTCATCAATGAATGGGTAGTTAGATGTTAATTATATTGTGGATCGTGAGCACCAAACTCGGGGGTCAGGTAACCCAAATTTGGGGGTGTCATATATGCAATTAAGCAAAAAGAGCTTGAAATCCTGAATTTAGAGACCAAACTGCGGGTCTACATGCAAGTCATTGGTATTCGCACGGATACAGGGTTCAAAAAGCCGATGATAAAAGCTATTGAAAGTAGCCCTTGTTGTGACACCCCCAAAATAGGTCCACACAACCATTATGAGTCACCAAATATATGGTACATAATTTAAATATAAACTTCATTTATACAACTATTAATTGTCGTGTAAAATACGACAAAATATAAGTTGTGAGTTTCAATACAAATATTGTCTCGTAGACAATATCTAAACTCAAATAAAGTCCTCATTACAATTATTGTCACACTATTTAAAAATAGTGTGGACTACTATAATAACCATCTTGGACCATTACTCCACTCCCCGACTAGTACCAGCTACATTTTCGCCACCTGAGAAGAACAATGGAACCAAAAGAAAAAGTGTGAGCTCCACTAGCCTAGTAAAAAATATTATGACTAAGATAATGAAGAACAAATTATCCTTAGTCCTCAACAATGAAAAATTTAATAGAATACAATAGACAACAAGGTTTAGATCAACAACTGCATCGAAAATAGCAATCCATTAGAAGAGTCAAGTAGAGCATGATGTCTACTATCTTCAATGATTTAAAAGTCTATCATAAATATTTTATCCCTGTAACACCAATTAATAATTATTTCAAACCAACGAATTATCTATGCACTACGGGCCAAAGAGGACTTTCACCATAAACCTTTATTTGTAACATTAAAGGTCATGATTATACCAATACATAATTCCTGATCATAATCATACCAATCAACAGTCCATCTTTTCACTACGGGCCAAAGATGACTTTCAACATAATATAAGATGACAATGATATAAAGAATCAATCAAGTGAGATCAAGAATAAATATTAGAGATTTATAATTCAATTTATCCAGAGTTCAAAATGCACAAATTATCAACATGATAACTAATTGTGGAGTAAAATTCAAGAATGATATTCATGTATCAAAAATAATTTGGACAGAAAAGTAAATTAAATTCTGACAGTACTCATGAATAGTACCGTATGAATAGTATCATATAAATAGTACCTATGAATAGTACTATATGAATAGTACCCCTACATGAAAAGATTAAAATTTAATAAGAAAGCTCAGACCAATATTCCAGTGAAATGATATTAGATGAAGCGCAAACCTTAAAAAATTTCTAATCATTTCAGGAATTATAGAAGCAATACTTACCATAGTAAGTTTAAATTTAGGAATATGAAATGAAATAATATCACTTACATAATATGGGGTATGAAAGAAAATGATATTTCTCACGAGTATTGAAATAAAATAATATCATTTACGAATATTGAAAGAAAATAGCATCATTTACCTTAGTAGAAACTGAATATGACTTGGAATATCAGATATTATCCCGAGAAAAGTTACACTCAAAGTATTCTTATACTTAAAAGAAATACTCATAATATTATAGAGGAAGAATTTCTGATATTGTGATGGTGTGTTTAGGATGGAGAATTACCTCCCCTTTTATAGTGCAGCGCAGAGGAAAGTTTAAACAATTCTACCTAATTTTCTTTTCTTTCTCTGCCTAACTTGCCTAACTTTTCTTTCTTTTTATTTGTTGAAGGCCCACTCTTTAGAAAAGGATTTGCAAGAGGAATAACCAACTTGGAAAGGAGGAGTGTACGCATGAACTTCAACACACTCAATTTGAAGAAAAAGAATTCCAAAGCAACGTGTTCACCTCCATCCTTTTCTCACATGCTTAAATATATATTATAATAATATTCATATTTAAACAACTATAATATATTATAATAATATATTTGAATGAATATTTTATTGAAAAAGATAATTGTGATTCCATATAAAAATAAGCCAAACTTTCAACAAATGTTTCATGCTAAAATCCATCATTTATATAAAAATTAAACGAATATTCACCACATAATAATTATTCACAATTAATATTATAGGCTCACAATATTAACAAAAAGATCATTCCCAGGAAAGAGAGGGCTTTCTGATAAGGATTTATCCTTAGTAGCGCGTAATTATATAACCTAACTCGTTTCCTCGACTGAATTTTCTAGACATTGCCAATAATACTAACTAATAATATTATTCAAATAATATAAATTATTATGCAGATGTTACTGTAACAATTATTGAATCAATGATATGAGATATTATGCAACAACTACTGTGGCAATTATTGAATAGTGAGTGACTTCTTACGTAAGAATCAATAATCAGAGATATTGTTCAATACCTTGTGCTACTGTGCAACCATGCGTATTACTGTACTTTTATCACAGGGTATTTCAACAGTTAACGGCACAACTTTTGTCGTTATTTTTTATAAAAGGTTATTTATGTCGCTTTCTATATCCGACAATCATTTCGTTATGTGGTCCACCAATGATGGTGTCGTCGTACGAATATTCCCTGATAAAAAGAATATTCTCCGACCAAACGAATATTTTATGACAACTTGCTTACTTTGAAAAATTTGCACATATCATTCATAACTATAGCATTATATCAAATCAACACCTTATTATTCAAAATAATATTTAGAGAAAATTAAATCTTTATTCATAAAAAATTGGGGTCTTACACTTGTCAACGCATCGCGAAGGTCTGATGCCATGAACAGCGGGTTGTGATTGCAATCAAAAGCATCCAAATTCGTCAAGAGTGTAGCTCGTCAAAAATATATTCCCAACAGATATTTCAGACATCGTTTGACAATGTAAGTCGTTGATAGCAACTTCAACGACGGTCAGGCATCCTTGACACTGCAAGCCATTGGCAACAACTATAGCGAAGCATTGTTGTAAGCCGTTGGCGACAACTCTAGCGAAGCATCAGAGAAGTCTGATGATGCAAACCATGAAAAGCCATCTTCATCGAGGAGGACCAATGATGAAATTTATTATACAGATCCTCAGCCAAGACATCACAGTAGGGATCTTGAGAGCAACTCTGCGACTTGTCGGTAAATTAGGCTCAAATAGCACTGATAGACATTTCAAATCGCAGGCGACAACCCTAGCATTACATTATAGACTATCGTTGGAGTAGACATCAAAGTGGTTCAATGGAGCCATTATTGATAACTCCATCCCCTAACATAAAGTGTGGGAGCAAGCAGTTATCATAATCTCGTTAGAAATCATTCCAACAACAACAAAATTCATCATAACATCGCATCGTGCTACATTGTATTTGCATCGTCCTAATTTTGTCATATTTCAAGTGACTAGTAGTCTTTATCCTGTCCATTATGTGACGCCCCCAAAATAGGTATACAACACCCATTCTGAGTCGCCAAATACATGGTACAAAAAGCAAACTACAACTTCACTAATACAATTGTCGTGCAAAATGCGACAACACATACTGTGAGTTTAAATACAAATATTATCTTCTAGACAATATCCACACTCAAATAAGTCCTCATTATAATTATTCAAACACTATTTTACAGAAAATAGTGAGGACAGCTAAAACATCTTTCTAGAACCATCACTCCATACCCCGACTAGATCCTGCTATGTTCTCACCTCCTGAGAAGAAAAATGGAACAAAAAGGAAAATGGTGAGCTCAACTAGCCCAGTAAAGAATATTATGACTAAGATAATATACAACAAATTATCATTACTATTCAACAGGGAAAAATCTGATAGAATATAATCGACAACAAGTTTTAGATCAACAACTGCAGCGGAAACAACAAACCATTAGAAGAGTCAAGTAGAGAATGAATTCTACTGTCTTCTAAGATTTAAAAGTCCATCATCAATATTTTATCCCTGTAACATCAATTAATAATCATCTTTAACCAAATATTCATCTTTGCACTACAGGCCAAAGATATTCATTTGTATCACCAGTCGATCATGTTCATCTCAACACCTGTTCATCTTTGCACTACAGGCCAAAGATATTCATCAGGTAATCATACATCTTTGCACTACAGGCCAAAGATATTCAGTAATATCATCATTTAGGAATGAGGATGATGAAAAATATCTTAAAGAAAACGAATCCAGTGAGACAGGAGGACAAATAGTAGGGATTAGTATAACAGTTTATCCAAGATCAATAATACTTCATAATAATCAATTGTGAAGTAGAATTCAAAAATAAAGATCAAAACATGGATACAATCAAAGATAGTAACCATAATAGAAATCTTGGACAAAAAGAGAAAAAAATTATTTTTTGGTGAATAGTGCCGTATTCGTGAATAGTGCCGTATACGTGAATAGTAACGTATACGTGAATAGTAACCCCGATACAAAAAGTTTTAAATTTGATAAAAAGTTCATATCAATATTTCGGTATAATGATATTGAAGAAAATATCATTTAAGAAGAAGATAATATCCCTTACCTCAAAATATCAGTACTTCTGGTTGGAATACCGGTATAAGGCTGAAAGAAACTTGTTCTGATGAATAGAAACTCTCAAAGTATCTAAATACTCACAAAATACACTCAATAATCTAGAGAGAGAAAGAGAAAAAACTTGTTTTTGGTGTAATTTTGAATTCTAACTTAGCCCTCTATTTATAGGAAAATGTTAGCACGCCGAAGCAGACTTAACCTGCAACCTGATGGCTTTACCTGGTTGTAAGACCCCAACTTTTATAAATAAAGATGAATTTTCTATAAATATCATTTTTGAATATTATGGAGTTAATTTGATATAATGTTATAGTTGTGGGTAATATTTATAAATTTTGCAAAGTACGCAAGTTGTTATATAATATTCGATTGGTCGGGGAATATTCATTTTAACAGGGAATATTCGTACAACGACACAATCATTGGTGGACCCCACAACGGAATTATTGTCGGATTGAGAAAACGACAAAAATATTTTATTAAAAATAACGGCGGAAATTTTACCATTGTTACTATTGAACTACTCGGTAGTAAAAGTACAGTAATACGTGTGGTTCATAGTAGCACACGGTATTGATTATTAATGCTTATGTGAGAAGTCACTCAGTTTGATTCCATTATTGTCAGTTAATAATATGAATTATTTAGCGATAATGACGTTTTGTTTTATTCGTATTATTAACGTAATAAAACAGAAACATCTTTTTATATAAAACAGAATACTTTATTAAAGTTATTCTATAAATAGAATATATTATATTTTATTTAAAAGATTTTTTTTTAAATATGGACCGTCAGATTAAAGTAATCAATCTGGACCGTTCATGGATTAGTTACTATGCATTCTATTTTTCTATAAATAGCAGCTCATTCCTTCATTATTTCTTACGAATTCACTGAACTCTAGAGAGAGAAACTATAAAGAGAGAGAAGAAGAGTATTCTGCTACTTAACTACTTCCTTATTTCAGCTCGTCTTTAAAACGGTAAGGGGTGTTATTCTTTCTTATTCATGAAGAGAACTGTTGTTATTCCATTTCTTATTATTCTGTTGGAATAACCTGTATACGCGGTCTACCCTATACTTGGTGACATTCTCCTATTATTCTGTTGGAACATCCTGTCTGTGTGTTTTACACCGGACCTGATTCCGTTTTTATTATTATTCTGTTGGAACATCCTGTCTGTGTGTTTTACACCGGACCTGGTTCCGTTTTTATTATTATTCTGTTGGAACATCCTGTCTGTGTGTTTTACACCGGACCTGGTTCCGTCTTTATTATTATTCTGTCGGAATATCCTGTCTGTGTGTTTTACACCGGACCTGGTTCCATTATTATTATTCTGTCGGAATATCCTGTCCGTGCGTTTACGCCGGACCTGGTTCCATTGTTATTATTCTGTTAAGAATAACCTGTCTGTGCGGTCTATCGCATGCATGGTGATTTCTTTTGTTATTCCATTCTTTATTATACTCAGTTGGTTAAGTTTTGACTTTTATACTCCATGAAATTTGTGGAATATCCTTGACATTTGTGCTTCATCTAGTATCTATTCATGAAAATATTCTCCTGATCATTCTTGAATTTTACTCCACAAAGTAGTATCATGTTGACAATTTGGACGTTGTTAATTCTTGGATAAATTAATTCTTGAACTTATTTTATTGAATTCTTATATCATTGTCATCATCCTCATGTTTATATTCTGTTGAAAGTCATCTGTGGCCTGTAGTGCATAGATGGACTTGGTATGATTATGACCAGGGATTATTCGGTGTAATCATGACCGTAATGTTACGAATGATGTGGTAAAAGTCCTCATTGGCCCGTAGTGCATTGATGGACAGTTGTTGGCATGATCATGACCATTAATGAATATACGAATATCCTTGGCCGTAGTGCAGGGGTGATTCGATGATGTGAATTATTTTATTAAGCTGAGTCTCAGCGATCACAGTGTTGAAAAACTTTTTAAATCATAAAAGATAGTAAAGTTTATTTTCTACTTGACTCTTTTAATGGATTACTTTTTCCGCTGCAGTTAAACTTGATGTCTATTATATTTTATCATTTTAACATTGTTGAAGGCTAATGATAATTTATTCTGCATTATCTTAGTCATAATATTTCTTACTGGGCTAGTTGAGCTCACCCTTTCTTTCACTGATCTCTTCAGGAAATGAGAACGTAGCTGGGGCAAGTCGGGAAACGGAGAGATGGTTCGAATGATAGTATTAGTTAGTAGTCCTCACTATTCTATGTAATAGCGTGTTAATAAATGTAAGGAGGACTCCTTTTGAGTATGAATACTCTCTAGAAGATAATATTTGTATTCAAACTCACAGTTTATGTTTTGTCGTATTGTACACGACAGTTGTATTAGTAAGTTGTATTTATATTTTGTACTATATATCTGACGACCCAAGATGGGTGATGTATACCTAATTTTGGGGGCGTCACAGTTGGTATCAGAGCTTAGGGATATGATCCCTGGCTAAGATGTGAGAATAGAACTAGGAGGGGAGAGACGGGGAATTCCTTCGCTAGTATGTCCTACCTAAGTTTATTTGCATGGTATTTACTTAGTCGGTCATAATATAAGGATAATATATGAAATATCAATTAACTTTTATTTTGTGGCAGTATCTGAAAATGGCATCTGAGAATGTTGAGAATAGCAATGGAGCACAGGCGATTATTGATTCACCACATATCAATAATCAGGATAATGTTCATCAGGAAGGTGAAAATCCTTATGCAAACAACAACACTGACCAGATGATGAATGATGGAATGTTCAGAGGTTTTATGCAATTCATGCAACAATAGGTGAAAGCGGCTCCTGTCCACAACGTAGGTAGAAATACTGGAAACTCTCTTGCGGTCACCGCTAAACAGTTTAAGGAGCTGGGACCACCGGAGTTTAAGGGAGAACCCAAACCACTTGTAGCTGAAACATGGATAAAGCAGATCACCAAGATATTTGATGTCTTGGGTTGCTCCGAGGAGCAAAAGGTTCCCTTTGCCGCCTTTATGTTGCGAAGAGAGGCAGATTACTGGTGGGAATCGATAAAGCGTACTCAACCTGCTGCACTGAAGATGTCTTGGGAGAAGTTCCAAGAGCTGTTTAACGACAAATACTTTCCCGAGAGTATTCGTCACATGAAGGAGGTGGAGTTCATTAAATTGGAGCAGAATAATATGACCGTGTCGCAGTACGAGGCAAAATTTGCGGAGTTATCCCGGTTTGCGTCCCACCTGGTGGATAATGAAGAAAGAATGACGCGGATGTTTTTAAGAGGTTTGAAGCCGGAGATACGTCAACATCTTGTTTCTCATAAACTGTGTTTGTATTCAGATGTTGTAAATAGGGCTCAGTTGGTGGAGCGCGATAACGAGACAATGCAACCAAAAGAGAGCGGCCGGCAAAATGATAATACCAGTGAGAGCAGTCATCGAAGCGGTGACAACAAGCGTGGAGGGAATCAACAGGCCAGAAATGGTAACCACTTCGGTGATAATCAGGGCCAAAACAATAAAAATGGGCATTTCAAGAAGAGGAGATTCAACAATGATGGAAAGACGTCAGCACCAGCACCTGTCGTTAAGGAAGGAGAACGATCACCTATCATATGTTTCAAATGCGGAGGGGAGGGGCACAACAGTCCAAACTGCGCGATGCCGTCCAAAGCATGTTATAATTGTGGAAGAGAAGGTCATTTAGCCCGATTTTGTCGTTTATCGAAGACAAATTCAGCTAGGATGGAGGCACCAAAGGCTGTCCCAGAAAAGTCAAAACCAGTTGTGCAAGGGAGAGCGTTTGTTGTGAACTCCCAAAGAGCAAGGAACCCGAATGAGGTCATCACGGGTAAGCTTATCATAAACTCTAACGAAGTCTATACTTTATTTGATACCGGTTCTACCCATTCTTTTATTTCTCCTACTTGCGCTCATCGATTAAATTTGATTCCGGAGAAATTAGACTTTGACTTAGCAGTTGAAACTCCATTGGGAGAAACCTTCATTACATCCACGGTTTATAAGTCTTGTTTGGTTCAAGTTGGTACCCACACATTACCTGTCGATCTTATTTCATTAAAAATACTTGCATTTGACGTGATTCTAGGGATTGATTGGTTAACTACTCATCATGCAAAAATTGATTGTTTTCGTAAGGTTGTTAGCCTTCATATTCCTAATCGACTTATTATGCGAATTCAAGCAACCAAACCATTAAAATCAATCGTTGTTATCTCAAGCCATAAAGCTATTCGTTTATTGAAAAACGGATGTCAAACTTTCTTAGCTCATATCACAGATCTAAACAAAAATACGTCAGCTTTGAATGATATTTCTGTTGTTAATAAATTTCCTGATGTATTTCCCGAAGAACTTCCTGGCCTACCCCCAGAGCGTGAAATTGAATTTTGTATCGACCTTGAACCCGGTACAAAACCCATTTCCAAAGCCCCATATCGAATGGCTCCTATTGAACTTCAGGAGTTAAAGACTCAACTGCAGGAATTGTTAGACATTGGTTTTATTCGTCCTAGTACTTCTCCTTGGGGTGCTCCTGTTCTGTTCGTGAAGAAGAAAGATGGGAGTATGCGACTTTGTATTGATTATCGGGAGTTGAATCATGTCACCATCAAAAATAGGTATCCATTGTCACGTATTGATGACCTGTTTGACCAGTTGCAAGGAGCGCAATTCTTTTCAAAGATCGATCTTCGTTCTGGATATCATCAGCTGAAGGTTAGAACTGAGGATATTCCAAAAAACTGCCTTCAGAACTCGGTATGGGCATTATGAATTCTTAGTTATGTCTTTTGGATTGACTAATGCTCCTAATGCCTTCATGGATATGATGAACAGGGTATTCAAGGAATATTTGGATCACTTTGTGGTCGTCATTATCGATGACATCCTTGTTTATTCCAAAAGCCGTGAAGATCATGAGCAACACTTGAGGTTGGTACTCCAAAAGCTTCGTGAATACAAACTTTATGCCAAGTTGAAGAAATGCGAGTTCTGGCTGGAAGAGGTAGCATTCCTTGGGCACGTAGTATCAAGTCGTGGAATATCGGTTGACCCGGCAAAGATTGAAGCTATTCAAAGCTGGGAGCAACCTAAATCAGTGACCGAAGTACGTAGCTTTCTTGGTTTGGCTGGTTATTATCAGAGATTCGTGGAAGGATTTTCTCGAATCGCTACTCTATTAACTCAGTTGACTCGGAAAGATACAAAGTTCGGTTGGAGCGAAGAATGTGAACATAGTTTTCAAGAACTCAAGAGGAGACTCATTTCAGCACCTGTTCTAACAATACCATCTGGCTCGGAGGGATTTGTCATCTACAGTGATGCTTCGAGCAAAGGGTTGGGATGTGTTCTCATGCAACATGGAAAAGTCATAGCCTATGCATCAAGACAACTCAAGGAATATGAGAGGAATTATCCTACTCATGATCTAGAGTTGGCAGCTGTTGTCTTTGCACTTAAAATTTGGAGGCATTACTTGTATGGGGAGAAGGTGGAGATCTTTACGGATCATAAAAGCCTTAAATATTTCTTCACTCAAAAGGAACTCAACATGCGATAACGACGTTGGCTTGAACTGTTGAAAGATTATGATCATACCATTCAATACCATCCTGGAAAAGCGAACGTGGTAGCTGACGCATTGAGTAGAAGATCATATGCGGGTACAAGTGCAATATTAACAACGCAAAGGCCCATTTTGTGTGACTTGCAAAGGATAGAGATAGAGTTAAAGACTCCAGGGACCCATGTGATGATGTCAAATATACGAGTAGAACCAACTTTAATCGATAAGGTTAAAGCTGCTCAAGCTACAGACCTGGAGCTGATGCGTATGAGGAAGAAAGTGCAAGAAGGTGCTATGCCGGAAGCAAGAATCGATGAAGAAGGAATACTTCGAGTCAACTCCAGACTTTGTGTTCCTAATAACCCTGATTTAAAGTATGAAATCATGATTGAGGCGCATAACACACCATTTGCAATCCATCCTGGAAGTACCAAAATGTATCATGATCTTCGTCATACATTTTGGTGGAGTAATATGAAGAGAGAGATAGCGATGTTTATCTCAAGGTGTCTAACTTGTCAACGAGTCAAAGCGGAGCATCAAGTACCAAAAGGTCCATTGCAACCACTTGAAATTCCAGAATGGAAGTGGGAGCACATTACCATGGATTTCATTACCGGTCTTCCTAGGGTTTCTCAAGGTATTGATGCGATATGGGTCATTGTTGATAGATTGACCAAGTCTGCTCATTTCTTACCGATACGAGAAACTTATACACTTGAACGTCTTGCTCGTATGTACATAAACGAGATTATAAGACTGCATGGTATGCCAGTATCCATAGTTTCTGATCGAGACCCAAGATTTACTTCACGATTTTGGGTTAGTTTACAAAAAGCTATGGGCTCAGATTTACGATTTAGTTCGGCATATCATCCTCAGACGGACGGACAATCAGATAGGACTATTCAAACTCTAGAAGATTTATTAAGACTCTGTGTCTTTGACTTCAAGGAAAGTTGGGACAAGTTCTTACCATTTGATGGAGTTTTCCTACAACAACAGTTATCAAGCAAGTATTGGCATGGCTCCATTCGAAGCATTGTATGGAAGAAAATGTCGATCTCCAGTATGCTGGGATGAGGTGGGTGAAGCAACGTTGTTGGGACCGGAGTTGGTACGTATGACTACAGAAAAGATTCAAACGATCCGACAACGTATAAAAACCTCACAAGATCGACAAAAGAGTTATGCTGATCTTCATCGGAAGGACGTGGAATTTGATGTAGGAGATCATGTGTTCTTACGTGTTGCTCCATGGAAAGGAGTTACGAGATTTGGAAAGAGAGGAAAGCTCAATCCTCGATTCATCGGTCCATTTTTAATCCTCGATCGAGTAGGAACTGTGGCTTATAGACTCGCTTTACTGCCAAGTATGTCTCGTGTTCATAACGTTTTTCACATATCCATGTTACGCAAATATGTGGAAGACCCGAACCACATTATTGAGTTAGAACCGGACGAAATAGCGGAGGATTTGACGTATGAAGAAGTTCCTGTTTAAATCTTGGATAAGAAGGAACATATTCTACGCTCCAAGGTTATACCTCAAGTCAAAGTTTTGTGGAGAAACCACGATGTTGAGGAAATGACTTGGGAGTTAGAATCTGAAATAAAATCAAGGTATCCTTACCTCTTCGACATACCAGGTACGTACCCTAATTTCGAGGGCGAAATTTCATAAGAAGGGGAGGTTGTAAGACCCCAACTTTTATAAATAAAGATGAATTTTCTATAAATATCATTTTTGAATATTATGGAGTTAATTTGATATAATGTTATAGTTGTGGGTAATATTTATAAATTTTGCAAAGTACGCAAGTTGTTATATAATATTCGATTGGTCGGGGAATATTCGTTTTAACAGGGAATATTCGTACAACGACACAATCATTGGTGGACCCCACAACGGAATTATTGTCGGATTGAGAAAACGACAAAAATATTTTATTAAAAATAACGGCGAAAGTTTTACCATTGTTACTGTTGAACTACTCGGTAGTAAAAGTATAGTAATACGTGTGGTTGCATAGTAGCACACGGTATTGATTATTAATGCTTATGTGAGAAGTCACTCAGTTTGATTCCATTATTGTCAGTTAATAATATGAATTATTTAGCGATAATGACGTTTTGTTTTATTCGTATTATTAACGTAATAAAACAGAAACATCTTTTTATATAAAACAGAATACTTTATTAAAGTTATTCTATAAATAGAATATATTATATTTTATTTAAAAGATTTTTTTTTAAATATGGACCGTCAGATTAAAGTAATCAATCTGGACCGTTCATGGATTAGTTACTATGCATTCTATTTTTTTATAAATAGCAGCTCATTCCTTCATTATTTCTTACGAATTCACTGAACTCTAGAGAGAGAAACTATAAAGAGAGAGAATAAGAGTATTCTGCTACTTAACTACTTCCTTATTTCAGCTCGTCTTTAAAACGGTAAGGGGTGTTATTCTTTCTTATTCATGAAGAGAACTGTTGTTATTCCATTTCTTATTATTCTGTTAGAATAACCTGTATACGCGGTCTACCCTATACTTGGTGACATTCTCCTATTATTCTGTTGGAACATCCTGTCTGTGTGTTTTACACGGACCTGGTTCCATTTTTATTATTATTCTGTTGGAACATCCTGTCTGTGTGTTTTACACCGGACCTGGTTCCGTTTTTATTATTATTCTGTTGGAACATCCTGTCTGTGTGTTTTACACCGGACCTGGTTCCGTCTTTATTATTATTCTGTCGGAATATCCTGTCTGTGTGTTTTACACCGGACCTGGTTCCATTATTATTATTCTGTCGGAATATCCTGTCTGTGCGTTTACGCCGGACCTGGTTCCATTGTTATTATTCTGTTAAGAATAACCTGTCTGTGCGGTCTATCGCATGCATGGTGATTTCTTTTGTTATTCCATTCTTTATTATACTCAGTTGGTTAAGTTTTGACTTTTATACTCCATGAAATTTGTGGAATATCCTTGACATTTGTGCTTCATCTAGTATCTATTCATGAAAATATTCTCCTGATCATTCTTGAATTTTACTCCACAAAGTAGTATCATGTTGACAATTTGGACGTTGTTAATTCTTGGATAAATTAATTCTTGAACTTATTTTATTGAATTCTTATATCATTGTCATCATCCTCATGTTTATATTCTGTTGAAAGTCATCTGTGGCCTGTAGTGCATAGATGGACTTGGTATGATTATGACCAGGGATTATTCGGTGTAATCATGACCGTAATGTTACGAATGATGTGGTAAAAGTCCTCATTGGCCCGTAGTGCATTGATGGACAGTTGTTGGCATGATCATGACCATTAATGAATATACGAATATCCTTGGCCGTAGTGCAGGGGTGATTCGATGATGTGAATTATTTTATTAAGCTGAGTCTCAGCGATCACAGTGTTGAAAAACTTTTTAAATCATAAAAGATAGTAGAGTTTATTTTCTACTTGACTCTTTTAATGGATTACTTTTTCCGCTGCAGTTAAACTTGATGTCTATTATATTTTATCAGTTTAACATTGTTGAAGGCTAATGATAATTTATTCTGCATTATCTTAGTCATAATATTTCTTACTGGGCTAGTTGAGCTCACCCTTTCTTTCACTGTTCTCTTCAGGAAATGAGAACGTAGCTGGGGCAAGTCGGGAAACGGAGAGATGGTTCGAATGATAGTATTAGTTAGTAGTCCTCACTATTCTATGTAATAGCGTGTTAATAAATATAAGGAGGACTCCTTTTGAGTATGAATACTCTCTAGAAGATAATATTTGTATTCAAACTCACAGTTTATGTTTTGTCGTATTGTACACGACAGTTGTATTAGTAAGTTGTATTTATATTTTGTACTATATATCTGACGACCCAAGATGGGTGATGTATACCTAATTTTGGGAACGTCACACTGGTACTATTCAAGCCTACCACATTTGAATAAAAATCTCAGCACATTTCTTCATCAAACAAAAGTGGGGCCCACCAATTCTATAATTTTCTACCAAAATGATAAACTCCGAAAATTCAATAATTTCTGAACCAGTCATCTCGTAAAATTCATAATAAATCATACGTTCAGTTTTAACGGTTCAAAATTTGTGGACATATACTCAACTTATATATGTATAACATATCCAAAAATTACCACGATCCAACAGTCGGATTAAAAATTATAACCCCCGCAAAATATCTCAAAACCCCTGATTTTTAATACCTCAATTCCGACAAAAATACTGATAAAAACCTCAACATTAACTCCTTCATTTTTAACCACAAAAATATATCCCTCATTTATATCCACATAAAATAAATATTTCCTTATCATATGAATCAATAATTAATTATTCACAAATAATATTACAGAACCACATTTATGACAACCAGGCCGTTCCCAGGAAAGAGGGGGCTTTCCAATAAGAATTTCTCCTTACTGGCGCGCAATTAGATGACCAAGCCTCTCCTTAGAAAGAACTTTCTAGACATTGCCAATAATGTTATCAAATAATATTATTCAAATAATATGAATTATTGATCTGATAATGGGAAATACTGTGCAGTGACAATTATTGAAACAACAATAATATAAAATATCAATGCTGTAATTATTGAATCAATAAAATAAAATATTGAACAGTAACTACTGTAACAATTATTGAGTAGTGCCTTCCTTCGTAAGAATCAATAATTGGTGCAATACCGTGTGCTACTGTATTTTAACCACCAGGTATTCTAATAGTATTAACGGTAACAAATACGCCGTTAATTATAAACAACTTATACTTGTCGTTTTCTTCATCCAATCGCTTTCCGTTATGGGGCCCACACAAGGCTGCGCCGTCCTACGAATATCCCCGACAGCAAGAATATTCCACGACCAAACGAATATTCACCGACCAAAAATGAATATTTTATAACCACTTGCTTATTTGAAATATTTGCGCATTTTACCCATAACTAACCACATTAATCAAATCAACCCTTTCTATTTCAAAATAATAAATAGAGGAAATTTAATTTTATTTATTAATAAGTTGGGGTCTTACAACCTCCCCTCCTTATGAAATTTCGTCCTCGAAATTGACGTACATACCTGGTGTTTCGAAAAGGTGAGGATACCTCGCTTTCATTTTTGATTCAAACTCCCACGTTATTTCTTCAATAGCATGGTTTCTCCACAAAACCTTAACTTGTGGTATAACCTTCGTGTGTAGAACATGTTCTTTCCTATCCAAGATCTTAACAGGTACCTCCTCGTACGTTAAATCTTCGGCTATCTCGTCTGGTTCTAACTCAATTATGTGGTTAAGATCTTTCACATATTTACGAAGCACAGATATGCGAAAAACATTATGAACACGAGACATGCTTGGAGGTAATGTGAGTCTATAGGCCACATTTCCTATTCGGTCAAGAATCTCAAATGGTCCGACAAATCGTGGATTGAGCTTTCCTCTCATAATTATATAATCATACACATCAACTATTAGTCACATAACAGCACATAGTAATTGTAATGTAAACTATACTCCACATCTCATAATCTTTCCTATTAATTAACACACAATGTTCAATTAGATTATGTTAACTTTTCGACTTATATAATATTCGAAATTCATTAAAATGTTTAAATTTTGCTAGGAATCATTATTGGTTTTATATTAAATCCATTTCATACTTTATAATACCCATTTCATTTGACTAAAAACACTTTTTACGTTCATTAACAATTATTACGGCGTTTCGACATTTATTCGTCACACGCCCGATTGCATCTTTTGTGTATGCTTATTATGCTTCTATAACTTATCTAATACATCATTATATTAATGTTAAGCATCATTATATTTACTAATATTCATGTTTTATAACTTAGAACAACATCTTTTATTGTCAAGAGCACTACACTAGCATACGTGCATGTCTAACGCCCTCCGAAAACACAACAGTCCTAAAGATGACCATTTTGATCCTTCATAACGATTTCAAATTGAAAACCTTAAAGAATAAAAGTTGTAGGTCTACTCGTCCTCGTTCCGGATCATCTTGAATCATCTCAATCAGAGTTCGTATGAAAAAGTTATGCTTAATTTAGTAAACTACGTCCGGTCAGTTTTTTTTCAAAATTTTGGCTTGACAGAACACCCCCCCGCCGGGGCGGGGGTTTTTGCACTAGGGGGGCCCGCCGGGGCGGGGGTCACTGCTGCGATTATGCGATTTTAGCTCTAGAACACTACGAAAAGCCAAATTAGGCCTCCAAGCTCCTTTCTAACAACCATACCAACCTATCCAATGTGTAATAGGTTTACAGAAACATAATCTAATGTTTTCTAACGCGTTTCTAGCCATTTAAAAAACACAAACATCAAAGATTACAACCTTTAATTTCACTATTTCTCTTCTTTCTTCTTCTTTTAACATTCATAGCGAAATTATTTACTGTGAATTCGTTTTTAAACCAATTCAAGTAATTTCAATTGTGATAACTCATATTCTTAACATACTAACACAATACACGATCAATTTCAATAATAAATCATAACCAAACATCAATTTAATAGTTTAAAAAGCCATTTTTCAGAAATTATTTCATAGAAAAACATTATGAACCCAATTCCTCTTGTTTATCAAAATTACATGGATTGAATTGCTAGAACAACCATATAACTCATAATCAAACACTATGAACATGATTTCATCATGTTCATCATATCTTTGTGAATTGAAACTTTTGAACAACTATAAAACTCTAAAACTATAAAAACATAGAAGAACATGATTTTAAAACTTGTTTTTACAATACTTGTATTGTGAAAATCCTTTCATGGCATACAATCACATATGAACACCATATATACATATAAAAACATAATCATGAAAACCTAATTTTACAAAGACTAAATACATAACATCTTAATTT
Source organism: Panax notoginseng (assembly GCA_016801055.1). Lineage (NCBI taxonomy): Eukaryota > Viridiplantae > Streptophyta > Magnoliopsida > Apiales > Araliaceae > Panax > Panax notoginseng. The sequence goes on from CM029014.1 coordinate 78,207,733, forward strand.
AGTATAAGTGTTAGTTTGATACCTTTCTAGGTTGAATTAGGAGAAAATATGGAGATGATGAAAGCTTTTCTTTTGTTTTCTCAAGGTTTCCCCTTCTTATTCTCCTTCTTCTTCTTCTTCTTCTTCTTCTTCTTCTTCTTCTCTGCATTCTCTCTTCTTCTCTTTCTTCTTAGTTTAGACTTAGGTTTAGAAAACTAACGTAACTTAGTGTATATACAATATACATATAACACATATAATTATAGAATATGTAACTCCCAATATAATTACATATACTAATTATCAATTTAATATATAAGTTACAAAATTAGAATTTTAAAAGCCCTAAGGCTTGTTTGGCAAAGCCATATTAAAATAATGACTTAATCATTCCTTAAGCCTTATTTGGCAAAACAAGATTAAAATAAAAATTTCAAAAGCTCTATGGGTTTGTTTGGTAAAACCAAATTAAAACTCTTTTAATTTATTTTCATAAGTCACATATAATATAGTTTATTGTCCCACATTGTTTACTTAGATTTCCATATCCAATCTTAATTAAAGAAACTAATTACCACATACTAAATAAATTTCCCACTTGACCAAATATCACAAAATTATAATCTCATTATAATTTTATTTAATAACTTAATATACCACCTTAAATTATTAAATTAAAACAATAATATAACATCTCATGTTATATTATAACTCTCTAAATTATAAATTAATTTAATTTAGAATATTATCTAATGAATTTAGATTAGTAAATATTTACTAGCAACCATTACATCAACAAAATATTTCTCTCATCAATTTCAACAATAAGCGCATCAAATAAATATTTATATATTAATAAATATTTAATATTACAATTTGAAATTTCGGATCGTTACATCCTTCCCTCCTTACAAGGATTCTGTCCCCAGAATCACAACTAAAATAATCAAATCGTCACATTCTTCACTCTTTTATCTTAATTAAGTTAATTTCTATAACTCATGGATTATTTACTTACTAATAAATAATCCAATAAATATCTACTAAACAACAAACACGTCAATTAAAAATATTTATTTAATTCAATAAATATTTAAAATTATAAATAAAATTTTGGATTGTTACATTCTTCCCACCTTATAAGGATTCCGTCCTCGGAATCACTGAAACCCTACCCTCCTCAGGTTTTCACCAAATCTCTTCGTTGAATAACTTCAACACATTACCTTAATATATGTTTTATATTTTCTACTCCCACCATTCTTCAAAATAAATTCTTGTAAGTTTTATTTCCTAACCTTTACTCAGACTCAATTATATTTGAGTATTACATATTCTTTAACCCGTTCATTTCCTTTTTTTTAAGGATCGTTATCATGAACACTCGGGATATTACATTCATCCATTCTTCTAAGAATTTCGTCCTCGAAATTTTATCAATGAATATTCAATCTATCAAATAGATTTTACGTCACTACTTCATTCATTCATTGGTTTCTATAACTACTTCCTTTCCACAATTATCATTCTACAACTATTAACTTTTATATTAAAAGTTTCACATTATTCTTTGATAACTCATATCGTTCTCACTTCAAAATCTCTTTTCTCACTTATTCAACATATTCATCATTTAGTGTCGCATTCTACGACTCACTTCTTTCTAAGGAATATCATCCTTATCACATTCACCTTTTAGAATATCAAGAATCTTCCACAATTGCTCAATAATTGGGAAGCGATATGAATAACATGAATTTAAAAGATTCCAAATCATGCTGAGGGTCATAAGACCACGAACTATGTCCACAGTTGCAAGTAATCTTTTAACTTCAACTTTAACAGTCATAAGACTATAAGGACCCCCGTACTTAGGGTGTTAAGCCCTTCGTACGATGTATTGTGCACAAACATTTAAACGCTATGCGTATGTCCATAGTTATAAGTAATCTTTCAACTTAAACTTTAACAGTCATAAGACTATAGGGACTCCTCGTACTTAGGGTGATCAGCCCTTCGTACAATGTATTGTGCACAAAACATCTCAACGCCTCCGCGTAATCCCCTATAAAAGGGTTGTTCATCTCAGCTTTTCAACATCTGAATCCGCACCAAAATAATTTGGTTTGGCATAACTTCTCAAGAAACGCATGCATTTCATGAACATCTTTCAATATTTGTCTAGCTGAATCAAATAGCATAGACCTCTACAACAATTTGAACATCAATCGAAATATACATATACATACATACATATGTATTCTCATATCTTAAAGAAATCTTAAAAATCTTTTTATAACATCATGATACCGCACTGTATTTACAGTCCGTTGAGAATTCCTTCATTTGTTGATTTTATCATACTACATCATACCATAGTGGGCTGACGATCCTTAGATTACATCCAACACTAGGTAATACTGCATTGATGACTCCATCATTTTTTTTCATCTTTGCACCAGGTTACATGATGCATTAATGATATAAAATACATTTTGATATATTGCAAATCATTTTTGTCTAGCCGAAGCAATTAGCATAGACATACAATAATAGTATTGTTGTTAAAACTCATTGGTTCCATCATTTGATCCAATATTTTTCAAAAAAAAATAGAAGTGTAAACATCAGCACGAAGTCAATAAATTTCGAAAGTCTAGCATAGCTAGTAGATTTAGAATACCTATGCTTTCACCATCAACTCCACTTTCTATAATGATCCATTGCTTAATAGGTCTATCTATTCCTATCATCCTCAATACTCCATTCATACTTAATTACACCCAGTTCGTCAAACTTACCACACGTTATGAGTTCAGGAACTTGCCACAATCATATGAGTTTAAGAACTTATCCTAGTCAGACCATAGGCGTCCATTTGTTGAGGGGTTCAAAAACATACCATATAATTATGAGTCACGAACCTACCATAAGTATGAGTTTTAAGAACTCGCACTTAACCTTATAATATTCTCTAACTATACTCTACCTATCTGTTATACACATGAGAAAAGAATCACCTTCTCAACAGGCATATAGCAAATAGCGCGACAGAAACATTCCAATGATTATCAATGTGATAAACTGAGTGCAAGCATAAAACCCTCGCCCATACAAAGGTTTTTACAACTCAGCCATCACATGAGTCCTCAATTGAAATCCCACCTAACTCTATTTTTCTTATAACTTGCTCTTTGCTCGATACGAATTCCTCGTATCACATCATCTATAACTCCTTATGAGTTATCTCGTACTATTTCATAGTACTCCATCTTCATAGCATTAAGCTATAATTATTCAAACATTGTAGACCATCTTTCTTTTATAACTTAAACAGATCTAGACCACGTCGTGATCTTATTCTATAACCATCTCCCTTAAAATTCTTTTCTTAACTCGTGATCGTTTTGTTTTATGATCCTCTTTCTTTCTCTTTTTCATCATTTACTACATTACTCGTTATCTTGGCTTTTGGAGTTAGGAAACTCCCATTTCTTATCTTTATATCTCTTAGATTCTTCTTTGAATCTTCTTGTTTATATAACAATTCTTCCTTTAAGAATTTTCAACTTTATTTACATCGCTCAAAATTTCATTCAAGTTCTACACTTTCATCATACGTGTCCATTTCTATACTTGGTACACATCGAGTCTCTAACAGTTTCAATATGGTACGTTGAGTGGTTTCCCACAAACAACCAACAAACTAGGTTCCGAGTTGCTAGTTCGTATATACCTCCGCTCTATAAAGGAATCGTTTAGCCCAGATACCATACATCAACTACTAAAGAGTACAATTGCACCATACTTAAATATAACTCTCTATTCTAGACTTCTTTACCATTCTCTTTTTATAGACATTGTCTATTTGTTATCACCTTACATTCTTATTATTGGAGCTGGGTAACCCCACATTCATATTCCTTATACCTCTGCGAGATTCTTCTTTGAATCATTTCACGCAAGTTTTATCCCTTCTTTATACGTTTCTTACATTACTTCTTATTGTTCAAACTCTATTTGAGCTTATTCTTTCATTATATTCACCTTCCTTCTCTAAGGTTATAGCCTAAGGTACTCCTACCTAAGGTTTATAACCTACAACTTTGATACCAATTGTAACGACCCCAAAATCCATACAATTTAAATCTCAACTTCGGTCGTTAACCACACATTAAATCTCAAATTTTACATCATTATTCGATATTAAAAACACTAAAATTGCGGAATATTTAGAACGTTTATACATTTCTTTCTTTCTTGCCCTGAATCGCAACTTTTACATTACATCTCTTTGATTCAATCTTATATCATGAATCGTTACAACAAAATGACTATACAAAGTCTTACATCATAACTAAATATCCGTATACATTGGATAACTCAACTTACAATTCAACATGTTACGTTCAAAATATGAAATACATTTCTCATAAAATATAAGTAATCTTCGTGAATATAGATCTCTATAACTCACTTAGCGCATATCTTTATCTTAAAATCTTGACCCGCAAAAGTGGTTATTTGCAAGAGTGAGCTCGACAGCCCAGCAAAGTCTAACAGTTTTCATGCATCACATAGCACATAATAACATGCTCGATATACAACTCATTAAAGTAACATGACATACATGCTTTTAAGTCATATAGCAAATATAAAGATTGAGTTCCTTACTCAATCATCATTACTTAGCCAAAAAAATGCAGTCATATATTGACTTTCACATTTCATGATTTCAACATGTATAACATATCATGCAATTTAAAACAGTTCATCAAGTCCACGAAACAAATAGGAACCGAAAGACTTGCCTTGATCGTTGTTTACCAATAACAGTTTAACAGCTTACAGTTATCTGCACTTCACGTGCCCTACACAATTATATAATCATACACATCAACTATTAGTCACATAACAACACATAGTAATTGTAATGTAAACTATACTCCACATCTCATAATCTTTCCTATTAATTAACACACAATGTTCAATTAGATTGTGTTAACTTTTCGACTTATATAATATTCGAAATTCATTAAAGTGTTTAAATTTTGCTAGGAATCATTATTGGTTTTATATTAAACCCATTTCATACTTTATAATACCCATTTCATTTGACTAAAAACACTTTTTACGTTCATTAACAATTATCACGGCATTTCGACATTTATTTATCACACGCCCGATTGCATCTTTTGTGTATGCTTACTATACTTCTATAACTTATCTAATACATCATTATATTAATTGTAAGCATCATTATATTTACTAATATTCATGTTTTATAACTTAGAACAACATCTTTTATTGTCAAGAGCACTACACTAGCATACGTGCATGTCTAACGCCCTCTGAAAACATAACAGTCCTAAAGATGACCATTTTGACCCTTCATAACGATTTCAAATTGAAAACATTAAAGAATAAAAGTTGTAGGTCTACTCGTCCTCGTTCCGGATCATCTTGAATCATCTCAATCAGAGTTCGTATGAAAAAGTTATGCTTATTTTAGTAAACTACGTCCGGTCAGTTTTTTTTCAAAATTTTGGCTTGACAGAACACCCCCCCGCCGGGGCGGCGGTTTTTGCACTAGGGGGGCCCGCCGGGGCGGGGGTCACAGCTGCGATTATGCGATTTTAGCTCTAGAACACTACGAAAAGCCAAATTAGGCCTCCAAGCTCCTTTCTAACAACCATACCAACCTACCCAATGTGTAATAGGTTTACAGAAACATAATCCAATGTTTTCTAACGCGTTTCTAGCCATTTGAAAAACACAAACATCAAAGATTACAACCTTTAATTTCACTATTTCTCTTCTTTCTTCTTCTTTTAACATTCATAGCGAAATTATTCATTGTGAATTCGTTTTTAAACCAATTCAAGTAATTCCAATTGTGATAACTCATATTCTTAACATACTAACACAATACACGATCAATTTCAATAATAAATCATAACCAAACATCAATTTAATAGTTTAAAAAGCCATTTTTCAGAAATTATTTCATAAAAAAACATTATGAACCCAATTCCTCTTGTTTATCAAAATTACATGGATTGAATTGCTAGAACAACCATATAACTCATAATCAAACACTATGAACATGATTTCATCATGTTCATCATATCTTTGTGAATTGAAACTTTTGAACAACTATAAAACTCTAAAACTATGAAAACATAGAAGAACATGATTTTAAAACTTGTTTTTACAATACTTGTATTGTGAAAATCCTTTCATGGCATACAATCACATATGAACACCATATATACATATAAATACATAATCATGAAAACCTAATTTTATAAAGACTAAATACATAACATCTTACTTTAGTATAAGTGTTAGTTTGATACCTTTCTAGGTTGAATTAGGAGAAAATATGGAGATGATGAAAGCTTTTCTTTTGTTTTCTCAAGGTTTCCCCTTCTTCTTATCCTTCTTCTTCTTCTTCTTCTTCTTCTTCTTCTTCTTCTTCTTCTTCTTCTTCTTCTTCTTCTTCTTCTCTGCATTCTCTCTTCTTCTCTTTCTTCTTAGTTTAGACTTAGGTTTAGAAAACTAACGTAACTTAGTGTATATACAATATACATATAACACATATAATTATAGAATATGTAACTCCCAATATAATTACATATACTAATTATCAATTTAATATATAAGTTACAAAATTAGAATTTTAAAAGCCCTAAGGCTTGTTTGGCAAAGCCATATTAAAATAATGACTTAATCATTCCTTAAGCCTTATTTGGCAAAACAAGATTAAAATAAGAATTTCAAAAGCTCTATGGGTTTGTTTGGTAAAACCAAATTAAAACTCTTTTAATTTATTTTCATAAGTCACATACAATATAGTTTATTGTCCCACATTGTTTACTTGGATTTCCATATCCAATCTTAATTAAAGAAACTAATTACCACATACTAAATAAATTTCCCACTTGATCAAATATCACAAAATTATAATCTCATTATAATTTTATTTAATAACTTAATATACCACCTTAAATTATTAAATTAAAACAATAATATAACATCTCATGTTATATTATAACTCTCTAAATTATAAATTAATTTAATTTAGAATATTATCTAATGAATTTAGATTAGTAAATATTTACTAGCAACCATTACATCAATAAAATATTTCTCTCATCAATTTCAACAATAAGCGCATCAAGTAAATATTTATATATTAATAAATATTTAATATTATAATTTGAAATTTCGGATCGTTACATCCTTCCCTCCTTACAAGGATTCTGTCCCCAGAATCACAACTCAAATAATCAAATCGTCACATTCTTCACTCTTTTATCTTAATTAAGTTAATTTCTATAACTCATGGATTATTTACTTACTAATAAATAATCCAATAAATATCTACTAAACAACAAACACGTCAATTAAAAATATTTATTTAATTCAATAAATATTTAAATTATAAATAAAATTTTGGATTGTTACAATGATAATTCCTCTCATATTCTTTGAGTTGTCGCGAGGCATAGGCTATGACTTTCCTATGTTGCATGAGAACACATCCTAACCCTTTGCCTGAAGCATCGCTGTAGATAACAAATCCATCCGAACCAGATGGTATTGTCAGAACAGGTGCCGAAATGAGTCTCCTCTTGAGTTCTTGAAAACTCTTCTCACAATCCTCGCTCTAACCGAATTTTGTATCCTTCTGAGTTAGCTGAGTTAACGGAGTAGCGATTCTAGAAAATCCTTCCACGAATCTCCGATAATACCCAGCTAAGCCCAGAAAGCTACGTACTTCGGTCACCGACTTCGGTTGCTCCCAACTTTGTATGGCTTCAATCTTCGCCGGGTCGACAGATACTCCATGTTTTTAGACCACGTGCCCAAGGAATGCTACTTTCTCAGGCCAGAACTCGCATTTCTTCAATTTTTCATATAGCTTGTTTTCACGAAGCCTTTGCAGTACCAGCTTCAAATGGCGATCATAATCTTCGTGGCTTTTGGAATAGATGAGGATGTCATCAATAAAGACAACAACGAACTGATCTAAATATTCTTTGAATACACGATTCATCATAGCCATGAAAGCAGCAGGAGCATTAGTCAATCCAAAAGATATGACTAAGAATTCATAATGCCCGTACCGAGTTCTGAAGGCAGTCTTTGGAATATCCTCAGTTTTAATCTCCAGCTGATGATATCGAGAATGAAGATCGATCATTGAAAAGAATTGTGCTCCTTGCAACTGGTCAAACAGGTCATTAATGCGAGGTAGCGGATACCTATTCTTGATAGTGACATGATTCAATTCTCGGTAGTCAATACAAAGTCGCATATTCCCGTCTTTCTTCTTTACGAATAACATAGGAGCACCCCAAGGAGATGTACTAGGATGAATAAAACCGATGTCCAACAACTCCTGTAGTTGAACCTTTAACTCCTGAAGTTTAATAGGAGCCATTCGATATGGAGTTTGAGAAATGGGCTTTGTACCAGGTTCAAGGTCAATAAAGAATTCAACTTCACGTTCTGGGGGTAGACCGAGAAGTTCTTCAGGAAATACATCGGGAAATTCTCTAACAATAGAAATATTATTCAAATCTGACTTGTCTTTGTTCAAATCCATAACATGGGCTAAGAAAGCTTGACATCCGTTTTTCAATAAACAAATAGCTTTGTGGCTTGATATGACAGTGACTGATTTTAGTGGTTTAGTAGTTTGAATTCGTATGACAGGTTGGTTAGGAATATAAAAACTAACAACCTTACGAAAACAATTAATTTTAGCATGATGAGTGGTTAACAAATCAATTCCTAAAATCACATCAAAAGCAAGTATCTTTAAAGAGATAAGATCAACAGGTAATGTGATAGTGCCAACTTGGATCATGCAAGATTTATAAACTGTAGATATAACGAAGGTTTCACCCAACGGAGTTTCAACATATAAGTCAAAGTCTAATTTCTCCGGAGTCAAGTTTAAACGTTGAGCACAAGCAGGAGAGATAAAAGAATGGGTAGAACTGGTATCTAATAAGGTATAAACTTCTCAAGAATTCAAGATTAGCTTACCCGTAATCACCTCGTTCGGGTTTCTTGCGTTTTGGGCAGTCACGACAAACGCCCTTCCTGTAACACCCCAGTTCCACATCGAAAGATAGGGGAAAAATTTGTCTGCATATAAGGAAATAAGTTACTACCAATAGTACCTTCAAGTCATGACCTTTTGGGAGCCTGTTGTGGGCTAAGATGACCCAAGAAGATACTATTGGGCCAGTGATTTGAGGCCTTATTTTGATGGATTTGATTCGATTCGGACTTGGGATTTGACCCGAGATTTGTTCCAGACTCGGGATTTGACCCGGGTTGTTTTCATATGGTATCAGAGCCGACTCTCGAAAGCTCGGGTCGGGTCATCCGATCAGGTTGCCGGAGGTGGGGACACGAAGGCTGGTAGTATTATCCCACAATGGAGAGATGGAGGTCCGGAGGTGGGGACACAAAGCCAGCCGGTATTATCCCACAATAGCTAGAGAGGCAAAGATCTTTGGGCCGTGTGTGTGATCGGTTCTGACGGGGACGTCATAAATTTAAGTGGGGAAATTTGTAACACCCCAGTCCCACATCGAAAGATAGGGGAAAAATTTGTCTGCATATAAGGAAATAAGTTACTATCAATAGTACCTTCAAGTCATGACCTTTTGGGAGCCTATGGTGGGCTAAGATGACCCAAGAAGATACTATTGGGCCAGTGGTTTGAGGCCTTATTTTGATGGATTTGATTCGATTCGGACTTGGGATTTGACCCGAGATTTGTTCCGGACTCGGGATTTGACCCGGGTTGTTTCACTTCCAGGAACCACCGACTTTGACTTGTCCGGAACAGCCTTCGGAGTCACTATCCCCGATGAACTTGGTTTCGCAACAAGACAATCTTTAGCTATATGACCTTCCTTTCCACAGTTATAACATACCTTGAACTGTTGTGGGCAGTTTGGGCTGATGTGTCCCTCCTTCCCGCATTTGTAACAAACGACCGGTGCTCGTTCTCCTCCCCTAAAAGCAGTTGATGTTTGTGCTGACGTCTTCACGTTATCATTGTCGTACCTTCTTTTCTTGAAATCTACTCCCGACTCGCTCCTTCTATTATCACGGCCACGATTACCACCATAGTGGTTTTCGCTTTTGTCCGAATATTTTCCTCCCTGCTGATTTTCATTGGTCCGATGACCGCTGCCACCGGTATTACCTTGGTTGTGTTCCCTCGGTTGAATATAATCATTATCTCGCTCTAATAATTGAGCCCTGTTTACAACATCTGAATATAAAGAAAATTTATGAGAGATAAGATATTATCGAATCTTGGGTTTTAAACCTCTCAGAAACATCCTTGTCATTCGTTCCTCATTCTCGACCAAATGAGGTGTAAACCTAGATAACTCTGCAAACTTCACCTCGTACTGGGACACTATCATGTTATTTTGTTCCAGTCTAATAAACTCTACCTCCTTCATCTGACGAATACTTTCAGGAAAGTACTTGTCATTAAATAGTTTTTGAAATGTTTCCCAGGACATGTTGAGTGCGTCAGGCTGGGTACGCTTCACAGACTCCCACCAGTAGTCTGCCTCACTGCGGAACATAAAGGTGGCGAATGGAACCTTCTGTTCCTCCGTGAATCCCAAGACATCGAATATCTTGGTAATTTGCTTGACCCACGTTTCTGCCATGATCGGATCCGGCTTTCCCTTAAATTCTAGTGGTCCCAATTCTTTGAACTGCTTGGCTGTGACAAACCGCGCGTTGTTATCATTTCCACTCGTATTCTGCACACGAGTCTCCCTCGTCTGATTTTGCATGAACTGCAAAAAGCTTCTAAATATTCCAACATTCATAGTTTGCTCGGTAACGTTGTTTACAGGAGGAATATTGCCTTCCTGTTACACGTTCCCCTGGGTGGTGATCAAAGGTGTCTCCACGGTCTGATTTACTCCATTATTAACGTTCTCAGCTGCCATTCTTAAATACTGCCATAAAACAAGGGTTAATAGTCATGTCATATATTATCCCTATACTCTGACCGACCAAATAAACACTAAATAAACTTAGTCAGGTCATACTAGAGAAGGAATTCCCCGTCTCTACCCTCCTAGTTCTTGTCTCACATATCAACTAGGGATCATATCCCTAAGCTCTGATACCAACTGTGACGCCCCCAAAATAGGTATACAACACCCATTCTGAGTCGCCAAATACATGGTACAAAAAGCAAACTACAACTTCACTAATACAATTGTCGTGCAATATACGACAACACATACTTTGAGTTTAAATACAAATATTATCTTCTAGACAATATCCACACTCAAATAAGTCCTCATTACAATTATTCAAACACTATTTTACAGAAATAGTGAGGACAACTAAAACATCTTTCTAGAACCATCACTCCATACCCCGACTAGATCCTGCTATGTTCTCACCTCCTGAGAAGAAAAATGGAACAAAAAGAAAAAGGGTGAGCTCAACTAGCCCAGTAAAGAATATAATGACTAAGATAATATACAATAAATTATCATTAGTATTCAACAGAAAAAAATCTGATAGAATATAATCGAAAACAAGTTTTAGATCAACAACTACAGCGGAAACAACAAACCATTAGAAGAGTCAAGTAGAGAATGAATTCTACTGTCTTCTAAGATTTAAAAGTTCATCATCAATATTTTATCCCTGTAACATCAATTAATAATCATCTTTAACCAAATATTCATCTTTGCACTATAGGCCAAAGATATTCATTTGTATCACCAGTCGATCATGTTCATCTCAACACCTATTCATCTTTGCACTACAGGCCAAAGATATTCATCAGGTAATCATACATCTTTGCACTACAGGCTAAAGATATTCAGTAATATCATCATTTAGGATTGAGGATGATGAAAAATATCTTAAAGAAAACGAATCCAGTGAGACAGGAGGACAAATAGCACAGATTCGTATAACAGTGTATTCAAGATCAATAATACTTCATAATAATCAATTGTGAAGCAGAATTCAAAAATAAAGATCAAAACATGGATACAATCAAAGATAGTAACCATAATAGAAATCTTGGACAAAAAGAGAAAAATTTTATTTTTCGGTGAATAGTGTCGTATTCGTGAATAGTGTCGTATACGTTAATAGTAACCCCAACACAAAAAGTTCCAAATTTGATAAAAAGTTCATATCAATATTTCGGCATAATGATATTGAAGAAAATATCATTTAAGAAGAAGATAATATCTCTTACCTCAAAATATCAGTACTTCTGGTCGGAATACTAGTATAAGGCTGAAAGAAACTTGCTCTGATGAATAGAAACTCTCAAAGTATCTAAATACTCACAAAATACACTCAATAATCTAGAGAGAGAAAGAGAGAAAACTTGTTTCTGGTGTGATTTTCAATTCTAACTTAGCCCTCTATTTATAGAAAAATGTTAGCACGCCGAAGCAGACTTAACCTGCAACCTGATGGCTTTACCTGGTACTATTCAAGCCTACCACATTTGAGTAAAAATCTCAGCACATTTCTTCACCAACCAAGAATGGGGCCCACCAATTCTAGAATTTTTTACCAAAATAATAAACTCTGAAAATTCAACAATTTCTGAACCAGCCATCGCGTAAAATTCAGAATAAATCATACGCTCATTTTTAACGGTTCAAAATTTGTGGACATATATTCAACTTATATATGTATAACATATCCAAAAATTATCACGATCCAACGGTCGGATGAAAAATTATAACCCCCGCAAAATATCTCAAAAATCCTGATTTTTAATACATCTATTCTGACAAAAATACAGATAAAAACCTCAACATTAACTCCTTCATTTTTAACCACAAAAATATATCCCTCATTTATATCCACATAAAATAAATATTTCCTTATCATATGAATCAATAATTAATTATTCACAAATAATATTACAGAATCACATTTATGATAACCAGGCCGTTCCCAGGAAAGAAGGGGCTTTCTAATAAGAATTTCTCCTTACTGGCGCGCAATTAGATGACCAAACCTCTCCTTAGACAGAACTTTCTAGACATTGCCAATAATGTTATCTAATAATATTATTCAAATAATAAGAATTATTGATCTGATAATGGGAAATACTGTGAAGTGACAATTATTGAAACAACAATAATATAAAATATCAATGCTGCAATTATTGAATCAATAAAATAAAATATTGAACAGTAACTACTGTAACAATTATTGAGTAGTGTCTTCCTTCGTAAGAATCAATAATTGGTGCAATACCGTGTGCTACTGTATTTTAACAACCAGGTATTCCAACAGTATTAACGGTAACAACTACGCCGTTAATTATAAACAACTTATACTTGTCGTTTTCTTCATCCAATCGCTTTCCGTTATGGGGCCCACACAAGGCTGCGCCGTCGTACGAATATTCCCCGACAGCAAGAATATTCCACGACCAAACGAATATTCACCGACCAAAAATGAATATTTTATAACCACTTGCTTATTTAAAATATTTGCGCATTTTACCCATAACTAATCACATTAATTAAATCAACCCTTTCTATTTCAAAATAATAAATAGAGGAAATTTAATTTTATTTATTAATAAGTTGGGGTCTTACACATGCCATTACATTACATACACATGATAAACAGGGGCAACTATAGACACTCAAAATTTTACATTCCTACTACTAACCATACATGAGGGCAGAATCATCTTCCAGAGATAACCCTGGAAGTCGCATCAGTTCCAACCCGGGAGATCCAGTTTTAGCCCCGGATATAACCTCGCGAGATCCAATTCCAACCCCGGAGATAACCCAAGAGATTCAGTTCCAACCCTGGAGATAACCCCGGGAGATCCAGTTCCAACCCCGGAGATAACCCCGGGAGATCCAGTATCAGCCCCGGAGATAACCCCGGGAGATGAGTTCTCAGTCCCAGAGATAACCCCGGGAGATCCAGTTTTTGACCCTAGAGATAACCCCGAGAGATCCAATTTCCAACCCCGTAGATAACCCCAAGAGCTCTAGTTCCAGCCCAGAGATAACCCCAGCAGATTAAATTTCCAACCCTGGAAGATTCAGTTCCAACCCTAGAGATTTACCTTGGGAGATCCAGTTCCAACCCCGGAGATACCCCTAGGATATCCAGTTTCAACCACGAAGATAACCCCAAGAGATTCAGTTCCAACCCCGGAGATAACCCCGAGAGATTCAGTTTCTAACCCCAGAGATAACCCTGGAAAAGTTAGTTCAAACCCCGAAGATAACCTCAGGGGATCAAGTTCAATGCCCGAAGTCAACCTCGTGAGGTCAGACCAACCTCAGAGATAACCCTGAGGACAATCAGAGTCAACAGCAGGCCAATTTCGGAGATAACCTTGAGAAAAGACTTCTACAACTGCGCCAAAGCTGGAGATAACCCATGAGGGGAAAAATTTTCATCTTGCCACCTCAACCTCGTTTCAATACAGTTTAACTCAAACTATGCCACAAGATGTCCCACAAGAACCATAGCTCAAATCCCAAGTGATAACTTCACAAGATAGCTCAACGGATAGACAATAAAGACTTGAAGATTTGTTCATGGACCATCTTCCCGGCTTCAAAAAATGTCTAATCTCATGTCATTGTGTAGCTCTTGACAACAACTTTCTCAAAAGGTACAACACGCCTCCATTGGATGCCTAGATTGAAAGTTATGAAGGTTCGAGTAGACAACGTGTAGCCCAAGTGCATGTATTTCGAGACGATGGGACCCGCAAAGCCTGAGGTATCCCGAGCAGCCATAAGAAGACCCACGACTGCTGCGGGTTGACCCGCGACCATCTAGTCTATAAATATGCTCATTTGAAAAAAAAAAGAAAAAAACTCTATCCATTTCAGCCTTTACCTCTTCTAGAGTGCTCCAACCTTTGCGCTTCTTCTTTCTAAACACGTGTATGCCGTGTTCTAAAACATACTGAAATTTAACTAGTGGAAACTGAGTTTTCAGGTTCCAAAAGCTATCTGAAGTCTTCTTGGTAGCCCACTGTAAGATTTTTAAGCTTTCTACTGCTTTAATATATATATATATATATATATATATATATATATATATATATATATATATATATATATATATATATATACACACATAAATATCGAGTATCTCATTGAGTAATTACACCTGGATCGTCGATCCGTGGCTTTTTCCTTCCTTTTTTATATATATAACTATATATATAGACTTGAACTCGAATAGTTGAGCCTGGATCGAATATCTGTGGCTTTATCACTTATATATATATATATATATATATATCCTCGAACTTGAACAATTGAGCATGGATCGAATATCGGTGGCTTTTAACCCCTTTTATATATATATATATATATATATATATATATATATATATATATATATATATATATATATATATATATATCCTTGAACTTGAATAGTTGAGCCTGGATCGAATATCCATAGCTATTACTGTTTATATATATATACAGAGCCGTTCTAAAGCGGACCAAATAACCGGACCAAAGAACGGACCAAGGCAAAAAAACACGCAGGTCGGGTTTAACCCGCGTGTTTTTCCGGGTTAAACCCGACCCGCGTGTTTTTTTGCCTTGGTCCGTTCTTTGGTCCGCTTATTTGGTCCGCTTTAGAACGGCTCCGTATATATATATATATATATATATATATATATATATATATATATATATATATATATATATATATATATATATATATATATATATATATATATATCTGCTTTAACTGTTTTCGCAATGTATATATTTAATGTGACGCCCCCAAAATAGGTATACATCACCCAACCCATTCTGAGTCGCCAAATACATGGTACAGAAAATAACTATAACTTTATTATTACAATTGCCATGAAAAATACAACAACACATATGTTGTGAGTTTTGATACAAATATATACCAACTGTGACTCTCATCCCAACCTTGGATAGCACGTCACAATGGCACCTTACATAAAGGTACAGTCAATAATTGTTTTAGAAATTAAAATATTCAGAAAATACTCAAGGAAACCTTCGTACATGGGAGGCCATGCGTCTAGGTTATGATAGATATCATATGCCCACAGAATTATCCTTGATTGACCCAATAGATCCCAAAGAAAAACGAGAAGATTACTATCATATTCTCTCTAATGGTGAGTCTTCTCTTGACATATAATTATCTCCACTGTCTCTAATTGATAATTATATTTAATCCAAACTCCAAGATTATATAGATAGTGCTCGTAGATATACTCAGCAAGTGGATGAGCACAATCCTATCTTATGATAACACGAACTCGCATGTCGTTAGACATCTTGTATGATAGTGACAAAACACTCTTCCAACGTTGGGTTTGCCTCACCCTAGTTGATTCACCAAATATAACTACTAAATGATGTATAAAATATAACACACTTTTCTATACTGCTTAGGGAGAACATCCACAGCTAGAGACCACCGTTCTATTTTCCTATTACCCCGCTCGACCCAGCTACACTCTTATTACCTGAAAGGAATTGTGAAGCAAAAGGGTGAGCACAAATAGCCCAATAAAGAATATCATTACTAAAGATAATTAAATTATCAATAGCTTTCATCAGTAATAAATCAGAGATTTAGAACATATAGTAGAAGATAAAAGTTTCCAACCATAATAGTAGCGGAATCAACAATCCATTAGAAGAGTCAAATAGAACATAATGTCTACTATCTCCTCTAGATTAAAAGTCCATCGTTAATATTTCATTCCTGTAATAATCATCAATAGTTCTTGGTGATACCCAAGACAAAGAAAACTTTCATCACCTGTCTTCACCTGAACCACCACAGATTATAATTAAATCACATTTCATATTTATAATCAAGTAAATCAACAGTCCAACTTTGCACTATATGCTAAAGATATTTATTAACAGTAAAACCAATGACTAACAATCCATCTTTGCACTACAGGCCAAAGATATACAACTGTAAAACTAATAATCAACAGTCCATCTTTACACTACAGGTCAAAGATATACAGCTGTAAAACCAATAATGCTGAGACTCAGCTTAATAGTATCACGACCACGAATTATCCATACACTACGGGCCAAGGATATTCATGTTTTAAATTACGATCATGATTATACCGAATAATCCCTTGTCATAATCATACTAAGTTCATCTATGCATTACTGGCCATGGATGACTTTCAACATAATATAAGCATGAGAATGATGACAATGATATAAAGAATCGATCACATGAGATAAAGGATAAATTTTTAAAGAGTCTTTAACAATTTAATTTATCCATAATTCAATAATATCCAAATTGTGAATATGATACTGCTTTGTGGAGTAAAATTCAAGAATAATATTATATCAAAAATGATTTGAACAGAAAATAATATTTCAACGAAGATAATAACACTATTCATTATATTATAAACTCTATTTAATATTATTCATTATATAATAACATTAAATTCATTTACTAATATTATTAATTTTTAAATAATAATTTAAATCAATAATTTCATAACACCTTAATCCAAATGTTATAAATCACTTAATAATCTCATAATCTAATATTATCAATATTACAACAATATTTTAATCATTTCTTAAACTTATAAATAATTTATTTTAATTATTTACACTTTACTAAATAATATATTTAATAATCCTAAAATGCCAAACCCATAAGATTTCATCACCAATAACAAAAACTCTCATCAAAAATCTGCATATACCTTATATAGGATTCTCAAGCCATAAAATCCTATTTTCCAATTTTTTTACTTCACATAACATATTTAATTCATTTATTTATAACTAGTCTATTTTCATGAAAATACCAAATCAGTCCCAAAAAATTTCTTTTTCTAGGATTTTGCAGAATATAGTCTCATATTGAACATATATTTTTCTCGAAAATTTTAAAATTCTTTTACTATTTTTCATATGGCCAAAACTACCGAATATTTAGACATTTATCATAAACTGTACTTTTGTCCAAAAATTTTGAAATTTACAGAGTATACTGTTATTATATACATGTACTCCCAATAAAATTTTTACCAATTTTAGAGTTAACTACAAGGAGTTATAAGGGTTTACTTTTAAAATAGTCTTTTCCCATAAAATTCATAACTCTTAATCTATACATCCAAAAATCGTCATTTTTGGACACAATCTAGAAAACTCATCAAATTATCATTTCAAATTTTCCTAAAATTTTTGAGGGGCAGAAAAATTACGAAACTAAAAAATATAATAACCCTTACAATCTCTTACCTCAAAAGAGTAATATTTCTGACTGGAATATCGGATGTAATGCTGACGAAAACTTGCACTGAATAGCAACTCTCAAAGTATCTAAATACTCACTAAAATACGCTTGATAATATAGAGAAAAAACTTATGAATTCTGGTATGATTTTCAATTCTAACCTAAGCGCCTATTTATAGGAAAATGCTAGAATGCCAGAGGAGACAAAATTAATAAATAATATTATTTATTTCCTTTCCTTCTACGCCATCCTTCTTGAATCAGCTAGCATGCCAATTCTGAAAATTTTTGGCAGCCCA
This sequence comes from Panax notoginseng, assembly GCA_016801055.1. Taxonomy (NCBI): domain Eukaryota; kingdom Viridiplantae; phylum Streptophyta; class Magnoliopsida; order Apiales; family Araliaceae; genus Panax; species Panax notoginseng. The sequence continues at coordinate 78,226,347 of CM029014.1, forward strand.
CATGTTTAAAACAAAAGTGGGTCCCACCCAATTTTAATAAAAATTATTTTATTTTCTGAAACTTTAGTAATTCATAATAAATAGCTTGTTTATCAAAAAAATACGAATTTTATGTCCATTCCACATGAAATTGAATTCTCTACAACTTTGTAGCTTTAAGTTTTTTTAAATTCCAGACAGAAAATATCTGAAACCCACAAACGGATGATTTTCAACACTTCTTAAAATTCATAACAAATCATGCGTTAATTTTTAGCGGTTCAAAATTTGTGGACATGTACTCAACTTTTATATGTATAACATATCCAAAAATCACAACAATCTAACGGTCGGATTAAAATTATAACTCACGCAATAGAGCTTTAAGAACACTGTTTTGATTTTTAAAACTTTCATTCCGACAAAATACTGATAAAACCCCTCAACACTAATTCCTTCATTTATAACCACATAAATTAATCCATTATTTATATCCACATCAAATAAATATTTCCTTATCATATAAATCAATAATTAATTATTCATAAATAATATTATAGAATCACAATTATGACAACCAGGCCGTTCCCAGGAAAGAGGGGGCTTTTCGATAAGGATTTCTCCCTATTGGCGCACAATTAAATTATCTAACCTCTCATTGACAGAACTTTCTAGATATTGCCAATAATTCTATCTAATAATATTATTCAAATAATATGAATTATTGATCTGATAATGAAAAATACTGTGCAGTGACAATTATTGAAACAACAATAATATAAAATATCAACGCATCAATTATTGAACCAATAAAATAAAATATTGAACAGTAATTACTGTAACAATTATTAAGTAGTGCCTTCTTACGTAAGGATCAATAATTCAACAATACTATGCAATAACGTGTGTTACTGTGCACCAACGCGTATTACTGTATTTTAACCACCAGGTATTCTAACAGTGTTAACGGTAACTACTACGCCGTTATTTATAAAAACTCAAACTTGTCGTTTTCTTTATCCAACCGTTTTTCGTTATGGGGCCCACAAATGACTGTGCTGTCGCACGAATATTCCCCTGACAGCAAGAATATTCCACGACCAAACGAATATTCTCCGACAAAATGAATATTTTATAACCACTTGCTTATTTTAAAAAACATTCATATATCACCCTTAACTTTAACTTTTTATCAATTTAACCATTTACTAAATAAAAAAATTGAATACTTTTATTTCATAAAATTCGGGGTCTTGCATTTAATCTTCCAACATGTGGACTAGATTTATCTAAATCTAGCTATCTCTAACTTTAACCGATTCAAAAGTGACTAAACTGGAACCGTTGAAGCTAGAATGGTTTGGATTTATTTAAATCTAGTTTTCTTTCTAACTTTTGTACATATTACTCTATCATGTGAGCATAGGAGCCATAAGATAGAAGATTCAGTCTGTGAATCTAGATTTGGTTCCCACGATGGATATTTTATCAATTGCAGCCAGCTTGTAAATTATTTATGGTGTCTGAATTTACTTGGACGACTTTCATGCCCATAAGGAGTTCGGCACTGATATGCATCTTATTTTCTCGAAGATGCTTCGTATCTCGAAAATAAAATCAATCAAGCCGAATAAAGAATAAAATGGAAGTATCAAAGGCTTCAATTACTATTGATCATAAGGGTTTGAAAACCTATTTTCCAAAACTGCACTGCTATATCTTGTTAAAATTGAACTTTTATATACAAGTCAAACCCTTTGTATATAGATGTAAATGAGGCATAGCACTACTTCAAGATATTTGCACATAGGCCCAATAAACACACGCACACACACACATATGCAGATAATTAGGGTAATTAAAAAGTTACGGTAACTATATTTTTACGGAAGTTGGGGGGTGCCTAAAACCTTCCCCCCCTGCTTAATCAAGCCCCAGATTCGATGAATCTCGGTTTTCAAGGCCAGTTAAACAGTGTCCAACCATTGGGCCTTTGTGTAAACCTTTTCAAAATCAGTTGAGTTAGTACAACTATTTCTAATCTACCAACTGGTGACTCTAAATGTCAAATCATTGACATTCACATGTTGGACCTTTTCAAACTCGCCTTTTAGACAAAACTCAACCAAATGAGAATACAAAAGGGCAAGCATAGAAAGGGGCACAATTTTCCTGACGTCGACATTGGCGTGATTACAGTAGTCCATGCTCTCAGGGAGGGTTATACCATCTTTCCGATGATATTGGCGGAGACCTTGAGGTCGACCACATTTTGCCACACCCATTTTGTGGGGTTTTTCAGAGGCAGTGTCTTCTTGTTGTACGTGTGGTTTATGACACACTTGAGACCGATTGGCACATTCAGACGTCGTGAGTATTGCTTTACTCATGAGACAGCTATGTCTTATTCCTTTCAGCGGCTGAGTGTATAGACGCAGTATCTTGGTTGGCTTTTTTGTCAGGGATTGAGGATCCTTTTGCTATTTTACCTTTTTCAGGACTCAGCCCTCCCTATAGCTTTATCACTAATGCAGTTGGCATGAACTTTCTTCCCTTGGCTGGTTTGAGAGGGATGACCACATATCATCCATTGGATGTCATGGGATAATTTGATCAGTTTTGGGATATTCATCCCTTTGACGGGGCAGTGGGTCAATAATTGTCATCTCGACTTTTGTCAGCAGAGGACTTGACCAGGATTTATGAATGTTGGACTCGTCAAGAGAGGGATGACTTTTCGACTTGTCATCTAGGTCGCTCTTTATAGTATTCTCCATGGCTGAAGGCAAAGATTGCATCGGCTAGGGTTGTTTCCTCAGAGCCGAGTATTGAGTCTGTTGATGGTCTATGGAAGACCTTGGTTCTCCCACCAAGGATCAGTTGTTTGCTAGTTTGACACCAGCTCAGGTTGCTTCGCCTAGTATTCCCACTATTTTGACTCCACCTTCTGTAGAGTATTTGGAACAGAGGCTGCATCAGATGACATTTGAGAGGGATCATGCTAGGGCCTTGATGTTGAAAGCTCTTTCTATTAGAGTGTCGCTGTTATTGAGAGGGATGATACCTTAGCTAGCAGGGATACCGTTGTTGTTGGGCGGGATAAGGCTCGATCATCTCGGGATGCAGCTTTTATCGAACTCTAGCTACCCGGGATGCTACCACTGCAGATAGTACTGCACTTAGATCTTATACTGCTAGCATTGTTGCAAACATGAGTGCATTCATAGATGAGCACGATAGCATAATAAACATAGACGTAGATCTCCTAGATTGTATGGACACCCTAAGGCAGGAGCTCATAGATTCACCTCCATCCTCTGAGAGGGATGCCATATTGGACTTGGTGGCCCACTTATCTATGGGTTTGTAGATTAGCTTTTACTTTCTTGTATAGACTATGTTAGCCATTTTAATCATGTATAGAACACATTGTATATATATCAAACAGTATTATATGGCAAAGAAATATGTTTTGATTCACTTCCCCTTTAGATATGCTTTGTTACTTGCTTGATAGGTTCCATTTTCTTCATGACTTGCTATTTTGATGTATTCTGAACTCCTCCTTGGTGGATGGACATTGAGATTTCTTAAGATCTTTTAGAATAGATCGTTGATCTTTGGGTTTCTCATTTCTTTGGTGTTTTAGGATTGGTTTTTGAATGTGGTTGAGGCATGAGGAAAGGATTTTGGCTTTCCTCTCTAAGGGTTTAACCGTACCACAGATGGTTGTCAGTTTTCTCCCATTGATGTGGGGAGACCAAGTAGTTCCATCTTTGTGGATTAATTTTCCTCTTTGAGGACTCGACTGCACCATAGATGGTCATCAATTTTCTCCCATTGATGAGGGGAGACCAGGTAGTTCCATCTCTATGGTTTGAGGTAATGAGATGTGGTTTAATTGCACCACAGTAGGTCGCCAGTTTTTTCCCATTGATGAGGGGAGACTTGGTAGTTCCTGCTCTGTGGTTTGGCTTGAATGGTTGAAAAGTTGAATGGATGATCACAGAACCATTGAAAAGGTTTTGTGATTTTTGTAGGGGTGAGAGCGCACCATAGATGGCTGCATACGTACTCCCATTGATGAGGGGAGATCAGGTCTTTCGTAGTTTAGGCTTGGCTTGAATGGTTTGAAAGTTATATGTGGTGAAATGTTTTTTTGGATTTTCATAGAGGTTAGACCGCACCATAGATGGATGCCTATGTACTCCCATTGATGAGGGGAGATCAGGTCTTTCGTAGTTCTGACTTGACCTGAATGGTTTGAAAGTTTTATGTGGTGAAGAGTTTTTTTGGATTTTCGCAGAGGTTAGACCACACGATAGATGGCTGCCGACGTACTCCCATTGATAAGTGGAGATCAGGTCTTTTATTGTTCTAACTTGACCTGAATGGTTTGAAAGTTGTATGTAGTGAAAGGTTTTTTTGGATTTTCGCAGAAGTTAGACTGCACCATAAATGGTTGCATACGTACTCCCATTGATGAGGGGAGAACAAGTCTTTCATAATTTTGACTTTTTCCTGAATTGATGCGGTTGGAAAGGTTTGAAAACCTGAATTGACTTTATTGATGGATTGATGATCCAGAACCAGGATGCAGGTTTGCAGATAACTTTAGACATAATACCTCTTCACAGTGTCTGAGTTGATAAGCTGGGGAAATTCTTTGCTGTCTATTTCTTGCAATCTGAGGGCTCCTCCCATCAATACCTCCTTGACAATGAAAAGGCCTTCCCAATTCATAGCAAACTTTCCTTTAGATTGATCTTGATTGGCAAGGACCCTCTTCAAGATAAAGTCATTTTCTTTAAACTGCCGTAGCCGGACTTTCTTGTTGTAGGACCGAGCAATCCTCTGTTGATATAATTGACCATGAAATATGGTTGTGGCCCTCCTCTCATCATTCACATATAATTGGTGGTACCGATCTTGCAACCATTGGTATTCCTCCATTTGAGCATCTATCAATACTCTTTGAGCGCTTTAGGCTCAACTGAACTATAATGTTGGTACCAAACGTGTGTTTGAGGAGTTTTTTTTTCAGTTTTCATATTATTATTAGGGTTCTTAAGTTTTAACTAGGATTGGGAGGTTTTGATCATTAGATGATACATTTCCATATCCTCTCTTTATCTAGATTATTAAATAATCATTAGTTTCATTTCTGGAGATTGTTGGTGCTTTGGAACAACCTTGGAATAGATTATACAACTGGATTTAACAAATTTGTTCATCATTTCTCTTATATCTTTTGTTTGCATTGCTTAATTCCATGTGTTGTTTGAATCCCTTAATGTCTTTTGGTTCAGAAATGAACTAAACTCCATTATGGGATTCTAATGGATTTTAATATGTAGTCTACATTTGTATATCTGATTGTATTGTTTTATTTATCATTGGTTTCCCATTATGATTGAGCTCAATTAATGAATGTTTGATCACCATTCACCTTGTATGCTTATATGGATTTGAAAAATGAAATGTGAGTATGGATTAAATCATAATTGCATATGTTTATGAGGCTGATTTGTTAAGCTTTCTAATTCGTGAATCGGATAGACATATACCGTTTCACCTTATGTAGTCATGAAAAGAGCCTGCACTTTAATTCATTATTGCTGCAATTTCATATAGATATATAGTGATTTTGGTAGTAGTGTTGCTTACATAATTTCTATCATTTGTGGAGGTTATGTGAATTGGTTATAGTTCATTGAAAAATGGTTATGTCCACTATTGTGCTCTTGTCTAATTCTCCGTGATAAATATTTAAACATTACATGATGGTTGCAGTTTAAATGAAATATTAAATGAAGTTAGAATCCCATTCTTCTCCAATTTGATTACATCATTTTAATTATTATATTTGTTATTTTGTGAATTAATTTAGAGTTAAATATAATTGTGAGTGATCATTTAAGCATATAAAATAGTGATATAGTTGATGCATGATAATTTAGATTTAACACTTTTCTCTGTGGATCGATACTATTCTTACTCTGTACTACTTGTTGACCCTTGTATGCTTGCATGAGTTAGAGTCCTTTTTGTGGCGTCGTTGCCGGGGAAAGGCGTTTATTTTTGATATTATCGTCCTTAATTTAAAGCTATATTTGTATGACTTAGATAATTCTATTCTTATTCTTATTTCTATTTTATTTTTGTTTGAATTTTAGGTACTTGTGCATAGTATATGTGCACTCGATCGTCACATCCTGAGTTGATTCCTGCACAGGAAAACATCAATGGTAGTGCTTGGAGATCGAGAGCACATAGAAATATACAAGTAGATTTAGAGACCACAAAATCTAATATGGCAGCAGAAGAACAAAGAGAAGAGCAACATAGGGCCTTGAGAGATTATTCAATTCTGAATATAAATGGGTTGCAGTCGAGCATTGTGAGGCCAGCTATAGCAGCCAACACTTTTGAGATCAAATCGGGAACTATTCAAATGGTTTATAATATGGTCCAGTTTGGGGGTGTAGTTACAGATGACCCAAATGAACATCTATTGATCTTCATAGAGATATGTGACACCTTAAGATATAACAGGGAGATAGAAGATGCAATCAGACCCAGGCTATTTCCATTCTCTCTACGGAACAAGGCTAGAAGTTGGCTTCATTCCTTTCCTTCATGATCAATTACAACATGGGAGGACCTAGCACAAAAGTTCTTAGCCAAAATTTCCCCAATGGCTAAGACTGCTAAAATGAGGACAGCAATCTCTCAGTTCGAGCAGAGGCAGTGTGAATCTTTATATGAAGCTTGGGAAAGATACAAGGAGATGCTAAGGAAGTGTCCACACCATGGTATGTCGGATTGGTTGGTGATTAATAAATTCTATAATGGATTGGGATAGCAGTCAAGGCCAATTATAGATGCAGCTGCAGGAGGAGCTTTATAGGTAAACAGCTATGAAGAAGCCTATAATCTTATTGAGACTATGACAGCTAATGACTTTCAAAATCCTACAGCCAGAATGTCGCAGCCCAAAATTGTAGGAGTATTGGAGGTAGATGCTCACACAATTGTCAGCCCAGATGGCATCTATAGCAAAGAAGATTGATTCTTTGGCGGATAGTAAGGTGAAGACAGTTGCTTTCGTGTGTGAGATTTGTGCAGGGTCGCATCCGACTGATCAATGTGCAATCAGTTCAGAATCAGTACAGTATGTGAACAACTATCAGAAAAATCAGAGTCAGTTCCAGGATGCATACAACTCCAACAACCGCAACCATCCAAATTTCAGTTGGTCTAATAATCAAAACAATCAACAAAGTCAGTTTTAACCACAACACCAATTTCAGGCACAACCATCTCATCAGCAGTATGCACCGAAACCACCCTACCCTCCAAGATTTCAACAGCTGTAAGATCCCAAATTATTAATAAATGAAATTAAATTTTCTCTATTTATTATTTTGAAATAGAAAGGGTTGATTTGATTAATGTGGTTAGTTATGGGTAAAATGCGTAAATATTTTAAATAAGCAAGTGGTTATAAAATATTCATTTTTGGTCGGTGAATATTCGTTTGGTCGTGAAATATTCTTGCTGTCGGGAATATTCGTACGACGGCACAGCCTTGTGTGGGCCCCATAACGGAAAGCAATTGGATGAAGAAAATGACAAGTATAAGTTGTTTATAATTAACGGCGTAGTTGTTACCGTTAATACTGTTGGAATACCTGGTGGTTAAAATATAGTAGCACACGGTATTGCACCAATTATTGATTCTTACGTAAGAAGGCACTACTCAATAATTTTTACAGTAGTTACTGTTCAATATTTTATTTTATTGATTCAATAATTGCTCCGTTGATATTTTATATTATTGTTGTTTCAATAATTGTTGTTGCACAGTATTTTCTATTATCAGATCAATAATTCATATTATTTGAATAATATTATTAGATAGCATTATTGGCAATGTCTAGAAAGTTCTGTCTAAGGAGAGGTTTGGTCATCTAATTGCGCGCTAGTAAGGAGAAATCCTTATTGGAAAGCCCCCTCTTTCCTAGGAACGGCCTAGTTGTCATAAATGTGATTCTATAATATTATTTGTGAACAATTAATTATTGATTCATATGATAAGAAAATATTTATTCTATGTAGATATAAATATTGGATATATTTATTGTGGTTAAAAATGAAGGAGTTAATGTTGAGGTGTTTTATCAGTATTTTTATCGGAATAGAGGTATTAAAAATTAAATCAGGGTTTTTTATAAATATTGCGGGGGTTATAATTTTTAATCCGACCGTTGGATCGTGATAATTTTTGGATATGTTATTCATATATAAGTTGAGTATATGTCCACAAATTTTGAACCTTTAAAAATGAATGTATAATTTGTTATGAATTTTACGAGATGACTGGTACAGAAATTGTAGAAGTTGCAGAATTTGTCATTTTGGCAGAAAATTCTTGAATTGGTGGGCCCCACTTTTCGTTGGTGAAAATGTGCTTAGATTTTTATTCAAATGTGGTGGGTGGGAATAGTAGCAGGTAAAGCCATCAGGTTGCAGGTTAAGTCTGCTTCGGCATGCTAACATTTTCCTATAAATAGAGGGCTAAGTTAGAATTGAAAATCACACCAGAAACAAGTTTTCTCTCTTTCTCTCTCTAGATTATTGAGTGTATTTTGGAAGTATTTAGATACTTTGTGAGTATCTATTCATCAGTGCAAGTTTCCTTCAGCCTTATACCGATATTCCGATCAGAAGTACTGATATTTTGAGGTAAGGGATATTATTTTCTTCTTAAATGATATTATTTTCTTCAATATCATTATGCTGAAATATTGATATGAGTTTTTTTTATCAAATTTGGAACTTTTTGTGTCGGGGTTACTATTCACGTATACGACACTATTCACGAATACGACATTATTCACCGAAAAATAAAATTTTCTCTTTTTGTCCAAGATGTCTGTTATGGTTACTATCTTTGATTGTATCCATGTTTTGATCTTTATTTTTGAATTCTGCTTCACAATTGATTATTATGAAGTATTATTGATCTTGGATAAATTGTTATACGAATCCCTACTATTTGTCCTTCTGTCTCACTGGATACGTTTTCTTTAAGATATTTTTCATCATCTTCAGTCATAAATGATGATATTACTGAATATCTTTGGCCTGTAGTGCAAAGATGTATGATTACCTGGTGAATATCTTTGGCCTGTAGTGTAAAGATGAACAGGTGTTGAGATGAACATGACTGATTGGTGATACAAATGAAAATCTTTGGCCTGTAGTGCAAAGATGAATATTTGGTTAAACATGATTATTAATTGATGTTATAGGGATAAATATTGATGATGGACTTTTAAATCTTAGAAGATAGTAGAATTCATTCTCTACTTGACTCTTCTAATGGTTTGATGTTTCCGCTGCAGTTGTTGATCTAAAACTTGTTGTCGATTATATTCTATCAGATTTTTTCCTGTTGAATACTAATGATAATTTGTTGTATATTATCTTAGTCATAATATTCTTTACTGGGCTAGTTGAGCTCACTCTTTTCCTTTTTATTCTATTTTTCTTCTCAGGAGGTGAGAACATAGCAGGATCTAGTCGGGATATGGAGTGATGGTTCTAGAAAGATGTTTTAGCAGTCCTCACTATTTCTGTAAAATAGTGTTTGAATAATTGTAATGAGGACTTATTTGAGTGTGGATATTGTCTAGAAGACAATATTTGTATTTAAACTCACAGTATGTGTTGTCGTATTTTGCACGACAATTGTATTATTGAAGTTGTAGTTTGCTTTTTGTACCATGTATTTGGCGACTCAGAATGGGTGTTGTATACCTATTTTGGGGGCGTCACAGTTGGTATCAGAGCTTAGGGATATGATCCCTGGTTGAGATGTGAGACAAGAGCTAGGAGGGGAGAGACGGGGAATTCCTTCGCTAGTATGACCTGACTAAGTTTATTTGGTATTTATTTGGTCGGTCAGAGTATAGGGATAATATATGACATGACTATTAACCATTGTTTTATGACAGTATTTAAGAATGGCAGCTGAGAACGTTAATAATAGAGTAAATCAGACCGTGGAGACACCTTTGATCACCACCTAGGGGAACGTGTAACAGGAAGGCAATATTCCTCCTGTAAACAACGTTACCGAGCAAACGATGAATGATGGAATGCTTAGGAGCTTTTTACAGTTCATACAAAATCAGACGAGGGAGACTCGTGTGCAGAATACGGGTGGAAATGATAACAACGCGCAGTTTGTCACAGCCAAGCAGTTCAAAGAATTGGGACCACCAGAATTTAAGGGAAAGCCGGATTCGATCATGGCGGAAATATGGGTCAAGCAAATTACCAAGATATTCGATGTCTTGGGATGCATGGAGGAACATAAGGTTCCATTCGCCACCTTTATGTTCCGCGGTGAGGCAGACTACTGGTGGGAGTCTGTGAAGCGTACCCAGCCTGATGCACTCAACATGTCCTAGGAAACATTTCAGAAACTGTTCAATGACAAGTACTTTCCTGAAAGTATTCGTCATATGAAGGAGGTGAAGTTTATCAAACTTGAACAAAATAACATGACGGTGTCCCAGTACGAGGAGAAGTTTGCAGAGTTATCCAGGTTTGCACCTCATTTGGTCGAAAATAGGGAACGAATGACAAGGATATTTCTGAGAGGTCTAAAACCCGAGATTCGGCAATATCTTATCTCTCATAAATTTTCTTTATATTCAAATATTGTAAACAGGGCTAAATTATTAGAGCGAGATAATGAGTATGTGCAACCGAGAGACCACAACCAGGGTCATACCGGTGGTGGCAGTCATCAAAGCAATGAAAACCAGCAGGGAGGAAAACATTCGGACAAAAGCGGTAACCACTCTGGTAGTAATCGTGGCCGTGATAATAGAAGGAGCGAGTCGGGAGGAGATTTCAAGAAGAGAAGGTACAACAATGATAACGTGAAGACGTCAGCACAAACATCAACTGCTTTTAGGGGAGGAGAACGAGCACCGGTCGTTTGTTACAAATGCGGGAAGGAGGGACACATCAGCCCAAACTGCCCACAACAGTTCAAGGTATGTTATAACTGTGGAAAGGAAGGTCATATAGCTAAAGATTGTCTTGTTGCGAAACCAAGTTCAACGGGGATAGTGACTCCGAAGGCTGTTCTGGACAAGTCAAAATCAGTGGTTCCTGGAAGGGCGTTTGTCGTGACTGCCCAAAACGCGAGGAACCCAAACGAGGTGATCACGGGAAAGCTAATCATAAACTCTTGCGAAGTTTATATCTTATTACATACCGGTTCTACCCATTCTTTTATCTCTCCTGCTTGTGCTCAACATTTAAACTTAACTTCGGAGAAATTAGACTTTGACCTATCTGTGGAGACTTACATCTGCAGTTTATAAATCTTGCTTAATCCAAGTTGGCACAATCACATTAACTGTTGACCTTATCTCTTTAAAGATACTTGCTTTTGATGTGATTTTAGGAATTGATTGGTTAACTACTCATCATGCCAAAATTGATTATTTTCGTAAGGTTGTTAGTTTTCATATTCCTAACCAACCTGTTATGCGAATTCAAGCAACCAAACCACTAAAATCAATCGCTGTCATACCAAGCCATAAGGCCATTCGTTTATTAAAAAACGGATGTCAAGCTTTCATATCCCATTTTATGGACTTGAACAAAAACACGTCAGATTTGAATAATATTTCTGTTGTTATTGAATTTCCTGACGTATTTCCTGAAGAACTTCCCGGTCTACCCCCATAACGTGAAGTTGAATTCTTTATTGACCTTGAACCTGGTACAAAGCCCATTTCTAAATCCCATATCGAATGGCTCCTATTGAACTTCAGGAGTTAAAGGTTCAACTACAGGAGTTGGTGGACATCGATTTTATTCGTCCTAGTACATCTCCTTGGGGTGCTCCTGTGTTATTTATAAAGAAGGAAGACGGGAGTATGCGACTTGTATCGACTACCGAGAATTGAATCATGTCACTATCAAGAATAGGTATCCGATATCTCGTATTGATGACCTGTTTGACCAGTTGCAAGGAGCACAATTCTTTTTAAAGATCGATCTTCGTTCTGGATATCATCAGCTGAAGAATAAAACTGAGAATATTCCAAAGACTGCCTTCAGAACTCGGTACGGGCATTATGAATTCTTAGTCATGTCTTTTGGATTGACTAATGCTTCTGCTGCCTTCATGGATATGATGAACCGTGTATTCAAAGAATATTTAGATCAGTTCGTTGTTGTCTTTATTGATGACATCCTCATCTATTCCAAAAACCATGAAGATCATGAGCGCCATTTGAAGCTGGTACTGCAAAGGCTTCGTGAAAATAAGCTATATGCCAAATTGAAGAAATGCGAGTTCTGGCTTGAGGAACTAGCATTCCTTGAACACGTGGTGTCAAAACATGGATTATCTATCGACCCAGCGAAGATTGAAGCCATACAAAGTTGGGAGCAACCGAAGTCGGTGACCGAAGTACGTAGCTTTCTGGGCTTAGCTAGGTATTATCGGAGATTCGTGGAAGGATTTTCTAGAATCGCTACTCCGTTAACTCAGCTTACTCGGAAGGATACAAAATTCAGTTAGAGCGAGGATTGTGAGAAGAGTTTTCAAGAACTTAAGAGGAGACTTATTTCGGCACCTGTTCTAACAATACCATCTGGTTCGGATGGATTTGTTATCTACAACGATGCTTCAGGCAAAGGGTTAGGATGTGTCCTCATGCAATATGGGAAAGTCATAGCCTATGCCTCGCGACAACTCAAAGAATATGAGAGGAATTATCCTACTCATGATGATTTGGAGTTGGCAGCAGTCATTTTCGCGTTGAAGATTTGGAGACACTACCTGTACGGGGAGAAAGTGGAGATCTATACGGATCATAAAAGCCTCAAATATTTCTTCACCCAAAAGGAACTCAACATGCGGCAACGACGTTGGCTTGAGCTGTTGAAAGATTATCATCATACCATCTAATATCATCTTGGAAAAGCGAACGTAGTAGCTGATGCATTGAGTAGAAGATCATATGGGGGTACGAGTGCAATATTGTTAACACAAAGGCCCATCTTGTATGATTTGCAAAGGATGGAGATAGAGATGAAGGCTCCAAGTACCCAAATGATGATATCAAATATACGAGTAGAACCGACTTTAATCGATAAAGTTAAAGTTGCTCAAGCTACGGACATGGAGCTGATGCGTATGAAGAAGAAAGTGCAAGAAGTTGCTATTCTAGAAGGAAGAATCGATAAAGAAGGAATACTTCGAGTCAACTCCAGACTTTGTGTTCCTAACGATTTTAACTTGAAGCATAGAATCATGATGGAGGCACACAACACACCGTTTGCAATCCATCTTGGGAGTACCAAAATGTATCATGATCTTGGACATACATTTTGGTGGAGCAATATGAAAAGAGAGATCGCAGAGTTTATCTCGAGGTGTTTAACTTGTCAACGTGTAAAGGCAGAGCATCAAGTGCCAAAGGTTCCATTGCAACCACTTGAGATACTGAAATGGAAGTGGGAACACATTACCATGGATTTCGTTACAGGTCTTCCCAAGGTTTCTCAAGGCATAGATGCGATTTGGGTTATTATTGATAGATTAACCAAGTCTGCTCATTTCTTGCCTATACGTGAGACTTATTCCCTTGAACTTCTTGCTCGTATGTACGTGAATGAGATTGTGAGATTGCATGATTGCATGGCATGCCAGTATCCATAGTTTTGGATCGTGACCCAAGATTCACTTCACGATTTTGGGTTAGCTTGCAGAAAGCTATGGGCACGGATTTACGATTTAGTTCAGCATACCATCCTCAAACGGATGGGCAATCAGAGAGGACTATTCAAACCCTTGAAGATCTATTAAGACTCTGTGTTCTAGATTTCAAAGGAAGTTAGGATAAGTACTTGCCACTGGTGGAATTCTCCTACAACAACAGTTATCAGGCAAGTATAGGTATGGCTCCATTTGAAGCCTTGTATGGACGAAAGTGTCGTTCTCCAGTATGTTGGGATGAGGTGGGTGAAGCAACGTTGTTCGGACCAGAATTGGTACACATAACTACAGAGAAGATCTAAACGATTCGACAACGTATACAAACGTCACAGGATCGACAAAAGAGTTATGTGGATCTTCATCGGAAGGATGTAAAATTTAGTATTGGGGATCATGTATTGTTACGTGTTGCACCATGGAAAGGAGTTACAAGATTTGGGAAGAGAGGAAAGCTCAATCCACGATTTGTTGGTCCATTTGAAATTCTTGACCGAATAGGAAATGTGACATATCGACTCGCATTACCTCCAAGCATGTCTCGTGTTCATAATGTTTTTCACATATCTGTGCTTCGTAAATATATGAAAGACCCGAACCACATAATTGAGTTAGAACCAGACAAGATAGCCGAAGATTTAACGTACGAGGAGGTACCTGTTAAGATCTTGGATAGGAAAGAGCATGTTCTACGCACGAAGGTTATACCACAAGTTAAGGTTTTGTGGAGAAACCATGCTATTAAAGAAATGACCTGGGAGTTGGAATCAGAAATGAAAGCGAGGTATCCTCATCATTTCGAAACACCAGGTACGTACGTCAATTTCGAGGACGAAATTTCATAAGGAGTGGAGGTTGTAAGACCCCAATTTATTAATAAATGAAATTAAATTTCCTCTATTTATTATTTTGAAATAGAAAGGGTTGATTTGATTAATGTGGTTAGTTATGGGTAAAATGCGCAAATATTTCAAATAAGCAAGTGGTTATAAAATATTCATTTTTGGTCGGTGAATATTCGTTTGGTCGTAGAATATTCTTGCTGTCGGGGAATATTCGTACGACGGCGCAGCCTTTTGTGGACCCCATAACGGAAAGCGATTGGATGAAGAAAACGACAAGTATAAGTTGTTTATAATTAACGATGTAGTTGTTACCGTTAATACTGTTGGAATACCTGGTGGTTAAAATACAGTAGCACACGGTATTGCACCAATTACTAATTCTTACATAAGAAAGCACTACTCAATAATTGTTACAGTAGTTACTGTTCAATATTTTATTTTACTGATTCAATAATTGCTGCATTGATATTTTATATTATTGTTGTTTCAATAATTATTGCTGCACATTATTTTCCATTATCAGATCAATAATTCATATTATTGGAATAATATTATTAGATAGTATTATTGGAAATGTCTAGAAAGTTTTGTCTAAGGATAGGTTTGGTCATCTAATTGAGCGCTAGTAAGGAGAAATCCTTATTGAAAAGACCCCTCTTTCCTGGGAACGGCCTAATTGTCATAAATGTGATTCTGCAATATTATTTGTGAATAATTAATTATTGATTCATATGATAAGGAAATATTTATTCTATGTGGATATAAATGTTGGATATATTTATTGTGGTTAAAAATGAAGGAGTTAATGTTGAGGTGTTTTATCAATATTTTTATCGGAATGGAGGTATTAAAAATCAAATCAGGGTTTTTGAAAAATATTGCGGGGGTTATAATTTTTAATCCGACCGTTAGATCGTGGTAATATTTGGATATGTTATTCATATATAAGTTGAGTATATGTCCACAAATTTTGAACCGTTAAAAATGAACGTATGATTTGTTATGAATTTTATGAGATGACTGGTTCAGAAATTGTAGAAGTTGCGGAATTTGTCATTTTGGCAGAAAATTCTAGAATTGGTGGGCCCCACTTTTGATTGGTGAAAATGTGCTGAGATTTTTATTCAAATGTGGTGGGTGGGAATAGTAGCAGGTAAAGCCATCAGGTTGCAGGTTAAGTCTGCTTCGGCGTGCTAACATTTTCCTATAAATAGAGGGCTAAGTTAGAATTGAAAAAATCACACCAGAAAACAAGTTTTCTCTCTTTCTCTCTCTAGATTATTGAGTGTATTTTGGAAGTATTTAGATACTTTGTGAGTTTTTATTCATCAGTGCAAGTTTCCTTCAGCCTTATACCGATATTCC
The DNA here is from genome assembly GCA_016801055.1 of Panax notoginseng. NCBI lineage: Eukaryota > Viridiplantae > Streptophyta > Magnoliopsida > Apiales > Araliaceae > Panax > Panax notoginseng. The sequence continues at coordinate 78,242,352 of CM029014.1, forward strand.
GATCAGAAGTACTGATATTTTGAGGTAAGGGATATTATTTTCTTCTTAAATGATATTATTTTCTTCAATATCATTATGCTGAAATATTGATATGAGTTTTTTTTATCAAATTTGGAACTTTTTGTGTCGGGGTTACTATTCACGTATACGACACTATTCACGAATACGACATTATTCACCGAAAAATAAAATTTTCTCTTTTTGTCCAAGATGTCTGTTATGGTTACTATCTTTGATTGTATCCATATTTTGATCTTTATTTTTGAATTCTGCTTCACAATTGATTATTATGAAGTATTATTGATCTTGGATAAATTGTTATACGAATCCCTACTATTTGTCCTTCTGTCTCACTGGATACGTTTTCTTTAAGATATTTTTCATCATCTTCAGTCATAAATGATGATATTACTGAATATCTTTGGCCTGTAGTGCAAAGATGTATGATTACCTGATGAATATCTTTGGCCTGTAGTGTAAAGATGAACAGGTGTTGAGATGAACATGACTGATTGGTGATACAAATGAAAATCTTTGGCCTGTAGTGCAAAGATGAATATTTGGTTAAACATGATTATTAATTGATGTTATAGGGATAAATATTGATGATGGACTTTTAAATCTTAGAAGATAGTAGAATTCATTCTCTACTTGACTCTTCTAATGGTTTGATGTTTCCGCTGCAGTTGTTGATCTAAAACTTGTTGTCGATTATATTCTATCAGATTTTTTCCTGTTGAATACTAATGATAATTTGTTGTATATTATCTTAGTCATAATATTCTTTACTGGGCTAGTTGAGCTCACTCTTTTCCTTTTTGTTCTATTTTTCTTCTCAGGAGGTGAGAACATAGCAGGATCTAGTCGGGATATGGAGTGATGGTTCTAGAAAGATGTTTTAGCAGTCCTCACTATTTCTGTAAAATAGTGTTTGAATAATTGTAATGAGGACTTATTTGATTGTGGATATTGTCTAGAAGACAATATTTGTATTTAAACTCACAGTATGTGTTGTCGTATTTTGCACGACAATTGTATTATTGAAGTTGTAGTTTACTTTTTGTACCATGTATTTGGCGACTCAGAATGGGTGTTGTATACCTATTTTCGGGGCGTCACAACAGCAGCAACAACATCATCCACCACCTGCACCTCAGCAAGAGAAAAAGTCAGAGACGGAGGAAATGATGTTGAAGTATATGGCAATTACCGAAGTGATGCTTAAAAGCCAATCAGTGGCTATCAAAAATTTGGAAACTCAAATGGGTCAAATGGCGAGCATGCTTAACAACATACCACATGGTTCATTGCCAAGTACAATAGAGGCTAATCCAATAAGGGAAGGTAAGGAACAATGTCAGGAAATTACACTTCGGTCAGGGAAGCAAACTGTAGAAATTCAACATGGCGCGCCCGCGCCACTTTTGCATGGGGAAACCGTGCGGCCGCGCGGTGAGGGAAATTGTTCTGAGAAATGTTTAGGTAAAGAAGGTTCAAAGCAGTGGGAAGAGAAGAAGAATAAAGAAGAGTCATCTGACAAACCAATGACCAAGATACCAGTAGTTCATCCTCCTTTTCCTTACCCACAGAGATTACAGAAACAAAGGGAAGGCAAATTGTTTAGTAAATTTTTGGAGGTATTTAAAAAGCTACAAATTAACATACCTTTCGCTGAGGCATTGGAACAGATGCCAAGTTATGCAAAGTTTATGAAGGGTATCTTGACAAGAAAGAGAAGGCTAGAAGATTTCGAGACAGTAGCCTTAACTGAAAAATGTAGTGCAGTGCTTCAACGCAAGTTACCTCCAAAGCTGAAGGACCCGAGCAGCTTCACGATTCCTTGTACAATTGGAAAGATGAGCTTTAGTAAATGCTTGTGCAATTTAGGGGCAAGTATCAATTTGATGATATTGTCAGTGTTCAATCAATTGGGATTGTCGGCTCCAAGGCCAACAAATATTTCTATACAGCTAGCTGACAGGTCTATCACTTATCCAAGAGGTATTGTGGAAGATGTACTGGTTAAAGTGGATAAATTCATCTTCCCAGCTGATTTCATCATATTAGACTATGAAGAGGACATAAGTATACTGATCATTCTTGGAAGACCATTCCTAGCCACAGGAAGAACCTTGATAGACGTTCAGAAAGGGAAATTGACAATGCGAGTTTATGATCATGAAGTCACTTTTAATGTATTTAAGGCGATGAAATTTCCAACAGATGAAGAGGAATGCTTCAGGGTTGATTTGATGGAAAAGGTACTGAATGATGAAGTAGAGAACTTGGTGGAACATGAACCTTTGAGAAATGCTATTTTGGGATGTTCAGAAATAGATGATGAGGAAACTGAAGAAATTGTTCAGATACTTGACACTACTCCACAATTTAGGAAGTTTAAGACTCCTGTTGAGCCATTAAAGATTGCTAGAGAGTCATCAGTGAAATTAAAGCCATCTCTTGAGACACCTCCAGAACTTGAGTTGAAACCACTTCCAGACCATTTGAGGTATACGTTTTTAAATGATAATTCAAAATTACATGTGATTATTTCTTCTGCATTAACATCTTTCAAGGAAGAAAAACTGCTAAGAGTCCTCAGGGAGTTCAAGTCAGCAATTGGATGGACTATAGCAGATATCAAAGGGATCAGTCCATCTTTCTGTATGCACAAGATCCTATTGGAAGATGATAGCAAGCCTTCAGTGGAACAACAAAGAAGACTTAATCCGATCATGAAGGAAGTGGTCAAGAAGGAAGTGTTGAAATGGCTAGATGCAGGTATTATATATCCAATTTCAGATAGCTCGTGGGTGAGCCCGGTATAGTGTGTACCGAAGAAGGGGGGTATGACCGTAGTCTCCAATGAAAATAATGAGTTGATTCCAACAAGAACAGTAAATGGGTGGAGAGTCTGCATGGACTATCGTAGACTTAATAAAGCTACAAGGAAAGATCACTTCCCACTGCCATTTATTGATCAGATGTTGGACAGACTAGTGGGTCATGAATTTTATTACCTTCTGGGTGGGTATTCAGGCTACAATCAGATTGTGATAGCTCCAGAAGACCAGAAAAAGATAACTTTCACATGTCCGTATGGTACTTTCGCCTTCAAAAGGATGCATTTTGGTCTGTACAATGCCCCGGCCACTTTTTAGAGATGTATGATGGCTATCTTTTTGGATATGGTGGAGCATAATGTGGAGGTGTTTATGGATGATTTTTAAGTATTTGGTGATTCTTTTGATTTGTGTCTAGAAAATTTAGTGATGGTATTGAGAAGAAGTGTTGAGACGAATTTAGTGTTGAATTGGGAAAAGTGCCATTTTATGGTACAGGAAGGAGTAATTTTGGGACATAAGGTGTCGAAGAAAGGGTTAGAGGTGGACAGGGCCAAATTAGAGACCATTGAGATTTTACCACCACCAACTTCTGTAAAAGGTGTTCGCAGTTTCTTAGGACATGCAGGCTTCCACCGCATATTCACTAAAGATTTCTCCAAGATAGCAACGACACTTTGCAGCTTATTGGAGAAGGATGCACAATTCAAGTTTGATGAGGATTGCTTGTCTTCATTTGAGCATTTAAAGAGGAAGTTAACTTTAGCACTAGTGATTACAGCACCAGATTGGGATCTACCATTTGAGTTGATGTGTGATGCCAGTGATTATGCTATGGGGGCTGTTTTGGGCCAGAGAAGGGAAATTTTTTTTCATGTGATATACTATGTTAGCAAAACCCTTACTGATGCTCAGTTGAACTACACAACCACAGAGAAGGAACTATTGGCAGCTGTGTATGCTTTTGTCAAGTTTCAGGCATATCTGATTGGGACAAGGGTGATAGTATACACAGATCATGCGGTAATTCGATACTTGGTGGCAAAGAAGGATGCAAAGCCTCGTTTGATCAGGTGGATACTGTTGTTGTAAGAATTTAATTTGGAGATTAAGGACAGAAAGGAAACTGAGAACCAAGTGGCGGACCACTTATCTCGACTGGAAAATCCAGGAAGGGAGGTAAATGACAATATTGTGATTAATGAGTCCTTTTTAGATGAATAGTTATTTGTGGTGAAATGGGAAGAGCCATGGTTTGCAAACTATGTGAACTACTTGGTGAGCAGGATAATCCCTTCTAACTTAGTTAGACATCAAAAGAAGAAATTTTTGCGTGATGTGAAGTGGTTTATATGGGATGAACCGTATTTGTTCAAACAATGTGCTGATCAGATGATAAGGAGATGTATCCCATATAGTGAGACAGAGGGGATTTTGCAAGATTGTCACGCTTCATTATATGGAGGTCACTACGGTGGAGAAAGGACAACGGCTAGAGTGTTACAAGTAGGATTCTACTGGCCAACGATTTTTAAAGATGCTTACAATTTTGTCCAGAGATATGACAGATGTCAATGAGTTGGGAATATATCGAAAAGGAATGAGATGCCGTTGAACAAGATCCTCGAGGTTGAAATTTTTGATGTTTGGGGGATATATTTCATGGGTCCTTTCATTTCTTCATGTGAAAATTTATACATCTTGTTAGCAATCGACTATGTTTCGAAGTGGGTGGAAGTGGCAGCTCTTCCAACTAATGATGCCAAGGTGGTCCTACGATTTTTACAAAGAAGTATTTTTACAAGGTTTGGGACTCCAAGGGCTATTATTAGTGATGAAGGCAGTCATTTCTATAATCTGCAATTTACAGCTCTTTTGGCTAAGTATAGGATAAATCATCGCATTGCTACAGCTTACCATCCTCAGACCAATGGCCAGGCAGAGGTTTCGAATCGTGAAGTAAAAAGAATTTTGGAAAAAGTCGTGAACCCCACAAGAAAGGATTGGTCATTAAAGCTTGATGATGTTGTATGGGCGTATAGAACTGCTTACAAAACTCCTTTGGGCATGTCACCGTTTCAGCTGGTTTATGGAAAGGCTTGTCACCTTCCCATGGAGCTTGAGCACTAAGCATATTGGGCTATTAGGAAGCTAAATTTTGATTTGAAGGCTGCAGGTGAAAAATGCCTACTCCAACTCAATGAGTTGGATGAATTCAGATTGCAGGCGTATGAAAACTCCAAGCTGTATAAAGAAAAGGTGAAGAAATGGCATGATCGCAAGATTATGGAGAGAGTATTTGAGCCGGGATAAAGAGTTCTGTTGTTTAATTCAAGACTTAAACTCTTCCCTGGGAAGCTCAAGTCAAGGTGGTCAGGGCCATTTACAGTGAAGACAGTTTATCCACATGGTGCAGTAGAGGTATTCAACAAATTCCCAGATAAGCCATTCAAGGTGAATGGACAGCGGCTTAAGCATTACTATGGTGGTGAGGTTGATAGGCAGAAAGTCACCTCCATTCTTTCTTCAACATGAATGAGCTAGAGATAGTCAAACTAATTGACTATAACTTAGAGCTTGATGGGAGTCACCCCATTATTTCTATCCTTACTTCTTGTTTAATTCTGTTTTGATCATATTTAATTTTCATTTTCATGTTAGTGTTTTATAGCATAACAAGTATGGTATAAGTTTTGTGGGGCTGATTGTGCATATAGTGATGATTAGGAGTAGCATACAAAGCATTGTGCTGGGCCAGTCATTCATGCACATTAATTAGTTCATGTTTTGATTTTGGAGAATTGATATATCTCATACTCATACTTATTATTTGTATAGGGTGCATTGAAGATTATCAGTAGCCGATTTGCTATTTTCTAAGATGCAGATCAGTATGGTCAGGATACAAGGTGGCGCGACTGCGCGAGGAAAATAGTACAAAATAGCGCGCCCGCGCCGTACCTCTGTGCATCATAGCCTATCGCGCGCCCGCACCATTCTCCAGTTCAATATCTACGCGGCCGCACCCGAGACTGGAGCCAGGAAAAGTTTTAAGTGTTTTAAAGACTCCTACAATTACTTATATCAGTAGCAACGTGCGCCTACTCTCTATCAGTTTCAAAACATAAATAGACATGACTCTTCTTTTCTCAAAATCGTTGCAATTTCAAATTCTAACTCCTCACCCCACTATGCATTCTACGCATCAGTTTCTTACCCTCGTTTGAATTTTTGAACTGATTCTTCAAGGATAAAAACTAAGGTTTCATCAAAGGCTGAGCAAAAATAGTAAGTTTGGGGGTGGTTAACGCATAGAGTTTCTCAGCCCAATTCTTCTTTGCAATTTAAGGTTCTTCTTCATTCAGTGCAATGGTTCCTAAGCGAGCACGTTTCGTTACTCTATCATCATCGTATTCCTCTAGCAGTCAGAGTGAGGATGTCGTGGACTATACAAAGTTTCTCAGCCTTGATGGTCAGACAGAATACTACAGGATAATAGCGAAGACATTTGTGAAGGAATGAGGGTTCAAGCCTGAGAAGCAAGATGGATAGTTAAGGGATATGATACGTGAAAGAGGTTGGGGGGACTGACTACTACTCCTATGCATGTACCAATGGGTATTGTTAGGGAATTTTATGCAAATGCCAAAGACACTATGAGTGGGATATTTATGGTCAGAGGAGTTCAAGCAGATTATCGGCCATGATCGATCAGAGTAGTTTTCTAGATACTCGACACACCATCAACTGGATATGATAATTAGGTCGAGGCTACATGTTTTGAGACTGATTTGGACGAAGTCATCACTAACTTGTGCATACCAGGGACACAGTGGAGTTATAAGCCAGGAACGAATCAGCCTAGAACCTTCCAAGCCTCAGCCCTCAATCGCTATGCTAAAGCTTGGAACTTGTTTATCTATGCAAAGCACATGCCATCATTGCATCAACACGAGGTCACAACTGAACGGGCAATTATATTATGGGGAATAGTCACAGGAAAGTACATTGACGTGGGCCACCTTATTCATCAAAATATGTTACGTTATATGAGGGGGAGCACTACAGGAAGTATCCCACATACGTCAGTTGTTGTGAGTCTGTGTGCACAACGAGGAGTCACTTGGGGTAATGAACAACTGCAGTACCCTAGCCAAGATATCATACATGCGACTATTGCCAAAGTCAAGGACTAGGTGGGAGGTACACCACACTAGAGGGGAAAAGGCTTTATCCTTCAACCCGCATCATCGGTGCCTTCGCCACAACCCACGCAGGTAACTGAAGTAGGCACGTCAACCCAAGCCACTGTTGTCCATGATGATCGTCGTCTCCAAAGGTTAGAGAGGAAGGTCAATGCTATGTACGATAACTTTGCAGCATTTGCTACTGAATTGACAAGGTCTCTAGCCAAGGCTTTCATGTAGCAGGGAACAATGCTTGAGTGGCCATAATTTGGGACAGCCATGCCATATCCACCTCTGGATTCACCACCCAAAGAGGGTGGTACAACTGATCACTAGGGGAGTTCTTTTACACCATATATTTTTATTCATTGGGACAATGAATAGTTTAAGTTTGGGGGTATTGGGTAGTAGTGTAGTTGCATATAGTTAATTTGCATCATTTTTGCATGTTTAGTTTAATTTTGGCATGTTTATGTGTTAGTATGCGTTAGTTTATAATTTCAGATTTTTTTTTGTTTTTAGTGCTTATTATATGTTTTAGTTATGTGTTTAGTTGCATTTTCCAAGTATCTAGCTTTATGGAGTTTTAGTCTAGCCAATGATGAAATAGAATTTTGAAGGATTTTTGAATTTAATGGATAACATGAGCTTAGCTATAATGTTTTACATGATGTAAGCCATGTTTATTGTTTAAATGCTTTCGGTAAGCACATACATACTTGTTTACATATGCTTGTTGGAATAAGAATAGTGTGTTTTTATTGCTTAGTAGAAAATGTTATTTTTAAAAATAGAATTGTGTAGAAAGTGAACTTAGGCTATGAATACATTGATAATCAAGCTGTAGGAACACATAGGTATGCTTATTATTTATAAAAATCAGAAAAAGAAAAATCCATCTTGGAACCTTCTTGAGCTGAATTATTGAATCCTTGGAAAGGGCGAGATGGAGTGTAAAACGCACTCGCTGTGTATAAAAAAAAATAGTAATAAACACCACGGGAAAGCGCAAAAATCCCCATCGTGAGTAAAAATAAATCATATTAGACCCATTGTTGAACCTTAGTTTGTTTCGATGTATTAGAGTAGTTTTTGTGCATTAGTATACATGGTTCTTGACTTAGACTTCAATTTTCTGTTTTTAGCAGTATAACATGTTTAGTCTTTGCCTTGGTAAAGTATATTTGTGAACACAACACACACACACACAACATCTTTATAGTGAATATGGGTTATTTGATTGTATGATATTATTTCTGTAGTTTTATTTGAAACTTTAGTATTGAATCCAGATAATTCGCTGAGGCATATTAGATTGGAATTCCATTTTGGATGGAAAACATGGGACTTTATTGCATCATAGTTTATGTGACGCCCCCAAAATTAGGTATACATCACCCATCTTGGGTCGTCAGATACATGGTACAAAATACAAATACAACTTACTAATACAACTGTCGGGTACAATACGACAAAACATAACTGTGAGTTTGAATACAATTATTGTCTACTAGAGACTATACAAACTCAAAAGGAGTCCTCATTACAATTATTGTCACACTATTTAACAGAATAGTGAGGACTACTAATACTATCATCTGGTCCATCACTCCATTCCCCGACTCGTCCCAGCTATATTCTCATTTCCTGAAGAGAACAGTGAAAGAAAGGGTGAGCTCAACTAGCCCAATAAGAAATATTATGACTAAGATAATGCAGAATAAATTATCATTAGCTTTCAACAGTGTTAAACTGATAAAATATAACGAACATCAAGTTTAACTGCAGCGGAACAAGCAATCCATTAAAAGAGTCAAGTAGAGAATAAAATTTACTATCTTCTATGATTTAAAAGGTTTTTCAACACTGTTATCGCTGGGACTCAGCTTAATAAAATAATCCACATCATCGAATCACCCCTGCACTACGGCCAAGGATATTCGTGTATTCATTAATGGTCATGATCATGCCAACAACTTTCCATCAATGCACTACGGGCCAATAAGGACTTTTACCATATCATTTGTAGCATTACGGTCATGATTACACCGAATAATCCCTGGTTATAATCATATCAAGTCCATCTATGCACTACATGCCATAGATGACTTTCAACATTTTATAAACATGAGGATGATGACAGTGATATAAGAATTCAATAAAACAAGTTCAAGAATTAATTTATCCAAGAATTAACAACGTCCAAATTGTCAACATGATACTGCTTTGTGGAGTAAAATTCAAGAATGCTTAGAAGAATATTTTCATGAAAAGATACTGGATGAAACGCAATTATCAAGGATATTTCACAAATTTCATGGAGTATAGAAGTCAAAACTTAATCAACTGAGTATAATAAAGAATGGAATAACAAAAGAAATCACCATACATGTGATAGACCGCATAGATAGGTTATTCTAACAGAATAATAAATAATGGAACCAGGTCCGGCGTAAAATGCACAGACAGAATATTCCAACAGAATATTAATAAAGACAGAACCAGGTCCAGTGTAAAACACACAGACAGGATGTTCCAACAGAATAATAATAAAGACGGAACCAGGTCTAGTGTAAAACACACAAACAGGATGTTCTAATAGAATAGTAATAAAGACGGAACCAGGTCCGGTGTAAAAAATACAGACAGGATATTCCAATAGAACAATAGAAGAATGTCACCAAGTATAGGGTAGACCACGTATACAGGTTATTCCAACAGAATAATAAGAAATGGAATAACAACAGTTCTCTTCATGAATAAGAAAGAATAGCACCCCTTACCGTTTTAAAGAAGAACTGAAATAAGGAAGTAGTTAAGTAGCAGAATACTTTTCTTCTCTCTCTCTATAGTTTCTCTCTCTAGAGTTCAGTAAATTCGTAAGAAATAATGAAGGAATGAGCTGTTATTTATAGAAAAATGGAATGCATAGTAACTAATTCATGAACGGTCCATATTGATTACTTTAATCTGACGGTCCATATTTAAAGAAAAATCTTTTAAATAAAATATAATATATTCTATTTATAGAATAACTTTAATAAAGTATTCTATTTTATTTAAAAAGATGTTTCTGTTTTATTACGTTAATAATACGAATAAAACAAAACTTCATTATCGCTAAATAATTCATATTATTAACTGACAATAAGTGAATCAAACTGAGTGACTTCTCACATAAGCATTAATAATCAATACCGTGTGCTACTATGTAACCACACGTATTACTGTACTTTTACTACCGAGTAGTTTAACAGTATCAATGGTAAAACTTCCGCCGTTATTTTTAATAAAATATTTTTGTCGTTTTCTCAATCCGACAATAAATCCGTTGTGGGGTCTACCAATGATTGTGTCGTTGTACGAATATTCCCTGTTAAAACGAATATTCCCCGACCAATCGAATATTATATAACAACTTGCGTACTTTGCAAAATTTATAAATATTAACCACAACTATAACATTATATCAAATTAACTCCATAATATTCAAAAATGATATTTATAGAAAATTCATCTTTATTTATAAAAGTTGGGGTCTTACAGTTTAGTTTGCATAGCATGTAGTTGCACTGCATTATTTATTGTCATATATATTGCTTGAGGGCAAGCAATAATTCAAGTTTGGGGGAATTTTATAAGTAGATTTTATACCTACTTATTGGGTACCAACTCACTAGAATTATGCTCACCTTAAGTAGTTTTTACTATGTTTTAGTTTCATTTTATGTTTGTTTTGCATTACTTGTAGTTGGAACTCCTTTGGCAAGGAAACGACATGGATTGGCATTGGTATGGTGGAATAAAGCTAGCAAAGGCATGGCATGAGGAACTGAAGCAGTGGATGAGTGTTGTGCAGAAAAGAAAGGATGAAGAACAAACAACAACAATCAAGGAGCAGCAACAACAAGACAGCAGAAGACAACATGCAGTAGTCGCGCTCGCGCTACATGAAGTCAGACAGCTTTGCACCATTGCGCGGCCGCGCCCCAGCAAAGAAGGAATCTCGTGCGCCCGCGCTAAGGCCTCGTCAGACAAACCTATCGCACGCCCGCGCCCGCGCCCGCGCCCATTTTACAGTATAATCTCGCGCGGCCGCGCAAGTCTTATACAGTCAGTTTTGTTGACTTTTTGAAATTTGAGCGCTTTAGGCTCAACTGAACTATATGGTTGGTTCTAGACGTGTGTTTGAGGTGTTTTTTCAGTTTTCATATTATTATTAGGGTTCTTAAGTTTTAACTAGGCTAGGGAGGTTTTGATCATTAGATGATACATTTCTATATCCTCTCTTTATCTAGATTATTAAATAATCATTAGTTTCATTTCTGGAGATTGTTAGTGCTTTGGAACAAGCTTGGAACAGATTATGCAACTGGGTTTAACAAATTTGTTCATCATTTCTCTTATATCTTTTGTTTGCATTGCTTAATTCCATGTATTATTTCAATCCCTTAATGGCTTTTGGTTCAGAAATGAACTAAACTCCATTATAGGATTCTAATGGATTTTAATATGTAGTCTACATTTGTATATCTGATTGTATTGTTATATTTATCATTGGTTTCCCATTATGATTAGCTCAATTAATGAATGTTTAATCACCATTCACCTTGTATGCTTATATGAATTTGAAAAATGAAATGTGAGTATGGATTAAATCATAATGGCATATGTTTATGAGGCTGATTTGTTAAGCTTTCTAATTCGTGAACCGGATAGACATATACCGTTTCACCGTATGTAGTCATGAAAAGAGCCTACACTTTAATTTATTATCGCTACAATTTCATATAGATGTATAGTGATTTTGGTAGTAGTGTCGCTTACATGATTTCTATCATTTGTGGAGGTTATGTGAATTGGTCATAGTTCATTGAAAAATGGTTATGTCCACTATTTTGTTCTTGACTAATTCCCCATGATAAATATTTAAACATTACATGATGGTTGCAGTTTAGATGAAATATTAAATGTAGTTAGAATCCCATTCTTCTCCAATTTGATTACATCATTTTAATTATTATATTTGTTATTTTGTGAATTAATTTAGAGTTAAATATAATTGTGAGTGATCATTTAAGCATATAAAAATAGTGATATAGTTGATGCATGATAATTTAGATTTAACACTTTTCTCTGTGGATCGATACTGTTCTTACTCTGTACTACTTGTTGACCCATGTATGCTTGCATGAGTTAGAGTCCTTTTTGTTAGACTAGAAAGGAGGCAACACCTGTATCATCTGGTTGTTGAGATTTTTGGCATTGTTTGATACGATTACCTCCGGTTTTCCATATCGACAAATGACATTGTTTCGAATGAAACCAATGATCACCTCTTTGATGACTTTGGGAAAAAAGACCGCTTCTACCCACTTGATGAAGTAGTCGATCACGGTGAAGATAAATCGATGACCATTGTTGGCTTTGGCCTCGACTTGCCCGATCACGTTCATTCCCCACATTGAAAAGGGTAATGGTTGTAAGAACTCAAATTTTCAGAAAATATTAAAATAAAAATTTAATAAATTAAATTCTTAAAGCATGAGCTGAGTTCGAATAAGAATATATAAGAATATATAAATGTGTTACGAGGTATGTGGTATTGAATTACATAGGGTAATATGAGCTATGTAATAAATGATGTTGTGTTTAATAAATATATATCGCTATGATATATTTTTTTTATACATTGTAGAGATGAATTAGTAAGAAGATGGATAAGATTTATCTATCAATATTAAATAATTTATGTGAAATTATATTATCATAGTAAGTTGGTGACATTAAATATCTTTGATAATCACCTATTCCTTAAGTATATGTACGAGTAGGTATCAAGTCTAAGGCAGTAAAACAGTACCCTTTAATAGTGGATGTATAGGAGCTAGGCTAAACGATTCCTTCAGAGAGCGGAGGTATATACGAATTAGTAACCGATCAAACTCACTGTGAAAATAATGTAGACGAGACAAAAACTAATTTGTTGGTTGTTTGTGGGAAACCACTCAGTGTACTATATTGAATATCATTAAAGACTCGATGTGTACTAGGTTTGGACTTGTACATATGTATGTTGTTGACGAGAGAAGAAATTTGATATAACTTTAGATAAATATTGGTTAGAGATTCATTGACTAATATTGGGATATGAATAAATGTATAGATTAAAGAAAGAAGAGTTGAACTTGAAGTTTAATATGGAGCATGTTAAAGGATTTACGAGTTAAGTTCTGTTTCTGTTAAAGCATAATATGTCTGCGTCCTAACTTAAGGTGGCGTGATCGCACCACTCTCAAGTCTAAGACCATCGCGACCGCGCCGGTCTTCAGATGGTTTAGGATGATTTTGTGTAATATAACTTTAAGAGTTGTATATTAGTGGCTAATATGTATATAAAGGATCATAAGTGATGTTCCTACTATCCATGATTGGATTTAGATAGCAAAACATGAATTGAATATGGGTTAGTTATGGAAATTAACTAAACAAGAATAAATATTGGTTAACTTAAATTAAGCTGAAAATTATATTATGGAATAATATAATTGTGTGGCAGTGGCGTGATAGTAAATTAAATGAAAGGAGTAATTCACTTGAGTAAAATGGTGAATTAATATGTTATTTACATAAAAAAAATGAAATGATTATGTTAATTAATTTTAGTCTTTTAATATATTACATAATATGGTAATATGTGAAAGGGTTTAATAATTGAAAGATGTTAATGTAAAGATTGAAGAAGTTGTCTTGGGATAATCGAATAATTATACGAATAGTGTATAATTTAAATAATTAATAGAGTAGATATTAATTATTTTAAGTGTAAATGTTACACATATTACAAGTGTAAGGTAAGCTAGCATTGAGGTAAAGTGTGTCACACAAACTTTATATTAAAATGTGATAATGGGTTGAAAGTACCCAACTGAATGATATTTAGCCCAATTAAAATGTTAATGTGAATATTATCATTAAATAGTATTACTATGTGTAATATGGAAGATGTGGGTAGTAGTAATATATAATACATATGGCTTAAGACTACATGAAATGTGACATTTAATTTAATTGGGACTAATAATATACAAAAATTATATGGTAAAAGTAATTAAATCATAAAGTTGATTTAAATAAATTTTGTTATCTCATCATATGTGATGAGACAATTATATGTGTACTCTAAAAGATGGAAGTAAATAAATATGTGTTTTAAAATATTTATTTCAATACCGATGTGTAAGTAAATAGTAAAAGAAGATATTAAGTTATTAGTGAGCAATTAAATTAAGTCTACACATGTTATAAATATTAAATTATGTGGACTAATGTACATGGATTATATGATGCGAGTACATAAATAATCCCTAATTTTCCTAATATAGTTACTATTGTACATTAAGATTATATTTTGGGAGTTAAAGTAACTGAACTATGCTTGTTGTTGAGAATTAATTTTTGTCCCAAAATTAAGTGACCCTCCTAGTACATGAACAGTGGGCTACTTCTCTATTGCGTGAAAATTAGTCGATGGTTAGAAGCTAGAATTAGCAGTGATGATGGCTATGGAGGTGGGCAGTTGGCCAACTTTTCTTTGTCCAATGTTTTCTTCCTTTCTCCTTTGATTCAAACCATGGTGGAAGAACACTAGCTGGTTATACATTTCTCTATATAAAGCACCCTTTCCTTCCTCAATTTTTTGTTGCATGAAAGATGTCTGATAAGTTACATATAGAGAGTGTAATGTTGCAATTGAGTAAGGTTGTTGAATTTGTGCTATAATCAGAAGTCTAAGGGACAATATTGAGTCATTTAAGCTTCATAGAGGTATATTATTTAAACCATGTTCATAAATTTAAGTTGATAAATTCTTGAGAATTAGAATGAATTCATGATAATTGGTTTGTGAATTGTTAACATGCATGTTATATGAGTTGGTATATATGTTATGGACAATGTATAGTTGGGTTGAGCATGCTAAATGAAAGTATAATGGTTGTTTGGGCTGGAATCTGTAGAAGCAGAGGCCATGTCTAGGCTTGCACCGAAGTGGCGTAGTCGCGCCACTTCACAGTACAAACCCAGCGCGATCGCACCATATGTCTGTCATGAATTCCAAGTTCTGTTTTTATGAGCATGTTAGTTTGACTTAAATAAGTATGTAAAGGGACCTATCATGTGATATAAAGTTACCTTGCCAAAATGAGTTGCATTAGTTAGTTTATAATGATATTAAAATGGAAAACTTGATGTTTTGAAAAGTAAAACATGACAAACCTTATATCCTTTAAGTTCTGACTTTTAAAGCATGTATGCTAGGGTATTTTACGCTTCTAGACATGACATATATAATCACCATCTAGCTAAGCTTGATTTAGACTTTTCAAGCATGGTTTATTATAAGTTTTCAAGTGTTAAACTATTCAACCTTGGTGTAATTGAGTAGTATACATGTGAGCATGCATATATGGCTTAGTTAAATGTACAAATGAGTATAAGGTATGATTCGAAGTTACCTTGTATATTAATTGGGTTTAGCATGAGTTTTTAAAAGAAAACTTAAAGTTTTGAAAATGAAACTTGACAAACTTTGTGTATTTTAAGTTCCGACTTTGTGAGCATGTGAATGTGGCCTAGTTGTGTGCACGAATGGTCAAGGAAGGTTATTCCAATATACATTGCACATAAAAGGTTGTCAAGTATGTGTTTCAAAGATAAATTTAAAAGTTTTAGAAACTAATGTTGATGAGCATTGTATTACTTGCATTATGACCTTATAAGCAAGCATGATAGGGTTGTTTATACCTTTAAGCATGAATGATAAGTGCACTCAATTAGCTAAGCATGACATAAGTTATTTAAGCATGTTTTAAAAGTAAAGACTATACTAATTGTGTGTAAATGAGTTTGTTACACAAAGGCATGCATATTAAGGATAATTTAGTATCGTTATGTGACTTAATGGTTAACATAGCGAGTCTTTTGTTGAATAAACCTATTTAGGCTTGATTGAAGAGTTTTAAAAGGAAGTTGTATGAGTTTTATATCAAATTCTGTTTTGGATACATTAGAAGATGTTCAATTTGGTCGATAGCCTATTGAACATAATAATCTTAATTGAGCAAAGGAATGCAAAAGAAACTAAAAGTTTTAGAAGTTAACATCAACGTTAACAAAATGTGGGAAACCAAATTTGCTTTGAACCATATTATGCAACAAGGGACCTAGAGTGAACTTGAAAGATACGAAAGGACCCTTGACCTGTTAATATATGTTATGTATGTAAGGATGGACAAGCTTGGCCAAGCAAGTGATTGCTCAGCCCTGGTTTGAACTGGGAGCCGCACGGCTGCGCGTCTCCTTAGTACAAATCAGGCGCAGTTGCGCCATTCTGCAGTCTAGTATAGGTTCTGTTTTTGATCTGATGTTTGAAGAATGCTTATACGATTAATTTAACTTGTAATATATGATCAATACACTATGTAATGTGTTAAGAAGCATGATATGTGATAAAGAGGAATGTCAATCATGGCTTTTGAATGTAAAGTCTAAAAGAATGTTTTTAAGATATAAAGCAATGATACGTTGTTTGAATTCGTAATCTGATTTGTGCTATGAAAATATAGGATATGTGATGTATGTATAAAGTTTACAACTAAGTTAGACTTATGTGTACGTTTGAACTTACTTATATGAGTTTTAATGTGTCAAATATATAGCGAGTCATGTGTGTGATAGATGTAAATGTTGATAACAAGAATGAGTGATTAAAGTATATTTATACATACCTAGCTAGTCTAAGAGTATGATGAGAAGGTGAAATGTAGGTTTTACAAACCTAGTTAGGAAACAATATTTGTTTTTATATTAAGAGCGTATGAAATATATGACTGATGGGTATGAATCTATGATTATATAATTGTGTAGGGATGCACGAAGTGCAATTAACGATATGCAGTTAAGTTGTAGTTCATAAACTACGAATCAGGCAAGTCTTCCAGTTCCTATTTGATATATGAATTCTGTATCTGTTAGTGAGTTATATTATGCTATGAGAACGTTGAAGTATATATATAAAATGCATATGAGATATGTATGAATGTTAAAAGTTGATCTTTGTTGATATGCTTGTGGACTAAATTTTTATGCATGTTATGTAAAAAGTAACATGCGTAGTAAATGGTAATTGATTATGAATGCATAAACTGAATATGCTATTATATGCTTTGTGCTGCATGAAAACTGTTAGAATTGCTGGGCTGTCAAGCTCACCCTTGGAAATAACCACTTTTGCAGGTTAAGGACACGGTAAAGATCACGTGCTAAAGATCAATAATATCAAAGGAGATTTATTCATTTGTTGAAATATATACTCTTGAACCATGTTTAGGTTCTAAGAAATGTACATGATAGTAGTTTGTGATGTGCAATACATGTTAAGTTGTACTATGAGATACATAGGGAAATTCAAATCGAGATGTAAAAATTTATATAGTAATTCGAATAGAGTGAATCATAGAATAATTTGATCCAGGGATTTGTAATTGATTCAAGTTAAGATATCAATAAAACCTTATTTTTTGAAGTAGATTGAAAAAGTTGAAATTATTCCCGCATAATTATACAACATCGATTATGATGTAATACAGGAATAGTAAATGACCAAGATTTGAAACTTATAAAAGTTTGGGGGTCATTGTGTAGATCCTGGAAATGGAATGAATTTATATTCTAAATTGTAATAAGTAAAGTTATATTCATTAAGTTATGAATGAAAATATAAATAGTTTAACGATAGTTGTATCGTGACGGACCGGATCCGAGGTTCGAAGGGACCTGAATTTGGGGGCGCCACAATGGTGAACTCATATTATGGAGTTCCCTTGGAGGAGCGTGGATAGCATTTTCATGAATTTGGCATTGATTGCATCTCCTGATGTGATCATCATAGTCAGCTTTGAGAGAGATTAGTAATGCCTTGTTCTTAAGATCTTCTTGGCAAGTAAAGGACCGCTTATGTGTGGCCCACATACTCCATCATGGATTTCATCCATGAGTCTTTGGACTTGGTCTTTATCTAGGTATCTTAGAAGGCTTAGTCCCACATCCCTTTTGTAGAGTGCGTCTCCACTTAGATAGAATTTTATGGCCATTCTATGGATCCACTTTCTTTCATCTTGACTTGCCCCAGTGGGCATAGATTCATCTCGCATATATTCTTTGATGGAATGGTACCAAGGGTGTAAGACCCCAACTTATTATTAATGAAATTAAATTCCTCTATTTATTATTTTGAAATAGGAAGGGTTGATTTGATTAATGTGGTTAGTTATGGATAAAACGCACAAATATTTTAAATAAGCAAGTGGTTATAAAGTATTCATTTTTATCGGAAAATATTCTTTTGGTCGTAGAATATTCTTATTGTCGGGGAATATTCGTACGACGGCGCAGCCTTGTGTGGGCCCAATAACGGAAAGCGATTGGATGAAGAAAACGACAAGTATAAGTTATTTATAAATAATGGCGTAGTTGTTACCGTTAATATTGTTGGAATACCTAGTGGTTAAAATACAGTAATACGCGTTGTCGCACAGTAGCACACGGTATTGCACCAATTATTGATTCTTACGTAAGAAGGCACTACTCAATAATTGTTACAGTAATTAATGTTCAGTATTTTATTTTATTGATTCAATAATTGCTGCGTTAATATTTTATATTACTGTTGTTTTAATAATTGTCACTACACAGTATTTTCCATTATCGGAGCAATAATTCATATTATCTGAATAATATTATTAGATAATATTATTGGCAATGTCTAGAAAGTTCTGTCTAAGGAGAGGTTTGGTCACCTAATTACGCGCTAGTAAGGAAAAATCCTTATTGAAAAGCTCCCTCTTTCCTAGGAACTGCCTGGTTGTCAGTATTATGATTCTGTAATATTATTTGTGAATAATTAATTATTGATTTATATGGTAAGAAAAATATTCATTTTGTGTGGATATAGATGGAGAAAATTTTTAAAGTGACAATTGTTGAAAATCGATATTTTATCTTTTTTGATAAAATAATATTTTATTATATTATTATAATATAATAATGATGATATTTTTACAATGAATGTGAGATATATGAGTATATGAGGAAGAGTATTTTTGTTGCAATAAATGTTAAAAACTTGTTAAACATGTCAGTGGACCCCATTTCTTGACTGAAATTTGATTATAACTTGTAAAATCGCCCGTTTGTGAATTTCGGTCAATTTTTTTTTGGAATTTAGAAAAACTTTCTTCTGTAAAGTTGTAGATAATGGAATTTCCTATGAAAAATACATAAGGTTCGAATTTTTCTGACAAAAGGGCTATTTATTATGAATTATTGAAGCTCTGAAGTTTTGAAATAATTGATTTTTGGAAGTTTTAATTATTTTTAATATAAAAAAAAATTTTGGTCATTATTGTGGGTCTTGTATGTGATGTAAATGGCTGAATTCAGATCTAAGAAAGTGGGCGTAAGAAATTTGATTATATATATTAATATTATATTAAATTTTCTACTTTAGTGTTCTAAGCATTTTCCTATAAATTGGGCGCTTAGGTTAAAATTGAAAATCACACCAGAAACTAAAGTTTTTTCTCTCTTTCTCTCTTGATATATTGAGCGAATTCTTGTGAATATTTTGATACTTTGAGTGTTGTAATACGGTACAAGTTCTCTTTAGCACTATATTCAGTATTCTAGCCAAAAGTATTATTCTTTCGAGGTAAGGGATATTATTTTTTTTTAAATGATATTATTTCTTTCAATATCATTATGCCGGAGTATTGGTAAGATTTTTCTTGTGAAATTCTTGTCTTTTAGTGTCAGGGTTACTATTCACATATACGGCACTATTCACAGAAAAATTAAAATTTCATTTTTTGTCCAAAATATCTATTATGGATACTAGCTTTGATTGTATCCATGTTTTGATCATTCTTGAATTTTACTCCACTATGATTATTTATGAGGTATTTTTGGATATAGATAAACCGAAATATGAATCCTTAATATTTGTTATTTTATTTCACTGGATTCGTTTCCTTTAAAATATTTTTCATCATCCTCAGTCCTAAATGATGATATTACTGAATATATTTGGTCTGTAGTGCAAAGATGAATGATTTCTGATGAATATCTTTGGCCCGTAGTGCAAAGATGAACAGGTATTTAGATGAACATGACCAACTAATGAATATCTTTGGCCTATAGTGCAATAATGAATATTTGATTCCAGATATATATTGATTGATGTTACAGGGATAAAATATCAACAATAAACTTTTAAATTCATATATAGAAGATAGTAGATTTCATTCTCTACTTAACTCTTCTAATGAATTATTATTTTCGCTGCGAATATTGATTTGAAACTTGTTGTCTATTGTATTCTATTAGATTTTCCCATGTTGAAGACTAACGATAATTTGTTCTATATTATCTTAGTCATAATATTCTTTACTGGGCTAGTTAAGCTAACCATTTTTCTTTTTGTTCTATTTTTCTTCTCAAGAGACAAGAATGTAGCGAGTACTAGTCGGGGTATGGAATGATGGTTCTAGAAGTTGTTTTAGTAGTCCTCACCATTTTTGTAAAGTAATGTATCAATAATTATAATGAGGACTTATTTGGGAATGAATATTGTCTAGATAATAATATTTGTATTTCAACTCACAGTTTTTATGTTGTATTAATAAAGTTGTAGTTGTTTCTGTACCATGTATTTTGATAACTCAGAATGGGTGTTGTATACCTATTTTGGGGGCGTCACAAAGGGTGTTGGACGGGAGGCTGTTTATCCGATACTTCTCCAATGTAATTTCCATAGGTTGGTGTCTTCTGGCTTGCAAATTTGATATTTGAAATGCCTTCCTTTTTGGATATGTTGAGCAAGGAGGCCAGGGTTGCTAGTGCATCCGCGAAATCATTCCTGTTGTAATAACCCAATATTTTCGATATCATTAAATAAGAAATTTTGCGTATAATTTTTTTTTTTTATTTTATTAAAATAAATGTGGGAATATGTACAAGGTAAAGCGTATGTATATATGTGATAAATAAAAATTGATTTATTACATGAATAATTACAAATAATTTTTTTAGAAATTAATTATTGATCATTATAAATTATATTTTTATAATAATTTAATTTTTGTTGTAGAAATATTTTTATTATTTATTTTCTATGAAAATATGATTGTATATTATTTCAATAATATATGAATGATTATTAGAATTATTATAATAATTATTTTATTATATGAATTTATTTCAGATTAATTAAGTTAATTATTTTAACTTAATAAAGGTATATATGAAGTTATGTCGGATTTTGATTCAAAATCCTAATTCTGGATTTTGAACAAGGAATGAGAATAATAATATTATATTAATTATATTTTGGTGCTATAAATATGTACTGTATGTACGTACTGATAATGGTTGGCCAATTACGGTATGATAGTAGAGAACCCTAGCTTTGCTTTGCTAAACCCTAGTTCGGGAGTCAAATAAGACTTAAAAATTTGTTAAGTCGCTGTGTTATGTGTATATGATATGTATTGTAGGTTTTAACGCTAATTATGAAAAACCCTAATTAGTAATTAAAAACACTAATTATTAGAAAGCCTAATTTCTAAATTAGGAACCCTAATTTGTTATTTGAAAACCCTAATCGCTAAATTAGAAAGTTAAATGTTAATTAATAAATCTTTAAACCTAATTTCCATGGTCTATGTAATTAGTAAACCTAAATTAATTAAGAAACCCTAATTTTCATTTTTAGAAACTAAATTTTTCATTTTAGCCCTAATTGATAAATTCTAGAAAAGCAAATTATAGAACCTTAGGATTAAATCCTAAGGGTCAAACCCTAAGGGTTAGCCAAATGACAAGATTGCCATTAAAATCACAAGCCTAATGACCAAAATGCCCTTTCTCATTTCTTTATTAGGCTACTTGTAAGATTTTGCCAAGTACTAGAGTAGGTGACCAACTCAAGACTTTCCCATGTGACCACATTCTCAGCACATTAGCCACTTCATTGCAACATGATATATATAGATTTAGAGAGAGAAAAGTCACTTTAATAGCCTCATTTGTAAACTTATGCCCAACCAAGTCTCCCTCTCTTCAACCCTACGAGATTGATACACATTTCAGTCCCAAAATAAGTCCCTAGTTTAACCAAAACAGATCAGGAAACCTAGGATCAAGATTTGTCTAAGTGAGGTATAAACCCTAATTTCAAATCTGATCATTAAAGATGTGTTAGATGTTATGATTTTGTGTTGTAATATGTTGTTTGTAGTATATATAGTTGATCTGGGTTGGTACATAGTGGATCCATAACATCTAGATACTCGAAATTGAAGTTCTCAAAAATCTAGAAAATGTTTATGTGTTGTCTGACAACCAAATGTTAGGTCTTGTAGATCTCTTTCTGTTTATGTTTTTGTATGTTTAAAGATTTGTATTTGTAGTATGTCATGTGGTCTTTGATCTGGATCTGGAAGCAAGCCTAGATCGTGTACAGATTGCAAGTTATGGGTGGTCAAACCACGTTGACCGACCATGACTTTGCAAATCTGGGTAACCCAGATGTTACCCAGAAAGCTCTGACAAGACGTTTAGGGGCTCGGATCTTTCAGTTGTCTGTTGTTTTGTTCTTGTTGTTGCATCTAAGTTGTAATATGTTGTTTGGATTACATGCTTATGCCTTTAGATCACTAAAACACTATATATGTTGGATTTAGTGGACGGTCAAATTAGGCAGTATGGGCACGAAAATAGTTTTCTGGGTAACCCAGAAAACTTACGAACGCAGCGTCTGACAGGGTTTGACTGGCATGGATCTACCGATTCTGTTGTTGTTATATTTAGTTTTTGTAATGGATCTCTTCATTTACATGTTGACTACACACTGGACCCATTAGATCACAAAAATGATGCACAGATTGCAAGTTGTGGAAGCCCAAAGTAGGCTACACGAACTGTTCTTCATTTCTGGGTAACCCAGAAAATGAAGAACAGTTCTGACAGCTACTTTGGAAGCTCAGATCTCGTTTGTGTTATGCAGTCTGACCAGGATTGTTGTTGGATCATGTAGTGTTACATTTGTACTACAAGATCTAACCATTTTCATGTCCAGAAACAAAATAGTCAGTGAATCATAGCTGGTAAAACATGGCATCTCGAAACTACTTATGAATGTTCTTGAGCCTCAAGAACACAATAGACGACACTTTCTGTCGCTAAAGGCTTTAGCGACATACATATTCATTTTAATTATTTTGATTTTCAAAAATTATTTAAAAAATAGAAATTAATTTCTGAAAATTACAAAAAATAATTTTAAAATTTATTTTAAGTTATAAAAATTAACTTTTAATAATTTGACATATTTTTCATAAAAATTAGTATTTATTTGAATATTATTGATATTTAATTTATTTAATAAATGCATTAAATAAATTAATTGAAAATAATTTTATTATATTAAAAATCATTTTAAATGATAATAAAGTATTTAAGAATATTTTAAGTTATAAAACATAACTTTTGATATTTTAAGATAAATTTCATTAATTATTTAATATTAAAGATATTAGATTTATTTAATAATTATATTAAATAAATTAGTTTAAAAATGATTTTAATATTATAAAAATCATTTTAAATGAAAATAAGGTGTTTAAAAATATTTTAAGTTATAAAAAGTGACTTTCAATATTTTAAGATAAATTTCATTAATAATTTAATATTAATGATATCAAATTTATTTAATAATTATATTAAATAAATAGTTTAAAAATAGTTTTATTAATTTAAAAAGGATATAAATGATTTAAAAATATTTTTAAGTAATAATAAATGACTTTTAATATTTTTGTGAATAATACATTAATATTTAAATATTAATAGTAATTATTTAAAAATGATTTTAAATATTTTAAAAATCATTTAAGGGTAATATTATTGTTTTAAAAATATCTTGAGTTATTATAAATAACTTTAATATTTTAGCAATGGTTTCATTAATAATTTAATATTAATGATAATAGAATTATTTAGTATTTAAATTATTTAATAATGATTCTAGTGTTTTAAAAATCATAATAAATTAAAAATAATTATTTAAAAATTATTATAAGTCTATGAAAAATAATATGACTAATATTTAAGATATCCAAAATAATATTGAACTACGGAATAGAGTTTTAGACTCAATAATTACCCAATTAAGCCGTCTGTACACCAAAATATTTCAGAAATTGATCTGAACTTAGATAGTTTGAATAGATAAGTGTTTGTTTATGATCCAATGACTACTAAACATATGTGATTAGGTTATGTGCTGACTGCGATAGCAGTACTATGTGTTATGATATATTATTATAACTGAAAGAACAATCTTATTAATAATAGGTCGTTGTATTTAAAGGTGGAACTAAGTCGTGTACTGTAAGCAGCAGACTAGACAAGTATCTAACATTTGCATTTACTTTATGCAATGGACATGTGTAAGCCAGTTTCAGAACTATATTGTAATTGTTATTGTTCATGTATCTATACTTTTGTAGACATGCTAGTTCTTGAATTCTATCTGATCATTGGTTAGCAATACAATATTAATGTATAATTCAGATATTTATTTTATTCGTTAATTTCTAAAATATTGTTATACAAGTGTCCTCACTTGGATAGTTGTTGTACCTGTTGATACATACTTATTAAATTTCGGTATGTATACATTGATTAAAAGATGTCTAAGCTATTTGACTCGGCTAGACATAGATTTAAAGATAGCATTGAGATATGTCTTAGCTAATTATTCTGGCTAGACGAATATTTGTTAGAACTTGATAGGCTCGAGAATAGAACTTAATTATTATTGACAGGTCGATGCCAATTGTTTCGACTAGATCAAAAAGAGATTAGATATTGAAATCATAGTATTTCGCTGTTATAATTCAAATTCTGATTATAAGACAGAGAAGAACAACCTTTTATATAAAGGGAACCTTTTGGTAGTATATTCGACCGTTGCGCGCGTTTAAGTATTATGCATAATATAGGGTATAATAAAGTTGATCACTTATTATACTTACAGAGGGGTATGACTTATATTTATGGTTATTTGATACACCTGGGTATATCAAAGCAAATCTTTGATAGTTACTCGAGAATAGAAGTTCAAGATCCTTAGGATCACTCAGCATAAACTCTGGAAAATATTCCACTTTGTTATTGTGTAGAATAAATTCTTGTTATTCAATTGAATATCAAAAATCAAAAATAAAATTTATAGTCTGTCGACTGCTATCCATTTATAGTCAGTACGTAGTTTCAAAATTTGAGATAGAATTGTTATGTTGTTTAGTGTTGCTTCAGCTTACTTCACAACTGTTGATTCGTTGTAGAAGTGTCATTCACAGAAAACGTTTACTTCTTTCAGCTAACGTTTATTGTCTAATATTACTTGCTGGACACCCAAAAGCTCATTCTTGCTTTAAATATAAATGTTTTCAACTAAGTAACTGAAAGGTTCAGACAAGAACAAAGGAAAGGGAAAGCTAGCAGAATAAACTTTATGGTATCTTATGTAATAGTTAGTCTATATTAAGATGATAATAATTATTATCTATCATGTAATGTAATGAATTAAAGGTTGTTAACTTGGGATTAGACAACTCTGATATATGTAAATTAAGTTTAATATTTATATTATTATTATTCCGCTCAAAAAAATGGTATCGTGAAGCACCGAGTTCGGGTTTCAAGTACCTGAATTTGGGGGCGTCACAATATGGTATCAGAGCTTTACGTTAGAAACCTTAGGTGGGTTTGACCTTAGGCTATAACTAGTAGGATAGAGGGAAACGTTGAAAATATAAATAACTCAAATAGAGTTTAAAAGGAGATAAATTGAATAAATTCATCGTAAAATAAAATAAAAAATAACTTATATAAAACTATTATTTGATGTGTGTATATATTATTTGCTCGTCAAGATAATTTATGTGGTATGTCAGATGGAAAAAGGATTAGTATACTCTCATATCGTAAAGAAGGAGTAAATCTCCATAACCGAGCCAATATCAAAGCCAATAGCTGAAATAGAGGCTCCCATTGAAAATAACCCTGATGAGGTGGCTATTGTGAAAATTGTAGCGGATCCAGAAACGGTAGTATAACAGATAGGTAGAGTATAGTTAGAGAATATAAGGTTAAGTTTGAGTTCTTAAGACTCATACTTATGGTAAGTTCATGACTCATAATTATATGAAATTTTTGAACCCCTAAGCGAATGGACGCCAAAGGTCTAACTAGGATAAGTTCTTAAACTCATATGATTGTGGTAAGTTTCTGAACTCATAATGTGTGGTGAGTTTGATGAACTGGGTATAGTTATGTGTCTTTTATGATGTGTATATGATAAGTATGTCTGTGTAATGTAATATTCTCAACTTTTGTATAAGTTGTGACAGCGATTCCCGACTTTTGCGCCACAAAGGGATAACGGATGTTTAAAGCAGTATGTGATATGCTATATGGTGTAAAGTACTATGAATTAGTTGGATGAACATGATTTTATTTAATCAGATAATGCCGCCAAGACGAAAATGAAACCAAAGTGCAGAAGAATCTGTCAACAATGCTGGAGGACAACCAGACCCGATATAGAATTTTGCGAATATGGTCGCTCAAGCTATGCAGAATGGAATACCAGCTGCGAGAAATCATCCAGATAATCGATCGACAAACTTTAAAGACTTCAAGGCAGTCGAACCACTAAGATTTAGAGGATCAACTGATCATATAGAAGTGTTTGTGATAGCTATGGTAACGGAGGGGCAAAAGATAGCTTTTGCCACCTATACGATGAAAGGGAAGGTGAATTTTTGGTGGGAGGCAAATCAAGCTAGAGTTAGAGAAGGGAGTAGTGGTGGTAGGACTAGAAAAAAGAAAGGAGATAACGTGAGGAATACCGAAAATAGGCCAGGAGGTGGAAAGAAACATGTGGTGCAATGTAGAAATTGGGGAAAGAATCACTCGGGAGAGTATTTAAAGGGAAAGTTTGTGTGCTACAAGTGTGGGCAGGAGGGACATATCTCTCCTAACTGCCCCAATACAAGAATTTATAGTGGGTGTTTTATTTGTGGATCAACGGAGCATAAGGTGAAAGACTGTCCAAAAGGGAGAAAGGAGGCAAGGAGTGCGATTAAGGGGAAACGCAGCGGGACTCTAGTAATAACGGGACCAACTTCAACAAGCACACCAACAAAATCAACCACCAAAGTCTTCAACAAGACAGTGCAGGATACGGTAGCAGCCGGGGATGGAACTCCAGGTATTATTCGTATAAACTTTATGTTCTTATATGTGGTTTTCTTATATAGTAAATTATTTTATAAAGAAATTTGAAGGAAGAATTTGAGTTCTATTAGAAATCAAATTTCTGTTTAATCAGATAGACAAGCTTTATACTGATAGTTAAAGACCAGCTCGATCAAATTTGATCAAGATCTACTTGCAATGACTGTGTATGTTATGTACCCTAGTATGTATAGGTTTTGAAACAGTGATTCTGGGGACGGAATCCTTATAAGGGAGTGTGAATGTAATAATCCACTATTTTTGATATAATTAAATAAAAAAAATTGCGTATAAATTTTTTTTCTATTTTATTAAAATAAATGTGGGAATATGTACAAGGTAAAGCGTATGTATATATGTGATAAATAAAAATTGATTTATTACATGAATAATTACAAATTATATTTTTAGAAATTATTGATCATTATAAATTATATTTTTATAATAAATTAATTTTTATTGTAGAAATGTTTTTATTATTTATTTTCTATGAAAATATGATTATATATTATTTCAATAATATATGAATGATTATTAGAATTATTAGAATTATTATTTTATTATATAAATTTATTTCAGATTAATTAAGTTAATTATTTTAACTTAATATAGGTATATATTAAGTTATGTCGGATATTGATTCAAAATCCTAATTCTGAATTTTGAACGAGGAATGAGAATAATAATATTATATTAATTATATTTCGGTGCTATAAATATGTACTGTATGTTCATATTGATAATGGTTGGCCAATTATGGTATGACAGTAGAGAACCCTAACTTTGCTTTGCTTTGCTAAACCCTAGTTCGGGAGTCAAATAAAACTTTAAAATTTGTTAGGTCACTGTGTTATGTGTTATATGATATGTATTGTAGGTTTTAACGCTAATTATGGAAAACCCTAATTAGTAATTAAAAACCCTAATTATTAGAAACCCTAATTTTTATATTAGGAACCCTAATTTGTTAATTAAAAACCTTAATCGCTAAATTAAAAAGTTAAATGTTAATTAATAAATCTTTAAACCTAATTTCCATGTTCTATGTAATTAGTAAACCTAAACTAATTAAGAAACCCTAATTTTCATTTTTAGAAACTATATTTTTCATTTTAGCCCTAATTGATAAATTCTAGAAAAGAAAATTATAGAACCTTAGGGTTAAACCCTATGGGTTAGCCAAATGACAAGATTGCTATTAAAATCACAAGCCTAATGACCAAAATGCCCTTTCTCATTTCTTTATTAGGTTGCTTGTAAGATTTTGCCAAGTACTAGAGTTGGTGACCAACTCAAGACTTTCCCATGTGACCACATTCTCAGCACATCAGCCACAAATCATCAGCCACATCATTGCAACATGTTATATATAGATTTAGAAAGAGAAAAGTCACTTTAATAGCCTCATTCTTTGGTTTGATAGACCTCAGTAGTTTTTCTGATGACCAGCTCGAAATCCCCAAAGACAGTCAACCGTTTGACACCTATGGATTGGGCCAATTTCAACCCCATTATACAGCCTCCGTACTCTGCTGTGTTGCTGGTGCTGACAAACTGCAACTTGATAGCAATGGGATACTATTATCCCAAAGTATATACAAGAACGGCCCCTACTTTGGCACCTTCCATGTTTACAGCTCCCTTAAAGTACATTTTTCAAGCTCGGACTGTATTCCCCTAATGGCTTTGTTGAATTGTCATTACCCCTTTATCAGGGAAATATGTTTCCAAGGGTTTGAAATCCCATGATGGTGTTGTGGCCAGTTGATCCACAATTCCTTGACCTTTGATAGACTTTTGGGTCACGTAGATGATGCCGAATTGTTGGAGAATCAACTGTCATTTGGAAAATTGATAATTCAACATGGGTTTGCTGGATACGTACTTCAGAGGATCCATACGGGATGTGAGATGGGTTGTGTGACCATTGAGATAATGTTGTAATCTCATGGAGGCCCATGCTAATTCACAACAAGTCTTCTCAATCGAAGTGTACTTCTGCTCGCTGCTCCTGAATCTTTTGTTGATGTAATAGATAGCTCTTTCCTTGCCTCTATCGTCTTTTTGTCCCAGCATGTAGCCCATGTCATTGTCATTGATTGATAGGTACATAAACATTGAAACATTGTCCCTTGGAGGTACCAAGACATGAGCTTTGACCAATTGCTCTTTGATGGAAAGGAAGTTTTTTGACACTCTCCATTCCATTTCTTGGAGGAGTTTTCCTTAACAACTTGAAGATGGGCTCACAAGTTGCTATGAGTTGAGAGATCAGGTCCCATTGATGAACCATAAATGGCTGCCTACGTACTCCTACTAATGAAGGGAAATCAGGGCTTTGTAGTTCTTTCCTTAGTAAGAACTGATGCGGTTCAAAAGGTTTTGAAAACATGAATCGACTTGATTGATGAATTGATGATCCAGAACCAAGATTTTGGTTTGCAGGTAACTTCAGACATAATACCTCTTTATGGTGTCAGAGTTGATAAGCTGGGGAAATTCTTCGTCGTCCATTTCTTGCAATCTGAGGACTCCTCTTGTCAATACCTCCTTGACATTGAAAGGGTCTTCCCAGTTTGGGCCGAACTTTCCTTTAAACTGATCTTGATTGTCAATGACATTTTTCAAGACCAAGTCATTTTTTTTGAACTGCCGTAGCCAGACTTTCTTGTTGTAGGATCGAACGATCCTCTATTGCTATAATTGACCATAAAAAATGGTTGTGGTCCTCTTCTCATCTATTAGAGATAATTGGTGTACCAATCTTGCAACCATTGGTCTTCCTCAATTTGAGCATCTATTAACACTCGTAGGGATTCCCTTTCTATCTCTATAGGGAGCACTACTTCCATGCCATAGGTTAATGAGTAGGGGGTCTCCCCAGTAAAAGAGCGTCTTGATGTTTTGTAGGCTAATAGAGTCAGAGACAACAAGTCAGGCCATCCTTTGTGATTGGAGGACATCTTTTGCATAATCTTTTTAACGTTCTTATTAGCCACTTCAACAGCACCATTCATCTTTGGATGACAGATGACGAAGTTGGGATGCTTGATGTGGAATTTGGTGCATAATTCTTCCATTATCTGGTTGTTGGGGTTTTGGCATTGTCTGATACGATCACCTCCGGTTGTCCATATCGACAAATGACATTGTTTTTTATGAAACCAGTGATCACCTCTTTGATAACTCTGGGAAAAGAGGCCGTTTCTACCCACTTGGTGAAGTAATTATTCATGGTGAAGATAAATCGATGACCATTGTTGGTGTTGGGCTCGATTGGCCCAATCACATCCATTCCCTACATTGAAAAGGGCTATGGTGAACTCATATTGTGGAGTTCCCTTGGAAGGGCGTTGATAGCATTTCCATGAATTTGGCATTAATAACATCTCCTTACGTGATCATCACAGTCAGCTTTGAGAGAGATCCAGTAATGCCCTGTTCTTAAGATCTTTTTGATAAGTAGAGGACAGCTCATGTGTGGGCCACATACTCCACTATGGATTTCATCCATGATCTCTGGGCTTGGTCTTTGTCTAGGCATCTTAAAAGTCCTAGTCTCGTATCCCTTTTGTAGAGTACGTCTTCGCTTATATATGATTTCATGGCTATTCTATGGATCCGTTTTCTTACAACTTGACTTATCCCAGTGGCCGTAAATCCATCTCGCAGATACTCTTTGATGGAATGGTACCAAGGGTGTTAAATGGGAGGTAATTCATCCGATACTTCTTCGATGTAAATTCCATAGGCTAGTGCCTTCTGGCTTGCAAATTTGATATTTGGAATGCCTCCTCTTTTAGATATGTTGATCAAGGAGGCCAGAGTCATCCGCAAAGTCATTCTTATTCTGAGGAATGTGGAGGAAGGATATTTTTTCAAACTCTGCAGCCATCTTGATAACTTACCGATGGTAAGGCAGCAAATGCAATTCTTTGGTGTGGTAGACCCTACTGGTTTTCTTGATTACCAGCTCAGAATCCCCAAAGACAATTAAACGTTTGACACCCATGGATTGGGCCAGTTTTAACCCCATTATACATCCTTCGTACTCAGCCACGTTGTTGGTGCTGACAAACTGCAACTTGATGGCAACGGGATACTGTTCTCTCAAAGTAGACACCAGAACTACATGTGCTTCGGTACCTTCCATATGTATAGCTCCATCAAAATATATCTTCCACGCTTGGATTGTATTCCCCTGATGGCTTTGTTGAATTGTCATTACCCCTTTATCGGGGAAATATATTTCCAAGGGTTTGAAATCCCATGATGGTGTTGTGGCCAGTTGATCCGTAATTCCTTGACCGTTGATAGACTTTTGGGTCACATAGATAATGATGAATTGTTGGAGAATCAACTGCCATTTAGACAGTCGGCAATTTAATATGAGTTTGTTGAATACGTACTTCAGATGATCCATGCGGGATATGAGATGGGTTGTGTGACCATGGAGATAATGTTGTAATCTCTTAGAGGCCCATGCTAATGCACAACAAGTCTTCTCAATCAAAGTGTACTTCTGTTCGCTGCTGCTGAATCTTTTGCTGACGTAATAGATAGCTCTTTCCTTGCCTCTATCGTCTTTTTGTCCCAGCATGTAGCCCATGACATTATCATTGATTAATAGATACATAAACATTGGAACATTTTCCCTTTGAGGTACCAAGACAAGAGCTTTGACCAATTGCTCTTTGATTGAAAGGAAGGCTTTTTGACACTCTTCATTCCACTTCATAAACGATTTTTTCCTTAATAACTTGAAGATGGGCTCACACGTTGCTGTAAGTTGGGAGATGAATCTGCTGATGAAATTGATTCTCCCAAGAAATCCCTATATTTCCCTCTTTGTCCGGGGCACGGGCATCTCATTGATGGCTTTAATTTTGGCAAGCTCTAGCTTAATGCCTTTGTGGCTTACTAGAAATTCTAACAATTTATCTGACTTGATGCCGAAGGCACACTTGGCTGGATTCAGCTTCAAGTTGTATTTGTTTAACCAGTTGAAAACTTTTTGAGATGGTCTGTATGATCCTTTTCCCTCTGGGATTTGACAATGATGTCATCTACATAGACTTCTATTTCTTTGTGCATTAAGTCATGGAAAAGAGCAATCATGGCTTGCTGATAGGTAGCACCGGCATTGATGAGGCCGAATGGCAACCGTCTGTAGCAAAAGGTTCCCCAGAGAGTATTGAAGGTTGTTTTCTCTCAGTTCTCTTCAGCAACCATAATCTGATAGTACCCAGCAAAGCAGTCAATAAAAGAGTACATGTCATACTGAGCCATGTTATCTATGAGTATGTGGATAAACGGTACTGGTAAATTGTCTTTGAGACAAGCTTTGTTCAAATCCCTGTAATCCACGCTCACTCGCACCTTCCCTCCGGGCATAGGTTAGGAAACTATTTTGGATAGCCACTCAGGGTAGGTTGATACCATGATGATGTCGGCTTTGAATTGTTTAACAATTTCTTCTTTAACTTTCAAACTCCACTCGGGTTTCAATCGCCTGAGCTTCTGTTTGACTGGCTTGAATCCCTCTTTAATAGGCAGGCAATGAATGATAATATCAGTTGACAAACTGATAATATTTTTATGAGACCACGCAAACACATTCTGGAACTGGGTCAATAAAGTAACCATGTCATTCTTTTGGCTTGGGGTAAGGTTTATGCCAATCTGGATTTGTTTAGGGTTTTCTGAGGATCCGATGTTGACAGAGGTGGTTTGATCAAGGTTTGGTTTGGATTTATCTTCGACCCATTCTTTGATCTCCTCAGGAACCTCATAGTCCTCTTGCTCAATCTCCATCAAGCCAAAGTCCAACCTTACATCAAAGTTGCAGTCATTGTAAAGATTTGGCAATCCATCAGCAAGGTTAGACAAACCTAAACCTGGAGTCTTGAAAATAAAATGCTTTCACTCAATATATGAAATTGTTTGATCATAGATAGTGTTAGCAAAAGCATGACAAAATTAACTACTAGTACTGTGTAACAAAAGTAAGCAGAGCAGGGCAAAGGGATTTTCTGCCCTTTTTACCCTTTTTGGAAAATGCAAGGAGTGCTGCTTTAATTTTCTAGGGTCAAGTCCTGGTGGACAGTTGTGATGAAGGGGCAGTTGTCATCCTCTTCCTCTTTGATGATGTCCATGACTGAGTTTATATCAGGGTCAGCCTTTTCTTTTGACCGGTTCTCTTTAGCCATATTGATACGAGGGGTTAAGATCTGATCTTTTGAGCAGTCATTATCTGAGATATCCTCGTTCAAACCCTCGGTATGCACTAGGAAGTACATCTTTGATAACCGGCTCTTTACTTCTTATCTGAGTCTCTAATTCCTTTCCTCGATGTCTGGTTCTGGAATTAAGACTACTTTCCCACTAGCCGGTCTAGGCTTAGGAAATAGCATACCCGCCATGGAAACATGAATTTTCTTAAGAGGCCTCATAGATACTGCATCTGTAAGGTTAGGCAGCAGAATTATGGAGGAAGGAATAGATGGATGCTTGTGCGGGTTCCAACGACTTGATCAAGAGGAATATCCTAATCTAGTGTTCCATATCTGGCTGGGATTTTGAATTGCACTTTTGATTCCTTGCTAATTTTTCCCTAACCCTTGTCCAGGCTGGAAACCCAAGTATATCATTTCTTGACTAGCCGACATTACTTAGGCGAAAACTCTGGGTTTCAAAGCTGGAGCCCCGATAGGTTGATAGTTAGTGTTGCTCACCTCGAGAGCTTGGAAGCTGACAGGCTCAACTCCTTTATTGAGACTGATTAGAGGCATATCACATTGGACATGGGCAGATACTATGGTTTCACATTGACAGTGACCATATTACCGTTGATGATGTACTTGACCTATTGATGGAGAGTGGATGGAACATCTCCTGCCATATGGATCCAAGGTCTCTCCAAAAGTAAATTATATCTTGTGGAGATGTTGAGCACTTGAAAGGATATGTAAAAGGTATGTGGACCGATTTCCACTGGAAATTCAATTTCTTCTATAGCATTCCATTGAGACCCATTGAAGGCTCTTATGACTATGTGGCTGCTTCAGATCTGGGTGGGATTGATCTTCATTCTTTCCAACGTGGCATAAGGGCATATGTTCAAGGAAGATCATCCATCTATTAACACACCTTCGACCACATATCCTGAAGACATCATTGCTATGTGCAGTAACTTGTAATGACCCGTCCTTTTGGGGGGTATGTCATCATCAGTGAAAGATATCACATTGTTGTTAAAAATATGATCTATTAGATGATGAAACTTTTCACTATCCACCGTCTTTGGCAGGTGAGCTTCTTCCAATACCTTCATTAAGACCTTGCGGTGATCTTCTGTAGAGAATTCCAAGTCCATAATGGATATCTGTTGAGCTGTTTCTTTCAAGCTTTGCACCAACTTGGCTTCATTATGTCCCATCTTGCAGACGAATTCTTTAATTTTCTCCTCGGGCACTTTCCCCTTGGATTTGATGACTGGTTTCATCACTCATCGAGGTAGATACAACGGGTTTTCTTTTGATACCACAACAGTTTGATTTGACGTTAATCCATCAACATCCCCATATTTCTATGGGACTTTTTTTAGGCTGATGATGGGATATTGCGGCCTGAATGAAATACCTATGGTTCTGGTGCGGCCACCTTCAAAGGGTTTTCCACTCCATTGAGCTTTATTGCTTGAATTGTAAGATGTGTTGTAGATAAATATCCCTTAAAGGATATGACTGCTATGACTTTTCTCCATCTCTACATTCCTAGACGAAATATCTTCCCACTCTCAGGCAATACTGTGTCATTGTCTGCCATTTGCAGGTCACCGCTTTTTCAATCATATTTTAGATAATATGACGAAGTGTCCAGCAGCTTTCTGTGCTATGACCTCGAGTATTGGAGTAGTATTGATAGACCCCTGTAGCATCAAATCTCTTTGAACGTGGATTAATTGGGGGTAGCAGTGTTGTGATCTTCCCTTCATTGATCAACATCTACAAAATTTCTTCAATTGGTTGACTCAAAGGGGTGAACTCCCGTTGGTTTGCATAGTCCTGACGAGCTTAGGATCTTGTTTTTCTTGTAAGTTTTTCTTCCAAGGTTTCATTCTCTTGATCTTGTTGTTGATTCATTGTGATAAGGGAGAGGAGACTTGCATGCTCTTGACCGAGCAACAGCCATGTGACTTGGTGCTGATGTATCACTAGCTCTGCTAATTGATTGACCCGTTCACTAATAGACTTCATTTCTCGTTCTATCATAAACCGGAATTCTGAATAATCCCACTTATTGAAATTATCTTTGTTGGTTTTGGGAGAACCACCCACATATCTAAGGTAATTGGAACTTTCTTCACTCCTTATATTGATCATGTTGACATTCTCTTCCTTGTGTTGAGGCAGAGGGTTATCTTGCACATGTGGTTGTTCTTGCTTTGATACCATGATCTCACCACTGTCTATCAGATCCTAAATCTTGTGTTTGAGAGCCCAACAATCATGGGTGTCCTGATCCGGAGCTCCAGAATGGTAAGCACATTTCTTGCTTATATTGAAATTCTTTCCACTTGGTTTGGCTAGTGGAAGGAGCTGGACAATTTTCTTCTGCACTGTCAGAAGCTTGAATATGTTTTCCAATGAGTCCCCGAAGGGTGTGAACACTCTTGGACGTCTGACTTCTCCACCTTTTGGTAATGGAGGGTTTGAGTATTGTGCTTGAAAAGGGGAATAATTTCTCCTTTGAAACTCTGAGTTTGTCCTTGTAGCACCAAGGAGACATCCTCTTCTTTCTTTTTATGGACCCTCCAAGGGTTGTTCCCATAATTTCCAGCTTGAATGTGCTCAGACACGCATTTTAAAGCAGTGAGGTCTTGAATCTTCCAAGATTTTAACCCTATCTCAGCCATCTCTCCGTGCTTGATCATTTCTGAGAATGGTTTTCCTATGCCTGCTAGGACCCTCTCATAAAATGGAGCTTCTTGAATGTCAATGAAGGTCATTACCATCTCAGTTTTTTTTATGGATGGGATTACTTGAGCAACCAGATGCCTCCATCTTTGGGCATACTCTCTAAATGACCCAGTTTTTTTTTTACTTTGGTGATTTAATATCTATTTGGATCCATTTGTGTTTAGAAACTGTATTAGTTTAAAAAAGCATGGGCAAGTTCCTCTTTGCTATGGATTTTGGAATTTTCAAATATGGCATACCATGCTCTGGCTTCTACAGTTAGACTCTTTTGAAACAACTGCATTCTTAGTTTTTCATTCTCGGCATAGGATCTGAGTTCTTTAATGAACACTTTTAAGTGAGTGTAAGGATCTCCCAATCTGTCATATTTCTCAAAATCAGGAGTTTTGAACTTGTCTGGATAATGAACCCCGAGGAAGATGCAAAGGTCTGAATAAGTTACACTTCCATGTGCTCTAGTCCCTTTGATTAACAACATGGTTTCTTCAATTTGTTGGACTTTCTTCTGAATATCACCAGTGTCTTGATCTTTTTTAAGATGGGTGATTTCATGGGTTTTATTGGACTTCTCAATCTGAGACTCAAGTTTCTAGACTTCTTTATCAGTACCTTAGATTCCTCCCTATGCAGAGGATTCTGTTTGAATGGGTATTTATGGACCCTGAGTTTGCTTGTTTAGTTCTTTCAAAAAGACAGTCAGTTCTGCTATCTAATTTCTCAGTCCCTTGAAGTCCTTTAGGGAAACATGATTAGGTTTAGGCTGAGCACTTGTAGCCATGTTTGAAGGTGGGCTTAGTTCCTTTTTAGACTTTGAATAGGTAACGGGACCAATTATTTCCCTACAAAAAGACTACGTAGTTTAGTATGGGTAAACATTAAGAGGTTGTATGCTATGCAATGTGTCTGTTTTAGGAGTTTTTTAATGTTATCCTACAAAACAGATGTCAGTTGTTTTGATGACAGGATAGCATGACAGCTCTTGATAGGGAAAGGAATGCAGATTTATTACATGAAATGTACATGGAATTGAATTTACATGTAATTTACATGGAATTGAAAGGGAAAGGCATGAAGAGACTTCCTTTTGCGTTTGGTTTATCATAGGCTGACCTATCTTAGGCTATTCTCGTGGCTTTTCGGCATAAAGGTCCCCAGATCATCGTAATTTACTGGATGAGAAGTTAATCCAATCTTTTAATTGGAGCGAATCTGGCTGGTGCCTTTCCTGAGCCTCGCGGGATTAGTCTCCCTTCAGTCTAGTAATCAAACACTGACGGGTTTGCCTCCTGGTGGAGGAATTACACAACATACACTCACATATATCTTGTCTCGCCGTTTGAAATGATGACATTGTGTGGAGCACTAATATCACAGGCAGATATGGTGAGAGGAACTAAAGTGCAGCAAGCATTTGTACACATCCATTCAATGTAAATGCAGCATTCACACACAAGCTGATAAAAAAGGTTTTTTGAAAAGGCTGAACAGCGGCTTAAGCCCTCTACTGTCTCCAACGACTTGCCTTTTTTTGTTCTCTATTGGTTGAGTTTTATCTGAAAAGGCGAGTTTGAAAAAGGTCCGACATGTAAATGTGGACGATTTGAAAATCAAAGTCGCCAGTTGGTAGATTTGAAATAGTTTTACCAACTCAACCGATTTTGAAAAGGTTTACACAAAGGCCTAATGGTTGGACTCTATTTAACAAGCCTTGGAAACCGAGATTCATTAAGTTCGGGGGCTTGATTAAGTGGGGGGAAGGTGTTAGGCACCCCCCCCGACTTCCGTGAAAACACGATTACCGCAACTTTTAAAATTCCTTAATTATCTGCATATGTGTGTATGTGTCTGTGTGTTTATTGGGCCTATGTGCAATTATCTAGAAGTAGTGCTATACCTTATTTGCACCTATATACAAAGGGTTTGATTTGTATAAAAGTTCAATTATAACAAGATATAGAAATCATGTTTTGGAAAACAGGTTTTCAAACTCTTATGCTCAATAGTAATTGAGGCATTTGAAACTTTCATTTTATTCTGTATTTGGCTTGATTGATTTTATTTTTGAGATGCGAAGAATCTTCGAGAAAATAAGATACATAGTAGTGTCGGGCTCCTTATGGGCATGAAAGTCATCCAAGGACGTCCAGACACCATAGATAATTTACAAGCTGGCTGCAGCTGAAAAGTGTCCATCGTGGGAACCAGATCTAGATTCACAAGTTGAATCTTCAATCTCATGGCTCCTAGGGTCACATGATTGACTAATATGTACAAAAGCTAGAAAGAAAACTAGATTTAAATAAATCTAAGTCATTCTAGCTTCAACGGTTCCAATTTAGTCACTTTTGAACCGATTAAAAGCTAGAGATAGCTAGATTTAGAAAAATCTAGTCCACAGGATAGAATATTAAATATTTACATTATGAAAGCAGTTAAAACAGATATATATATATATATATATATATATATATATATATATATATATATATACAGTCCGCTTTTCCAGCGAACTAAGAACATGCCGACTATAACGACGGTGTTTTCCGTCGCTATAGTATAGAAAGCCAATTTTTTAAGCTATAGCGACGAAAAAAATCGTCGCTATTGTCGATTCGCTCTTAGTTCGCTCCCTCCAATTCACTACAGAGAGACGGACTATATATATATATATATATATATATATATATATATATATATATATATATATATATATATATATAAAACCCCGAGATTTATGAAATGAAAGTATTCAATTTTTTTATAATTATTATTCTATTTAGTAAATGGTTAAATTGATAAAAGGTTAAAGTTAAGGGTGATGTGTGAAAATTTTACAAAGTAAGCAAGTTGTCATAAAATATTCGATTGGTCGGGGAATATTCGTACGACGGCACAATCATTGGTGGACCCCACAACGGAATTACTGTCGAAGTTAGAAAACGACAGAAATAACTTTTATAAAAATAATGGCAAAACTTTTATCGTTAACTGTTGAAATACCCGGTGATAAAAGTACAGTAATACGCGTGGTTGCATAGTAGCACACGGTATTGTACAGTATCTTTGATTATTGAGGCTTACGTGAGAAGTCACTCAGTTTTATTCAATTATTACCACAATAATTACTGCATAGTATCTCACATTATTGATTCAATTATTGTCACAGTATCATCTGCACAATATTTTATATTATTAAATCAATAATTGAGACGACAAAGTTATTCATATTATTATTTGTATTATTGACAATGTCTAGAAAGTTTTGTCGAGTAAAGGGGTTTGGTCACCTAATTGCGCGTCAATAAGGAGAAGTCCTTATCGGAAAGCTCCCTCTTTTCTAGGAATGATCTGGTTGTTAATATTGTAAGTTGTAATATTAATAATGAATAATTGTTATTAAAAAATATGTTTTGTGAAGCCAAGTGAATTGACATAAATAGAGGGGTATTTTATGAAGTATTTTTTGTAAATTTAGCTTATTAAATGGACCTCCACTTATCCATTTTTTAAAATTATCAAGGGAAAGTTATCTCAGTTTTGTTATATATATATATATATATATATATATATATAGAGTCACGGGGGAGCGTGTAGAATTATGGGGGGATGTATTATTATTATTATTATTATTATTATTATTATTATTATTATTATTATTATTATTATTATTATTATTATTATTATTATTTTATATATATATATATATATTAGTTTTGTTTTTTATGAAAAATAGAATATATTATATTTTATTGTTTTCATTGTACTGCATAGTGTTGCATAGTGTGTGCATAGTGCAACATAGTAAAATTAAAAAAAAATTCAGAATTCATCCGTGAACGTTCGCCTGTGAATTTTTTTTTCCTATTATGCAGTCCGTGATTTTCTAATTCAAATAGTATCCTACCATTCTCCTATAAATAGGATGCTCAGTTTAAAAATAAAAATCACACCAGAATAAGAGAATTCTTTTTCTATAATATTGAGCGTATTTCTTTAGAGTTTAAGGAAGCTTTGAGTGTAGAAAACAGTATAAGTTTTTTTCAAAAATATCTCCGCTATACCAGTCAGAATTGCTCTCTTTTTAAGTGGTTCAGGTGAAGACAGATGATGAAAGTTCTCTTTATCTTGGGTACAACAAAAAACTATTGATAAGTATTACAAGGATGAAATATTAATGATGGACTTTTAATTTGGAAGAGATAATAGACATTATGTTCTACTTGAATCTTCTAATGGATTGTTGATTCCGCTGCAATTATGGTTGAAAACTTTTGTTATCTACCATATGTTCAAAATCTCTGATTTATTACTGATGAAGGCTATTCATAAATTAATTATCTTAGTCATAATATTCTTACTGGGCTATTTGTGCTTACCCTTTTGTTTCACAATTTCTTTCAGGTATTAAAAGTGTAGCTAGATCGAGCGGGGATAACAAGGGAATTGTGTGATAGTCCGAGACTGTGGAAGTTTCTCAATACATTATAAAACTACATGACATGCAATATATAATTGTATTGAGGACCTAAGATGGGTGTGTCGTATATTAGACGTCACATAATAATTAATTTTGGTGAACAACAATATGGTGATGAGAACCCAACTTTGATAGCGTCAAAATACACTCCATTAGAATGAGAATGACATATATCTTCTCGTGTTCCTTTGGAGACTTGAAATATTTGTTGATGTACTTTATATGGAATTGTAATAATTTGAGTATGAATACTGTCGTATAATATACGTAACAATATTTGTATTGAAATTTGTACCGTGTATCTGGTGACTTAGAATTGGTTGTGTATACCTATTTTGGGAGCATCACAAATGGTATCAGAGCTTAGGGATATGATCTCTGGCAGAGATCCAGAATTAGAACTAGGGGGAGAGACGAGTAATATCTTTCACTAGTGTGTGTCCTACCTAAGCTGAATTTTCTTAATTAAGTTGACAAATTGTGATATGTCAATTAACCTTTATTTTGAAGATGTATTCTAGAATGATATCTGAAATACAGGAAATGAGTAACGGGAAAATCATGATACAGAGAAAATAATCGGGAAGGTATAATCCGAAAAGAAAGCAACGTATTCTCATCTCTTCAAACTACCATGTACTTAAATTTTGAGGGCGAAATTTCATAAGGATGGGAGATTGTAAGACCCCGAATTTTATGAAATAAAAGTATTCAATTTTTTTATAATTATTATTCTATTTAGTAAATGGTTAAATTGATAAAAGGTTAAAGTTAAGGGTTGTACATGAAAATTTTACAAAGTAAGCAAGTTGTCGGGGAATATTCGTACGACGGTACAATCATTGGTGGACCCCACAACGAAATTACTGTCGGAGTTAGAAAACGATAGAAATAACTTTTATAAAAATAACGACAAAACTTTTACCGTTAACTGTTGAAATATCTGGTGATAAAAGTACAGTAATACGCGTGGTTGTATAGTAGCACACGGTATTATACAATATCTTTGATTATTTATGCATACGTGAGAAGTCACTCAGTTTTATTCAATTATTGTTACTGTAATTGCTGTATAGTATCTCACATTATTGATTCAATTATTGTCACAGTATCATCTGCACAATACTTTATATTAATAAATTGATAATTGAGATGACAATGTTATTCATATTATTATTTGTATTATTGATAATGTCTAGAAAGTTCTGTCGAGAAAAAATATTTGGTCACCTAATTGCGCGCCAATAAGGAGATTACCTTATCGGAAAGCCCCCTCTTTCCTGGCAATGATCTGGTTGTTAATATTGTAAGTTATAATATTAATGATGAATAATTGTTATTAAAAATGTATTTTATGAAGCCAAATGAATTGAGATATATAGAGTGGTATTTTATGAAGTATTTATTATAAATTTGGCTTATTACATGGACCCCCACTTACCCATTTTTCAAAAGTGTCGGTAGAAAGTTATCTCAGTTTTATTATTATTATTATATATATATATAGAGAGCGAGAGTCCCATTCAAGGACATTACTCTTAAAAAGCAGTATCCCCTTAAAAAGTATGACTACTAAGACTCCGTGTTTTTCCTTTTTCACATTCTCTCTCCTCGCTCATTTGTGTTAGAAGACTGAGAGGGACCGGGTTCCTTCTCAAACTTTCCATTCGATTCTTCACAAAACTTTCTCCAAATCTTTAGAAAATCGAAGTTGATACAGAAAATCGAGGTCGAAATCTTCAGAAAATCGAAGTCCTATAATCTTCAGAAGAGATAGCCTTATAATCGAAGCCCTTGAAATCTCAACGTGTCCTAGAATCAGAACTTTCACAAATTAGTAAGCCCTTAGTTCGATTTCCTTTATCTCATTAGTTCGATCTCCTTGATCCGCACTTCGATGCGGTAAGGGCTTGACCTCGGATGATTTCTAGGTTTTTGCAATTTGGTGTTTTTTCAGTTGATTTTTTCACCTGAACTATTCCTCTGTTCTTCTGCAATTGTTATTTAACTTTAGTTCATCACTTGATTAGTATTACAATCTTCTTATATTGAGCTTATTGAATGTTTTGTTGCATCATCTGATGCACTTAATGACTGCTAAATGGATGTAGATTAATATTTTCATGTGTAGATTAATGATTGCTACTGATGCACTTAATGACTGCTTCTTATTTTCTGTTGTTTGGGTATTAGTATGGAAAATAGTGCTTTTCTTCTTGTGGGGGTGGAAAATTAGAGGGACATTTTGGTTGGTTTTCTCAAGGGAAAAGATGGTGTTGGGTGGAAAATAATGAAGGGGGGAAATGAGGTTTTAGTGTTATGGTGGTTGTTTGGGAGTTCTTGAGGAGAATGACTGGTTTTTGAAATTCAATTGAATAATTGTGGTTAGAAAATTATCTTATCTGTTTCTGTCCTCTT
The DNA here is from genome assembly GCA_016801055.1 of Panax notoginseng. NCBI lineage: Eukaryota > Viridiplantae > Streptophyta > Magnoliopsida > Apiales > Araliaceae > Panax > Panax notoginseng. The sequence continues at coordinate 78,285,682 of CM029014.1, forward strand.
ATGGCTGGCTAAATTTGCATTTCAACACAACAAACTTTTATTTCAGATCAAGTTATAAATTTAATACACAATATTACATTCGATGAATGTATATAAAGGTAGTAGAGGACCGCCTAGCACTCGATGAATGTATGTATTCAAAATAAAAAATTGAGAAAGCTTAAATTTTATTGAGCATATAGGGCTAATATTTGTTATTCTTGTATTTTGTTTTGTGAAGTCTTTGTCGTAAACCACTGGTTAGACTATGTCACTTTGTTGTAATTTCTTGGAGTAGGGTTGTTGCTGTTGTTTTAGAAACTATTTTGATAATCTTGATGCATTCTGTGAGAAATTATTTTTTCCTGGTAAATGGTGGACAAGGGATCCTCCTGTCCATGTTGGATTGTTGAGGATTTGCTTCCAATTTGTATTTTTTGTCACCATATCATCATTATGTACTTCTATATTCTCTATTTACATCTTTATTCTTAAGGAAAAAATTATTTAGTAGAAGCTTCATTGACTGATCAATATATAGGTTGAGAATTACAATTACTCGTTGAGCTTCTTTTATAACTTCATATTAGCGAGTTAGTTTAGATTGAATGGTTTCTGTCACAATGGCTTCTGTCACGCTTTTATGTTTACTGCTTTAAACATTCAAGCTAATTGGAGAGTAAGGGTTGTGTTAATTGTTTGTGTTTTTGGTAATGATAGGCAGCTAACTACCTCAACATCAAGAGTCTGCTGGATTTGACATGTCAAACAATGGCAGACATGATTAAGGGAAAAACACCAGAAGAGATAAGGAAGACCTTTAACATCAAAAATTACCTCACTCTAGAGGAAGAAGAGGAGGTTCGTAGGGAGAATGCCTAGGCGTTTGAGTGATTTTTTCCAGTCTTTGAAAATGTTGATATTGTTGTAGGATTTCATATCACAAATATTATTAGTGTTGTTGAATATTTTCTTCTTTACATGAATATATGTGGTTTCTCTATGTTCTGTGAGAACTTGGCCTTAATGACATGAGTTTAAGTTTGTTCAATCTATTGTTATTTTGCTATGTTATTTCTTTTATTTAATACTTATTTCTAATTTTTTGGCAAGTTTTTATAAGAATAGGTTTAACTAAACAATTAGTAATTTGTTCATCTTAAATGTAAGCATCAACCTTAGGTCTATAACGTGAACTGGTAAAGCTCTCATTACTGCAAACCTGCTCTCGAGTTGTTTGGGAGTAAAACATCAAAAGAAGTTGGATTGGATTGGATCTTCAACGAAATCTATCATGTGACATTTAAACTGAAGTAATTCTAGTCTAGTCGATCTTTTTGTCTTGAGAAACATGATCAAAGTATCAACCTTGTACAACATTATACATATATATTATCCATCTGCCGCACTAATTTATAACTAATTATTAATTATAAATATAGCATCCTACAAACATGTTTGAAATTAATTAATTAAACTAATAATCAAAGTCATGATGGATGCTACGATAGAGCTGAGATGTTGCAGTTTCTACAAGAAGTTTGGCACTCAACTCGCTTCTCTCTTCCTTAGAGTCTCGCAAGAAAGCAGAGCACGATAGTATTTCGATGATGCGTACAGTGTAGAGCTTAACAACAAGATTCTTTTTCTTCTCCTCCTCCTCTCACTTGCGGCGTTGGACTTATTTCTTTTTCTTAAAAATTTCCTCATAATTGGAAACCAACCACTTCCTTTTTTTCTCGACTTGTCAACTTCGTCAAATATACCTTTAATCATCTCTAAAAGTTGTTGTTGTGTAATTACGCCCTCTTTGGCTACCTCATCCTCCTCCTCCTCTTCGTGTTGAATTTCTTGGCTCCCCCTCCTTTCACCTCCCAGCTCTAACTGATGAGTTGCAATTTTTTGTTGCTCAAGATTGAGATCTCCACACCCAAATAACTCATGCAATTGAAAAATCAATAAATATTACCTACTTTAGCATCATCATCATCATCATATAAGTATCATACATACATACAAAAGACCAATTAAAATGACAACTTGCTATTAATTGTTTCATACTTGTTCCCATTCTTCAAGTTTCAAGAAGATCTGAGAGTAATTTAGGCAAAATTAATGAACATACATGCAATAGAAGCCCAAGCTTGGTGTCTCAAGAAATTTGGCGAGTAGGAGCTAAACATAAAGAATAAAAGTAATATTTCAATATAGAAAATATATTCCGTTATTATTATTTTCTTTTTTTCTCGCCTTTCAATCCCTTGGTCGGTCACAATTTTTTCTTCCTCAAAACTAGCACCACCAATTCCCCATTTTACTCTCAATCTGCTGTAAGCGAGTAAAAAATAAAATTAATGAAACTCATTATGCTAATCAATTATCTATTACTATATGTAACACAAGGTTGTATAGTATATGACATGTGCATTATAAGGTATAAGGTTACAATATATAAGAATATCAGTAAACAGGTAGCATATTACCACTATTAAAAAGATAATACAATCATACACAAACATTGAAGTTAATCAACAAATATAAAACATCAACTTAAAATTGGAAGAATCATTGTTTAGGGCAAAAAGTTGTATCTCTTTTTTGATATCATGTTCAGTACTATGTTTTCCCCCTTCATTATTTTCCACCCAACACCCAACCACCATGGCACTAAAACCCCATTTCCCCTCTTCATTATTTTCCACCCTAGCACCCTCTTTTCCCTTGAGAAAACCAACCAAAATGTTCCTCCAATTTTCCACCCCAACAAGAAGAAAAGCACTATTTTCCATACTAATAATCCTAACAATTTTCCCAAACAGCAGAAAACAAGAAGCACTCATTAAGTGCATCAGTAGCAATCATTAATCTACACACGAAAATATTAATCTACATCCATTTAGCAGTCATTAAGTGCATCAGATGATGCAACAAAACATTCAATAAGCTCAATATAAGAAGATTGTAATACTAATCAAGTGAATAACTAAATATAAATAACGATTGCAGAAGAACAGAGGAACAATTCAGGTGAAAAAATCAACTGAAAAAAATACCAAATTGCAAAATCCTAGAAATCATCTGAGGTCAAGCCCTTACCAAATCGAAGTGTGGATCAAGGAGATCGAACTGATGAGATGAAGGAGATCGAACTAAGGGCTTACCAATTTGTTAAAGTTCCGATTCTAGGGCACGTCGAGATTTCAAGGGCTTCGATTATAAGGCTCTCTCTTCTGAAGATTACAGGTGTAAGACCCCAACTTATTAATGAATAAAATCAAATTTTCTCTAATTATTATTGTGAATAATAAGGTGTTAATTTGATATAATATTTTGGTTATGGGTGAAATCTGCAAATTTTGCAAAATAAACAAGTGGTTATAAAATATTCATTTTATTGGGGAATATTCGTTTGGTCGTGAAATATTCTTTCTGTCGGGAAATATTCGTACGACGGCGCAGCTATTTGTGGGCCCCATAACGAAAAACGGTTGGATGAAGATAACGACAAAAATTGAGTTTTTATAAATAACGGCGTAGTTGTTACCGTTAACACTGTTGAAATACCCAGTGGTTAAAATACAGTAATACGCGTGGTTGCACAGTTGCACACGGATTGTACAGTATTTTTGAATTATTGATTCTTATGAAGGAATGCACTACTCAATAATTATTACAGTAGTTACTGTTCAATATTTTATTTTATTGATTCAATAATTGCTGCATTGATATTTTATATTATTGTTGTTTCAATAATTGTCACTGCACAGTATTTCCTATTATCAGATCAATAATTCATATTATTTGAATAATATTATTAGATAGCATTATTGGGAATGTCTAGAAAGTTCTGTCTAAGGAGAGATTTGGTCACCTAATTCTGCGCCAGTAAGGAGAAATCCTTATTGAAAAGCCCCCTCTTTCCTGGGAACGGTCTGGTTGTCATAAATGTGATTCTGTAATATTAATTGTGAATAATTAATTATTGATGCATATGATAAGGAAATATTTATTTTATGTGAATATAAATGTTGGATATATTTTGTGGTTAAAAATGAAGGAGTTAATGTTGAGGTGTTTTATCAGTATTTTTATCGAAATGGAGGTATTAAAAATTATTCAGGGTTTTTAAGATATATTGCAGGAGTTATAATTTTTAATCTGACCGTTAGATCATTGTGATTTTTGGATATGTTATACACATATAAGTTGAGTATATATCCACAAATTTTGAACCGTTAAAAATGAACGTATGATTTGTTATGAATTTTAAGAGATGACTGGTTCAGAAATTGTTAAAGTTTTAGAATTTATCATTTTGGTAGAAAATTCTAGAATTGGTGGGCCCCACTTTTGATTGGTGAAAATGTGCTGGGATTTTTATTCAAATGTGGTGGGTGGAAATAGTAGCAGGTAAAGCCATCAAGTTGCAGGTTAAGTCTGCTTCGGCGTGCTAACATTTTCCTATAAATAGAGGGCTAAGTTAGAATTGAAAATCACACCAGAAACAAGTTTTCTCTCTTTCTCTCTCTAGATTATTGAGTGTATTTTGTGAGTATTTAGATACTTTGTGAGTTTCTATTCATCAGTGCAAGTTTCCTTCAGCCTTATACCGATATTTCGATTAGAAGTACTGATATTTTGAAATAAGGAGTATTATATTCTTTTTAAAATGATATTTTTTTCAATGTCATTATACCGAAATGTTGGTATTAACTTTTTATCAAATTTAAAACTTTTTGTGTCGGGATTACTATTCACGTATATGTTACTATTCACGTATACAGCACTATTCACCGAAAAATGAAATTTTCTTCTTTTTGTCCAAGTTATCTATTATGGTTACTATCTTTGATTGTATCTATGTTTTGATCTTTATTTTTGAATTCTACTTCAAAATTGGTTATTTTGGAGTATTATTGAACTTGGATAAACTGTAATATGAATTCCTAATATTTGTTCTTTTATCTCACTGGATTCGTTTTCTTTAAAATATTATTCATCATCCTCAGTCCTAAATGATGATACTACTGAATATCTTTGGCCTGTAGTGCAAAGATGTATGATTACCTGATGAATATCTTTGGCCTGTAGTGCAAAGATGAACAGGTGTTGAGATGAACATGACCAACTGGTGATACAAATGAATATCTTTGGCTTATAGTGCAAAGATGAATATTTGATTCAAGATGTATATTGATTGATGTTACAGGGATAAAATATTGATGATAGACTTTTAAATCTTAGAAGATAGTAGAATTCTTTCTCTACTTGACTCTTCTAATGGATTGTTGTTTTTGCTGCAGTTGTTGATCTAAAACTTGTTGTCTATTATATTTTATCAGATTTTCCCTATTGAAGACTAACGATAATTTGTTTTATAGTATCTTAGTCATAATTTTCCTTACTGGGCTAGTTGAGCTCACCCTTTTTGTTCCATTTTCTTCTCAGGAGGAGATAGTATAGCAAGAACTAGCCGGGGTATGGAGTGATGGTTTTAGAAAGTTGTTTAGCAGTCCTCACTATTTTTGTAAAATAGTGTATCAATAATTGCAATGAGAACTCCTTTTGAGTTTTTATACTCTCTATTTGTATTCAAACTCACATTATATGTGTTGTTATATTTTGCACGACAATTATATTACTAAGGTTGTATTTGTTTTTGTACCATATATTTGGCGACTCAGAATGGGTGATGTATACATGTATTTGGGGCGTCACAGTTGGTATCAAAGCTTAGGGATATGATCCCTGGCTGAGATGTGAGACAAGAACTAGGAGGGGAGAGACGGGAAATTCCTTCGCTAGTATGACCTGACTAAGTTTATTTGGTATTTATTTGGTCGGTCAGAGTATAGGGATAATATATGACATGACTATTAACCCTTGTTTTATGGCAGTAGTTTAGAATGGCAACTGAGAACATTAATAATGGAGTGAATCAGACCGTGGAGACACCTTTGATCACCACCCAGGGAAACGTACAACAAGAAGGCAATATTCCTCCTGTAAACAACACTACCGAACAAATGATGAATGATGGGATGTTTAGAAGTTTTTTACAGTTCATGCAAAACCAGACGAGGGAGACTCGTGCACAAAATATGGGTAGAAATGCTAGCAATGCGCATCTTGTCACAGCCAAGCAGTTCAAAGAGTTGGGACCACCAGAATTTAAGGGAAAGCTGGATCCGATCATGGCGGAAACGTGGGTCAAGCAAATTACCAAGATATTCGATGTCTTGGGATGCACGGAGGAACAGAAGGTTCCATTTGCCACCTTTATATTCTACGATGAGGCAGACTACTGGTGGGAGTCTGTGAAGCGTACCCAGCCTGACGCACTCAACATGTCTTGGGAAACATTTCAGAAACTGTTTAATGACAACTACTTTCCTGAAAGTATTCGTCATAAGAAGGAGATAGAGTTTATTAGACTGGAACAAAACAACATGACGGTGTCCCAGTACGAGGCGAAGTTTGCAGAGTTATCTAGGTTTGCACCTCATTTGGTAGAGAATGAGGAACGAATGACGAGGATGTTCCTGAGAGGTCTAAAGCCCGAGATTTGGCAATATCTTATCTCTCATAAATTTTCTTTATATTCAGATGTTGTAAACAGGGCTCAATTATTAGAGCGAGATAATGAGTATGTTCAACCGAGGGACCACAACCAGGGTCATACCGGTGGAAGCGGTCATCGGAGCAATGAAAACCAGCAGGAAGGAAAACATTCGGACAAAAGCGGTAATCACCCTGGTGGTAATCGTGGCCGTGATAATAGAAGGAGCGAGTCGGGAGGAGATTTCAAAAGGAAAAGGTATAACAAAGATAACGTGAAGACGTCAACACCAATATCAACTGTTTCTAGGGGAGGAGAACGAGCATCAGTCGTATGTTACAAATGCGGGAAAGAGGGACACATCAGCCCAAACTGCCCACAACAGTTCAAGGTATGTTATAACTGTGTAAAGGAAAGTCATATAGCTAAAGATTGTCTTGTTGTGAAACCAAGTTCAATGGGGATAGTGACTCCGAAGGATGTTTCGGACAAGTCAAAGTCAGTGGTTCCTGGTAGGGCGTTTGTCGTGACTGCCCAAAATGCGAGGAACCCAAACGAGGTGATCACGGGTAAGCTAATCATAAACTCTTGCGAAGTTTATACCTTATTAGATACCGGATCTACCCATTCTTTTATCTCTCCTGCTTGTGCTCAACGTTTGAACTTGACTCCGGAGAAATTAGACTTTGACTTATCTGTTGAAACTCCGTTAGGAGAAACTTTCGTTACATCTACTGTTTATAAATCTTGCTTGATTCAAGTTGGTACCATCACATTACCTGCCGATCTTATTTCGTTGAAAATTCTTACATTTGATGTGATTTTAGGGACTGATTGGTTAACCACGCATCATGCTAAAATTGATTGTTTTCGTAAGGTTATTAGTTTTCATATTCCTAACCAACCTGTTATTCGAATTCAAATAACTAAACTATTAAAGTCAATCACTGTCATTTCAATCCATAAAGCTATTCGTTTATTGAAAAACGAATGTCAAGCTTTCTTAGCCCATGTCACGGACTTGAGCAAAAACACGTCAGATTTGAATAAAATTTATGTTGTTAATGAATTTCCTGACGTATTTCCTGAAGAACTTACCGGTCTACCCCCAGAACGTGAAGTTGATTTCTTTATTGACCTTGAACCTGGCACAAAGCCCACTTCTAAAATCCCATATCAAATGGCTCCTATTAAACTTCAGGAGTTAAAGGTCCAAATATATGGATATTATGTGATACGTTAATTTGCTTAATTAACCCTTGTTTTATGGCAGTATTTGAAAATGGCAGCTGAGAATGCTAACAATGGAGTGAATGAAACTGTAGGGATACCTCTAATCCCTAACCATGATAATGTGATGTCAGACGAAGAAGGAATTAGAGAAATCTATGTGGTGAGTGAAGAATTGATAGTTGCACCCGAAATGGTCACAGAGGTAACAACTGAGAGTGAGGAAGAAGAGGAAGAAGAGGTACTTGAGGAGAGTTTGTTAGAGGTATTATATGATCAAAATGTAGAATTGAAAAATCGTATTCATGAGTTAGAAGAGCAGGCTGAAGAACGAAAGGCGGTCGTGGAGCAAAAGGATGCAACAATTCAAGCTTGTGTTACCCGATATGTGATGCTTGAACAGAAGCATTCTTTGACAGAGTATAAGATGATAAAGATGGAATCTGAGCTAAAAGAAGAAAAAACTGAACGAGTGAGAATAAGTGATGCATGGGCAAAAGCCGCACGACACGTGGATATTGTGGAAAGAGATGTCCGATCTAAGAAGGATAAAATAGATGATATGAATTTCTCTTTTTGGAAAGCAATTGGGAGAACCCAACATCGAGTTTTGAATTACCCTATACAGAGCGGTTAACCTGAATTCGATATGGATCGAAGATTGATGATTCGGATCATGAATCAGGAGTACGACGAGGTAGTTGAGGGAGGAATATGTCCTATAGAAAAGTATATTCCTACGGTAGTGATGACGCCAAATGCTACCCCAGACAAGTCAAAGCCGGGTAGTTCGAGGGATGGCGGTTGTCATGACTTCCTAACAAATGAGGAACCCAAATGAAGTTATCATGGGAGATGAGCAATGGAGAAATCATGATGATCTGAGAGATAGAATCTGAAATGAAAGCAAGGTATTCTCAACTCTTCGAAATACCAGGTACGTAAATTTCGGGGACGAAATTTCATAAGGAGGGGAGATTGTAAGACCCCGAATTTTATGAAATAAAAGTATTCAATTTTTCTTATAATTACAATTCAGTAAATGGTTAAATTGATAAAAAGTTAAAGTCATGGGTGAAATGTGAAAATTTTTCAAAATAAACAAGTGGTTATAAAATAATCATTGTTGTCGGGGAATATTCGTTGGTTGTGGAATATTCTTTCTGTCGGGGAATATTCGTACGACAACGCAGCTATTTGTGGGCCCCATAACGAAAAACGGTCGGATGAAGATAACGACAAAAATTGAGTTTTTATAATTAACGGCGTAGTTGTTACCGTTAACACTGTTGGAATACCCGGTGGTTAAAATACAGTAATACGCATTATTGCATAGTAGCACATAGTATTGCGCAGTATTTTTGAAATTATTGATTCATACGTAAGAAGGCACTACTGAATAATTATCACAGTAGTTACTGTTCAATATTTTATTTTATTGATTCAATAATTACTGCGTTGATATTTTATATTATTGTTATTTCAATAATTGTTGCTGCACAGTATTTTCCATTATCAGATCAATAATTCATATTATTTGAATAATATTATTAGATAGCATTATTGGTAATGTCTAGAAAGTTCTGTCTAAGGAGAGGTTTGGTCATCTAATTGCGCGCTAGTAAGGAGAAATCCTTATTGGAAAGCCCCCTCTTTCCTAGAAACGGCCTGGTTGTCATAATTGTGATTCTGTAATATTATTTGTGAAAAATTAATTATTGATTCGTATGATAAGGAAATATTTATTCTATGTGGATATAAATGTTGGATATATTTATTGTGGTTAAAAATGAAGGAGTTAATGTTGAGGTTTTTTATAGTATTTTTATCGGAATGGAGGTATTAAAAATCAAATCAGGGTTTTTGAGAAATATTACGGGGGTTATACTTTTTAATCCGACCGTTGGATCGTGGTAATTTTTGGATATGGTATTCATATATAAGTTAAGTATATGTCCACAAATTTTGAACCGTTAAAAATGAACGTATGATTTGTTATGAATTTTACGAGATGACTGGTTCAGAAATTGTAGAAGTTGTGGAATTTGTCATTTTGGTGAAAAATTCTAGAATTGGTGGGCCCCACTTTTGGTTGTTGGGGAAGATGGATGATTTTTGGTGGGTGGAATAGTAGCAGGTAAAGCCATCAGGTAGCAGGTCAAGTCTGCTTCGGCGTGCTAACATTTTTCTATAAATAGAGGGCTAAGTTAGAATATAAAATCATACTAGAATTCATAAGTTTTCTCTCTTTTTCTCTCTAGATTATCGAGTGTATTTTGTGAGTATTTAGATACTTGGTGAGTTGATATTCATCAGTGCAAGTTTCCTTCAGCGTCATATCCGATATCCAGTCAGAAGTACTGCTCTTTTGAGGTAAAAGATAGTAAGGAATTTTAAGAGTTATTATGTTTTTCAGTTCGTACTTCTTCCGACCTTCAGAAAATTCTGAAAAAATTTGAAATGATGTTTTGATGAGTTTTATTGATTGTGTCCAAAAATGGTGATTTTTAGATGTATAGATTAAGAGTTATGAATTTTATGAGAAAAGACTATTTTAAAAGTAACCGCTTATAACTCCTTGTGGTTAACTCCAAAATTGGTGAATTTTTTATTGGGAGTACATGTATACTCTGTAAATTTCGGAATTTTTGGATAAAAGTATAATTTTTGATAAATATCTAAATATTCGACTGTTTTGGCCATATGAAAAATAGTAAATGAATTTTAAAAATTTTGAGAAAAATATATGTTCAATATGGGACTATATACTGCTAAATCCCATAAAAGAAATATTTTTGGAACTGATTTGGTATTTTTCATGAAAATAGACTAGTTATGAGTAAATGAATTAAATATGTTATGTGAAGTAAGAAAATTAGAAAATAGGATTTTATGGCTTGAGAATCCTATATGAGGTATATGCAGATTTTTGATGAGGGTTTTGGTTATTGGTGATGAAATCTTATGAATTTAGCATTTTAGGATAATTAAATGCATTATTTAGTAAAGTGTAAACAATTAAAATAAATTATTTATAAGTTTAAAAAATGTTATTCTTTCAATATCATTATACCAAAATATTGGTATGAATTTTATTATGAAATTTCTACCTTTTTCATGTCAGAGTTACTATTCACGAGTTACTATTCACGAGTTACTATTCACGACAAAATTGGTTTCTTTTTCTGACCAAATTATAGTTGATTTATGAATATTACTCTTGAGATTAAATCTATATGTTGATTATATTGATTTTATTATCATATATAATATTTTTATAACCCTAATGATGATATTTCTCTTTGACTTGAGTGTAAAGATGGGTAGATTTTTGGTATGATCATGACTATGGGTTCCCTTTGGCCAGTAGTGCAAAGTTGAATTGTTGACTGGTATAATCATAACCATTGAATATCTTTAGCTTAAGTGCAAATGTGAATTGATCAACATGGTTATAATTATTGTTTATATAAATTTTGAAATGATTATTTATTTCTTTGAGATATTAATATATTTGGCCTATAGTGCAAATATGAACTGTTGATGAATATCTTTGGCCAGTAGTGCAAAGATGAATTGTTGATGAATATATTTGGCCTGTAGTGTAAATATGAACTATTGAGGAATATCTTTAGCCTGTAGTGTAAAGATGAATTGTTGATGAATATCTTTGGCCTGTAGTGCAAAGATGGTCTGTTGAGAAATATCTTTGGCCCGTAGTGCAAAGATGAAATTATTAGTATGATTATAAACAGGAGCTGTGATTTGGTATAACCATGATCTTTGATGTTTCAGGTAAAGACATGTGATGAAAATTATCTTCGTCCTGGATGCGAAGAGAAATTTAGAATCACAATTATGATTATGAGTTATTCATATGATTGTGGACCAGACCTGTTGATTGATGTTAAAGGGATAAAACATTGTTGGTGAATTTTTAACATAGAGAAGATAATAGACTTTATGGTCTATTTGACTCTTCTAATGGATTGCTCGTTCCGCTGCAACTATGGTTGAAAATTTTTAGCATCTACTATATGTTCTAAATCTCTGATTTATTATTGATGGAGGCTATTGATAAGTTATTTATCTTTAGTCATGATATTCTTTACTGGGCTATTTGTGTTCACCCTTTTACTTCACAATTCCTTTTAGGTAATAAGAGTGTAGCTGGGTCGAGCAGGGGTAACAAGGGAATAGAACGGTGGTCTCTAGCTGTGGAGTTCTCCCTAAGCAGTATAGAAAAGTTCATTTAGTAGTTATATTTGGTGAATCCAATAGGGTAAGGCGTACCCAACGTTGGAAGGGTATTTTGTCACTGTCATACAAGATGTCTAATGTCATACAACCTCGTTTCATCATAATACAGGGTTGTGCACATCCACTTGCTGAGTATATTTACGAGCACTACCTATATAATCTTGGTGTTTGTTTGAAGTATAATTCTCAATTAGAGACAGTGGAGATAATGATATGTCAAGAGAAGACTCACCATTGGAAAGAATATGATAGTAATCTTCTCGTTTTTCTTTGGGGTCTATTGGGTCAACCAAGGATAATTCTGTGGCCATATGATATCTATCATAACCTAGACGCATGGCCTCCCATGTACGAAGGTTTCCTTGAGCACTTCCCAAAGATTCTAATTTCTAAAACAGTTTTTGACTATACCTTTATGTAAAGTGTCATTGTGACGTGCTGTCCACGGTTGGGACATGTGTCACATTTGGTATATATTTGTATCCAAACTTACAACATATGTATTGTTGTATTTTGTACGACAATTGTTGTAATAAAGTTGTAGTTATTTTTTGTACCATATATTTGGCGATTCAGAATAGGTTGGATGGAATGGACCTGTTTTGGGGTTGTCACAAAAAGTGTGAGATATACACGGACCATAAGAGTCTAAAATATATCTTCACACAGAAAGAGTTAAATATAAGACAGAGGAGATGGTTGGAGTTGATAAAGGATTACGACTGTGAAATCCAGTATCACCCTAGAAAAGCCAATGTAGTGGCCGACGCCTTGAGTAGAAAGGGTCGGGAGAAGTTGTCTATGTAAACAGCTCAAACTGAGTTAATAATAGAGATGGCTAGGATGGAGTTAGAGGTGAAGTTGCCGAGAGAAGTGGATCATAGACTGTTCGTAACGGAGATACAATCTACCATTGTAGAGAGAGTGAAGGAGGTGCAGCTCAGAACTAATGAGTATGACCAAATGGAGAAGCGGTTGACCACTGAAAAAGATATTAAGTTTAGTCTTGATAATGAGGGATTATTATGATTTGAGGGAAGAATTTAGGGTCCAAATGAGACGGAATTAAAGGAGCAAATATTACAAGAGGCTCACAGGTCAAGGTACTTGATTCATCCTGGAAGCACTAAGATGTATCAAGACCTTCGACAGAGTTTTTGGTGGTCGAACATGAAGAGAGAAATAGCTGAGTATATGAGTAGGTGCTTAACTTGTCAGAAAGTTAAGGCCGAACATCAAAGACCAAGTGGCGTGTTACAATCATTGGAAATTTTGGAGTGGAAGTGGGAGCAGATCACGATAGACTTTGTGGTGGGACTTCTGACTACTCAGAAGGGATATGATGCGATTTGGGTAATAGTGGACCGGTTGACAAAGTCGGCTCACTTTTTGCCAATTTGGGTTAAGTATAACTTAGATCAGTTAGCTAAACTTTATGTTAAGGAAATTATTTCCAGACATGGAGCACCTGTTTCGATAGTGTCAGATCGTGACCTACGATTCACATCGAACTTTTAGAAAAGTCTTCAAGAGCAGTTGGGGACGCAGTTAAAGTTAAGTACGGCATATCATCCACAAACCGATGGACAGAGTGAGAGGACAATTCAGACGTTAGAAGATATGTTGAGATCTTATGTTGTGGATTTCAAGGATAGTTGGGATGATCATCTACCATTAGTAGAATTTGCGTATAACAACAGTTATCATGCAAGCATAGGCATGCCGCCGTATGAAGATTTATATGGAAAAAAATGTAGAACACCATTATATTGGGATGAAGTGGGAGAATGCCAAATGCTAGGACCAGAATTGGTGCAGCAAACAGCGGATATAGTGAGGTTGATACGGATGCGTCTCGTAGCAGCTCAAGACAGACAGAAGAAATATGCAGACGTACATCAAGAGAATAGGGAGTTTGAGGTAGGCTCGTGCGTATTTCTAAAGGTATCTCCCTAGAAAGGAAAGATACACTTTGGAAAGAAGGGAAAATTAAGCCCAAGGTTTATAGGGCCTTTTGAGGTATTAGAACGGGTAGGTGAGGTAGATTATAGAGTAGCGTTACCTCCAGACCTAGAGGGAATACATAATGTATTTCACGTTTCAGTGCTACGTCCTTACAAACCGGATTACAAGTATGTGATAGAATTTGAGCCTATTCAAATCGAGAAGGATTTAACATATGAAGAGATGCCGATTCAAATCATCGATAGAAAAGAGCAAGTTCTGCGAAACAAGGTTATAGCGTCGGTAAAGGTATTATGGAATAACCACGATGCCGAGGAAGCAACGTGGGAATTGGAAGAGAAGATAAAGAAGGATTACCCTCTTTTGTTTAAGTAATGTAGGGCGGGATTCTGGGGACAGAATCTTTATAAGGGGGGAGAATGTAACAACCGAGAAATTCATATTCTTTGTAAAATACTTGAAAGAATTAAATAATGAATAAAATATTATTATTTGTTATTATTATGTGTTAATAAGATGTATGTTGTTTTATAACCTAGAATGGTCGAAACATCATAGTCTTTTGACTATGTGAAGGAATTAAAGTGTTTGAATTTCCAAGACGAAAATAAAAGTTTTCTTAGAAATTTTTTGAAAAATACTATTCATCGTTTATCGCTCAGGAATTATTTTTGAACTTCTGAGAAATACGTAATGTTATAATATCAAGGCGAGATGGATTATGTAATAATAATCTAATTATGGAACACGCAAAATTTCGCATGCGGACTTAAATTGAGAATGTAGGTATTAAAATCTAATGAAGGGAATTAATGTAATCTAGTATGAATTAGAAGTCCAACTTGATTAAAAGTGTAAGCCCATATGGGATTTATACTAAGCCCAAGTGATTTATTATAATGCAAGCCCAACAAGGAATTAGCTAGATTAATTAGTCAAACCTAAGCCCAAAGGATGATCCAATGGGTAAAGCAATGATCCATGGTGCAACCCATGGGTGAACTTGGAGAGCAAGACCTTTATGTGGTGAACAAGGAAAATGAGTGATAAACAAGATTACTTAGAGCTTAAGTTAGGAATAGTAAGGAGGTTAGTTGAGGAGGTGGGTTGCCTAATGACCTAATTGCCCTAATCTTGAAAGTTCTATAAATAGCAAGACCTTTAATTCATTTGAGGTTTGTTATTTCATCCAACAAACTTCCAATACAAAGCAACTTATTTGTTAGAGCTAATAAGAACTATTGAGCTTAACCTTCCATTGTTAGATTTCCAAAGCAAGAGAAGTTAGTCTTCAAAGGTAAATGATCTTGTCTCTTCTATCTCTATACTAGTAGGGTGATAAGAGAAGTATAATCTAATGAACTTGGATGTTAAAAAACATAAGGGAAGTGAATAAGTAATGGACTTAAGCTGAATAAGTTATAAATAAGCAAATCGAATCTAAATAAGTTGATAAACTTGTACAAAACTTGTCATATATTTATCATATGATGTTAGTATGATCAATATAGTATGAGAACATTGATTGATGGACTTAAGTTCATAGTAAGTTATAAGCATGAGAATTGGAGTTCATAAGTTAAATAAGTCATTAACTTATGAGAATAAGTCAAAACCTACTTTAATAATAAGTTGGTGTAATAAGTAACTTGAAATGTTTATAGGTTGATTAAAATACATTTAGAATGGTTAGTAATGAGGTTTCACCGAAATTCACATGATTGGACGATAATCGTCGAATTCGTGAAATTCTCAGAATGGAAGTCGTATTTTGTGTTTGAAGTCAGAAACGTTGGTTTTCGATGGAGAAAAGTCATATTTGGCATTAAAGAGTTGCGGACTCAAAAATGGCCAGATTCCGACTTAGAACGAAGAAACGAGCGTTGAACGTTCATGAACGTTTATCGTTTTTGTTAAAAATGGACTAATAGGTGAAATTTTAGCAAACAAAGTCAAATAGAAAAAATTCTTACAGGAATGCATAGAGTATGAAATTTGTGAACCGTAGGCTTTTGAACGAGCCAATTCGGACTTATAACAAAGAAGTTATGAGTCCGGGAGTTTCATAAAATTTTCAAGTTTTGCAAACTGTCTGAGGCACAGAGTTGGCGCTGCGGCGCCAACCCAAGGCCAAATGAGTGGCGCCACAGTGCCGATACAGTGTCTGAGCACACTGGTAACTCGCGCCGCAGTGCGACCTATAGAATAAAGACTCGCGCCGCAGCGCCGAGTCCGGGACTTGCCTACTGTTAACTCGCGCCGCAGCGTGGCTTGAAGAGTATTGGTTGGCGCCGCAGTGCCAACCCTAGTATGTGGACAGTAATGAATGTTTTCTAATTTAAAGTGAAAGAGAACTCATTTGTAATGAACTAAGGTATTAGCATAACATGGTTAAGGCATTATTAGACACCTAATTGTACGATGATTAAGAGTTAATAATCAATTGAAAGTGAACGTAATATGAATGACGTAATGAAAAGCCAAAACCCATACTAACAGATATAAGTCAGGATTTAGATTGAGATGAAGGGTAAGATATAATAGTATACATACTTGATTTTATATGATCTAATGTTGTACGTTATATGATTATGTATTGTAGAAACTTAGAGACCTAAAGTGTACATTGATAATCAATAAGCAGACGCTGAAAGGCAAGTACTCTAACCCTTGTTCCAGTTCGATCTGGACAAGTCTTTGTGATTCATGTATTCTTCGCATGAGTTAGTATCAGAGGAAGTCAAGCCAATCCTTTCGGCTAGACATATGCTATATTATTCTATCAAGTGTTGATAAGGATTTACCAAACTAATATTGTTGTGGTTTTCAAAAGTAGACTGAATATGCTCAAATTGTTTTGTCGTCAAACGACAGGCACGTGAGGTTGCCACAACTTAAACGTATACACGTTTAATGAATGTAGTGTTGATCAACATAGAGTACTATAGTCTGATCACCTAGACGTGCTCGTAAGCTATGACGGACTTACGAACTTCATGCCGGGATATCCTTTTCAAAGTACTTATGAAATGCTTACGGTCTTGAACCAGAATTGATGTTTTACTGAATATTGTTGTTGTAAAACATTTTGAATGAAAAGAAGTGCTATTTTAAATTATCGATAGTACTTCGTAACTATTGTTCAGTTATTGAAGATATACGATTCCTATGTTTCAAGCATGCTATTTTCCTAGAATTGTTGTACTTGCTGAGATAGTTAGGCTCATTCTTGCTTGAACCATATGAATGCAGCTAAGACCGAACGTATCGATGGATCCGGTAAGGATAAAGGTAAGGCGAAGGTAAACCCGTAGATTACATATGTAATAGTATAGGTTTTGTAAGGAATAATATTGATATTATGACAAAGACAATGTATTGGCTGTAAAGAACCTGGGGAATGTAAATATTCTTTTGATATATATATATATATAAGACATATCCATTCTTTTGAGGCATTTCAATTGAATGTTTATATGAACTGTAGCACCGTGTAGCACCATCTGTCGGGTTGGAAGATACCCGGATTTGGGGGCGTCATAGTATCCATAGTTTCGGATCGTGACCCAAGATTCACTTCACAATTTTAGGTTAGTTTGCAGAAAGCTATGAGCATAGATTTACGATTCAGTTCAGTATACCATCCTTAAATGAACGGGCAATCAGAAAGGACTATTCAAACTCTTTAAGATCTATTAAGACTCTGTGCCCTAGATTTCAAAGGAAGTTGGGATAAGTACTTGCCATTGGTGGAATTCTCCTACAACAACAGTTATCAAACAAGTATAGGCATGGCTCCATTCGAGGCGGTGTATGGATGAAAGTGTCGTTCTCCAATATACTAGGACGAGGTGGGTGAAGCAACGTTGTTGGGACCAGAATTGGTACGCATGACTACAAAAAAGATTCAAATGATCCGATAACGTATACAAATGACACAAGATCGACAAAAGAGTTATGTGGATCTTCATCGAAAGGACATGGAATTTAATGTTGGAGATCATGTATTGTTGCGTGTTGCTCCACGGAAGGGAGTTACAAGATTCGGGAATAGAGAAAGCTCAATCCACGATTTGTTGGTCCATTTGAAATTTTTGACCGAGTAGGAAATGTGGCCTATAGACTCGCATTACCTTCAAGCATGTCTCATGTTCACAATATTTTTCACATATCCATGCGTCGTTAATATGTGAAAGACCTAAACCACATTATTGAGTTAGAACTAGACGAGATAACCGAAGATTTAACGTACGAGGAGGTACCTGTCAAGATCTTGGATAGAAAGGAGCATGTCCTACGCACAAAGGTTATACCACAAGTTAAAGTTTTGTGGAGGAAACATGCTATTGAGAAAATGACCTGGGAGTTGAAATTGAAAATGAAAGCGAGGTACCCTCACCTTTTCAAAACACCAAGTACGTAAGTCAATTTTGAGGACGAAATTTCATAAGGAGGGGAGGTTGTAAGACCCCAACTTTTTATAAATAAAATTGAATTTCCTCTATTCATTATTTTAAAATAGTAAGGGGTGGATTTGATTAATGTGGTTAGTTATGGATAAAATGCGCAAATATTTTAACTAAGCAAGTGGTTATAAAATATTCATTTTTGTCGGGGAATATTCATTTGATCGTGGAATATTCTTGTTGTCGGATAATATTCGTACGATGGCACAGCCATTTGTGGGCCCCATAACGAAAAACTGTCGGATGAAGAAAATGACAAGCTTATATTTTTTATAAATAATGGCGTAGTTGTTACCGTTAACACTGTTGGAATACTTGGTGGTTTAAGTGCAGTAATACGCGTGCTTGCACAGTAGCACACGGTATTGCACAATATTTTTGGATTATTAATTTTTATGTAAGAAGGCACTACTCAATAATTGTTATAGTAATTATTGTTCAATAGTTTATTTTATTGATTTAATAATTGCTACGTTGATATTTTATATTATTGTTGTTTCAATAATTGTCACTGCATAGTATTTCTCATTATCAGATCCATAATTCATATTATTTGAATAATATTATTAGATAACATTATTGGCAATGTCTAAGAAATTTCTGTCTAGAAAAGAGGTTTGGTCACCTAATTGCGCTCCAGTAAGGAGAAATCATTATCTGAAAGACCCCTCTTTTTTGAAAAAGACATGGTTGTCATTATTGTGATTATGTAATATTATTTATGAATAATTAATTATTGATTTATGTGATAAGGAAATATTTATTTATGTGGATATAAATAAAAGAATTAATGCTGATGTGTTTTATCAGTATTTTATCGGAATATAGCTATTAACAATCATTCGTATGTGAATTTTGGTCATTTTCTGTTTAGAATTTGGAAATTCTTCTACAAAGTTGTAGAGAATTAAATTTCCCATAGAATGGACATAAAATTCATATTTTTCTGATAAAAGGGCTATTTATTATGAATTATTGAAGCTTCTTAATATTGTTTAAATTTAAAATATTTTGGTGGATATTTTCTAGAATAAGTGGGCCCCACTATTACCAGAACAGTATATTCCAAATGTCATTATTGTGATTCTGTAATATTATTTGTGAATAATTAATTATTAATTTATATGATAAAAAAATATTTATTTTATGTGGATATAAATGAAGAAATTAATGCTAATGTGTTTTATCAGTATTTTGTCGTAATAGAGGTATTAACAATCATCCGTATGTGAATTTCGGTCATTTTCTGTTTGGAATGTGGAATTTCTTCTACAAAATTGTAGAGAATTAAATTTTATATGGAATGGACAAAAAATTCATATTTTTCTAATAAAAGGGCTATTTATTATGAATTATTGAAATTTCTTAACATTGTTTAAATTTAAAATATTTTGGTGGATATTTTCTAGAATGGGTGGGCCCCACTATTGTCCTTGTTGGTGTGCTGATAAATTTCAAAGTGTGATTTCAAATGTGGTGTGCTGTAAATAATCCTTCGAATGCAAAATTGTCATAAGTGGTGTGCTACAACTTTCCTATAAATAGGGTGCTTAATTAGAATTGAAAATCACACCAGAATCTAAAGTTTTCTCTCTCTTTAATATCGAGCATAATTTTATGAGTATTTAGATATCTTGAGTGTTGCTATTCAGTGCAAGTTTTCTTCAACATTATATTCGATATTTCAACCAGAAGTACTATTCTTTTGAGGTAAAAGATGTTATTTTCTCCGTAAATGATATTATTTCTTTTAATATCATTATACTGAATTATTGGTAAGAATTTTATTATTAAATTTTTATATTTTCATATCGAGGTTACTATTCACATATACGGTACTATTCACGTATACATCACTATTCTACCATTTTGTGTCGGGGTTACTATTCACGTATACGACACTATTCACGAATACGGCACTATTCACGAATATGACACTATTCACGAATACGACACTATTCATAGAAAAAAAATTAAATTTTCTTTTTTTTTTGTCCAAGTTGTCTATTATGGTTACTATATTTGATTGTATCCATGTTTTAATCTTCATTCTTGAATTTTGTTCCACAATTGTTTATTATGGAGTATTTTTGAACTTGGATAAACTAAAGTACGAATCCCTAATCTTTGTCCTTTTATCTCACTGGATTCATTTTCTTTAAAATATTTTTCATCATCCTCAGTCCTAAATGATGATATAACTGAATATCTTTGGCTTGTAGTGCAAAAATGAATGATTACCTGATGAATATCTTTGGCCCGTGGTGCGAATATGAACATGTGTTGAGATGAACATGACCAACTGGTGATACAAATGAATATCTTTGGCCATTAAAGCAAAGATGAATATTTGGTTCAAGATTTATATTGTTTGATGTTACAAGGATAAAATATTGATGATAGACTTTTAAATCATAGAAGATAGTAGACTTCATTCTCTACTTAACTCTTCTAATGAATTGTTATTTCCGTTGCAAATATTGATCTAAAACTTGGTGTCCATTATATTTTATCTGATTTATTGAAGGCTAACGATAAGTTGTTCTACACTATCTTAGTCATAATATTCTTTACTGGGCTAGTTGAGCTCACCCTTTTCCTTTTTGTTCCATTTTTCTTTTCTGGAGGCGAGGATATAGCAGGAACTAGTCGAGGTGTGGATTGATGTTTCAAATCAGTTATTTTAGCAGTCCTCACTATTTTCTAAAATAGTGTATCAATAATTGTAATGAGGACTTATTTGAGTTTGGATATTGTCTAGAAGACAATATTTGTATTTAAACTCACAGTATACGTGTTGTCGTATTTTGCACAATAATTGTAATAATGAAGTTGTAGTTATTTTCTGTACCATATATTTGGCGACTCAGAATGGGTTGTGTGGACCTATTTTGGGGGCGTCACATATGACGTCAGTAGAAATGAAGGAATTGATGATACAATTACAAGAGTTGTTATATAAGGGTTACATTCGGCCGAGTGTGTGAAACCCCAAAACCCTAATAAGACTCGGTTATCTAAATTTAGTATTTATAAAAAAAATCTCTCAGTTCTGAATGTGTATTGTGTTATTATATACTTTATTATAGAATTAGGTTAAATAATATTTTGTCCAAAAGTTAACGTGCTTAACATGTTGTGCTTAAAAATTTTATTCCAAAAACAAACTTTTCGGTATATGTATTTTGACAAGCTGCTTTGTCGTGCTTACACTGACAAAACGCTTTTTCGTGCTTGTTAGGATTTGTGAAAAATCAAAGTTAGGAACCCTAATACCAAAATCAATAACCTTAACCCTAGATTTACAAACCCTAATCCTAATTTACAAACCCTAACCCTAATTGGTTAGATAAACCCTAGTTAGGTTATTCTAAACGCTAACCATAATTATTAAACTTCAATTAGGTACTAAAAAACATCATTAAGCAACCCTAATCACAAAAACCAAAACTCTAATCAAGATTAAAGAGGATTAGGGCATAATTAAGCTACTAATTATGATGAACTAGGTCACAAGTAGGTTACTACTCATCAAACCAAGTTCCAAAGTTCCAAGGCTGCACATGACATGGTTGCAACTCCCAAGAAGCACAAGTACCAACCATCAGATCTTTGTAGAGGCAAGAAGGTGAAATAATGACCAAAAACCCTAGCTTAGCAATTCTATAAATAGCAACCTTAAATCAGTTCAAACCCACAAAATTTCTAAACCTATACATTCATATATCATACCTAAACAAACCTTGGTAATTGCAAGAACAAAAACAGAAGTCAAAAATCAAAATCAAGCAAGAAAAGGTGCAAACCCTTATTTTAACCAAGATCCTTGATGTTATGTTTAACTTATAGTTTAGATGTTAAGATATGTGTAATAACATGTTAGTATGTATGCTAAATAGATAGAACATGTTTTCATAACATCTAGATGCAACAAAATGATGTTTTAAGCAAATTAGAAATTCTGGAAAAACATGTCTGACAGTCGAATGTAATAGCCTGTAGATCAGTGTATGTTTATAGTTAGGTCTTTTAATTGTATGCTAGTTGTAGTATTACATAAGGTCTTTAATCTGGAAAAAAAAAACATGTCAATTAGAATCATATATTGCAAGATATAAGTGGTCAAAAGTGGTTGACCGACCACGAAGTTATGATTTCTGGGTTACCCAGAAATCTCAAAAACAGGTTGAGCCAGTTACTTTGACTAACCATTAAATTGATTTTTGTTTGTTGTTAGGTTGTCTAAGTGTTATGAATTAATACCTTGGTATACATACTACATATCTATATCACTCGAACGCTTAATCAATACATAAGATTACTAGAATTAATGGTCAAATGTCGTTGACCGAGCATGACTGCGTTTTCTAGGTTACCTAGAAAACTTAAGAACACCAAGAACAACCTTTGGCTTCACTTTGACCAACATAAATCTGGACCTTAGGTTCTTACTTTGTCCAAACAAGTGTTACATAAATGTACCTTGGTATATAGACTATATATTACAACAATCAAAAAACAAATCTATCACACGCATTTAAAGTTTTCAAGGCCACAAAATCGTTGACCGACCTTGACCACTATTCTGGGTTACCTAGAAACCTAAGAACAGCTCTGATAGTGACTTTAACCCTCTATAACTTCTTGTTATATGCAGGTTAAAGCATGAAATTGATATGTTGTTATACTACTACATTAGTATTATAACACATATACACTTACAAACCTAGAAGCATTAACAGTAAACAATTAAGCTAAGGTCAAAGTGACCTCTAAGCCATGATCAAACCATTTTCAAAAATGAAGAACACCTATAGCTACACTTTTTGTCGCTATAGGGCTTTAGCGACAAACATCAAATAAATATTTAATAAAGAAATTAATAAAATTAGAAATAATTATAAAAATAGTTTTAAAAATTATTTTAAGTTATAATAATTAACTTTTAATATTTTTACATAAATTCAATAAATATTTTATTTATTTAAATATTATTAATAATTAAGTTATTAATAAATTAATTAGAATAATTATTTATAAATAATAAATAATTATTTATAAATAATATTAATGATTTAAAAATCATATTAAATGGTTATAAATTATTAAAAAATAATAAACAAGATTTTTGTAATATTCAAAGTAAATATTAATAATTTAGAAATAGAAATAAATGATTTAAAAATCATTTAATGGATAAATAAATATCTAAAAATTATTATAAGCTTCCGAAAATTATTATAAAAGGAATACAAAGTATATAAAAATATAATAAAGCTTATAAAATAAGTTTAACCGTGAAATTAGTTTATTAATTATCCAGTAAAGTTTTAGGACACCGAAATCATATCAAATTTAACTCGAACGTGAATACTTTATATATTTGAGTATTGTTATCAATACTAATGTGTTAGACTTATATGAATGAACATCTTAGGTGTTTATAGATGAATCGAGTAACTTCGCTTAATCGATCTTCGCTCAGGCAAGTTCCCTAACCTAAATTTCTTTCGCAAGTTTACTAAACCCTAATTTATTACTTAAGCAAGTTCCTTAACCGTAATTACTTATGCAAGTTCTTGAACCCCGTTTATTCGTTAAACCAGATTCCTATCTTGATTTTGCTTTTGATATGTTATACCAAACCTAAACTTGATTGCCAACTTTTAAAAAGTTATCGCTATAGATTCAGCATAACTAAAAAATGAAATGTTTATTCATATATTATTGTTTATTGAGCATAAACTGTTGTGTCAAACCAAATTGCTTTAGTAAGACATCATATACTGAGTTGTATATCCCAGAAGGGATAAATGTGTGTCAATAAAATTTGACACTTAATGCAAGTTGGGCACGATTGAGATGAGATGCATACTCCTAGGATGTTGAATTTGTTGATCTCTTGTCTCACATCTGAACAAGATTTCTAAGTCTTTGTGACTGACAGAAATAATACAAATTCTAGAAATGGTTGAAATAAAAATTCCATACATGGTAACAACACTCAGTTGAGAAAACTTTTGAATTGTTATGCTTCTCCAAATCCAATATTGTTATAATTATAAAACCTGCTAAGCATGTCATAGCTCATTCTTGCAAACCATTCCCTTTGCAGTATTGGATGGTAACCCTGTCACATCTGGAGTGAACAATGGGAAGCGACCATGCTTAGATTAGTTTAAATTACTGTCTAGCTGAATGTAATACTTTTGTAGTAAGAAATTCTTTATGAAGAATCATGTCACCGAACCATAATATATATGATATAATGTCATCCTTTATTTCTGCAACCGTGTTTCCTTTACATAAATAGATGTAATTAGAACTTTTATTTTATTTTGAGATCCTTGGGAACTCTATACATCTGAGTGAAGGTATTAGCAATATGGACTATTCATGTTGTTGCTAATACTCTGGATTTCAGATAGATAGGTACTATTGATACGATATTGTAATCTGCATAATATAGACTATACATTTGAGTGAGGGTATTGCTAATATGGAATGTTCATGTTATTATGAATACTCTGGATTTCAGATAGATAGATATTATTCGTAGATACAGTCTATACATCCAAGTGAGGGTATCCAAACACATCAATAGTTCTTCAGGGAATTGTTATCTGTTATGGGATACTATGAACCTTGGATCTATGGGAATTGTATCTTGTAAAATTTGTATAGTAGTTCGATTAGATATAATCGTCAAATCGTATACCATGGGTGTATAGATTTGGATGCGTTATATTAATTGATTAGTTGTGAACACCCGATCGGATACCGTGGGAGTATAGATTTGGGGGCATCTCAAGTTTTGTATCAGAGCATTTAGGCTATAGATCTAAGAAAGAGGTATCTTAGTATATAGTATTTGAGTATGTAAAAATATTAAACTACACATAAAACAACATTAAAAAAACTTTATGTTCTGTGTAAAATTTAGTAAATATAAGTAATAAAAATGTTCTTCTTTTATAAGATGGCCAACTCTGATGCTGAGGAAATGTCGATAGTAAATAATCTACCAAGAATTGAGTCATTTATAAATAGTGATGCAGACGAAGAAGAATTGATTCATGATAAACAATTATTAGATGTTGAAGAAGAGGAAGATCCAGTAGCAGGACAATTAATGAGGATTGAAGACCATGAGCAAGCAATGGTATCATTGGCACAGAAATCTGAGCATGATAATGAAAAAATGAAGTTTAGGGCACATTTGGCCGAGGGTATGTTGGAGCATGAAAGGGGAACCACAAATCAACTAAAGGTATTATTGCATCACGCATAGAGCGGTTGGAGGGAAATACAGTTGAGGTTAACCAAGTTTGCCCTAGGAACTCGTGATGTTTTTAATGATTTACAGCGTTAAGTAGTTCGATATTCAGTGGAAGGGAAGAAAAATGCTTATCTGATAGATCGATCTGTGGTATGCCACATGATCCAAGATTCATTCGATGAAGTTAATGATTTCTAGAATGTAGCATAGAAATCTAAGTGCTTTGTATTAGTATAAATAAAAAAGCATTTGTTGTTTGTATTATAGCTCGTAGTGTTTATGTAAAACTACTAGTTTGTTATGTTTGTATTATTGTCATATATGAATAAAAAGTATGATTATTTCACACAGATTTTTATTGTGGATGTGTGTATATTTTTTTTATATAGAATCATGCCACCAACTAGAAGACCTCAGCGAGAGATAGATAACGATGTTAATCCTACCCAATAGTTAGTAGAACTCTTGTTAGGTGTTATGAATAGACCCACAACTTAAACAACACCATTTAAGGACTTTTAACTAGTAGGTCCACCTGAGTTTAAAGGTACATCTGAACCTGTAGATGCACAAATCTAGAATATTGAGATAGAAAAATATTTCTTAGTAACAAATATTAATGACAATCAAAAGACAGTTTTTGCAACCTTTGCCTTAAAAGGAGAGACAAATTACTGGTGGGAATCTACTAGGGGTCGTGTAGAAGCAGAAGTTGTGTAATGGGATAAATTCAAGGAATTATTCTTTGAAAATTATTTTTTCCAATCTCTGAAGGATCGTATGGAAGTGCGATTCTTAGAATTGAAACAAGGAGAACTTACTATATCTCAGTATACAGTCAAGTTTAACGAACTGTCCAAGTTTGTTCCACATCAAGTTAATACTGAACCTAGGAAGACTTAGAGATATCAGGAAGGTTTAAAACCTAAGATACGTAGTAAATTGTCTATATTCCAAATAAAGGCTTTTCCCGAAATACTCGAGAAAGATTTCATAACTGAGAGTGAAAATGGGAACCTCATCAAATTTCATAAAGATAAAAAAAATCAAAATGAGGGAGGAAAACCTAAGACCGAACCTAGATCAGGTAGGTTTAATAAAAGGAAATGGGATACTACTTTTTCTAACAACTCTGGGAAAAAAGATAAGTAATAATGACAACAATTTTAATAGTAACAAAAATAATAAGATTGAACCATGTCCTACATGTGGGAGAATACATAAAGGTTCTTAAAAATAAATGTTTTAATGGTGGTTAGGAGGGACACTATTCTCCATAGTATTTTATCCCTAATAAAAATAAATGTTTCAATTGTGGTTCATCGGAACATTTAGCAAGGAACTGTACCAAACCCAAGAACCAATGAGGAGGGGGAAACAGAGTCCTAGAGAATAGATCAACAATAGCTGGAGTTGGAGCTCAGAGTCGACCAACCGCCAGAACGTTTAATATGTCAGTGAGGGATGTTGTTGCTTCATAGGATGTGGTGACATGTATCATCCCTATCAACAATTTAAATACATATGTGTTATTCGACTCTGGTTCTACTTGTTCTTTTGTGTCAAATAGTTTTTCTAAAAATTTGAATATACCATGTGAAAACTTAGACATACCATTCTGCGTAGAAATTACAAATAACGAGACGATTCCTATTAAAACTATATATAGGAACTGTAGTGTGGATATAAAGGTACATAAATTTTTGGTGAATCTTATTCCAATACAGTTAAGAGAATTAGATGTAATCTTAGGGATGGATTGGTTAGTTAATCATAACGCGATGATTGGTTGTCATCAAAAATGTATAAACCTATTGACTGCATCGAAGTCAAAGGCAGTGTTCAACGGAGGTTGTTCACCTAAGCAATCTCGATGTTTGACCATAACTCAGGCAAAAAGATTACTTAGAAAAGGTTATTCAGGTTATTTGGCCTACATACTTGATACTTGAAAGGAAGGAGTAAAACTAGATCAAATACCTATAGTTAAGGAATTTCTTGATGTATTCCTAGATGACTTACTATGTCTTCCTCCAGATAGGGAAATCAAGTTTGTTGTTGACCTTGGATAGGGTATGATACCAACTAAGGCACCATACAACATGGCACCTATAGAACTGAAAGAATTACTAGTATTTCACCTTGGGGAGCACCAATATTGTTTGTAAAGAAGAATGATGGAACCATGAGATCATGTATCGACTATAGAGAATTAAATAAGCTAACTATATAGAATAGATATCCTTTACCAAGAATTGATGATTTGTTTTACCAATTAAAGGGGGCCAAACACTTTTCAAAAATTAACCTATGAACAGGTTATCATCAGTTAAAGGTAAGAAATGAAGATGTGCCGAAGACGACGTTTAGGACACGTTATGGACATTATGAGTTTCTTTTGATGTCCTTTGGTTTGACAAATGCGCCGACATCATTTATGGACTTGATGAATTGAGTGTTTAAACCATGCTTAGACAAATTCGTTGTAGTATTTATCGACGATATTCTGGTATACCAGTTTTTAGGTCATATAATTGACAAGAATGGAATTTCAATAGATCCAACTAGGATCAAAACGAGTGTGAATTGGGAACAACCAACAACCCCAACAGAAGTAAAAAGTTTTCTCGGTTTAGCGGGTTATTATCGACGTTTCATAAAAGATTTTTCAAAAATAGCAACCCCACTAACTAATTTAATTCGAAAGATGGTGAAATATGTCTGGATAGATAAATGTGAAGAAAGCTTCCAAGAGTTGAAGAAATGACTACGCATGGTTCCAGTATTATCCTTACCAGATAATACAGAGGTTTAGGGTGGGTCACACAGAGGTTTAGGATGTGTGTTGATGCAACATGGGAAACTGATTGCTTATGCATCACGAAAACTCAAAGATTATGAGAAGAGGTATCCTACTCATAACCAAGAGTTAGCCGCGGTTGTATTTACCCTAAAAATTTGGAGGAATTACTTGTACGGGGAGAAGTGTGAGATATATACAGATCACAAAAGTCTAAAATATATTTTTACACAAAAAGAGTTAAACTTAAGGCAGAGAAGATGGGCAGAACTGATAAAGGATTTTGATTGTGAAATCTTATATCATCTCGAAAAAGCCAATGTAGTGGCAGATGCGTTAAGTAGAAAGAACCAAGAGAAGTTGAACGTAATAACCAACAATAAAGAGTTAATAAAAGATTTTGAAAGACTTGAAATTGAGGTAAGGTGTCCAACTACCTCAACCCAAAAGTTATTTATTCTAGAGGGAGTTTCGACTCTACTAGATAGAATCAAAGAAATGTAGGGAGAAGACATGGAGTGTCAAAAATGTAAATCTGATATAACTCACATCAAGAATATAAAATTCATAATAAACAAGGATGGAATACTAAGATATGAAGATAGAATTTGGGTTTTGTTAAATCAAGCATTAAAAGATAAAATTTTAAACGAAGCTCATAATTCTAAATTTGTTATACATTCTAGTAGTACTAAAATGTATAAAGACTTAAATTGACACTTTTGGTGGTCAAATATGAAAAGAGAAATAGCGGACTGGGTAAGCAAATGTCTCACGTGTCAAAGGATTAAAGCTGAACATCAAAAGCTGAGTGGTTTACTTCAACCCTTACCAATTCCTGAGTGAAAGTGGGAACACATAACAATGGACTTCGTAGTAGGCCTTCCAGCTACATAGAAGGGCCACAATGCCATTTGGGTAATAGTTGACCGACTTACCAAATCAACGCACTTCCTACCTATTAAGGTTACTCATAACCTAGATCAACTGCCAAGTTATATAGTAATGGAATTATCTCTAGGCATGGAGTACTTATTTCTATAGTGTCAGACCGAGATCACATTTCACCTCAAATTTTTGGGGAAGTCTTTAAAAACACTTAGGAACTCATTTGAGATTATGTACAACATATCACCCTCAAACAGATGGCCAAAGAAAGAGAACCATTCAAACATTAGAAGATATGTTAAGAACCTATATCATAGACTTCAAACGAAGTTGGGAAGATCATTTACCTTTGGTAGAATTTTCCTACAACAATAGTTACTGTAACGCCCGAGAAAATCAAATTTTTAGAAGAATTAAAATTTTATTTAATTATAAGGATTAAATGAATTTAATTGATTATTTATTAGAGCAAGCCAATTGAAGGTTGTTCTATGACCTAAACATATCAGAACGTCATAGTATTTTGGCTACGTGGTAGAATTAAAGTGTTTGAATTTTCAAGACGAAAATAAAAGCTTACCGAGAAATTTTCCAAAAAACACTATTCACGCATTTCTGCTCGAGAATTATTTTTGAACTTCCGAGAAATACGTAACGATAGAATATCATGGTGAGATGGAATATCCAATAATATTTCAGTTATAAAAAACGTAATATTTCACTTGTGGACTTAATTTGAGAACGTTAGGAAAATCAAGCGTTAAGAAGTTAATGTAATTAATTAAGCAATGATCGTATAATGTGTAGGTATTGTACGAAGTAATAAATATGAGTATGATACGAAGTATTATACGAGTATGTATGGATGGTGGTATGTTGTATATGTTGACTAAGTATACGAATGAGAATGCAGGATTAATGTGTATATAATACGTTCTAAGGTTTTAAGCCAAATGTATTGAATTTGTGGGTTTGTGTAGGAAATATTAAGGTCCAATGGGATTTGATAAGGCCCAAATGTATAGAAATGGTTAAGTCCAATGTGAATTAATAAACAAGCCCGATGTTTAATTTAAGTTAGTTAAGTTAATTAAATGCAAAGGCCAATGTATAAGTTAAGCAAATTATGCTAGAAGCCCAAAGTATGAACCTATGGGCTATAGGATGGTTTAAACCCATGGGGCAACCCATGGATAACCCAAAGTGGTGAGCAAGTAAAGTAACTTAATAGATAAGTGTTGTGGTGAACAAGTAATGTGACTTAATGGCTAAGCAATTGTTGTGATGGCCAAGTAATAAAGGTGGAGAGCAAGTAAACTTGGTGAGCAAATAATGAATAGTAAAGAGGTGGAAGGGCATAAAAGACTAAACTACCCTAGCTTTGGTTTTCCTATAAATAGGAAGCTTGCTAGCTCATTTGTTCCTTGTTCAAAACTCCAACAAGTTAAGTGCTTATTTGCTTGAGAAAATAAGTTAGAAAAGCAAGAAAGCTAGTCTTTCATATTTCAAGAAGCAAGAAGAAGATCAAAGCTTAATCAAGTAATCATCAAAGGGTAAGCAACCTTGAACATGAATCTCTTTCTCTTCATTTGTGAGAGAAGTGGGTAGTGATAGAACATGTATGTTAAGGCATGATAAGAATGATTAATAAAGGGACTTAAGCCGTAATAAGTCATGAATAAGTCATTTATACTTATATAAGTTATGAACTAAGAAGAACTTGTAAGAACTTGTAACATGATTACACAAATGAAGTTAGTATGTTAACAAGAAGCAAGAATAATGGTTAGAAATCATTAACCATAATGAGTCATCTGAAAAGAAGACATAAGTTATGAGAAAGGGAAATATAAGTATTTTTATACTTTAATAAAGTTACAAACTCATCAAGAATAAGTAATAACTTATCATATTTATAAGTTAATGAAGTATGTATGTCAATATGTTAGTATGACGGAATAAATCCAATTGAAATGGTTTAAAAATCTCAAGTAAAGAAGTTTCGCCGGAATTAACACGATTAGACGACAATCGTCGAATTCGTAAAATTCTCGGAATGGAAGTTAAATTTTGATATTGAGCTTGGAAACGTTGGTTTTCAATGGAGATAAGTCTTATTTGGCATTATAGAGTTACGGATTCGAAAATGGCCAGATTTCGACATAGAACGAAGAAACGAGCGTTGGACGTTCACGAACGTTTATCGTTTTCGTTAAAAATGGACTAATAGGTGGAATTTTAGCAAACGAAGTCGAATAGATAAAATTCTTGCATGAACACGTAGAGTACGTAAATTGTGAACCGTAGGCACTTGAACGAGCCAATTCGGACTTATAACGAAGAAGTTACGAGGCCGGGATTCTCACCAATAGAAAAATCTGTCAAATTTATCTCTGGCACAGAGACTGCGCCGCGGCGCGACTCCAAGCCTAAATGACCGGCGCTGCAGTGCCAAAGTGAGCCTCAGCCTCTGTAAACTTGCACCGCAGCGCGACAAGTAACAAAGGGACTCACACTGCAGTGCCAAGTCCGATCTCCAAGCCCTAATAGGCGACGCCGCAGCGCGGCATAACAAAGGAACATTGGCGCTGCAGCGCCAGCCTTAAAAGCTAGACAAAAAAGAATGGGTACAAGTAGAAGATGAAGGGAAATTATTTAGTAACGAACTAAGGGACTTAATGAAACATTGTTAGGTCATAGTTAAAACTCAAGTGTGATCACTTAGAGTTAAAGAAAGTTAATTGAATGTAAACAAGAACGGTGTACAATAAGTGTATATAACCAATGCTAATTAAGTGTCAATTAATAACGTAAGGACGTTAGTAAGCCGTGAGGAAGGATAATTAACTCGAACCGAGTTATAATAATGTAACAATTTCAATTAAATTATAAAAGAGAACAAAGTTGGTAAGAACGATGTAAAAGAACGACGGCAAGCCGGAACCAATAAATAACAAATCTAATACGGGATTAGATTAAAAATAAGGGTAAGATTCTTTAGGAACTACGTATGTTCATTCATGACCTAATGTGGTATGTTATGTGATTATGTATTGTAGTGACCGTAAAGACTCAAAGGAAACGTAATTTTACTATAGCAAGCGCTGAAGGCAAGTTTTTTCTAAACGCTTGTCTAACCTTCGTGTTTGCCAGGTTTTCAAATGATTCACGTTTTGAGATGCATGTATGATTTTAAAGAAAGGGTCGAAGCCAGTTTTAACTAGGCTAGACTAATCATGACAGATTGATTGATTTATTTACAAGTCTTTTAATATAGAATTGTTAACGCTATCCTACGCAAATTGTTTGGTACGGATTCAAGGTAAGCCTGAACATGAATAAACAAATATATTTTCATCGAGTATTCGATGGGCACGTGAGGTTGCCACAACTTAAACGTACACACGTTTAATGCATGTAGTGTTGATCAACATAGAGTACTATAGGCTGATCACCTAGAAGTGCTTGTAAGATATGTCAGACTTATGGACTTCGTGCCGGGTTTTCCTTTTCAAATAAACAATAAGACGTTCATGTCTTGAACCAGAATTGATGTTTTACTGAATATTATTATTGTAAAATGTTTTGAAGGAAAAGGAATGCTATTTTAAGTTATTGATAGTACTTCGTAACTAATATCCAGTTATTGAAGATATACGATTCCCATGTTTCAAGCATGCTTTTAAAATGAAATTGTTGTACTTGCTGAGCTTGTTATGCTCACTCTTGCTTGAACCATATGAATGCAGCTTAAACCGAATGGACCGCAAGATTCGTCAAGGATAAAGTGAAGGCTAAAGCGAACTTGTAGATTACCTATGTAATAGTATAGGTTTGTAATGATAATATTTGATATTATGACAAGAACAAATGTAACGGTTATAAAGAACCTGGGAAATGGTAGAACTATTTTGGAATATATATAAGACATATTCATTTTTTTGAGGCATTTCGATTGAATGTTTGTGTGAACTGTAGCACCGTGGAGCACCATATGCCGGGTTGGAAGAGACCCGGATTTGGGGGCGTCACAGTTACCATGCTAGCATAGGTATGTCACCCTATGAAGCCTTCTATGGAAGGAAATATAGAACACCTTTATATTTGGATGAGGCCTAGGAAAGACAAATGCTAGGACCTGAGATAATCCAACAAACTACTGAGACAATCTGAATTATACGTGAATGATTACAAGCGTCTCAAGATCGACAGAAGAAATACGCTGATCCACATCATGAACAACGATACTTTAGCGTAGGAAGCCATGTATTCTTGAAGTGTCCCCTTGGAAGGCAAGATACGTTTTGGCAAGAAAAGGAAAATTGAGTCCGAGATTCATTAGACCATTCGAAATTTTGAGGAGAATAGGTGAAGTTGCTTATGAGATAGTACTACCTCCTGAGTTAAATCATATTAATAATGTGTTTCATGTGTCCGTTTTATGACCATATAAACCCGATTATAAACACGCTATAAACTATGAGTCGATCCAAATCAAAGAAGATCTTTCATATGTAGAAGAACCTGTACAGATCATCGACCGCAAAGAAAAAATCTTGAGAAATCAAGTGATAGCATCGGTCAAAGTGATTTGGAGGAATCAGAACATTGAAGAGGCTACATGGGAGCTCGAGGACAAAATGCGAGAGAACAATCCCAAACTGTTTACTTAACTTGTACTGTAATTTTGAGAACGAAATTCTTATTAGTGGGAGTCAATGTGAAACCCCAAAATCCTAATAAGACTCAATTATGTAAATTTAGTATTTATAAATAAAATCACTCTGCTCTGAATGTGTATTGTGTTATTATATACTCTATTACAGAATTAGGTCAAAAAAAATTGTGTCCAAAAGTTGACATGCTTAACACGTCGTGCTTAAAATTTTTCTTCCGAAAACGAACTTTTCGGTATATGTATTTTAACACGTTGCTTTGTCGTGCTTACACTGATAAAATGCTTTGTCGTACTTGTTAGGATTTGTGAAAAATCTAAGTTAATATCAAAATTAGGAAACCCTAACCCTAGATTTACAAGCCCTAACCCTAATTGGTTAGACTAAACCCTAGTTAGGTTATCCTAAACCCTACCCATGATTATTAAACTTCATTTAGGTACTAATAAACATTATTAAGTAACCCTAATCATAAAAACCAAAATCCTAATCAAGATTAAAGATGATTAGGGCATAATTAAGCTACTAATTATGATGAACTAGCTCACAAGTAGGTTACTACTCAACAAACCAAGTTCCAAGGTTGCACATGACATTGTTGCAACTCCCAAGTAGCACAAGTATCAACCATCAGATCTTTGTAGAGGCAAGAAAGTGAAATAATGATAAAAAATGCTAGCTTAGTAAGTTTATAAATAACAACCTTAAATCAGTTCAAACCCACAAAATTTCTAAGCCTATACACTCATATATCACACCTAAACAAGCCTTGGTGATAGCAAGAACAGAAACAGAAGTCAGAAATCAAAATCAAGCAAGAAAAGGTATAAACTATAATTTTAACTTAGCTATTTGATGCTCTGTTTAATTTGTAGTTTAGATGTTACGATATGTGTAATAGCATGTTAGTATGTATGCTAAATAGATAGAACATGTTTTCATAACATCTAGATGCATCAAAATGATGTTTTAAGCAAACTGGAAATTCTGGAAAAACATGTCTGACAGTCGAATGTCAGAGCCTGTAGATCTGTGTATGTTGATAGTTAGGTCTTTTAATTGTATGCTAGTTGTAGTATTACATGAGGTCTTTAATCTTAAAAAGAAAATAGGTCAATTAGAATCATATATTATAAGATATAAGTGGTCAAAAGTGGTTGACCGACCACGAAGTTCTGATTTTTGGGTTACCCAAAAATCTCAAGAACATGTTGAGCCGGTTACTTTGACCAACCATTAAATTTATTTCTGTTTATTGTTAGGATGTCTAAGTGTTATGAATTAATACCCTGATATACATACTATATACCTATGACACTCGAACGCTTAATCAATACATAGGATTACTAAAATTAATGGTCAAATGTCGTTGACCAAGCATGACTATATTTTCTGGGTTATCCAGAAAACTGAAGACACTAGTACAAAACAGTAAATAGTCAACACTTAAACAATAACGTTTTTATAAAAAATATTGTGGTATTTTTTTTACAACGTTTTTAAACAAAACGTTATGGATACATATAGAAAAATGTTATCTATTTATAAAGGCAATTTTTTGTTTTAAATAGATAACGTTTTTTTTAGAAAAAACGTTATCTATGTAGAAAACATGGGGAAAAAGAAAACACGGAACTTAAAATTTGAAATTAAAATGACTTCCAGTACTTTTGTATTAGATCTATTTTCTTTTCCTTCCAGTACTTTCTCGTCTCTGCCCAACTCTATCTCTCTCATTTCACCAGCACGTCTCATTCTCCTCCCTCTTGACTCCCTCTAACCCTAGAAATAGTGGCGGCGTAGTGGTGCAACACATCTCATCTCATTCACCGGTACGTTCTCTTTCCTAGGGTTATTCTCTCTCTTCAAACAGTTGACGATGCTGCAGGAGGTTGTTAATAACGGCGAGTCGCATAATGGAAACTCCAAGGTGGTGACATTCTCGGCGTTGAAGCCTCAGATGTTAGTGGAGGCTCCGAAAGCAAGCGACGCCGTACTATTCTACAAGGAAGCGTTTGGAGCCGAGGAGGTGAACCGCGTCATGCATCCCAAAAGGAAGGCACTGCACTTTCTCTCTCTCTGAAAACCCTTGTTAGCGTACTTTATAATCGAAGCTTCTTCAATGGCAAATAGCAATTTACCTCGAAGAATTATCAAAGTAAGTCACTCGATCTTCCTCTTCTCTTATTTATTGATCCCTTCCCCAATTCATTTTGATTTAATCAGTTGAGGGACTCTTCCAGTTATGTAAAGTCTTCATTTCTTATGCTCAATCCATAAATGACACCCCTTTACAAAAATATTCAAAAATAATTATGGGATGTTTCTGCTTTAAAGTGTGTTACGGTGTCAGAGACTTGAAAAAACATGAGGTGTATTTTTTGCTTGATGTATTGGAGAATCAAAAGGATGAAGTATATCTGATTTTAGTACGCAATCATTTTCCTGTCTCTTGCTCGAGTCCAAAGGTTTTCTTCTACCTCATTATTTCAATCCCACAGGTGTGCCAAATGGTCCTCAGTTATTATCTAGAATGAAATGGGTGATACTTTTTTGGGGTTATAATGGCTTTGGTAATGTTGGGAATGTAAATCTTCACTATGTGGTTCTTTAGGTGTATGAAGACTCATTTGTATTTTTCACCTGACATGTTGTAGGAGTGTAATAATTTCTTACATAGGGAAGCTTAAAAAACTGATTTGGGTGCTAGTTGGTTATTGTCACTGTTATTCTTGCTGGATATATTACACGACTTCACAGCTCTAGTCAAAAGAATGCTTTATGGAGATTCTGCAGCACATACAAGTGCATTTGTAGAATATTTTTATCCTTATACTTTTTGGGGATAAACATTATACTGAGTGATATATGAAAGTGTGTTGTTAATTACATCTTTTTGTCTGATTTTTCCTTTAATATTTGGAGTTTCTATGATTCATAACTTTGAATGATTGCAAAGTATATTGATCATGTGCATTTGCATTACCTCCAAGGACATGAATGTTGATTTGAATGGCTCGATAACTAGTTTGTGATGCGTTTTATGCGCTAGATCAACATACTCATCCTTCATTTGTGATAACCCGAGATTTCGAATAATCCAAAATTTTTGAATAATTTTTTTTATTAATATTAATTATCATTTAAGTGACAAGTATCGGTGATACGTGTATCGAGAAAGTCAATTTGTGTATTGACTAATAAAATTAGATTAGAGTTGTGCTTAACAGCTTTAGAAACCGTAACCCTAATTTCTGGAAAGGGATTCGATAGAAAATATAATTAAAATAATTATTTTAATGAGTTTGTGTTTGTACCGAAGAAATTTATTGATCAATGATTAATCGGATAAGGTTTGAAAATAATAAAACCTAATAAGAGATTAGAAACTCTAATCTCATGATCAAAAAACTCTAACATACCGTTGGAAACCCTAATCGAAAGTCGGGAAACCCTAATTTTAAATTCGGGAATCCTAAACCCTAAATTAGGAAACTATAATTCTAATTGGCAAGCCTAATGTGTGTATTAAACTTAAATATGATTAGAAAACCCTAATTATATTTTTGTTATATTAATTCCTATTTTACAAACCCTAATTGTAATTTAGAAAAATTATTTTTCCTAATTAAAACCCTAATTCGTGGGTTGTAAACCCTAATGACCATTTTGACCCTAATTGCTAAATTAAGCAATTTTAATTAGGAATATTAATCCTAATTAGCAAGATTGAATTTTATGATTAGGAAATATTAATATAATTATCGAATCCTAATTGTAATTTGGAATTATTAATTTAATATTTTGGAAACCAAAATTTGAAAATTTTGAAAATTAAATTGCAAATCTAAAGGGTTTAAACCCTAAACCCTAAAAGGTCCAAACCCTAAACCCTAACCCAAACCCTAAATCCTAAGGGTTTGTCCATTGGACAAGAATGCCATTAAATTTATTTTTCAAATGACAAAAATGCCCTTTTTATTTTCTTTAAATTGTAACTTGTAAATATGGCTCATAACTTTAGTAGGTGACCTGACACATTGACTTGTGACTTATTAATCCAACAAAATCTGGCCAGCAAGATCAGATCTAGCAACTTATCATAATATATATAGGATCTAAGAGAGAGAAAGTTCATAAAATTGCTCATTTGGACAATTTATTCTCACCAACTCTCATTCTCTCTCAAAGCTCCGAAAATCTCAAGTAAATCAGTCACATAAACACCTCCTAGAAACCCAAGATCAGATTGGAGAGTTGAGATCAAACATTGGACAAGAAAGGTATAAACCTATTTTTATTTTTGATCCATGTTGGTAAGAAAACTTTTGTGTTTTTGTGTTTAGATTCATACTAGAGGATGTTTTATGTTGATCTATGATGATCAAACATATATCCATAGCATCAATGTGCCTTAATTTGGTGTTTTTCCAAAACTGTCAAGAACACAATTTGTGGTCTGACAAGCAAATGTCAAGAGCCACAGATCCGTGTATGTTTTTGATTTTTAATGTTTTATGTTTTGTATTGGTAGCCTGCTATGTTGTCTTTATTTTGCAAGTGGTATTACAACCATCAGATGTATAGATCGTGAGTTATGGTCGGTCAAACATCATTGACCGACGATGACCAACTGAAATCTGGGTAACCAAGAAATTTGAAAACCGAGTCTGACAAGATATTTAAGCTCCTTGATCTGTCAGTACAGTTTGTGTTTGATGTTGTTGTTGTAATAAATTTGTAGCCTGTATAATATACTATAGATCTTGGTCTTTAGAACGCTTAAACAATCAACAGATAAATCGTGACAAGTGGTCAAAGTAGGCCACTCGCACTGAATTTGTATTTCTGGGAATTTCCAGAAACTTGATGAACGAATTTTCTGACATACTTTGACCGCTTGATAACTTTTGATTTGTTTGTTGTTGGACCGATTTGTTGATTTGGTGTTGTTCCTTGACATAAGTACTACAACCTAAAACAATTAGATTACAAGAATCATGACTAGAACGATTAGCAAATTTGGCTCCAAGGAAGCCACTCGAACTGCCTGGGTTTCTGGAAAACCCAGGTGACGTCTGAAAGCATGTTTGATTGCCCAGATCGTCATGTTGTGTTGTGTTATGGCCTAGTTGATGGTTGGTTGTTGTAGTCTTACAATCCAGCTACATGATTCATGCACAAGCAAGCCCAGAAATGATTTACACAGAGAATTATGGGTGGTCAAATGTTGACCCTAGCACTGCCGGCTGTCAGTGTTCTTGAGCTTAAGAACACCAACAGCGACGCTTTGTGTCTCTAAAGGCCTACAGCGACGGTTTTAATTTTTTTTATTTTCTGAATTTCCGGAAAATGATTAAAAATTAGAAATAAATTCTAAAAATTGCCAAAAATGATTTTAAAAATTATGAAAAATTATGAAAAATAATTTTTGACCAATTGGAATATTTTTCTTTAATATTTATAATTATTTAAATATTAAAAGTATTTAATTTATTTAATTAGTGTATTAAATAAATTAGAGAAAAATGATTTAATATTATGAAAAATTATTTTAAATATGAATAATGTATTTAAAAATATTTTGAATTATAAAATGTGACTTTTAATATTTTTGGAGCATTTTCATTAATAAATTTAATATTAATGATATTAGATTTATTTAATTATTAAATTAAATAAATAAGATAAAAATGATTTTATGGATTTAAAAATTATTTTAAATAAGAATAAAGTGTTAGAAAATATTTGAAATTATAAAATATTATTTTTAATATTTTTGGAGAATTCTCATTAATAAATTAATATTAATGATATTAGATTTATTTAATTATGATATTAAATAAATAAATTAAAAATGATTTTATTGATTTAAAAATCATTTATAAGTGAGAAAAATATTTTAAAAATATTTTAAGTTATAATTAATGACTTTTAATATTTTGATAATAATTACATTAAAATTTAAATATTAATGCTGATGATTTAAAAATAATTTGAATTACTTTAAAAATTATTTAAGTAGAATATTGATGATTTAAAAATATTTCAGGTTATTAACAATAACTTTAATATTTTGACAAGTATGTTATTAATATTTTTATATTATTAAATATTAATAATGATAAGATTATTTGATAATTAAATCATTTAAAAATGATTTAAGTGTTTGAAAAAATATTATAAATTATAATAATTATTTATAAATTATTAAAAGCTTCCGAAAAATATTATAAACGATATTTGATTTATCTAAAATAATATTGAAGCTTAGAGACCAAGTTTAATTGACAATCAATGTGTTAATTATCGGATAGGGTGACCAAAATACCGAGAATGGGCCGAAGTCCAACCAGGCCGAAATAGTTATACTTGATAAGTGTTTATATAGGTTATAAACTCTGATGTGGTTATGTGGTAATATGCCTAGGAGAAGTTTGACTGTAGAATACAGTATTACGTGTTATAAATGATTGTGCTAATTGTGAGACCGACATTATTGATTATAGGTCTTACGAACGCAGTTAATTATATTTTGTAGCTGTAATCAACGCGAAAGGCAAGTTTCCTAACTTAACCTTGAGTTATATTCATTTAATTATTTTAATGGTTAATTATTGATAAATATACCATGTCTAGGGAATTTATTGTTGATTATTCGCAGTTAATGCATGATTAAAATTTAAATTGAATTACTGATTCGAAAAAATATATATTCGTAGAATTACTGTTGTTGGATATTTATATCTGTAGAAACTAATATTGACAGTACAGATAATTCCTGTTTATTGTCAAATTATATTGAGAAATGTCTTTGCTAATTATTCTGGCTAGACGAACATTTGTTAGAATTTGATAAATACGAGAAGAGAAATCAATTGTTATTGATAGATCGATGCCAATTGTTTCGGCTAGATCGATAAGTAGATAGAATTTGAAATCACAGTATTTCGTTGTTAAATCAAAATCTTGATTCTGAGACTGAGAAGAACAACCTTTTATATAAAGGGAACATTTTAGGTCGTATATTCGACCATTGCACGCTGTTATGTATTATGCATAATATAGGGTACAAGGAGTTGGCCGGCTCTAAGTACTTGCAGAGGGATATGATTTAATCTTTATGGTTATCTGATACTACTGCGTATGTATCAAAGTAAATCTTTGATAGATACCCGAGAAAAATAAGTTCCAGATCTAGTGTGATCGCTCAGCCTAAATCTGGAAAATATTTCACTTTGTTATTGCGTAGAATTGATTCTTGATTATTCAATAGAATATCGTAGAAACTTTGAAAGCGTTGTACTCTTTCATTATCAAATTATTGCGTTGACTAGAATACGAGAAGACTTGTTAATGATTAACGATTTGTTCAGCCATTTCAAAGTTCACCGAACTTTGGTTTCATTTTATCAAAATAGATAGTCTGTTCTTGTTAATTCGTATATATTTATTGTATGTCTTAACTTACGGGGCAAACTTGTTGCTCACACTTGCTATAAATAAAACTTTTCAGCTAGGGACGAAGTTGCAGAAGGTGCTGCTAAGAAGAACAAGGGAAAAGGCATAGTTATAAATTAGCTATGATGAACAATATTATTATGATGTATTGTTTTGTAAACCCTTTTTGTATATCTAAGGGGTATTTCAGCAATGTTAAGGTTAGTGGACCTGGGACTTATGTATTAACAACTTATATTAATGACTTATGTATTCCTATTTATATATGAATGGGAAGTTAAATGATATTATATTGTGGATCGTGAACACCAAAGTCGGGGGTCAGGTAACTCGAATTTAGGGGTGTCACAGGTTGGTATCAAAGCTGTAGTGACCAAGGTGTCACAAGTTGGTAGAAGTGCTGTAGGTTATAAACCTTAAGTGGGGTGGGGGAAAACCCTAGGATTATAACCATACGCGAAATAGATAAAACTCATTTAGAGTTCTAAGTGAGGGATTGCTGGAGTGCATCAATAGTGAGATATGTGGACACATAGTGTGAGAAGTTTGTACTAATCAAGTTATTTAAATTGATTGTAGGATGTCTGGAAAAGGTGAAAAGGGTGTGGAGATGCTAGCGGCTGTTGCACCGGTATCAGAAGCCGAGGTGCCAGCGCAAAGCGAATCAGTTGAGAAAGTGGGAGAAGATGAACCAATGGTCAATCTGGGGAGTGATCATGATGATTATCCCGAGATGTATATGAGTGGAGATGAGGAGGCAGAGTCTGAGCCAGCTAAGGTGGATTTAAAGAATAAGACTAAAGTTGAAGAACAAGATCAGTTATCTATAGAAGTCTAGGAACTCCGAAGTAAAGTGTTTCTTCTAGAGGAGCTGTGGAAGACGGAGCGAGCATTACGCGAAATGACTGAAGAACGGAATGAGCTCAAGGCGCAGGTGGACAGAATGATGGCAGAAGGTGGTGGATCACCTGAAGGAACTAGCAAGAAGGACAAGAAGAAGAGAAAGAGGGAAAAAGACAGTCTTAATTCTAAAAAATCAAGCCCGAAGAAGAAGCAAGCCTTTATCAAGTGTGGAAAGACTCACGCGGGAGAATGCATGATGTGGAAGAACGTGTGCTTCAACTGTAAGCAGGAAGGACATATTTCCTTACATTGACCTAAGTCGAATATGAGGAAGTGTTTTTCATGTGGGCAAGACGGGTCACGGATTAAGCAAGTGTCCCATTAAGAAGAAGACTGGTGAAGGGAGTGGTCGGTAGACAACCTAGATATATGTAATAGTATCTTTTAGGTAGAAGATTATGATACTAAGTGCAGTAATATCGAGAATGATGTGTAAGCATATGCAAATATATATATGTTTTATGAATGAAATCCTTATTTTCTATATGAATATAAGATTAAGATTAATTTGTTTGTTCTTAAAACTCATACTTATGGTAAGTTAATGACTCATAATTATATGAAATGTTTTGAACCCCTCAGCGAATGGACGCCAAAGGTCTGACTAGGATAAATTCATACACTCATATAATTGTGGCAAGTTCCTGAACTCATAAGTGTGGTAAGTTTGACGAACTGGTAATAACTATGTGTAAATGGAGAATTATAACTTTTTGTGTAAAGTTGTGTCGTTAATTCTGGTATGATTTAAAAAGGGATAGTAATATGTTAAGTACTATATGTACTATGTGCTATTTGAATGAATATGCAAATATATGAGAATTATGTGTTGAATTCTTATTGTGTTAAGAATTTGTGTAAAGAAAGAGAATTAATATAAGATTTTTATTTAAATCAGATCATGCCGCCTAGACGACAGAATCAAAACCAACGAGAAGAACAGTCGATGAATAATGAAGGAGGTCAAGCTGACCCGATGCAAAACTTTGCAAATATGATAGCCGAAGCTATGGAGAATAGAGCTCCAGCTGCAAGAGGAAGAGCGAGGAATCAGCCAGCTGAAAGATTAGCAAATTTTAAAGACTTTAAAGCAGTGGGACCTCCTTAATTTAAAGGAACCACAGATCCGATTGAAGCCCAAACTTGGGTGAAGGAGATGGAGAAAGCATTCGTCATTGCGCGAGCGGCGGAAGAGCAGAAGACAGCTTTTTCGACATACTTAATGAAGGGAGAATCTAATTACTGGTGGGAGACGAACCAAGTGAGAGCTGGTACAGAAGTGGTGTTATGGAAAAGATTTAAGGAGTTGTTCTTTGAGAACTACTTCTCGTCGAGTATGCAATC
Organism: Panax notoginseng; assembly: GCA_016801055.1. Lineage (NCBI taxonomy): Eukaryota > Viridiplantae > Streptophyta > Magnoliopsida > Apiales > Araliaceae > Panax > Panax notoginseng. Next base: position 78,329,492 of record CM029014.1, read on the forward strand.
CAGAATGGAAGTCAAGTTTCTAGAACTAAAGCAGGAGAATATGTATGTTTCTGAATACGCTGCTAAATTCAACGAGTTGGCAAGATTTGCACCTCATCAGGTGGACACAGAAGCGAGGAAGGCGAGAAGATTTGAGAACGGACTGAAGCCAGGAATATTCAACAAGGTAGCGGTATTGCAGATCAGCACGTTCGCGACCTTGATGGAAAAAGCATTAATTGCGGAAGGAGGGAGCGAGGCTGTGTCTCGATTTCATCAGGAAAAGAAGAAGAAGACCAATGATGGTGGAAGCAGTGGTGGTAGTAATCCGAATAAGAGGAAATGGAGTGAGAATACCCAGTCGGGTAATAAGACAGAAGATAATAGGAAAGGAAGGGAGCCATGTGCGAATTATGGGAAGAACCATGCTGAAGTTTGCCTGAAGAAGAAGGGAGTCTGCTATAACTGCGGACAAGAGGGACACATGTCACCCAATTGTCCCAGTCCGAAGAAGATACAAGGTTGCTTTGCATGCGGATCGACTGATCATTTGGTTCGGAACTGTCCGAAGAAGAATGCAGAAAAAGAAAGTGGCAACAAGGGACCCAGTGGCAGAACCTTGGCAACTCGAGGACCTGCACAGCCAGGACGACCAACTGCCCGTACATTCAACATGACGGCGCAGGACACTGTGGCTACTCAGGAGGTGGCAGCAGGTAATGATTTCGTTTAGGAATTTAATTACGCGAGTAAATTGAGTCAGATATTTCTGTGAACTATTTTCTTTTAAAGATTCAAGTCACAGGTTAGAATTTGAGACACAAATGAATATTGGGTTGATAAAAATAAATTAATGATACAACTTTAAAAGATTGTAGAGAATAAAAAAGCGGTGATTCCGAGGACGGAATCCTTTTAAGGAGGGGTGAATGTGATAACCCGGGATTTCGAATAATCCAAAATTTTTGAATAATTTTTTTTATTAATATTAATATTAATTATCATTTAAGTGACAAGTATCGGTAATACGTGTATTGAGAAAGTCAATTTGTGTATTGACTAATAAAATTTGAGTAGAGTTGTGCTTAACAGCTTTAGAAACCCTAACCCTAATTTTTGGAAAGGGATTCGATAGAAAATATAATTAAAATAATTATTTTAATGAGTTTGTGTTTGTACCGAAGAAATTTATTGATCAATGATTGATCTGATAAGGTTTGAAATTAATAAAACCTAATAAGAGATTAGAAACTCTAATCTCAGGATCAAAAAACTCTAACGTACCGTTGGAAACCCTAATCGAAAGCTGGGAAACCCTAATTTTAAATTCGGGAATCCTAAACCCTAAATTAGGAAACCCTAATTCTAATTGGCAAGCCTAATGTGTGTATTAAACTTAAATATGATTATAAAACCCTAATTATATTTTTGTTATATTAATTCCTATTTTACAAACCCTAATTGTAATTTAGAAAAATTATTTTTTCTAATTAAAACCTTAATTCGTGGTTTGTAAACCCTAATGACCATTTTGACCCTAATTGCTAAATTAAGCAATTTTAATTAGGAATATTAATCCTAATTAGCAATATTGAATTTTATGATTAGGAAATATTAATATAATTATCGAATCCTAATTGTAATTTGGAATTATTAATTTTATATTTTAGAAACCGAAATTTGAAAAATTTGGAAATTAAATTGTAAATCTAAAGGGTTTAAACCCTAAACCCTAAAGGGCCCAAACTCTAAACCCTAACCTAAACCCTAAACCCTAAGGGTTTGTGCATTGGACAAAAATGCCATTAAATTTATTTTTCAAATGACAAAAATGCCCTTTTTATTTTCTTTAAATTGTAACTTATAAATATGGCTCATAACTTTAGTAGGTGACCTAGCACATTGACTTGTGACTTATTAATCCAACAAAATCCGGCCAGCAAGATCAGATCTAGCAACTTATCATAATATATAGGATCTAAGAGAGAGAAAGTCCATAAAATTGCTCATTTGGACAATTTATTCTCACCAACTCTCATTCTCTCTCAAAGCTCCGAAAATCTCAAGTAAATCAGTCACATAAACACCTCCTAGAAACCCAAGATCAGATTGGAGAGTTGAGATCAAACATTGGACAAGAAAGGTATAAACCTATTTTTATTTTTGATCCATGTTGCTAAGAAAACTTTTATGTTTTTGTGTTTAGATTCATGCTAGAGGATGTTTTATGTTGATCTATGATGATCAAACATATATCCATAGCATCAATGTGCCTTAATTTGGTGTTTTTTCAAAACTGTCAAGAACACGATTTGTGGTCTGAAAAGCAAATGTCAGAAGCCACAGATCCGTGTATGTTTTTGATTTTTCATGTTTTATGTTTTGTATTGGTAGCCTGCTATGTTGTCTTTATTTTGCAAGTGGTATTACAACCATCAGATGTATAGATCGTGAGTTATGATCGGTCAAACATCATTGACCGACGTTGACCAACTGAAATCTGGGTAACCCAGAAATTTGAAAACTGAGTCTGAAAAGATATTTAAGCTCCTTGATCTGTCAGTACAGTTCGTGTTTGATGTTGTTGTTGTAATAAATTTGTAGCTTGTATAATATACTATTGATCTAGGTCTTTAGAACGCTTAAACAATCAACAGATAAATCGTGACAAGTGGTCAAAGTAGGCCACTCGCACTGAGTTTGTATTTCTGGGAATTTCCAGAAACTTGATGAACGAATTTTCTGACATACTTTGACCGCTTGATAACTTGTGATTTGTTTGTTGTTGGACCGATTTGTTGATTTGGTGTTGTTCCTTGACATAAGTACTACAACCTAAAACAATTAGATTACAAGAATCATGACTAGAACGATTAGCAAATTTGGCTCCAAGGAAGCCACTCGAACTGCCTGGGTTTCTGGAAAACCCAGGTGACGTCTGAAAGCATATTTGATTGCCCAGATCGTCATGTTGTGTTGTGTTATGGCCTAGTAGATGGTTGGTTGTTGTAGTCTTACAATTCAGCTACATGATTCATACACAAGCAAGCCCAGAAATGATTTACACAGAGAATTATGGGTGGTCAAATGTTAACCCTAGCACTGCCGGCTGTCAGTGTTCTTGAGCTCAAGAACACCAACAGCGACGCTTTGTGTCGCTAAAGGCCTACAGCGACGGTTTTAATTTTTTTTATTTTCTGAATTACCGGAAAATGATTAAAAATTAGAAATAAATTCTAAAAATTGCCAAAAATGATTTTAAAAATTATGAAAAATTATGAAAAATAATTTTTGACCAATTGGAATATTTTTCTTTAATATTAATAATTATTTAAATATTAAAAGTGTTTAATTTATTTAATTAGTGTATTAAATAAATTAGAGAAAAATGATTTAATATTATGAAAAATCATTTTAAATATGAATAATGTATTTAAAAATATTTTGAGTTATAAAATGTGACTTTTAATATTTTTGGAGCATTTCCATTAATAAATTTAATATTAATGATATTAGATTTATTTTATTATTAAATTAAATAAATAAGATAAAAATAATTTTATGGATTTAAAAATTATTTTAAATAAGAATAAAGTGTTAGAAAATAGTTGAAATTATAAAATATTATTTTCAATATTTTTGGAGAATTTTCATTAATAAATTAATATTAATGATATTAGATTTATTTAATTATGATATTAAATAAATGAATTAAAAATGATTTTATTGATTTAAAAATCATTTATAAGTGAGAAAAATATTTTAAAAATATTTTAAGTTATAATTAGTAACTTTTAATATTTTGATAATAATTACATTAATATTTAAATATTAATGGTGATGATTTAAAAATGATTTGAATTACTTTAAAAATTATTTAAGTAGAATATTGATGATTTAAAAATATTTCAGGTTATTAAAAATAACTTTAATATTTTGACAAGTATGCTATTAATATTTTTATATTATTAAATATTAATAATGATAAGATTATTTGATAATTAAATCATTTAAAAATGATTTAAGTGTTTGAAAAAATATTATAAATTATAATAATTATTTATAAATTATTAAAAGCTTCCGAAAAATATTATAAACGATATTTGATTTATCTAAAATAATATTGAAGCTTAGAGACCAAGTTTAATTGACAATCAATGTGTTAATTATCGGATAGGGTGACCAAAATACCGAGAATGGGCCGAAGTCCAACCAGGCCGAAATAGTTATACTTGATAAGTGTTTATATAGGTTATAAACTCTGATGTGGTTATGTGGTAATATGCCTAGGAGAAGTTTGACTGTAGAATACAGTATTACGTGTTATAAATGATTGTGCTAATTGTGAGACCGACATTATTGATTATAGGTCTTACGAACGCAGTTAATTATATTTTGTAGCTGTAATCAACGCGAAAGGCAAGTTTCCTAACTCAACCTTGAGTTATATTCATTTAATTATTTTAATGGTTAATTATTGATAATTATACCATGTCTAGGGAATTTATTGTTGATTATTCGCAGTTAATGCATGATTAAAATTTAAATTGAATTACTGATTCGAAAAAATATATATTCGTAGAATTACTGTTGTTGGATATTTATATCTATAGAAACTAATATTGACAGTACAGATAATTCCTGTTTATTGTCAAATTATATTGAGAAATGTCTTTGCTAATTATTCTGGCTAGACGAACATTTGTTAGAATTTGATAAATACGAGAAGAGAAATCAATTGTTATTGATAGATCGATGCCAATTGTTTCGGCTAGATCGATAAGTAGATAGAATTTGAAATCACAGTATTTCGTTGTTAAATCAAAATCTTGATTCTGAGACTGAGAAGAACAACCTTTTATATAAAGGGAACATTTTAGGTCGTATATTCGACCATTGCACGCTGTTAAGTATTATGTATAATATAGGGTACAAAGAGTTGGCCGGCTCTAAGTACTTACAGAGGGGTATGACTTTATGGTTATCTGATTCTCCTGCATATGTATCAAAGTAAATCTTTGATAGATACCCGAGAAAAATAAGTTCCAGATCTAGTGTGATCGCTCAGCATAAATCTGGAAAATATTTCACTTTGTTATTGCGTAGAATTGATTCTTGATTATTCAATAGAATATCGTAGAAACTTTGAAAGCGTTGTACTCTTTCATTATCAAATTATTGCGTTGACTAGAATACGAGAAGACTTGTTAATGATTAACGATTTATTCAGCCATTTCAAAGTTCACCGAACTTTGGTTTCATTCTATCAAAATAGATAGTCTGTTCTTGTTAATTCGTATACATTTATTGTATGTCTTAACTTGCGGGGCAAACTTGTTGCTCACCCTTGCTATAAATAAAACTTTTCAGCTAGGGACGAAGTTGTAGAAGGTGCTGCTAAGAAGAACAAGGGAAAAGGCATAGTTATAAATTAGTTATGATGAACAATATTATTATGATGTATTGTTTTATAAACCCTTTTTGTATATCTAAGGGGAATTTCAGTAATGTTAAGGTTAGTGGACCTGGGACTTATGTATTAACAACTTATGTTAATGACTTATGTATTCCTATTTATATATGAATGGGTAGTTAAATGATATTATATTGTGGATCGTGAACACCAAACTCGGGGGTCAGGTTACCCGGATTTTGGGGTGTCACATCATTTATATGTTGCAACAGGTTCGGTTCCTCACCAAAATTTACCATCCTAACATTAACAAGGTTTGATATGCCTACTCCCAGTAATTAATCTTCTTAGGTTTCAGGCTCATGTTTCTTACTTCTTATAAAATGAGTGTCTGGATGCAGCTTGGAAGGATATGCCTCGATATTCTGAAGGACAAATGGAGTCCTGCTCTGCAGATTCGTACTGTACTATTAAGGTAAAATGGTGGTTAATAGTGATTTTATAATGAACAATTTCCTCTCTATAGAAGATTTATATAGCGTCAAATGCCTTGTGAAATGCTGGCAAGTGTAGTACATATTTTCTTCAGTCAAGTAAGAGAAAACTGGCTGATTAAATATAAGGCTTTTTTTGAAGTAAAAGAGATTTTCATTTTTAATATTTTGGTGATGTCATTGTTGTATGTATGTTATAATATAAATATATAACACTTGAGTTACTTTCTGTGTTCTAGTATTCAAGCCCTATTGAGTGCTTGTAATATCCCGAGTAAATTTTGGAAAGAGAATTGGTTAAGAAACTGAGTAAGGGAGGTTTCTTTGATTCCGAGGACGAAATCCTTATAAGGAGGGAATGACGTGACAACCCAAATTTTCATAAGTTATTAAAATAAGAATTTAATAATTAAAATTTGTATTATGAGGTGTATATATTTTGAATTATGTGATTTGGTGTGAAGAGAATTATATATTCATATGTTGGAGAAAATAAGATTTAATAGTTAATTAAATTATTAAAGAAATTAAATAATATTAGTTAATTTAATTAAGTTGAAATTATATTATGAGATAATATAATTTTAATTGTTATGCCTCGTGGGCAATGAAAATTATTATGAGTTAAGTTTCATAAATAGTGTGAATAATTCACTTAATTAAAATAGTGAATTAATACAAGTATAATGGATTTAATAAAGTGAGAAGGTAATATATTGCATGAAAATATAAATATTATTATAATACGAGTAAAATATTTATTAAGTACATTAAATATTTTAGTTAGAAACTTTATGGAATAAAATGAATATTTATGGTATTAAATAAATATTTGATGAAAATTGTTATGAGATAATTTATTTAAGTGTGATAAAATAGATGAGATTTTTACGTATTTTATTACGCGAGTATAATAGTGATATTCTAGTTTAATTAAATAATTAAATTAGAGGAGTGAGAATTTGTTAGATAATGTTATGATTATAATGGTTGAATATAAATTATAATGTTACTGATAAGGTTAATTTTATTTTTTAAGGAATTAAAGGTATATAATCTAGTTTATATTTCTACTTTATGTGTTCTTGAGTTTATTTTAAAATTGGAGTTTTGGTTAATAAATTTGTGGGTTACGATGTTATATATGTTATTGGATATTTATAATTTGATAATGGTCATCTAGAAACAAATTTTTAGAAATCAAATTCATGTATTTATACTAAAGAAGAGGAATTTGGATTTTTATTGTAATATGTGTTTTAGTGTACTTTGGGACTAAAGTTGATGATGAATTCGTGATGGAAACTTTAAATTGATGGATGATTGTTGTTCTCCTCTATAAAATGAAAACAACGCAACTTGAACGGATTGAATTGGTTAAGAAACGAATTCGTGCTGAATGAATACACTTAGCGTGTTGAAAATAGGAAAAAGTAGTATAAACAAATTAGAATTAGTATAAACCAAGTCCCACATCAACTAAATTGCGAACTTTACCCTTTGCTAAACCTATAAATAGAAGGGTTTGATCCTTTGTTTCATTCACTAACAATAAGGCCTCCAATTTTGAGAAAGGCTTTGTTGTGGGAGGACTTCTTATAAAGACCTCTTTAGTTAAATTTTGGCCTGAAAGTGCGTATTCAGTTTGTGGAACTCGTATTTTCGGGGCACGTGAAGTGCAGAGAACTGTAAGCTGTTAAACTGTTATTAGTAAACAACGATCAAGGAAAGTCTTTCAGTTCCTATTTGCTTTGTGAATTTGATGATGAACTGTTTGAAATCTTTATTGCAAATAGCATGGTGTGTTATACTAATGTTGAAAGTATGAAATGTTAAAGTCAAATTATGACTACGTTGATTGAGTAATGAATGTTGATTAAGTAAGGAACTCAATATTTATACTTGTTAATGTTAGTCCAATGTTTATGAGATATATATCGAGCATGTTATTATGTGTTATGTGATGCATGAAAACTGTTAGATTTTGTTGGGCTGTCGAGCTCAACCTTGCAAATAACCAATTTTACAGGTTAAAGATTTAAGGTAAAGTTATGTGCTATTGAAAGATATGAATCAGATGTGATACTTGAAGATTTATATACTTTGGTTGAGTTATTAATATTTGAACCATGTTTAAGGTTCCGAATAATGTATTAATGTTGAATTATAATATCGTTTTGCGATGTAAACTCTTGTAGTATTAAAATGATTATGAGACAGTTAGATGTAAAGGTTGAAGGTTTTGGGAATGAGAATAGTTTGTAATAGAAAATTTTAATTATTCCGCAAATTTTAATGGTTGTATTATCATTTAATGATGTAAAAATAGAGGTTGAATATATTGTTAATGACCGAAGTCGAGAATTAAATTGTATGAATTTTGGGGTCGTTACAATTGGTATCAAAGTTGATAGGTTAGAAACCTTAGGTAAGAGTACCTTAGGCTATAACCTTAGAGAAGAGAGATGAAGATAATGAACGAATAAGCTCAAATAGAGTTTGAACAATAAGAAGTAATTTAAGAAATTTATAAAGAAGTGATTAAAACATGCATGAGAGGATTCAAAGAAGAATCTCGCAGAGTTATAAGGAATATGAATGTGGAGTTACCCAACTCCAATAATAAGGATGTAAAGTGAAAATAAATAGACAATGTCTATAAAGAGAGAATGATAAAAAAGTTAAGAATAAAAAGTTATATTTAAGTATGGTACGATCGTACTCTTTAATAGTTGATGTATGGTATCTGGACTAAACGATTTCTTCATAGAGCGGAGGTATATATGAACTAACAACTCGGAACCTAGTTTGTTGGTTGTTTGTGGGAAACCACTCAGCGTACCATATTGAAACTGTTAGAGACTCGATGTGTACCACGTATAGAAAATGGATACGTATGGTGAAAATGTGGAACTCGAATGAAATGTTGAGCAATGTAAATGAAGTTATAAATTCTTAAAAGAAGAATTGTTATATAAACAAGAAAATTCAAAGAAGAATCTTGAAGTGATATAAAGATAAGAAATGGGAGTTACCTAACTACAATAGCCAAGATAACGAATAATGATGAATAGACAAAGCCTGTAAGATTAAAAGCATAAATGAAATCATAAATGATGAAAAAGGAAAGAAAGAGAATCGTAAAACAAAGCGATCACTAGTTAAGAAAAGAATTTTAAGGGAGATGATTATAGAATAAGATCACGACGTGATCTGTTTAAGTTATAAAAGGAAGATGGTCTGTAATGTTTGAATAATTATAGCTTGATGATATGAAGATGATGTACTATGATATAGTACGAGATAAACTCACAAGGAGTTATAGATAATGTGATACGAGGAATTCGTATAGAGCAAAGGGCAAGTTAAAAATAAGTTATGAGTAAGAAAGAGTTAGGTGGGATTTCAATTGAGTACTTATGTGATGGCTGAGTTGTACAAACCTTTGTATGAGCGAGGGTTTTGTGCTTGCACTCAGTTTATCACATTAATAATCATTGGAATGTTGGTGTTGCGCTGTCAATGTATATGTGGCGAAAAGGTGATTCTTTTCTCATGTGTATATTTGATAGTTAGAAACTATTAAGATTAGTTAGATATTATTATGGTTAGGTGCGAGTTCTTAAAACTAATGCATATGGTAAGTTCGTGACTCATAATAATATGGTATGTTTGGAACCCCTCAGCGAATGGATGCTTATGGTTTGACTAGGATAAGTTCTTAAACTCATATTATTGTGGCAAGTTCCTGAACTTCCAATGTGTAGTAATTTTGATGAATTATATTGGGGGTATAGGAAGATTGTAAGGTGAAATACAAGAATATTTAGTATAAGAGTATTGGTGGTGCTAGAAATAAAAAGAATTGGTTAAGTAATGAAGTAATGGAGTAAAGATTGAAGTTGATGGATACCTGGATATTCTAAATCTACTAGCTATACTAGACTTTCAAAATTTATTGGCTTAGTGCTGATGTTTGCACTTCTATTTTCTTGAAAAATATTGGATCAAATGATGAAACCAAAGAGTTTTAAAAACAATATCGTTATTCGTATATCTATCCTAATTGCTTCGGCTAGACAAAAATGATTTGAAATATATCAATGAATGGATGCTTATGGTTTGACTAGAATAAGTTCTTAAACTCATATTATTGTGGCAAGTTCCTGAACTTCCAATGTGTAGTAATTTTGATGAATTATATTGGGGGTATAGGAAGATTGTAAGGTGAAATACAAGAATATTTAGTATAAGAGTATTGGTGGTGCTAGAAATAAAAAGAATTGGTTAAGTAATGAAGTAATGGAGTAAAGATTGAAGTTGATGGATACTTGGATATTCTAAATCTACTAGCTATACTAGACTTTCAAAATTTATCGACTTAGTGCTGATGTTTGCACTTCTATTTTCTTGAAAAACATTGGATCAAATGATGAAACCAATGAGTTTTAAAAACAATACCGTTATTCATATGTCTATCCTAATTGCTTCGGCTAGACAAAAATAATTTGAAATATATCAAAATGTATTTTTTATATCATCAATGCATCATGGAACCTGGTGCAGAGATGATAAAAATGATGGAGTCATCAATGCAGTATTACTTAGTGTTGGATGTGATCTAAGGATCATCAGCCCACTATGGTATGATGTAGTATGATAAAATCACCAAATGACGGAATCCTCAAACGGACTGTAAATACAGTGCGGTATCATGACGTTATAAAAAGATTTTTGAGATTTTTATAAGATATGAGAATATATATATATATATATATATATATATATATATGTATATGTATATTTCGATTGATGTTCGAATTGTTGTAGAAGTCTATGCTCTTTGATTCAGCTAAACGAATATTGAAAAATGTTAATGAAATTCAAGTGTATCTTGAGAAGTTATGCCAAATCAAATTATTTTGGTGCGGATTCAGATGTTGAAAAGCTGAGATGAACAGCTCTATTATAGGGGAGTTATTTTACGTAATGCGTTTAGATGTTTGTGCACAATACATTGTATGAAGGGCTTATCCCCCTAAGTACCAGGAGTCCCTTATAGTCTTATGGCTGTTAAAGTTTAAGTTGAAAGAATACTTATAATTATGGACATATATGCATAGCGTTTAGATGTTTGTGCACAATACATCGTACGAAGGGCTTATCACCCTAAGTACGGGAGTCCCTATAGTCTAATGATTGTTAAGGTTTAAGTTGAAAGAGTACTTATAACCGTGGACGTAGTTCAAGGTCTTATGACCCCTCAATATGATTTAGAATCTTTTAAATTCCTGAGTTATTCATACTTGTAAGACCCCGAATTTTATGAAATAAAAGTATTCAATAATTACAATTCAGTAAATGGTTAAATTGATAAATGTTAAAGTTATGGGTGATATATGAATTTTTTTTCAAAATACACAAGTGGTTATAAAATATTCATTGTTGTCGGGAAATATTAGTTTGGTCGTGGAATATTCTTTCTGTCGGGGAATATTCGTACGACGGCGCAGCCATTTGTGGGCCACATAACAGAATAACTGTCGGGTGAAGAAAATGACAAATTTGAGTTTTTACAAATAACGGCGTAGTTGTTACCGTTAACACTGTTGGAATACCCGGTGGTTAAAATACAGTAATACGTGTTATTGCACAGTAGCACACGGTATTACATAGTATTTTTAAAATTATTGATTCTTACGTAAGAAGGCACTACTCAATAATTGTTACAGTAATTACTGTTCAATATTTTATTTTATTGATTCAATAATTGCTACGTTGAAATTTTATATTATTATTGTTCAATAATTGTCACTGCACAGTATTTCCCATTATCAGATCAATAATTCATATTATTTGAATAATATTATTAGATAACATTATTGGCCATGTCTAGAAAGTTCTGTCTAAGGAGAGGTTTGGTCACCTAATTACGCGCCAGTAAGGAGAAATTCTTATTGGAAAGCCCCCTATTTCCTGGGAACGGCCTGGTTGTCATAAATGTGATTCTGTAATATTATTTGTGAATAATTAATTATTGATTTATATGATAAGGAAATATTTATTTTATTTGGATATAAATGAGGGATATATTTTTGTGGTTAAAAATGAAGGAGTTAATGTTGAGGTGTTTTATCTGTATTTTTTGTCAAAACGGAGGTATTGAAAATCAAATTAGGATTTTTAAGATATTTTGCGAGGGTTATAATTTTAATCCGACCATTGGATCGTGGTAATTTTTGGATATGTTATACATATATAAGTTGAGTATATGTCCACAAATTTGAACCGTTAAAAATGAACGTATGATTTATTATGAATTTTACGAGATGACTGGTTCAGAAATTGTTGAATTTTCGGAGTTTATCATTTTGATGGAAAATTCTAGAATTGGTGGGCCCCACTCTTGGTTGGTGAATAAATGTGCTGAGATTTTTATTCAAATGTGGTGGGTGGGAATAGCAGCAGGTAAAGCCATCAGGTTGCATGTTAAGTCTGCTTCGGCGTGCTAACATTTTCCTATAAATAGAGGGCTAAGTTAGAATTAAAAATCACACCAGAAACAAGCTTTCTCTCTTTCTCTCTCTATATTATGAAGCATATTTTGTGAGTATTTAGATACTTTGAGAGTTGCTATTCAGTGCAAGTTTCCTTCGGCTTTGCATTCCAGTCAGAAATACTCCTCTTTTGAGGTAAGGGATAGTAAGGGATTTTAAAGGTTGTTATGTTTTTCAGTTTCGTAATTTTTCTGACCTTCAAAAATTCTAGAAAAATTTAAAATGATATTTTGATGAGTTTTCTTGATTGTGTCCAAAAATGGTGATTTTTGGATGTATAGATTAAGAGTTATGAATTTTATGAGAAAAGACTATTTTAAAAGTAATCGCTTATAACTCCTTGTGGTTAACTCCAAAATTGATGAAATTTTTATTGGGAGTACATGTATATGATAGGAGTATACTCTGTGAATTTCAGAATTTTTAGATAAAAGTACAATTTTTGATAAATGTCTAAATATTCGGCTGTTTTGGCCATATGAAAAATAGTAAATGACTTTTAAAAATTCTGAGAAAAATATATGTTCACTATGGGACTATATTATGCTAAATCCTAGAAAAAAAAATATTTTTGGAACTGATTTGGTATTTTTCATGAAAATAGTCTAGTTATGAGTAAATGAATTAAATATGTTTTGTGAAGAAAGAAAATTGGAAAATAGGATTTTATGGCTTGAGAATCCTATATGAGGTATATGCAGATTTTTGATGAGGGTTTTTGGTTATTGGTGATGAAATCTTATGAGTTTGGCATTTTAGGATAATTAAATGCATTATTTAGTAAAGTGTAAACAATTAAAATAAATTATTTATAAGTTTAAGAAATATTATTCTTTCAATATCATTATACCGAAATATTAGTATGTATTTTATTGTGGAATTTTTACCTTTTTGTGTCGAGTTACTATTCACGAGTTACTATTCATGAGTTATTATTCACTACAAAATTGGTTTCTTTTTCTAACCAAATTATACTTGATTTATGAATATTACTCTGGAGATTAAAACTATATATTGATTATATTGATTTTATTATCATATATAACATTTTTATAACCCTGATGTTGAAATTATCTTTCACTTGAGTGTAAAGATGGGTAAATTATTGGTATGATCGTGACTGAGGAATATCTTTGGCCTGTAGTGCAAAGATGAATTGTTAACTGGTATGATCATGACCATTGAATTTATAATTGAATATCTTTAGCTTAAGTGTAAAAATGAATTGATTAACATGGTTATAATTATTGTTTATATAATTCTGAATTGATTATATATTCTTTGAGATATTAATATATTTGACCTGTTGTGCAAATATGAACTATTGAGGAATATCTTTGGCCTGTAGTGCATAGATGAATTGTTGATGAATATCTTTGGCCCGTAGTGCAAAGATGACCTGTTGATGAATATCTTTGGCCTGTAGTGCAAAGATGGTCTGTTGACGAATATCTTTGGCCCGTAGTTCAAAGATGAAGTTATTAGTATGATTATGAACAGGAAATGTGATTTGGTGTAACCATGATCTTTGATGTTTTAGGTAAAGATAGGTGATGAAAATTATCTTCATCCTGGATGCGAAGATGAATTTAGAATTACAATTATGATTATAAGTTATTCATATAATTGTGAAAAAGAACTGTTGATTAATGTTACAGGGATAAAACATTATTGGTGGACTTTTAATGTGGAGAAGATAGTAGACTTTATGGTCAATTTGACTCTTCTAATGGTTTGCTCGTTCCGCTGCAACTATGGTTGAAAATTTTTATCATCTACCATATGTTCTAAATCTCTGATTTATTATTGTTGAAGCCTATTGATAATTTATTTATCTTTAGTCATGATATTCCTTACTGGGCTAGTTGTGCTCACCCTTCTGTTTCACAATTCCTTTCAGGTAATAAGAGTGTAGCTGGGTCGAGCGGGGGAATAGAACGGTGGTTATCATTTAGTAGTTATATTTGGTGAATCAAATAGGGTGAGGCAAACCCAACGTTGGAAGGGTATTTTGTCACTATCATACAAGATGTCTAATGATATACAACCTCGTGTCAACATAAGACAGGGATGTGCTCATCCACTTGCTGAGTATATTTACGAGCACTACTTATATAATCTTGGTGTTTGTTTGAATTATAATTCTCAATTAGAGACAGTGGAGATAATGATATGTCAAGAGAAGACTCCCCATTGAGAAGAATATGATAATAATCTTCTCGTTTTTCTTTGGGGTCTATTGGGTCAACCAAGGATAATTCTGTGGCCATATGATATCTATCACAACCTAGAAGCATGGCCTCCCATGTACGAAGGTTTCCTTGAGCACTTCCCGAAGATTCTAATTTTTAAAACAGTTTTTGACTATACCTTTATGTAAGGTGTCATTGTGAGGTGCTATCCACGGTTGGGACATGAGTCACATTTGGTATATATTTGTATCCAAACTCACAGCATATGTGTTGTTGTATTTTGTACGCCAATTATTGTAATAAAGTTGTAGTTGTTTTTTGTACCATGTATTTGGCGACTCAGAATAGGTTGGATGGAATGGACCTATTTTGGGGTTGTCACAATACTGCTTTCCAATTATTGAGCAATTGTGGAAGATTCTTGCTATTCTAAAAGGAGAATGTGGTAAGGATGATATTTCTTAGAAAGAAGTAAGTCGTAGAATGCGACACTGAATGATGAATATATTGAATAAGTGAGACAAGAAATTTTGAAGTGAGAAGAAGATGAGTTATCAAAGAATAATGTAAAACTTTTAATAAAAAAGTTTAATAATTGTAGAAAGATCTTTGTGGAAAGAAAGTGATTATAGAACCCAATGAACGAATAAAGTATTAACGTAAAATCTATTTTGATAGATTGAATGATTAAAGATTAATAGATAAAATTTCGAGGACGAAATTCTTAGAAGAAAGGGTAAATGCAATATCCCGAGTAAAATTTGAAAAAAGAATTGGTTAAGAAACCTAGTAAGAGAGGTTTCTTTGATTCCGAGGACGAAATCCTTATAAGGAGGGAATGATGTGACAATCCGAATTTTCATAAGTTATTAAAATAAGAATTTAATAACTAAAATTCGTATTATGAGGTATATATATTTTGAATTATGTGAGTTGGTGTGAAGATAATTATATATTCATATGTTGGAGAAAATGAGATTTAATAGTTAAAATTAAACTATTAAAGAAATTAAATAATATTAGTTAATTTAAATAAGTTGAAATTATATTATGAGATAATATAATTTTAATTGTTATGCCTTGTGGGCAATAAAAATTATTATGAGTTAAGTTTCATAAATAGTGTGAATAATTCACTTAATTAAAATAGTGAATTAATACAAGTATAATGGATTTAATAAAGTGAGAAGGTAATATATTGCATGAAAATATAAATGTTAGTATAATACGAGTAAAATATTTATTAAGCACATTAAATATTTTAGTTGGAAACTTTATGAAATAAAATGAATATTTATGGTATTAAATAAATATTTGATGAAAATTGTTATGGGATAATTTATTTAAATATGATAAAATAGATGAGATTTATACGTATTTTATTATGCGAGTATAATAGTGATATTCTAATTTAATTAAATAATTAAATTAGAGGAGTGAGAATTTGTTAGATAATGTTATGATTATAATGGTTGAATAGAAATTATAATTTTACTAATAAGGTTAATTTTATTTCTTAAGGAATTAAAGGTACATAATCTAGTTTATATTTCTAGTTTATGTGTTCTTGAGTTTCTGTAATGACCCTAAAATTCATACAATTTAATTATCGACTTTGATTGTTAATAATACAACTTTAATCTATCTTTACACATTATTCAATATTAAAATCATTAAAAATGCAGAATATTTAAAATGTTTATACATTTTCTTCTGTATTGCCCTAAATCGTAACATTTACATTACATCTCTTCGATTTAAATTTATATCATGAATCGTTACAACAAAATGACTATACAAAGTCTTATATCGTAAATAGATATCCAAATACACCGAATAGCTCAACTTACAATTCAACAACATGTTACAATCAAAGTATTAAATATATTTCTCATAAAACATAAGTAATCTTCGCGAATATGAATCTCTATAATTTACTTAGCACATATCCTTACATTTAAATCTTGACCTGCAACAATGGTTATTTGCAAGGTTGAGCTCGACAACCCAGCAAAATCTAACAGTTTTCATGTATCATGTGAGGGCCCCAAATCCAGGTCCCAATTCACCTCGGATCCGGTTCGATCATTCTATACAACTATTACTATTTACGGAAGATATAAATATAAATTGCTTATACATTAAACTTACATATTTTTCCCCAAGGTCGAGTAACCTTAACTTATACACAATTCATAACATGTCTAACACATAACATATTATTATACAATACTATTACCATCTAATCACATATATTAACTTTACGCTGGAACTGACTTGAACCTTTCCTTGTATCCGACGTATTCGCCTTAATCTGCAATGTTTATCATGATATAGCAAGGGTGAGCATAAGGATTGCCCTGCAAGTTTTAGTTCAATAATATAACGATATATCATGATTGAAAGAGTATGAACAATAAGCTGGCTATAATTTATCAATATAATTGAGAACTAGCAAGAACAAACTTTTGACTGAACAAGTATTAAACATGAACAAAAATATATGGACCAACTGGTAGTGAAGGTGATCAGCCTTTCATACCTGACTTATACATGCAATATGTACAGAGTACAATTCATGGCAACCAGCAATGATTAACCATAAGCTTATCCGAATGAAACACTCTTAGTAGAGTTAAGTAAAAACAAACTTGCCTGAACTGTTGATTACCGCTACGCAATTTATACGCTTTATCCGAAGACCTAATATTAGTAATATAGATCTCCAATATTAGAATAATATCATCACAGTATAATACTATTATATATATAATCATAGAATAACCTAAACACATAACACATAACCCTATCAGTCTATAACACACATAAGACTCGGTGTCAAGTCAAACTATTACAGTCTGAGTTGAACCCGACAAAGTTCTAACGTTCCGACAGTCTAGCCAGACAATTATTCGAGTCTAAGTTCAATTAAACTCTGACCTAACACTTAACAATTAACTTAAATAATTATATTAACGGTCAAAATATTTTTCATAGGCCCGTAATAATTTTTAAATAATTATTACTATTTAAACTGATTTTTCAATCATTACTATCATATTTATGATTAAATACTTTAATCTCATATATTAAAAGTGTTTCTTGAACACAAAGTTAAATACCAATCCAGCAATCCAAATTTGGAATCCAGCAAGCTGGATTCTAAATCTAATATCTGGATGGCCAATCCAGTAAACTAAAATGCAATCCAGCAAACTGGATATCACATCTAGTAATTAGATTGCAATCCAGCAAACTGGATTCAACATATTTTCAATTCAGTCAACTGTTTTTCAATCCAGCAAGTTGGATTCATCAGATTACTCAATCCAGCAAGCTGGATTCCATATCTTTAACTCGGAAATACCAAATCAATTTATTATTTTTCTATCCTTTGCCCAAACACATATACTTATATTTCAAACACAAAAAATATTTTTCCATAATTTTCCAACTTCCTTTAGTATTTTTCAAAAATTATTTTTAGTTAATCCCTTAAGAAATTAGCTACCTCGTGCTTAACTCTAGAAATTCCCATCTCTTGACACAATCTTATACATGTTAACGTGACACTCCACTTTGAATTTCGTGGCTATCGGAGTTATAGAACTCCAGTTATAGCGATTTTTGTCGAAAAATCACAAAAATTGAAATGGTCATAACTTGGTCATTTTAAGTCAGAATGATTTCATTTTTGGACAGTAGGTACTTTATACCATATATTTTAATGTCCCAAAGGCCGGAATTTATTGCACAATTTAAGTGGCCGAAATAGCCCTTTTAAATTTTTGGGCAGAAGCTAAATGGCGTTTTGCAGTTTTGGAGTCCTTTGCTAAAAATAGTTCATACGGAAATCTACAACTTCTTTTTCAGTGATTCCACTTGTAGATGTTAGAAAACTTATAGATCTAACTCTAAGACTTGACCACACTCAAAAATTCGAAATATAATAGGAGATATGATCAATTGAATTTCATGTTTCGTTTTCTCGAAAATCTGATTTTTAACCCTTTGTGGTTTCTAAGAAAACTTCTATGTTCTCACATAATAACCAACATAACACATCATAATACCTACTAATACAACATATAGCCATGATTCCACCATGACACATGATCTATTTCATCAAACAATCATCAAACACAAGATTAAACAATATCAAGACTAAGAAAATTAGGATTTTCTACACTTTGAAAATCTAGCTTCACTTTTCTTGCTTTTGATCTAACTTTTGACACTTAAAATGGATAGATCCACACATAAAATACTCTAAATCATGTAGATCTAAGAATTTTGAGTTTTGAAACATTAGATCTTTATTCCATCAAAATAACTTAAAAAGGATAACTTAGGTTTGGTTTTATACCTTTGATTTCTTGACATATCTTTTTCTTCCAAACTATGTGATGGATTTTGGATGGCATGGATGATCAAAATCCTCTTCCTTCTCTCTTGGGAGTTGCCAAAAATGACTCTCTCTCTCTCTCTCTCTCTCTCTCTCTCTCTCTCTCTTGTTTTGGTTTTTTATTAGCTAAGATAAAGTAATAGGATGAGAGAAAAAATGAAATGGTTTTGGGTGTTAGTAATTTGAGTAGATGTAATTTGCATATTTAAGTTTTTCTCCAACTAACCCACCGGTCATGTGGCCAATAATTCTCCACATTCTCCACCAATTCTCTCTTTCTCTCACACAATTACTAAATGATTGCTTGCAAGAATAAACATAAGTGTTGGTCAAATAAATAAGTGACACATGTGCTGGGTGAAGAGTTGGTAACCAAATAAAGTAACAACCAACACATTCTTCCCCCTCCTTTTTCCTTCTCTATACCATCCGGCCAATTGGCCTTGGATTGCCCATAATTGATTTTTTTTTATGTAATATTTATTATATCCAATGACTAAAAAGTCCCTCTTCAATTGGGCTAAAAGTTGGGCTTTCTATTAAATTGTTTGGGCTTGCTATTTAAAATAATTGGGCCATATCTTTAATTCTTTTGGGCTTCCCTAAATAATTCTTTGGAATTTCCCATAAAATATTTTGGGCCAAAACAAAATAACATATTTTCATACTTTTAATATTATCATTCCCTAATTATTTAATTAGAATTTTCATTTACTCTTAATAATTTAAATCATCATTCATGTACACTTAATTTCTTAACCTAATTAGTCTTACCTTAACAAGGTTATAAAATTCATTAATTGAGATATATAAAAATAAATCTTTTAGAGTTAGTATATATTTTAAACACCATACTTCTCCCATCCTAAAACTCTTAAGTTATTCAATTCCTCATTCCTAATATATAATTAGGATTATATTAGTTTCTTTTATTTGTTTATATAATAAACAAGTATAAATCATCACATAATATTCATATTCATTACTCACATAACTTTTAACCCGTGGGGTTTTATACTTAGCATTAGGGTTTTCAAATTAGGGTTTCATATAAATCGTAAGAATTTTCTAACAGAACGTTGACGTTCGTAATATATACCTAGGGTTTGTTGCAGATATCGTTTATCTGGTCAACCCTTGACCCTTAACGACATACTGTACACATATAATACCATATACACAGAACATATTCACATATACACTTAATCCTTAATAATTCACCTAACTCCTTCACAGAATTTTGAAATCCTCAAAATTCCTTCTCAAAAATATCAAACGCATACACTTATTTTCTGTCTAGGTTCTAATTTTGAACCTTAAATCAATTAATTATGATTTTAAAAATTTTCTAAATTCTCGGGTTGTCACACATCACGTAGCATATAATAACATGCTCAACATATATCTCATAAACATTGGAATAACATAACATTACATGCTACAGTTCATATAACAAGTATAAAGATTGAGTTCCTTACTCAATCAGCATGCTTTACTCAATCAACGTAGTCATAAGTTGACTTTAACATTTCATGCTTTCAACATATATATAACACATTATGCTCTTTGTAATAAAGATTTAAAACAGTTAATCATCAAGTTCGCATAACAATTAGGAACTGAAAGACTTGCCTTTATCGTTGTTTACCAATAACAGTTTAACAACTTACAGTTATCTGCACTTCACGTGCCCTACACAATTATATAACCATAGACATCAACTATTAGTCACATAGCAATGCATAGTAGTTATAATGTAAACTTTATTCTACATCTCATAACCCTTCCTATTATATATATGCAATGCACTAACATCCATTTCCAACATAACACTCAATTCTAGTTAAACTTGTTATTTTCAGTACAAGTCCTATGCTACTATATATATTTCTGAAACTCCAAGTGTTGACTTCACAACACTTATCTAACATTCATTGTGTACACCAAGTTCTAACGTAACACGTTCATAACTTATGATTTTCTTTACCACTTTGAATTTATCAATGACTCTGTTTTAACCACCTTAATACATGTTTATTACATTAACACATCACTAACTAAGTTATAATGAGCGTCCAAGGTCTGTAGAAATAGCAGACTTTATTGTCTGTGACTGGCTACTGGCGCGGCCGTGCCAGTTTACACTGGATTGCAGCGCGTCCGCGCAATACATCAGTTTCAGTTTTGCAGAACGTGATTCGACACAATTTTAGGCCAACTAACACGAATTTCACCCGTCAAACAGTGAATTTAACACACAATTGATATAGAACTATCACAAACATGTTTGCTAACATATTCCTCAACATAGAACAATTTAACAACAATTATACTAGTTTAATTTCCTCAAATTCCATGTTTTCATATGAAAACTCCATTTTTGACATCTTTTACAAGAATTATCACTGTGATTACTATTCTACACTGAATCACTTCGTTCAAACTACGTTATCTTAGTTTCTTAACGAACTAGCATAATCAAAACCCCATTTACAGTTTAACATACAAATTGACCACTAAAATTGGTACTTTTACAAGACATATGAGAAAATATTCACTGTCATTATTTTTTCTACTTTTAAACGAAATTAGCATACAATTTCCCTAACTAAACATAAACTTTGGCATTACAATTACTTACACTTGCAACAACTCAGTTTTTTTGCAACAATTCGAGAGAATTTAAATTCACAGAGTCTAGAAAATACATGACGTACAACATATTAAAACATATATGTATATTGAATACTAAGGTTATGAAAATACCTTCAATTTGCTAAGGCGATCCTTGCTAATCAACTGATAATCACTTTGAAATTCTTAGGTTTCCTTTCAATCTCTCTCAAGTTCTCTGTAATCTTAGGCTTAGAAAAACTAGAATGCGTATAACCCAAAACTGATAACCATGTACGCGTAATAATAAAAGAAAACTGATATGACCATAATAAGCCTAATCAGTTACAACATATAACGTATAGATTATAAATATATTATATTATTTATTTTATTTAAATTATTTACAAATTCAAAAAATAATAATCCAAAAGTCATACGGCTTTGTTCGGCAAAACCCTTTAAAGTTTAAAGACTTAATATATTTAAGCCTTGTTTGGCCAAAACTAAATTAACTCCTTTAATTTATTTTAATGAACAATTTAGTTTATAATTTATAATCACATATTATTTATTTGAATTTTCATATCCAATAATAATCGAATAAATTAATCACATACTATATTTTAAATAAATTTTCCACTTTAACAAATATCACAAAATTATAATTTCATTATAATTTTAATTAATAATTTAATATACCATCTTAAATTATTAAATCAGAACAACAATATAACATCTCATATTATATTACAACTCTCTAAATTATAAATTAATTTAATTTAGATTATTATCTAATAAATTTAGACTAACAACCACCACATCAATTAAATATTTATTCAAAAAATTTAACAATAAACACATCAAATAAATATCTATATAATCCAATAAATATTTAAAATTACAATCTGAAATTTTGGATTGTTACATCCTTTCCTCCTTATAAGGATTTTGTCCCCAGAATCACAACTCAAACAATCAAATCGTCATATTCTTCCCTTCTTACAAAGATTATGTCCCCAGAATCGAAGACATAGACTAAATAAATAACTCAGGGTACTATTAAACCTCACTTTCCCAATATATGAATATATATTTCTCTTTACACCAGATCACATATTTCAAAATATACAGCACATACATATACATACTCAAACTCAAAATATCTCGTAATAAGAATTTTAATTATTAAATTCATATTTTAATAACTTCTAAAAAATCGGGTTGTCACATCATTCTCTTCTTATAAGGATTTCATCCTCGGAATCACTGAAACCCTAGCTTACTCAGGTTTTCATCAAATCTCTTCGTTGAATAACTTTAACACTTTACCTTAATATAGGTTTTATATTTTCTACCCCCACCATTCTTGATAATAAATTTTTCTAAGTTTTTATTTCATAAATTTCACTTGAACTCAATTATATTTTAAGTATTATAAATTCTTTAACTCATTCATTTCCTCCTTATAAGGATTTCGTTATCATAAACACTTAGGATATTACATTCACCCATTCTTCTAAGAATCACGTTCTCGAAATTTTTATTTATTAATCTTCATTCATTCAATCTATCAACATAGCTCTTACGTTAATACTTTATTCATTCATTGGGTTCTATAACCACTTTTTTCCACAAAGATCTTTCTACAAATATTAAACTTTTCTATTAAAAATTTTACATTATTCTTTGATAACTCATCTCCTTCTCATTTCAAAATTTCTTTTCTCACTTATTCCATATATTCATCATTAAGTATCGCATTCGACGACTTACTTCTTTCTAAGGAATATCGTCCTTACCACATTCGCCTTTTAGAATAGCAAGAATCTTCCACAATTGCTCAATAATTGGGAAGCAGTATGAATAACTTAGGAATTTAAAAGATTTCAAATCATGCTGAGGGGTCATAAGACCTTGAACTACGTCCACAGTTATAAGTACTCTTTTAACTTAAACCTTAACAGTCATTAGACTATAAGGACTCCCGTACTTAGGGTGTTAAGCCCTTCGTACGATGTATTGTGCACAAATATTTAAACGCTATGCGTATGTCCATAGTTATAAGTAATCTTTTTACTTAAACTTTAACAGTCATAAGACTATAGGGACTCCTCGTAATTAGGGGGATCAACCCTTCGTACAATGTATTGTGCACAAACATCTTAACGCTTTCACGTAATCCCCTATAAAAGGGTTGTTTATCTCAGCTTTTCAACATCTAAATCCGCACCAAAATAATTTGGTTTGGCATAACTTCTCAAGAAACGCTTGATTTTCATAAACATTTGTCCGGCTGAATCAAATAGCTTAGACTCATACCAATAATTCTAATATCAATCGAAACATGTCTGGCCAAATTCAATTGGCAATAATTTATCTTTAAAATTTTGAAAATTATTTTATGAAGTCATGATACCGCACTGTATTTACAGTCTGTTTGAGGATTCCGACATTTTATGACTTGTCATACTACATCATACCATAGTGGGCTGACGATCCTTAGATCACATTCAACACTAAGTAATACTGCATTGATGACTCCATCATTTTTATCATCTTTGCACCAGGTTCCATGATGCATTAATGATATAAAATATATTTTGATATTTTCAAATCATTTGCGTCTAGCCTAAACAATTAGCATAGACTATTCTTTAAATAGTTCAAAAATCTTTGAAAATCAGTTTTAGTGATATCATATCTCAACAGGTAATGATGTGTCAGTGTCCCGAAGTCTACACATACACATTTGTCACCATGCGTTGAGAGTAAAAATTCATTTTATAAAGGCACATAGTGCGAATTTAGCTTGATGTCAAAAATTTTGAAGTGTAGCATAGCTAGAAGATTTGGAATACCCGTGCTTCCACCATCAACTCCACTTTCTATAATGATCCATTGCTTAATAGGTCTATCTATTCCTATGATCCTTAATACTCCATTCACACTTAATTATACCCAGTTCATCAAACTTACAGCACATTGAAAGTTCAGGACTTGCCACAATAATATGAGTTTAAGAACTTATCCTAGTCAGACCATAGGCATCCATTCGCTGAGGAGTTCAAAACATACCATATTATTATGAGTCACGAACTTATCATATGCATTAGTTTTAAGAACCACACCTAATCCTAATAATATCTGACTAATCTTAATAGTTTCTAACTATCAAATATACACATGAGAAAAGAATCACCTTTTTGCCACATATACATTGATAGTGCGACACCAACATTCCAATGATTATCATTGTGATAAAATGAGCGCCCATACAAAGATTTGTACAACTCAGCCATCACATGATTCCTTAATTGAAATCCCACCTAACTCTGTCTTACTCTTAACTTGCTCTTTGCTCGATACAAATTCCTCGTATCACATCATCTATAACTTCTCATGAGTCATCTCGTACTATTTCATTGTACTCCATCTTCATAGCATTAAGCTATAATAATTCAAACATTACAGACCATCTTTCTTCTATAACTTAAACAGATCACGTCGTGAAATTATTCTATAATCATCTCCCTTAAAATTCTTTTCTTAATTCGTGATTGTTTTGTTTTACGATCCACTTTCTTTCCTTTCATTTACGACATTATTCGTTATCTTGACTATTGAAGTTAGGGTAACTCCCATTTCTTGTCTTTATATCTCTTCAAGATTCCTCTTTGAATTTTCTTGTTTATATAACACTTCTTCCTTTAAGAATTTCTAACTTCATTATATTGCTCAATACTTGGTTTTCATCATACGTATCCATTTTCTATACTTGGTACACATCGAGTCTCTAATAGTTTCAATATGGTACGCTGAGTGGTTTCCCACAAACAACCAATAAACTAGGTTCCGAGTTGCTAGTTCATATATACCTCCGCTCTATGAAGAAATCGTTTAGCCCAGATACCATACATCAACTATTAAAGAGTACGATCGTACCATACTTAAATATAACTTTTTATTCTTAACTTTTTTATCATTCTCTCTTTATAGACATCGTCTATTTATTATCACCTTACATCCTTATTATTGGAGTTGGGTAACCCCACATTCATATTCCTTATAACTCTGCGAGATTCTTCTTTGAATCCTCTCATGCATGTTTTAATCTCTTCTTTATAAATTTTTTAAATTACTTCTTATTGTTCAAACTCTATTTGACCTTATTCGTTCATTATCTTCACCTCTCTTCTTTAAGGTTATAGCCTAAGGTACTCTCACCTAAGGTTTCTAACCTATCAGCTTTGATACCAACTGTAATGATCCCAAAATTCATACAATTTAATTCTCGACTTCGGTCGTTAACAATACAACTTTAATCTATCTTTACATCATTATTCAATATTAAAATCATTAAAAATGCGGAATATTTAAAACTTTTATACATTTCCTTCTATATTGCCCTAAATCGCAACCTTTACATTACGTCTCTTCGATTCAAAGTTATATCATGAATCCCTACAACAAAATGACTATACAAAGTCTTATATCGTAAATAGATATCCAAATACACCGAATAGCACAACTTACAATTCAACAACATGTTACATTCAAAATATTAAATACATTTCTCATAAAATATAAGTAATCTTCGTGAATATGGATCTCTATAATTCACTTATCACATATCCTTACCTTAAAATCATGACTTGCAAAAATGGTTATTTGCAAACTTGAGCTCGACAGCCCAGCAAAATCTAACAGTTTTCATGCATCACGTAGTATATAATAACATGCTCAACATATATCTCATAAACATTGGAATAACATAACATACATGCTACAGTTCATATAACAAATATAAAGATTGAGTTCCTTACTCAATCAGCATGCTTTACTCAATCAACGTAGTCATAAGTTGACTTTAATATTTCATGCTTTCAACATATATATAACACATCATGCACTTTGCAATAAAGATTTAAAATAGTTAATCATCAAGTTCACATAACAATTAGGAACTAAAAGACTTTCCTTTATTGTTGTTTACCAATAACAGTTTAACAACTTACAGTTATCTGCACTTCACGTGCCCTACACAATTATATAACCATAGACATCAACTATTAGTCACATAGCAATGCATAGTAGTTATAATGTAAACTTTATTCTACATCTTATAACCGTTCCTATTATATATATACAATTCACTAACATCCATTTCCAACATCACACTCAATTCTAGTTAAACTTATTATTTTCAGTACAAGTCTTATACTACTATATATATTTCTGAAACTCCAAGTGTTGACTTCACAACACTTATCTAACATTCATTGTGTACACCAAGTTCTAACATAACACGTTCATAACTTATGATTCTTTTTACCACTTTGAATTTATCAATGACATATCACGGTTCTGTTTTAACCACCTTAATACTTGTTTATTACATTAACACATCACTAACTAAGTTATAATGAGCGTCCAAGGTCTGCAGAAATAGCAGACTTTACTGTCTGTGACTGGATACTGGCGCGCCCGCGCCAGTTTTACATTGGATTACAGCGCGCCCGCGCAATGCATTAGTTTCAATTTTGCAGAACGTGATTCAACACAGTTTTTAGGCCAACTAACAAGAATTTCACCCACCAAATAGTGAATTTAACACAAACAATTGATATACAACTATCACAAACATGTTTGCTAACATATTCCTCAACATAGAACAATTTAACAACAATTATACTAGTTTAATTTCCTCAAATTCCATGTTTTCATATGAAAACTCTATTTTTGACATCTTTTACAAAAATTATCACTGTAATTACTATTCTACACCGAATCAGTTTGTTCAAACTACGTTATCTTCGTTTCTTAACGAACTAGCATACTCAAAACCCCATTTACAGCTTATCATACAAATTGACCACTAAAATTGGTACTTTTACAAGACATTTGAGAAAATATTCACTGTCATTATTTTTTCTACTTTTAAACGAAATTAGAATACAATTTCCTAACTAAACATAAACTTTGGCATTACAATTACTTACACTTGCAACAACTCAGTTTTTTACAACAATTCGAGAGAATTTAAATTCACAGAGTCTAGAAAATACACGACGTACAACATATTAAAACATATATGTATATGTAATACTAAGGTTATGAAAATACCTTCAATTTGCTAAGATGATCCTTACTAATCAATGATAATCACCTTGAAATTCTTAGGTTTTCTCTCAATCTCTCTCAAGTTCTCTGTAATCTTGGGCTTAGAAAAACTGGAATGCGTATAACCCAAAACTAATAACCATGTATGCGTAATAATAAAAGAAATCTGATATGGTTATAATAAGCCTAATCAGTTACAACATATAACATATAGATTATAAATATATTATATTTATTATTTTATTTAAATTGTTTACAAATTAAAAAATTAAAAATCGAAAAGCCGTAAGGCTTTGTTTGGCAAAACCCTTTAAAGTTTAAAGACTTAATATATTTAAGCCTTGTTTGGCCAAAACTAAATTAACTCCTTTAATTTATTTTAATGAACAATTTAGTTTATAATTTATAATCACATATTATTTATTTGGATTTCCATATCCAATAATAATCAAATAAATTAATCACATACTATATTTTAAATAAATTTTCCACTTTAACAAATATCACAAAATTATAATTTCATTATAATTTTATTTAATAATTTAATATACCAACTTAAATTATTAAATCAGAATAATAATATAACATCTCATATTATATTACAACTCTCTAAATTATGAATTAATTTAATTCAGAATATTATCTAATAAATTTAGACTAACAACCACCACATAAATAAAATATTTATTCAACAATTTCAACAATAAACATATCAAATAAATATCTATATAATCCAATAAATATTTAAAATTACAATCTGAAATTCTGGATTGTTACAGTTTCTTTTAAAATTGGAGTTTTTGTTAATGAATTTGTGGGTTACGATGTTATATATGTTATTAGATATTTATAATTTGATAATGGTCATCTAGAAACAAATTTTCAGAAATCAAATTCATGTATTTATACTAAAGAAGTGGAATTTGGGTTTTGATTGTAATATGTGTTTTGGTGTACTTTAGGACTAAAGTTGATGATGAATTCGTGATGGAAACTTTAAATTGATGGATGATTGTTGTTCTCCTCTATAAAACGAAAACAACGCAACTTGAACGGATCGAATTGGTTAAGAAACGAATTCGTGCTGAATGAATACACTTAGCATGTTAAAAATAGGAAAAAGTAGTATAAACAAATTAGAATTAGTATAAATCAAGTACCACATCAACTAAATTGAGAACTTTACCCTTTGCTAAACCTATAAATAGAAGGGCTTGATGCTTTGTTTCATTCACGAACAATAAGGCCTCCAATTTTTAGAAAGGCTTTGTTGTGGGAGGACTTTTTATAAAGACCTCCTTAGTTAAATTTTGGCGTGGAAGTGCGTATTCAGTTTGTGGAACTCGTATTTTTGGGGCGCGTGAAGTGCAGAGAACTGTAAGCTATTAAATTGTTATCAGTAAACAATGATCAAGGCAAGTTTTTCAGTTCCTATTTGCTATGTGAATTTGATAATGAACTATTTGAAATCTTTATTGGAAATAGCATGGTGTTTTATATTAATGTTGAAAGTATGAAATGTTAAAGTCAATTTATGACTACGTTGATTGAGTAATGAATGTTGATTGAGTAAGGAACTCAATCTTTGTGATGCCCCCAAATCCGCGTACCTTCGAACCTCGTACCAGTCCGCCACGATACTACTATCGTCAAACTATTTATATATTTTATTCATAACTTAATGAATATAGCTTTGCTTATTATAATTTAGAATAAAAATTCATTCCATTTCCAAGATCTGTAAATCACCCCAAACTTTTATAAGTGTCTAATCTTGGTCATTTACCATTCTTGACTTATATCATATTCAATGTTATAAAAATAAGCGGAATAATTTAAACTTTTTCAATCTCCTTAAAAAATAAATCTTTTATTGATATCTAAACTTCAATCAATTATATAACCTTGAATCAAATTATATTATGATTCAATCTATTCGAATTACTGTATAAACTTTTACATCTCAATTCGAATTACTCTATGTATAACATAGTATAACTTAACATGTATTACACATCATAACTACTATCTTGTACATCTCCTAGAACATAAACATGGTTCAATTGTATATATGTAAATAAATGAATCAATCTCCTTTGATACTATTGAACTATATCAATCATGTAACTCGAAATCTTTACCGTGAGTCCTTAACCTGCAAAAGTTACTATTTGCAAGGGTGAGCTTGACAGCCCAGCAATTCTAACAGTTTTCATGCAGCACATATCATATAATAACATATTCAATTCATGCATTCATAATCAATTAATATTTACTACGCATGTTATTTCGCATATAACAGGCATATAAGTTTACTTCACAAGTATATCATCAAAGATCAATTTTCACATTTCATACATACCTCATATGCATTTCATATATAAACATCAACATTCTCATAGCATAATATAGCTCAACTAACAGTTATAGAATTCATATATCAAATAAGAACTGAAAGACTTGCCTGATTCGTAGTTTATCAACTACGACTTAACTACTTAAAACTTATCTGCACTGCGTGTATTCCTACACAGTTATATATTCATGGATTCATATCCATTAGTCATGCATTTCATACGCTCTTAATATAATAATAAATATTACATCGTTTCCTAACTAGGTTTGAAAAACCTTCGTTTCACTTTCTCATCATACTCTAAGAATAGCTAGGCATGTATAGGTATATCTTAACCATCCGTACTCGACATCAACATTCATATACATTTATCACACACTTGACTCGCTATGTGTTTGACACATGTTTAAAGTTTATAAATATGTGATCTACGTCGTTCATATTCAAACTACTTAGTTCTACAATGATTTATTTCAATCAATAAAGCTTAACAACTTACTTTAACAAGATTCGATGATATAAGCTTTTAAACCATATTTTGGTACTAATATGCCTCCACTAGCATGCTTCACATGTACATAGTATAGTTCATTATTTGAAGACATATTTTAAACCACACTTGAAAGGTCCAATTCATGCTTAGCTAGATGATGAACATATCCGTCATGTCTAAAGGCATAAGGCATTCAAGTTCACTTTTAAAAGTCATTGTAGGCTAAGGTCAAGCGACTAGGTGCAACTTTTAATCTCATTTCATAGCTAACTAAGCCATGTATATATGTTATCATGTTTAGAACTTTAAGTACACAAGTTACTTTAAGTTCGTTCTTAAAGTTTCAAGTTTTCATTAGAAATCATTTTCAACTAAGCTATTGTAAGTTGATAATAAGTAAAGTAACTTTAAATCACTTCTCATTCTTAAGTGTACTCATAACTCAACAAGATGTATGTGTGAAATATCATAACTTCAAAGACTCAAGGTTCGCCAATATTCATTTTTCAAAACTCCAAGTTTATTTTCAAAATACATAATAAGTCATGCTAAAGCATTCTATTATGAGTAAGGTAAATCTTAGTTATATGACATGTCTATTATCATGCATATTTATGTTTTATTACTTAGAATAACATATTTCATCGTCGGGAGCACTATACTTGCGTATGTGCTCGCTCGACGCCCTCCGATGGCCTTCGATTACGTAACAGTTACTAAGATGACTATTTTTACCTTCCTAATGACCACAAATTCAAAAACGTAAAGAACAAAAGTTGTAGGTCTGTTTGTTCTCTTTCCGGATCATCTTGAATCTCCTTAATCGGAGTTCGTATGAAAATGTTATGCCCATTTTAGTAAACCATGTTCTGTCAGATTTTTTTCAACATCTGTAAACCAGACCACCCCCCGCCGGGGCGGGGGTCTTGCCTTAAAAATAGCCCACCGGGGCGGGCCTAGCTGCTGTAACACGAAATTTCCTTCCCTATTATGAACCATTATGCAAAAATTTCTTTTTAACCTTTATAATTTGAGTTATACATGTCCAAATTAGTTCATTTTCGATTCTATGGGCTGTAACTCATAAAACTACAACATACCAAATACCCATCAACTAACATAAACATTAACTAACCCAAATATGAATTTACAACTCATGTTCATGCTAATTGTTCATGTTTTGACAATTTAGCGAATTCGTTCACTACGAATTCGTTTCTCAACCAATTTGATTCGTTTAACTTCCGTTGATTTTGTAGTTGATTATATTAAAAATATCTAACAACAATTCATAGATTATAACAATCTTTAGCCATCAATTTTGTGACTCAAAAGTGACTTTTTCTTGTTATTTCTAAGGAATTCAAGTTTTAGGAATCAAAAGCATAAACATTAGATTCATTACCTCTTAATGGCTTCAATTTGCTATCTATAGCACTCCAAACCTCTGCTTGCTCTCAATACTACTTAACTTCCATAACCAAATTCTCAGCAACTTAAACAAACGGGAAAGAGAAGGAGGAGTCCCTATTTGTAAGAAATTCATTATCCATACAATACCTTTGCCCAAAGATTTAAACTAAGGTGAAGAAGAAGAAGCCATTGGATGATGAAGAGTTGGTTACCAACTCCTTCCCCAGCCATTCTTTCCTTCATCATCAACCAATCTAGCCATTGTTCAGTTTAAGCAATAGAGGAGTAGGCCATTGGCCTAATCACGTGATAAGGGAAGAGAGACACTCATATTGGGACAACTCTCTAATGCTCAACATTTAGACAACCCCTATTAACATACATGGGTTATTTGATATTTGTCCCCAAATGAGCCTATACACCCAATCATACATTACACATAGAATTTATATAATCCATATACATTTGTGTTAGTCCCAATAATATTTTAATTGGGCTAATTATAAAATAGTTGGATATTTTCAACCCATTATTTTCCATAAAATTTATCATCTTAAATATACCCAATTATCATAATGATAATTAATATCAATTATTTATTAACTGACCATTTATTTTCTCTTAATACTTCCCATTAATGCTCTCTTGGATTTAACTCCACTAGTTATGCCACACAAGACATAACTATGTAAACTTAGTAATTAATAGTCCACAAGCTTATAATAATATAATCTCACAAAATAATATTATTCTTAACTTTACATCTTATAATATGGTCATGGAAGTGATCTATTGCACCATGTTACATTTTATTATCTCACTTGTACATAATGCTAACATACAAGCCTTTATACATATATATTCAAATACTTCCTATATTATATAGTTACCATTGAAGTGTCACACTTCATTTCATATCATATAGATGTAGCTACTATATAATATATATTCATTGCACATACAGATTAATTCCTTCAATTATTCATTCATTAAATTATTTGATGAATGTTTATTCCTTCACTTTGCCACACTAGGCATATCTCACAAGCTCGCTTATCCTTATTCTCATTACTTATTCATTTCCCACCACATTACTATAATCAAAATTATGTACTTTGTCATAACATAGCATAAGATGTTTTTATCATGTTTTCTCTAAATATAGGAACTAATCCTAATAAAACGATTTACTCATTTTTTTCAAGATATTACTCTTAATATAATATCTATGTATTATTAAAATATTTACATGCACGACATGCGTACATACTATATATAGAAAATAAGTTTGTCTTATTATGATAAATTGTTTCTATTAACTTATATAGCAAATATGTTTTTAATATATTTACCATATTACTTACTCACACACATTACCTCGTACAAAGCTATGTAAGGTAATATCAAAATAATATTCCCCCTTTTATTAAAATAATCAAATGCTATAATTTATTTTAATATCCTTTAGTAAAAATATACTATAATCATTTCTCTTTCCTTTCTATAGATTGCCTCAACACAATTTTTTTAATCTATACATTTAACCATAACTCAATATTAATCAATAAATCTCCAACCAATATTTATCTAAAGATATATCGATTTCCTTCTCTCGTCAACAACGTACATATATACAAGTCTAAACCTAACACATATCGAGTCTTTAATAGTATTCAATATAGTATACTGAGTGGTTTTTCACAAACAACCAACAAATTAGTTTTCGTCTCGTCTACCCTGTTTTCACAGTGAGTTAGATCAGTTACTAATTCGTATATATCTCCGCTCTCTGAAGGAATTGTTTAGCCCAGCTCTTATACATCCACCAGTAAAGGGTACAGTTGGACTGTCTTAGACTTGATACTTACTCGTACATACTCAAGAAATTAGTGATTATCAAAGATATTTAATGTCACTAACTTAATATGATAAAATAATTTCACATAAATTATTTAATATCGAAAGATATATTTCTATACATCTTCTTTACTTCAAATAACTCGCCTCTTCAACAAATAACAAATATATAATAATTGTGACACCCCCAAATCTGGCCACTTCAATCCCACAGATTTGGTGTTCACTGTCCAATTAAATCATAACTAACTACCCATGTCCAAAGGATAAAATTAAACTCAAAAGTTAAAATAATAAATCTCCCATTAGAGGGTTACATAATCTCAAATAAATCCCAGGTCATCTAACCTTTATTACAATCACCAGCGAAAAATTAAAACATGATTATAATTAAATCCATTACATAAGCTTCATAAATAAAAATATAAATTAAACGTTGTCGTCTAATCAAGCACTTTGTCCTTAACCTTGCTTGTAGAAAGCTTTTCAAACTTCATAACTTCATCTGCATTATTTTGTGCAAGAGTGAGCAAACAATTGCTCACAAGAAGGATAATATACAATAACGTTTTATGAATGACAATTAACTGAGCTTTCAATGGTAAAGTATTCTTACCATAACAAGAAACTTTAATTCAACAGCAATGAGTTCAAAGGAATAATGAACGTTTAAGTTAACAATAGATAACAACATCAAAGAATATACTGAGGGTCACAAGACCACGAACTCTATTCTAGGTTTACATGTATTTCTACTTTAACCTTTAACAGTCTAAAAGACTATAATCATCATCTATGTCCTAGGTTCACAGGTGTTTCTACTGTAACCTTTAACAGTCTAAACGACTATATGGATCATCATCTCGTACTCCAGGTGATCAGCCCTTTGTACTTGTATTGCGCAAACATTTTAACGCTATTGCGTATTTCAAAAATAATCCCTTAATAATAGGGTTGTTCATCTCAGCTTAGACCATCAGGTTCCGAACCAAATGAAGTTTGATTGGGAATTAGCTTTCAAGGAATTCTAGATCTTTAGAATACTCATCAACCAAGTACTGGCTGAATCAGATAGAAACAAATAACTATTCAAGAGTTTAATTATAATATCTTTATAAACAAGGTATATCGATGAATCTATAAGAGCTAGAGTATTAACAATTTCTAAATTGAACAAATGTTATCATCGACAACATGCTTTCAAAATTTGTGTGAGTACATATGCAAATCAAAGGAAGTTTGGTTTGGGTAGACTTCAAGGGTAATTTAGAGTTTAGAACATTTATCAACTAAGGATTAGTTGAATTGGTAAAGAATCGCTAAGCAACTTAGAGTTCGGTACAATAACGTAAGATAGTACAGTGATACTGAAGAACGAAGATCAAACAACAGTTATTAGTAGCTGAATAAACACACTTCTTACAATAATAATACAGACTTTGAATAAAGAGTTAAAGATTAACTAACTTGCTCAACAATAAATGAGTACAAACTTTGAATAACCAAGGTAATCTCGATTGGAATAAAGAAACAAAGATTAACTAGCTTGCTCAACAATAAATGAGGGTTAAAGAACTTGCATGACAATAAATCGTTAAACAAGGGATTATAAATAGAGAATTTGCATAAGTATAACATAACAATGAAAAGTAACCTTGCTGAATAATAAAGTAGCAAAGGTTAGGGAACTTGCCTCGTGCATAGGTTAAACAATCATTACTCACGTTCACCACAAGTCCTACACATACCATATGTAATGACAATACACATTAGTTACACTAATATTAGTTTCATATAACTTCCTAACAATATCACATCTTTTCATGAACATCACTATTTAGCTTTATTACAACTGCTTAAGTGATCAAGTCATTGCACCACATACACATTAACAACTTGATACAACATCATATTACATGTCCAACATGTTATCATTAAGTTATACTAATACACAAAGGGTTGCACTTGCATTCGTGCATCCCGACGCCCTCCGATTGGCTCTAAATACACAACAGTCCTAAAGATGGCCATTTTGACTACTGTTACAAACCTCAAATTAAAAAACTTAAAGCATAAAAGTTGTAGGTATATTCGTCCTCGTTCCGGATCATCTTGAATCAACTCAATCGGAGTTCGTATGAGAAAGTTATGGTCATTTTACTACAAAAGGTCAAAACTGCCCAACTCATACAATTTTTCCGGCGCCGGGGCGCGGATCAGTGGCACCGGGGCGCGAGTACTAGCGCCGGGGCGCGAGCTACTGGCCCATTTTTTGCGTTGGGGCGTGAACTTTGGCGCTGGGACGCGAAATTTGGTGTTGGGGCGCCGAAACTCAGAGAACCCAACGACGAAGAACAGAACAACTAAATTTTGTACTAAATGATACTGCTAACATCTAAATTTACATGAATAACTACCATAATTTACCCATAATTATAACCAATTATTCAGATACTAATTAACAACGACTAAACCAAGATTTTAGAAAACTTAAATTTTGAAAACACGGTTTTAAAAAAAAATAAAACTCCATAGTTGATAACACAGTAAACACTGTGAATTCATTAATAGATCAAAATACTCTATTCAACCTACGTTCCGTTCATATCTCAATGAAATACCATAATCAAACATCAATTTACAGTTTCACAACCAAATTGGCCATTAAAATTGGTACTTACATGATTACATATGGAAACATACCAATAATACATATACTGACAAATTTTCTTCCTACTGTAAACGAAATTTGCATGCGATAATTGTTTAAACACCATATCCAATCACTATAAACATATATAACCCCCATAACTTAATTACATAACAACTATTCGGAAGAAATAGAATTCACAGGGCATGAGGTGCAAATCTCGCCAACTCGTTGAATTTGGCAGCATATTCAGACACCGACATGTTCTCCTGCTTCAGTTCCAGAAACTTGACTTCCATCTGAGCTTGCATACTTGGCAAAAAGTAGTTCTCAAAGAACAATTCCTTGAATCTTGTCCAAGTCACTACGACTGTACCAGCTCTAGTCTGATTAGTCTCTCGCCAGTAATTGGCTTCTCCCTTCATCAAGTACGTTGCAAAAGCCGTCTTTTGCTCTTCCGCCACCCTAGTAATAATGAATGCTTTCTCCATCTCCTTCACCCAGGTTTAGGCTTCAATCGGATCGGTGGTTCCTTTGAATTTTGGCGGTCCCACCGCTTTAAAGTCCTTAAAATTCGCCAATCTGTCTGTTGGCTATTCTCTCGCTCTTCCTCTTGCTGTTGGCGCTCTATTCCCCATAGTTTCGGCTATCATATTTGTAAAATTCTGCATCGGGTCAGCTTGACCTTCTTTATTATTCACTGATTGTTCTTCTCTTTGATTTCGATTCTGTCCTCTAGGCAGCATGATCTGATTTAAAAAAAATTTACATTAATTCTCTTTCTCTACACATTCTTAATACAATAAGAATTCAACACATATTTCTTATATAATCGCATATTTATTTAAATAGCACATAGTACATTTATTACTTAACACATATTACTATCCCTTTTTAAATAAATCATAGGATTAACAACACAACTTTACACAGAAAGTTGCAATTCTTCAACTTTACACAAAAAGTTGCCATTTTTCATTTTTCACATAACTATTACCAGTTCGTCAAACTTACCACACTTATAAGTTCAGGAACTTGCCACAATTATATGAGTGTATGAACTTATCCTAGTCAGACCTTTGGCGTCCATTCGCTGAGGGGTTCAGAAATATTTCATATAATTATGAGTCATAAACGTACATGTATGAGTTTTAAGAACTCACAAATTTATCTTAATCTTATATTCATATAGAAAATAAAGATTTTATTCATACAAACATATATATTTACATATGTTCAAACATCGTTCTCGATATTACAATACTTAATATCATAATCTTCTACCAAAAGATATTAACGCTTAAACTTAAGCTATCTACCGTCCACTTCCTTCACCAATCTTCTTCTTGTTGGGACACTTATTGAATCTGTGACCCGTTCTCCCACATGAATAACACTTCCTCATATTCGGCTTAAGATAATGTAGGGAAATATGTCCTTCCTGCTTACAGTTGAAGCACACGTTCTTCCACATCGTGCACACTCCCGCGTGAGTCTTTCCACACTTGCTACAGACTTGCTTCTTCTTCGGGTTTGACTTTTCAGAATTAGGGCTGTCGTTGTCCCTTTTTCGCTTATTCTTGCCTTTCTGCTGCTTGATTGTTCCTTCAGACGATCCACCACCTTCAGTCTTCATCCTTTCCACCTGCGCCTTCAGCTCGTTCCGTTCTGCAGTCATTTCAAGTAACGCTCGCTCCGTCTTCCATAACTCCTCCAAGAGAAATACCTTACTCCGGAGTTCTTGAACTTCTGCAGATAGTTGATCTTGTTCTCCAACTTTGATCTTATTCCTTTTCTCCACCTTAGCTTCTTCAGACTCCGCATCCTCATCACCAGTCAGATACATCTCGGGATAATCGTCATGATCACTTCCCAGATTGACCATAGGTTCAACTTCTCCCACCTTCTCAACTGATTCGCTTTGCGCTGGCACCTCGACTACAGGCACCAGTGCAACAGCCGCTAGCATCTCCGCACTCATTTCATCTTCTCCAAACATCCTACAATCAGTTTAAATAACTTGATTAGTACATCATTAGTACAAACTTCTCACACTATGTGTTCGCATATCTCACTATTGATGCACTTTGGCAATCCCTCACTTAGAACTCTAAATGAGTATTCTCTATCTCTCGCTTATGGTTATAATCCTAGGGTTTTCTCCACCCCACTTAAGGTTTATAACCTACAGCTTTGATACCAACTTGTGACACTCATGGTACTTCTAACCATAGCACCCCACAGTGAT
Organism: Panax notoginseng; assembly: GCA_016801055.1. Classification (NCBI taxonomy): domain Eukaryota; kingdom Viridiplantae; phylum Streptophyta; class Magnoliopsida; order Apiales; family Araliaceae; genus Panax; species Panax notoginseng. Next base: position 78,368,285 of record CM029014.1, read on the forward strand.
ACCTATCAACTTGCTACCGACTGGCTCGGCGTCCCCTATGGAAAGTCTGCCTTTGGTGCCTTCCCTTAAAGGGATGTCACTAGCAAAAGGCTCGGGGCTCTTCACAAATTCATGCTTATAGCTTTAATACCAACCCCCAAATCCGGGTTACCTGACCCCCCGAGTTTGGTGCTCACGATCCACAATATAAATAACATTTAACTACCCATTTAATTATAAATAGGAACATACACCTCATTAACTGATATAGTTAATACATTACCCCAGGTTCTCTAACCTTAACAATACAATCATACCCTTTAGTTATACAAAAAGGGTTTATAAATACAACATAATAAATAAGTTCATTATAACTATGCTATCACTATGCCTTTGCCTTTATCCTTCACAGCACCTCCTGCCACTTCGTCCCTAGCTGAAAAGTTTTATTTAGCAAGGGTGAGCAACGAATTTGCCCCGCAAGTTAAGACATACAATGAATGTATAAGAATCAATAATAATAGACTATCTAATTTGATAGAATAATACCAAAGTTCGGGGAACTTTGAAATAGCTAAGCAATTCTTTAATTAGCTAACAAGTCTTCTCGCATTCTAAGCAACACAATAACCTGATAATGAAATAGTACAACGCTTTCAAAATTTCTACGATATTCAAATGAATAATCAAGAATTAATTCTACGCAATAATAAAGTGGAATATTTTCCAGATTTATGCTTAGCAATCCATTGGATCTTGAACTTCTCTTCTCGAGTAACTATCAAAGATTAGACTTTGATATACCCAGGTGTATCAGATAATCATAAAGATTAATCTATACCCCTCTGCAAGTACTTATAGCGGCCAACTCCTTGTACCCTATATTATGCATAATACTCAAAACGCGCGCAAAAGCCGATATACGACCAAATATGTTCCCTTTATATAAAAGGTTGTTCTTCTCAGTCTTTGAATCAGAATTTGATTTAACAACGAAATACAATGATTTCAATATCTAATCACTTCTCTTCTCTTCTCAAACCTATCAAGTTTTCTTTTCCGATCTAGCTGAAACAACTGGCATTGATCTATCAATAATAATTGAATTCTCTTCTCTTCTTGAACCTATTAAGTTCTAACAAATGTTCGTCTAGCCAAAAGAATTAGCTAAGACATGTTTCAATACGATTAAACATTATATAGAATTTAACTATACTATTTGAAATCAATAATAGCTTCTACGGATGTGAATATCCAACAATAATTATTCTACATGTATATTCTCAGAATCACTAATTCAATTTGAATTAATAAACATGCACTAACTGCGAATAATCAACAATAATTTCTTGGACATGGTCTAATTAACAATAATTAACCACCATAATAATTGAATGAATATAATTCAAGGTTGAGTTAAGGAAACTTGCCTTCTCCGCTGATTACTGCTACACAATAAACTTATTTGCGTTTGAAAGACCTATAACCAATAATATCGGTTTCACAATTAGCACAATAATTTATAACACGTAATACTGTAGTTCACAGTTAATCTTTCTCCTAGGCACATTATCACATAGCCACATCAGTGTTCATAACCTATATAAACACCTATCAAGTTTAACTAGTTCGGTCTGGTTGAACTTCGGTTTATTTTCGATGTGCTGGTCACCCTATCCGACAATTTACACATTTATTGTCAATTAAACTTGGTCTCTAAGCTTCAATATTATTTTAGATAAATCAAATATCGTTTATAATATTTTTTCGAAAGCTTTTAATAATTTTCTAATAATTATTATAATTTATAATAATTTTTCAAACACCGTAATTATTTATAAATGATTTAAATACTAATTAATTCTATTATCATTAATATTTAATAATATACAAATATTAATGAAATACTTATCAAAATATTAAAGTTATTGTTAATAACTTAAAATATTTTTAAATCACCAATATTCTACTTAAATGATTTTTAAAATAATTAAAATTATTTTTAAATCATCACCATTAATATTTAAATATTAATGAAATTATTATAAAATATTAAAAGTCCTTAATTATAACTTAAAATATTTTTAAATTATTTTTCTCATTTTTAAATAATTTTTAAATCAAAAATTCATTTTTAATTCATTTATTTGATATAATAATTAAATAAATCTAATATCATTAATATTAATTTATTAATGAGAATTCTCCAAAAATATTAAAAATTATATTTTATAATTCAAAATATTTTCTAACACTTTATTCACATTTAAAATGATTTTTATACAATTAAAATCATTTTTAATTCATTTAATTAATATAATAATTAAATGAATCTATTATCAATAATATTAAATTATTAATAAAAATTCTCTAAAAATATTAAAAGTTATATTTTATAACTCAAAATATTTTTAAATACTTTATTCTTATTTAAAATGATTTTTTATAATATTAAATTATTTTTTTCTGCTTTATTTAATACACTAATTAAATAAATTAAATATCATTAATATCCAAATAATTATAAATATTAACAAAAAATGTCCCAAATAATTAAAAGTTATTTTTTCAAAATTTAAAATAATTTTTAAAACTATTTTTGTAATTTTTATAATTTATTTTCTATTTTTAAGTATTTTTCGAAAAATCAAAAATTAGAAAATAAATAAACCGTCGCTATAGCCCTTTAGCGACACTTTCTGTCGTCTTAGGTGTTCTTGAGCCTCAAGAACACTGTCAGACCAGTTTGAAGGGTGTCTTGTTTGACCGTTGGTAATTTCAAATCTATACTTGTTCTGGGCAATGTTAAACATTGATCATGTTGTGTTTATGTAACACTACATGAATCAATCATCATCTCGCTCAAACAACATCATAACAAAGCGATCTGGCCAACCAAAGTCATTGTCAGACGGCTCTTGGATTTTCCAGAAACCCAGGCGGTTTGAGTGGACACTTTCAAGCTCAAATTAATCTGAGTTCGGATTATGATTTTGGTGGTTTAATGGTTCTAAGTTAGAGTCCATATGTCAAGGAACATTACTAAATCAATAGATCGGTCCAACAACAAAATAATAACCAGATTTAGCTCGGTCAAACATGGTCAGAAACGGTGTTTATACACTTTTTGGAAATTCCAGAAAAGTGTTCTCGTGATCAGATGATCAAGTTTAACCAGCCACTACATCAATCCTGTTAATGTTTTAAATGATCTAAAACCATGGATCTATAGTTCACATTACAGGCTACAAAATGGATGCAAACACATAATTAAAACAGACAAATCCTGACAGATCAAAGCGAGTGAAAAACTTGTCAGACGCTGATTACACTTTCTGGGTTGCACAGAATGTACTCGGTCATGCCCGGTCAACGGGTTTTGACCGATTGTAACTCACAATCCGGACATTCAACAATTGTGATTTCACTTCCAGATAAAAGACCACATGCCAAGTTACATATAAAAACTTTAAAACAATAAAAATCATTAACGAACAAGAATCTGTGGCTCCTGACATTAGCTTGTCAGACCACAAATCTTGTTCTTGGACAGTTTTTAAAAAACTCAATTTTAAAGATCTTTGATGCTATGGATCTATGGTATATCACCATAGATCAACTAAAAACATCTTTTAAAACAAATATAAACACAAACACAAAATTCTTCTTAACCATTAGGATCAAAAATCAAAATAGATTTATACCTTCTAGCTTTAAATTCTTGATCTTACTAACTGATCTTGGTTGATCAAGGGGCTATTTTTAGGACTGATATACTTGTATAATTCGGAGGTTTTGGGTGAGAGAGAGTTTGATGAGAGTTGGTACATAAATGGCAAACTTTTGTAACTTTTCTCTCTCTTTAATCTATATAACACTTAGATACAATGTATGATATGATGTTGCTGTCACTTAGAGACTGATTTGCTGGATATTATAAGTCACAAAGTCAACATAGTTGGTCACCAACTAAAGGTCTTGGCCATTTTTACAAGTAACCTAATAAAAATCTATAAAGGGCATTTTGGTCATTGCTCTTGTAATTTTAATGACATTATGGTCAAATGTCCAAACCCTTAGAGTTTAACCCTAAGGTTCTAACATTTAGGTTTTACACCGTTAATTTTCTAAAATTTTCTAATTAGGGTTTTAAAATATAAAATTACGATTTCAAAAATATATCTAGGGTTTTAAATAGAAATTAATATTTCTAAAGTATAATTAGGGTTTCCTAATTATATTAACGGTTACAAATCACATTAGTCTTGCTAATTAAGATTAGGGTTTCTTAATTAGGGTTTAGGATTTCCGAATTTAAAATTAGGATTTTTCGGCTTTCGATTAGGGTTCATAGCTACGCGTTAGGGTTTTAAATTCTCAGTTAAGCACAACTCTACTCTTATTTCTCAATCAATACACAAATTGACTAATTCTCACAGCTCGTATATCAGATACACAACACAATATTGATAATTAATATTAATTAAAAAAAATTATTCGAAAAATTCGGATTATTCGAAATCCCGGGTTATCACACCAGCAAACACGATTCAACTGATTTTCAATCCAACAAGCTGGATTCATTATTTTTTTTCACAAAAATACCAAATTTTGGCCAAACATATATACATATATTTCATACACAAAAAGAATTTTTCTGTAATTTTTCAACTCCCTTTAATATTTTTCAAAAATCATTTTTAGTTCATAGCTTAAGAAATTAGCCCCATCATGCTTAACTCCAGAAATTCTCATCTCTTGGCATAATCTTACACGTGTTAACGTGAACCTCCAGTTTAAATTATGTGGTCATCGAAGTTATAGAACTCCGGTTATAGCCGTTTTCGTCGAAAAATCCCAAAAATTGAAATGGTCATAAGTTGGTCATTTTAAGTCGGAATGAGCTCATTTTTGAACAGAAACTACTTTATATCATATATTTTCATGTCCCAAAAATTCGGAATTTATTTCAAAAATTAAATGGCTGAAACTGCCCTTACAAAATCTTGGGCAGTTTGTTTTTCGAAATTTGCACTTTTGCCTACTTTGCCAAAAACAATCCATAAAAAATCTACCACTCCTTTTTCAGTGATTCCATTTGAAAATGTTAGAAAACTCATCATATTATCATCCCAAAATTTTTCAAAATTTTTGAAGGTCATAAAAATAACAAAACTATCCCTGGTAGTGATTGGACCAAAACAATTTATATCTCTTCAAAAATCTGGACTATTTTTGCTAAAACAGTCACTACGACGTGTAAACTCAATATTTTTGAGTGCTACCACTTGAGTTTACTATATAACTTATAGATCTAGCACTTCTCTTTGACGGATCGTAAAAAGGTGTAGACCAAAAACGGTAGAAATCCAAAGTACATAAAAATTTATGGTTTATAAACTAGAAAAATTACTTTTCTTTTCTTTTAATTTCCAAACAAATCAACACCCAATATTGGTATATCTAAATATAAAACACTCATCAACAAGTAAATACAAAGTTTTTGAGTTTAAAAACATAGATTCAAATTTTAATTTAGAATAATACAACTAAAATATATAAATTAGTTTAGGATTATACCTTTTGATATTTTCTCCTCACTACTACAATACACTAAATAGATACCTCTATACAACGTTTTTAAAACGTTGTAGTTTAACACACTACACAACGTTTTTTTTTTAAAAACGTTGTATATTTATTTTTCATAAATTCTTGGATGCTTGAAAATGTTGTAGATTATATGATTCCACAACGTTTTCTGACTTAAAATGTTGTTTAGTACATCAGACAACGTTTAGACTCATTTATTCAACGTTTATAACATCTATTTAGACTACTTTATACAATATTTTTAAAATATTATAGTTTGACTTTAAAATGTTGTAATACATGATATAATAGTTGTGATTCACCTATATTTGAGTTTAAACTAATAACTCCAATGCACAGTATAGAATGCATAATTATATATTAGAAAATACATGTTAATCCAATTAAAACACGAAACCAAATTCCAAAAGTATATATCTTAAAGTTGCTCTTAATCTAAATAACAAAACTAAAATTCCAATTCGCAACATTACATCCAACACGTGTGATTTAATAAAACTAACTCGGTGATTTATGAAAACTATCTCTTCTAAGGTCCAACAACCTCAGTCTCTCCCTCTACACATTTTAAAAGAAAAAATCCATGAAGCCGTGATTTTAACCACATCAACTTACCAATATCTATCCAATAATGTAACTGCTATGAGAAGCATACCTCCATCAATTTGCCAATATCAAATTTAGGTGCTTTCAGGATCTTGGCTTTCCTAATGAAGACATTTTGGAGTGGGAAGATGCTGGAAGTTGCCTTCTCTATCTCCCTGCCAATTGACTCAGGGAATGAACTTGGCTACCAACTCCTTGATATCACAAGAGCTTGCCTGGTTCCTCATAATCTCTACCATCTTTCTTAGATCAACCTGTAATTCCTTGCTTCAGATCAACCTTTACCTGCGCAACAAGAAAATTCCGCCTCGTTCAAACAAGTCATTTCCTTCAATCCTAATGCTAACTTTTAAAGTGCAGGGGGGTAAGGGTAAGGTCTCATCAGAGTAAATTGATGATCTAGTGCGTCTTTTTCTCTTCCTTGTAGTCTGGATTCTCTTTCAGGATAACAAATCCTTCTAGAATGGGGGATAAAGGAATATATCTGCACAACCGACTAATTTGTCAATAAAAATGCATATACATCCTATACAATTAACACAATTTCTCAAGGAGAAAATGTTAAATACTTTTCTGTTATAAGTTCAGCTCTATCGTCGGCTGCTAAAAGAACTGAGGTTGAATGATGACCCGATCTGGTGCACGGTAATGACGCGTTGACACTACATAGATGTGATCTTGATGCTCAATTGTAGTACTCCCAAAGTCAATAAGCTTAATTGAGCTTGTTTTTGGCAGATTCTTGAAATAGGAACCTTCTTTTGTGGATCGCAATAGAAACTTGATTGCAGGAATGGAGTAAAATATCAGCCATAAGTTACAATTTTATCAGGCTTAAAAAGAATTTTCCTGGTAGTATGCATTTGATGAACAATTACTAAAAAATATTTTGAGCCATATAACATAATTTAGTATAGATTAACCTACTATACTTTTTATGCCAAAAAAAAGGCAGAACAAATGCAGTTGATTAAATATTGAATATTTAATTCAACCCTATGTAGACCTGTTTAGGTAATAGGCATACATGTACAAACAGTTCGTGCAATGAGAAAACCATCTATCGAAACCACAATATCATGCTACATAAAGTAATACCTTATAATCAGGAACTTTAGTATACTCCGAGGAAACAAGAAGAATATTTTTAGGCTTCAAATCAGTGCGAATCAGGCGAAGATCATGCATAACTGCAAGAACAAGCAAACAAATAAATGAGAAACCAGAATCAGACTGATAGTTATCATCACTCCATGCATGTGTAACAAAAAAAATTACATAGTGTGGCTAAACTGGTATTAAGTCAAATATACAAATATAATAGGCATATAATTCACGCCCACATGGCTACTTTTATACAAAGCAATTACAGCATCAAGATACAGCAATATAAAGTAAAGTGGTGCAAGATTTGTCTACACACATGCTACAGATTCCAAAAGTTGTCTGCCAAACTCCCGAACAAGGCCAATGGGAAATGAACGATAGCTGTTTTTTTGGAGAAAATCGTATAAGCTTGGACCAAGCTTCTCAAAAACCTGTTAACACCATTTAAATCCATCCGCAAGTTTTTAACTCCCAGAATATTCAGGCATGAAGGAATATCAATGCCCTTTTTAAATTAATTAAACCATGCGTATCAACAAATACTTACAATACATATATGATTAAGATAGTCAAACCAATACCGTATTTGCACACAACTGCAAAGAATGAAACCACTACCAAAAATCACTTTTATCTACATTGAATGTGGAAGTTGAAAAGAAAGAAGATGCTTACCGCTTGCCACCAACATCATGCCTATAAAGCTTCTGTAGGACATCAATTTCAATCATAGCAGCTTTGTGATACTTGCGTATTGAGCGAACAATTTTTATTGCCACGATCTCTTTCTTTTCATTGTCCAAACATTCTAAAACTTGCCCAAAAGACCCTGCAATTATTTTTCCCAAGTAAGAAAGAACAAAGAAAGGAACATATTTGAGCCACCTCAAATTAAAAGGTTAATAACTCTAAACTCATTTTGAAAAAAACAACTAACCTTCACCCATCTTGCTCAAAATTCTGTCTGCAGAAACGAGAGAAGGAACTATTATCACCATCAACAGCGAATTAAAAAAGAATGCTACTATAGACATGGCTACAGTATAGAACATATGTTTATGTAAAAATTGTAGCAGTTTTTATTTTTAAAAGAAGAGGGAAGAAAAAGAGTGACAAAATTGACAATATAGCATAGTTTACAATGCATTACTATACAGAAGTAAATTAATCCTATAGACCTACAGTTCTGTATTAAACAAGGACAACCCTGTTTTCTCTCTTACTTTGATGTGGACCTATAAAATACCTTCACAAATTTGGTTGAAGGCATTGCCTTTTTTTAAGTAGGCCAGGCCACCCATCCTATAAGAAGTGGGAAAAAGAAATATGCCATACATAACAATTGAAATAAAGTCCACGCACCCTATAAGAAGTGACACTATTCTCCTGTGTTTGTTGGGGGAAACTAAATATAAGTATATAACTACAACAGTTGAACACACATTTATCTTAACCAATAATGTACTAAATAATTGACAAAGCTTTCAACTTTCAAGACGCTTTGATAGTTATGTTTTTTAAACTTCATTAATCTTGTACTTTCGTACCAGTACTTACACTCGCACCCACATCCACATCCACACTCCGAATTTGGCACTTAGATTAAACCATGCTCTTAATTAACTACAAGAAGAATATTTTAATGTAAAAACACTAACTCAACATCACGGTAATATAAAACATCACAAATACTACAATATAATTAAAGACCACTACAATTGAAACAGATTTCACCAGTAGGTCAAGTATGAGTGTGCTTACAACGAGGAGTCAAATTCTCTCCTATTGAATAAATGTAATGACCATCTTTATCATCCGGTCTCCAAGGAGGGGATCCATTACAGGCCAAACCCTTGTAATATATAGAAGAAAAAGAATAATTTAGGACAACCCCACTGGTAAACTCCTGCCCACCATATAGTGCTGGAAGGACCTGAATGACAAATGAATATATCTGAGAAACAGTTATCCTCTTGAGTATCAATCTAAAAAAAATGCAAGCAAGAATATTTCTGTAGTTGATAGAGATACACACTTAGTAACTGGGGACAGGGAGTTTACCAGCCAGAACCAAAATCAAACATTTTACATGGAATACGGATACTTTAGCCTGACTGGTGATAAGCAGACCAACAACAAATTAGTATGCAATAATAATGAACAAAAGAGCATATAAAGTACAAAAATGAAACTAAAAACTCATAGTTTACTTCAGCTAAATTATTTGGAAAAAAAAATAAGAATAAGTAAAATAAAGTAAGATCTATAGTACAGGTTCCTACTTTCTATATCAAAGTACATAAAATCTATTTAATTTCTGATTCATAATACATAAAACTAAAAAAATCATGAGATATAGAAGTACAAGTATGCCAATGAGTTAATGGACCCTGGTTTCTCACCACCTGTGTGAATTTGTGTTCTATGATCTGATATTGTAATTGATGTTGATTATGAAATTGATTTATATATTATATTTATAGATACCCTCCCAAAGTTGCGGTTTCAGAAAATGAAAGACAAGTATAATCTAAATTGAAAACAACAATAAAATTAAACTAATTGAAACAAAATTTGAACAAATTATAGCAAAGAGTAAGCAACATACAATATGAATTTGGACAGTAGATGGATAGAGAGAAGGAGATTAGACCTTGAGAGGAGGTGCTGGAGGGGGCATGTCCCAAGTTAATCGAGGTCGCTTCCTGGGTCGTTTATCCATGTTTTTGTGCAGAAATTCTATGATTGTTTGAGTCTCCATTTATATGTACAAATTTTTAACCGGCCATACCACAATTCAAAATGTTCAACCTATATAATACGAGCGGAAAAACGAAATTTGAAGGAAAGTTTGCAACTTGGGCGACATAACGATTATAGATTATCCAATTTTTCGAATCTCGGCAGATCAGAGAGATGAGAGATGAAAGAGGAGAGAGAAAGATGACCCGATGAGGTTACTCTTCTTACTCAGATGATGAAATTCTCAGACGAAGGACCCTAAACATGGCGCCGACCATACCGAATATGATGGCGATGAAACCAGAGTAATCAAACCAGCTTCTTTCCTTGCTTAGAAAGACCTAATTGCGTAAGGATATCCTTCAGCTCCTTTATTCGAAAATATGCCAATTTGTCCTATAAGAAAGTACAAGTCATCAAAATCAGTTACAGCCAAAGAAAGGAACTTCAAGGGGGGGCGGAAAAATTAATCATGGACGGAGCCCCTTCCAGTCCTCTGCATTCTCTTTGACGATGTCTTCTCGAATTTTTTTAGGAGTAGACCTAGTGGTCCGATTTTGGCGGCCAAGGAACTCGCCGCCCCCACTTTGACGCCGGTTACCTGGACGTACGTAGACGTCGACGACTTGAGATGGGTCAAACTTTGGCAGCATTGCAATAGAGATCGATAACTAGGGTTTTGGTTTTGTGAACGAAAGAGAGCAGAGAAAGACATATAACTATGCTCCACTCCGTGTTTTAATTTTGAGTTTTGATTTAAGTGCGGTTTTTTACTCCGTATTTTTTATATAGATAATATTTTTTTAAAAAAATGTTATTTATTTAAAATTAAAAATTATCCTTGTAAATAAATAACTTTTTTTATATGTATCTATAATATTTTGTTAAAAAACGTTGGTGAGAAAGCAGCTGTAGAGCAAACACTTTTGGAGTGTTTGACACAGTGAACCATGTGTTTGAGCATCATCAGTGAAAAATTAAATGGTTGGCCGGTCATTATTAAGGCCACCAAGACCAAATCCTGATACGTGAAATCAGCTCCTCCATCGAGACGAGGGAAGAGATTATACCGTAACAATTTATAAAGGACTGTTGCAAGAGGAGACACTTCGGTGGTTTTAGGGAGGGTGATAGAGGACATTGATAGAGGACACTATTGGGTCATCCATGACAATGCGAACCTGTACTAAGGGAGACAGAGGAGTAGAGATAGGCCCTTTAAGAGTGAAGGGGCAGTCACCGGTGTATGGAATTGACAGTATACTCCCTAAATCCATAGTTGTGAAGAACAAAGATTTACCTTTGACGAATGACGTGTAGCAGTCGCCATTATTCTCAAGATTGGTATAAAATTGCTGAACTAATTTTGGGTAGGCTACCGAGGGAGGAGTACTTAAGGAAGACAGACCACATGACTCAAAGAGACGATGAAGAGGTGAGTTTTGATAGTAAAACGTGTCTATCGATTTTTCATAGACAAAAGATTTTTGACAGATAGAGGTTTTAAAATGGAGTTCAAAATTATGGCCTCTAAAAAAGTCGTCAGGTACATCATGCAAGGAGACGGAGAGAGGTGTTACTGGTATCGAAGGCGAGCAAGGTGAGGGGTCGTTGAGCTTGCGTCGTTTGTGACCCGTCGATGTCCCGATTGGAGGTAGAGAAGGTAGACTGGCTTCGGATTCGACAGGGGATGATCGTGACAGAGGATGGCCTTCGTTTCAATTTTCGAGTGACCGGTGGTTGAGATGGTGGAGAGGGAGGTGAGACTTCGTCTTCCGATTCATCACGAAGCTGTTTGCCACGCCTAGTTCTCATTGTAGCAGAAAAGAGTTGAGTCGATTGAGATGGTGGAGGGGGATGTGAGATATTCAGAGAGTGGAGAGTCAGAGACAGATAGAGGGTAAGGCGGCTTCTGGTCTTTATGTATAGAGCACGTTATCGAGATATGGGAAGTGGTGAAGCCGGCTTTGGGAAGAAGAATTTGAATAGATTTTAATGGGCGTAATTATGGCTGAGTGGATACGCCAGTAATTTGTCTGTCTAATATCTTTAACCCACTCGATTCATATTTGTATTAGACACATTTCGAGTTCTCTCCTTAAGAGTACTGAATCGTTCTTCCCCTAGAGGTTTTGTAAATATATCTACTAGTTGGTGCTCAGTGGGAATGAATATTATTCTTTTAAACCTTTGGACACATTGTCTCTAAGAAAATGGTGGCGTACTTCTATGTGTTTTGTGCGAGAATGTAAAACTGGATTTTTTGAGATGTTAATCGTGCTTGTATTATCACAGTATATAGGCACATTTTCACATATAATATCAAAATCACACAGAGTTTGACGCATCCACAAAATTTAAGAGCAGCAACTTCCTGCTGCTAAATATTCACCCTCGGTGGTAGATAGGCAACTGACGTTTGCTTCTTACTATGCCATAAGACAAGACTTTGTCCCAAAAATGTACACACACCGCTTGTGCTTTTTCTATCTATTTGACAGTCTGCATAGTCAGCATCTGAGTAACCCATTAGATCAAAACTATCACATGTTCGGTAAAACAATCCTAAATTTGTAGTACCACTCAAATATTTAAATATTCGTTTAACAGCTTGTAAGTGTGATTCTTTGGATTTTGCCTGAAACCGAGCACATAGACACACATTGTACATTATATCAGGTCTAGAAGCAGTTAAATATAGTAGGGATCCAATCATACCTCTGTATTTTGTTACCTCTACATCCGTACCTTTTTCATCTGCTGTGAGTTTTATTGATGTACTCATTGGTGTGGTCTTTGAGTTTGAATTATCAAATCCGAATCTCTTAAGTAACTCTTTTGTGTACTTGGTTTGATGAATGCATATACCTTCATGATTTTGTTTAATTTGAAGGCCCAGAAAGTAGTTGAGTTCTCCCATCAAGCTCATGTCAAACTCCTTGTGCATGCATTTGAAAAACCACTCACAAAGAAAATTATTAGTAGCATCAAATATTATATCGTCTACATATATTTGTACAATAATAATATCTTTATTTTGACGTTTAATAAACAGCGTGGAGTCGATTTTACCTCGTATGAACCCATTTGATAGGAGATACTTACTTAATCTTTCGTACTAAGCCCTTGGGGCTTGTTTAAGTCCATAGAGTGCCTTCTTGAGTTTGTATACGTAATGTGGAAACTTGTCATGCTCAAATCCAGGTGGCTGTTTTACATAGACTTCTTCATTTATGTACCCGTTGAGGAAGGCGCTTTTGACGTCCATTTGGTGTAGCTTGAACTTTCTGAAACAAGCAAATGCTAGTAGTATACGAATGGATTCCAAGCGGGCTACTGGGGCAAATGTTTCTTCATAGTCTATTCCTTCTTGCTAGTTATATTCTTGAGCAACTAGTCTCGCTTTGTTTCTTGTAATTGTTCCGTACTCGTCAAGCTTGTTTTTGAAGACCCATTTAGTTCCAATAATGGACACATCTATTGGGGGAGGGATTAACTCCCACACTTGACATCTTTCAAATTGTTGTAGCTCCTCCTGCATAGCTAGAAGCCAATTCTCATCAAGTATGGCTTCTTTGGCATTCATTGATTCAATTTGGGATAGAAATGCTGAGAAAGCACACATATTTTGTGCTTTTCTTCTTGTAATAACTTTGTCGTTTATGTTTCTAATGACGTTCTCAGGAAGATGGTTTTTGATGTATCTTGTTGATTTTGGAAGTTGAATATCATGTATTACTTCTTCAGTAGATTCTGAATTGTGGTCTTGTTGTTCATCCATTTTAGCTTGCTGGATATGTTCCTGATTTTCGTATTCAGCTTGCTGGATAGAGTCTTGGTCCTGCTGCTCTTCCAATTCATCTTGCTGGATTGGTTCCATGATCTTGCTGTTTTGCTTTATTTGGTAGGCTGGATTTGCAGCAGTCTCTAAGTTTCCTGCATCTTCTTCTCTTTCTTTTGGAATATCATGGTTAGATTCGTTAAATTTGACATGTATAGATTCTTCGATACACATCTTTTATACATTATAAATGTGATATGCTCTACTATTTTGTGAATAGCCAATGAATATTCCTTCATATGATCTAGCATCAAACTTGCCCAGATTTCCATTAGTGTTAAGGATAAAGCATTTAGATCCAAACACTTTGAGATAGCTTATGTTAGGGAGCCGATTATTTAATAATTCATATGGTGTTTTCAAAATGATTGGATGAATCAAAACTCTATTTAGCACATAACATGCTGTGTTTGCAGCTTCGGCCCAAAATTTCTTAGGAAGCTTACTTTCTTGAATTTGAGTTCTAGCCGTTTCTTGTAACGTTCGCTTTTTCCTTTCTACCACCCCATTTTGTTGTGGAGTTCTAGGTGCTGAAAATTCATGAGAGATTCCTTTTTGTTTACAGAATGTAATAAAATCCTTTTGAAATTCAGTACCATGGTCACTTCTGATTCTTATAAGATTAAGACTATATTTGGTCTCCAAATTTTTAATCAGTTTTTCAAATTCTTTAAATGCCTCATCTTTTGTTCTAAGGAATAGTACCCATGTATATCTAGAGAAATCATCGGCTATCACAAAAGCATAGAATTTACCATTTAGACTAGCATGCCTTTCAGGTCTAAATAGATCGAGATGAAGCAATTGTAAGGGAGAAGAAGTTGATACCATGTTTTTGGCTGTGAATGATGTTCTTACTTGTTTTCCAAGTTGACAAGGTTCGCATATACCTTTCTTCTCGAAATTCATTTTGGGTAATCCTCTTACTAAGTTCTTTGATGACAACTTCTTGATGAGGTCCATATGAACATGTTCCATCCTTCTATGCCATAGATTCGCTTCATCTTGAACGGTTGCAAGACATAATTCTTCCTCCTGTTGCTCAAAATCAAGAGTATATATATTCCCTTCTCTTCGGGCAACTAAAGCAACATTGTTAGTACCATGTGAAATTGTACATTTATCTTTTTCAAACTTTACTTGATGTCCATTATCCATTAATTGACTAACACTGATAAGATTGAATTCTAGACCGTTAACAAGATGAACATTATTAATGTTAACCTTACCATTACCGATTTTACCTTTCCTAATTATTTCACATGACCAATTATCACCGAATGTGACAGTTCCATGTTTCTTTTTGACATTTCGTTCCACGAATTTAGATTTATCTCCCGTCATATGACGTGAACATCCGCTGTCAAGGATCCACTTTTGAGAAGATACTTTGGCTTTGAAACATACCTGTATAAGAGAGATACAATTTATATTTTTGGTACCCATATCTTTTTGGGTCCACTTGTATTAGTTGAAATCACATCACTTTTCTTTATCCATACAGCTTTACTTCGATTTTTCTTTCTTGAGCAGTTTATCTCTAGATGTCCTTTAATGCCACAATTTTTGCAAGAGGTAAAAGGTGTGCAATAAATTAATTTAAATGATGATTTAGATTTTAGCATTTCAACTTCTTTTCTATATGTTGGGTTGTAACCTATGCCTTGTTTATCATAACTGGGTCTTTGTTTTCCTAGCATGACATTTAGGTTTTCTTCCCCATGAACAAATTTAGCTAGAGAGATTTTCAACGATTCTATTTCTTTTTGTAGATCATTAGTTGGAGGTGTTTTATTAATCGATTCATCACCAAATGCATCAATGCACACGTCTCTCATCTTTATCTCATTTTTTAATTTTTCAACTTCATTATTTAGCTGTTTTACCTTGTTGAATAGTATTTTATTGAAATTATCTAAATATTCATTCTTTGCTGCTAATACCTTTTCCTCATTTGTGTGTGTTACCTTTTCTAATTCTTTCTTTTCATCTATTAGTGTTTCCACTTCGCCCATTAAAGTGTTTACTATATCTTTTAAGTACATATTTTTTTCTTTTAGTTTTTCATTTTCTTGTTTCAAAGTAATAACATTAGGAAGAGGTACCTCACTGGATTCACCTTCAATTCCCATGAAGCATATTTGAGCCAGTTCATCGTTTGCATCTATTTCCACTTCGAATTCTTCATCATCACTCCACGTTAGGAATGCTTTATGCTTTTTGAACTCCTTATTGCCTTGCTTTCCTTTGTTTTTGAGTTGGAAGCAATCCTTTTTAAAGTGACCTGGTCGTCCACACTCGAAACAGGTTTCTTCAGTTGGCTTTGCTTTGAATTTATTTTTCCTTTGATTCTTTCTTTGAAGCAGGCCCTTAAGTCTTCTTGATATCATGGCTATTTCATCATCCGAGTTGTTCTCAAGCTCTTCTTCAATTCCTGCATTTAAAGCTAGTACCTTCTTTCGAGGAACTTCTTCCTCGTCATCGTATCTTTTCAATTGATGTTCATATTCTTCTAGTTCACCAAAGAGGGTTAATGTATCCATAGAAGAGATATTGATGGAGTCTTGAAGAGTAGTAATTTTAGATGCAAACCTTTTGGGCATAGCCCGAAGTAGCTTAGGATTGATTTCGCTTTGTGGAATTGACTTGTCGAGTAGCTTCAAGGAATTTATAAGAACTAAAAATCGTGTTTGAGCCATTTTGATTGTTTCGTCTCTTTCCAGTTTGAACATTTCATAGTCATGCATGAGCATACTTAGCTTGACTTCTCGTACTTTGGACATTCCTTCGTGACTTACCACCAGAGTATCCCAAATCTCCTTTGATGTATTGCATGAGGAAACCTTATCTATTTCGGATTGCACCATGCCGCTGAGGAGAGTGTTCATTGCTTTTGAATCGTATGACACCATGTATGTTTCGGTTGAGTCCATCTCGAGTAGAGTTTTTGGAGTGCCATCATCTTTCCTTAGGATTACCGGTCCATTCTCTACCACCCACCATTCCCATGGGTCTCGCTTAAGATATATCCTCATCCGAAATTTCCAGAAGTTATAGTTCTCAGTTCCAAAGAGTAGTGGAGGTCGGTTTGTTGATTGACCTTCGTGATGAGTGTTTCCAAGTTGTGCCATATCAGAATCTTTCCCTACAAGTCACCTTTAAGACCAAGATAAGTAGAGCCAAGCTTTGATACCAAATGAAATTTAAATAGGTACACTTAGAAGGGGGGTTGAATAAGTGTAGGCACAAACTATGTCCAATTTTTATTTCTTATCAAAAAATCCTTTGGATGTTTAATGTAGCAAGCTGGATTACCAAATCAGGATATTATTGAGTTAACCAGTTTTACTGATATGAATAGAATGCAGGCTACTGGATAAATAACAAGATATTCAAGAATAGAAAGCAATCACACAAACACCATAATTTTTATGTGGTTTAACTACTACCCTCTAGAATAGTACCATAATCCACGTACAATACCAACTAGTATTGGAGACTCACTTTTATTAAACTCTTCTAATTACAATACAAGTTTCAATAATTTGGACACCTTTGTTCCCTGTGCACCTATGCACTCTTAAGCACCTATGCTTTCCACAAAACTTGACTGTAATAAGTTATCAATTCAAACAAGATTAATCACAATAAAGTATTGATTGATAAATAAAAAATATAAGATACACACTAGAGGTCTAATGATCAAGTAATGTATCGCATACCAACTTAAGGCTCTAGTATGAAATGATATGCAAGAAGAATATTACCAAAATATTTTCTATTCGTTCTTCGTTGCTGCAATTATGTTCTTAACGCAATCAATGTCTGTCTCAGTGAAAAACAATTTCGTAGCTTGTATGCGATAAGTTACTGTGTATGTTTTTCGTATCTAGATATGTTAAAGAGCTCTATTTATATAGACCACTTCTAGGATATTACCGTTGCAAATGTTTGCTGCTGTGATATGCTGATTGAAACATTTTGCACAATTATAGTCGTTCAATATCAATCATGATCTACTTAGCTTGATTTCAATCACAGAGATTCTATCACGCCATCAGTATTTTAAGGCTTAATTAATTTCCATTGCATGGGAGAAAGGCTTGATGCAGATTACTTATCGTTCCAATTACAAAGTCAGAATTTATTACTTTATATGCACATAAACATTTGCTGGCATGTTTCCATGCATTGGTCCGTTAGAATTAATCAATTAAGTTGCTCAAATCGTGAGACAAGATTATGGCACATGATTTCTGCTATGAGTATGCAATATATGGTAATTTATGCAATCAACTCGTTACCTTAAATAACTTCCTAGATTTAAGACCCTTGATTTATGACGCATAAATTGTGCAAAATGATGATGCATGATCTATGATGTCATTTTGAGCTTACCATTCAATATCTTCTGACCTGTGTCCATATATCTTACCTTATATTCGGACACCCAATTAGATCCCTTGATTCGTGGGATAATATTATGAAGCAAAACTTATGGTAATATGTTTACCCTATTTCTTGCTCTACCGTATATAACAAGATTTGATTCCTTACGTGAGCAATTTTGGTCATGCATATTATGAGCTAGTTAATTAACATGTAACATCAAATATGAATGCAAGTATATATATATATATATATATATATATATATATATATATATATATATATATATATATATGTCCTAGAGCCTTATTTTGGAAAGTGATAAATGCTAAGATCTTACATATATTCCTAGGGCTCAAATTAGCTTTTCTTTCTTCAAAGACATCTTGACTTTGGACCTTCTTCCTTGATGTTCCTGAAATGTTGTAAGACATGGTTAGTGAACATAGGGTGTGACATAAGTCAACAATTATCAATATAGGAAACTAAGTGGTTGTCAAACCAAACACAATCCATTTCCGATACAAGGAATTGGTCAACTCGGCCACTTAATCAATATAAGAAGTTGATCGGTTGTTACACCAATGACAATTCCCCGCCCATACAAATAATTGTTCAACTTAACCACTATATAAATATAGGAAGCTAAGTGGTTCTCAAACCAAGTACAAATTCCCCGTCCATACAAGGAATCATACAACTTAGCTGTTGACATGAGTCCTCAATTAAAATCCCACATAACCCTAGCTTCATACTTACTCAATATGAATTTTATTAAATCCGTATCTCATCATCCACAACTCTTTTCCGAGTGTGCATAGTACTATTTCATAGTACAACTTACATACAATAATTTTGCTATAAAATTTTCAATTATTTGATTGATCCTCCTTCCTGCTATGACCTTATCAGCTCACGTGGTGATCTCATATTATAATCATATTATATTACGATTCTTCTCTATGTTATGATCGTTTTGTTTTACGATCTTCTTTCCCTTTATACTTTTAGTCTTTTAGACTCTATTTATTCATTATTACTGTTCATCTTTATTATCAGAGTTAGGTAAATCTGGATCTTTATTACTTGTCAAGATTCTTTTTTGAATCTTATTGACTTATTAATACATTGCCCAAATTCATCCCTTAGAATTTAAACTCTATTTGAGTTTATTCTTTATCCTCATCCCTACGGTTATAGCATAAGGTATTCCTACCTAAGGTTTATTGTAAGACCCCGAATTTTATGAAATGAAAGTATTCAATTTTATTATAATTATTATTCTATTTAGTAAATGGTTAAATTGATAAAAGGTTAAAGTTAAGGGTGATATGTGTAAATTTTACAAAGTAAGCAAGTTGTCATAAAATATTCGTTGTGTTAGGGAATATTCTTTTTGTCGGGGAATATTCGTACGACGGTGCAATCATTGGTGAACCACATAACAGAATAATTACCAGATAAAGAAAGCGACAGAAATAACCTTTTTATAAAAATAACGGCAAAACTTTTACCATTAACTGTTGAAATATCCGGTGACAAAAGTAAAGTAATACGCGTTGTTGCACAGTAGCACACGGTATTGCACAGTATCTCTGATTATTGATGTTTACGTAAGAAGTCACTCAGTTTTATTCAATTATTACAACAGTAGTTGCTGCATAGTATCTCATATTATTAATTCAATTATTGTCACAGTATCATCTGCACAATATTTTATATTATTAAATCAATAATTGAGACGACACATTTATTCATATTATTATTTGTATTATTGACAATATCTAGAAAGTTCTGTCGAGGAAAGGGGTTAGGTTATTTAATTGCGCGCCAATAAAGAGAAATTCTTATCGAAAAGCCTCTTCTTTCCTAGGAACGATATGATTGTCAATATTGTGAGTTATAATATTAATGATGAATAATTGTTAAAATATTAAAAATGTGTTTATTGAAGATAAGTGATTTGTGTTAAATATTTACTCAATTTTTGATATAAATAGAGGGGTTTGTCATGAGGCGGTTGTTGTAAGTTTGACTTATTATTCCATAAGGAGATGTGCTAATTTTTCGGACTGTCGGTTGTGGTTTTAATAGTAAATCAATCTGGATCGTCCGTGAATCAGTTACTATTTAGTCTATTCTCCTATAAATATAAGCTTATTTCTTCTTTCATTCTCACTAATTCACTAAGACTCACAAGAGAAACTATAGAGAGAAAGAAGAAGAGTATTTTGCCACTTCACTATTGCAGTATCCAATCTTCTACTAAGGTAAGGGGTGTTATTTATTTCTTATTCGTAAGAGATGTTACTTTTCGTACTCGTAAGGGATATTACTTTTCGTATTCGTAAGGGGTATTATTTCTTTCGTATTGTAACGGATGTCATTTTTCGTATGGTAAGGGATGTTATTTTTTTTATGGTAAGGGATGTTATTTTTCGTATTTGTAAGGGGTATTATTTCTTTTGTATTGTAAGAGATATTATTTTTCGTATTCATTCTTTAATCTGTGGGAATAACCTGTCTACGCGGATTACCGTACACATGGTGAATAACCCTTCGTACTCATTCTTTATTTGTGAAAAAGATCTGTCTAAGCAGATTACTGCATGACAGGTGAAAATCCATTTGTAGTTTCGTATATTATTTCTTTTCATATTCCTAAATCTAAACTTACTATGGTAAGTATTGCTTCTATAATCCCTTAAATTAGTAGAATATTCTTGAGTTTTGCGCTTCATCTAATATCGTTTTATTGGAATATTGGCCTGAACTTTCTTATTAAATTTCAATATTTTCATTCAGGGTACTAGTCACGAGGTACTATTCACTCGGGTATCATTCACTCGGGTACCATTCACTCGGGGTACTATTCACGGGGTACTATCCACTCAGGTATCATTCACTCGGGGTATAATTCATGGGGTACCATTCACTTGGGGTACTATTCATGGGGTACCATTCACTCGGAAAATAATTCACTCGGAGTACTATTCACAACAAAATTATTTTTTTTTCTGACAAAATTATCTTTGATATATGAATCTTATTCTTAAATTTGAATCCACGTTTTGATCATCATGTTGACTATTTGGAAATTCTTGAACTCTAGATAAATTGAATTATAAATCTCTAATATTTATTCTTGATCTTACTTGATTGATTTTTTATATCATTGTCATCATTCTCATGATTATACTGTGGTAAAAGTCATCTTTGGCCCGTAGTGCATAGATGGACTGTTGATTGGTATAATTATGACCAGGAATTGTGTATTGGTATATTCAGTCATGTGTATATTTGATAGTTAGAGACTATTAAGATTAGTCAGATATTATTAGGATTAGGTGCGAGTTCTTAAAACTCATACTTATGGTAAGTTGATGACTCATAATCATATGTATGTTTTTGAATCCCTAAGCATATGGACAGTTCCTGATGAGTTCTTGAACTACGTATTGCTAGGACAAGTTCTTAAACTCATATTATTGTGGCAAGTTCCTAAACTTACAATGTGTGGTAAGTTTGATGAACCATATTGGGTATAGAAAGATTGTAAGTTGAGTACTAAGAATTTTTGGTATAGTGAGCATTGATGGTGCTGAAGATTAGTAGAATGATTAAGTAATGAAGCAGTGGAGTAAGGATTTAAGATGATGGAGAAAAATTGGATATTCTAAATCTTCTAGCTATGCTAGATTTTCAAAATTTATTGACTTCGTGCTGATGTTGCCCTTCTTTATGTTTAAAAAAATGTTGGAACGAATGTTTGAATCAATGAGTTTTTAAAACAGTACTAGTTTTCTTGTGTCTATGCTAGTTATTTCAGCTAGACAAAATTGATTCGAAATTATCAAAAAGTGTTTTTGTGATCATGTGCATCATTTAATATGGTGTAGAAATAATAAACGATGGAGTCATCAATACAGTTGCACCTGGTGTTAGATGTGATCATCGGATCGTCAACCCACTATGATATGATGTAGTATGACGAAGTCACAAAATGATGGGATCCTTAACGTACTATTCAGACAGGGTATCATGACGTCATAAACAGGTTTTTAGTTAGAAAACTATGAAAGATATGCCAATTGGGTTGTTTAACAAAATGGTTTTTTTAACTAAGAAAGTTATACCAATTGAGTTGGTTAAGAATTTATATATATATATATATATATATATATATATATATATATATATATATATATATATATATATATATATCGATTGATGTCCGAGTTATTGTTAGAAGTCTATGCTAGTTGATTCGGCTAGACGATTATTGAAAGATGTTTATGAAATTCGAACATTCTTTGTCAAAATATACCAAACAAAATTGTTTTGGTGCAGATTCAGATGTTGAGAAGTTGAGGTAAACAACCCTATAACAGGGGACATGTTATCGGAGACAATGGTTCCAAAAGTAAAGCATATAGTCGTTACGATGTTAAGATGTAATACGATGTGCACGACGTAGTAGTGCAATAGGCTGATCACCTGGAGCACTAATATAGAAAGTTTACAGTCTGTGTGATTGTTAAACTTTCTATTAAACATGGAGAAGAGTTCAAGGTCTTATGACCCCTCAACATGACTTGAAATCTTTTAAATTCCTGAGTTATTCATACTACTTCCCAATTATTAAACAATTGCGGAAGACTCTTATTATTTTGAAAGGAGAAAGTGGAAATGGGGATATTTCTTAGAAAAGAGTAAGTTGTAGAATGCAATGTGTGGTGAGAATTAAATTAAACAAATTATAACAAATCCAAGAAAGAAATGAAATTCTAGAAAGGGAAGGGATAAATTTAGCTGATGATGAGTAATGATGAGAAACTTTTAAAAGAGAAAGATGTAAAGAATGAGATGATTTTAGAAGATCTTTAGAGAAAGAATCTAGTTATAGAATCTAGTGAAGAATAAAGACTAACGTAAAATCTATTTTGATAAATTGAATGAACGGAGATTTGTAAATTAAAATTTTAAGGATGAAATTCTTAGAAGAAGGGGTGAATGTAATATCCCATGTGTTTATGAATTGATTATGTGGCAATAATACTTAGAAAAAAAAATAATGAACATGTTAAAGAATATATAATACTCAAAATATAATTGAGTTTAAGTGAAGGTTATAAAATAAAGCTTGCGAGAACTTATTGAGAAGAAAAATGGAATATGAAATATAAAACATATATTAAGGTAATGTGTTGAAGTTATTCAATGATAATTTTAAAAGGGATTTGATGAAAACTGAGTAAGGTAGTGTTTCGGTGATTCCGAGGACGGAATCCTTATAACGAGGGAAGGATGTGACAATCCGAATTTTTAGAAATTATTAAAATAAGAATTTAATAAATAAAATTCTTATTATAAGATGTTTTGAGCTTGAATGGATATATATATATATATATATATATATATATATATATATATATATGTTATATATATTTTGATTTGTTGTGAAAAGAATTATATATACACATGAGAAAAGAATTACCTTTTCACCACATATACATTGATAACGCGATGCGATAAACTGAGTGCAAACACAAAACCCTCGCCCATACAAAGGTTTTTACAACTCAGCCATCGCATGAGTCCTCAATTAAAATTCCACCTAACTGTATCTAGCTCATAACTTGCTCTTTGCTCGATAAGAATTTTTCGTACCTCATCATTTATAAGTCCTCATGAGTTTACCTCGTACTATTTCATAGTACCTTCTCATTATCGCATCAAGCTATAACCATTCAGTCATTATAGATCCTATATCATTTTACAACTTAAACAGATCACATCGTGATCTTATTCTACAATCATCTCCCCTTATGATTCTTCTTCTATTTATGATCGTTTTGGTTTTACGATCTTGATTCTTTCCTCTTTAACCATATTATCTTATAATTAATTAACTCAGGTGTTCCTTGATCTTTTGGCTCTATAAAATATGACACACACATCTTAAGTCCTCAATACAATTATATATTGTCATGCTATTTTATAATGTATTGAGAAACTTCAATAGTCTCGGACCATCACACTATTCCCCTGTTATCCCCGTTCGACCCAGCTACACTCTTACTACTTGAAATGAATTGTGAAGCAAAATGGTGAGCTCAACTAGCCCAGTAAAGAATATTATAACTAAGATAATGTAGAATAAATTATCCTTAGTCCTCAACAGGGAAAAATCTGATAGAATACAATAGACAACAAGTTTTAGATCAACAACTGCAGCGGAACCAGCAATCCATTAGAAGAGTCAAGTAGAACATAATGTCTAATATCTCCTCCAAATTAAAAGTCCATCATTAATATTTCATCCTTGTAATACCCATCAACAGTTCTTTGTTGTACCCGAGACAAAGAGAACTTTCATCACCTGTCTTCACCTGAACCACCAAAGATTCTAGTTAAATTCACAATTAATGTTTAAAATAATGTAAATCAATAGTTTCACCTTGCCACAAAGGCTTAATAGATCGTTTACTCAATATCCTTGCCACAAAGGCTTAATAGATCTTTTACTTAATATCCTTACCACAAAGGCAAAAGACACTCGATAATCATATCGTCATTTCAAATCAAAGAATTATCCATACACTACGTGCCAATGATATTTGTTAGTATCACCAGTGGTCATGATCATGCCAATCAATTTTCTATCTTTGCACTATGGGCCAAAGATATTCAATGGTCATGATCATATTAATCAATCGTCTATCTTTGCACTACGGGCCAAAACAGTTCAATTGTAAAACCAATGATCAACAGTCCATCTTTGCAATATGGCCAAAGACATATGTAACGATCGAGGAATTTGTAATTTAATTTAAATATTTATTGAATTAAATAAATATTTTAAATAATTTATTTATTGAGAAAAATAAATAATTGATGAATTGTGGTGCAAGAATTTAGTAACTAAATTGAATAATGGTAATTTTTATTTGAAGATTTAATTTAATGGAATAATTAAATTAATAAATTGTTTTATCTTAAAGAAAATAAGTAAATTAAATAAAGTGATGTTTAAGTCTAATTTATTAATTAAATTAGATATATAATTATTTATTAATCAAAAATATTATTATAATAAAAATTATAATTATTATAGCTAGTATTATAAATTATTTAAGTTAACTAAAGTATGACAAGTGAAAACCATATAATAGAAATAATATAAAAATAATCTAGTAGAGGAGAATTGTGGTTAGCCAAACAAGGCCCTGTGGCCTTTGACTTATTGTAATTGACGCAAACTTTTGGGCTTGTGACCTGACGTGCGTGGGTGAAAGCCATATCAGTTTATTTCTACGCATATTATTTCTTTCCCTAAGGCTAGATATCAGTGAAAAATAGAGAGCTTGGAGAGAGAGAGCAAGAGAGGAAACACAGTGAGTTTGGATTCTCTGTGATTGTCAAGGAGAGGGATTTCTAAACCTAGTCACCACCTTTTTGCTAGCAAACAATCAAAGGAATAAGGTATAACTCTAATTTTAACTTTATTTTTGGAATTTCTATTGATAATTATGTTGGATTGATACATATACATGTATGTAGGGTTTATAATATGTCAATCATTATATGTGAGTGCTATTTGA
The DNA here is from genome assembly GCA_016801055.1 of Panax notoginseng. NCBI lineage: Eukaryota > Viridiplantae > Streptophyta > Magnoliopsida > Apiales > Araliaceae > Panax > Panax notoginseng. The sequence goes on from CM029014.1 coordinate 78,394,166, forward strand.
TTTCCAAACACGTGAAATTGGTTTGTAGGAAGGAAAAAATAAATAACAGTGCTATGTTTGAAATATGGCTTGTTTAAGTACAAAATTTTATGCTCAATATGTGATACAAACTGTGAATTGATGTTGGATTGTCTTAGTATGTTAAGAAACGAAAGCGGCCTAGTTTGAATCGTGTCAATTGGTTAAAAAACGAAGTCGTGGTGATTGAATTCGCTAAAAGTGTTAAAAGTGAAGAAATTGAGAAAATGGTGGTTTTAATTCTTTGAAACTGAATATATATAATGTTTATGTAGTTGGAATGGTGAATAGCATGTTTAGTGATGTCGTTACAAAGTTTTAGTTGCTAGGTTTCATGAATTTCTGTGAAATTGGGATTTTTGGCATAAGAACAGAGTCTGATTTCGTTACTGTAAAACTGGTTCGGGTGTCTAGCGCGTGTGCGTGTGCCACGCGGGGGCGCGCCGTATTCAAAGGGAAACATGGTGCGGCCGTGCCAGTAGTCAGTCAGACCTAGTAAAGAGCTGCTAACAGCATAACTTGGAAATTGTTAACTTAACATATTTTTATGATTTGTAAAGGACCTAAAACATGTTACAAGACGTAGTAATGTATTGTAATCACAACGCCAAAACTATAGATTATGAATTAGTAAGTGGTGAAAGTTCGTAATGTGATGTCATTTGAATTGGAATTATTTTGCAATCACCGTGTCGTATACTATGATATAATTGAGAATTCAGTTTTGTGTTACGTGAATGAGTAGGATAATCAAGTCCTAAGTTAAGGATTATAGACTTGATTAAAATGAAAACTAAACTAATGAAATTGATGTTAATATAACTAATTAGTATTGTGATTTTAATGGTATATGTAGGGTAATTGGCGAACGTTTATTATATTAATGTAGCTTACACCCGAGGCAAGTTTTGTAACTTCATTCTCTTTATAATAAATGCAAGTTCCTTATCCTAAATTTTTATTGAGCAAGTTTTATAGCTATACTATCTTTATGTCAAGCAAGCTTTCTATTCCTAATTTATACATTAAAGTTGAGCAAGCCTATTGAGTCTATCTCGTGTATGATTGTACAAACTCTTGTAATCTAGTTCGTTACATTAAGCGAGTTTCAATTTCCTAAGTCTTCTTGTTGTTATTCATAGTATATATTGTTCTAATACATTGATTCAAATGAGATTGTTCTAACTCTTTTGAAAGAGGTACTTTGCATACATACTATATTTATTCAGTTGTACACTACTGTTATTCGATCTTTGACTTTGACAACCTTGTTCAATTCTGCATTGTTGTATTAAACCTTTAAGTAGTAAGCAAACTTTTATTAATTGAACTAGTATATAATGGAATAGTGTTCTAAAATTCTAGAACCATCGATAAGCTAGTTCCGAGCTAAACTTTCTTTAGTGCGGAAATCCTAAATTCAAACTGAGATGAACAACCCTAATATAGGGGATTATGTACGTGTTAACGTTTAGATGTTTGTGCACAATACATGGTACAAAGGGCTGATCCCCCTAAGTACGTTAAGTAGGGTCTGTATAGTCTAAATGACTGTTAAGGTTAGGGTAGTAATACCTAATTACCAAGGACATAGTTTATGGTCTTAAGACCCTCAGATATTAAATCCAAACATAGTTTCTAATCTGTTTTGTAGAACGAGCTCACCATTATTCAGCATTCATTGTTCATACTCTTGTTGATATTGTTATTACTCTTTATATGAGTGAGCAATTGTTTGCTCACTCTTGCAATTAACACTGCAGCTAAAGTTGAGAAAGTCGATGAGCCATCTATGAGCAAAGGAAACGGCAAGATGTCCAAGTGTTGAAGATTTATTGAATTTATTTAAGTGAATTATCTTATAAGACTTAATTTATTTTGTGATGTATTCCGCAGACTTATGTAATAATTTAAGGTTAGATTACCTGGGATTGTTTTTATTGATGTATCCCTTTAATGGGGAAGATTATTGTTTAAGTTATTTGATGTCTTTATCCTTTATTATGGGTAGTTAGATGTAACTATTTTTGATAGTAAGCACCAAATTTTGTGGGAATGAAGTACCCGAATTTGGGAGTGTCATAGGTTGGTATCAGAGCTTTAGGTTATGAACCTTAGGTGGAGAAACCTTAGGAAGTAACCTTTAAGAAGACAGAAAATATAGAGGTGTCTAACTCTTATATAGTTTTAAGGAATGGATTAAGGTATCCATTGAAGCTAATTAATAAAAGACATTATATGCTATGTGTTAATAACTTATGTGCTCGCGAGTATCGAAGAATGTTAAATAATAGATAAAGTTAAAAATATTTTGTTGTCAGGATGTCTAACGATGGAGGATCCAGTCCAGCTAGGGAAGTGATACCTCAGGTACCTAGAGATGACGAACCCCGGGATATTCACGTAGTGCGGGAGCAGTTGATCTAGGAGGATGAGCCTGTGACCGATCCCGAGGAGGATAGTTCAGAGGATGAGGAGGAAGAGGATCCTGTGGAGTTTCCCCCAAACTCCATATCGGCTGGGATGTATGATGCACTGTATGATCGAAACATAGAATTATAGGACAAGGTTGAGGAGCTGAAGGAGTTGATTGAGATGCATCACTCTACGATGGAGCAGAAGGATGCAGAGATTCAGGAACTCGACTCACGCCTTGGAAGCATGGAGTGGGACTTAGTGCAAACGAAAGGTCAGCATGAGGATCTATTGGCAGTGAACGAGAAGATGAAAACTGACATGGAGAAATTCAAAGATGACTTCAAAGAGGAATAAGCTAAGCGTGCAAGAGCAGAGGATGCTTGGATGAAAGTGACTCATTGTGCAGACCGTGCTGAAGCTAAGGTCCAAGTGAAGAAGGCCAAAATGAATGAGACGAATCACGCCTTTAATTCTATGATTGATAGGGCCCAGGATCGAGTCTTTTATTACCCACCTCAATTTGAAGACTCATCGTGGTTCGTGATGGATCGTAGGACGGCGTATCATATTATGGAGAAAGAGCGTAGAGAAGCCTTACGACGTCTTAATATGCCTAGATAGAGAGAATAGGAATAATAATAATATGTGGTTAAGGATGTGAATAAATAAAATTTTAAATCCCTTATTTTGAGATGAATAAAGGGGTAGTATGAGTATATAATCCTGAAACTTGTCTAGTTCAGGAAAGTGAATGTTAATAGCGGTTATGCTATCTTTATTATGTTTTAAAACATTATGAATGAATAAAATATCAAAGTTTATTTGAAATGTTATGTGTTATAGCTTTAATCTTAGAATGATTAAGTTAAATTGCAAATACTCAAAAAGTTGAGTAATGAACTAATAAGTATATATTTTAACAGAAAATGCCTCATAGAAGAAGACAACCACGTCAACAGCCACCTCCTGAGGGATCTACTAACAATAATAACGAGGCCAATGCTAACCCGGTTCAGCAGTTGGTAACCTTGTTAACGGGAGCACTTGCGAATCAACCGCAAGCTCAAGTCACGACCTTCAAGGAATTCAAAGCGGTTGGACCGCCAGAGTTTCAAGGGTCTGTGAATCCAGTGGAAGCCCAAATCTGGATCATGGAAATGGAGAAGATGTTTGATGTTGCTAGAGTTAACAAAGATCAAAAGACTGCGTTCGCAACGTTCATACTAAAGTCTGAAGCTAGCTACTGGTGGTAGGCAAATAAGGTTCGTGGGGGACAAGGAGTGATAGCATGGGATAGATTTAAGGAGATGTTTTTCGAAATGTACTTTCCAGCGAGTTCTCGGAATCAGTTGGAAGTGAAATTTCTGGAGTTAAAGCAAGGAACTATGACGGTGCCAGAATATGCTGCGAAGTTTAACGAGTTGGCATGTTTTGCCACTTATCAAGTCAATACCGACGAGCGTAAGGCGAGAAGGTCTGAACAAGGATTGAAACCCTGGCTGTATAACAAGGTTTCAATGTTCCAGTTAAATACATTTATGGCTGTACTGGAAAAGGCAATTATAGTGGATGGTGGAAGCAATGCCTTAACCAAGTATAACCAAGAACGGAAGAAGAGAAAGAATGAGAATGAAAATAAGGCTGGTGGAAGTAATGTTAGAAGTGCGGGAGGACAACAAGGAGGTCAGCAGAAGAAAAAGTTTGAAGCTTATGCGATGTGCAGGAAGAACCACACTGGGGTGTGTTTAAAGGGATAACGGGTGTGTTTCAACTGTGTTTAGGAGGGACACATTGCACCGAACTATTTTAGCTCAAAGAAAGGATCATGTTTTACCTACGGTTCGAAGATCACATGACTCGTGATTGCCCTAAGAAGTCAGCGGGAAGTGCAAGTGGAGGAAAAGGAAACAACAATGGTGGTGGTGCATTGACTATCACTGGACCAGCACAGTCAAGCCGACCTACTGCGAGGACTTTTAATATGACCGTGCATGATGCTGTACAGTCTAAGGATGTTGTGTCAGGTATTATTTCGATTAATGGTATTCATGCTTATGTACTATTTGATTCGGGTGCTACTTGTTCATTTATATTCGATGAATTTGCTCAGAACTTAGATTTGCCTCAGGAAAAACTAGATTATCCTTTGAGCATAGAGATTGCGAATAGGGAAGTGATTTCTGTTAGGTTTATATATAAGAATTGTAGAGTGGTTATAAAAGGTCACGAGATGATGGTAGATTTGATACCAATTAAACTTGGGGAATTCGATGTTATACTGGGAATGGATTGGTTATTCAATTATGGAGCAGTAATTGATTGCCAAAGGAAATGTGTTAACCTTATGACTCCGTCAAAGGTTGTGTTCTTTGGCAGTAAATCACCTCGACAAGCAAGTTGTCTGACGGTGATGCAAGCCAAGAAGTTGTTAAAACAAGGATGTGTAGGATACTTAGCCTACATAGTCGATACACAGAAGAAGATTACAAAGTTAAAAGAGATACCGATCATAAGAGATTTTGCAGACGTATTTCAAGACGATTTGCTGGGTCTTTCGTCAGATCGACAAATCGAGTTCGTGATTGACTTACTACCAGGAACTGCCCCGATATCTAAGGCACCATACAGAATGACCCCGGTAGAGATGAAAGAGTTGATGGTGCAATTGCAAGAATTGCTCAACAAGAAGTATATCCAGCCGAGCGTATCGCCGTGGGGAGCGCCGGTGTTATTTGTTAAGAAGAAAAATGGATCGATGCGACTCTGCATTGATTACCGAGAATTGAATAAGGTCACGATTAAAAATAAGTATCCATTACCAAGAATCGATGACTTGTTCGATCAGTTGAAGGGATCAAAATGTTTCTCAAAGATAGACTTGAGAAGTGGTTATCATCTGCTAAAGGTAAGGCCAGAGGATGTACCGAAGACGGCATTCAGAACTCGGTATGGTCATTACGAGTTTCTGGTTATGTTATTTGGTTTAACTAATGCACCAGCAGCGTTCATGGATTTGATGAACAGGGTGTTTAAACCATTCTTAGACAAATTTGTGGTGGTGTTTATCGATGATATTTTTGTTTATTCCAAAACCAAGGAGGAACATGTTGCACACTTAAGAGTGACATTGGAGACATTGAGAAAAGAGAAGTTGTACGTTAAATTTTCAAAATATGAGTTTTGGTTGGAATGTGTATAGTTTCTCGGGCACGTTATTGATAAGGACATAATTTCGGTAGATCCATCAAAAGTGAAAGCTGTAATAAATTGGGATCAACCGAAGACACCGTTAAAACTAAGGAGTTTCTTAGGATTGGCAAGATATTACAAGCGTTTTATTCAAAACTTTTCCAAGGTCACAACTCCGTTGACGAATTTAACTAGGAAGGCGGTTAAGTTTGTTTGGACGGAGAAGTGTGAGGAAAGTTTTCGAGAATTAATGAAGAGGTTGAGTTCAGCACCTATGTTGTCATTGCCTGATGCTACAGGAAATTTTGTGGTGTATAGTGATGCATCGCATAAAGGACTAGGCTGTGTGCTTATGCAGAACTGCAGAGTCATTGCGTATGCATCACGTCAATTAAAAGATTACGAGAAAGGGTATCCGACTCATGACTTAGAGTTGGCTACGGTGGTGTTTGCCCTAAAGATTTGGAGACATTATCTTTATGGAGAGAGGTGTGAGATATATACCGACCATAAAAGTCTGAAGTATATCTTTACACAAAAAGATTTGAATATGAGGTAGAGCAGATGGTTGGAGTTGATCAAAGACTATGACTGCGAGGTTTTCTATCATCCTGGAAAGGCGAATGTTGTTGCTGATGCTTTAAGTAGGAAGGGATGGGAGAAGTTAATGATGTTGACTGCTCGGGATAAGCTAGTGACGGAAATGGCAAAGATAGAGTTGGAAATTAAATATCCGATAGAAACAGACGAAAAATTATTCCAGATGGGAAACAATTTAACGTTGGTGGATAAGGTGAAGAATGCACAACTTCAGGATGAAGACTGCGAAAAGATAAAATAGAAAATATCTAAAGGTGAAAACAAATTCAAAATCGATTCGGAAGGGTTATTTCGATTCGAAGGGAGAATTTGGGTTCCGCAAGTACTGGAAATTAAAGAGGAAATTCTGAGTGAAGCTCACAACTCAAGATATTCGATTCATCCTGGGAGTACAAAGATGTACCAAGATCTTAGACATCATTTTTAGTGGACGAATATGAAAAAAGATGTGGCTAAGTGTGTGGCAAAATGCTTAACGCGTCAGAAAGTTAAAACTGAACACCAAAGGCTAAACGGGTTATTGCAACCGTTGGAGATACCAGAATGGAAATGGGAGCATATCACAATAGATTTTGTGGTAGGTCTTCCTACGACTCAAAAAAGTTATGACGCCATCTGGGTGATTGTCGATCGACTGACAAAGTCGGCACACTTTTTGCCAATCAAGATTAGATTTAACCTAGATAGGTTGGCAAAGCTGTACGAGAAGGAAATCGTTTCAAGGCATGATGTACCTGTGTCAATTGTATCGGACAGAGATCCACGTTTTACATCAAATTTCTAAGAACGATTACAAGAATGTTTGGGAACATAGCTGAGAATGAGCATAGCGTACCATCCTCAAACTGACGGACAGAGTGAGAGAACCATCAAAACACTAGAAGATATGCTCAGATCATGTATTCTGGATTTTAAGGGAAATTGGGATGACCATCTACCATTGGTGGAATTTGCTTATAATAATTGCTATCACGCGAGTATTGGCATGCTGCCTTAATAAGCGCTATATGGCAGGAAGTGCAGAACTCCGTTATGCTGGGATGAGGTAGGTGAACGTCAGCTATTTGGTCCAGAGTTGGTACAATAAACCGTTGAAATCATCAAGGTGATTCGAGCCAGATTGATAGCTGCGCAAGATAGACAGAAGAAATATGCCGATCAACACCGACAAAATCGGGAATTCGATGTTGGTAGTTATGTTTTCTTGAAAGTATCTCCCTAGAAGGGAAAAATTCGGTTTGGCAATGCGAAAGCCCCGAATCCGGGTCCCAAATCACCGCGGATCCGGTACAATCATTCTATCACTATTTGCGAAAGATATAAATATAAATAATTTATACAATAAACGTACACATTATTTTTCCAAAATCGAGTAACCTTAACTTATACACAATTCACAAACTATCAGACATATAACATATTTATTAAACTATTCTATTACAAATTAGTTGCACACTTTATCCCAAGATGAACTTGGCTTTAACCCTTTTCCTGTATCCAAACACATTCGCCTTATCTGCAATATTTATCATGATATAGCAAGGGTGAGCATGAAAGTTGCCCAGCAAGTTTAAATTTATTAAGATATATCATGATTGAAAGAGTCTGAATAATAAGCTGGCTATAATTCATCAATATAGTTGTGAATTAGCACGAACAAAATTTTGACTGAACAAGTATTAAACATGAACAAATATATCTGGACCAACTGGTAATGAAGGTGATCAGCCTTTCATACCTGACTTATACATGCAATATGTACAGAGTACAATTCTACAATGGCAATCAACAACAATTAACCATAAGCATATCTGAATGAAACAACTCTTAGTAGAGTTAAGTAAAACTTGCCTGTCCGGTCGATTACTGCTACGCAATTTATAACGCTTTATCTGAAGACCTAATATTAAATAATATTGATATATAAATTAGAATAATATCATCACAATATAATATATATATATATATATATATATATATATATATATATATATATATATATATATATATATAGAATAACCTACACACATAGCACATAACCCTATCAACCTATAACACACATAAAACTCGGTATCCGGTCAAACTATTTCAGTCTGACTTGAACCCGACATAATTCTGACATCCCGACGGTCTAGTCGGACCTTTACTCGAGTTTAAGTTCAATTAAACTATGCCTTAACAGTTAATAATTATCTTAGAAAATCATATTATCAGTCTAAATAATTTTCATAAGCTCGAATTTGTTTTCAGATAATTAATATCATTTATCATAATTTTCAATCACTTTTATCGTATTTATCTAATACAAATACCGCAATATTCCTTTATCATTAATATTTATATAATACTAAATATTAATGGAAATCATAACATAATATTATAATATAATTATAATATATTAAAGTATATTTTTATACCTTAAAATCATATTTATATGATTTTTTTAAACACTTAAATCTATTATTTGATAATTACTTTTAATATTAAAATATTAATATTTTCATGACAAAATATTTATATTTTATAACTTAAAATATTTTTATAATACTTAAATAATTTTTATATGATTTATAAACCATTAATTCTATTTTTCCATAATTTATTTAATATAGTTATTAAATAAATTAATTATCATTAATACTAATTAATTAATAAAATTTCTCGCAAAATATTAAAAGTCATTGAAAATAACTTAAAATATTTTCTTTTACCATAATATTATTTTTCATGATTTTTCATGTATAAAAATTATTTTTAAATAATTTATTTAATATTATAATTAAATAAATTAATACCTTATATATTCCCAAAAATATTAAATATTTTTGAAATATACTCAAAATAATTAAAAACTATTTTTCAGAATTTAAAATAATTTTTCAGAATTTATTTAGTATTTTTAATAATTAAAAACTATTTTATTCGATTTATTTAATTAAAATAATTATTTTCTAATTAAACTGTCGCTATAAGGGCCCTATAGCGACAGAACCGTCGCTATAGGTGTTCTTGGTCCAAACCCAGATCTTCATAACCAGTTACCGGATGCCTACTTTGACCAACATTAAAGTAGTGTTCTTGATGATTTCTAGGTAGCTTATGGGGTTAAGATTGTAGTACGGATGTAGGACTACAACCACAAACTCATTGCATGATCAAACAACAACATATCAGTAAGATCTGGGTCTCCAAAGATTCTGACAAGGCTGTTCTTCGTATTCTGGATTTTCCAGAATTGAAGGTATCTACTTTTGGTCCCTACAGTTTGAGTTCTGTGTTTGATTTGTGTGATCTAGTGGTTGGATCTTGTAGTCGAGATGTCAGGCATCATGTATAATCATCATAATAACATAGCACATGACATAACAAGGCTGGTGAAAGTAAGGGTCAGAGGTTGTTCTTGAGAAATCTGGGTTTCCCAGATTTCGTCAAAAACTGGTGGTCAACGGTGGTTTGACCTGCTACAACTTTGATCCAGTGCATGATCTGGACGTTATAAAGGCATGTATGGGTAGCCTACATGTCAATCTACAACAACCAAACAACAACTCGGCTAAAATGATAACATACAGCAAGATTAAAGGCTAGAAAAACTTGTCAGAAGCCATCTGGGCAAATCTGGGTTGCCCTTCAGATTTTTGTGCTTGGTCAACGACCTTTGACCGATCATATCTTTCAACATACTAAGGATCTGACCTTGTTTCTTGTTTTAGATCATAGTCCTCATGACAAAGAACATATTTATAACATAAAACAACTTAAATCAAAAATAGAACGAGATTTATGGCCTCTGACATATGACTGTCAGACCACATTTTTCCAAATTTTCAGATTTCACAAAAGATTCAGCAGGAGTGAACACAAGTACACTCTGATCGAAAAGACGTGTTGTGCTTTAGCATGGGCTGCCATGAGGTTACAACATTACCTCCATGGTCACACAACCCATCTCATATCCCGCGTGGATCCTCTCAAGTACGTATTCAGTAAACCCACACTGAATTGTCGGCTGTCCAGATAGCAGTTGATCCTACAACAATTTAACATCGTATATGTGACTCAAAAGTCCATCAAAGGTCAAGGAATTGCGGATCAACTGGCCGCCGCACCATCAGGGGATTTCAAACCCTTGGAGACATATTTCCCTGATGAAGGAGTAATGACAATTTAGCAACACCATCAGTATGATACACGCCAAACGTGGAAGATGTATTTCGATGGAGCTGTTAATATGGAAGGTTCTGGAGCTGGAGCAGTTCTAGTATCTGATACGGGGGAGCAGTATCCCGTCGCCGTCAAATTACAGTTTGTCAGCACCAACAATACGGCTGAGTATGAAGGCTGTCTTATGGGGCTAAAACTTGCCCATTCAATAGGCATCAGGCGATTAACTGTCCTTGGAGATTCGGAGTTGGTAATCAGACAATCCACCGGAATCTATCAAACCAAGGAACTACATTTGCTGCCTTACCATCGGCAGGTTTTAAAGATGGCTTTGGGGTTCGAAGAAATATCCTTTCTACACATTCCTCGTAATAGGAATGATTTCGCAGACGCGTTAGCAACTTTGGCCTCCTTGATCCGCATATCAGATAAGGAACACTTGTCAAGTGTCATAGTTTCCCTGCACAAGGCCCCAGCCTATGGGAATTACGTTGGAGAAGTATCGGATGAGCTACCTCCCATCCAACATCCTTGGTATAAGCATATCAAGGAATATCTGTGAGATGGATCTACACCCGCTGAGGCGAGCCCGACTGAGAAAAGGCGGATCCATCGATTTGCTATGAAATTCTACCTGAGTGGAGATGCGCTCTACAAAAGAGATGCAGTATTAGGTCTCCTCAGATGTTTAGACAAAGATCAAGCCCAAAGGCTTATGGATGAAATCCATGGCAGAGTCTGTGGCCCCCACATGAGTGGCCCCCTCCTTGTCAAGAAAGTCCTCAGGACAGGGCATTATTGGCTATCTCTCAAAGCTGATTGCAATGACCACGTCAGGAGATGCTATCAGTGCCAGATTCATGGGAATGCTATACACGCCCCTCCATGGGAACTTCACAATATGAGTTCACCTTGGCCCTTCTCAATGTGGGGAATGGACGTTATCGGGCCCATTGAGCCTAAAGTCAGTAATGGTCATCGATTTATCTTCACCATGATCGACTACTTCACCAAGTGGGTAGAAGCAGCCTCCTTCCCCAGGGTTACTAAAGAAGTCATCATTGCTTTCATCAGAAACAATGTCATTTGTCGATATGGACAACCAGAGGTGATTGTGTCCGACAATGCCAAGAACCTCAACAACAAAATGATGGAGGAATTATGCAGTAAATTCCACATCAAACATCTCAACTCAGTTATCTATCGTCCGAAGATGAATGGTGCTGTTGAAGCGGCTAACAAGAACATCAAGAAGATTATGCAAAAGATGTCCACCAATCACAAAAATTGGCCTGACCTATTGCCTCTGACTCTGTTAGCCTATAGAACCTCAATGCGCACTTCCACTGGGGCAACCCCCTACGCATTGACCTATGGGATGGAAGCAGTGCTCCCCATAGAAGTTGAGATGGAATCCCTCAGAGTATTGATAGACTCTCAGTTGGATGAAGACCAATAGGTACAAGATAGGTATCACCAATTGTCTCTAATAGACAAAAGGCGAACCGCGGCTATCTTCCATGGTCAGTTATATCAGCAAAGGATCACCCGATCCTACAACAAAAAAGTCTGGCTACGGCAATTCAGACAACATGACTTGGTTTTAAAGAAAATCCTGGACAACCAAGATCAGGCTAAGGGAAAATTCGCTCCTAACTAGGAAGGCCTGTTTATTGTCAAGGAAGTATTGACATGAGGCGTTCTCAGGTTGCAAGAAATGGACGGCGATGAATTTCTGCAACTCATCAACTCAGACGCCGTGAAACGATACTATGTCTGAAGTTACCATCAAGTAAACATCCTGGTGGTAGACCATCATATCACCAGTCATTCTGGTTCTTTAAACCTTTACCACAAACAACTTTTCTACACTTTGCCCCTCAGGAAAACATACCTTTCAAGCCAGCAGCCTGGCTTTCTCCTTTGCGTTCCTACAACTTAGGTCATCCCACCGTGGATTGAACCTCTTGCGTTTACAGTTTGGCTACCCATACCTGGGATCAAACTTTTCACCTGCAGTTTATCCTCAACCTAGGATTAAACTCTCTCCTCCCCGCACTCTGACCTGTACATGGGATTACGCTTTTCATCTCGCCCTGAGGGGCGAACTACGTCGACCTGATCTCTTCTTCAATAGGAGTACGTAGGCAACCATTTCATATGGCCCGGTCGCAATAAAACAAAAACAACAAAAACATTCCCACACCATTCCTGCCACATACAGTATTGAACCTCTTACACCAGGTTCGAACTACGCATACCTGATCTCCTCTAGGAGTACGTAGGCAGCCATTCATGGTACAGTCTCACCCCCTACCAAAACACAAACCCTTATCAGTTGGTACTGGGATCATCCTTCAATCCACTACATTTCATTTGGCTTCAGACCAAAGGGATGGAATTACCTGAACTCCTCCCAAATAGGAGATTCGTCGACCATCTAAGCGGCGGTCATACCTCGAAGAGCAACCCCAATCCATAAGAGATGGAATTAACTAAGCTTCTCCTGAATAGAAGTGCTGGCGACCATCTGTGGTGCGGTCAATCTCAGAGAGGAAAGCCACACTCCTCTCCTCATTTCCATACAGAAACCAGTCCCAAGACACCAAGAGATGGTAGGGATATATACAGATCGATGATCCATTCTGAACTATCCAGAGACAACTCAATGTCCATCCACCGAAAAGGAATTCAGAATACATCACGATCACAAGCCTTGAAGCAGCAGGCAAAATATCAAGCAAGCAGCAAGGCATATCTAAAAGGGAAGTGATCAAAAATATATTTCCCTGTCATATATATAATGCTGTTTGATATACACAATGTAAACTGTACATGATAAAAGGGCTAAGCTAGTCTGTGTAGGAAAATACAAGATCACCTACAAGTCAGGGTATATGCGAGCTAACAAGCCCAACATGGCGTCCCTCTCAGAAGATGGAAGTAAAGATGTGGTCTCCTGTATGAGAATATCCATACGACCCAACAAATCTGTAGCTATCTGCATGGTGACCATATGATCATCAATATATGCGCTCATCTTTGCGATCATGCCAGTGGTAAGGGACCTCACTGCAGTACTATCTGTTACGGCTACATCCCGGGTAGATATGATGATATCCCGCTCAACTATCACTGCATCTCTGGCTGATATAGCCTCATCCCGCTCAACGATGGCGGCATCTCTACGAGCCAAGGCCTCGTCTCTCTCCAATAGAGCGGCCTCCCTCCCATCAAGAGCAGTCGACATCATAGATCGAATCTGATCTCTCTCAAAGGTCATCAAATGAAGACTCTGCTCTAAGTACTGTGCCGAGTGCTTAATCACAACAGTACTGGTACAAGGAGAATCTGGAAGAAATGCTGGCAACCCAGCAGTAGGCTCCTCCTCGATGTAGGTATCAATGTACTCTATGGGCTCTACATCATCTAACTCGCGCTCCGGTACTGCAATCACTGCTGCAGCCGATAAAATCTCTGTCTCCATCCACGCGGAATACTCTGTAGAATAACTAAGATGACTGACATAAAAAGTCGCTATCTCGGGCCGATCCCAGCAGGCGTATGCCCGAGATCGGTCCTCTGCTGAGAGGTACTGAGAAGCTGAACGCTGACCTGTCGCCCCCTCAAAAGGATGAAAATCTTGGAACTGGTCGAACTACGACATCACGGCCAATGGGTGATAAGTGGTCACTCCCCTCAAACCAGCCAGAGGAAGATAGTCCATGCCCGGAGCATGAGTAATGAAGCTGTATGGTGAGCTAAGCCCCGAACACAACAATATGCTGAATGGATCTCTGATATCTGCCAAGAATGTGGACCAGGACAGAGCATCTATATACTCTGATGGCTGAAAAGAATATGACATAGCTACATCATGGGTGAAGCAGTACCCATGCCGTCTAAAAGTGCCAATCGGTCTCAAGTGTGACATGAACCACACATATAACATGATTGAGCTACCTGTGAACACTCCTGTAGGATACGTGCAACAATATGATGCCGACTGCAGGGCCTCTGCTACAATCATAGGTACAATGGTACGACCCTCTCTGAGAGCTCTCACGGCCATGATAACGCCTATATCTATCTCATCCATACACCACGGCATGTACACATATGACAATACACATAGCATCAGTACGTCAACTCTGGCCAAGCGCCAATGAGCCTCCGGTGTGGTGAAATCCCCGGAATGTCGTGAATAGCTATCCTCCGAGCCAAATCTGTCGTACAAAAAATGTTGGGATATCACGTGGCCAGATGTCAACTCATCATGTACCACTCTGCGCCTCAATCCTGTGAGAGTCATGAATCGTCTACTCATGTCTCCCAAAGCCAGATGCACGCAAGGTCTGTCGAGAGGTAGCATCGTCAATCGTGCATACTCCTCCAGAGTAGGAGTCAACTCATGGGTGCCGAATCGGAATACCTGCCTATCCGATAGCCAATGCTCTATCATCCCGTCCACAAATCCTGCGGGAACCTGAAAAGTCAAAAAGGTCATGGTATGCTGCAATAAATGATCTACAGTCACCCTGTCTGGTGGTGACATGCTATCATACCACGATCTCATACCCGATGCCACCACTAACGGTGGGGTATGATCTATGCGGCTAACTGTCGAAGAAGACATCTGTGCGAGTCGTGTCATAAGATCATCCAGGGGTCAATACCAAATATCTCTGGACATACATACATATGCATAACATGATACATGCATAACAGATAATAGATGACAATATGATATAAGGAATGTAAAAAAACAGTGCATACATTCCTAAGTATATCATCATCTAATACATCATCTCTGTACAGCTACAAATACAGGGAAATGGGGCACAGCCACCCAATATCTAACAAAGGCCTATCAAAAGATATAGCGAGAATGGGGCACAGCCACCCAATATCTAATAGAGGCCTATCAAAAGATATAACGAGAATATACATCAGAAGAAGACAACGGTGTCGATGTCCACATCATCAATCCTATCCACCTGATGTAACTCCTCCTGAGTCACTGAATCTCTATCAACAGGGATGTCAAGCCTATATAGAGGAGGATCTGCGCTGGCAAAACCGAATGGGTCACCTGAGGGACCAGCGCCTGAGCTGGAAGGATCAAATGAAGCCGCCTATGTCGGGTCTCTGCCCCAATTGTCGAATAAATATATGTGCCTGATCCAACTGCCGGGTCAACATATCAATCTGGGTCATATGAGTCGGATCTCGGACACAAGCTATCCAATCCGTCATCATCAAAGATCCTGGAACCATATCCCCCATAAACTGTGTGGCGCGGGATTGAGCTCCAATAGTGCGAGGGGACCACCACCGATGGAACGTCTCCTGAGTACATGGACCCTCTGACAATGCAAAATCGTCAACCCCCAACAATGGGATATCAATGATAGGTGACTACGATACAGGCTAATAATGCCTGGCAGGAGGCAAGATCAGTATACGAATCTCTCCCGTGGTGCTCCTAATAGCACGCTCTCCTAAATAGAGCTCCCAGCCTCCATCTGTGAAGAGAGGAACTCTCCTGGTGGAAATCACATACTCGACTCCAGTCGGGTATCCATCCTCAAAACCCACGGTCAGGAGTGCCCCGGAATAGGGAAGCCATATGATGGTGTCGGCCGTCAGCAACTCTAGCTGCATACGGCAATGAGTGAATCCCTCAGCTACAGGGACCTCTGGCAGAATCGAATGATGCCATCGTCGTCCTCGTGGATAGGTGTCTAAACCTAACACACTCACGGGACGCAAGCATGGAAGCCTCTCATAGGCCCAAAACTGTCAACATAAAGGCAAACATCTGCTGTCAGTTAACACTCTTAACCTATACATCGTAAATGACAAGAGAAATACTCACCAGCAGAAATGGGTAAAATCCTAACCAAGCCTCGGTCAAACCTTGTGAGCGCATACGCATGCCCCGGAGGAAATAGGCAAAGGTGTAGGAGCCCCAATCATACTCCCCAATACGGTCCACTTCACGTGTAGCGCTGATCAAAGCAAAAGATACCGTGGAAGAGTTATCTGCTATGAAGCAGCCTCGAATGATCATTAGGAACAATCGCCGCAGAACGCGATCCCTAATTCTGACATCATCAGGCATAGGCTCACTCAATAGCCCGCTCATAACATCTACACTCAAAGGACCTGAACGGACAGTCCTGCCTTTGAGCGCCGCCGCCGAAACTCCTAATAAGGATCTAACGGCAGTAGGGGTAATATTTGCCATGCAAGGCACTGGCTCCCCTCCAAACTCCATACCTGTGATAAATCGCCAATCCATAGGCGTCATCATCACCTCGCAATCCAGCAGATGGAGTGACTGAGTCTGATGAAACCATCGCTCAGATAATACCCTGAGGTAACCCCAGGGACAACAACGGGGAAGGATGGAGAAAAATGCCCCAAATCCCCACTCATGCACTACCACTCTATAATCAGGATGAAGCGCCTGATACATGGAGTGAAAGCTGAACCAGTTCCCTCGAGGCTATGTAAAACTAGGAACCTGCATGAAATGCAGATCAACATCAAAACCCTTTAATCCTCATCAATAGGAAAGAAGGAAGATCAAAGTCTAACACCAAACCTCGTTAGCATGCAAATACATCGATGGATGTCTGCCCAAATCACCCAACAATTCTGGGTTCACCACCTGAATGCTCGGAAGCTCCCTGCGAGGGACATGTGCAGCAGGAGCGGGATCCTCTATCGGAATATCCGCCTCCTCATCCTCAACGTCTGGAACATCTACCTGGACAGGACGTATCACGGCCTCCACCAACCGACGAGGCTGTTTGACAGAACGGGGACGAGGTACTTCAGAAGCCCTCCGCCGTACACCAGAAGTGGTCCTATAAGAACTACTCGGCTGATCCGGATCCATAGTATCTGGACAACAAGTCTCCAAATCACCTCAAAAAGGGTGTGGTGTTTCCTTACCTGGAGCTTTCTCGAATGCATTTTATGACTATATGCATGCATGCATTTACTTTAATAGTAGAGTTAAAATGTATGACTACCCAATACCTATATTTGGAAAAATTTTGCCATAGTCCCCTTTGAAAATAGGACTATCCACATGCATCCAGGCATGTCTAGGTGGCAATTCAGTAGCACACCTGCCCCAAAGTCATATACATAATATATGCATTAAAAATTAAAATCATCATGCATCAGGCCAACCTCAATACTAGGAGTACTTTGCCTTGCTACCTTATGCTCATTGGACCTCAAATAGGATAAAAAATAGCAAAAAAAGGTGCCAATTTGACTGTCTCAATAGTCAAATTTTTTCACATCATTATGTTCAGCATGGTTTAATACTAACATTTACTATGTTGAATATTTTTTATCTAGTCGTTTGTGCATACATAATCACTACTATGTGTTTAGATGCATTTAATGTGATAACTCAAGATCCAACGGATAGAAATGAGAGAAAATACAGGCATATGTTACCAGGATAGTGTAGAACACTCGTACGGTGACAGAATTTGCAGAAAACAGCCCGAACTCAGCAGATCTGAAAGAGGCTCACGTATTTTCCTTTGCGCAACAAGTTGAAAGTGACTTGTGAGACCAACCTGCTGGAATTTATCATCCATGGTTGGCCGCAGGCCCATCTGCGGCTACAGCAGGTGCACCTGCGGCACTCCCATGCGGGTCCCATCACTCCGACTTGGTTTAGTTCGAGTTGCAAAGGAGTTCTTACAAGCTGAAAAGGCCAAACCCGGGATAAAAACGCTACGCGATTGAGCAGAATAGCCTGAAACCTTGGTTTTTCTGGATCCAACTGTGGCTTTCTTTTCATCCATTGGTATTCGCCCGAACATAGGGTTTACTATACTGATGATTCAAGTCTTTGCATACCACATTCGGCAATACCATACAGAGGTCCGTTGCCACCAACGTAAGGTTGTCACCCCAATCTTTTCTCATAAGAAATCCCCGACGGGGGTTACAACGTGGAATCCCCGGCGGGGGTTACAACGCATGCTCATCCGTTGACACATAAATCAATGAAGGTCAAGCAGCCTTGACGTTGTTTCAGCCGATGGCAAGTAAATCCATCGAAGCATGGAAAGTTGTTCAATCATTCCGTACGTTTATATTCATCATTCCCCAGCGGATCCCCGGCGGGGGTTACAACGCATGCTCATCCGTTGATGCACAAATCAACGAAGGTCAAGCAGCCTTGACATTATTACGGCCGAGCGATTTAAACCTATCAGAGCTCTGGAGCTATTCGAGGTTTTCACACTCGACTGCTCAGATCCCCGGCGGGGGTCACAACGCAATGTCCCGGTGATCTACATGACAGTGGAGGTCAAGCAGCCTTGACAGTATATCCCACAGGATTTTTCAGCCGTTGATGCACATGATGGTGAAGTACACGTCAACGAAGGTCAGGCATCCTTGACAGCATTTGCTGTTGGTAGTAAACCCAACAGAATCTTGGCATATTCTGGCGATACTAACCAGGAGAGGTCAATGTCATCAAAGAGGATAGATGATGTAATATGTTATACACATCCTCAAACAGATCAAGCTTTATCCCTAGAGATCTCTTACATAAAAGAGGTACATCTACATGATCAAGTCATTATCCAGGAAGTTGGTGATAACTCCAACATCAACGTCCTAACATATTCGGATTATACATCAAATCTGGTCATCGTTGCCAACCCCCAGTTGAAGCGACAGGGAGCCAGCAATCATCCCCAACGTGTTGGGCTACAACCCCGTACACATGCATTATACATTTGCATCATGTTGCTATCCATAGTATCATGTTTATCTTGTTGCATTTCAAGTATCTAGGATTCTTTATCCTACCCATGCATCGCCATGCATAAGTATCATAAAGAGGGGCATCTGTAGACACTCAAAATTTTCTGTACAACTGTCACTAACATTGTAGGAGAGCAGATTCGTCTTTTAAGAGGGAACCCTGAAAGATGATCCATATCCGTACCGGATACTACCAGAAGTTCAGCATCAACCCCAGATCACAATCTGGAAGTAATAATCTTGGAGATAACCCCGAGGCATACAGATTAATACCGGAAAACACACCGGAGAAGACCGATTAATCTCAGAGATAACCTCGAGGCATCCAGCCTCAGTCCTAACCATGGGAATAGCCACCAACCTTGGTGATAACCCCAAGGAACGCAATTTCGGTGATAACCCCGGAAATGCTTGTTACAAGTGCGACCAGCTTCAATCTCGGTGCTTACAATGAGATCCACTGTACCAGCCCGGCGATAACATCGGGAAGACAGACGCACCTCAAAGATGACAATGAGGACCTTCAACAAATTGTAGCAGTCCAATCTCAGCGAAGCTGAGCAACGTCTGCTTTATCAGCCCCATCCGGCAATAACACCGGTGAGGGGCAACATCGTCATCTGACCAACACGATGTCACACCATGTCGCCTTAACATATCTACGCAACAATGTCCCACAAGACTAATCAATCCCGAGTGACTATTGTGCGGGGTAACAGATGAAAGTTGAAGTTTGAAGAGCGGAGGGCATCGTCCCATCTTCAATGACTTTGCACAAACTCTAATCCCATGCCATCGTATAACTCTCGACAACGACGGTCCGAAATAGGTCCTGTATACCTCAAATGGATGCCCGGATTGCATTTCTGAAAGTTTGAGTGGACATTACAGTGCCCGAGTGCACGTACTCCGAGACGACCTGAGCCAAAAAACCCGGGCTCACCCGGGTTGCCTCTGGTACACATGCGGCTCCACCCTCTATAAATAGTGGGCTTGGGGTGGCCATTTTGTAAGAGAAAACAGCGAGAAAGCCCTACCCAATTTGCTCTGCACTCATCCCAGGTAGTGTACTTTCCCCTTTTAAACACATGTGAGCTCATATATAGCCCTTTTGTACCCACAAAAGTCTGTGTTTACTCACTCTAAAGATATAGAAGTCTTCTTTAGCAGCCCACTGTAAGCCTTCTCACACACTTTAGAGTCCTTTCTCTTCATCTTTGCACACACCCTTCTACACGTTGAGAGTCGTGTTGCACATTTTGCCCAGACTTCGGTCCGTGGTTTATTTTTAGTTTGTATATACATATATATTTATATAAATATTTATATATATGGACTAACATTATCGAGTTATGCCTCGATTGAGCCTAGACTTTGGTCTGGAGCGTTTATTTGCTTTTCTATATATATATTTATATATATAAACTGTATGTCGAACTTTGTTCGATGAGCCTAGACTTTGGTCTGGAGCGTTTACTGCTTTCCTATATATATACTTATATATATGAACTGCGTGTCGAACTCTGTTCGATGAGCCTAGACTTCGGTCTGGAGCGTTTACCTGCTTTAATATATATATATATTATATATATATATATATATATATATATATATATATATATATCTATGGTCGAACTCTGTTCGATGAGCCTGGATTTTACATCCGGAGCGTTTACGTGCTTTAATATATATATATATATATATATATATATATATATATATATATATACATTTCGTCCCACCTGGAGTTTACTTCGTGGTGGTTGATCGTTTTTACAGCTTTCTGTATATTTCGTCACACCTGAAGTTTACTTCATGGTGGTTGATCGTTTTTACAGCTTTCTTTACATTTCGTCCCGCCTGGAGTTTCCTCCGTGGAGGTTGATAGCTTTTACAGCTTTATTTATATTTCTGATCCCCCATGAGGTGCTTCGTGGTTGGTGATCATGTATGTATATATATATTTACAGCTTTTATATATATACCTGCTTACTGTGTTTATATCAATTGCGGCATCATGTGAGCCTAGGAATCATGTGATCACAGATTTAAGCCATTGGATCTAGATTCGGTTCCCGTGATGGATATTTTCAGCTGTAAGTAACTTGTAAATTATATCTGTGATGTTTGGATTTCCTCAGATGGTTTTCATACCCACGAGGAATTCAACACCTTTTTGTAAAGTATTTTCATACGGATGCTTCGCATCTGTCAAATAAAATCAACCAAGCCGAATACGGAATAAAATGGGAGTGTAAAAGGTCTCAATTACTATTGAGCATCAGGGTTTGAAAAACCTCTTTTATAAAACATCACTGCCATATCTTGTTTAAAATTGATTTTTTACATAAAATTCAAACCCTGTGTATATAGGTGCGAACGAGGCCTCGCACTACTTCCAAATAACAGCACATTAACCCACACACACACACACACATTCAGATAACAGTTTCTTGAAAAGAGGCGGTCACCATGGTAACACGGATGTCGGGGGGTGCCTAACATCTTCCCTCCGCATAACCAAGTCCCCGGACCCTAATGAATCTCGATTTCACCGACCCGTTTAGCTGTGTCACATCACTGGGTCAATGTGCAAACTTTTTCTCGGTTGTGTTGGTACAACCATTTAAAAAACCAACTGGCGACTCTTATAGTCCAATCGTCGACATTATATATGTCGGACCTTTTTCACTTGTTTTTTCAAACAAATCTCACCTAAAATGAGAACACCAAAGAACAAGTAACGGAAAGGGACAATTAAAAATCCCGACGTCGAAACTTCGTATTTTGGATTTTCCAGAATTGAAGGTATCTACTTTTGATCCCTAGAGTTTGAGTTCTGTGTTTGATTTGTGTGATCTAGTGGTTGGATCTTGTAGTCGAGATGTCAGGCATCATGTATATAACAACTTATCATCATAATAACATAACACATGACATAACAAGGCTGGTCAAAGTAAGGGTCAGAGGCTGTTCTTGAGAAATCTGGGTTTCCTAGATTTCGTCAAAAACTGGTGGTCAACGGTGGTTTGACTTGCTACAACTTTGATCCAGTGCATGATCTGGATGTTATAAAGGCATGTATGGGTAGCCTACATGTCAATCTACAACAACCAAACAACAACTTGGCTAAAATGATAATACACGGCAAGATTAATGACTAGAAAAACTTGTCAGAAGCCATCTGGGCAAATCTGGGTTGCCCAGATTCAGATTTTCGTGCTTGGTCAACGACCTTTGACCGATCATATCTTTCAACATACTAAGGATCTGGCCTTGTTTCTTGTTTTAGATTATAGTCCTCATGACAAAGAACATATTTATAACATAAAACAACTTAAATCAAAAACAGAACGAGATTTATGGCTTCTGACATATGACTGTCAGGCCACATTTTTCCATATTTCCAGATTTTACAAAATGCTAGATTCGGGGACTTTGATGTTATGGATCTGGGATTTAACAACCCAGATCACTAATTAACACCCTATAACACACTTCTAAACAACAAATCATAACATCTAACATCAAATCTAAGGATTTCAAGATTTAGGGTTTTATACCTTTTGAGCTTTGATTTTTATTCCTGGTCCTCATGATATGTTCTTGGTGTTTTATTACATGATCTTGGCTTGTTTTCTCACACTCTTTCACTCTAAGATCCGAAAATATAGAGAGAGAAGAGACTTGGACAAAGTAAAATGTAAAGTAAACATTTTTCTTATTTTAATTCTTGATCTTTTTGATCCATGGTTGTAAGTGTGGCTAGGTGTCCCCCAAATCTGATCTTGGAAGATTTAGATCACATGGGATAAGTCTCAAGGTGGTGACTCACAAGATTTGCAAGATCTAATTACTTAATAACTAAGTAAATGGTATTTTGGACATTTGGTATTTATATTTGTCATTTATCCTAACCCTTAGGGTTTAGGATTTAACCCTTAGGGTTTAGGGTTTAACCCTTAAAATTTTATTTTATTATTATTTTTTTAAAAAAAAATTAACATTACTTAATTATAATTAGAATTCTCTAATTATATTAAAATTTTCTAATCATAATTCATGCTTGCTAATTAGAATTAATATTTCCTAATTAAGATTTCTAATTTAGCAATTTGGTCCGTTAGGGTTTCAAACAGAACAATTAGAGTTTTAAACTTATAAATTAGGGTTTCTAAATTATTAGAAAATCTAATTAATCATTAGGGTTATCCCAAATTAGGTTTGTAATTAAAATACAAAAATCTTATACATGACATTAAAATTCCCAAATTAGGATTTTAATATCTGGATTAGGGTTTTAAATTTTCGGAAATGAATTTACGGTTTCCAGAACCGATTTCTAGGGTTTCTTATCGATCGTAAAAATTTTCTAACTGAACGTGGACGTTCTAAATATATACTTAGGGTTTGACACCGACATAGGTTATCTGATCAATCCTTGACCCTCAACCACATACTATACTTATATAATACCATATTCACAGAACATATTCACTTAAATCCTTAACAGAATTTTGAAATCCTCAAAATTCTTTCTCAAATGTATACACTTATTTTATGTCTAGGTTCTAATATTGAACCTTAAATCAATTAATTAAAATTTTTAAAGTTTTTTAAATTCTAGGGTTGTCACAGGCAAGAAGGAGAAATTAAGCCCTAAGTTTATAGGACCTTTTGAAGTGCTTCGACGCGTTGGTGAAGTGGCATACGAGGTAACTTTACCTCCAGGGTTGGAGCATATTCATAACATTTTTCATGTCTCGGTATTAAGATAATATAAGCCTGATTATAAACATGTAATAGAATATGAACCGTTACAGTTTGAGAAAGACTTAACATATGAAGAATTCCCTGTTCAAATTATCGACAAGAAAGAGCAAGTACTAAGGAATAAAGTGATACATTCTGTTAAGGTAATCTGGAGGAACCACAATGCTGAAGAAGCTACGTGGGAACTTGAGGATATTATGATGAAGAATTATCCTCAGTTATTTGCTTAATCTTGTATAATGATTCTGGGGATAGAATCCTGTTAAGGAAGGAAGAATGTGACGAATGAATTTATCGAGTTGTGATTCTGGGGACAGAATCTTTTTAAGGAGGGAATGATGTAACGATCGAGGAATTTGTAATTTAATTTAAATTTTTATTGAATTAAATAAATATTTTAAATAATTTATTTATTGAGAAAAATAAATAATTGATGAATTGTGGTGCAAGAATTTAGTAACTAAATTGAATAATGGTAATTTTTATTTGAAGATTTAATTTAATGAAATAATTAAATTAAATGAATTATTTTATATTAAAGAAAATAAGTAAATTAAATAAAGTGATGTTTAAGTCTAATTTATTAATTAAATTAGATATATAATTATTTATTAATCAGAAGTATTATTATAATAAAATTTTTAATTATTATAACTAGTATTATAAATTATTTAAGTTAACTAAAGTGTGACAAGTGAAAACCATATAATAAAAATAATATAAAAATAATCTAGTAGAGGAGAATTGTGGTTAGCCAAACAAGGCCCTGTGGCCTTTGGCTTATTGTAACTTACACAAACTTTTGGGTTTGTGACCTGACGTGCGTGGGTGAAAGCCATATCAGTTTATTTCTAATCATATTATTTAATTCCCTAAGGCTAGATATCAGTGAAGAATATAGAGCTTGGAGAGAGAGCAAGAGAGGAAACACAGTGAGTTTGGATTCTCTGTGATTGTCAAGGAGAGGAATTTCTAAACCTAGTCACCACCTTTTTGCTAGCAAACAATCAAAGGAATAAGGTATAACTCTAATTTTAACTTTATTTTTAGAATTTCTATTGATAATTATGTTGGATTGATACATATACATGTATGTAGGCTTTATGATCTGTCAATCATTATATGTGAGTGCTATTTGATTTCCAAATACGTGAAATTTGTTTGTAGGAAGGAAAAAATAAATAACAGTGTTATGTTTGAAATATGGCTTGTTTAAGTACAAAATTTTGTGCTCAATATGTGATATAATCAGCGAATTGATGTTGGATTGTGTTAGTATGTTAAGAAAAGAAAGTGGCGTAGTTTGAATCGTGTCAATTGGTTAAGAAACGAAGTCGTGGCGATCGAATTCGCTAAAAGTGTTAAAAGTGAAGAAATTGAGAAAATGGTGGTTTTAATTCTTCAAAACTGAATATATATAATGTTTATGTAGTTGGAATGGTGAATAACATGTTTAGTGATGTTGTTACAAAGTTTTAGTTGCTAGGTTTCATGAATTTCTATGAAATTGGGATTTTTGGCCTAAGAATAGAATCTGATTTCGTTACTGTAAAACTGGTTCTGGTGTCTAGCGCGGGCACGCCGTATTCAAAGGAAAACATGGCGCGGCCGTGCTAGTAGTTAGTCAGACCTAGTAAAGAGCTGCTAACAGCATAGCTTGGAAATTGTTAACTTTACATATTTTTATGATTTGTAAAGGACCTAAAACATGTTACAAGACGTAGTAATGTATTGTAATCACAACGCCGAAACTATAGATTATGAATTAGTAAGTGGTGAAAGTTCGTAATGTGATGTCATTTGAATTGGAATTGTTTTGCAATCACCATGTTGTATACTATGATATAATTGAGAATTTAGTTTCATGTTACGTGAATGAGTAGGATAATCAAGTCCTAAGTTAAGGATTATAGACTTGATTAAAATGAAAACTAAACTAATGAAATTGATGTTAATATAACTAATTAATATTGTGATTCTAATGGTATATGTAGGGTAATTGGCGAGCATTTATTATATTTGTGTAGCTTACACCCGAGGAAAGTTTTCTAACTTCATTCTCTTTATAATGAATGCAAGTTCCTTATCCTAAATTTTTATTGAGCAAGTTTTATAGCTATGCTATCTTTATGTCAAGCAAGCTTTCTATTCCTAATTTATA
Source organism: Panax notoginseng (assembly GCA_016801055.1). Lineage (NCBI taxonomy): Eukaryota > Viridiplantae > Streptophyta > Magnoliopsida > Apiales > Araliaceae > Panax > Panax notoginseng. Next base: position 78,420,303 of record CM029014.1, read on the forward strand.
CATTAAAGTTGAGCAAGCCTATTGAGTCTATCTCGTGTACAAACTCTTGTAATCTAGTTCGTTACATCAAGCGAGTTTCAATTTCCTAAGTCTTGTTGTTGTTATTCATAGTATATATTGTTCTAATACATTGATTCAAATGATATTGTTCTAACTCTTTTGAAGGACGTACTTTGCATACATACTATGTCTATTCAGTTGTACACTACTGTTATTCGATCTTTGACTTTGACAACCTTGTTCAATTTTACATTGTTGTATTAAACCTTCAAGTAGTAAACAAACTTTTATTGATTGAACTAGTCTATAATGGAATAGTGTTCTAAAATTCTAGAACTATTGATAAGCTAGATCCGAGCTAAACTTTCTTTAGTGCGAAAATCCTAAATTCAAATTGAGATGAACAACCGTAATATAGGAGATTATGTACGTGTTAATGTTTAGATGTTTGTGCACAATACATGGTACAAAGGGCTGATCCCCCTAAGTACGTTAAGTAGGGTCTGTATAGTCTAAATGATTGTTAAGGTTAGGGTAGTAATACCTAATTACCAGGGACATAGTTCGTGGTCTTAAGACCCACAGATATTAAATTCAAACTTGGTTTCTAATCTGTTTTGTAGAACGAGTTCACCATTATTCAGCATTCATTGTTCATACTCTTGTTGATATTGTTATTACTCTTTATATCAGTGAGCAATTGTTTGCTCACTCTTGCAATTAACACTGCAGCTAAAGTTGAGAAAGTCGATGAGCAATCTATGAGCAAAGGAAAGGGCAAGATGTCCAAGTGTTGAAGATTTATTGAATTTATTTAAGTGAATTATGTTATAAAACTTAATTTATTTTGTGATGTATTCCGCAGACTTATATAATAATTTAAGGTTAGATTACCTGGGATTGTTTTTATTGATGTAACCCTTTAATGGGGAAGATTATTGTTTAAGTTATTTGATGTCTTTATCATTTATTATGGGTAGTTAGATGTAATTATTTTTGATAGTGAGCACCAAATTCTGTGGGAATGAAGTACCCAAATTTGGGGGTGTCAGAACATGCAACTGTAAAACCAATAATCAATAGTTCATCTTTGCACTACGGGCCAAAGACATACAACTGTAAAACCAATAATCAACAGTCCATCTTTGCACTACGGGTCAAAGAGGACTTTCACCACATCATTTGTCTGTAACATTACAGGTCATGATTATACCAATACACAATTCCTGATCATAATCATACCAATCAACAGTCCATCTATGCACTACGGGTTAAAGATGACTTTTACCACATCATTTTTCTGTAACATTACAGTTCATGATTATACCAATACACAATTCCTTATCATAATCATACCAATCAATAGTCCATCTATGCACTACGGGCCAAAGATGTCTTTAACCACATCATTTGTTTGTAACATTATAGGACATGATTATACTAATGCACAATTCCTGGTCATAATCATACTAATCAACATAATGTTGAACATTATGAGATAAATTTCGAAAATCTAGCATAGCTAGAAGATTTAGAATATCCAATTTTACTCCATCATCCTAAATCCTTACTCCACTGCTTCATTACTTAATCATTCTACTATTCTTCAAAACAATCAATCCTCACTATACCAAAAATTCTTAGTACTCAACTTACAATCTTTCTATACTCAATATAGTTCATCAAACTTACCACACATTGTAAGTTCAGGAACTTGCCACAATAATATGATTTTAGGAACTTGTCCTAGCAAAACGTAGTTCAAGAACCCATCAGGGAATGTCTATATGCTTAGGGGTTCAACAACATACATATGAGTCATCAAGTTATCATAAGTATAATTTTTAAGAACACGCACATAATCCTAATAATATTTGACTAATCTTAATAGTCTCTAACTATCAAATATACACATGAGAAAAGAATCACCTTTTCACCACATATACATTGATAGTGCGACACCAACATTCCAATGATTATCAATGTGATAAACTGAGTGCAAACACAAACCCTTGCCCATACAAAGGTTTTTACAACTCAATCATCACATGATTCCTTAATTAAAATCCCACATAACTCTATCTTGCTCATAACTTGCTCTTTGCTCTATAAGAATTTTTCGTACCTCAACATTTATAACTCCTAGTGAGTTTACCTCGTACTATTTCATAATAGTAATAATAATAATTTGATTGGTAGTGTTTCGGTGATTCCGAGGACGGAATCCTTATAACGAGGGAATGATGTGACAATCCAGATTTTTGGAATTATTAAAATGAGAATTTAATAAATAAAATTCTTATTATGAGATGTTTTGAGTTTGAATGGATATATATATATATATATATATATATATATATATATATATATATATATTGTGAAATATGTGATTTGTTGTGAAAAGAATTATATATTCATGTATTGAGAAAAAGAGGTTTAATAGTTAAATAAACTATGGAAGAAATTAATTAATATTAGTTAATTTAATTGAGAATTATAGTATTTTATAATATAATTTGATTTTTATCCCCTATTGGCAATGATATTTATTTCATAAATATTGTGGATAATTCACTTAATTAAAATAGTGACTTAATATAATTATAATTGATTTAATAAATGAGAAGGTAATATATTGCATGAAAATGTGGTATGTTATTTTATTGCAAGTAAAACATTTATTAAATAAATAAATATTCTAGTTGGAATATTTATGGAATTTAAAATAAATATTTGATGAAAATTATTATGGAATAATTTATTCAAGTGTAATAATAGTGATGGAATAAAAATATTTTAATTTAATTAAGTAATTAAATTAGAAGGGTAATAATTTGTTAAATAAAGTGGTGTTTATATTAAATAATTAAGTGAAAGTGTGACTAATGGACCATAAAAATAAGAGAATTATAAAAATAAATTAGAAAGAAACTAGATTAAAGTTGGCCAAACAAGGTCTTGTGACCTTATAACTGCTATGTTTTGTAATTGGCTAAACCACGTTAAAGTGGTGGTCAGTTTATTTGCTAAGGTAAAGAAGAATAGAGCACAAAAGAGAGAAAATTGAGGGAGAGAAGGAATTCTCTGAGAATTTGAGAAATAAAGAAGGAAGAATCAAGGAGATTATCCTAGTTCTCTAGCTAATCAAGAGGTAATAATCAAGTTTAATGTTTCTTAGCCTATATTTTCTAAAAGTTCTCCTTTGTAATTGATTTGTTGGTTAATTTGTTAAGAAATTAGTTATATATGTTTATGGGTATGTTTAATCCGTTTTATATCATCTAAAAGTAGTTTTATAGTGATCAAATTCGTAAGAATGTGTTGAAAGATGAAGAATTGGGTTTTTGGTTGAATATGTACATTTTGGCTTATGTTGGAGTCAAAAATTGAGGGTTAGTTCATGAATAGACTATGAAATTGATGGTAGATGTTGTTAATACGTTGAAAAATGAAAATAACGAAGTTTAAATGGATTAATTTGGTTAGGAATCGAATCTGTGGTGAATGATTACGCTAAACAAGTTAAAACATGTAAAACTAATATGAACATGAGTTTTGGGTCAAGATTTAGGTTAGTAAATGTTTCTGTAAATTGTTGATTCTTTGGTATGATGTATTTCTATGAATTACGAGTCCATAGAGTCAAAAACGGACTGATTTGGATGTGTATAACTCGAGTTATGAAGGTTAGAAGGAGAAATCAAAAAATTCGCGAAGAACACAAACCGCATAATTGGGATCTGCGAATACCCGCCTCGGCGGGGGTTTATAGTTCAAAAAGTGCCGGCCTAGCAGTTATCCTGGCCCGACGGGCTTTTTTAGGTCAAAAACCCCGACCCGACAGGGGTGGGCAGGCTGATCAAGTGTTAGAGAAAAATTTGACCGGACATATTTTACTTAAATGGCCATAACATTTTCATACAAACATCGATTGAGGCGATTCAAGATGATCCGAAACGAAAAAAAATAGACCTATAACTTTAGTTCTTTAAGTTTTTTGATTTAAGGTCGTTAGAAGGGTGGGGACTGATGTACATTCGGAGGCAATCGGAGGGCGTCAGGCATGCACATATGCAAGTGTAGTGCTTCTGACGATAAAAAATGTTATTCTAAGTTATAATACATGAATATTAGTAAATATAATGATGCTTAACATTAATAAATAATATATTAGATAATTTGTATAAACATACTAAGCGTACACAAGAGAGACGATTCGGGTGTGTGACGAATGAACGTCGAAACACCGTGACAAGTGTTAATGAACTTAAAAAGTATTTTAATTCAATTAAAATGAATATTATAAGATATGGAATGAGGTTAATATAAAACCAATAAGGAGTCCTAGCAAGACTTAAACACTTGAGTGAACTTCGGGTATGACTAAGAAGAAATATAGTGAGATATAAGTTGAAAGTTAACACAAACATTTTGTATTGATTAATGAGAAGGATTATAAGATGTAGAGTAAAGTTTACATTATAACTACTATGCGTTGCTATGTGACTAATAGTTGATGTGCATGATTATAAAATTATGTAGGGCACGTGAAGTGCAGATAGCTGTAAGTTATTAATCTGTTATTGGTAAAAAACGATCAAGACAAGTCTTTCAGTTCCTATTTGGTATGTGAACTTGATAATGAACTGTTTTAAAAATTTTATTACAAAGAGTATGATGTGTGACACCCCCAAATCCCGGTACTTCATTTCCTCAAGATTTGGTGTTCACGTAATCAAAACATTCATTACTAACTACCCAATTGATAAAATTGAATAAATAAAACCTGCCCATACAGGATTTAACTTAAATAAAAATCTCCCAGGTTATCTAACCTTTACAAACATTCATTCATGCGGAAATTAAATTAATATAAACTTCTTTACAATCTTTAAACAAAGTGTAAAAATAAACTGTCTAACTATTGCAGGTCTTCAGCATTTATTCATCTTTCCTTTTCCCTTACTGGTGCTAGGTACGTCAACCGTTTCAACTTTAGCTGTAAGAAATTTTACAGGCAAGAGTGAGCAAACAAGGCCCACTTGAAATAACAATAAGTAAATCTTTAAACTTTCACATCAATTGCCAATATTAGGCTCAATAGAACTGAACAATATATTCTATTAACTTTCTGAAAACTATAACATTCACTGAGGGTCTAATGACCACGAATCATGTCCACAGTTATAAGTAATCTTTCAACTTTAACTTTAACAGTCATAAGACTATAAGGACTTCACGTACTTAGGGGGATCAACCCTTCGTACAATGTATTGTGCACAATCATTTCAACGCTAAGCGTAACCTCTTATAAAAGAGTTGTTCTTCTCAGTATTTAGAATACAAGTCCGTACCAAAGTGAGTTTGGTTTGGATACATCATGGGGTAATTTAGAATTCAACGGTAATCAACTAAGGGTTAGTTGATTACAAACAACATAACTGTATACTATGGAATAATCATAGTTGAATGGATATTTATAAACTAACATCATGCTTTAGGAATAATTTAATAGCATAATCATGGAATAATCATAACATGCATCCTCGTAAACCAATAGATACACGAGCTTAATCAACAATAAACAATCTAACTCTACGAAAGTGTAAAGTTAGCCATTTGTACAATTGAAATGGAATTAAAGCAATAATGTGTTTAACGAACTCAATCTTGTACAATGAAGTTCTAGTATTAGATAAAACTTGCTCAATATCAAAAGATAAGATTTATAAAACTTGCATACAATGAAACAAGTTAAAGACAATAATAACTTGTTCAATATCAAAAGATAAGGTTTAGAAAACTTGCTCAGTTATAAAAATAGAGTTAAGGAAACTTGCACAATGAAGTTTTGAGTTAGAAAACTTGCATAAGTATAACATAATAGTGAAAAGTAACCTTACTGAATAATAAAGTAGAAAAGGTTAGGGAACTTGCCTCGTGTGTAGGTTAAACAATTGCTATTCACGTTCACCCCAAGTCCTACACATACCATATGCATTGACAATACACATTAGTTACACTAACATTACCTTTATGAGTTCCTTTATTACTCTTAGTATAGCTACTAACTAAGTTTAAGTTTAAACAACACATCTTTCATGAACATTACTTTTTAGCTTTATTACAACTACTTAAATGATCATGCCATTGCACCACATGTACATTAACAACTTGATACAACATTCTAATACATGTCCAACATGTTATCATTAAGTTATACTAATACCCAAAGGTTGCACTTGCATTCGTGCATCCCGACGCCCTCCGATTGGCTCCAAATACACAACAGTCCTAAAGATGGCCATTTTGGCTACTGTTATAGACCTCAAATTAAAAAACTTAAAGAATAAAAGTTGTAGGTCTACTCGTCCTCCTTCCGAATCATCTTGAATTACCTAAATCAAAGTTCGTATGAAAAAGTTATGGTCATTTTACTACAGGAGGTCAAAACTGCCCAACTAGGCCACTTTTCCGACGCCGGGGCGCGGGATTTGGCGCTGGGGCGTGAATTTTGACGCTGGGACGCCGAAACTCATAGAACCAACCCCGAAAGACAGAGCAAAGCTACTGTCTAATTTATTTTTAACAACCAATGGCATCTAACACATGTATAACTTCATGAAAATTACACATAAAAGTTAACAATCATCAATATATCCATCACCAATCATTAATTATCAATACCATAAACTAATTCTTTGAAACACTGTGTTTTAAAGTAAAAATCCATTGATGAAATATAAATTACAGTGAACGAAAATTTCCACTGTTATCAACAAATTTTGATTCCTTTGAAATACAACTATACCAACATAACAAATTAACATGTATAGTTCAATTCCTCAGTTAGCATACAATTTATCGAATCACATACAAATTTTGTTATTTTTCAAAACATATGTTCGTATATAAATTTTCACTGAAAAACCAAGTTATCTTCCTCAATGATAATTTAGCATACAACACCTACACACCTATATATACATGCTAGTTATAACAACACAACATGTAATACCAAAACAATTTCTGGAACAAGGTTTACAGACAATTTGGTAAAACTTATACACGGTTATGACAAGAAAACAAAGACATACAATTTCTCAAAAACTATATAACGTAAACATATATTATAAGGTTTGTACAACCTACCTTTAATTTGTTCTAGAAAACTTGTAATTCAAAACTTGTTTTGGACAATCTTGCACTTGGCTTCTTCTCAAAATCTCTGAACTTTTCCTTTCTCTTTTCTTACTTCTCTTAATGATAGACTAGGTACTAACAATGAGCGTAAACCCAAAACTGATATACGTAGAATAAAACTGATATGGCAATAATAAGCCTACTTATTATATCAGTTACCAAACATATAACGTATAATCTTATAAATATATATTTTATTTATATACTTGTTTTATTTATTTTATTAATAATTTAAAAATCAAAAGAAATCTAAAAGCCATAGGCTTGTTTGGCAACCATTAAAAATTAAATGATTAATATACTTACACCTTGTTTGGCAAAAACTAAATTAAAATTACTAATTTATCTTAATAACTCCTTTATAGCAAGGTTATTAGTCACACTTTTATTCAATTAATAAATTAATTAAAATATTAATCTATTAAATTACTTTAGCACATAATTTAATATCACATAACTATAATTTCTTTTATAATTATAATTTTATTTAACCAACTAATATTTTAAATTACAATTTCCCATTATAATTTATTTAAAATCACTATAAGCTCTCTAGCTTACTTATTAAATTAAATTATTATATAATCTCATAACAATTAATTTTTCTTGGCTCCTTAATTATTTATTCAACAAATAACTAACTATACCACATCAACTCAAATTGAACAATTATTTATTCAATAATAAACATATCCATTAAATATTTATATAAATCAATAAATATTTAATATTACACTTTAAAATTCTGGAATATTACATCATTCCCTCCTTACAAGGATTCTGTCCTCAGAATCACAACTCAATTAAATCATTCGTTACATTCTTCCCTACTTACAAAGATTCTGTCCCCAGAATCGAAGACACAGATTAAACAAATAACTCATGGTACTCTTTCAATATTTTCTCTTCGAGTTCCCACGTAGCTTCTTCAGCGTTGTGGTTCCTCCAAATCACCTTCACAGAAGGTATCACTTTATTCTTGAGCACTTGTTCTTTCCTGTCGACTATCTGGATAGGAACCTCTTCATAAGACAAATCTTTCTCGAACTGCAACGGTTCGTACTCGATCACATGTTTGTAGTCGATTTTATATGGTCGTAACACCGAAATGTGAAAAATATTATGAATATTTTCTAACTCTGGAGGTAGAGCTACCTCATAAGCCACTTCTCCCACTCTTCGCAGCACTTCAAAGGGTCCAATTAACCTCGGGCTTAGCTTTCCCTTTTTACCGAAACGAATTTTTCCCTTCCAAGGAGAAACTTTTAGGAATACATAGCTTCCTACGTCAAATGCACGATCTTGCTTGTGTTGATCAGCATACTTCTTCTGTCGGTCTTGAGCTACTACCAATCTTATCCTGATGAGTTTGATAACCTCAGCAGTTTGTTGCACCAATTCTGGTCCTAACAGTTGACGTTCACCAACTTCATCCCAGTACAGTGGAGTTCTGCACTTTCTGCCGTATAACGCTTCATAAGGAGGTATGCCGATGCTCGCATGATAACTATTATTGTAGGCGAATTCCACCAACGGTAATTGCTCTTCCCAGCTTCCTTTGAAATCCATGACGCATGCTCTCAACATATCTTCTAATGTCTGGATCGTTCGTTCGCTTTGGCCATCTATTTGTGGATGATATGCCGTACTCATTCGCAACTGTGTTCCCATACATTCTTGTAGTCTCTTCCAGAAATTTGATGTAAACCTCGGATCTCTGTCTGACACAATTGACACTGAAACTCCATGTCTTGCAATGATCTCTTTAATATATAGTTTTGCCAGCTGATCAAGATTAAATCTAATCTTTATTGGCAAAAAGTGTGCAGATTTTGTCAGTCTGTCTACTATTACCCAAATCGCATCGTATCCTTTCTGAGTAGTTGGAAGACCCACCACAAAATCCATCGTGATATGCTCCCATTTTCATTCCGGTATTTCCAACGGTTGAAGCAATCCACTGGGTCTTTGATGTTCGGCTTTTACTCTTTGACATGTCAAACATTTAGCCACACATTCTGCAACATCCCTTTTCATATTCGGCCACCAAAAATGTCAGCGTAAATCTTGATACATCTTCGTGCTTCCTGGATGAATCGAATATCTTGAGCTATGAGCTTCGGTCAGGATTTCATTTTTCAGTTCTGGTGTTGCTGGAACCCAGATTCTTTCCTCGTACCGTAGTAATCCTTCGGTATCGACCTTGTATTTCGTATTGCTACCATCAACCATATTCTCTTTTATCTTTCCACATTCTTCATCTTGTAACTGAGTGTTTTTCACCTTGTCCAGTAAAGTTGGACCAGCTTCTATCTGAAATAGTTGTTCGTCGGATTCCTGTGGAAATTTGATTTCTAGTTCTTACTTTGTCATTGCTGAAATGAGCTCCTCCTTAGTTGTTAGCAGCATTAATTTCTCCCGACCTTTCCTACTTAAAGCATCCGCAACCACATTCGCTTTGCCCGGATGATAAAAGATCTCACAATCGTAATCCTTTATCAATTCCATCCATCTCCTCTGACGCATGTTCAGATCCTTCTGATTGAAAATATACTTCAGACTTTTGTGGTCTGTGTAGATCTCACATTTCTCTCCATACAGATAATGTCTCCATATCTTGAGAGCAAATACCACTACAGCCAATTCTAAATCATGAGTCGGGTAACCTTTCTCGTAATCCTTCAGTTGTCTTGATGCATAGGCAATAACTTTGTCGTTTTACATAAGAACACAACCTAACCCTTTGTGTGAGGCATCACTATATACCACAAAATTTCCTGTATTATCTGGCAGGGTTAACACAGGTGCCATACTTAGCTTCTTCTTCAAATCTTGGAAGCTCTCTTCACATTTCTCCGTCCACACGAATTTCACAGCTTTTCGTGTCAAATTTGTTAACGGAGTGGCTATCTTAGAAAAATCTTGTATAAATCTTCTATAATAACCGGCCAGCCCCAAGAAACTCCTCACCTCCGAAGGAGCTCTTGGTTGTTCCCAATTGATTACAGCTTCTACTTTCGATGGATCTACTGAAATCCCATCTTTGTCAATCACATGACCCAAAAATTGTACACGATCGAGCCAAAATTCACACTTAGAGAACTTCGCGTACAACTTTTCATTTCTTAGTGTCTCCAACGTCAGACGTAAATGTTCCACGTGTTCTTCTTGAGTTTTGGAATACACCAGAATGTCGTCGATGAATACCACTACAAACTTGTCTAAGAATGGTTTAAACACCCTGTTCATCAAATCCATGAACGCAGCAGGTGCATTGGTTAAACCAAAAGATATCACCAGAAACTCGTAATGTCCATACCGAGTTCTGAATGTCGTTCGTGGTATATCCTCCTTCCTCACTTTCAACTGGTGATACCCACTTCTCAAATCAATTTTCGAAAAGTATTTAGCACCATTCAACTGGTCAAACAAGTCATCTATTCTTGGCAACGGGTATTTGTTTTTAATAGTGACTTTGTTTAACTCCCTGTAATCAATGCAAAGACGCATTGACCCGTCCTTCTTCTTTACGAATAAAACTGGCGCTCCCCACGGCGATACACTTGGTTGAATATATTTCTTGTCTAGCAGTTCTTGCAACTGTACCATCAGTTCCTTCATTTCTACCGGAGCCATTCTGTACGGAGCTTTTGATATCGGTGCTGTTCCCGGCACTAAGTCGATCACGAATTCAATTTCTCTGTCCGGCGGAAGTCCTGGCAAATCTTCGGGAAACAAGTCTTCGAATTCTCTCACTACCGGTATTTCTTCTAATTTCACACCTTTCTTCTGAGTATCGACTATGTAAGCTAAATAGCCCACACAACCTTGACTCAACAACTTCTTGGCCTGCATAGTCGTCAGACATTTCATTTGTCTTGGCGACTTGCTACCATAAAATACTACCTTTGACGGAGTCATAAGGTTTATACACTTCTTTTGGCAGTCAATTACTGCTCCATAATTGAACAACCAATCCATTCCCAAAATTACATCAAATTCCCCGAGTCTAATCGGAATCAAATCTACTAACAAGATATTCCCCTTAATGTTCACCCTACAGTTCTTGTAAACGAACCTAACAGGGATTATTTCCTTATTCGCAATTTCTATGTTCAAAGGAAAATTCAGTTCTTCTCTAGGCAATTCTAACCTCTTAGCAAATTCATCAGATATAAACGAGCAAGTAGCACCCGAATCAAATAATACATATGCATCAATATCATTGATTGGGATAATACCTGACACCACATCCTTTGATTGCACAGCATCTTGCACAGTCATGTTGAAGGTTCTGGCTGTGGGTTTGTTTGATGCTGCAGGTCCTGTAATAGCCCACGTACCTCCATTGTTACCTCTTCCATTGTTTCTGGTTGCCACTCCCTCCTTCTTCTTAGGACATTCACGAGCAAAGTGATCCTTAGATTCGCACGTGAAGCACACATTCTTCTTTGATTGAGTGCAATTTGGGACGATGTGACCCTCCTGGCCACATTTGTAGCAAACTCGTTTCCCCATCAAACACGCTCCCTTGTGAAACTTCCCACATGTCGCACACGCTTCAAACTTCTTATTCTGCTGGTTACCCTGCTGGTTTCCAGTACCCATACTTCTATTCCACTTTCTCTTCAAGTTGTTGTTGTTGTTGTTGTTGTTGTTTCCATCGCTACCACCTCCACTCTTCATCTCATTTTCATTCTTCTTCTTCTTTTGTTCCTGGTTGAATTTTGTTACCACCTCGCCTCCACCTTCGGCGAGTACTGCTTTCTCCATTACTACTGCAAATGTCTTCAACTGGAACAGGGAAACCCTACTGTACAGCCAGGGCTTCAGTCCCTGTTCAAACCTCTTCGCCTTGCGTTCGTCTGTGCTAACCTGATATGGCGCAAACCTCGCCAACTCGTTGAATTTTGTGGCATACTCGGATACCGTCATCGTCCCTTGCTTCAGCTCCAGAAACTGTACTTCCAGCTGACTCTTTGAACTCTTCGGGAAATAGGTCTCGAAGAACAGTTCCTTGAACCTATCCCAGGTCATCACTCCTGGCCCTTCCCGAGTTTTATTGGCTTGCCACCAATAACTAGCTTCTGCTTTCAACATGAAAGTTGCGAAAGCAGTCTTCTGCTCATCCCCTACCCTAGCGACATCGAACACCTTCTCTATTTCTGTAATCCAGGTTTGTGCTTCGACTGGATTCATGGACCCACGGAATTCAGGTGGTCCAACCGCCTTGAAATCCTTAAACGTTGTGCCTTGGTTTTGAGGTTGATTCTGCAACGCTCCTGTCAATAGTGCCACTAGTTGTTGAACGGGATTCGCATCAACATTGTCGTTAGCTTCTTCGGTGGTTCTCTATCGTGTTGGTTGACGTCTAGGAGGCATTTTCTGTTAAAGAAAACATCTATTAGACCATTACTCAACTTCTTTACGTATTTCTAATTAATTTGCCTCAACAAAGAAATAATCACATAGCACATAACACTTTGAATAAAATAATAACTTTTATTTATTCATAACTTTTTGAAAACATAACACAATAGCATCTCTGCTATCTACATTACTTTCCTGAACTACAAAAGTTTCAGGACAACACCATTATTATCATATCCCATGGTTACTTAACACTAGGGATTTACACATTATTTAATACATATTACGTGCATTACAGGCACACTTTCTACGATGATCTATTAAGATACTTCTTAGCCCTATCACGTTCTTCCTCCATGACTCGAAACATCGTTCTTCGATCTAACACAAATGATGGCAGCGTCTCGAACTGAATCGGATATCCCATAACTCGATCTTGAGCTCGATTAATTGCGGTGTCGAATACTTTGACCATTTCTTCTATCTTCATCCTTTTTGCCTATGAGCTCCTTACTGCTCTTCCAGTTCGTTGATAAGCTTCCTCGTATGCATCTTCAGCTCTTGCCCTCTTAGCCACTTCTTCTCTCAGCCTGCTCTTCAGTTCAGCAACCATCTCGATCAATTGTTCCTTCTCTCCTTCAGTCTGTGTTAGTTTCTCTTCGGCGTTTGTCAGTCGTTCATCACAATCCTGGATCTCGCCGTATTTTTGTGCAATTGTAGTCTGTTGTTCAGCTACTATCTCCTGCAACTCCTCCACTGTATCTTGTAGTTCCACGTTAAGGTCGTGCACTTCATCATATACACGGCCAACTATCGAGTTAAGCGGAATCCTTTCCTCCTCATCCTCGTCATCCTCATCCTCCTGCGGTAACTCAATGGGATCCTCCTCGTCTGTCTCCACATCATCATCCTCATCCTCAACTACTGTGACCAACGGGGCTGACTCCCGTGGCAATAGTTGTTCCCAAACTACCTGAACATCGCGAGGTTCCTCCTCTATAGGCATTTGAGGTCCCTCCTCCCTAGCCTGACTGGACTCTCCAACATTTGGCGTTGGGGCGTGAATTTTGACGCTGGGGCGCCGAAACTCATAGAACCAACCCCGAAAGACAGAGCAAAGCTACTGTCTAATTTATTTTTAACAATCAATGGCATCTAACACATGTATAACTTCATGAAAATTACACATAAAAGTTAACAATCATCAATATATCCATCACCAATCATTAATTATCAATACCATAAACTAATTCTTTGAAACACTGTGTTTTAAAGTAAAAATCCATTGATGAAATATAAATTACAGTGAACGAAAATTTCCACTGTTATCAACAAATTTTGATTCCTTTGAAATACAACTATACCAACATAACAAATTAACATGTATAGTTCAATTCCTCAGTTAGCATACAATTTATCGAATCACATACAAATTTTGTTATTTTTCAAAACATATGTTCGTATATAAATTTTCACTGAAAAACCAAGTTATCTTCCTCAATGATAATTTAGCATACAACACCTACACACCTATATATACATGCTAGTTATAACAACACAACATGTAATACCAAAATAATTTCTGGAACAAGGTTTACAGACAATTTGGTAAAACTTATACACGGTTATGACAAGAAAACAAAGACATACAATTTCTCAAAAACTATATAACGTAAACATATATTATAAGGTTTGTACAACCTACCTTTAATTTGTTCTAGAAAACTTGTAATTCAAAACTTGTTTTGGACAATCTTGCACTTGGCTTCTTCTCAAAATCTTTGAACTTTTCCTTTCTCTTTTCTTACTTCTCTCAATGATAGACTAGGTACTAACAATGAGCGTAAACCCAAAACTGATATACGTAGAATAAAACTGATATGGCAATAATAAGCCTACTTATTATATCAGTTACCAAACATATAACGTATAATCTTATAAATATATATTTTATTTATATACTTGTTTTATTTATTTTATTAATAATTTAAAAATCAAAAGAAATCTAAAAGCCATAGGCTTGTTTGGCAACCATTAAAAATTAAATGATTAATATACTTACACCTTGTTTGGCAAAAACTAAATTAAAATTACTAATTTATCTTAATAACTCCTTTATAGCAAGGTTATTAGTCACACTTTTATTCAATTAATAAATCAATTAAAATATTAATCTATTAAATTACTTTAGCACATAATTTAATATCACATAACTATAATTTCTTTTATAATTATAATTTTATTTAACCAACTAATATTTTAAATTATAATTTCCCATTATAATTTATTTAAAATCACTATAAGCTCTCTAGCTTACTTATTAAATTAAATTATTATATAATCTCATAACAATTAATTTTTCTTGGGTCCTTAATTATTTATTCAACAAATAACTAACTATACCACATCAACTCAAATTGAACAATTATTTATTCAATAATAAACATATCCATTAAATATTTATATAAATCAATAAATATTTAATATTACACTTTAAAATTCTGGAATATTACATCATTCCCTCCTTACAAGGATTCTGTCCTCAGAATCACAACTCAATTAAATCATTCGTTACATGATGTGTTATATATGTTGAAAGTATGAAACGTTAAAGTGAATTTATGACTATTTTGATTGAGTAAAGAATGCTGATTGAATAAGGAACTCAATCTTTATACTTGTTATGTGAACTGCAGTATGTATGTTATGTTATTTCAATGATTATGAGATGTATGTTGAGCATGTTATTATGTGTTACGTGATGCATGAAAACTGTTAGATTTACTGGATTGTCGAGCTCAACCTTGCAAATAACCACTTTTGCAGGTTAAGTATTCAAGGTAATGTTATGTGCTACTTGAAAGACATGAATCAGATGTAATGCATGAAGATTTATATACTTTGGCTGAGTTGTTATTATTTTGAACCTTTTTAAGGTTCCAGATGATGTACTTGATAATGTATGATGCTTAATAAATGTTGAGTTATAAAGTTTAAATTTTGTCCGATGTATAAAGGGTATTGAACCTAGATGTAAGTTTTATTTATTAACTTTGATAAAGTGAGTAATAAACTAAGTATGGTGCAAAGGTTGGTAAAGATAAATGTTTTGAGAAATGTACTTGATAATTTATGAGGTGAAACTTCATATTTAGTTGTAAAGTTTGAGCTACCCAATGTATAAGGGATATCGAGCTGAGATGAAAGATTTTATATAATAACTCTGATAAAGTGAATTATGAAAATAAATTTGAGTCAGAGATATATAGATGATAAAGGTTTTGATCCAAGGAATTAATGTAAGAAGGCAAAAAAAACTTTAAATTATTCTGCATTTTACTAAGTTTAACATCGAATAATGATGTAAAATCAGAAGTTTGACGTATTGTTATCGACTGAAGTTGAGAGATGAATTGTATGAATTTTAGGGCCATTACACTGACAATCAGAAGAGATTAAGCTTCAACAAGATGAAGAGCGTTTAAGCCATCTTAGCAGCACCTCTACAACACTTCTCCATACAAGAAGAAGGGTTAAAGGATCCTGGTCTAAGTGACCAAATTGGGGTTGGTGGATCCCGATCTTTGTGACCGAAGTAGGGTCAGAAGATCCTTGTCCTAGGGATAAAATATCTAAGTTTGGTGGGCTTGAAGAGGTCTAAGTGTCCTTGTCTGTTGAGACTAAAATAGATAAGTTTGCTTGGCTTGAAGAGGTCTTTGTGTCCTTGTCTATTGAGACTAAAATAGCCAAGTCTGCGGGGCTTGATGAAGGCAATGTGTCCTGGTCTAGGTGACCGAATCATTTAGTGGATTCCCTGCTCAATGAGAAGAAGAGTGGATTAGGAGTTGTTTAGTCTCTGAACCACTTAAAACCTCTCGTGTCTTTTACATTCTGCACTTTACCTTTTGTAATATATATAATTGTTGTATCTGCCATGTGTTTGGATATGAATTGTTTAGGAACTGAGATTTCAAAGTAAATCTTTAAGGGGAGTTTTCAAACTAATATTTCGTTGTGTATAGATAATCTTGATTAATTAATTATTTGGTATTTCTCAAATAAGTAATTATGAAAGAAATTTTAAAGATCTATTCAACCCCCTTCTAGATTTATATCCTGCCTTTGGGAAATAACAATTGGTAGGAGAGCAGGTTCTCACAAACATAAAACTTACGCTTTAAGTTGATCCAAGGCATTTCACTAAAACCAATTATAATCTGAGTAATGAAAATCAAACACGTCTTCTAAAAGAAGATAAAACTCACACAATGAAATATACATGTGCAGATATGTGCAAAAAAATGTAAATGATCTACTTGATGCCATCCAGAGTTGGTTGACACTCATAAACTGAGTAATCATCATATAAATCTATTAAGATCATGAAAAAGCAGTAAATTAAGATATCCATCCATAGGGAAACAAAAATGTAGCCAGAACTACATTATTAGAATGTAAGAGCAACAATGTTAGAATCTACATTTCTACCAAAGGAGTCTGAGGAATATCACTAGCTAAGATTAAGAGCACTACTTCAGTCCAAAAAGTTATTCCAAGTGACATAGTCAATGATGAATGAAGGAACTAAGAGGTTCTCAACTGATTTGTCAAGTGGAAAGACCAATCCTAACAAAAATCTGAATCATGAGGTTCTCTCAAGCTATGCAATGTCTACGGGATGTATAAACTCCTCCTTCTGATCTGAAAGCAAAGGATATGCTGATTTTATTAAGCTCTAAATGTCTATCTGATGAAGCAATATAATCTCTCTGGAATTGTTATAAGTTATGATTGTTGATGAAACCCTAGATTGGATATCCTATCTCAACAACAAAATCAAATGGCTTAAGCTGAACCACTAATTGTCGAGGGATTGACATCAGTGAAGTATATGACATTATTCTTTTGTATATGCATTGATGATTTTAAGAATTGCTTGTCCATGCTATTTTGTGTGTATTGCATTTATCTTTAAATGTTATTTATCGTATTGAAGATGCAGTCTTTAACTTCAAAAGGAAAGAGAGAAAATGCTTACAGTGTTTTGTTGTACTCTGCGAAGCATTATCTCTCCATCCAAGTTTGAAGATGGAAATAAATCTTCAAGAAAGATATCTCTAGTTAATGCACTAAGAAAATCTACTCTTGTCCTTGTGATGAGAAATGAAAATATCAATATGAATTCATCATTTATCATAGGATTGTAACAGACCTCTTGTCAGAAATGTATTTTGACTAAGTTAGTTTTGAAGTTTGAAGATTTGTCTTCTACCTCAGATGTGGAACTCTCAATGTAAAGTAATAATTGTAATTAACTTCATTCTTGATTAGAGATGTCAATATTATGAAATTTAAAGAGATTGTTTAAGTTAAGTACTTCTAAATTGCTCATCTATTTGCTAACTAAGTTCTGTATGAGAACTAAAAGTCAGTTATAATGATCTAAGTTTTTGACACATCGTAGAGTGTAACTAAAACTACAACAGTACCACAAAGAATCGTAGAACCTGATCAATTCAACAAATCAACCAGGTGCTACTAGTAGAGTTGATCACTACTCTGTGAGACTTCATAATCGTAGACCATAGTGAAAGCAAAAAGAAATGCAAATCAAAACGGAAAAGATTGGCATCCACACATGTCCTATGAAAAATGATATTCATACACATACACACACACTCGTATAGTTTTTGTGACGTCCCCAAATTTGGGTACTAATCACCACGAATCTGGTACATCAATTCTATAACTATTGCGAAAGATATAAATATAATTTTTTTTTACAATAACCATTACACATAACTCACAAGGTCGATAACCTTAACTTAATACACATATTCATATAATACATGACTTACAAAGTTATTTGCCTTCAATACAATTACAATTTTAACTGTACAATAATTCATTCCTAGAACTTATCTTTACCTTTGCCTGTGTCCGAAGTATTCGTCTTAATCTGAAATGTTTGTCATGATATAGCAAGGTTGAGCAACAAGTTTACCCAGCAAGTTTAAGTTCAAAGAAAGATATATCATGATTGAAAGAATGAATAATAAGCTAACAACTTTCAACAATATAATAATTGTGAAAGAACATGAATCAATTTTCATAACTGAATGACCGAGTTAATAATAATGAGTGGTCAACAATAAACATGAACAACTATAGCTGAACCAAATGATAATGTAGGTGATCATCCTTCCATACCTGATGAACATATACAACATGCATAACGTGCGAATCAATAAACCATAAACGTGGTATAATCAACAATAATTATCCACTACTGTGCTTGAAAAACAATAACTCAAGTTAAAGTTAAGAAAACTTGCATGTACAGTCGATTACTGTTACACAATCTATCTTAAGCTTCGTCTGAAAGACCTAATATTGATAATATCGATCTCTCAATTAGAATAATATCATCACATACACTACTGTTAATTAGAGTAATTATACAACTTAAACACTTATCACATAATCAAATATTAGATTACTCCTTAAAACATCATTATTATTATCGTCCTTTGATAATTCTTTAATCACTATGTCATAAACATTTAACACTTTAATCTTATATATTATAAGCTCTTATTTAAAATCTAATAAGTCAAATACTAATCCAGCAACCTGGATTGTCCAAACATACAAATCCAGCAACCCAGATTGCAATCCAGCAAACTGGATTCCAAATTCAGCAACCAGATGGACAATCCAGCAAACCAAATTGTAATGTAACAAAATGGATTCAGCATAATTTTAATTCAGTAAACTGCTTTTCAATCCAGCAAGCTGAATTCATTAATTTTTCGATCCAGCAAGCTGGATTCATTATCTCTTTTCACGAAAATACCAAATCAATTTATTATTTTTCTATATTTTTGTCCAAACATATATACATAAATTTCATACACAAAAAGATTTTTTTTATAATTTTTCAACTCCCTTTGTTATTTTTCAAAAATCATTTTTAGTTCATAGCTTAAGAAATTAGCCATATCATGCTCAACTCTAGAAATTTCCATCTCTTGATATAATCTTATACATGTTAACATGAGCCTCCAGTTTAAATTTCGTGTCCATCGGAGTTATAGAACTCTGCTTATAGCTATTTTCGTCAAAAAATCATAAAAATTGAAATTGCTATAACTTGGTCATTTTAAGTCGAAATGAGCTCATTTTTGGACAAGAGCTACTTTATATCATATATTTTCTTGTCCCAAAAGGCCTGAATTTATTTCATATATCATATATGTAAGACCCCGAATTTTACAAAATAAAAGTATTCAATTTTATGATAATTGTTATTCTATTTAGTAAATGGTTAAATTGATAAAAGGTTTAAGGTTAAGGATGATATTTGAAAATTTTGTAAAGTAAGCAACTTGTTATAAAATATTTGTTGTGTCGGAAAATATTCGTTTGGTCGAGGAATATTCTTTTTGTTAGAGAATATTTGTACACTACAAAAAAATGGGCCTTTAGCAACGATTTTTCGGACAACGACTTTATAAGTCGTTGCTAAAAGTATATGTTTAGCAACGAAATTTGTCCTTCATTGCAGATTGTGTCAGGCTTTCACTTTTTGCAACGAAATTCATAAGTCGTTGCAAAAATTCGTTGTTAATTCATTGGCGAGAAAAAAAATTGTTAGAAATTCGTTGCAAAATTTTTGGCCACTTGATTTCCCGTCATCGTGGGCAACGAAAGTTTTTTTGTTGCTAAAAATGGGGCTTTAACAACGATTTTTTAGGCAACGACTTTATAAGTCGTTGCTAAAAGTGTATGTTTAGCAACGAAACTTGTTCTTCGTTGCAGATTGAGTCAGGCTTTCACTTTTTTGCAACGAAATTCATAAGTAGTTGCAAAATTTGGAAACAAACAAAATTTCTAACCACTTGATTTTTTCTCATCGTGGGCAACGAATTTTTTTTTTTTTTTGCTATATTTCGTTGCCTAATATGGACCACATTCATTGGCAACAATTTTTATTTTCGTTGCATATTTTATACAACTTTTTGTAACGACTATTAACATGTTGCCTTAAATTAAGATAATAATAATAATAATAATAATAATAATAATAATAATAATAATAATAATAATAATAATAATAAAAGTCATAATAATAATAAAAGTACTTATAATAATAATACTAACAATAACAGTAATAATACTAATAGTAGTACTAATAATAATAATAATAATAATAATATTAATAATATTATTATTGTTATTATTATTATTATTATTATTATTATATTATTATTATTATTATTATTATTATTATTATTATTATCACGCAATTAGTTATGTACATTTATGTATGTATGTAACAGATCTAAGGAAAGAGGCTCTGTTTTATCTCAAGGAAAATGATTTGTTCAGTTATAAATACTAATCTTTACAAAATAATAGCAACTAGGCCCATATCCTTGGGTGATCATTGGATCAATATTCCAAACTGGAGGTCTTGTGTTCGAATTTGTGCATCAAAATTTTTTAATAGAAAGGTGGTCAACTTTGCATTTTACCCTTATAATATATTGTGTAACCCTTATATCAATAATTACACATACATTACATTAATACATTATTTATATAATACCTCCTCCACACATAATATATATTCAAAAATTTGGATTTTGAACCCCTAGGCGCCACATGTGTGTTGACCTGCTGATGTGGCATACGTGGCGCCTACGTGGCACATCTGACGCGACATCTTTAGAATTTTTTCCAAAATTTTGTGTATCCCTATGTTTGAACTCACAACCTCAAGTGTAAAACTTTAGTTATCTTTTGATAGCTTTTATATGGGTACTATTTTCTTCAAATAAAGTTTCATTAACAATAACAACAACAACAACAACAACAACAACAACAATAATAATAATAATAATAATAATAATAATAATAATAATAACAATAACAATAACAATAACAATAACAATAATAATAACAATAATAATAATAATAATAATAATAATAATAATAATAATAATAATAATAATAATAACAATACTAATAATAACAATAAAAATAAAAATAAAAATAACAATAACAATAATAATAATAATAGTACTAATAATAATAAAAATAACAATAACAATAAAAATAATAATTGTAATAATAATAATAATAATAATAATAATAATAATAATAATAATAATAATACATATAATAATAATAATAATAACAATAATAATAATAATAATAATAATAATAATAATAATAATAATAATAATAATAATAATAATAATAATAATAATAATAATAATAATAATAATAATAATTGGCCACATTATAATCAGGAGTAGTAGGATTGTTCCTGGAAAGAGATTTGGAATCTTGGAAGATGAAATCATTTCTTCAACTTGCTTTTTGTTTCTTTGCAGTAAGTTAAGTAGTTGGATTTCATTCAACATTATCTTTTTTCTTTTCTTAGCTTATTTACCTATTTAAATATTAAGTTATTTAATAAACTTAATATTTTTCTTATAAAACAATTAACCAATACAAATTAATTAATTAATCTTATTTTCATTTATTTTTATTTTAAATAATTCATAACATCATTGTTACTAAATAAAGTTGAGTTACAATATTACTAAAAGTGATTAATTTTAATATTAAAAAATTTTAATACAAAAAAAATAATAAAAAGTAATAAAAAATCGATTCGCTGGGTAAACTTAATTGATTTTACCGTTGAACCACCGGTTCAACCGGTGGTCAACCAGTTCAATCTGAGTTTTGATTAAATTGGTTCAATCAGACCAAATCAGAATGGACATAGAACCTGTTCCCGGTTGAACCTCCCGGTTTAGGCCAAGTTTCAAAACATTGCTAGAAACGTCTCTTCGACTTTTAGGTCTCTTCTCTTCAACTGTTATTGGGTATTGGACCTATGCGGAACTCAAATCTCTAATCTATCTAAATTTGGGCTTTAATTGCTCCTGCTTATTGGATATAAGGCTATAAATAGTAACTTAAAAATTTATATTCGTCTGCATCCGTATTAAAAATATTGGATATATCCATATTTAGTTTAAATGTATCCGCAAATATACGAATACGAATGTAGGCGTATTCATATTCGTTTAACATCCGACCGTAAATATATCCGACGGATAGCGGATATCCAAAATCAGATATTCAGATTCAAACCTGTATCTAGAATTCGTATCCGAATAACGTATATATATATATATATATATATATATATATATATATATATATATATTAAGTATTATATAATAAGTAAATATTTATTAGGTGGATTGAATATTTATCACTTTCATTTGTCCAATTATTTAAAAATTAGAAGTCCAAATATTTAAAATAAGCACAAGGTCTATTTTAAATCAAGTTGGATTAACTAGGTGTTACACATACAATATATTTCGCACTGTCCATAAACATAATGAAATAAAATATTTTTTTTATAACTATGTAATCTATGTATTGAGGTTAAATAATAAATAAATTTCCTCATAAACATATTATTAAAGTTTTAATCAAATATTTAAAAAAAAAATTAAATATTTATTATAAACTTTTGAATCTATTATAAATTATAATTATTTAAACACATTATAACATTACTCTACACACATAAAAACCCTCCCATTTTCTCCCAAATCATTTCAGTTTTCCCCCAAATATCTTCCTTCTCTCAAGTCCTCTCCCTCCTCTCTCTTCTCTCCTCTCTCCTCTCTCCTCTTAACAGTTTCTCTCTCGTTACTCTTCCTATACCGCTCGCGCTCCTCTCTCCCTCCTCTCTCCTCAAGTCCTCTTCCTCTTGTTACTCGGTCCGCGGCAAGATGCACAAAAAGGTCTGGATCGCCACCGACGATATTTATCCTCGTCGGACATCGTGATTACCAGGACGACAAGGCTGACGTTATCCTCAAGTACATGCCGGATGAGGCGAGGCTATTGAAAGCGTACGGAGAGTTTTCGGAGAACACCAAGCTTAACGAAGGTATTGCCGGTGGAATCGATGACGAGGATGAGAACACCAGGCTTAATCAAAGGTATTGCCAGGCTTAACTAGGCTTAACGAAGGTATTTTCTCAATTTCTCTGTTCTTGGTGTTTGTCCTTGGTGTTTGTTATATTCAGCGTTATGAACACATTTTGGCTAGTTGTAAGCACTGTAGTTTTCAATTATTTGTTCATTTGGAATAAAATATTTACGTGGGTATGAATTATCTTTTCAATGTAAGGATATTGTGATGGGTTTATTTATGATTAGTTGTTAATGGTAAATTGGTAATAAAAAATTGTGATTTTTTTCATCAAACTGGAAAATTGGCTATTTTTCATCCGGGGATTATTTTGAAGCTTAGTTTAAGTATTTTCAATGTTTTGTGCATTATCCTTTCTAGGAAGGGATTTTCTTATGTGTTTTATGCTCTGTTTAATTTAAAGATTTGTTTTCCCCTTAGGAAGGGTATGACTGTAACCTTTGTAACCATCTCTGCAGAACCAAGTTTAGAAGTGTTCATAAAAAACTGAACATGGTATCTGTTCAGATTTTAATAAAATGTTTTATGACTTTTATCTTTCCAAATGTGTCTAATTTTTTGGGGACATATCTCCCCCTATTAGTAAGTTATCTTTTATAAATAAATCCTCTTTTTTCTATCTAATTCCAACAACCCCCCCAGCGCCCCGCCCCTTGCGGCACAATCAAGCTAGGAAACTGAATTTTTTATTTGACCTTTTACTTCTTGAGTTTCTAAGTTCCAAAAAGAATCTTAGCTGATCCTTCTAGATATATCTACTATCATTTTAAACACTCGTGTGGACTTTCTAACTAGTGCTTCTGACATCAGATTTTGCTCAACTTTTAGTGCACAAGTATTTATATTTGGGGATTTTTTATCCTAAATAATTGATTCACATTATCTGGGTTATACGGGGACATTTGTTTTTTTTTTCTGCCAAAGAAAAATGGCATTTTCCCTTTCTCATATATTGTTCCCTCAAATTTGTTTTACCCCTTACATGGTCAGGCCAGTAAAACTGATCTGCATATGATCTTTTTCTGTTCTTTGGGTTTCTGAATTCCAAACAGACTCTAGTGAATACATTTGTAAAAACTCATGTTTACTCGACTCTTCTTACACTTGGCAAATTTGTTTTTGCACATTTACTTAATGTACTTGAAGACTTGTGACTTAATTGTGTTTGTGGTTTGCTTGTGCTTGTTGGGTTGTTCCTGCAAGAATACAGTACTCTAGGTTTCACTGAGGTGTTCACTAGTCTAATTGATTTACGTTGACTGCCATCTCTGCTAGAAAATATAAGCCAAGCGGTCTATATACAACCTTTGAAATATTAGGTGATTCCATCATTTCAGTCCTAAATATGTAATTGCCTATGCAAATTAAATTGTAGAATAACATGTCCCACTTTAGTGGTAGTTTTATCCTTATGCTTGGAAAATTATTTTCCTGATAAATAGTGATTCAAAACTCTGCGAGGAAACTAATGTACTTTGAATGGTTGTACTGCAGGCCCATCCCTTGTTCTAGAAGCTGATGCAAAGCAGATTGCAATGGTAGCTCATGAAGCATGTGAGAAGTATGCTTTACTTTACATATTGGAGTTTCATTTTAATTTTTTTTAATGTGAATGTTGCATACTTTATCAAAAATTAAAGAATATATAAATACATATACATGTATATATACAGACATATATGTATCTATCATATATGTATGTTTGAGATTTTGGTTAATTTTAAATGCAGTGCAACTTGTTAATGCCACATATAGTCCAATACTCTAATATAAAGTGACAAAAATATAAACTTTTGTTTTCAACTAAGGTAATGTCACCTTGACAGCAAGTAGAAAATAATTAAAAACAGTTGATAAATATAAGATGACAAGAGTAAGAATATATTCAACAGCCACAAACCCTCCCCCCTCCCCCTCCCCCCTCCCCCCCCCCCTCCCCCCTCCCCCCTCCCCCCTTACCCCCCTTCACGAGTCTCTTTTTTTTCCAAGCTATGGCACTTTTAGTGCTTTTCTGCAATGATTTGTTATGTGGTAGATATATGATATGATATGTTTCATTTGGTATTTTATTCAATCCATGCCTTTTTATCCTTATAAATTTAGTTAATTGTTTATGTAATTTAAATTTGCATCATTTTGCTTTCTAGCCATTTTCACCATAGAGCTTCTTAAGTTGCATAATTCAGGATGATAACTTATTTGTTCTATATACCTGATTTATATAATTATGGTGTCTCTTAATTTTTTTAGTTTTAACTCTTTACTTTTACTTTTATAGGAATGGGCCATTATTGGTGGTTGTATCCGGGTGGGATACTATTCCTGTTGTAAGTTCCATTAAACGGTTAGCTCCAGAACATGTTTTTGTTGTTCAGGTTTGAGGAGAAGTGTGTTGTTTTTCATTTTATGTGTACTTTATACTTTTATCAACTAAAATATCACATATGAAATGTACATTCATTATAAATAACTTTTCTCATTTTACTTATTAATGCAGCACTGATAGTAAAGTAATTATTACATGATTGACGATTCTCACTTATGTTTGTCTGTGTGTGTATATTTGTAAATATATAAACTTTAGTTTTGTTAATCTTTCATTTTGGTAGTGTCTGGTCAGTTATATATTTTATTTTTCGTTTTCCATTCAGCTAATGGTTGGTATTTAGCCACAGTTTATTTTTTACCCTAATTTGGTTACGTCTTTCACATTAGGTTTTCAGATACAACATCCCCGATCAAATCTTAATAGGTTTGATCTGGTTATTACTCCACGACATGATTACTATCCATTGACTCCTCAAGCACGGGAACATGTTCCTTGGTTTCTACATAGGTGGATAACTCCACGGGAGCCTCTTGGCGAGCACATCGTGAGTTTCTTATGCATTTCCCCCTTCCTTTCCCTTGAAAGGGCCTACTTAAAAAGTTTTGCGGTGAAATTTTCGAAAGCCCACTTATTTGAAACTTTAAAATCCAGGTCCTCACTGTGGGAGCTCTTCATCAGGCTAATTCAATTGCTCTGCGTGCATCTTCTGCTTGGAATGATGAGTTGACACCACTGGAAAATCCCTTGCTTGTGGTTAACATTGGAGGGCCTACAAGTAAAATTTGTGCTTTCAAATATCTTTTTTAGCCTTGTGCATTTCTGCTTATTGGGATTTCTTGTTCTTCTACCTGATTCTCTTCAAAACTCAACCTAATACATTTATATAGCCTTTTAAATAACTAATGACTCAGGTCAGTTACCTGTCAAAACATATCGAAGACATATCGAAGACATCACCTCTGCTTTGTTAGCAGCCAAGTTTGCAGAGGTATACTCTTTCCATCTTTTTGAAGAGGCTTCTTAATATTGTTACTATTAAAATGTTCAGTTTAATACTCCCTTTGGAACAAATATAAGACTATTGACTTCTTGAAGTCAATTTGAGACATTTTTTTCATACTCTGGTAAATTTATTTAATTTTAGTCAGTACAATAATGAATATTGTGAACTATTTTAAAAGGTACTACTAATTATAAGATTTGTATTTTCATAAATTTTAATGAATCTTATCATTTGAGTTTAAAAATATCTCAAATTGATTTTTAAAAGTCAATAATAATTTAGAAATGGAAGGAGTATTTATCGATATGTGGTTAGTAACGTCATGGACTACTGAGCTCCTATATTCTTCATGGTTGTTATTTAGTCCTAAAAAATCTTATGGCATAAAAGGGCCAATCTGCCATGAACTTTTGAAAAACTGATAATATATATTTTTGGCAAGTATTGAAGAATTGGTAATTTGTTATCCCAGAATGCTGATTGTGTTGAAGTCCCTTGTTACTTTATTAGTCCTCTTTCATGCATGATGTTCCAAATTCTAATTTGTTCATTATATAGTACATAGGAGACTAAAACCTCTTTTAGTCCTAGGAAAACAAACTTTTTAATTGTAGGCCTAAAAATAATAATTATGTCAAAATTTAACTAATCTGTATTCAGATGTGGACCACTTCAAAACCTACTTGAGCCAACTAAATTTTTTTTATTCCCGGGCATTAGTGAGAGAACATGGTATGCCTTTTTATGATATTGTGATTGCCTATTTGTCTTTTTCTGTTTATGAGCAATATGGTGTACATTGGTACCACGTAGTTACTCTATTGTCTTTGTGTATTGATTTTGGCACTAAGTGCCTCTGGTGACCTAGCTATTTGCTTTATTTTCCTGACTTGCTATTATTTTTAAATATGTGCAAGAAGACTGCTTCTACGTCTTGCCTTACAATATTGGGTATCAAATTTTTGTGCTACGTTTACGGAAGATAAGGAACAAAAGTATGAAGTGTACTCTCTCTATATATATAGATATATACTTTGATTGAAGAATTGTGGTAGCTTTAGATGGTTAATTATAAAGATAATGAATGATTATGTAGTGAATGATTTTATTAAGTCAATAATTTTAGTTTTTTTTTGCCATTATTTGCTATGGGGACATTGAGTCAGTCAGGTACACAAAAAGAATATCAAATTTTGATTTGGCAACAATATAATTTGTTACCAAAGCATTGAACAAGTTTTCATATAACAAATTTTTTTTATACATTTAGCAACAAATTTTCGTTGCTAATGACATTAAAAATATAATATTTGGCAACAAAAAATTAACCTAATAAAAACGGAGAGGATATTGTTGCTAATACTAAAATAAAAGGCAACTTTTTTTATCGTTGCAAATCATATCAACTTTCGTTGCACATATAAAGAAACGGCAACATATAATGTCGTTGCTAATCGACGACTTTTGTTGCTATTGAAAAATATCCAGCAACAAACATTTTCGTTGCTGATTCAGCATAATGTTGTTGCCAAATAATATAATCAGCTACGAAAATCGTTACTAAAAAGTTTACATTCCGCAACGAAAGCAAGCTTATGCAACAATTTTCATAATTTACTGCAACAAAAAATATCGTTGCAAAATGGTGTCAATTGCAACGAAAATGCATGGTCGTTGCAAAAAAAAAAGAGTTCATTTCGTTGCTAATTAGAAGGGTTTTGCAACGAAATGAGCTTTTTAGCAACGAAATTTTAATTATTCTGCAACAATATATTTTGTTGCTAAAGGATCGATGTCTCTGTACGAAAACTAAATTTCGTTGCAAAATGTATTACTTTTGGCAACGAAAAAAATACGTTCGTTGCGAAACAATTAGCAACGCTCATTGCGCAACGAAAGATGCAACGACAGTAAAGTTGTTGCCAAAACCCTTTTGTAACAAAATTTTGCACAATTAGCAACGAAAATCGGTTGTTGCTGAAGTCCCATTTTTTTGTAGTGGTACGACGACACCATCATTGGTTGACCCCACAACGGAATAACTGTCGGAGTTAGAAAACGACAAAAATAACTTCTTATAAAAAATAACAGCAAAAGTTTTACCGTTAAACTGTTGAAATACCCGATGGTAAAAGTACAGTAATACGCGTGGTTGTTGTCGAGGAATATTCGTTTGGTCGTGGAATATTCTTGCTGTCGGGGAATATTCGTACGACGGCGCAGACTTTTGTAGGCCCCATAACGGAAAGCGATTGGATGAAGAAAATGACAAGTATAAGTTGTTTATAAATAACGGCGTAGTTGTTACCGTAACACTGTTAGAATACCCGGTGGTTAAAACACAGTAATACGCGTTGTTGCACAGTAGCACACGGTATTGCACCAATTATTGATTCTTACGTAAGAAGGCACTACTCAATAATTGTTACAGTAATTACTATTTAATATTTTATTTTATTGATTCAATAATTGCTACGTTGATATTTTATATTATTATTATTTCAATAATTGTCACTGCACAGTATTTTCTATTATCAGATTAATAATTCATATTTGAATAATATTATTAGATAGCATTATTGGCAATGTCTATAAAGTTCTGTCTAAGGAGAGGTTTGGTCACCTAATTGCGCGCCAGTAAGGAGAAATCCTTATTGGAAAGCCCCCTCTTTCCTGGGAACAACCTAGTTGTCAGTATTGTGATTCTGTAATATTATTTGTAAATAATTAATTATTGATTTATATGATATGGAAAATATTCATTTTATGTGGATATATATGGAGAAAATTTTTAAGGTGACAATTGTTGAAAATTGGTATTTTATCTTTTCTGATAAAATAATTTATTTAAATATATTATTATATTTTAATAATATAATAATGGTGATATTTTTACAATGAATGTGTGATATATGAATAAATGAGGAGGAATAGTATTTTTGTTACAAAAAATATTTAAAACATGTTTTTCATGTTTGTGGACCCCAATTTTTGACTGAAATTTGATTATAGCCTGTAAAATCGTCTGTATGTGGATTTCGGTCAATTTTTGTTTGGAATTTAGAAAAACTTAAACTTACAAAGTTATAGAGAATTGAATTTCCTATGGAATGAACATAAGATTTGATTTTTTCTAATAAAAGGGCTATTTATTATGAATTATTGAAGTTCCGGAATAATTAATTTTTGAAGTTTTAGTTATTTTTTTATGAAAAATGTTTTTTGCAATTGGGTGGGCCCCACATGTGATATAAATGTGTTGAATTTAGTTGGTCTAAGGTAGGCTTGAAAAATTTTAATTATATTAATATTTTATTAAATTTTCTACTTTGGTGTTCTAAGCATTTTCCTATAAATAGGGTGCTTAAGTTAGAATTGAAAATCACACCAAAAATCGAAATCTTCTCTCTCTATATTATCGAGCATATTCTTGTGAGTATTTTAAAACTCTGAGTGTTGCTATATGGTACAAGTTCCTTCAGCACTATATCCAGTATTCCAGTCAGAGGTACAGTCTTTTTGGAGGTAAGGGATGTTATTTTTTTTATAAATGATATTATTTCTTTCAATATCATTATGCCGAAATATTGATCTGAACTTTTTATCAAATTTAGAACTTTTAGTGTCGGGATTAATATTCACGTATACGACACTATTCACGTATAAGGCACTATTCACGAAAAATTAAAATTTTATTTTTTTTCCAAGATATCTATTATGGATACTAGTTTTGACTGTATCCATATTTTGATCATTCTTGAATTTTACTCCACTATGGTTATTTATGAAGTATTTTTGAACTTGGATTGTTTAAAGTACGAATCCTTAATATTTGTTCTTTTGTTTCACTGGATTCGTTTTCTTTCAAATATTTTTCATCATCCTCAGTCCTAAATGATGATATTACTGAATATCTTTGGCCTGTAGTGCAAAGATGAATGATTTTCTGATGAATATCTTTGGCCCGTAGTGCAAAGATGAACAGGTGTTGAGATGAACATGACCAACTAATGAATATCTTTGGCCTGTAGTGCAAAGATGAATATTTGATTCAAGATGTATATTGATTGATGTTACAGGGATAAAATATTGATAATGAACATTTAAATTCATAGATGATAGTAGATTTCATCATCTACTTAACTCTTCTAATGAATTATTATTTTCGCTGCGAATATTGATTTAAAATTTGTTGTCTATTGTATTCTATTAGATTTTTCCCTGTTGAGGACTAACGATAATTTGTTCTATATTATCTTAGTCATAATATTCTTTACTGGGCTAGTTGAGCTCACCCTTTCCTTTTTGTTCCATTTTTCTTCTCAGGAGGCGAGAATGTAGCGAGTACTATTCGGGGTATGGAATTATGGTTCTAGAAAGATGTTTTAGTAGTCCTCACCATTTTTGTAAAATAAAGTATCAATAATTGTTATGAGGACTTATTTGAGTGTGGATATTGTCTAGAAGACAATATTTGTATTTTAAACTCACAGTTAAGTGTTGTCGTATTTTGCACGATAATTGTATTAATAAAGTTATAGTTATTTCTGTACCATGTATTTGACGACTCAGAATGGGTGATGTATACCTATTTTGGGGGCTTCACAGTTGGTATCAGAGCTTAGGGATATGGTCTCTGACGAAGATCGGGGAATAGAACTAGGAAGGGAGAAACGAGTAAATCCTTCGCTAGTATGTCCTACTTAAGCTTATTTGTTAGTTGGTCAGAGTACAGGGTTATTATCTTGCATGTCAATTTCTTTAATTAACCCTTATTTTGCGGCAGTATTTAAGAATGGTAGCTGAAAATATTAACGATGGAGTAAATGAGACCATGGAGACCATTAATCACCAATAAGGAAAATGTGCAACATGTCGGCAATGTTCCTCTTGTAAATAACACCACTGAGCAGACGATGAACGATGAGATGTTTAGAAGCTTTTTGCGGTTCATGCAAAACCAGACGAGGGAGACTCCTGTTCACAATACAGGTAGAAAAAATGGCAGCGCACAGCTGGTCACAGCCAAGCAGTTCAAAGAGTTAGGACCACCAGAATTCTGGGAAAAGTCGGACCCGATTAAGGCAGAAACGTGGGTCAAGAAAATTACCAAGATATTCGATGTCTTGGGATGCACGGAGGAACAGAAGGTTCCATTCGCCACCTTTATGTTCTGTAATGAAGCAGATTACTGGTGGGAATCGGTGAAGCGTACCCAACCAGCCGCACTCAACATGTCTTGGGAGACATTTCAAAAACTGTTCAATGACAAGTACTTTCCTGAAAGTATTCGTCATGTGAAGGAGGTAGAGTTTATTAGACTGGAGCAGAACAACATGACGGTGTCCCAATACGAGGCGAAGTTCGCGGAGTTATCCAGGTTTGCACCTCATTTGGTGGAGAATGAGGAACGTATGACGCGGATGTTTCTAAGAGCTTTGAAACCCAACATATGTCAGTATCTCATTTCTCATAAATTTTCTCTATATTCAGATGTTGTCAACAGGGCTCAATTATTAGAGCTAGATAACGAGTACGTTCAACCGAGGCACCACAATCAGGATCGTACTGATGACAGCAGTCACCGGAGCAAAGATAACCAGCGGGGAAAGAAGAACATGGACAAAAGCGGTAACCACTCTGGTGGTAATCGTGGCCATGATAATAGAAGAAACGAGTGGGGGGGGGGAAGATTTTAAAAAAATAAAATTCAACAATGACAATGTGAAGACGTCAGCACCAGCAGCAACTGGTTCTAAGTGTGACGCCCCCAAAATAGGTTCATTCCACCCAACCCATTCTGAGTCGCCAAATACATGGTACAGAAAACAACTACAACTTTATTATTACAATTGTAGTGCAAAATACGACAACACATATACTGTGAGTTTAAATACAAATATTGTCATCTAGACAGTATTCAAACTTAAATGGAGTCCTCATTACAATTATTGATACACTATTTTATAAAATAGTGAGGACTACTAAAATAACTATCTTGAACCATTATTCCATACCCTGACTAGTAACCGTTACATTCTCGCCTCCTGAGAAGAAAAATGGAACAAAAAAGAAAAGGGTGAGCTCAACTAGCCCAGTAAAGAATATTATGACTAAGTTAATATAGAACAAATTATCATTAGTCCTCAACATAGAAAAATCTGATAGAATACAATAGACAACAAGTTTTAGATTAACAACTGCAGCGGAAACAACAATTCATTAGAAGAGTTAAGTAGAGACTGAAATCTACTATCATCTATGAATTTAAAAGTCCATCATCGATATTTTATCCCTGTAACATCAATCAATATACATCTTGAATCAAATAGTCATCTTTGCACTATAGGCCAAAGATATTAATCAGTCAGTCATGTTCATCTCAACACCTGTTCATCTTTGCACTACGGGCCAAAGATATTCATCAAGAAATCATTCATCTTTGCACTACAGGCCAAAGATAGTCAGTAATATCATCATTTAGGACTGAGGATGATGAAAAATATATTTTAAAGAAAACGAATCTAGTGAGACAAAAGAACAAATAATAAGGATTCGTACTTTGATTTATCCATTTTTAAAAATACTCCATAATAACTATTGTGGAGCAGAATTCAAAATTAAAGATTAAAACATAGATCCAATCAAAGATAGGAACCATAACAGGCAATATTGGACACAGAAAAGAAATTTTAATTTTTTCTGTGAATAGTGTCGTATTCATGAATAGTGCCGCATACGTGAATAGTGCCGTATACGTGAATAATAACTCCGACACCAAAAGGTAGAAATTTTACAAAAAAAATCATCATGCTTTGTGAATAGTACTCGTGAATAGTAATTCGTGAATAGTAACTCATAAATAGTAACTCGTGAATAGTAACTTATGAATAGTAACCCCGACATGAAAAGATAAGAATTTTACAAGAAAATCTTACCAATATTCCGGTATAATGATATTGAAAGAAATAATATCATTTATAAAAAAAATAACATCCCTTACCTCGAAAAGACAGTACTTCTGACTGGAAAACTAGATATAGTGCTGAAGGGAACTTGCACCGTATAGCAACACTTAAGGTATCAAAATACTCACAAGAATACGCTCGACAATATAGAGAGAAAAATTTTTAGTTTCTGGTGTGGTTTTCAATTCTAAACTAAGCACCCTATTTATAGGAAAATGCTTAGAACACCAAAGCAAAAAATTTAATAAAATATTAATATATATATATATATATATATATATATATATATATATATATATATATATATAATTTTCAAGCCCACCTTAGACAACTGATCTCAGCTCATTATGCACATGTTAGTGTAGCCCACAAAACAAAAAAAAAACGTTTTTCTTAATAAACATAATTAAAACTTCCAAAAATCAATTATTTCGGAACTTCGAAACTTCAATAATTCACAATAAATAACCATTTTGTCAGAAAAATTCGAACCTTATGTCTTTTACATAGGAAATTTCATTCTCTACAATTTTGCAGAAGAAAGTTTTTCCAAATTCCAAACAAAAATTGACCGAAATCCACAAACGGACGATTTTACAGGCTATAATCAAATTTCAGTCAAGAAATGGGGTCCACGGACATGAAAAACATGTTTTAAATATTTTTAGTAACAAAAATATTTTTCCTCATTTATTCATATATCTCACATTCATTGTAAAAATATCAACATTATTATACTATTATAATATAATAATATATGTAAATGAATTTTTTATCAAAAAAAGATAAAATATTAATTTTCAACAATTGTCACATTAAAAATTTTCTCCATCTATATCCACATACAATGAATATTTTTCTCATCATATAAATCAATAATTAATTATTCACAAATAATATTACAGAATCACAATACTGACAACCAGGCAGTTCCTAGAAAAGAGGGGGCTTTCCAATAAGGATTTCTCCTTTCTGGCGCACAATTAGGTGACCAAACCTCTCTTTAGACAGAACTTTCTAGATATTGTCAATAATGTTATCTAATAATATTATTCAGATAATATGAATTATTACTCCGATAATGGAAAATACTGTGTAGTGACAATTATTGAAACAACAGTAATATAAAATATCAACGTAGCAATTATTGAATCAATAAAATAAAATATTGAACAGTAATTACTGTAACAATTATTGAGTAGTGCCTTCTTACGTAAGAATCAAGAATTGGTGCAATACCGTGTGCTACTGTATTTTAACCACCGAGTATTTCAACAGTATTAAGGGTAACAACTACGTCGTTATTTATAAACAACTTATACTTGTCGTTTTCTTCATCTAATCGCTTTCTGTTATGGGGCCCACAAAAGACTGCGCTGTCGTACGAATATTCCCCGACAGCAAGAATATTCCACGACCAAACGAATATTCCCCGACAACAATGAATATTTTATAACCACTTGCTTATTTAAAAATATTTACGCATTTTACCCATAACTAACCACATTAATTAAATAAACCCTTACTATTTCAAAATAATAAATAAAGAAAATTCCATTTTATTAAAAAAAATTCGGGGTCTTACAACCTCCCCTCCATATGAAATTTCGTCCTCGAAATTGACGTACGTACCTGGTGTTTCGAAAAAGTGAAGATACCTCGCTTTCATTTCTGTTTCCAACTCCCAGGTCATTTCTTCAATAGCATGGTTCCTCCACAAAACCTTAACTTGCGGTATGACCTTTGTGTGTAGGACATGTTCCTTCCTATCCAAGATCTTGACAGGTACCTCTTCGTACGTTAAATCTTTGGTTATCTCGTCTGGTTCTAACTCAATAATGTGGTTTGGGTCGTCCACGTATTTTCGTAACATCGATACGTGAAAAACGTTATGAACACGCGACATACTTGGCGGTAAAGCGAGTTTATAGGCCACAGTTCCTACTCAATCGAGGATTTCAAACGGACCAACAAATCGAGTGTTGAGATTTCTTCTTTTTATCGACTCTTACTTCTAGAATAACGACTTCTTGCACCTTCTTCTTTATATTCATAAGCTCCGGTGTGTAGCTTGAGCGGTTTTAACTTTATCGATTAAAATTGATTTTACTCGTATATCATCACGTGATTCATAGTCTTTAACTATATCTCTATCATTTGTAAGTTATACGAAATAGGTCTTTTTGTTAAAAATACCGCACTCGTAACCACATACGATTTTCTACTCAACACGTCAGCTACCACGTTCATTTTTCCAGGATGGTATGGTTAGAACAGGTGCCAAAATGAGTCTCCTCTTGAGTTTTTTGAAGCTCTTCCCACATTCCTTGCTCTATTCAAATTTTGTATCTCTACGAGTCAGCTGAGTTAATGGGGTAGCGATTCGAGAAAATCTTTCCACGAATCTCCGATAATAACCAACTAAGCCTAAAAAGCTACGTATTTCGATTACTGACTTAGGTTGCTCTCAACTATGACTCATATCCCAATCTTGGATAGCACGTCACAATGGTACCTATCAGTTTACTACCACACAATTATGGCATCCCCTACGGAGAGTCTGGCTTCGGTGCATTTCACAAGGGAAATCACCAGATAGAGGCTCGAGTACCAAATTCTATAGTTGAATTTTTAACTCCTGAAGTTCAATAGGAGCTATTCGATATGAGATTTTAGAAATGAGTTTTGTACCGGGTTCAAAGTCGATACAAAATTCAATATCACACTTTGGGAGTAAGCCAAGAAATTCTTCAGGAAATACATCAGGAAATTTACTAATAATAGAAATATCATTCAAATTTGACGTATTTGTATTCAAGTCCTTAACATGGGCTAAGAAAACTTGACATCTATTTTTCAATAAACGAATGACTTTATGGCTTGATATGAAAGTGTTTGACTTCAATGGTTTGGTTGCTTGAATTCGAATAACAGGTTGCTTAGGAATATAAAAACTAACAACCTTATGAAAACAATCAATTTTGGCATGATGAGTAGTTAATCAATCAATCCCTAAAATCACATCAAAAGCAAGTATCTTTAAAGAAATAAGATCAACAGGTAATGTCATGGTGCCAACTTGGATCAAACAAGATTTATAAACAATGGATGTAACAAAAATTTCTCCTAACGGAGTTTCAACAGATAAGTCAAAGTCTAATTTTCTCCGGAGTCAAGTTTAAACGTTGAGTATAAGCAGGAGAGATAAATGAATGGATAGAACCGGTATCTAATAAGGTATAAACTTCATAAGAATTTATAATTAACTAACCCGTGCTAACTTCGTTCGGGTTCCTCGCATTCTGATCAGTTACGACAAACGCTCTTCTGGGAACCGTTGACTTTGACTTTTCAGGGACAGCCTTTTGAGTCACCATCCCCGCTAGACTGGGTTTCGCTATTGTACAATCTCGAGCGATATGACCTTCTTTTCCACAATTATAACATACCTTGGAAGGCTGTGAACAGTTTGGACTTATATGTCCCTCCTCTCCACATTTGTAGCATCTAACTGGCGGTTGTTCTCCTCCCCTAGAACTTGTTGCTGGTGCTGGTGCTGCTGCCGACATCTTTTCGTCATCGTTAAATCTTCTCTTCTTGAAATTTCTACTTGAATTATTTCTTCTATTATCTTTGCCATGATTACCACCGAAGTGGCTACCATTTCTGGCATGATAATTTCCTCAACGATGGTTATCATTGTTCCGATGGCCGTTGCCATAGGTACGATTATCATCGAGTTGTAGGTCGTTATTCTTCGATTGAGCTGACTCATTATCGCGCTCCAATAACTGAGCCATATTCACAACATCTGAATATAGAGAAAATTTATGAGAAATGAGATATTGACGTATGTCGGGTTTCAAACCTCTCAAAAACATCCGCGTCATACGTTCCTCATTCTCCACCAAATGAGGTGCAAACTTGGATAACTTCGTGAACTTCGTATCGTACTGGGACACCGTCATGTTGTTCTGTTCTAGTCTAATAAACTCTACCTCCTTCATATGACGAATACTTTCAGGAAAGTATTTGTCATTGAATTGTTTCTAAAACGTTTCCCAAGACATGCTGAGTGCGGCTGGCTGGGTATGCTTCACAGATTCCCACCAGTAATCTGCCTCGTTACGAAACATAAAAGTAGCGAATGGAACCTTCTGTTTCTCCGTGCATCCCAAGACATCGAATATCTTGGTAATTTGCTTGACCCACGTCTCCGCCTTAATCGGATCCGATTTTTCCCAGAATTCTGGTGGTCCCAACTCTTTGAACTGTTTGGCTGTGACAAACCGTGCGTTGCTATCATTTCCATCGATATTTTGTATACGAGTCTCCCTCGTCTGATTTTGCATGAACTGCAAAAAGCTTCTAAATATTCCATCGTTCATCATATGCTCAGTGGTGTTGTTTACAAGAGGAATATTGCCTTCCTGTTGCACGTTCCCCTGGTAGGTGATTAAAGGTGTCTCCACAGTCTCATTTACTCCACTGTTAACATTCTCAGTCGACATTCTCAAATACTGCCATAAAATAAGGGTTAATTAAAGAAATCAACATATCACATAATATCCCTATATACTGACCAACCAACAAATAAGCTTAGGCAAGACACACTAGCGAAGATTTTACTCGTCTCTCCCATCCTAGTTCTATTCCCTGATCTCCGCCAGAGATCATATCCCTAAGCTCTGATACCAACTGTGACACCCCCAAAATAGGTTCATTCCACCCAACCCATTCTGAGTCGCCAAATACATGGTACAGAAAACAACTACAACTTTATTATTATAATTGTAGTGCAAAATACGACAACACATATACTATGAGTTTAAATACAAATATTGTCATCTAGACAGTATTCAAACTTAAATGGAGTCCTCATTACAATTATTGATACACTATTTTATAAAATAGTGAGGACTACTAAAATAACTATCTTGAACCATTATTCCATACCCTGATTA
This sequence comes from Panax notoginseng, assembly GCA_016801055.1. Lineage (NCBI taxonomy): Eukaryota > Viridiplantae > Streptophyta > Magnoliopsida > Apiales > Araliaceae > Panax > Panax notoginseng. The sequence continues at coordinate 78,459,175 of CM029014.1, forward strand.
GTACCCGCTACATTCTCGCCTCCTAAGAAGAAAAATGGAACAAAAAGAAAAAGGGTGAGCTCATCTAGCCCAGTAAAGAATATTATGACTAAAATAATATAGAACAAATTATCGTTAGTCCTCAACAGGAAAAAATCTGATAGAATACAATAGACAACAAGTTTTAGATCAACAACTGCATCGAAAATAACAATTCATTAGAAGAGTTAAGTAGAGAATGAAATCTACTATCATCTATGAATTTAAAAGTTCATCCTCGATATTTTATCACTGTAACATCAATCAATATACATCTTGAATCAAATAGTCATCTTTGCACTACAGGCCAAAGATATTAATCAGTCGGTCATGTTCATCTCAACACCTGTTCATCTTTGCACTACGGGCCAAAGATATTCATCAAGAAATCATTCATCTTTGCACTACAGGCCAAAGATATTCAGTAATATCATCATTTAGGACTGAGGATGATAAAAAATATATTTTAAAGAAAACGAATCTAGTGAGACCAAAGAACAAATAGTAAGGATTCGTACTTCGGTTTATCCATGTTTAAAAATACTCCATAATAACTATTGTGGAGCAGAATTCAAAAATAAAGATCAAAACGTAGATCCAATCAAAGATAGGAACCATAACAGACAATCTTGGACACAGAAAAGAAAATTTAATTTTTCTGTGAATAGTGTCGTATTTGTGAATAGTGTTGTATACGTGAATAGTGACGTATACGTGAATAGTAACTCCGACACTAAAAGGTAGAAATCTCACAAGAAAGATCATCATACTTCGTGAATAGTCACTCGTGAATAGTAACTCATGAATAATAACCCCAACATGAAAAGATAAGAATTTTATAAGAAAAAGCATGCCAATATTTCGGTATAATGATATTAAAAGAAATAATATCATTTATAAAAAAATAACATCCCTTACCTCGAAAAGACAGTACTTCTAACTGGAATACTGGATATAGTGCTGAAGAAAACTTGCACCGTATAACAACACTCAAAGTATCAAAATACTCACAAGAATACGCTCGATAATATAGAGAGAGAAAAAGAGAGAAAACTTTAGTTTATGGTGTAATTTTCAATTCTAACCTAAGCACCCTATTTATAAAAAAATGCTTAGAACACCAAAGCAGAAAATTTAATAAAATATATATTTATAAAAATTATTCAAGCCCACCTCTTTGACAACTGAATTCAGCATGTTTACAACACCATTGGAGCCCACCAAATGACAAAAAAACGTTTTTGTTAACTAAAACAATTAAAACTTTCAAAAATCAATTTTTTCGGAACTTCAGAACTTTAATAATTCATAATAAATAGCCCTTTTGTCAGAAAATATCAAACCTTATGTCTTTTTCATAGGAAATTCCATTATCTACAACTTTATAAGTTTAAGTTTTTCCAAATTCCAAGCAGAAAATTGACTGAAATCCATATACGGACGATTTTGCAGACTATAATCAAATTTCAGTCAATAAATGGGGTCCACAAACATGAAAAACATGTTTTAAATATTTTTAGTAACAAAAATACTCTTCCTTCTCATTTATTCATATATCCTACATTCATTGTAAAAAATATCACCATTATTATATTATTATAATAATATATTTAAATGAATTTTTTTATCAGAAAAGATAAAATATCAATTTTTTTAAAAATTGTCACTTTAAAATTTTCATCATCTATATCCACATAAAATGAATATTTTTCTTATCATACAAATTAATAATTAATTATTTACAAATAATATTATAGAATCACAATACTGGCAACCAGGCCGTTCCCAAGAAAGAGGGGGCTTTCCAATAAGGATTTCTCCTTATTGGCGCGCAATTAGATGACCAAATCTCTCCTTAGACAGAACTTTATAGGCATTGTTAATATTGCTATCTAATAATATTATTCAAATAATATGAATTATTGATCCGATAATGAAAATACTGTGTAGTGACAATTATTAAAACAATAATAATATAAAATATCAACTTAACAATTATTGAATCAATAAAATAAAATATTAAACTGTAACTACTGTAACAATTACTGAGTAGTACCTTTTTACGTAAGAATCAATAATTAGTGCAATACCGTGTGCTACTGTTCAACAACGCGTATTACTGTGTTTTAACCATCGGGTATTCCAACAGTATTAACGGTAAGAACTATGCCGTTATTTATAAACAACTTATACTTGTCGTTTTCTTCATCCAATCGCTTTCCGTTATGGGGCCCACAAAAGGCTGCGCCGTCGTACGAATATTCCCCGACAGCAAGAATATTCCACGACCAAACGAATATTCCCCGACAACAATGAATATTTTATAACCACTTGCTTATTTAAAAATATTTGCGCATTTTACCCATAACTAACCACATTAATCAAATAAATCCTTACTATTTCAAAATAATAAATAAAGGAAATTCTATTTTATTAAAAAAAAATTCGGGGTCTTACAGATGTCAAGTTTTCTTAGCCCATGTTATGGATTTGAATAAAAATACGTTAGATTTAAATAATATTCATGTTGTTAGTGACTTTCTTGACATATTTCCTGAAGAACTTTTCAGTCTACCCCTAGAACGTGAAGTTGAATTCTTTATTGACCTTGAACCTGGTATAAAGCTCATTTCTAAAATCCCATATCGAATGGCTCCTATTGAACTTCAGGAGTTAAAGGTTCAACTACAGGAGTTGTTGGACATCGGTTTCATTCGTCCTAGTACATCTCCTTGGGGTGCTCCTGTTTTATTTGTAAAGAATAAGGACGGGAGTATGCGACTTTGTATTGACTATCGGGAATTGAACCATGTCACCATCAAGAATAGATATTCGCTACCTCGTATTGATGACCTGTTTGACCAGTTACAAGGAACATAATTCTTTTCAAAGATCGATCTTCGCTCTGGATATCATCAATTGAATATTAGAACTGAAGATATTCCGAAGACTGCCTTCAGAACTTAGTACGAACATTATGAATTCTTTATCATGTCTTTTGGATTGACTAATGCTCCTGTGACTTTCATGGATATGATGAACCGAGTATTCAAGGAATATTTGGATCAGTTCGTTGTTGTCTTTATTGATGACATCCTCATATATTTCAAAAGTCGTGAAGATCATGAGCACCATTTTAAGCTGGTACTCCAAAGGCTTCGTGAAAACAAGCTTTATGCCAAGTTAAAGAAATGCGAGTTCTGGCTTGAGGAAGTAGCATTCCTTGAGCACGTGGTGTCAAAATATGGAGTATCTGTTGACCCTGACGAAGATTGAAGCAATACAAAGTTGGGAGCAACCGAAGTCGGTGACCGAAGTACGTAGCTTTCTGGGCCTAGCTGGTTATTATAGGAGATTCATGGAAGGATTTTCTCGAATCGCTACTCCATTAACTCAGCTGACTCGAAAGGATACAAAATTCGTATGGAGCGAGGAATGCGAGAAGAGTTTTCAAGAGCTTAAGAGGAGACTTATTTCGGCACCTGTTCTGACAATACCATCTGGTTCGGATGGATTTGTTATCTACAGCGATGCTTCAGGCAAACATTAGAAGATATGCTCAGATCATGTATTATGGATTTTAAGGAAAATTGGGATGACCATCTACCATTGGTGGAATTTGCTTATAATAATAGCTATCATGCGAGTATTAGCATGCCGCCTTACGAAGCGTTATATGGCAGGAAGTGTAGAACTCCGTTATGTTGGGATTAGGTAGGTGAACGTCAGCTATTTGGTCCAGAGTTGGTACAACAAACCGTTAAAATCATCAAGGTGATTCGAGCCAGATTGATAGCTACGCAAGATAGACAGAAGAAATATGCCGATCAACACCGATAAAATCAGGAATTCGATGTTGATAGTTATGTTTTCTTGAAAGTATCTCCCTAGAAGGGGAAAATTCAGTTTGGCAAGAAGGGGAAATTAAGCCCTAGGTTTATATGACCTTTTGAAGTGCTTCAACGCGTTGGTGAAGTGGCATACGAGGTAGCTTTACCTCCAGGGTTGGAGCATATTCATAACATTTTTCATGTCTCGGTATTAAGACAGTATAAGCCTGATTATAAACATGTAATAGAATATGAACCGTTACAGTTTGAGAAAGACTTAACATATGAAGAATTCTCTGTTCAAATTATCGACAGGAAAGAGCAAGTACTATGGAATAAAGTGATACCTTCTGTTAAAGTAATCTTGAGGAACCACAATGCTGAAGAAGCTACGTGGGAACATGAAGATATTATGATGAAGAATTATCCTCAGTTATTTGTTTAATCTTGTATAATGATTCTGGGGATAGAATCCTGTTAAGGAATGAAGAATGTGACGATTGAATTTATTGAGTTGTGATTCTGGGGACAGAATCATTTTAAGGAGGGAACGATGTAATGATCGAGGAATTTGTAATTTAATTTAAATATTTATTGAATTAAATAAATATTTTAAATAATTTATTTATTGAAGAAAATAAATAATTGATGAATTGTGGTGCAAGAATTTAGTAACTAAATTGAATAATGGTAATTTTTATTTGAAGATTTAATTTAATGAAATAATTAAATTAAATGAATTGTTTTATATTAAAGAAAATAAGTAAATTAAATAAAGTGATGTTTAAGTCTAATTTATTAATTAAATTAGATATATAATTATTTATTAATCAGAAGTATTATTATAATAAAAATTTTAATTATTATAACTAGTATTATAAATTATTTAAGTTAACTAAAGTGTGACAAGTAAAAACTATATAATAAAAATAATCTAGTAGAGGAGAATTGTGGTTAGCCAAACAAGGCCCTGTGGCCTTTGGCTTATTGTAACTGACACAAACTTTTGGGTTTGTGACCTGACGTGCGTGGGTGAAAGCCATATCAGTTTATTTCTACGCATATTATTTATTTCCATAAGGCTAGATATCAGTGAAGAATAGAGAGCTTGGAGAGAGAGCAAGAGAGGAAACACAGTGAGTTTGGATTCTCTGTGATTGTCAAGGAGAGGGATTTCTAAACCTAGTCACCAACTTTTTGCTAGCAAACAATCAAAGGAATAAGGTATAACTCTAATTTTAACTTTATTTTTGGAATTTCTATTGATAATTATGTTGGATTGATACATATACATGTATGTAGGGTTTATAATCTGTCAATCATTATATGTGAGTGCTATTTGATTTCTAAATACATGAAATTTGTTTGTAGGAAGGAAAAAATAAATAATAGTGTTATGTTTGAAATATGGCTTGTTTAAGTACAAAATTTTATGCTCAATATGTGATATAATCAGCGAATTGATGTTGGATTGTGTTTGTATGTTAAGAAAAGAAAGCGGCGTAGTTTGAATCGTGTCAATTGGTTAAGAAACGAAGTCGTGGCGATCGAATTCGCTAAAAGTGTTAAAAGTGAAGAAATTGAGAAAATGGTGGTTTTAATTCTTCAAAACTGAATATATATATATAATGTTTATGTAGTTGGAATGGTGAATAGCATATTTAGTGATGTTGTTACAAAGTTTTAGTTGCTAGGTTTCATGAATTTCTATGAAATTGGGATTTTTGGCCTAAGAACAGAGTCTGATTTCGTTACTGTAAAACTGGTTCTGGTGTCTAGCGCGGGCGCGGCGTATTCAAAGGGAAACATGGCGCGGCTATGCCAGTAGTCTGTCAGACCTAGTAAAGAGCTGCTAACAGCATAGCTTGGAAATTGTTAACTTTACATATTTTTATGATTTGTAAAGGACCTAAAACATGTTACAAGACGTAGTAATGTATTGTAATCACAATGCCGAAACTATAGATTATGAATTAGTAAGTGGTGAAAGTTCGTAATGTGATGTCATTTGAATTGGAATTGTTTTACAATCACCATGTCGTATACTCTGATATAATTGAGAATTTAGTTTCGTGTTACGTGAATGAGTAGGATAATCAAGTCCTAAGTTAAGGATTATAGACTTGATTAAAATGAAAACTAAACTAATGAAATTGATGTTAATATAACTAATTAATAGTGTGATTCTAATGGTATATGTAGGGTAATTGGCGAACGTTTATTATATTTGTGTAGCTTACACCCGAGGTAAGTTTTCTAACTTCATTCTCTTTATAATGAATGCAAGTTCCTTATCCTAAATTTTTATTGAGCAAGTTTTATAGCTATGCTATCTTTATGTCAAGCAAGCTTTCTATTCCTAATTTATACATTAAAGTTGAGTAACCCTATTGAGTCTATCTCGTGTACAAACTCTTGTAATATAGTTCGTTACATCAAGCGAGTTTCAATTTCCTAAGTCTTGTTGTTGTTATTCGTAGTATATATTGTTCTAATACATTGATTCAAATGATATTGTTCTAACTCTTTTGAAGGACGTACTTTGCATACATACTATGTCTATTCAGTTGTACACTACTGTTATTCGATCTTTGACTTTGACAACCTTGTTCAATTCTACATTGTTGTATTAAACCTTCAAGTAGTAAACAAACTTTTATTGATTGAACTAGTGTATAATGAAATAGTGTTCTAAAATTCTAGAACCATTGATAAGCTAGTTCCGAGCTAAACTTCTTTAGTGCGGAAATCCTAAATTCAAATTGAGATAAACAACCCTAATATAGGGGATTATGTACGTGTTAACGTTTAGATGTTTGTGCACAATACATGGTACAAAGGGCCGATCCTCCTAAGTACGTTAAGTAGGGTCTATATAGTCTAAATGACTGTTAAGGTTAAGGTAGTAATACCTAATTACCAGGGACATAGTTCGTGGTCTTAAGACCCTCAGATATTAAATTAAAACTTGGTTTCTAATATTTTTTGTAGAACGAGTTCACCATTATTCAGCATTCATTGTTCATACTCTTGTTGATATTGCTATTACTCTTTATATCAGTGAGCAATTGTTTGCTCACTCTTGCAATTAACACTGCAGCTAAAGTTGAGAAAGTCGATGAGCCATCTACGAGCAAAGAAAAGGGCAAGATGTCCAAGTGTTGAAGATTTATTGAATTTATTTAAGTGAATTATGTTATAAGACTTAATTTATTTTGTGATGTATTCCGCAGACTTATATAATAATTTAAGGTTAGATTACCTGGCATTGTTTTTATTGATGTAACCCTTTAATGGAGAAGATTATTGTTTCAGTTATTTGATGTCTTTATCCTCAGACTTATATAATAATTTAAGGTTAGATTACCTGGCATTGTTTTTATTGATGTAACCCTTTAATGGAGAAGATTATTGTTTCAGTTATTTGATGTCTTTATCCTTTATTATGGGTAGTTAGATGTAATTATTTTTGATAGTGAGCACCAAATTCTGTGGGAATGAAGTACCCGGATTTGGGGGTGTCACAACATACAACTGTAAAACCAATAATCAATAGTTCATCTTTGCACTACGGGCCAAAGACATACAACTGTAAAACCAATAATCAACAGTCCATCTTTGCACTATGGGTCAAAGAGGACTTTCACCACATCATTTGTTTGTAACATTACAGGTCATGATTATACCAATACACAATTCCTGATCATAATCATACCAATCAACAATCTATCTATGCAGTACGGGTCAAAGATGACTTTTACCACATCATTTGTCTGTAACATTACAGTTCATGATTATACCAATACACAATTCCTTGTCATAATCATACCAATCAACAGTCCATCTATGCACTACGGGCCAAAGATGACTTTAACCACATCATTTGTTTGTAACATTATAGGACATGATTATACCAATGCACAATTCCTGGTCATAATCATACTAATCAACATAATGTTGAACATTATGAGATAAATTTCGAAAATCTAGCATAGCTAGAAGATTTAGAATATCCAATTTTACTCCATCATCCTAAATCCTTACTCCACTACTTCGTTACTTAATCATTCTACTATTCTTCAAAACAATCAATGCTCACTATACCAAAAATTCTTAGTACTCAACTTACAATCTTTCTATACCCAATATACTTCATCAAACTTATCACACATTGTAAGTTCAGGAACTTGCCACAATAATATGATTTTAGGAACTTGTCCTAGCAAAACGTAGTTTAAGAACCCATCAGGGAATGTCCATATGCTTAGGGGTTCAAAAACATACATATGATTATGAGTCATCAACTTACCATAAGTATGATTTTTAAGAACTCGCACATAATCCTAATAATATTTGAATAATCTAAATAGTCTCTAACTATCAAATATACACATGAGAAAAGAATCACATTTTCACCACATATACATTGATAGCGCGACACCAACATTTTAATGATTATCAATGTGATAAACTGAGTGCAAACACAAACCCTCGCCCATATAAAGGTTTTTACAACTCAATCATCACATGAGTCCTCAATTAAAATCCCACATAACTCTATCTTGCTCATAACTTGCTCTTTGCTCGATAAGAATTTTTCGTACCTCAACATTTATAACTCCTAGTGAGTTTACCTCGTACTATTTCATAATAGTAATAATAATAATTTGATTGGTAGTGTTTCGGTGATTCCGAGGACGGAATCCTTATAACGAGAGAATGATGTGACAATCCAGATTTTTGGAATTATTAAAATAAGAATTTAATAAATAAAATTCTTATTATAAGATGTTTTGAGTTTGAATGGATATATATATATATATATATATATATATATATATATATATATATATATATATATATATTATGAAATATGTAATTTGTTGTGAAGAGAATTATATATTCATGTATTTAGAAAAAGAGGTTTAATAGTTAAATAAACTATGGAAGAAATTAATTAATATTAGTTAATTTAATTGAGAATTATATTATTTTATAATATAATTTGATTTTTATGCCCTATTGGCAATGACGTTTATTTCATAAATATTGTGAATAATTCACTTAATTAAAATAGTGACTTAATATAATTATAATTGATTTAATAAATGAGAAGGAAATATATTGCATGAAAATGTGGTATGTTATTTTAATGCAAGTAAAACATTTATTAAATAAATAAATATTCTAGTTGGAATATTTATGGAATTTAAAATAAATATTTGATGGAAATTATTATGGAATAATTTATTCAAGTGTAATAATAGTGAGGGAATGAAAATATTTTAATTTAATTTAGTAATTAAATTAGAAGAGTAATAATTTGTTAAATAAAGTGGTGTTTATATTAAATAATTAAGTGAAAGTGTGACTAATGGACCATAAAATAAGAGAATTATAAAAATAAATTAGAAAAAAACTAGATTAAAGTTGGCCAAACAAGCTCTTGTGACCTTATAACTGGTATGTTTTGTAATTGGCTAAACCACGTTAAAGTGGTGGTCTGTTTATTTGCTAAGGCAAAGAAGAATAGAGCACAGAAGAGAGAAAATTGAGGGAGAGAAGGAATTCTCTGAGAATTTGAGAAATAAAGAAGGAAGAATCAAGGAGATTGTCCTAGTTCTCTAGCTAATCAAGAGGTAATAATCAAGTTTAAAGTTTATTAGCCTATATTTTCTAAAAGTTCTCCTTTGTAATTGATTTGTTGGTTAATTTGTTAAGAAATTAGTTATATATGTTAATGGGTATGTTTAATCCGTTTTATATCATCTAAAAGTAGTTTTATAGTGATCAAATTCGTAAGAATGTGTTGAAAGATGAAGAATTGGGTTTTTGGTTGAATATGTACATTTTGGCTTATGTTGGAGTCAAAAATTGTGGGTTAGTTCATGAATAGACTATTAAATTGATGGTAGATGTTGTTAATACGTTGAAAAATGAAAATAACGAAGTTTAAATGGATTGATTTGGTTAGGAATCGAATCTGTGGTGAATGATTACGCTAAACATGTAAAACTAATATGAACATGTGTGTTGGGTCAAGATTTAGGTTAGTAAATGTTTCTATAAATTGTTGATTCTTTGGTATGTTGTATTTCTATGAATTACGAGTCCATAAAGTCAAAAACGGACTGATTTGGATGTGTATAACTCGAGTTATGAAGGTTAGAAGGAGAAATCAAAAAATTCGCGAAGAACACAAACTGCAGAATTGGGATCTGCGAATACCCGCCCCGGCGGGGGTTTATAGTTCAAAAAGTGCCGGCCTAGCAGTTATCCCACCCCGACGGGCTTTTTAGGTCAAAAACCCCACCCCGACAGGGTTGGGCAGGCTGCCCAAGTGTTAGAGAAAAATTTGACCAAACATATTTTACTTAAATGGCCATAACATTTTTATACAAACATCGATTGAGGCGATTCAAGATGATCCGAAACGAGAAAAAATTGACCTACAACTTTAGTTCTTTAAGTTTTTTGATTTAAGGTTGTTAGAAGGGGTCAAAATGGCTATCTTTTGGACTGATGTACATTTGGAGGCAATCGGAGGGCGTCAGGCATGCACATATGCAAGTGTAGTGCTTCTGATGATAAAAGATGTTATTCTAAGTTATAATACATGAATATTAGTAAATATAATGATGCTTAACATTAAAAAATAATATATTATATAAGTTGTATAAACATACTAAGCGTACACAAGAGAGACGATTCGGGTGTGTGACGAATGAATGTCGAAACACCGTGACAAGTGTTAATGAACTTAAAAAGTGTTTTAATTCAATTAAAATGAATATTATAAGATATGGAATGTAGTTAATATAATACCAATAAGGAATCCTAGCAAGACTTAAACACTTGAATGAACTTCGGGTATGACTAAGAAGAAATATAGTGAGATATAAGTTGAAAGTTAACACAATCAAATTGAATATTTTGTATTGATTAACAAGAATGATTATAAGATGTAGAGTAAAGTTTACATTACAACTACTATGCGCTGCTATGTGACTAATAGTTGATGTGCATGATTATAAAATTATGTAGGGCACGTGAAGTGCAGATAGCTGTAAGTTGTTAATTTGTTATTGGTAAAAAACGATCAAGGCAAGTCTTTCAGTTCCTATTTGGCATGTGAACTTGATAATGAACTGTTTTAAAATCTTTATTACAAAGAGCATGATGTGTTATATATGTTGAAAGTATGAAACGTTAAAGTGAATTTATGACTATTTTGATTGAGTAAAGAATGCTGATTGAATAAGGAACTCAATCTTTATACTTGTTATGTGAACTGTAGTATGTATGTTATGTTATTTCAACGATTATGAGATGTATGTTGAGCATGTTATTATGTGTTACGTGATGCATGAAAACTGTTAGATTTGTTGGGTTGTCGAGCTCAACCTTGCAAATAACCACTTTTGCAGGTTAAGTATTCAAGGTAATGTTATGTGCTACTTGAAAGACATGAATCAGATGTAATGCATGAAAATTAATATACTTTGGCTGAGTTGTTATTATTTTGAACCTTTTTAAGGTTCCAGATGATGTACTTGATAATGTATGATGTTTAATAGATGTTGAGTTATAAAATTTAAATTTTGTCCGATGTATAAAGGGTATTGAACCTAGATGTAAGTTTTATTTATTAACTCTGATAAAGTGAGTAATAAACTAAGTATGGTGCAAAGGTTGGTAAAGATAAATGTTTTGGGAAATGTACTTGATAATTTATGAGGTGAAACTTCATATTTAGTTGTAAAGTTTGTGCTACCCAATGTATAAGGGATATCGAGCTAAGATGAAAGATTTTATATAATAACTTTGATAAAGTGAATTATGAAAATAAATTTGATTTAGAGATATATAGATGATAAAGGTTTTGATCCAAAGAATTAATGTAAGAAGACAAAAAAACTTTAAATTATTCCGTATTTTACTAAGTTTAATATCGAATAATGATGTAAAATCAGAAGTTTGACGTATTGTTATTGACTGAAGTTGAGAGATGAATTGTATGAATTTTAGGGTCATTACACTGACAATCAGAAGAGATTAAGCTTCAACAACAAAGTTCAACAAACATCAAGAGGATGATCAACAAAGCTGCTAAGTTCAACAAGATGAAGAGCGTTCAAGCCATCTTAGCAGCACCTCTACAACACTTCTCCATACAAGAAGAAGGGTTAAAGGATCCTGGTCTAAGTGACCAAATTGGGGTTGGTGGATCCCGATCTCTGTGACCGAAGTAGGGTCAGAAGATCCTTGTCCTAGGGATAAAATATCCAAGTTTGATGGGCTTGAAGAGGTCTAAGTGTCCTTGTATGTTGAGACTAAAATAGATAAGTTTGCTTGGCTTGAAGAGGTCTTTGTGTCCTTGTCTATTGAGACTAAAATAGCCAAGTCTGCGGGGCTTAATGAGGGAAATGTGTCCTGGTCTAGGTGACTGAATCATTTAGTGGATTCCCTGCTCAATGAGCAGAAGAGTGGATTAGGAGTTGTTTACTCTCTGAACCACTTAAAACGTCTCATGTCTTTTACATTCTGCACTTTACTTTCTGCAATATATATAATTGTTGTATCTGCCATGTGTTTAATTATGGATATGAATTGTTTAGGATATGAGATTTCAAAGTAAATCTTTAAGGGGAGTTTTCAAACTAATATTTCGCTGTGTATAGATAATCTTGATTAATTAATTATTTGATATTTCTCAAATAAGTAATTATGAAAAAAAATTTAAAGATCTATTCAACCCCCTTCTAGATTTATATCCTGCCTTTGGGAAATAACAATTGGTAGCAGAGCAGGTTCTCACGAACATAAAGCTTACGCTTTGAGTTGATCCAAGGCATTTCACTAAAACCAGTTATAATCTGAGTAATGAAAATCAAACACATCTTCTAAAAGAAGATAAAACTCACACAATGAAATATACATGTGCAGATATGTGCAAAAAATGTAAATGATCTACTTGATGCCATCCAGAGTTGGTTGACACTCATAAATTGAGTAATCATCATATAAATCTTTTAAGATCATGAAAAAGCATTAAATTAAGATATCCATCCATAGGGAAACAAAAATGCAGCCAGAACTACATTATTAGAATGTAAGAGCAACAATGTTAGAATCTACATTTCTACCAAAGGAGTCTGAGGAATATCACTAGCTAAGATCAAGAGCACTACTTCATTCAAAAAAGTTATTCCAAGTGACATAGTCAATGATGAATGAAGGAACTAAGAGGCTCTCAACTGATTTGTCAAGTGGAAAGACCAATCCTAACAAAGATCTGAATCATGAGGTTCTCTCAAGCTATGCAATGTCTACGGGATGTATAAACTCCTCCTTCTAATCTGAAAGCAAAGGATTTGCTGATTTTATTAAGCTCTAAATGTCTATCTGATGAAGCAAGATAATCTCTCTGGAATTGTTATAAGTTATGATTGTTGATGAAACCCTAGATTGGATATCCTATCTCAACAACAAAATTAAATGGCTTAAGCTGAACCACTAATTGTTGAGGGATTGACATCAGTGAGGTATATGACATTATTCTTTTGTATATGCATTGATGATTTTAAGAATTGCTTGTCCATGCTATTTTGTGTGTATTGCATTTATCTTTAAATGTTCTTTATCATATTGAAGATGCAGTCTTTAACTTCATTAGGAAAGAGAGAAAATGCTTACAGTGTTTTGTTGTACTCTGCGAAGCATTATCTCTCCATCCAAGTTTGAAGATGGAAATAAATCTTCAAGAAAGATATCTCTAGTTAATGCACTAAGAAAATCTACTCTTGTCCTTGTGATGAGAAATGAAAATATCAATATGAATTCATCATTTATCATAGGATTGCAACTGACCTCTTGTCAGAAATGTATTTTGACTAAGTTAGTTCTGAAGTTTGAAGATTTGTCTTCTACCTCAGATGTGGAACTCTCAATGTAAAGTAATAATAGTAATTAACTTCATTCTTGATTAGAGATGTCAATATTATGAAATTTAAAGAGATTGTTTAAGTTAAGTACTTCTAAATTGCTTATCTATTTGCTAACTAAGTTCTGTATGAGAACTAAAAGTCAGTTATAATGATCTAAGTTTTTTGACACATCGTAGAGTGTAACTAAAACTACAACAGTACCACAAAGAATCGTAGAACCTGATCAATTCAACGAATCAACCAGGTGCTACTAGTAGAGTTGATCACTACTCTGTGAGACTTTATAATCGTAGACCATAGTGAAAGCAAAAAGAAATGCAAATCAAAACAGAAAAGATTGGCATCCACACATGTCCTATGAAAAATGATATTCATACACATACACACACACTTGTATAGTTTTTGTGATGTCCCCAAATCCAGGTACTAATCACCACGAATCTGGTACATCAATTCTATAACTATTGCGAACGATATAAACCTAAATTTTTTATTCAATAACCATTACACATAACTCACAAGGTCGATAACCTTAACTTAATACACATATTCATATAATACATTACTTACAAAGTTATTTGCCTTCAATACAATTACAATTTTAACTGTACAATAATTCATTCCTAGAACTTATCTTTGCCTTTGCCTGTGTCCGAAGTATTCGTCTAAATCTGAAATGTTTATCATGATATAGCAAGGGTGAGCAATAAGTTTGCCCAACAAGTTTAAGTTCAAAGAAAGATATATCATGATTGAAAGAATGAATAATAAGCTAACAACTTTCAACAATATAATAATTGTGAAAGAACATGAATCAATTTTCATAACTGAATGACCGAGTTAATAATAATGAGTGGTCAACAATAAACATGAACAACTATAACTGAACCAAATGATAATGTAGGTGATCATCCTTCCATACCTGATGAACATATACAACATGCATAACGTGCGAATCAATAAACCATAGACGTGGTATAATCAACAATAATTATCCACTACTGTGCTTGAAAAATAATAACTCAAGTTAAAGTTAAGAAAACTTGCATGTACAGTCGATTACTGTTACACAATCTATCTTAAGCTTCATCTGAAAGACCTAATATTGATAATATCGATCTCTCAATTAGAATAATATCATCACATACACTACTATTAATTAGAGTAATTATACAACTTAAACACTTATCACATAATCAAATATTAGATTACTCCTTAAAACATCATTATTATTATCGTCCTTTGATAATTCTTTAATCACTATATCATAAACATTTAACACATTAATCTTATATATTATAAGCTCTTATTTAAAATCAAATAAGTCAAATACTAATCCAGCAACCTGGATTGTCCAAACATACCAATCCAGCAACCCAAATTGCAATCCAGCAAACCAGATTGCAATCCAGCAAACTGGATTCCAAATTCAGCAACCAGATGGACAATCTAGCAAACCAAATTTCAATCCAGCAAAATGGATTCAGCATAATTTTAATTCAGTAAACTGCTTTTCAATCCAGCAAGCTGAATTCATTAATTTTTCAATCCAGCAAGCTGGATTCATTATCTCTTTTCACGAAAATACCAAATCAATTTATTATTTTTCTATACCTTTGTCCAAATATATATACATAAATTTCATACACAAAAAGATTTTTTTCATAATTTTTGAACTCCCTTTAGTATTTTTCAAAAATCATTTTTAGTTCATAGCTTAAGAAATTAGCCCTATCATGCTCAACTCCAGAAATTTCCATCTCTTGACATAATCTTATACATGTTAACGTGAGCCTCTAGTTTAAATTTCGTGGCCATCGGAGTTATAGAACTCCGGTTATAGCTATTTTTGTCAAAAAATCATAAAAATTGAAATGGCCATAATTTGGTCATTTTAAGTTGGAATGAGCTCATTTTTGAACAGGAGCTACTTTATATCATATATTTTCATGTCCCAAAAGGCCTAAATTTATTTCATATATCATATATGTAAGACCCCGAATTTTATGAAATGAAAGTATTCAATTTTATGATAATTGTTATTCTATTTAGTAAATGATTAAATTGATAAAAGGTTAAGGTTAAGGGTGATATTTGAAAATTTTGTAAAGTAAGCAAGTTGTTATAAAATATTTGTTGTGTCGGAAAATATTCGTTTGGTCGATGAATATTCTTTTCGTCAGAGAATATTTGTACGACGACACCATCATTGGTTGACCCCACAACGGAATAACTGTCGGAGTTAGAAAACGACAAAAATAACTTCTTATAAAAAATAACGGCAAAAAATTTATCATTAAACTGTTGAAATACCCGATGGTAAAAGTACAGTAATACGCGTGGTTGCATAGTAGTACACAGTATTGATTATTGATGCTTACGTAAGAAATTACTCAATTATACTCAATTATTGCTACAGTAATTGCTGCATAATATCTCTCATATTATTGATTTAATTATTGTCACAGTATCATATGCATAATATTTATTATTCTTAAATCAATAATTGAGACGACAAAGTTATTTATATTATTATTTGCAATATTAGCAATGTCTAGAAAGTTCTGTCGATGAGAGGTTTGGTCACCTAATTGCGCACCAATAGGGAAAAATCCTTATTGGAAAGACTTCTCTTTCCTGGGAATGATCTGGTTGCTAAATATTATGAGTTATAATATTAATGATGAATAAGTTCGTGTTGATTAAAGATAAAATTGATATTTTTATTGTGTTGCAACTATTAATGTTAGCGGAAATTAACATTTATTTCGATAATAATTGATTTCTGGAGGTTATATTGACCAATCAGATAATTAATAGGATAAATGAGCAATTAATTGCTATTAGTTCACATGCATATAACTATTTACTCACATGAATGGAACTATAGATTCACATGCATTATTATTAGGGGAGGTGGTGCAAGATTGATAATACTTGCATGACTAAATTAAAAATGGAGGTATAGATGAAGGTACTATACTGTAATTATTTTTTTCACATGTATAGAACTATTTGTTCACATATGTGTACTATTAATTCACATAATGTACTATTAGGGGAGGTGGTGCAAGTTTGATAATACTTGTAGGACTAAATTAAAAATGAAAAAAAAAAGATGAAGGTATTATACTGTAATATTTTGAGCCCCAAAATGTGTAATTATCGAAAATATATTTTCCTATAAATAGAAGCTCATTCTTCTTTCATTCTCACCAATTCACTAAGACTCACAAGAGCTATTATAGAGAGAGAAGCTATAGAGAGAAAGAAGAAGAGAAGTCTGAGGTAAGGGGTATTATTTATTTCATATTCTGAAGTGATATTATTTTTCATATTCGTATGAATATTATTTTCGTTCAATATTCGTAAGGAATATCATCTTCGTTCAATATTCGTAGAAATATTATTTTCGTTTAACAGACGTAAGGGGTATTATTTATTTCATATTCAAAAGAGATATTATTTTTCGTATTCGTATGGATATTATCTTCGTTTAATATTCATTGGAATATTATTTTTGTTCAACAATAGTAAGGGGTATTATTTATTTCATATTCTAAAGAGATATTATTTTTCGTATTCGTATGAATATTATTTTCGTTCAATATTCGTAAGGGGTATTATTTCTTTCATATTCGTAAGGGATATTATGTTTTTCAGTATTCATAAGGAATAATATTTTCTTCCATACTCTGTAGTATGTGAGTAATATTATGTCGTCTCATATTTTTGATTATTCCCTCACTCTGTTAAAGTATTGCTACTATACTCCATGAAATTAAGAGAATATCCTTGATATTTGCGCTTCATCCAATATCTTTTCATGAAAATATTATTCTGAGCTTTCTTGATAATTATTGATCATTTCATGTCAGAATACTATTCACGAGTTACTATTCACGAGTTACTATTCATGGGTTACTATTCACTCAGTTACTATTCACTCAAATAATATTCACTCGGGTATTCTGGGTACTTTTCGTGCCAAAATACTATTCATAAGTTACTATTCATGGGTTACTATTCACCCAGTTACTATTTACTCAAATATTATTCATTCGGGTATTTGGGGCACTTTTCATACCTGAGTACTATTCACGAGGTACTATTTCCGAAGTACTATTCACAGGGTATTATTCACGGGGTACTATTCACCCAAAAAATATATTTCTTTTCTATCCAAATTATTTTTGATACATGAATATCATTCTTGAATTTTACTCCACAAAATAGTATCATGTTGACAATTTGGATGTTTTTAAACTCTGAATAAATTTAAAGTCTTTAATATTTATCCTTTAATTCGTTTGATTAATGATTATATCATTGTCATCATCCTCATGCTTATATTGTGATGAAAGTCATATTTGGCTTACGTGCAAAGATGGACTGTTGATTATTGGTTTTACAGTTGTATATCTTTGTCTTACGTGTAAAGATGGATTGTTGATTATTGGTTTTATAATTATATATCTTTGGCTTACGTGCAAAGATGGACTGTTGATTATTGGTTTTACAGTTGTATATTTTTGGCTTACGTGCAAAGACGAACTGTTGATTGATAGCTTTGGCCCGTAGTGCAAAGATGGACAGGTGTATGACATGATCATGACCACTGGTGATAATAACATCCTTGGCCCGTAGTGCATGGATAATTCGATGATATGATTGGTAGGATCATGACCATTAGTTAACAGTTGAATGTCTTTGGTCGTAGTGCACTGACAGACATTTGATTGGTATGATCATGACCATTGGTTTTATAGTTGAATATCTTTGGCCCATAGTGCAAAGGTAGACAACTGATTGGTATGATCATTGTTATTACATTTGAATATCTTTAGCCTTTGGGGTAAGGATATTGAGTAAAAGTTCTATTAAGCTTTTGTGGCAAGGAGAAACTGTTGATTTACATGATTATAAATATGAATTATGGATTTAACTATAATCTTTGGTGGTTCAGGTGAAGACATGTGATGAGAGTTCTTTTTGTCTTGGGTATAACAAAGAACTGTTGATGAGTATTACAGGAATGAAATATTAATGATGGATTTTTAAATCATAGAAGATAGTAGATATTATGCTCTACTTGACTCTTCTAATGGATTGCTTATTCCGTTGTAGTTGTTGATCTAAAACTTATTGTCTATTGTATTCTATCAGTTGTTATACTGTTGAAGGCTAAGGATAATTTATTCTACATTATCTCAGTCATAATATTTCTTACTTGGCTAGTTGAGCTCACCCTTTTCTTTCATTGTTCTCTTCAGGAAATGAGAACGTAGCTGGGACTAGTCGGGGAATGGAGTGATAGTTCATGATAAGTGGCTTTAGTAGTCCTCACTAGTTTGTGAAATAGTGTGATAGTATTGAGGACTTATTTTGAGTTTGAATACTATCTAGAAGATAATATTTGTATTAAAACACACAGCTTATGTGTTGTCATACTCTCCACGACAGTTCAACAGTTGTATAAATGAAGTTTGTATTTGATTTCTGTAGTGTGATATCTGGTGACTCAGAATGGGTCATGTGGACCTATTTTGGGGGCGTTCCAAATGGTATCAGAGCTTAGGGATATGGTCGTTGGCGGAGATATGAGTCTAGAACTAGGAGGGGAGAGACGAGTAATATACTTCGCTAGTGTGTGACTTACCTAAGCTGAAATTGTTTACTTGATAACTTGACAAATTGTGATATGTCAATTAACCTTTGTTTTGAAGATATATTCTAGATTGATATCTGAAATACAGGAGATGAGCAATGAAAAAATCGTGATACAGAGGAAATAACTGGGAAGGTACAATCCGAAAAGAAATCAATGTATTCTGATCTCTTCGAACTACCAGGTACGTAAATTTCGAGGGTAAAATTTCATAAGAAGGGGAGATTGTAAGACCTCGAATTTTATGAAATAAAATTTTCTGATAATTGTTATTCTATTTAGTAAATGGTTAAATTGATAAAAGGTTAAAGTTAAGGGTGATATTGAAAAATTTTACAAAGTAAGAAAATTGTTATAAAATATTTGTTGTGTCGGGAAATATTCGTTTGATCGAGGAATATTCTTTTTATCGGAGAATATTTGTACGACGATACCATCATTAGTGGACCCCACAACGGAATATTTGTCAGAGTTAAAAAACGACAGAAATAACTTCTTATAAAAAATAACGGCGAAAGTTTTACCGTTAAACTGTTGAAATACCCGGTGATAAAAGTACAGTAATATGCGTGGTTACATAGTAGCACACAATATTGATTATTGATGCTTACGTAAGAAGTCACTCAGTTATACTCAATTATTGCTACAGTAATTGTTGCATAATATCTCTCAAATTATTGATTCAATTATTGTCACAGTATCATCTGCATAATATTTATTATTATTAAATCAATAATTGAGACGACAAAGTTATTCATATTATTATTTGTAATATTAACAATGTCTAGAAAATTCTGTCGAGGAGAGGTTTGGTCACCTAATTGCGCGTCAATGGGGAGAAATCCTTATTGGAAAGCCCCCCTCTTTCTTAGAAGTTGTAAGACCCCAACTTTTTATAAATGAAATTAAATTTTCTCTATTTATTATTTTAAAATAGTAAGAGATGATTCGATTAATGTGGTTAGTTATGGGTAAAATGAGCAAATATCTTAAATAAGCAAGTGATTATAAAATATTCTTTATTGTCGGGGAATATTCGTTTGGCCGTGGAATATTCTTGTTGTCGGGGAATATTCGTACGACGACGCAACCTTTTATGGGCCCCATAACGGAAAGCGATTGGATGAAGAAAATGACAAGTATAAGTTGTTTATAAATAACGACGTAGTTGTTACCGTAACACTGTTAGAATACCCGGTGGTTAAAACACATTAATACGCGTTGTTGCACAATAGCACACGATATTGCACCAATTATTGATTCTTACGTAAGAAGGCACTACTCAATAGTTGTTACAGTAATTACTATTCAATATTTTATTTTATTGATTTAATAATTGCTACGTTGATATTTTATATCATTGTTGTTTCAATAATTGTCAGTACACAGTATTTTCCTTTATCAGATTATTAATTCATATTTGAATAATATTATTAGATAGCATTATTGGCAATGTCTAGAAAGTTCTGTCTAAGGAGAGGTTTAGTCACCTAATTGCGCGCCAGTAAGGAGAAATCCTTATTGGAAAGCCCACTCTTTCCTAGGAACAGCCTGGTTGTCAGTATTGTGATTATGTAATATTATTTGTAAATAATTAATTATTAATTTATTTGATAAAGAAAATATTCATTTTATGTGGATATAGATGGAAAAAATTTTTAAGGTGACAATTGTTGAAAATTGGTATTTTATCTTTTCTGATAAAATAAATTATTTAAATATATTATTATATTTTAATAATATAATAATGGTGATATTTTTACAATGAATGTGTGATATATAAATAAATGAGGAGGAAGAGTATTTTTGTTACAAAAATATTTAAAACATGTTTTTCATGTTTGTGGACCCCAATTTTTTACTGAAATTTGATTATAGCCTGTAAAATCGTCCGTGTGTGGATTTCGGTCAATTTCTGTTTGGAATTTGGAAAAACTTAAACTTACAAAGTTGTAGAGAATTGAATTTCCTATGAAATGGACATAAGATTTTAATTTTTCTGATAAAAGGACTATTTATTATGAATTATTGAAGTTCTGGAATAATTGATTTTTGAAGTTTTAGTTATTTTTTTTTATGAAAAATGTTTTTTGCAATTGGGTGGGCCCCACATGTGATATAAATGTGCTAAATTCAGTTGATCTAAGGTAGGCTTGAAAATTTTTAATTATATTAATATTTTATTAAATTTTCTACTTTGGTGTTCTAAGCATTTTTCTATAAATAGGGTGCTTAGGTTAGAATTAAAAATCACACCAGAAACTGAAATCTTCTCTCTCTATATTATCGAGCGTATTCTTGTGAGTATTTTGATACTTTGAGTATTGCTATACGGTGCAAGTTCCTTCAACACTATATCAAGTATTCCAGTCAGAGGTACTGTCTTTTTTGAGGTAAGGGATGTTATTTTTTTTTATAAATGATATTATTTCTTTCAATATCATTATGCCAAAATATTGATCTGAACTTTTTATCAAATTTGAAACTTTTAGTGTCGGGATTACTATTTACGTATACGGCACTATTCACGTATACGACACTATTCACGAATACGACACTATTCAAGAAAAATTAAAATTTCATTTTTTTCCAAGATATCTATTATGGATACTAGCTTTGACTTTATCCATATTTTGATCATTCTTGAATTTTACTCCACTATGGTTATTTATGAAGTATTTTTGAACTTGGATTGTTTAAAGTACGAATCCTTAATATTTGTTCTTTTGTTTCACTGGATTCGTTTTTTTTAAAATATTTTTCATCATCCTCAGTCCTAAATGATGATATTACTGAATATCTTTGGCCTGTAGTGCAAAGCTGAATGATTTTCTGATAAATATCTTTGGCCCGTATTGCAAAGATGAACAGGTGTTGAGATGAACATGACCAACTAATGAATATCGTTGGCCTGTAGTGCAAAGATGAATATTTAATTCAAGATGTATATTGATTGATGTTACAGGGATAACATATTGATGATGAACTTTTAAATTCATAGATGATAGTAGATTTCATCATCTACTTAACTCTTCTAATGAATTATTATTTTCGCTGCGAATATTGATTTAAAATTTGTTGTCTATTGTATTCTATTAGATTTTTTCTTGTTGAGGACTAACAATAATTTGTTCTATATTATCTTAGTCATAGTATTCTTTACTAGGCTAGTTGAGCTCACCCTTTTCTTTTTGTTCTATTTTTCTTCTCAGGAGGCGAGAATGTAGCAAGTACTAGTCGGGGTATGGAATTATGGTTCTAGAAAGATGTTTTAGCAGTCCTCACCATTTTTGTAAAATAAAGTATCAATAATTGTTATGAGGACTTATTTGAGTGTGGATATTGTCTAGAAGACAATATTTATATTTTAAACTCACAGTTAAGTGTTGTCGTATTTTGCACGACAATTGTATTAATAAAGTTATAGTTGTTTCTGTACCATGTATTTGGCGAATCAGAATGGGTGATGTATACTTATTTTGGGGGCTTCACAATTGGTATCAGAGCTTAGGGATATGGTCTCTGGCGAAGATCGGGGAATAGAACTAGGAGGGGAGAGACGAGTAAATCCTTCGCTAGTATATCCTACCTAAGCTTATTTGTTAATTGGTCAGAGTACAGGGTTATTATCTTGCATGTCAATTTCTTTAATTAACCCTTGTTTTGTGGCAGTATTTAAGAATGGCAGCTGAAAATATTAACGATGGAGTAAATGAGACCGTGGAGACACCATTAATCATCAATGAGGAGAATGTCCAACAGGTCAGAAATGTTCCTCCTGTAAATAACACCACTGAGCAGACGATGAATGATGAGATGTTTAGAAGCTTTTTCCGGTTCATGCAAAACTAGACGAAGGAGACTCCTGTTCAAAATACAGGTAGAAACAATGACAACGCACAGCTGGTCACATCCAAGCAGTTCAAAGAGTTAGGACCACCAGAATTCTGGGAAAACCCGGACCCAATTAAGACAGAAACGCGGGTCAAGAAAATTACCAAGATATTCGATGTCTTGGGATGCACGGAGGAACAGAAGGTTCCATTCGCCACCTTTATGTTCCGTAATGAAGCAGATTACTGGTGGGAATCTGTGAAGCGTACCCATCCAGCCGCACTCAACATGTCTTGGGAGACATTTCAGAAACTGTTCAATGACAAGTACTTTCCTAAAAGTATTCGTCATATGAGGGAGGTAGAGTTTATTAGACTGGAGCAGAACAACATGACGGTGTCCTAATACGAGGCGAAGTTCGCGGAGTTATCCAGGTTTGCACCTCATTTGGTGGAGAATGAGGAACGTATGACGTGGATGTTTCTGAGAGGTTTGAAACCCGACATACGTCAGTATCTCATTTCTCATAAATTTTCTCTATATTCAGATGTTGTCAACAGGGCTCAATTATTAGAGCGAGATAACGAGTACATTCAACCGAGGGACCACAACCAGGATCGTATTGATGACAGCAGTCATCGGAGCAACGATAATCAGCGGGGAAAGAAGAACACGGACAAAAGCGGTAACCACTCTGGTGGTAATCGTGGCCATGATAATAGAAGAAGCGAGTGGGGGGGGGGAGATTTTAAAAAGAGAAAATTCAACAATGACAATGTGAAGACGTTAGCACCAGCATCAACTGGTTCTAAGGGAGGAGAACGACCACCGGTCGTATGCTACAAATACGGAAAAGAAGGACATATCAGCCCAAACTATCCACAACAGTTCAAGGTATGTTATAATTGTGGAAAGGAAGGGCATATCGCTTGAGATTGTACTGTAGCGAAATCAAGTCCAGCGGGGATGGTGACTTAAAAGGCTGTCCTAGAAAAGTCAAAGTCAACAGTTCTTGGAAGAGCGTTTGTTGTGACTGGTCAAAATGCAAGGAACCCAAATGAGGTGATCACAGGTAAGATAATCATAAATTCTTGCGAAGTTTATACATTACTAGATATCGGTTCTACCCATTCATTTATCTCTCCTGCTTGTGTTCAACATTTAAACTTGACTCCGGAGAAATTAGGCCTTGACCTATCTGTGGAGACTTCGTTAGGAGAAACTTTCATAACATCCACTGTTTATAAATCTTGTTTGATCCAAGTTGGCACCATCACATTACCTGTTGATCTTATCTCTTTAAAGATACTTACTTTTGATGTGATTTTAGGGATTGATTGGTTAACTACTCATCATGCCAAAATTGATTGTTTTTGTAAGGTTGTTAGTTTTCATATTCCTAATCAACCTGTTATTCGAATTCAAGCAACTAAACCACTAACATCAATCACTGTTATATCAATCCATAAAGCCATTCGTTTATTAAAAAAATGGATGTCAAGTTTTCTTAGCCTATGTTATTGATTTGAATAAAAACACGTCAGATTTGAATAATATTCTTGTTGTTAGTGACTTTCCTGACGTATTTCCTTAAGAACTTCCCCGTCTACTCCCAGAACGTGAAGTTGAATTCTTTATTGACCTTGAACCTGGTACAAAGCCCATTTTTAAAATCCCATATCGAATGGCTCCTATTGAACTTCAGGAGTTAAAGGTTCAATTACAGGAGTTGTTGGACATCGGTTTCATTCGTCCTAGTACATCTCCTTGGGGTGCTCCTGTTTTATTTGTAAAGAAGGACGGGAGTATGCGACTTTGTATTGACTACCGGGAATTGAACCATGTCACCATCAAGAATAGGTATCCGCTACCTCGTATTGATGACTTGTTTGACCAGTTGCAAGGAGCACAATTCTTTTCAAAGATCAATCTTCATTCTGGATATCATCAATTGAAGATTAGAACTGACGATATTCCGAAGACTGCCTTCAGAACTCAGTACGGGCATTATGAATTCTTAGTCATATCTTTTGGATTGACTAATGCTCATGCGGTTTTCATGGATATGATGAACCGAGTATTCAAGGAATATTTGGATCAGTTCGTTGTTGTCTTTATTGATGACATCCTCATATATTTCAAAAGTCGTGAAGATCATGAGCGCCATTTGAAGCTGGTACTCCAAAGGCTTCGTGAAAATAAGCTTTATGCCAAGTTAAAGAAATATGAGTTTTAGCTTGAGGAAGTAGCATTCCTTGGGCACGTGGTGTCAAAATATGGAGTATCTATTGACCCGGCGAAGATTGAAGCAATACAAAGTTGGGAGCAACCGAAATCGGTGACCGAAGTACTTAGCTTTCTGGGCCTAGCTGGTTGTTATAGGAGATTCGTGGAAGGATTTTCTCGAATCGCTACTCCATTAACTCAGCTGACTCAGAAGGATACAAAATTCGTATAGAGCGAGGAATGCGAGAAGAGTTTTCAAGAGCTTAAGAGGAGACTTATTTCGGCACCTGTTCTGACAATACCATCTGGTTCAGATGGATTTGTTATCTACAGCGATGCTTCAGGCAAAGGGTTAGGATGTGTTCTCATGTAACATGGAAAGGTCATAGCCTATGCCTCACGACAACTCAAAGAATATAAGAGGAATTACCTACTCATGATCTAGAGTTGGCAGCGGTCGTTTTTGCGTTAAAAATTTGGAGGCACTATCTATATGGGGAGAAAGTGGAGATATATTCGGATCATAAAAGCCTTAAATATTTCTTCACCCAAATAGAACTCAAGATGCGGCAACAACGTTGGCTTGAACTGTTGAAAGATTATGACCATACCATTCAATACCATCCTGGAAAAGCGAACGTGGTAGCTGACGCGTTGAGTAGAAGATCATATGCGGAAACGAGTGCAATGCTGTCAACACAAAGGCCCATTTTGGGTGATTTACAAAAGATGAAGATAGAATTCAAGACTCTGGGGACCCATGCGATGATGTCAAATATACGCATAGAACCAACTTTAATCGATAAAGTTAAAGTTGCTCAAGCCACAGACCCAGAGCTGATGCGTATGAAGAAGAAAGTACAAGAAGGTGTTATCCCAGAAGCAAGAATCGATGAAGAAGGAATACTTCAAGTTAACTCCAGACTTTGTGTTCCTAACGACTCTGATTTAAAGTACAAGATCATGATGGAGACAAACAACACACCGTTTGCAATTCACCCTGGAAGTACCAAAATGTATCGTGATCTTCGACATACATTTTGGTGGAGCAATACGAAGAGAGAGATCGCAAAGTTTATCTCAAGGTGTTGAACTTGTCAACGTGTAAAGGCGGAGCATTAAGTGCCAAAGGGTCCATTGCAACCACTTGAGATTTCGAAATAGAAGTAGGAACACGTTACTATGGATTTCGTTACGGGTCTTCCAAAGGTTTCTTAAGGCATAGATGTGATTTAGGTTATTGTTGATAGATTAACTAAGTCTGCTCATTTCTTGCCGATACGAGAGACTTATTCCCTTGAACGTCTTGCTCTTATGTACGTGAATGAGATTGTGAGGTTGCATGGCATGCCAGTATCCATAGTTTTGAATCATGACCCAAGATTCACTTCACGATTCTGGGTTAGCTTGCAGAAAGCTATGGGCACGGATTTACGATTCAGTTCGGCATACCATCCTCAAACAGACAGACAATCAGAGAGGACTATTCAAACTCTTGAAGATCTATTGAGACTCTGTGTTCTAGACTTCAAAGGGAGTTGGGATAATTATTTACCATTAGTGGAATTCTTCTACAACAATAGTTATCAGGCAAGTATAGGTGTGACTCTATTTGAAGCATTGTATGGTCGAAAGTGTCGCTCTTCAGTATGTTGGGATGAGGTGGGTGAAGCAACATTGTTGGGACCAGAGTTGGTATGTATTACTACAGAAAAGATCCAAATGATTCGACAACGTATACAAACAGCACAGGATCGACAAAAGAGTTATGCGGATC
The DNA here is from genome assembly GCA_016801055.1 of Panax notoginseng. Taxonomy (NCBI): domain Eukaryota; kingdom Viridiplantae; phylum Streptophyta; class Magnoliopsida; order Apiales; family Araliaceae; genus Panax; species Panax notoginseng. The sequence continues at coordinate 78,486,475 of CM029014.1, forward strand.
TTCATCGAAAGGACGTGGAATTTGATATTGGGGATCATGTATTATTACGTGTTGCTCCATGGAAGGGAGTTACAAGATTTGGGAAGAGAGAAAAGCTCAATCCACGATTTATTGGTCCATTTCAAATTCTTGACCGAGTAGAAAATGTGACCTATAGACTCGCGTTACCTCCAAGCATGTCTTGTGTTCATAATGTTTTTCACATATATGTGCTTCGTAAATATGTGAAAGACCCAAACCATATTATTGAGTTAGAACTAGACGAGATAGCCGAAGACTTAACGTACGAGGAGGTACTTGTCAAGATCTTGGATAAGAAGGAGCATGTCCTACGCACCAACGTTATACCACAAGTTAAGGTTTTGTGGAGGAACCATGCTATTGAGGAAATAACTTGGGAGTTAGAAACGAAAATAAAAGCTAGGTATCCTTACCTTTTCGAAACACCAGGTATGTACGTCAATTTAGAGGACGAAATTTCATAAGGAGGGGAGGTTGTAAGACCCCAACTTTTTATAAATGAAATTAAATTTTCTCTATTTATTATTTTAAAATAATAAGGGTTGATTTGATTAATGTGGTTAGTTTGGGTAAAATGCGCAAATATCTTGAATAAGCAAGTGGTTATAAAATATTCTTTGTTGTCGGGGAATATTCGTTTGGTTGTGTGGAATATTCGTACGACGGTGCAACCTTTTGTGGGGCCCATAACGGAAAGTGATTGGATGAAGAAAATGACAAGTATAAGTTGTTTATAAATAACGGCGTAGTTGTTACCGTTAACACTGTTAGAATACCCGGTGGTTAAAACACAACAATACGCGTTGTTGCACAGTAGCACACGGTATTGCACTAATTATTGATTCTCACGTAAGAAGACACTACTCAATAATTGTTACAGTAATTACTGTTCAATATTTTATTTTATTGATTCAATAATTGCTACGTTGATATTTTATATTATTGTTGTTTCAATAATTGTCACTACACAGTATTTTCCATTATTAGATTAATAATTCATATTTGAATAATATTATTAGATAGCATTATTGGCAATATCTAGAAAGTTCTGTCTAAGGAGAGGTTTGGTCACCTAATTGCGCGCCAGTAAGGAGAAATTTTTATTGGAAAGCCTCTCTTTCCTGGGAACGGCCTGGTTGTCAGTATTATGATTATGTAATATTATTTGTGAATAATTAATTATTAATTTATATGATAAGGAAAATATTCATTTTATGTGGATATAGATGGACAAAATTTTTAAGGTGACAATTGTTAAAAATTCGTATTTTATCTTTTCTGATAAAATAATTCATTTCAATATATTATTATATTTTAATAATATAATGATGGTGATATTTTTACAATGAATGTGTGATATATGAATAAATGAGGAGGAAGAGTATTTTTGTTACACAAAATATTTAAAATATGTTTTTCATGTTTGTGGACCCCAATTTTTGACTGAAATTTGATTATAGCATGTAAAATCGTCTGTATATGGATTTCGGTCAATTTCTATTTAGAATTTAGAAAAACATAAATTTACAAAGTTGTAAAAAATTGAATTTCCTATGGAATAGATATAAGATTTGAATTTTTCTGGTAAAAGGGCTATTTATTATGAATTATTGAAGTTTCGGAATAATTGATTTTTGAAGTTTTAGTTATTTTTTTTTATGAAAAACATTTTTTGTAATTGGGTGGGCCCCACATGTGATATAAATGTGCTAAATTCAATTGGTCTAAGGTAGACTTAAAAAATTTTAATTATATTAATATTTTATTAAATTTTCTACTTTGGTGTTCTGAGCATTTTCCTATAAATAGGGTGTTTAGGTTAGAATTAAAAATCACACCAGAAACTGAAATCTTCTCTCTCTATATTATCGAGCGTATTCTTGTGAGTATTTTGATACTTTAAGTATTGCTATACGGTGCAAGTTCCTTCAACACTATATCCATTATTCCAGTCAGAGGTACTTTCTTTTTGGAGGTAAGGGATGTTATTTTTTTATAAATGATATTATTTCTTTCAATATCATTATGCCAAAATATTGATATAAACTTTTTATCAAATTTGGAACTTTTAGTGTCGGGGTTACTATTTATGTATACGACACTATTCACGTATACGGAACTATTCACGAATACGGCACTATTCACGAAAAATTAAATTATCTTTTTTTTTCAAGATATCTATTATGGATACTAGCTTTGATTATATCATTCTTGAATTTTACTCCACTATGGTTATTTATAAAGTATTTTTGAACTCGGATTGTATAAATTACGAATCCTTAATATTTGTTCTTTTGTTTCACTGGATTCGTTTTCTTTAAAATATTTTTCATCATCCTCAGTCCTAAATGATGATATTACTAAATATCTTTGGCCTGTAGTGCAAAGATGAATGATTTTCTGATGAATATCTTTGGCCCGTAGTGCAAAGATGAACAGGTGTTGAGATGAACATGACCAACTAATGAATATCTTTGGCCTGTAGTGCAAAGATGAATATTTAATTCAAGATGTATATTGATTGATGTTACAGGGATAAAATATTGATGATGAACTTTTAAATTCATAGATTATAGTAGATTTCATCCTATACTTAACTCTTCTAATGAATTATTATTTTCGATGCGAATATTGATTTAAAATTTGTTGTTTGTTGTATTCTATTAGATTTTTCACTGTTGAGGACTGACGATAATTTGTTCTATATTATCTTAGTCATAATATTCTTTACTGGGCTAGTTGAGCTCACCCTTTCCTTTTTGTTCTATTTTTCTTCTCAAGAGGCGAGAATGTAGCGAGTACTAGTCGAGGTATGAAATGATGGTTCTAAAAAGAAGTTTTAATAGTCCTCACCATTTTTATAAAATAAAGTATCAATAATTGTTATAAGGACTTATTTGAGTGTGGATATTGTCTAGAAGACAATATTTGTATTTTAAACTCACAGTTAAGTGTTGTCGTATTTTGCACAATAATTGTATTAATAAAGTTGTAGTTATTTCTGTATCATGTATTTGGCGACTCAGAATGGGTGATGTATACCTATTTTGGGGGCGTCACAGAAATGATCTGGTTGTTAAATATTGTGAGTTATAATATTAATGATGAATAAGTTCGTATTGATTAAAGATGAAATTGATATTTCCATTGTGTTGTGATTATTAGTGTTAGTGAAAATCGACATCTATTTCGATAATAATTGATTTCTGGAGGTTATATTGACCAATTAGATAATTAATCGGATAAATGAGCAATTAATTGCTATTAGTTCACATGCATATAACTATTTACTCACATGAATGAAACTATTGATTCACATGCATTATTAATAGGGGAGGTGGTGCAAGATTAATAATACTTCCATGACTAAATTAAAAATGGAGGTATAGATGAAGGTACTATATTGTAATTATTTTTTTCACATGTATAGAACTATTTTTTCACATGTGTCTACAATTGATTTACATGATGTACTATTAGGGAAGGTGGTGCAAGTTTGATAATACTTGTAGTGTGACGCCCCCAAAATAGGTCCATTCCACCCAACTCATTCTGAGTCGTCAAATACATGGTACCGAGAATAACTACAACTTTATTATTATAATTGTTGTGCAAAATACAACAACACATATGTTGTGAGTTTTGATACAAATATATACCAACTGTGACTCTCATCCCAACCTTTGATAGCACATCACAATAGCACCTTACATAAATGTACAGTCAATAACTGTTTTAGAAATTAAAATCCTCAGAAAATACTCAAGGAAACATTCGTACATGGGAGGCCTTGCGTCTAAGTTATGATAGATATCATATACCCATAGAATTATCCTTGGTTGACCCAATAGACCCCAAAGAAAAACGAGAAGATTACTATCATATTCTCTCCAATGGTGAGTCTTCTCCTGACATATAATTATCTCTATTTTCTTTAATTGAGAATTATATAACTCCAAGATTGTATAGGTAGTGTTCGTAGATATACTCAGCGAGTGGATGTGCACAACCCTGTCTTATGATAACACGAAGTCGCATGTCATTAGATATCTTGTGTGATAGTGGTAAACCACCCTTCCGACATTGGGTTCGCCTTACCCTATTTGATTCACCAAATATAACTACTAAATGATGTATAAAATACAACACACTATTCTAAAGTTCTCAATAAAATTATTTTTATACTGTTTAGGGAGAACCTCCACAGCTAGAGACCACCGTTCTAATCTCCTGTTACCCCCGCTCGACCCAGCTACACTCTTATTACCTGAAAAGAATTATGAAGAAAAAGGGTGAGTACAATTAGCCTAGTAAAGAATATCATGACTAAAGATAATTAAATTATCAATAGCATTCGTCAATAATAAATCAGAGATTTAGAACATATGGTAGATGATAAAACTTTTCAACCATAGTTGAAGCGGAACGAGCAATCCATTAGAAGAGTTAAATAGACTATAAAGTTTATTATCTTCTCCTTGTTAAAAGTCCACCAACAATATTTTATCCCTGTAACATCAATCAACAGTTCTGGTCCACAATCACAAGAACAACTCATAATCATAATTGTGGTTCTAAATTCCTTTTCTCATTCAAGACAAATAAAATTTCCATCACATGTCTTTACCTGAAACATCAATTATCATGGTTATATCAAATCACAGTTCCTTTTCATACTAATAAATTCATCTTTGCCCTACGACCAAAGATATTCATTAACTGTTCATCTTTGCACTACAGGCCAAAGATATTCAACAATAGGTCATCTTTGCATTACAGGCCAAAGATATTCAACAACAAGTCATCTATGCACTACAGGCCAAAGATATTCAGCAACAGTTCTTCTTTGCACTACAGGCCAAAGGCATACAACTTTAAAACCAATAAACAACAGTCTATCTATACACTACGGGCCAAAGAAATTTTTTATCACAATATAAGCATGAGAATCATGACAAGGATATAAGCCAAAGAAGACTTTCATCACAATATAAGCATGAGAATCATGACAAGGATATAAAGAATCAATCATATAAGATAAAGGATAAATTTTAAAGACTTTAACAATTTAATTTATCCAAAATTCAATAATATCCAAATTGTTAACATAATACTGCCTTATGGAGTAAAATTCAAAAATAATATTCCAACGAATATTTAACGAAGATAATAACATTATTCATTATATTTAATATTATTCATTATATAATAACATTAAATTTATTTATTAATCATTAAATAATATTTTAAATTAATAATTTCATAACACCTTAATCCAAATGTTATAAATTATTTAATAATCTCATAATCTAATATTATTAATATTACAACAATATTTAAATCATTACTTAAACTTATAAATAATTTATTTTAATTATTTACACTTACTAATTAATGCATTTAATCATCCTAAAATGCCAAACTCATAAGATTTCATCACCAATAATCAAAACCCTCATAAAAAATCTGCATATACCTTATATAAGATTCTCAAGCCATAAAATCCTATATTCTAATTTTCTTACTTCACATAATATATTTAATTCATTTACTCATAATTAGTCCATTTTCATGAAAAATACCAAATCAGTCCCATAAAAATTTTTTTTCTGGGATTTAGCAACATATAGTCCCATATTGAACATATAATTTTCTCGGAATTTTTAAAATTCATTTACTATTTTTCATATGGCCAAAACTGCGGAATATTTAGATATTTATCATAAACTGTACTTTTGTCCAAAAATTTCGAAATTTGCAGAGTATACTGCTGTTATATACATGTACTCCCAATAAAAATTTTACCAATTTTGGAGTTAACCACAAGAAGTTATAAGGGTTTACTTTTAAAATAGTCTTTTCTCATAAAATTCATAACTCCTAATCTACACATCCAAAAATCGCCATTTTTGGACACAATCTAGAAAACTTACCAAATTATTTTTTTAAATTTTTTCAGAATTTTTAAGGGTCAGAAAAATTACGAAACTGAAAAATATAATAACCCTTACAATCCCTTATCTCAAAAAAGCAGTATTTCTGACTGAAATACCAGATATAGTGCTGAAGAGAACTTGTATTGTAACATTCAAATTATCAAAATACTCATAAGAATACGCTCAATAATATAGAGAGAGAAAACTTCAGTTTCTGGTGTGATATTCAATTTTAACCTAATCACCCTATTTATAGGAAAATGCTTAGAACACCAAAGCAGAAAATTTAATAAAATATTATATTTATATAAAAAAAATCATACGCAAACTTGGAAATTCTAATTTCAGCACATTTACCACATAAGTGGGGCCCACCAACTTACAAAAAATGTTTTTCTTTAAAAATATATTTTAAACTTCAAAAATTAATTATTTCAGAACTTCAATAATTCATAATAAATAGTCCTTTATCAGAAAAAATTGAATCTTATGTCCGTTCCATAAGAAATTCAATTCTCTACAACTTTGTAAGTTTAAGTTTTTCTAAATTCCAAGCAGAACTTGCCCGAAATTCACATACGGACGATTTTACGGGCTATAATCCAATTTCAGTCACAAAATAGGGTCCACCACACACAAAACATGTGTTAAATATTTTTTGTAACAAAAATATTTTTTCTCCTCATTTATTCATATATCACACATTCATTATATTATTAAAATATAATGAATTATTTTATCAGAAAAGATAAAATATCAATTTTCAACAATTATCATTTTTCTAAAAATTCCTCTATTTATATCCAGATAAGATAAATATTTTTCTTATCATATAAATCAATAATTAATTATTTACAAATAATATTATAGAATCACAATACTGACAACCAGGCCGTTCTTAGGAAAGAGGGGGTTTTTCAATAAAGATTTCTCCTTACTGGCGCGCAATTAGATAACTAAACCTCTCCTTAGACAGAACTTTCTAGACATTGCCAATAATGCTATCTAATAATATTATTCAAATAATATGAATTATTGATCTGATAATAAAAAATACTGTGTAGTGACATTTATTAAAACAACAATAATATAAAATATTAAAGTAGCAATTATTGAATCAATAAAATAAAATATTAAATAGTAATTACTGTAACAATTATTGAGTAGTGCTTTCTTATGTAAGAATCAACAATTGGTGCAATACCGTGTGCTATAGTGTTTTAACCACCGGGTATTCCAACAGTATTAACGGTAACAACTACGCCGTTATTTATAAACAACTTATACATGTCGTTTTCTTTATCTAGTCGTTTTCCATTATGGGGCCCACACAAGACTGCGCCGTCGTAAGAATATTCCCCGACAGCAAGAATATTTTATAATCACTTATTTATTTTGAAAAAATATCATATATCACCCTTAACTTAACTTTTTATCAATTTAACCATTTACTGAATAGTAATTATAAGAAAAATACTTTTATTTCATAAAATTTGGGGTCTTACAATCTCCCCTCCTTATGAAATTTCTTCCCCAAAATTTACGTACCTAGTATTTCGAAGAGTTGAGAATACCTTGCATTTATTTCAGATTCTATCTCCCCGGTCATCATGATTTCTCCATTGCTCATCTCCTCTGATAACTTCATTTGGGTTCCTCACTTGTTGGGATGTCATGACAACCACTCTCCCTTGAACTACTCGGCTTTGACTTGTCTGGGGCAGCATTTGGTGTTATCACTACCGTTGGAATTGACTTTTCTATAGGGCATATTTCACCCTCAACTGCTTCGTCGTACTCTTGATTCATGATCTGAATCATCAATCTTCGATCCATATCGAATTTAGATTGACCGCTCTATACATGGTAATTCAAAACTCGATGTTGGGTTCTCCCAATTGCTGTCCAAAAAGAGAAATACACATCATTCATTTTAGCCTTTTTAGATCGGACGTCTCTTTCTACAATATCAACACGTCGTGCGGCTTTTACCCATGCATCCTTCATTCTCACTCATTCAGTTATTTCTTTTTTCAGTTGATCCTTGATATTTGAATTCTCAAATTCTTGCTTTAATAGCTTACACTCTGCCAAAGAGTGCTCTTGTTCAAGCATCACATATCGGGTAATAAAATTTTGAATTGTTGCATTCCTTTGCTCCATGACCGCCTGTTGTTCTTCAACATGTTCTTCTAACTCACGAATACGATCTTGCATTTCTACATTTCGATCAAAAAAATCTTTTAATAAATTCTCCTCAGGTTCCTCTTCTTCCTCACTCTCAGCTGCTACCTCTGCGACTAGCTCGGGTGCAACTATTAATTCTTCCCTCACCACCAGAATATCTCTAATTTCTTCTTTGCCTGACATCACATTATTCTGGTTGGTGATTAGAGGTGTCTCCACGGTCTCATTCACTCCATTGTTAACATTCTCAGCCGCCATTCTTAAATACTGCCATAAAATAAGGGTTAATTAAACAAATTAACGCATCACATAATATCCATATATTATGACCGACCAACAAATATGCTTAGGTAGGACACACTAGCGAAGGATTTACACATCTCTCCCCTCTTAGTTCTATTCTCCGATCTCTGCCAGAGACCATATCCCTAAGCTCTGATACCAACTGTGACTCATGTCCCAACCGTGGACAGCACCTCACAGTGATACCTATCAGTTTGTCATCACAGAACGGCGTCCCCTACGGCGAGTCTGGCTTCGGTGCATCCCCCCATCAATAGGAAGTCACCAGATAGAGGCTCGGGGCTCTTTACTTATGGCTCTGATACCAACTGTGACGCCCCCAAAATAGGTCCATTCCACTCAACCCATTCTGAGTCGCCAAATACATGGTACAGAAAATAACTACAACTTTATTATTACAATTGTCGTGCAAAATACAACAACGCATATGTTGTGAGTTTTGATACAAATATATACCAACTGTGACTCTCATCCCAACCTTTGACAGCACATCACAATAGCACCTTACATAAAGGTACAGTCAATATATCATATGCCCACAGAATTATCATTGGTTGACCCAATAGTCCCCAAAGAAAAACGAGAAGATTACTATCATATTCTCTCCAACGGTGAGTCTTCTCCTGACATAAAATTATCTCTATTTTCTCCAATTGAGAATTATATTTTAACCAAACTTTAAGATTGTATAGGTAGTGCTCGTAGATATACTCAGCGAGTGGATGTGCACAACCCTGTCCTATGATAACACGAAGTCGCATGTCATTAGACATCTTGTGTGATAGTGGCAAAACACCCTTCCAACGTTGGGTTCGCCTTACCTTATTTGATTCACCAAATATAACTACTAAATGATGTATAAAATACAACACACTATTCAAAAGTTCTCAATAAAATTATTTCCATACTGTTTAGGGAGAACCTCCATAGCTAGAGATCACCGTTCTAATCCCCTTTACCCCCGCTAGACCCAGCTACACTCTTGTTACCTGAAAGGAATTGTGAAGCAAAAGGGTGAGCACAACTAGCCCAGTAAAGAATATTATGACTAAAGATAATTAAATTATCAATAGCATTTGTCAATAATAAATCAGAGATTTAGAATATACGGTAGATGATAAAACCTTTCAACCATAGTTGCAGCGGAACGAGCAATCCATTAGAAGAGTTAAATAGACTATAAAGTCTATTATCTTCTCCATGTTAAAAGTCCACCAACAATGTTTTATCCCTGTAACATCAATCAACAGTTCTGGTCGACAATCACATGAACAACTCATAATCATAATTGTGGTTCTAAATTCCTTTTCTCATTCAAGACGAATAAAATTTTCATCACCTGTCTTTACCTGAAACATCAATTATCATGGTTATATTAAATCACAGTTCCTGTTCATACTAATAAATTCATCTTTTTCCTACGGCCAAAGATATTCATTAACAGTTCATCTTTGCACTACAGGCCAAAGATATTCAACAACAAGTCATCTTTGCACTACAGGTCAAAGATATTCAACAACAGTTCTTCTTTGCACTATAGGCCAAAGGCATACAACTGTAAAACCAATAAACAACAGTCTCTCTGTGCACTACGGGCCAAAGGTGACTTTCATCATAGTATAAGCATGAGAATTATGACAAGGATATAAAGAATCAATCACATGAGATAAATGATAAATTTTAAAGACTTTAACAATTTAATTTATCGAGAATTCAATAATATCCAAATTGTCAACATTATACTGCTTTATGGAGTAAAATTCAAGAATAATATTCCAATGAATATTTAACGAAGATAATAACATTATTCATTATATTTAATATTATTCATTATATAATAACATTAAATTCATTTATTAATCATTAAATAATATTTTGAATCAATAATTTTATAACACCTTAATCCAAATGTTATAAATTATTTAATAATCTCATAATCAAATATTATTAATATTACAATAAAATTTAAATCATTATTTAAACTTATAAACAATTTATTTTAATTGTTTACACTTACTAATTAATGCATTTAATCATCCTAAAATGCCAAATTCATAAGATTTCATCACCAATAATCAAAACCCTCATTAAAAATATGCATATACCTTATATAGGATTCTCAAGCCATAAAATCCTATATTTCAATTTTCTTACTTCACATAACATATTTAATTCATTTACTCATAACTAGTCTATTTTCATGAAAAATACCAAATCAGTCCCAAAATATTTTCTTTTCTGGGATTTAGCAGAATATAGTCCCATATAGAACATATAATTTTCTCGGAATTTTAAAAATTTATTTACTATTTTTTATATGGCCAAAACTGCCAAATATTTAGACATTTATCATAAACTGTACTTTTGTCCAAAAATTCCAAAATTTACAGAGTATACTGCTGTTATATACATGTACTCCGAATAAAAATTACACCAATTTTGGAGTTAACCACAAGGAGTTATAAGAGTTTACTTTTAAAATAGTCTTTTCCCATAAAATTCATAACTCCTAATCTACACATCCAAAAATCGCCATTTTTGGACACAAACTAGAAAACTCATTAATTTATAATTTTAAATTTTTCTAGAATTTTTGAGGGTCAGAAAAATTACGAAACTGAAAAATATAATAACCCTTACAATCCCCTACCTCAAAAGAGCAGTATTTCTAACTAAAATACCGGATATCGTGCTGAAGAGAACTTGTATTGCAACACTCAAAGTATCAAAATACTCACAAAAATACGCTCGATAATATAGAGAGAGAAAGCTTCAGTTTCTGGTGTGATTTTCAATTCTAACCTAAGCACCGTATTTATAGGAAAATGCTTAGAACATCAAAGTAGAAAATTTAATAAAATATTATATTTATATAAAAAAAATCATACGCAAACTTGGAAATTCTGATTTCAGCACATTTACCACATAAGTGGGGCCCACCAACTTACAAAAAACGTTTTTCTTAAAAAAAATATTTTAAACTTTAAAAATCAATTATTCCGGAACTTCAATAATTCATAATAAATAGTCCTTTTATCAGAAAAATTTGAATCTTATGTCCGTTCCATAAAAAATTCTATTCTCTACAACTTTGTAAGTTTAAGTTTTTCTAAATTCCAAGCAGAACTTCCCCGAAATCCACATACGGACGATTTTACGAGCTATAATCCAATTTCAGTCACAAAACGGAGTCCACCAACACACAAAACATGTGCTAAACATTTTTTGTAACAAAAATACTCTTTCTCCTCATTTATTCATATATCACACATTCATTGTAAAAATATTCACATTATTATATTATTAAAACATAATGAATTATTTTATCATAAAAGATAAAATATCAATTTTCAACAATTATCACTTTTTTAAAAATTCCTCCATTTATATCCATATAAAATAAATATTTTCTTATCATATAAATCAATAATTAATTATTCACAAATAATATTACAGAATCACAATACTGATAACTAGGCCGTTCCCAGGAAAGAGGGGGCTTTCCAATAAGGATTTTCCTTTACTGGCGAGCAATTAGATGACCAAACCTCTCCTTAGACAAAACTTTCTAGACATTGCCAATAATGCTATCTAATAATATTATTCAAATAATATGAATTATTGATCTGATAATGGAAAATACTGTGTAGTGACATTTATTGAAACAACAATAATATAAAATATCAACGTAGCAATTATTGAATTAATAAAATAAAATATTAAATAGTAATTACTCTAACAATTATTGAGTAGTGTCTTCTTACGTAAGAATCAATAATTGGTGTAATGTCGTGTACTACTGTGTTTTAACCACCGGGTATTCCAACAGTATTAACGGTAACAACTACGCCGTTATTTATAAACAACTTATACCTACTATTTTTTTCATCCATTCGTTTTCCGTTATGGGGCCCACACAAGGTTGCGTCGTCGTACGAATATTCCCCGACAGCAAGAATATTTTATAATCACTTGTTTATTTTGAAAAAATTTCATATATCACCCCTAACTTAACTTTTTATCAATTGAACCATTTACTGAATAGTAATTATAAGAAAAATTGAATACTTTTATTTCATAAAATTTTACATGTAGGAATAAATTAAAAATGAAGAAAAAGATGAAGGTATTATACTGTAATATTTTGAGCACCAAAACGTTCAATTATAGAAAATATGTTTTCCTATAAATAGAAGCTCATTCTTCTTTCATTCTCACCAATTCACTAAGACTCACAAGAGCAATTATAGAGAGAGAAACTATAGAGAGAGAAGCTGTAGAGAGATAGAAGAAGAGAAGTCTGCTACTTCACTATTCCAGTATCTATTCTTCTTTTGAGGTAAGAGATTTTATTTATTTCATATTTTGAAGAGATATTATTTTTCGTATTCGTATGAATATTATTTTCGTTCAATATTCGTAAGAAATATCATCTTCGTTCAATATTTTTAGGAATATTATTTTCGTTTAACAGTTGTAAGGGGTATTATTTATTTCATATTTAAAAGAGATATTATTTTTCATATTCGTATGGATATTATCTTTGTTTAATATTCATTGGAATATTATTTTCGTACAACAATAGTAAGGGGTATTATTTATTTCATATTCTGAAGAGATATTATTTTTCGTATTCGTATGAATATTATTTTCGTTCAATATTCGTAAGGGGTATTATTTCTTTCGTATTCGTAAGGGATATTATGTTTTTCAGTATTCATAAGTATTAATATTTTCTTCCATACTTTGTAGTATGTGAGTAATATTATTTCGTCTCATATTCCTGATTATACCCTCATTTGTTAAAGTATTGCTTCTATACTCCATGAAATTAAGTGAATATCCTTGATATTTGCGCTTCATCCAGTATCTTTTCATGAAAATATTTTTCAGAGCTTTCTTGATAATTATTGATCATTTCATGTCAGAATACTATTCACGAGTTACTATTCACAAGTTACTATTCACGGGTTACTATTCACCCGATTACTATTCACTCAAATAATATTCACTCAAATATTCGGGATACTTTTCGTGCCGGAGTACTATTCACCCAGTTACTATTCACTCGAATATTATTTATTCGGGTATTTGGGGCACTTTTCATACCTGAGTACTATTCACGAGGTACTATTTCTAAAGTACTATTCACATGGTATTATTCACGGGGTACTATTCACCCAAAAAATATATTTCTTTTCTATCCAAATTATTTTTGATACATGAATATCATTCTTGAATTTTACTCCACAAAATAGTATCATGTTGACAATTTGGATGCTTTTAAACTCTGAATAAATTTAAAGTCTTTAATATTTATCCTTTAATTCGTTTGATTAATGCTTATATCATTGTCATCATCCTCATGCTTATATTGTGATGAAAGTCATATTTGGCTTACGTGCAAAGATGGACTGTTGATTATTGGTTTTACAGTTGTATATCTTTGGCTTACGTGTAAAGATGGATTGTTGATTATTGGTTTTATAATTGTATATCTTTGGCTTACGTGCAAAGATGGACTATTGATTATTAGTTTTATAGTTGTATATCTTTGGCTTACGTGCAAAGACGAACTGTTGATTGATAGTTTTGGCCCGTAGTGCAAAGATGGACAGGTGTATACCATGATCATGACCACTGGTGATAATAACGAATATCCTTGGCCCGCAGTGCATGGATAATTCGATGATATGATTGGCAGGATCATGACCATTAGTTAATAGTTGAATGTCTTTGGCCGTAGTGCACTGACAGATAATTGATTGGTATGATCATGACCATTGGTTTTATAGTTGAATATCTTTGGCCCGTAGTGCAAAGGTAGACAACTGATTGGTATGATCATTGTTATTACATTTGAATATCTTTAGCCTTTGGGGCAAGGATATTGAGTAAAAGTTATATTAAGCCTCTGTGGCAAGGAGAAACTGTTGATTTACATGATTATAAATATGAATTATGGATTTAACTATAATCTTTGGTGGTTCAGGTGAAGACAAGTGATGAGAGTTCTTTTTGTCCTGGGTATAACAAAGAACTGTTGATGAGTATTACAGGAATGAAATATTAACGATGGATTTTTAAATCATAGAAGATAGTAGATATCATGCTCTACTTGACTCTTCTAATGGATTGCTTATTCTGTTGCAGTTGTTGATCTAAAACTTGTTGTCTATTGTATTCTTTCAGTTGATATACTGTTGAAGGCTAAGGATAATTTATTCTGTATTATCTTAGTCATAATATTTCTTACTTGGCTAGTTGAGCTCACCCTTTTCTTTCATCGTTCTCTTCAGGAAATGAGAACGTAGCTAGGACTAGTCGGAGAATGGAGTGATAGTTCAGGATAAGTGGCTTTAGTAGTCCTCACTATTTTGTGAAATAGTGTGATAGTATTGAGGACTTATTTTGAGTTTGAATACTATCTAGAAGATAATATATGTATTAAAACTCACAGCTTATGTGATGTCGTACTCTGCACGATAGTTCAACAGTTGTATAAATGAAGTTTGTATTTTATTTCTGTAGTGTGATATGTGGCTACTCAGAATGGGTTGTGTGGACCTATTTTGGGGGCGTCACAAATGGTATAAGAGTTTAGGGATATGGTCGCTGGCGGAGATATGAGTCTAGAACTAGGAGGGGAGATACGAGTAATATACTTCGCTAGTGTGTGACTTACCTTAGCTGAAATTGTTTACTTGATAAGTTGACAAATTGTAATATGTCAATTAACCTTTGTTTTGAAGATATATTCTAGATTGATATCTGAAATACAGGAGATGAGCAATGGGAAAATTATGATACAAAGGAAATAACTAGGAAGGTACAATCCGAAAAGAAAGCAAGGTATTCTCATCTCTTCGAACTACCAGGTACGTAAATTTCGAGGGCAAAATTTTATAAGAAGGAGATATTGTAAAACCCCAAATTTTACAAAATGAAATTTTTTGATAATTGTTATTCTATTTAGTAAATGGTTAATTTGATAAAAGGTTAAAGTTAAGGGTGATATTTGAAAATTTTGCAAAGTAAAAAAGTTGTTATAAAGTATTTGTTGTGCCTGGAAATAGTCGTTTGATAGAGGAATATTCTTTTTATCGGAGAATATTTGTACGACGACACCATCATTGGTGGACCCCACAAAGAAATAACTGTCGGAGTTAGAAAATGACAGAAATAACTTCTTATAAAAAATAACGGCGAAAGTTTTACCGTTAAACTGTTGAAATACCCGGTGATAAAAGTACAGTAATATGCGTGGTTACATAGTAGCACACAATATTGATTATTGATGCTTACGTAAGAAGTCACTCAGTTATACTCAATTATTACTACAGTAATTATTGCTTAATATCTCTCATAATATTGATTCAATTATTGTCACAGTATCATCTGCATAATATTTATTATTATTAAATCAATAATTGAGACGACAAAGTTATTCATATTATTATTTATAATATTGACAATGTCTAGAAAATTCTGTCGAGGAGAGGTTTGGTCACCTAATTGCGCGCCAAAATGGAGAAATCCTTATTGGAAATCCCCCCTCTTTCCTGAAAATGATCTGGTTGTTAAATATTGTGAGTTATAATATTAATGATGAATAAGTTCGTGTTGGTTAAAGATGAAATTGTTATTTCCATTGTGTTGGGATTATTAGTGTTAGTGGAAATCGACATCTATTTCGATAATAATTGATTTCTGGAGGTTATATTGACCAATCGGATAATTAATCGGATAAATTAACAATTAATTACTATTATTTCACATGCATATAACTATTGTCGCACATGAATAGAACTATTGATTCACATGCATTGTTATTAGGGGAGGTGGTGCAAGATTGATAATACTTGCATGACTAAATTAAAAATGGAGGTATAGATGAAGGTACTATAATGCAATTATTTTTTTCACATGTATAGAACTATTTATTCACATGCATGTACTATTGATTCACATGATGTACTATTAGGGGAGGTGGTGCAAGTTTTATAATACTTGTAGGACTAAGTTAAAAATGAAGAAAAAGATGAAGGTATTACACTGTAATATTTCGAGCCCCAAAACGTGCAATTATCGAAAATATGTTTTCCTATAAATAGAAGCTCATTCTTCTTTCATTCTCACCAATTCACTAAGACTCACAAGAGCAATTATAGAGAGAGAAGCTATAGAGAGAAAGAAGAAGAGTAGTCTGCTACTTCACTATTCCAGTATCCAGTCTTCTTCTGAGGTAAAGGGTATTATTTATTTCATATTCTGAAGAGATATTATTTTTCGTATTCGTATGAATATTATTTTTGTTCAATATTCATAAGGAATATAATCTTCGTTCAATATTCGTAGGAATATTATTTTCGTTATTTTCGTTTAATAGTCGTAAGGGGTATTATTTATCTCATATTCAGAAGAGATATTATTTTTCGTATTCTTATGGATATTATCTTCGTTCAATATTCGTTGGAATATTATTTTTGTTCAACAATAGTAAGGGGTATTAGTTATTTCATATTCGGAAGAGATATTATTTTTCGTATTCATATGAATATTATTTTCGTTCAATATTCGTAAGGGGTATTATTTCTTTCGTATTCGTAAGGGATATTATGTTTTTCAGTATTTATAAGGAATAATATTTTCTTCCATACTCTGTAGTATGTGAGTAATATTATTTCGTCTCATATTCCTGATTATACCCTCATTCTGTTAAAGTATTGTTTCTATACTCCATGAAATTAGTAGAATATCCTTGATATTTGCGCTTCATCCAGTATCTTTTCATGAAAATATTATTCTGAGCTTTTTTGATAATTATTGATCATTTCATGTCAGAATACTATTCACGAGTTACAATTCACGAGTTACTATTCACAGGTTACTATTCACCTGGTTACTATTCACTCAAATAATATTAACTCGGGTATTCTGGATACTTTTCGTGTCAGAGTACTATTCACGATTTACAATTCACGGGTTACTATTTACTCGATTACTATTCACTCGAATATTATTCATTCGGGTATTTGGGGCACTTTTCATACCGGAGTACTATTCACGAGGTACTATTTCTGATATACTATTCAAAGGGTATTATTCACGGGGTACTATTCACCTGAAAAATATATTTCTTTTCTGTCCAAATTATTTTTGATACATGAATATTATGCTTGAATTTTACTCCACAAAACAGTATCATGTTGAAAATTTGGATGTTTTTAAACTCTGGATAAATTTAAAGTCTTTAATATTTATCCTTTAATTCGTTTGATTAATGCTTATATCATTGTCATCATCCTCATGCTTATATTGTGATGAAAGTCATCTTTGGGTTACGTGCAAAGATGGACTGTTGATTATTGATTTTACAGTTGTATATCTTTGGCTTATGTGCAAAGATGGATTGCTGATTATTGGTTTTATAGTTGTATATCTTTGGCTTACGTGCAAAGATGGATTGTTGGTTATTGGTTTTACAGTTGTATATCTTTGACTTACGTGCAAAGACGAACTGTTGATTGATAGCTTTGGCCCGTAGTGCAAAGATGGACAAGTGTATGACATGATCATGACCACTGGTGATAATAACAAATATCCTTGGCCCGTAGTGCATGGATAATTCGATGATATGATTGGCAGATTCATGACCATTAGTTAACAGTTGAATGTCTTTGGCCGTAGTGCACTGCCAGACAATTGATTGATATGATCATGACCATTGGTTTTATAGTTGAATATATTTGGCCTGTAGTGAAAAGGTATACAACTGATTGGTATGATCATGAGATCAATCATCCTTATCCAATGAGCAAGCAACGCACGTACCAATCTATCCGGATTCACTAATCCACTTTTTAGTAATCCATTGATTGGGAACATGTTAGTTTTAAGCTATATATATAATTTAGATCTCATTAGCATGGTCTCATCATGATTCTTAAAGCATTGCTTAAAACTATATGTTTATTACATATTATTAAAACAACACCATGTAGATAATAAATGCCTTTAATAAATAATTCTTTTATTAATAAATAAACAAGATTGATTACAAAGTATATGCTTTATCATCATACATGATTGGCTTGTATGCATACTACTTTCAATCTCCCACTTGCACTAAAACCAATCGCCTTGGTATCTCATACCCATCTTCTCTAAGTGACGATCAAACTGCTGTTGTGTTAACGCTTTAGTAAATGGATCTGTAATATTGTCTTGAGAGTCCACACGCTCCAGGGTGACGTCTCCTCTTTCAATGATCTCTCTGACCAAATGAAATCACCGCAACACGTGTTTGGATTTCTGATGAGACCTGGGTTCCTTAGCCTGCGCAACAGCTCTAGTGTTGTCACATAATAAAGGCACTTGTCCTATAATGCTAGGAACCACACTAAGTTCGGTAATGAACTTCTTCATCCAAACAGCTTCCTTTGCAACTTTACTTGCAGCTATGTACTCTGCCTCTGTCACTAAATCAGTAACTGTTTACTGTTTGGAACTCTTCCAACTCACTGCGCCACCGTTTAAGGTAAACATATACCTCAAAACGAATTTACTGTCATCTTGGTCCGTTTGAAAACTTGAGTCTGTGAAGCCCTCTAGTTTCAATTCAGATCCATCGTAGACAAGAAATATATCCTTAGTTCTTCTTAAGTACTTTAAGATATTTTTCACTGCCTTCCAGTGTTCTTCTCCTGGATTCGACTTATATCTGCTTGTTACACTAAGTTCATGAGCGACATCTGGTCTAGTACATATCATACCGTACATGATAGATCCTATTGCTGAAGCATAAGGAATCTTACTCATACGGTCTCTCTCTTCAGGTGTCTTTGGGGCCTGTTTCTTGGAGAGATGTATTCCATGGCTCATCGGCATGAGACCTCTTTTGGAATCTTCCATGCTAAACCTCTTTAGCATCGAGTCAATGTACGTTCTTTGGGACAACCCAAGCATCCTTTTAGATCTATCTCTATAGATCTTTATCCCCAAAATATAGGATATTTCTCCCAAGTCCTTCATGGAGAAGTGTTTAGATAACCAGATTTTAATTGATTGTAGCATAGGAATATCATTCCTATCAGCAATATATCATCAACATATAATACTAGGAATGAAACAGCGCTCCCACTAACCTTCTTATACACACATGGTTCATCCTCATTTTTGATAAAATCAAACTCTTTGATTGTTTCATCAAAACGGATGTTCCACCTAAGAGAAGCTTGCTGCAATCCATAAATGGATCGTTGTAGCTTACAGACTTGATTTGTTCCAACCTTTGAAACAAATCCCTCTGGCTATGTCATATACACATTCTCCTTAAGTTTCCCATTGAGAAAGGCTATTTTCACGTCCATCTGCCAGATTTCGTAGTCATGGTAAGCTGCAATCGCAAGCAAAATCTGAATGGCTTGAGCATTGCTACTGGTGAGAAGGTTTCGTCATAGTCAACTCCTTGTCTTTGTTTGAAACCTTTTGCGACCAATCGGGCCTTATAGGTCTCTACCTTGCCGTCTGCTCCAGTCGTTCTTTTAAAGACCCATTTACACCCAATAGGCTTAATGCCTTCAGGTGGTGAAACCGAAGTCCATACTTGGTTTTCATATATGGAGTTCATCTCAGATTTTATGGCTTCTTGCCATTTTTCCGAGTCTTTACTACTCATAGCCTGTTCGTAATTCAATGGATCATTATCATCTATGATGCGTACATCATCGTCATCCTCTATGACAAGTCCATACCTATCAGGTATCTTCGGTACTCTTCCAGATTTACGAATAGGGTGTGGTACAGAAGGAATCTCTACTTGGTTAGGTACCTCACTTTGATCTGTAGTATATTGTGGTTCTTGAACCTCTTCAAGATATATCTTACTCCCACTGACCCCTTCAAGGATAAACTCCTTTTCCAAGAAAGCAGCATGTTTCGCAACAAACACCTTTTGATCAGTTGGATGATAGAAATAATACCCCGAGTATCCCAAAAATATACATTTGTCAGATCTAGTCTGTAGCTTATCGTTTTTAAACTTTTTGACATAAGCTGGACAACCCCAAGTCTTAACATGCTTAAGATTTGGTTTCCTCCCTGTCCATAACTCATATGGGGTCTTGGGGACGGATTTTGTAGGTACCTTGTTAAGTAGGTATGTAGCCGATTCTAGGGCATATCCCCAGAAGGAAACTGGAAGGTCGGTAAAGCTCATCATGGATTGAACCATATCCAACAATGTTCGATTTCTCCTTTCAGTTACACCATTCATCTGTGGCGTCCCTGGTGGAGTCCATTGTGAGATTATACCATTTTCTTTGAGACAATTGAGAAACTCACCACTTAAGTATTCTCCTCCTCGATCAGGTCAAAGATGTGACAACCGAGATTTTGTAATTAATTTTAATATTTATTGGATTGAATAAATATTTTTCGATGAATTAGTTATTAGATTAAATAATTAATTGATAAAATTGTGGTAGATTAATTTAATTATATTTGTTATATTTATTAAATTAATGTGGAGAATTTTTGTTATTCGAAGTATGTCATTATGTGAGCTTATTGTATTAAAAGAAATATTTAATAAGCCTAATGTTATTTTAATTAATTTATTTATTAATTAGGGATTTAATAATTTGACATTATTATTAAAAGAGAAATTTAAGTATGTGACTATGTGAATTAATGAGAAATTATTATATTTTATTTAAGTTAAATTAAATAAGATATTTGAAATAGGTGTGATATTATTTTAACTATATGGTAAAAGGTTTTATTAAAATAAAGAGTTTTGAACCTATTTTGCTAGCCAAATGAGGCCTTAGGAGGAGTTGGGGGCAGTTAAACCACGAATAGAATAACCGACCTCAACTCTGCGCATAAAGGCTCAGTTGAGTTTAACTTACGTATTCTTCATTTGAATTAATTGAGATCCAGAGATATTTCAGAGAGAGTTTGAGAAATCTTTGAGAAAGATTAGAGGGTAATTGTCATCCTTTTTCATCTACGCTTGGGTAATTCTCTTCAACCCAAAATTTTATTTTACATCTTTTAAAGTTTTCATGAATATGACTTTCATTCTTTCTGTGAATCTCGGTAAATTGGGAAATTGTGTTAGGGATATATGTAATAATTCGAGTAGTATAACATGTTTTAATATGCATTTTATATGATTCCATATCATAAGTTTCATAATATTATGACTTGTTTCAAAAATTTGCAGAGTATGGAATATGGCTATATGGCCTTATACGTGATTTTAATATCTCAAACATAAATTGTTCTGTAAAATTTCCACTGGTATATGATTATGCATGCTAAAACTAACAAAACGAAACTTGAATGGTTGGATTTGGCCTTATAACGAATCTGTAGTATTAAATTCCATGTTTTGTTCAAGAACTTCAAGAACATCAAGAACAGTACAATTTGCATATTTTAATTCTGTAATTATATGTTTTAATGGGTTAAAATTACTCTATAAATATTGTGTAATGATTATGTATAAATTCTAGCATGTGGGTATGTTTAATTTGGTGAATTTAGTGTTTATGTAGTGCTTATTTCGCTGAATTCTGTGTTCTTCGCGAACTGGAAATTCAGAGACTAGAGTGTCGCACTGCGGCGCCAACTCCGAGTTCATTTCCCGCGCCACAGCGCCACCGCGCCGCCGCGCCGCAGCGCCAGGTCTCAAGCCGCAGCGCCACGGCGCCGTAGCGTGAAGACCAAGTGCAACAGTGGCGCCGCAGCGCCACTTAGCAAAATGTCCAGAAAATGCATTTTTTCAATGTTCAAGTATAGAAATGTGTTAGTAACCTAGTCTAATGAATATAAAAACTTGTTAGATATATAATGAGATATTAAAGTGAGTTTTTACCAAGTCAAGAGAACAATTACATGTTGATTGAATTGTTGATTATATACTTAGCTTGTTGTTCGTATAGTGTAATATTATGTGGAAACAATTATGGTAATATGACTAAGTATAGTCCTAAATTCGAGTTAGACAAAGAATAAACGTGTGATGTTTAGTAAGTTATAATTGACTGGTATTGTGAACATAATTGATATGTAGGAGTTAAACTAAAGAACGACTTTAGTTAAAGTGTAATTTACGCACGAGACAAGTTTTCTAACCCTACTCATTATCATTATATGAATTATAAGTTGTCTCTTTTCATCGAGCAAGTTCTCGTTATTTTGACTAAGCCCATGTTGTTATATCAATAGTATATTAATCTTTCAAAGCATGATGTTGTTATACAATAATTATTCTATTGTATATCTCTTGGAATTGTTATTCGATTTATATATCAGTTATTGTGA
This sequence comes from Panax notoginseng, assembly GCA_016801055.1. NCBI lineage: Eukaryota > Viridiplantae > Streptophyta > Magnoliopsida > Apiales > Araliaceae > Panax > Panax notoginseng. Next base: position 78,509,256 of record CM029014.1, read on the forward strand.
ATCTTGTTAGACTAGCGAACCCTTTATGATTCGACTAGTCCATAGTTGATGAGCGTTCTAAATTTTAGAACCCTTGATGAATTATCCAAACCAAACTTCCTTTGGCGCGGACTCGAATGTCAAACTGAGATGAACAACCCTGTATAGGGGATTACTTATGCGTTAGCGTTAAGATATTGTGCACAGTATGGTACTAAGGGCTGATCCCCCTAAGTACGAGAAGAAGAGTCCATAGTCTTATGACTGTTAAAGGTTTCAAGTATAAACACTTGACAACCTAGGACATAGTTCAAGGTCTTATGACCCTCAGAAGTTCTTTTATCTCTTGTTATTCATTCTTGATTCAAAAGTTGAGTTTCCTATTTCAGAAGTCCTTAATTTATTCGCATGTTATTATTCATTGCTATATTATTACTTGTGGGCAATTGTGCTCACTCTTGCGTAATAATAACATTGCAGTTAAGAACGAAAGAGCAGACGAACCTTCCACTAGTAAAGGCAAGGGCAAGCTTAGCAAGTAATGAAGACTGATTATTTATGTTATGTAATTAGAATTGATGTTATTAAGACTTATTTGTTTATGTTTCCGCACAGATGATTTAAGGTTAGAGTAACTTGAGATTTATTTATTATGCAGTTGATGTAACCCCATAAGGGGAGATTTATTATTTATTTCTATCTATTGCATGGTTTGCATTTATTTATGGGTAGATAGATAGATGATGTTTGTATAGTGAACACCAAATTATGTAGCAATGGAAGTACCCGGATTTGGGGGTGTCACAGAAGAATCTTAATACTCTTACTAGTTTGCTTCTCTACTTCACTTCTGAACTCTTTGAACTTTTCAAATGATTCAGATTTGTATTTAATTAAATACACATATCCAAATCTTGAGTGATCGTCAGTGAATGTAATAAAATAAGAATACCCTCCTCGTGCAGTTGTTGTCATAGGTCCACATACATCTGTGTGTACCAACGCTAACAACTCTGTAACTCTTTCTCCTTTTCCACTAAAAGGAGATTTAGTCATTTTGCCCTTGAGACAAGATTCACAAGTTGGATATGATTCATAATCCGATAACTCTAGGAGCCCATCTTTATGCAACTTGGATAATCTTGTTTCATTAATAAGACCGAGTCTACTGTGCCACATGAAGGTATAATTAACATCATCTCTTTTCCTTTTCTTAGTTTGTTCAATTTGAAGTATATTTTCATGCAAGTCAAGTATATAAAGTCCATTTCGTAAATTACCAACACCATATAAAACATTATCATTATAAATAGAACAATTGTTGTTCTTTATTACAATATTAAAACCATCCATATCCAATACAGAGATAGAAATAATGTTTCTAATGATATTAGGAATAAAATAACAATTATTTAAATTAATGAACTTGCCCGTAGGCAGTGCTAAACAATAAGTCCCTACAACTAATGCAGCAACCTTTGCTCCATTTCTCACTCGTATGACGACCTCATCCTTGCTCAGCTTTCTACTTCTGACCAGTCCCTGCATATTATTACATATGTGAGAACCACAGCCGATATCCAATACCCAAGTAGAAGATTGACTTTCAGAAAAATTAATTTCAATCATAAACAAACCTTGATTAGGATTTTCTGCTTCTCCAAGCTTCTTCTGCTTTTGTTCCGCAAGATAATCCTTACAGTTCGTCTTCCAATGACCCATCTTGTTACAATGGAAGCAAATTCCTTTGCTAGCTGGATCAGGTTTCTTTTGATTCTTCACTTTCGCCTTTCCCTTATCCTTCTTGGATTTCTTCTTTTCAGAAGATACCTTGGGCCTCTTCCTTTTCTTGGAAGAATCATTCACCAGTAAGACATGGTTCTTCTTGGATGGGAAGTGATCTTCAGCAGTTTTCAACATGTTAAGTAACTCAGGCAAGCTGACGTCCAACTTATTCATGTGAAAATTCACAACAAATTGTAAGAAGGTGTCAGGGAGTGAATGCAAGATCAAATCTTGACTCAACTCTCAATCCATGACGAATCCTAGCTGTCCAAGACGTTCAATCAAATTAATCATCTTTAGGACATGAGTCTCAACGGTAGTGCCCTCTGTCATCCGAGATCGGAAGAGCTCCTTAGATATTTCATATTTAGCAGTCCTACTTTGCTCACCATACAACTCTTGAAGGTGCAGTAGCATAGTAGGAGCATCCATGTTTTCATGCTGACGCTGATGCTCGTTACTCATGGATGCGAGCATGATGCATTGAGCCACAGATGCATCATCTTGCCACTGTTTAAAAGTGGCAATCTCTTCCTCTGAGGCTGTCTCTGCAACTTTTGCAGGTACGAGCGAATATAGGACATAAGAAATCTTTTTAGCAGTGAGAACAATTCTCAGATTCCTTAACCAGTCCGTGTAGTTCAGTCCGGTCAGTTTGTTAGCATCAAGTATGCTACGCAGTGAAATTAGTGAATGTGACATTTTCAAAATTCTGCATGTAAAAAGACAATATTTTAGCAAATATTCATTTAATTAATTACCAAAATAAATTAGGTCTTATTTTATATTGATATCTCCCACTATTTTCTTCAAACTATATTACCCTCGTTTATATAGTTCGGCAAAATCTAATTAATGTTTTTGCTAGTAAGAATAAGGATCCCATTTTAAATATATATAGTCTTGTGGTGACACAATAAATTATATATAAATAAATAGGTAGACAACTCCTTGTCAATTACATCATCATGTAACTCCTTATGTTTTGCCTCTTAGATTATTTTGATCAAGTGGTGGCACATCCGAATGAAAATTATCTAAGTTAAGTCCAACCTAGCACTTCCATATATTCAAAAAAGAAAAATATTGTCCTTATAGTGACACAACAAAATAATATTGTTTAATTTTCTTTATAAGCATCAAATGTGATAAATTAACATCTTAAATACTTAATATTTGCCTTGTGGTGAAACAACAAACTCATATTAAATATTTAATACTCTATTAATTTTATCATGCTAGAAGGCGACGTTCGATATTCTAAATATCTTTGAAGGCTTAAGACCTAATATATAAAAAAAACTCTGTGAGATTTGTTATTATTTAGTCTCGTCTTGTTTAGCGCGCATGCAAAAATATATATATATATATATATATATATATATATATATATATATATATATATATACGAGTCATATTATTAAACACGCGAATCATGTTTGTATAATATATAATATATATTACTAGCATGCACATATAGAATACTATATTCTACCCATATTGATTATGGGCTTTTATTCTAGTTTGGTTCACTAGAGTCACCAAGTGAACCAAAAGGTCAAACCCTAGGGTGCAAGAATAAACATTTAAATATAACTATTACATTTAAACCCGGGCTCCATTACAAACGGGTCTTCGAGCGCTCCTTGCTCCTTGATCTCGGGTTCTTCAAAAAATTCTAACTAATCCTATACAATTAAACTATTTAATTTAAATAGAAACCTTGATCAGCAGTCAAGGGGAAGTACATAGAAGAGAGATAGAATTTACATCAAGAAGAAAACTAAAAAAAAACGAGGTACGCAGACCCCATTTAATAAAACCCATTCATTCAAACATCCAACTAAAATAAATCCAATCATATTAGTCAGTAGTCCATAATCAATCCCATTTATTATTATACATATCCTCATATGTATCAATAAATAAAATCATTCCATATATTTATGAATATCATTTAATGGGCAATATTATGTTACATGAAATCCAATTTCAAGATTAAATAAACTCTTTATTTTAATTATAAAATTATTATTTAATAAAAAATATATATTACGGAATAATCATATGAACATGCACATATGATCGCGATTTTTTTTAAAACTGTTTTCGTGTAATTCGTGTCGGTACTCATCACGTGACCAAGATTTATAATATACATAATACTATAAAGAGTTCTTAATCACATGAATCAAGATAAATGAAATCATGGAACTCTTTAAAATAAGTGATATGCTACAGGATAAAGATTATATATATATATATATATATATATATATATATATATATATATATATATAGGGGAGGATCTCCAACGGACCAAATAAGCGGACCAAAGAACGGACCAAGGCAAAAAAACACGCGGGTCGGGTTGAACCCGCGTGTTTTTGCGGGTTCAACCCGACCCGCGTGTGTTTTTTGCCTTGGTCCGTTCTTTAGTCCGCTTATTTGGTCCGCTTTAGAACGGCTCCGTATATATATATATATATATATATATATATATATATATATATATATATATATATATATATATATATATATATTGGCTGAGTCCGTGTAAGATAAAGTAATCAGATTATATATGTGTGTGATCAAGTGACTACAAGATATTGGAATCACGTGAATAGCATGATTACTATATATATATATATATATATATATATATATATATATATATATATATATATATATATAGCGAATCCTTTTATAAAATTGCGAACATTTTTTTTATAAAAACTAATTTTATACAACAAATTATGCCCAATAAATTATTCTAAATACATACCCATATATATATGGAATCAAAAGAATTAATAATTTACATAAAGTTTGGCTCTGATACCACTGTTAGGTTTTGAGAAGATCAAAATAGCAATCAAATTACAAAATTAGCGGAAGCAAAATAAAATCAGATTTTAAAATTTTCACAAACCAATTACCCGGATCATCCTTTACGCATATTATTAATTAAACGAAGAATAAGAAATTACGAAATCATACCCTTGTAGAAACGAGCTTCCTCAGGTATGAGTTCACCTCCTACTTCTCCGCGATCTCCTTGAATATCTGGGTAGATTCCTTCCTTTGATCAATGTAAGCTACTCAAGTGTATGACCTTTAGAGGTGATCCACCAAGAAAGAAGAATTTTCAAGAAGAAGGGTGTATTGGCTCAAACCCTAGTTTTTCTTATGTTTATAGAAAAAGGGGGCGTACTCTCCAACTATTGGAATTACGTATATTTAATATCTGATATAAGACTCCTCTTATAAAGATATCATGTAACCCTATTAAAATAAGGTATTATTTATTTAATTAAACTCTTTTAATTAAATGGGCTCCCTAATCCTATTAGGGATAATTAATTAAACTCCTTTAACTAATTTTTCCTCCTAATTCTATTAGGAATAAATGAGAGTACTTATATTAAATTAATTCATAAACTGTTTTAGAAATTAAAATAATAATAATTGTAATAATATTAATAAGATTCCTCATATTAATTTATATTTAATATTTTTAAAATATTAAATAATAAATATTAAGCTATTTAATTTATTCTATCACCATAGATTAAATTAAATATACTTAACATATTATTACGATTATGCTATTAACTTCTTAAACAATTATTCTTCCTTTTATGGTGTGACCCTTTACGTTCTCCATATTAAACCGGTTGTGAATAAATCAATTAGAACAATTCTAATCTTATTTAAATAAATAAATTAAACTATTAATTTATTTAAATAAATAAAATTTATCCTACAATAGGGATAAGCCTCAGTAGCGATCAATGGCTTCTCAGATATTATAGATTTCAACATTAATCATTAAAGAACCTTTGAGTAAATAGTTACCGTACAATTCAATCCTTCCACCATACAATGTCCCAATTAAATATAAGACATGGAATTATTGTCAAGTCTTATTTTATTTAATTATATGTATTTCGATTCCTAAATGCACAATTCCTAATGAATGCAAATTAGAAACTACTTTCTAATTTCATTCTACCTTGGCCAAGGATTCTTGGGTTGTTATTTATCGAATCACATAGGACATTTCTCTTCTTTTACTAGAAGTGGTAGATTCTTTATTGAACATTCATTATCTTTATATATAACTTATTATACCCAAGCATACCCTTTGATATACTCTAAGAGTCTTAAGGAATACGTCAAAGTATAATTCATTATATATAAGATACTATGATGATATCAAGTGTAAGGATCATTTGTACTACTATCACTACATGAATTCGTATTGACAGGCAAGTAAAACTCTATTAGGTATTCCTTAGCGAGTCACGTTCAGTGAACTTATTCTCTAATAAACACCTACATACTTGCTTTAGTGTCTCCACACAAATGATCATGAGATCAATCATCCTCACCCAATAAGCAAGCAACGTACGTATGAATCTATCCTGATGCACTAATCCTCTTTTTAGTAATCCATTGATTGAGACCATTTTAGTTTTAACCTATTTAAGAATTTAGATCTCATTAGCATGATCTCATCATGATTTTAAAAGCATTGCTTAAAACTATGGGTTTATCACATATTATTAAAACAGCACCATGTAGATAATAAATGCCTTTAATAAATAATTCTTTTATTAATAAATAAATAAGATTGATTACAAAGTATATGCTTTATCATCATACATGATTGGCTTGTATACATACTACTTTCAGTTGACACATAGCTTAGTTTGCAAATATCTTTGAAACATGTGGTGTTTGCAATTGATGATGTGCGACCACCATTTCCTCTCCTTTTCTTTCTCCCCATAACCTGCCAAATGGCCTTTCTATGCTCCACCAAATATTATTTTCTTTAATTGCTTTTATTTCAATTAACAAATGACCATTATATCCTTCCATACTTGGGTCAAATTTTGGGCTTTTTAAATTTATTGCTTGGGCCTCTAACTAATTTGATTGGGCCCAATACTTGGGCCTACCCCTTAAGTCTCTTGGGCTTTCTAATAAAAATATTTGGGCTCTGAAATTTACATAGTCCAATACTTTTAAATTCTAATCCAAGCCTAATCATTTATTTAGAGTTTTCATTTTCTCAATTATAACTGAAATCCTTACTTACATACACTTAAATTTCGTAACCCAATTAGACTTGCTATAATTAGGTTATAAAATTAATAAATTGAGATGTATAAAATAAATCTCTTGAAATTAGTATATATTTGAAATACTATTATTCTCTCATACCATAACCCTTAACAACATACGGCACACACATAATCACAATACAAAACCACATAAGTCCTTCACAAAAATTTTAAATTCATACCTATTTTCAGTCTATGTCTTATTATTCAACCTTCATTCAATCAATTAATATTTTATTAATCGTCTAAATTCTCGGGTTGTCACAGTTTTTTATCTAAGTTAATCATCATATGTGCATATGTATCTTATATAGCTATAAAAATGTCATTTTTTTAAGATCCAAAATGTCTAAAAATTTGGATAATCATATTAGCTAATCTAGCAGGAACCAAACATCATGGGTACCAAAGATAGAATCTCTTCTAAATTGCAGGTGCATGCGCTATTATGTCAACAATTCCCCGGATCATTATTTGGAGCATGTGGTTATCATCAAGATTCTTATAACGGCAAAAATGGTAAAAACAACTTCATAAGTTATATCTCTGATCATCAAAAGTTAGTACTCAGTTAAGAATTACTCATTTAATTTAAAGATAAAGAAATTTCATAAGCATTCATCAAAACTCGATCTTATCATCAACAACATCCATGAGAATGGTCTATGAAGTTCGCATACTTATCTCTCAGATCAAGAACTCCTGAAAAACCAAAAAGGAAACTGAAGCTGCCAAGAGACAACTTTCCAAGAATGGCCGAAATAGCTTTTATTCCCAAGCCACAGACAGCTGGAGAAACGAAGCATATTATTGAAAAAACAAGCTCTGTGTCCCAGAAGAAGAAAAAAACTGAGAATAAAGACTAGGAGGATTAAAACTCAAATATCAAAATACTATTCAAACATTCCTCAAACTATTATGTCATGTTATCAACGATCGTAGAAGATGTCTCCAAGAATATTGATCCAACGATCGAAGAACCTGAAGATCCTTTCTTCGAGGAAGAGCAACCAAGGGAATCTCAAATTCCCTCTATTGTCTCAATCTTATACATCTTAGTTAATTCAAGAAGGCTCCTCACTATTTCCATGGAAAAGCCTATCTTCAAATGATTTGAAGGAAAAAAATACTGACAGAACAAATCATGAAGAAACAATGTTGCTGAGTTAAAGGATGTTCGCTATCACTACTTGGGAGCAAGCTGAACAAAAGAAACAAATAGCAGACTTAGGAAAGGCAGATCATATAAGAAAAGTTAGGTCTGAAACAAACAAACTAATGTAGATAGACATTGTGATCAAAGAGAAAAGAATGCTGAATTTAAGAATGATTGAATGACTATATCTCAACCTGGATGAGCAAGGAACATCAGCAAAGTGTATGAAGTCTGCTATTACAAATTTTGGAATTAAAAAGAGATCTCATGACTATAAGAAATCTATGGCATCCAACTAAGGGGGAGATGGTCAAGAAAACGCTTAGAATTTCAATCTCTTAGAAAATCTTAGGAATGAGAATGGATGAAGATGAAAGGAAAATGCAAAGAAAGGAGATGGTTACTAAGATGATTGAATTTGTAGAGTGAAAGTTATGTAGACAAGTCAATGTTTGACAGGAAAAGTCAATCCATAACAAACTACAAGGAGGTGATACTCATGCTCTAAGCAAGAAGATTGAACAAATTGTTAAACAAAAATACTGGTCAGTTGCAGAGTTTCAAAATTAAAAAAAGACAGCTATTGCTCATATGGTAATGACACATGTCTAATAGTACTACATTGGAGGGAACCTATCTGAGGAGTAATTCAAATACTGACCATTGCTTTTCCTAATCAAACCTATAAACTCTTCATCTACTCTATATCACTGATCATTTTGTACCTCTCATCTGCTCAAGGTTCTCCAACCCTAAAACTTCTTCTGAATACCAAATTCTCCTAAACCACGGTCTATCTCTCTCAGATTTATCTTGATGGAAAATTTCAAGGGCAAAGGAAAAGGGAAAAAAGGAAAATCTTTTGATCAGTTATCTTGGAAAAGGAGAAAAGTCGATGTCGAGAACAATGAATCTTCACTAATAAGTTTGAATGAGGCCTTAGTAAGTTTTCAAGAAGTAAGTGAAAAGGTTGTTCTGGCCAACAATATCAAAGCAAAACAAAAAAAATGAAGATATAGAGGTCTTCAAGGTACTTACCCATGAACCAACCCTAGAAAACGATGACCTGGATAATATTTGTCTATCAAAAATTCAGGAAATCATTAAACAGACAACGTTGATACTGGAGTAAAGAAAAAGGAAAAGATCTGACAGCGAAATGGAAAGGAAAATGAAGAAAAAAATAATGGGGATCCTCTAGGAATCAGAAAAAGTCTTCATCAAATTCATTCAAATGGTAATTTTTCTAGAAATTCTGACATATCTTAATAAAGGCTACATCAATTAGTGGTTCTCTGTTTTCCAAACATTCGCTTAGTGTCTAAAGTTTTTCCATAATAATTTACTCTTGCAACTCTTCTGATCTGTAATAAGCCTGAGTATGAAAGATATTTTTATTATCGTATAATCTCTGCTTCAAACCTCTAGAGTCTTCACTCATTTGATTCATTCAGTACCACTCAATTCGTTGAAGTCACAGACTCTCCAAATAGGATCTTAAATCATTATCTTGCTGACCTTGAAAAGAAATTTGCTCAACTTAACCTTGAAAGCTTTCCTCAACCTTCATCCAGTATCCATCAAACTCTTACCACTTCTTGATGCAGAAATTCCAGTCTACTTAGATCTATCACGCCAATCTTCTATCCTAGGATCTCTAAATCCTATGACTCATGACTCAATCAATGTTGCTCATACATCAGTCTTATCTCTATTTCATAACCTATCTTCTTGATCAACCACATCATACGAGCCTACTCAGGAAAATAACGTGTCAAACTCTTTGTCCTCATCTCATATCGTTGCTCCACATCCTCAACTACAAGTATTAGTGGATGTAGGTCATCCCTCTGAATATGTTACTTTGATATCTCTCTACAATGGTATGCTTACTCCCTGGAAGCTCAGGGAACCACTGCTCAGAATATTTCTGATGAGATTGTAAATTTTATTGATATTATAAATGCCAAAATCCTTGAATTAAGTGCTACACTTAACGATGATCAAAGGAATTGACCACTCTATCAGACCATGCCTCTTCCAAATTGATGATAAAAAAAAGGGGGAGAAAAAAGCATGTCACAGAAGGTACATGATCAAAGGAGCACTCTCAAAAGGCATGTCATAGAATGCACATTGTAAGACCCCAACTTTTATAAATAAAGATGAATTTTCTATAAATATCATTTTTGAATATTATGGAGTTAATTTGATATAATGTTATAGTTGTGGGTAATATTTATAAATTTTGCAAAGTACGCAAGTTGTTATATAATATTCGATTGGTCGGGAAATATTTATTTTAACAGAGAATATTCGTACAACGGCACAATCATTGATGGACCCCACAACGGAATTATTGTCGGATTGAGAAAACGACAAAAATATTTTATTAAAAATAACGACAGAAGTTTTACCATTGTTACTGTTGAACTACTCGGTAGTAAAAGTACAGTAATACGCGTGGTTGCATAGTAGCACACGGTATTGATTATTAATACTTATGTGAGAAGTCACAGTTTGATTCAATTATTGTCAGTTAATAATATGAATTATTTAGCGATAATGACGTTTTGTTTTATTCGTATTATTAATGTAATAAAACAGAAACGTCTTTTTATATAAAACAGAATACTTTATTAAAGTTATTCTATAAATAGAATATATTATATTTTATTTAAAAGATTTTTCTTTAAATATGGACCGTCAGATTAAAGTAATCAATCTGGACCGTTCATGAATTAGTTACTATGCATTCTATTTTTCTATAAATAGCAGCTCATTCCTTCATTATTTCTTACGAATTCACTGAACTCTAGAGAGAGAAACTATAGAGAGAGAGAAGAAGAGTATTCTGCTACTTAACTACTTCTTTATTTCAGCTCTTCTTTAAAACGGTAAGGGGTGTTATTCTTTCTTATTCATGAAGAGAACTGTTGTTATTCCATTTCTTATTATTCTGTTGGAATAACCTGTATACGCGGTCTACCCTATACTTGGTGACATTCTTCTATTATTCTGTTGGAACATCCTGTCTGTGTGTTTTATACCGGACCTGGTTCCGTTTTTATTATTATTCTGTTGGAACATCCTGTCTGCGTATTTTACACCGGACCTGGTTCCGTCTTGTTATTATTCTGTTGGAACATCCTGTCTGTGTGTTCTACACCGGACATGGTTCTGTCTTGTTATTATTCTGTTGGAACATCCTGTTTGTGTGTTTTACACCGGACCTGGTTCCATTATTTATTATTCTGTCGGAATATCCTGTCTGTGCGTTTACGCCGGACCTGGTTCCATTATTTATTATTCTGTTAGAATAACCTGTCTGTGCGGTCTATCGCGTGCATGGTGATTTCTTTTGTTATTCCATTCTTTATTATACTCAGTTGGTTAAGTTTTGACTTCTATACTCCATGAAATTTGTGGAATATCCTTGATAATTGCGGTTCATCCAGTATCTTTTCATAAAAATATTCTTCTAAGTATTCTTGAATTTTACTCCACAAAGCAGTATCATGTTGAAAATTTGGACGTTGTTAATTCTTGGATAAATTAATTCTTAGAACTTGTTTTATTGAATTCTTATATCATTGTCATCATCCTCATGTTTATAAAATGTTGAAAGTCATCTGTGGCCTGTAGTGCATAGATGGACTTGGTATGATTATGACCAGGGATTATTCGGTATAATCATGACTATAATGTTACAAATGATGTGGTAAAAGTCCTCATTGGCCCGTAGTGCGTTGATGGACAGTTGTTGACATGATCATGACCATTAATGAATACACGAATATCCTTGGCCGTAGTGCAGGGGTGATTCGATAATGTGAATTATTTTATTAAGCCGAGTCTCAGCGATAACAGTATTGAAAAACCTTTTAAATCATAGAAGATAGTATATTTTATTTTCTACTTGACTCTTTTAATGGATTGCTTGTTCCGCTGCAGTTAAACTTGATGTTCATTATATTTTATCAGTTTAACACTGTTAAAGGCTAATGATAATTTATTCTGCATTATCTTAGTCATAATATTTCTTACTGGGCTAGTTGAGCTCACCCTTTCTTTCACTGTTCTCTTCAGGAAATGAGAACGCAGCTGGGGTAAGTCGGGAAATGGAGTGATAGTCTGAATGATAGTATTAGTTAGTAGTCCTCACTATTCTATGTAATAGTGTGTTAATAAATGTAATGAGGACTCCTTTTGAGTATGAATACTCTCTAGAAGACAATATTTGTATTCAAACTCACAGTTTATGTTTTGTCGTATTGTACACGACAGTTGTATTAATAAGTTGTATTTGTATTCTGTACTATGTATCTGACGACCCAAGATGGGTGATGTATACCTAATTTTGGGGGCGTCACAGTTGGTATCAGAGCTTAGGGATATGATCCCTGGCTAAGATGTGAGAATAGAACTAGGAGGGGAGAGACGGGGAATTCCTTCGTTAGTATGACCTACCTAAGTTTATTTGCATGGTATTTAATTGGTCGGTCATAATATAAGGATAATATATGACATATCAATTAACTTTTATTTTGTGACAGTATCTGAAAATGGCATCTGAGAATGTTGAGAATAGCAATGGAGCACAGGCGACCGTTGATTCACCACATATCAATAATCAGGATAATGTGCATCAGGAAGGTGACAATCCTCATGCAAATAACAACACTGACCAGATGATGAATGATAGAATGTTCAGAAACTTTATGCAGTTCATGCAACAGCAGGCGAGAGCGGCTCCTGTCCAAAATATAGGTGGAAACATTGAAAACTCTCGGACGGTCACCGCTAAACAGTTCAAGGAGCTGGGACCACCAGAGTTTAAAGGAGAGCCAAAACTACTTATAGCGGAAGCATGGATAAAGCAGATTACCAAGATATTTGATGTCTTGGGATGCTCCGAGGAGCAAAAGGTTCCCTTTGCCACCTTTATGTTGCGAGGAGAGGCAGATTACTGGTGGAAATCGATTAAGCGTACTCAACCTGCTGCACTGAAGATGTCTTGGGAGAAGTTCCAATAGCTGTTCAATGACAAATACTTTCCCGAAAGTATTTGTCACATGAAGGAGGTGGAGTTCATCAAATTGGAGCAGAATAATATGACCGTGTCGCAGTATGAGGCTAAATTTGCTGAGTTGTCCCGGTTTGCGTCCCACTTGGTGGAGAATGAAGAGCGAATGACGCGAATGTTTTTGCGAGGTTTGAAACCTGAGATACGTCAACATCTTATTTTTCATAAACTGTGTTTGTATTCAGATGTTATGAATAGGGCTTAGTTAGTGGAGCGCGATAACGAGTTAACGCAACTAAAAGACAGCAGTCAGCAAAATGATAATACCAGTGAGAGCAGTCATCGAAGCGGTGACAACAAGCGTGGAGGGAATCAACAGGCCAGAAATGGTAACCACTTCGGTGGTAATCAGGGCCAAAATAATAAGAATGGTCATTTCAAGAAGAGGAGATTCAACAATGATGGAAAGACGTCAGCACCAGCACTCGTTGTTAAGGAAGGAGAGCGACCACCTATCATATGTTTCAAATGCGGAGGGGAGGGGCACATCAGTCCAAACTGCGCGATGCCATCTAAAGCATATTATAATTGTGGAAGAGAAGGTCATTTAGCTCGATTTTGTCGTTTACCAAAAACAAGTTCAGCCAAGATCGAGACACCAAAGGCCGTCCCAGAAAAGTCAAAACCGGTAGTGCAAGGGAGAGCGTTTGTTGTGACCTCCCAGAAAGCAAGGAACCCGAATGAGGTCATCACGGGTAAGCTTATCATAAACTCTAACGAAGTCTATACTTTATTTGATACCGGTTCTACCCATTCTTTTATTTCTCCTACTTGCGCTCATCGATTAAATTTGATTCCGGAGAAATTAGACTTTGACTTATCTGTTGAAACTCCATTGGGAGAAGCTTTCATTACATCCACGGTTTATAAGTCTTGTTTGGTTCAAGTTGGTACCCACACATTACCTGTCAATCTTATTTCATTAAAAATACTTGCATTTGATGTGATTCTAGGGATTGATTGGTTAACTACTCATCATACAAAAATTGATTGTTTTCGTAAGGTTGTTAGCTTTCATATTCCTAATTGACCTATTTTGCGAATTCAAGCAACCAAACCATTAAAATCAATCGCTGTCATCTCAAGCCAAAAAGCTATTCGTTTATTGAAAAACGGATGTCAAGCTTTCTTAGCTCATGTCACGGATCTAAACAAAAATACGTCAGTTTTGAGTGATATTTCTATTGTTAATAAATTCCCTGACGTATTCCCTGAAGAACTTCCCGGCCTACCCCCAGAGCGTAAAATTGAATTTTTTATCGACCTTGAACCCGGTACAAAACCCATTTCCAAAATCCCATATCGAATGGCTCCTATTGAACTTCAGGAGTTAAAGATCCAATTGCAGGAATTGTTAGACATTGGCTTTATTCGTCCTAGTACTTCTCCTTGGGGTGCTCCTGTTCTATTCGTAAAGAAGAAAGATGGAAGTATGCGACTTTGTATTGATTATCGGGAGTTGAATCATGTCACCATCAAAAACAGGTACCCATTGCCACGTATTGATGACCTGTTTGACCAGTTGCAAGGAGCATAATTCTTTTCAAAGATTGGTCTTCGTTCTGGATATCATCAGCTGAAGGTTAGAACTGAGGATATTCCAAAGACGGCTTTTAGAACTCGGTACGGGCATTATGAATTCCTAGTCATGTCCTTTGGATTGACTAATGTTCCTGCTGCCTTCATGGATATGATGAACCGGGTATTCAAGGAATATTTGGATCACTTTGTGGTCGTCTTTATTAATGACATCCTTATTTATTCCAAAAGTCGTGAAGATCATGAGCAACACTTGAGGCTGGTACTCCAAAAGCTTCGTGAATACAAGCTTTATGCCAAGTTAAAGAAATGCGAGTTCTGGCTGGAGGAGGTAGCATTCCTTGGGCACGTAGTATCAAGTCGTGGAATATCGGTTGACCCGATAAAGATTGAAGCTATTCAAAGCTGGGAGCAACCTAAATCAGTGACCGAAGTACGTAGCTTTCTTGGTTTAGCTAGTTATTATCGGAGATTCGTGGAAGGATTTTCTTGAATTGCTACTCCA
The DNA here is from genome assembly GCA_016801055.1 of Panax notoginseng. Lineage (NCBI taxonomy): Eukaryota > Viridiplantae > Streptophyta > Magnoliopsida > Apiales > Araliaceae > Panax > Panax notoginseng. Next base: position 78,524,438 of record CM029014.1, read on the forward strand.
TTAACTCAGCTGACTCGGAAAGATACAAAGTTCGGTTGGAGCGAAGAATGTGAGCAGAGTTTTCAAGAACTCAAGAGGAGACTCATTTCAGCACCTGTTCTAACAATACCATCTGGTTCGGAGGGATTTGTCATTTACAGTGATGCTTCGAGCAAAGGGTTGGGATGCGTTCTCATGCAACATGGAAAAGTCATAGCCTATGCATCAAGACAACTCAAGGAATATGAGAGGAATTATCCTACTCATGATCTAGAGTTAGCAGCTATTGTCTTTGCACTTAAAATTTGGAGGCATTACTTGTATGGGGAGAAGGTGGAGATCTTTACGGATCATAAAAGCCTCAAATATTTCTTCACTCAAAAGGAACTCAACATGCGACAACGACGTTGGCTTGAACTGTTGAAAGATTATGATCATACCATTCAATACTATCCTGGAAAAGCGAACGTGGTAGCTGACGCATTGAGTAGAAGATCATATGCAAGTAAGAGTGCGATATTGTCAACACAAAGGCCCATTTTGTGTGATTTGCAAAGGATGGAGATAGAGTTAAAGACTCTAGGGACCCATGTGACGATGACGAATATACAAGTAGAACCGACTTTAATCGATAAAGTTAAAGCTGCTCAAGGTACAGACCTGGAGCTGATGCGTATGAGGAAGAAAGTGCAAGAAGGTGCTATGCCGGAAGCAAGAATCGATGAAGAAGGAATACTTCGAGTCAACTCCAGACTTTGTGTTCCTAAAAACCCTGATTTAAAGTATGAAATCATGATGGAGGCGCACAACACACCGTTTGTAATCCATCCTGGAAATACCAAAATGTATCATGATCTTCGTCATACATTTTGGTGGAGCAATATGAAGAAAGAGATAGCGTCGTTTATCTCAAGGTGTCTAACTTGTCAACGAGTCAAAGTGGAGCATCAAGTACCAAAAGGTCCATTGCAACCACTTGAAATTCCAGAATGGAAGTGGGAGCACATTACCATGGATTTCGTTACCGGTCTTCCTAGGGTTTCTCAAGGTATTGATGCGACTTGGGTCATTGTTGATAGATTGACCAAGTCTGCTCATTTCTTACCGATACGAGAAACTTATACACTTGAATGTCTTGCTCGTATGTACATAAACGAGATTGTAAGACTGCATAGTATGCCAGTATCCATAGTTTCTGACAGAGACCCAAGATTCACTTCACGATTTTAGGTTAGTTTACAAAAAGCTATGGGCATAAATTTACGATTTAGTTCAGCATATCATCCTCAGACGGACGGATAATCAGAGAGGACTATTCAAACTCTTGAAGATCTATTAAGACTCTGTGTCTTTGACTTCAAGGAAAGTTGGGACAAGTTCTTACCATTGGTGGAGTTTTCCTACAACAACAGTTATCAAGCAAGTATTGGCATGGCTCCATTCGAAGCATTGTATGGAAGAAAATGTCGTTCTCCAGTATGCTGGGATGAGGTGGGTGAAGCAACGTTGTTGGGACCGGAGTTGGTACGTATGACTACAGAAAAGATTCAAACGATCCGACAACGTATAAAAACCTCACAAGATCGACAAAAGAGTTATGTTGATCTTCATCGAAAGGACGTGGAATTTGATGTAGGAGATCATGTGTTCTTACGTGTTGCTCCATGGAAAGGAGTTACGAGATTTAGAAAAAGATGAAAGCTCAATCCTCGATTCATCGGTCCATTTTTAATCCTCGATCGAGTAGGAACTGTGGCTTATAGACTCGCTTTACCGCCAAGTATGTCTCGTGTTCATAACATTTTTCACATATCCATGTTACGTAAATATGTGGAAGACCCGAACCACATTATTGAGTTAGAACCGGACGAAATAGCGGAGGATTTGACGTATGAAGAAGTTCCTGTTCAAATCTTGTATAAGAAGGAACATATTTTACGCTCCAAGGTTATACCTCAAGTTAAAGTTTTGTGGAGAAACCACGATGTTGAAGAAATGACTTAGGAGTTAGAATCTGAAATGAAATCAAGTATCCTTACCTCTTCGACATACCAGGTACGTACCCTAATTTCGAGGGCGAAATTTCATAAGAAGCGGAGGTTGTAAGACTCCAACTTTTATAAATAAAGATGAATTTTCTATAAATATCATTTTTGAATATTATGGAGTTAATTTGATATAATGTTATAGTTGTGGGTAATATTTATAAATTTTGTAAAGTACGTAAGTTGTTATATAATATTCAATTGGTCGGGGAATATTCGTTTTAACAGGGAATATTCGTACAACGGCACAATCATTGGTGGACCCCACAACAGAATTATTGTCGGATTGAGAAAACGATAAAAATATTTTATTAAAAATAACGGCGAAAGTTTTACCATTGTTACTGTTGAACTACTCGGTAGTAAAAGTACAGTAATATGTGTGGTTGCATAGTAGCGCACGGTATTGATTATTAATGCTTATGTGAGAAGTCACTCAGTTTGATTCAATTATTGTCAGTTAATAATATGAATTATTTAACGATAATGACGTTTTGTTTTATTCGTATTATTAACGTAATAAAACAAAAATATCTTTTTATATAAAACAGAATACTTTATTAAAGTTATTCTATAAATAGAATATATTATATTTATTTTAAAAAAATTTCTTTAAATATGGACCGTCAGATTAAAGTAATCAATCTGGACCGTTCATGAATTAGTTACTATGCATTCTATTTTTCTATAAATAGCAGCTCATTCCTTCATTATTTCTTACGAATTCACTGAACTCTAGAGAGAGAAACTATAGAGAGAGAGAAGAAGAGTATTCTGCTACTTAACTACTTTCTTATTTCAGCTCTTCTTTAAAACGGTAAGGGGTGTTATTCTTTCTTATTTATGAAGAGAACTATTGTTATTCCATTTCTTATTATTCTGTTGGAATAACCTGTATACGTGGTCTACCCAATACTTGGTGACATTCTTCTATTATTCCGTTGGAACATCCTGTCTGTGTGTTTTACACCGGACCTGGTTCCATTTTTATTATTATTCTGTTGGAACATCCTGTCTGTGTGTTTTACACCGGACCTGGTTCCGTCTTGTTATTATTCTGTTGGAACATCCTGTCTGTGTGTTTTACACCGGACCTGGTTCCGTCTTGTTATTATTCTGTTAGAACATCCTGTTTGTGTGTTTTACACCGGACCTGGTTCCATTATTTATTATTCTGTCGAAATATCCTGTCTGTGCGTTTACGCCGGACCTGGTTCCATTATTTATTATTCTGTTGGAATAACCTGTCTGTGCGGTCTATCGCATGCATGATGATTTCTTTTGTTATTCCATTCTTTATTATACTCAGTTGGTTAAGTTTTGACTTCTATACTCCATGAAATTTGTGGAATATCCTTGATAATTGCGGTTCATCCAGTATCTTTTCATAAAATATTCTTCTAAGTATTCTTGAATTTTACTCCACAAAGCAGTATCATGTTGACAATTTGGACGTTGTTAATTCTTGGATAAATTAATTCTTGAACTTGTTTTATTGAATTCTTATATCATTGTCATCATCCTCATGTTTATAAAATGTTGAAAGTCATCTGTGGCCTGTAGTGCATAGATGGACTTGGTATGATTATGACCAGAGATTATTCGGTATAATCATGACCGTAATGTTACAAATGATGTGGTAAAAGTCTTCATTGGCCCGTAGTGCGTTGATGGACAGTTGTTGGCATGATCATGACCATTAATGAATACACGAATATCCTTGGCCGTAATACAGGGGTGATTCGATGATGTGAATTATTTAATTAAGCTGAGTCTCAGCGATAACAGTATTGAAAAACCTTTTAAATCATAGAAGATAGTAGATTTTATTTTCTACTTGACTCTTCTAATGGATTGCTTGTTCCGCTGCAGTTAAACTTGATGTTCGTTATATTTTATCAGTTTAACACTGTTGAAGGCTAATGATAATTTATTCTGCATTATCTTAGTCATAATATTTCTTACTGGGCTAGTTGAGCTCACCCTTTCTTTCACTGTTTTCTTCAGGAAATGAGAACGTAGCTGGGGTAAGTCGGGGAACGGAGTGATGGTCCGAATGATAGTATTAGTTAGTTGTCCTCACTATTCTATGTAATAGTGTGTTAATAAATGTAATGAGGACTCCTTTTGAGTATGAATACTCTCTAGAAGATAATATTTGTATTCAAACTCACTGTTTATGTTTTGTCGTATTGTACACGACAGTTGTATTAATAAGTTATATTTGTATTCTGTACTATGTATCTGACGACCCAAGATGGGTGATGTATACCTAATTTTGGGGGCGTCACACACATGATCAAAGGAGTACTCTCAAATGCATCATATCCGCATATCTGAGGAAGCAAGCCAACATAGGGGGAGAAGAAGCACAACGACAAAGGAAGGTTTTGTTATTAAGATTGCTAGTTAAATTATTTTGGGTTGTAATATTTTTAAGACTGTGATTATCCATTTTTCATTATGCATGAATGCTTAATTTCCATTGCTACATAAACATATGAATGCCTCTATGATAAAAGCCCATCATTTTATTCATATCTGTTGATATAGTGACTTACTGTATATTAAGTCATTCATAATCATGCATATACATTAAATGAAAATTATTTAAATAGGTTTGCTATAGTGTTTTTTTCATCATCAAATAGGGGAGATTGTTGGGAATCTAATAACAGATTAAAAGATTGTTTAATTAAGGAGGAATTTTATTAGATCTTTTATTAGATTCCAAATATATATATATATATATATATATATATATATATATATATATATATATATATATATATATATATATATATATATATATGATTTGATGATGAAGCATTTATATGACTAAAATGATGAAGCTTACAAAGTATAACTGTATGAATAAGTATTCTATAGTCATTAATTGAGAAATCTATGTAAAAAGACTTATAATAGTATGATCAAACTTGTTAGGTTGATCCTTACTTTGAATGCATATGTAATAGATAGTATCATTGTAAATAAAATGCTCTGCATGAAAGAAGAATTGATCGCAGAGTAAATTTACATGTGCTTAATGTATATCTGAACAAGTAGGTTGTGTAAAGTCATTCAAAAGCATTGATGTACAAGGACATAGATTAGAAAGATCAAATAATGCTAGGTTGATCTTATGGGAATAAATATGACGTATAGAGGATAAGATTATGATTGTAAAGTTTCTCTGCCAGTTCACAATATGAAGATACTTCGCAGAGATAACCATGTTCGTATAGCATCAGAAGATAGCAAGGTTCATAAAGCTTCATATCTGCACAACATAAGAAGATTGAAGAACTCACTCCATCTACAGATAGTAAATCAATTAGTAAAGGAAGTAAATGATCATAAAGCTACAAGGCTAACACAGAGTTGCAGAAAGAGACGAAGAAGATGTTAAACATCATCGCGCAAGAATGAAAAATCTCTACTAGAAGAATCAATGGATAACAGAGTAAATATTGCTCAGTAAAGAGTAATTATAGGATACTTCAAGCAAACACTGAGCAGAAGTGAAATTTGAAGATTACTCTAAGATCATTCAGTGATGTAAAGATCATAAAGTTAGCATCAGAATAGTCAAGCAAAATGTAAAGTGTTGACTACACGAATGAATGGAGATCACCAAGCTCAATTTGTGCCATGGATATAAAGTAAAGATCATTCATGAAGGAGGATATGGAAAGAGAGAATATACTCTAATGATATCTGAGTATATTTCTCACACGAAGAGATCTCCAGTAGATATCTAAAGGTCAAATAAAAGGACATTATATCAAATCACTAAACTAAGAATCGATCGTAGAGCAATAATAATTTAAAAATAAAAGCTACTAGTTCTTGAGAACAATGAAGAACAACTTCCTCCGAAAAGTGTAGCCGATTTCACATAGCAGCCAAAGGATCAAGAACAAGAAGATTCTACAAATTAATTCCAAGAGCTCACGAAGCTATGCTAAAGTAGAAGACAAAGATGAAGCTATAGTATAAGTGAGAATTTAGAACAAAAGAATTAAGACATTCCTCACTATACTATCAACGATCATAAGAACACAAAAGTAGAAAAGGTCAAATCGATCGCTAGGCTCAATCATCTAACTCTTACAACAACAGATCGTAGAGCTTAAGTCAAGTTTGACAAATACACTGACAAATGGAACGTGGCAAGATGATGATCTCAAGGAATCAGAAAATATTCTTGGAAGAAAACAAAGAGATATTCAATGACTAGTTAGCCGAAAGCAAGCTATCTGAAAAGCCAGAAAAGATACTAACTAATGTGACAAGTCCTAAGTAAGAAAGTTCACAGACTGTGACGTCCCCAAATCCGGGTACTAATCACCACGAACCTGGTACACTAATTCTATAACTATTGCAGAAGATATAAGCATAAATTATTTATACATTAACCTTTACACATAATCCCCAAAGTCGATAACCTTAACTTAATACCTGAATTCAAAATCCTAATCGACATACAATCTCATTATTATACAATACTGTTACAAGATTTAGTTGCACAATAATCCAAGGCTGGAATTATCTTAGACTTTGCCTGTATCTGACGTTTCATCTTAATCTGAAATGTTAATCATGATATAACAAGGGTGAGCAGCAAGTTTATCCAGCAAGTTTAAGTTCAAAGAAAGATACATCATGATTGAAAGAATGAATAATAAGCTGGCAGACTTTCAAAAATATAATTATTGTGAAAGAATATGAATCAATTTCCTTATTGAATGACCGAGACAATAATGATGAATGGCCAACAATGAACATGAACAAATTTAACTGAACCAAATGGTAATGAAGGTGATCAGCCTTTCATACCTAATGAACATATACAACATGTACAACGTGCAAATTAAAAATTCAGAGATGTGGTTTAATCAATAATGATTATCCACGAGCATGCATTAAAATAACAACTCGAGTTTAAGTTAGAGAACTTGCTTAATTAAAAGTATAGTTCGAGAAACTTGCATGTACCGTCGATTACTGTAACGCAATCTATTTTTAGCTTCAGTTGAAAGACCTATTATTGATAATATCGATCTCTCAATTAGAATAATATCATCACATACACTACTGTTAATTACAGTCATTATACAACTTAAACACTTATCACATAATCAAATATTAGATTACTCATTAAAACATCATTATTATTATCGTCCTTTGATAATACTTTAATCACTATATCATATATATTATGATTTAACATTTTAATCTTATATATTATAAGTTCTTCTTTAAAATCTAATAAGTCAAAAACTAATCTAGCAACCTGGATTATCCAAACATACCAATCTAACAACCAATATTGCAATCCAGCAAATCAGACTGTGATCTAGCAAACTGGATTCCAAATCCAGCAACCAGATGGCCAATCCAGTAAACTAAATTGCAATCCAGCAAACTGGATTCTGATTTTAGCAACCAGATTACAATCTAGCAAACTAGATTCAATAGGTTTTCAATTCAGTAAACTGCTTTCCAATCCAGCAAACTGGATTCAACAGATTTTTAATCCAGCAAGCTAGATTCATTTATCTTTTTCACGAAAATACCAAATCAACTTATTATTTTTTAAAAATCATTTTTAGTTCGTAGCTTAAGAAATTATCCCTATCATGCTCAACTCCAAAAACTCCCATCTCTTGACATAATCTTACACATGTTAACGTGAACCTCCATTTTAAATTTCATGGCCATCGGAGTTATAGAACTCTGATTATAGCCGTTTTCGTCGAAAAATACAAAAAATTGAAAAGGCCATAACTTGGTCATTTTACGTCGGAATGAGCTCATTTTTGACAGGAGCTACTTTATATCATATTATTTCATGTCTTAAAAGGCCGAAAATTATTACATTAATTAAGTTTCCGAAACATGCCTTACAAATTCTGGAACATTAGGTTTTTCAAAAATTCCACTTTTACCTACTTTGCCAAAAACAGTCCATACGGAAATCTACAACTCCTTTTTAGATGAATCCACTTGGAAATGTTAGAAAACTCATCATATTATCATTCCAAATTTTTTCAAAATTTTTGAAGGTCGAAAAAATGACGAAACTACCTCTAGCAATGACTGGACCAAAACAGTCTATTTTTCTTTAATAAAAACAAAACTGTTTTGGCCAAAACAACCATTACGGATTGTGTACTCACCATTTTTTAGTGCTACCACTTGGGCTTAGTAGTTTACTTATATATCTAGTACCCCCTTTTTACGGATCACAAAATAAATTTGTAGATCTCAAGTTATAAGCTTACAAAGTAGTAAAGAAAAATTAAGATTTTCTGGCTTTCAAAACATAGCTTTCATTTCTTTACTTTAGATCTAACTTTTGATACACAAAAGGGTTAGAACTAAACATAAAACACTTATTAACATGTAAATATAGAGTTTTAAAGTTTTGAATCATAGATTCAAGTTTTGATTGAGAATAATCAAAATAAAATTACATAATCTAGTTAGATTTATATATTTGCTTGATTTTCTTTCTCCTTCTTCTTCTTCCTAAGTTTGATTATGGAGCTTTGATGGCTTACAAAACTCTCTTTCTTATCCCTCCAGGGGATGCCGAATCTCTCTCTCTCTCTCTTGGTCTTGATTTGTTTTGCCAAGTAATGAAATGAGGTGAGAGAGAAATGAATGGTTGTTATTGGTTTGGTCATTGGATATTTTTATTATGTTAATAGATATACATTGCATATATCTATTATATCTCCCAAAATCTTATCTCCTTCTCTCTCCTTAATCATTACCATATTACATACTAATCTAACTAAACGTTATGGCTTCATAAAAGTAATAACACCTAGCTTATTGTGGGTGAATATCTTTTGACACATGTGAAGTTGGAAAATGATGACATGCTCCCCTTCTTCCTTCCCTCACATTGCCGGCCAAGTGGCCCATTTCCTTCCATGTTTTGCTTTGTTTTTTTTTATTTCTTATTTAGTATGACAAATGTCTAAAATACCCCCTTTTCAATTGGGCTAAGAGATTGGGCTTTAATTAAATTCTTTTGGTCTTCTAAATTAATTTCTTGGGCCATGAAATTTACATAGTCCAATACCTTTTATTTTTATCACACCCTAATCATTTAATTAGGGTTTTCATTTACTCAATTATAATTTAAATCCTTACTTACATACACTTAATTTCTTAACCCAATTAGAATTGCTATAATTAGGTTATAAAATTAATTAATTGAGATGTATGAAATAAATATCTTAGAATTAGTATATATTTTAAATACTATTATTCTCTCATACCATAACCCTTAAGTTATTCAATTTTTTATTCCTAATATTTAATTAGGATACCTTACTTTCTTTTATTTGTTTATATAAAAAAATAAAATCAAACACATAATATTCATATTCATTTACTAACATAACTTTTAACCCTTAGAGTTTTATACTTAGCATTAGGGTTCCCAAATTAGGGCTTTGAAATTCTCGATTAGGGTTTAGAATTCCCAAAAATGAAATTAAGGTTTCTAACCAACGTTAGGGTTTCTTAACTGAACATTGATGTTCTTATCATAACATTAGGATTTGTCCATCTTACACTTATCTAATTCATACTTGACCCTTAACCACATACTGATCACACATATAATCACAATACACAATACCACATAAATCCTTCACAAAAATTTTAAATCCGTACCTATTTCCAGTCTAGGTCTTATTATTCAACTTTTATTCAATCATTTAAGATTTTATTATTCGTCTAAATTCTCGGGTTGTCACATTCACCCCTTCTTTTAAAATTTTGTCCCCTTAATTGTAGCCTACTACACTCTACTCCTTCCATTCACCAAAACTAGGTTTTCAATATAACCTTTATTCAATCATGTCAGATTTTACTCGTACGCAACGAGTTCATACTATTTCATACCCACCATCACATACTACCCAACTACTCTCTAGGAGTTTACACTTCCTCTAATCATTCAGGAGTTTTCATAATTATTCAATAATTATGAAGAATAATAAATAACTTTTAAAGGTTTTAACAGAATGTCATATGTAAACCATTTTATCTGGACACCAACTTGTGTAAATTTGATACCAATTTGCATTAACTTGACACCAACTTGTGTCAATTTGATACCAACTTGTGTCACATAATGTTGACACCAACTTGTGTAGGATACCAACTTGTATCTATTTGATACCAACTTGACATAAGATTTCGTACCAAAATAATTTGATTTGGCATAAGCTTATCAAATAATACTTTAAACATTGGTCTAGTTGAATCAAATAACTTAGACTCATACCAATAATTCCAATTTTAATCGAAACATGGATGGCCAAACCCCATTGGCAATAATTTATCTTTAAAATTCTGAAAATAATTTTATGGCGTCATGATACCGTATTGTATTTACAGCCAGTTTGAGGATTCTGTCATTGTGTGACTTTGTCATAATACATCATACTGTAGTGGGCTGAAGATCTTTCAATCATATCCAACACTAAGTAATTCTGCATTTATAACTTCATTCATTTTTATCATCTTTACACCAGGTTACATGAAGCATTAATGATATAAAATACATTTTGATATTTTTAAATCATTTTTGTCTAGCTGAAGCAATTAGCATAGACTATTCTTTAAATAGTTTAAAACCATTGAAAATCAGTTTTAGTGTTATCATACCTCAATAGGTAACGATGTGTCAGGGTCCCGAAGTCCACACATACACACTGGTCACCATGTGTTGAGAATAAAAAAATTAATTTTTTTAAAGGCATATCACTGCGAATTTAGCTTGACGTCCAAAAATTTTGAAATCTAGCATAGCTAGAAGATTTAGAATACCTATGCTTCCACCATCAACTCCACTTTCTATAATGATCCATTGCTTAATAAGTCTATCTATTCCTATCATCCACAATTCTTCATTCATAACTTATTTATACCCCAGTTCATCAAACTTACCACACATTATGAGTTCAGGAACTTTCCACAATAATATGTGTTTAAGAACTTATTCCAGTAATACGTAGTTCAAGAAATAATCAGGAACTGTCCATACGCTTAGGGGTTCAAACCATACGATTATAAGTCATGAACTTACCATAAATATGAGTTTTAAGAACTCGCCTCTAATCTTATATTCTCTACCTATCTGTTATACACATGAGAAAAGAATCACATTCTCAACATGTATATAGCAAATAGCGCGACACAAATATTTCAATGATTATCAGTGTAAGAAACTAAGTGGTTGTTATACCAAGTACAATTCCCCTCCCATACAAAGAATAATACAACTTAGCTGCTAACATGAGTCCTCAATTGAAATCCCACATAATTCTAGCCGTCCCTTACTCTATACGAATTTTGTTTAATCTATATCGCATTATCCATAACTCTTTTCTGAGTTTGCATAGTACCAATTCATAATACAATTTACCTACAACAATTTTACTATAAATTTTTCAATCATTTGATTGATCCTCCTCCCTGCTACGACCTTATCAGATCACGTGGTGATCTCATATTATAATCGTATTGTATTACGATTCTTTTCTATGTTATGATCGTTTTGTTTTACGGTCTCGTTTCCATGTATACTTTTAGTCTTTTAGACTCTATCTATTCATTACTACTATTCATCTTTATTATCAGAGTTAGTTAACTCCGTATCTTTATTACTTGTCAAGATTATTCTTTGAATCTTATTGACGTACTACCTCTATTTGAGTTAGCCTTTATCCTTATCCATGCGGTTATAGCATAAGATAACCCTATCTAAAGTTTATAACCTACAGCTTTGATACCAACTGTGACGTCCCCAAATCTGGGCATTAATCACCACGAACCTGGTACACCAATTCTATAACTATTACGGAAGATATAAACATAAATTGTTTATATAGTAACCTTTACACATAATCCCCAAGGTCGATAACCTTAACTTAATACCTGAATTCAAAATCCTAATCGACATACAATGTCATTATCATACAATACTATTACAAGATTTAGTTACACAATAATCCAATGCTGGAATTGTCTTTGACTTTGCCTGTATCTAACATTTTGTCTTAATCTAAAATGTTAATCATGATATAGCAAGGGTGAGCAGCAAGTTTGCCCAGCAAGTTTAAGTTCAAAGAAAGATATATCATGATTGAAAGAATGAATAATAAGCTGACAGACTTTCAACCATATAATTATTATGAAAGAATATGAATCAATTTCCATAACTGAATAACCGAGATAATAATGATGAATGGCCAACAGTGAATATGAACAAATTTAATTGAACCAAATGATAATGAAGGTGATCAACCTTTCATACTTGATGAGCATATACAACATGCACAACGTGCAAATCAAAAATTCATAGATGTGGTTTAATCAACAATAATTATCCACAAGCATGCATTAAAATAACAACTCGAGTTTGAGTTAGAAAACTTACTTAATTAAAAGTATAGTTCGAGAAACTTGCCTGTACCGTCGATTACTGTTATGCAATCTATTTTTAGCTTCAGTTGAAAGACCTATTATTGCTAATATCGATCTCTCAATTAGAATAATATCATCACATACACTATGGTTAATTACAGTCATCATACAACTTCAACACTTATCACATAATCAAATATTAGATTACTCCTTAAAACGTCATTATTATTATCGTCATTTGATAATTCTTTAATCACTATATCATATACATTGTGATTTAACACTTTAATCTTATATATTATAAGTTCTTCTTTAAAATCTAATAAGTCAAATACTAATCTAACAACCTAGATTATCCAAGCATACCAATCTAGTAACCCAGATTGCAATCCAGCAAACTGGATTCCAAATCCAGCAACCAGATGGCCAATCCAGCAAACTAAATTGCAATCCAGCAAATTAGATTACAATTTCAACAACTAGATTGCAATCCAGCAAACTGGATTCCGCAGGTTTTTAATTTAGTAAACTGCTTTCCAATCCAGCAAACTAGATTCAATAGTTTTTCAATCCAGCAAGCTGGATTCAATAATCTTTTCACGAAAATACCAAATCAACTTATTATTTTTCTATCCTTTGACCAAACATATATACCTATATTTTATACACAAAAAGAATTTTTCAACTTTCTTTAGTATTTTAAAAAAAATCATTTTTAGTTCGTAGCTTGAGAAATTATATCGATCATGCTCAATTCTAGAAATTTTCATCTCTTGAAATAATCTTATACGGGTTAACGTGAACCTCCCGTTTAAATTTCGTGGCCATCGGAGTTATAGAACTCCGGTTATAGCCATTTTTGTCAAAAAATCCCAAAAATTAAAATGGTCATAACTTGGTCATTTTAAGTCGGAATGAGCTCATTTTTTGACAGGAGCTACTTTATATCATATTTTTTTGTGTCCCAAAAGGCCAGAATTTATTACATTAATTAAGTTATTGAAACAACCCTTACAAATTCTCGAACAGTAGGTTTTTCAAAAATTCCACTTTTGCCTACTTTGGCAAAAACAGTTCATACAGAAATCTATAACTCCTTTTTCAGTGATTCCACTTGAAAATATTAGAAAACTCATCATATTATCACCTCAAAGTTTTCTAGAATTTTTGAATGTCAGACAAATGACGAAACTACCCCTAGCAATGACTGAAACAAAATAGTATGTTTTTTAAAAAAAAAACAAAACTGTTTTGGCTAAAACAACCACTACGGATTGTGTACTCACCATTTTTTAGTGCTACCACTTGGGTTTAGTATTTTACTTATATATCTAGTACCCCCTTTTGACGGATCGCAAAACAAAGTTGTAGATCTCAAGTTATAAGCTTACAAAGTAGTAAAGAAAAATTAAGATTTTTTAGCTTTCAAAACATATCTTTCATTTCCTTACTTTAGATCTAACTTTTGATACACAAAAGGGTTAGAACTAAATATAAAACACTTATTAACATGTAAATCTAGATTTTTAAAGATTTGAATCATAGATTCAAGTTTTGATTGAGAATAATTAAAATAAAATTACATAATCTAGTTAGATTTATACATTTGCTTAATTTTCTTTCTCCTTCTTCTTCTTCCTAAGTTTGATTATGGAGCTTTAATGGCTTACAAAACTCTCTCTCTTTTCCCTCTAGGGGCTGCCAAATCTCTCCTCTCTCTCTTGGTCTTGATTTGTTTTGCCAAGTAATGAAATGATATGAGAGAGAAATGAATGGTTGTTATTGGTTTGGTCATTGGATATTTTTATTTTGTTAATAGATATAAATTGCATATATCTATTATATCTCCCAACATCTTATCTCCTTCTCTCCCTCCTTAATTATTACCATATTACATACTAAACTAACTAATTGTTGTGGCTTCATAAAAGAAATGACACCTAGCTTATTGTGGGTGAATATCTTTTGACACATGTGAGGTTGGAAAATGATGACATGCTTCCCTTCTTCCTTCCCTCACATTGTCGACCAAGTGGCTCATTTCCTTCCATGTTTTGCTTTGTTTTTTTATTTCTTATTTAGTATGACAAATGTCTAAAATACCCCCTTTTCAATTCGGCTAAGAGATTGGGCTTTAATTAAATTCTTTTGGGTTTCTAAATTAATTTTTTGGGCCATGAAATTTACATAGTTCAATACTTTTATTTTTATCACACCCTAATCATTTAATTAGGGTTTTCATTTACTCAATTATAATTTAAATCCTTACTTACATACACTTAATTTCTTAACCCAATTAGACTTGCTATAATTAGGTTATAAAATTAATTAATTGAGATGTATGAAATAAATCTCTTAAAATTAGAATATATTTTAAATACTATTATTCTCCCATACCATAACCCTTAAGTTATTCAATTTTTTATTCCTAATATATAATTAGGTTAGCTTACTTTCTTTTATTTATTTATATAACAAACAAATAAAAAACACATAATGTTCATATTCATTTACTCACATAACTTTTAACCCTTAGAGTTTTATACTTAGCATTAGGGTTCCCAAATTAGGGTTTTGAAATTCCCGATTAGGGTTTAGAATTTCTAGAAATGAAATTAAGGTTTCTAACCAATCGTTAGGGTTTCTTAACTGAACATTGATGTTCTTATCATAACATTAGTGTTTGCCCATGTTAGACTTATCTGATTCATACTTGACCCTTAACCACATACTGAACACACATATAATCATAATACATGTAACGACCCCAAATATAATTTTAAATCTCAACTTCGGTCGTTAACCATACATTAAATCTCTAATTTTACATCATTATTCGATATTAAAAACACTAAAATAGCGGAATATTTAAAACGTTTATACATTTCCTTCTTTCTTGCCCTGAATCGCAACATTTACACTACATCTCTTTGATTGAATCTTATATCATGAATCGTTACAACAAAATGACTATACAAAGTCTTACATCATAACTAAATATCCATATACATTAGATAGCTCAACTTACAATTTAACAACACTGTAACGTTCAAAATATGAAATACATTTCTCATAAAACATAAGTAATCTTCGTGAATATAGATCTCTATAACTCACTTATCACATATCTTTACCTTAAAATCTTGACCTACAAAAGTGGTTATTTGCAAGAGTGAGCTCGACAGCCCATCAAAGTTTAACAGTTTTCATGCATCATATAACACATAATAACATGCTCGATATACATCTCATTAAAGTAACATGGCATACATGCTTCTAATTCACATAGCAAATATAAAGATTGAGTTCCTTACTCAATCATCATTACTTAGCCAAAACAATGCAGTCATATATTGACTTTAACATTTCATGATTCAACATGCATAACATATCATGCAATTTAAAATAATTCATCAAGTCCACGTAGAAAATAGGAACCGAAAGACTTGTCTTGATCGTTGTTTACCAATAACAGTTTAACAACTTACAGTTATCTGCACTTCACGTGCCCTACACAATTATATAATCATACACATCAATAATTAGTCACATAACAACACATAGTAATTTGTAATGTAAGCTCTACTCCACATCTCATAATCTTTCCTATTAATTAGAACACAATGTTCAATTAGATTGTGTAAACTTTAGACTTATAACTCACTATATTTCTTCTTAGTCAAACTCGAAGTTCATTCAAGTACTTAATTCTTGCTAAGACTACTTATTAGTTTTAAATTAAACCCATTTCATATCCTATAATATTCATTTCAATTGAATTGAAACACTTTTTCAGTTCGTTAACACTTGGCACGATGTTTCGACGTTCATTCGTCACACGCCCGATTTGCTTCTCTTGTGTATGCTTACTATGCTTCAATAACTTATCTAATACATCATTTATTAATGTTAAGCAACATTATATTTACTAACATTCAAGTTTTATAACTTAGAACATCATCTTTTATGGTCAGGAGCACTATACATGCATATGTGCATGCCCGACGCCTTTCGATTGCCCCCGAAAACATAATAGTCCTAAAGATGACCATTTTGACTACAGTTACGGACCTCAAATTAAAAAACTTAAAGCATGAAAGTTGTAGGTCTACTCGTCCTCGTTCCGGATCATTATGAATCATCTCAATCGGAGTTTGTATGAGAAAGTTATGGATATTTTGCTACAGGAGGTCAAAACTATCCGAGTCAGACTACAAATCGGGCGCTGGGGCGCGACGACTAAGCCAACTAGGGGCGCTGGGGGGCGAGATTGGCGCTGGGGCGAGAATATCAGCGTTGGGGGGCGAACTTCTGGTGCTGGGGCGCGAATTTTGGCGCCGGGGCGCGATTTTTGGCGCTGGGGCTCAAATTTTGGCGCTGGGGCGCCGAAACTTGCGGAACCCAATCACGAAGAACAGAACAAAGCTA
Organism: Panax notoginseng; assembly: GCA_016801055.1. Lineage (NCBI taxonomy): Eukaryota > Viridiplantae > Streptophyta > Magnoliopsida > Apiales > Araliaceae > Panax > Panax notoginseng. The sequence continues at coordinate 78,541,348 of CM029014.1, forward strand.
CTGTCTTTATTTTTAACAGTAATTAACCCCAATTAACATGTATATCTTCACGTAATTTACACATAAACGCTAACAATCATTCATATACTAGTTACTAACCACTAAACAACGATTTCAGAAAACTTAATTCTTTGAAAACACTATTTTAAAACCAAAACTCCATAGTTGATATATTTTAACACAGTAAACACTGTAAATTCTAATAACAACCAATTTGTTTATTTTAACTACAATTCTCTAAAATTTGTAACAAATGAATTAACATAATCATAGTTTAATCTCTCAATTAGTATAATCTAATTTTATTATCATACAAAATTTAGCCATCACTATTCATATCTTTACGGTAAAACTATTTCCTTCTTGTAACCGTAAATTAGCATACAATCTTATCTATAAATTAAGCATACAATCATATATATACATATATACATGCTAGTTATTACCAAAACACATGATTTAGTAAAGCATAGTTTATAGACAATTTTTGTAAAGAACTTTATATTACAATCAAATTCACATATACATAGAGACTTTAGGCACAATTACGTAAAACATATATACGTATAAAGGTTATGCCACATACCTTCTAATTGCTCAGTAATCCTTGCTAACACCACTGAAATTGTTTGAAAACCTCATGTACACACTCACAATTTCTCTGATAATTCTCTCCCAAAATTTTCTGACCAAAATCTCTTCTCTGCAAACCTTTCTCTTTTATTCTCTTTTCTTAGACTTACGTTAAGTCCAAATGCAGTTTACGTAAAAATCAAAGCCAACCACGAATTACAAATGTCTAAAAAATCGACGTTACTAATAACCTTATTAATTCAGCCGTTACCAAAAATTATTATATATATTTATATATATTTTTTTAATTTATATTATTAATAAATCACATTTAAAAAGTCCAAAAGCCATAGGGTTTTGTTTGGCAAAATAAATTAAAACTACTTTAATTTATTTTAATAATCACTTATAATATAGTTATTTATCATACTTCTAATTAATTAAGTTTTTATACTTAATTTAATTAATTCTAATAACAATTCATTGCATGATATAATAATTTATTTAATCATTATAAACTCTCTAACTTAATTATTGAATTAAATTAGATTACTATTTCAAAATAATTACTTTCCTTAACTCATTAATTATTTATTAAACAAATAAATAATCAAATCACATCAAATCAATTAAACAAATACTTATTCAACGATAAATACATCCATTAAATATTTATATAATTTAATAAATATTTAAATATTATAATCAAAAATCTGGATTGTTACATCATTCCCTCCTTATAAGGATTCTGTCTTCAGAATCACAACTCAAACCACTCATTCGTTACAATCTTCCCTACTTACAAAGATTCTGTCCCCAGAGTCGAAGACAAATTAAACTAATGACTTAGAGTAATCTTTCATCATTTTATCTAAATATAGGTTTTATATTTTCTACTACATTCATTACCTTAACAAATTCTAGGTTTCATTTCATAACTTTCACTTGAACTCAATTATATTCTGAGTATTATACATCTTTTAACCCATTCATTTCCTTTTCTAAGGATCGTTATCATCAACACTAGGTTTCATTTCATAACTTTCACTTGAACTCAATTATATTCTGAGTATTATTCATCTTTTAACCCATTCATTTCTTTTTCTAAGGATCGTTATCATCAACACACGGGATATTACATTCACCCTTTCTTCTAAGAATTTCGTCCTCGAAATTTTATTTATTAATCTTTATTCATTCAATCTATCAAAGTAGAATTTTACGTCACTACTTCATTCATTCATTGGCTTCTATAACCACTTTCTTTCCACAAACATCATTCTACAATTATTAAACTTTTCTATTAAAAGTTTCACATTATTCTTTGATAACTCACATCCTTCTCACTTCAAAATCTTTTTTCTCACTTATTCAACATATTCATCATTCAGTGTCGTATTCTATGACTCATTTCTTTCTAAGGAATATCATCCTTACCACATTCACCTTTTAGAATATCAAGAATCTTCCACAATTGCTCAATAATTGGGAAGCGATATGAATAACAGGAATTTAAAAGATTCCAAATCATGCTGAGGGTCATAAGACCACGAACTATGTCCACAGTTGCAAGTAATCTTTCAACTTCAACTTTAACAGTCATAAGACTATAATGACCCCCGTACTTAGGGTGTTAAGCCCTTCGTACGATGTATTGTGCACAAATATTTAAACGCTATGCGTATGTCCATAGTTATAAGTAATCTTTCAGCTTAAACTTTAACAGTCATAAGACTATAGGGACTCCTCATAGTTAGGGTGATCAGCCCTTCGTACAATGTATTTTGCACAAACATCTCAACGCCTCCGCGTAATCCCCTATAAAAGGGTTGTTCATCTCAGCTTTTCAACATCTGAATCCGCACTAAAACAATTTGGTTTGGCATAACTTCTCAAGAAACGCATGCATTTCATGAACATCTTTCAATATTTGTCTAGCTGAATCAAATAGCATAGACCTCTACAACAATTCGAACATCAATCGAAATATACATATACATACATACATATGTATTCTCATATCTTAAAGAAATCTTAAAAATCTTTTTATGACGTCATGATACCGCACTGTATTTACAGTCCGTTGAAGATTCCGTCATTTGGTGATTTTATCATACTACATCATACCATAGTGGGCTGACGATCCTTAGATCACATCCAACACTAGGTAATACTGCATTGATGACTCTATCGTTTTTATCATCTTTGCACCAGGTTACATGATGCATTAATGATATAAAATACATTTTGATATATTGCAAATCATTTTTTGTCTAGCTGAAGCAATTAGCATAGACATACAAATAATAGTATTGTTGTTAAAACTCATTGGTTCCATCATTTGATCCAATATTTTTCAAGAAAATAAAAGTGTAAACATCAGCACGAAGTCAATAAATTTCGAAAGTCTAGCATAACTAGTAGATTTAGAATACCTATGCTTCCACCATCAACTCCACTTTTTATAATGATCCATTGCTTAATAGGTCTATCTATTCCTATCATCCTCAATACTCCATTCACACTTAATTATACCCTAGTTCATCAATCTTACCACACGTTATGAGTTCAGAAACTTGCCACAATCATATGAGTTTAAGAACTTATCCTAGTCAGACCATAGGCGTCCATTCGCTGAGGGGTTCAAAAACATACCATATAATTATGAGTCATGAACCTACCATAAATTTGAGTTTTAAGAACTCGCACTTAACCTTATAATATTCTCTAACTATACTCTACCTATCTGTTATACATATGAGAAAAGAATCACATTCTCAACAGGCATATAGCAAATAGCGCGACATAAACATTCCAATGATTATCAATGTGATAAACTGAGTGCAAGCACAAAACCCTCGCCCATACAAAGGTTTGTATATCTCAGCCATCACATGAGTTCTCAAATGAAATCCCACCTAACTCTATCTTTCTTTTAACTTGCTCTTTGCTCGATACGAATTCCTCATGTCACATCATCTATAACTCCTCATGAGTTATCTCGTACTATTTCATAGTACACCATCTTCATAGCATTAAGCTATAATTATTCAAACATTACATATCATCTTTCAGATCACTTAAACAGACCACGCGTGATCTTATTCTATAATCGTCTCCCTTAAAATTCTTTTCTTAACTCGTGATCGTTTTTTTTTACGATCCTCATTCTTTCCTCTCTTTTTTTCATCATTTATGATATTATTCGTTATCTTGGCTATTGGAGTTAGGAAACTACCATTTCTTATCTTTATATCTCTTCAAGATTCTTCTTTGAATCTTCTTATTTATAAAAATAATTCTTTCTTTAAGAATTTCTAACTTCATTTATATAGCTCAATATTTAATTCGAGTTCTACACTTTAATCATACGTGTCCATTTCTACACTTGGTACACATCGAGTCTCTAACAGTTTCAATATGGTACGCTGAGTGGTTTCCCACAAACAACCAACAAACTAGGTTTCGAGTTGCTAGTTCGTATATACCTCCGCTCTATGAAGGAATCGTTTAGCCTAGATACCATACATCAACTACTAAAGAGTACAATTGCACCATACTTGAATATAACTCTCTATTCTATTCTTAACTTCTTTATCACTCTTCTTATAGACACTGTCTATTTATTATCACATTACATCCTTATTATTGGAGTTGGGTAACCCCACATTCATATTCCTTACAACTCTGCGAGATTCTTATTTGAATCCTTTCACTTAAGTTTAAATCCTTTCTTTATAAATTTCTTAAATTACTTCTTATTGATCAAACTCTATCTGAGTTTATTCTTTCATTATCTTCACATTCCTTCTCTAAGGTTATAGCCTACGGTACTCCTACCTAAGGTTTATAACCTACAGCTCTGATACCAACTGTAACGACCCCAAAATCCATACAATTTAAAATCTCAACTTCGGTCGTTAACCATAAATTAAATCTCTAATTTTACATCATTATTCGATATTAAAAACACTAAAATAGCGGAATATTTAAAACGTTTATACATTTCCTTTTTTTTGCCCTGAATCGCAACCTTTACATTATATCTCTTTGATTCAATCTTATATCATGAATCGTTACAACAAAATGACTATACAAAGTCATACATCATAACTAAATATCCATATACATTGGATAGCTCAACTTACAATTTAACAACACTGCAACGTTCAAAATATGAAATACATTTCTCATAAAACATAAGTAATCTTCGTGAATATAGATCTCTATAACTCACTTAGCACATATCTTTACCTTAAAATCTTGACTTGGAAAAGTGGTTATTTGCAAGAGTGAGCTCGACAGCCCAGCAAAGTCTAACAGTTTTCATGCATCACATAACACATAATAACATGCTCGATATACATCTCATTAAAGTAACATGTCATACATGCTTTTAATTCACATAGCAAATATAAAGATTGAGTTCCTTACTCAATCATCATTACTTAGCCAAAACAATGCAGTCATATATTGACTTTAACATTTCATGATTCAACATGCATAACATATCATGCAATTTAAAACAGTTCATCAAGTCCACGTAGAAAATAGGAACCGAAAGACTTGCCTTGATCGTTGTTTACCAATAACAGTTTAACAGCTTACAGTTATCTGCACTTCACGTGCCCTACACAATTATATAATCATACACATCAACAATTAGTCACATAACAACACATAGTAATTTATAATGTAAACTCTACTCCACATCTCATAATCTTTCCTATTAATTAGCACACAATGTTCAATTAGATTGTGTAAACTTTAGACTTATAACTCACTATATTTCTTCTTAGTCAAACTCGAAGTTCATTCAAGTGCTTAATTCTTGCTAAGACTACTTATTGGTTTTAGATTAAACCCATTTCATATCCTATAATATTTATTTTAATTGAATTGAAACACTTTTTAAGTTCGTTAACACTTGGCACGACGTTTCGACGTTCATTCGTCACACGTCCGATTTGCTTCTCTTGTGTATGCTTACTATGCTTCAATAACTTATCTAATATATCATTTATTAATGTTAAGCATCATTATATTTACAAACATTCAGGTTTTATAACTTAGAATATCATCTTTTATGGTCAGGAGAACTACACATGCATATGTGCATGCCCGACGCCCTCCGATTGCCCCCGAAAACACAATAGTCCTAAAGATGACCATTTTGACTACTGTTACGCACCTCAAATTAAAAAACTTAAAGCATGAAAGTTGTAGGTCTACTCGTCCTCATTCTGGATCATCTTGAATTATCTCAATCGGAGTTCGTATGAGAAAGTTATGGACATTTTGCTACAGGAGGTCAAAATTATCCGAGTCAGACTACAAATCTGGCGCTGGGGTGCAAGGACTAAGCCAACTAGTGGCGCTGGGGCGCAAGGACTAAGCCACATACCTTCTAATTGCTCAGTAATCCTTGCTAACACCATTGGAATTGTTTGAAAACCTCATGTACACACTCACAATTTCTCTGATAATTCTCTCCCAAAACTTTCTGACCAAAATCTCTTCTCTGCAAACCTTTCTCTTTTATTCTCTTTTCTTAGACTTACGTTAAGTCCAAATGCAGTTTACGTAAAAATCAAAGCCAACCACGATTTACAAACGTCTAAAAAACCGACGTTAGTAATAACCTTATTAATTCAGCTGTTACCAAAAATTATTATATATATTTATATTTTTTTTAATTTATATTATTAATAAATCACATTTAAAAAGTCCAAAAGCCATAGGGCTTTGTTTGGCAAAATAAATTAAAACTACTTTAATTTATTTTAATAATCACTTATAATATAGTTATTTATCACACTTCTAATTAATTAAGTTTTCATACTTAATTTAATTAATTCTAATAACAATTCATTGCATAATATAATAATTTATTTAATCATTATAAACTCTCTAACTTAATTATTGAATTAAGTTAGATTACTATTTCAAAATAATTACTTTCCTTAACTCATTAATTATTTATTAAACAAATAAATAATCAAATCACATCAAATCAATTAAACAAATACTTATTCAACGATAAATACATCCGTTAAATATTTATATAATTTAATAAATATTTAAATATTATAGTTAAAAATCTAGATTGTTACAATACACAATACCACATTAGTCCTTCATAAAATTTTTAAATCCATACCTATTTCCAGTCTAGGTCTTATTATTCAACCTTTATTCATTCATTTAAGATTTTATTAATCGTCTAAATTCTCGGTTTGTCACACTAACACAGAGCCTCAGAAAGTTAACATCAGAGATATCAAAGTATCTTAGCATTTAATGCCCCAATGGATACTTCTTCACGAGAAGATTTTAGAGAAGTATAAAAGACAGCTTTATTTAAACAAAGAAGATGATGATGTTGTAACATCCCAGAATTTTTAATTATAATATTAAATATTTATTGAGTTATATAAATATTTGTTTAATTGATTTGATTTTATTTGGTTAATTATTTGTTAAATAAATAATTAATGGGTTAAAAAAATTATTATTATATTGATATTTCGATTTGATTGTTAATTATTTGTATGGAGTTATGTGATTAAATAATTTATTTAATAAATTGTTATTTGAATGAATTAATTAAATATGAAAGCTTGATTAAATATAGTGTGACAAATAACAATATTATAAGGAGTATTAAAATAAATTAAAGTAATTTTAATCTAGTTTTACCCAAACAATGCTTACGGATATAAACTCTTTAATTTTAAATGATTTGCCAAACAAAGCCCTATGACTTTTGGATTTCTTTTGAATTTTGAATTATAAATTATTTAAACAAAATATAAATAATATATATATATATATATATATATATATATATATATATATATATATATAATTTTAGTAACTGATAATTTATTAAGGGCAATTAGTATAATGTTAGTTTTTACGTTTGAAAGGTGAGCGTTAGTTTTAGTTTAACATTACGTATAATTTATATGGTCTAAGCCTAAGCCTAAGAAAAACTATAGAGAAAAAGAAAAGAAAAGTTTTTGAGAGAATTGCTTGAGAGAGAACGTGAGCATATTCCAGTGATCTTAGCAAGAATTACACGCTAATTGAAGGTATGTTTGCATAACCTTTGGGTGTGTGTGTGTGTGTGTGTGTGTGTGTGTGTGTGTGTGTGTATATATATATATATATATATATATATATATATGAGTTTTACGACAATAATTTGCATACTCTGTGAATTTTATATGTTTAGAATTGTTGCTATAGAATTCAATTATGATGATTATAATACTGAGTACTTATAGTTGTATATGTTAATCATGATTGGAGTGGTGTTTAAGCAATAATTGTTTGCTAATCTCGGTTAACAGTAGAAAAAATATCTACAGTGTATGTTTTATGCATATTTTCTCATATGGCTTATGTAAGTACTAAATTTAGTGGTTAATTTGTATGCTAAGTTATGAATTGAAGCTTGTTTATGCTAGTTCATTAAGAAACGAAGGAAATGTAATTTGAATGAAGTAATTTGGACAAGAATTGAAATCACAGTGTTCATTTTTGTGAAAAAACTCAAAAAAAATGGAATTTTGTATGAAAATATGAAATTTGAGAAATTAAAATAGTTCTAGTTGTTGTTAAATTATTCTAATTGATGGAATATGTTAGCAATCATGTTTATAATAGTGTTATATTTATTTAATATGTTAATTTCACTATTTGGTGGGTGAAATTCGTGTTAGTTGGGCTAAAAACGGCTACTGTTCATGCCGTGCCTGCCTTTGTCTGTGCACCAGCGCAGCTGCACTGGTGCCAAGGCTAAAAACTGCGCAGCTATGCTATGAGTGGCGCAGCTGCGCCACGCACTGATCTGAGGTAGAGCTGTCTGCTGCTGTTACAGAGTTTGGGAAACCTTACCACTTGGTCTAAGGTTATGATTAAGCGTCATACATGTAGTAAGAAGGTTAAAACAGAACTATGATATTTAATTGATAAATTCAAAGTTTGAATGATTAGTAATTGATGAACGCAGTATATTAGAACTTAGTGAGCATGAAGAATAGTAAACATGTGTTGTGAAGGTTAACACTTGTAATTTTTGATATTTGCATAATATTTTAAGACTTGTGCTAAAATAATAAGTCTAACTAGAGATACGTGTTATGTTGGAACGTGGATGTTAGTATATCTAATAGATGATAGTTCTAAACCTATATGTAGGTGAACGTGAGTTTAATATTATAGCTTACACTCGAGGCAAGTTTCTAAACTTATCTTTTTACATTGAGCAAGTTCTTTAATTCTACTTTCACAATTGTGCAAGTTTATTCTTACTATTGAGCAAGTTCTTGTATCTAGTTGCTTATGATTTCTAAATCCAATTTTGATATTGAACAAGTTATTCTTGTCTTTAACTTGTTAACTAGCATGCAAGTTTACATATTCTGATATACTAATGTTGAACAAGTTTTATCGTTTAAATTACTATTTGTTATGCATGCTTAGTACTCAATTCTAAATAAGCTTGGCTTAATATTGTTCAAGCAAGGCACGCTATGATTTTTCAATGTTGATGCTATTAATTTATTCCTAAAGCATGATCTAATTTACAATGTCGATTCAGTTATGATTATTCCATAGCATGACGTTATCAATGTTGTATTTAACTAATCCTTAGATGATGACCATTGAATTCTAAATTACCCTTGAAGTGTATCCAAACCAAACTTACTTTGGTGCAGACTTGTACTCTAAATACTGAGATGAACAACCCTATTATTAGGGGATAATTTACGCTTAGCATTGAAATGTTTGTGCACAATACATTGTATGAAGGGCTGATCCCCCTAAGTACGAGGAGTCCTTATAGTCTTATGACTGTTAAAGTTGAAGTTGAAAGATTACTTACAACTGTGGACATAGTTCGTGGTCTTATGACCCTCAGATATATAGTCCATATTTTGATTCCTGTCTTTGGTTATTATTGATAGAGTATTATTCAGTTTTGATGAGCCTATTCATTGGCAGTTATCATTATCTTGTTGATTCATTGTTATATCTAGTGAGCATTTGTTTTGCTCACTCTTGCATAAATATAATTTTTGCAGCTAAAGTTGAGAAGGTAAATGAGCCTACAACTAGCAAAGGAAAGGGAAAAATATACAAGTGATGAAGACTTGTAATTTCATTTAATGTTATAATGACAGACTTTTAAATTAATGATTTGATGTAATAATTTTATTTCCGCACTTATATGATGTTTAAGGTTAGACAACCTGGGAAGATTTTTTTTTTAATGATGTATCCCTTTAAAGGGAGGATTTATGGTTTAAATATTATTTTATTTTTGGGTAGATAATATGAATGAATGGAAAGTGAACACCAAGTCATGTGGGAATGAAGTACCTAGATTTGGGAGTGTCACAAGTTGGTATCAGAGCTTTAGGTTATGAACCTTAGGTGGGGAAAAGCCTTAGGAAGTAACCTTTGAAAAGATAGTGGTGATAAACTCTTATCGAGTTTTAGGAAGGAAATAATAAAACACTTATGTGCTTATATGATTACAACTTATGTGCTTGTGAGTGTCGAATAGTAGTGATTAGCAATTAAAACTTAAAATTTTGTTGTCAGGATGACAAATGTCAAAGAATCCAGTCTTGCTAGGGAAGAAGGACTTCAGATGTCTAGAAAGGAGAAGTCTCGAGATATTCAGGTGGTGTGGGAACAACTACTGCCATGGGAAGAAATCTCGTTGGTCACAATGGTTGAAGATGAGGATGATGAGGTAGAAACGGATGAGGAGGATCCCGTTGAGCTGCCGCAGGCGAATGAGGATGACGAGGACGAGGAGGAAGAGATTCCACTAAACTCGATAGCTGCTCGTATGTACGATGAAGTCTACGACCGCAATGTGGAGCTTCAGGATACCGTCGAGGAGTTGCAAGAGATAGTAGCTGAGCAACAGACCTCGATGGCACAGAAGGGCGATGAGATTCAGGATCGAGATGAACGTTTGAACAATGTCGAAGAGAAGCTGGTTCACACCGAAGAAGAGAATGAACGAATGACAGCGAAGATTACATAACTGAAGAACAAGTTGAGGGAGGAATCGCCTTAGAGGGCAAGAGCCGAAGATACGTACGAGGAAGCTTATCAACGAGTCGGGATAGCAGGAAGAGACGCACAAGCAAAGAGGATGAAGATGGAGGAAATGAATAACTAATGAGTGAGTTTTATACTCAGAATTGAGTGCGTTTGAGCTTAATCTTTTGGATGTTTTTAAGTGTTTGCGTCTATTCATTCATGTTTTACGTTATTTTGTAGGAATTGGGACAAAAGTTACTTGGATCGACGTTTGGGGTGGCTAGATTCGTGTTTTCGGCTTGCCATTTACACAATAGTCACTTCAGAGCCCATTTGAGTAATGCTCCTAACCTTATTTCGAAAAACTTAAAGAATGAAAGTTGTAGATCTATGTCTCCTCTTTCCGGAACATCTTGAATCATCAAAATCAGAGTTCAGACGAAGAAGTTATGGCCATTTTCTCAAAGGACGTCGGAGCAGAAAATGTCAGAACATGTGCCAGCGCCGGGGCTCCCATTTTAGGCCTATGCCCAGTGCCGGAGAGCGGGGGAGCAGGGTTGCAGTGCCGTGCCCAGCGCTGGGGCGCTGGGGATGAGTTTGGTCAGGCTTGGATGGGTTTTGGGGCGAATTTTGACACCTTTTTGACTCCAAATTGGATTGGGTTTGTTCCTAAGCTAAAAATTGGACTCGTAACCTATAAATACATGATGCAAGGCATAAAATAAGGGGAGATTACATAGGTTAGATTAGAGATACACTCCATTAGATTAGACATTAACCCTAATTCTAATTAGTTTTAGAGATTGAAGCAACTTGGAGATCATTGAAGATCAAGAGCAGGAGCAAGAGGGGAGCATCAGATTTGCTGACAACAGATTCTATTCTTTTCTCTTATCATACTTTTATCTTTTAATGTCTATTCAGTTGTGGATTCTTGGTTTCAATTCATTAATTATGAACTAACTCTTTTATTAAGATTACAATTGAACCTTTTATGTCTATGGATTAATTATTTGATTTATTCCAATTATTTATGTCAAGGTGAATTGTTTATCTTGTCTTGCACTTGTTGATTAATTATCTGATCAGTAATTACCTTGTTACTCTAGAAGGAATTGAAAGAGGAATTCTAGGGTTAGAAGTGGGCATGATAACATGTGACTTAGTTATTTGCATGGTGAATAATTAAGTTTGTGAATTGAATGGAAATATCTGTCCACCGCATGTAACACATAAGGAATTGGAATTGAAGGAGTTTAATTCAATTGTTTTTCATAGGAATATAGCAAGATTAATCTGGATTAAATAGAAGTCAATTGCTCACTTGGAAAAGGACTTTTGGCATTTGAGAATTTCTGTTAACAATTCAGTAGACATAATAATTGGGATAATTGGATAATTGATTTATAGTTCATAATTGGGGATATTGAAGTCTTAATCTTTATTTATTTGAATTAATTTTAGAGTAATCTAGTTTTAATTGATTAATTTAGTTTTCTTAATTAGAAAAATCATGATTTGAGATTGTTTAAATGAAATTAGTTTGGTTAAGAATTAGTACTTGGTGATTTTTATTAAATAATTCCTCGTGGGAACGATACTCTACTTTCACTTTATTACTTGTTGACTGTGTATACTTGCACGTATATTTTGATTGTGAAATCAATCAACAATAACGTATTCAACACCGTGATTAATCGAGCTCAAAATTGGGTCATGGGTTATCCGATTCAGTTCAAGATGCTGCAATCATATATATTAGATCGCCGAACAATTTTCCGTATTATGGAAGAAGAGCGTCATAAGGCTACGCAGTATCTTAGTAGGATATTGTAGGGAATGCACTTGATATGAGATTATTAATATGATAAATATTATGTAAATCCCAAGTGTGATGTAACCTATGGGATATGGTGATGATGTTATCCTGGAACTTTAGTGGTTCGGGAAAGTAATGTAAATAGAAGTGATGTTATTGTTATGATATTTTCAAAAAGATTATAAAGGAATAAAAGTTATTATTTTATTCAAAATGTTATGTGTTATGTGATAATCTTTTATTATGTGCAACTTAAGTATATAATACTTAAAAGATTGAATAGAATCTAATGGGTGTATCTTAACAGAAAATACCTCCAAGACGCCAACCACGACAAAGGAACCCCGAGAATAACAACAATGTTGAGGCTAATCTGGTGCAGCAATTCGTAACGCTACTGACGGGAGCATTACAGAATCAGCCACAGAATCAAGCTACGACTTTTAAGGACTTCAAGGCGGTTGGGCGACCAGAGTTTCGTGGGTCCATGAATCCGGTTGAGGCACATACCTGGATCATGGAAATAGAGAAAGTTTTCGATGTTGCTAGGGTAGAGGATAATCAGAAGACTGCTTTTACAACCTTCATGTTGAAAGCAGAGGCTAGTTATTGGTGGCAAGCCAATAAAACCCGAGGAGATCAAGGGGTAATGTCTTGGGAAAGGTTCAAGGAAATATTCTTTGAGACCTATTTCCCAGAAAGTTCAAAGAATCAAATGGAAGTACAGTTTCTAGAATTGAAACATTGCACAATGACAGTGTTGGAGTATGCAGCGAAATTCAACGAGTTGACAAGGTTTGCACCATATCAGGTGAATACAGATGAGCGCAAGGCAAGAAGGTTCGAGCAGGGACTGAAACCGTGGTTGTACAGCAGAGTCTCCCTGTTCCAGTTAAAGACGATTGTAGCAGTACTCAAAAAGGCGATTCTCACTGAGAGTGGAGGCGAAGCTGTAACAAATCACAACCAAGAGAAGAGGAAGAAGAAGAATAAGGGTGAAGTTAAAAATGGTGGAGGTAGTAACGGTGGAAATGGCAACAACAGTTTGAAGAGGAAGTGGAATGCAAATATGGGAGCTAGAAATCAATAAGGTAACCAGAAAAATAAGAAGTTCGAAGCATGTGCTACATGCGGGAAGTTTCACAAGGGTGTGTGCTTAATGGGGAAACGAATATGCTTCAACTGTGGCCAGGAGGGTCACATTGCCCCAAATTGCAATCAAACTAAGAAGAATTCTTGCTATACCTGCGGGTCGAAGGATCATTTTGCTCGCGAGTGTCCATAGAAGAAGTCTGGTGAGACAGCTGGAAGCAAAGGAAATGGTGGTGGAGGTACACTGACTATTGCTGGACCAACGTCAACAAATAAGCCTACAGCCAGAACCTTCAATATAACGGTGCAAGACGCGGTGCAATCAAAAGATGTCATGTCAGGTATTATCCCAATCAATGATATAAATGTATATGTATTATTTGATTCGGGTGCTACTTGCTCGTTTATATCTGATGAATTTGTTAAGAGGTTAGGATTGCCTAGTGAAGAATTGAATTTCCCTTTAAACATAGAAATTACGAATAGGGAAGTGATTCCTGTTAGGTTCATATACAAGAACTGTAGGGTGAATATTAAGGTGAATGTTATGACAGTAGATTTAATCCCGATAAAACTCAGAGAGTTCGATGTTATTTTAGGAATGGATTGGTTATTCAATTATAGAGAAATAATTGATTGCCAAAAGAAGTGTGTAAACCTTATGACTCTGTCAAAGGTAATTTTTCATGGTAGCAAATCACCGAGACAAACAAGGTGCTTAACGGTTATGCAGGCCAAGAAACTATTGAGTCAGGGTTGTGTAGGGTACTTAGCTTACATAGTCGATACTCAAAAGAAGGAAAGTGTGAAATTGGAGGAAATACCAGTGGTTAGGGAATTCGTATACATGTTTTTGGAAGATTTGTCGGGACTTTCGCCTGACAGAGAAATCGAGTTCGTAATTGACTTAGCGCCAGGAACCGCTCCAATATCGAAGACCCCGTACAGAATGGCTACGGTGGAGATGAAGGAACTAATGGTACAACTGCAAGAGCTTCTAGACTAGAAATATATTTAGCCTAATGTATCACCGTGGGGAGCGCCGGTATTATTCGTAAAGAAGAAGGATGGGTCAATGCGTCTTTGCATTGATTATAGGGAATTGAACAAAGTCACTATTAAAAACAAATATCTGTTGCCAAGAATAGATGACTTGTTTGATCAATTGAAGGTTGCTAGATATTTTTTGAAAATAGATTTAAGAAGTGGGTATCACCAACTGAAAGTAAGGAAGGAGGATGTACCGAAGATGGAATTTCGAACTAGGTATGGACATTACGAATTTTTTGTGATGTCTTTTGGTTTGACAAACTCCCCTGCAGCGTTCATGGATTTGATGAACAGGGTGTTTAAACCATTCTTAGACAAGTTTGTAGTGGTATTTATTGACGACATTCTGGTGTATTCCAAATCTCAAGAAGAACACGTGGAACATTTACGTTTGACGCTGGAGACACTAAGAAAAGAAAAATTGTACGCGAAGTTCTCTAAATGTGAATTTTGGCTAGAACATGTACAATTTTTGGGTCATGTGATTGATAAAGATGGGATTTCAGTGGATCCATCAAAAGTGGAAGCTGTAATCAATTGAGAATAACCAATAACACCGTCGAAGGTGAGGAGTTTCTTGGGACTGACCGGTTATTATAGAAGATTTATTCAAGATTTTTCTAAGATAGCCACTCCGCTAACAAATTTGACAAGGAAAGATGTAAAATTTATTTGGACGGAGAAGTGTGAAGAGAGTTTTCAAGATTTGAAGAAGAAGTTAAGTGTGGCACCTGTATTGTCATTACCAAATAATACGGGAAACTTTGTAGTATATAGTGATGCCTCACACAAAGGATTGGGTTGTGTACTTATGCAAAACGGCAAGGTCATTGCATATGCATCAAGGCAATTAAAAAACTACGAGAAAGGGTATCCGACTCATGATTTAGAGTTAACGGCGGTGGTGTTTGCTCTGAAAATATAGAGACATTATTTCTATGGAGAGAAGTGTGAGATATACACAGACCATAAGAGTCTGAAGTATATTTTCACACAGAAGGACCTGAACATGCGTCAAAGAAGATGGATGGAATTGATAAAAGATTACGATTATGAGATCTTTTATCATCCAGGCAAAGCGAATGTGGTTGCAGATGCTTTTAAGAAGAAAAGGTACGAAAAAATTAATGTTGTTAACCAACCAGGAAGAGCTTATTTCAGCAATGGCATGACTAGAGTTGGAAATCAAATTTCCAAAAGAAACCAATGAAAAATTATACCAGAGAGAAGCAAATCCAACTTTGGTGGACAAAGTGAAGAATGCTCAACTACAAGATGCAGAATGTGAAATGATCAAAGAGAAAGTGGGTGTGGGTAGTGATGCAAAGTAAAAGGTTAATACTGCGGGAATGCTAAGATTCGAGGGACGAATTTGGGTTCCAGCAGTACAGGATATTAGAGAAGACATCTTGACAGAAGCTCATAGCTCAAGATATTCGATTCATCCGGGAAGTACGAAGATGTATCAAGATTTGCGACCACATTTTTGGTGGCCAAATATGAAAAGAGACATTGCAGAATGCATTGCAAAGTGTTTGACATGTCAGGGAGTGAAGGCAAAGCATCAAAAACCAAGCGAATTACTTCAACCGTTAGAGATACCGGAATAGAAATGGGAGCATATCACAATGGATTTTGTGGTAGGTCTTCCAACGACTCAGAAAGGATACAATGTGATTTGGGTGATAGTGGACAGACTGACAAAATCTGCACACTTTTTGCCAATAAAGATTAGATTTAATCTTGATCAGCTGGCAAAACTGTACGTTAAAGAGATCGTGTCCAGGCATAGAGTTCCAGTGTCAATAATATTAGATAGAGATCAGAGATTCACATCAAATTTTTGGAAAAAACTACAAGAATGTATGGGAACGCAACTGAAGATGATGAGTACAACATATCATCCGCAGACTGATGGGTAAAGCGAACGAACAATACAAACGCTAGAAGATATGCTTAGGGCATGTATCATGGATTTCAAAGGAAACTGGGATGATCATCTACCATTGGTGGAATTTGCATACAACAACAGTTACCATGCAAGCATTGGCATGCCGCCATACGAGGCGTTATACGGCAGAAAGTGCATAACTCTACTGTGCTGAGATGAAGTCGGTGAATGCCAACTGTTAGGTCTCGAACTGGTACAACAGACTGCTAAAGTTATAAAAATCATCAAAGCAAGATTGGTAGCTGCTCAAGATCGACAGAAGAAGTATGCTGACCAACATAGGCAGAATCACGAATTTGAAGCAGGAAATTTCGTGTTCCTAAAAGTTTCTCCTTGGAAGGGAAAATTCATTTTGGCAAGAAAGGAAAGCTCAGCCCAAGATTTATTGGCCCGTTCGAGATACTACGAAGAGTGGGAGAAGTGGCTTACGAGGTAGCTTTACCTCTAGAATTAGAACATTTTCACAACGTTTTTCATGTGTCCGTGTTGCGACCTTATAAACCTGATTACAAGCATGTGATCAAGTATGAACCGTTGCAGTTCAGTAAAGATTTATCTTATGAAGAGATTTCTATTTAGATAGTCGACAGGAAAGAACAAGTGCTCAGGAAAAACGTGATACCTTTTGTGAAGGTGACATGGAGGAACTACAACGTCGAAGAGGCTACATGGGAACTCAAATCTGAAATGATGAAGAATTATCCTGAGTTATTTGTTTAGTCTGTGTCTTCAATTCTGGGGACAGAATCTTTGTAAGAAGGGAAGAATGTGACGAAGTGATTGTTTGAATTGTGATTCTGATGACAGAATCCTTGTAAGGGGGGAATGATGTAGCTTTCTAGAATTTTTAATTATAATATTAAATATTTATTGAGTTATATAAATATTTGTTTAATTGATTTGATTTTATTTGGTTAATTATTTGTTAAATAAATAATTAATGAGTTAAGGAAATTATTATTATATTGATATTTCAATTTGATTGTTAATTATTTGTATGGAGTTATGTGATTAAATAATTTATTTAATAAATTATTATTTGAATTAATTAATTAAATATGAAAGCTTGATTAAATATAGTGTGACAAATAACTATATTATAAGGAGTATTAAAATAAATTAAAGTAATTTTAATCTAGTTTTACCCAAACAATGCTTAAGGATATAAACTCTTTAATTTTAAATGATTTGCCAAACAAAGCCCTATGGCTTTTGGATTTCTTTTGAATTTTGAATTATAAATTATTTAAACAAAATATATATATATATATATATATATATATATATATATATATATATATATATATATTTTAGTAAATGATAATTTATTAAGGGCAATTAGTATAATGTCAGTTTTTACTTTTGAAAGGTGAGCGTTGGTTTTAGTTTAACATTACGTATAATCTATATGGTCTAAGCCTAAGCCTAAGAAAACTACAGAGAAAAAGAAAAGAAAAGGTTTTAGAGAGAATTGCTTGAGAGAGAACGTGAGCATATTCCAGTGATCTTAGCAAGAATTATACGCTAATTGAAGGTATGTTTACATAACCTTTGTGTGTGTGTGTGTGTATATATATATATATATACAAATATATGAGTTTTACGGCAATAATTTGCATACTCTGTGAATTTTATATGTTTATAATTATTGCTATAGAATTCAATTATGATTATTATACTACTGAGTACTTATAGTTGTATATGTTAATCATGATTGGAGTGGTGTTTAAGCAAGAATTGTTTGCTAATCTCGGTTAACAGTAGAAAAAAATAACTACAGTGTATGTTTTATGCATATTTTCTCATATGGCTTATGTAAGTACCAAATTTAGTGGTTAATTTGTATGCTAAATTATGAATTGAAGCTTGTTTATGCTAGTTCATTAAGAAACGAAGGAAATGTAATTTGAATGAAGTAATTTGGACAAGAATTGAAATCACAGTGTTCATTTTTGTGAAGAAACTCAAAAAAATGGAGTTTTGTATGAAAATATGAAATTTGAGAAATTAAAATAGTTCTAGTTGTTGTTAAATTATTCTAATTGATGGAATATGTTAGCACTCATGTTTATAATAGTGTTATATTTATTTTATATGTTAATTTCACTGTTTGGTGGGTGAAATTCGTGTTAGTTGGACTAAAAACGGCTAATGTTCATGCCGTGTCTGCCTCTGTCTGTGCACCAGCGCAGCTGCGCTGGTGCCAAGGCTAAAAACTGCGTAGCTGCGCTATGAGTGGCGCAGCTGCGCCCCACACATTGATCTGAGGTAGAGCTGTCTGCTGCTGCCACATAGTTTGGGAAACCTTACCACTTGGTCTAAGGTTATGATTAAGCGTCATACATGTAGTACGAAGGTTAAAACAGGACTATGATATGTAATTGATAAATTCAAAGTTTGAATGATTAGTAATTGATGAGCGTAGTATATTAGAACTTAGTGAGGATGAAGAATAGTAAACATGTGTTGTGAAGGTTAACACTTGTAATTTTTGATATTTGCATAATATCTTAAGACTTGTGCTAAAATAATAAGTCTAACTAGAAATGTGTGTTATGTTGGAACGTGGATGTTAGTATATCTAATAGATGATAGTTCTAAACCTATATGTAGGTGAACGTGAGTTTAATATTATAACTTATGCTCGAGGCAAGTTTCTAAACTTATCTTTTTATATTGAGCAAGTTCTTTAATTCTACTTTTACAATTGTGCAAGTTTATTCTTACTATTGAGCAAGTTCTTGTATCTAGTTGCTTATGATTTCTAAATCCTATTTTGATATTGAACAAGTTATTCTTGTCTCTAACTTGTTATCTAGCATGCAAATTTACATATTCTGATATACTAATGTTGAACAAGTTTTATCGTTTAAATTACTATTTGTTATGCATGCTTAGTACTCAATTCTAAATAACCTTGGCTTAATATTGTTCAAGCAAGGCTCATTATGATTATTCAATGTTTATGCTATTAGTTTATTCCTAAAGCATGATCCTAATTTACAATGTCGATTCAGTTATGATTATTCCATAGCATGACGTTATCAATGTTGTATTCAACTAATCCTTTGTTGATGACCGTTAAATTATAAATTACCCTTGAAGTGTATCCAAACCAAACTTACTTTGGTGCGGACTTGTACTCTAAATACTGAGATGAACAACCCTATTATTAGGGGATAATTTACTCTTAGCGTTAAAATGTTTGTGCACAATACATTATACGAAGGGCTGATCCCCCTAAGTACGAGGAGTCCTTATAGTGTTATGACTGTTAAAGTTGAAGTTGAAAGATTACTTATAACTGTGGGCATAGTTCGTGGTCTTATGATCCTCAGATATATAGTCCATATTTTGATTCCAGTCTTTGGTTATTATTAATAGAGTATTATTCAGTTTTGATGAGCCTATTCATTGGCAGTTATCATTATCTTGTTGATTCATTGTTATATCTAGTGAGCATTTGTTTTGCTCACTCTTGCATAAATATAATTATTGCAGCTAAAGTTGAGAAGGTAGATGAGCCTACAACTAGCAAAGGAAAGGGAAAAATGTACAAGTGATGAAGACTTGTAATTTTATTTAATGTTATGATAATAGACTTTTAAATTAATGATGTGATGTAATAATTTTATTTCCGCACTTATATGATGTTTAAGGTTAGACAACCTGGGAAGATTTTTTATTTAATGATGTAACCCTTTAAATGGAGGATTTATGGTTTAAATATTATTTTATTTTTGGGTAGATAATATGAATGAATGGAAAGTGAACACCAAGTCTTGTGGGAATGAAGTACCTAAATTTGGGGGTGTCACAGATGTGCACTATACTTCCATACACAAGAAGAATCATCGTCAGACGATGAGCATCAAGCTAAACAAGAGAAAACGTAGAGTAAGAAAAACTCTACGAACAGAGAAATGTTCATCGCTACTAAGTCAAAAGAGAAAAGAAGATTAACAAGATAATCTTGGCAGCATCTCATCAGATCCCTAGAGGCTGATGAGAATATATCAAAGTTAGAGCCGCATAGTCAAAGACAAGAAGAGATAAAGAAGCTCAGGAGAAGATGAGTTAGAGCCGTAGAGCCTAGAGAGTGAAGGAAATGGCAGCACTTAAGAAGCCATTATGTTGATGTTGATGAAGTCAAAGTGGCCGATCAGTATGTTAGGTTTGTATGTAGCGCGATTATGCAATCTAATTACATAAAAGGTGCAGAAGCGCGATAAAATGGGATTTAAAAATTTTCATACAAACAATCACCATGATCATACTTTGTGTATAATTATCAATCAATAGAAACAGAGATGGAGATCAGATTCATACCCTTGTAGAAACTAGCTTCCTCATGTTCGAGTTCACCTCCAATTCCTTTCCACATTCAACTTGAATCCATCGGGTTTGATTCTTTCCTTTGATCAACATTAGCCACCCAAGTGTTTAACCTCTAGAGGTGATCCACCAATGAAGAACATGTATTCAAGAAGATGGGTGTTTGACAAAATCCTAATTCTATCTTTATAGAATAATGTTTACTCTCCCAACTCTTAGAATTGTCATTCACTCCAAATCAAAATAAGACTCCTCTTATTTATAGATGTGTGCAACCCTCCTAAACAATTTAGGAATTGAGTTTTATTTTAATTAATTAGGCTCCTAATTTTATTATGAATAATTAATTAAATTTTTTTATTTAATTAGCCTCCTAATCTTATTAGGAATATATGAGAGTACCTTTTATTAATTAATTTTCGAACTCCTTTAGAAATTAAATAATAGTAATAGTAATAGTAATAATAATAATAATAATAATAATAATAAGACTCCTCTTATTAATTTATATTTAATATTTCTAAAATATTAAATAATAAATATTACGCTATTTAATTTATTCTATCACCATAGATTAAATTAAATACACTTAACTTATTATTACGATTATGTCATTTGCTTCTTAAATAAAAAAAATTTATTTTATGGTGTGACCCTTTAGGTTCTCCATATTAAACCGGTTGTGAATAAATCAATTAGAACAATTCTAATCTTATTTAAATAAATAAATTAAATATTTAATTCATTTAAATAAATAGCGTTTATTCTACAATAAGGATATGTCTCCTTAGTGTTCAACGACTTTCCAGATAATATATAGGACGCCCCCAAATTCTGACCACTAACGTCTCGAATTCGGTTTGTCACATAATACAAATCTAATGACTAAATAACAACTCATGCAACGAAAATAACAGAATAGATTACATTTATTTAATATAATCATTCACGTCCCAAGGTTTCGTAACTTAAAACATCTCCTATATACCTTAAACATAGATTAGACATAACTAATACATAACATAGTTTAGGTCTTTACATAATTAAAACTTCAAAATAAATACGAAGCTATTCCGTAGCTTTGCCCTTGCCCTTATCAGTGCCCGAGGGTCCACCTTGCTTTGTCTTAACTGAAATGTTTTCAGGGAAAGCAAGAATGAGCAACAAGTTTGCTCAACAAGTAATATAGTAATAAGGGTGTTCAATATAGTTTTAAATTTCTCAAGGGTACAACGATAATGATAGTTCAAGGATAGCAAAAAGTATCAATAGTTCTCAACAATAGTCGTTAAGGACAGAAAATATCAATAAGATTCAATACTTAATCATTTCGAGATTTCAAATTAATGAATACTGAACAGTAACTAAGGACTATGAACTTCTACTAGAATTAACAGTAATAAACTGATAATCCAACAAAAATGAGTACAACAGATGATCAACCTAAAGTACCCTACGTTATGCATATCGTTTAATCGTACTCAAGTGCGCACGTCGGTCTCCCGACAAATATAGTTTCCCCTTCAAAGAAGGTTGTTCATCTGAGTTAATACAAGATTTCGATTTGGATTGCTTTCAAATTTATAATTTAGGTCTAGCCGAATCAAATGGCATAGACAGCTCTTTAAATGTATATAAGAACAATTATAAGTTCAATACTCGAAATCAAAGTTCAAAGAATATAAACAACTCTATTCCAACTATGAAGCATTATGTCATAAGATAAGAATCATACTTTCAATTGTTTACTTGTACAACCAATAATAGTAAAAGCTCAAGTAATGCTCAATAAAGTGTAGGGTTCGAGTACTTGCACAAATTCAAAGTTATGTAAGATAAGAAACTTGCATTAAAGAGATAAGGTTTAGATACTTGCACGATATTCAAATCGTGTAAGTTAGAAAACTTGCCTCTAGCGTAGTTTATCAATCTTTAGCTTAACGATACTTTTCGAACCCTATTATAACATAATTACATATATATGATATTCATTAGTTATGTACATCCGATACACAGACTCGGTATGTAAGTTTATCATACACATATGATTCTAACTTAACCGTATAATCCTATAAGTAAGTCATTACGTACTTTACATACACAACACAAAATTAGTTTGTAAGACATTATGAACCAAATAACATGGTTCCTAATCATTACTTGATAATCATAGTTTGTAATCATAGGTGACTTAACATTTGAAAGTTTGTAAATACTTATCAAACCTATGATTCTATTGTTAGTATGCTCATTGACATCTGGACATACCACTAAGCATGTATTGCAGATTAAGATAATAACACAAGCATGCATCAAGTTCAGGTTATAATTAAACAGACTCTGTCCATCATGCATACTGGCACGGCCGCGCTTGGTTTGCACTAAGGAGTGGCGCGGTCGCGCTGCTCCTGGTTTAAACCAAGGCATGGTTGTTCCTGCAGAATCCCAGTGCAATCCTGACTTGCACATATATAAGAATCATGCAAAACACACATGTCAGGATGTTGATAACTAAGTTCGACCCTACATCTTATCTTTAACATAGATCATTATCCATTCTAATTTAATCGAGACTTTAAGTGTTCAATTAACAAAGTCTCTTACGTTTAGTCCTTATACATATGATATGTGGTCAATAAGTCTCAACTATACATGCTTACATTAGATTAGTTATGTATTTCAAGTTATGAAGTTCTATATCATTTAGACTTGTCCTAATTCATGCTCAACTACTTTACAATGCATATGACTAGCTAGGCATTCATGTTAATCATGTCTATAGGCATAACACACCCTAACATGATGGTTAAATTTTAGAATACTTGTAACGTAGTTATTGACAAAACTAGTTTTTAAGGTTTCTTTTGAAATTAGATCTCATGTTAAGCCACCAAGCATGCAAAACTACTTCACTTACTATATATCATACCTTCATATATATACATAACTAGACCACATAAGCATGCTCACAAGTTCCTAACTCAAAGTGTATATAGTTTATTAAGTTCGTATTTGAAACTTTAAGTTTTCATTAGTAGGTCATCAAACTTATTCAAGCATGCACGGTAAGTCCACATTTTCTATATCATGCTTTTATAACCACATAATAGATCACATAAGCATGTTTTGAAGTGCAAAACTTAATGTATACATAGTTCATTTACACATAGCTATTATAGTCTTTTACTTGCAATTTCCCTCTATATCATGCTTGAATAGTCTATACTATTTCCAACAATATAAACTAACATATTGGTCACATGTCAAGACATATCAGAACTTAATATGTTGATGCTTAAGGTCAGAATATTCATTACACAATGTTCACCAAATTTAGTTTTCCAAATCTTGAAGTTTTCTTTGAATACATATTAAACCAAGCTAAAATAACTT
The DNA here is from genome assembly GCA_016801055.1 of Panax notoginseng. Lineage (NCBI taxonomy): Eukaryota > Viridiplantae > Streptophyta > Magnoliopsida > Apiales > Araliaceae > Panax > Panax notoginseng. The sequence goes on from CM029014.1 coordinate 78,565,629, forward strand.
ACTATATATAAAATAACATCATTTTATATGTTAGGGCATTTACGTGCATATTTAAACAAAAATAGCATGCTCATGACAACACAAGGAACTAACATCAGTTTCCAAGATAAGCAACCCGCGTGGCCGCACGGTGTAGTGCTATAGAAGTGGCATGGCAGCGTCACTTCGAGCAGAAGCAAAAAAAATGGCTCTACTTCTGCAGAGCCTCAACACTTACATTGCTAAATCTGTGACCAGACCAACTGCAAAGCTACTAGACATGCATACAAACTCAGACAACACAATGTCATGCCATTTCATACGGATTAACAGAGAATTCATGAATTTCTAATAATTCAACAAAACTCAAAATTAAGAACATGTTTAGCTGTAATGTTACCTTTGTTATATGAAATTGCTAACTCTTGCTTCCAACCTCTAATTGCTTAATAATTCAGTACTTACACACTCTTATAGACCTATCAGAAGATTTTTCTAGCAACTGAGAAATGAGAAGAAGAGCTTCCATTTATAGAGAATGGCTTACACAGTCCATGAATTTGCCTACCATAACAAACCAACGAGAAAGAAAAGGAACCATTGGATTGAGAGAGTTTGGTGAAAAGAGATCACCAACTTCATCTCCTCCACCCCCTTCTTCATCATTACAGCTATGCTAGACTTCAACTGTCGACTTGTGTTTGTGTAATTAGAGTGAAGCTACTGTGAAGCACTGTTTGGGTCACTCAAATTAGGACAAGGAATTGTTCTGAGGTGTAGTAACGAAATGTTTACTAATACACTTAGGTTTATTCCCTTTTTGGCTTATAATTCCACATTTGATAACTAAATGTTATTACAAAATAAAAAGTTAGGAATTATATATGTACACACATCATATAATTCATGTACATTAGTCTAGTCCAATTAGTATTTATAACATGTATGGACACAATTTAATTGGTCACTAATAATTCAATATCTCTTTAAAACTTTGTTATTCCAATTAGACACATAGCCTAAATTGATATTCCATAAAGTGTACATTAATGCACTATACATATTACATGGTCATCTAGACATCAATTGCATAAATTACACATTTTATTAATCTTACTATATAGTTTCTATATTATATAGTCACATCCCAATGTCACACTATACTTTATATTATATAGATGTAGTTACTACATAGTGTGTGATTACATATCGTTACACTTAGCAATTTATTGAACAAACATTAATCTTATAATATTAATAAATTATTTATTCATTAATATGCTATTACTCATAATAACAATTAATTAACAATATATTATTAATTAATCATTCACTTATTAATTCCTTCTTTAATTAATTAAATCATCATAATTCTCATTATCGTGACACACAAGGCATTCTTTGAGCTTATCATAAACTCCACATTTTTTTCAATTTTTATAAATTCAATTTGAATTAATTGAATTACTCATCTCACAGCACATCAATTTTTATATTCAAATAAATATTCATTTGCTTATTATATTATAATAATATTTATTCATGAAATTTACGGTTCTTACAATATAGATTTTAACATTAATCATAAAAGAACCTTTGAGTAAATAGTTACCGTACAATTCAATCCTTCCATCATGCAATGTCCTAATTAAATATAAGATATGAAATTACTGTCAAATCTTATTTTATTTAATTATATATATTTCGATTCTTAAATGCACAACTCCAAATAATGTAAATTAGAAACTTCTTTCTAATTTCATTCTATCTTGGCCAAGGACTACTGGGTTGTCATTTATCAAATCACATAGGACATTCTCTTTTTTTACTAGAAGCGGTAGATTTTTTATTGATCATTCATTATCTCCATGTATAACTTATTATACCCAAGCACTCCCCTTGATAAACCCTAAGGGTCCTAAAGACCATGTCAAAGCATAACTCATCATACACAAAATACTATGATGATCTCAAGTCTAAAGATCACTTGTACTACTGTGACACCCCCAAATCCGGGCACTTCATTTCCACCGAATTTGGTGCTCACTATCAAAATAATTACATCCAACTACCCATAATAAAGGATAAAATATTAAATAACTTAAACAATAATCTTTCCCATTAAAGGGTTACATCTCATAAATAATCCAAGGTAATCTAACCTTAAATTATTACATCAGTTTGCGGAATACATCATAAAAGAAAACAAGTTTTATAACATCATGCATTTAAATAGATTCTAAATAATTCTTCATCACTTGGACATCTTGCCTTTTCCTTTTCTAGTAGATGGCTCATCAACTTTCTCAGCTTTTGCTACAGTGTTAAATACAAGAGTGAGTAAACAATTGCTCACTGATATAAAGAGTAGTAATAACAACATGAGAATGAACAACGAATGCTGAACAATAATGAACTTGTTCTACGAATCAAAAATAAAAAACAAATTTGAACTTTAATATCTGAGGGTTTTAAGACCACAAACTATGTCTTCAATATTTAGGTATTATTACCTTAACCTTAACAGTCATTAGACTATACAGACTCTTCTTAACGTACTTAGGGGGATCAGCCCTTTGTACCATGTATTATGCACAAACATCTAAACGTTACACGTACAAAATCCCTTATGTTAGGGTTATTCGTCTCAGTTTGAATTTAGAATTTTCGCACTAAAGAAAGTTTAGTTTGGAACTAGCTTATCAGTGTTTCTAGAATTTTAGAACACTATTCAATTTTATCAATAAAGGTTTGCTTACTACTTGAAGGTTTAATACAAGAGTGTATAACTGAACAAGGCTATCAAAGTCAATGATCAGATATCAACAATATAATTGAATAAACATGATACACATGCAAAGTGCTATATCCAAAAGAGTTAGAACAATCTCATTTGAATAAATGTATTATAACAATATATGCTTTGAATAACATTATCAAGATTTAGGAAATAAAACTCGCTCGAGGTAACGAATTAGGTTACAAGAGCTTATTCAAACATACGCAAGATAGATTAGGCTTGGTCAATAAAAAGAGTTAAGGTTTAGGAATTTGCATTCATTAATAAAATAATGAAGTTAGAAAGCTTGCTCAATAATGACAAGATAGAATTAGAAACGTGCTCAATGTAAAAAGATAGGTTTAGAAACTTGCCTTGTATGTAAGCTACACAAGTGTAAAATAATGTCCAATTACTCTACATATATCATTAAAATCGCAACAACAATTAGTTGTATGAACATTAGCTTTTGGGTTTATACCATCATTTAGGTCATAACCTTAACCTAGCACCTAACCATATAGGTTAACATACTTAACGAATCTGAAATCTCATTACGATCCAACATAACTTAATCGTTCATCTCTAACTTTGAAAACATCACATTCGGTTTCATTTCATAGCTTATTTAAATAATTATTTAAAATCTTTACACTTTGCATTACAACACATTACAATATGTTATTATAGCTTATATTATGTCTTAACATCATTAGCATGGATGTTTAACCAACATAAGACCATAAATCATAACATGCAAATAAGCAGACTTCACTGCCTCAAATTAGGGTATGGCGCAGCTGCGCTAGTGTACAGACAGAACCAGAAATGCAGTAACAGTGTTCCATTTTTTAGCCCAACAAACACGAATTTTACCCACAAAACAGTGAAATTAACACAAACAATTGATATAAGACTATCATAAATATGATTGCTAACATATTCATCAACATAGAATAATTTAACAACAACTTTAACTAATTTAATTCTTTAAATTTCATGTTTTCTCATGAAAACTCAATTTTTGACACTTTTAGCGAATTCGATCGCCACGAATTTGTTTCTTAACCAATTGAGATGATTTAAACTGCGCCGCTTTCATTACTTAACATACTAACACAATCCAACTTCAATTTGCAAATTACAACACATATAGGGCACAAAATTTGGTACTTTCTAAGGCTAATCATCATATAAAAACACTGTTATATGAAATCTTTCTACTACAACCCAATTTCATGCCTTTAATCATCAAATAATACTTATATATGATAAATTACAGATTATAAACCATAGATACATATATGTGTATCAATCTAACACCGCTATCAATAGAAATTTCAAGAAAACAAGAGTTAAAAATTAGAATTAGTTATACCTTATTCTTTGATTGTTGGCTAGCAAAAGATGATAGAAAAGCCTTCTCAAAACCCTCCTTTTCGAACTCTCAATATCACTGAGTTTTTCTCTCTTCTTCCAAGCTTTCCCTCAAAACTCTGTTCTTAAGCCTTAGGAGAAAATAAAAAGCGTAGAAAATAAACTGGCCTCCCACTCCCCCACTAACGTCAGGTGCAAAATCAAAAAGTTTGCGGCAGTTGAATAAGCAAATGGCCACAAGACCTTGTTTGGCTACCACGTAATTCTCATACCAGATTTTTTTTATATTATTATATTATATAGTTTCATGTGTCACACCTGTAACCCATTTAAATATCTTACAATTTATAATTATAATAATTATATTCTTATTATAATTATGCTTATAATAAATAAATAATTATATATCTAGTTTAATTAATAAATTAGAAACATCACTTTATTTAATTTATTTATTTCCTTTAAATTAAACAATTCATTTAATTTAATTATTTTCTTAAATATTAAGCAATTGATTTAATTTAATTATTTCCTTAAATTAAATCCTTCAAATAAAAATTATCATTTTTCAATTTAATTACCATTAAATCAATTTAGTTACTAAATTAATTCACCACAATTCATCAATTATTTATTTTCCTCAATAAATAAATTATTTAAAATATTTATTTAATTCAATAAATATTTAAATTAAATTATAAATTTCTCGATCGTTACATATATCCATCCCTCCTTAAAAGGATTCTGTCCCCAGAATCACAATTTGAAAATTTTATTTGTTACATTCTTCCCTCCTTAACAAGATTTTGTCCCCAGAATCGCTATACAAAATCAAGCAAACAACTGAGGATAATTCTTCATTTTAACGCTTTCAAGTTCCCACGTAGCTTCCTCGGCATTGTGATTCCTCCAGATTACCTTAACAGAAGGTATCACCTTATTCCTCAGTACTTGCTCTTTTCTGTCAACAATTTGAACAGGGACTTCCTCATATGACAAATCTTTCTCAAATTATAAGGGCTCATATTCTATTACATGCTTATAATCAGGCTTATATGGCCTCAACACTGAAACATGAAAAATATTATGAACATGCTCCAACTCTGGAAGTAAAGCTACCTCGTATGCCACTTCACCCACACGTCGAAGCACTTCAAAAGGACCTATAAATCTAGGGCTTAATTTCCCTTTCTTTCCAAACCGAATTTTCCCCTTCCAGGGAGACACTTTCAAGAAAACATAACTACCGACATCGAATTCTCTATTTTTTCGATGCTGATTGGCATATTTCTTCTGTCTATCCCATGCAGCTAACAATCTCGCTTGAATCACTTTGATGATCTCGACAGTCTGTTGTACTAATTCTGGACCCAATAGCTGACATTCACCTACCTCATCCCAGCATAACGGAGATCTGCATTTTCTGTCGTATAACTCTTCGTAAGGCGGCATGCCAATACTCGCGTGATAGCTATTATTGTAGGCAAATTCTTCCAATGGTAGATGGTCGTCCCAATTTCTCTTGAAATCCATAATACATGCTCTGAGCATGTCCTCTAGTGTCTGGATGGTTCTCTCACTCTGTCCATTTATTTGAGGATGGTACGTTGTGCTCATTCTTAACTGAGTTCCCAAACATTCTTGTAAATGTTTCTAGAAATTAGATGTGAAACGCGAATCTCTGTCTGATACAATAGACACAGGTATAACGTGTCTTGACACAATTTCCTTAACGTATAGTTTTGCCAACCGATCCAGGTTAAATGTAATCTTGATTGACAAAAAGTGTGCTGACTTCGTCAATCGATCGACAATCACCCAAATGGCATCGTAACCTTATTGGGTCGCTAGAAGACCTACCACAAAATCCATTGTGATATGCTCCTATTTCCATTCTGGTATCTCCAACGGTTGTAATAATCCGCTTGGCCTTTGATGCTCAGCTTTGACTTTCTGACACGTTAAGCACTTTGCCATACACTCAGCCACATCCTTTCATATTCGGCCACCAAAAATGATGTCTAAGATCCTGGTACATCTTTGTACTTCCAGGATGAATCAAATATCTTGAGTTGTGAGCTTCACTCAGAATTTCCTCTTTAACTTTCGGTACTGACGGAACCCAAATTCTCCCTTCGAATCTAAGTAACCCTTCCAAATTGATTTTGAATTTGCTTTCCTCCCTTCAGATATCTTCTGTTTTATCTTTTCGCAGTCTTCATCCTGAAGTTGTGCATTTTTCACCTTATCCACAAACGTTGAACCGTTTCCCACCTGGAATAATTTTTCATCGGATTTTGTCGGATATCTAATTTCCAACTCTATCTTAGTCATTTCCGACACTAGCTTCTCCTGAGTAGTCAACATCATTAACTTCTCCCGTCCCTTTCTACTTAAGGCATCAGCAACAACATTCGCCTTTCCGGGATGATAGAAAATCTTGCAGTCATAGTCTTTGATCAACTCCAACCATCTTCTTTATCTAATATTCAAATCTTTCTGTGTAAAGATATACTTCAGACTTTTATGGTCAGTATATATCTCACACCTCTCTCCATAAAGATAATGTCTCCAAATTTTCAGGGCAAACACCACCGCCGCCAACTCCAAGTCATGAGTCGGATACCCTTTCTCGTAATCTTTCAACTGTCGTGATGCATACGCAATAACTTTGCCATTCAGCATAAGCACACAGCCTAGTCCTTTATGTGATGCGTCACTATACACTACAAAATTTCCTGTATCATCAGTAAATGACAACACAGGTGTCGAACTCAACCTGTTCTTCAATTCTCGAAAACTTTCCTCACACTTCTCTTCCCAAACAAACTTAACCGCTTTCCTAGTTAAATTCGTCAGTGGAGTCGCGATCTTGGAAAAGTCTTTAATAAAACGCCTATAGTAACCTGCCAATCCTAAGAAACTCCTTACTTCTGACGGTGTCTTCGGCTGATCCCATTTTATCACAGCCTCAACTTTTGATGAATCTACCGAAATTCTGTCTTTATCAATAACGTGGTCGAGAAACTGTACACGTTCCAACCAAAACTCACATTTTGAGAACTTAGCGTACAACTTCTCTTTTCTCAATGTCTCCAATGTCACTCTTAAGTGTTCCACATGTTCCTCCTTGGTTTTGGAATACACCAGTATATCATCAATAAACATCACCATAAATTTGTCTAAGAATGGTTTAAACACCCTATTCATCAAATCCATGAACGCTGCAGGTGCATTGGTTAAATCAATAGACATAACCAGAAACTCGTAATGACTATACCGAGTTCTGAATGCCGTCTTCGGTACATCCTCTGGCCTCACCTTCAACTGATGATAACCACTTCTTAAGTCTATCTTTGAGAAATACCTCGCTCCCTTCAACTGATCGAACAGGTCGTCGATTCTAGGTAATGGATACTTATTTTTAATCGTGACCTTATTCAATTCTCGGTAATCAATGCAGAGCCGCATCGATCTGTCTTTCTTCTTAACAAACAACACCGATGCTCCCCATGGCGAAACACTAGACTGAATATACTTCTTGTGGAGCAATTCTTGCAATTGCACCATCAACTCTTTCATTTCTACCGGGGACATTCTGTATGGTGCTTTAGATATCGGGGCCGTTCCTGGTAGTAAATCAATCACGAACTCGATTTGTCGATCTGGCGGAAGACCCGGTAAATCGTCTGGAAATACGTCTAGAAAATCTCTTATGATCGGTATGTCTTCTAACTTCGCACTCTTCTTCTGTGTATCAACTATGTAGGCTAAGTATCCTACACATCCTTGTCTCAACAACTTCTTGGCTTGCATCACCGTCAGACAACTTGCTTATCGAGGTGACTTATTGCCATAGAACACTACCTTTGACGGAGTCATAAGGTTAACACACTTCCTTTGGCAATCAATTACTGCTCCGTAATTGAATAACCAATCAATTCCTAGTATAACATCAAATTCACCAAGTCCAATTAGTATCAAATCTACCATCATCTCTTGACCTTTTATATCCACTCTACAATTCCTATATATAAATCTAGCAGGAATCACTTCCCTATTCGCAATCTCTATACTTAAGGGAAATTCTAATTCTTCTTAAGGCAAATCTAAGTTCTGAGCAAATTCATCAGATATAAATGAACAAGTAGCACCCGAATCAAATAGTACATAAGCATTAATGTCATTAATCGGAATGATACCTGACACCACATCCTTAGACTGTATAGCATCCTGCACTGTCATATTGAAAGTCTTTGTAGTAGGTCGGCTTGACTGTGCTGGTCCAGTGATAGTCAATGCACCACCACCGTTGTTGTTTCCTTTTCCACCACTTGCACTTCCCGCTGGCTTCTTAGGGCAATCACGAACCATGTGATCCTTGGAACCGCAGGTATAACATGCTCTTTTCTTCGGACTAAAATTGTTCGGTGCAATGTGTCCCTCCTGACCAAAGTTGAAACACACCCGCTTTCCCTTCAAACATACCCCAGTATGATTCTTTCCACACGTCGCACAAGCTTCAAACTTTTTCTTCTGCTGATTTCCCTGCTGTCCTATCGCAGTCGAATTATTGCTCCACTTCCTTTTCTGACTGTTTCTTCCAATGTTACTTCCACTAGCCTTATTTTCATTCTCATTCTTCCTCTTCTTCTGCTCTTGGTTGTACTTGGTCAAGGCATCACTTCCACCCTCCGCGATAATTGCCTTTTCCAAAATAGCCACAAATGTATTCAGCTAGAACATTGAAACCTTACTATACAGACATGGTTTCAATCCTTGTTCAAACCTTCTCATTTTACGCTCGTCGGTATTGACTTGATATGTGGCAAACCTTGCCAACTCGTTAAACTTCGCAGCATATTTTGGCACCGTTATCATTCCTTGCTTTAACTCCAGAAATTGCACTTCCAACTGATTTTGAGAACTCACTGGAAAATACATTTCAAAGAACATCTCCTTAAATCTATCCCAGGCAATCACTCCTTGTCCCCCACGAACCTTATTTGCCTGCCACCAGTAGTTAGCTTCAGACTTCACCATGAACGTTGTGAATGCAGTCTTCTGATCTTCGTTAACTCTAGCAACGTCGAACACTTTTTCCATTTCCATAATCCTGGTTTGGGCTTCCACTGGATTCATAGACCCTTGAAACTCTGGCGGTCCAACCGCTTTGAATTCTTTAAAGGTCGTGACTTGAGCTTGCGGTTGATTCGCAAGTGCACCCGTCAACAAGATTACCAACTGCTGAACCGGGTTAGCATTGGCTTCATTATTATTATTAGTAAACCCCTCAGGAGGTGGTTGTTTACGTGGTTGTCTTCTTCTAGGAGGCATTTTCTGATAAAATATACACTTATTAGTTCATCACTCAACTTCTTGAGTATTTGAAGTTTAACTTACACATTCCAACATGAAAGCTATAACACATAACATTTCAAATAAACTTTTCATTCATAAAGTTTTAAAACATATTAAAGATAGCATATCTGCTATAAACATCCACTTTCCTGAACTGAACAAGTTTCAGGATTACATTCTCATACTATCCCTTTATTCATCTCAAAATAAGGGATTCACAGTTTATTTATTCACATAATTAACCACATATTATTATCACTCTTATTCTATCTAGGCATATTAAGACGTCGTAAGGCTTCTCAATGTTCCTCCTCCATAATACGATACGCTGTTCTACGATCCATCAAAAACCATGGCAAGTCCTTAAACTGAGGTGGATAATAATAGACTCGGTCATGGGCCCTATCAATTGCAGAATTAAAAGCGTAATCCATCTCGTTCATCTTGGCTTTCTTCACTTGAACCTTAGCCTTAACACGGTCTTCACGATGAGTTGCCTTCATCCAAGCATCCTCTGCTCTTGCACGCTTAGCTGATTCCTTTTTGAAGTCATCTTTTAATTTCTCCATGTAAGTCTTCATCTTCTCGTTTACTGCCAACAGGTCTTCATGCTGACCTTTCGTTTGCCCTAAGTCCCACTCCGTGTTTCCAAGGCGTGAGTCGAGTTTTTGAATCTCCGAATCCTTCTGCTCCATCGTAGTATGATGCATCTCAACCATCTCCTTCAGTTCCTCAACATTATCCTGCAATTCTATGTTACGATCGTACAGAGAGTCATACATCTCAGCTGATATGGAGTTTGGTGGAAACTCCTCAAGATCCTCTTCCTCATCATCCTCCTCTATCTCCTCAAAACTAACCTCCTCGGGATCGGTCACATGCTCATCCTCCTGAATCAAATGTTCCTGCACAACGTGAATATCCCGGGGTTCGTCAGCTATAGGTACCTAAGGTATCACCTCCCTAACTGGACTGGATCTTCCTTCGTTAGACATCCTGACAACAAAATATTTTAAGTTTTACTTAACATTTTCGATACTCGCGAGCACATAAGTTATTAACACATAGCACATAATGTCTTTTATTGTTTAGCTTCAATGGATACCTTAATCCATTCCTTAAAACCCGATAAGAGTTAAACACCACTATGTTTTCTATTTCCTTAAAGGTTACTTCCATAGGTTTCCCCACCTAAGTTCATAACCTAAAGCTTTGATACCAACCTGTGACACCCCCAAATCCGGGTACTTCATTTCCACCGAATTTGGTGCTCACTATCAAAATAATTACATCTAACTACCCATAATAAATGATAAAACATTAAATAACTTAAACAATAATCTTTCCCATTAAAGGTTTACATCTCATAAACAATTCCAGGTAATCTAACCTTAAATTATTACATCAGTTTGAGGAAGACATCATAAAAGAAAGCAAGTCTTATAACATCATGCATTTAAATAGATTCTAAATAATTCTTCATAACTTGGACATCTTGCCCTTTCCTTTGCTAGTAGATGGCTCATCAACTTTCTCATCTTTAGCTGCAGTGTTAAATGCAAGAGTGAGCAAACAATTGCTCACTGATATAAAGAGTAGTAATAACAACATGAGAATGAACAATGAATGCTGAACAATAATGAACTTGTTCTATAAATCAAAAATAGAAAACAAGTTTGAACTTTAATATCTGAGGGTCTTAAGACCACGAACTATGTCTTCAGTATTTAGGTATTATTACCTTAACCTTAACAGTCATTAGACTATACAGACTCTTCTTAACGTACTTAGGGGGATCAGCCCTTTGTACCATGTATTGTTCACAAACATCTAAACGTTACACGTACAAAATCCCCTACGCTATGGTTGTTCGTCTCAGTTTGAATTAAGAATTTTCGCACTAAAGAAAGTTTAGTTTGGAACTAGCTTATCAGTGTTTCTAGAATTTTAGAACACTATTCAAGTTTTATCAATAGAGGTTTACTTACTACTTGAAGGTTTAATACAAGAGTGTATAACTGAACAAGGCTATCAAAGTCAATGATCAGATATCAACAATATAATTGAATAAACATGATACACATGCAAAGTGCTATATCCAAAAGAGTTAGAACAATCTCATTTAAATCAATGTATCAGAACAATATATGCTTTGAATAACAATATCAAGATTTAGGAAATAAAACTCGCTCGAGGTAACGAATTAGGTTACAAGAGCTTATTCAAACATACGCAAGATAGATTAGGCTTGCTCAATAAAAAGAGTTAAGGTTTAGGAACTTGCATTCATTAATAAAAGAATGAAGTTAGAAAGCTTGCTCAACAATGACAAGATAGAATTAGAAACGTGCACAATGTAAAAAGATAGGTTTAGAAACTTGCCTTATATGTAAGCTACACAAGTGTAAAATAATCTCCAATTACCCTACATATATCATTGAAATCGCAACAACAATTAGTTGTATGAACATTAGCTTTAAGGTTTATACCATCATTTAGGTCATAACCTTAACCTAGCACCTAACCATGTAGGTTAACATACTTAACGAATCTGAAATCTCATTACCATCCAACATAGCTTAATCGTTCATCTCTAACTTTGAAAACATCACATTCGGTTTCATTTCATAACTTATTTAAATAATTATTTAAAATCTTTACACTTTGCATTACAACACATTACAATATGTTATTATAGCTTATATTATGTCTTAACATCATTAGTATGCATGTTTAACCAACATAAGACCATAAATCATAACCTGCAAATAAGCAGACTTCACTGCCTCAAATCAGGGTATGGCGCAGCTGCGCTAGTGCACAGACAGAACCAGAAATGCAGCAATAGTGTTCCATTTTTCCAACAAACACGAATTTCACCCACAAAACAGTGAAATTAACATAAATAACTGATATAAGCCTATCATAAACATGATTGCTAACATATTCATAATCATAGAATAATTTAACAACAACTTTAACTAATTTAATTCTTTAAATTTCATGTTTTCTCGTGAAAACTCAATTTTTGACACTTTTAGCGAATTCGATCGTCACGAATTCGTTTCTTAACCAATTGACATGATTTAAACTACGCCGCTTTCGTTTCTTAACATACTAACACAATCCAACTTCAATTTGCAGATTACAACACATAAGGGCACAAAATTTGGTACTTTATAAGGCCAATTTTCATGTAAAAACACTGTTATATGAAATCTTTCTACTACAACCCAATTTCATGCCTTTAATCATCCAATAATACTTATATATGATAAATTACAGATTATAAACCATAGATACATATATGTGTATCAATCTAACACCGCTATCAATAGAAATTTCAAGAAAACAAGAGTTAAAAATTAAAATTGGTTATACCTTATTCTTTGATTGTTGGCTAGCAAAAGATGATAGAAAAGCCTTCCCAAAACCCTCCTTTTCCAACTCTCAATATCACTGAGTTTTTCTCTCTTCTTCCAAGCTTTCCCTCAAAACTCTGTTCTTAAGCCTTAGGAGAAAATAAGAAGCGTAGAAAATAAACTGGCCTCCCACTCCCCCACTAACGTCAGGTACAAAATCAAAAAGTTTGCATCAGTTGAATAAGCCAAAGGTCACAAGGCCTTGTTTGGCTATCACATAATTCTCATACTAGATTATTTTTATATTATTATATTATATAGTTTCATGTGTCACACCTGTAACCCATTTAAATAGCTTACAATTTATAATTATAATAATTATATTCTTATTATAATTATGCTTATAATAAATAAATAATTATATATCTAATTTAATTAATAAATTAGAAACGTCAATTTATTTAATTTATTTATTTCCTTTAAATTAAGCAATTCATTTAATTTAATTATTTTCTTAAATATTAAGCAATTAATTTAATTTAATTATTTTCTTAAATTAAATCCTTCAAATAAAAATTAGCATTATTCAATTTAATTATCATTAAATCAATTTAGTTACTAAATTAATTCACCACAATTCATCAATTATTTTTCCCTCAATAAATAAATTATTTAAATTATTTATTTAATTTAATAAATATTTAAATTAAATTACAAAATTCTCGATCGTTACAACTACTATCACTTCAGAAATTCCTATTGACAGGCAAGTAAAACTCCATTAGGTATTCTTTAGCGAGCCACGTTCAATGAACTTATTCTCCAATAAGCACCTACATTCTTGCTTTAGTGTCTCCACACAAATGATCATGAGATCAATCATCCTCATCCTCATCCAATAGGCAAGTAACGTATGTATCAATCTATATGGATTCACTAATCCCTTTTTTACTAATTCAACTATTGAGAATAATTTTAGTTTGTGAGCTATCTAAGAATTTAGATCTCATTAGCATAATCGTCATCATGATTCTAAAAGAATTTCTCAAAACTATGGGTTTATCACATATTATAAAATAGTACCATGTAGATAAATTAAAAACCTTTAATTAAACAAATCTTTTATTAATAAATGAATAAAATTATTACAAAGTATATGCTTTATCATTAAACAGTATTGGCTTGTGTGCATACTAATTTCAATCTCCTACTTGCACTAAAGTCAATCGTCATGGTATCTCATACCATTCTTCTCTAAGTGTTGGTCATCTTGTTGTTGGATAAGCTTCAATTAATGGATATGTAATGTTGTTCTTGAGAGTCCACTATCTCTATAGTGACTTCTCCTCTTTCAATGATTCTCTAATCAAATGAAAGTGCTGCAACACATGTTTAGATCTAAGATAGGAACTATACTTAGTTTTGTAATGAACTTTTCATCCAAACAATCAACTTACATCATCATTTACAACTATATACTTTGTCTTTGTCACTAAACCAACAACTCTTTGCTGTTTGGAACCTTTCTAATTCACTGCACCACCGTTCAAGGTAACAATTTACCCTAAAATAGATTTTTAGTTGCCTTAGTAACTCTGAAAAACTAGAGTATTTTAAGCCATCTAGTTTTAATTCAGACCCACCATAAATTTTAATCACATCCTTAGTGTCAATTAAGTAATTTAAGATGTTTTCACTATCTTACAGTGATTTTCTCCAAAATATGACCGATCAATCATCAGGTCTCGTACATTTCATTGCATGCATGATAGTTACTCACGTGATCTCTCTTTTCAGGAGTCTATGGGGACTAATAAGAGAGATACACTCCATAACTTATCATTATGAGACATCTCTTGGGGTTTGCCATGCTAAACGGATTTAGCATCAAATGAATATACGTTCCTTGGGTTAAGCCGAGTATCCTTTTAAATCTATCTATATAGATTTATATCCCTAATTAAGATATTTTTCCCAAATCATTCATGAAGGAATGTTTAGACAACTTTTTCTTTACTGATTGTAGCATTGGTATGTCATTCCTTATCCATAGTATATCAATATATAATATTAAGAATGTCATAATGCTCCCACTGGCCCATTTATACACACTAGGTTCATTCTTTTTTTTGATAAAATCAAACTCTTTTGATTATCTCATCACAACGAATGTTCCATTTTTGAGAAGCTTGCTTTAATCCATTCTCTAAGTGTCTACAATTTTTACCTCATCGTTTGTAACTGGATCATTATCTTCGATGATGATCGTCATTTATGATGAATCCATACCTCCTAGGTATCTTCGGTACTATACCAAATTTATGATTCGGTTGTGGTACAATAGGTCTATCTACAGGTTCTTCTTATTTGACTTATAGTGCTTTGTGGTTCTTGAACTCTTAAAGATTCTATTATCCTCCCACTAACCCCTTCAATGATAAACATCTTTATCTTAGAAGACAACGTGTTTCGCAACAAACACATTTTACTAAGTAGAATTATAGAACATATACCCTAAACCTACTTTAGGATGTCTCACAAATCAGCATTTGTCAAATCTTGTCCCAAACTTATCCTTTTGAAACCTTTTCACATAAGTTGGAAAACCCCTTATCTTAACATACTTAAGATTAGGAATCCTCCCTATCCATAACTCTTATGGAGTCTTGGGACCGGATTTTGAGGTTACCTTTTTCGTAGATATGTAGCCATTTCTAGGCATTACCCCAGAAGGATACTAGAATGTCGATTAAATTCATTATGGACCGCATCATGTCCAACAAGGTACAATTTTTTCTTTCAGATACACCAATCCATTATTGTGTATTAGGAGGCGTGCATTATGAGAAAACCATTTAAGATGATCTAAAAACTCATTGCACAAGTATTCCTTCCTAGATCTAATCAAAGAATCTTATACTTTTCAATTAGTTTCACTTCTGAATTCTTTGAACCTTTCAAATAATTCAAACTTATATTTCAACAAATACACACATTTAACTCTTTGAATGATCATCTCTTTTTCTTATACTAGTTTGTTTAACTTGCAAAATAATTTTTCATGTAAGTCAAATACACAAAGTCCATTAAGTAATATTACAGTTTTGTACAAAACATTATTATTATAAATAGAACAGCAATTATTCTTAAATATAATACCAAAAATTTTATTTTCAAACAACAAAATAGAAATAATATTTTTAACGAGAACTGAAATATAATAACATCTTATTGCATTAATAGACTAGCCTGTAGGCAATGCTAAATTATAGGTTTATATGGCTAATGTAGCAACCTTTGCTTCATTTTCTACACATAAGATTACTTATCATTTGTTTAGCTTTCTACTTCTGCTTGGTACCTTCATAAATCTATATTTATGAGAACCAAAGCCAGTATCCAATACCCAAGTAGAACCTTGACATAAAGAAAAATTTATTTTAATCATAAACAAAACTGTATTTGTAACCGAAGTTTCACTAAGCTTCTTTGGTTAGCCTCTGCAAGATGCTTCTCACAGTTTCCTTTCCAGTGTCCTGGTTTATTGCAGTGGAAGCAAACTCCTTTGTTATCCGTATTAGTTTTTTTTATTATTATTCCTTGTTTTTAGCTTTCTATTTACCTTCTAAGAATCGTTCTTCTTTTTAGAAAATCCTTTGGCCCCTACTAGTAAGACTTGGTCTTTCTTGGATGAAAAAAAACTCCCAACAGTTTTAACATGTTAAGAAAATTACCAAGGCTGATATCTAGCTTGTTCATATGAAAAATTCACAACAATTGTGAGAAAGAGTCAAGAGTGACTGCAAGATCAAATCTTGGCTTAGCTCTTCATCCATGACAAAACATGTTGCCATAATTATTTAATTAAATTGATCATGTTAAGAACTTTTGTCTGTACTGTAGTGTCATCGGTCATTCTAGATTGAAAGAACTCCTTAGATATCTGATATCTATCAATCCTACTTTCCTCATGTGATAACCCGACATTTCGAATAATTAAAAATTTGCGAATAAATTTTTTTTATTAATATTAATATTAATTATCATTTATGTGATAAGTATCGGTGATACGTGTATCGAGAAAGTCAATTTATGTATTGACTAATAAAATTAGAGTAGAGTTGTGCTTAACAGCTTCAGAAATCCTAACCCTAATTTCTGGATAGGGATTCGATAGAAAATATAATTAAAATAATTATTTTAATGAGTTCGTGTTTGTAATGTATAGAATTTTTGATCGGATAAGGTTTGAAATTAATAAAATCTAATAAGAGATTAGAAACTCTAATCTCAGGATCAGAAACTCTAACGTACCGTTGGAAACCCTAATCGAAAATCGGGAAAGCCTAATTTTAAATTCGAGAATCCTAAACCCTAATCCTAATTGGCAAGCCTAATGTGTGTATTAAACTTAAATATGATTAGAAAATCCTAATTATATTTTAGTTATATTAATTTCTATCTTTCAAACCTTAATTGTAATTTAGAAAAATTATTTTTCTAATTAAAACCCTAATTCGTGGGTTGTAAACCCTAATGACTATTTTGACCCTAATTACTAAATTAAGCAATTTTAATTAGGAATATTAATCCTAATTAGCAAGATTGAATTTATGATTAGGAGATATTAATATAATTATCAAATCCTAATTGTAATTTGGAATTATTAATTTTCTATTTTGGAAACCGAAATTTGAAAATTTTGGAAAATAATTTGCAAACCTAAAGGGTTTAAATCCTAAATCCTAAAGGGTCCAAACCCTAAACCCTAACCTAAACCCTAAACCCTAAAGGTTTGTGCATTTATCAAGATTGCCATTAAATTCAATTTGCTAAAGACCAAAATGCCCTTTTTGGATAATTTAGTAAGCTAACTTGTAGAAATTGCTAATACTTTAGTGGGTGACCAACTCTCTTGACTTTGGGACATGAAAATCTCATCAAAACCACACATTTGTGCCAGGAACATCAGATCTAGCAACATATAAGCAATATATATAGGATTCAAGAGAGAGAAAAGTCACAAAAATTGCCATTTTGCTCATTAGCTCTCACCAACTCTCACTTCTCTCTCAACCTCCGAAATTGGTTAGCATATCATTCCCAAATTCAGTCCTTAGATCACCAATATCATTTAGGAGGATCAAGATCAAGATTGGAACAAGAAAGGTATAAAGCAAATTTTTATTTTTGATCCAAGTTGCTAAGAAAGATTTCGTGTTTTTGTGTTTATATAAGTGTTAAAAGATATTTTATGATGATCTATGAAGTTACATCATGGATCCATAGCATCAAAGTGTCTTAAAATTGAAGTTTTCAAAATCTGTTCTTGAACATTTTCAGTGGTCTGACAAGAAATGTCAGTCGCTCTAGATCTTTCTGTGTTTACTATTTTTGTTGTTTTAAAGTTGTTACATGTAACCTGGTATGTGGTCTTTAAGCTGCAAGTGGAATCAGTACCATTTAATGTATGTATTTCAAGTTATTCATGGTCAAAACCCGTTGACCAGGCATGACCATAACTTTCTGGGTAACCCAGAAAGCCTTTTTACCGCGTCTGACAACCTTTTGTGAGGCTCGAATCTGACAGGTGTTAGGTTGTTTGATGTTGTGTTTGTAACCATGTTGTAGCTTGTATGATGGACTACAGATCTGGGTCCATATATCTCTTATAACCTCAACAGATCGATCGTGAAAGGTGGTCAAAGTAGACCACCCGAACTGATTTTTTTCTTTTCTGGAAAACCCAGAAAAAATAAGAGCATCACTGTCTGACATACTTTGACCGTGTGTTTCATGTTGATTCTGTTGATGATAAACTGAGTTTCTGCTTTAGTAATGTACCTTGACACTAGTACTACATGTTTGAACCATCAAACCACATGAACCAAGACCAGAACATATATATAATCGAGCATCAATGTAGGTACTCAAAACTGTCTGGGCCCAGAATACCCAGATTTTTCCTGACAGCAACTTTGGAGGCTTTGATCTCCTTGTTGTGATGTCGTTTAACCAAAGTGTTGGTTGGATATTGTAGTGTGACATTAGTACTACAATATCAAAGTTTTAGATAACCCAGAACATGATCAGATTGGAATTTAAGAGTGGTCAAACGTGCACCCTTAAGCACTGCCTTGTCAGTGTTCTTGAGGCCAAGAACACCTATCGCGACAGAAAGTGTCGCTATATCCATTTAGCGACAGTTTATTTATTTTCTAAATTCTGAAATTCTGAAAATTAATTAAAAATAGGAAATAAATTATAAAAATTTTAAAAATGGTTTTAAAAATCATTTTAAATTTTGAAAAATAACTTTTAATTATTTGGGACATTTTTCTTTAATAATTATAATTATTTGAATAAAAATGATATTTAATTTATTTAATTAGTGTATTAAATAAATTAGAGAAAAATAATTTAATATTATAAAAAAATTATTTTAAATAAGAATAATGTATTTAAAAATATTTTGAGTTATAAAATATAACTTTTGATATTTTTAGAGAATTTTCATTAATAATTTTATATGAATGGTATTAAATTTATTTAATTATTAAATTAAATAAATAAGATAAAAATGATTTGATTGATTTAAAAACCATTTTAAATAAGAATAAAGTGTTAAAAAATATTTAGAGTTATAAAATATAATTTTCAATATTTTTGAAGAATTCTCATTAATAAATTAATATTAATGATATTAGATTATTTATTTATTAAATTAAATAAATGAATTAAAAATGATTTTATTGATTTAAAAATCATTTAAAAATGAGAAAAATATTTTAAAAATATTTTAAGTTATAATTTATGACATTCAATATTTGGATAATAATTACATTAATATTTAAATATTAATGGTGATGATTTAAAAATAATTTTAATTACTTTAAAAATCATTTAAGTAGAATATTGATGATTTAAAAATATTTTAAGTTATTAATAATAACTTTAATATTTTGACAAGTATGTTATTAATATTTTTATATTATTAAATATTAATAATGATAAGATTATTTAATAATTAAATCATTTAAAAATGATTGAAGTGTTTGAAAAATTATTATAAATTATAATAATTGTTTATAAATTATTAAAAGCTTCCGAAAAATATTATAAATGATATTTGACTTATCTAAAATAATATTGAAGCTTAGAGACCAAGTTTAATTGACAATCAATGTGTTAATTGTCAGATAGGGTAATCAGAACACCAAGAATGGACCGAGGTCTAACTAGACCGAAATAGTTAGACTGGATAAGTGTTTATATAGGTTATAAACACTAATGTGGCTATGTGGTAATGTGTCTAGGAGAAGTTTGACTGTAAAATACAGTGTTACGTGTTATAAATGATTGTGGTAATTGTGAGACCGATATTATTGGTTATAGGTCTAACGAAAGCAGATAAGTTTATTGTGTAGCTGTAATCAATGCGAAAGGCAAGTTTCCTAACTCAACCTTGAGTTATATTCATTCAAATATTATAATGATTAATTATTGCTAATTATACCATGTCCAGGAAATTTATTGTTGATTATTCACAGTTAGTGCATGATTAATAATTAAACTGAATTACTTATTGGAGAATATACCTTTGTAGAATAATTGTTGTTGGATATTTATATTCGTAGAAGATAGAATTGACAGTACAGATAATTCCTATCTATTGTCAAATTATGTTGAGAAATGTCTTAGCTAATTATTCTGGCTAGACGAACATTTGTTAGAACTTGATAAATTCGAGAAGAGAAGATAATTTAATTATTATTGATAGATCAATGCCAGTTGTATCGGCTACATCAAAAACTTGAATAGGTTTGAGAAGAGAAGTGATTAAATATTGAAATCATTGCATTTCGTTGTTAAATCAAATTATGATTCAAAGACTGAGAAGAACAACCTTTTTTATAAAGGAAATATTTTAAGTTGTATATTCGATCGTTGCGCGCTGTTAAGTATTATACATAATATAGGGTACAAAGAGTTGGCCGACTTTAAGTACTTGCAGAGGGGTATGATTTAATCTTTTTGGTTATCTGATACACCTGGGTATATCAAAGTCCAATCTTTGATAGTTACTCGAGAAGAGAAGTTCTAGATCTGGCGAGATCACTCAGCATAAATCTGGGAAATATTCCACTTTGTTATTGCGTAGAATTGATTCTTGTTTATTCAATAGAATATCGTAGAAACTTTGAAAGCGTTGTACTCTTTCATTAACAGATTATTGCGTTGCCTAGAATACGAGAAAACTTGTTATTGATTAACGAATTGTTCAGCTATTTCAAAGTTTCCCGAACTTTAGTTTCATTCTATCAAAATAGATAGTCTGTTCTTGTTGAGTCATATACATTTATTGCATGTTTTAACTTGCGGGGCAAACTTGTTGCTCACCCTTGCTATAAATAAAACATTTCAGCTAGGAACGAAGAGGCCAGCGGGTCAAAGAAGAACAAAGGCAAAGGCAAGATGTTGGAGTAGTTATAATGAACAATATTATTATTATGTTATATTGTATTGTAAACCCTTTTTGTATATCTAAAGGGGTATTTCTGTAATGTTAAGGTTGGTGGACCTGGGACTTATGTATTAACAATATATGTTAATGACTTATGTAATTCTATTTATATATGAATGGGTAGTTAAATGGTATTATATTGTGGATCGTGAACACCAAACTCAGGGGTCAGGTAACCCGGATTTGGGGGTGTCACACCTCACCATCAACTACTCGATGTGCAAAAATATAGTAAAAGCATCCAAAGTTTCATGCTGACGCTGAAGCTCATTACTCATGGATACTGTAACAACCCGATATTTTCTACATAAATAAATAAGAAATTTTGCGTATAATTTTTTATTTATTTATTTAAGGATGAGGATTTGTACAAGATAATGTGTATGTGTATTTAAGTGGTAAATAAAAATATAGTTATTTACATAAATATTTACAAGTAATTTTATTTTAGAATTATTGATTATTATAGAGTATATTCTAATAATAATTAAATTATGGTAGAAATGTTTTATTAATTATTTTCCATGAATATATAGTCATATATTATTTAAATAATATATGAAATAATTTTTAGAATAATTATAATAATTATTTTATTATATGAATTTTAGTACAAATTATTAAGTTAATTATTTTACCTTAATTATTAAGGTTTAATATGAAGAATAAATCAGATATGAAATCCAAACCCTAATCTTGGATTTTTATCAATGGATAAGAATAATAATATAATATTAGTTATATTTTGATTTTCCAATGCTATAAATATGTACTGTATGTTTGTGGACTGACAATGGTTGGTCAATTATGGTGTATAATGTCAAAAACCTAAGTATTATAAAACCTAAATAATATTTGTGGACCAAAATAATTAGAAACCCTAATTTAAAAACTCAGTTATGAGTTTGAGATTATTATGTAACTGTGTTATTATGTTTAAGGTTATGTATTATAGAATTAAATGTTAATTAGCAAAACCCTAATTAATATTTAGAAATCGTAATTTCTAGAAATACTAATTTATAAATTTAGAAACCCTAATTAGAAATTATAAATCCTAATTACTAATTGTAAACCCTAATCGTGAAATTAGAAGACCTTAATTTTATAATTAAAAACCCTAATTTTTATTTAAAAATCCTAATTTTAATTAAGTGAGTTCTATTTAAAATTTTATTAACTTTGAACTTAATTTTTTTTTACCTTAGAAATTATTTGGGAAACCTTAAAGTATAAGCTATGTTGATTAAGCCCTAGATTCAAGAAGCATGATCAAGAATACCCTTAATTGCTTTGTTAGTTACTAAAATAACATTTTAGGATTTTGTTTTTATTTATTTATAAGATAGCTTGCTTGCAAATCTTGCCATAATTTGGGTTGTTGACCAACCCTAGATATTCCATGTGCTCAAAATAACAACAACAAGTCACCTACATCAGCCAATTTATGCACCTTGTTGTCTATTTAAGGATTGAAGGAGAGAGAAAATGCATTTGTTCACTAAATTTTGTCCAACACTTAACCAATTCTCTCTCGCACTAAAACCAATGAATTTTTATAGCATTTCAGTCCCTAAGATCAGCCCCACGAATATCAGTAGCCAATCATAAGCACAGAATCAAGAAGTGTCCAAGTGAGGTATAAAGCCCTAACCGAAATCTGATCATGTATGCTGTGTTAGATGTTAGATTTTTGTGTTAGAACATGTTGTATGTAGTAGGTTTTGATGATCTGGGTTGGTATTTAGTGGATCCATAACATTTAAATACACGAAATTGGTGTTTTCAAAAATCTAGAAATTTTTTATTTTTGTTGTCTGACATCAAATGTCAGGCCTTGTAGATCTGTGCTCGTTTATTGTTTTGGTGATTTAAAGGTCTGAAGTTGTAGTCTGTAATGTTGTTAGTAATCTGCAAGTGGGTTCATGATCATTGCATCTGTAGATCGAAAGTTATTCATGGTCAAAGTTCGTTGACCGAACACAAAATCAGTTTTCTGGGTAACCCAGAAAACTGAAAAACATGTTCTGGTCGTGACTTTGACCGGCCTTGATTTGTTTCTGGAACGTTTTTAGAATGAATATTTGTATCCAGATTATAGTATGTCATGTGTATTACAAGTTCAAAGCACTTTATAACCTTATAAAGCCTCAGATCGATCGTAGTAATTGGTCAAACCTCGTTGACCGTTAAGCTTAACTTTCTGGGTAACCCAGAAAGTTTAGGCAGTGGTCTGACAAGTTTTTATTTTACTTAGATCTTGCATCTAAATTATGTTTAGACATTATACATGATCACAACTTGTACTATGTTGGGTTGTCTACAAATCCCAACGTCTAGAACACCTGTGACGTAAACCGATTAACCGGAATAAGTCCACCAAGATCGTTGACCGGCATTGACCAGATTTTTCTGGGCAGCCCAGAACGTGATGAACAGCTTCTGACAGCTTATTTAGGCCCTTAGATCTCTTTGGTTATGCATGTTTTGATGTTGTTGTTTGTTGGATCGTGTAGTCTTGTACTTGTACTACATTATCTGATCAACAACATGTCCAGAATCACATCACACACGAATTTAATTTTGGTCAAACATGGTCACTCGGTTTCTGGCATGAAGTTCTGGGAATGCATGAAGAACATGAAGAACACCTATAGCGACGGTTCTGTCGCTATAGGTGGCCTTTAGCGACAGATAGCTTATTATTTTTCGGAAATTAATAACAAAATAGAAAAATTAGTTTTAAATTATTAAAAATACAAAATAAATTATAAAAAATTATTTTAAATCCCAAAAATTAGTTTTAAATTATTTTGAATATATTTCATAAATATTTAATATTTTTGAAATATTAAAAGTATTTAATTTATTTAATTATAATATTAAATAAATTAGTTAAAAATGATTTTAATATTAGAAAAATCATTAAAAATTATATTATGATATAAGAAAATATTTTAAGTTATTTTTAATGACTTTTAATATTTTGTGATAAATTTCATTAATAAATTGATATTAATGGTAATTAATTTATTTACTAAATGAATTAAATAAATTAATTAAAAATTATTTTATTATATTAAAAATCATTTTAAATGAAAATAAAGTGTTTAAAAATATTTTAAGTTATAAAATATAACTTTTAATATTTAAAGGATAATTTCATTAATAATATTAATGATTATTAAGTTATTACTAATGATATTAAATTTATTTAATAATTATATTAAATAAATAGTTTATAAATGGTTTTATTAATTTAAAAATCATTTAAAAGGGATATAAATGAATTAAAAATATTTTAAGTTATGCTTAATGACTTTTAATATTTGGATAAATGAAATATTAATACTTTAATATTAATGGTAATTATTTAAAAATGATTTTTAATGTTTTAAAAATCAATTAAGGGTAATATTAATACTTTAAAAATATTTTGAGTTATTATAAATAACTTTAATATTTTAGAAATGATTTCATTAATAGTTTAATACTAATTAAATATTAATGATAATAGAATTGATTAGTATTTAAATCATTTTAATGTGATTCCGATGTTTGAAATTTCGTGATAAATTATAATAAATGTTTCAAAATTATATTAAGTCATTTAAAAATAATATGACTGATATTAAGTTACAGAATAGAGTCTTAGACTCGATAATTACCCGATAAAGTTGTCGGTACACCGACATGTTTCAGAAATTGATCTGGACTTAGATAATGTGATTGGACAAGTGATTATTTATGATTCAATGGTTGTTAAATCTATGTGCCAATGTGATTAGGGTATGTGCTGACTGCAATAAGCAGTGTTATGTGCTATAGTATATTGTTCTAATCGAACGAATGTTCTGATTAATGATAGGTCGTGAGATAAGCGATAAATCTAAATTACAAACTGTAAGCAGCGCTTCAGGCAAGTATCTAACCTTTGCATTTTCTTTATGCAATGGACATGAGTAAGAATGTTTCTAAACTATATTATTACTGTACAGATTATTAACCTTATATTATATACACTCATTGCTTATCAACATGTTAGTATATGGTAATTCAGATATATATATTCTGTTCATTAATTTCTGTAAATGGTTAAACAAGTGTCCCCACTTGGATAATCATTGTATTTAATCACATGTTGATATATATATATATATATATATATATATATATATATATATATATATATATATATATATATATATATATATATATGTTGAATTTTAGATTATTGTTGAAACAAGATAAAATCTTTGATTTGGAACCCAGACAAGTATGAACATCCCTACACAGAAAAAAATTTTATGCACCCAAGGTGGAACAGAGTGAACGATCCTATCGTTCTTGTAATGTAGTATTGATCAATACAGGGCATAACGGGCTGATCACCCCCCGTGCCCGTAAGTTATGTCGGTTTACAGATGAATTTCTGTTTAACCTTTTCAAAAATGAAAATAATGTTCATGGCATGTCATCATAACCCCAATTATATTCATTATGTAGTTTCAAAAATTTGAAAGAGAGTTGTTATTTTATTATTATCAGTTCAGAATACTTCACAACTATTGACTTGTTGTAGAAGAATAGTACAAAGAAAATATTTAAATCCTTTTAGCTTATATATATAGATAATTGCTATTACTTACTGGGCACTCAAATGCTCATCCTTGCTTAAATTTAAATGTTTTCAGTTAAGTGCGAACGACCAGAGAGCTCTGCTAAGAACAAAGGAAAAGGGAAGGTTGCTGAATGATCGAATTACTATGTTATGTAATAGTTTGATGATATTAAGACAATTATGATATATATTATCTATCATGGGTTGTAATGAATGTTTAAAGGTTACTTACTTGGGAGCTAGACTCTGATAATTATGTAAATTAAGTTGGTCTTTTATATTATTGTTATTATTATTAGTATTATTCCGCTCATAGAAATGGTATCGTGAAGAACCGAGTTCGGGTTTCAAGTACCCGAGTTTGGGGTCCTCACAGGTTGGTATCAGAGCTTAAGGGTTAAAAACCTTAGGTGGGCTAGACCTTAGGCTATAACCTTATAACAGAGGGAAATGTTAAAAATATAAATAACTCATATAGAGTTTAAAAAGAGATGAATTGACTAAATTCATTGTCAAACTAAATAAAAGATAACTTGTATAAAACTCTTATTTGTTGTGTGTATATACTATATGCTAATAAGGATAATTTATGTGTGTAGATGTCAGGTGAAAAAGGATTAGGATACCCTTAAATCGTAAAGAAGAAGTAAACCTCCATAACCGAGCCAATATCAAAGCCAATAGCTGAAATAGAGGCTCACATTGAAAGCTACCTCCATGAGGTGGTTATTTTGGAAAGTATAGTACCAGATCCTAGAATGATAGAATGACTGATAGAAAATAATAATAATAAAAAAAAATATGTGGTCTATGTCGAGTTCCTAAACTCGTATGTTTATGGTGAGTTCTTAAGCTCGTAATGTATGGTAAGTTGGACGAACTAGATGTAGTTAGGTGTAAATGAATATAAGGGGAATAGACAGATTACTAAGCAATTGATCCTTATTGGAGGCGTAAGAAATAATTAGTACTAGTATTAATTGAATAGATATGATTTTATGTTATGTATATGATAGGTATGTTTGTATAAGATAATAATTTTCAAATTTTGTATAAGTTATGGCAGCGATTCCTGACTTTTAAGTCACAATGGGATAGCAAATGATTAAAGCAAAAGGTGCTATGTTATGTCAAGTGATATGAATATGAGTTTATGGGATTAATGAAATAAGTTGGTGAAAAGATAGTAGTTAATTATATGAGTATTGATTAATTCAGTAAACCAGGTTTTCAAAATCTAATATTTTGAGTACATGATTATTTGAGTAGAATCTTTTGTGTTATATGCTAAACGTATACGATAAGGCTTAGAATGTAAGTTAATAAAGAATAATTTAATCGGATAATGCCGCCAAGATGAAAACAAAATCACAAGACAGAAGAACCTGCCAACAAAGCTGGAGGACAACCAGACCCAACGCAGAATTTGACGAATATAGACGATCAAGCTATGCAGAATGGATTACCAACTACAGGAAATCAGCCAGATAATCGATCGGCAAACTTTGAAAACTTCAAGACAAATGAACCGTCAGGATTTAGAAGACCAACTAACCCTGTAGAAGTGGTTGTGATAGCTAGGGTAATGGAGGGGCAACAGACAGCTTTTGCCACCTATACAACGAAAGGAGGGGTGAATCTTTGGTGGGAGACAACTCAAGTTAAAGTCGAAGGAGGGAGTAGTGGTAGTAGAAATGGAAAGAGGAAAGGTGATAATGTTGGGAATACGAAAAATAGGCCAGAAGATGGAGAGAAACGAGTTGTGCATGGTAGAAATTGTGGAATGAATCATTCGGGAAAGTGTTTAAAAGGAAAGAATGTGTGCTACAAGTGTGGGCAAGAGAGACATATCTCTCATAACTGCCCCAATCCAATAATTTATAGTGGGTTTTTTATTTGTGGATTAAAGGAGCATAAGGTGAAAGACTGTCCAAGGAGAAGGGAAACAAAGAATGTGAATACGAGGAAAGGCAACAGGGCATTGGCGATAACGGGACCGACTTCAACAAATGAACCAACAAAACCAACCGAAGGAGTCTTCGACATGACCGTTCAAGAAAACTGTAGCAGCCGCGAATGCAACTCCAGGTATTATTCTAATCAAATTTATTTTCTTATATATTATTTCTTATATATAGTAAATTATTTTATAAAGAAATTTTGAGGAGGAATTTGAGTTCTTTTAGAAATTAAATATTTCTGTTTAAACAGAAAGATAAGCTTTATGTGAATAGTTAAAGATCAATTCGATCAAAGTTGATCAAGATCTACTTACGATGATTATGTATGCTATGTGTCGTGTATGTATAGGTTTTAAAACAGTGATTCCGGGGACGGAATCTTTATAAGGGAGGGTGAATGTAACAACCCGATATTTTCTACATAAATAAATAAGAAATTTTGCGTATAAATTATTATTTATTTATTTAAGGGTGATGATTTGTACAAGATAATGTGCATGTGTATTTAAGTGGTAAATAAAAATATAGTTATTTACATAAATATTTACAAGTAATTTTATTTTAGAATTATTGATTATTATAGAGTATATTCTAATAATAATTAAATTATGTTAGAAATGTTTTATTAATTATTTTCCATGAATATATAGTCATATATTATTTAATAATATATGAAATAATTTTTAGAATAATTATAATAATTATTTTATTATATGAATTTTAGTACAAATTATTAAGTTAATTATTTTACCTTAATTATTAAGGTTTAATATGAAGAATAAATCAGATATGAAATCCAAACCCTAATCTTGGATTTTTGTCAATGGATAAGAATAATAATATAATATTAGTTATATTTTGATTTTTCAATGCTATAAATATGTACTATATGTTTGTGGACTGACAATGGTTGGTCAATTATGGTGTATAATGTCAAAAACCTAAGTATTATAAAACCTAAATAATATTTGTGGACCAAAATAATTAGAAACCCTAATTTAAAAACTCAATCTTGAGTTTGAGATTATTATGTAACTGTGTTATTATGTTTAAGGTTATGTATTATAGAATTAAATGTTAATTAGCAAAACCCTAATTAATATTTAGAAATCGTAATTTCTAGAAATCCTAATTCATAAATTTAGAAACCCTAATTAGTAATTATAAATCCTAATTACTAATTGTAAACCCTAATCGTGAAATTAGAAGACCTTAATTTTATAATTAAAAACCCTAATTATTATTTAAAAATCCTAATTTTAATTAAGTGAGTTCTATTTAAAATTTTATTAAACTCTGAACTTTATTTTTTTTATTTTTTTTATTTTTTAGCTTAGAAATTATTTGAGAAACCTTAAAGTATAAGCTATATTGATTAAGCCCTAGATTCAAGAAGCATGGTCAAGAATACCCTTAATTGCTTTGTTAGTTACTAAAATAACATTTTAGGATTTTGTTTTTATTTATTTATAAGATAACTTGCTTGCAAATCTTGCCATAATTTGGGTTGTTAACCAACCCTAGATATTCCATGTGCTCAAAATAACAACAACAAGTCACCTACATCAGCCAATTCATGCACTTTGTTGTCTATTTAAGAATTGAAGGAGAGAGAAAATGCATTTGTTCACTAAATTTTGTCCAACACTTAACCAATTCTCTCTCTCACTAAAACCAACGAATTTTTATAGCATTTCAGTCCCTAAGATCAGCCCCACGAATATTAGTAACCAATCATAAGCACAAAATCAAGAATTATCCAAGTGAGGTATAAAGCCCTAACTGAAATCTGATCATGTATGTTGTGTTAGATGTTAGATTTTTGTGTTAGAACATGTTGTATGTAGTAGGTTTTGATGATCTGGGTTGGTATTTAGTGGATCCATAACATTTAAATACACGAAATTGGTGTTTTCAAAAATATGAAATTTTTTTGTTTTTGTTGTCTGACATCAAATGTCAGGCCTTGTAGATCTGAGCTCGTTTATTATTTTGGTGATTTAAAGGTCTGAAGTTGTAGTCTGTAATGTTGTTAGTAATCTGCAAGTGGGTTCATGATCATTGCATCTGTAGATCAAAAGTTATTCATGGTCAAAGTTCGTTGACCGAACACAAAATCAGTTTTCTAGGTCCAGAAAACTGAAGAACATGTTCTGGCCGTGACTTTGACCGGCCTTGATTTGTTTCCGGAACGTTTTTAGAATGAATATTTGTATCCAGATTATAGTATGTCATGTGTATTACAAGTTCAAAGCACTTTATAACCTTATAAAGTCTCAGATCGATCGTAGTAATTGGTCAAACCTCGTTGACCGTTAAGCTTAACTTTCTGGGTAACCCAAAAAGTTTAGGCAGTGGTCTGACAAGTTTTTATTTTACTTAGATCTTGCATCTAAATTATGTTTAGACATTATACATGATCACAACTTGTACTATGTTGGGTTGTCTACAAATCCCGACGTCTAGAACACATGTGACGTAAACCGATTAACCGGAATAAGTCCACCAAGATTGTTGACCGGCATTGACCAGATTTTTCTGGGCAGCCCAGAACGTGATGAACAGCCTCTGACAGCTTATTTAGGCCCTTAGATCTCTTTGGTTATGCATGTTTTGATGATGTTGTTTGTTGGATCGTGTAGTCTTGTACTTGTACTACATTATCTGATCAACAACATGTCCAGAATCACATCACACACGAATTTAATTTCGGTCAAACATGGTCACTCGGTTTCTGGCATGAAGTTCTGGGAATACATGAAGAACATGAAGAACACCTATAGCGACGGTTCTGTCGCTATAGGTGGCTTTTAGCGATAGATAGCTTATTATTTTTCGGAAATTAATAAAAAAAATAGAAAAATTAGTTTTAAATTATCAAAAATACAAAATAAATTATAAAAAATTATTTTAAATTCTGAAAATTAGTTTTTAATTATTTTAAATATATTTCATAAATATTTAATATTTTTGAAATATTAAAAGTATTTAATTTATTTAATTATAATATTAAATAAATTATTTAAAAATGATTTTAATATTGGAAAAATTATTAAAAATTATATTATGATATAAGAAAATATTTTAAGTTATTTTTAATGACTTTTAATATTTTGTGATAAATTTCATTAATAAATTGATATTAATGGTAATTAATTTATTTACTAAATGAATTAAATAAATTAATTAAAAATGATTTTATTATATTAAAAATCATTTTAAATAGAAATAAAGTGTTTAAAAATATTTTAAGTTATAAAATATAACTTTTAATATTTAAAGGATAATTTCATTAATAATTAAATATTAATAATTATTAAGTTATTACTAATGATATTAAATTTATTTAATAATTATATTAAATAAATAGTTTATAAATGGTTTTATTAATTTAAAAATCATTTAAAAGGGATATAAATGAATTAAAAATATTTTAAGTTATGCTTAATGACTTTTAATAATTGGAATAATGAAACATTAATACTTTAATATTAATGGTAATTATTTAAAAATGATTTTTAATGTTTTAAAAATCATTAAAGGGTAATATTAATACTTTAAAAATATTTTGAGTTATTATAAATAACTTTAATATTTTAGAAATGATTTCATTAATAGTTTAATACTAATTAAATATTAATGATAATAGAATTGATTAGTATTTAAATCACTTTAATGTGATTCCGATATTTGAAATTTCGTGATAAATTATAATAAATATTTTAAAATTATATTAAGTCATTTAAAAATAATATGACTGATATTAAGTTACAAAATAGAGTCTTAGACTCGATAATTACCCGATAAAGTTATCGGTACACCGACATGTTTAAAAAATTGATCTGGACTTAGATAATGTGATTAGATAAGTGATTATTTGTGATTCAATGGTTGTTAAATCTATGTGCCAATGTGATTAGGGTATGTGCTGACTGTAATAAGCAGTGTTATGTGTTATAGTATATTGTTCTAATCGAACGAATGTTCTGATTAATGATAGGTCGTTAGATAAGCGATAAATCTAAATTACAAACTGTAAGCAGCGCTTCAGGCAAGTATCTAACCTTTGCATTTTCTTTAGGCAATGGACATGAGTAAGAATGTTTCTAAACTATATTATTACTGTACAGATTATTAACCTTATATTATATACGCTCATTGTTTATCAACATGTTAGTATATGGTAATTCATATATATATATATATATATATATATATATATATATATATATATATATGTTCGCTAATTTCTGTAAATGGTTAAACAAGTGTCCCCACTTGGATAATTTCTGTAAATGGTATATCAACATGTGATTAAATATAATAATTATCCAAGTGGGGACACTTGTTTAACCATTTACAGAAATTAGCGAACATAATATATATATATATATATATATATATATATATATATATATATATATATATGTTGAATTATAGATTATTGGTGAAACAAGATAAAACCTTTGATTTGGAACCCAGACAAGTATGAACATCCCTACACGGGAAAATTTTTTATGCACCCAAGGTGGAACAGAGTGAACGATCCTATCGTTCTTGTAATGTAGTATTGATCAATACAGGGCATAACGGGCTGATCACCCCCCGTGCCCGTAAGTTATGTCGGTTTACAGATGAATTTTTGTTTAACCTTTTCAAAAATGAAAACAATGTTCATGGCATGTCATCATAACCCTAGTTATAGTCATTATGTAGTTTCAAAAATTTGAAAGAGAGTTGTTATGTTATTATTATCGGTTCAGAATACTTCACAACTATTGACTTGTTGTAGAAGAATAGTACAAAGAAAACATTTAAATCCTTTCAGCTTATATATATAGATAATTGTTATTACTTGCTGGGCACTCAAATGCTCATCCTTGCTCAAATTTAAATGTTTTCAGTTAAGTGCGAACAACCAGAGAGCTCTGCTAAGAACAAAGGAAAAGGGAAGGTTGCTGAATGATCGAATTACTATGTTATGTAATAGTTTGATGATATTAAGACAATTATGATATATATTATCTATCATGGGTTGTAATGAATGTTTAAAGGTTACGTACTTGGGAGCTAGGCTCTGATAATTATGTAAATTAAGTTAATCTTTTATATTTTTGTTATTATTATTAGTATTATTCCGCTCATAGAAATGGTATAGTGAAGAACCGAGTTCGGGTTTCAAGTACCCGAGTTTGGGGTCCTCACAGATACGAGAATGATGCTTTGAGCCAATTGTGCATCATCTTGCCACTTTTAGAAATAGCAATCTCTTCCTCAGAGGCATTGTCTACAACCATTGCATGGATAGACATTTTAAGGACATAAGATAGTTTTTCAGCCTTGAGAACAATTCTCAAATTCCTTAACCAATTTGTTTAATTCGGTCCGGTTAATTTAGCATCTAATATGCTCCGCAGTGATAGTAATTTAGACATTATAAAATTCTTTAAATGAATTTGTTAACAACATTTTAGCATATATTCTTTTATTAATTACCGAGGTAAATTAGGTCTTGTTTTAAATTGATATCTCCCATTATTTTCTTCAAACTATATTACCCTCACTTATATAGTTCGGCAAAATCTAATTAAAGATTTGCTAGTGAGAATAAGGATCCCATTTCAAATGTATATAGCCTTGTGTGACACAACAAACTATACATAAATAAATAGGTAGACAATACTTGTCAATTACATCAACATGTAACTCCTTTTGTTTTGCCTCTTAAATTATTTTGATCAAGTGTGTGACACATCTGAATCAAAATTATTCAAGTTAAGTCCAACCTAACACTTCCATATATTCAAAAGAAAAACATTGTCCTTGTGTGACACATCAAAACAACATCATTCAATCTATTTATAAGCATTAAAATAAGCCTTGTGTGACACAACAAACTTATAATGATTAACTGATACTCTATCTGTAAGGCCCTAAATTTTATGAATAAAGATTAATTTTTCTCGAAATATATTTTTGAATATTATGGTGTGGATTTGATATAATGTTATAGTTGTGGGTAATATTTATAAATTTTGCAAAGTAAGCAAGTGGTTTTAAAATATTTGATTGGTCGAGGAATATTCGTTTTAACAGGGAATATTCGTACGACGACACAATCATTAGTGGACCCCACAACGGAAGTATTATCGTAGTTAGAAAATGACAGAAATATCTTTTTATAAAAATAACGGTGAAAGTTTTACCGTTAAACTATTGAACTACCCGGTAGTAAAAGTACAGTAATACGCGTGGTTGTATAGTAGCACACGGTATTGATTATTGATGCTTATGTGAGAAGTCACTCAGTTATACTCAATTATTACTACAGTAATTACTGCATAATATCTCTCATATTATTGATTCAATTATTGTCACAGTATAATCTGCATAATATTTTATATTATTAAATCAATAATTGAGACGACAAAGTTATTCATATTATTATTTGTAATATTGACGATGTCTAGAAAGTTTTGTCGAGGAAAGGGGTTTGGTCACCTAATTGCGCGCCAATAGGGAGAAATCCTTATCGGAAAGCCCCCTCTTTCCTGTGAATGATCTGGTTGTTAAATATTATGAGCTATAATATTAATGATGATTAAGTTCGTGTTGATTAAAGATGAAATTAATATTTACATTATGTTGGGATTATTTGTGTTAGTGGAAATCGACATTTCTTTCAATAATAATTGATTTCTGGATGTTATATTAACCAATCGGGTAATTAATCGGATAAATGAGCAATTAATTGCTATTAGTTCACATGCATATAACTATTTACTCACATGAATGGAACTATTGGTTCACATACATTACTATTAGGGAAGGTGGTGCAAGATTGATAATACTTGTAGGACTAAATTAAAAATAGAGGAAAAGATGAAGGTACAATACTGTAATAAATCGAGCCCCAAAACGTGTAATTATCGAAACTATATTTTTCTATAAATAAAAGCTCATTCTTCTTTCATTCTCACCAATTCACTAAGACTCACAAGAGCAATTATAGAGAGAGAAGCTATAGAGAGGAAGAAGAAGAGTATTCTGTTACTTCACTATTCTAGTATCAAGTCTTCTTTTAAGGTAAGAGATATTATTTTTATTCACTATTCATAAGAAATAATATTTTCTTCCATACTCTGTAGTATATGAGTAATATTATTTCGTCTCGTATTCCTAATTATACCCTCATTTTGTTAAAGTATTGCTTCTATACTCTGTAAAATTAGTAGAATATCCTTGAAATTTGTGTTTCATCTTGTATCATTTCACAAGGATATTTTCTGTACATTCTTGTTAAATTTTAAGCTTTTCATGCCGGAGTACTGTCCATGAGTACTATTCATTTATACAGTACTATTCATAAAGTACTATTAACGTGGTACTATTCATGAAGTACTATTCATGAGTACTATTCATAAAGTACTATTCACAGGGTACTATTCTCGAAATACTATTCATGGGATACTATTTACCTAGAGTACTATTCATGACAAAAATTAATTTCTTTGCTGTCCAAATCATTTTTGATACAATATTATTATTGAATTTTACTCCACAAAGCAGTATCATGTTGACAATTTGGACATTATTGAATTCTGGATAAATTAAATTATAAATCATTAAGAATTTATCCTTTGTTTTCTTTTAATTTAATTCTTATATCATTGTCACCATCCTCATGCTTATATTGTGATGAAAGTCATCTTTGACTTACGTGCATAGATGGACTGTTGATTGGTATTATTATGACCAAGGATCATTCGATATAATCATGACCCGTAATGTTACAAATGATGTGGTAAAAGTCCTCATTGGCCCGTAGTGCATTGATGGACAGTTGTTGGTATGATTATGACCAGGGATTATTCGGTATGATCATGACCATTGGTGAAAACACGAATATCCTTGGCCCGTAGTGCATGAATAATTCGTGGTTGTGATACTATTTATTGAGCTGAGTCTCAGCGATAAAATTGATGATAAACTCTTAAATCATAGAAGATAGTAGATATCATGTTCTACTTGACTCTTCTAATGGATTGCTTGTTCTGCTGCAATTAAACTTGATGTTTATTGTATTTTATCAGTTCAACACTATTGAAGGCTAACGATAATTTATTCTGCATTATCTTAGTCATAATATTTCTTATTGGGCTAGTTGAGCTCACCCTTTTGTTTTCATTGTTCTCTTCAGAAAATGAGAACGTAGCCAGGACTAGTCGGGGAATGGAGTGACGGTCCGAGATGGTGGCTATAGTAGTCCTCACTATTTTATAAAATAGTGTGACAATAATTGTAATGAGGACTCCTTTTTAAGTTTGAATACTGTCTTTTAGACAATATTCGTATAAAAACTCTCAGCTACGTTTTGTCGTATTGTATAAAATAAGTTTGTATTTGATTTTTGTACCATGTATTTGGCGACTCAAGATGGGTGATGTATACCTATTTTGGGGGCACCACACTATCGTTTTATCATACTAGAAGGCGACGTTCGATATTCTAAATATCTTTGAAGGCTTCGGACTTAATATAAAATCTTTGAGGGGTTTGCTATTATTTATCTCATCTTGTTTAGCGTGCATGTACATATATATATATAAAATACGCGTCATATTAATTTTCATGCAAAGCATGTTGTATAATATATATATATATATATATATATATATATATATATATATATATATATATACAGAGATGATCAGGTCCGGACTCCCGGACCTGATTCAAATACGGACCATATTTTTTTTGCTTCTTTTTTTAAAACAACTAAAAAAAGTCCGGACGGTACTAAAATTCGGAAGTCCGGACTGGAACCGAACTACTATATATATATATATATATATATATACATAAAGTATAAGCATGCATATAGAATACTATATTCTTCTCGGATTGATTATGGACTTTTATTCTAGTTTGGTTAACTAGAGCCACCAAGTGAACCAAAAGGTCAAACCTAGGGTGCAATAATTAAATTTAAATATAACTAATATATTTAAATCTTGGGCTTCATTACAAACGGATCTTCATGCGCTCCTTACTTTTTGGCCTGCAATTCTTTAAGATAATTCTAACTAATCATATTACATAAACTATGTACAATAAATAGAAACCTTGATCAGCAGTCAAGGAAAATTACATAGGAGGGAGGTAGAAATTACATCAAGAAAACACCTAGAGAAGACGAGGTACGCATACCTCATTTAATAAAACCCACACATTCATGTTAGGTTTGTAATATTCATGAACGCAATCAAATTACACAAAATAAGTGAAAACGTGAAAAATCAGAGTTTTAAAATTTTACAAATCATATACCCTGATCATCCTTTAACCACAATTATTAATTAAACAAAAAAAAAGAACAAGAATCATACCCTTGAAGATCCGAGCTTCCTCAGGTACAAGTTCACCTCCAATCCTTTTCGCGTTCAACTTGAATCCACCGGGTTTGGTTCCTTCCTTTAATTAACGTTAGTCACCCAAGTGTTTGGCCTCTAGAGGTGATCTACCAAGAAAGAATAAAGATTCAAGAAGATGAATATTTGGTAAAATCCTAATTTTTCTATCTCTCATAGAAAATGAGCGTACTCTCCAACAATTAGAATTGCGTATGTTGTGAAAAAGTCAACAACAACTATATCACCCATAATAAGACTCCTCTTATTTATAGATGTGGGCAGGCCTCCTTAACAATTAAGGAATTGGGTTTTATTTTAATTAATTAAATTCCTTTTAATTAATTATGCTCCCAATCTTATTAGGGATAATTACTTAAAATCTTTTAATTAATTTACCTCCTAATCATACTAGAAATATATGAGAGTACTTTTATTAATTAATTCTAAAACTGCTTTAGGAATTAAATAATAATAATAGTAATAATAATAATAATAAGACTCCTCTTCTTAATTTATATTTAATATTTCTAAAATATTAAATAATAAATATTAAGCTGTTTAATTTATTCTATCACCATAGATTAAATTAAATATACTTAACTTATTATTACGATTATTCCATTAACTTCTTAAATAATTATTCTTCCTTTTATGGTGTGACCCTTTAGGTTCTCCATATTAAACCGGTTGTTAATAAATCAATTAGAACACTTCTAATCTTATTTAAATAAATAAATTAAACTATTAATTTATTTAAATAAATAATATTTATTGTACAACAAGGATAAGCCTCCCTAGTAATTAACGACTTTTCAGATAATATAGATTTCAATATTAATCATAAAAGAACCTTTGAGTAAATAGTTACCGTACAATTCAATCCTTCCACCATACAATGTCCCAATTAAATATAAGACATGGAATTACTGTCGAGTCTTATTTTATTTAATTATATGTATTTCGCCTCTTAAATGCACAACACCAAATAATGCAAATTAGAAACTCCTTTCTAATTTCATTCTGCCTTGGCCAAGGACTACTAGGTTGTCATTTATCGAATCACATAGGACATTTCTCTTCTTTTACTAGCAGCGATATATTCTTTATTGATCATACATATTATCTCCATATACAACTTATTATACCCAAGCATACCCTTTGATATACCCTAAGGGTCTTAAGGAATAAGTCAAAGTATAACTTATCATACACAAGATACTATGATGATCTCAAGTTCAAGGATCACTTGTACTACTATCACTACAGGAATTCCTATTGACAGACAAGTAAAACTCCATTAGGTATTCCTTAGCGAGTCACGTTCAGTGAACTTATTCTCTAATAAGCACCTACATACTTACTTTAGTGTCTCCACACAAATGATCATGAGATCAATCATCCTCATCCAATGAGCAAGCAACATATGTACCAATCTATCTGAATTTACTAATCCCCAATTTAGTAATCCAACGATTGGAAACTATTTTAGTTTTAAGTTTTCTAAGAATTTAGATCTAATTAGAATGATCATCATCATTATTCTAAAAGCATTGCTTAAAACTATGTGTTTATCACATATTATAAAACAGCATCATGTAGATAATTAAAAGCCTTTAATAAATTAATATTTTTTTATTAATAAATGAATAAGATTTTTACAAAGTATATGTTTTATCATCAAACATGATTGACTTGTGTGCATACTACTTTCAATCTCCCACTTGCACTAAAGTCAATCTCCATTGTATCTCATACCCTTCTTCTCTAAGTGACGATTATCCTGCTGTTGGATAAGCTTTAGTTAATGGATATGTAATGTTGTTCTTGATAGTTCACTATCTCTATAGTGATTTCTCATCTTTCAATGATTCCTATAATCAAATGAAAGTGTCACAACACATGTTTAGATCCAAAATGAGACTTAGGAACTATTCCTAGTTCTGTAATGAACTTTTCATCCAAACAATCAACTTGTAGCTTCATTTATAGCTATATACTTTGTCTTTATCACTAAACTAGCAACTCTTTGCTGTTTGAAACCTTTCCAATTCACTGCACCACCGTTCAAGGTAATGCTTTACCTTAAAGTGTATTTTCTGTCGTCTTGGTCTGTGTTAAAAAACTCGAGTCTGTTAAGCCCTCTAGTTTTAATTCAGACCCACCATAAATCTGATCACATCCTTAAAGTCGGTTAAGTACTTTAAGATGTTTTTCACTGTCTTACAATGATCTTCTCCAGAATATGACTAATCCACATCAGGTCTCATACATTTTATTGCATACATGATAGTTACTCATGTGATCTCTCTTTTATGAGTCTATGGGGACTATTAAGAGAGATACACTCCAGGGCTCATCAACATGAGATATCCCATGGAGTTTGCCATGCTAAACGATTTTAGCATCAAATGAATATACGTTTCTTGGGTTAAGTTGAGCATCCTATTAAATATATCTATATAGATTTGTATCCCCAATTAAGATACTCTTCCCAAATCATTCATGGAGGAATGTTTTGACAACTTTATCTTTACCGATTATAGCATTGGTATGTCATTCCTTATTTGTACTATATCAACATATAATACTAGAAATGTCATGACACTCCCACTGACCCTTTTGTACACACTAGGTTCATTCTTGTTTTTGATAATATCAAACTCTTTTGATTGTTTCATCAAAATGAATGTTCCATTTTTGAGAAGCTTGCTTCAATCCATTTCTCTGAGTGTCTACAACTCTTACCTTATAGTATGTAACTGGATCATCATCTTCTATGACGTGTACCTCATCATCATCATCTTATGATGAATCCATACCTCCTAGGTATCTTCGGTACTATTCTTGATTTACGATTCGGTTGTGGTACAATAGATCTATCTACAAGTTTCTCTTATTTGACTTATAGTGTTTTGTGGTTCTTGAACTCTTCAAGATCTATTATCCTCCCACTAGCCCCTTCAATGATAAACACCTTTATCTTAGAAGGCAGCGTGTTTCACAAGAAACACCTTTTGCTAAGTACGATTATAGAACATATACCCTAAACTTACTTTAGGATGTCCTACAAATCTGTACTTGTCAAATCTTGTCTGAGGCTTATCTTTTGAAACCTTTTCACATAAATTGGACAACCCCTTATCTTAACTTACTTAAAATTAGGAATCCTTCATGTCCATAACTTTTATAGAGTTTTATGTACAAATTTTGAGGTTACCTTTTCCGTAGATATGCAACCATTTCCATGACATTATCCCAGAAGGATACTGGAATGTCAATAAAATCATTATGGACCGCACCATGTCCAACAAGATACAATTTTTTCTTTCAGATAAATCAATCAATTATTGCGTATCTGGAGGCGTCCATTATGAGAAAACCATTTGAGATGATCTAGAAACTCATTGTACAATTTTTCCTTGCTTAATCCAATCAAAGAATCTTAATACTTTGCCAATTTGTTTCATTTCTGAATTCTTTGAACCTTTCAAATAATTCACAATTATATTTCAGTAAATAAACACGTTCAATTTTTTGAACGATCATCTCCTTTTCTTATACTAGTTTGTTCAATTTGTGAAATTATTTTCACGTAAGTCAAGTATACAAAATCCATTAAGTAATATTCCAGTTCTATACAAAATATTATTATTATAAATAGAACAATAATTGTTCTTAAATATAATACCAAAGATTTTATTGTCCAACAATAAAATGGAAATAATGTTTCTAACAAGAACTGGAATATAATAACAACTTATTGACTTAATAGACTTGCCCGTAGGCAATGCTAAACTATAAGTTCCTATGGCTATTGTAGCAACCTTTACTTCATTTTCCACACATAGGATTACTTATCTTTGTTTAGCTTTCTACTTCTGTTTGGTCCCTTCATAAATCTATATTTATGATAACCAAAGTCGGTATCCAATACCCAAGTAGAACATTGACCTAAAGAAAAAATAATTTTAAATCATGAACAAAATTATATTTGTAACAGAAACTTTACTAAGCTTCTTCTGGTTATCCTCTGCAAGATGCTTCTTGCATTTTCTTTCCAGTGTCCAGGCTTATTGCAGTGGAAGTAAACTCCTTTGCTATCTGTATCAATTTTCTTCTTATTATCCTTTATTTTTGCCTTTCTATTTACCTTCTAAGAATCGTTCTTCCCTTTAGAAGATCCTTTAGCCCCTACTAGTAAGACTTGGTCTTTATTGGTTGGAAAGTGACTCTTAACATTTTTTAATATGTTAAACAAATTAGCGAGGCTGATCTTTAGCTTGTTCATATGAAAAATTCACAACAATTGTGAAAGGAGTCCGGGAGTGAGTGTAAGATCAAATCTTGGCTCAACTCTCCATCCATGACAAAACTCGTTGTCCTAATTGATCAATCAAATTTATAATGTTAAGGACTTTTATCTGTACTGTAGTGTCATCGGTCATTCTAGATCGGAAGAGCTCCTTAGATATCTGATATCTATCAGTCCTACTTTCCTCACCATCAACTACTTGATGTGCAGGAATATAGTAAGAGCATCCATAGTTTCATGCTGATGCTGAAGCTCGTTACTCCTGGATGCGAGCATTATGCATTGAGCCAACTGTGCATCATCTTGTCACTTTCTAAAAGTAGCAATCTCTTCCTTAGAGGCATTGTCTGCAACCATTGCATGGATAGGCCTATTAAGGACATAAGATAGCTTTACAGCCGTGAGAACTTTTCTCAATTTTCTTAACCAATCCGTTTAATACGGTCCAGTTAAATAACATCTAATATGCTTCACAGTGATAGTAATTTAGACATTGTAAAATTTTGTAAATGAATTTGTAACAACATTTTAGCATACATTCTTTTATTAATTACCAAAATAAATTAGGCCTTGTTTTAAATTGGTATCTCCCACTATTTTCTTAAAACTATATTACCCTCACTTATATAGTTCGACAAAATCTAATTAAAGATTTGCTAGTGAGAATAAGGATCCCATTTCAAATGTATATAGCCTTGTGTGTGCACAACAAACTATATATAAATTAATAGGTAGACAACTCTTGTCAATTACATCAACTATGCAACTCCTTTTATTTTGCCTCTTAAATCATAATGGTCAAGTGTGTGCGCATCCGAACTAAAATGATTTAAGTTAAGTCAGACCCAATATTTCCATATAAGTGAAGAGAAAACTACAGCCCTTGTGTGTGCACAACAAAGCAGTAATGTTCAATTCCTTATAAACATCATATGTAATAAAAACAACATCTTAAATATTTAATACTTGCCCTGTGTGTGCACAACAAACTCATATTAAATATTCAATACTCTATTGTTTCTATCATGCTAGAAGGCGACGTTCGATATTCCAAATATCTTTGAACGTTACAACTTAATATAAAATATTTGAGGGGTTTGTTATTAATTTGTTTCATCTTGTTTAGCGCGCATGCACACACACACACACACACACACACACACACACACACACACACACACACACACACACATATATATATATATATATATATATATATATATATATAATACGCGTCATATTAATTAACATGCGAAGCATGTTTGCATAATATATAATATATATATATAGTATAAGCATGCTCATATAGAATACTATATTCTACCCGGATTGATTATGGGCTTTTATTCTAGTTTGGTTCACTAGAGCCACCAAGTGAACCAAAAGGTCAAACCCTAGGGGTGCAAGAATTAATATTTAAATATAACTATTACATTTAAACCTAGGCTCCATTACAAACGGGTCTTCAAGCGCTCCTTGCTCCTTGATCTCCAATTTTTCAAAATTAATTCTAATTATTCATATTACAAAACTATTTAAAATAAATAGAAACCTTGATCAGCAGTCAAGGAGAAGTACATAGGAGAGAGATAGAATTTATATTAAGAAAAATTAGAGAAGAC
This sequence comes from Panax notoginseng, assembly GCA_016801055.1. Taxonomy (NCBI): domain Eukaryota; kingdom Viridiplantae; phylum Streptophyta; class Magnoliopsida; order Apiales; family Araliaceae; genus Panax; species Panax notoginseng. The sequence continues at coordinate 78,608,940 of CM029014.1, forward strand.
GAGGTACGCAGACCCCATTTAATAAAACCCATACATTCAAGCATCCAACTAAAGTAAAATTCAATCACATTGGTCAATAGTCCATAATCAATCCCATTTATTATCATACAAATCTACATATGCATCAATAAATTAATTCATCTCATGAATAATAAACATTCAATATATATATATATATATATATATATGATATCATTTAATGGGCAAATTTAGTTAGTATAAAAACTAATTTTGAATCAAAATAAACTCCTTTATTTTAATCTAAATTTAAATTAAAATAAACCACTTTTATTTTAATTCATCTAATTTTGAATAAAATAAACTATTTTATTTTAATCAAATTCTATAATCAAAATAAACTCATTTATTTTAATTAACTATGGAATCTAATTCCGAGTAAAAAAAAATCCTTTATTAAAGGAAACACAGATTCTCTTTCCTATTTACAAATAAACTCTTTTATTTTGAATAATATGAAATCTTATTCCATATCTAAATAAACTCCTTTATTTAAGGAAACACGGATTCTCTTTCCTATTCACAAATAAACTCATTTATTTTGAATAATATAAAATCTTATTTCATATCTAAATAAACTCCTTTATTTAAGGAAACATGGAATCCAATTTTAACTCCAATTAGTTATCATGGAATCCAATTTCAACTATAATTAGTTATCATAAAATCTAATTTTAAACTTAAAATAATCCTTTTATTTTAAGATTAAAATAAACTTTTTATTTTAATTATAAAATAATTAAGAATATATATTATATATACATAATATATATATATAACAATAATATATATATAGTCACATGAATGCTTCTGACGAATCCTTAGTTACCTGTTAACTATTATATAACCAAGCTTCCATTAATTAAGTCACCTTAAATAACAAAATAACGTAACATGTTTTGATACATGGTAATCATACTGTTGCAACACCAACATGATCCTTATTTATATATATACATATTAACGGTACAGAAAAAACACTGAATCAGTGAGGAATAGTACGCGATTTTTTTTATTTTATACAACAAATTATGCCCAATTAAATTGTTCTAAACATATATCAATATACATATCAAATTAAAACAATTAATAATTCGCATAAAGGTTTGGTTTTGATGCCACTGTTATGTTTGTAATATTCATGAACGCAATCAAATTGCACAAAATAAGCGGAAACAGGGAAAATCAGAGTTTTAAAATTTTACAAACCATATACCCGGATCATCATTTATGCACAATTATTAATTAAACGAAAAAGAAAGAACAAGAATCATACCCTTGAAGATCTGAGCTTCCTCAAGTATAAGTTCACCTCCAATCCTTTTCGCGTTCAACTTGAATCCACCGGGTTTTGTTCTTTCCTTTGATCAACGTTAGCCACCCAAGTGTTTGGCCTCTAGAGGTGATCTACCAAGAAAGAATAAAGATTCAAGAAGATGGGTGTTTGGTAAAACCCTAATTTTTATATCTCTTATAGAAAAGGAGCGTACTCTCCAACAATTGGAATTACGTATGTTGTGAAAAAGTCAACAACAACTATATCACCCATAATAAGACTCCTTTTATTTATAGATGTGGGCAAGCCTCCTTAACAATTAAGGAATTGAGTTTTATTTTAATTAATTAAATTTCTTTAATTAATTATGCTCTCAATCTTATTAGGGATAATTAATTAAAATCTTTTAATTAATTTACCTCCTAATCTTATTAGGAATATATGAGAGTACTTTTATTAATTAATTTTCAAACTCCTTTAGAAATTAAATAATAATAATAGTGATAATAATAATAAGACTCCTCTTATTAATTTATATTTAATATTTTCAAAATATTAAATAATAAATATTAAGGTGTTTAATTTATTCTATCACCATAGATTAAATTAAATATACTTAACTTATTATTATGATTATGCAATTAACTTTTTAAATAATTATTCTTCCTTTTATGGTGTGACCCTTTAGGTTCTCCATATTAAACCGATTGTGAATAAATCAATTAGAACAATTCTAATCTTATTTAAATAAATAAATTAAACTATTAATTTATTTAAATAAATAATATTTATTCTACAATAGAGATAAGCCTCCCTAGCGATTAACAACTTTCCAAATAATATAGATTTCAACATTAATCATAAAAGAACCTTTGAGTAAATAGTTACCGTACAATTCAATCCTTCTACCATACAATGTCCCAATTAAATATAAGACATTGAATTACTATCAAGTCTTATTTTATTTAATTATATGTATGTCGACTCTTAAATCCACAACACCAAATAATGCAAATTAGAAACTCTTTTCTAATTTCATTCTGCCTTGGCCAAGGACTACTGGGTTGTCATTTATCGAATCACATATGACATTTCTCTTCTTTTACTAGAAGTGATAGATTCTTATTGATCATGCATTATCTCTATATATAACTTATTATACCCAAACATATCCTTTGATATACCCTAAGGGTCTTAAGGAATAAGTCAAAGTATAACTCATCATACACAAGATACTGTAACGCCCCGAAATTCGGTCTATTTTCACATCCTGATTCCGTACGTCACGATCCCTTCTTCTTCCAAACATACATCATTATATAGCTAAATATATCAACATACATTCTCAAAACCCAGGTTCTAAAACCTTAAAACCTCTTTCCTTACAAATAATGATAATTACATTATTCTTTTCGTCTTACATGAGTGACTTTTATCCGCCACCAAGGATACATAACTGTTCATTAAACTAGTCTATAGTTTAATTCTATCATTCTATATTACAAGTCTTCACTTGTTCTTCACGCACATTCACATACTGAATGACACTTCGTCTGGATATCGCTCAGCATAATCTTTACAGGATCCTTAAGTTCTTTCTAACATCGTTCGCTGAAAATATTTTTTATTTAAAGCAAGTGTGAACATTGAATTGCCCAACAAGTCATAGCAGTTGAAAAAACAACTTCAAGAATTTAAGCATTCTTTTCAGAACTTCGATAACCGAACAAATAGTTATTAAGCAGCTTGAATAATAAGAATAGTCTCGATTCCTATCATTTTACAACATTCATCACATACTCTTTACACTACATTCATTCTTCTATTTTTTTTTCATACATATCATGTCTGGCTAGAATCATTAGCATAGACTTAACAATAACGGTTCATGTATAAACAGAACATACTTGTATTGAACAGTTCAATCACAGAACAGTTCATCTCAAAGAAACACGGAAGTGTTCACATTGTGGCACAAGGCCTCATACATTCTACCACCTTGTACAAATATTGCACATTCGCACATAGACAGAACTTCTCAAGTTTAACATCTGAGAAGTTTAAGAAACTAGCATTCATTTAGAATATATGAATGAAGTTAAGAAACTTGCCTTATGCACAGCTACAACTTAGTTTACGCTGAACTGCTCACTCTAATTCCTATGTAACACATAAGGAATATAGCACGTACACCAATTAGTCATATACTTGACTTACGCATTAGTTTACTTAACTTTACTTCTTAAGGTTCACATTCTTGAAATTTAAGCTTACGCGACTAATTTTCTTTACCGACTTATGACTTCATGACATACGGAGATGTCTTACTCATAACGTTCATCATCTTAGATGATTTACATTCTTATCTTCTTCTTATAACTTCTACAGGACTCAACACACATCGCTTCTCTGCTAGTAGTCCATACGGTACTTTGAGTGGTTTCCCACAAACAACCAACAAACAAGTTCCCGTCTCATCTACACTACCCACACAGTAAGTTAGATCGGTTACCAGTTTCGTATATACCTTCGCTCTGTGAAGGAATTGTTTAGCTCAGCTCCCATATGTCAACCATCAAAGTTACGATTGTACCACAACCTAATTTCTCTTAACTTATCCGAACCATTAAACTATAATGTTCGTTAGGTCAACTTCTTATTCCTTACGGCTTTCTGGCAACTAAATGCCATACCTCAGGATTCATTCTTTATCGTCCAAGTCATACAGTCTTCTGTATACTCGAAATGATCATTCAATGTCAATACTATGAGGTCATAGTGTTAAATATTTCATATTAACTTATTCATACCTTACAACGTCCGATTCCTTCAACTCGGAACGTTCTCCAAGTTATACTTATTAACTCGGCTTCTTAACGTTGTACGTTATTATCTTTAACTTAGTTTCTTCACCGTTCATGGTTAAACAGTATTCTTCATTACCTTACGGTCAAACTATACATGGAGTGTAGGTTCTGATCGTTTAATATTCACGTACACTCAACCCTTACGTTGGTTAAAGTATTTAACGCTTACCTTTCATTCTAACATTCTCTATCCGACTCACTCTCGGACATTCATTAATCTTATAACCATTTGCTACGGCTTTTTACAATAATTCATATCTTACTTACTACTTTCGTCAACGTCCAAGTTATACAACCATTGTACACTTAGAACGTTCGTCCAACTCGAATACGATTCACGAGGATCGTTTACGTATTCCACGTTCACGTTGCTCGTCTCTAAATCTCTTATTCAACCTTTACTAAAGGTTTAAGTCACTTGATTAAGTGTTACGTTACGTGAACTACATGTTCATATTTCTTTCTTGCACATCCCCTAGTAATTGAGCACATAAAGTTTCATTTCTGGGCCTTGCCCTGCACCGGCGTTGCGGCGCCGTGCCCCTTCCTTTCTCTCGCGCTGCGACGCGGCCTACGTCTTTCTCATCCCTTGGCTTGGCGCTGCGGCGCCAAACCCTTCATTATCACTCGCGCTGCAGTGCCAACTAGTAGTACCTGAGGCTCCGAGCTCGCGCTGTGGCACCACTTCTCAAAGCTCAGCCAGCGCTGCGGCGCCGAGCCTAAACCCTAGAAAACTTTCTAAGTCTTGCATTAAGTTTGAGATACGTACTTCTCGATCTCATAACTTCTTCGTTATAACTCGGAACGAGGTCGTTCCAAAGCCATTTTCTTCCTTCTCTTATGTACTTCGATTACCCATAGACAGAACTTTGTTCTAAATCCATTAACATGCCATGCAATTAGCTTAATCTTCACTATTCGTTCGTGTTTACGTTATTAACGTTCTTCATTCGTTCGTCCGTAATTCGGTCATCTAAACTCCGAACTCGTTCATTCTTAAGTCTACGACTCACGTTTTCTACGTTCTCTTACATTCTTATGAAATCCTACACGTTCGGATTCATTTACTAACCTTCTAATTCTCGTTCGTCTTTTACGCAAATTTCGTCATAACTTCGTTATAGCTACGTTTTAATTCGTTCTTCATGAACGTTTCTACCATTCCTAACCAAGCAATATGCAACTAACTTATACGCGATGGTTTTAAACTTGTCCATCAACAACAATTATCCTACGATGGTTTTAAATTTGTCCATCAACAACGTTCTTCGTGTTCTTCGCGTTTTTCGTTCTTTCTTCATTTTAATCGATATTTTGGATTACGATTCTACTTTTTCTTGGAATTTGATGTTATAGAACATCATTCCTTAATTATTTGACCTACTCATTTATAAGATTCATTCGGATCGCTCAAAATCCTTACGAATCTTATACTTCCTTAAGAAATTTATAAACTAAATTCCTAATTCTTATTTCTTCATTTTCTCATGATTTCAACCATATGAAATCATTCTTAACTTTATCTACTTCTTATCTTCATTAATTTATGTTTTTGAACATATTAAACTTAAAAAAAATTAGAAGAAACTAGGGTTCGGATTACCGTTCTTCTTTAATCTCCTTCCGTCGGACAAAGCATGCATTCGAGCTAGCTTTTCCTCATTCTCTTCCTCTTCTTCTCCCTTTCGAACTCTCTCTCTCTCTAGCTCTCAAGTGTTTGTTGAAATTTCAAACCAAATAAATGAGCTTAAGGCTTGTTTATATAGAAAACCAAAGCTAGGGATATTTTAGTCATTTCCCCCACACCTCCTTACTATTCATGGCTTAGCCACAAAGTTAACTCGGTCACCACCCTTACTTGGTGACCAAGTGGCCGCCCCTTATGCCCATGGGTCTTCCCCATGGGTTGCCCCATGGGTTTTACCCATCCGGTTACCAATCGGTTCGATCCGCGGTTAATTTTCTTGGATCGGGCTTAATTAAATCTAACACTGGGCCTTACATTAATTCTTACTGGGCCTTCTCTGGGCTTGATTACACATTCCATTTGGCTTGATATAATCCAAGTCCACTTGGATTCTACAAAGTCCATGAACTCAAAGTTCATTTAGACTAATCGTATTCTACGCATTCCATTCTCGTATTCTCGTATTCTCTTCGTATATCATTCGTACGATATTCGTATTATACGTCGTACTAATCTTCGTACTATACTCGTATAATAACTAGTATTATACTCATATCTCTCACGCATAATAACCCTAATTATTATACGTACTCATTAAAATTCTCGAAAATTACTTTTCCTAACCCTTAGGTTTTACGTCCGCAGGCGAAAACTTCGTTTTTGCCATAACTGAAATATTATTGAATATTCCATCACGTCTCAACATTTTACGTAATCAATAACTTCTCGAAATTTCAAAATAAAATCCCGAGCAGAAACTGATGAGTAGTGCCTATTTCGTCTTTTTCCCCGAAAATATTTTTGTTCCCGAAAAATTTTTATTTTCGTCTTGAAAATTCTTACTCGTTCAATCTAGCTCGTAGCCAGAATACTCCCGACTTATAATCATCCTAGGTTATAGAACGATTAATAAACATATAACACAGAATAGTACTAATAAAAATTCTTTTTATTAATAACTAATTCTTTAAACTTAATTTCTGGACAATCCGGATTCTCCGGGTTGTCACAGATACTATGATGATCTCAAGTCCAAGGATCACTTGTACTACTATCACTGCAGGAATTCCTATTGACAGACAAGTAAAACTTTATTAGGTATTCCTTAGCGAGTCACGTTCAGTGAACTTATTCTCTAATAAGCACCTACATACTTACTCTAGTGTCTCCACACAAATGATCATGAGATCAATCATCCTCATCCAATGAGCAAGTAATGTATGTACTAATCTATCTGAATTTACTAATGCCCAATTTAGTAATCCAACGATTGGGAACTATTTTAGTTTTAAGCTTTCTAAGAATTTAGATCTCATTAGAATGATCATCATCATTATTCTAAAAACATTTCTTAAAACTATGGGCTTATCACATATTATAAAATAACATTATGTAAATAATTAAAAGCCTTTAATAAATTAATATTTTTTTTATTAATAAATGAATAAGATTGTTACAAAGTATATGTTTTATCATCAAACATGATTGGCTTGTGTGCATACTACTTTCAATTCATGCATCCAACTAAAATAAAATCCAATCACATTAGTCAATAGTCCATAATCAACCTCATTTATTATCATATATATCAACATATGCATCAATAAATAACATTCATCTCATGAATAATAAACATTCAATATATACATTGATATCGATTTAATGGGCAATTATTAGTTAGCATAAAATTCAATTTAGAATCAAAATAAACTCCTTTATTTTAATCAAATTTAAATCAAAATAAACACTTTTATTTTAGTTTATAAAAAAATGTTTTTTAAAAAATAACATATGTGGAATTCAATTCTTTATCAAAATAAACTCATTTATTTTGATTAATATGAAATCATATTTCATATCTAAATAAACTCCTTTATTTAAGGAAACGTGAAATTCCTTTTTCTAATCACATATAAACTCCTTTATTTTAGGAAACATAGAATTCAATTTCAACTCCAATTAGTTATCATAAAATCAAATTTCAACTCTAATTAGTTAGTATGTAATTAAATTTTAATTAAAATATATAACTTTATTTTAATCCAATTACAAATAAAAATAAATTACTTTATTTAAATTTAGAATTACTGAAAAACATTGAATCCAATTTTTAATTTAAAATAAACCTTTTATTTTAATTAGAAATCGAATAATATAAAAAAATAACATTTATTTAATATTCTGGGTACCGGCACTGCAGCGCCTCTAATGAACTAGTTTCTGGCGCTGCCGCACCGGGTCTCCCAATTTTCAAAAATACAGAACCGGCGTTGCAGTGCCTCTTTTATCCTGTGATCCAGCGCTGCAGCGCCGGGTCTCCATTTTTGACACTCAGACCGGCGCTGTCGCGCCTATCTGCAGAATCTATTTTTCCATTTCGCGAATTACGCAGTTTTTCTCCAAAAACTTGATTTTTTGCCAATAATTATGTCCAAAAAAAATTATTCAAAACACATATCAACATATATATCGAATCTCAACAATTAATAACTCGCATAAAGGTTTGGCTGTGATACCACTGTTAGGTTTGTATATAATGTGATCATTCAATCAAATTACATAAAACGCACGGAAGCGCGATAAAATGGAATTTAAAATTTTTCATACAAACCGTCACCATGATCATACTTTGTGTATAATTATCGATCAATAGAAAAAAAGATGGAGATTTGGTTCATACCCTTGTAGAAACTAGCTTCCTCAGGTACAAGTTCACCTCCCATTTCTTTTCACGTTCAACTTGAATCAACCGGGTTTGATTCCTTCCTTTAATCAACATTAGTCACACAAGTGTTTGGTCTCTAGAGGTGGTCCACTAAAGAAGAACAAGTATTCAAGAAGATGGATATTTGGCAAAACCCTAATTCTATCTTTATAGAATAATGTGTACTTTTCCAACTCTTGGAATTGTCATTCACTCTAAATCAAAATAAGACTCATCTTATTTATAGATATAGGCAACCCCCCTAAATAATTTAGTAATTGAGTTTTATTTTAATTAATTAAACTTCTTTAATTAATTTGGCTCCTAATCTTTTTAGGAATAATTAATTAAACTCTTTTAATTAATTAGCCTCCTAATCTTATTAGGAATATATGACTGTACCTTTTATTAATTAATTCACAAACTCCTTTAGAAATTAGGTAATAATAATAATAAGACTCCTCTTATTAATTTATATTTAATATTTCTAGAATATTAAATAATAAATATTAAGTTATTTAATTTATTCTATCACCATACATTAAATTAAATACACTTAACTTATTATTATGATTATGCCATTTGCTTCTTAAATAAATATTTTTCCGTTTATAATGTGACCCTTTATGTTCTCCATATTAAACCGGTTATGAATAAATCAATTAGAACAATTTTAATCTTATTTAAATAAATAAATTAACTATTTAATTCACTTAAATAATAACATTTATTCTACAATAAGGATAAGTCTCTTTAGCGATCAACGACTTTCTAGATAATATAGATTTTAACATTAATCATAAAAGAACCTTTGAGTAAATAGTTACCGAACAATTCAATACTTCCATCATGCAATGTCCCAATTAAATATAAGACATGGAATTACTTTCAAGTCTTATTTTCTTTAATTATATGGTCATTATCATATATAATAATCCCTAGTCATAATCATACCAACAACTGTCCATCAATGCACTATGGGCCAATAAGGACTTTTATCACATCATTTGTAACATTACGGGTCATAATTATACCGAATGATCCCTGGTCATAATCATACCAATTAATAGTCCATCTATGCACGTAAGCCAAAGATGACTTTCATCACAATAAGCATGAGGATGATGACAATGATATAAGAATTCAATTAAAAGAAAACAAAGGATAAATTTTTAAAGATTTATAATTTAATTTATCCAGAATTCAATAATGTCCAAATTGTCAACGTGATACTGCTTTGTGAAGTAAAATTCAAGAATAATATTGTATCAAAAATGATTTGGACAGTAAAAAAATCAATTTTTGTCATAAATAGTACTCCGGGTGAATAGTACCTGAGTGAATAGTACCCGTGAATAATACTTCGAGAATAGTATCCCGTGAATAATACTTTGTGAATAGTACTCGTGAATAGTACTTTATAAATAGTACCCGTGAATAGTATCCTGTGAATAGTACCATATAAATGAATAGTACTCATGGACAGTACTCCGGCATGAAAAGCTTAAAATTTAACAAGAATGTGTAGAAAATATCCTTGTGAAACCATACTAGATGAAGCGCAAATTTCAAGGATATTCTACTAATTTTACGGAGTATATAAGCAATACTTTAACAAAATGAGGGTATAATTAGGAATACGAGATGAAATAATATTACTCACATACTACAGAGTATGGAAGAAAATATTATTCCTTATGAATACTGAATAAAAATAATATCCCTTACCTTAGAAGAAGACTTGATACTGGAATAGTAAAGTAGCAGAATACTCTTCTTCTTCCTCTCTATAGCTTCTCTCTCTATAGCTTCTCTCTCTATAATTGCTTTTGCGAGTCTTAGTGAATTGGTGAGAATGAAAGAAGAATGAGCTTCTATTTATAGGAAAACATAGTTTCGATAATTGCATGCTTTGGAGCTCGAATTATTACAGTATAATACCTTCATCTTTTCCTCCATTTTTAATTTAGTCCTACAAGTATTATCAATCTTGCACCACCTCTCCTAATAGTACATGCATGTGAATCAATAGCTCCGTTCATGTGAACAAATAGTTATATGCATGTGAACTAATAGCAATTAATTGCTCATTTATCCGACTAATTGCCCGTTTGGACAATTTAACATCCAGAAATTAATTATTATTGAAATAAATGTCGATTTTCACTAACACAAATAATCCCAACACAATGAAAATATTTTTATCAACAATTTCATCTTTAATCAATACGAACTTATTCATTATTAATACTATAACTCACAATATTTAACAACTAGATCATTTCCAGGAAAGAGGGGGGTTTCCGATAAGGATTTCTCCCTACTGGTGCGCAATTTGATGACCAAACATCTTTCCTCGACAGAACTTTATAGACATCGTTAATATTATAAATAATAATATGAATAACATTGTCGTCTCAATTATTGATTTAAAAATATAAAATATTATGCAGATGATACTATGACAATAATTGAATCAATAATATGAGAGATATTATGCATCAATTAATGCAGCAATAATTGAGTATAACTGAGTGACTTCTCACGTAAGCATCAATAATCAATACCGTGTGTTACTATGTAACCACGCAAATTACTTTACTTTTACCACCAGGTAGTTCAACAATTTAACGGTAAAACTTTTGCTGTTATTTTTATAAAAAGATATTTCTGTCGTTTTCTAACTACGACAATACATCTGTTGTGACCAATGATTGTGCAGTCGTACAAATATTCCTGTTAAAACGAATATTTTCCGACTAATCGAATAATTTATAACCACTTGCTTACTTTACAAAATTTATAAATATTACCCACAACTATAACATTATATCAAATCCACACCATAATATTCAAAAATATATTTCAAAAAAAAATTAATCTTTATTTATAAAAGTTGGGGTCTTAAAACCTCCACTTCTTATGAAATTTCATCCTTGAAATTAGGGTACGTACCTGATATGTCGAAGAGGTGAGGATACCTATACTTCATTTCAGATTCTAACTCCCAGGTTATTTCCTCAACATCGTCGTTTCTCCACAAAACTTTAACTTGAGGTATAATCTTAGAGCGTAAAATATGATCCTTCTTATCCAAGATTTTAACAGGTACCTCTTCATATGTTAAATCTTCTGCTATCTCGTCTGGTTCTAATTCAATAATGTGGTTCGGGTCTTTCACATATTTACGTAATATAGATATGTAAAAAATGTTATGAACATGAGATATTCTTGACGGTAAAGTGAGTCTATAGGCCATAGTTCCTACTCGGTTAAGGATTTTAAATGGGCCAATGAATCGAGGATTGAGCTTTCTTCTCTTTCCAAATCTTGTAAATTTTTTCCATGCAGCAACACGTAATAACACATGATCTCCAACATTTAATTCCACGTCCTTTCAATGAAGATCAGCATAACTCTTTTGTCAATCTTGTGAGGTTTTTATACGTTACCGGATCATTTGAATCTTCTCCGTAGTCATACATACTAATTCTGGTCTCAACAACGTTGCTTCACCCACCTCGTCCCAGCATACTAGAGAACGACATTTGCGTCCGTACAAATCCTTGAATGGAGCCATGCTAATACTTGCTTGATAACTATTGTTGTAGGAGAATTTCACCAATGGTAAGAACTTGTCCCAACTTCCTTTGAATTCAAGGACACCAAGTCTTAATAGATCTTCAAGAGTTTGAATATTCCTCTCCGACTGCCCATTCATTTGAGGGTGATATGCCGAACTGAATCATAAATTCATGTCCATAGCTTTTTACAAACTAACTCAAAATCGTGAAGTGAATCTTGGGTCTCGATCAGAAACTATGGATACTGGCATACCATGCAGTCTTACAATTTCATTTATGTATATACGAGCAAGACTTTCAAGTGAATAAGTTTCTCGTATAGGTAAAAAATGAGAAGACTTGATCAATCTATCGACAATGACCTAAATCGCATCAATGCCTTGAGAAACCTTGGGAAGACCAATAATAAAATACATGGTAATGTGCTCCCACTTCCATTCTGGAATTTCAAGTGGTTGCAATGGACCTTTTGGTACTTGATGCTCTGCATTGAATCGTTGACACGTTAAACACCTTGAGATAAACTCTGCGATCTCTCTTTTCATATTTCTCCACCAAAATGTATGTTGAAGATCACGATACATCTTGGTACTTCTGGGAAAGATTGCAAACGGTGTGTTGTGTGCCTCCATCATGATTTTATACTTTAAATTATGGTCGTTAGGAACACAAAGTCTGGAGTTGACTCGAAGTATTCCTTCTTCATCAATTCTTGCTTCTAGAATAGCACCTTTTTGTACTTTCTTCCTCATACGCATCAGCTTTAGGTCTGTAGCTTGAGTAGTTTTAACTTTATCAATTAAAGTCAGTTCTACTCGTATATTTGCCATCATCACATGGCTCCCTGGAGTCTTTAACTCTATCTCCATCCTTTGTAAGTCATACAAAATGGGCCTTTGCGTTGACAATAATATACTCGCACCCGCATATGATCTTCTACTCAATGCGTCAGCTACTACGTTTACTTTTCTAGGATCGTATTAAATGGTATGATCGTAATCTTTCAACAGCTCGAGCCAACGTCGTTGTCATATGTTAAGTTCTTTTTAGGTGAAGAAATATTTGAGGCTTTTATGATCCGTATAGATCTCCACTTTCTCCCCATACAAGTAATGCCTCCAGATTTTAAGCGCAAAAATGATAGCTGCCAACTCTAGAACATGAGTAGTATAATTCCTCTCATATTCTTTGAGTTGTCGTGAGGCATAGGCTATGACTTTCTCATGTTGTATGAGAACACATCCTAACCCTCTGCCTGAAGCATCGTTGTAGATGACAAATCCCTCTGAACCAGATGGTATTTTCGGAACAGGTGCTAAAATGAGTCTCCTCTTGAGTTCTGAAAAACTCTTCTCACATTCTTCGCTCCAAACCGAATTTTGTATCTTTCTGAGTCAGCTGAGTTAATGGAGGAGCAATTCGAGAAAACCCTTCTACGAATCTCCGGTAATAACCAGCTAAGCCGAGAAAGCTATGTACTTCGGTCACTGACTTAGGTTGCTCCCAACTTTGAATTGCTTCAATTTTTGCCGGGTCAACAGATATTCCATGATTTAATATCACGTGCCCAAGGAATGCTACTTCCTCAAGCCAGGACTCGTATTTCTTCAACTTGGCATAAAGCTTGTTTTCACGAAGCTTTTGGAGTATCAGCCTCAAGTGTTGTTCATGATCTTCATGAATTTTAGAATATATTTGGATGTCATCAATAAAGACGACCACAAAGTGATCTAAATATTCCTTGAATACTCGGTTCATCATATCTATAAAGGCAACATGAGCATTAGTCAATCCAAAAGACATGACTAGGAATTTGTAATGCCCGTACCGAGTTCTGAAAGCAGTCTTTGGAATGTCATCAGTTTTAATCTTCAACTGATGATATCCAGAACGAAGATCGATCTTTGAAAAGAATTTGGCGCCTTGCAACTGGTCAAACAAGTCATCAATGCGAGGTAACGGGTGTTTATTTTTTATGGTGACATGATTCAACTCCCGATAATCAATACAAAGTCGCATACTTCCATCTTTCTTCTTCACGAATAGAACAGAAGCACTCCAAGGAGACGTACTAGCTCGAATGAAACCGATGTCTAACAATTCTTGCAGTTGGGTTTTTAACTCCTGAAGTTCAATAGGAGCCATTTGATATGGGGCTTTGTAAATGGGTTTTGTACCGGGTTCAAGGTAGATACAAAATTCGATTTCACGCTCTGGGAGTAGGTCAGGAAGTTCTTCAGGGAATATGTCAGGAAATTTATTAACAATAGAAATATCATTCAAATCTGACGTATTTTTATTTAAATCCTTGACATGAGCTAAGAAAGCTTGACATCCATTTTTTAATAAACGAATAGCTTTATAGCTTGATATGACAGTGATTGACTTTAGTGGTTTGGTTGCTTGAATTCGCATAATAGGTTGGTTAGGAATATGAAAGCTAACAACCTTGTCGACGTCGGGATTTTTAATTGTCCCTTTCCATTACTTGTTCTTTGGTGTTCTCAATTTAGGTGAGATTTGTTTAAAAAAATAAGTGAAAAAGGTCCGACATGTATAATGTCGACGATGGACTGTTAAGAGTCGCCAGTTGGTTTTTTAAATGGTTATACCAACACAACCGAGAAAAGGTTTGCACATTGACCCAATGATGTGACACTGCTAAGCAGGTCAGTGAAACCGAGATTCATTAGGGTCCGGGGACTTGGTTATGCGGAGGGAATGTGTTAGGCACCCCCCGACATCCGTGTTACCATGGTGACCGCCTCTTTTTAAGAAACTGTCATCTGAATGTGTGTATGTGTGCGGGTCAATGTGCTGTTATTTGAAAGTAGTGCGAGGCCTCGTTCACACCTATATACACAAGGTTTGAATTTTATGTAAAAATTCAATTTTAAGCAAGATATGGCAGTGTTGTTTTATAAAAGAGGTTTTTTCAAACCCTGATGCTCAATAGTAATTGAGACCTATTAGCCTCCCATTTTATTAAGTGCTCGGCTTGATTGATTTTATTTGACAGATGCGAGGCATCCGTACAAAAATAAATGTACAAAAAGGTGCTGAATTCCTCGTTGTAAGACCCCAACTTTTATAAATAAAGATGAATTTTCTATAAATATTATTTTTTAATATTATGGAGTTAATTTGATATAATGTTATAGTTGTAGGTAATATTTATAAATTTTGCAAAGAACGCAAGTTGTTATATAATATTCGATTGGTCGGGGAATATTCGTTTTAACAGGGAATATTCGTACAACGGCACAATCATTGGTGGACCCCACAACGGAATTATTGTCGGATTGAGAAAACGACAAAAATATTTTATTAAAAATAATGGCGGAAGTTTTACCATTGTTACTATTGAACTACTCGGTAGTAAAAGTACAGTAATACGTGTGGTTGCATAGTAGCACACGGTATTGATTATTAATGCTTATGTGAAAAGTCACTCAGTTTGATTCAATTATTGTCAGTTATTAATATGAATTATTTAGCGATAATGACGTTTTGTTTTATTTGTATTATTAACGTAATAAAACAGAAACATCTTTTTATATAAAACAAAATACTTTATTAAAGTTATTCTATAAATAGAATATATTATATTTTATTTAAAAGAATTTTCTTTAAATATGGACCGTCAGATTAAAGTAATCAATCTGGACCGTTCATGGATTAGTTACTATGCATTCTATTTTTCTATAAATAGCAGCTCATTCCTTCATTATTTCTTACAAATTCACTGAACTCTAGAGAGAGAAACTATAGAGAGAAACTATAGAGAGAGAGAAGAAGAGTATTCTACTACTTAACTACTTCCTTATTTCAGCTCTTCTTTAAAACGGTAAGGGGTGTTATTCTTTCTTATTCATGAAGAGAACTGTTGTTATTCCATTTCTTATTATTCTGTTGGAATAACCTGTATACGCGGTCTACCCTATACTTGGTGACATTCTTCTATTATTCTGTTGGAACATCCTGTCTGTGTGTTTTACACCGGACTTGGTTCCGTTTTTATTATTATTCTATTGGAACATCCTGTCTGTGTGTTTTACACCGGACCTGGTTCCGTCTTGTTATTATTCTGTTGGAACATCATGTCTGTGTGTTTTACACCAGACCTGGTTCCATTATTTATTATTCTGTCGAAATATCCTGTCTGTGCATTTACGCCGAACCTAGTTTCATTATTTATTATTCTGTTGGAATAACTTGTCTGTTCGGTCTATCGCATGCATGGTGATTTCTTTTGTTATTCCATTCTTTATTATACTCAGTTGGTTAAGTTTTGACTTCTATACTCCATAAAATTTGTGGAATATCCTTGATAATTGCGTTTCATCCAGTATCTTTTCATGAAAATATTCTTCTAAGCATTCTTAAATTTTACTCCACAAAGCAGTATCATGTTGACAATTTGGACGTTGTTAATTCTTGGATAAATTAATTCTTGAACTTGTTTTATTGAATTCTTATATCATTGTCATCATCCTCATGTTTATAAAATGTTAAAAGTCATATGTGGCCTGTAGTGCATAGATGGACTTGGTATGATTATGACCAGGGATTATTCGGTATAATCATGACCGTAATGTTACAAATGATGTGGTAAAAGTCCTCATTG
The DNA here is from genome assembly GCA_016801055.1 of Panax notoginseng. Lineage (NCBI taxonomy): Eukaryota > Viridiplantae > Streptophyta > Magnoliopsida > Apiales > Araliaceae > Panax > Panax notoginseng. The sequence goes on from CM029014.1 coordinate 78,625,703, forward strand.
GCCCGTAGTGCGTTGATGGACAGTTGTTGGCATGATCATGACCATTAATGAATACACGAATATCCTTGGCCGTAGTGCAGGGGTGATTCGATGATGTGGATTATTTTATTAAGCTGAGTCCCAGCGATAACAGTGTTGAAAAACTTTTTAAATCATTAAAGATAGTAGAGTTTATTTTCTACTTGACTCTTTTAATGGATTGCTTGTTCCGCTACAGTTAAACTTGATGTCTATTATATTTTATCAGTTTAACATTGTTGAAGGCTAATGATAATTTATTCTGCATTATCTTAGTCATAATATTTCTTACTGGGCTAGTTGAGCTCACCCTTTCTTTCACTGTTCTCTTCAGGAAATGAGAACGTAGCTGGGGCAAGTCGGGGAACGGAGTGATGGTCCGAATGATAGTATTAGTTAGTAGTCCTCACTATTCTATGTAATAGTGTGTTAATAAATGTAATGAAGATTCCTTTTGAGTATGGATACTCTCTAGTAGACAATATTTGTATTCAAACTCAAAGTTTATATTTTGTCATATTGAACACGATAGTTGTATTATTAAGTTGTATTTGAATTATGTACCATGTATCTGACGACCCAAGACGGGTGATGTATACCTAATTTTGGGGGCGTTACAGTTGGTATCAGAGCTTAGGGATATGATCCCTGGCTAAGATGTGAGAATAGAACTAGGAGGGGAGAGACGGGAAATTCCTTCGCTAGTATGACCTACCTAAGTTTATTTGCATGGTATTTAATTGGTTGGTCATAATATAAGGATAATATATGACATATCAATTAACTTTTATTTTGTGGCAGTATCTGAAAATGGCATTTGAGAATGTTGAGAATAGCAATGGAGCACAGACGACTGTTGATTCACCACATATCAATAATCAGGATAATGTGCATCAGGAAGGTGACAATCCTAATGCAAACAACAACACTGACCAGATGATGAATGATGGAATGTTCAGAAACTTTATGCAGTTCATGCAACAACAGGCGAGAGCGGCTCCAGTCCAAAATATAGGTGGAAACACTGAAAACTCTCGGACGGTCACCGCTAAACAGTTCAAGGAGCTGGGACCACCAGAGTTTAAGGGAGAGCCAAAACCACTTATAGCGGAAACATGGATAAAGCATATTACCAAGATATTTGATGTCTTGGGATGCTCTGAGGAGCAAAAGGTTCCCTTTGCCGCCTTTATGTTGCGAGGAGAGGCAGATTACTGGTGGGAATCGATTAAACGTACTCAACCTGCCGCACTAAAGATGTCTTGGGAGAAGTTCCAAGAGCTGTTCAATGACAAATACTTTCTCGAAAGTGTTCGTCACATGAAGGAGGTGGAGTTCATCAAATTGGAGCAGAATAATATGACCGTGTCGCAGTATGAGGCTAAATTTGCTGAGTGGTCCCGGTTTGCGTCCCACTTGGTGGATAATGAAGAGCGAATGACGCGAATGTTTTTGCGAGGTTTGAAACCTGAGATACGTCAACATCTTATTTCTCATAAACTGTGTTTGTATTCAGATGTTGTGAATAGGGCTCAGTTAGTGGAGCGCGATAACGAGTCAACGCAACCAAAAGAGAGCAGTCGGCAAAATGATAATACCAGTGAGAGCAGTCATCGAAGCGGTGACAACAAGCGTGGAGAGAATCAACAGGCCAGAAATGGTAACCACTTCGGTGGTAATCAGGGCCAAAACAATAAGAATGGCCATTTCAAGAAGAGGAGATTCAACAATGATGGAAAGACGTCAGCACCAGCACCCGTTGTTAAGGAAGGAGAACGACCACCTATCATATGTTTTAAATGCGGAGGGGAGGGGCACATCAGTCCAAACTACGCGATGCCGTCTAAAGCATGTTATAATTGTGGAAGAGAAGGTCATTTAGCTCGATTTTGTGGTTTACCAAAAACAAGTTCAGCCAAGATGGAGACACCAAAGGCCGTCCCAGAAAAGTCAAAACCGGTAGTGCAAGGGAGAGCGTTTGTTGTGACCTCCCAGAAAGCAAGGAACCCGAATGAGGTCATCACGGGTAAGCTTATCATAAACTCTAACGAAGTCTATACTTTATTTGATACCGGTTCTACCCATTCTTTTATTTCTCCTACTTGCGCTCATCGATTAAATTTGATTCCGGAGAAATTAGACTTTGATTTATCTGTTGAAACTCTATTGGGAGAAACCTTCATTACATCCACGGTTTATAAGTCTTGTTTGGTTCAAGTTGGTACCCACACATTACCTGTCGATCTTATTTCATTAAAAACACTTGCATTTGACGTGATTCTAGGGATTGATTGGTTAACTACTCATCATGCAAAAATTGATTGTTTTCGTAAGGTTGTTAGCTTTCATATTCCTAATCGACCTATTATGCGAATTCAAGCAACCAAACCATTAAAATCAATCGCTGTCATCTCAAGCCATAAAGCTATTCGTTTATTGAAAAACGGATGTCAAGCTTTCTTAGCTCATGTCACGGATCTAAACATAAATACGTCAGTTTTGAATGATATTTCTATTGTTAATAAATTCCCTGACGTATTCCCTGAAGAACTTCCTGGCCTACCCCCAGAGCGTGAAATTGAATTTTGTATCGACCTTGAACCCGGTACAAAACCCATTTCCAAAGCCCCATATCGAATGGCTCCTATTGAACTTCAGGAGTTAAAGATCTAACTGCAGGAATTGTTAGACATTGGCTTTATTCGTCCTAGTACTTCTCCTTGGGGTGCTCCTGTGCTATTCGTGAAGAAGAAAGATGGAAGTATGCGACTTTGTATTGATTATCGGGAGTTGAATCATGTCACCATAAAAAATAGGTACCCATTGCCATGTATTGATGACCTGTTTGACCAGTTGCAAGGAGCGCAATTCTTTTCAAAGATTGATCTTCGTTCTGGATATCATCAGCTGAAGGTTAGAACTGAGGATATTCCAAAGATGACTTTTAGAACTCGGTACAGGCATTATGAATTCCTAGTCATGTCCTTTGGATTGACTAATGCTCCTGCTACCTTCATGGATATGATGAACCGGGTATTCAAAGAATATTTGGATCATTTTGTGGTCGTCTTTATTGATGACATCCTTATTTATTCCAAAAGTCGTGAAGATCATGAGCAACACTTGAGGCTGGTACTCCAAAAGCTTCGTGAATACAAGTTTTATGCCAAGTTGAAGAAATGCGAGTTCTGGCTGGAGGAGGTAGCATTCCTTGGGCACGTAGTATCAAGTCGTGGAATATCGGTTGACCCGACAAAGATTGAAGCTATTCAAAGCTGGGAGCAACCTAAATCAGTGACCGAAGTACGTAGCTTTCTTGGTTTAGCTAGTTATTATCGGAGATTCGTGGAAGGATTTTCTCGAATCGCTACTCCATTAACTCAGCTGACTCAGAAAGACAAAAAGTTCGGTTGGAGCGAAGAATGTGAGCAGAGTTTTCAAGAACTCAAGAGGAGACTCATTTCAGCACCTGTTCTAACAATACCATCTGGCTCGGAGGGATTTGTCATCTATAGTGATGCTTCGAGCAAAGGGTTGGGATGCGTTCTCATGCAACATGGAAAAGTCATAGCCTATGCATCAAGACAACTCAAGGAATATGAGAGGAATTATCCTACTCATGATCTAGAGTTGGCAGCTGTTGTCTTTGCACTTAAAATTTGGAGGCATTACTTGTATGGGGAGAAGGTGGAGATCTTTACGGATCATAAAAGCCTCAAATATTTCTTCACTCAAAAGGAACTCAACATGCGACAACGACGTTGGCTTGAACTGTTGAAAGATTATGATCATACTGTAACGCCCCCAAAATAGGTCCATTCCATCCAACCCATTTTGAGTCGCCAAATACATGGTACAGATAACAACTACAACTTTATTACAACAATTGTCGTGCAAAATACAACAACACATATGCTATGAGTTTGGGTACAAATATATACCAACTGTGACTCATGTCCCAACCTTGGATAGCACGTCACAATGACACCTTACATAAAGGAATAGTCAAAAACTGTTTTAGAAATTAGAATCTTTAGAAAGTGCTCAAGGAAACCTTCGTACATGGGAGGTCATGCTTCTAGGTTATGATAGATATCATATGGCCACATAATTATCCTTGGTTGACCCAATAGACCCCAAAGAAAAATGAGAAGGTTACTATCATATTCTTTCCAATGGTGAGTCTTCTCTTGACTTATCATTATCTCCACTGTCTCTAATTGAGAATTATACTTCAAATAAACACAAAGATTATATAGGTAATGCTTGTAAATATACTCTGCAAGTAGATGAGCACATTCCTGTCTTATGATGACACGAGATTGTATATCATTAGACATCTTGTATGATAGTGGCAAAACACCATTCCAACGTTGGGTTCGCCTCACCCTAGATGATTCACCAAATATAACTACTAAATAAATTTTTCTATACTGCTTAGGGAGGACTCCACAGCTAGAGACCACCGTTCTATTCCCTTGTTACCCCCGCTCGACCCAGCTACACTCGTATTACCTGAAAGGAATTGTGAAACAGAAGGGTGAGCACAACTAGCTCAGTAAAGAATATCATGACTAAAGATAATTAAATTATCAATAGCCTTCAACAGAATTAAATCAGAGATTTAGAACTTATGGTAGATGATAAAATTTTTCAACCATAGTTGCAGCGGAACGATCAATCCATTAGAAGAGTCAAATAGACTATAAAGTCTATTATCTTCTCCACGTTAAAAGTCCACCAACAATGTTTTATCCCTGTAACATCAATCAACAGTTCCTTGTCCACAATCACATGTATAACTCATAATCATATTTATAATTCTAAATTCCTCTTCTCATCCAGAACAAGATAATTTTCATCACTTGTCTTTACCTGAAACATCAAAGATCATGGTTATACCAAATCACAGTTCCTGTTCATAATCATACTAATAATTTCATCTTTGCACTACGGGCCAAAGATATTCATCAACAACTTATTTTTGCACTACAGGCCAAAGATATTCCTTAACAGCTCATATTTGCACTACAAGCCAAATATATTATTATCTCAAAGAAATATATAATCATTTCAGAATTTATATAACCAATAATTATAACCACGTTGATCATTTCACCTTTGCACTTAAGCTAAAGATATTCAATTATAAATTCAATGGTCATGATCATACCAGTCAACAATTCAACTTTGCACTACTGGCCAAAGAGAACCCATAGTCATGATCGTACCAAAAATCTACACATCTTTACACTCAAGTCAAAGAGAAATATCATCATTAGGGTTAGAAAAATGTTATATATGATAAAAAAAATAATATGATCAACATATAGTTTTAATCTCAAGAGTAATATTCATAAATCAACTATAATTTGGTTAGAAAAAGAAACCAATTTTGTCATGAATAGTAACTCGTGAATAGTAACCCGTGAATAATACTCGTGAATAGTAACTCATGAATAGTAACTCGTGAATAGTAACTCATGAATAGTAACTCGTGAATACTAACTCATGAATAATAACTCGTAAATAGTAACTCATGAATAGTAACTCGTGAATAGTAACTCATGAATAGTAACTCGTGAATAGTAACCCCGACATGAAAAGTTTCAAATTTGATAAAAAGTTTAGATCAATACTTCGGCATAATGATATTGAAGAAAATAATATCTTTTAAGAAGAAATAACATCCCTTACTATCCCTTACCTCAAAAGAGCAGTACTCCTGACTGGAATAACGCTGAACGAACTTGCACCGTATAGCAACACTCAAGATATCAAAATACTCACAAGAATACACTCGATAATATAGAGAGAGAAATAGAGAGAAAACTTCAGTTTCTAGTGTGATTTTCAATTCTAACCTAAGCACCCTATTTATAGGAAATTGCTTAGAACACCAAAGCAGAAAATTTAATAAATTAATAATATAATTTTCTTAATTTCCTTAGCACACCACATCAGCTGATTTCCACCATTAACATGTGCCACTCAAATGTCAAAAACGTTTTTCTTAATAAAAATAATTAAAACTTCCAAAAATCAATTATTTCGGAACTTCGGAACTTCAATAATTCATAATAAATAGCCCTTTTATCAAAAAATTCGAATCTTGCGAGTTTTTATAGGAAATTCAATTCTCTTCAACTTTGCAGAAGAAAGTTTTTCTAAATTCCAAACAAAAATTGACCGAAATCCACAAACGGGCGATTTTACAGTCAATAATAAATTTACGGTCAAGAATTGTGTCCACCAACACACAAAATATGTGTTAATCATTTAATCCAACAAAAATACTCTTCCTCCTCATTTATTCATATATCCCACATTCATTATAAAAATATCACCATTAATATATTATTAAAATAATATATTTAAATGAATTATTTTATCAGAAAAAAATAAAATATTAATTTTCAACAATTGTCACATTAAAATTTTTCTCCATCTATATCCACATAAAATCAATATTTTTCTCATCATATAAATCAATAATTAATTATACACAAATAATATTACAGAATCACAGTACTGGCAACCAGGCCGTTCCCAGGAAAGAGGGGGCTTTTCAATAAGGATCTCTTCCTTACTGGCGCGCAATTAGATGACCAAACCTCTCCTTAGACAGAACTTTCTAGACATTTCCAATAATGTTATCTAATAATATTATTCAAATAATATGAATTATTGCTCTGATAATAGAAAATATTGTGTAGTGACAATTATTAAAACAACAGTAATATAAAATATCAACGCAGCAATTATTGAATCAATAAAATAAAATACTGAACAGTAATTACTGTAACAATTATTGAGTAATGCCTTCTTACATAAAAATCAATAATTGGTGCAATACCGTGTGCTACTGTGCAACAACGCGTATTACTGTGTTTTAACCACCGAGTATTCCAACAGTGTTAACAGTAACAACTACGCCGTTATTTATAAACAACTTACTCTTTTCGTTTTCTTCATCTAATCGTTTTCCATTATGGGGCCCACAAAAGGCTGCGCCGTCGTATGAATATTCTCCGACAGTAAGAATATTCCACGACCAAGCGAATATTCCCCGACAACAATGAATATTTTATAACCACTTGTGTATTTCGAAAAAAAAATTCATATATCACCCTTAACTTTAACATTTATCAATTTAACCATTTACTGAATAGTAATTATAAGAAAAATTGAATACTTTTATTTCATAAAATTCGGGGTCTTACAATCTCCCCTCCTTATAAAATTTCGTCCTCGAAATTTACGTACCTGGTATTTCAAAGAGTTGAGAATACCTTGCTTTCATTTCAGATTTCATCTTTCCTGTCATCATAATTTCTTCATTCCTCATCTCCTGTATTTCAGATATCATTCTAGAATACAGCTTCAAAACAAAGGTTAATTGAACAAATTAACATATCACATAATATTCCGATATTATGACTGACCAACAAATAAGCTTAGGTAGGACACACTAGTGAAGGATTTACTCGTCTCTCTCCTCCTAGTCCTATTTCCCGATCTCCGCCAGAGATCATATCCCTAAGCTCTGATACCAAATGTAACTCTTGTCCCATCAGTGGACAGCACCTTACATTGATACCTATCAGTTTGCCACCGCAGAACGGCGTCCCCTACGGAGAGTCTAGCTTCGGTGCATCCCCCATCAATAGGAAGTCACCAGCGAGAGGCTCGGGGCTCTTTACTTATAGCTCTGATACCAACTGTAACGCCCCCAAAATAGGTCCATTCCATCCAACCCATTTTGAGTCGCCAAATACATGGTACAGATAACAACTACAACTTTATTACAACAATTGTCGTGCAAAATACAACAATACATATGCTATGAGTTTGGGTACAAATATATACCAACTGTGACTCATGTCCCAACCTTGGATAGCACGTCACAATGACACCTTACATAAAGGTATAGTCAAAAACTGTTTTAGAAATTAGAATCTTTAGAAAGTGCTCAAGGAAACCTTCGTACATGGGAGGTCATGCTTCTAGGTTATGATAGATATCATATGGCCACATAATTATCCTTGGTTGACCCAATAGACCCCAAAGAAAAATGAGAAGGTTACTATCATATTCTTTCCAATGGTGAGTCTTCTCTTGACTTATCATTATCTCCACTGTCTCTAATTGAGAATTATACTTCAAATAAACACAAAGATTATATAGGTAATGCTTGTAAATATACTCTGCAAGTAGATGAGCACATTCCTGTCTTATGATGACACGAGATTGTATATCATTAGACATCTTGTATGATAGTGGCAAAACACCATTCCAACGTTGGGTTCGCCTCACCCTAGATGATTCACCAAATATAACTACTAAATAAATTTTTCTATACTGCTTAGGGAGGACTCCACAGCTAGAGACCACCGTTCTATTCCCTTGTTACCCCCGCTCGACCCAGCTACACTCGTATTACCTGAAAGGAATTGTGAAACAGAAGGGTGAGCACAACTAGCTCAGTAAAGAATATCATGACTAAAGATAATTAAATTATCAATAGCCTTCAACAGAATTAAATCAGAGATTTAGAACATATGGTAGATGATAAAATTTTTCAACCATAGTTGCAGCGGAACGATCAATCCATTAGAAGAGTCAAATAGACTATAAAGTCTATTATCTTCTCCACGTTAAAAGTCAACCAACAATGTTTTATCCCTGTAAAATCAATCAACAGTTCCTTGTCCACAATCACATGTATAACTCATAATCATATTTATAATTCTAAATTCCTCTTCTCATCCAGAACAAGATAATTTTCATCACTTGTCTTTACCTGAAACATCAAAGATCATGGTTATACCAAATCACAGTTTCTGTTCATAATCATACTAATAATTTCATCTTTGCACTACGGGCCAAAGATATTCATCAACAACTCATCTTTGCACTACAGGCCAAAGATATTCCTTAACAGCTCATATTTGCACTACAAGCCAAATATATTATTATCTCAAAGAAATATATAATCATTTCAGAATTTATATAACCAATAATTATAACCACGTTGATCATTTCACCTTTGCACTTAAGCTAAAGATATTCAATTATAAATTCAATGGTCATGATCATACCAGTCAACAATTCAACTTTGCACTACTGGCCAAAGAGAATCCATAGTCATGATCGTACCAAAAATCTACACATCTTTACACTCAAGTCAAAGAGAAATATCATCATTAGGGTTATAAAAATGTTATATATGATAAAAAAAATAATATGATCAACATATAGTTTTAATCTCAAGAGTAATATTCATAAATCAACTATAATTTGGTTAGAAAAAGAAACCAATTTTGTCATGAATAGTAACTCGTGAATAGTAACCCGTGAATAATACTCGTGAATAGTAACTCATGAATAGTAACTCGTGAATAGTAACTCATGAATAGTAACTCGTGAATACTAACTCATGAATAATAACTCGTAAATAGTAACTCATGAATAGTAACTCGTGAATAGTAACTCATGAATAGTAACTCGTGAATAGTAACCCCGACATGAAAAGTTTCAAATTTGATAAAAAGTTCAGATCAATACTTCGGCATAATGATATTGAAGAAAATAATATCATTTAAGAAGAAATAACATCCCTTACTATCCCTTACCTCAAAAGAGCAGTACTCCTGACTGGAATAACGCTGAACGAACTTGCACCGTATAGCAATACTCAAGATATCAAAATACTCCCAAGAATACACTCGATAATATAGAGAGAGAAATAGAGAGAAAACTTCAGTTTCTAGTGTGATTTTCAATTCTAACCTAAGCACCCTATTTATAGGAAATTGCTTAGAACACCAAAGCAGAAAATTTAATAAATTAATAATATAATTTTCTTAATTTCCTTAGCACACCTCATCAGCTGATTTCCACCATTAACATGTGCCACTCAAATGTCAAAAACGTTTTTCTTAATAAAAATAACTAAAACTTCCAAAAATCAATTATTTCGGAACTTCGGAACTTCAATAATTCATAATAAATAGCCCTTTTATCAGAAAATTCGAATCTTGCGAGTTTTTATAGGAAATTCAATTCTCTACAACTTTACAGAAGAAATATTTTCCAAATTCCAAACAAAAATTGACCGAAATCCACAAACGGGCGATTTTACAATCAATAATAAATTTTCGGTCAAGAATTGTGTCCACCAACACACAAAATATGTGTTAATCATTTAATCCAACAAAAATACTCTTCCTCCTCATTTATTCATATATCTCACATTCATTATAAAAATATCACCATTAATATATTATTAAAATAATATATTTAAATGAATTATTTTATCAGAAAAAAATAAAATATTAATTTTCAACAATTGTCACATTAAAATTTTTCTCCATCTATATCCACATAAAATTAATATTTTCCTCATCATATAAATCAATAATTAATTATACATAAATAATATTACAAAATTACAGTACTGGCAACCAGGCCGTTCCCTGGAAAGAGGGGGCTTTTCAATAAGGATCTCTTCCTTACTGGCGCACAATTAGATGACCAAACCTCTCCTTAGACAAAACTTTATAGACATTGCCAATAATGTTATCTAATAATATTATTCAGATAATATGAATTATTGCTCTGATAATAGAAAATATTGTGTAGTGACAATTATTAAAACAACAGTAATATAAAATATCAACGCAGCAATTATTGAATCAATAAAATAAAATACTGAACAGTAATTACTATAACAATTATTGAGTAATGCCTTCTTACGTAAAAATCAATAATTGGTGCAATACCGTGTGCTACTGTGTAACAACGCGTATTACTGTGTTTTAACCACTGAGTATTCCAACAGTGTTAACAGTAACAACTACGCCGTTATTTATAAATAACCTACTCTTTTTGTTTTCTTCATCCAATCGTTTTCCATTATGGGGCCCACAAAAGGTTGCGCCGTCGTATGAATATTCTCCGACAGTAAAAATATTCCACGACCAAGCGAATATTCCCCGACAACAATGAATATTTTATAACCACTTGTGTATTTCGAAAAAAAAATTCATATATCACCCTTAACTTTAACATTTATCAATTTAACCATTTACTGAATAGTAATTATAAGAAAAATTGAATACTTTTATTTCATAAAATTCGGGGTCTTACACATACCATTCAATACCATCCTGGAAAAGCGAACGTGGTAGCTGACGCATTGAGTAGAAGATCATATGCAAGTACGAGTGCGATATTGTCAACACAAAGGCCCATTTTGTGTGATTTGCAAAGGATGGAGATAGAGTTAAAGACTCCAGGGACCCATGTAATGATGGCGAATATACGAGTAGAACCGATTTTAATCGATAAAGTTAAAGCTGCTCAAGCTACAGACCTGGAGCTGATGCGTATGAGGAAGAAAGTGCTAGAAGGTGCTATGCCGGAAGCAAGAATCGATGGAGAAGGAATACTTCGAGTCAACTCCAGACTTTGTGTTCCTAACAACCCTGATTTAAAGTATGAAATCATGATGGAGGCGCACCACACACCGTTTGCAATCCATCCTGGAAGTACCAAAATGTATCATGATCTTCGTCATACATTTTGGTGGAGCAATATGAAGAGAGAGATAGCGTTGTTTATCTCAAGGTGTCTAACTTGTCAACGAGTCAAAGCGGAGCATCAAGTACCAAAAGGTTCATTGCAACCACTTGAAATTCCAGAATGGAAGTGGGAGCACATTACCATGGATTTCATTATCGGTCTTCCTAGGGTTTCTCAAGGTATTGATGCGATTTGGGTCATTGTTGATAGATTGACCAAGTCTGCTCATTTCTTACCGATACGAGAAACTTATACACTTGAACGTCTTGCTCGTATGTACATAAACGAGATTGTAAGACTGCATGGTATGCCAGTATCCATAGTTTCTGACCGAGACCCAAGATTCACTTCACGATTTTGGGTTAGTTTACAAAAAGCTATGGGCACGGATTTACGATTTAGTTCAGCATATCATCCTTAGACGGACGGATAATCAGAGAGGACTATTCAAACTCTTGAAGATCAATTAAGACTCTGTGTCTTTGACTTCAAGGGAAGTTGGGACAAGTTCTTACCATTGGTGGAGTTTTCCTACAACAACAGTTATCTAGCAAGTATTGGCATGGCTCCATTCGAAGCATTGTATGGAAGAAAATATCGTTCTCCAGTATGCTGGGATGAGGTGGGTGAAGCAACGTTGTTGGGACCGGAGTTGGTACGTATGACTACAGAAAAGATTCAAACGATCCGACAACGTATAAAAACCTCACAAGATCGACAAAAGAGTTATGTTGATCTTCATCGAAAGGACGTGGAATTTGATGTAGGAAATCATGTGTTCTTACGTGTTGCTCCATGGAAAGGAGTTACGAGATTTGGAAAAAGAGGAAAGCTCAATCCTCGATTCATCGGTCCATTTTTAATCCTCGATCGAGTAGGAACTGTGGCTTATAGACTCGTTTTACCGCCAAGTATGTCTCGTGTTCATAACATTTTTCACATATCCATGTTACGCAAATATGTGGAAGACCCGAACCACATTATTGAGTTAGAACCGGACGAAATAGCGGAGAATTTGACGTATGAAGAAGTTCCTGTTCAAATCTTGGATAAGAAGGAACATATTCTACGCTCCAAGGTTATACCTCAAGTCAAAGTTTTGTGGAGAAATAACGATGTTGAGGAAATGACTTGGGAGTTAGAATCTGAAATGAAATTAAGGTATCCTTACCTCTTCGACATACCAGGTACGTACCCTAATTTCGAGGGCAAAATTTCATAAGAATGGGAGGTTGTAAGACCCCAACTTTTATAAATAAAGATGAATTTTCTATAAATATCATTTTTGAATATTATGGAATTAATTTGATATAATGTTATAGTTGTGGGTAATATTTATAAATTTTGTAAAGTACGCAAGTTGTTATATAATATTCGATTGGTCGGGGAATATTCGTTTTAACAGGAAATATTCGTACAACGGCACAATCATTGGTGGACCCCACAACGGAATTATTGTCGGATTGAGAAAACGATCAAAATATTTTATTAAAAATAACGGCGGAAGTTTTACCATTATTACTGTTGAACTACTCGGTAGTAAAAGTACAGTAATACGTGTGGTTTCATAGTAGCACACGGTATTGATTATTAATGCTTATGTGAGAAGTCACTCAGTTTGATTAAATTATTGTCAGTTATTAATATGAATTATTTAGCGATAATGACGTTTTGTTTTATTCGTATTATTAACGTAATAAAACAGAAACATCTTTTTATATAAAACAAAATACTTTATTAAAGTTATTCTATAAATAGAATATATTATATTTTATTTAAAAGATTTTTCTTTAAATATGAACCGTCAAATTAAAGTAATCAATCTGGACCATTCACGGATTAGTTACTATGCATTCTATTTTTCTATAAATAGCAGCTCATTCCTTCATTATTTCTTACAAATTCACTGAACTCTAGAGATAGAAACTATAGAGAGAAACTATAGAGAGAGAAGAAGAGTATTCTACTACTTAACTACTTCCTTATTTCAGCTCTTCTTTAAAACGGTAAGGGGTGTTATTCTTTCTTATTCATGAAGAGAACTGTTGTTATTCCATTTCTTATTATTCTGTTAGAATAACCTGTATACGCGGTCTACCATATACTTGGTGACATTCTTCTATTATTCTGTTGGAACATCTTGTCTGTGTGTTTTACACCGGACTTGGTTCCGTTTTTATTATTATTCTGTTGGAACATCCTGTCTGTGTGTTTTACACCGGACCTGGTTCCGTCTTGTTATTATTCTGTTAGAACATCATGTCTGTGTGTTTTACACCGGACCTGATTCCATTATTTATTATTCTGTCGAAATATCCTGTCTGTGCGTTTACGCCGGACCTAGTTTCATTATTTATTATTCTGTTGGAATAACTTGTCTGTTCGGTCTATCGCATGCATGGTGATTTCTTTTGTTATTCCATTCTTTATTATACTCAGTTGGTTAAGTTTTGACTTCTATACTCCATAAAATTTGTGGAATATCCTTGATAATTGCGTTTCATCCAGTATCTTTTCATGAAAATATTCTTCTAAGCATTCTTGAATTTTACTCCACAAAGCAGTATCATGTTGACAATTTGGACGTTGTTAATTCTTGGATAAATTAATTCTTGAACTTGTTTTATTGAATTCTTATATCATTGTCATCATCCTCATGTTTATAAAATGTTAAAAGTCATATGTGGCCTGTAGTGCATAGATGGACTTGGTATGATTATGACTAGGGATTATTCGGTATAATCATGACCGTAATGTTACAAATGATGTGGTAAAAGTCCTCATTGGCCCGTAGTGCGTTGATGGACAGTTGTTGGCATGATCATGACCATTAATGAATACACGAATATCCTTGGCCGTAGTGCAGGGGTGATTCGATGATGTGGATTATTTTATTAAGCTGAGTCCCAGCGATAACAGTGTTGAAAAACCTTTTAAATCATAAAAGATAGTAGAGTTTATTTTTTACTTGACTCTTTTAATGGATTGCTTGTTCCGCTGCAGTTAAACTTGATGTCTATTATATTTTATCAGTTAAACATTGTTGAAGGCTAATGATAATTTATTCTGCATTATCTTAGTCATAATATTTCTTATTGGGCTAGTTGAGCTCACCCTTTCTTTCACTGTTCTCTTTAGGAAATGAGAACGTAGCTGGGGCAAGTCGGGGAACGGAGTGATGGTCCGAATCATAGTATTAGTTAGTAGTCCTCACTATTCTATGTAATAGTGTGTTAATAAATGTAATGAGGACTCCTTTTGAGTATGGATACTCTCTAGTAGACAATATTTGTATTCAAACTCATAGTTTATGTTTTGTCATATTGAACATGACAGTTGTATTATTAAGTTGTATTTGAATTCTGTACCATGTATCTGACGACCCAAGACGGGTGATGTATACCTAATTTTAGGGGCGTCACACTCGTGGGTATGAAAACCATCTGAGGAAATCCAAACATCACAGATAAATTTACAAGCTACTTCCAGCTGAAAAAATCCATCACGGGAACCGAATCTAGATTCAGGGGACTGAATCTGTGATCACATGATTCCTAGGCTCACATGATGCCCAATTGATATAAACGCAGTAAGCAGGTATATATATATAAAAGCTATAAATATATATATATATACATACATGATCACCAACCACGAAGCACATCCATGGGGGATCAGAAATATAAATAAAGCTGTAAAAGCTATCAACAGCCACGGAGGAAACTCTAGGCGGGACGAAATATACAGAAAGCTGTAAAAACGATCAACCACCACGAAGTAAACTCCAGGTGGGACGAAATGTAAATATATATATATATATATATATATATATATATATATAGTATATAAACGCACCGGATATAAAATCCAGGCTCATCGGACGGAGTCCAACAACAATTAATATATTTAAGTATATAAATATTAAAGTAGTAAACGCACCGAATGTGAAATCTAGGCTCACCGAACAGAGTTCGATAGCAGTTCATATATATAATTATATATATAAGAAAGCCATTAAATGCACCAGACATAAGTCTAGGCTCATCGAATAGAGTTCGACACGCAGTTCATATATATAAATGTATATATATACAAAAGCAATTAAACGCTCCAGACCGAAGTCTAGGCTCAATCGAGGCATAACTCGATAATGTTAGTTAATATATATATATATATATATATATATATATATATATATATATATATATATATATATATATATATATACAGACTGGACTGAAACCACGGACCGAAGCCCGGGCAAAAGCAAGCAACACGACTCTCAATGTGTAGAAGGGTGTGTGCAAAGATGAAGAGAAAGACTCTAAAGTATATGAGAAGGTTTACAGCTGACTGCTAAAAAAGGCTTCTATATCTTTAGAGTGGGTAAACACTAGCTTTTGTGGGTACAAAAGAGGCTATATATGAGCTCACAGGTGTTTAAAAGGGGAAAGTACACTGCATGGGATGAGTGCAGAGCAAATTGGGCAGGGCTTCCTCACCGTTTTCTCTTGAAAAATCAGCACCCCAAGCCCTCTTAGGCATATTAGCCACACGTGTACCAGAGGCAACCCGGGTTGGCCCAGGTTTTTTGGGTCGGGTCGTCGCAAAGTACGTGCACTTGGGCACTGTAATGTCCACTCAAATTTTCAGAAGTACAATTCGGGCATCCGTTTGAGGTATACAGAACCTATTTCGGACCGCCGTTGTTGAGAGTTGTACGATGGCATGGGATTAGAGTTTGTACGAAGTCAATGAAGATGGGACGGTGCCCTCCGGTCTTCAAGCTTCAACTTTCATCCGTTACCCCGTACAATAGTCACTCGGGATTGATTAGTCTTGTAGGACATTGTTGCGTAGATATGTTGAAGCGACGTTGTAAGACCCCGAATTTTATGAAATAAAAGTATTCAATTTTTCTATTTAGTAAATAGTTAAATTGATAAAAGTTTAAAGTTATAGGTGATATGTGAAATTTTTTTAAAATAAGCAAGTGGCTATAAAATATTCATTTTTGTCGGGGAATATTCGTTTGGTCGTGGAATATTCTTGTTATCGGGAAATATTCGTACGACGGCGCAGCCATTTGTGGGCCCCATAACATAATAACTGTCGGATGAAGAAAATGACAAATTTGAGTTTTTACAATTAACGCAGTAGTTGTTACCGTTAACACTTTTGGAATACCCGGTGGGTAAAGTAAAGTAATACGCGTTGTTACACAGTAACACACGATATTGCATGGCTTGAGATGACAGTGATTGATTTTAATGGTTTGGTTGTTTGAATTTGTATAATAGGTTGATTAGGAATATGAAAGCTAACAACCTTATGAAAATAATTAATTTTTGCATGATGAGTAGTTAACCAATCAATCCCTAGAATTACATCAAATGCAAGTATTTTCAATAAAATAAGATCGACAGGTAATGTGAGGGTACCGATTTGAACCAAACAAGACTTATAAACAGTGGATGTAATGAAGGTTTCTCCCAACGAAGTTTCCACAGATAAGTTAAAGTCTAATTTCTCCGGAGTCAAATTTAATCGTTGGGCGCAAATAGGAAAAATAAAAGAATGGGTAGAACCGGTATCAAATAAGGTATAGACTTCGCTAGAGTTAATGATAAGTTTACCCGTGATGACGTCGTTCGGGTTTCTTGCTTTCTGGGAGGTCACAACAAACGCTCTCCCTTGCACTACCGGTTTTGACTTTTCTGGGACGTCCTTTGGTGTCTCCATCCTAGCTGAACTTATCTTCGGTGAACGACAAAATTGGGCTAGGAGACCTTCTCTTCCACAATTATAACATGTTTTTGACGGTATCGCGCAGTTTGGACTAATGTGTCCCTCCCCTCCGCATTTGAAGCATATGATCGGTGGTCGTTCTCCTTCCTTACACTACTAGAAATTCGACCTATTGCGACGAGCTTTAGTGACGGTCGACACGGAACCGTAGCAATAGGCTTCTATAGCGACGGTCACGGACCAACCGCTGGTATATGTCTCAATAGAGGGCCTATTCCGAGGGTCATATTCTGGCCGTCGATATAGAGCATTTTTTGGGCCTTTTTAGCGAGGGTCATGAGATGGTTGCACAAAACCCTCCCATTCCCCCCACCCCAATTCATTTCAGTTCTGTATCGTGTTCTAGCTCAATCCTCTGACTCCTCATCTCAAAACCTAAATCCTCTAATCTCTCTCATCAGCTACTCTAAATTGTCAAAACCTAAATCTTCTTAACCGAATCACACCCTAAGTACGGCCACTCTCAATAGAAGGTCAATCGAACCAAAGGCTTCTCTCAATCGAAGGTTCCTCCAATCAAAGCACAAACAGAAAGATGGCGATAGAGATCGAGAAGTGAAACGAATTAGCGAGGGAAGTGAGTTGTTCAACAAAATTGATGGCGAAACAAGGCGAAGGATTGAAGCAATACTATCTCCAACACTTCCACGATCTTCAGCTACATGTGAAATTTTTTGACTGCATTCAGTTCAGCTTTATTTTTTGATCTGGTTGTGAATAATTTTTGACTGTGTTCTGGGTTTCATGAACTTTTGGGGGTTTATTATATAGGGCTTTTTATTTGTGTTGATTGATAGATATATAGTGGAAGTGTTGATGGTATTTTTCCTAGGTTAAACTTGAATTCTTTATCATTTGGGGGTACTCTCTGTTGATTATGTGTCGTTTGTGATGAAGGTTCGATTTTTCGTCAAGCTCTGATGATTTTTTTTATTGATTTTGGATTTCTACAGGTTTTTATGTTGGCAGGATCAGTGAATGTTTTCCATTTTAAGTTATTGAGTTGAAATTGTTGAGTTTTAATGAAATTGAAGGTATAATATCTAATTGGAAAGAAAATTAATTTTGGGTATAATAGATTGACATTAATTTTTAGATCTTTGAATTTCAAAGAAAATTTTGTGCCGTTGATTCTTCCACTTTATTTATAATTTGGGTTTGATATTTTCAAAATATTGTTAAATCTTGCTGTTTTTATATGTGCCCTTTGCTTTTGTGCGATATATTCTGCTATATCAAATATAGCATAATAATAATGGTTCAAGTTTGAGGCAGTAAGAGACTTTAGGGCTTTGTTGAAGCTCCTGAGCATAACGAGTCGAAGCTAAAATATGAGGTTAAGAAATAGAGGTTAAGGCAGTGTGCAAAATGATTTAACTTCACTGGAAGATTCTTTCTTTTGATGCACCCATCTTTGTTATTTGATGCTTTCAAATTATTTTCTGATTGTAAAAAAGTTGTTGAAGCTGAAACATTTCTTAATTGTAAGCATTTTGATTTTTCCAATTGCCTTGGTTTCTTTGATTGCATTTGAGTTTTAGCCTACAGGTTTTCTGGTTTAAGCAATTTTCAAGACTTAATTATTGCAAGCAACTGATGGCATCAAGATTAAAATTGGTACTCGTTCTGCGTTGCGAGGTAATCTGGAGTACTTCATATATCTCCTGGGAGAAATTATAATTATTTGTAAATTGAAGACATTCTGAAATTATAATTATTTGTAAGGTTATGTTTTTCTACAAAATGTCAATTAGGCAACTTTTTCTACAAAATTATTATTGTGTAATGGAAAATTAAAAAAATATATATTTTTATAAGTAAATGCAAGTGATATGTTGGTTGCACCCTCCTCTGCTCATGAATAATATTTTGTGGATATCCAAAGTGGAGCTATGAAGAGCATGCGAGTTATTTATGAAATAATGTGTATATATATATATAGAATACGGATATGTCCTATAGACAAATGATCGGAATGATTATTATATTTATTATTTAAATAAATTTAATCCAATTCTTGATAATATCTTTTACATGCAGGTTGTGGAGGCAAAAGTTCACCAATTAGACCTTTCACTTGAACGCATTTTTCTTTCATTAAAGGAAATAGTGGTATTGCTCTTGCTTGTTTGATATATGGATATCAGTAATTAATTAATGAAGATATTCACTACATTTTACTTGAGCTAATTTATTTTAGTATGTCTATTAAGTTTGTCATCTTATGTAAACGTCTGCTCTACTATTTCAGGTCACAAAAGATGTATCCCTTCTATTTGTAGCTTTTTGTTGTGTTGGGCTGTGTGTACTGTGCAGAGTGTCGTGTTGCTAGGCAGGTTTCTGTACTGCTCGGGTTTTCGTTTGCTTGCTGGGATGCTACAGTTCGTTGACTGCTATCTATTTTGGGTTTCATATGTAGCTGGGTTTTTTAACCCGATGTTATGTGTTGCTGCTGGCTGCTGCTATGTGTTGTGTTGTTGAGCTGATTTGGTAGGGTTGTGTGCTGCATGGGAGGGATGTTTGCTGGTGCTGTGTTTGTGTTGCTTGCTTTGTTTTACGGGTTGCTTTTACTGCTAATGTGGACCTTAACAGCTGTTGTTGCAGCACTGTTGTGTTCCTACTGCTACTGTGGACTTGTGCAGTTTTCTCTTGGCTGCGTGTGGTTCTGCTCCTACTGCACTTGGTCTTGGATCATGTTGGGATGGGAGGTTGAGCTGTTATTCTTTTGGTAGTTGCATTTGTGCTTTGCTAGGTAGCTCTGAGAGTGCAACACCTTCAGCAAGACACGCTGTGAAATCTACACCTACATAACCCAGACCAATTGTAATGTTGTAATGTTGTGAATGATTATAATGTTGTAAAATATCTGTTCTTATATTGTAATGTTGTAATGTGAATGATTTTAAATGATGTATATAATATTTTTTATATTTTATTTTATATTGTATTTATTTTTGTTGAATAAATGTGCATTATTAATTATTTTTTTTTTAAATATAAAAAGGCTATAGCGACGATCATCGACCGTAGCTATAATATTCTATAAAATATAGGCCTATAGCGACGGTCGTGACTGTAGCAATAACTTTCAGCGACCGTTGGTAAAGAGAAAATAAACGATTTTGACATGACCTATAGCTAGGGTCGGTGACCGTCGCTATAGGCCAAAAGACCGTCGCTATAGGCTTTACCGACGGGCTCTATAGCGACGGTCGGTGACCGTCGCTAAAACTTTTAGCGACGGTCTTTTGTCCTATAGCGACGGTCGGCGACCGTCGCTATAGGCTGATTTTCTAGTAATGTTAACCACGGGTGCTGGTGCTGACGTCTTTCCATCATTGTTTAATCTCCTCTTCTTAAAATGTCCATTCTAATTATTTTGGCCATGATTACCACCGAAGTGGTTACCATTTCTGGCCTGTTGATTCCCTCTACGCTTGTTGTCACCGCTTCGATGACTGCTTTCACTGGTATTATCATTTTACATGTTGCTCTCTTTTGGTTGCGTTGACTCGTTATCGCGCTCCACTAACTGAGCCCTATTTATAACATCTGAATACAAACACAGTTTATGAGAAATAAGATGTTGACGTATCTCCAGCTTCAAACCTCTTAAAAATATCCACGTCATTCTCTCTTCATTATCCACCAAGTGGGATGCAAACCGGGACAGCTCGGCAAACTTAGTTTCATACTGCGACACGGTCATATTATTCTACTCCAACTTGATGAACTCTACCTCCTTCATATGACGAATACTTTTGGGAAAGTACTTGTCATTGAACAGTTCTTGGAACTTCTCCCAAGACATCTTCAGTGCAGCAGGTTGAGTACGCTTTACCGATTCCCACCAGTAATATGCCTCTCCTCGTAACATAAAGGTGGCAAAGGGAACCTTTTGCTCCTCGGCGCATCCCAAGACATCAAATATCTTGTTGATCTGCTTTATCCACGTTTTCACCTTAAGTGGTTTTGGTTCTCCAATAAACTCTGGTGGTCCCAGCTCCTTGAACTGTTTAGCGGTGACTGTCCGAGAGTTTTTAGTATTTCCACCTATATTTTGGATAGGAGCCGCTCTCGCCTGCTGTTGCATGAATTGCATAAAGCCTCTGAACATTTCATCATTCATCATTTGGTCAGTGTTGTTGTTTACATGAGGATTATCGCCTTCCTGATGCACATTATCCTGATTATTGATATGTGGTGAATCAACGGTCGCCTGTGCTCCATTGCTATTCTCAACATTCTCGGATTTTATTTTCAAATACTGCCACAAAATAAGGGTTAAATAATATATCACATATTATCTCTATACTCTGACCGACCAATTAAATACCAAATAAACTTAGGTAGGTCATACAAGCGAATGAATTCCCCGTCTCTCCCCTCCTAGTTCTAGTCTCACATCTCAGCTAGGTATCATATCCCTAAGCTCTGATACCAACTGTGACGCCCCCAAAATAGGTATACATCACCTATTCTGAGTCGCCAAATACATGGTACAGAATACAAATACAATCGTTAATATACGACAAGAGAGCTGTGAGTTTTAATACAAATACTGTCTTCTAGACAATATCCACTCATAGAATAAGTCCTCGTTACATTTATTGTCACACTATTTAACAGAATAGTGAGGACTACTAATACTATCATCTGGTATATCACTTCGTTCCCCGACTCGTCCAAGCTATATTCTCATTTCCTGAAGAGAACCATGAAAAAAAGGGTGAGCTCAACTAGCCCAGTAAGAAATATTATGACTAAGATAAAGCAGAATAAATTATCATTAGCCTTAAATAGTGTTAAACTGATACAATATAACAAACATCAAGTTTAACTACAGTGGAACAAGTAACCCCTTAGAAGAGTCAAGTAGAGAATAAAATCTACTATCTTCTATGATTTAAAAAGTTTTTCATAACTTTTATCGCTGGGACTCAGCTTAAAAATAATTCACATCATCGAATCACCCCTGCACTACGGCCAAGAATATTCTTTAGTATCACGACCACAATTATCCATGCACTACGGGCCAAGAATATTTGTGTATTCATTAATGGTCATGATCGTGCCAACCACTGTCCATCAATGCACTACGGTCCAATGAGGACTTTTACCACATCATTTGTAAAATTACGGTCATGATTATACCGAATAATCCCTGATCATAATCATACCAAGTCCATCTATGCACTACAGGCCACAGATGACTTTCAACAGAATATAAACATGAGGATGATGACAATGATATAAGAATTCAATAAAACAAGTTCAAGAATTAATTTATCCAGGAACCAACAACTTCCAAATTGTCAACATGATACTGCTTTGTAGAGTAAAATTCAAGAATGCTCAGAAGAATATTTTCATGAAAAGATACTGGATGAAGCGCAAATATCAAAGATATTTCACTAATTTCATGGAGTATAAAAGCCAAAACTTTAACCAACTGAGTATAATAAAGAATGGAATAATAAAAGAATTCACCAAGCATGCGATAGACCGCACAGATAGGTTATTCCAATAGAAAAATAAATAGTGGAACCAGGTCAGGCGTAAATGCACCGACAGGATATTTCGACATAATAATAAGTAATGGAACCAGGTCCGGCGTAAACGCACAGACAGGATATTCTGACAGAATAATAAATAATGAAACCAGGTCCGGCGTAAAGCACAGACAGAATATTTTGACAGAATAATAAATAATAGAACCAGGTCCGGCGTAAAGCATAGACAGGATATTCCGACAAAATAATAATTAATGTAATAACAGAAGAATTTCACCAAGTATAGGGTAGCCCGCGTATACAAGTTATTCCAACAGAATAATAAAAAATGGAATAACAGAAGTTCTCTTCATGAATAAGAAAGAAAGAATATAATTTACGAGTACAACAAATAATATCCCTTACCGTAAAAGAAACTTGATATCAGAGTAGTGAAGTAGCAAAATACTTTTCTTCTTTCTCTCTATAGTTTCTCTCTCTAGAGTTTCAGTGAATTCGTAAGAAAATAATGAAGGAATGAACTTCTATTTATAGAAAAATAGACTGCATAGTAACTAACTCATGAACGATCTAGATTGATTTACTTTAATCTGATGGTCCATATTTAAAGTAAAATCTTTTAAATAAAATATAATATATTTTATTTATAATCTAATAAAACGAATAACTTTATAAAAGATTTTACTATGCAAATACTATGCAGGCACTATGCAAATACTATACATAATAAAATATAATATATTCTAATTATTGTCTAATAAAATAAATAACTTTATAAAAGTATTCTGTTTTATATAAAACGATTTTACTATTAGCCTAATAAAACGAATAACTTTATAAAAGTATTCTGTTTTATATAAAAAGCTTTTCTGTTTTATTATATTAATAATATCAGTAAAACAAAACTGAGTGACTTATCACGTAAGCATTAATAATCAATACTGTGTGCTACTATGCAACTATGCGCATTACTGTACTTTTACTACCGAGTAGTTCAACAGTATTAATGATAAAACTTTCGTCGTTATTTTCATAATGTATTTTTGTCATTTTCTCAATTCGACAATAATTCCGTTGTAGGGTCCACCAATGATTGTGTCATCGTACGAATATTCCCTGTTAAAACGAATATTCCCCGACCAATCGAATATTATATAGCAACTTGCGTACTTTGTAAAATTTATAAATATTACCCACAACTATAACATTATATCAATTTCACTCCATAATATTCAAAAATGATATTTATAAAAAATTCATCTTTATTTATAAAAGTTGGGGTCTTACAAAGGAGTTTAATTAATTAAAATAAAATTTAATTCTTAAATTATTTAGGAGGATTGTCCACATCTATAAATAAGAGGAGTCTTATTTTGATTTGGGGTTAATGATAAATCTAAGAGTTGGGAGAGTAAACAATATTTTATAGATATAGATTTAGGGTTTTGCCAAACACCAATCTTCTTGAGTATTTGTTCTTCCTTAGTAGATCACCTCTATAGGCTAAAAACTAGGGTGGCTAACGTTGATCAAAGGAAGTAATAAACTCGGTGTTTTTCAAGGGGAACACAAAAGAATTGGAGGTGAACTCGTACATATGGAAGCACGATTCTTTAAGGGTATAAATCTAATCTTCTTCTTCTTCTTTCGTCTAATTAATAATTGTGCATAAAGGATGATCCGGGTATATGGTTTATAAAATTTGAAACTTTGATTTTACACACTTTCGCGACTTTGATGCAATTTGATTGTGTACATGGATATTACAAAACAAAGAGCATTCAAGACATCTTAGCAGCACCTCTACAACACTTCTCTATACAAGAGGAATGGTAAAAGGATCTTGGTCTAAGAGGTCGAACTGGGGTCGGTGGATCATGGTCTTTGTGACTGAAATAGGGTCGGAGGATCCTTTTCCTATGGATAAAATATCCAAGTTTGCTGAGGTTGAAGAGGTCTGAGTGTCCTTGTCTGTTGAGACTAAAATAGCCAAGTTTGTTGGGCTCGAAAAGGTCATTGTGCTCTTGTCTGTTAAGACTAAAATAGCCAAGTTTGCGGGGCTTGATAAGGGCAATGTGTTCTGGTCTAGGTGACTAAATCATTTAGTGGATTCCTTACTCGTTGGGTAGAACAATGGATTATGACTTGTTTAGTCTCTGAACCACTTAAAACCTCTCGTGTCTTTTATATTCTTCACTTTACCTTCTGCAATATATATAACTGTTGTATATGCCATGTGTTTGATTATGCGTATGATTTTTTTAGGAACTGAGATTTCAAAGTAAATCTTTAAGGGGAGTTTTTAAACTAATATTCCGCTGTGTATAGGTAATCTTGATTAATTAATTATATGGTATTTCTCAAATAAGTAATTATGAAAGATATTTTAAAGAACTATTCAACCCCCCTTCTAGATCTATATCTTGCCTTTGGGAAATAAGAAAAACCTCCTCAGTCATACAAGGATGTACAACGGTTGAATGGTGGGATAGCAACGTTGAAAAGATTTATGTCCAAATCAGCAAAAAGGTTTTGTCATTTTTTGACACGCTAAAAGGGCCGAAGAACGAGAAAACTTCAATGGACTTTAGAATGTGAAGATGCTTTTTAGGGCATTAAAAAATACATGTCTTCGACTCTTTCGTTGGTGAAGCCGGTTCCTTCAGAACCTCTATACTTAGATTTAGTAGCAAGTTATTGGCGATCAGAGCAGTATTGGTTCGGGAGGTGAGTGGAAAGCAACACCCAGTGTATTATGTGAACCATGAGCTTTGGGATGCAGAGACTAGATATCCAAACCTTGAGAAGATCGCATATGCCTTGATAATAGCTAATCGAAAACTTCGGCATTACTTCAAAGGTCTGTTGGTGGTAGTGTACACAGATCAGCCGTTGAAAAAGATTTGAAGTAAGCTAAACATTTCTGGTCAGTTAGCAGCTTGGGCCATGGAATTGACGTAGTTTTTATTAGAGTATCATCCTCGGACTACATTAAAAGGTAAGGACTTGGACGATTCAGTAGGTTCAAACTTCTAAGACGTTATATGCGGATGGTTCTTCTACGACAAATATTAGTGGGGATGGGGTCATTCTGACAAGCCTCGAGAGTTTCAAAGTGCAGAAGGCGAACCGCTTTAGTTTTAAAGCAACAAATAATGAGGCAGAGCATGAAACAATTTTGGCTAGTCTTCGGTTAGCGAAAAGTCTTGAGGTGCAGAGGTTGGTAATCTTCAATGACTCCCAGCTAGTTGTAAAGTAGATTTCGGGGGAGTATGAGGCCCGGGGGACAATGATGGTTAAATATTTGGCAGAGGTCAAAGATCGACTCCAATACATTAGTTCGTTTATTTTTTAGGGGGTTAACAGGTCATACAACACTATAGTTAATGCTCTGGCAAGGTTGGCTACCACGGATGCGAGCACGTTTAGTGGTTCGGTCTATTTAGAAATTTTGAATTCACCTAGAGTCCAACATTCGAAGGTGTTATGTATAGAGAGATAGAATTGATGGCGTCACCTTATCTGGATTATTTTGCCGGTGGCGTCTTACCTTCGAATCGAATGTTGACGAAGAAAATCAAATATAAGAGTTCCAATTTATTGCTCATCGATGGGGATTTGTACCGAAGGGCTCATTCATCTCCTTTACTAAGGTGTCTTATGCCATCCAAAGCTGAGTACGTTCTTCGGGAGGTTCATAAAGGGATCTGTGGTGACCATATGGGAGCTAAGGCGTTGACACATAAGGTACTTTGACAGGGGTATTATTGGCCCATAATTTTTAAAGAAGAAGTAGACTATGTGAAGAAGTGCCCTAAGTGTCAGCTGAACTACCCTATTACCCATCAGCCACTAGAGGAGTTATATTCTATTTTATCCCCGATTCCATTTATTGTTTGGGGAATCGACATATTGAGCCCGTTACTAAAGGCGAAGGGTCAAGTCAGTTTTGTGATTGTAGATATTAATTATATGACCAAGTGGGTAGAAGCAAAACGTCTACGACAGATCACAGAATAAGAATGTTTAAAGTTTTTTAAGGAGTTTGTGGTTTATCAGTTTGGGATCCCAATGGTGGTAGTCTCGGACAAAGGCCGATAGTTCGTGGGTTCAAAATTCAAAGAATTTTTTAAAAAGTTGGGGATTCAGTGTGACGCCCCCAAAATAGGTATACATCACCCATTCTGAGTCGCCAAATACATGGTACAAAAACAAATACAACTTCATTAATACAATTATCGTGCAAAATATGACAACACATATACTGTGAGTTTAAATACAAATATTGTCTAATAGACAGTATTCAAACTCAAAAGAAGTCCTCATACAATTATTGATACACTATTTTATAAAAATAGTGAGGACTGCTAAAACAACTTTCTAGAACCATCACTCCATACCCCGGCTAGTTCCTGCTATATTCTCACCTCCTGAGAAGAAAAATGGAACAAAAAAAATGGTGAGCTCAACTAGCCCAGTAAAGAATATTATGAGTAAGATAATATACAACAAATTATCATTAGTCTTCAACAGGGAAAATTTTTATAGAATATATAATAGACAACACGTTTTAGAATAACAACTGCAGCGGAAATAGCAATCCATTAGAAGAGTCAAGTAGATAACCAATTCTACTATCTTCTAAGATTTAAAAGTCCATCATCAATATTTTATCCCTGTAACATCAATCAATATACATCTTGAATCAAATATTCATATTTGCACTATAGGCCAAAGATATTAATTTGTATCACCAGTTGGTCATGTTCATCTCAACACTTGTTCATCTTTGCACTACGGGTCAAAGATATTCATCAGTTAATCATTCATCTTTGCACTATAGGCCAAAGATATTCAGTAATATCATCATTTAGGACTGAGGATGATGAAAAATATCTTAAAGAAAACGAATTCAGTGAGACAAAATGACAAATATTAGGGATTCGTACTTTAGATAATCCAAGTTCAAAAATGCTCCATACTAAACCATAGTGGAGTAAAATTCAAGAATGAAGATCAAAGCATAGATACAATCAAAGATAGTAACCATAGACATCTTGGACAAAGAAGAGAAAATTTTATTTTTTTGTGAATAGTGCCGTATTCGTGAATAGTATCGTATACTTGAATAGTAACTCCGACACAAAAAGGAAGAAATTTATAATAAAATTCATATCAATATTTTGGCATAATGATATTGAAGAAAATAATATTATTTACGAAGAAAATAACATCCCTTACCTCAAAAGAACAATACTTCTGACTTGAATATCGGATGTAATGCCGAAGGAAACTTGCATTGAATAGCAACTCTCAAAGTATCTAAATACTCACAAAAATACGCTCGATAATATAGAGAGGGAAAACTTATGTTTCTTGTGTGATTTTCAATTCTCACCTAAGCACCTATTTATAGAAAAATGCCAGAATGCCAAAGCAGACTAAAATAATAAAATAATATTTTTTTTATTTCTTCTACACATGCCAAGACCAAGACCAGCACTCCACCTTTGAACAAAAATTTTCAGCACATGTTTTCACAAAAAACAAAAGTGGGTCCCACCCATAATTTTAATAAAAATATATTTATTTCTGAAACTTCAATAATTCATAATAAATAGCCCTTTTATCAAAAAAATACAAATTTTATGTCCATTCCATAGGAAATTAAATTCTTTACAACTTTGTAGATTTAAGTTTTTCCAAATTCTAAACGAAAAATGACCGAAATCCACATACGGACGATTTTCAACACCTTTAATTTGACAAAAATACTGATAAAATACCTCAGCATTAACTTCTTTATTTATATCTACACAAAATAAAATTTTCCATTTCCATCCACATAGAATAAATATTTCCTTATCATATAAATCAATAATTAATTATTCACAAATAATATTACAGAATCACAATTATGACAACCAGGTCGTTTCCAGAAAAGAGGGGACTTTTCGATAAAGATTTCTCCTTACTGGCGCGTAATTAGATGATCAAACTCCTTTTCTTATACATAACTTCCTTAGACATTGCCAATAATGCTATCTAATAATATTATTCAAACAATATGAATTATTGATATGATAATGGAGATACTGTGCAGTGACAATTATTGAAACAACAATAATATAAAATATCAACGTAGCAATTATTGAATAAATAAAATAAAATATTAAACAGTAATTACTGTAACAATTATTGAGTAGTGTCTTCTTATGTAAGAATCAATAATCTAACAATACTGTGCAATATTATGTGCTACTATGCAATCACGCGTATTACTGTACTTTAACCACCGAGTATTCCAACAGTGTTAACGGTAACAACTACGCCGTTATTTGCAAAAACTCAAACTTGTCGTTTTCTTCATCTGACCATTTTTCGTTATGGGGCCCACAAATGGCTGGGCCATCGTACGAATATTCCCCGACAGCAAGAATATTCCATAACCAAACGAATATTCCCCAACAACAATGAATATTTTATAACCACTTGCTTATTTTGCAAAATTTTCACATTTCACCCATAACCAAAGCATTATATCAAATTAACACCTTATTATTCAAAATAATAAATAGAGAAAATTTGATTTTATTTATAATAAAATTGGGGTCTTACATTCAGCATCAGAAGACTTCAGTGGCTCATCCTTAATCTAATGGACAAGTGGAGATCACCAACAGAACCTTACTAAATTGGTTAAAGCAAAGATTTTATGAGGCAAAGGGGAGATGACCCGAAGAGTTACTTAGTGTGATATGGGCTTATCGGACTACTCCGAGGACTACAATGGGTGATTCACCAGTAAGGCTGGCTTAGAAAACTGATGCCCTAGTTCCTGTTGAGATTAGTTCACTCCAGGTCAGTCAGTTGAAAGAGCTATACAACGATAAAGGTCTTTGTCTCAACTTGGATTTGTTGGAAGAAATTAGAGAGTCTGCTCTGGTAAGGCTTGCAGCCTACCAAAGGAGGGTGGCCAGACATTATAATAAAGGGGTGAAACTTAGGAGGTTTGAAGTTGGAGATCTGGTTCTTCGAGAGGTAGAGACTTTTATGCCCCAAAATCTTGGGAAGTTGATGCCTAATCGAGATGGACCATATAAGGTCATTGAGGTACAGAAGTCGGAACAGTTCGCATGCAGGCAGGCTTCGGAAATATTACCAGTAGAGCATGTTTAAGTAATTTTTCAATATGACTCTATAATCTTTCGAAGTTATCAATTAAGTGAGTATTTAGTTTTTTAAACGAATGTTGTCATTATTTATTTATGTTTGAAGGGATATTCAGTTCCCCGGAACAAATATTACCTATGAGGTTATTCAGTTTTCTAAATGAATGCATTCTTCTGATTGATTATATGGGTTTTTAGTTCTACTAAACAAATGTCCTCTTTATTAATGTGTGAGGGTGTTCAATTTCCCAAAATGAACAATACTTATACTTGTATTCAGTTTCCCGAAACGAAAAATTCTTATACTTTTATTCAGTTTCCCGAAACGAATACTTTTCATGAATTTTTAGTTTCCCGAAACGAGAATTCTTATTTTACTTAATCTGTCGAATGAATGTGACTTCTTTATTATGGGTTGTCTAAGTATTTAGTTTTTAAACGAGTACTGTGACTAATTTCTTTTGTTGGTGTTCAGTTCTCCCGAACGAACACCCTCTTCTTATTCAGTTTATTTAAAATGCTAATTTTTTGCGCAAGTGTTCAGTTCTTTGAATGAACACTTTTATTATTTCAAACATGTATGAAGTAAAAATCCAGTTCTTTAGAATGGGTAATTTTTTTCATTTATTAATTTAATAATTACATCTGGATAATACAAAATAAATTCGGGGTTACAAAAGAATAAGAACTACTGTTGTGTTGGGTCATCCTTGACTTCATCCTCAACTTCGTCTTCAGAATAATCTAAGAAAGAGACATCCAGCTTGGTAATAGTGATTTTTGCCTTGTCTTTACTTTAGGCGGTTTCGTATCCCTCAGCGAATATTTGCATCACTTCAGCTGACAGTTCTAGGGATTGTCTGTAGTCTTGACAGATCTGAAGACAAAGCTCTTCGGTTAAAAGAGGTCCTAGAGCCTTGTATTCCTAGAATTCTTTTTCCAAGGAAACACAAGTCAAAAAGTTCTTCTCCTCCTTTTTTTCCAAGTCCCAGATCTGACGATAGAGGGCTTGGTTTTTTTGTTTTAGTTCTTAGTTCTCCTTCTTCACGTCCTCATATTTTTCAAGGTATGTTCTTTGGCGAGCTTTTGCCTCTACGGCTTCCTGCTTCAACTTTGCAATATCAGATTGGAGGCCTTCGCATTAAAAAGAAGTGTTGTCGTGGAGACTTTTTTCTTTGGCCAGAGCAGCCTTCAGTTACTCATTTTCTTTTTGGGTTTCTTTTTCTTCTTATGCGATTTCTTTTCATCGGCGGATGAGGGTCCGGAGATGGTAGCGGCCTAAAATCAATATTATTGGGAGTAAAGTTAAAAAAGAAATTGAATGGATGGTATATATGAAGAATGGGTTCAGATGGTCTTACTCGACCTTAATGTATAATTACGGCAACTACATGTTCAGTGGTAGAGATATAGTTGTGTTAGTTCCCAGAGGCACAATAGTTATCTAGAAGGGGGGTTGAATAGATATTTTAAAATTTTCTTTTACAAAATACTTGTCAGATTTGTTAATGATTTAATCACAGTGGAATTTCAGATTTGTTTGTTTCCCTTTAAGATAAACCGAGTTAATAGGAGATAAGCAGTTATGACAGATATAGCAGTTATAGCAAGAATATAAGGGACATAGTGTTTTTAAGTGGTTCAGAGCACTCGAGGCTCCTAGTCCACTCTTCTCATCCTTGAGTAGAAAATCCACTAAGGATGTCTTCACAATCTTTGAATCACTTAGATTCCTTCAAGACTAGCAGTCTTTGAACTTCTTAGTTCACTTAGAACTCTTCAAGTCTAGCAGACTTAAAACTTCTTAGTTCACCTACAACTCTTCAAGTCCAACAGACTTGGAACTTTTTACTTCACTTAATGATACGACAGTTCTTAAGTGGTGCAACTCAATTGTCGTTAAGCTCGTGTTTGAAAGAACTGAGTAACTGAGCAAGCTTTCTTTATAGATCGTAGAGTTTGGCATTTGAGTGTTCTTCAGTTTTTCATTGTGTACTTGCTTGATCCTTGCATCTGCATCTGATTTGTATATAAGGTACCTTTGAAATATGTCCATTTGAAGGCATCCGTTGAAACATTAATTGTTTTTACTAAGCACTGATGGTAACTTTATGAAAATCTTCTGTCCAGTCGTCTGGCCTATTGACATAGCAGACTGCTTTCTTACCTAACACCTTGTTAGGTCTCCAACTTTTAGTTTTATTTTAATGATAACAATAATTAGTAAATAAATTAATTAATTAAAATGGTAGAATCCTTTCCATTGGATTTTTATTATAATATTTTTAATTGTCTTATTCACTTTGACCAAAACTATTTTCTAAATCTCATTTAATTGATTTTCTTGATCGTTGATAATCTAATATAATGTGTTAAAACATCATGGTTGCATGCATGAGATAAAAATAAGTTATGTATAGATGGCTATATGTATGTATGTAGCATAAAAGCATTAAATGAATTAAAAGGCTTGAAAGCCTTGACCGAAAAATACATATGCTGAAAGTTACAAGTCTGATGAATTGGTGACATTCTTTTTGGGACAAAAGCCTTATCAATTCATGCATATGCAGAGATGTAATTATGTGAAAATTCATTACATGAACAAGCTTTGACCAAATGGAACTTGGAAATTGGGCATTTATTGCTTATTGACCGAAATAGAATAAATATGCTAGAGATTTTAATTAAATCATTTTTTGACTTGTGGGCATCTTTTATTTTTAAATTAATTTTATTATTTAAAAAGTTCAAAAATTATTTTATTTCAAAATTGGGCAATACTATTTTATTGCTGATATATATATAAGTAACAAATGCATACATTAAAGTGTTATATACATATAATAGTTTGCATGCATCTGATAAGTATTATATATATAATCCTACTAAGTGTCTTTAACATGCTAAATGGGACATTCATTTTGGGACTAGTATGCATATGTGCTTTGAAACCGTGTGCTGGCATTGATTTTGGTGTTTAAAAACCATGTGGTCAAAATTTCATTAAATGATAAGTTGATAAAGTTTTGCCCAGGCGCAATTATAAGTCATTACGCGTAAAAATGTTTTTCATCTGGACCGTTAAATTCAAAAATACATCATCCAAACCATACATTCAAAATAAGTTTTCACAAATTACCATTTTACCCCCGGCTTCAAAAATCTATAAATAGGAGGCCTTTCTTTCATTTTCAATTTGTCAATTCACTTTCAAGAAAAGCTTATTTATCTTCTACATACTCTCTCTCTAAGAAGCTTTCTCTCTCTACTTATCAAAGTTGTAATCATTTGAGAAGTGGAAATTAGTCTAAGCTTATTGAGATAAGTTGTTTGATTTATTTTATTTGAATTATCTCTTGCTTATTTATATTTATAGCTATACGAATATAAAATGTTATACACAATTCTATATATCTGTATTTCATCTATTTATCAAATAAAAGGGTACTTAGGCGCCGCAAGGCTATAGAGATACACCTCTACGGAGAGAAATTCGAACCGTACGATTTTTTATAGTCTTCAGTAACCTTTTATTGATATTATTTATATAAATATTGTAAAATAGATACGACACTTGATAACTCAAACGACACTGAGATATTCTTCCAAAAAGAGGAGTCATCCGAACTAGATTTGAGAATCGTAGTGATCTATTGAAAATATTTATATAAATATCAATTCTGAAATTATAAATTTTGTCGTACTTAGACGCCGTAAGGCTACGGAGATACGCATCTACAAAGAGAAATTCTAACCGTACGATTCCTTATAGTACTAAGTGACATTATTTATAAAAGTTCACATAATAGATAAAATATTGTTATATATTATCTGAGTTAAACAAATATATTTGTTATATCAAGTATTGCTTAACTGATTTATTTATTATACTTGATATCTGTCATCACAAGTATTTGTTCATAAATTCATTTATTCATAAAATACTTGTTGCATAATATAAAAGTTATATAAACTTTTATTTCACAAACTTAAGTGAATATATCTGTTTAAATAGGAGCATACTTGATTCAAAGCTTAAAATAACTTATTTGCTTACTCAGAAGCATTTTCACTCTAAAAGTTGTTTAAACTTAAAGTGACTTTTCTTTACTCCTTAAAGAATAATTCTTTATAAATTTGCATTAAATTATATATCTGCTTAAACAGAAGCATTTTTGAGTAAAAGTTAAAATTGATCTATTTGCTTATTCAAGAAGCATTTTTTTTACACAAAATGTAAAAGTTATTTAAACTTTTATAACAGTGCATATTTACATATTTACTTACACAGAAGCATTATTTGGTCAAAACATAAATTACTATCCGCTTACAAAGAAGCATATTTTCTCAAGTATAAAAGTCTTTAAACTTTTATAAATACATTTTCTCTTTAATTGATATCTGCTTATTTAAGAATCACCAATTTGTACTAAATATTATCTATTTATTTAAGAAGCATCAATTTGTACTAAATTCTTATCTGCTTATTTGAGAAGTATATTGTTGTAAAATCATTTATAAAAAGAGAAAAGGTCAGAGTTAGTTTATTTTATATACCTGTGAGAAAGACGAGTAATTCTTCGACCAAGACCAGAGTCTTAGAGAGGTCAGCAGGAAGTTGGGTCAGTAGTGTACTTGTGAGGTGAGGAAGAGGCTGTTGTTTCGAGACCAGATCATAGAATATAACTGAACTCAAAAGAAGTACAACTAAGCTTGAGGAGGGAGCTGGGAGCTTGCTGTCCAAGATAGATTAGTTGGGAACAGTTGGAAGTTTGACTATAAAATTTTGTAAAGGCTTTTCCACCTATTGAAGGAGTATTTATTACTGATAGTAATAGGATCTCAAGTCCTGGAGAGGAGCTTGGGACTAGACGTAGCAGCATACCCGGGAAGTATGCTGTGAACTAGATAAATCTCTGTGCATTGTGTGATTGATTTTTTACAGTCTTGCATCTTAATTTCTAACACTGTAAATTAATTATACAAAAAATCAAAAAGGCCTAAGATAATTTTTAAATCTGTAATAATCTATTCAACCCCCTTTCTAGATTATTATTAGACTTTCAATTGGTATCAAAGTGGTGCTCTTTAACTTGTTTGTTGAGTAAATACAGGTATATCTAAGAGTAGATCCATCTATGGCCTACAATGCTACTGGTTGCGGAGAAGGACTATCAATGACCAGACCTCCACTATTTGATGGTACAAACTTTTCCACCTGGAAGAGCATATTCAAAATCTATGCCAAATCACAAGAAATCAAAGTTTGGCTTGCAATAGAACGAGGTGTAAAAGTTCCAACAAAAATCGTGAGAGAAAAGATCGTTGAGAAAGATGTTGATGAATTCACTATTGATGATGAAAAGGCTATGAACATTGCGTCCATAGCTGAACAAGTGCTAACTAGTGCTGTCATTGAAAAAGAATACAAAAAAGTTAGCAATTGTAAGAATGCAAAAGAAATCTGGGAAAAATTGATTCTAACTTATGAAGGAACCAGTCATATTAAAGAAACCAGAAAAGATGCTCTAATCCAAGAGTATGAAAGTTTCAAGCAGGAAGAAGGTGAAAAGATCATTGATATGGAAACATGTTTTTCCAGAATCATTAATGAACTGGAACATCTAGCGAAGGCATATACAACCAATGAGAAAAACAGAAGAATTCTCAAAGCCCTTCCATCCATCTGAAAAATGAAGGTTATTGATAATAAGGAAAGGCAAGACCTAACTACTTATCATCTTGATAGCCTTATTGGAAATCTTCGTGCCCACGAAGTTGACATGTTAGTCGAAAAAGCAAGATCGAATACAGATATCAAAAAGAAAGGAATTGCTTTCAAAGATTTACTTATAAATCAAGAAAGCTATGATGAAGAAGTTGCTGAACAAACTAAGAAGATTGCAAATCTGTGTTTAATGGCAAACAACGAGTCATCACCAAGTTCTGAGGTAAATTTTGAACATCAATTATCTAGTACTTCATTTGTCATGCATACCTTAGATAATATAAATGAAAAATACCATAAATTACAAGAAACATATAATTGTTTATATGAAGGTAATAAAATTATTAAACAAGATTTTATTGAATTAAAAATTTTATTAGAAAAATTAATTAAAATTAACAAAAATCTGGAAATAGAAAATGCAAACTTGATTATAACTAATGAAAGTTTAAATGAAGTAAACTTGGAAAATGATTCCTTAAAAGAAGAATTAGAACAATTTAAAAGAATAAATAAAGATCTTGAAATAGAAAATTCAACACTTGCTGTAATTAATGAAAATACTCAAATAAAAAATCAAGTGTTAAATGAAGATATTAAAAATCTCAATTTTAAAAATGCATATCTAAAGATAGAATTAGAAAAACAAAATGAAGATTCTTCTTTAATAGATCAAATT
This sequence comes from Panax notoginseng, assembly GCA_016801055.1. Lineage (NCBI taxonomy): Eukaryota > Viridiplantae > Streptophyta > Magnoliopsida > Apiales > Araliaceae > Panax > Panax notoginseng. The sequence goes on from CM029014.1 coordinate 78,662,210, forward strand.
AATACTTTAACTTAAGAACGTGACGATTTAAATTTTATAGTTCTTAAATTCACAAAAGGGAAAGAAAACCTTGATGTCATGCTTAATCAACAAAGATGTGGATTTAACAAAGAAGGATTAGTATACATTGGAGAATTTAGTAAAAATAAATGACTTTATCATGTTAAAAGTAAAGAAAAAGGAAATTATACATCTCCATTTACTAAATGCTCTTACTGTAATAGAAATGGTCATTCTTTTCACATGTGTAATGCTCGTAATGGAAATTATAAAGGAAAAATAATTTGGGTGCCTAAAGGAACGAACATTGCACCAATTATTAATACAAGGAAAGAGTTTTGTAATAAAAGTCAAAAATCTCATAGAAATTTTCATCAAAGTTTTTCAGGATATAATAATAGAGTAAATCATGCATCTTATAGACCTGCTACTCATAAAATGCTAGTGTCTACTAAGATTGATTATTTTGTACCCATTTTTGTAAAGGAAAACAGAAATGTTCCTTATACAAAATGAAAAACTCACCTAAAGGACCCTTCTTATTAAAGGGTACCAGTACTTGAAATTGATAAATGTTACAGGTATGTCTTGGAGCTGACACTAGTTAAAATAACTGATGACATCATTGTTGGGTCTATTGATATTACTTTGTGAAATGATTTCTCTGAAAGCATGAGTAAGATTTTTAAAATGAGCATGAAGGGAGAATTAAACACCTTCCTAGGAGTACAAATGAAATCAGGTGAAAAAGATTCTAACTATGCAGGTCATCATAATTGTTTAAGTGCAAGTGGCACATGTCAGTTTTCTCATAATTATATATACATCTATATATACATGTCCATATAAATATTTTTTAAAATATATATATATATATAGGAATATTTTTTAAAATAATATTTTTAATATTTAAATCTATTATTTTAAAAAAAATAAAATTATTTAATATTTAAATTTATTCTCTTTAAAAACATATATATATATATATATATATATATATATATATATATATATATATATATATATATATATAATAGATTTGATGTGAAACATTCTTTTTCTATACATCTAATGTGAAGCCCCCAAAACAGGTATACATCACCCATTCTGAGTCGTCAAATACATGGTACAGAAATAAATACAACTTCATTAATACAATTGTCGTGCAAAATACGACAACACATATACTGTGAGTTTAAATACAAATATTGTCTAATAGACAGTATTCAAACTCAAAAAGAGTCCTCGTTACAATTATTGATACACTATTTTACAAAAATAGTGAGGACTGCTAAAACAACTTTCTAGAATTTCCTGAGAAGAAAAATGGAACAAAAAAGAAAAGGGTGAGCTCAACTAGCCCGGTAAAGAATATTATGACTAAGATAATAAACAACAAATTATCGTTAGCGTGCAACAAATTAGATAAAATATAATGGACAATCAGTTTTAGATCAATATTCGCAGCGGAAATAACAATTCATTAGAAGTGTTAAGTAGAGAATGGAATCTACTATCATCTATGAATTTAAAAGTCCATCATCAGTATTTTATCCCTGTAACATCAATCAATATACATCTTGCATCAAATATTCATCTTTGCACTACGGGCCAAAGATATTCATTTGTATCACCAGTTGGTCATGTTCATCTCAACACCTGTTCATCTTTGCACTACGTGCCAAAGATATTCATCAGGTAATCATTCATCTTTGCACTATAGGCCAAAGATATATAGTTATATCATTATTTAGGACTGAGGATGATGAAAAATATTTTAAAGAAACGAATCTAGTGAGATAAAAGGACAAAGATTAGGGATTCGTACTTTAGATAATCCAAGTTCAAAAACGCTCCATACTAAATCATAGTGGAATAAAATTCAAGAATGAAGATCAAAACATGGATACAATCAAAGATAGTAACCATAATAGACATCTTGGACAAAGAAGAGAAAATTTCATTTTTCTGTGAATAGTGTCGTATTTGTGAATAATGTCGTATACGTGAATAGTGTCGCATACGTGAATAGTAACCCCGACACAAAAAGGTAGAAATTCTACAATAAAATTCATATCAATATTTCGGCATAATGATATTGAAGAAAATAATATCATTTACGAAGAAAATAACATCCCTTACCTCAAAAGAACAGTACTTCTGACTGAAATATCGGACGTAATGCCGAAAGAAACTTGCACTGAATAGCAACTCTCAAAGTATCTAAATACTCACAAAAATACGCTCGATAATATAGAGAGAGAAAACTTATGTTTCTGGTGTAATTTTCAATTCTAACCTAAGTAGCTATTTATAAGAAAATAACAGAACGCCAAAGCAGACTAAATTAATAAAATATTAATATTGTTATTCAAGCATGCCACTGACCAAAATTAGCCCTCCACTTTTGAAAAATTAATTCAGCACATTTTATTCACAAAGTACAAAAGTGGGTCCCACCCATAATTTTAATAAAAATATTTATTTTTGAAACTTCAATAATTCACAACAAATAGCCCTTTTATCAGAAAAATACGAATTTCATGTCCATTCCATAGGAAATTTAATTCTCTACAACTTTGTAGGTTTAAGTTTTTTCAAATTCTAAACGAAAAATGGCCGAAATCCACATACGGACGATTTTTAATACCTCCATTCTAACAAAATAATAATAAAATACATCAACATTAATTCCTTCATTTATATCCACATAAAATAAACATTTTCTTATCATATAAATTAATAATTAATTATTTATAAATAATATTACAGAATCACAATTATGACAACCAGGTTGTTCCCAGGAAAGAAGGGGACTTTCTGATAAGGATTTCTCCTTACTAGCGCGTAATTAGGTGACCAAACCCCTTTTCTAGACAGAACTTTCTTAGACATTGCCAATAATGCAATCTAATAATATTATTCAAATAATATGAATTATTAATTTGATAATGGGAAATACTGTGTAGTGACAATTATTGAAACAACAATAATACAAAATATTAACGTAGCAATTATTAAATCAATTAAATAATATATTGAACAGTAATTACTATAGCAATTATTAAGTAATGCCTACTTACATAAGAATCAATAATTCAAAAATATTGTGCAATATCGTGTGCTACTGTGCAACCACGCGTATTATTGTATTTTAACCACCGGGTATTCCAACAGTGTTAACGGTAACCATTACGCAGTTATTTATAAAAACTCAAACATGTCGTTTTCTCCATCCGACTATTTTTCGTTATGGGGCCCACAAATGGCTGCGCCATCGTACGAATATTTCCCGATAGCAAGAATATTCCACGACCAAACGAATATTCCCCGACACCAATGAATATTTTATAACCACTTGCTTATTTTGCAAAATTTGCACATTTCACCCATAGCCAAAGTATTATATCAAATTAACACCTTATTATTCACAATAATAATTAGAGGAAATTCAATTTTATTTATAAAAAGTTATGGTCTTACAACCTCCCCTCCTTATGAAATTTCGTCCTTAAAATTGACGTACGTACCTGGTGTTTCGAAAAGGTGCGGATACCTCGTTTTTATTTTCGATTCCAACTCCCAGGTCATTTCTTTAATAGAATGGTTCCTCCACAAAATCTTAACTTGTGGTATAACCTTGGTGCGTAGGACATGCTCTTTCTTATCCAAGATCTTAATAGGTACCTCATCGTACGTTAAATCTTCGGCTATCTCGTCTGGTTCTAACTCAATAATGTGGTTTGGGTCTTTCACATATTTACGAAGCATAGATATGTAAAAAATATTATGAACACGAGACATGTTTGAAGGTAATACGAGTCTATAGGCCACATTTTCTACTCGGTCAAGAATCTCAAATGGACCAACAAATCTTGGATTAAGCTTTCCTCTCTTCCCAAATCTTGTAACTCCCTTCCGTGGAGCAATACGTAACAATACATGATCCCGAATATTAAATTTCATGTCCTTTCGATGAAGATCTGCATAACTCTTTTATCAATCATGTGACGTTTGTATACGTTGTCGGATCATTTGGATCTTCTCTGTAGTAATTCGTACCAACTTTGGTCCCAACAACGTTGCTTCTTCCACCTCATCCTACCATACTGGAGAGCGACACTTTCGTCCATACAATGATTCGAATGGAGCCACACCTAATCTGCCTGATAACTGTTGTTGTAGGAGAATTCCACCAATGGTAGGTACTTATCCCAACTTTCTTTGAAATATAGGACACAAAGTCTTAATAGATCTTTAAGAGTTTGAATAGTCCTTTTTGATTGTCCGTTAGTTTGAGGATGGTATGCCTAACTGAATCTTAAATCCGTGCCTATAGCTTTCTGCAAGCTAACCCAAAATCGTGAAGTGAATCTTGGGTCACGATCCGAAACCATGGATACTGGCATGCCATGAAATCTCATAATCTCATTCACGTATATACGAGCAAGATGTTCAAGGGAATAAGTCTCCCATATAGGTAATAAATGAGCAGACTTGGTTAATCTATCAACAATGACCCAAATCGCATCTATGCCTTGAGAAACCATGTGAAGATCCGTAACGAAATTCATGGTAATGTGTTCCTACTTCCATTTCAGAATCTCAAGTGGTTGCAATGGATCCTTTGGCACTTGATGCTCTGCCTTTACACGTTGACAAGTTAAATACCTCGAGATAAACTCCACGATCTCTCTCTTCATATTGCTCCACCAAAATATATGTCAAAGATCATGATATATTTTGGTACTCCCAAGATGGATTGTAAACAATGTGTTATGTGCCTCCATCATGATTCTATGCTTTAAGTCAAAATCGTTAGGAACATAAAGTCTGGAGTTGACTCGAAGTATTCCTTTTTCATCGATTCTTGCTTCTGGAACATCACCTTCTTACACTTTCTTCTTCATACGCATCAACTCCAGGTCCGTAACTTGAGTAGCTTTAACTTTATTGATTAAAGTCGGTTCTACTCGTATATTTGATATCATCACGTGGGTCCCTAGAGTCTTTAACTCTATCTCCATTCTTTGCAAGTCATACCAAATGGGCCTTTGCGTTGACAATATCGCACTCGTACCCGCATATGATCTTCTACTCGATGCGTCAGTTACTATGTTCACTTTTCTAGGATGGTATTGGATAGTATGAACGTAATCTTTCAATAGCTCAAGCCAGCGTCGTTGCCGCATGTTAAGTTCCTTTTGGGCAAAGAAATATTTGAGTTTATGATCTATATAGATCTCTACTTTCTCCCCATACAAGTAGTGTCTCCGGATCTTCAACGCGAAAACGACTGCTGCTAACTCCAGATCATGGGTAGGATAATTCCTCTCATATTCTTTGAGTTGTCGCGAGGAATAGGCTATGACTTTCACATGTTGCATGAGAACACACCCTAACCCTTTGCCTTAAACATCGTTATAGATAACAAATCTATCTAAGCCAGATGGTATTTTCAGAACAGGTGCCAAAATGAGTTTCCTCTTAAGCTCTTGGAAACTCTTCTCGCATTGCTCACTCTATGCGAATTTTGTATCTTTTCGAGTCAGTTGAGTTAACAGAGTGGGGAATCTAGAAAATTCTTCCACGAATCTCCAATAATAACTAGCTAAGCCCAGAAAGCTACGTACTTCAGTCACCGATTTTGATTTCTCCCAACTTTGTATGGCTTCAATCTTCACCGGGTCAACGGATACTCCATATTTTGACACCATATGCCCAAGGAATGCTACTTCCTCAAGCTAGAACTCGCATTTCTTCAGCTTGACATATAGCTTGTTATCGCGAAGCCTTTGAAGTACTAGCATCAAATGGTGCTCATGATCTTCATGACTTTTGGAATAGATGAGGATATCATCAATAAAGACAACAACGAACTGATCTAAATATTCCTTGAACACACGGTTCATTATATCCATGAAAGCAGCAGGAGCATTAGTCAATCCAAAAGACATGACTAAGAATTCATAATGTCCGTACCGAGTTCTGAAGGCAGTCTTTAGAATATCCTCAGTTTTAATCTTCAGCTGATGATATCCAGAACGAAGATAGATCTTTGAAAAGAATTGTGATCCTTGCAACTGGTCGAACAGGTCATCAATGCGAGGTAGCGGATACCTATTCTTGATGGTGACATAGTTCAATTCTCGGTAGTCAATACAAAGTCACATACTCCCATCTTTCTTCTTTACGAATAAAATAGGAGCATTCCAAGGAGATGTACTAGGACGAATGAAACCGATGTCTAACAACTCCTGTAGTTGGACCTTTAACTCCTGAAGTTCAATAGGAACCATTCGATATGGGGTTTTAGAAATGGATTTTGTACCGGATTCAAGGTTAATAAAGAATTCAACTTCACGTTCTGGGGGTAGACCGGGAAGTTCTTCAGGAAATACGTCAGGAAATTCACTAACAACAGAAATATTATTCAAATCTGACGTGTTCTTGTTCAAGTCCGTGACATGGTCTAAGAAAGTTTGACATCCATTTTTCAATAAACGAATAGTTTTATGACTTGATATGACAGTGATTGACTTTAGTGGTTTGGTTGCTTGAATTCGCATAACAGGTTGGTTAGAAATATGAAAACTAACAACCTTACGAAAATAATCAATTTTGGCACGATGAATAGTTAAACAATCAATCCCTAAAATCACATCAAATGCAAGTATTTTCAAAGAAATAAGATCGACAGGTAATGTGATGGTACCAACTTGGATCAAGCAAGATTTATAAACAGTAGATGTAATGAAAGTTTCTGTTAACGGAGTCTCAACAGATAAGTCAAAGTCTAATTTCTCCGGAGTCAAGTTCAAACGTTGAGCACAAGCAGGAGAGATAAAAGAATGGGTAGAACCGGTATCTAGTAAGGTATAAACTTTGCAAGAGTTTAAGATTAGCTTACCCGTGATCACCTCGTTCGGGTTTCTCGCATTTTATCTAGTCACGATAAACGCTCTTCCAGGAACCGCTGACTTTGACTTGTCCGGAATAGCCTTCGGAGTCACCATTCCCGTTGGACTTGGTTTCGCTATAAGATAATCTCTAGCTATATGACCTTCCTTTCCACAGTTATAACACGCCTTGGATTGTTGTGGGCCGTTTGGGCTGATATGTCCCTCTTTCCCGCATTTGTAACATACGACCAGTGATCGATCTCCTCCCCTAGAAACAATTGATGTTGGTGCTAACGTCTTCACGTTATCATTGTTGTACATTCTCTTTTTGAAATGTCCTCCCGACTCGCTTCTTCTATTATCATGGCCACGATTATCACTCGAGTGGTTACTGCTTTTGTCCAAATGTTTTCCTCCCCACTGGTTGTTATTGCTCCGAGGACTACTGCCACTGGTATGACCCTGGTTGTGGTCCCTCGGTTGAACATACTTATTATCTCGCTCTAATAATTGAGCCCTGTTAACAACATCTGAATATAGAAAAAATTTGTGAGAAATAAGATATTACCGAATCTCGGGTTTCAGACCTCTCAGAAACATCTGCATCATACGTTCCTCATTCTCTACCAAATGAGGTGCAAACCTAGATAATTCCGTGAACTTCGCCTCGTACTGGGACACCGTCATGTTATTTTGTTCTAGTCTAATAAACTCTACCTCCTTTATATGACGAATACTTTCAAGAAAGTACTTGTCATTGAACAGTTTCTAAAATGTTTTCCAAGACATGTTAAGTGCGGCAGGCTGGGTACGCTTCACAGACTCCCACCAGTAGTCTGCCTCACCACGGAACATAAAGGTGGCAAATGGAACCTTCTGTTCCTCCGTGCATCCCAAGACATCAAATATCTTGGTATTTTATTTAACCCACATTTTCGCCTTGATCGGATCCGGCTTTCCCATAAATTCTGGTGGTCCCAACTCTTTGAACTACTTGGCTGTGATAAGCCACGCGTTGCTATCATTTCCACCCGTATTTCGTACACGAGATTCCCTTGTCTGATTTTGCATGAACTGCAAAAAGCTTCTAAACATTCCATCGTTCATCGTTTGTTCGGTAGTGTTGTTTACAGGAGGAATATTGCCTTCCTGTTGCACGTTCCCCTGGTTGGTGATTAAAGGTGTCTCTACGGTCTCATCACTCCATTGTTAACATTCTCAGCTGTCATTCTCAAATACTATCATAAAACAAGGGTTAAATAAAGAAATTGACATACCACATAATATCCCTATATTATGACCGACCAACAAATAAGCTTAGGTAGGACACACTAGCAAAGGATTTACTTGTCTCTCCCCTCCTAGTTATATTCCCCGATCTCCGCCAGAGACCATATCCCTAAGCTCTGATACCAACTGTGACTCAAGTCCCAACCGTGGACAGCACCTCACAATGATACCTATCAGTTTGCCACCACAGAACAGCGTCCCCTACGGAGAGTCTGGCTTCGGTGCATCCCCCATCAATAGGAAGTCACTAGATAGAGGCTCGGGGCTATTTACTTATGGCACTGATACCAACTATGACGCCCCCAAAATAGGTATACATCATCCATTTTGAGTTGCCAAATACATGGTACAGAAAAAAATACACCTTCATTAATACAATTGTCGTGCAAAATACGACAACACATATACTGTGAGTTTAAATACAAATATTGTCTAATAGACAGTATTCAAACTCAAAAGGAGTCCTCATTACAATTATTGATACACTATTTTACAAAAATAGTGAGGACTGCTAAAATAACTTTCTAGAACCATCACTCTATACCCCGGCTAGTTCCTGCTATATTCTCACCTCCTGAGAAGAAAAATAGAACAAAAAAGAAAAGGGTGAGCTCAACTAGCCCAGTAAGAATATTATGACTAAGATAATGAACAAAAAATTATCGTTAGCCTTTAACAAATCAGATAAAATATAATGGACAATAGTTTTAGATCAATATTCATAGCGAAAATAACAATTCATTAGAAGAGTTAAGTAGAGAATGAAATCTACTATCATCTATGAATTTAAAAATCTATCATCAATATTTTGTCCCTGTAACATCAATCAATATATATCTTGCATCAAATATTTATCTTTGCACTACGGGCCAAAGATATTCATTTGTATCACCAGTTGGTCATGTTCATCTCAACACCTGTTCATCTTTGCACTATGGGCCAAAGATATTCATTAGGTAATCATTCATCTTTGTACTACAGGCCAAAGATATACAGTTATATCATCATTTAGGACTGAGGATGATGAAAAATATTTTAAAGAAACGTATCTAGTGAGATAAAAGGACATAGATTAGGAATTCGTACTTTAGATAATCCAAGTTCAAAAACAGTCCATACTAAACCATAGTGAAGTAAAATTCAAGAATGAAGATCAAAACATGGACACAATCAAAGATAGTAACCATAATAGACATCTTGGACAAAGAAGAGAAAATTTCATTTTTTTGTGAATAGTGTTATATTTGTGAATAGTGTCGTATACATGAATAGTAATCACGACATAAAAAGGTAAAAATTCCATAATAAAATTCATATCAATATTTCGGCATAATGATATTGAAGAAAATAATATCATTTACGAAGAAAATAACATCTCTTACCTCAAAAGAACAGTACTTTTGACTGGAATATCGAATGTAATGTCGAAGGAAGCTTGCATTGAATAGCAACTCTTAAAGTATGTAAATACTCACAAAAATACGCTCGATAATATAGAGAGAGAAAACTTGTGTTTCTGGTGTGATTTTCAATTCTAACCTAAGCAGCTATTTATAGGAAAATGCCAGAACGCCAAAGCAGACTAAATTAATAAAATATTAATATTCTTATTCAAGCACGTCACTGACCAAAATCAGCCCTCCACTTTTGAAAAATTAATTCAGCCCATTTTATCAATAAAGGACAAAAGTGGGTACCACCCATAAATTTAATAAAAATATTTATTTTTGAAACTTCAATAATTCATAATAAATAGCCCTTTTATCAGAAAAATATGAATTTTATGTCCATTTCATAAGAAATTAAATTCTCTACAACTTTGTATATTTAAGTTTTTCTAAATTCCAAACGAAAAATGACCGAAATCCACATACGGACTATTTTTAATACCTCCATTCTGACAAAATAATAATAAAACATCTCAGCATTAATTCTTTTATTTATATCCATATAAAATAAATATTTCATTATCATATAAATTAATAATTAATTATTCACAAATAATATTACAGGATCACAATTATGACAATCAGGTCGTTCCCAAGAAAGAAGGGAGCTTTCTAATAAGGGTTTCTCCTTACTTGCGCGCAATTAGGTGACCAAACTCCTTTTCTAGACAGAACTTCCTTAGACATTGCCAATAATGCTATCTAATAATATTATTTAAATAATATGAATTATTGATATGCTAATGGGAAATATTGTGCAGTGACAATTATTGAAACAACAATAATATAAAATATCAACGTAGCAATTATTGAAGCAATAAAATAAAATATTGAAAAGTAATTACTGTAACAATTATTGAGTAGTGCATTCTTACGTAAGAATCAATAATTTAAAAATATTGTGCAATACCGTGTGCTACTGTGTAACCACGCGTATTACTATATTTTAACCACCGAGTATTCAAATAGTGTTAACAGTAACCATTACGCCGTTATTTATAAAAACTCAAACTTGTCGTTTTCTTCATCCGACTGTTTTTCGTTATAGGGCCCACAAATGGCTGCGCCATCGTACGAATATTCCACGACCAAATGAATATTCCCTAACAACAATGAATATTTTATAACCACTTGCTTATTTTATAAAATTTGCATATTTCACCCATAACCAGAGTATTATATCAAATTAACACCTTATTATTCACAATAATAATTAGAGGAAATTCGATTTTATTTATAAAAAGTTGGGGTCTTACATCTAACGGTAAATAATCTCCATTCTTGTATAGTAATTTTGGTCAATCAAAGGCAACCACACAAATTCAAATTATGCAGGAGGCCACTAAACTTTTAAAAGAATTTTGTTTTCCTAATCTCTTCTTCTGCAGGTTTTGAAAAGTAATTTATACTATTCTTTCGCCCCATTTTTTATGTTGACAAACGGGAGAAGAAAAATATTATTGGGAGACGAAAAATACCTGTTATATATTGTTGCATGTTAGTCTTTCAAAAATTTAAATTGTTTTATGATTGCATAAATTGAGGAGGAGCTTTTATGGAAAATATTTTTAGTTGATTGTCATCAACAAAAGGGGGAGATTGTTGGGTCTCCAACTTTTAGTTTTATTTTGATGATAACAATAATTAATAAATTAATTAATTAAAATGATAGAATCATTTCCATAGATTTATAATTTAATATAATGTGTTAAAACATCATGGTTGCATGCATGAGATAAAAATAAGTTATGTATAGATGGCTATATGTATGTATGTAGCATAAAAGCATTAAATGAATTAAAAGGCTTGAAAGCCTTGATCGAAAATACATATGCTGAAAGTTACAAGTTTGATGAATTGGTGACATTCTTTTTGGGACAAAAGCCTTATCAATTCATGCATATGCAGAGATGTAATTATGTGAGAATTCATTACATGAACAAGCTCTGACCAAATGGAACTTGGAAATTGGGCATTTATTGCTTATTGACCAAAATAGAATGCATATGTTGGAGATTTTAATTAAATCATTTTTTGACTTGTGGGCATCTTTCTATTTTCAAATTAATTTTATTATTTAAAGATTTCAAAAATTATTTTATTTCAAAATTGGGCAAAACTATTTTATTGCTTATATATATATATATATATATATATATATATATATAACAGTTGTACTATATATATTATAATATATTATATATATATAAGTTACAAATGCATACATTAACGTGTTATATACATATAATAGTTTGTGTGCATGTGATAAGTATTATATATATAATCCTACTAAATGTCTTTAATATGCTAAATGGGACATTCATTTTGGGACTAGTATGTGTCGACGTCGGGATTTTAATTGTCCCTTTTCTATTCTTGTTCTTTGGTGTTCTCATGTTAGGTGATATTTGTTTGAAAAAACAAGTTGTGAAAAGGTTCGACATTTATATGTCGACGATTTGACTGTAAGAGTCGCCAGTTAATTTTTTAAATGTTTGTACCAACACAATAGAGAAAAGATTTGCACATTGACCCAGTGATGTGACACTGCTAAACGGGTCTGTGAAACCGAGATTCATTATGGTCCGGAGACTTGCTTATGCGGTGGGAAGTTGTTAGGCACCCCCCGACTTCCGTGTTGCCACGGTAACCACCACTTTTCAAGAAACTGTTATATGAATGTGTATGTATGTGTGTGTGTGTGTGTGTGAGTCAATGTGTAGTTATTTGGAAGTAGTGTTATGCCTCGTTTGTACCTTTATACAAATGGTTTGAATTTATATAAAAATTCAGTTTTAAACAAGATATAGCAGTGATGTTTTGTAAAAAGAGATTTTTTCAAACCCTTATGCTCAATAGTAATTGAGGCCTTTGATACTTCTTTTTTATTATGTATTCGGCTTGATTGCTTTTATTTTTCGAGATGCGAAGCATCTTCGAGAAAATAATGTACAAAGCAGTGCCAAACTCCTTGTGGGCATGAGAGCCATCTAAGAAAATTCAAACACCGTGAATAATTTACAAGCTGCTTACAGCTAAAAATGTCCATCACGGGAACCGAATATAGATTCAGTAGACTGAATCTGTGATCACATGATTCTTAGGCTCGCATGATGTCGCAATTTGTATGAAAGTAGTAAGCAGTTATATATATAAAAGTTGTAAATATTTATATACAGACATGATCAACCACCACGAAGCACCTCCATGGGGGATCAGAAATCTAAATATACAAAAGCAGTAAATATATATATAGAGACATGATTAGCCACCATGAAGCACCTCCATGGGGGGTCAGAATTGTAAATAAAGTAATAAAGATGATCAACCGCCACGAAGTAAATTTCAGGCGGGACAAAATATAAAGAAAGCAGTAAAAACGATCAACCGCCACGAAGTAAACTCCAGGCGGGACGAAATATAAATAAAGCAGTAAAAGGCCACGAAGTAAGCTCCAGGCTTGACAGAAATGGAAATATATATATATATATATATATATATATATATATATATATATATATAAGCCACAGACCGAAGTCTGGGCATACACACGCTACACGACTCTCAACGTGAAGAACTGTGTGTGCACAGTAGTGGAAAAAAGGCTTTAAAATGTGTAAGAAGGCTTACAGTGGACTGCCAAAGAAAACTTCAATAGCTTTAAAGGGATGAACACTCGGCTTTCGCCAGTAAAAATATAACAATATATGAGCTAACAAGTGTTTAAAATGAGAAAGCACTCAATTTATAGTGTGTACAAAGCAAATTGGACAGGGCTTCCTCGCCTTTTTTCTCTTCAAAATGGCTGCCCCAAGCCCTCTATTTATAGAGGGGGGGAGCTGCAGGTGTACCTGCAATAGCCGCAGATGTACCTGCGACTGCCCGGGGTGCCCCGAGTTTCTCGGGTCCTGTCGTCTCGAAGTACGTGCACGCGTGCAACGTGATGTCCGCTCGAACTTTCAAAACTTCAATTCGGGTATTCAATCGAGGTGTATAAGACCTTTTACGGTATGCTATTATCGAGAGCTACACAATGACATAGGATTACAGGTTGTACGAAGTCAGGAAGATGGGACCATGCCATTGGTCTTCTAGCTTCAAATTCTATCTGGTCTGCTGTCTTGTGCAGTAGTCACTCGGGATTGGCGCTCTTTAGTTCTTGTAGGGCATTGCTGTGTAGAATGTATATATGAATGTTGAGACAGCGCAATGTGGGGTTGGGATGGCAAAATGACAGTTTTGCCCTTCACCGGGGTATCTCCAACTTGAGCTGATTTAGCGGTCGTTGCTCAGGGTTATCTCTGAGATTGGACTGCTGCAGGTGTTAACCATCCTCAGTTTTATTTCTGAGATGTGCCTGACTTCCCAAGGTTATCTTCGGACTTGGGAAATGAGTGCCTCAAGGCCACTGCCAAATGTTTAAAGTTGATTGCATGTATTTAAAACAAGCATTTCTGGGGTTATCTCTGAAACTGCAACTGCATACCTCGGGGTTATCTCTGAGGTTGATGATGTCTTTCCCGGTGTTGTTTTCGGGACTAAGACTGAGTATCTCGGGGTTATCTCCAAAATGACACAGTCTTCTCCGGTGTGATTTCCAGTATTTGAACTGCATTCCTTGGGGTTATCTCCTAGATTGAAGCTGAAACTCCTGGTGTTGTTTCTGGGGTTGATGTTGAAACTTTCGGTGGTATTTCCGGGTCTGAGCTTGATGTCCCGGGGTTATCTCCGGGATGGTAATACTGAATATCCTTGGGTTATCTCTGGGATTGAACTGAGTTATCTTCTAGGGTTATCTCTGAAAGACGATTCTGCCCTCCTAAAATATTGGTAATAGGTATGCAAAAAATTTCGAGTGCTATAGATGCCCCTCTTTATCATATTCATACAATGCAATGGCATGGATAGGATAAAGAATACTAGACACTTGAAATGTAACAAGATAATCATGATGCAATGTACAGCAGCATGATGCAAATGTATGTGGTTTGTTGGATTGTTCTCCAACATGGTGGGATGATTACCGGCTCCCCTTGACTTCTACCGAGATCAGGATTATTCATGACCACCCTGGCAAATTGTTTGGACGTATGATCCAAAGTTACCACGAACTTCCAGGATGTTGACGTTGGGATTGTAACCAAAGCCGTTAATCCTTGGTACAGACTTACACTGAAGATGCATCTCTCATGTACAAGAGACTCTGTGGGGACGCGTTCTGTCTGTTAAGGATGTGTATAACATATTCCATCATCGGTCTTCCCCTATGAGGATGCTTTGTTGGAGTTATTGCCAACAGTTTGTGTTGTCAGGATTGCCTGACCCTCACTGAAATGTACATCAACGGTTGAAATTCCTGCTGGGGATAATGTCAAGGCTGCTTGACCTTTGTTGATGTGTGAATCAACGAAGGAAATCATCGGATGACTTTCAATGCTTCGATGGGTTTACTGTCCATCAGCTGAAGTAACATCAAGGTTGCTTGACCTTCGTTGACATGTGCATCAACGGATGCAAATGCGTGATACCCCCGCCGGGGAATCTGCTTGATCTTCGCTGACGTGTGCATCAACGGCTGAAATCATTGGATGGCTTCCGATGCTTCATTGGATTTACTTGCCAACGGCTGAAGTGATGTCAAGGTTGCTTGACCTTCGTTGACATGTGCTTCAACGTCTGGAAATGCGTGATACCCCCGCCGGGGAATGTGTTCCAACTGATGCCAGTGCGTGATACCCCTGCCGAGGAATGTACATTAATGGATGAAAATTCATGATACCCCCACTGGGGAATGTGCATCAATGGATACAACTGTGTGATACCCCCGCCGGGGAATGTGCATCAATGGATGCAAATGCGTGATACCCCCGCTGGGGAATGTGAACTTGAGAATGACGACCCCCAAACTGACGGCATTGGACCTTAGTGCGGTGTTGCCGAATGTGATTTGCAACGACTGAGATCATCGATATAGTATACCCTATGTTTGGGTGAATACCAATGAATGATATGAAAGCCATAGTCTGGCCTAGGAAAACCAGGATTTTAGGCTATTCTGCTCAATTGCGTAGCATTTTTATCCCTGATTTGTCCTTTTTAGCTTGTGAGAACTCCTTTGTAACTCAAACTGGACTGAGTCAGAGGGGTGGGTCCCACCTAGAGGAGTCACAGGTACACCTACTGCAGCCGCAGGTGGACTTGCGGCCAGCTGTGGATGTCCTTAAATAGGCTGGTTGCTTTCACAAGTCATTTTCAAGTTGCGCCGCGAAGGAAATCTAAGAGCTCTTCTTTAGATCTGCTAAGTTCGGGCATCTTTCTGCAAATTCTGTCACCGTACAAGTGTTCTACACTGTCCTGGTAAAGTATGCATGCCTTTTTTTCCAGTTTTTATCCGTTGGAAATTGACTTTTTATATGAAATGCATTTAAACACATAGTAGTGAATATGCATGCTCATATGTCTTGATCAAAAATATCCAACATAGTAAATGTTAGTATTAAACCATGCTAAACATAATGATGTGAAAAAAATTTAACTTTTGAAATAGTCAAATTGGCACCTTTTTTTGGCTATTACTTATCCTATTTGAGGACAAATGAGTAAAGGTAATAAAGCAAAGTAATCCTGGTAATTAGGCTACCCTTATGGATTGATGACTTTGACTTTTTAATGCAAATAGTATGTATATGACTGTGAACAGGTGTGTTATTAAATGGCCACCTAGTCATGCCTATGTGCATGTGGATAGTCCTATTTATAGAGGAAACTATGACAAAAAATTCAAAATGTAGTCATTGGGTAGTCATGCATTTTTAACTCTATTGTAGGCGTATGTTAAAATAATGCATGCATTCATATAGTCATTAAATGCATTTTGAAAAGCTCCAGGTTTAGAAAATATCACACCCTTTCTGAGGTGATTTAGAGACTTGTGTCCAAATATTATGGATCCGGATCAGCCGAGCAATTCTCGTAGGACCACTTCAGGTGTGCAGAGGAGGGCTCCTAAAGTGCCTCGACCCCATTCAGTTAGACAGCCTCGTCGTCTGGCAGAGGCGGTGGTTCGTCCTATCCGGGTTGATGTACCGAATGTCGAGGACGAGGAGGAGGATGTACCAGAAGTGGCTCTAGCTCCTGCTGCTCACATTCCCTATAGGGATTTCCCAGGCATTCAAGTGGCTATCCCAGATCTTCTGGGTGATTTGAGTCGCCACCCCTCAGTTTACTAGCATGCAAACGAGGTAACAACTGGATTTGATCTTCATTTTTCCTATTGAGGAGGAGCAAAGATTTTGACATTGATTTGCATGTGATGTAGGTCCCCGACTTTACACATCCTCGAGGGAACTGGTTCAACATACACTCCCTGTATCAGGATCTACGTCCAGATTACCAAGGTATAGTGCATGATTGGGGCTTTGGGGCGTTCTTTTCCATTCTTCCCCGCCGTTGTCCCTGGGGTTACCTCAGGGCATTGTTTGAGCGCTGATTTCACCAGACTCAGTCTCTTTATTTATTGGATTGTAAGGTGATGATGACGCCGATAGATTGGCGATTTATCACCGGTATGGAGTTTGGTGGGGGCACCAGTGCCATGTACAGCGCATATTACCCCGACTGCCGTCAGATCCTTATTGGGAGTTCCAGCTGAGGAGCTCAAGGGTAGGACTGTCCATACAGGTCCTTTGAGCGTAGACGCTATGAGTGGGCTATTGAGTGAGCCCATGCTCGCTGATGTGAGAGTCAAGGATTGGATTCTTCGGCGATTGTTCCTGGTTATCATCAGGGGTTATTTCATAGCAGATAACTCTTCTACGATGTCATTCACTTTGATCAGCGCCAAGCAGGAGGTGGACCGTATCGGAGAGTATGATTGGGGTTCCTACACCTTCGCTTACTTCCTCAGGGGAATGTGCATGCGTTCGCAGGGCTTGACCAAGGCTTGGCTAGGATTTTACCCATTTCTGCTGGTGAGTATTTCTCTTTTGATTTCCCATGTACAGGTTAACAGTATTCACTGACAGCAGATGTTTTGCCTTTGTGTTGGCAGTTTTGGGCCTATAAGAGGCTTCCATGTTTGCGTCCTGTGAGCTTGTTAGGTTTAGATACCTATCCAAGAGGATAGCAATGGCATCACTCCATTTTGGCGGAGGTTCCTGTAGCGGAGGGTTTCACCCATTATCGCTTACAATTGAAGTTGTTGACAGTTGATGTCATCACTTAGGTTCCCTACTCTAGGGAACATTTGACCATTGGGTTTGAGGATAGATTTCTGACTGGTTTCGAGCACGTGATATCCACCCGTAGGATTCCTCTCTTCACATATGGAGGATGGGGGCTCTATTTAGGAGAGCGTGCTATTAGGAGCACTATACGAGTGATTCGTATATCGATCTTGCCTCCTGCCAGGCGTTATTGGCCTGTGTTGCAGTCACCCGCCGATGACATCCCATTGATGGGTATGGATAGATATGCTTTGTCAGAGGGTTCACAGATTCAGGATTCATTCCATCACTGGTGGTCCCCTCATACCATTGGAGCCCAGACCCGCGCCACTCAGTTTATGGGGGATATGGTTCTTGGATCCGTGATGATAACTAATTGGCTGACCTGTGTTCGAGATCCGACTCATGTTACACAGATTGATCGTTTGACCCGACAGTTGGACCGGGCACATTTTTTAATCCGGCACTTGGGTAGAGATCCTTCAGAGGTAGATACTTTTGATCTTTCTAGCTCAGGCGATGGCCCCTTAGGTGACCCATATGGCTTTGCCGGTGCAGTTCCTCCCTTGTATAGGCCTAACATCCTTGTTAATAGAGATCCAGCGACTCAGGAGGAGTTACATCAGGCGGACAGGATTGATGATGTAGATATTGACACCATTATCTTCTTCTGATGTGTATTCTCGTTATCTCTTTTGATAGGCCTCTGTTAGATATTGGGTGGCTGTGCCCCATTCTCGCTATATCTTTTGATAGGCCTCTATTAGTAGTAGGGCGTCTGTTCCCCATTTTCTTATATTTTTATCTGTACAAAGATGATGTATGTAGATGACGATATACTTAGGAATGGATGTACTGTTTTTCATTCCCTACATCATATTGCCATCTATTATTTATCATGCATGTATCACGTTATGCATATGTATGTATGTCCAGAGATATTCAGCATTGACCCCTGGATGGTCTTATGATACGGCCTACACAGATGTCTTCTTCGACAGTCAGCTGCATAGATCATACCCCACCAGTATTGGTGGTATCCCGTCTGAGTAAGGGTGCTCATCGGTAAAAAAACCGAACCAGTACCGAAAATACCGAACTGGTACCGATCCGAAATTACCGAAAAAATAAGAACCAAAATCGGTACCGAATAACTGATTTCGGTATTGGTTCGGTACCAATTTTTTCGGTTCAATTTTCGGTTATACCGCATGGTAATTTATATAATTATTAATAATAATTAAATAATTTTTTTATATATTAATAATTTTTTAAAAAACTAAGAAATTATTAACTATTAATAATAATTAATATATAGAATAAAACTATAAAACATTATTAAATTAATAAAACTACTATTATATAGAAATTATTAATATATAAAAAAATTATTTAATATATAAAATTACAAAACATTACCTATTAATTATTAAATTATTAAATTTTGATATTTTTGATATTTCAGTTTTTACTGAATTCAAAAAGAGTCATTACCGCTATCGGTACAGAAAAGTGTTAAAATACAGAAAAACCGGTACAAAAAAACGGTACCGAAAAAATCAATACCACCGGTACCGGTAAAAAATTGAAAAAACCAAAAATTTTGAGCACCCCTACGTCTGAGGTCGTGGTATGATAGTATGTCACCTACAGATAGGGTGACTGTAGATCAACTATTACACCATTTTATGACCCTCTTGATTTTTCAAGTTCCCGCAGGCTTTGTGGAGGGTATGCTGGAGCATTGGATACCGGAGAGACAGGTTTTCCGATTCGGTACCCAGGAGTTGACTCCTACATTGGAGGAGTACGAGCGGTTGACGGCCCTGCCCTTAAATAGACCTTGCGCTCATATGGCTGTCGGAGATATGCGCGGGCAGTTCATGACCCTCACCGGGTTGCGGCGTAGAGTAGTAGAGGATGAGATTACATCCAGCCATGTGTTGCCTCAGTGTTTCCTGATAGATAGATTTGGCTCGGTGGACAGCGCACGACATTCTGGGGATTTTACCCCACCAGAGGATCAGTGGCATTTGGCTAGAGTGGATGTACTCGTGATGTGTGTGGTGGCGTATATGTACATGCCACGGTATATGGACGAGATAGACATAGGTGTCATCATGGAAGTGAGAGCTGTCAGGGAGGGTCATATCATCATCCCGATGATCGTGGCAGAGACGTTGAGGTCGGCCACGTTTTACAGCATCTACCCTGCAAGGGTATTTACAGGCGGTTCGGACATGTTATACGTGTGGTTTATGTCACACTTGCTACTGATTGGCACTTTTCGCCAACACGGGTACTGCTTTACCCATGATATAGCTATGTCTTACTCCTTTCAACCATCGGAGTGTACAGACGCTATGTCTTGGTCGGTCTTCTTGGCAGGGATCAGAGATCCGTTTGGCATCCTACCGTGTTCAGGGCTCAGCTCACCCTATAGCTTTATTACTCACGCTCCTGGCATGGATTATCTCACTGGTGGGATAACCGGAGTTGAGTAAGGGTTCAAAACCACGTGAAGAGAAGGATCTAGCGATCCGCAACCAGGCTGCTAGTTAGAAAATATGTGTTGGTCCTTGATAGGGCAGATGAGTGTGAAGAAAAGTTGTATGTAGCGAAGGGTTAGAAAACCTAAAATGACTGGGGATCTGGTGATCCAAAACCAGGATGTTTGCTTGATGGTAACCTCAGACATAGTACCATTTCACAATGTCTGAGTTGATAAGCTGCGAAAATTCATCGCCATCTATTTCCTGTAATTTGAGAGCACCTCCTGTCAATACCTCCTTGACAATAAACGGGCCTTTCTAGTTCGGGACAAATTTTCCTTTAGAATGATCTTGGTTGTCAATGATCTTTTTCAAAACCAAGTCATGTTGTTTAAACTGTCGTAGCCGGACTTTTCTGTTGTAGGACTTGGTGATCCTTTGTTGATATAACTGACCGTGGAAGATAGCAGCGGCACTCATTTCGTCTATTAGAGATAATTGGTGATACCTATCTTGTACCCATTGGTCTTCATCCAGCTGAGCGTCTATCAACACTCTGAGGGATTCCATTTCCACTTCTATGGGGAACACTGCTTCCATCCCATAGGTTAATGCATCGGGGGTAACCTCAGTGGAAGTGCGCATTGTTATTCTATAGGCTAACAACGTTAGATGCAGTAAATTAGGCCATCCTTTATAGTTGGCGGACATCTTCTGCATGATCTTCTTGATGTTTTTGTTAGCCGCTTCAACATCACCATTCATCTTTGGAAGGTAGATGACGGAGTTGAGATGTTTGATATGGAATTTACTGCACAACTCCTCCATCATTTTGTTGTTGAGGTTCTTAGCATTATCTGATATAATTACCCCTGGTTGTCCATATCAACAAATGACATTGTTTCTGATGAAAGCAATGATGACTTCTTTGGTAACCCTGGGGAAGGAGGCTGCTTCTACCCATTTGGTGAAGTAGTCGATCATGGTAAAGATAAACCGATGCCCTTTACTAGCGTTGGGCTCGATGGACCCAATCACGTCCATTCCCCACACTGAGAAGGGCCAAGGTGAACTCATATTGTGGAGCTCCCTCGGAGGGGCGTGGATAGCATTCCCATGAATTTGGCACTGATAACATCTCCTAACGCGATCTTCACAGTCAGCCTTGAGAGAGAGCCAGTAATGCCCTATTATGAGAATTTTCTTAACAAGTAGGGGGCCACTCATGTGTGGGCCACATACTCCACCATAGATCTCATCCATGAGCCTCTGAGCTTGGTCCTTCTCAAGACATCTGAGGAGACTTAATCCTGCATCTCTTTTGTAGAGTGCATCCCCGCTTAGGTAGAATTTCATAGCCAGTCGATGGATCCGCCTTCTTTCAGTCGGGCTCGCCTCAACGGGTGTAGATCCATCTTGCAAGTACTCCTTGATATGCTGATACCAAGGGTGTTGGATGGGAGGTAGCTCATCCGATACTTCTCCAATGTATTTCCCATAGGCTGGAACCTTTTGTAGGGCAAATGTGAGGGTTAGCATGTTTTCCTTGTCATGTATGTTGATCAAGGAGGCCAAGGTTGCTAGAGCATCCGCAAAATCATTCATATTCTAAGGAATGTGGAGGAATGATATTTCTTCAAACTCTGAAGCCATCTATAGAACCTGCTGATGGTAAGGCAGCAAGTGTAGACCTTTGGTGAGATAGATTCCTGTGGTTTGTCTGATTTCCAACTCAGAATCTCTAAAGACAGTTAACCGTCTGATACCCATTGATTGGGCAAGTTTTAGCCCCATGATACAGCCTTCATACTCAGCTGTGTTGTTGGTGTTGGCAAACTACAATTTGATGGCAACGGGATGTTGCTCCCCCGTAACGGATACCATAACTACTTCAGCCCCAGAACCTTCCATATTTACAACTCCATCAAAATACATCTTCCATATTTTGCGTGCATTGTACTGATGGTGTTGCTGAATTACCATTATCCCTTCATCAGGGAAGTATGTTTCCAAGGGTTTAAAATCCCCTGAAGGTGTGGTGGCCATTTGATCCGTAATTCCTTGTCCTTTAATGGACTTTTACGTCACGTAGACGATATCAAATTATTGTAGGATCAACTACCATCTGGACAGTCGGCAGTTCAGTATGGGTTTACTGAACACGTACTTGAGAAGATCCACGCGAGATATGAGATGGGTTGTGTGGCCATGGAGGTAATGTTGTAACCTCATGGAAGCCTATGCTAAAGCACAACAAGTCCTCTCAATCAGACTGTACTTGTGTTCACTGCTGCTGAATCTTTTGCTGAGGTAGTAGATAGCTCGCTCTTGACCTCTATCATCTTTCTATCCCAGCATGCAGCCCATGGCATTGTCACTTATGGACAGGTACATGAACAGGGGAACATCATCCCTGGGTGGTACCAAGACGGGAGCTTTGACTAGCTGCTCTTTGATTGTAAGGAAGGCCTTTTAGCACTCATCATTCCATTTCATGGAGGAGTTCTTCCTTAACAACTTGAAAATAGGCTCACAGGTTGCTGTGAGTTGGGAGATGAACCTGCTAATGAAGTTGATTCTTCCCAAAAATCCCCGTATTTCCTTCTCTGTCTGAGGAATGGGCATTTACATGATGGCCTGGATTTTGGTGGGATCCAGCTTATTCCCCTTGTGGCTGACTAGGAATCCTAGTAACTTACCTGATTTAACGCCAAAGGCGCACTTGGCTAGATTCAACTTCAAGTTGTACTTACGCAACCTGTTGAAGAGCTTTTTAAGATGGTCTAGGTGGTCTTCCTCCCTCCGGGACTTGATAATGATGCCATCCACATAGATCTCTATCTCATTATGCATTAAATCGTGGAAAAGAGCCATCATGGATCGCTGGTAGGTAGCTCCGGTATTGATGAGGTCGAATGACAACCGTCTATAGCAAAAGGTTCCCCAAGGTATAATGAATATAGTTTTCTCACGATCCTCCTCAGCAACCATAATTTGATGGTACCCTGCGAAGCAGTCAGTGAGGAGTACATGTCGTATTGAGCAGTATTGTCAATGAGAATGTTGATAAATGGCACGGGAAAGCTATCTTTAAGGCAAGCTTTATTCAAATCCCGGTAATCCACATAAACTCACACCTTTCCTCTTAGTTTAGGCACGTGGACTATATTTGATAGCCATTCAGGGTATGTAGATACCATAATGATGCCTGCTTGAAATTGTTTCATAATTTCTCCTTTAACCTTTAAACTCCACTCAGGTTTTAATTGCCTGAGCTTCTGCCTGACTGGCTTGAATCCCTCTTTGATGGGGAGGCGATGGATGACAATGTCAGTGGACAAACCCACCATGTCTTCATGAGACCACGCAAACACATCCTAGAATTGGGTTAATAGTGTAACCGTGTCATTCCTTTGGTTTGGAGTTAGGTCTGTACCAATCTGGATTAGTTTAGGGCTTTCTAAAGTTCCGAGATTGAATGAATTAGTTTGATTAAGGTTGGGTTTGAGTTTGTCTTCGATCTATTCTTTGATCTCCTGAGGTATCTCAATGTCCTCTTGTATTTCTATCAAGTCTGAGTCCAACTTTTCATCAAATTTACAATCCTTGTGGAGAAAAGGCACCTTATCAGCAAGAATAGACACATCTAAATTCAGAGTCCCTTGTCGACCAATGAAATGAGTGCTGCTCCAATTGTCAAGGGTGAAGTTCTTATGAACTGCAGTGATGGAGGGGCTATCATCGTCCTCCTTCTCCTGAATGATGACCATTACGTCTGGGCAATCATCGTCTGGGGTGTATCTATTTGTATGTTTATCATGGACAATGATGCGTATGTTTGACATCATCCGGGCGATGTCTTGTTTACTTCTCCGTTCCACTTCTTCCACTTTTGAATCTGAAACTAGGACTTCTTTCTCCTTTACCGGTATCGGTTTAGGAAATAACATGGCCATTACATGGGTCGGCCCCTTTACCGGAGACCGTACAGGCTCAGGAACTGTAGGTGGAGATAATCGCCGTGTGACTGAAGCTGAAGGAATCTGTTTGTGCTTATGAGGATTCCTGCGACTGGAACTAGCAGTATAGCCTAGTCCGAATGTCCCTGTTTGACTGGGACATTGAATGGGATGCTTGATGTCCTGATTATCTTTGCCCAACCCCTGTCCAGGTTAATATCCCAATGACATCATTTCTTGAGTGGCTAACATTACTTCGACAAAAATTTGGGGTATGAGAGGTGGCGCCCCAACAGGATGGTAGTAAGTGTTGCTCACCTCCAGGGCATGAAAACTGACCGACTCAACTTCTGAATCGAAGCTAATGAGTGGTATGTCACCTTATTCAGGACATTCCAGCTCAGCATTGACAGTAACTAGGCTGTTGTTGATAATGTATTTAAGTTATTGGTGAAGATTGGAGGGGACTATCCTAGCCATATGAATCCACGGTTTTCCTAAAAGCAGGTTGTATCCTGTATCTATTTTGAGAACGTGAAAAGACACGTAGAATGTATGTGGACCAATCTCCACTGGTAGTTTAATCTCTCCGACAGAGTTTTGTCAGGATCCATCAAAAGCTTTGATAACCGTATGTCTATTTCGGATCCGAATGAGATTGATGTTCATCTTCACCAAAGTGGCATAAGGACATATATTCAGAGACGAACCTCCATCTATCAAGACTCCCCCCACCATATATTCGGAGGATAAAACCGTAATGTGCAACGGCTTGCAATGACCGGTCCCTTCGGGGGGTATATCGTCATCAGTAAAAGATATCACATTGTTGTTAAAAATATGTTCCATGAGATGCTGGAATTTCTCAACATCTATTGACTTAGGCAGTTGGGCTTCTTCCAAAACCCTAAGCAAGACCTTCCTGTGATCTTCAGAAAAGAACACTAAGTCCAGTATGGAAATTTTATGTGGAGCTTCTCTTAAACTTAAAACCACCTCGGCTTGATTATGGCCCATAGTACGGAGAAATTCTTCCACTTTCTCCATGGGAATCTTCCCCTTTGACTTGATGGTAGGCTTCATCACCCGTTGGGGAAGATATAGTGGATTATCCTTCGACACTGTAACAGTTATATGAGATGTGGATCCTTCAACCCCTCCGTAATTCCATGGAACTTTCTATAGGCTGACAACAGGATATTGTGGTCTGAATGGCAAGATAATTGGCTCTGGCGCAGCCACTTTCAAAGGATTGTCAACACCCTTGAGTTGAATTGGTTGGATTGTATGTGAGGGAGTAGTTGCATCTGTCTCATCAGATATGACTGCTACGACTTCCTTCCACTTAGTAGAAAACCCGTCCTCACTCTCCAGTACTACAGCTGTAACGACCCCAAAATAGGTCCATTCCATCCAACCCATTTTGAGTCGCCAAATACATGGTACAAATAACAACTACAACTTTATTACAACAATTGTCGTGCAAAATACAACAACACATGCTATGAGTTTGGGTACAAATATATACCAACTGTGACTCATGTCCCAACCGTGGACAGCACGTCACAATGACACATTACATAAAGGTATAGTCAAAAACTGTTTTAGAAATTAAAATCTTTGGGGAGTGCTCAAGGAAACCCTCGTACATGGGAGACCATGCTTCTAGGTTATGATAAATATCATATGGCCACAGAATTATCCTTGGTTGACCCAATAGACCCCAAAGAAAAATGAGAAGATTACTATCATATTCTTCTCAATGGTGAGTCTTCTCTTGACTTATCATTATCTCCACTGTCTCTAATCGTGAATTATACTTCAAACAAACACCAAGATTATATAGGTAGTGCTCGTAGATATACTCAGCAAGTGGATGAGCACAACCCTATCTTATGATGACACGAGGTTGTATGTCATTAGACATCTTGTATGATAGTGGCAAAACACCCTTCTAAGTTAAGTTCACCTCACCCTCAACAGCTATAGACCACTGTTCTATTCCCCGGTTATCCCCCGCTTGACCCAGCTACACTTCTATTACCTGAAAGGAATTGTGAAGCAAAAGGGTGAGCACAACTAGCCCAGTAAAGAATATCATGACTAAAGATAAATAAATTATCAATAGTATTCATCAGTAATAAATCAGAGATTTAGAACACATGGTAGATGATAAAACTTTTCAACCATAGTTGCAGCGGAACGAGCAATCCATTAGAAGAGTCAAATAGACTATAAAGTCTATTATCTTCTCCACTTTAAAAGTTCACCAACAATGTTTTATCCCTGTAACATCAATCAACAATTCCTGTCCACAATAACGTGTATAACTCATAATCATAATTGTAGTTCTAAATTCCTTTTCTCATCCAGGACGAAGATAATTTTCATCACCTATCTTTACCTGAAACATCAAAGATCATGGTTATATCAAATCACAGTTCCTGTTCATAATCATACTAATAAATTCATCTTTGCACTACGGGCCAAAGATATTCATCAACAGTTCATCTTTGCACTACATGTCAAAGGTATTCATCAATAATTCTTCTTTGCACTACGACCAAAGATATTCATCAACAACTCATCTTTGCACGACAGGCCAAAGATATTCCTCAATAGTTCATATTTGCACTACAGGCCAAATATATTATTATCTCAAAAAAATATATAATCATTTCAGAATTTATATACACCATAATTATAACCATGTTAATCAATTCATCTTTACACTTAAGCTAAAGATATTCAATTATAAATTCAATGGTCATGATCATACCAGTTAACAATTCATCTTTGCACTACAGGCCAAAGACATTCCTCAGTCACGATCATACCAATAATTTACCCATCTTTACACTCAAGTGAAAGAGAAATTCAACATCAGGGTTATAAAAATATTATATATGATAATAAAAACAATATGATCAACAACTGTATTTATTTTCGAGAGCAACAATCATAAATCAACGATAATTTGGTCAGAAAAAGAAATCAATTTTTGTCGTGAATAGTACCCGTGAATAGTAACTCCTGAATAGTAACTCGTGAATAGTAACTCATGAATAGTAACTCATGAATAGTATTCTGTATTCGTACATAGTACCGTATACGTAAATAATGTCATATACGTAAATAGTGCCATATACATGAATAGTGCCGTATACGTGAATAGTGCCGTATACGTGAATAGTAATCCCGACTCAAAAAGTTTTAAATTTGATAAAAAGTTCATACCAATATTTTGGTATAATGATATTAAAGAAAATATCATTTTAAGAAGAATATAACACCCCTTACTATCCCTTACAATCCCTTACAATCCCTTACCTCAAAAGAGCAGTACTTCTGACTGGAATAACGCTGAACGAACCTGCACCGTATAGCAACACTCAAGATATCAAAATACTCAAAAGAATACACTCGATAATATAGAGAGAGAAATAGAGAGAAAACTTTAGTTTCTGGTGTGATTTTCAATTCTAACCTAAGCACCTATTTATAGGAAAGTGCTTAGAACACCAAAGCAGAAAATTGAATATAATAATATATTTATAACCAAATTTTCCTTAGCCCACCACATCAAAAACACATTTTCCACACAAATGCACCAAAAATGAAAAACATGTTTTAAACAATTTTTGTTACAAAATCAATTCAGACTCAATAATCCAGAACTTCAATAATTCATAATAAATAGCCCTTTCATCAGAAAATTCGAATCTCGCGAGTTTTTATAAGAAATTCAATTCTCTACAACTTTACAAAAGAAAGTTTTTCCAAATTCCAAACAGAAATTGACCGAAATCCACAAACGAGCGATTTTACAGTCTATAATAAATTTTCGGTCAAGAATTGTGTCCACCAACACACAAAACATGTGTTAAATATTTAATCCGACAAAAATACTCTTCCTCCTCATTTATTCATATATCCCACATTCATTGTAAAAATATCACCATCAATATATTATTAAAATAATGAATTATTTTATCAAAAAAAGATAAAATATTAATTTTCAACAATTGTCACATTAAAAATTTTCTCCATCTATATCCACATAACATCAATATTTTTCTCATCATATAAATCAATAATTAATTATACACAAATAATATTACAGAATCACAGTACTAGCAACCAGGCCGTTCCTAGAAAAGATGGGGCTTTCCAATAAGGATCTCTTCCTTACTGGCGCGCAATTAGATAACCAAACCTCTTCTTAGACAGAACTTTCTAGACATTGCCAATAATATTATCTAATAATATTATTCAGATAATATGAATTATTGCTCCGATAATAGAAAATACTGTGTAGTGACAATTATTAAAACAACAGTAATATAAAATATCAACGCAGCAATTATTGAATCAATAAAATACAATATTGAACAGTAATTACTGTAACAATTATTGAGTAGTACTTTCTTACGTAAGAATCAATAATTGGTGCAATACCGTGTGCTACTGTGCAACAACGCGTATTACTGTGTTTTAACCACCGGGTATTCCAACAGTGTTAACGGTAACAACTACGCCGTTATTTATAAATAACTTACTCTTGTCGTTTTCTTTATCCAATCTCTTTCCGTTATGGGGCCCACAAAAGACTGCGCCGTCGTACGAATATTCTCCGACAGTAAGAATATTCCACGACCAAGCGAATATTCCCCGACAAAAATGAATATTTTATAACCACTTGTGTATTTCGAAAAAAATTTCATATATCACCCTTAACTTTAACATTTATCAATTTAACCATTTACTAAATAGTAATTATAAAAAAAATTGAATACTTTTATTTCATAAAATTCGGGGTCTTACAATCTCCCCTCCTTATGAAATTTCGTCCTCGAAATTTACGTACCTGGTATTTCAAAGAGTTGAGAATACCTTGCTTTCATTTCAGATTCCATCTTTCCTGTCATCATAATTTCTTCATTGCTCATCTCCTGTATTTCAGATATCGTTCTAGAATACAGCTTCAAAACAAAGGTTAATTGAACAAAATAGGTCCATTCCATCCAACCCATTTTGAGTCGCCAAATACATGGTACAGATAATAACTACAACTTTATTACAACAATTGTCGTGCAAAATACAACAACACACATGCTATGAGTTTGGGTACAAATATATACCAATTGTGACTCATGTCCCAACCGTGGACAGCACGTCACAATGACACATAACATAAAGGTATAGTCAAAAGCTGTTTTAGAAATTAAAATCTTTGGGGAGTGCTCAAGGAAACCCTCGTACATGGGAGACCATGCTTCTAGGTTATGATAAATATCATATGTCCACAGAACTATCCTTGGTTGACCCAATAGACCCCAAAGAAAAATGAGAAGATTACTATCATATTCTTCTCAATGGTGAGTCTTCTCTTGACCTATCATTATCTCCACTATCTCTAATCGTGAATTATACTTCAAACAAACACCAAGATTATATAGGTAGTGCTCGTAGATATACTCAGCAAGTGGATGAGCACAACCCTGTCTTATGATGACACGAGGTTGTATGTCATTAGACATCTTGTATGATAGTGGCAAAACACCCTTCTAAGTTAAGTTCACCTCACCCTCAACAGCTATAGACCACTGTTCTATTCCCCGGTTATCCCCCGCTTGACCCAGCTACACTTCTATTACCTGAAAGGAATTGTGAAGCAAAAGGGTGAGCACAACTAGCCCAGTAAAGAATATCATGACTAAAGATAAATAAATTATCAATAGTATTCATCAGTAATAAATCAGAGATTTAGAACACATGGTAGATGATAAAACTTTTCAACCATAGTTGCAGCGGAACGAGCAATCCATTAGAAGAGTCAAATAGACTATAAAGTCTATTATCTTCTCCACTTTAAAAGTTCACCAACAATGTTTTATCCCTGTAACATCAATCAACAATTCCTGTCCACAATAACGTGTATAACTCATAATCATAATTGTAGTTCTAAATTCCTTTTCTCATCCAGGACGAAGATAATTTTCATCACCTGTCTTTACCTGAAACATCAAAGATCATGGTTATATCAAATCACAGTTCCTGTTCATAATCATACTAATAAATTCATCTTTGCACTACGGGCCAAAGATGTAAGACCCCAATTTTTATAAATAAAGATGAATTTTTTATAAATATCATTTTTGAATATTATGGAGTTAATTTGATATAATGTTCTAGTTGTGGGTAATATTTATAAATTTTGCAAAGTAAGCAAGTTGTTATAAAATATTCGGTTGGTCGGAGAATATTCTTTTTGTCGGAGAATATTCGTACGACGGCACAATCATTGGTGGACCCCACAACGGAATTATTGTCGGAATGAGAAAACGACAGAATTATCTTTCTATAAAAATAACGGCTGAGGTGTTACCGTTAAAACCGTTAAAACTGTTGAACTACTCGGTAGTAAAAGTACAGTAATACGCGTGGTTGCATAGTAGCACACGGTATTGATTATTGATACTTACGTGAGAAGTCACTCAGCTATACTCAATTATTGCTACAGTAATTGCTGCATCATATCTCTTAAATTATTGTCATAGTATCATCTGTATAATATGTTATATTATTAAATCAATAATTGAGACGTTGTGGTAAGTTTGATTATTTTATGGGGGGCCATATGTCATCATCTAAGAGTCTCTTCGTCAATAGTAATTACCGTCGTCAATAGTATTTACCCTGGTCAATAGTAATTACCTTCGTCAATATTATTTACCTTGGTCAATAGTATTTACCTTGGTCAATAGTAATTACCTTCGTCAATAGTATTTACCTTGGTCAATAGTAATTACTTTCGTCAATAGTAGTTGTCCCTTCAATATTACCAAGAGTCATTTGACCCTTCGTTAAGACCAAGAGTCATTTGACCCTTCGTTAAGACCAAGAGCCACCCTCAGTTTTTCTATAAATAGAGGCCTAGGGCTTCATTATTTTTCACGAATTCATTCAAGCTATAGAGAAAGAAAGTATAGAGAGAATAAGAGAGAGAGAGACTAAAAGTATTCTGATACATCACTTTTCTAATATCCAGTTCTTTTAAGGTAGGGAATATTATTTCTTTTATATTCATGAAGAGAACTTCTATTATTCCATTTGTTATTATTCTGTTGGAATAACCAGTATACGCGGTCTACCCTATACTTGGTGACATTCTTCTATTATTCTGTTGGAACATCCTGTCTGTGTGTTTTACACCGGACCTGGTTCCGTTTATTATTCTGTTGGAACATCCTTCTGTGTGTTTTACACCGGACCTGGTTCCGTTTTATTATTATTCTGTTGGAATATCCTGTCTGTGTGTTTTACACCGGACCTGGTTCCATTATTTATTATTCTGTCGGAATATCCTGTCTGTGCGTTTACGCCGGACCTGGTTCCATTATTTATTATTCTATTGGAATAACCTGTCTGTGCGGTCTATCGCATGCATGGTGATTTCTTTTGTTATTCCATTCTTTATTGTACTCAGTTGGTTAAGTTTTGACTTCTATACTCCATGAAATTTGTGGAATATCCTTGATAGTTGCGTTTCATCCAGTATCTTTTCAAGAAAATATTCTTCTAAGCATTCTTGAATTTTACTCCACAATGCAGTATCATGTTGACAATTTGGACGTTGTTAATTCCTGGATAAATTAATTCTTGAACTTGTTTTATTGAATTCTTATATCATTGTCATCATCCTCATGTTTATAAAATGTTGAAAGTCATCTGTGGCATGTAGTGCATAGATGGACTTGGTATGATTATGACCAGGGATTATTCGGTATAATCATGACCGTAATGTTACAAATGATGTGGTAAAAGTCCTCATTGGCCCGTAGTGCATTGATGGACAGTTGTTGGCATGATCATGACCATTAATGAATACACGAATATCCTTGGCCGTAGTGCAGGGGTGATTCGATGATGTGGATTATTTTATTAAGCTGAGTCCCAGCGATCACAGTGTTGAAAAACTTTTTAAATCATAAAAGATAGTAGAGTTTATTTTCTACTTGACTCTTTTAATGGATTGCTTGTTCCGCTACAGTTAAACTTGATGTCTATTATATTTTATCAGTTTAACATTGTTGAAGGCTAATGATAATTTATTCTGCATTATCTTAGTCATAATATTTCTTACTGGGCTAGTTGAGCTCACCCTTTCTTTCACTGTTCTCTTCAGGAAATGAGAACGTAGCTGGGACAAGTCGGGGTACGGAGTGATGGTCCGAATGATAGTATTAGTTAGTAGTCCTCACTATTCTATGTAATGGTGTGTTAATAAATGTAATGAGGACTCCTTTTGAGTATGAATACTCTCTAGAAGATAATATTTGTATTCAAACTCACAGTTTATGTTTTGTCGTATTGTACACGACAGTTGTATTATTAAGTTGTATTTGTATTCTGTACTATGTATCTGACGACCCAAGATGGGTGATGTATACCTAATTTTGGGGGCGTCACAGTTGGTATCAGAGCTTAGGGATATGATCCCTGGCTAAGATGTGAGAATAGAACTAGGAGGGGAGAGACGGGGAATTCCTTCGCTAGTATGACATACCTAAGTTTATTTGCATGGTATTTAATTGGTCGGTCATAATATAAGGATAATATATGACATATCAATTAATTTTTATTTTGTGGCAGTATCTGAAAATGGCATCTGAGAACGTTGAGAATAGCAATGGAGCACAGACGACTGTTGATTCACCACATATCAATAATCAGGATAATGTGCATCAGGAAGGTGTCAATCCTCATGCAAACAACAACACTGACCAAATGATGAATGATCAAATGTTCAGAGGCTTTATGCAATTCATGCAACAACAGGTGAAAGCGGCTCCTGTCCACAACGTAGGTGGAAATACTGGAAACTCTCTGGCGGTCACCGCTAAACAGTTTAAGGAGCTGGGACCACCGGAGTTTAAGGGAGAACCCAAACCACTTGTAGCTGAAACATGGATAAAGCAGATCACCAAGATATTTGATGTCTTGGGTTGCTCCGAGGAGCAAAAGGTTCCCTTTGCCGCCTTTATGTTGCGAGGAGAGGCAGATTACTGGTGGGAATCGATAAAGCGTACTCAACCTGCCGCACTGAAGATGTCTTGGGAGAAGTTTCAAGATCTGTTTAACGACAAATACTTTCCCGAGAGTATTCGTCACATGAAGGAGGTGGAGTTCATCAAATTGGAGCAGAATAATATGACCGTGTCGCAGTACGAGGCAAAATTTGCGGAGTTATCCCGGTTTGCGTCCCACCTGGTGGATAATGAAGAAAGAATGACGCGGATGTTTTTAAGAGGTTTGAAGCCGGAGATACGTCAACATCTTGTTTCTCATAAACTGTGTTTGTATTCAGATGTTGTAAATAGGGCTCAGTTGGTGGAGCGCGATAACGAGACAACGCAACCAAAAGAGAGCAGCCGGCAAAATGATAATACCAGTGAGAGCAGTCATCGAAGCGGTGACAACGAGCGTGGAGGGAATCAACAGGCCAAAATGGTAACCACTTCGGTGGTAATCAGGGCCAAAACAATAAGAATGGACATTTCAAGAAGAGGAGATTCAACAATGATGGAAAGACGTCAGCACCAGCACCTGTCGTTAAGGAAGGAGAACGACCACCTATCATATGTTTCAAATGCGGAGGGGAGGGGCACATCAGTCCAAACTGCGCGATGCCGTCCAAAGCATGTTATAATTGTGGAAGAGAAGGTCATTTAGCCCGATTTTGTCGTTTACCGAAGACAAATTCAGCTAGGATGGAGGCACCAAAAGCCGTCCCAGAAAAGTCAAAACCGGTTGTGCAAGGGAGAGCGTTTGTTGTGAACTCCCAGAGAGCAAGGAACCCGAATGAGGTCATCACGGGTAAGCTTATTATAAACTCTAAAGAAGTTTATACTTTATTTGATACCGGTTCAACCCATTCTTTTATTTCTCCTACTTGCGCTCATCGATTAAATTTGATTCCGGAGAAATTAGACTTTGACTTATCTGTGGAAACTCCGTTGGGAGAAACCTTCATTACCTCCACTGTTTATAAGTCTTGTTTGGTTCAAGTTGGTACCCACACATTACCTATCGATCTGATTTCATTAAAAATACTTGCATTTGACGTGATTCTAGGGATTGATTGGTTAACTACTCATTATGCAAAAATTGATTGTTTTCGTAAGGTTGTTAGCTTTCATATTCCTAATCGACCTATTATGCGAATTCAAGCAACCAAACCATTAAAATCAATCGCTGTCATCTCAAGCCATAAAGCTATTCGTTTATTGAAAAACGGATGTCAAGCTTTCTTAGCTCATGTCACAGATCTAAACAAAAATACGTCAGCTTTGAATGATATTTCTGTTGTTAATAAATTTCCTGACGTATTTCCCGAAGAACTTCCTGGCCTACCCCCAGAGCGTGAAATTGAATTTTGTATCGACCTTGAACCCGGTACAAAACCCATTTCCAAAGCCCCATATCGAATGGCTCCTATTGAACTTCAGGAGTTAAAGACTCAACTGCAGGAATTGTTAGACATTGGTTTTATTCGTCCTAGTACTTCTCCTTGGGGTGCTCCTGTTCTGTTCGTGAAGAAGAAAGATGGAAGTATGCGACTTTGTATTGATTATCGGGAGTTGAATCATGTCACCATCAAAAACAGGTACCCATTGCCACGTATTGATGACCTGTTTGACCAGTTGCAAGGAGCACAATTCTTTTCAAAGATCGATCTTCGTTCTGGATATCATCAGCTGAAGGTTAGAACTGAGGATATTCCAAAGACGGCTTTTAGAACTCGGTACGGGCATTATGAATTCCTAGTCATGTCCTTTGGATTGACTAATGCTCCTGCTGCCTTCATGGATATGATGAACCGGGTATTCAAGGAATATTTGGATCACTTTGTGGTCGTCTTTATTGATGACATCCTTATTTATTCCAAAAGCCGTGAAGATCATGAGCAACACTTGAGGCTGGTACTCCAAAAGCTTCGTGAATACAAGCTTTATGCCAAGTTGAAGAAATGCGAGTTCTGGCTGGAGGAGGTAGCATTCCTTGGGCACGTAGTATCAAGTCGTGGAATATCGGTTGACCCGGCAAAGATTGAAGCTATTCAAAGCTGGGAGCAACCTAAATCAGTGACCGAGGTACGTAGCTTTCTTGGTTTAGCTGGTTATTATCGGAGATTCGTGGAAGGATTTTCTCGAATCGCTACTCCATTAACTCAGCTGACTCGGAAAGATACAAAGTTTGGTTGGAGCGAAGAATGTGAGCAGAGTTTTCAAGAACTCAAGAGGAGACTCATTTCAGCACCTGTTCTAACAATACCATCTGGCTCGGAGGGATTTGTCATCTACAGTGATGCTTCGAGCAAAGGGTTGGGATGCGTTCTCATGCAACATGGAAAAGTCATAGCCTATGCATCAAGACAACTCAAGGAATATGAGAGGAATTATCCTACTCATGATCTAGAGTTGGCAGCTGTTGTCTTTGCACTTAAAATTTGGAGGCATTACTTGTATGGGGAGAAGGTGGAGATCTTTACGGATCATAAAAGCCTCAAATATTTCTTCACTCAAAAGGAACTCAACATGCGACAACGACGTTGGCTTGAACTGTTGAAAGATTATGATCATACCATTCAATACCATCCTGGAAAAGCGAACGTGGTAGCTGACGCATTGAGTAGAAGATCATATGCGGGTACAAGTGCAATATTAACAACGCAAAGGCCCATTTTGTGTGACTTGCAAAGGATGGAGATAGAGTTAAAGACTCCAGGGACCCATGTGATGATGGCGAATATACGAGTAGAACCGACTTTAATCGATAAAGTTAAAGCTGCTCAAGCTACAGACCTGGAGCTGATGCGTATGAGGAAAAAAGTGCAAGAAGGTGTTATGCCGGAAGCAAGAATCGATGAAGAAGGAATACTTCGAGTCAACTCCAGACTTTGTGTTCCTAACAACCCTGATTTAAAGTATGAAATCATGATGGAGGCGCACAACACACCGTTTGCAATCCATCCTGGAAGTACCAAAATGTATCATGATCTTCGTCATACATTTTGGTGGAGCAATATGAAGAGAGAGATAGCGTTGTTTATCTCAAGGTGTCTAACTTGTCAACGAGTCAAAGCGGAGCATCAAGTACCAAAAGGTCCATTGCAACCACTTGAAATTCCAGAATGGAAGTGGGAGCACATTACCATGGATTTCGTTACCGGTCTTCCTAGGGTTTCTCAAGGTATTGATGCGATTTGGGTCATTGTTGATAGATTGACCAAGTCTGCTCATTTCTTACCGATACGAGAAACTTATACACTTGAACGTCTTGCTCGTATGTACATAAACGAGATTGTAAGACTGCATGGTATGCCAGTATCCATAGTTTCTGACCGAGACCCAAGATTCACTTCACGATTTTGGGTTAGTTTACAAAAAGCTATGGGCACGGAGTTACGATTTAGTTCAGCATATCATCCTCAGACGGACGGACAATCAGAGAGGACTATTCAAACTCTTGAAGATCTATTAAGACTCTGTGTCTTTGACTTCAAGGGAAGTTGGGACAAGTTCTTACCATTGGTGGAGTTTTCCTACAACAACAGTTATCAAGCAAGTATTGGCATGGCTCCATTCGAAGCATTGTATGGAAGAAAATGTCGTTCTCCAGTATGCTGGGATGAGGTGGGCGAAGCAACGTTGTTGGGACCGGAGTTGGTACGTATGACTACAGAAAAGATTCAAACGATCCGACAACGTATAAAAACCTCACAAGATCGACAAAAGAGTTATGCTGATCTTCATCGAAAGGACGTGGAATTTGATGTAGGAGATCATGTGTTCTTACGTGTTGCTCCATGGAAAGGAGTTACAAGATTTGGAAAGAGAGGAAAGCTAAATCCTCGATTCATCGGTCCATTTTTAATCCTCGATCGAGTAGGAACTGTGGCTTATAGACTCGCTTTACCGCCAAGTATGTCTCGTGTTCATAACGTTTTCCATATATCCATGTTACGCAAATATGTGGAAGACCCGAACCACATTATTGAGTTAGAACCGGATGAAATAGCGGAGGATTTGACGTATGAAGAAGTTCCTGTTCAAATCTTGGATAAAAAGGAACATATTCTACGCTCCAAGGTTATACCTCAAGTCAAAGTTTTATGGAGAAACCAAGATGTTGAGAAAATGACTTGGGAGTTAGAATCAGAAATGAAATCAAGGTATCCTTACCTCTTCGACATACCAGGTACGTACCCTAATTTCGAGGGCGAAATTTCATAAGAAGGGGAGGTTGTAAGACCCCAATTTTTATAAATAAAGATGAATTTTCTATAAATATCATTTTTGAATATTATGGAGTTAATTTGATATAATGTTCTAGTTGTGGGTAATATTTATAAATTTTGCAAAGTAAGCAAGTTGTTATAAAATATTCGGTTGGTCGGAGAATATTCTTTTTGTCGGAGAATATTCGTACGACGGCACAATCATTGGTGGACCCCACAACGGAATTATTGTCGGATTGAAAACGACAGAATTATCTTTCTATAAAAATAACGGCTGAGGTGTTACCGTTAAAACCGTTAAAACTGTTGAACTACTCGGTAGTAAAAGTACAGTAATACGCGTGGTTGCATAGTAGCACACGGTATTGATTATTGATGCTTACGTGAGAAGTCACTCAGCTATACTCAATTATTGCTACAGTAATTGCTGCATCATATCTCTTAAATTATTGTCATAGTATCATCTGTATAATATGTTATATTATTAAATCAATAATTGAGACGTTGTGGTAAGTTTGATTATTTTATGGGGGGCCATATGTCATCATCTAAGAGTCTCTTCGTCAATAGTAATTACCATCGTCAATAGTATTTACCCTGGTCAATAGTAATTACCTTCGTCAATATTATTTACCTTGGTCAATAGTATTTACCTTGGTCAATAGTAATTACCTTCGTCAATAGTATTTACCTTGGTCAATAGTAATTACTTTCGTCAATAGTAGTTGTCCCTTCAATATTACCAAGAGTCATTTGACCCTTCGTTAAGACCAAGAGTCATTTGACCCTTCGTTAAGACCAAGAGCCACCCTCAGTTTTTCTATAAATAGAGGCCTAGGGCTTCATTATTTTTCACGAATTCATTCAAGCTATAGAGAAAGAAAGTATAGAGAGAATAAGAGAGAGAGAGACTAAAAGTATTCTGATACATCACTTTTCTAATATCCAGTTCTTTTAAGGTAGGGAATATTATTTCTTTTATATTCATGAAGAGAACTTCTATTATTCCATTTGTTATTATTCTGTTGGAATAACCAGTATACGCGGTCTACCCTATACTTGGTGACATTCTTCTATTATTCTGTTGGAACATCCTGTCTGTGTGTTTTACACCGGACCTGGTTCCGTTTTATTATTATTCTGTTGGAATATCCTGTCTGTGTGTTTTACACCGGACCTGGTTCCATTATTTATTATTCTGTCGGAATATCCTGTCTGTGCGTTTACGCCGAACCTGGTTCCATTATTTATTATTCTATTGGAATAACCTGTCTGTGCGGTCTATCGCATGCATGGTGATTTCTTTTGTTATTCCATTCTTTATTGTACTCAGTTGGTTAAGTTTTGACTTCTATACTCCATAAAATTTGTGGAATATCCTTGATAGTTGCGTTTCATCCAGTATATTTTCAAGAAAATATTCTTCTAAGCATTCTTGAATTTTACTCCACAATGCAGTATCATGTTGACAATTTGGACGTTGTTAATTCCTGGATAAATTAATTCTTGAACTTGTTTTATTGAATTCTTATATCATTGTCATCATCCTCATGTTTATAAAATGTTGAAAGTCATCTGTGGCATGTAGTGCATAGATGGACTTGGTATGATTATGACCAGGGATTATTCGGTATAATCATGACCGTAATGTTACAAATGATGTGGTAAAAGTCCTCATTGGCCCGTAGTGCATTGATGGACAGTTGTTGGCATGATCATGACCATTAATGAATACACGAATATCCTTGGCCGTAGTGCAGGGGTGATTCGATGATGTGGATTATTTTATTAAGCTGAGTCCCAGCGATCACAGTGTTGAAAAACTTTTTAAATCATAAAAGATAGTAGAGTTTATTTTCTACTTGACTCTTTTAATGGATTGCTTGTTCCGTTACAGTTAAACTTGATGTCTATTATATTTTATCAGTTTAACATTGTTGAAGGCTAATGATAATTTATTCTGCATTATCTTAGTCATAATATTTCTTACTGGGCTAGTTGAGCTCACCCTTTCTTTCACTGTTCTCTTCAGGAAATGAGAACGTAGCTGGGACAAGTCGGGGTACGGAGTGATGGTCCGAATGATAGTATTAGTTAGTAGTCCTCACTATTCTATGTAATGGTGTGTTAATAAATGTAATGAGGACTCCTTTTGAGTATGAATACTCTCTAGAAGATAATATTTGTATTCAAACTCACAGTTTATGTTTTGTCGTATTGTACACGACAGTTGTATTATTAAGTTGTATTTGTATTCTGTACTATGTATCTGACGACCCAAGATGGGTGATGAATACCTAATTTTGGGGGCGTCACAAAAGATATTCATCAACAGTTCATCTTTGCACTACATGTCAAAGGTATTCATCAATAATTCTTCTTTGCACTATGACCAAAGATATTCATCAACAACTCATCTTTGCACGACAGGCCAAAGATATTCCTCAATAGTTCATATTTGCACTACAGGCCAAATATATTATTATCTCAAAAAAATATATAATCATTTCAGAATTTATATACACCATAATTATAACCATGTTAATCAATTCATCTTTACACTTAAGCTAAAGATATTCAATTATAAATTCAATGGTCATGATCATACCAGTTAACAATTCATCTTTGCACTACAGGCCAAAGACATTCCTCAGTCACGATCATACCAATAATTTACCCATCTTTACACTCAAGTGAAAGAGAAATTCAACATCAGGGTTATAAAAATGTTATATATGATAATAAAAACAATATGATCAACAACTGTATTTATTTTCGAGAGCAACAATCATAAATCAACGATAATTTGGTCAGAAAAAGAAATCAATTTTTGTCGTGAATAGTACCCGTGAATAGTAACTCCTGAATAGTAACTCGTGAATAGTAACTCATGAATAGTAACTCATGAATAGTATTCTGTATTCGTACATAGTACCGTATACGTAAATAATGTCATATACGTAAATAGTGCCATATACATGAATAGTGCCGTATACGTGAATAGTGCCGTATACGTGAATAGTAACCCCGACTAAAAAATTTTAAATTTGATAAAAAGTTCATACCAATATTTTGGTATAATGATATTAAAGAAAATATCATTTTAAGAAGAATATAACACCCCTTACTATCCCTTACAATCCCTTACAATCCCTTACCTCAAAAGAGCAGTACTTCTGACTGGAATAACGCTGAACGAACTTGTACCGTATAGCAACACTCAAGATATCAAAATACTCACAAGAATACACTCGATAATATAGAGAGAGAAATAGAGAGAAAACTTTAGTTTCTGGTGTGATTTTTAATTCTAACCTAAGCACCTATTTATAGGAAAATGCTTAGAACACCAAAGCAGAAAATTGAATATAATAATATATTTATAACCAAATTTTCCTTAGCCCACCACATCAACAACACATTTTCCACACAAATGCACCAAAAATGAAAAACATGTTTTAAACAATTTTTGTTACAAAATCAATTCAGACTCAATAATCCAGAACTTCAATAATTCATAATAAATAGCCCTTTCATCAGAAAATTCGAATCTCGCGGCTTTTTATAGGAAATTCAATTCTCTACAACTTTGCAGAAGAAAGTTTTTCCAAATTCCAAACAGAAATTGACCGAAATCCATAAACGAGCGATTTTACATTATATAATAAATTTTCGGTTAAGAATTGTGTCCACCAACACACAAAACATGTGTTAAACATTTAATCCAACAAAAATACTCTTCCTCCTCATTTATTCATATATCCCACATTCATTGTAAAAATATCACCATCAATATATTATTAAAATAATAAATTATTTTATCAGAAAAAGATAAAATATTAATTTTCAACAATTGTCACATTAAAATTTTTCTCCATCTATATCCACATAAAATTAATATTTTCCTCATCATATAAATCAATAATTAATTATATACAAATAATATTACAGAATCACAGTACTAGCAACCAGGCCGTTCCCAGGAAAGAGGGGGCTTTCCAATAAGGATCTCTTCCTTACTGGCGCGCAATTAGATAACCAAACCTCTCCTTAGACAGAACTTTCTAGACATTGCCAATAATATTATCTAATAATATTATTCAGATAATATGAATTATTGCTCCGATAATAGAAAATACTGTGTAGTGACAATTATTAAAACAACAGTAATATAAAATATCAACGCAGCAATTATTGAATCAATAAAATACAATATTGAACAGTAATTACTGTAACAATTATTGAGTAGTGCTTTCTTACGTAAGAATCAATAATTGGTGCAATACCGTGTGCTACTGTGCAACAACGCGTATTACTGTGTTTTAACCACCGGGTATTCCAACAGTGTTAACGGTAACAACTACGCCGTTATTTATAAACAACTTACTCTTGTCGTTTTCTTCATCCAATCTCTTTCTGTTATGGGGCCCACAAAAGACTGCGCCGTCGTACGAATATTCTCCGACAGTAAGAATATTCCACGACCAAGCGAATATTCCCCGACAAAAATGAATATTTTATAACCACTTGTGTATTTCGAAAAAAAATTCATATATCACCCTTAACTTTAACATTTATTAATTTAACCATTTACTAAACAGTAATTATAAGAAAAATTGAATACTTTTATTTCATAAAATTTGGGGTCTTACAACAGCATCGTCGTCTGCCATCTACAAGACACCGTTGTCAATTAAATTCTGAATAAGGTGGAGGAGTGCCCAACATTCTTCTGTGCAGTGACCGCGAGATTGGGAGTGATATTGGCACACTCTATTGAAATCAAACCATCTGGAACACGGGCTGATTGGAGGGAGAAGATTTGTGATTCTTCCTTCATTTATCAGCATCTGTAGTATTTCTTCCATCGGTTGGCATAGGTATGTAAATTCCCTTTTGTGGGTAAAATCCCGACGGGCTTTAGCACTTGCTCTTTTTGCAATTTTATCCTCTAGTGTTTCATTTTCTGGAGTATGTGATGGAGTGTTTGTAACAAGAGGAAGGAGACTGGCATGCTCTTGACTAAATAATTGGCGTGTGACTTGATGCTGATGGACCACCAATTCTGCCAATTGGTTAAGTTGCTCGCGCAGAGCATTCATTTTTCGTTCCATTGTAAACTGGAACTTTGTATAGTCCCACTTGTCAGCACCATCCTTGCTGGCCTGGGAAGATTCATCATTAAAATTGGAACTGTGTCCATTTCTCCAATTAATCATATTGACCTCTTCTTCTTTGTGTTGACGAAAAGGGTTATCTTGCACATGGGGTTGATCGGGCTTGGTGACCATAATCTCACCGCTATCGATCAAATCCTGGATCTTGTGTTTCAAGGCCCAACAATCTTGAGTATCATGTCCTGGTGCCCTGGCATGATAAGCACACTTCCGAGTAGCATTGAAACCCCTCCCATTTGGGTTGGCTGGTGGAAGAAGATGTGTAATTTTCTTCTGAGTGGTCAGAAGATTGAGAATGTTCTCGAGCAAGTCCCCTAAGGGTGTAAACACTCGAGTACGTCAGACTTCTCCACCTTTAGGTAATGGAGGGTTTAAAGACTATGCTTGAAAGGGAGTGTAATTTCTCCTTTGGATAGGTATATTCTGACTGCCTTTTTGACCTTGTAGTATCAAGGAAACATCCTCCTCTTTCTTTTTATGGACCCTTCAGGGGTTGTTTCCATAATTTTCGGACTGGATGTGCTCAGCAACAGCTTTAAGGGCAGCTAGGTCTTGAATCTTTCCTGACTTCAATCCCATCTCAGCCATCTCCCCATGCTTAATCATTTTAGAGAATGGTTTGCCAATACCAGCTAACACCCTCTTATAGAAAGGAGCTTCTTGTATGTCTATAAAGGTCATAACCATTTCTGACTCATTCATAGAGGGAACAACTTGAGCAGCAAGGCGCTTCCACCTTTGAGCATACTCTCTGAAAGATTCATTGGTTTATTTCCTGACTTTAGTAATTTAGTACCGGTCAGGGGCCATCTGAGACTGGAAGTTGTACTGAGTGAGGAAGGCATGAGCTAGCTCCTCCCAGCTATGGATCTTTGAATTGTCTAATTTGGTATACCACGATCGGGCTTCTCCAGTTAGACTTTTCTGGAAGAGCTGCATTCTGAGATTCTCGTCCTCGGCATAAGATCCGAGTTCTCCAATGAATACCTTCAAATATGTGTAAGGATCTCCTAGCCAGTCATACTTTTCAAAGTTAGGAGTCTTGAACTTCTCTGGATAATACACACCAGGGAATATACAAAGGTCTGCATATGAAACACTCCCATGTGCTCCAATCCCTTTGATAGAACGGATGGACTCTTCCATTTGAAGGACCTTCTTTTTTATATCATCAGTGTCTAGATCTTCTTTGAGATGGGTGGTATCATGAATTTTGTTTGTTGTATCCAACTGCAACTCAGGTACTGGAATGGCTTTATCTGAACCTTGGGTTCCTCCTTGTTCAGAGGATTCAGTATGTATGGGTATCCCTAAACCCTGAGTAGATTGGTGTAGTTCTTTAAGCAGAACAGTCAAATCTGTGATTTGTTTACTTTATCCGTCAAATTCTTCGCCGGAGATAGGATTAAGATTAGTCTGGTCAGATGAAGACATAATTGGTTGCAGGCTCGTGGTCTTTTTGGACTTTGACCGGGTAATAGGTCCGATTGTTTCCCTATGTAAAACTAACATAGTTT
This sequence comes from Panax notoginseng, assembly GCA_016801055.1. Lineage (NCBI taxonomy): Eukaryota > Viridiplantae > Streptophyta > Magnoliopsida > Apiales > Araliaceae > Panax > Panax notoginseng. The sequence goes on from CM029014.1 coordinate 78,706,523, forward strand.
AATTTTAGGGAATGTATAAATGTTTACATGCTATATGATGTATCCGTTTTAGGAGTATTATCCTGCAACACGGGTGTTAGCTATTTGTAATACAGGATAGCATGTTAATACTTTGTAAATATGCGTGTGCACATATTTCTTCATATTTCCCATTACATTGAGATTGATATGGAATAAAATTACAAGTAAATGAAATTACGAGTAATTTGAAATGGGAAAGTATGAAGAGACTTTCCTCTACGTTTGGTTTATCAGAGGCTAACCTTATCTTAGGCTATTCTCGCGGCTTTTTGGCATTAAGGTTCCCAAATCATCACAATTTACTCGACGGGAAGTTAATCCAAATTTTCAACTGGAGAGAATTTTGGTGGTGCCTTTCCTGAGCCTCGTTGAAATTAGTCTTCCTACGAGTCCAGTAATCAAACACCGACAGGATAGCCTCCTGATGGAGGAACCACACAACATACATTCACATACAACGTGTCTCACCGTTTATGAAAATGATGGCATGTGCGAAGCACTAATATCACAAGCAGATATAGTGTAAAGCATTAAGTATAGTAATTAAATGCATTCGTACACATCCGTCAAATGTAAATGCACCATCTACACACAAGCATATAACAGTTTTGAAAATGCACCATCTTCTTACTGGAGTCCCCAGCAGAGTCGTCACCTGTCGACGTCGGGATTTTAATTGTCCCTTTTTTGTTCTTGTTCTTTGGTGTTCTCATGTTAGGTGAGATTTGTTTAAAAAAATAAGTTGTGAAAAGGTTCGACATTTATATGTCGACGATTTGACTGTAAGAGTCGCCAGTTGGTTTTTTAAATGGTTGTACCAACACAACCAAGAAAAGGTTTGCACATTTACCCAGTGATGTGACACTTCTAAACGGGTCGGTGAAATCGAGATTCATTAGGGTTCGGGGACTTTCTTATGCGGAGGGAATGTGTTAGGCATCCCCCGACATCCGTGTTGCCACGGTGACCGCCACTTTTCAAGAAACTGTTATATGAATGTGTGTGTGTGTGTGTGGGATCAATGTGCAGTTATTTAGAAGTATTGTTATGCCTCGTTTGCACCTATATACAAAGGGTTTGAATTTATATAAAAATTCAGTTTTAAACAAGATATAGCAGTGATGTTTTGTAAAAAGAGATTTTTTCAAACCCTTATGCTCAATAGTAATTGAGGCCTTTGATACTTCTATTTTATTATGTGTCTGGCCATACACACGCTACATGACTCTCAACGTGAAGAACTGTGTGTGCACAGTAGTGGAGAAAGGCTTTAAAATATGTAAGAAGGCTTACGGTGGACTTCCAAAGAAAACTTCAATAGCTTTAGAGGGATGAACACTCGGCTCCCGCTGGTAAAAATATAAAAATATATGAGCTCACAAGTGTTTAAAATGAGAAAGCACTCAATTTATAGTTTATACAGAGCAAATTGGACAGGGCTTCCTCGCCTTTTCTCTCTTCAAAATGGCTGCCCCAAGCCCTCTATTTATAGGGGGGGAAGCCATAGGTGTACCTGCAGTAACCGCAGATGTACCTGCGGTTGCCCGGGGTGCCCCGGGTTCTACGAGTCCTGCCGTCTCGAATTACGTGCACGCATACAATGTGATGTTCGCTCAAACTTTTAGAACTTCAATCCGGGCATCCATCGAGGTTTATAAGACCTTTTATGGTATGTTGTTGTTGAGAGCTACACAATGACATGTGATTAGAGGTTGTACGAAGTCAGGAAGATGGGACCATGCTCTTGGTCTTCAAGCTTCAAATTCTATCCGGTGTTCTGTCTTGTGCAGTTGTCACTCGGGATTGGCGCTCTTTGGTTCTTATAGGACATTACTTTGTAGAATGTATGTATGAATGTTGAGACAGCGCAATGTGGGGTTGGGATGGCAAAATGACGGTTCTGCCCTTCACCAGTGTTATCTCCGGCTTGAGCTGATTTAGCGGTCGTTGCTCAAGGTTATCTCTGAGATTGGACTGCTGCAGGTGTTGACCGTCCTTAGTATTGTTTCTGAGATGTGCCTGACTTCCCGAGGTTATCTTTGGACTTGGGAAATGAGTGCCTCGGGGCCATTACCAAATGTTTGAAGCTGATTGCATGTTTTTGAAACAAGCATTTTCGAGGTTATCTCCGGAACTGCAACTGCATGCCTCGGGGTTATCTCCGAGGTTGATGTTGTCTTTCCTGATGTTGTTTTCGGGACTGAGACTGAGTATCTCGGGGTTATCTCCGAAATGACACGGTCTTCTCTGGTGTGTTTTCTGGTATTTGAACTGCATTCCTTGGGGTTAGCTCTGAGGTTGAAGCTGAAACTCCCGGTGTTGTTTTCGAGGTTGATGTTGAAACTTTCGGTGGTATTTTTGGGTCTGAGCTGGATGTCTCGGGGTTATCTCCGAGATGGTAATATTGAATATCCCAGGGTTGTCTCTCGGATTAAACTGAGATGTCTACTAGGGTTATCTCTGAAAGACGATTCTGCCCTCCTGCAATGTTAGTAACAGGTATGCAAAAAATTTCGAGTGTCTATAGTATGCATATGTGCTGGCATGTTTGAAATCGTGTGTGTGCGTATGCTGGCATTGATTTTGGTGTTTAAAAACTTTGTGGTCAAATTTTCATTAAATGCTAAGTTGATAAAGTTTTGCCCATGCAGAATTACAAGTCCTTACGCGTAAAAATGTTTTTCATCTGGACCGTTAAATTCAAAAATACATCATCCAAACCATACATTCAAAATCAGTTTTTAAAAATTACCATTTTACTCCCGGCTTCAAAAATCTATAAATGGGAGGCCTTTCTTTCATTTTCAATTTGCCAATTCACTTTCAAGAAAAGCATATTTCTCTCCTACATACTCTCTCTCTCTCTAAGAAGCTTTTTCTCTCTACTTATCAAAGTTCTCATCATTTGAGAAGAGGAAATTGGTCTAAGCATATTGAGATAAGTTGTTTGATTTATTTTATTTGAATTATCTCTTGTTTATTTATATTTACAGATATACGAATATAAATTGTTATGCACAATTCTATATATCTATATTTCATCTATTTATCAAATAAAAGGATATTTGGGCGTCGTATGGCTACGGAGATACACCTTTACGGAGAGGAATTTGAACCGTACGATTCTTTATAGTCTTCAGTAACCTTTTATTGATATTATTTATATAAATATCGTAAAATAGATACAACACTTAATAGCTCAAAACGACACTGAGATATTCCTCCAAAAAGAGGAGTCATCTGAACTGGAATTGAGAATCGTAGTGATCTATTGAAAATATTTATATAAATATCAATTGTGAAATTATAAATTTTGTCGTACTTAGACGCCGCAAGGCTACGGAGATACACCTCTATAAAGAAGAATTCGAACCGTACGATTCCTAATAGTACTAAGTGACATTATTTATAAAAGTTTGCATAATAGATAAAATATTGTTATATATTATCTGAGTTAAACAAATATATTTGTTATATCAAGTATTGCTTAACTGATTTATTTATTATACTTGATATCTATCATCACAAGTATTTAATCATAAATTCATTTATTCATAAAATATTTGTTGCATAATATAAAAGTTATTTAAACTTTTATTTTACAAACTTAAGTGAATATATCTGCTTAAATGGAAGCATATTTGATTCAAAGCTTAAAATAACTTATTTGCTTACTCAGAAGCATTTTCACTCTAAAAGTTGTTTAAACTTAAAGTGACTTTTCTTTACTCCTTAAAGAATAATTCTTTATAAATTTGCATTAAATTATATATCTGCTTAAACAGAAGTATTTTTGAGTAAAAGCTAAAATTGATCTATTTGCTTATTCAAGAAGCATTTTTTTTACACAAAATATAAAAGTTATTTAAACTTTTAAAATAGTGCATAATTTACATATTTGCTTACACATAAGCATTATTTGATCAAAACATAAATTACTATCTGCTTACAAAGAAGCATATTTTCTCAAGTATAAAAGTCTTTAAACTTTTATAAATACATTTTCTCTTTAATTGATATCTGCTTATTTAAGAAGCATCAATCTATACTAAATCTTATCTGCTTATTTAAGAAGCATCAATTTGTACTAAATTCTTATCTGCTTATTTAAGAAGCATATTGTTGTAAAATCATTTGTAAAAAGAGAAAAGGTCAGAGTTAGTTTATTTTATGTACTTGTAAGAAAGACGAGTAATTCTTCGACCAAGACTAGAGTCTTAGAGAGGTCAGCGGGAAGTTGGGTCTCTAGTGTACTTGTGAGGTGAGGAAGAGGTTGTTGTTTTGAGACCAGATCATAGAATAGAACTGAACTCAAAAGAAGTACAACTAAGCTTGAGGAGGGAGCTGGGAGCTTGCTGCCCAAGACAGATTAGTTGGAAACAGTTGGAAGTTTGACTATAAAACTTTATAAAGGCTTCTCCGCCTGTTGAAGGAGTATTTATTACTGATAGTAATAGAATCTCAAGTCCTAGAGAGGAGCTTGAGACTGGACGTAGCAGCATACCCGGGATGTTTGTTGTGAACCAGATAAATCTCTGTGCATTGTGTGATTGATTTTTTACAGTCTTGCATATTAATTTCTAACACTGCAAATTAATTATACAAAAAATCAAAAAGGCCTAAGATAATTTTTAAATCTGTTATAATCTATTCAACCCCCCTTCTAGAATATTATTGGACTTTCTCACCTGAAAAGGTGTTTTCAGCTAACATGTAGTACTTTCCTTAGCTTCTTTGATACGTTTATTTGTTATATACTAAGAATTAGTGTTGTCATTGGGATTCCCGAGAGTATCATCATCTATAATCCATTCCACATTTGTTGTAATTTATTCTTAAACAAATGGACAAAGCTCGATGCTTTTGATGCAGATAGATGATGCACTACGATCATGATCATGGTGTCTTGTCACATTTGTGCTTGATCCGGACTGATAGAGGAGAATATTACAATTTTTCTTAAGCATAGGTAGACTACGATATTTGCTTGTTTGATTTGCAGACTCTACGATTCCAAGAACAGGCTGCGATTCTTGATTTACCTCGGCAGGCGTTTGAACCACTCTACGATACTTGTAGAGGCCCTCCAAAGCAGACAGACTACGATTCTCGATGCTCTACGATTCTTACTTGGCTTCTGCAATCTCTTGGCTAGCTCGATAGACTACGATTCTGTTGAGGTCTATCTATTACGTCTCAAAAATAGATTAACCTAACAGCTTTGATCTTTTCTTCTATACATTCATTTACAGAATGGTTAAACATAAAGTACAGATCAACCTAATAATTTTGATCTATCATCTAAGTCCTTGTACATATGGTCATTGAAGGACTTTACATATAAGCATTATTATTTACTTTCAACATCAAATTTAAATATACAATACCCAACAAGTTGAATTGGGGCTTATCGGCTAGAAGGACAAAGTGGTTGAAGAGGTCTAGAGGATATTCTTCAGTGTCTTCAGGCCAAAGGGTTGGCGAAGAATCAGTTTCTTGAGTTTGGTTGGGAGAATGTTGTTTGGGGGAGAAGGGACGTGTAAGGGAGAGTGTTCGGGAGACCTTTCTATAATGGCTTTTTTGTTCAGTTGGTTAGAAGAGAGATCTTCAGGTTCTTTTCTTTTTTATCTTTGTATTGTAGTAGGTTCGTAAGTACTGGTGGGGATGGCATCGATAGTTGGAATGTTTTCAATTTGGGTGATAGGGGCTTCAGATAAAGTGGTTTTTGCTGCTTTAGAAGTTTGGGTAGTAACCTTGGTACACCTTCTCTTGACCCGAAGGATTTTCGTCCTTTCAGAGTTTGGCATTTCTAAGGGGCTTTATTTGAAGAGGGGAGTTGTGACGACCCCAAAATAGGTCCATTTCATCCAACCTATTCTGAGTCGCCAAATACATGGTACAGAAAATAACTACAACTTTATTACAACAATTGTCGTGCAAAATACAACAACATATATGCTGTGAGTTTGGATACAAATATATACCAAATGTGACTCATGTCCCAACCGTGGACAGCACCTCACTATGACACCTTACATAAAGGTATAGTCAAAAACTGTTTTAGAAATTAGAATATTTGGGAAGTGCTCAAGGAAACCTTCGTACATTGGAGGTCATGCGTCTAGGTTATGATAGATGTCATATGGCCACAGAATTATCCTTGGTTGACCAAATATACCCCAAAGAAAAATGAGAAGATTACTATCATATTCTTCCCAATGGTGAGTCTTCTCTTGACTTATCATTATCTCCACTGTCTCTAATTGAGAATTATACTTTAAACAAACACCAAGATTATATAGGTAGTGCTTGTAAATATACTCAGCAAGTGGATGAGCACAATCCTGTCTTATGATGACACGAGATTGTATGTCATTAGACATCTTGTATGATAGTGACGAAACACCCTTCCAACGTTGGGTTCGCCTCACCCTATTTTCTTCACCAAATATAACTACTAAATGATGACCACCGTTTTATTCCCTTGTTACCCCCGCTCGACCCAGCTACACTCTTATTACCTGAAAGGAATTGTGAAACAAAAAGGTGAGCACAACTAGCCCAGTAAAGAATATCATGACTAAAGATAAATAAATTATCAATTGTCTTCATCAGTAATAAATCAGAGATTTAGAACATATGGTAGATGATAAAAATTTCAACCATAGTTGCAGCGGAACGAGCAATTCATTAGAAGAGTCAAATAGACTATAAAGTCTATTATCTTCTCCATGTTAAAAATCCACCAAGAATATTTTATCCCTGTAACATCAATCAACAATTCTGGTCCACAATCATATGAACAACTCATAATCATAACTGTAGTTCTAAATTCCTCTTCTCATCCAGGACGAAGATAATTTTCATCACCTATCTTTACCTGAAACATCAAAGATCATGGTTACACCAAATCACATTTCCTGTTCATAATCATACTAATAACTTCATCTTTGCACTACGGCCAAAGATATTCATTTGTATCACCAGTTGGTCATGTTCATCTCAACATCTGTTCATCTTTGCACTACAGGCCAACGATATTCGTCAACAGTTCATCTTTGCACTACTGGCCAAAGATATTCAACAACATGTCATCTTTGCACTACGGGCCAAAGATATTCATCAACAATTCATCTTTGCACTACAGGCCAAAGATGTTCCTCAACAGTTCATATTTGCACTACGGCCAAATATATTCATCAACAGTTCATATTTGCACTACAGGCCAAATATATTAATATCTCAAAGAAATATATAATCATTTCAGAATTTATATAAACAATAATTATAACCATGTTGATCAATTCACCTTTGCACTTAAGCTAAAGATATTCACTTATAAATTCAATGGTCATGATCATACCAGTCAACAATTCAACTTTGCACTACTGGCTAAAGAGAACCCATAGTCATGATCATACCAGAAATCTACCCATCTTTACACTCAAGTCAAAGAGAAATATCATTATTAGGGTTATAAAAATGTTATATATGATAATAAAAATAATATAATCAACATATAGTTTTAATCTCAAGAGTAATATTCAAAAATCAACTATAATTTGGTTAGAAAAAGAAACTAATTTTATCGTGAATAGTAACTCGTGAATAGTAACTCATGAATAGTAACTCGTGAATAGTAACTCATGAATAGTAACTCATGAGTAGTAAACTCAACACAAAAAAGGTAGAAATTTCACAATAAAATCCATACCAATATTTCGGTATAATGATATTGAAAGAATAATATTTCTTAAGCTTATAAACAATTTATTTTAATTGTTTACACTTTACTAAATAATGCATTTAATCATTCCAAAATGCCAAACTCATAAGATTTTATTACCAATAACCAAAACCCTCATTAAAAATCTGCATATACCTCATATAGGATTCTCAAGCCATAAAATCCTATTTTCCAATTTTCTTACTTCACATAACATATTTAATTCATTTACTCATAACTAGTCCATTTTCATGAAAAATACCAAATCAGTTCTAAAAATATTTCTTTTCTGGGATTTAGCAGAATATAGTCCCATATTGAACATATATTTTTCTCAAAATTTTTAAAACTCATTTACTATTTTTCATATGGCCAAAACCGCCGAATATTTAGACATTTATCATAAATTGTACTTTTATCCAAAAATTCCAAAATTCACAGAGTACACTAATATTATATAGATATACTTCTAATAAAAATTTTATCAATTTTGGAGTTAACCACAAGGAGTTATAAGCGGTTACTTTTAAAATAGTCTTTCCCCATAAAATTCACAACTCTTAATATATACATCCAAAAATCACCATTTTTGGACACAATTAATAAAACTCATCAAAATATCATTTCAAATTTTTCCAGAATTTTCTGAAGGTCAGAAAAATTACGAAACTGAAAAACATAACAACCCTTAAAATCCCTTACCTCAAAAGAGCAGTACTTCTGATCGGTATAAGGCTGAAGGAAACTTGCACTGATGAATAGAAACTCACATAGTATCTAAATACTCATAAAATATGTTTCATAATATAGAGAGAAAAAGAGAGAAAGCTTATGTTTCTGGTGTGATTTTCAATTCTAACTTATCCCTCTATTTATAGGAAAATGTTAGCACGCCGAAGCAGACTTAACCTGCAACCTGATGGCTTTACCTGCTACTATTCCCACCCACCACATTTGAATAAAAATCTTAGCATATTTTTTTACCAACCAAGAGTAGTGCCCGCCAATTCTAGAATTTTCTACCAAAATGATTAACTCCGAAAATTCAACAATTTCTGAACCAGTCATCTCGTAAAATTCATAACAAATCATACGTTCATTTTTAACGGTTCAAAATTTGGGGACATATACTCAACTTATATATGTATAACATATCCAAAAATTACCACGATCCAACGGTCGGATTAAAAATTATAACCCCCGTAAAATATCTCAAAAACCCTAATTTTTAATACCTCCATTCCGACAAAAATACTGATAAAAAACTCAACATTAACTCCTTCATTTTTAACCACAAAAATATATCCCTCATTTATATCCACATAAAATAAATATTTCCTTATCATATGAATCAATAATTAATTACTCACTAATAATATTACAGAGTCACAATTATGACAACCAGGCCGTTCCCAGGAAAGAGAGTGTAACATTCCATATTTTTTTTAAATGTAAGTTATAAATATTTATTGATTTATATAAATATTTATTGGATATGTTTATTATTGAATAAGTAATTGTTCAATTTGATTGAGTTTATTTAGTTAATTATTTATTTGCTAAATAATTAATATGATTTAGTTAATTATTTATTTGTTAAATAATTAATGTGTTATGTGGATTGAGTTATGTGATTAAGTGAATTATTTAATAAATTGTTATTAAATAAAGTATGACAAATAGCTATGTTATAAAGAGTTATTAAAATAAATTAAAGTAATTTTAATTTAGTTTTGCCAAACAAGGTTTAAGTATATTAATTCTTTAATTTTTAAATGGTTTGCCAAACAAAGCCTTATGGCTTTTGAATTTAAATTATTAGTTAAATAAATAAATAAATAATATATATATATATATATATATATATATATATATATATATATATATATATATATATATATATATATGGTAACTGATATATTATTAGGGTAATAAGAGTGGCGTCGGTTTTATGCGTTTTAAAAACATACGTTGGCTTTTATTTTAAAATTACGTATATTGTTTTGGCTTAAGCCTAATGAAAATAGAAGTTGTCTGAGAAAGATTTCAGAGATAGTGTGAGAGAGAGCCAGAGAGAGAGGAAAGTTCTGAGATTATCTAGCTTTTGATAGTGAATAACAAAGTTTTCTTAACAACAAAAAGGTATGTTTTATAAACCTTATTGTATATGTTTTATATTACAGCTATGTGAATTTGTATGTCTCTGTGTTCTTCTTTTTCATTGTGTATAAAGTTTTACAAAATTATCTGTAAAACATGTACTAGAATTGGTTATGATGTTACATATTTTTATTGTTATAATTGTTATAGTTAGCATATATATATGTGTGTTATATGCTAAATTACGTATTCAAGAAATGGATTTTTCACAGTGAAAAACATGTATGAATCGTATATTTGCGAAATAACAAAATTGGTATGTGATTATGCAAATTGTGAGCTAATACTGAGAAATTGAACTACACATGTGAATTGATTTATATGTTGGCATACTTGTATTTCAAAGGAATCAAATTTGGTTGATAACAGTAGAATTTCAGTTCACTGTATTTTTTATCTGTCAACCATGGAGTTTTGATCTAATAACAGTGTTTCAAAGAATTAGCCTATGATATTGTTAATTAGTGGTTAGTAATTGGTATATTGATGATCGTTAACTTTTATGTGTAATTTTCATGAAGTTATACATATGTTAGATGCCATTGGTCGTTAAAAATAATTTAGACAGTAGCTTTGCTCTGTCTTTCGGGTTGGTTCTGTGAGTTTCGGCGCCCCAGCGTCAAAATTCACGCCCCAGCGCCAAATCTCGCGCCCTGGCGCCAAGGTTCGCGCCCCAGCGTCAAAAATGGGCCCGTAGCTCGCGCCCAGCGCTGAAGCTCGCGCCCCAGTGCCGATGCTCGCGCCCCATCGCCACTGTTCCGCGCCCCGGCGCCGGAAAAGTGGCCTAGTTGGGCAGTTTTGACCTCCTGTAGTAAAACGGCCATAACTTTTTCATACGAACTCCGATTTAGGTAATTCAAGATGATTCGGAAAGAGGACGAGTAGACCTACAACTTTCATTCATTAAGTTTTTCAATTTGAGATCTGTAACAGTAGTCAAAATGGCCATCTTTAGGACTGTAGTGTATTTGGAGCCAATCGGAGGGCGTCGGGATGCATGAATGCAAGTGCAACCCTTTGGGTATTAGTATAACTTAATGATAACATGTTGGACATGTATTAGGATGTTGTATCAAGTTGTGAATGTACTTGTGGTGCAATGGCATGATCATTTAGGTAGTTGTAATAAAGCTAAAAAGTAATGTTTATGAAAGATGTGATGTTGTTTAAACTTAAACTTCGTTAGTAGCTATACTAAGAGTAATAAAGGAATTCATAAAGGTAATGTTAGTGTAACTAATGTGTATTGTCAATGCATATGGTATGTGTAGGACTTGGGGTGAACGTGAATAGTAATTGTTTAACCTACACGCGAGGCAAGTTCCCTAACCCTTTCTACTTTATTATTCAGCAAGGTTACTTTTCACGGTTATGTTATACTTATGCAAGTTCTCTAACTCAAAACTTCATTGTGCAAGTTTGAATTCGTTAAACACATTATCGCTTTAATTCCAGTTCAATTGTACAAATTGCTAACTTTACACTTTCGTAGAGTTAGATTGTTTATTGTTGATTAAGCTCGTGTATCTATTGGTTTATGAGGATGCATGTTATGATTATTCCATGATTATGCTATTAAATTATTCCTAAAGCATGATGTTAGTTTATAAATATCAATTCAACTATGATTATTCCATAGTATATTGTTATGTTGTTTGTAATCAACTAACCCTTAGTTGATTACCGTTGAATTCTAAATTACCCCGTGATGTATCCAAACCAAACTCACTTTGGTACGGACTTGTATTCTAAATACTGAGAAGAACAACTCTTTTATAAGAGGTTACGCTTAGCGTTGAAATGATTGTGCACAATACATTGTACAAAGGGTTGATCCCCCTAAGTACGTGAAGTCCTTATAGTCTTATGACTGTTAAAGTTTAAGTTGAAAAATTACTTATAACTGTGGACATGATTCGTGGTCATTAGACCCTCAGTAATTGATTAAAGTTTTTAGAAAGTAATAGAATCTATTGTTCAGTTCTATTAAACCTAATGTTGGTACATGATGTAAAGTTAACTGATTTATTTATTGTTATTTCAAGTGGGCTTTGTTTGCTCACTCTTGCCTGTAAAATTTCTTACAGCTAAGGTTGAAACTGGTGATGTACCTAGCACCAGTAAAGGGAAAGGAAAGATGAAACAATGCTGAAGACCTGTAATAGATTGAATAGTTTATTTTCAGACTTGTTTAAAGATTGTAATGAATGTTATTTTAATTATTCCGCATGAATGAATGAATGTTTGTAAAGGTTAGATAACCTGGGAGATTTCTTTTATTTAAGTTTAATCCTGTATGGGCAGGTTTTCTTTTATTTATTCAATTTTATCAATTGGGTAGTTAGTCATGAATGTTTTGATTACGTGAACACCAAATCTTGAGGAAATGAAGTACCAGGATTTGGGAGTGTCACAGGTTGGTATCAGAGCTTTAAGTTATGAACCTTAGGTGGGGGAAAAAGCCTTAGGAAGTAACCTTTTGAAAAGATAGTGGAGTTAACTCTTATCGAGTTTTAAGAAAGAAGTAATAAAACACTTATGTGCTTATGTGCTTATAACTTATGTGCTCGCGAGTGTCGAGTAGAATGACTAATAACTAAAACTTTAAAATTTTGTTGTCAGGATGACTAATGTCGGAGAATCTAGTCAGACTAGGGAGGAGGGACCTCAAATGCCTATAGAGGAGGAACCTCGCGACATTCAGATAGTTTGGGAACAACTACTGCCACGGGAGTCAGCCCCGTTGGTCACAGTGGTTGAAGATGAGGATGATGATGTGGAGACGGATGAGGAGGATCCCGTGGAGTTACCACAGGAGGATGAGGATGACGAGGATGAGGTGGAAAGGATTCCGCTCAACTCGATTGCTGGACGTGTATACGATGAGGTGCATGACCGTAACGTGGAACTTCAGGATATAGTTGAGGAATTACAGGAGATAGTAGCTGAACAACAGGCTGCAATGGCACAAAAAGACGGCGTGATCCAGGATCGTGATGAACGACTGACAAACGCCGAGGAGAAACTAACAAAGACTGAAGGAGAGAAGGAACAATTGATCGAGATGGTTGCTGAACTGAAGAGTAGGCTGAGAGAAGAAGCGGCTAAGAGGGCAAGAGCTGAAGATGCATACGAAGAAGCTTATCAACGAACTGGAAGAGCAGTAAGGAGTTCACAGGCAAAAAGGATGAAGATGGAAGAAATGGACAAAGTATTCGGCACCGCAATTAATCGAGCTCAAGATCGAGTTATGGGATATCCGATTCAGTTCGAGACGCTGCCATCATTTGTGTTAGATCGAAGAACGATGTTTCGAGTCATGGAGGAAGAACGTGATAGGGCTAAGAAGTATCTTAATAGATCATCGTAGAAAGTGTGCCTGTAATGCACATAATATGTATTAAATAATGTGTAAATCCCTAGTGTTGAGTAACCATGGGATATGATAATAATGGCGTTGTCCTGAAACTTTTGTAGTTCAGGAAAGTAATGTAGATAGCAGAGATGCTATTGTGTTATGTTTTCAAAAAAGTTTATGAATAAATAAAAGTTATTATTTTACTCAAAGTGTTATGTGCTATGTGGTTATTTCTTTTGTAGAGGCAAGTTAATTAGAAATACTTAAAGAAGTTGAGTAATGGTCTAATAGATGTTTTCTTTAACAGAAAATGCCTCCCAGACGTCAACCAACACGACAGAGAACCACCGAAGAAGCTAACGACAATGTTGATGCGAATCCCGTTCAACAACTAGTGGCACTATTGACAGGAGCGTTGCAGAATCAACTTCAAAACCAAGGCTCAACGTTTAAGGATTTCAAGGCGGTTGGACCATCTGAATTCCGTGGGTCCATGAATCCAGTCGAAGCACAAACCTGGATTATGGAAATAGAGAAGGTGTTCGATGTCGCTAGGGTAGGGGATGAGCAAAAGACTGCTTTCGCAACTTTCATGTTGAAAGCAGAAGCTAGTTATTGGTGGCAGGCCAATAAAACTCGTGAAGGGCCAGGAGTGATGACCTGGGATAGGTTCAAGGAACTGTTCTTCGAGACCTATTTCCCGGAGAGTTCAAAGAGTCAGCTGGAAGTACAGTTTCTGGAGCTGAAGCAAGGGACGATGACGGTATCCGAGTATGCCGCAAAATTCAACGAGTTGGCGAGGTTTGCGCCATATCAGGTTAGCACAGATGAATGCAAAGCGAAGAGGTTTGAATAGGGACTGAAGCCCTGGCTGTACAGTAGGGTTTCCCTGTTCCAGTTGAAGACATTTGCAGCAGTAATGGAGAAAGCAATACTCGCTGAAGGTGGAGGAGAGGCGGTGACCAAATTCAACCAGGAACAAAAGAAGAAGAAGAATGAGAATGAAATGAAGAATGGAGGTGGCAGCAGTGGAAATAACAACAACAACAGCAACAACAACAGCTTGAAGAGGAAGTGGAATGGGAACGGGGGAGCTGGAAACCAGCAGGGTAACCAGCAAAACAAAAAGTTTGAAGCATGTGCGACATGCGGGAAATTTCACAAGGGTGCGTGCTTGATGGGGAAACGAGTTTGCTACAATTGTGGCCAGGAGGGTCACATCGCCCCAAATTGCACTCAACCAAAGAAGAAGGCGTGCTTCACGTGCGGATCCAAGGATCATTTTGCTCGTGAATGCCCTAAGAAGAAGGAGGGAGGGACAACCAGAAGCAATGGAGGTAACAATGGAAGTACATGGGCCATTACAGGGCCTGCAGCATCAAACAAACCCACAGCCAGAACCTTCAACATGACTGTGCAAGATGCTGTGCAATCAAAAGATGTGGTGTCAGGTATTATCTCAATCAATGATATTAATGCATATGTATTATTTGATTCGGGTGCTACTTGCTCGTTTATATCTGATGAATTTGCCAAGAGGTTAGAATTGCCTAGAGAAGAACTAAATTTTCCTTTGAACATAGAAATTGCGAATAAGGAAATAATCCCTGTTAGGTTCGTTTACAAGAACTGTAGGGTAAACATTAAGGGGAATATCTTGTTAGTAGATTTGATTCCGATTAGACTCGGGGAATTTAATGTAATTTTGGGAATGGATTGGTTGTTCAATTATGGAGCAGTAATTGACTGCCAAAAGAAGTGTGTAAACCTTATGACTCCGTCAAAGGTAGTATTTTATGGTAGCAAGTCGCCAAGACAAATGAAATGTCTGACGACTATGCAGGCCAAGAAGTTGTTGAGTCAAGGTTGTGTGGGCTATTTAGCTTACATAGTCGATACTCAGAAGAAAGGTGTGAAATTAGAAGAAATACCGGTAGTGAGAGAATTTGAAGACATGTTTCTAGAAGATTTGCCAGGACTTCCGCCAGACAGAGAAATTGAATTCGTGATCGACTTAGTGCCGGGAACAGCACCGATATCAAAGGCTCCATACAGAATGGCTCCGGTAGAATTGAAGGAACTGATGGTACAGTTGCAAGAACTGCTAGACAAGAAGTATATTCAACCAAGTGCATCGCCGTAGGGAGCGCCAATTTTATTCGTGAAGAAGAAGGACGGGTCAATGCGTCTTTGCATTGATTACAGGGAGTTAAACAAAGTCACTATTAAAAACAAATACCCGTTGCCAAGAATAGATGACTTGTTTGACCAGTTGAAGGGTGCTAAATACTTTTCGAAAATTGATTTGAGAAGTGGGTATCACCAGTTGAAAGTGAGGAAGGAGGATATACCACGAACGACATTCAGAACTCGGTATGGACATTACGAGTTTCTGGTGATGTCTTTTGGTTTAACCAATGCACCTGCTGCGTTCATGGATTTGATGAACAGGGTATTTAAACCATTTTTAGACAAGTTCGTAGTGGTGTTTATCGACGACATTCTGGTGTATTCCAACACTCAAGAAGAACACGTGGAACACTTACGTTTGACATTGGAGATACTAAGAAAGGAAAAACTGTACGCGAAATTCTCTAAATACGAATTTTGGCTCGATCGTGTACAATTTTTGGGTCATGTTATTGACAAGGAAGGGATTTCAGTAGATCCATCGAAAGTGGAAGCTGTAATCAATTGGGAACAACCAAGAACACCTTCAGAGGTGAGGAGTTTCTTGGGGCTGGCCGGTTATTATAGAAGATTTATACAAGATTTTTCTAAGATAGCCACTCCGTTAACAAATTTGACACGAAAAGCTGTGAAATTCGTATGGACGGAGAAATGTGAAGAGAGCTTCCAAGATTTGAAGAAGAAGATAAGTATGGCACCTGTGTTAACCCTGCCAGATAATACAGGAAATTTTGTGGTATATAGTGATGCCTCACACAAAGGGTTAGGTTGTGTTCTTATGCAGAATGGCAAAGTTATTGCGTATGCATCAAGACAATTGAAAGATTATGAGAAAGGGTATCCGACTCATGATTTGGAATTGGCTGCAGTTGTGTTTGCTCTGAAGATATGGAGACACTATCTTTATGGAGAGAAATGTGAGATCTACACAGACCACAAAAGTCTGAAGTATATTTTCACTCAGAAAGATTTGAACCTGCGTCAGAGAAGGTGGATGGAACTGATAAAAGATTACGATTGTGAGATCTTTTATCATCCGGGCAAAGCGAATGTGGTAGCTGATGCTTTAAGCAGGAAAGGTAGGGAGAAGTTGATGCTGATTACAACTCAGGAGGAGCTCATTTCAGCAATGACAAAACTGGAGTTGGAGATCAAATTTCCAAAGGAATCTGACGAACAATTATTTCAGATAGAAGCTGGTCCAACTTTAATGGACAAAGTGAAGAGTGCCCAACTACAAGACGAAGAGTGTGCGAAAATCAAAGAGAATTTGATTGAAGGCGGTGATGTAAAATACAAGATCGACACCGAAGGGTTACTACGGTTTGAAGGAAGGATCTGGGTTCCAGCAGCACCAGAACTGAAAGAAGAAATTTTGATCGAAGCTCATAGCTCAAAATATTCAATTCATCCAGGGAGCACGAAAATGTATCAAGATTTGCGCCGACATTTTTGGTGGCCAAATATGAAAAGGGACGTCGCAGAATGCGTAGCGAAGTGCTTAACATGTCAGAGAGTAAAAGCCGAACATCAAAGACCCAGCGGATTGCTTCAACCGTTGGAAATACCAGAATGGAAATGGGAGCATATCACGATGGATTTTGTGGTGGGTCTTCCAACTACTCAGAAAGGATACGATGCGATTTGGGTAATAGTAGACAGACTGACAAAATCAGCACACTTTTTGCCAATAAAGATTAGATTCAATCTTGATCAGCTGGCAAAACAATATATTAAAGAGATCGTTGCAAGACATGGAGTTCCAGTGTCAATTATGTCAGACAGAGATCCGAGGTTCACATCAAACTTCTAGAAGAGACTACAAGAATGTATGGGAACACAGTTGCGAATGAGTACGACATATCATCCACAAACAGATGGCCAAAGCGAACGAACGATCCAGACATTAGAAGATATGTTGAGAGCATGCGTCATGGATTTCAAAGGAAGCTGGGAAGAGCAATTACCGTTGGTGGAATTTGCCTACAATAATAGTTATCACGCAAGCATCGGCATGCCGCCTTACGAAGCGTTATACGGCAGAAAGTGCAGAACTCCACTGTACTGGGATGAAGTTGGTGAACGTCAATTGTTAGGACCAGAATTAGTGCAACAAACTGCTGAGGTTATCAAACTCATCAGGATAAGATTGGTAGCAGCTCAAGACCGACAGAAGAAGTATGCTGACCAACACAGGCAAGATCGTGCATTTGACGTAGGAAGCTATGTATTCCTAAAAGTTTCTCCTTGGAATGGGAAAATTCGTTTCGAAAAAAAGGGAAAACTAAGCCCGAGGTTTATTGGACCCTTTGAAGTACTGCGAAAAGTTGGAGAGGTAGCTTATGAGGTAGCTCTACCTCCAGAGTTGGAAAATATTCATAATATTTTTCACATTTCGGTGTTACGACCATATAAACCCGATTACAAGCACGTAATCGAGTACGAACCGTTGCAGTTCGAGAAAGATTTAACTTAGGAAGAGGTTCCTATCCAGATAGTCGACAGGAAAGAACAAGTGCTCAGGAATAAAGTGATACCTTCTGTGAAGGTGATATGGAGAAACCACAACGCTGAAGAAGCAACGTGGGAACTCGAAGAGAAAATATTGAAAGAATATCCTGAGTTATTTGTTTAATCTGTGTCTTCGATTCTGAGGACAGAATCTTTGTAAGTAGGGAAGAATGTAGCGAATGTGTTGTTTGAGTTGTGATTCTGAGGACAGAATCCTTTTAAGAGGGGAGTGATGTAACATTCCATATTTTTTTTAAATGTAAGTTATAAATATTTATTGATTTATATAAATATTTATTGGATATGTTTATTATTGAATAAGTAATTGTTCAATTTGATTGAGTTTATTTAGTTAATTATTTATTTTCTAAATAATTAATGTGATTTAGTTAATTATTTATTTGTTAAATAATTAATGTGTTATGTGGATTGAGTTATGTGATTAAGTGAATTATTTAATAAATTGTTATTAAATAAAGTATGACAAATAGCTATGTTATAAAGAGTTATTAAAATAAATTAAAGTAATTTTAATTTAATTTTGCCAAACAAGGTTTAAGTATATTAATTCTTTAATTTTTAAATGGTTTGCCAAACAAAGCCTTATGGCTTTTGAATTTAAATTATTAGTTAAATAAATAAATAAATAATATATATATATATATATATATATATATATATATTTGGTAACTGATATATTATTAGGGTAATAAGAGTGGCGTCGGTTTTATGCGTTTTAAAAACATACGTTGGCTTTTATTTTAAAATTACGTATATTGTTTTGGCTTAAGCCTAATGAAAATAGAAGTTGTCTGAGAAAGATTTCAGAGATAGTGTGAAAGAGAGCCCAGAGAGAGGAAAGTTCTAAGATTATCTAGCTTTTGATAGTGAATAACAAAGTTTTCTTAACAACAAAAAGGTATGTTTTATAAACCTTATTGTATATGTTTTATATTACAGCTATGTGAATTTGTATGTCTCTGTGTTCTTCTTTTTCATTGTGTATAAAGTTTTACAAAATTATCTGTAAAACATGTACTAGAATTGGTTATGATGTTACATGTTTTTATTGTTATAATTGTTATAGTTAGCATATATATGTGTGTTATATGCTAAATTACGTATTCAAGAAATGGATTTTTCACAGTGAAAAACATGTATGAATCGTATATTTGCGAAATAACAAAATTGGTATGTGATTATGCAAATTGTGAGCTAATACTGAGAAATTGAACTACACATGTGAATTGATTTATATGTTGGCATACTTGTATTTCAAAGGAATCAAATTTGGTTGATAACAGTAGAATTTCAGTTCACTGTATTTTTTATCTGTCAACCATGGAGTTTTGATCTAATAACAGTGTTTCAAAGAATTAGCCTATGATATTGTTAATTAGTGGTTAGTAATTGGTATATTGATGATCGTTAACTTTTATGTGTAATTTTCATGAAGTTATACATATGTTAGATGCCATTGGTCGTTAAAAATAATTTAGACAGTAGCTTTGCTCTGTCTTTCGGGTTGGTTCTATGAGTTTCGGCGCCCCAGCGTCAAAATTCACGCCCCAGCGCCAAATCTCGCGCCCTGGCGCCAAGGTTCGCGTCCCAGCGTCAAAAATGGGCCCGTAGCTCGCGCCCAGCGCTGAAGCTCGCGGCCCAGCGCCGATGCTCGCGCCCCAGCGCCACTGTTCAGCGCCCCGGCGCCGGAAAAGTGGCCTAGTTGGGCAGTTTTGACCTCCTGTAGTAAAACGGCCATAACTTGTTCATACGAACTCTGATTTAGGTAATTCAAGATGATTCGGAAAGAGGACGAGTAGACCTACAACTTTCATTCATTAAGTGTTTTAATTTGAGGTCTGTAACAGTAGTCAAAATGGCCATCTTTAGGACTGTAGTGTATTTGGAGCCAATCGGAGGGCGTCGGGATGCACGAATGCAAGTGCAACCCTTTGGGTATTAGTAGAACTTAATGATAACATGTTGGACATGTATTAGGATGTTGTATCAAGTTGTGAATGTACATGTGGTGCAATGGCATGATCATTTAGGTAGTTGTAATAAAGCTAAAAAGTAATGTTCATGAAAGATGTGCTGTTGTTTAAACTTAAACTTAGTTAGTAGCTATACTAAGAGTAATAAAGGAATTCATAAAGGTAATGTTAGTGTAACTAATGTGTATTGTCAATGCATATGGTATGTGTAGGACTTGGGGTGAACGTGAATAGTAATTGTTTAACCTACACGCGAGGCAAGTTCCCTAACCCTTTCTACTTTATTATTCAGCAAGGTTACTTTTCACGGTTATGTTATACTTATGCAAGTTCTCTAACTCAAAACTTCATTGTGCAAGTTTGAATTCGTTAAACACATTATCGCTTTAATTCCAGTTCAATTGTACAAATTGCTAACTTTACACTTTCGTAGAGTTAGATTGTTTATTGTTGATTAAGCTCGTGTATCTATTGGTTTATGAGGATGCATGTTATGATTATTCCATGATTATGCTATTAAATTATTCCTAAAGCATGATGTTAGTTTATAAATATCAATTCAACTATGATTATTCCATAGTATACAGTTATGTTGTTTGTAATCAACTAACCCTTAGTTGATTACCGTTGAATTCTAAATTACCCCGTGATGTATCCAAACCAAACTCACTTTGGTACGGACTTGTATTCTAAATACTGAGAAGAACAACTCTTTTATAAGAGGTTACGCTTAGCGTTGAAATGATTGTGCACAATACATTGTACAAAGGGTTGATCCCCCTAAGTACGTGAAGTCCTTATAGTCTTATGACTGTTAAAGTTTAAGTTGAAAAATTACTTATAACTGTGGACATGATTCGTGGTCATTAGACCCTCAGTAATTGATTAAAGTTTTTAGAAAGTAATAGAATCTATTGTTCAGTTCTATTAAACCTAATGTTGGTACATGATGTAAAGTTAACTGATTTATTTATTGTTATTTCAAGTGGGCTTTGTTTGCTCACTCTTGCCTGTAAAATTTCTTACAGCTAAGGTTGAAACTGGTGATGTACCTAGCACCAGTAAAGGGAAAGGAAAGATGAAACAATGCTGAAGACCTGTAATAGATTGAATAGTTTATTTTCAGACTTGTTTAAAGATTGTAATGAATGTTATTTTAATTATTCCGCATGAATGAATGAATGTTTGTAAAGGTTAGATAACCTGGGAGATTTCTTTTATTTAAGTTTAATCCTGTATGGGCAGGTTTTCTTCTATTTATTCAATTTTATCAATTGGGTAGTTAGTAATGAATGTTTTGATTACGTGAACACCAAATCTTGAGGAAATGAAGTACCAGGATTTGGGAGTGTCACAGAGGGGGCTTTTCAATAAGTATTTCTCCTTACTAGCGCGCAATTAGATGACCAAACCTCTCCTTAGACAGAACTTTCTAGACATTGCCACTAATGCTATCTAATAATATTATTTAAATAATATAAATTATTGATCTGATAATAGAAAATACTGTGCAGCAACAATTATTGAAACAATAATAATATAAAATATCAACACAGCAATTATTGAATCAATAAAATAAAATATTGAACGGTAACTACTGTAACAATTATTGAGTAGTGCCTTCTTACGTAAGAATTAATAATTGAAAAAAATACTGTGCAATACCGTGTGCTACTGTACAACTATGCGTATTACTGTATTTTAACCACCAGGTATTCCAACAGTGTTAACGGTAACAACTACGCCGTTATTTATAAAAACTCAAATTTGTCATTTTCTTCATCCAATCGCTTTCCGTTATGGGGCCCACAAATAGCTGCGCCGTCGTACGAATATTCCTCGACAGAAAGAATATTCCACGACCAAACGAATATTCCCCGACAAAATGAATATTTTATAACCACTTGCTTATTTTATAACCACAACAGTTTAAGGTATGTTATAATTGTGGAAAGGAAGGACATATCGCTCGAGATTGCACTATAGCAAAACCAATTCCAACGGGGATGGTGACTCAAAAGGCTGTCCCAGAAAAGTTAAAGTCAACGGTTCCTAGAAGAGCGTTTGTCGTGACTGGTCAAAATGCGAGAAACCCAAACGACGGGTAAGCTAATCATAAATTCTTGTGAAGTTTATACCTTACTAGATACCAGTGCTACCCATTCATTTATCTCTCCTGCTTGTGCTCAACGTTTAAACTTGACACCTGAGAAATTGGACTTTGACTTATCTGTTGAAACTCCGCTAAGAGAAACTTTCATCACATCCACTGTTTATAAATCTTGTTTGATCCAAGTTGGCACCATCACCTTACCTGTTGACCTTATCTCTTTAAGATACTTGCATTTGACGTGATTTTAGGGATTGATTGGTTAACTACTTATCATGCCAAAATTGATTGTTTTTGTAAGGTTGTTAGTTTTCATATTCCTAACCACTCTGTTGTGCGAATTCAAGCAACTAAGCCATTAAAATCAATCACTGTTATATCAAGTCATAAAGCTATTTGTTTATTAAAAAACGGATGTCAAGCTTTCTTAGCCCATGTTATGGATTTGAATAAAGACACGTCATATTTGAATAATATTCATGTTGTTATTGACTTTCCTGACGTATTTCCTGAAGAACTTTCTTGTCTACCCCCAGAACGTGAAGTTGAATTCTTTATTGATCTTGAACCTGGTACAAAGCCCATTTCTAAAACCCCACATCGAATGGCTCCTATTGAACTTTAGGAGTTAAAGGTTCAACTACAAGAGTTGTTGGATATCGATTTCATTCGTCCTAGTACATCTCCTTGTGGTGCTCCTATTTTATTTGTAAAGAAGAAAGACGGGAGTATGCGACTTTGTATTGACTACCGGGAATTGAACCATGTCACCATCAAGAATAGGTATCCGCTACCTCGTATTGATGACCTGTTTGACCAGTTGCAAGGAGCACAATTCTTTTCAAAGATCGAACTTCGTTCTGGATATCATCAGCTGAAAATTAGAACTGAGGATATTCCAAAGACTGCCTGTAGAACTCAGTATGTGCATTATGAATTCTTAGTCATGTCTTTTGGATTGACTAATGCACCTGCGACTTTTATGGATATGCTGAACCGAGTATTCAAAGAATATTTGGATCAGTTCGTTGTTATCTTTATTGATGACATCCTCATATATTCTAAAAGTCGTGAAGATCATGAGCACCATTTGAAGCTGGTACTCCAAAGGCTTCGTGAAAATAAGTTATATGTCAAGTTGAAGAAATACGAGTTCTGGCTTGAGAAAGTAGCATTCCTTGGGCACGTGGTGTCAAAATATGGAGTATCTGTTTACCCGACGAAGATTGATGCAATACAAAGTTGGGAACAACCGAAGTCGGTGACCGAAGTACGTAGCTTTCTGGGCTTAGCTAGTTATTATCGGAGATTCGTGGAAGGATTTTCTTGAATCGCTACTCCATTAACTCAGCTGACTTGGAAAGATATCAAATTCGTATGGAGCGAGGAATACGAGAAGAGTTTCCAAGAGCTTAAGAGGAGACTCATTTCGGCACCTGTTTTGACCATACCATCTGGTTCGGATGGATTTGTTATCTACAGCGATGCTTCAGGCAAAGGGATAGGATGTGTTCTCATGTAACGTGGGAAAGTCATAGCTTGTGCTTCACGATAACTTAAAAAATATGAGAGGAATTATCCTACTCATGATCTAGAGTTGGCAACAGTCGTTTTCGCGCTAAAGATCTGGAGGCACTATCTATATGGGGAGAAAGTAGAGATATATTCAGACCATAAAAGTCTCAAATATTTCTTCACCTAAAAAGAACTCAACATGCGGCAACTATGTTGGCTCGAGCTGTTGAAAGACTACGACCATACCATTCAATACCATCTTGAAAAAATGAACGTGGTAGCCGACGCATTGAGCAGAAGATCATACGCTAGAACGAGTGCGATATTGTCAACACAAAAGCCCATTTGGTGTGATTTACAAAAGATGAAGATAGAATTCAAGACTCCGGGGACCCATGCAATGATGTCAAGTATACGTATAGAACCAACTTTAATCAAAAAAGTTAAAGTTGCTCAAGCCACAGACCCGAAGCTGATGCGTATGAAGAAGAAAGTGCAAGAAGGTGCTATTCCAGAAGTAAGAATCGATGAAGAAGGAATACTTCAAGTTCACTCCAGACTTTGTGTTCCTAATGATTCTGATTTGAAGTACAAGATCATGATGGAGGCACACAATACACCATTTGCAATCCATCCTGGAAGTACCAAAATGTATCGTGATCTTCGACATACATTTTGGTGGAACAATATGAAGAGAAAGTTTACAAAGTTTATCTCGAGATGTTTAACTTGTCAACGTGTAAAGGCGGAGCATCAAGTGTCTAAGGGTCCATTGCAACCACTTGAGATTCTGAAATGGAAGTGGGAACACATTACCATAGATTTTGTTACGGGTCTTCCCACGATTTCTCAAGGCATAAAAGGCTATTTGAGTTATTGTTGATAGATTAACCAAGTCTGCTCATTTCTTGCCGATACGGGAGACTTATTCCCTTGAACGTCTTGCTTGTATGTACATGGATGAGATTTTGAGATTGCATGTCATGCCAGTATCCATAGTTTCGGATCGTGATCCAAGATTCACTTCAAGGTTTTGGATTAGCTTGCAAAAAGTTATGGGTACGGATTTACGATTCAGTTCGGCATACCATCCTTAAACGGACGGACAATCAGAGAGGACTATTTAAACTCTTGAAGATCTATTAAGACTCTGTGTCCTAGACTTCAAAGGGAGTTGGGATAAGTATTTACCATTGGTGGAATTCTCCTATAACAACAGTTATCAGGCAGTATAGGGGTGGTCCCATTTGAAGCATTGTATGGACGAAAGTGTCGCTCTCTAATATGTTGGGATGAGGTGGGTGAAGCAACATTATTGGGACCCGAGTTGGTACGTATGACTACAGAAAAGATCCAAATGATTCGACAACGTATACAAACGGGACATGATCAACAAAAGAGTTATGCGGATCTTCATCGAAAGGACGTGGAATTTGGTATTGGGGATCATGTATTGTTGCGATTTTCTCCATGGAAGGGAGTTACAAGATTTGGGAAGAGAGGAAAGCTCAATCCACGATTTATTGGTCCATTTCAAATTTTTGACCGAGTAGGAAATGTGACCTATAGACTCGCGTTACCTCCAAGTATGTCTCGTGTTCATAATATTTTTTATATATATGTGCTTCGTAAATATGTGAAAGATCCGAACCACATCATTTAGTTAGAACCGGACGAGATAGCCGAAGACTTAACGTACGAGGAGGTACCTGTCAAGATCTTAGATAGGAAAGAGCATGTCCTATGCACAAAGGTCATACCACAAGTTAAAGTTTTGTGGAGGAACCATGCTATTGAGGAAATGACCTGGGAGTTGGAAACGGAAATGAAAGCAAGGTATCCTCACCTTTTCGAAATACCAGGTACGTACGTCAATTTCAAGGACGAAATTTCATAAGGAGGGGAGGTTGTAAGACCCCAACGTATTATTAATGAAATTAAATTTCCTCTATTTATTATTTTGAAATAGTAAGGGTTGATTTGATTAATGTATTTAGTTATGGGTAAAACGCGTAAATATTTTAAATAAGCAAGTGATTATAAAGTATTCATTTTTATCAGAGAATATTCGTTTGGTCGTAGAATATTCTTACTGTTGGGAAATATTCGTACGACGGTGCAGCCTTGTGTGGGCCCCATAACGGAAAGCGATTGGATGAAAAAAACGACAAGTATAAGTTGTTTATAAATAACGGCGTAGTTGTTACCGTTAATACTGTTGGAATACCTTGTGGTTAAAACACAGTAATATGCGTTGTTACATAGTAGCACACGGTATTGCACCAATTATTGATTCTTACGTAAGAAGGCACTACTCAATAATTGTTACAGTAATTACTGTTCAGTATTTTATTTTATTGATTCAATAATTGCTGCGTTGATATTTTATATTAGTGTTGTTTCAATAATTGTCACTACACAGTATTTTCTATTATCGGAGCAATAATTCATATTATCTGAATAATATTATTAGATAACATTATTAGTAATGTCTAGAAAGTTCTGTCTAATGAGAGGTTTGGTCACCTAATTGTGCGCCAGTAAGGAGAAATCCTTATTGGAAAGCCCCCTCTTTCCTGGGAACTGTCTGGTTGTCAGTATTGTCATTCTATAATATTATTTGTGAATAATTAATTATTGATTTATATGATGAGAAAAATATTCATTTTATGTGGATATAGATGGAGAAAATTTTTAAAGTGACAATTGTTGAAAATCGATATTTTATCTTTTCTGATAAAATAATATTTTATTATATTATTATAATATAATAATAATGATATTTTTACAATGAATGTGGGATATATGAGTATATGAGGAGAAAGAGTATTTTTGTTGCAATAAATGTTAAAAACATGTTAAACATGTCGGTGGACCCCATTTCTTGACTGAAATTTGATTATAGCCTGTAAAATCGCCCGTTTGTGGATTTCGGTCAATTTTTGTTTAGAATTTGGAAAAATTTTCTTCTGCAAAGTTATAGATACTGGAATTTCCTATGGAAAAGATATATGGTTCAAATTTTTCTAACAAAAGGGCTATTTATTATGAATTATTGAAGCTCTGAAGTTCCGAAATAATTGATTTTTGGAAGTTTTAATTATTTTTAATATGAAAAACATTTTTGGTCATTATTGTGGGTCTTGCATGTGATGTAAATGGCTGAATTCAGATCTAAGAAAGTGGGCGTAAGAAATTTGATTATATATATTAATATTATATTAAATTTTCTGCTTTGGTGTTCTAAGCATTTTTCTATAAATAGGGTGCTTAGGTTAGAATTGAAAATCACAACAGAAACTAAAGTTTTTTCTCTCTTTCTCTCTCGATATATTGAGCGTATTCTTGTGAGTATTTTGATACTTTGAGTGTTTTAATACGGTGCAAGTTCCCTTTAGCACTATATTCAGTATTCCAGCCAGAAGTACTATTCTTTCGAGGTAAGGGATATTATTTTTTTAAAAATGATATTATTTCTTTCAATATCATTATGCCAGACTATTGGTAAGATTTTTTTTGTGAAATTCTTGTCTTTTAGTGTCAGGATTACTATTCACGTATACGGCACTATTCACGAATACGACACTATTCACAGAAAAATTAAATTTTCATTTTTTTGTCCAAAATATCTATTATGGATACTAGCTTTGATTGTATCCATGTTTTGATCATTCTTGAATTTTACTCGACAATGATTATTTATGAGGTATTTTTGAACATGGATAAACCGAAATACGAATCCTTAATATTTGTTATTTTGTTTCACTGGATTCGTTTCCATTAAAATATTTTTCATCATCCTCAGTTCTAAATGATGATATTACTGAATATCTTTGGCCTGTAGTGCAAAGATGAATGATTTCTGATGAATATCTTTGGCCTGTAGTGTAAAGATGAACAGGTATTTAGATGAACATGACCAACTAATGAATATCTTTGGCCTGTAGTGCAAAGATGAATATTTGATTCCAGATATATATTGATTGATGTTACAGGGATAAAATATCAACGATAAACTTTTAAATTCATATATAGAAGATAGTAGATTTCATTCTCTACTTAACTCTTCTAATGAATTATTATTTTCGCTGTAAATATTGATCTGAAACTTGTTGTCTATTGTATTCTATTAGATTTTTCCCTGTTGAAGACTAACGATAATTTGTTCTATATTATCTTAGTCATAATATTCTTTACTGGGCTAGTTGAGCTCACCCTTCTTCTTTTTGTTCTATTTTTCTTCTCAGGCGGCGAGAAAGTAGCGACTACTAGTCGGGGTATGGAATGATGGTTCTAGAAGTTGTTTTAGTAGTCATCACCATTTTTGTAAAATAATGTATTAATAATTGTAATGAGGACTTATTTGGGTATGAATATTATCTAGATGGCAATATTTGTATTTAAACTCACAGTTTTTATGTTGTATTAATAAAGTTATAGTTGTTTCTGTACCATATATTTTGACGACTCAGAATGGGTGTTGTATACCTATTTTGGGGGCGTCACAGGTGAAGTCTTCGAGATCTCTCCTTTTTGCATATATTGTCCTAATAAGGGATACTGTATGCAGAAAATGGGTCAGGTTGGGAGATGACAATTGAAAGATATGATTCTATTGGAAAGGAAAGAAGGGTTTCAGAACTTACATTTGTGGTCGAAGAGCCAGGCTGGTTTGGTTAAAAGGTTGAAGTCCCGTTCTTTCATTGGCAGTTTCTCAACCAGTTTTACTATTTTAATAACTTGTCTTAGAGGGGTTTCCCTGATAGTGACATTCGGGTGACTGTAGGCAGCCCAATCTGGGATTCGATAGGTGTCAGATCCTTTGATGTAAAACTAGTCCTTGTGTCATCCTCTGTTTCTCGAAGGAGCACCCATCAGAGATCGCTTTTAAATTTTTGGTGTGGTTTTGGTTGTTTGCTTAACGCCCGAAACCCTGGTTCTTTCTGACACTTCCAAATTCGGGTACTTCAATCCCACAGATTTGGTGCTCATTGTCCAACATAATCACATCTAGCTACCTATAAAGGATAATAATAAACTTCATAAACCATCATCCCATTAAAGGGTTACATAAATAAAATCCCAGGTTATATAACATTTAATTATTACATCATTAGCGGAATAAAAACGTAAACATAATTAGTTCTGATTACATAAGCTTCATGAGAAGAAAATAAAGTAAACATCATTTATTTATTTATCTTGCCCTTGCCCTTGCTTGTGGATGGATCGTCAGGCTTCTCTGTCTTAGATGCAACATTTTTATGCAAGGGTGAGCAAAACAATTGCCCACAAGGATAACAACAATAATAATAACATATGAATAATCAATTAATAGATTTCAACTGAATAATATTACCTTTCCTAAAATCAGTAAATGATAATCAAGAACTGAAAGCTCGTTTTAAAACTCGACTTTTGAATCAAGATAAGATCAAAAGTATGTCTGAGGGTCACAAGACCACGAACTATGTCTTAGGTTAGCAAGTATCTCTACCGTAATCTTTAACGGTCTTATAGACTATATAGACAATCCATCTCGTACTCTGAGGATCAGCCTTTCGTACAATATATTGTGCACAAATATTTTAACGCTATTACGTAGTATTCTTCCCTACATTAGGGTTATTCATCTCAACTTTGACATTAGAATCTGCACCAAAGGAAGTTTTGTTTGGATTAGCTTCAAGGTAATTTAGATCTTTAGAACGCTCATCAACTAAGGACTAGTTGAATCATAAAGGATTCAATAACATTCAAGATTTCGATAACAACATAATATTGTAAACGGATACTTTAGTAATGATAGGATAATAATGAATCATAAGTGAATAAACATCATATATCGAAGCCATGCTTTCAGAAAGATTTAGAAAACTTAATCAACACATAGGCATTGAACATTATAAGAAACCTTGCTTGAACAATAAAAAGACAAGGTTAGAAAACTTGGTCAACTCACGTTCTTCAAGTATCCTACACATACCATTTAGGATCATCACAACAATTAGTTATATTACTTAACATTATTGGTTTAATTTCTATTTTACTTAACTTAGTTATCTTAGTTAAGTTTATAATCTTTAGCTTTAGTTGACTATACTAACCACATACCATGAATCTTGAAACATTTACTAGCATATAACATGAGTTTTATCATTTAAACTATATTACTAAACCTCACGAACATCGAGTTTAAGTCTTTTACAAACTACTAAAACATAACTTATAATAATTTTATGTGTGATTACAATGTGTTATTAAGTCTTATAATGTGACACCCCCAAATCCGGGTACTTCAATTCCCACGTGATTTGGTGTTCACTGCACAAAAATCATATGTCTATCTACCCATAATAAATTAAACCATAAAATAGATAGAAATAAATCCTCTCCTTAAAGAGGTACATCATCTGAAAATAAATACACCAATCCTAGGTCATACTAACCTTAAATCTCAAATGCGAAAACATAAACAAATATTAAGTCTTACACAATTTAAACATAAGTCTGAAACATAACATAACAAATAAATAATAAGTCTTCATCATTTGTTAATCTTGCCCTTGTCTTTGCTAGTAGAAGGCTCGTCGGACCTTTCGTTCTTAACTGCAATGTTATTATTACGCAATAGTGAGCACGATTGCCCATAAGTATAATAATGTAACAACAATATAATAATATGCGAGTAAATCAAAGACTTCTGAAATAAGAAACTTGACTTTTGAATCAAGAATAAATAACAAGAATCAAAAGAACTTCCGAGGGTCATAAAACCTTGAACTATGTCCTAGGTTGTCAAGTGTTTATATTTGAAACCTTTCATAGTCATAAAACTATGGACTCTTCTTCTCGTACTTAGGGGGATCAGCCCTTAGTACCATACTGTGCACAATATCTTAATGCTAAAGCATAAGTAATCCCCCATAACAGTGTTGTTCATCTCAGTTTGACATTAGAGTTGGCACCAAAGGAAGTTTGGTTTAGATAAACTCAACAAGGGTTCTGAAATTTAGAATGTTCATCAACTATGGATTAGTCGAATCAATAAGGGTTCACTAGTCTTACAAGGTTCAACAATATCTGATATTCAATTTAAATAATAAACTCAAGAGGTATACAATGGAATAAGTATTGTATAATAGGAATCATGCTTTAAAAGATTGATAACCTTTAATATAACATATTGAAATTGATCAATAAATAACAAGAACTTGCTCGATATAGAATAGATGTCTAGAATTTGCTCAATATAAAGAGGTAAGATTTAGAAACTTGCATAACGATAACAAGTAGGGTTAGGAAACTTGCCTCGTGTGTAGGTTACACGTTAACTATATACGTCCCTCAATTTAATCCTACATACCATTTACATTCACAATACTAGTTAATTATAACGTAACTAGCATCACAAGATCATTCTCTTTTTTCTGAACTTTGATTATGATTATACTAATCAAATCACAACACTTGTTTTCTCATAATATTAGATTTCACGAACGACTAGCTAACTATGCGTTCAACAATTCAAATAAACATGTAAGTACCTCATTGACATGTTAAGGATCTATTTTAACATCACATTATATGTCTAACACATTTTTATGTGCATTAGATTAGGTTAATATTACATCCTCTGAACTAAAACAATTAAAACCCTCATTTCTGGACACACTGCATAGTGGCGCTGCGGCGCCACCATGTAGGTTATCATTGGCGCTACGGCGCGGCTGGCGCTGCATCTTGGGCTAGGCACTGCGGCGCGGACCTTAAGGCATGGAGTTGGCGCTGCGGCGTGGCACTCCAGTTCTGGAATCTACAGTTTGCGAAAAATGCAGAACAAGGCAAAATCTTCCAATTTCTTTATTTACACATTAGATTAAGCATACCCAGTTTCTAGAATTAATATATGATCATTACATAACCTTTATAGTATGATTTTAACAACTTAAAACATACAATTAATTGAATCAAACCATAAAATTTCAATATTCTTGGTGTTTTTGAAAGTATTGAAGATAAAACATGAAAATTGACATTACGGATTCGTTATAACACCGAATATGCTCGTTCAACGTTTGTTTCCTTCGTTTTGACATGTGCTAACATAATCTACTATGGAATTTTAAGTTAAACAACAATTCGTGCATTGATCACTCAATTTTTATTTTACAGAGAACTCAAAATACTTATTAATGGAAAACTCTAATTTTAGCATGATTACATGAAATCAATTACTTTAAACACATGAATATATGATATACACATATTATAAACATAAACTAACATATACATCATATCCTATACTCATCAATTTGCAACTTTCTTCAATCACAAAGGACTTAGAGATAGTTTTTCATAGAAAATAATAACAACGTAATTTACAAATTGGGTTGAAGAGATTACCCTATAGCAATCCCTCTAATAATTTACTTTCTTCTTCAATCTCACAATTTCCCTCAAATTTCTCTCTAACTCTCTCTGAATTTCTCTAAGTTAAGTCCGATAAAATGAAATACGTAAAAGAAACAAGACTGATTAATGCGCACAGTTGTGATCAGTTAATCCTTACGTGGTTTAACTGCTTCCAACTCCTCATAGGGTCTTGTTTGGCTTGAATCATAAGTATCCCTTCTAATTATTTTAATTAATCTCTTATAATATAGTTTAATAATGTCACACCCAATTAAACAATAAATCAAATATCTTATTTAATTTAATTTAAATATAATATAATAATTTCTCATCAATTCACATAGTCACATAATTAAATTTCTCATTTATTAATTATGTCAAAATATTAAATCTCTAATTAATTATTAAATTAATTAGAATAACATTATGCTTATTAAATAATTCATTTAATCCAATAAGCTCAATTAAATACATACTTTGAATAATAAAATTCTCCACATTAATTTTAATCAATGTAACACATATACTTAAATTAATCTATCACAAATTCATCAATTAATTATTTAATCCAATAATTAAATCATCAAAAATTATTTATTTAATTCAATAAATATTTAAATTAGATTATAAAATCTCGTTCGTCACATCTTTTTCTCCTTAAAAGGATTATGTCCCCAGAATCACGACTCAATCAATTTGTCTCGTTACATTCTCCCCCCCTTACAAAGATTATGTCCCCAGAATTGCTTACACATAATTTAAGTAAAATAAATGAGGATAATTTTTTATCATATATTCTTCGATTTCCCACGTAGCTTCTTTAGCGTTGTGGTTCCTCCATATTACCTTAACAGAAGGTATTACTTTATTTTTGAGTACTTGCTCTTTCATGTCAATTATCTGAACAGGAACTTCTTCATAAGATAAATCTTTTTAAAATTGTAGAGGTTTATATTCAATCACGTGCTTGTAATCGGGTTTGTATGGTCATAAAACTGAAACATGGAAGACGTTGTGGATATTCTCGAGTGCCGGAGGTAAGGCTACCATATACGCAACTTCTCCAATCCTTCGTAGTACCTCAAAGGGTCCAATGAACCTTGGGCTTAATTTACCTTTCTTTCCGAACCTGATCTTTCCTTTCCAGGAAGAGACTTTTAAAAACACATAACTACCCGATTCAAACTTAACATTTTTACGGTGTGGATCGGCGTATTTCTTCTGCCTATCTTGAGCTGCTACCAGTCTTATTCGGATCACTTTGACTATCTATGATGTCTGCTGTATCAGTTCTGGACCTAGTAATTTTCATCCCAGTATAGCGGAGTTCTGCACTTTCTACCGTATAACGCTTCATAAGGCGGCATCCTAAATTTCCTTTAAAGTCCATTATACAAGATCTTAACATATCTTCTAATGTCTGAACCGTTCTTTCACTTTGCCCGTCAGTCTGAGGGTGATATGTTGTACTCATTCTCAACTGTGTACCCATGCATTCTTGTAGTCGTTTCCAGAAATTCGACGTAAAATGTGGATCCATGTCGGAAACAATTTACACCGAAACTCTATGTCTCCAAACAATCTATTTTATATATAATTTTGTCAACTGGTCTAAGTTAAATTTGATTCTGATTGGAAGGAAATGTGCGGATTTCGTCAATCGTTCAACGATAACCCATACTGCATCATAGCCTTTCTGAGTTGTCGGAAGGCCAACCACGAAATCCATCGTGATATGTTCCCACTTCTATTCTGGGATTACTAATGGTTGTAACAACCCACTCGGCCTCTGATGTTCTGCTTTCACTTTCTGACATGTCAGACACTTGGCAACACACTCTACAACATCTCGTTTCAAATTTGGCCACCAGAAATGTTGTCGAAGATCTTGGTACATCTTGGTACTACCAGGATGAATCAAATATCATGAGCTATGAGCCTCGCTCAAAATGTCTTCCTTAATCTTTGGCACTGGCGGTACCTAAATTCTGCTCTCAAATCTCAGTATTCCTTCATTGTCCATCTTGAATCTTTGTTCGGTTCCTTCAGATATCTTCTTTTTCACCTTTTTACATTCTTCGTCCTGAAGTTGAGCCTCCTTAACTTTATCCAGCAAAGTTGTACTAGATTGCATCTGGAACAACTTCTCGTCGATCTCCATAGGATACTTTACTTCTAATTCCAGCTTCTCCATCACTGAAATTAGCTCCTGCTGAGCAGTCAACATCATCAAATATCATGAGCTATGAGCCTCGCTCAAAATGTCTTCCTTAATCTCTGGCACTGGCGGTACCTAAATTCTGCTCTCAAATCTCAGTATTCCTTCATTGTCCATCTTGAATCTTTGTTCGGTTCCTTCAGATATCTTCTTTTTCACCTTTTTACATTCTTCGTCCTGAAGTTGAGCCTCCTTAACTTTATCCAGCAAAGTTGTACTAGATTGCATCTGGAACAACTTCTCGTCGATCTCCATAGGATACTTTACTTCTAATTCCAGCTTCTCCATCACTGAAATTAGCTCCTGCTGAGCAGTCAACATCATCAATTTCTCCCGACCCTTTCTACTTAAGGCGTTGGCAACCACATTTGCTTTACCCGGATGGTATAAAATTTCGCATTCATAATCCTTAATTAACTCCAACCACCTTCTCTAGCGCATATTCAAGTCCTTCTGTGTAAAAATATATTTTAGACTTTTGTGGTCTGTATATATTTCACACTTCTTCCCATAGAGATAGTGTCTCCAGATCTTCAAAGCAAAAACCACCGCGACTAACTCCAAGTCGTGGGTCGAATACCCCTTCTCATAGTCCTTCAATTATCGTGACACATACGCAATGACTATGCCGTTTTACATAAGCACGCAACCTAGTCCTTTATGCGATGTATCACTATAAATCTCAAAATTTCATGTGTCATCCGGAAGAGATAACACAGGTGTTGTACTCAACCTCTTCTTAGGTTCTTGAAAGCTTTCTTCACACTTCTCCGTCTAAACGAATTTCACAGCTTTTCTAGTCAAATTCGTTAGTGGAGTTGCAATTTTGGAAAAGTCCTAAATGAATCTTCTGTAATATCCTGCCAATCTAAGAAAACTTCTTACTTTCGATGGTGTTTTCGGTTGATCCCAGTTTATCACGGCTTCGACTTTGGATGGATCTACCGAAATTCCGTTCGTATCAATTACATGTCCAAGAAATTGTACCCGCTCAATCCAAAATTCGCATTTTGAAAACTTGGCGTACAACTTTTCCCTTCTCAATGCCTCTAACGTTACCTTTAAATGCTCTACATGTTCTTCCTTAGTCTTCGAGTACACCAAAATGTCATCGATAAACACCACCACGAATTTATCCAAAAACGGCTTGAACACTCCGTTTATTAGGCCCATAAATGCTGCAGGAGCATTCGTTAGACCAAATGACATCACTAAAAATTCGTAATGAAAATATAGCGTTCTGAACGCTGTCTTCGGTACATCCTCTGGCCTCACCTTCAGCTGATGATAACCACTTCTCAAGTATATCTTGGAAAAGTATCTCGCTCCCTTCAATTGATCAAACAGGTCGTCGATCTTCGGTAATGGATATCTATTCTTAATCGTGACCTTATTCAGTTCTCTATAGTCGATGCAGAGCCGCATCATCCCGTCCTTCTTCTTCACAAATAAAATCGGCGCTCCCCACGGTGATACGCTTGGTTAAATGTACTTCTTGTCCAGTAACTCTTGCAGTTGGACCATCAATTCTTTCATCTCTACCGGTGCCATTCGGTATTGTGCCTTCGATATTGGAGCCAATCCTGGCGCCAAATCGATTACAAACTCAACCTCTCTGTCTGGCGAAAGTCCTGGTAGATCATCCAGAAATACGTCTACGAAATCCCTCACTACTGGTATCTCCTCTACTTTTGGGTTCTCTTTACGACTGTCGACTATGTAAGCTAAATATCCTATGCAGCCTTATCTTAACAACTTCCTGGCCTGCATCATTCAGACAACTCGCTTTCCTAGGCGACTTGTTGCCATAGAATACAACCTTTAACGGAGTCATAAGGTTAATACATTTTCTCTGGCAATCAATTACAGTCCCGTGATTAAATAACCAATTCATTCCCGAAATAACATCAAATTCCCCAAGTCTGATAGGGATAAGATCTACGTTCATAATATTACCCTTGATATCCACCCTACAGTTCTTATGTACGTACTTAATAGGGATTACTTCTCTATTCGTAATTTCTATATTAATGTGGTATTCTAACTCATCCTTAGGCAATTCTAAGTTCTTAACAAAGTCATCGGATATAAATGAACAAGTAGCACCCGAATCAAATAATACATAAGCATTAACTTTATTGATCGGAATGATACCTAACACCACATCACGAGACTACACAACATCCTGCACTATCATGTTGAATGTCTTGGC
This sequence comes from Panax notoginseng, assembly GCA_016801055.1. Classification (NCBI taxonomy): domain Eukaryota; kingdom Viridiplantae; phylum Streptophyta; class Magnoliopsida; order Apiales; family Araliaceae; genus Panax; species Panax notoginseng. The sequence goes on from CM029014.1 coordinate 78,742,953, forward strand.
GGTTGGTCTGTTGGTTGCAATTAGTCTCGTGATAGTCAGAGCACTTCCACCACTATTTCCCCTACTTCCTCCTGATCCTGCCCTTCCAGATCACTTCTTAGGACAGTCCCTTGCCAGATTGTCCTTTGAGCCGCAAGTGAAGCAGGCGCCCTTCTTTGGGTTAAGACAGTTAGGTGCTATATGGCCTTCCTGACCACAATTGTAGCACACCCGTTTTTCGTTCATACAAACCCCCAGGTGAGCTTTCCCGCAGGTCGGGCATGCTTCGATTCTCTTCTTCTGACCTCCTTACTGATTTCTAGTTGATGAGTTGTCAGTCCACCTCCTCTTCAGATTGTTACTTCCTCCCGTGTTACTGCCACTGGCCTTATTAATTTCCTCATTTTCACTTTTCTTCGTCTTCTTCTTCTGATCCTGATTATACTTAGTCAACGCATCGTTCCCACCTTCAGCGAGGATGGCCTTCTCCAATACTCCAGCAGAAATTTTTAGCTGAAACATTGACACTTTACTATATAATCAGGGCTTCAGTCCCTATTCAAACCTTCTTATTTTTCTCTCATCCATATGCACTTGATATGTGGCGAACCTAGCCAACTCATTGAATCTTGCCGCATAGTCTGGCACGGACATATTTCCTTGCTTTAATTCCAAAAATTGTACCTCCATTTAGTTCTACGAGCTTGTCAGAAAGTACATCTCGAAGAACATCTCCTTAAACCTCTCCCAACTGATCACACCTTCTCCTCTGTGGACCTTATATGCTTGCCACCAATAGCTAGCTTCTGATTTTAGCATGAATGTTGCATAGGCAGTTTTTTGGTCCTCTCCGACTCTAGCAATATTAAAAACATTTTCCATCTCCATAACCCAAGTTTGAGCTTCTATCGGGTTCGTGGAGCCTTTAAACTCTGGCGGTCCTACCGCCTTGAAGTCCTTGACTGTTGTATTCGGTGGAGCTTGAGGTTGATTATTAATCGTTCCAGCTAATAAGTTCACCAATTGCTGAACGGGGTTAGCATTGGCGTCGTTTGTTATTATTCGTCGACTCTTCTTGGGCTGGTTGATGATTTGGTCTTCTTCTCGGTGGCATATTTTTGTTAAAATATATGCTTATTAGATCTTTATTCAATTCTCTAAATATTTAAGGTTTAACTTAACCATTTTAACATAATCACTGAACACATTTTCTCAAATAACTTGATATATTTATTTAATCAAAAGTTTTAACAAACTACGATCGCATCATTGCTATTTACATCAACTATCCCGAGATAAGGAATCTACAGGATTTAAAACATCAAAATATTCATTTGTTTATAAACATATTGGAATTTACATTTTTTTTAACTACTAGATAGGTTTTCACATAATTAAACTATTCATATCATTGCCTGCTAAGGCGTTGAATAGCTTTGCTACGCTCTTCTTCCATAATACGGGACATCGTCCTGCGATCTAGCATGTACGATGGTAGTTCTTCGAACTGAATTGGGTATCTCATAACTCGATCATGGGCCTCATCAATCTCATTTTAAAGCGTAGAATGCGTCTCCTCAAGCTTAGCCTTCTTCGCTCGACAATTCTCTTCTGCAAGATCTGCACGTCGTGATTCCCTTACCCATGCCTCCTCTGCTATGGTCAACCTTGCGGAGTTCTCTTTCAGTTCATTCTTCAACTCCTCTATTTCATCTGACTTCTGCTCGGTTTGACCCTTCTCGTGAACCAAATCCCACTCTATGTTTCCCAGACGTGTGTGAAGAGTCTCAACTTCCCTATCCCTCTGCTCTATGGTAAGCTGTTGAATAACCGTCCGCTTCTTCATCTCCTGAACAGTATCTCGTAACTCTGTGTTATGATCATATATCTCCTCGTACATCTTGACACTAATAGAGTTCGGTGGGAACTCATCTTCCTCCTCTTCTTCCTCAAGGTCCTCCTCTGGGTCAGACTCAGGCTCATACTCCTAACCAACAACAGTGATCAACGGAGATGGCTCTCTCTGTATCAACTGCTCCTGGACAAAATGAATGTCTCGGGGCTCCTCCTCTGTAGGTACTCAGGGTTCCTCCTCCCTAGCTCGACTAGATCCTCCAACATCTGATATCCTGACAACACAGTTTTAAGTTTTAGTTACTAATCGATACTCGTGAGCACATAAGTTTATCACATAAGCAAATAAGTCTTTTATTATCTTCAATGAATTCATTTCTTAGAACTCGATAAGAGTTTACCACCACTATGTTATCGATCTCCTATAAGGTTACTACCTAAGGTTATTCCCCTACCTAAGGTTCATAACCTATAGCTTTGATACCAACCTGTGAAACCCCCAAACCCGGGTACTTCAATTCCCACGTGATTTGGTGTTCACTATACAAAAATCATATGTCTATCTACCCATAATAAATTAAACCATAAAATAGATAGAAATAAATCATCTCCTTAAGGAGTTACATCATCTGAAAATAAATATATCAATCCCAGGTCATACTAACCTTAAATCTCAAATGCGGAAACATAAACAAATATTAAGTCTTACATAATTTAAACATAAGTCTGAAACATAACATAACAAATAAATAACAAGTCTTCATCACTTATTAATCTTGCCCTTGTCTTTGCTAGTAGAAGGCTCATCGGACCTTTCGTTCTTAACTACAATGTTATTATTACGCAAGAGTGAGCACGATTACCCACAAGTATAATAATGTAACAACAATATAATAACATGAGAGTGAATCAAAGACTTCTGAAATAAAAAACTTGACTTTTGAATCAAGAATGAATAAAAAGAATCAAAAGAACTTCTGAGGGTCATAAGACCTTGAACTATGTCCTAGGTTGTCAAGTGTTTATACTTGAAACCTTTAATAGTCATAAGACTATGGACTCTTCTTCTCGTACTTAGGGGGATCAGCCCTTAGTACCATACTGTGCACAATATCTTAACGCTAAAGCATAAGTAATCTCATATAACAGGGTTGTTCATCTCAGTTTGACATTAGAGTCCGTACCAAAGGAAGTTTGGTTTGGATAAACTCAACAAGGGTTCTGAAATTTAGAATGTTCATCAACTATGGATTAGTCGAATCAATAAGGGTTCACTAGTCTTACAAGGTTCAACAATACCTGATATTCAATTTAAATAATAAACTCAAGAGGTATACAATGGAATAAGTATTGTATAATAGGAATCATGCTTTAAAAGATTGATAACCTTTAATATAACATATTGAAATTGATCAATAAATAACAAGAACTTGCTCGATATAGAATATATTTCTAGAATTTGCTCAATATAAAGAGGTAAGGTTTAGAAAACTTGCCTCGTGCGTAAGTTACACGTTAACTATACACGTCCCTCGATTTAATTCTACATACCATTTATATTAACAATACTAGTTAATTATAACATAACTAGAATCACAAGATCATTCTCTTTTGTCTAAACTCTGATTATGATTATACTAATCAAATCACAACACTTGTTTTCTCATAATATTAGATTTCACGAACGACTAGCTAACTATGCATTCAACAATTCAATTAAACTTGTAAGTACCTCATTGACATGTTAAGGATCTATTTTAACATCACATTATATGTCTAACACATTTTTATGTTCATTAGATTAGATTAATATTACATCCCATGAAATAAAACAATTAAAACCCTCATTTCTGGACACACTGCATAGTGGCGCTACGCCGCCACCATGTAGGCAATCCTTGGCAGTGCGGCACGGCTGGCGCTGCAGCTTGGGCTAGGGCACTGCGGAACGAACCTTAAGGCATGGATTTGGCGCTACGGTGCGGCACTCCAGTTCCGGAATCTACAGTTTGCGAAAAATGCAGAACAAGGCAAAATCTTCCAATTTCTTTATTTACGCATTAAATTAAGCATACCCAGTTTCTAGAATTCGTATATGATCATTACCTAACCTTTATAGTATGATTTTAACAATTTAAAACATACAATTAATTGAATCTAACCATAAAATTTCACTGTTCTTGGTTTTTTTTGAAAGTATTGAAGATAAAACATAAAAATTGACATTACAGGTTCGTTGTAACACCGAATCTGTCCGTTCAACGTTTGTTTTCTTCGTTTTGACATGTCCTAACATAATCTACTGTTGAATTTTAAGTTAAACAACAATTCGTGCATTGATCACTCAATTTTTGTTTTTACAGAGAACTCAAAATACTTATTAATGGGAATATCTAATTTTAGCATGATTACATGAAATCAATTACTTTAAACACATGAATATATGATATACACATATTATAAACATAAACTAACATATACATCACATCCTATACTCATCAATTTGCAACTTTCTTCAATCATAGAGGACTTAGAGATAGTTTTTCATAGAAAATAATAACAACGTAATTTACAAATTGGGTTGAAGAGATTACCCTATAGCAATCCCTCTGATTCTTTACTTTCTTCTTCAATCTCACAATTTCCCTCAAATTTCTCTCTAACTCTCTCTGAATTTCTCTAAGTTAAGTCCGATAAAATGAAATACGTAAAAAAAAACAAGACTGATTAATGCGCACAATTGTGGTCAGTTAATCCTTACGTGGTTTAACTGCTCCCAACTCCTCATAGGGCCTTGTTTGGCTTGAATCATAAGTATCCCTTCTAATTATTTTAATTAATCTCTTATAAATTAGTTTAATAATGTCACACCCAATTAAATAATAAATCAAATATCTTATTTAATTTAATTTAAATAAAATATAATAATTTCTTATCAATTCACATAATCACATAATTAAATTTCTCATTTATTAATTATGTCAAATTATTAAATCTCGAATTAATTATTAAATTAATTAGAATAACATTATGCTTATTAAATAATTCATTTAATCCAATAAGCTCAATTAAATACATACTTTGAATAATAAAATTCTCCACATTAAATTTAATCAATGTAACACATATAATTAAATTAATCTACCACAAATTCATCAATTAATTATTTAATCCAATAATTAAATCATCAAAAAATATTTATTTAATTCAATAAATATTCAAATTAGATTGCAAAATCTTGTTCGTCACATATAACATGTTTTACAATTCATTACAATCATTTGTTAAGGTTATATAAACAACCCTAATATCATGCACTTAAAAACTCTTCTCTTGGCCAAACTACTAACAGGCGCTGCATTTACACTAAGGAACAGGCGCTGCGGCGCTGGCTTAAAGCTGGGGAACTGGTGTTGCAGCGCTTACTTTACCCTTGGAGCCGGCGCTAAGGCGTCGCGACTCAGAATCAATTTTTGCAGTTCGCGAGCAACACAGTTCCAATGCCAAAAACACCAAATTTTTCACCTAAACAGCAATTTAATGACACCCAAATGATATAAACTTTGTAAAAAAATACAACATATATAAATTGATTCTAACAACATAAACAATTTTAAATTACCAATTTAGAGCCTCAAAAATCAAAGTTCATACTAGTTTTAATATTTCGACATATTTAGTGAATTCCTTCACTACGAATTCATTTCTCAACCAAATTGATTCATTCAACTTGCATTATTTTTGTATTTCAACGTACTAACAACATCTATCAACAATTTACAGATTAAAACATGAATTAACCATTAATTTTGACTCCAAAACAAGTTATAATGTATATATATCAATAAAACTCAATTTTTTTCTTATTTAACATGTTTACATGGACTTGATTACTGAAAAAACAATTATAAACAACAAAAAATGCATTATACATACTCAAGAACATATAATCAAATTCCTTAATAAATTAACCATAGAAATCCAATTACAAAGAACTTAGAAAATAAAAACTAAAAACTAAAAACTTAAAAATTTACCTTTAATTCTTCTTTAAACTTGGAATAGATGATTAGCAAGCTTTGATTATCCTTCTTCTTCCTTCTTTGATTCTCAAACCCCTCTCAACTTACAGAGAACTTCCTTTTCTTTTTTAATTTCTCTCTTCCTCTATCCTTCTCTGTTTTCTTAGACTTAGGAAAATATACGTAAGAATAAAAAAACTGATAAAAGAGGTTTACGCATAATCAATCAAGCCTTCAGTTAAAAAAACCCACAGAGCCTCATCAGTTAAAAAAACAAAGGGTCACTAAGCCATGTTTGGCTAGCACAAAAAAAATTCCTTTTTAATTTATTTTTATTTTCCACTTATCATATAGCTCACTTGTCACGCCCATTATTCAATTAAATTATATTAATCTTAATTCGTTAATAAATCAAATTACACCTTATCAATATAATTATAATTTCTATTTAGCCATTATAATTATAATGTTATTTAACAAATCATCAACCCTCTAATTTAATTATTTAATTAAATTAGAATATTTCCATTACTAATCCTTTAATTTAATTACTAAATTAGAACATCTCCAACATATTAGCTTAATAAAATATGAACCCATTATAAATTTATTTAACATCAATTTACTTAATATCATCACACTTAAATAAATTATTTCACAACAACTTCCACCAAATACTTATTTTATTCCATAAATAACCAAACAAAAATATTTATTGACTCAATAAATATTTTTAATTATTACAAAATTCTCATTCGTTACATTCTCGGGATCGGCCGAGCGGGAATAAAGAAAAGAAGAAATCAATAGTGGGGGGAATGTCAACTTCATGGCAGAAGGCGATGAAAGCAACGATATTAATATATTAGTTTGGCACCAGCTAAGTGAAGCTGATGCCAATAAACCCTAACAGGGTAATAATAAAGGCGTTGAGAGGCAGTTAAACCTTTTTCTCCAGAAGAATAAGGGCCATAGCGGTCCAACCGTCAGTTCGGTGGTACATCCAATCGGTGGCTGACGGAGCTTGGAGTTGGTGGGTTTCGAGGATATGGTGTAGTTCTCGGATTATGACGAGGCCGTCTTCGGTGATGCAGGATTTGGTGTTGGCATAGGGGAAGCATGTTTCATTCGAATACTCTCATATCATCTTTTGGAAATTAGCTTCTACTTTGGATAAGGTGGAAGTGTGGGGGGCAGTGCTGGTGGTGGGATCGATGGTGACGGTGGTGGATTCGGAGGCATTTACGGTGGCGGTGGTTTGGGGATTATTGGTAGAGGATGTGGTGGCGGTTACCAGTAGAGCCGGGATAGAAGAGAGTGGGATGGCATTGATTGGCCCGTTGGTGGTGTTTGGGGCGCTTGAGGAAGCCATGGATGGACAGTTCAAAGATATTCTTGTCGTAAAAAGAGTGTTGCTTTAGGAAGGAGAAACAGAGAGAGTTCTGTGAATTTCGAAAGTTGGGGATGAGTGTTTGTCTGGTTTGGGGAAAAGGGTTTTTAAGTGAAATGACTTTTTAAATTTGCGTGCTTCTAAGGGTACGACTATTAAATGGATGTTCATGATTGCGAATGCGAGGTGTAATTGTGGGACCCTACTTTATATATTGGACCAGTTTTCAAAAAGGTTGGGCTTGTAGCTATTATTACGACATTATTGGATTTTTATTTGAGAACACCTCCCTTAAATGTTCCATTTAACTAAAGACTAGGGGACAATGTTAGGGCATGATTATTCGGGCCCAAATTATATGACAGACCTAAGTCCACGTGGAGGTATTTAACCTTACCTAGGAACCTGTTTGGCCAGTTGAGTATTTTGAGGAATCAAAGATTCCTAATTACATTTAATTTTCAAACTCCTAAGGAAGGTGTTAGGATATGATCCAACTTCCTTTCTTTAAGGAGATTTTGTTTGATCCCATTAAGGTATCTTACCTAATGAGGAATCCTAATTCTATACGGGGAAAGAGGTGATATCACTATAATTACATGGTTATACCCTAATCATCAAGTACACACAATTCATTATATTTTAGCACTAGAGTATAAAGCCTCCATTGTTCATCCTTATTCATTTTGTACTTATTCTTACACTCGAGCTATCCCCCGGCGGTCCAAGCCGTCAAGCTTTTGGTATGACCTCGTTTCTGTGCAGAATTTGACGAGCTTTAATGATTGAATTGAGTGGACAAATCTTGGCGTTAACAATCATTAAACACAATATAGTGATATCTAATCAACATTTAAATGACTACATTTTTTGGTGCCTCAGAGAAACTCTTCCGAAAAAGCATGCTTACAGTTTAGCCTTGAAAAGAAAAGAGAAAATATAATAAATAGGGAAAATATGATTAAAAAGAAAAAGTAAATAAATTTTCACCTCATTTCTTAATGTCTGATCCAATTTATCATGGGTATCAATTGTGGTCAAGGGTGCCTTAAGTTACCAAAGCAACTAGAAACAGAGAAAAAGAAATTGTAGGCTAAAATACAATGTGACAATGTGAGCATATGTTTATCATTTAAAGAGGCATCCGAATAGGCAAAACTGCATGACATGTATAATCTAATTCAAACTACTTTCTCACAAATATAGTAACTACTAAAGTAATTTCCTTTCATATGGTATATATACACAGACATACCACTGTCAAGGAGGCAATTTTGTTTATAAAGACTTCCAATAAAACGAAAAATGGCTTGATTTCAAGTGGATGTCCATCTCGCATCAAATTTAAATTGTTTTAATTCCAAACTATTAATATGATAGTCATATATGTTTCTTTCCTTAAACTTTTAAAGTCCCACGTTGAGTAATTCTATAATATTGTCTTAGCTTTATTTCATAAATAGAGGAGATTAAATGTGAAAGCATTGAAGACCCTAGTTTGTTTGGGCGAGCTTGGATTGGGCCTGGCCTGCAGGTCTTCTCAGACCAGTCTTTTAATTCAACTATCTTTCCTGGCAAGCTTAGACCGCCTCAAGTGGTATCAAACCTATGAATAATTTACTAATGAGATGTATTCTCAAACCAAGCTTTTAATTCAATTATCTTACCTGGCAAGCTTAAACTGCCTCAAGTGGTATCAAACATATGAATAATTTACTAACGAGTTGTAGAAGACATCGAATACCTTCACACAAAGGTTTTCTTGATGATAATTAAATTCTCAATAAATTTATCAGAGAATTGATTTCGAGAGTGTTCATTAAGAATTAGTGTTTAATGGTGGTTAAAGAGAAGTGTGAAAGTGATGAGAGCTCTAAATGCGATTTATGAATGAAAGATTATTAGGAACATAAGTGAGTTGAGTGTTGCATCAAACAATAATTATGGTTATTAAACCCAGATCAGACCACCAGTGTAATCGATAAAAATCGAAATCGATCGGCACTCTGGTCCAATTTGAACCAATTACCCATTTTTGGTCAAAAATAGGTTAACCCGGTTGGCCATCGGTTAAACCAATAATTCAATTGGTATAACCGGTTAATTGACCCAGTGAACCAGTTTTTAATTATTTTTTAATAATTTTTTGTACCAAATTTTTTTGGGGAAAAGGGCTATTAAATGATTGGCATTGATTGGCTCGTTGGTGGTGTTTAGGGTGCTTGAGGAAGCCATGGATGGATGGTTCAAAGATATTCTTGCTAAAAAAAGAGTGTTGCTTTAGGAAGATGAAATAAAGAGAGTTCTGTGAAATTCGAAAGTTGGGGAGGAATTTTTGTCCAATTTGAGGAAAAAGGTCTTTAAGTGAAATGACTTTTCAAATTCGCGCACTTCTAGGGGTACGGCTATTGAATGGATGTTCATGATTGCGAACGCAGGTTGTAATTATGGGACCCTACTTTATGTATTTGACCGATTTTCGAAGAGGTGGGGCTTACAGTTATTATTATGACATTATTGGAGAACTCTTCCCTTAAATGTTCTATTTAACCGAAGACTAGGGGGCAATGTTGGGCATGATTATTCGTGCCCGAATTATATGGCAGGCCAAAGTCCACGTGGAGGTATTTAACCCTACGTAGGAACCTGTTTGGGCAGTTGAGTATTTTGAGGAATTAAAGATTCCTAATGACATTTAATTTTCAAACTCCTATGGAAAGTGTTAGAATATGATCCAATTTCCTTTCTTTAAGGAGATTTTGTTAGATCCCATTAAGGTATCTTACCTAATGTGGAATCCAAATTCTATATGGGGAAAGAGGTGTGATCACTATAAATACATGGCTATGCCCTAATCATCAAGTACACACACGATTCATTATATTTTAGCACTAGAGCATAAAGTCTCCATTTTTAATGCTTATTCAGTCTGTACTTATTCTCACACCGGAGTTGTGACGCCCCCAAAATAGGTATACATCACCCAACCCATTCTAAGTCGCCAAATACATGGTACAGAAAAACAACTACAACTTCATTATTACAATTGTTGTGCAAAATACGACAACACGTATGCTGTGAGTTTTGATGCAAATATATATCAACTGTGACTCTCATTCCAACCGTGGATAGCACGTCACAATGGCACCTTACATAAAGGTACAGTCAATAACTATTTTCGAAATTAAAATCTTTGGGAAGTGCTCAAGGAAACCTTTATACATGGGAGGCAATGCGTCTAGGTTATGATAGATATCATATGTCCACAGAATTATCCTTGGTTGACCCAATAGACCCCAAAGAAAAATGAGAAGATTACTATCATGTTCTTTCCAATGGAGAGTCTTCTCTTGACATATAATTATCTCCATTGTCTCCACTTGTGAATTATACTTCAACTAAACTCCAAGGTTAAATAGGTAGTGCTCGCAGATATACTCAGCAAATGGATACGCACAACCCTGTGTGATGATAACACGAAGTCGTAGGTCATTAGACATCTTGTATGATAGTGCCAAAATACCCTTCCAGCGTTGGGTTCGCCTCCCCCTATTTGATTTACCAAATATAACTACTAAATGATGTATAAAATACAACACACTATTCTAAAGTTCTGAATAAAATTATTTCCATACTGTTTAGGGAGAACCTCCATAGCTAGAGACCACCGTTCTATTCTCCTGTTACCCCCGCTCGACCCAGCCACACTCTTATTACCTGAAAGGAATTGTGAAGCAAAAGGGTGAGCACAACTAGCTCAATAAAGAATATTATGACTAAAGATAATTCAATTATCAATAGCCTTCGTCAGTAATGAATCAGAGATTTAGAACATATGGTAGATGATAAAACTTTTCAACCATAGCTGCAGCGGAATGAGCAATCTATTAGAAGAGTCAAATAGATCATAAAGTCTATTATCTTCTCTATGTTAAAAGTCCACCAACAATGTTTTATCCCTGTAACAACAATCAACAGTTCTGGTCCACAATCATATGAATAACTCATAATCATAATTGTGATTCTAAGTTCCTCTTCTCATCCAGGACGAAGATAATTTTCATCGCCTGTCTTTACCTGAAACATCAAAGATCATGGTTATACCAAATCACAGTCCCTGTTCATAATCATACTAATAAATTCATCTTTGCACTACGGGCCAAAGATATTCGTCAACAATTCATCTTTGCACTACTGGCCAAAGATATTCAACAATAGGTCATCTTTGCACTACATGCCAAAGATATTCAACAACATATCATCTTTGCACTACAGGCCAAAGATATTCAACAACAAGTCATCTTTGCACTACATGCCAAAGATATCAACAACAGTTCTTCTTTGCACTACAGGCCAAAGGCATACAATTGTAAAACCAATAAACAACAGTCCATCTATGCACTACAGGCCAAAGATGACTTTCATCATAATATAAGCATGAGAATCATGACAAAGATATAAAGAATCAATCACATGAGATAAAGGATAAATTTTAAAACTTTGACAATTTAATTTACCCAGAATTCAGTAATATCCAAATTGTCAACATGATACTGCTTTGTGGAGTAAAATTCAAGAATAATATTATATCAAAAATGATTTGAACAGAAAATAATATTTCAACGAAGATAATAACATTAAATTTATTTACTAATATTATTAATCATTAAATAATATTTTAAATCAATGATTTCATAACACCTTAATCTAAATGTTATAAATCACTTAATAATTTCATAATCTAATATTATTAATATTACACCAATATTTTAATCATTTCTTAAACTTATAAACAATTTATTTTAATTGCTTACACTTTACTAATTAATACATTTAATCATCCTAAAATATCAAACTCATAAGATTTCAACACCAATAACCAAAACCCTCATCAAAAATCTGCATATAGCTTATATAGGATTCTCAAGCCATAAAATCATATTTTTCTATTTTCTTACATCACATAACATATTTAATTTATTTAGTCATAACTAGTCTATTTTCATGAAAAATACCAAATCAGTACCAAAAAATTTTCTTTTCTAGGATTTAGTAAAATATAGTCTCATATTGAACATATATTTTTCTCTGAATTTTTAAAATTCATTTACTATTTTTCATATGGTCAAAACTGCTGAATATTTAGACATTTATCCTAAACTGTACTTTTGTTCAAAAATTCCAAAATTCATAGAGTATACTGTTGTTATACACATGTACTCCCAATAAAAAATTTACAAATTTTGGAGTTAACCACAAGGAGTTATAAGGGTTTACTTTTAAAATAGTCTTTTCTCATAAAATTCATAACTCCAAATCTATAAATCCAAAAATCGCCATTTTTGGACACAATCTAGAAAACTCATCAAATTATCATTTTAAATTTTTTCAGAAATTTTGAGAGTCAGAAAAATTACGAAACAGGAAAACATAATAACCCTTACAATCCCTTACCTCAAAAGAGCAGTATTTCTAACTGGAATATCATATGCAAAGCCGAAGGAAACTTGCACTGAATAGCAACTCTCAAAGTATCTAAATACTCACAAAAATACGTTCGATATTATAGAGAGAAAAAACTTATGTTTCTGGTGTGATTTTTAATTCTAACATAAGCACCTATTTATAGGAAAATACTAGAACGCCAAAGGAGACTAAATTAATAAAATATTAATAAAATAATTATACGCATGCCATTTTGAATAAAATTCAGCCACCACAAGTGGGGCCCACCAAAGATCAGCTATCTTCCTCAACAACCAAAAGTGGGTCCCACCTTCTAGAAATCTCCACCAAAAATCATTTATAAACATAATTTTTGAATCAGTCACCTCTTAAAATTCATAACAAATCATACGTTAATTTTTAACGGTTCAAAATTTGTGGATATATACTCAACTTATATATGTATAACATATCCAAAAATCACAACGATCCAACGGTCGGATTAAAATTTATAACTCAAGCAATATAGCTTAAGAACACTGATTTTTCGGACTATGAGTCCTTTGTACTAGTTTCATTCAAATAGTCACCACGAAAAATCCACAAAGAATTTTTAGGTGCTTCTAATTTATACGGTTAGCTTACTTCCATGGCTTTCTTTTGATATATGGCTCATCTCCTAACTCATTATACACAAAGAGTTATGGATTTTACAAAATCAAGTAATAAACTAATTTTTCTAATAATTCCATACTTCGTTCTTCATTTCGACAAAATACTAATAAAACACCTCAGCATTAATTCCTTCAATTATATCCACATAAAAATAAATATTTCCTTATCCTTCATTTATATCCACATAAAATAAATATTTCTTATCATATAAATCAATAATTAATTATTCACAAATAATATTACAGAATCACAATTATGACAACCAGGCCGTTCCCAAGAAAGAGGGGACTTTCCGATAAGAATTTCTTCTTACTGGCGCGCAATTAGGTGATCAAACCCCTTTCCTAGACAGAACTTTCTAGACATTACCAATAATGCTATCTAATAATATTATTCAAATAATATGAATTATTGATCTGATAATAGGAAATACTGTGCAGTGACAATTATTGAAATAACAATATTATAAAATATTAACGTAGCAATTATTGAATCAATAAAATAAAATATTGAACAGTAATTATTGTAACAATTATTGAGCAGTGCCTTCTTACGTAAGGATTTTAAAAATACTGTGCAATACCGTGTGCTACTGTGCAACCACGCGTATTATTGTACTTTAACTACCGGATATTCCAACAGTGTTAACGGTAACGATTACGCCGTTATTTATAAAAATATAAATTTGTCATTTTCTTCATCCGACAGTTATTCTGTTATAGGGCCCACAAATGGCTGCACCGTCGTACGAATATTCTTTGACAGTAAGAATATTCCACGACCACACGAATATTCCCCACAAAAATGAGTATTTTATAACCACTTGCTCATTTTGAAAAAAAAATTCATATATCACCCTTAAATTTAACTTTTTTTATCAATTTAACCATTTACTGAATAGAACAATTGAATACTTATATTTCATAAAATTCGGGGTCTTACAATCTCCCCTCCTTATGAAATTTCGTCCCCGAAATTTACGTACCTGATATTTCAAAGAGTTGAGAATACCTTGCTTTCATTTCAGATTTTATTTCCCCGGTCATCATGATTTCTCTATTGCTCATCTCCCGTGATAACTTCATTTGGGTTCCTCACTTTTTGGGAAGTCATGACAACCACTCTCCCTTGAACCTTGAACTACCCAGCTTTGACTTGTCTGGGGCAGCATTTGGTGTCATCACTACCGTTAGAATTGACTTTTTTATAGGACATATTCCACCCTTAACTGCTTCGTCGTACTCTTGATTCATGATCTGAATCATCAATCTTCGATCCATATCGAATTGAGGTTGACCGCTCTGTACAGGGTAATTCAAAACTCGATGTTGGGTTCTCCCAATTGCTGTCCAAAAAGAAAAATATACATCATCCATTTTATCCTTTTTGGATCGGACGTCTCTTTCTACAATATCAACACGTCGTACGGCTTTTACCCATGCATCCTTCATTCTCACTCGTTCAGTTGTTTCTTCTTTCAGCTGATCCCTGATATTTGAATTCTCAGATTTTGGCTTTAATATCTTACACTCTACCAAAGAATGCTTCTGTTCAAGCATCACATATCAGGCAATACAATTTTGAATTTTTGCATCCCTTTGCTCCACGACCGCCTGTCGTTCTTCAACCTGTTCTTCTAACTCACGAATACGATCTTGCAGTTCTACATTTCAATCAAAAAAATCTTCTAATAAATTCTCCTCAGGTTCCTCTTCTTCCTCACTCTCAGCTTCTACCTCTACGACTAGCTCGGGTGTAACTATTAATTCTTCCCTCACCACAAGAATATCTATAATTTCTTCTTCACCTGACATCACATTATTCTGGTTGGTGATTAGAGGTGTCTCCACGGTCTCATTCACTCCATTGTTAACATTCTCAGCTGTCATTCTTAAATATTACCATAAAATAAGGGTTAATTAAATAAATTAATGTATCACATAATATCCCTATATTATGACCGACCAACAAATAAGCTTAGGTTGGACACACTAACGAAGGATTTACTCATCTCTCCCCTTCTAGTTCTATTTCCTGATCTCTGCCATAGACCATATCCCTAAGCTCTGATACCAACTGTGACGCCCCCAAAATAGGTATACATCACCCAACCCATTCTGAGTCGCCAAATACATGGTACAGAAAAATAACTATAACTTCATTAGTATAATTGTCGTGCAAAATACGACAACACATATGCTGTGAGTTTTGATACAAATATATATCAACTGTGACTGTCATCCCAATCTTGGATAGCACGTCACAATGGCACCTTACATAAAGGTACAGTCAATAACTGTTTTAGAAATTAAAATCTTTGGGAAGTGCTCAAGAAAACCTTCATACATAGGAGGCCATGCGCCTAGGTTATGATAGATATCATATGTCCACAGAATTATCCTTGGTTGACCCAATAGACCCCAAAGAAAAATGAGAAGATTACTATCATGTTCTTTCCAATGGTGAGTCTTCTCTTGACATATAATTATCTCCATTGTCTCCACTTATGAATTATACTTCAACCAAACTCCAAGATTATATAGGTAGTGCTCACAGATATACTCAGCAAGTAGATGTGCACAACCCTGTCTGATGATAACACGAAGTCGTAGGTCATTAGACATCTTGTATGATAGTGGCAAAACACTCTTCCAACGTTGGGTTCGCCTCCCCCTATTTGATTTACCAAATATAACTACTAAATGATGTATAAAATACAACACACTATTCTAAAGTTCTCAATAAAATTATTTCCATACTGTTTAGGGAGAACCTCCACAACTAGAGACCACCGTTCTATTTTCTTGTTACCCCCGCTCGACCCAGCTACACTCTTATTACCTGAAAGGAGTTGTGAAGCAAAAGGGTGAGCACAACTAGCTCGGTAAAGAATATATTATGACTAAAGATAATTAAATTATCAATAGCCTTTGTCAGTAATGAATAAGATATTTAGAACATATGTTAGATGATAAAACTTTTCAACCATAGTTGCAGCGGAACGAGCAATCCATTAGAAGAGTCAAATAGACCATAAAGTCTATTATCTTCTCCATAAAAGTCCATCAACAATGTTTTATCCCTGTAACATCAATCAACAGTTCTGGTCCACAATCATATGAATAACTCATAATCATAATTGTGGTTCTAAATTCCTCTTCTCATCTAGGACGAAGATAATTTTCATCACCTGTCTTTACCTGAAACATCAAAGATCATGGTTATACCAAATCACAGTCTCTGTTCATAATCATACTAATAAATTCATCTTTGCACTACGGGCCAAAGATATTCATCAACAGTTCATCTTTGCACTATTGGCCAAAGATATTCAACAACAGGTCATCTTTGCACTACATGTCAAAGATATTCAACAACAGATCATCTTTGCACTACATGCCAAAGATATTCAACAACTGGTCATCTTTGCACTACAGGCCAAAGATATCAACAACAGTTCTTCTTTGCACTACAGGCCAAAAACATACAATTGTAAAACCAATAAACAACAGTCCACCTATACACTTCGAGCCAAAGATGACTTTCATCACAATATAAGCATGAGGATCACGACAAAGATATAAAGAATCAATCACATGAGATAAAGGATAAATTTTAAAGATTTTAACAATTTAATTTATCCAGAATTCAATAATATCCAAATTGTCAACATGATACTGCTTTGTGGAGTAAAATTCAAGAATAATATTATATCAAAAATGATTTGAACAGAAAATAATATTTCAATGAAGATAATAACATTATTCATTATATAATAACATTAAATTTATTTACTAATATTATTAATCATTAAATAATATTTTAAATAAATGATTTCATAACACCTTAATTCAAATGTTATAAATCACTTAATAATCTCTTAATCTAATATTATTAATATTACACTAATATTTTAATCATTTCTTAAGTTTATAAACAATTTATTTTAATTACTTACACTTTACTAATTAATACATTTAATCATCCTAAAATGCCAAACACATAATATTTCATCACCAATAACTAAAACCCTCATCAAAAATCTACATATACCTTATATAGGATTCTCAAGCCATAAAATCATATTTTCCTATTTTCTTACTTCATATAACATATTTAATTTATTTACTCATAACTAGTCCATTTTCATGAAAAATACCAAATCAGTGCCAAAAAAAAAAATCTGGGATTTAACAGAATATAGTCCCATATTGAACATATATTTTTCTCAAAATTTTTAAAATTCATTTACTATTTTTCGTATAGCCAAAACTGCCGAATATTTAGACATTTATCATAAACTGTACTTTTGTCCAAAAATTCCAAAATTCACAGAGCATACTGCTGTTATTCGCATGTACTCCTAATAAAAATTTCACAAATTTTGGAGTTAACCGCAAGGAGTTATAAGGGTTTACTTTTAAAATAGTCTTTTTCCATAAAATTCATAACTCCTAATCTATACATCCAAAAATTGCTATTTTTGGACACAATCTAGAAAACTCATCAAATTATCATTTCAAATTTTTGCAAAATTTTTGAGAGTCAGAAAAATTACGAAACTGAAAAACATAATAACTCTTACAATCCCTTTTCTCAAAAGAGCAGTATTTCTGACAGGAATATTGGATGTAAAGTTGAAGGAAACTTGCACTGAATAACAACTCTCAAAGTATCTAAATACTCACAAAAATACACTCGATAATATAGAGAGAAAAAACTTATGTTTCTGATGTAATTTTTAATTCTAACCTACGCACCTAATTATAGGAAAATACTAGAACGCCAAAGGAGACTAAATTAATAAAATATTAATAAAACAATTCTACGCATGCCATTTTGAATAAAACTCAGCCACCACAAGTGGGGCCCACCAAAGATCAGCCATCTTTCCCAACAACCAAAAGTGGGTCCCACCTTCTAGAAATCTCCACCAAAAATCATTTATAAAAATAATTTTCGAATCAGCCACCTCTTAAAATTCATAACAAATCATACGTTAATTTTTAACGGTTCAAAATTTGTGGACATATACTCAACTTATATATGTATAACATATCCAAAAATTACAACGATCCAACGGTCAGATTAAAATTTATAACTCACGCAATATAGCTTAAGAACACTAATTTTTCGGACTATGAGTCCTTTGGACTACTTTCATTCAAACAGTTACCACGAAAAATCCACAAAGAATTTTTGGGCGATTCCAATTTCTACGATTAGCTTACTTCTAGGGCTTTCTTTTGATATATGGCTCATCTCCTAACTCATTATACACAAAGAGTTATGAATTTTGCAAAATCAAGTAATAAACTAATTTTTCTGAAAATCCCATATTTCGTTCTTCATTTCGACAAAATACTAATAAAACACCTCAGCATTAATTCTTTCAATTATATCCACATAAAAATAAATATTTTCTTATCCTTCATTTATATCCACATAAAATAAATATTTCTTATCATATAAATCAATAATTAATTATTCACAAATAATATTACAGAATCACAATTATGACAATCAGGCCGTTCCCAGGAAAGAGGGGGCTTTCCAATAAGGATTTTTCCTTACTTGCACGTAATTAGGTGACCAAACCTCTCCTTAGACAGAACTTTCTAGACATTGCCAATAATGCTATCAAATAATATTATTCAAATAATATGAATTATTGATCTGATAATGGAAAATACTGTGCAGT
The DNA here is from genome assembly GCA_016801055.1 of Panax notoginseng. Classification (NCBI taxonomy): domain Eukaryota; kingdom Viridiplantae; phylum Streptophyta; class Magnoliopsida; order Apiales; family Araliaceae; genus Panax; species Panax notoginseng. The sequence goes on from CM029014.1 coordinate 78,762,019, forward strand.
GACAATTATTAAAACAACAATAATATAAGATATCAACGTAGCAATTATTGAATCAATAAAATAAAATATTGAACAGTAATTACTGTAATAATTATTGAGTAGTGCCTTCTTACGTAAGGATCAATAATTTAAAAATACTATTCAATACCGTGTGCTACTGTGTAACCACGCGTATTACTGTACTTTAACCACCGGGTATTCTAGTAGTGTTAACGGTAACAATTACGCTGTTATTTATAAAAATATAAATTTGTCATTTTCTTCATCCGACAGTTATTCTGTTATGGGGCCCACAAATGGCTGCGCCGTCGTACGAATATTCTCCGACAGTAAGAATGTTCCACGACCACACGAATATTTCCCGACAAAAATGAGTATTTTATAACCAATTACTCATTTTGAAAAAAAAATTATATATCACCCTTAACTTAAACTATTTTATCAATTTAACCATTTACTGAATAGAACAATTGAATACTTTTATTTCATAAAATTCGGGGTCTTACAAGAGTTATCCCCCGGTGGTCCAAGCCGTCAGGCTTTTGGTGTGACCTCGTTTCTGTGCAGGATTTAACGTGCTTTGGTGATTGGAACGTGTGGACAAATTTTGGCATTAACAATCATTAAACACAATATAGTGATATCTAATCACAATTTAAATGACTACATTTTTTGGTGCCTCAGAGAAACTCTTCTAAAAAAGCCTGCTTACAGTTTAGCTTTGAAAAGAAAAGAGAAAATAGAACAAATAGGGAAAGTACGATTAAAAAGAAAAAGCAAATAAATTTTCACCTCATTTCTTAATGTACGATCCAACTAACCGTGGGCATTAAACGTTGTCAAAGGTGCCTTTAAGTAAACAAAGCAGCTAGAAACAGAGAAGAAAAAATTGAATGCTACGATACAATGTGACAATGTGAGCATAGGTTTATCATTTAAAGGGGCATCCGAATAGGCAAAACTGCATGACATGCAAGATCTAATTCAAACTACTTTCGCTCAAATATAGTAACTGCTAAAGTAATTTCCTTTCATATGGTATATGTAAGACCCCAACTTTTTATAAATAAAATTAAATTTTCTCTAATTATTATTTTGAATAATAAGGTGTTAATTGATATAATGCTTTGGTTTTGAGTGAAATGTGCAAATTTTGCAAAATAAGCAAGTGGTTATAAAATATTCATTGTGGTCGAGGAATATTCGTTTGGTCATGGAATATTTTTATTGTCGGGGAATATTCGCACGATGGCGCAGCCATTTGTGGGTCTCATAACAAAAAACTATCGGATGAAAAAAATGACAAGTATGAGTCTTTATAAATAACGGCGTAATTGTTACCGTTAACACTGTAGGAATACCAGTGGTTAAAATACAGTAATATGCGTGGTTGCACAATAGCACACGGTATTGCACAATATTTTTGGGATTATTGATTCTTACGTAAGAAGGCGCTACTCAATAATTGTTATAGTAATTACTATTCAATATTTTATTTTATTGAATCAATAATTGCTACGTTGATATTTTATATTATTGTTGTTTCAATAATTGTCACTGCACAATATTTTTCATTATCAGATCAATAATTCATATTAGTTGAATAATATTATTAGATAGCATTATTGGCAATGTCTAAGAAAGTTCTATCTAAAAAAGGGGTTTGGTCACTTAATTGCGCGCCAATAAGGAGAAATCCTTATCGGAAAGCTCCCTCTTTCCTGGGAACGATCTGGTTGTCATTATTGTGATTCTGTAATATTATTTGTGAATAATTAATTATTGATTTATATGATAAGAAAATATGTATTTTATGTGGTTATGAATGAAGGATTTAATGTTGAGGTGTTTTATCAGTATTTTGTTGGAATGGAGGTATTAAAAATCGTTCGTATATGAATTTTGGTCATTTTCTGTTTGGAATTTAGAAAAATTTTCTTCTACAAAGTTGTAGAGAATTAAATTTCGTATGAAATAGACATAAAATTCGTATTTTTCTGATAAAAGAGATATTTATTATGAAATATTGAAGTTTCGGGAGTAAATATTTTTATTAAAAAATATGGTGGGCCCCCTTTTGGTTGGTGTGGAAAATGCTGATTTTGGTGTGCCCCACTTGTGGTGGCTGATATTTTGGTCAAGGAAGTGTGTGTAGAAAATTTTTATAGAATATTAATATTTTATTAAATAGTCTGCTTTGGCGTTCTAAGCATTTTCCTATAAATAGGGTGCTTAGTTAGAATTGAAAATCACACCAGAATTAGAATTTTTCTCTCTATAATATCGAGCGTATTTTGTGAGTATTTAGATACTTTGAGAGTTTTTATTAGTTGCAAGTTTTTTTCAACATTATATCTGATATTCTAGTCAGAAGTACTATTCTTTTGAGGTAAGGGATGTTATTTTCTTCGTAAATGATGTTATTTCGTTCAATATCATTATGACGAAATATTGGTATGAATTCTATTGTGAAATTTCTACGTTTTCGTGTTGAGGTTACTATTCACGTATACGGCACTATTCACGTATATGACACTATTCACGTATATGACTGTAACACCCCCAAATCTAGGTACTTCATTCTCACAAGATTTGGTGTTTACTTCCCATACATTCATACTCTCTTCCCATATATGATAACATTTAAACCATAAATCCTCCCATTAAAGGGTTACATCATTAATCAAAAGTCTTCCCAGGTTGTCTAACCTTAAACATCAATCAAGTGCAGAAATAAAATAATTGCATCACATCATTAACTAAAAAGTTTATCATCATGACAATAAATAAAATTACAAGTCTTAAGACCACGAACTATGCCCACGGTTATAAGTAATCTTTCAACTTTAACCTAAACAGTTATACTATAGGAACTTCACGTACTTAGGTGGATCAGCCCTTCATACAATGTATTGTGCACAAACATCTAAATGCATTGCGTATCCCCTTAAATAGGGTTATTCTTCTCAGTTTTAGAGTACAAGTCCGCACCAAAGAAAGTTTGGTTTGGATAAGCTTTAATGGTAAATTAGAGTTTAACGATCATCAACTAGATGACTAGTTGAATTAATAAGGTTTGATAACACAACAATTGATCAATAATAACATAATATGGAACAATGAATAATCATAAGTGAACTAACTATATATTAAACTCATGCTTAGAAACAACTACAAAGCATAAGTATTGAATAATAATAAACCTTACTTGAACAATATTAAGCTAAGGCTATGATCTTATTAAACAAGATATAGAATTATTGAATATATATTCAGTAATAGCAAGCTGAAAGTAAATCTTGCTCAATATGAAAATAACTTGTGCCAAGTAATTGAAATAAGATAATTTGACATTAGGAATTGGAATTCAAGAAATTGCATTCACGATACAAGAATGACATTAAAGAAACTTGTCTAACAATAACCAAGTTAGAATAAATCAATAACTATTGAAATTCAAAACTTGTTCGAATAAAGTTAAAGTTATAGCTTGCTCAAATAATGATTATGAATACAAGAATTTGCTTAATCAAAGTTTAGAGTAAGATACTTGCTCAATATAAAAAGATAAGGTATTAGAAACTTGTCTCGTGCGTAAGCTATAATATTAAAACTCACGTTCACCTACACATAGTATTAAAACCACAATATATATTAGATATACTAACATTCACTTATCAAATTAACACTCACTTCTAGCTAAACTTGTTATTTTAGTACAAGTTTTACGTTACCATACACATTTCAGAATCACAAGTGTACATTTCATATCACTTATTCATTATTCATTAAGTTTCTTAAATCATACATATCATTTTCACAACTTACTAACTTTACATTTTAGAGTTACTAACCACATGATACTATTCTGTTTTAACGCTTACAGTACATGTTTCTCACATTAACACATCACTAAACTAGGTTACATTAAAGTTTCAAAGTCTGCAGAATTAACAGACTTCACTGGGTCTGGCAGACTACTGGCGCGGCCGCACCAAATATAGATTAACACACAAATTAACCATCATATTTGGTACTTTCACAAGCCATATGTAAAATATATACACTGTAATTACTTTTCCTACTTTTTAAACGAAATTAGCATACAATTCCTTGTTTAAACACAAACTCTAATCATCTCAAACACATACAATCACCATAATTCAATTATATAGCAATAATTTGAAAAAAAAATAGAATTCACAGAACTTGAAGCTTCATGCCGTAAAACTCATACATACATATATATATAAATATATAACATTAAGGTTATGAATAATACCTTCAATTAGCTTGCTAATCCTTACTAACACCACTGAAATTGCTTTGAAATCACAGACTTTCTCTCGCTTCTCTCAAACTCTATCAAGTTTCTCTGTATTTTCTTCTTTCTTTCTTCTTAGACTTAGGCCAAAAGCCAATTCACGTAAAACTAACTAACACTTAAGCGTAAAGATAAAAACTGATAAGCCATAATACACGTACTTAATATAACATCAGTTACAAAATATTAACGTATAGATTATAAATATATTTTATTTATTATTTTATTTATTTTATTTATTATAATAAAATTTAAAATTCAAAAGCCATAAGGCTTTGTTTGGCAAAAGCTCTTTAAAATAAAGACTTAATATCTTTGAACCTTATTTGGCAAAAACTAAATTAAACTCTTTAATTTATTTTAATAACCCATTTATAGCATAGTTTATTGTCACACTTTTAATATTAAATTAAATTAAAAATATTATAATAGTCCATTTGATAATTATTAAATTAAATTAGAATATAATCTCATAATAATTAATTTCCTTCACTCATTAATTATTTATTTAGCAAATAAATAATCAAATCAAATCAAATCAAATTAAAAAAATATTATTAAACAAATATTTATTCAACAATAAACACATCAAATAAATATTTATTTAATTCAATAAATATTTAAAATTACAATTTGAAATTTCGAATTGTTACATCCTTCCCTCCTTACAAGGATTCTGTCCCTAGAATCACAACTCAAACAAATCATTCGTCACATTCTTCCCTACTTACAAAGATTTTGTCTCCAGAATAGAAGACACAGATTAAACAAATAACTCAGGGTAATCTTTCATCATTTTATCTTCGAGTTCTCACGTAGCTTCTTCAGCATTGTGGTTCCTCCATATCACCTTCACGGAAGGTATTATTTTATTCATGAGCACATGTTCTTTCCTGTCAACTATCTGGATAGGAATCTCTTCATAGGACAAGTCTTTATCAAACTGCAATGGTTCGTACTCGAGCATGTGCTTGTAATCGGGTTTATACGGCCGTAACACCGAAACATGAAAAATATTGTGAACATGTTCTAATTCTGGAGGTAAAGCTACCTCATAAGCCACTTTTCCTACTCTTTGTTGTACTTTAAAGGGTCCAATAAACCTCGGGCTTTGCTTTCCCTTTTTACTAAAATGAATTTTTCCTTTCCAAGGAAAAACTTTTAAGAATACGTAATTTCCTACGTCGAATGCACGATCTTGTCTTTGTTGATCAGCATATTTCTTCTATCTGTCTTGAGAAGCTACCAATCTTGTTGTGATGAGTTTGACAACATCAGCAGTCTGTTGTACCAGTTCTGGTCCTAACAGTTGGCATTCACCGACTTCATCCCAGCACAGTGGAGTTCTGCACTTTCTGCCGTATAATGCTTCGTAAGGCGGCATGCCGATGCTTGCGTGGGAACTGTTATTGTAGGCAAACTCCACCAATGGTAGATGATCATCCCAGTTTCCTTTGAAATCCATGATGCACGCTCTAAGCATAACCTCTAGCGTCTGGATTGTTCGTTCACTTTGGCCATCTGTTTGCGGATGATATGTTGTACTCATCTTTAGCTGCATCCCCATGCATTCTTGTAGTCTCTTCCAGAAATTTAATGTAAATCTCGGATCTCTATCTGATACGATTGACACGGGAACTCCATGTCTCAACACGATCTTCTTAACGTAAAGTTTTGCCAGCTGATTAAGATTAAATCTAATCTTTATTGGCAAAAAGTGTGCTGATTTTGTTAATCTATCTACCATCACCCATATCACATCGTATCCTTTCTGGGTTGTTGGAAGACCTACCACAAAATCCATTGTGATGTGCTCCCACTTCTATTCCGGTATTTCTAATGGCTGAAGTAATCCGCTTGGTCTTTGATGCTCATCCTTCACTCTCTGACATGTCAAGCACTTTGCAACGCATTCTGCAATGTCTCTTTTTCATATTTGGCCATTAAAAGTGCCGTCATAAATCTTGATACATCTTCGTACTTCCTGGATGAATCGAATATCTTGAGCTATGAGCTTCTGTCAAGATGTCTTCTTTAATATCCTGTATTGCTGGAACCCAAATTTGTCCTTCGAATCTTAGCATTCCTTCAGTATCAACCTTATACTTCACCTCTTTACCCTCGACCACACCTTCCTTTATTTTTCTGCATTCTTCATCTTGTAGTTGAGAATTCTTCACATTATCCACAAAGTTGGACTAGCTTCCATCTGGTATAATTTTCCATCGGATTCTTTTGGAAATTTGATTTCCAACTCTAGCCTTCCCATTGCTAAAATAAGTTATTTCTAATACCTTATCTTTTTATATTGAGCAAGTTTCTTACTCTAAACTTTGATTAAGCAAATTCTTGTATTCATAATCATTATTTGAGCAAGCTATAACTTTAACTTTATTCGAACAAGTTTTGAATTCCAATAGTTATTGATTTATTCTAACTTGGTTATTATTAGACAAGTTTCTTTAATATCATTCTTGTATCGTGAATGCAATTTCTTGAATTCCAATTCCTAATGTCGAATTATCTTATTTCAATTACTTGGCACAAGTTATTTTCATATTGAGCAAGTTTTACTTTCAGCTTGCTATTACTGAATGTATATTCAATAATTCTATATCTTGTTTAATAAGATCATAGCCTTAGCTTAATATTGTTCAAGCAAGGTTTATTGTTATTCAATACTTATGTTTTGTAGTTGTTTCTAAGCATGAATTTAATATATAGTTAGTTTGCTTATGATTATTCATTGTTCCATATTATGTTATTATTGATCAAATGTTGTATTATCAAACCTTATTAATTCAACTAGTCCTCTAGTTGATGATCGTTAAACTCTAAATTACCCTTGAAGCTTATCCAAATCAAACTTTCTTTGGTGCGGACTTGTACTCTAAAACTGAGAAGAACAACCCTATTATAGGGGATACGCAATGCATTTAGATGTTTGTGCACAATACATGGTACGAAGGGCTGATGTGACACCCCCAAATCTGGGTACTTCATTCCCCTAAGACTTGGTATTCACTTTCCATACATTTATACTATCTACCCAAAAATAAAATAATATTTAAACCATAAATCCTCCCTTTAAAGGACTACATCATTAAATAAAAATCTTTCCAGGTTGTCTAACCTTAAACATCATATAAGTGCGAAAATAAAATTATTACATCACATCATTGATTAAAAGTCTATCATCATATCAATAAATAAAATTACAAGTCTTCATCACTTGTATATTTTTCTCTTTCCTTTGGTAGTTGTAGGCTCCATCTACCTTCTCAACTTTAGCTGTAATAATTATATTTATGCAAGAGTGAGCAAAACAAATGCTCACTAGATATAACAATGAATCAGCAAGATACTGATATGCCAATGAATAGGCTCATCAAAACTGAATAGTACTCTATCAATAATAACCAAAGACTGGAATCAAAATATGGAATATATATCTGAGGGCCATGAGACCACGAACTATGTCCATAGTTGTAAGTAATCTTTCAACTTCAATTTTAACAGTCATAAGACTATAAGAACTCCTCGTACTTAGGGGGATCAGCCCTTCGTACAATGTATTGTGCACAAATATTTCAACGCTAAGCGTAAATTATCCCCTAATAATAGGGTTGTTCATCTCAGTATTTAGAGTACAAGTCTGCACCAAAGTAAGTTTGGTTTGGATACACTTCAAGGGTAATTTAGAATTCAACGGTCATCAACTAAGGATTAGTTGAATACAATATTGATAACATCATTCTATGAAATAATCATAACTGAATCGACATTATAAATTAGGATCATGCTTTAGGAATAAACTAATAGCATAAACATTGAATAATCATAACGTGCCTTGCTTGAACAATATTAAGCCAAGGTTATTTAGAAGCATGCATAACAAATAGTAATTTAAACAGTAAAACTTGTTCAACATTAGTATATCAGAATATGTAAACTTGCATGCTAGATAACAAGTTAAAGACAAGAATAACTTTTTCAATATCAGAATAAGATCTAGATTTAGAAATCATAAAGAAACTAGATACAAGAACTTGCTCAATAGTAAGAATAAACTTGCACAATGTAATAAATGTACTATCTCAACGAAAGGGTAGAGTTAGAAAACTTGCTCAATTGTAAAAGTAGAATTAGAGAACTTGCTCAATGTGGAAAGATAAGTTTAGAAACTTGCCTCGAGTGTAAGCTATAATATTAAAACACACGTTCACCTACATATAGGTTTAGAACCACCATCTATTAACATTCACAATCCAACACAACACGCATTTTTAGTTAGACTTATTATTTTAGCACAAGTCTTAGGCTACCATACAAACATCAAAAATTACAAGTGTTAACCTTCACAACACCTGTTTACTATTCATCATGTACATTAACTCATAACATTCCATTTCCATAATTTACTAAACCTTTAACAACTTTAAAAGTATCAATGACATGACACGGTTCTGTTTTAACCACCTTAATACATGTTTATTACATTAACACATCACTAACTAAGTTATAATGAGTGTCCAAGGTCTGCAGAAATAGCAGACTTTACTATCTGTGATTGGCTACTAGCGCGGCCGCGCCAGTTTTACACTAGATTACAGCGCACATGCGTGCCCACGCGCCCGGGCCGATGCATCAGTTTCAGTTTTGCAGAATGTGATTCGACACAGTTTTTAGGCCAACTAACACGAATTTCACCCACAAAATAATGAAACCAACATCTACAATTGATATAAAACTATCACAAACATAATTGCTATCATATTCAACCAATTAAAACTATTTAACAACAACTAAAACTATTTTAATTTCTCAAATTTCTCATTTTCATACATAAACACCATTTTTGAGTTCTTTAGACAAAATCAACACTGTAAACACAATTCTTGTTCAAATTGCTTCATTCAAATTACGTTATCTTCGTTTCTTAATGAACTAGTATAAACAAGCTTTAATTTGCAGTTTAACCTACAAACTAACCACTAAATTCGATACTTACATAAGCCATATACAAAATATCCACACAAACATACACTACTAATTATCTCTCCTACGTTTAACTGTAATTAGCATGCAATTCATGTTTAAACGTAAACTCTAGCATTATAAACACGTATAATCACAATTACCAACTATATATATCCACAATTCAACAATTTTATTTCACAGGACATAAGAAAATTTTTGCCGTGAAACCCACATATGTATAATAGGGTTATAGAACATACCTTTTGCTGCTAAAAAGAAATCATTGCTAAACACACTGGAATTGTTGTGAAATCCTTAGGTTTCCTCTCAATCTCTCTCAATTTTCTCTGTCAAGCTCTATCAAGCTCTCTCTGAACTCTCAGTGTTCTTCCTAGGCAACTAAGACTATGCGTAAAAACCTAAACTGATAATCAAGCGTAAGAAATAAAATGGATAACCTTAATACTACTACTAATTGTAATATCAGTTACAACCTGTTATGATTAGCAGTACAAATTGTGGAATTCAAAGGAAAATTAGAATAATTAGAGAAAAATAAAGGAAAATGATGGAAAGATTTAAATTGATAAGAGTACAGAATTAGGTTGAAACTCAGAATAGACACTTTCAAGTATTCCCTTCCCTCCTATCTCCTTTTCTCTCCTTTTATAGACCAACACTTTAGCAACACTGCCAACACTACTAACTAACCTTCCCACCTATTTTTATTATTTCTATTTCTGATATTTTATTTCTATTTCTGATATTTTCTAACTGATAACTTTTCTATTATCCAGTTGTATCCAGCTGTAATATCATTTATTTAAATGCTCAATAGCTGATCATAACACTACCCTGCCCTGAAAATTGTCCTTGTCCTCAAGGACTAAAATCAAAATCTGGAAATTGAGAAGTCATCTGTTGGCCATCTTTCCACGAAGCATCTTCTGCACTGCTGTTTGCCCAATATATGAGGTATTCAATCTTAGGTCTGTTCTTGAACTTGATCATTCTCCTATCTAAAATAGCAATTAGAGTCACCTTTGGTCTACCATCTGCAGCAATGGGAGGTAATGTAGGAGCTACTTATGCATGAAGCCCAATCTATTTTTTAAGTAATGAGACATGGAAGACATTGTGAATTTGGGCAGTACTAGGCAAGTCGAGCTTATAAGCCACTGATCCTAGTTTTTCCAACACTTTATAGGGCCCATAGTATCTGGGTGCCAGTTTAAAATTGGACCTTTGAGCCAGACTGGATTGTTTGTATGGTTGGAGTTTAAGATAAACTGAGTCTCCCTCTTCAAATTTCCTCTCAGTCCTATATTGATCTGCATAAGTCTTCATCCGAACTTGAGCTTGTAGTAATTTGGTCCTCAGATCAGTCAAAACTACACTCCTTTCCTTGATAAAACTGTCAATAGCTGGAATCTTTGTAGTCTCAATCTGATGAAAATTCAAGTGAGGTGGAGGTAAGCCAAACAATGCCTGAAAAGGAGTGCACTATAAAGCTGTATGGTAGTTGGTGTTATACCACCATTAGGCCAAGCTTAACCAGTTCCACCATTTCTTTGGATGTTCACTACACATACACCTCAAATAACATTCCAAACACCTGTTTAACCTCTCAGTTTGGCCATCCGACTGAGGGTGATAAGCTGTCCTCAAACTATGTTTGACCCCTAGCTGTCTGAACAGAGTTTGCCAAAATGTACTCACAAATATTTTGTCCCTATCTGTAACAATGTTCTGTGGCAATCCATGAATTCCATAAATGTGATCAATGAAAACCTTTGCAATGGTGCTAGCAGTGTAAGGATGGTGTAAACCAATAAAATGAGCAAACTTGGAAAATATATCTATGATAACTAGTATAACAGTTCGTCCCTCAGAATTTGGCAAACCTTCAATAAAATCCATGGAAATGTCAGTTCAAGGTTTGTAAGGTATCTCCAAAGGTTGGAGCAGTCCTGAATAAGGAGTGGTTTCAGTTTTGTGTCTTTGGCAAACTTCACATTCCTTTACCCAAGTTTTAACATCTACTGACATAGTATTCCAACAGAAATAAGTTCCCAATCTTTTGCTAGTAGCTTGAATTCCAGAATGACCCCCCAATGGACTATCATGGAATGCTACAAAAAGGGTTTTTCTAAGGTTGGTTTGAGAACCTACATATATCAACCCTTTGTACCTTAAGATACTTTTTTACAAAATGAAGTGAGGCTCAGAATCTGGTTGAATGCTGATTTGTTATATTATGTTCTGAACATAAGCATCTCCATCATAAGTATTGTTGATTTCTTGTATCCAAGTAGGAATAATCCCTGTAATTGCCATAGCCTGAACCAATTCTTCATCATAATCCCTTCTGGATAGGGCATCTGCCACTACATTTTCAGTTCCTTTCTTGTAAGTGATTTCATAGTCATATCCCAACATTTTACTCAACCATTTCTGCTGTAAAAATGTGGAAAGCTTCTGTTCCATAAAGAATTTCAAGCTTTGATGGTCAGTTTTAATGATGAAGTAAGTTCCTATTAAGTAAGACCTCCACTTGGTTATAGCTTTTAAAATTGCTAACAGCTCTTTTTCATAGACAGACAAACCTAGATGCTTTGGTGCCAAAGCTTTGCTCAAATAGGCTAATGGTCTTCCCCCTTGCATTAGTCTTACCCTAATTCCTTTTGAGCTGGCATCAGTTTCAATAACAAATGGCTGAGTGAAGTCAAGCAAAGCTAGAACAGAAGTTGAACTCATAGCTTCTTTTAGGGATTGAAAAGCATTGGTAGCTTCAGAGTTCCAACGGAATTGATCCTTCCATAATAGCTTAGTTAGTGGTCTAGCTATCTCTCCATAATTCCTGATGAATCTCCTGTAATATCTGGTTAACCCAAGAAATCCTCTGAGAGCTTTAATTGATTTTGGTTCTGGCTAATTTATCATACTAGCAATCCTGTTTGGATCTGCAGAAACACCATGTTCAGACACAATATGACCTAAATACTCCACCTGGAACTGAGCAAAAGAACATTTTGAAAGCTTGGCATACAATGTATTCTTTCTAAGGATGGACAGTGCCATAGTCAAATGTTGCACATGAGAAGACAAATTAGGGCTGTAGATCAGGATGTCATCAAAGAAAACAAGAATAAATTTTCTTAAATGTGAAGAGAACACCTGATTCATGAGAGCTTGGAAAGATGCAGGAGCATTTGTAAGGCCAAAAGTCATTACCAGAAATTCATAGTGGCCTATGTGTGTCCTAAAAGCTGTTTTAGGAACATCAGGTGGGTACATTCTTATTTGGTGGTAGCCAGCCCTTAAGTCCAATTTGGAATAGATTGTTGAACCTTTTAACTCATCCAACAGTTCCTCAATTATAGGAATGGGAAATTTATCCTTAACTTTGATTTTATTCAACTCTCTAAAGTCCACACAAAACCTTCAAGTTCCATCTTTTTTATTACCAATAAAACTGGGGAAGCAAAAGGACTCTGACTTGGCTGTATGATCCCAGCCTCTAGCATTTCATGAACAATTTTCTCAATCTCAACTTTTTATATGTGAGGATATTTGTATGGTCTAATGGTGAAAGGATCTGATCCAGTCTTCAATGGAATGTGATGGTCATGATTTCATTGAGGAGGTAAAGACTTTGGCTCTTGAAACATATATTCAAAAGTATGTAAGACTTGCTGAATCAGAGGTGGAATGTGTTCTTTTGTTTATGTAGCTTGTACTGCAAATATACATGCTAATAATGCTAGCTGGTCCCTTTTCCAAGCATCTTGTAAGCTAACAGCAGTCATCATGGACACTGCAGGTGAGTGCTTATCACTGTTTCCCATCAATATAACCGTGTCCTTTCCCACAAAGAAACTCAAGGTTAGGTTATTAAAATTAAACACACAATCACCAAGAGTTTTTAGCCATTGTACCCCTAAAACAGCATCACACCCTTTCAATGGAATCAGCCTCATATCTGTACAGAACTTATGTCCTTGAGAAATCCATTCAAATTCCTTACATCTTTCTATGCACAACATTCTATATCCATCTGCCACACTGACCTGCATAGGCTTGTCCTCCTTTAAGGTGCAGTGCAACTTCTCAGCTGTGCTACTGTTCAAGAAATTATGAGTACTACCAGTGTCAATAAGGAGTATGATTTCCCTTCCTTTCATAGTTGCTTTAATTCTTAGTGTGGTTTCTGAGGTATTTCCATCTAAGGCATGCAAAGAAATAGCCATTTCTGTTTGATGCTCTACGCTGTCATTGATCACTTCAATATCTGGTTCTTCCTTGCATTCTTCTTCCCACTCATCATCTCCAATGATCATATAGATCTGTTTCAACTTGCACCTGTGACCTTGTCTGTAGATCTCATCACAATTAAAACATAATCCTTTTTCCCTCCTAGCTTGCATTTCATTGTGTGTGAGTTTTTTAATTTGACCACCAATATTGTCTTGGAAATAGCTTCAACAGCCATCTCTTGGACTCTAGCTGCTGCAATAGCTTCAGTCAATTGACGAGGCTTAAGTAAGCTGACAAATCCACCTATTTCATCCCTTAATCCTCCTACAATCCTCCTACAAAGCATTTTACAAAATATGTTTCATCCAATCCTGGATGCTCAGCCTCAACCAAAGCTCGAAGGTATTCAAATTTCTTCTGATACTGACTTACTGAAGAAATCTGAGTTAGTCTATTGAATTCAACCAATACACTGTTACAGGAAATGTCTCCAAATCTGGTTTCAACATCTTCAATCAATTGTTTCCAAGACAAATTGGAATTAGATTTAAAATATGCTAGAAACCAAGGCCCTGCCTCCCCCTCCAGATGAAGAGCTACACTCCTTAGTCTCATCATATCATTCATAGGATGAATTTGAAAAAAATGCCCGTATTTCATGATCCAGTTTTTAACATCTACTCCATTAAAAATTGGAAAGTCGAATTGAGGATAAAAATTCCTCTGATTTGCATTTGAATTAGTTTCTACACCTCCTCCAGCATTAATATTCATTTCTCCAGAAAATTCAGAATGTTGATCATGAGCAGGACCTTTACCTTTGAGATTTCGGTGAAATTCTGCCATCATAAGTTCCATGGTACTTTGCATCTGCTTCATTCCTTCGTTAACATCATCTACTGTGCGCTGCAGCTGATGATGACTATTCATCAGTTCCTACACACGTGAATCTGTGTTTCGCAGACCTTCCTCCAATGTCTCCTTCGAATGAGTTCCTGCCGCCATTGATGAATTCTAACGCCAAGGATCGACAGCTCTGATACCAAATGTTATGATTAGCAGCACAAATTGTGGAATTCAAAGGAAAATTAGAATGATCAGAGAAAAATAAAGGAAAATGATGGAAAGATTTGAATTGATAAGAGGTAGTTATATAGAATTAGGTTGAAACTCAGAATAGACACTTTCAAGTATTCCCTTCCCTCCTCTCTCCTTTTCTCTCCTTTTATAGACCAACACTTTAGCAACACTACCAACACTACTAACTAACCTTCCCACCTATTTTTATTATTTCTATTTCTGATATTTTCTAACTGATAACTTTTCTATTATCCAGCTGTATCTAGCTGTAATATCATTTATTTAAATGCTCAATAGTTGATCATAACACAACCTAACGTATATGTTATAAATATATTATATTTATTATTTAATTTATTTTTATTTATTTTATTATAATTCAAAATTTGAAAATTCAAAAACCATAAAGCTTTGTTTGGCAAAACTCTTTAAAATTAAAGACTTAATATATTTAAGCCTTGTTTGTGTTAAATTAAATTAAAACTACTTTAATTATTTTAATAAACAATTTAGTTTATAATTTATAATCACATATTATTTATTTGGATCTCCATATCTAACATTAATCAAATAAATTAGTTACACACTATATTTTAATTAAATATACCATTTAAACAAATAACATAAAATTATAATTTTATTTAATAATTTAATATACCATTTAAATTATTAAATTAACACGACACTATAACATTTTATGTTATATTACAACTCTCTAAATTATAATTTAATTTAATTTAGAATATTATCTAATAAATTTAATTCATAAATATTTACTAACAACCATCACATCAATAAAATGTTTATTCAACAATTTCAACATTAAACACATCAAATAAATATTTATATAATTCCATAAATATTTAATATTACAATTTGAAATTTCGGATTGTTACAGCTGATCCCCCTAAGTACGTGAAGTCCCTACAATATAACTGTTTAGGTTAAAGTTGAAAGATTACTTATAACCGTAAACATAGTTCGTGGTCTTATGACCCTCAGATATATTTCGTATTTTTTATTCCAGTTTTTGGTTATCCTTGATAGAGTACTATTCAGTTTTGATGAGCCTATTTATTGGCAGTTATTATTCCATTGTTGTTCATTGTTATATCTACTGAGCATTTGTTTTGCTCACTCTTGCATATATATACACTCATTGCAGCTAAAGTTGAGAAGGTCGACGAACTTACAACTAGCAAAGGAAAGGGAAAAATGTACAAGTGATGAAGACTTGTAATTTTATTTATTGTCATGATGATAGACTTTTTAGTTAATGATGTGATGTAATTATTTTATTTCCACACTTGGTTGATGTTTAAGGTTAGACAACCTGGGAAGACTTTTGATTAATGATGTAACCCTTTAATGGGAGGATTTATGGTTTAAATGTTATCATATATGGGTAGATAGATGAATGTATGGGAAGTGAACACCGAATCTTGTGAGAATGAAGTACCTGAATTTGGGGGTGTCACAAGTTGGTATCAAAGCACTTAGGTTATGAACTTTAGGTGAGGGAAAAGCCTTAGGAAGTAACCTTTGAAAAGATAGTGGTGATAAACTCTTATCGAGTTTTAAGAGAAAAGTAATAAAACACTTATGTGCTTTCAAACTATGTGCTCGTGAGTGTCGAGTAGTAACGAGTAATAATGATTAGTAATTAAAACTTAAAACTTTGTTGTCGGATGGCTAATGTAGGAGAATCCAGTCAGGCTAGGGAGGAAGGACCTCAGATGCCTAGAGAGGTGGAGTCTCGTGACATTCAGGTGGTTTGGGAACAACTACTTCTGCGGGAGTCAGCTCCGATGGTCACAGTGGTTGAAGATGAAGATGATGATGTAGAAACGGATGAGGAGGATCCCGTTAAGCTGCCACAATTGAATGAGGATGAGGAGGACGAGGGGGAAGAGATTCCACTAAACTCGATCGCTGCTCGTATGTACGATGAAGTTTACGACCGCAATGTGGAACTTCAGGATACCGTCGAGGAGTTGGAAGAGATAGTAGCTGAACAATAGACTTCGATGGCACAAAAAGACGACGAGATCCAAGATCGAGAGAAACGTCTGAATAATGTCGAAGAGAAGCTGGTTCACACTGAAGAAGAGAATGAACAAATGACAGCGGAGATTGCAGAGCTAAAGAACAAGTTGAGGGAGGAATCTACTAAGAGGACAAGAGCCAAAGACGCGTATGAGGAAGCTTATCAACGAGCCAGAATAGCAGAGAGAGACGCACAAGCAAAGATGATAAAGATGGAGGAGATGAATAACGTATTCAACACCGTGATTAATCGAGCTCAAGATCGGGTCATGGATTATCCAATTCAGTTTGAGACGTTGCCATCATACAAATTAGATCGCCGAACAATGTTTCGTATTATGGACGAAGAGCGTCAAAAGGTTACGCAGTATCTTAGTAGGACATCGTAGTTAATGTACCTGATATACGAGTAATAATATAACAAATAATATATAAATCCCTAGTGATATGTAATCTATGGGATATGTTGATGATGTTATCCTGAAACTTTAGTAGTTCGGGAAAGTAATGTAAATAGCAGAGATGTTTTTGTTATAATGTTTTCAAAAAGGTTATGAAGGAATAAAAGTTATTATTTTATTTTATTCAAAGTGTTATGTGTTCTGTGATGATTTCTGTTAAGAGATACAAGTTCAGTAGAAAATACTTAAAGGAGTTGAGTAATAATCTAATGAGTATATTTTAACAGAAAATGCCTCCAAGACGTCAACCACGACATGGATCTAATAATAACGACAATGTTGAGGCTAACCTAGTTCAGCAGATGGTGACGTTACTGACGGGTGCATTGCAGAATCAACCGCAGAATCAAGCTACAACTCCATGGGTCCATGAATCCAGTTGAGGCACAGACCTGGATCATGGAGATTGAGAAATTTTTTGATGTTGCTAGGGTAGGGGATAATCAGAAGACTGCTTTTGCAACATTCATGTTGAAAGCAGAGGCTGGTTATTGGTGGCAAGCCAATAAAACTAGAGGAGGTCAAAGGATAATGACTTGGGATAGATTTAAGGAGATATTCTTCGAGACTTATTTTTCAGAGAGTTCGAAGAATCAAATGGAGGTGCAGTTTTTGGAACTGAAACAGGGCACAATGACAATATCGGAGTATGCTGTGAAATTCAACAAGTTAGCGAGGTTTGCGCCATATCAAGTTAACACGAATGAGCGCAAGGCTAGGAAGTTTGAGCAAGGACTGAAACCATGGTTGTACAATAGAGACTCCATGTTTCAGCTGAAGACATTTACAGCAGTGCTGGAGAAAGCAATTCTCATTGAGAGTGGAGGCGAGGCTATAACAAAGCACAACCAAGAGCAAAGAAAGAAGAAGAATGAGGGTGAAGCTAAGAATGGTGGTGGTAATGGTGGAAATGGTAACAATAATTAGAAGAGGAAGTGGAATGCAAATGTGGGGGATGGAAATCAGCAAGGTAACCATCAGAGGAAGAAGATGGACGCATGTGCTACCTGAGGGAGGTTTCACACTAGTGTGTGCTTAAGGGGGAAACGTGTATGCTTTAACTATGGCCAGGAGGGTCACATTGCCCTAAATTGCAACTAACCCAAGAAGAATGTTTGCTACACCTGCAGGTCGAAGGACCATTTTACTCGTGAGTGTCTAAAGAAGAAATCCGATGAGATAGCTGGAAGCAAGGGAAATGGCAGTGGAGGTACACTGACTATTATTGGACCAACGTCATCAAATAAGCCCACAGCCAAAACCTTCAACATGATGGTGCAGGACGTGGTGCAATCAAAAGATGACATGTCAGGTATTATCCCAATCAATGATATAAATGCATATGTATTATTTGATTCGGGTGCTACTTGATCATTTATATCTGATGAATTTGCTAAGAGGTTAGAATTACCTAGTGAAGAGTTGAAATTTCCTTTACAAATAGATATTGCGAATAGGGAGGTAATTCCTGTTAAACTTGTATACAAGAATTGTAGGGTGAATATTAAAGGGAATGTTATGACCGTAAACTTAATCCCAATAAAACTCGGAGAGTTCGATGTTATTTTGGGAATGGATTGGCTATTTAATTATGGAGCAATAATTGACTGCCAAAAGAAGTATATAAACCTTATGACCCCGTCAAAGGTAGTTTTCTTTGGTAACAAATCGCCTAGACAAGCAAGGTGTCTGACGGTTATGCAGGCCAAGAAGTTGTTAAGTCAAGGATGTATAGGGTACCTAGCCTACACAGTTGATACTCAAAAGAAGAAGGAGATGAAACTGGAGGAGATACCAGTGGTTAAGGATTTTGTAGACGTATTTCCGGAGGATTTGCCAGGACTTCCGCCTGACAGAGAAACCGAGTTCGTGATCGACTTAGCACTAGGAACTGCTCCAATATCGAAGGCCCCGTACAGAATGGCTCCGGTAGAGATGAAGGAACTGATGGTACAACTGCTGGAGCTCCTAGACAAGAAATATATTCAGCCTAATGTATTACCGTGGGGAGCGCCGATTTTATTCGTGGAGAAGAAGGATGGGTCAATGCGTCTTTGCATTGATTATAGGGAATTAAACAAAGTCACTATTAAGAACAAGTATCCGTTGCCAAGAATAGATAACTTGTTTGATCAATTAAAGGGTGCTAGATATTTCTCGAAAATAGATTTTAGAAGTGGGTATCACCAATTAAAAGTAAGGAAGGAGGATGTACTGAAGACGACATTCCGAACTCGGTATGGATATTATGAATTTTTGGTGATGTCTTTTGATTTAACAAACGCCCCTACAACGTTCATGGATTTGATGAACAGGGTGTTTAAACCGTTTTTAGACAAGTTTGTGGTGGTATTCATCGATGATATTCTGGTGTACTCTAAATCTCAAGAAGAACACGCGAAACACTTACGTCTGACGCTGGAAACCCTAAGAAAACAAAAGTTGTACGCGAAATTCTCTGTCGACGTCGGGATTTTTATTTGTCCCTTTTCGTTACCTATTTTTTTGTGTTCTCATTGTAGGTGAGATTTGTTTGAAAAAATAAGTGAAAAAGGTCTGACATGTATAATGTCGACGATTGGACTGTAAGAGTCGCCAGTTGGTTTTTTAACTGGTTGTACCAACACAACCGAGAAAAGGTTTGCACATTGACCCAGTGATGTGACACTGCTAAACAGGTCGATGAAACCGAGATTCATTAGGTTCTGGGGACTTGCTTATGCGGAGGGAAGGTGTTACGCACCCCTCGACATCTGTGCTGCCACGGTGATCGCCACTTTTCAAGAAACTATTATATGAATGTGTGTGTGTCTGTGGGTCAATGTGCTGTTATTTGGAAGTAGTGCGAGGCCTCGTTCGCACCTATATACACAGGGTTTGAATTTATATAAAAATTTAGTTTTAAACAAGATATGGCAGTGATGTTTTAAAAGAGGTTTTTTAAACCCTGTGCTCAATAGTAATTGAGACCTTTTACACTCCCATTTTATTCAATGTTCGGCTTGGTTGATTTTATTTTCCAGATGCGAGGCATCTGTAAGAAAATAATGTACAAAAAGGTGCTGAACTCCTCGTGGGTATGAAAACCATCTGAGGAGATCGAAACATCACAGATAAATTTACAGGCTGCTTATAGCTGAAAAGGTCCATCACGGGAACCGAATCTAGATTCAATAGACTGAATCTGTGATCACATGATTCCTAGGCTCACATGATGCCGCAATTGATAAAAAGCAATAAGCAGGTATATATATAAAAGCTGTAAATATATATATACAGACATGATCACCAACCACGAAGCACCTCCATGGGGGATCAGAAATGTAAATAAAGCTATAAAAGTGATCAACCGCCACGGAAGAAACTCCAGGCGGGACGAAATGTATAGAAAGCAGTAAAAACGGTCAACCACCATGAAGTAAACTCTAGGTGGGACGAAATGTAAATATATATATATATATATATATATATATATATATATATCTAAAAGCATGTAAACGCACTGGATATAAAATCAGGCTCCTCGGACAAAGTCCAACAACAGTTAATATATATAAGTATATATATATTAAAGCAGTAAACGCACCTGATGTAAAATCCAGGCTCATCAAACATAGTTCGACACACAGTTCATATATATATATATATATATATATATATATATATATATATATATATATATATATATATATATATATATATATATACGAAAGCATATAAACGCACCAGACATAAGTCTAGGCTCATCGAACAGAGTTCGACACATAAAGTATATATATAAGTATATATATATAAGAAAGCCATTAAACGCTCCAGACCAAAGTCTAGGCTCAATCGAGGCATAACTCGATGATGTTAGTCCATATATATATATATATATATATATATATATATATATATATATATATAAGTATATATATACAAATTGAAAATAAACCACGGACCGAAGTCTGGGCATACACACGCAACACGACTCTCAATGTGAAGAATAGTGTTTTAAAAGATGAAGAAAAAGGCTTGAAAACGTGTAAGAAGGCTTACAGTGGGCTGCCAAAGAAGACTTCAATAACTTGAAATGGATGAACACTCGGCTCCCGCCGATAAAAAGTAGCTATATATGAGCTTATAAGTGTTTAAAATGAGAAAGCACTCAGTTTGGGGTGTGTACAGAGCAAATTGGACAGGGTTTCCTCGCCTTTTTCTCTTAAAAAATGGCCACCCCAAGTCCTCTATTTATAGAGGGTGGAGCCACAGGTGTACCTATGGCTGAGCTGTATGTGTACCTGCGACTGGGTCGCAGGTGTACCTGAGGCTGCCCCAGGATTCGCGGGTCCCGTTATCTCGAAGTACGTGCACGCGTGCAACGTAATGTCTGCTCGAACTTTCAGAATTGCAATTCGGGCATTCGACTGAGGTATATAAGACCTATTTAGGACCGTCGTTGTCGAGAGTTATGCAATGACATGGGATTAGAGGTTATACGAAGTCATGAAGATGGGAGGATGCCCTCCGGTCTTCAGCTCTAAATTCTATCTGTTACCCTGCGTAATAGTCACTCGGAATTGGTTTTTCTTGGTTCTTGTGGGACATTGCTGTGTAGAAATGTATGTCTGAAATGTTGATACGGCGTGATATGGCGTCAAAGTGGTAAGATGACGACTTTGCCCCTCACCGGGGTTATCTCCGATTTGGGTTGATAAAGCAGACGTTGCTCAGGGTTATCTCTGAGATTGGACTGCTACAGGTGTTGAAGATCCTCAGTGTCATCTCTGAGGTGTGCCTGTCTTCCTGGTGTTATTGCCAGGTCTTGTACTGAGTGCCTCGGTGTAAGTGTCGAGGTTGAAGCTGATTGCATTTGAAACAAGCATTTTCGGGGTTATCTCCGGAACTGCAACTGCCTTCCTTGGGGTTATCTCCAAGGTTGGAATCTGCTATTCCCAGTGTTAGGATTGAGACGGGACATCTCGGGGTTATCTCTGGGATGAATCGGTCTTCTCTGGTGTGTGTTTCGGTATTGGATCTGCACGCCTCGGGGTTATCGCCGAGGTTGGAATTGTTACTCCCGGTGTGTGTTCCTGGGTCAAAACTGAGCTTTCGGTAGTATCCGGACTGGATGTGAGCTGTCTTCCAGGGTTATCTCTGAAAGACGAATCTACCCTCCTGTAATGTCAGTAACAGATATGTAGAAAATTTTGAGTATCTACAGATGCCCCTCTTTATCATATTCATGCAATGCAATGGCATGGATAGGATAAAGAATCCTAGACACTTGAAATGCAACAAGATAAATATGATGCAATATGGAGCAATATGATGCAAGTGTATGATGCATATGAATCGCTTGCCAACATGCTGGGGATGGTTGCCGGCTCCCTGTGATGGTAATGACGGCGAGTTTGGATGTGTGATCCAAACCTATTAGGATGTTGACGTTGGGGCTATCACCAAAGTCCTTAATCCTGGATGCAGAGTTTACTCCAAAGATGTGCCTCTCGTGTACAAGAAATCTATGGGGATAAAACTTCATCTGTTTGAGGATGTGTATCACATGTTCCATCATCGATCCTCCCCGATGATGTTGACCCTTCCTGGTTTGTATCGCCAGGGCATATTAATGTTCTGCTGGATTTACTGCCAACAACAGATGTTGTCAAGGCTGCTTGACTTTCTTTGACATATGGACCAACGATTGACCACGCGTTGTAACCCCCGCCGGGGATCCATTTGATCCTCTGTTGATGTGTATATCAACGGATGAATTCCCTACTGGGGATAAATGCCAAGGCTACTTGGACTTTGTTAATGTGTGTATCAACTGATGCAATTATCGGATGACTTCTGATGCGGCGTTGGGTTTCCTTGCCAATAGAGGAACTGACGTCAAGGTTGCTTGACCTTCGCTGACATGTGTATCAACGAAAAATATGTGATGGATCATCGCTGATGTTCACATAAGCAGAATATTACGTTGTAACCCCCACTGGGGACTCTGTTTATGGACAGATGACCATACATTGTGACCCCCACTGGGGATCTCCTTTTGAGATTGCATTGTAACCCCCGCCGGGGATCCATTTGAAAAGATTAGGGTAAAGACCCTGAATTGACGGCATTGGACCAACGTGCGGTATTGCCGAATGTGGTATGCAATGACTTGGATCATTGGTATAGTAAACCCTGTATTTGGGCGAATACCAATGGATGAAAAGACAGCCATTTCCAAAAAAATCAGGGTTTCAGGCTATTTTGCTCAATCGCGTAGCGTTTTTATCCCTGATTTGGCCTTTTCAGCTTGTAATAACTCCTTTGCAACTCGAACTGGACCAAACCGGAGGTATGGGACCTATGTAAGGGTGTCACAGGTACACCTGCTACAGCCGCAGATGGACCTGCGGCCAACCGTGGATGTTAAAATCCTGCAGGTTGCTTTCATAAGTCTTTTTCAAGTTGTGCCTTGAAGGAAATCTGAGAGCTCTTCTTCAGATCTGCTGAGTTCGGACGTCTTTCTGCAAATTCTATCACCGTACAAGTGTTCTACACTGTCCTGGTAACGTATGCATGTACTTTTTTCCAGTTTTTATTCGTTGAAACATGATGCATCTAAACATATAGTAGTGATTATGTATGCACAAATAACTTGATAAAAAATATTCAACATAGTAAATGTTAGTATTAAACCATGCTGAACATAATGATGTGAAAAAATTTGACTTTTGATATAGTCAAATTGGCACCTTTTTCTGCTATTTCTTATCCTATTTGAGGACAAATGAGCAAAGGTGAAAAAGCAAAGTAATCTTGGTAATTATGCTACCCTTATAGATTGATGACTTTGACTTTTGATACAAATAGGATTTATGTGACTGTGTGCAGGTGTGCTACTGAATGGCCACCTAGTCATGTCTATGTGCATATGGATAGTCCTATATATAGAGGAAACTATGACAAATTTTTCCAAAATGTAGGCATTGAGTAGTCATGCATTTTTAACTCTACTGTAGATGTATGTTAAAATGATGCATGCATGCATATAGTCATTAAATGCATTTTAAAAAGAAATCTCCAGGTTAGAAAATACCACACCCTTTCTGAGGTGATTTAGAGACTTGTTGTCCAGATATTATGGATTCAGATCAGCCGAGTAGTTCCTGCGGGACCACTTCTGGTGTACGGAGGAGGGCTTCTGAAGTGCCTCGACCCCGTTCTGTTAGACAGCCTCGTCGGTTGGTTGAGGCGATGATACGTCCAGTCCGGGTTGATGTACCAGACGTCGAGGATTAGGAAGAGGATGTTCCAATTACGGACCCCGCTCCTACTGCACATGTTCCCCGTAGGGATCTCCCGAGTATTCAGGTGGCAAACCCAGAGCTTTTGGGTGATTTGAGCAGACATCCCTCGATGTATTTGCACGCCAACGAGGTATAAAGCTTAGATCTTAATCTTCCTTCTTTCCTATTGATGAGGAGTAAAGGATTCTGATGTCGATCTGTATTTTATAGGTTCCCGACTTTACACAGCCTCGAGGGAACTGGTACAGCATTCACTCCATGTTCCAGGCTCTTTATCCTGACTATAGAGCGATTATGCATGACTAGGGATTCAGAGCATTCTTTTTCATCCTTTCCCGCCGTTGTCCCTGGGATTACCTCAGGGCATTGTCTGAGCGCTGGTTTTACTAGACCCAGTCTCTCCATTTACTGGACTGTGAGGTGATGATGACGACGATGGATTGGCGGTTTATCACAAGTATGGAGTTTGGAGGGGAGCCAGTACCTTGCACGGCTGATATTACCACGACTATCATCAGATCCTTGTTAGGAGCTTCGGCAGAAGCGCTCAAGGGCAGGACTGTCCGTGCAAGTCCTTTGAGCGTAGATGCTATGAGTGGGCTGTTGAGCGAGCCCATACCAGATGATGTTAGAGTCAAGGATCGCATTCTCTGACGATTGTTCCTGATGATCATTAGGGGCTGTTTTATAGCAGATAACTCCTCTACAGTGTCGTTCTCTTTGATTAGCGCCACGCGACATGTGGACCTTATAGGAGAGTATAATTGGGGTTCCTACACCTTTTCCTATTTCCTCAGGGGCATGCGTATGCGCTCGTAGGGCTTGACCGAGGCTTGGTTAGGATTTTACCCATTTCTGCTGGTAAGTATTTTTCTTGTCATTTACCATGTATAGGTTAAGAGTGTTAACTGACAGCAGATGTTTACCTTTGTGTTGGTAGTTTTGGGCCTATGAGAGGCTCCCATGTTTACGTCCAGTGAGTGTACTAGGATTAGATACCTACCCATGAGGACGACGATGGCATCATTCTATACTGGCGGAGGTCCTTGCAGCTGAGGGTTTAACTCATTGTCGCCTATAGTTGGAGTTGTTGACAGCGGATGTCATCACATGGATTCCATATTCTGGGGAGCAATTGGCCGTTGGCTTTGAGGATGGATACCCGACTGGTATCGAGTACGTGATTTCCACCCGTAGGGTTCTTCTCTTAATAAATGGAGGATGGGAGCTCTATTTAGGAAAGCGTGCCATTAGGAGCACCACAGGGGAGATTCGTATATCTATCCTGCTTCCTGCCAAGCGTTATTGGCCTGTGTCGTAGTCACCCGCCATTGATATCCCATTTTTGGGTGTTGACGGATTTGCATTGTCAGAGGGTCCTTGCATTCAGGATGTATTCCAGCATTAGTGGATCCCTCGTACCATTGGAGCCCAAACCCGCACCACTCAGTTTATGGGGGATATGGTTCCAGGATCCGTGATGATGACGGATTGGCTAGCCTGTGTCCGAGATCCAACTCATGTGACACAGATTGATAGCTTGACCCAGCGACTGGACCGGTCACATTTCTTTATTCAACATTTGGGCAGAGATCCGGCAGACGCAGATTCGTTTGATCCTTCCAGCTCAAGAGCTGGCCCCTCAGATGACCCATTTGGCTTTGCCGGCATAGATCCTCATTTGTATAGGCCTGACATCCCTGTTGATAGAGATCCAGTGACTCAGGAGGAGTTACATCAGGTGGACAGGATTGATGATATAGATATTGATACCATTGTCTTCTTCTGATGTGTATTCTTGTTATCTCTTTTGATAGGCCTCTGTTAGCTATTGGGTGGTTGTGCCCCATTCTCGCTATATCTTTTGATAGGCCTCTATTAGTAGTAAGGCGTCTGGACCCCATTTTCCTGTATTTTTAGTTGTACAGAGATGATATATTAGATGATGATATATTTAGGAATGTATGTATAGTTTTTCCATTCCCTATATCATATTTCCATTTATTATCTGTTATGCATGTATCATGTTATGCATATGTATGTATGTCCAGAGATATTCAGCATTGACCCCTGGATGGTATTATGATACGGCCCACACAGATGTCTTCTTCGACAGTCAGCCGCATAGATCACACCCCGCCATTATTGGTGGCATCCCGTCTGAGATATTGGTATGATAGTATGTCACCCTCAGATAGGGTGACCG
The DNA here is from genome assembly GCA_016801055.1 of Panax notoginseng. NCBI lineage: Eukaryota > Viridiplantae > Streptophyta > Magnoliopsida > Apiales > Araliaceae > Panax > Panax notoginseng. The sequence continues at coordinate 78,788,662 of CM029014.1, forward strand.
TAGATCAGCTGTTACAGTATACCATGACCTTTTTGATGTTTCAGATTCCCACAGGATTCATGGAGGGCATCCTGGAGCACTGGATACCGGAGAGACAGGTTTTCCAGTTTGGGATCCAGGAGTTGACTCCCACTCTGGAGGAGTATGCACGATTGGCGATGTTACCACTGGACAAACCTTGTGTGTATATGGCTTTGGGGGACATGAGTCGATGGTTCATGACCCTCACTGGATTGAGGCATAGGGTGGTTCAGAATGAGTTTACATCTGGCCACGTGATATCCCAGCATTTTTTGTTTGACAGATTTGGCTCTGAGGATAGTTATAGACGACATTTCGGGGATTTCACCACACCAGAGGATCATTGGCATCTGGCTAGAGTGGATGTACTGCTATTGTGCATACTATCATATGTCTACATGCCACGGTATATGGATGAGTTAGACATAGGAGTTATCATGGCGGTGAGAGCTCTCACGGAGGGTCGTACCATCATACCGATGATTATAGCAGAGACTCTGAGGTCAGCTACATACTGCTGCACTTATCTGACAAGAGTATTTACAGGCAGTTCGGTCATGCTATACGTGTGGTTTATGTCACATCTGAGACCGATTGACACTTTTAGACGACATGGGTATTGTTTCACCCATGATATTGCCATGTTATATTCATTTCAGCCTGCGGAGTGTACGGATGCTATGTCTTGGTCCGCTTTTTTAGCTGATATTGTAGACCCGTTTAGTATCTTGCCCTGCTCAGGGCTCAGCTCACCTTACAGCTTTGTTACTCATGCTCCGGGCATGGATTACATCCCTCTAGATGGTTTGAGGGGCATGACTACTTATCACCCACTGGCCGTGATGTCGCAGTTTGATCAGTTGTAGGATTTTTATCCTTTTGATGGGGCGTTAGACCAACGTTTAGCCTCTCACTATCTGTCAGTAGAGGATCGATCCCGTGTGTATGCATGTTGGGATCAGCACGAGATAGCCGCTTTCTCCATTTGTCATCCAGGTTATTCTGTAGAATATTCCGTATGGATGAAGACAGAGACTGCACCAGATGAGGTAGTATCCACATTGTCGAGTATTGATTCAGATGGTGGAGAGCCCATGGAGGACATTGATTCTCACACCGAGGAGGATCCATCTACTGGGTTGCCAGTATCTCCTTTAGATTCTCCCAGTACTAGTACTGTCGTGATTCAGCATTCAGTACAGTACTTTGAGCAGAGTCTTCATCTGATGACCTTTGAGAGAGATTCGGCTAGAGCCCTAATGTTTACAGCTCTTGATGGGAGAGACGCATCCCTGTTAGAGAGGGACAAGGCATTAGCTCATAGAGATACCGCTGTTGTTAAGCGGGATGAGGCCAGATCAGCCAGAGATGCAGTGATAGTTGAGTGGGATAGCGCCTTATCTACCCGAGATGTAGCCATCATAGATAGTACTGTAGTGAGGTCCCTTACCACTGGCATGCTTGCAGAGATGAGCACTTATATTGATGAGCATATGGTCACCATGCAGATGGCTACAGATCTGTTGGGTCGTGTGGATATCCTTGTACAGGAGACCACAGCTTTGCCTCCTTCTTCAGAGAGGGATGTCATGTTGGGCTTGTTAGCTCGCATATACACCGACTTGTAGATGGGTTTGTATTTTTCTGCACAGACTAGCTTAGCCATTTTATCATGTACAGTTTACATTGTATATATCAAACAGCATTATATATAGCAAGGAAATATATTTTTGATCACTTCCCTTTTAGATATGCTCTGATACTTGCTTGATATTTGCCTGCTTCTTCAGGGCTTATGATCTTGATGTATTCTGAATTCCTCCTTGCTGGATGGACATTGAGTTGTCTTTGGATAATTCAGAATGGATCATGGATCTGTGTCTATCCCTACCATCTTTGGTGTCTTGGGACTAGTTTTTATATGGAAATATGAAGAGGAGTGTGGCTTTCCTCTCTAAGATTGACCGCACCACAGATGGTCGCCAGTACCCCTATTTAGGAAGAGCCTAGTTAATTCCATCTCTTATGGATTGGTGTTTCTCTTTGAGGCACAACCGCAGCTTAGATGGTCGCCGAATCTCCTATTTATGAGGAGAGGTTGGGTAATTCCATCCCTTTGGTTTGAAGCCAATGAAATGTGGTGGATTGAAGTTTAATCACAGTACCGTTGACAAGTATTTATGTTTTGGTAGGGGGTTAGACCGAACCATGAATGGCTGCCTACATAGTCCTATTGAAGAGGAGATCAGGTCTGCGTAGTTCAAACCTGGTGTAAGAGGTTCAACGCTGTTTATGGCAGAAAAGGTGTAGAAGATTTATTGATGAAGAAGGTTGTAGAGGTGTTTTTATGGTTTTTGTTTTTTGTAGAAAAAGGTAGAAATGTTTTTGTTGTTTTTTGTTTATTGCGACCGGGCCATATAGAATATGGTTGCCTACGTACTCCCGTGTATCAAGGAGATCAGGTCGACGTAGTTCACCCCTCAGGGCGAGTTGAAAAGTGTGATCTCATGTGCAGGATAAGCTGCGGGGAAGAAAGATTAATCCCATGTATAGGTCAAACTGTGGGGAAGAAAGTTTAATTCCATGTGCAAGATAGACTGCAGGGAAGAGAAAGTTTGATCCTAGGTTGAGGATAAACTGCAGGTATGAGAAGTTTGATCCCATGTATGGGTAGCCAAACTGCAAACGCGAGAGGTTCAATCCATAGTGGGATGACCTAAGTTATATGAGCGCAGTGAACCCAGGCTGCTGGCCTGAAGAGTATGTTTCCCTGAGGGGCAAAGTGTGGAAAGGGTTGTATGTAATGAAGGGTTGAAGACCCGGAATGACTAGTGATCTGATGATCCAATACCAGGATGTTTGCTTGATGGTAACTTCAGACATAGTACCGTTTCACGGTGTCTGAGTTGATAAGCTGTGGAAATTCATCGTCGTCCATTTTCTGCAATCTAAGAGCACCTCCTATCAATACCTCCTTGATAATAAATGGGCCTTCCCAGTTAGGAGCGAATTTTCCCTTGGACTGATATTGGTTGTCGAGAATCTTCTTCAAAACCAAGTCATTTTGTTTAAACTGTAGTAGCCGGACTTTTCTGTTGTAGGATCTGGCGATCCTTTGCTGATATAATTTACCATGGAAGATAGTCGCGGTTCGCCTTTCATCTATTAGAGATAATTGGTGATACCTGTCTTGTATCCATTGATCTTCATCCAGCTGAGCGTCCACCAACACTCTGAGGGATTCCATTTTTACTTCTATGGGGAGTACTACCTCCATCCCATAGCTTAATGCGTAGGGGGTAGCCCCAGTTGAAGTGCGCATTGATGTTCTGTAGGCTAACAGAGTAAGAGGCAATAAGTCAGGCCATCCTTTGTGGTTGGCGGATATCTTTTGCATAATCTTCTTGATATTTTTGTTAGCTGCTTTAACATCACCATTCATCTTTGGACGGTAGATGATTGAGTTAAGGTGTTTGATGTGGAATTTACTGTATAACTCCTCCATTATTTTGTTGTTGAGGTTCTTAGCATTGTCTGATACAATCACATCTGGTTATCCATATCGACAAATAACATTGTTTCTGAGGAAAGCAATGATGACTTCTTTCGTAACCCTGGGGAAGGAGCCTGCTTCTACCCACTTGGTAAAGTAGTCGGTCATGGTGAAGATGAAGCGATGTCCATTACTGGCTTTGGGCTCGATAGGCCCGATCACGTCCATTCCCCACATTGCGAAGGGCCAAGGTGAACTCATATTGTGGAGCTCCCGTGGAGGGACGTGGATAGCATTCCCATGAATTTGGCATTGATAACATCTCTTGACGTGGTCATTGCAGTCAGCATTGAGAGATAGCCAGTAATGTCCTGTCCTAAGGATCTTCTTAACAAGAAGGGGGCCACTCTTGTGTGGGCCACATACTCTACCATGGACCTCATCCATGAGTCTCTGAGCTTGATCCTTATCCAGGCATCTGAGGAGACCTAGTCCTGCATCTCTCTTGTAGAGTGCATCTCCGCTCAGGTAGAATTTCATAGCAAGTCGATGAATCCGCCTTTGCTCAGTCAAGCTCGCCTTAGCGGGTGTAGATCCATCTCGCAAGTGCTCCTTGATATGATGATACCAAGGTTGTTGGATGGGAGGTAGCTCATCCGATACTTCTCTAACATAGTTCCCATATGCTGGTGCCTTTTGCAGGGCAAATGTGACGCTTCGCATGTGTTCCTTGTCAGGTATGTGAATCAAGGAGGCCAAAGTTGCTAATGCATCTGCGAAGTCATTCCTATTACGAGGAATGTGTAGAAAGGAGATCTCTTCGAACTCCGAAGCCATCTGTAAAACTTGCCGATGGTAAGGCAGCAAATGTAGCTCTTTGGTTTGATAGATTCCTGTGGACTGTTTGACTACCAACTCTGAATCCCCAAAGATAGTTAACCGTCTGATACCCATTGAACGGGCAAGTTTTAGTCCCATGATACAGCCTTCATACTCAGCTGTGTTGGGAGCTGTCGTTTACACTCCTAAATTAACCTCACTTTCACTTTACAAATTCAAACAATTAGCACAGTAGTAAGCAAGGATTGATCCCACAGAGAGTAAAGTTGTTTTAGAATTATTCTACTATTTAAACAGAAAATAAAGATGGGGGTTTTTGAAAATTATTTTTAAACTAAGAGAACAAGAATTAACGATGAAATTAACCAAATATGTAAAAATTTCAGTTCTGTAGTTCAGTTTCACCAAGTACAATAATCAATTAATCAAGTTATTATTATTTTTCCTTCAATGAAACTATTAGCCCTAGATAACAATAAGATCTGTTATCCGAAATTCTCCTTAGATTATCACTGTATGAAACAAGCTCTCCACCAGATTCTAACTAGCATACAACCTAGAATAAGCTCTCTAGATTTAATATGATAGAAGCATTAAGAAATACAGAATTAGGCTAATCCAAGCAACAAACACATAAGCTCGATTTGTTTAACTTGTTTTCTGATAATCTTAGAAATAAACAAAAGCTTGTCCACAATTATTATTACTAAGTTGCTACTTATGATAAAGACAGATATCAATTACATGTAATACCAATCTTAATCTAGCATATGATAATGATCAAACTAATTCAATTGGCCATATTAAATTAATTAAATCAATTAGCATGCAATCAATGAAAACAGATTATCAAAAGAAATTTCACACAAGAAGGAATAAATAATAATACTCAATTAATTAATTACTTGTAACAAGGATTCACCTCCCTTTAGAACTGAATAAAAAGAACTAGCCTGACATGCTCTTGAGTCTGCACTCCAATAGATGATAATTGATTATTGAATGAATAAAATCATGACTAGTATCCTCTATTTATAGTGCTAGACAAAGTCCTAAATCCTATAGGAAGTAGAAATCCAAACCCTAAAAGGAATTATAAATTACCCTAATTTCCATAAAGAAATAGAATTCAATTTGGAAATAAATCTTAGTCTAAAAGAAATCCTAATTACAATAGAATTGTAAAAACTATTCTTCTAGAATCTAAATTTCAGATTTGAAATTGGAATTAAATCCCACAATTGTCATGTGCTTAAACTCATTGCCGCGTGAATCCAAATCCATTTATGATACTAATTGTTGAATCCTTGATTTGTTAGGAATCCCGTAAACCTCCTCCAATTTATTTCCAAAATCATGAAACCCCTTCAATTGTACCTAAAATAAAAATATAAGAATAATGAGTTTATTTAGGCACAAAATAAATACAAAAGATTAAGTATTAAGGAATAAAAATATAACATATTTCATACTCATCAAATTCCCCCACACTTATCTCTTTACACGTCCTCGTGTAAACCAAAAATTTGATTTCCAGAAAAAATTCTATTCAACCATAATGTCAAAAGATTTCAAGGTACAAATCATGATTATCAACACTATATTTACAAAAATCTAATCAACGCCTTATCAATCAACTCACAATTACCAACTATACCATTTCACCAATGAATTTCATTAAATCAAACTGTAGCCACATAAGTAACTCTCCCAAAATCATCATACTTACTCAACTTAGTTACCATGGAGCAAAAACCATGCACACTAACTCTTAACCAAGAACAAATTTTTTTTGCCTTTTAATTTTTTTTTCATAGAACCTTTTTTTTTAGCACAGATGAATGTATTTTCATGCTTTTCTCGTATACTTTTTTTCGTATACTTTTTTTTTTTGACATGTGCAATGTCTCCTTTTCTTAGGCTTTTCAGAGTTACCCATTAGCGAACTTTCCACCAACGACTCCCAAACTAGATGATCTTAGGGCGCTAGGTGTAGAGACACCCCTAAGGGCTTACTTATTCAAGTAACAAAGGCCACAAAAGTCGACTAGTCAAGCTGCTTTTATCCATCGCACTTTTCAGCGTGAATACCGATGCTTCCCGAGGCTTAGATACCCAGTTATTTCGCACAATGGACATTGAAGCAGATTTTCAATTTTCATTTTTTTTTCATTCATCATTTTTTTACATGGTTCTGCACAACATAAGCAAGTTAAACAGTTCTAAGTCATGAAATCAGTGCACATAGACAACTCCACAAATAACTTAGCCAAATAAACATGATTCTCATATTCAAGTACTTATGTATCACAAATTCAATTGAAATCAATTACTATGGATCATAGCTTAGTTGTCATCATTCATTAACAAATTAAGCATCAAACAGATTCTGAATTTTAGCATTAATTTTCAATCTTTGACTTTAACCTTCGAACACATAGGCAAATAGAACCATGGAACCCAAATTTTCTGATTTTTTTTTTGTTTTCAATTTTTTTTTTTCAATTTCCCATCAAACTTGGATTAGTATTCCTACATAAAATAAAACCTAAATCTCCCCCCCACACTCAATCCTTACATTGTCCCCAATGTAAGAAAATCATGGAAAGAAGAAAATACTAGTAGCTAACATGCAATAAAAAAAACTAAAAAGTAAAGGGATAGAAAAATCAAATCTACGATCTTGGGTTACCTCCCAAGCAGCTGCCCGTGTTTAACGTCTTTGGCTCGACGTTATGCCTCTCTTCTCAGCTTTCATAGATTGGATCGTCTAGCTCCATCATCTCAATATTTTTCACCTGATGCCCCTCATAGAAAGGCTTTAATCTATGTCCATTCACCTTAAGGATCTTGTTTGTACTAGGACTTTGAATCTCAACTGCACCATGAGGAAACACATTAGTGATAACAAAAGGACCAACCCATCTAGATCTCAATTTACCTGGAAATAACTTAAGCCGAGAATGATATAGCAAAACTTTTTGTCCCACAATAAAGGTTTTCCGCACAATCTGCTTATCATGAAAAGCTTTGGTCTTTTCCTTGTAAATCTTCGAACTTTCATAGGCTTCATTCCTCAATTCTTCTAACTCTTGTAACTGCAATTTCCTGTGTACGCCAGCTACCTCCAAACTCATGTTACACTGCTTGATTGCCCAAAAAGCCCTATGCTCCAACTCAACAGGTAAGTGGCATGGTTTTCCAAACACAATCTTGTATGGTGACATTCCAATAGGTGTTTTGTACGCAGTTCTATAGGCCCAAAGTATATTATCTAATCTCAGACTCCAATCATTTCTGCTAGGGTTAACTACCTTTTCCAAAATGGATTTGATCTCCCGGTTAGAAACCTCAGCTTGACCATTACTCTGTGGATGGTAGGATGTAGAAACCTTGTGTAGAACATTGTATTTCTTGAACAAAGCCGCTAACACCCTATTACAAAAGTGGGTTCTGCGATCACTAATGATGGCTCGTGGTGTTCCAAACCTGACAAATATGTTAGTCCTAACAAAATCTGCAACAACTTTAGAATCGTCAGTCCTAGTGGCTTTAGCTTCCACCCATTTTGAGACATAATCAACAGCCAAAAGAATATATAAATTCCCAAAGGATGAAGGAAAAGGTCCCATAAAATCTATACCCCAAACATCAAAAATCTCAACAACTAATATAGGAGTTTGGGGCATTTGATTTCGTTGAGAAATATTTCCTGTCCTTTGGCAATTAACACATGTTTTACAAAACAGATAGGAATCTTTAAAAAGTGATGGCCAATAAAAACCACTTTCCAAAACTTTATTAGCAGTTCTTTTTGGACCAAAATGTCCTCCACAAGCATAAGAATGACAAAAGAAAAGAATATATTGAAATTCACTGTTAGGTACACATCGTCTAACTATCTGGTCCGCACAAAATTTCCATAAGTATGGATCATCCCAAACATAGTGTCTAGCATCACTTTTTAATTTTTCCTTTTGGGATTTAGAAAATTCTTTAGGAAAATATGCACTTACCAAATAATTCACCGTATCTGCATACCAGGGACTCTCAGTATGGATGGAAAGTAACAGCTCATCCAGGAAAGATTCATGTAATGGTAGCTTCTCCTCGTCTCGCAGTAGCCTACTCAAGTGATCCGCTACTAAGTTGTCCGCACCTTTCTTATCCTTGATCTCTAAGTCGAATTCTTGTAGGAGCAGAATCCATCGAATAATCCTTGGTTTAGAATCCTTTTTGGTGAGCAAATACCTGAGAGCAGCATGGTCAGAATAAACTATAATTTTAGTACCAAGCAAATATGATCGAAATTTATCTAAAGCAAAAACCACAGATAAAAGTTCTTTTTCAGTTGTGGAATAGTTTATCTGAGCCTCATTCAAAGTCCTCGAAGCATAGTATATGGCATGAACGGCTTTGTCAATCCTTTGTCCCAAAATAGCCCCCACTGCATAGTTGCTTGCGTCACACATGATCTCAAATGGCAACTTCCAATTTGGCGGTTGAATGACAGGAGCAAAAGTTAATAATTTCTTTAAAGTGTCAAAAGTCTCCTTGCATTCATCATCAAACTGAAAGTCCACATCTTTTTGCAGCAACTTACATAAGGGTAATGCAATCTTCGAGAAGTCTTTGATAAATCTTCGATAAAATCCTACATGACCAAGAAAAGAGTGAATCTCCCGCACGCTGACGGGGTAAGGCAAAGCAGATATAACATCTATCTTAGCTTTATCAACTTCAAGACCTTTAGATGACACAACATGACCAAGTACTATTCCATGTTCTACCATGAAATGACATTTTTCCCAATTTAAAACAAGATTAGTTTCCATGCATCTATCTAGAACACGATTAAATTATCTAAGCATGCATCCAAAGAATGACCATGAATTGTGAAATCATCCATAAAAACTTCGATGCATTCTTCTAAAAGATCTAAAAAAATGCTTACCATGCATCGTTGAAAAGTACCTGGGGCATTACACAGTCCAAAAGACATCCGTCGATAGCAAAAGTACCAAAGGGACATGTGAATGTGGTGTTCTCTTGGTCCTCGGGTGCAATCACAATCTGGTTATATCCTGAAAAACCATCTAGAAAACAATAATAAGTGTGCCCAGCTAATCTTTCCAACATTTGATCAATAAAAGGGAGAGGAAAGTGATCTTTTCTTGTTACAGCATTCAATTTTCTATAATATATACACACTCTCCACCCTATTTGCATTCGTGTGGGCACCAACTCATTGTCATCGTTCTTGACAACGGTGATTCCGGATTTCTTTGGGACTATCGAAGATGGGATAGATGATACTGACATCAAGCAGTTTGAGCACTTCTTTTTTCACCACCTCCATCATTGGTGGATTCAATCTCCTTTGCGCATCTCTTGTAGGCTTAGCTCTATCCTCTAACAATATCTGATGCATACACATGGCAGGGCTAATACCCTTTATATCCGCTATTGTCCATCCAAAAACTGTAACATGGTCCCTTATGACTCTCAGCAATTTTTCTTCCTGCACCTTGGTTAGATTACTAGCAATAATTACAAGCAAAGTGTCATTAGTCCCCAAATATGCATATTTCAAATGAGCAGGTAATTGTTTCAATTCTAGTGTTGGGGCTTGTATAACAGAAGGTAATAACTTTTGATGAGAAACAGGAAATTGAATAGAATATACTGTTGAATTATTAGAGAATTTTGGCAATGAATGTAATGCAGCTACATTCTCCTTCAATTCTTGGGTTTGCTCAATCTCATCTTCCCTGTCCATGTCCAAATTGTTGGTGATTGCAATCTCCAAACTGTCCCTATGTAGTTGTTCAAAAACTCTATGCACCAAGGAGTCTCTCATGTCGATAGCAAAAACCTGTCCTATATCACTAGGGTACCTCATGGCGTTATAGATATTAAACTGAATCTTCTCACCATCAAACTCCATAGTCAGGGTCCCATTATGCACATCGATCATGGTTTTTGCTGTTTTCAGGAAGGGTCTTCCTAACAAGATGTGGGAAGGGTTTGGTGATGTATCATCTTCCATATCCACAATGTAAAAATCTACAGGAAAGATTAGTTCGTTCACCTGCACTAAGACATCTTCAATTACCCCTCGGGGGTAAGTGTTAGTACGATCTGCCAATTGTATAATCACACCAGTATTTTTTAAAGGGCCTAGATTTAAGGAATCATAAACAGATAAAGGCATAACATTAATTGAAGCTCCTAAATCTAGCATGGGTTTTTCAAATCTGGTGTTTCCTATTTTGCATGGGATTGTGAACATTCCTGGATCTTTACATTTAGGAGGCATTTTTCTTTGAAGAACAGCAGATACATTTTCTCTGACTGTGACTCTTTCATCGTTTTGCAATTTTCTTTTATTAGTGCATAATTCTTTTAAAAATGTAGTATACCGTGGCACTTGTTTAATTGCATCAAGGAGAGGGATGTTCACTTCTACTTTTCTAAAAGTTTCCAAAATTTCTTTTTCTTTTTCATCTCTCTTTGAGGTTTTAGAATTTCTTGGAGGAAAGGGAAGAGGAATGTTTTTAAGCTGATTAGGAGGGTTAGGTTGTACCTTTGATTTTTCTGTTTCCTCCTTAGCTGGTTCCTCTTCAAACTCTACGGGGGTCGGTGGTGTATCCAACTGTGTTTCATTCCACAAAGTTATGGCACTTGCATTCTCCCTTGGGTTGACTATTGTTTGAGATGGTAATTTTCCTGAGCCTCTGGATTCCAATATCCCCACAGTTATAGCCAGTTGTCCTACTTGGTTCCTCAAATCTTGAACCGAAGTTTTTGTCTCTTGCTGGAACTGCTGTGTCTGATTCATGAACTGTTGTGTTTGTCCCATGAATTATTGTGTTTGTCCCATGAATGCTTTGAACATATCCTCCAATGATGTTCCAGTAGGTGCATGGACTGCTTGTTTCGGTTGATATTGAGGTTGGGCTGGTTGGAAGCCCTGCTGCCTAGGTGGAAATGTAGGTGGTGCCGCTTGCTTACTCCCATAACTCAGATTTGGATGATCCCTCCATCCTGGGTTATACGTGTTTGAGTACGGATCATACTTTTTCTGAGGTTGTGACTGATAATTTCCCATTGCATTAGCTTGTTGCACAGCCTCGTCATCTTGTAATGTCGGGCATTCATCTGTATTGTGATTTGGTTGTAGACAGATGCCACAAACCTTTGCAACTGGCAGTTGACTTGTAGCTAATTGTCTAACCATAGCAGTTAATTCAGAAATTTGTTGACCATAATCACAAGTGCTTACCTCGCTTACCCTTACTAGTGCATGATTTGTTCTAGTGTCATATTGTTGCGAGTTTGCTGCCATGTTTGCAATTAAAGTCCTTGCAGCCTCTGGGGTCTTGTCAACTAGTGCTCCTCCGCTAGCTGCATCGATCATGCTTCTATCCATCAGTACTAATCCTTCGTAGAAATACTGGATCAGGTGTTGTTCATCTATTTGATGCGGTGGACAGCTGGAACAAAGCTTTTTGAATCTTTTCCAATACTCGTATAGTGTCTCCCCACTGAATTGTCTAATCTCACAGATCTCCTTCCTTATGTTGGCTACTCTTGAGGCTGGAAAGTATCTCTCTAAGAACAACTTCTTCATGTCATTCCAAGACTGGATTGAACCTGAGGGTAGGTAGTACAGCCAATCCTTTGCCAAATCTGCTAGGGAGAATGGGAATGCTCTCAGCTTGATTTGTTCTTCGGTGATTCCGTGTGGTTTCATGGTGGAGCACACCACATGAAATTCCTTCAGATGTTTGTAGGGGTCCTCACCTGTAAGACCACGAAAAGTAGGCAATAAATGGATTAGTCCGGATTTAAGTTCAAATGCAGCATCTAAATTAGGATATTCAATGCACAAAGGTTGTTGATTCAAATTAGGAGTTGCCAACTCCCTGAGAGTTCTATTGTTGTTTGGAATCGCCATCTCTTCTTCTTTGTCGGATTCGTTGGATAATAATTCCAAAGCTAAGTTGAGGCCTGGTGATGATGCAGAAGCCTCGTCTATATCTGCAGAAGACTGTTGAACTTTAAGTTTTTCCTTCCTTAGCCTCCTTACAGTTTTCTCAATCTCTGGATCAAAATATAATATAGTAGCCTGAGAAGATCGAGTCATAAAACAATAACAAAAAATAATAATAATAATAATAATAATAATAATAATAATAATAATAATAATAAAAATAGAATAAAAATAAAACGCCAAATTACTCCCCAGCAACGGCGCCAAAATTTGGGAGCTGTCGTTTACACTCCTAAATTAACCTCACTTTCACTTTATAAATTCAAACAATTAGCACAGTAGTAAGCAAGGATCGATCCCACAGAGAGTAAAGTTGTTTTAGAATTATTCTACTATTTAAACAGAAAATAAAGATGGGGGTTTTTGAAAATTATTTTTAAACTAAGAGAACAAGAATTAACGATGAAATTAACCAAATATGTAAAAATTTTAGTTCTGTAGTTCAGTTTCACCAAGTACAATAATCAATTAATCAAGTTATTATTATTTTTCCTTCAATGAAACTATTAGCCCTAGATAACAATAAGCTCTGCTATCCGAAATTCTCCTTAGATTATCACTGTATGAAACAAGCTCTCCACCAGATTCTAACTAGCATACAACCTAGAATAAGCTCTCTAGATTTAATATGATAGAAGCATTAAGAAATAGAGAATTAGGCTAATCCAAGCAACAAACACATAAGCTCGATTTGTTTAACTTGTTTTCTGATAATCTTAGCAATAAACAAAAGCTTGTCCACAATTATTATTACTAAGTTGCTACTTATGATAAAGACAGATATCAATTACACGTAATACCAATCTTAATCTAGCATATGATAATGATCAAACTAATTCAATTGGCCATATTAAATTAATTAAATCAATTAGCATGCAATCAATGAAAACAAATTATCAAAAGAAATTTCACACAAGAAGGAATAAATAATAATACTCAATTAATTAATTACTTGTAACAAGGATTCACCTCCCTTTAGAACTGAATAAAAAGAACTAGCCTGACATGTTCTTGAGTCTGCACTCCAATAGATGATAGTTGATTATTGAATGAATAAAATCATGACTAGCATCCTCTATTTATAGTGCTAGACAAAGTCCTAAATCCTATAGGAAGTAGAAATCCAAACCCTAAAAGGAATTACAAATTACCCTAATTTCCATAAAGAAATAGAATTCAATTTGGAAATAAATCTTAGTCTAAAAGAAATCCTAATTACAATAGAATTGTAAAAACTATTCTTCTAGAATCTAAAATTCATATTTAAAATTGGAATTAAATCCCACAATTGTCATGTGCTTAAACTCATTGCCACATGAATCCAAATCCATTTATGATACTAATTATTGAATCCTTGATTTGTTAGGAATCTCGTAAACCTCCTCCAATTTATTTCCAAAATCATGAAACCCCTTCAATTGTACCTAAAATAAAAATATAAGAATAATGAGTTTATTTAGGCACAAAATAAATACAAAAGATTAAGTATTAAGGAATAAAAATATAACATATTTCATACTCATCATGTGTTGTTGGTGTTAATAAACTATAATTTGACAGCAACGGGATACTGCTCCCCCGTACCAGATACTAGAACTGCTCCAGCTCCAGAACCTTCCATATTAACAGCTCCATCAAAATATATTTCCATGCTTGACATGCATCGTACTGATGGTGTTACTGAATTGTCATTACCCCTTCATCGGGGAAGTATGTTTCCAAGGGTTTGAAGTCCCGTGAAGGTGCAGCGGCCAGTTGATCCGCAATTGCTTGACCTTTAATGGACTTTTGCGTCACGTAAACAATGTCAAATTGTTGCAAAATCAACTGCCATCTGGACAGCCGACAATTCAGTATGGGTTTACTGAACACATACTTGAGAGGATCCACGCAGGATATGAGATGGATTGTGTGCCCATGGAGGTAATGTTGTAACCTCATGGCAGCCCATGCTAAAGCACAACAAGTCTTCTCGATCAGAGTATACTTGTGTTTACTGCTGCTGAATCTTTTGCTGAGGTAATAGATAGCTCGTTCTCGGCCTCTATCATCTTTCTGACCCAGCATGCAGCCCATGGCATTGTCACTTATGGATAGGTACATGAATAGGGGAACATCATCCCTGGGTGGTACTAAAATAGGAGCTTTGACTAACTGTTCTTTGATGGTAAGGAAGGCCTTCTGGCACTCATCATTCCATTTCATGGAGGAGTTCTTCCTTAACAGCTTAAAGATAGGCTCACAGGTTGATGTGAGTTGAGAAATGAATCTACTAATGAAGTTAACTCTTCCCAAAAATCCCCGTATTTCCTTCTCTGTTTGAGGAATGGGCATTTCTGTAATGGCCTGGATTTTTGTGGGATCCAGCTTGATTCCTTTATGGCTGACTAGAAATCCTAATAACTTTCCTGATTTAACGCCAAAGGCGCACTTGGCTAGATTCAACTTCAAGTTGTACTTACGCAACCTGTTGAAAAGCTTCCTGAGATGGTCTAAGTGGTCATCCTCCTTCCGGGATTTGACAATAATGCCATCCACGTAGATATCTATCTCTTTGTGCATTAAGTCGTGAAAAAGAGCCATCATAGCTCTCTGATAGGTAGCTCCGGCATTGATGAGGCCGAAAGATAACTGTCTGTAGCAAAAGGTTCCCCAAGGCGTGATGAAAGTAGTTTTCTCACGATCCTCCTCAGCAACCATAATTTGATGGTATCCCGCAAAGCAATCAGCGAAGGAGTACATGTCGTATTGAGTAGTATTATCACTGAGAATGTGGATAAATGGTACGGGAAAGATATCTTTAAGGCAAACTTTGTTCAGATCCCGATAATCCACGCACACTCACACCTTTCCTCCAGGCTTAGGCACGGGCACGATGTTGGATATCCATTCAGGATATGTGGACACCATGATAATACCAGCTTGAAATTATTTCACAATTTTTTCTTTCACCTTTAAACTTCCCTCAAGCTTCAATCGTCTGAGTTTCTGATTGATTGGCTTGAATCCCTCTTTGATGGGAAGGCGATGAAGAACAATGTCAGTGGACAAACCCACATCCTGGAATTGGGTTAGTAGTGTAACCATGTCATTCCTCTGATTTGGGGTAAGGTCTGAACTAATCTGGATTAACTTAGGGTTTTCTAAGGTTCCAAGATTGAAGGAGGTGGTTTGATCAAGGTTGGGTTTAGGTTTGTCTTCGACCCACTCTTTGATCTCTGGAGGCACCTCAATGTCCTCTTATATTTCCAGCAAGTCTGAGTCCAACTTTTCATCAAAGTTACAATCTTTGTGGAGAAGAGGCATCTTATCAGCAAGTACAGGCACATCTAAGTTCAGAGTCCTGAAACAAAATATGCTTTCACTAAATATATATGAAACTGTTTAATCATACAAAGTGTTAGCATGTACGTACAAAACAACTGCTAATATTGTACAGAAAAGTAAGCAGTTATGATATCTACGGGGCAGAAAGAAGTCCTGCCCATTTTACCCTTGTCGACCAATGCAAGGAGTGCTGCTCCAATTGGCAAGGGCAAAGTCCTGGGGGAATGGAGGGATTGTCATCGTCCTCCTTCTCCCGAATGATGACCATTACGTCTAGGTAATCATCGTCTGGGGTATATCTGTTTGTATGTTCATCATGGACAATGATGCGTACACTTGACATCATTCTGATGATGTCTTGCTTAATTCTCTGTTCCTCTTCTTCCACCTTGGGATCTGGAACAAAGACTTTCTTCTCTTTTACCGGTATCGATTTAGGAAATAACATAACCATTATGTTGGTTGGCACCTTTACCGGAGCTTGTGAGGACTCTGGATGTACAGGTGGAAATAATAGTCGTGCGGCTGAAGTGAAAGGAATCGCCTTATGCTTATGTGGATTCCTGTGATTGGTACTGGCAGAATAGCCTAGTCCGGCTGTCCCAGTTTGACTAGACACTTGAATCGGGTGCTTAATACCCTGATGATTTTTTCCCAGCCCTTGTCCCGGCTGGTGTCCTAATGACATCATTTCTTGAGTAGCTGCCATCACTTCGGCAGAAATCTTGGGTATGGGAAATGGTGTCCCAATGGCATGATATTGAGGGTTACTTACTTCCAAAGTGTGAAAACTGACTGGCTCAACATCGAAATTAAAACTGATGAGCGGTATGTCACCTGGTTGAGGGCATTCCGATTCAGCGTTGATTGTGACTAGGCTATTGTTGATAATGTATTTAAGTTGCTGATGAAGAGTAGAGGGGGCTGCCCCAGCCATATGAATCCACGGTCTCCCTAGAAGTAGATTGTATCCTGTATCTATTTTGAGCACGTGAAAAGACACACAAAATGTATGTGGCCCAATCTCAATTGGCAGCTCAATCTCTCCGACTGAATTCTGGCGGGATCCATCAAAAGCTTTGATGATCGTATGGCTACTTCGAATTCGCTTGAGATTGACATTCATCTTCAGCAACGTAGCATACGGACGGATATTTAGAGATGAACCTCTATCTATCAAGACTCTAGCTAGCATATATCCGGAGGACAAGACCGCAATGTGTAACGGCTTGCAATGACTGGTCCCTTCGGGCGGTATGTCATCATCATTGAAAGAGATCACATTGTTGTTGAAAATGTGATCAACCAAATGTTAAAACCTTCAACAAGATCTTTCGATGATCCTCAGAAGTTAAAACCAAGTCCAAGATTGAAATTTGATGTGGAGCTTCTTTTAAGCTTAAAACCACCTTGGCTTCATTATGACCCATAGCACGGAGGAATTTCTCAATCTTCTCCATGGAAATCTTCCCCTTTGATTTAACAGCAGGCTTCATCATCCGTTGGGGAAGATACAGTGGATTCTCCTTCAACACTGTGGCAGTTGTATAAGATGTGGATCCTTCAGCTTCTCCATAATTCTAGGGAACTTTCTGTAAGCTGACAACAGGATATTGTGGTCTGAATGGCAACATGATGGGCTCTGGAGCAGCCACTTTCAAAGGATTGTTAATTCCTTTGAGCTAAATTATGAGTGGTTGAATAGTATCATTAGCCTCAGAGGATATAACTGCTACCAATCCCTTCCATTTAGTGGGACAAGTATTTTCACTCTCAAATAGCACAGTATTACTGTCTGCCAGTTGTAGGACACCGCTATCGATTAAGTTCTGAATAAAGTGGCGGAGTTCCCAGCATTCTTCTATGCTGTGACCACAAGAATGGGAGTGATACTGACATACTCCCTCAGGATTGAACCATCCTGAACGAGGATTAACTAGAGGAAGAAAGGAAGTGATTCTTCCTTCATTGATTAGCATCTGAAGTATCTCCTCCACAGGTTGGCCCAGGTATGTAAATTCCCTTTTATTGGCAAAATTCCGACGGGCTTTGGCAGTAGCTCTCTTCGTCACTTTATCCTCCAATGCTTTATTTTTTAAAGGTGATGATGGAGTATTCATAACCAAGGGGAGGATACTAGCATGCTCCTAGCTGACTAATTGGCGTGTGACTTGATGCTGATAGATCACCAGTTCTGTCAATTGCTCAATTTGCTTGCATAGAGCTTTCCTCTTTCGTTCCATCGTAAACTGGAACTTTGCTTAATCTCATTTGTCAATGTCGTCTTTGATGATCGGGGATGTTTCACAGTTGAAATTGGAACCTTGTCCAGTGCTCCAATTAATCATGTTGACCTCTTCCTCTTTGTGCGGAGGAAGAGGGTTGTCTTGCACGTGAGGTTGATCTGGTTTGGTGACCACAATCTCATCGTTGTCTATTAAATCTTGGATCTTGTGTTTTAAGGCCCAACAATCTTGAGTATCATGTTCAGGTGCCCCGGCATGATAAGCATATTTCCGAGCAGCATTAAAACCCCATCCATTAGGGCTGACTGGTGGAAGAAGATGCGTGATTTTCTTCTGCATGGTCAAAAGAGTGAGAATATTCTCGAGCGAGTCCCCTAAGGGTGTGAACACTCGAGGGCATTTGACTTCTCCACCTTTTTGTATTGGAGGGTTTGAAGACGGTGCTTGAAAGGGAGTGTAATTTCTCCGTTGGATAGGCATATTTTGATTGCCTTTTTGACCCTGTAGTATCAAGGAAACATCCTCTTCTTTCTTTTTATGGACCCTTCGAGGGTTGTTTCCATAATTTCCGGATTGGATGTGCTCAGCAACAGCTTTAAGGGCAACTAGATCTTGAATCTTTCCTGACTTCAATCCCATCTCAGCCATCTCCCCATGTTTGATCATCTCAGAAAATGGTTTACTGATGCCAGTTAAAACTCTCTCATAGAAAGGAGCTTCTTGTATGTCAATAAAGGTCATCACCATCTCTGACTCTGTCATAGAAGGAGTTACTAGAGCAGCAAGGATCCTCCACCTTTGAGCATATTCTCTAAATGACTCATTGGATTGTTTCTTAACCTTGGTAATCTAGTACCGGTCCGGAGCCATTTGAGACTGGAAGCTGTATTGTGTGAGGAAGGCGTGAGCTAGCTCTTCCCAGCTATGGATCTTTGAGTTGTCTAATCTGGTATACCATGAACGAGCTTCTCCAGTCAGACTTTTTTAGAACAGCTGCATTCTGAGCTTCTCGTCCTCTGCATAAGATCCAAGTTCTCCAATGAACACCTTCAAATGTGTATACGGATCTCCTAACCCATCATACTTTTCGAAGTCAGGAGTTTTGAACTTCTCTAGATAATGAACACCGGGAAATATACAAAGGTCGGCATATGAAACACTCTTGTGTGCTCCAATTCCTTTGATAGCGCGAAGGGTTTTTTCTATTTGAAGAACTTTCTTTCTGATGTCACCGGTGTTTGGATCTCTTGTGAGATGGGCAGCATCATGACTTTTGTTGGTTGTATCCAACTGCAGTTCAGGTACTGTAATGGCTTTATCAGAACCTTGAGCTCCCCCTTGTGTGGAGGATTCAGCATGTATGGGTATCTTTGGACCCTGAGTAGATTGATGTAGTTCTTTAAGCAGAACAGCCAAATCTGTAATTTGTTTAGTTAATCCATCAAATTCTTCGCGTGAAACTGGATTAGACTGTTCAGATGAAGACATGATTGGCTGTAGGCCTGCAACCTTTTTGGACTTTGACCGGGTAATAGGTCTGAATGCTTCCCTGTGACAAAACTGGCATAGTTTAGTTTTAGGGATGGTGTTAATGTTATCATGCTATGTGATGTGTCCGTTTTAGGAATTTTGTCCTACAAAACGGATGTTAGCTGTTCGTGATACAGGATAGCATGTTAATGTAAATATGTATATGCACATATTTTTTCATATTTCTCATTACATGGAGATGAATATGGAATATAAATTATAAGTAATTGACTTTACGAGTAATGAGAAATGAGAAAGCATGAAGAGACTTTCCTCCGCATTTGGTTTATCAAAGACTGACTTATCTTAGGTTACTCTCGCGGCTTTTTGGCATGAAGGTTCCCAAATCATCGCAATTTACTCAACGGGAAGTTAATCCGGTCTTTCAACTGGAGCAAATTTGGGTGGTACCTTTCCTGAGCCTCGTTGGAATTAGTCTTCCTACGAGTCCAATAATCAAATACCGACAGGATAGCGTCCTGGTGGAGGGACCACACAGCATACATTCACATACAACGTGTCTCACCATTTATGAAAATGATGACATGTGCGAAGCACTAATATCACAGGAAGATATAGTGTAAAGCATTAATCGCAGTAAAGATATGCATTCGTACACATTCATAAATGTAAATGCAACATCCACGCACAAGCATATAAAAGTTTTGAAAAGCTTGTAATAGTGGCTTAAGTCCTCTTACTGGAAGTCCCCAGCAGAGTCGCCACCCATCGACGTCGGGATTTTTATTTGTCCCTTTTCGTTACCTGTTTTTTTGTATTCTCATTTTAGGTGAGATTTGTTTGAAAAAAATAAGTGAAAAAGGTCCGACATGTATAATGTCGACGATTAGAATGTAAGAGTCGCCAGTTGGTTTTTTAACTGGTTGTACCAACACAACCGAGAAAAGGTTTGCACATTGATCTAGTGATGTGACACTGCTAAATGGGTCGGTGAAACCGAGATTCATTAGGGTCCGGGAACTTGCTTATGCAGAGGAAAGGTGTTAGGCACCCCCCCAACATCCGTGCTGCCACGGTGACCGCCACTTTTCAAGAAACTGTTATATGAATATGTGTGTGTGTGTGGGTCAATGTGCTGTTATTTGGAAGTAGTGCGAGGCCTCGTTCGCACCTATATACACAGGGTTTGAATTTATATAAAAATTCAGTTTTAAACAAGATATGGCAGTGATGTTTTAAAAGAGGTTTTTCAAACCCTGTGCTCAATAGTAATTGAGACCTTTTATACTCCAATTTTATTCAATGTTCGGCTTGGTTGATTTTATTTTCCAGATGCGAGGCATCTGTAAGAAAATAATGTACAAAAAGGTGCTGAACTCCTCGTGGGTATGAAAACCATCTGAGGAGATCCAAACATCACAGATAAATTGACAAGCTGCTTACAGCTGAAAAGGTCCATCACGTGAACTGAATCTAAATTTAGTAGACTGAATCTGTGATCACATGATTCCTAGGCTCACATGATGCCGCAATTGATAAAAAGCAATAAGCAGGTATATATATAAAAGCTGTAAATATATATATAGACATGATCACCAACCACGAAGCACCTCCATGGGGGATTAGAAATATAAATAAAGCTATAAAAGCGATCAACCGCCACGGAGGAAACTCCAGGCGGGACGAAATGTATAGGAAGCAGTAAAAACAGTCAACCACCATGAAGTAAACTCCAGGTAGGACGAAATGTAAATATATATATATATATATATATATATATATATATATATATATATATATCTAAAAGCATGTAAACGCACCGGATATAAAATTCAGGCTCATCGGACAAAGTCCAACAACAGTTAATATATATAAGTATATATATTAAAGTAGTAAACACACCGGATGTAAAATCCAAGCTCATCGAACATAGTTCGACACACAGTTCATATATATAAGTATATATATATACGAAAGCATTTAAACGCACCAGACATAAGTCTAGGCTCATCGAACAGAGTTCGACACATAGTTTATATATATAAGTATATATATATAAGAAAGCCATTAATCGCTCCAGACCGAAGTCTAGGCTCAATCGAGGCATAACTCAATGATGTTAGTCTATATATAAATATATATATATATATATATATATATATATATAATATATATATATATATATATATATACAAACTGAAAATAAATCACGCAACACGACTCTCAATGTGAAGAACAGTGTATGCAAAGATGAAGAGAAAGGCTTGAAAACGTGTAAGAAGGCTTACAGTGGGCTGCCAAAGAAGACTTCAATAACTTGAAATGGATGAACACTCAGCTCCCGCTGGTAAAAAGTAGCTATATATGAGCTTACAAGTGTTTAAAATGAGAAAGCACTCAGTTTGGGGTGTGTACAGAGCAAATTAGACAGGGCTTCCTCGCCTTTTTCTCTTACAAAATGGCCACCCCAAGCCCTCTATTTATAGAGGGTGGAGCAGCAGGTGTACCTACGGCTGGGCCGTAGGTGTACCTGAGGCTGCCCCGGGCGTCGTAGGTCCTACCGTCTCGAAGTACGTGCACACGTGCAACGTGATGTCTGCTCAAACTTTCAGAATTGCAATCCGGGCATCCAACTGAGGTATATAGGACCTATTTCGAACCGCTGTTGTCGAGAGTTACGCAATGACATGGGATTAGAGGTTGTACGAAGTCATATAGATGGGACGATGCCCTCCGGTCTTCAGCTCCAAATTATATATGTTACCCTGTGTAATAGTCACTCGAGATTGGTTTTCCTTTGTTCTTATGGGACATTGCTGTGTAGAAATGTATGTCTGAAATGTTGAGACGGCGTGATGTGGCGTCAAAGTGGCAAGATGACGACTTTTCCCCTCACCGGGGTTATCTCCGGTTTGGGTTGATAAAGCAAACGTTGCTCAGGGTTATCTCTGAGATTGGACTGCCGCAGGTGTTAAAGATCCTCAGTGTCATCTCTGAGTTGTTCCTGTCTTCCTGGTGTTATTGCCAGGTCTTATACTGAGTGCCTCGGTGTAAGCGTCGAGGTTGAAGCTGATTGCATTTGAAACAAGTATTTTCGGGGTTATCTCCGGAACTGCAACTGCCTTCCTTGGGTTTATCTCCAAGGTTGGAATCTGCTATTCCCAGTGTTGGGACTGAGACGGGACATCTTGGGGTTATCTCCGAGATGAATCGGTCTTCTCCGGTGTGTGTTCTGGGGTTGAAACTGAGCTTCCGGTAGTATCTGGACTGGATGTGAGCTGTCTTCCAGGGTTATCTATGAAAGACAAATCTGCCCTCCTGCAATGTCAGTAACAGGTGTGCAGAAAATTTTGAGTGTCTACATTCTCTAAATGTGAATTTTGGCTAGATCGTGTACAATTTCTTGGGCATGTGATTGACAAAGACGGAATCTCAGTGGATCCATCAAAAGTTAAAGCCGTAATCAATTGGGAACAACCAAGAACACCTTCAGAGGTGAGGAGTTTCTTTGGACTGGCCGGTTATTATAGACGATTTATTCAAGATTTTTCCAAGATAGCCACTCCGTTGACAAATTTGACGAGAAAATCTATAAAATTTGTTTGGAGAGAAAAATGTGAGGAGAGCTTTACGAAATTGAAGAATAAGCTCAGTGTAGCACCTGTGTTGTCATTACCAGATAGTACAGGAAATTTTATGGTGTATAGTGATGCTTCACACAAAGGATTGGGTTGTGTCCTTATGCAGAACAGCAAAGTTATTGTGTATGCATCAAGGCAATTGAAAGATTACGAGAAAGGGTATCCGACTCATGATTTAGAGTTGGCTGCAGTAGTGTTTGCTCTGAAGATATGGAGACATTATCTATATGGAGAGAAGTGTGAGATCTACACAGATCATAAGAGTCTGAAGTATATTTTCACACAAAAGGACCTGAACATGCGTCAAAGAAGATGGATGGAATTAATAAAAGATTATGATTGTGAGATCTTTTATCATCCGGGCAAAGCAAATGTGGTTGCAGATGCCTTGAATAGGAAAGGCAGAGAAAAGTTGATGTTGTTAACCAACTAGGAATTAACTCGTGCGTAAGCTATAATATTAAAACTCACGTTCACCTACACATAGTATTAAAACCACAATATCTATTAGGTATACTAACATTCACTTATAAAATTAACACTCACCTCTAGCTAAACTTGTTATTTTAGTACAAGTTTTACGTTACCATACACATTTCAGAATCACAAGTGTACATTTCATATCACTTATTCATTAAGTTTCTTAAATCATACATATCATTTTCACAACTTACTAACTTTACATTTTAGAGTTACTAACCACATGATACTATTGTGTTTTAACCCTTACATTACATGTTTCTCATATTAACACATCACTAAACTAGGTTACATTAAAGTTTCAAAGTCTGTAGAATTAACAGACTTCACTGGGTTTGGCAGACTACTGGCGCGGCCGCCCCAGTTTTGCCTTAGATTCCTGCGGGCCCGCGCGGTAACGCGCCCGTGCGGCAACGCGCCCGCGCGGAACGCGCCCGCGCGGTAACGCTATGCACCAGTTTCAATTTTGCAGAACGTGATTTTGACATTGTTTTTAACCCAACTAACATGAATTTCACCCACAAAACAGTAAATTAAGCATATGTAATTGGTACAGAACTAACACAAACATAATTCCTTACATATTCAACCATTTAACATAATTAAACAACAACTTCAACTAATTTAAATTCTTAAATTTTATGTTTTCATATAAAAACACCATTTTTGACATTCTTTACAAAAATCATTACTGTGATCATAATTCTTGACCAAATTAACTCATTCAAACTACGTTATCTTCGTTTCTTAATGTACTAGCATAATCAAGACTCAATTTACAGATTAACACACAAATTAACCATCATAATTGGTACTTTCACAAGCCATATATAAAATATATAAACTGTAATTACTTTTCCTACTTTTTAAACGAAATTAGCATACAATTCCTTGTTTAAACACAAACTCTAATCATCTCAAACACATACAATCACCATAATTCAATTATATAGCAACAATTTGAAAAAAATAGAATTCACAGAACTTGAAGTTTCATGCCGTAAAACTCGTACATACATATATATAAATATATAACATTAAGGTTATGAATAATACCTTCAATTAGCTGGCTAATCCTTACTAACACCACTGAAATTGCTTTGAAATCACAGACCTTCTCTCACTTCTCTCAAACTCTATCAAGTTTCTCTGTATTTTCTTCTTTCTTTCTTCTTAGACTTAGGCCAAATGCCAATTCACGTAAAACTAACTAACACTTAAGCGTAAAGATAAATACTGATAAGTCATAATATGCGTACTTAATATAACTTCAGTTACAAAATATTAACGTATAGATTATAAATATATTTTATTTATTATTTAATTTATTTTATTTATTATAATAAAATTCAAAATTCAAAAGTCATAAGGCTTTGTTTGGCAAAAGCTCTTTAAAATAAAAACTTAATATCTTTAAACCTTGTTTGACAAAAACTAAATTACACTCCTTTAATTTATTTTAATAACCCATTTATAACATAGTTTATCGTTACACTTTTATTATTAAATTAAATTAAAAATATTATAATCATCCATTTGATAATTATTAGATTAAATTAGAATATAATCTTATAATAATTAATTTCCTTCACTCATTAATTATTTATTTAGCAAATAAATAATCAAATCAAATTATACAAATATTATTAAACAAATATTTATTCAACAATTTCAACAATAAACACATCAAATAAATATTTATTTAATTCAATAAATATTTAAAATTATAATTTGAAATTCCGAATTGTTACATCCTTCCCTCCTTACAATGATTATGTCCGCAAAATCACAACTCAAACAAATCATTCGTCACAATGACACTATTCACGAATACGGTACTATTTACGAGTACTATTCACGAAGTATGATTTTTCTTGTGAAATTTCTACCTTTTTGTGTCAGGGTTACTATTCACGTATACGGCACTATTCACGAATTCGACACTATTCACAGAAAAATAAAATTTTCTCTTCTTTGTCCAAGTTGTCTATTATGGTTACTATCTTTGATTGTATCCATGTTTTGATCTTCATTCTTGAATTTTTGCTCCATAATTGATTATTATGGAGTATTTTTGAACTTAGATAAACTGAAGTGTGAATCCCTAATCTTTGTCCTTTTATCTCACTGGATTTATTTTTTTAAAGATATTTTTCATCATTCTTAGTTCTAAATGATGATATAACTGAATATCTTTGGCCTGTAGTGTAAAGATGAATGATTACCTGATGAATATCTTTGGCCCGTAGTGTAAAGATGGACAGGTATTGAGATGAACATGACCAACTGATGATACAAATGAATATCTTTGGCCCATAGTGCAAAGATAAATATTTGATTCAAGATGTATATTGATTGGTGTTATAGGGATAAAATATTGATGATGGACTTTTAAATTCATAGTTGATAGTATATTTCATTCTCTACTTAACTCTTCTAATGAATTGTTGTTTCCGCTGCAGTTGTTGATCTAAAACTTGTTGTCTATTGTATTCTATCAGATTTTTTCTGTTGAGGACTAACGATAATTTATTCTACATTTTCTTAGTCATAATATTCTTTACTGGGCTAGTTGAGCTCACCATTTTCTCTTTTGTTCCATTTTTCTTCTCAGGAGGCGAGAATATAGTGGAAACTAGTCGGAGTGTGGAGTGATGTTTCGAGACAGTTATTTTAGCAGTCCTCACTATTTTGTAAAACAGTGTATCAATAATTGTAATGAGGACTTATTTGAGTGTGGATATTGTCTAGAAGACAATATTTGTATTTAAACTCACAGTTTATGTGTTGTCTCATTTTACGCGACAATTGTATTAATGAAGTTGTAGTTGTTTATGTACCATGTATTTGGCGACTCAGAATGGGTGGTGTATACCTATTTTGGGGGCGTTACAGTTTATATACACAAACATACCACTGTTAAGGAGGCAATTTTGTTTATAAAGACTTCCAATAAAAAGCAAAATGGCTTGATTTCAAGTGGATGCTCATCCCACATCGGATTTAAACTGTTTTAACTCCAAGTTCACCGACTATTAATACGATAGTCATATGTGTTTCTTTGCTTGAACTTTTGAAGTCCCACATTGAGTAACTCTTGACTTACCTTTATTTCATAACTAGAGGAGAGTAAATGTGAAAGCATTGAAGACCCTAGTTTGTTTGGGCGGGCTTGGCTTGGGCCTGACTTTCAGGCCCAAGCCAAGCTTTTAATTCAATTATCTTGCCTGGCAAGCTTAGACCTCCTCAAGTGGTATCAAACCTATGAATAATTTACTAACGAGATGTCTTCTCAGACCAAACTTTTAATTCAATTATCTTGTCTGGCAAGCTTAGATCCCCTCATGTGGTATCAAACCTATGAATAATTTACTAACGAGTTGTTGAAGACATCGAAGACTTTCACGCAAAGGTTTTCTTGACGATAATTAAATTCTCGATAAATTTATCATAGAATTAGATTTCGAGAGTGTTTGTAACCAAGAATTAGTGAGAGTGATGAGAGCTCTTAATGCAATTTGTGAATGAAAGATTATCAGGAACACAAGTGAGTTGAGTGTTGATTAAACCCGGACCAGATCGTTAGTTCAATCGATAAAAATTGGAATTGATCGACAGTCTGGTTCAATTTGAACCAATTAACCATTTTTGTCAAAAATTGGTTGACTCGGTAGACCATCGGTCGAACCAATGGTTCAACCGGTATAACCAGTTAATTGACCTAGTGAACTAGTTTTTAATAATTTTTTTGTACCAATTTTTTTTAATATTAAAATTAATCACTTTTAGTAATATTTTAACTTAACTTTATTATGTTTTAGTTTATAAAAAACGAGATTTTTTTAAAATCTTATTAATTACTAATAATATATATTTTTATATATTAATGACGTCTCTATGTCAATAACGGTTCGACCACCAGTTGGATCAGTGACTCATTCACTCGGTACATTTTTTGGTTCGATTACAAGTCCGGGTCTAAAAACATTGACAATAATATATAAAAGATTACTAATACACATACCTCTGATTCGGTTACCATGAAGCTAACTTCATGATAATTTGATCAATTGACCATTACAGTATTGACACAGAGAAAGATTATCTCCCAACATGCGTGTTGATATTGTATCCATCAATTGACCAAAGTTAACTTCATGTTAACCACTCTCACGTAACTCAATATCTAATGATTTAATATTTTGGATCGAGTTGAACTTTAAACATGTGTACTAAGGCCCTCTGTGCGCACGTGCAAGACTCGGACTCTACATTTCTCCTAAACAATATTTATGTTAATGAATTGGAACCCAATGGTAAGGTACCCGGATTATCCTTGTTCAATATCATATATTTTACCAAAGAAGTCTAATAATTTTTAGTCTGAGTTTGATCCATTTAATAGTATAATCCATTAGCTACATTATTCATTACCTAGCCTAGCAAATCCTGAAGGAGCCAAGCAACACCAAAATCTTTCTGGCTTTTTTATTCTCTCACGAACCAAGGGATGGAATCGAACCAAAGAATGAACTCAAGCAGTCACAAAACAGGCTGCGGAAAATACTAAACTGGAATACGGTAGGGGCAGAGGGAATTTCCAGTAGAGCCGCAAAAGCAAAATGCATCGAAATCAGAAAGAATTGCAACCTTGGTTACAAACATTCGCAATTAATATGCATATATTAATTAGTAAAATGTAGCAAACATTAGTAACTGCAGCGGAGAATGATTAAATTGTAGGTTACTGACTTACTGTAAATATAAAACTTGAGTAAGCTTATCATTTCTTAATTATGTCAGATATTTACAATTTGCTTCGTATGGACTTGTAAGGACCATCCAACCAGAAAAAAAAAATGAAGAATTTAGAGAGAAGAAAACCAAAAGGATGTATGCTGTACAGTAGTGGATGATGCCCATAGCTATCTGTCGGGTAATGTTACGTGCCTCAAATTTTTGGTCCGAAGTGTTTCTCAAATGATGTAACATTGAATATTCTAATGATATTTGATGATATAACCAATCATAAGAAATATACCTAACCAAATATAGTGTTGACACATCATTGAGATAGTTTTTTAGACCAAAAATCTGAGATACGCGGAATTAGCCCCATCTATATACCTAAAATCCTAAAACTCATTCCCAACCCATCAACTTCTTTCTAACACATTCTTTTATCTTGTTCCTTGGCAGCGAAACACCATCTCCTTCATCAAGTAGCACCCGATACAATTCCCACTCGCGGTCATGAATCCTATGTCTCCCTATCTCAACCTGGACAAAATTGAAGAGGAAAGGAAAAACAAAGAAGCACCTCTTAAGCTTTATATAAGATAGTTTGTTGAATTAACAAAGATGGGAAAACATGAATTTAGATGCAATACCGAGAAAATGCGTATGTTGAGAATCTTCAAAGCAAGGGTAATATCATGAAACACAAGAGGCCGGCCCCTGCCAGATAACTCGACTGGATTGGCTACTAGCAACTCTATATCTGGTCCCCGACTAACCACGTCTACCCTGAGAGGACGATTAAGTTCCATACTCAAACGAGAGCATAACGCATTTTGCTTCTCAGGGTCAACTATCTTCTTTTTGTCCTTTTGCATTACAAACAGTTCTGCCTCGTAGTTACCCCTTGGGTTTGCAAAGAATCGCCCATAAGAAATCTGACAGACGGCAAGGGAATTATTACAAAAAAGATTAGAAACAAATAGGAAAATAATTATTTTGGGAAATTTTGGTAGTCACAAAGTGCATAATCATTTCATGCCAAAGTTGTCTGCTCGATTAGAATGTGAAAGAACCATGTTAAATTTGCTTCATTACAAAAAGATTCCGATTTGCACATTCAAGATTATTTCCAAAGTTTATGCAAAGAAGTTGATTGTGCTAAAAAAAAAAGTTTTCCTTTGTTCCTGTGAAAAACAGTATGAAAGGTTTTTTTAAGGTGAAATCAAGTACCTGAATGTTGTAGTCTTTTAGAGTTCTCATGATGTCATATATGAGACCCTTGTGATCTTGACACAGAACTTGAATAAGCGTATGCGAGGGGCTGAGGCAGTTGTCCACAGTAGTGGATACAGTATCAGAAGCAAGAATGCCGCTCACTTGTTTTCTTGGCAGCTCCAAACTGAACATGTCTTCTGTAATAACAGATGGAAGAAACGAGGACCCTTGTAAACAAGCAGAAACTTCAGGACCAGCCAGCTCAATCTCACAACTGATCATGGCATCCAGTAGCACATCTTTCAAATAATCTACCGTTTCCTTCTGTCTCATCTTGGTATGAAGAAGTTCCCTGAGTTTTTAAATAAAAATCTTAATAAAATATTTTCGGAAGAGAATACAAAAGGCAATGACGAATGTATATTCATAAAGATGAATATATATTCATAATAGACAATTTTGCCACCATTCCAACAAAGTGTTCAACAAGAGAGATCAAATTAAGACATGAGTAATAACTAATGCCAAGCAACCATTTTTTTATAATTTGAGACCAAAGCTATTTTGGTAATAAAATAGGTCTTGCATATGTAACCATGCACCTTCGCGAAACTAATTATAATTCAGTAACACACTAGTCCTACAAGTGTAAAAGCACGGCCTAATTTCAGTTATTTTTACTACACCCAAGACACACATTTTACGTTAGAATTAGTGGAGAAGATGGCTCAAATGTAGCGGGATATGAAATTATAATAAATCTGGCCCATATATAACTTTGAAAATGATTTAACTATTTTTGCATCACCATTTGCAATCAGCTTTTCTGGGTGGAACCCACACTTTACCAATCTGCACAAATGGTCACTCTTGCAATGAAGCTTAGGTGGAAGACTCCACCAAAGGGACAATCTTGAACATCTGACAAATGACTATATCAGATATTTCTCAGTTCATTGAATTTTCTAGGGAGACCCATTAGTGGAACACAACAACACTTCAAATATTTTGGTTATGCCCTTCTAAGAGGTTGATTTGTTCAACAGTAAAACACAGCCGGAACAAAGGATAAATGAGGTTCACATATAAATTTACTAAAAATGATTCCACTGATTCTACATTGCAACGTAAACAGTAATAATTTCTGACCGTGTTGCTCTTATTTTAAGTATTTATTGGACTTTCATGCCTGATCGAATATTTCAAAGGTATAATTCTGTGTTACTAATTTTTGGGATTGTATTCCAAATTTGATACACTTGTTATATGCAACATCCGTAAAACTTGATATGAACCTCATTCATGCTCTATGTATTTTCGGAGAACACAAAGAAGAGATTGCACCTTTGGAGTTGGTGAAATGCCTAAAGGAACCATAACAAGGCAACAATAAAAAATTGTTGCAAGATTCCAAACACTCCTTTTCATTTCCACCATAAAGAAACATGACAATGGAAAAGACAATGTAAAAGACAAAAGAGTAAATGATAAGCAAAATATAGCATTATAAAATGTCAGGAAAAAAGACGAACCTAGTATCTGTCACAAAGATGAGATCCATCACTCTCCCATCCGGAGCTGTGGATACCTTCACTCTCTTTATTGTAAGCTCCAGCTCGCAAAGAACCTTGGTTACATCTACAGAAAAGAAAATCAAAATCAAACAAAGAAAGAGGCAAGGAAACCAAACAAATACATATCTACTCCATATTTTGCATGTGTATAAGATATCTTAGTAGATTATAAAGACTGTTTCCTATGAATTTCTCTTATAGAAATACTCATCCCAAATTCCTGGGATTGATTTACTTCTTCCGTAACAACAATTCTTTTAAGGAGTTTTTTTTTTAATAAATATATACCCAACATTTGCTAGAAATGTAGTAGTAGTGGCATTAGTGTTTAATCTGATGTAAATTTATAGCCTAAACTAGAAATGTATCTCTAATTTTTGAACAAATTAAAAAAAACACTTTCTAATTTTGGAGAGGGAGTCTATGAAATCAAACTTACAATCATTATGACTCTAGTAGTCTAGCTAGAATCACCCTTACTACAAAGGTAAGGCTGAAATTATGATTTTATCAAGGGCGGAGAAGAAGATAACATTCATATTCAACAAGTATAGAAAATATTAAATTTAAACCACAACAACATAAGAAACTCTCTAGTCAAAGAACCTAACAGTGTCCCACTTTTTAAGAAACTGAAATGCATATTATAAAATAGTGCAAATAGATCTTTGACCAAGATTCCACAAAGAAGTAACTCATTCCAAATGCCAATGAATATATCATTTTCATGAAAAAATTAAAATTAAAATTTGAGAGCAGAAAGATTACCATGTAAGAGTCCTACCCGATCATAGTAACACCAGAACTTCAACAAGAACACATCTGGTGGTTTGGGCTGCTGAAACTCCTGTCTGTAATAGTAAATTTCCGACACTGCTGGAGTACAAGATGGGCAAACCTCTAGAAGTCTCATTTTTAATAAATTCCACCTTGTTGTTGGCTTTCCAACAACCCAGAAAACTAAGTAACACCATTTACCATCCGTTTGGACATCTACAACAACAATTTTAGAAAAATACAATTGAAAAATTAGTTCATTTTGTTTCTTCCGAGTTTCAATAATCCAAGTAAAATTTACCAAATATTTTTTTTAAAAAAAAGTGAAGAATAAAAATGACCCATCTTAAGATTTCCAGTAAAACTCATAATCCCACAAAAAATATAAATCAAACATTTAAAGAATCAGATGGCTCATACTTCAGTCTGCTGAGAATCTTAAATCAGCCAAATTTCTCACAACAATTTTTAAAACGAGCCATGTGTTGTTCTGCTAGAAATCTCAATCCAATTTAGCAATTCCATGAAAATCACAAGAAAAAACCCAAAACCATAGTGGGCCATAATTCCAGGAAAAAGGAAAATACAGGAAATCACGAGCACCCCATCAATATTAATAAAAAGTTCTCAAATCTTAGGTAGAAAAATTCCACATAATAATATTAATAAGAAAAAAAAAACAACTAAAACAAAAAAGGAGCAATATGAATTACACATCATACCTCCTCTTGCAATGCTCAAACCAAAAAGTAATATAACCCTACATAAATCACACCCCAGCCCAGTTTTATCAGGACAATTAACTGTAATCATAGTATGCTCATTTCCCCCCTCAGCTTCTTTTATCAACACTGCATCTTCATATAATATACCCATTTCTCTCTCTTTTCCGTGAACACTCTGTTTTCTTTAAACACAGAGCAGATAGATAAAAGAGTGAACACAAAATGGATAGGGGTATTTTCTTTTCCTTTCCTTTCCTCTGTCACTACCTTGAATCAGCAAAGGGATGAGAGAAAATGTTGGGGATTCCTTCAAAAAGGGTTAGAAACAAACACATGAATTTTCCTTTCTTTTCAACTCTCTTTTTCTATCTTTTGAGATATCTTGGAATTTTCCAATTTATCGCCCTCAAAGCATTAATTACTAAATAGTGCTCACAAGAGAAACTTAAGGAAGTCAAGACATAATCCACTTAGTAGGACCCACAAATTATCTTGTTGATATGTCACAATATATTTGGTGAAATAGATTTTTTCACAATATTCAAAATAGGAGTAATTATTTTTGCGAGCTTATTATCATTCTTTCTCTTTCTTTTTCTGTTTCTGTTTCTGTTTCTGTTTCCTCATCTTTTTTCTTCTTCTTTTTTCCCCCCAATTTTTGAGTACTATTTTTCAGCATACTGATTGGCGAAATTGATTTTTTTTTAAAATTTCAGTGTAGGATGATTATGATTGCTTGTTCTTCGTTGTAGCGCTGAAAAATTGCTCAAATCTTTATCTTTAATTCTTTATTGATAATTGTAAGTTTGACTGCATTTCAAAAATATTTACTTATTATTTTACGATTGACTAATTTTTTTGATTTGATACCTATTATTTAATATAAAAGTTTATCATTTAAATTATTCTTACTCTTGTAAACTTTTTCATATTTTGTGATGAATTACAATCTTATTATTTTTTTAGTACTTTGTAATGTTTTATAAGAAAGAATAAAATACAGTGACACATAATAACACTCGCCTCTTCTCTAATTTTTAAATAACAGCTATTTTCCTTTTAAATTTTTATTGTTGACTAAATAGATAAAATTACATATTTACCCTTGTATGTTATCAAATTTGAATTCAAACACATAATATATATATATATATATATATATATATATATATATATATATCTTTTTCATACAATATATTTAAATTATAGTTTTATTTGTAATTAAGAATATCACATTTAAATTATTGGTAACTTGCAAAAAAAAACTAATTTAGTTTAATTAGCACATAATTTTGGATCATTGATACAAATATTAAACAATTTAAATTAAATTATTAATGGAGTTGTTTTAATTAAAGTGATTGAGTATGTTGATAGTTTAGTTTTTGATGTTTAACGATAAAAATTATTATTTGAATTTTTAGTTTCATATTATGATTTTTATATGTAAAATTTTGTTAGAGTATATGTCAAAATTTGGGATATTTATGATTTTGATTACATTCTTTAATATACAGTTGGTGTTGTTTTTGCGCAATGTTAAATAAAAAAATATAATAATATTTATTACTACTTCTATCTTATAAAAAGATTTTTCTTTTAATATATATTTCTTTTTTTGAGTAACAACATTTGTCATTTTTATTGTAAATAATTATGCCTAAATGTGACTTATATTTAGTTTAATATTTGAAAAAAATGATTAATATAATTTTTATTATTTTTTTATATGAATAATAAGATTTGTTCTGTAATAATAAGTTTGCTTTACGTAAATTTTAATAGTTGGAAAAAATAATTATAATTTTTTTGCAATAATTTATAATTTTTATGGGTATTAAATTTTTACCTTTTAATTACAAAAAAATATATACTTGAATGTATATTACGTAAATTTTAATATTTGAGAAATTTAATTAGCAAAAAGTGTATGATTTTATTTTCCTGATAAAATGAATATTTATTATTTTTTCACATTTATGTTATTTATTGCACAAGTTCATAATTTAATTAATTAGGTCAAGTTAAGTAAAAATTATAATATACAAATTTATATTTAGTGGATATATTAAACATTATAACTTGAAGGGTATATTAGGCATTATATTAAAAATATTTTTAGATATTAGTTGGTCAACCACACTAGGGGTAATGAATGTTACATATTGTAAACTAAAGGGATACCAACTATTATTTGAAAAACTAGAGGGGTGATGAATGTTATTATAATTATTTACAGAGGGTGTCGGTATATTTTACTACTCTATAAGAAAACATAAGTCATGAACTCAATAATTTGCAACAATTTTTTTTTTTTTGATATCCTTTGAGGTTTTTAAACATAATTTCTTATGTCTTTATTAGTTTTCATAATTTATAAAATATTGAATGCATCCAGTTAAAAGAATAAAAAAATCACCGCTAATTTAAAAATTTGGGATAAATTGCAATAATATATGGTAAATAATGAAAACATTGGAAAGAACTCATTTATATATACAATAAAACCACCTAAAATGCATTTTTATATCGATTGGCTTGTTTATCACATTCCTCCTTTTAAAAAGGAAATTGATATTTTCACAACTTTTTTTAATATTTCTACCACAAAAGTATCGCTATAAATGTATAACGACGGTGAAAGTCGTCGTTATAGGATCTATAATAACGGTTTTGATGTGAAAATATCATTTTTCCAAAAAAAAAAAAATTACACCTATTTTTCATTTCTTCTGTTTTGAAACGAGTCTTATTTGAATTTATTTCTAATTAATTTATAGAATTTTAAAATAAAAATTGTGATGATGTTAATTATTTAAACTTGCAAAATAACATATGTTAATAATATTTTTAAATAATTTACAATAATGATTATTATTTTACTCAAAATTAAATAAAATCACAATAATTTTAAATTTTAAAAATGGACTTAAAAACAGATGTGGCTTTTTGGTGAAACTGAAGTAGTATTAATCTGTGTAATGAAAAATATGATCTCAAAAATATACTCCAAAGATCAAAAAAAGATATTCAAACCATGTCAGTTTTTAGTTTTTTGATATTCCTGTTTAAGACATTCTTGATTTTTTTTTAGTTTCTGTGTCTTGTATGGTCAAATATTTGAAAGACGGCAGCTATTATTCCTAATGTAATTGCGAATTCGTTAGGAAAATGTGGTATTTCAAATTTCACAACGTAAACGTGTTTCTTAAATTATAAAAATATATTAAAATAAAATAAAAATAATTATTGGAGTTTCATAACTTAAAGTATCTATTATTTGTTTGTTCAGCTTTCAGCATTTTGATCTTTAAACGCACCACATCAATTTTAACACGTTGCGTTTAAAATAAATTATTACTAAATAAATAATATTTTTTAAATGTCTTTAAACTTTCAAATACACTAAACGCTGCAAACATTGAGTAATTAAACATGCACATTATCAACTTTATTTTTTCCAAAAAATATTGATTTCTATAACTGCATATATAATCCCTTGAATGAAAATATATTCACATTCCACATTCAGAAGCAAGTCAACAACACAAGGCAATTGAATATTTTATGCCATATTTCACGTGGTGGGAGTTTCTAATACAAAATATATTCTTCTTATTTTTGCCCTAGTTGATGCTACTATAATTTTTATTGATTAAGATTCGCCTTAATTTGTGTAAATTGATTAGATTAATAACGGTTTTCGATACATAACTGATTCGCGGTCAGATTTTGTTAGGTTGATAATTTTGTATGCGAATATATATATATATATATATATATATATATATATATATATATATATATATATATATATATATATATATATATAAAAGATGGAATCTTAAAAGGTTTATAAGATATCCTCAAAGTATGGACTCATGAAATGCAAAATACACCTTCCCCTTTGTGGTATTATTTTTACAAACTTGTTTTTAGTCATTTAGTTTCAAAAAAAACACAAAAATTAAGAAATACAATAAATATTTTATTTAATTGACTAATATAGTTACATAATCTCAATATTAATCTTTTAAAATTTATCAGAAAAAATGAAAGAGAAATAAGTTGGTATTTATTTTAGAAACTCAAAATTTTGTTTTCCTATTACTAATCATGCAGGAGGGCAAAAGCATCTTTTGATCCATTCCAAAGACAACCCCGGAGGACCACAACAATCAAACCCCGGAGACAGTCCCGTGGGATATCAAATCAAACCCCGGATGTAAAATCCTAACTTTTTATAAATAAAATCAAATTTTCTCTAATTATTATTTTGAATAATAAGGTGTTAATTTAATATAATACTTTGGTTATGGGTAAAATGTGTAAATTTTACAAAATAAGCAAGTGGTTATAAAATATTCATTGTTGTCGAGGAATATTCGTTTGGTCATAAAATATTCTTGCTGTCGGAGAATATTCGTACGATGGAGCAGTCATTTGTGGGTCTCATAATGGAAAATGGTCAGATAAAGAAAATGACAAGTTTAAGTTTTTACAAATAACGACGCAGTTATTACCGTTAACATTGTTAGAATACCCGGTGATTAAAATACAGTAATACGCGTGATTGCACAGTAGCACACGGTTTTGCACAGTATTTTTGAATTATTGATTCTTACGTAAGAAAGCACTACTCAATAATTGCTACAGTAATTACTGTTCAATATTTTATTTTATTGATTCAATAATTGCTATGTTGATATTTTATATTATTGTTGATTCAATAATTGTCACTGCACAGTATTTTCCATTATCAGATCAATAATTCATATTATTTGAATAATATTATTAGATATCATTATTGGCAATGTCTAAGAAATTTCTGTCTAGGAAAGGGGTTTCGTCACCTAATTGCGCGCCCTGTAAGGAGAAATCCTTATCGGAAAGCCCCCTCTTTCTTGGGAACGTCCTAGTTGTCATAATTGTGATTTTGTAATATTATTTATGAATAATTAATTATTGATTTATATGATAAGGAAATATTTATTTTTATGTGGATATAAATGAAAGAATTAATACTGAGGTATTTTATCAATATTTTATTAGAATTGAGATATTTAAAATCATCCGTATGTGGATTTCAGACATTTTTTGTATAGAATTTGAAAAAACTTTCTTCTACAAAGTTGTAGAGAATTAAATTTTCTATAGAATAGACATGAGATTTGAATTTTTCTGATAAAAGGGCTATTTATTATGAATTATTGAAGTTTTTGATTATTGTTTAAATTTTAAAATATTTTGGATATTTTTTAGAATGGGTGGGCCCCACTTTTGGCTAGTAAAAAATGTGCTGAAATTTTATTTCAAAAGTGGTGTGCATGAATAGTAGCAGATAAAGCCATCAGGTAGCAGGTTAGTCTACTTTGGCGTTCTAGCATTTTTCTATAAATATGGTGCTTAGTTAGAATTGAAAATTACACCAGAATCAGTAGTTTTCTCTCTCTATATTATCGAGTGTATTTTTGTGAGTAATTATATACTTTGAGAGTTGCTATTCAGTGCAAGTTCCTTCAGCTTTTTATCCGATATTCCAGTTAGTAGTACTGTTCTTTTGAGGTAAGGGATGTTATTTTCTTCGTAAATGATGTTATTTCGTTCAATATCATTATGGCGAAATATTAGTATGAATTTTATTATGAAATTTTTACCTTTCCATGTCGAGGTTACTATTCACGTATACGACACTATTCACGTATATGATACTATTCACGAATACGATACTATTCACGAATACGGTACTATTCACGAGTACTATTCACGAAGTATGATATTTCTTGTGGAATTTCTACCTTTTCATGTCGGGGTTACTATTCACGCATACGACACTATTCACAGAAAAATAAAATTTTCTCTTCTTTGTCCAAGATGTATATTATGGTTACTATCTTTGATTGTATCCATGTTTTGATCTTCATTCTTGAATTTTATTCATTAATGGTTTATTATGGAGTATTTTTTTTTACTTGGATAAACTGAAGTACGAATCCCTAATCTTTGATCTTTTATCTCACTGGATTCGTTTTTTTTAAAATATTTTCATCATCCTCAATCCTAAATGATGATATAACTGAATATCTTTGGCCTATAGTGCAAAGATGAATGATTACCTGATGAATATCTTTGGCCCGTAGTGCAAAGATAAACATGACCAACTGGTGATACAAATGAATATCTTTGGCCTGTAGTGAAAAAATGAATACTTGATTCAAGATGCATATTGATTGATGTTACAGGGATAAAATATTGATGATGGACTTTTAAATTCATATATGATAGTAGATTTCATTCTCTACTTAAACTCTTCTAATGAATTGTTATTTTCGCTGTGAATATTGATCTAAAACTTGTTGTCCATTATATTTTATCTGATTTGTTGAAGGCTAACGATAATTTGTTCTATATTATCTTAGTCATAATATTCTTTACTGGGCTAGTTGAGCTCACCCTTTTCCTTTTTGTTCTATTTTTCTTCTCAAGAGGTGAGAATATAGCGGAAACTAGTCGGGGTGTGGAGTGATGGATCCAGACAATTGTTTTATCAGTCCTCACTATTTTGTAAAATAGTGTATCAATAATTGTAATGAAGACTTATTGAGTTTGAATACTGTCTAGATGACAATTTTTGTATTTAAACTCATAGCATATATGTTGTCGTATTTTACATGACAATTGTAACAATGAAGTTGTAGTTGTTTCTGTACCATGTATTTGACGACTCAGAATGGGTGATGTATACCTATTTTGGGGGCGTCACACCGGAGACAACCTCGAGGAAAGACAGAATCAACAACACTTAAACCCTGGAAACAACCCCGAGAAGGCAAAGAGGGAATGTTGACAACACAACATAAACAACAGTCATCCAGCTGCAGATAAGGTCACAAAGAGCCATCGCAACAATTCTGAGTGCAAACTACGCAAGACAGCTCAACGGACTACCTACGAATACTTGAAGATGTTATTCAGGTCATGGACTCATCTTCCCGGATTCAGAAAAGGTAAAGCCCTGTGTCATTGCGTAGCTCTTGAAAAGAGCTTTTTGGAATGGTATGGAACATCTCCATAGGATTCTTGGATTGCAAGATATGAAGGTTTTAGCAGACTATACGTCGATCGAGGGAATGCACTTTGAGACGGTAGGACCCACCTAGCCCAGCAGCAGGTCCCTGCGGCTGCCGCAGGTAGACTCACGGCTGGTCGGGACATTAAATATAGCACCCCCAGCTCATTTTAAGGAGATTCAAAGAGAGAGAGAGAGAGAAGGCTTAGGGGAGAGAAATCTGAGAGTTCTAGAGAGAAATAGCCCAAATCTTCATCTAAACTCTGTAAATCTCAATTGTAAACACTTATATACTTAGTTATATCAAGTTTATACTGGTTGAAATCAAGTTTGGAAAGCTTCTAGCTGTTCATTATGCAGTTTTAACACCATATTGTAAGATCTTCTCAGATCTGTCCTCATTTACTGATTTTGTATATATATAAATGTTATATATATTATTTGGTTGTGCATAAATCTAAGTTTTAACCATTCATTTTGTGTAAATAGTTAATATTTAAAGTGTATTGACTAGATCTATCCTAGATCTGGTCAGATCTAGCATTTAACCGGTCTAAAAACTTCATAGCTTGACCTATTGAGCTAGATTGGCTAAGATCTAGGTAGATCTAGTTTACTTTCTATTTTTGTAAATAATAGCAACCACGTGACCCTTGATCTATATCTAGAGGAAATGAGAAGCTCATTTACTCGTATACAAGGATTTAACCGATAAATCACTTGTTCGAGTAAAGTTTGTAAGTTATATCTGTTTTGTTGCAATATATTTCATGCAAGCTTTTAAATAATGTGATGTGAATCTAGGAACCATTCGGGTAAAGATTCAATCAATGAATCTGAAACTCGGTTCATGTGATAGACTTGTTTAAGTTGTATAATCAGCTTGCAACCCATTATATATGTAATCCTTGGGCCTTAAAATAGTTATCCAGATTTAAGGCCCTATAATAGTGAAAATCATGGTATGTGGTGCTCGGGCTACTTAGATGGCTTTCATGCCCACAAGGAGTTCAACACTTGTAAATAGTTTCAATTTACTGTCAAAAATGCTTCGTATCTCAATAAAATCAAATCAAGCCGAATCCAATTAAAATGGAAGTATCAAAGGGTCTCAATTCCTATTTGGCAAAAG
Organism: Panax notoginseng; assembly: GCA_016801055.1. Taxonomy (NCBI): domain Eukaryota; kingdom Viridiplantae; phylum Streptophyta; class Magnoliopsida; order Apiales; family Araliaceae; genus Panax; species Panax notoginseng. The sequence continues at coordinate 78,829,489 of CM029014.1, forward strand.
GGTTTGAAAACCAACTTTCAAAACCTCACTTTCATATGCTTTAAATGAAAAAAAATTAAACTTTTTTGTAAATCAAATTATTTGTACATAGGTCCAAAGAGACACAACACTACTATTAAATAAAGCACTTGAGCACCTTTTCAAAGCTCAAATCGCACAAACACACACACACACACATTAAATGCATAGGGAATGAAAAGTCGATGTGACCGTGTTTCACGAAAGTCAGGGGGTGCCTAACACCTTCCCATCGGTTAAACAAGTCCCTGAACTCTATTAATCTCGGGTTCAAGACCAATTAAACGGAGTCACATATTGGGCCATATTGCGAAAACATTTCAAAACTCGAATGAGTTGGTACATCCTTTTGAACTCATACCAACTGGCGGCTATGTCTAATTCGGCCTAATTGCATAAAATCAATTTTTTCAAAATCATCGACATTTATGTCAGTTCTTTCCTAAAACTCACCCTTTAAATAAATTAAACAAGCTAGCAAGATATAAAGGGTAGAAACACCAGGAAAAGCAAAATTCTCGGCGTCGACATTTAATATATTGATAATATGAGAAATTCAGTCATTAATATTTTCTTGAAATCTACAAACAACAAGTAAAAAAAACAAATTTCACTCTCTAAAACAACAAATAAAAATGAACATAGGGAGAAGAATATTTTCATGTAAACCTCAACCTCTTACTTATAAGTAGTTCAAAAGGAATTCCAATCATTTTCATCAAAAAAATAATGTGAAAGTCCAATAATAATCTAGAAGGGGGGTTGAATAGATTATTTCAAATTAAAAAAATTATCTTAGGCCTTTTTGAATTTTTAGATAATTAATTTGCAGTGTTAGAAATTAATATGTAAAACAATAAAAATTCAATCACACAATGCACATAGATTTGTCTAGTTCACAACATACATCCCGGGTATGTTGCTACGTCCAGTCTCAAACTCCTCTCCAGGACTTGATATCCTCTTACTATTAGTAATAAATACTCCTTCAACAGGCGGAGAAGCTCTTACAAGTTTTATAGACAGACTTTCAACTATTCCCAACTAATCTATCTTGGACAACAAGCTCCCAACTCTCTCCTTGAGATTAGTTGTACTTCTTTTGAGTTTAGTTATATTCTATAATCTGGGCTTGAAACAACAGTCTCTTCCTCACCTCACAAGTTCACTAGAGACCCAACTCCCAACTGACCTCTTTAAGACTCTGGTCTTGGTCGAAGAATTACTCGTCTTTCTCACAGGTACATAAAATAAACTAACTCTACCCTTTTCCTTTTTACAAAAGATTTTACAATAATGTGTTTCTTAAATAAGCAGATACAATTTAGTACAGATTGATACTTCTCAAATAAGCAGATAGCTATTAAAGATTAAATATAAGTTCAATAAAAATGTGCTTCTTGATTAAGAAAATATATCAATTTCAATTTAGCTCAAAAGTGGTTTTGTATAAGCAAATATATATTTTAATGCAGCTTTATAAAGAATTATTTATTCTTTATAATAAAGAATGTGTTTCTATGGATTTAAACAAATTTAATTTTAGATATTTTCTAACAAGTTTTGTATGAATGAAATTATGTTCAAATAATTGTGATTAAATGAATAAATCAATTAATTTAATTAGTTAAACAATACTTGATATAAAAAATATATTTTTTAACTCAGATAATATATAATGATATTTTATCTATTATGTGACTGGTTATAAATAAAGTCACTTAGTACTTTAAGGAATCGTACGGTCCGATTCCATCACTTAAGAGGAATATCTCCGTAGTCTAGCTAGGTGTCTAAGTATGACAAAATTTATAGTTTCACAATTGATATTTATATAAATATTTTTGATAGATCACTTAGATTTTCAAATCCGGTTCGGATGATTCACTCTTTTTAGAGGAATATCTTAGTGTTGTTTTGAACTATTAAGTGTAGCTCTACTTTACAATATTTATATAAATAATATCAATAAAAGGCCTCTTAGTATTTTATGGAATCGTACGGTCCGATTCTCTCATTTAAGAGAAATCCTTGGGCCTTAGTATTTTGCTTAAGTTAATAGTGCTTGTATTATCACATAAAATTGACACACAATCAAATTTTAAATTATAGTATGCAAGAGTCTGTTTCTTCCACAATATTTGTACATAGCAACGTGAAGCATCAATATATTCAGCTTCAGTGGTTGAAATAGATATTGAGTTTTGTTTCTTAGAAAAGCAAGAAACTAGACATCCTCCCAGATACTGACCACTCGTACTTTTTCGATCAACATGATGGTCTGCATAGTCAGAATCTGAAAAATAAATAAAATTAAATGGTTGCTCTTTAGGATATCATAAACCTAAGTCTGTGGTTCCTTTAAGATATCGAAAAATTCATTTTACTGCAACCAAATGTGATTCTTTAGGTTTTGTTTAAAATCTAGCACATTTACAGACACTAAACATAATGTCAGGTCTACTTGCAGTTATATATAATAAACTTTCGATCATTCCTCTATACTTCTTTGAGTCAACACTTTTTCCATTTTCATCAGTAGTTAATTTATCAGTAGTTGACATAGGAGTATTAAGATGTTTTGCAGATTCTAAACCAAACTACGCAAGACAGCTCAACGGACTACCTACGAATACTTGAAGATGTTATTCAGGTCATGGACTCATCTTCCCGGATTTGGAAAAGGTAAAGCCCTGTGTCATTGCGTAGCTCTTGAAAAGAGTTTTTTGGAATGGTATGGAACATCTCCATAGGATTCTTGGATTGCAAGATATGAAGGTTTTAGCAGACTATACGTCGATCGAGGGAATGCACTTTGAGACGGTAGGACCCACCTAGCCCAGCAACAGGTACCTGCGACTGCCGCAGGTAGACTCACGGCTGGTCGGGGCATTAAATATAACACCCCCAACTCATTTTAAGGAGATTCGAAGAGAGAGAGAGAGAAGGCTTAGGGGAGAGAAATCTGAGAGTTCTAGAGAGAAATAGCCCAAATCTTCATCTAAACTCTGTAAATCTCAATTGTAAACACTTATATACTTAGTTATATCAAGTTTCTACTGGTTGAAATCAAGTTTGGAAAGCTTCTAGCTGTTCATTGTGCAGTTTTAACACCATATTGTAAGATCTTCTCAAATCTGTCCTCATTTACTGATTTTGTATATATATAAAGGTTATATATATTATTTGGTTGTGCATAAATCTAAGTTTTAACCATTCATTTTGTGTAAATAGTTAATATTTAAAGTGTATTGACTAGATCTATCCTAGATCTGGTCAGATCTAGCATTTAATCGGTCTAAAAACTTCATAGCTTGACCTATTGAGCTAGATTGGCTAAGATCTAGGTAGATCTAGTTTACTTTCTATTTTTGTAAATAATAGCAACCACGTGGCCCTTGATCTATATCTAGAGGAAATGAGAAGCTCATTTACTCGTATACAAGGATTTAACCGATAAATCACTTGTTCGAGTAAAGTTTGTAAGTTATATCTGTTTTGTTGCAATATATTTCATGCAAGCTTTTAAATAATGTGATGTGAGCCTAGGAACCATTCGGGTAAAGATTCAATCAATGAATTTGAAACTCGGTTCATGTGATAGACTTGTTTAAGTTGTATAATCAGCTTGCAACCCATTATATATGTAATCCTTGGGCCTTAAAATAGTTATCCAGATTTAAGGCCCTATAATAGTGAAAATCATGGTATGTGGTGCTCGGGCTACTTAGATGGCTTTCATGCCCACAAGGAGTTTAACACTTGTAAATAGTTTCAATTTACTGTCAAAAATGCTTCGTATCTCAATAAAATCAAATCAAGCCGAATCCAATTAAAATGGAAGTATCAAAGGGTCTCAATTCCTATTTGGCAAAAGGGTTTGAAAACCAACTTTCAAAACCTCACTTTCATATGCTTTAAATGAAAAAAAATCAAACTTTTATGTAAATCAAATTATTTGTACATAGGTCCAAAGAGACACAACACTACTTTTAAATAAAGCACTTGAGCACCTTTTCAAAGCTCAAATCGCACAAACACACACACACACACATTAAATGCATAGGGAATGAAAAGTCGATGTGACCGTGTTTCACGAAAGTCAGGGGGTGCCTAACACCTTCCCATCGGTTAAGCAAGTCCCTGAACTCTATTAATCTCGGGTTCAAGACCAATTAAACGGAGTCACATATTGGGCCATATTGCGAAAACATTTCAAAACTCGAATGAGTTGGTACATCCTTTTGAACTCATACCAACTGGCGGCTCTGTCTAATTCGGCCTAATTGCATAAAATCAATTTTTTCAAAATCATCGACATTTATGTCAGTTCTTTCCTAAAACTCACCCTTTAAATAAATTAAACAAGCTAGCAAGATATAAAGGGTAGAAACACCAGGAAAAGCAAAATTCTCGGCGTCGACATTTAATATATTGATAATATGAGAAATTCAGTCATTAATATTTTCTTGAAATCTACAAACAACAATTAAAAAAAACAAATTTCACTCTCTAAAACAACAAATAAAAATGAACATAGGGAGAAGAATATTTTCGTGTAAACCTCAACCTCTTACTTATAAGTAGTTCAAAAGGAATTCCAATCATTTTCATCAAAATAATAATGTGAAAGTCCAATAATAATCTAGAAGGGGGGTTGAATAGATTATTTCAAATTAAAAAAATTATCTTAGGCCTTTTTGAATTTTTAGATAATTAATTTGCAGTGTTAGAAATTAATATGTAAAATAATAAAAATTCAATCACACAATGCACATAGATTTGTCTAGTTCACAACATACGTCCCGGGTATGTTGCTACGTCCAGTCTCAAGCTCCTCTCCAGGACTTGATATCCTATTACTATTAGTAATAAATACTCCTTCAACAGGCGGAGAAGCTCTTATTTTATAGACAAACTTTCAACTATTCCCAACTAATCTATCTTGGACAACAAGCTCCCAACTCTCTCCTTGAGATTAGTTGTACTTCTTTTGAGTTTAGTTATATTCTATGATCTGGTCTTGAAACAACAGTCTCTTCCTCACCTCACAAGTTCACTAGAGACCCAACTCCCAACTGACCTCTTTAAGACTCTGGTCTTGGTCGAAGAATTACTCGTCTTTCTCACAGGTACATAAAATAAACTAACTCTACCCTTTTCCTTTTTACAAAAGATTTTACAACAATGTGTTTCTTAAATAAGCAGATACAATTTAGTGCAGATTGATACTTCTCAAATAAGCAGATAGCTATTAAAGATTAAATATAAGTTCAATAAAAATGTGCTTCTTGATTAAGAAAATATATCAATTTCAGTTTAGCTCAAAAGTGGTTTTGTATAAGCAAATATATATTTTAATGCAGCTTTATAAAGAATTATTTATTCTTTATAATAAAGAATGTGTTTCAATGGATTTAAACAAATTTAATTTTAGATATTTTCTAACAAGTTTTGTATGAATGAAATTATGTTCAAATAATTGTGATTAAATGAATAAATCAATTAATTTAATTAGTTAAACAATACTTGATATAAAAAATATAATTTTTAACTCAGATATTATATAATGATATTTTATCTGTTATGTGACCGGTTATCAATAAAGTCACTTAGTACTTTAAGGAATCGTACGGTCCGATTCCCTCACTTAAGAGGAATATCTCCCTAGTCTAGCTAGGTGTCTAAGTATGACAAAATTTATAGTTTCACAATTGATATTTATATAAATATTTTTGATAGATCACTTAGATTTTCAAATCCGGTTCAGATGATTCACTCTTTTTAGAGGAATATCTTAGTGTTGTTTTGAACTATTAAGTGTAGCTCTACTTTACAATATTTATATAAATAATATCAATAAAAGGCCTCTTAGTATTTTATGGAATCGTACGGTCCGATTCTCTCATTTAAGAGAAATCCTTGGGCCTTAGTATTTTGCTTAAGTTAATAGTGCTTGTATTATCACATAAAATTGACACACAATCAAATTTTAAATTATAGTATGCAAGAGTCTGTTTCTTCCACAATATTTGTGCATAGCAACGTGAAGCATCAATATATTCAGCTTCAGTGGTTGAAATAGATACTGAGTTTTGTTTCTTAGAAAAGCAAGAAACTAGACATCCTCCCAGATACTGACCACTCGTACTTTTTCGATCAACATGATGGCCTGCATAGTCAGAATCTGAAAAATAAATAAAATTAAATTGTTGCTCTTTAGGATATCATAAACCTAAGTCTGTGGTTCCTTTAAGATATCGAAAAATTCATTTTACTGCAACCAAATGTGATTCTTTAGGTTTTGTTTAAAATCTAGCATATTTACACACACTAAACATAATGTCAGGTCTAATTGCAGTTATATATAGTAAACTTTCGATCATTCCTCTATACTTCTTTGAGTGAACACTTTTTCCATTTTCATCAGTAGTTAATTTATCAGTAGTTGACATAGGAGTTTAAGATGTTTTGCAGATTCTAAACCAAACTACGCAAGACAGCTCAACGTACTACCTACGAATACTTGAAGATGTTATTCAGGTCATGGACTCATCTTCCCGGATTCAGAAAAGGTAAAGCCCTGTGTCATTGCGTAGCTCTTGAAAAGAGCTTTTTGGAATGGTATGGAACATCTCCATAGGATTCTTGGATTGCAAGATATGAAGGTTTTAGCAGACTATACGTCGATCGAGGGAATGCACTTTGAGACGGTAGGACCCACCTAGCCCAGCAGCAGGTCCCTGCGGCTGCCGCAGGTAGACTCACGGCTGGTCGGGACATTAAATATAGCACCCCCAGCTCATTTTAAGGAGATTCAAAGAGAGAGAGAGAGAGAAGGCTTAGGGGAGAGAAATCTGAGAGTTCTAGAGAGAAATAGCCCAAATCTTCATCTAAACTCTGTAAATCTCAATTGTAAACACTTATATACTTAGTTATATCAAGTTTCTACTGGTTGAAATCAAGTTTGGAAAGCTTCTAGCTGTTCATTGTGTAGTTTTAACACCATATTGTAAGATCTTCTCAGATCTGTCCTCATTTACTGATTTTGTATATATATAAAGGTTATATATATTATTTGGTTGTGCATAAATCTAAGTTTTAACCATTCATTTTGTGTAAATAGTTAATATTTAAAGTGTATTGACTAGATCTATCCTAGATCTGGTCAGATCTAGCATTTAACCGGTCTAAAAACTTCATAGCTTGACCTATTGAGCTAGATTGGCTAAGATCTAGGTAGATCTAGTTTACTTTCTATTTTTGTATATAATAGCAACCACGTGACCCTTGATCTATATCTAGAGGAAATGAGAAGCTCATTTACTCGTATACAAGGATTTAACCGATAAATCACTTGTTCGAGTAAAGTTTGTAAGTTATATCTGTTTTGTTGCAATATATTTCATGCAAGCTTTTAAATAATGTGATGTGAGCCTAGGAACCATTCGGGTAAAGATTCAATCAATGAATCTAAAACTCGGTTCATGTGATAGACTTGTTTAAGTTGTATAATCAGCTTGCAACCCATTATATATGTAATCCTTGGGCCTTAAAATAGTTATCCAGATTTAAGGCCCTATAATAGTGAAAATCATGGTATGTGGTGCTCGGGCTACTTAGATGGCTTTCATGCCCACAAGGAGTTCAACACTTGTAAATAGTTTCAATTTACTGTCAAAAATGCTTCGTATCTCAATAAAATCAAATCAAGCCGAATCCAATTAAAATGGAAGTATCAAAGGGTCTCAATTCCTATTTGGCAAAAGGGTTTGAAAACCAACTTTCAAAACCTCACTTTCATATGCTTTAAATGAAAAAAAATTAAACTTTTTTGTAAATCAAATTATTTGTACATAGGTCCAAAGAGACACAACACTACTATTAAATAAAGCACTTGAGCACCTTTTCAAAGCTCAAATCGCACAAACACACACACACACACATTAAATGCATAGGGAATGAAAAGTCGATGTGACCGTGTTTCACGAAAGTCAGGGGGTGCCTAACACCTTCCCATCGGTTAAACAAGTCCCTGAACTCTATTAATCTCGGGTTCAAGACCAATTAAACGGAGTCACATATTGGGCCATATTGCGAAAACATTTCAAAACTCGAATGAGTTGGTACATCCTTTTGAACTCATACCAACTGGCGGCTATGTCTAATTCGGCCTAATTGCATAAAATCAATTTTTTCAAAATCATCGACATTTATGTCAGTTCTTTCCTAAAACTCACCCTTTAAATAAATTAAACAAGCTAGCAAGATATAAAGGGTAGAAACACCAGGAAAAGCAAAATTCTCGGCGTCGACATTTAATATATTGATAATATGAGAAATTCAGTCATTAATATTTTCTTGAAATCTACAAACAACAAGTAAAAAAAACAAATTTCACTCTCTAAAACAACAAATAAAAATGAACATAGGGAGAAGAATATTTTCATGTAAACCTCAACCTCTTACTTATAAGTAGTTCAAAAGGAATTCCAATCATTTTCATCAAAAAAATAATGTGAAAGTCCAATAATAATCTAGAAGGGGGGTTGAATAGATTATTTCAAATTAAAAAAATTATCTTAGGCCTTTTTGAATTTTTAGATAATTAATTTGCAGTGTTAGAAATTAATATGTAAAACAATAAAAATTCAATCACACAATGCACATAGATTTGTCTAGTTCACAACATACATCCCGGGTATGTTGCTACGTCCAGTCTCAAGCTCCTCTCCAGGACTTGATATCCTCTTACTATTAGTAATAAATACTCCTTCAACAGGCGGAGAAGCTCTTACAAGTTTTATAGACAAACTTTCAACTATTCCCAACTAATCTATCTTGGACAACAAGCTCCTAACTCTCTCCTTGAGATTAGTTCTACTTCTTTTGAGTTTAGTTATATTCTATAATCTGGGTTTGAAACAACAGTCTCTTCCTCACCTCACAAGTTCACTAGAGACCCAACTCCCAACTGACCTCTTTAAGACTCTGGTCTTGGTCGAAGAATTACTCGTCTTTCTCACAGGTACATAAAATAAACTAACTCTACCCTTTTCCTTTTTACAAAAGATTTTACAATAATGTGTTTCTTAAATAAGCAGATACAATTTAGTACAGATTGATACTTCTCAAATAAGCAGATAGCTATTAAAGATTAAATATAAGTTCAATAAAAATGTGCTTCTTGATTAAGAAAATATATCAATTTCAATTTAGCTCAAAAGTGGTTTTGTATAAGCAAATATATATTTTAATGCAGCTTTATAAAGAATTATTTATTCTTTATAATAAAGAATGTGTTTCTATGGATTTAAACAAATTTAATTTTAGATATTTTCTAACAAGTTTTGTATGAATGAAATTATGTTCAAATAATTGTGATTAAATGAATAAATCAATTAATTTAATTAGTTAAACAATACTTGATATAAAAAATATATTTTTTAACTCAGATAATATATAATGATATTTTATCTATTATGTGACTGGTTATAAATAAAGTCACTTAGTACTTTAAGGAATCGTACGGTCCGATTCCATCACTTAAGAGGAATATCTCCGTAGTCTAGCTAGGTGTCTAAGTATGACAAAATTTATAGTTTCACAATTGATTTTTATATAAATATTTTTGATAGATCACTTAGATTTTCAAATCCGGTTCGGATGATTCACTCTTTTTAGAGGAATATCTTAGTGTTGTTTTGAACTATTAAGTGTAGCTCTACTTTACAATATTTATATAAATAATATCAATAAAATGCCTCTTAGTATTTTATGGAATCGTACGGTCCGATTCTCTCATTTAAGAGAAATCCTTGGGCCTTAGTATTTTGCTTAAGTTAATAGTGCTTGTATTATCACATAAAATTGACACACAATCAAATTTTAAATTATAGTATGCAAGAGTCTGTTTCTTCCACAATATTTGTGCATAGCAACGTGAAGCATCAATATATTCAGCTTCAGTGGTTGAAATAGATATTGAGTTTTGTTTCTTAGAAAAGCAAGAAACTAGACATCCTCCCAGATACTGACCACTCGTACTTTTTCGATCAACATGATGGTCTGCATAGTCAGAATCTGAAAAATAAATAAAATTAAATGGTTGGTCTTTAGGATATCATAAACCTAAGTCTGTGGTTCCTTTAAGATATCAAAAAATTCATTTTACTGCAACCAAATGTGATTCTTTAGGTTTTGTTTAAAATCTAGCACATTTACAGACACTAAACATAATGTCAGGTCTACTTGCAGTTATATATAATAAACTTTCGATCATTCCTCTATACTTCTTTGAGTCAACACTTTTTCCATTTTCATCAGTAGTTAATTTATCAGTAGTTGACATAGGAGTATTAAGATGTTTTGCAGATTCTAAACCAAACTACGCAAGACAGCTCAACGGACTACCTACGAATACTTGAAGATGTTATTCAGGTCATGGACTCATCTTCCCGGATTCGGAAAAGGTAAAGCCCTGTGTCATTGCGTAGCTCTTGAAAAGAGTTTTTTGGAATGGTATGGAACATCTCCATAGGATTCTTGGATTGCAAGATATGAAGGTTTTAGCAGACTATACGTCGATCGAGGGAATGCACTTTGAGACGGTAGGACCCACCTAGCCCAGCAACAGGTACCTGCGACTGCCGCAGGTAGACTCACGGCTGGTCGGGGCATTAAATATAACACCCCCAGCTCATTTTAAAGAGATTCGAAGAGAGAGAGAGAGAAGGCTTAGGGGAGAGAAATCTGAGAGTTCTAGAGAGAAATAGCCCAAATCTTCATCTAAACTCTGTAAATCTCAATTGTAAACACTTATATACTTAGTTATATCAAGTTTCTACTGGTTGAAATCAAGTTTGGAAAGCTTCTAGCTGTTCATTGTGCAGTTTTAACACCATATTGTAAGATCTTCTCAGATCTGTCCTCATTTACTGATTTTGTATATATATAAAGGTTATATATATTATTTGGTTGTGCATAAATCTAAGTTTTAACCATTCATTTTGTGTAAATAGTTAATATTTAAAGTGTATTGACTAGATCTATCCTAGATCTGGTCAGATCTAGCATTTAATCGGTCTAAAAACTTCATAGCTTGACCTATTGAGCTAGATTGACTAAGATCTAGGTAGATCTAGTTTACTTTCTATTTTTGTAAATAATAGCAACCACGTGACCCTTGATCTATATCTAGAGGAAATGAGAAGCTCATTTACTCGTATACAAGGATTTAACTGATAAATCACTTGTTCGAGTAAAGTTTGTAAGTTATATCTGTTTTGTTGCAATATATTTCGTGCAAGCTTTTAAATAATGTGATGTGAGCCTAGGAACCATTCGGGTAAAGATTCAATCAATGAATTTGAAACTCGGTTCATGTGATAGACTTGTTTAAGTTGTATAATCAGCTTGCAACCCATTATATATGTAATCCTTGGGCCTTAAAATAGTTATCCAGATTTAAGGCCCTATAATAGTGAAAATCATGGTATGTGGTGCTCGGGCTACTTAGATGGCTTTCATGCCCACAAGGAGTTTAACACTTGTAAATAGTTTCAATTTACTGTCAAAAATGCTTCGTATCTCAATAAAATCAAATCAAGCCGAATCCAATTAAAATGGAAGTATCAAAGGGTCTCAATTCCTATTTGGCAAAAGGGTTTGAAAACCAACTTTCAAAACCTCACTTTCGTATGCTTTAAATGAAAAAAAATCAAACTTTTATGTAAATCAATTTATTTGTACATAGGTCCAAAGAGACACAACACTACTTTTAAATAAAGCACTTGAGCACCTTTTCAAAGCTCAAATCGCACAAACACACACACACACACATTAAATGCATAGGGAATGAAAAGTCGATGTGACCGTGTTTCACGAAAGTCAGGGGGTGCCTAACACCTTCCCATCGGTTAAGCAAGTCCCTAAACTCTATTAATCTCGGGTTCAAGACCAATTAAACGGAGTCACATATTGGGCCATATTGCGAAAACATTTCAAAACTCGAATGAGTTGGTACATCCTTTTGAACTCATACCAACTGGCGGCTCTGTCTAATTCGGCCTAATTGCATAAAATCAATTTTTTCAAAATCATCGACATTTATGTCAGTTCTTTCCTAAAACTCACCCTTTAAATAAATTAAACAAGCTAGCAAGATATAAAGGGTAGAAACACCAGGAAAAGCAAAATTCTCGGCGTCGACATTTAATATATTGATAATATGAGAAATTCAGTCATTAATATTTTCTTGAAATCTACAAACAACAAGTATAAAAGAACAAATTTCACTCTCTAAAACAACAAATAAAAATGAACATAGGGAGAAGAATATTTTCATGTAAACCTCAACCTCTTACTTATAAGTAGTTCAAAAGGAATTCCAATCATTTTCATCAAAAAAATAATGTGAAAGTCCAATAATAATCTAGAAGGGGGGTTGAATAGATTATTTCAAATTAAAAAATTATCTTAGGCCTTTTTGAATTTTTAGATAATTAATTTGCAGTGTTAAAAATTAATATGTAAAACAATAAAAATTCAATCACACAATGCACATAGATTTGTCTAGTTCACAACATACATCCCGGGTATGTTGCTACGTCTAGTCTCAAGCTCCTCTCCAGGACTTGATATCCTATTACTATTAGTAATAAATACTTCTTCAACAGGCGGAGAAGCTCTTACAAGTTTTATAGACAAACTTTCAACTATTCCCAACTAATCTATCTTGGACAACAAGCTCCCAACTCTCTCCTTGAGATTAGTTGTACTTCTTTTGAGTTTAGTTATATTCTATGATCTGGGCTTGAAACAACAGTCTCTTCCTCACGTCACAAGTTCACTAGAGACCCAACTCCCAACTGACCTCTTTAAGACTCTGGTCTTGGTCGAAGAATTACTCGTCTTTCTCACAGGTACATAAAATAAACTAACTCTACCCTTTTCCTTTTTACAAAAGATTTTACAACAATGTGTTTCTTAAATAAGTAGATACAATTTAGTACAGATTCATACTTCTCAAATAAGCAGATAGCTATTAAAGATTAAATATAAGTTCAATAAAAATGCGCTTCTTGATTAAGAAAATATATCAATTTCAGTTTAGCTCAAAAGTGGTTTTGTATAAGCAAATATATATTTTAATGCAGCTTTATAAAGAATTATTTATTCTTTATAATAAAGAATGTGTTTCTATGGATTTAAACAAATTTAATTTTAGATATTTTCTAACAAGTTTTGTATGAATGAAATTATGTTCAAATAATTGTGATTAAATGAATAAATCAATTAATTTAATTAGTTAAACAATACTTGATATAAAAAATATATTTTTTAACTCAGATAATATATAATGATATTTTATCTATTATGTGACTGGTTATAAATAAAGTCACTTAGTACTTTAAGGAATCGTACGGTCCGATTCAATCACTTAAGAGGAATATCTCCGTAGTCTAGCTAGGTGTCTAAGTATGACAAAATTTATAGTTTCACAATTTATATTTATATAAATATTTTTGATAGATCACTTAGATTTTCAAATCCGGTTCGGATGATTCACTCTTTTTAGAGGAATATCTTAGTGTTGTTTTGAACTATTAAGTGTAGCTCTACTTTACAATATTTATATAAATAATATCAATAAAAGGCCTCTTAGTATTTTATGGAATCGTACGGTCCGATTCTCTCATTTAAGAGAAATCCTTGGGCCTTAGTATTTTGCTTAAGTTAATAGTGCTTGTATTATCACATAAAATTGACACACAATCAAATTTTAAATTATAGTATGCAAGAGTCTGTTTCTTCCATAATATTTGTGCATAGCAACGTGAAGCATCAATATATTCAGCTTCAGTGGTTGAAATAGATACTGAGTTTTGTTTCTTAGAAAAGCAAGAAACTAGACATCCTCCCAGATATTGACCACTCGTACTTTTTCGATCAACATGATGGCCTGCATAGTCAGAATCTGAAAAATAAATAAAATTAAATGGTTGCTCTTTAGGATATCATAAACCTAAGTCTGTGGTTCCTTTAAGATATCGAAAAATTCATTTTACTGCAACCAAATGTGATTCTTTAGGTTTTGTTTAAAATCTAGCACATTTACAGATACTAAACATAATGTCAGGTCTACTTGCAGTTATATATAGTAAACTTTCGATCATTCCTCTATACTTCTTTGAGTCAACACTTTTTCCATTTCATCAATAGTTAATTTATCAGTAGTTGACATAGGAGTATTAAGATGTTTTGCAGATTCTAAACCAAATTTCTTGATAATTTCTTTACAATATTTAGATTGAGATATATGAATACCTTTTTCTCTTTGTTTGATCTGCAATCCGAGGAAGAAGTTTAATTTTCCCATCATACTCATTTCAAATTCTTTACTCATGTTTTCAGAGAAATCATTATACATAGTAATATCAATAGAACCAAAAATAATATCATCAACATATATTTGAATAAAAAGAATATCATCATTCTTATTTTTAGTAAATAAAGTAGTATCAACAATACCCCTTTTAAAACCATTTTCTAGCAAAAATTTACTTAGTCGTTCATACCATACTCTGGGGGACTATTTTAAACCATATAAAGCTTTATGTAATTTGTAAACATATTTAGGATGATCAAAATCTTCAAAACTAGGAGATTATTTAACATAAACTTCCTCTTCTATAACACCATTTATGAAAGGAGATTTAACATCCATTAGAAAGAGTTTAAATTTTTACGGCATGCAAAAGCTAATAACATACGTATAGATTTTATTCTAGCAACATGAGCAGATGTTTCATCATAGTCAATACCTTCAAGTTGATTATATCCTTGTGCAACTAATCTTACCTTATTATGTATAATAGTTCCACTTTCATCTAATTTATTATGAAAAACCCATCGAGTTCTAATAATTAAGTTATCCTCAGGTTGTGGAACTAATTTCCAAACTTTGTTTCTAGTGAATTATTCAAGTTCATCTTGCATAGCCATAATCTAGTCTTCATCTAGTAAGACAACTTATATATTTTTAGGTTCAATTTAAGACAAGAAAGATAAGTGACCAACAAAATTATGTGTTTGTTATCTAGTAAGAACTCCTTTATCAATATTACCAATCACATTTTTTATAGGATGGTTTTTAATGATATGAGACTTCTTAGGAAAATCATTTAACTGAGGGTTTAAGTTTTCAAGAGGGTTTTCATCAATAGGTGGAGATGCATTATCCATTTTTGGTTCTGTAACGCCCCCAAATTCACGTACTTAGAACCCGAACTCAGTGCTTTATGATACCATTTCTTTGAACGGAATAATAATAATAATATAAATAACAAACTTAATTTACATAATCAGTGTTGTCTAATCCCAGGTTCACAACCTTTAATACATTACATTACATGATAATTAATAAATATTATCGTCTTAACAAAGTCTAATTATTATATAAGATACCATATAACTTATCCTGCTAGCTTTCCCTTTCCTTTGTTCTTGTCTGAACCTTCAGGTTGATTACGCTTAGCTAAAAATATTTACATTTAAAGCAAGAATGAGCATTTGGGTGCTCAGCAAGTAATAGCAGATAATAAACATTAGCTGAAAGAAGTAAATAATTTCTGTGAATGACACTTCTACAACAAAGCAATAGTTGTGAAGTAAACTGAAACAATACTGAACAACGTATCAATTCTATTTTAAAAATTTTAAACTACGTACTGACTACAAATGGAGAGCATTCGACAGTCTATGAACTTTGTTTTCGATTTTCGATATTCAATTGAATAACAACAATTAATTGTACGCAATAACAAAGTAGAATATTTTCCAGAGTTTATGTTGAGTGATCCCTAAGGATCTTGAATTTCTCTTCTCGAGTAACTATCAAAGATTTACTTTGATATACCCAGGTGTATCAGATAACCATAAAGATTAAGTCATATCCCTCTACAAGTATAATAAGTGATCAGCTTCATTATACCCTATATTATGCATAATACTTACATGCGCGCAACAGCCGAATGTAAGACCAAAAGGTTCCCTTTATATAAAAGGTTGTTCTTCTCAGTCTTATAACCAGAATTTGAACAAGAACAACAAAATTCTATGATTTCAATATCTAATTGCTTTCTCGATCTAGTCGAAACAATTGGCATCGACCTGTCAATAATAATTGAGTTCTCTTATCGAACCTATCAAGTTCTAGCAAATGTTCGTTTAGCTAGAATAATTAGCTAATACATATCTCAACGCTATTTTTAAATCTATGTCTAGCCAAGTCAAATAGCTTAGACAGCTTTTAATCAATGTATACATACCGAAATTTAATAAGTATGTATCAACAGGTACAACAATTATTCAAGTACGGACACTTGCATAAAAATATTTAGAAATTAACGAACATAATATATATCTATATTATATAATAATACTGTAATGATAAACAATAATCGGATAGAATTCAAGAACTGGCATGTCTACAAAAGTATAGATACATGAACAATAACAATAACAATATAGTTCTGAAACTGGCTTACACATATCTATTGCATAAAGTAAATGCAAAGGTTAGATACTTGCACAATGAAGAGAATAATTCAGATACTCGCCTGGTCTGCTGCTTACAGTACACGACTTAGTTCTATCTTTAATACAACGACCTATCATTCATAAGATTGTTCTTTCAATTAGAAAACATATTATAACATATAGTACTGCTATTTGCAGTCAACACATAACCTAATCACATTGTCACATATGTATAACAGTCATTGGATCATGAACAATCACCTATCAAGTTAAACTATCTAAGTCCAGATCAATTTCTGAAATATTTCGGTGTACCTATGGCTTTATCGGGTAATTATCGAGTCTAAAACTCTATCCTGTAGTTCAATATTCCTTTAAATATTTTAAATATCAACCATATTATTTTTAAATGACTTATAATAATTTATAAATAATTATTATAATTTATCATAATTTTTTAAACACTGGAATTATTTTTAAATGATTTAAATATTTAATAATTCTATTATCATTAATATTTAAGTAATATAAAAATATTAATGAAACCATTGTCAAAATATTAAAGTTATTTATAATAACTCAAAATATTTTTAAAGTATTAATATTACCCTTAAATGATTTTTAAAATATTTAAAATTATTTTTAAATAATTACTATTAATATTTAAATATTAATGTATTATTCACCAAAATATTAAAAGTCATTTATTATTACTTAAAATATTTTTAAATTATTTATATCCTTTTTAAATGATTTATAATTCAATAAAAATCATTTTAAAATTATTTATTTAATATAATTATTAAATAAATCATATTATTAATAATATAAAATTATTAATGAAGTTTACCTTTAAATATTAGAAGTTATATTTTATAACTTAAAATATCTTTAAACACTTTATTTTTCTTAAAAATGATTTTTACAATATTAAAATCATTTTCATTAATTTATTTAATATAATTACTAAATAAATCTAATATCATTAATATTAAATAATTAATAAAATTTATCTTAAAATATTAAAATTTATGTTTTATAACTTAAAATATTTTTAAATACTTTATTATCATTTAAAATTATTTTTAATATAATAAAATTATTTTTAATTATTTTATTTAATATATTTATTAAATAAATTAAATATCAATAATATTCAAACAAATACTAATATTTATGAAAAAATATGTCAAATTATTAAAAGTTAATTTTTATAACTTAAAAATAATTTTTAAAACTAATTTTGTAATTTTCAGAAATTATTTTCTATTTTTAAATGATTTTTGAAAATTTAATTAATTAAAATTAAATAAATTATCGCTATTGCTTTTAGCAATAGAAAGTGTAGCCTTAGGTGTTCTTGATCACCAAGAACATTCATATGTAGTTTCGAGGGGCTATGTTTGACCAAACATTAAACACTGATTCAATGTGTTTCTGGGTAGGATAAAACTTTGATCTTGTAGTACTAGTGTAAGACTACATGATCCAACAACAAGCATGGTCAAACAGCATAACACGAGTGAGATCTAGGCTTGTAAAGTGACTGTCAGAGCTGTTCTTCATTTTCTGGGTAACCCAGAAATGAAGAACAGTTCGGATAGCCATATTTAGGCTTCCACAACTTGCATTCCTTATGATGTTTTTGTGATCTAACGCTTCCAGTGTGTAGCCAACATATAAGAGAACATATCTAATACATAAAACCAATATAACAACAACACAATCGTAAGATCTATGCTGGTCAAACCCTGCCAAAGATCACGTTCTTGAGTTTTCTGGGTTAACCAGAAAACACAATCCGTGATCATCTGGCCTGCTTTGACCAGCCACTGTGTTCAACTCGTTTGATGTTTAGGAGATATATTAGCATGAATCTACAGTTCATGTACCAAACTACAATCTAGATACAACATCATAACCAAATAATCAAACACCTGACAGATCAGAGCCCAAGAACATCTTGTCAGACGTTTCTGGGCACGATCTGGGGTTTCCAGATTTGTAAAGTCATGGTCGGTCAACTAGGTTTGACCAGACATAACTTTTAATCTGTGCATGATCTGTCCTTGATTTAAGTTTCAGAACACAGATCTCATAGCATACTACATGTTCAAACCTTAAAACAACCAAAAACATAAACATACTGAGATCTATGAGGTCTGACATTCGGTTGTCAGACATAAATTACCAGATTTCTAGATTTTGAAAAACTTCAAATTTATGCATCTAGATGTTAATGATTTAACAAATACCAACCCAGATCAACTATATATACTACTAACAACATATTTAAACACTTAATCATAACATCTAACATGGCTTTAATGATCAGATTATAAATTAGGGTTATACCTCACTATGAACAAGTTCTTGATTATAGGCTTCTGATTTGTTAATGTAGGTAGTAGGGACTTGATAATGGACTGATTTACTAAAGAAATTCGTGGGTCTAGGGTTGAGAGAGTTTGGTTGAGAGCTTGTGCATAAATGAGACCACTAAATGAACTTTTCTCTCTCTAATTCTATTTATATCATGATATAATGTATATAACTGATGTATTTGACTGCTTTGTATGGATTTTAAGTACATTAGCAAGTCAAGGGTTGTTCTACCACTAAAGTGTCGACAAAGTTTGCAAGCAACTTAATAAATAATGCAAGAAGGGCAATATGGTCATTTGGCTTGTGATTTTAATGGCTAAAATGTAATCTTGTCCAATCCTTAGGGTTTAACCTTAAGGTTTCAAAATTTTAATTTTTCTAGTTTTTTCTAATTAGGCAAAAATATAAAATTTAGTTTCCTAAATTACAAATTAGGGTTTCTTAATTAGTTTAGGATTTTTAATTACTTAGACATGGAAATTAGATTAAAGATTTACTAATTAGCATTAAGATTGCTAAATTAGCAATTAGGGTTTATAATTAGCAAATTAGGGTTACTAATTCGATAATTAGGGTTTCTAGTCAATAATTAGGGTTTTAAATTAATAATTAGGATTTTTCTAATTATCATTAAAATCTATAATACATAACATTTATCACATAACACAACAACATAACAAATCTTAAAGTCATATTTGACTTCCGTATTAGGGTTTATTAATGTAATACTAGTGTTTTATCATACTACACTATAATTGACCAACTATTATCAATATATACATATAGTACTTAGTTATAGCACTAAAATATAATTAATATTATATTATTATTCTAATTCCTTATTCAAAATCCAGAATTTGGATTTTGAATCCGTATCCGACTTAACATTCATATACATATCATTATTAATTAAGTTAAAATAATTAACTTAACTAATTTGAATAAGTTCATATAATAAAATAGTTAATGTAATAATTCTAATAATCATATCTTATATTATTGAAATAATATAATATTCATATTTTCATAGAAAATAAATAATAAAAATATTTCTACTACAAAATTAATTTATTATAAGAATATAATTTATAATGATCAATAATTCTAAAAATTATTATTATTTGCAATATTCATGTAATAAATAAATTTTATTTATCACATATATATACATACAATTTGCCTTACACATATTCCCACCTTTATTTTTAAAAAAAAAATTATACCCAAAATTTCTTATTTAATTATATCGAAAATATTGGGTTATTACATTCGCCCTCCCTTATAAGGATTCCGTCCCCAGAATCACCGTTTTAAAACTTATACACACTAGGGTAAATAACATACGCAGTTATTTCAAGTAGATCTCGATCATATTCGATCTGACTGATCTTTAACTATTCAGCATAAAGCTTGTCTATCTAATTAAACTGAAATTTTATTTCTAATAGAACTCAAATTCCTCCTTCAAAATTTCTCTATAAAATAATTTACTATAAATAAGAAAACCACATATAAGAAAATAAAATTTATACGAATAATACCTGGAGTTCCATCCCCGGCTGCTACCGTATCCTTAACTGTCATGCTGAAGACTCTAACGATTGATTTTGTTGGGTTTCTTGTTGAATTTGGTCCCATTATCACCATTGTCCCGCTGCTTTTCCCCGTATTCGCACTCCCTTCCTCATTTCTCCTTTTTGGACAGTCTTTCACCTTATGCTCCGTTGATCTACAAATAAAACATTCACTATTCATCCTAAGATTTGGGCAGTTAGGAGAGATATGTCCCTTCTGCCCACACTTGTAGCACACAAACTTTCCCTTTAAACACTCACTCGAGTCATTCTTTTCGCAATTCCCACATTGCACAACCTGTTTCTTTCCACCTTCTGGTCTATTTTTGGTATTTATGAAATTCTCTCATTTTCTTTTTCCAGTCCTACCAGCACTACTCCCTTCTCCGACTCTAGTTTGATTTGCCTCCCACCAAAAGTTCGCCTCCCCTTTTATCATATAGGTGGCAAAAGCTGTCTTTTTCCCCTCCGTTACCCTAGCTATAACAAACACTTTTATAGGGTCAGTTGTTCCTCTAAATTCTGGCGGTCCGATTGCCTTGAAGTCTTTGAAGTTTGTCGATCGATTATCTGGCTGATTTTTCACGGCTGATATTCTATTATGCATAGCTTGAGCAACCATATTTGCAAAATTCTGCATCGGGTCTGGTTGCCCTCTAGCTTTGTTGACAAGTTCTTCTGCCCTTTGGTTTCGTTTTCGTCTTGGCGGCATTATCTGATTAAATAAAATCATTATAATTTTTTTTATTAACTTATATTCTAAGTCTTGCTTGAATTCGTCACAAATAATCATGTACTCAAAATATTAGATTTTGAAAATTTGGTTTACTGTATTAACCAGCTATCAAATAGATACACAAAAACTTGTTTCCTTAATCAAACATATATTCATGTTCATCCAACTAATTCATAGTACTTTACACCATATAACATATATCGCTATAAACATTCGCTATCCCTTTGTGACCACAAAAGTCGGGATTCGCTGCTACAACTTATACAAAAGTTGAGAATATTTGCTTACACACATACTTATCATATACACATCATAGTACACATATAATCAAGTAATACTAATACTACTTATTTCCTACGCTTTCACTAAGGATCAATTGCTTAGTAACCTATGTATTCCTATTATCCTCGATACTCCATTCACACATAACTATACTTAGTTCGTCAACTTACCACACATTATGAGTTTAGGAACTTACCACAATCATATGAGTTTAAGAACTTATCCTAGTCAGACCATTGGCGTCCATTCACTGAGGGGTTCAAAAATATTTCATGTAATTATGAGTCACTAACTTACCATAAGTATGAGTTTTAAGAACTCGCACTTAACCTTATATTCTCTAACTATACTTTACCTATCTGTTATGCCACCTTTTCTGGATCCAGTACTACATTTTCCAGTATAATCACCTCCTTAGGGTTGCTTTCAATGTGAGCCTCTATTTCAGCTATTGACTTTGATATTGGCTCGGTTGTGGAGATTGGCTCATTCTTTACGATACGAGGGTATCCTAATCCTTTCCACCTTACATCTACACATAAATTATCTTGATTAGCATATAATATATACACATAGCAAATAATAGTTTTATATAAGTTAACTTTTATTTTGTTTTATGATGAATTTATTCAATTCATCTCCTTTCAAACTCTATTTGAGTTATTTGTATTTTTAACGTTTCTCTCTGTCCTAAAGGTTATAGCCTAAAGTCTATCCCACCTAAGGTTTCTAACCTATAGCTCTGATACCATGTTGTGACGCCCCCAAATTCAGGTACTTAAAACCCAAACTCAATGCCTCACGATACCATTTCTTTGAGCGGAATAATAATAATAATATAAATATCAAACTTAATTTACATAAGCAGAGTTGTCTAATCCCAGGTTCACAACCCTTAATACATTATATTACATGATAATTAATAAATATTATTGTCTTAACAAAGTCTAATATTACATAAGATACCATATAATTAATTCTGCTAGCTTTCCCTTTCCTTTGTTCTTGTCTGAACCTTCAGGTTGATCACGCTTATCTGAAAACATTTACATTTAAAGCAAGAATGAGCATTTGGGTGCCCAACAAGTAATAGCAGATAATAAACGTTAGCTGAAAGAAGTAAATATTTTCTGTGAATGACACTTCTACAACAAAGCAATAGTTGTGAAGTAAACTGAAACAATACTGAACAACGTATCAATTCTATTTCAAAATTTTGAAACTACGTACTGACTATAAATAGAGAGCAGTCGACAGTCTATGAACTTTGTTTTCGATTTTTGATATTCAATTGAATAACAAGAATTAATTATACGCAATAACAAAGTGGAATATTTTCCAGAGTTTATGCTGAGTGATCCCTAAGGTTCTTGAACTTCTCTTCTCGAGTAACTATCAAAGATTTACTTTGATATACCCAGGTGTATCAGATAACCATAAAGATTAATTCATACCCCCCTTCAAGTATAATAAGTGATCAGCTTCATTATACCCTATATTATGCATAATACTTACACGCGCGCAACGGACGAATGTACGACCAAAAGGTTCCCTTTATATAAAATGTTATTCTTCTCAGTCTTATAACCAGAATTTGAACCAAAACAACGAAATTCAATGATTTCAATATCTAACTGCTTTCTCAATCTAGCTGAAACAATTGGCATCGACCTGTCAATAATAATTGAGTTCTTTTCTCGAACCTATCAAGTTCTAACAAATGTTTTTCTAGCTAGAATAATTAGCTAAGACATATCTCAACGTTATTTTTAAATCTATGTCTAGCCGAGTCAAATAGCTTAGACAACTTTTAATCAATGTATACATACCAAAATTTAATAAGTATGTACCAACAGGTACAACAATTATCCAAGTGCGAACACTTATGTAGCAATATTTAAAAATTTACGAACAAAATATATATCTGGATTATATAATAATACTGTAATGATAAACAATGATCGGATAGAATTCAAGAAATGGCATGTCTACAAAAGTATAGATACATGAACAATAACAATAACAATATAGTTCTAAAACTGGCTTACACATATCCATTGCATAAAGTAAATACAAAAGTTAAATACTTGCATAACGAAGAGAATAGTTCAGATACTTGCCTGGTCTGCTGCTTACAGTACACGACTTAGTTTTATCTTTAATACAACGACCTATCATTCATAAGATTGTTCTTTCGATTAGAAAAACATATCATAACACATAGTACTGCTATTTGTAGTCAACACATAACCTAATCACATTGTAACATATGTATAACAGTCATTGGATCATAAACAATCACCTATCAAGTCAAACTATTTAAGTCCAGATCAATTTCTAAAATATTTCGGTGTACCGACGGTTTTATCGGGTAATTATCGAGTCTAAAACTCTATCTTGTAGTTCAATATTCCTTTAGATATTTTAAATATCAACCATATTATTTTTAAATGATTTATAATAATTTTTAAATAATTATTATAATTTATTATGATTTTTCAAACAGTAGAATCATTTTTAAATGATTTAAATATTAAATAATTCTATTATCATTAATATTTAATTAATATAAAAATATTAATAAAGCCATTGCCAAAATATTAAAATTATTTATAATAACTCAAAATATTTTTAAAGTATTAATATTACCCTTAAATGATTTTTAAAATAATTTTTAAATAATTACTATTAATATTTAAATATTAATGTATTATTTACCAAAATATTAAAAGTCATTTATTATTACTTAAAATATTTTTAAATCATTTATATCATTTTTAAATGATTTATAATTCAATAAAAATCATTTTAAAACTATTTATTTAATATAATTATTAAATAAATCATAATATTATTAATATTAAATTATTAATTAAATTTACCTTTAAATATTAAAAGTTATATTTTATAACTTAAAGTATCTTTAAAAACTTTATTTTCCTTAAAAATGATTTTTACAATATTAAAATTATTTTTAATTAACTTATTTAATATATTTACTTATTAAATCTAATATCATTAATATTAAATAATTAATGAAATTTACCTTAACATATTAAAAGTTATATTTTATAACTTAAAATATTTTTAAATACTTTATTATCATTTAAAATGATTTTTAATATAATAAAATCATTTTAAATTAATTTATTTAATACATTTATTAAATAAATTAAATATCAATAATATTCAAACAAATACTAATATTTATGAAAAAATATGTCAAATTATTAAAAGTTAATTTTTATAACTTAAAAATAATTTTTAAAACTAATTTTGTAATTTTTAGAAATTATTTTCTATTTTTAAATGATTTTTTTAGAAATTTAATTAATTGAAATTAAATAAACTGTCGCTATAGCTTTTAGCGACAGAAAGTGTAGCCTTAGGTGTTCTTGATCACCAAGAACATTCATATGCAGTTTCGAGGGGTTATGTTTGACCAAACATTAAACACTGATTCAATGTGTTTCTGGGCAGGATAAAGCTTTGATCTTGTAGTACCAGTGTAAGACTACATGATCCAACAACAAACATGGTCAAACAGCATAACACGAGTGAGATCTAGGCTTGTAAAGTGTCTGTCAGAGCTATTCTTCATTTTCTAGGTTACCCAGAAACGAAGAACAGTTCGGATAGCCATATATATTTGGGTTTCCACAACTTGCATTCCTTATGATGTTTTTGTGATTTAACGCTTCCAGTGTGTAGCTAACATATAAGAGAACATATCTAATACATAAAACCAATATAACAACAACATAATCATAAGATCTATGCGGGTCAAACCCTGTCAGAGATCACGTTCTTGAGTTTTCTGGGTTATCCAGAAAACACAATCCGTGATCATCTGGCCTGCTTTGACCAGCCACTGTGTTCAACTCGTTTGATGTTTAGGTGATATATTAGGATGAATCTATAGTCCATGTACCAAACTACAATCTAGATACAACATCATAACCAAATAATCAAACACCTGACAGATTAGAGCCCAAGAACATCTTGTCAGACGTTTTTGGGCACGATCTGGGTTTTCCAGATTTGTAAAGTCATGGCCGGTCAACTAGGTTTGACCAGCCATAACTTTCAATCTGTGCATGATCTGTCCTTGATTCAAGTTTCAGAACACAAATCTCATAGCATACTACATGTTCAAACCTTAAAACAATCAAAAACATAAACATACTGAGATCAATGAGGTCTGACATTCGATTGTCAGACATAAATTTCCAGATTTCCAGATTTTGAAAAACTTCAAATTTATGCATCTAGATGTTATGGATCTAATAAATACCAACCCATATCAACTATATATACTACAAACAACATATTTAAACACTTAATCATAACATCTAACATGACTTTAATGATCAAATTATAAATTAGGGTTATACCTCACTATGAACAAGTTCTTGATTTTAGACTTCTGATTTGTTAATGGAGGTAGTGGGGACTTGATAATGGACTGATTTAGTAAAGAAATTCGTGGGGTCTAGGATTGAGAGAGTTTGGCTGAGAGCTTGTGCACAAATGAGATCAGTAAATGAACTTTTCTCTCTCCAATTCTATTTATATCATGATATAATATATATAGCTGATGTATTTGACTGATTTGTATGGATTTTCAGTACATTGGCAAGTCAAGGGTTGTTCAACCACTAAAGTGTTGGCAAAGTTTGCAAACAACTTAATAAATAATGCAAGAAAGGCAATATGGTCATTTGGCTTATGATTTTAATGGCTAAAATGTAATCTTATCCCAACCCTTTGGATTTGACCCTTAGGGTTTAACCCTAAGGTTTCAAAATTTTGATTTTTCTAGTTTTTTCTAATTAGGCAAAAATGTAAAATTTAGTTTCCTAAATTACAAATTAGGGTTTCTTAATTAGTTTAGGATTTCTAATTACTTAGACATGGAAATTAGATTAAAGATTTACTAATTAGCATTAAGATTGCTAAATTAGCAATTAGGGTTTACAATTAGCAAATTAGAGTTACTAATTCGATAATTAGGGTTTTTAGTCGATAATTAGGGTTTCAAATTAATAATTAGGGTTTCCCTAATTATCATTAAAATCTATAATACATAACATTTATCACATAATACAACGACATAACAAATCTTAAAGTCATATTTGACTTCCGTATTAGGGTTTATTAACGTAATACTAGTGTTTTATCATACTACACTATAATTAACCAACCATTATCAATATATACATACAGTACTTATTTATAGCACTGAAATATAATTAATATTATATTATTATTCTCATTCCTTATTTAAAATCCAGAATTATGATTTTGAATCCGTATTCGACTTAACATTCATATACATACCATTATTAATTAAGTTAAAATAATTAACTTAACTAATCTGAATACATTTATATAATAAAACAGTTATTGTAATAATTCTAATAATCATATCTTATATCATTGAAATAATATAATATTCATATTTTCATAGAAAATAAATAATAAAAACATTTCTACTACAAAAGTAATTTATTATAAGAATATAATTTATAATGATCAATAATTTTAAAAATTGTTATTATTTGCAGTATTCATGTAATAAATAAATTTTATTTATCACATATATATACATACAATTTGTCCTGCACATATTCCCACATTTATTTAAAAAAAAATTATACGCAAAATTTCTTATTTAATTATATCGAAAATATTGGGTTATTACAGGTTCTTCCATATTTCAAAGAATATCTTCAATAACAACATCACTTTCAACTAATTCTTTATATTTTGGAGGAGGCTGACTTTCATCAAAAGTTATATTCAGTGACTTTTCAACAACTAGACTGCTTTTGTTAAAAACTCTGTATACTTTACTATTAAGAGAATATCCTAGAAATATTCTTTCGTCAGATTTGGGATCAAATTTTAACAAATGTCATTTAGTATTTAAAATAAAGCATTTGCTCCCGAAAACACGAAAATAGTTTATTTTTAGAGTTCTTTTGTAATAAAGCTCATATGGAGTTTTGAGAAAAATAGGTCTTAATAAAACTCTGTTTAAAATGTAACAGGATGTAGCCACAGCTTCAACCCAAAAATATTTTGGAAGATGATATTCATTTCATATGGTATTAGCCATTTCTTATAAAGTTCAATTTTTCCTTACAACTACACCATTTGATTGTGGTGTATAAGGAGTAGAGAAGTTACCGTTCGCATCACATAACTTAATAAAATCAGAATTATCAAATTCTCTTTCGTGATCAGATCGAATATAAACAATAGAGCTTCCCTATTGATTCTGAATTTTCTTACACAAAGCAGAAAAAGAGTTAATAGCTTCATTTTTAAATTTAAGAAAATCAACCCATGTAAATCGTGCAACACCACCCATGATATGTTTAGGAATAGGTCCTACTAGGTCCATATGTAAAAGTTCTAAGGGTCGAGATGTTAACACAGTGAGTTTAGGTTTATGAGATGCATGAATTTGTTTTCCTAGTTCACATGCTTCACATATATGATCTTTAAAGAATTTTAACTTAAGAAGACCACACACATGTTCTTTAGAAGAAATATTATTAATTAGCTTCATGTTGATGTGTCTTACTCTACGATGCCAAAGCCATGGATCATCATTTGTAGACACAAGACAAATGTTATCTAGGTGAGAATATGCATCTAAATCACATGTGTACACATTTTGATATCTAGGACTCAATAAAACCAATTTACCAATTTGATCAAATATGGAGCAGTTATATGTACTGAAAGATATTTTAAAATCACTATAACATAGTTGACTAATAGATAGAAGATTATACTCGAGTCCTGTGACTAATTGAATGTTAGAGATTGTTATATGATTATTACCAACACTGCCAACTTCAATTGTGACACCCCCAAATCTGAGTACTTCATTCCCACAGAATTTGGTGTTCACTGTCCAAACATTCATTTCTAACTACCAAAAATTTAATAAAATTTAATCAATAAATCTTCCCATAAAAGGGGTACATGACTTAATCAATAAATCCCAAATTATCTAACCTTTAAAATATTAATCAAATGCGGAACAATAATTGATTACATCTCATAATTTAAAAAAAATTAAGTCTAAAACATAATTTTCAACAATTAACAAGTCTTCAACACTTGTTCATCATCCCTTTTTCTTTGCTAGTGGTTGGCTCGTCAACCTTCTCAACTTTAGTTGCAATGGTTATATATATGCAAGAGTGAGTAAAATAAATGCTCACTTGAAAGGACACAATAACTGACAATGAATAAACTCATTTGAATTGAATAACATTTCTTAATATCGATAATCAAGAACTGATACTAGAAGTTATCTGAATGTCACAAGACCATGAACTATGTACAATGTTATAAGTATTTCTTTCAACTTAAACCTAAACAGTCATTAGACTGTAGGGACTCTCGTACTTAGGGTGATTAGCCCTTCGTATATTGTGCATAAACATCTAAATGCTTCCGCGTAAATAATCCCCTATAATAGAGTTGTTCATCTCAGTTTTAATATACAAGTCCGCACTAAAGTAAGTTTGGTTTGGATAAGTTTCAAGGGTAATTTAGAGTTCAACGAACAACAACTAAGGATTAGTTGAATCAAAAGTGTAATGACAATGCAAAAGTTCGATAACAACATAATACAAGGTAGTTATGAACCATAAATGAATATTGTACTGTATTAAGGTCATGCTTTAAGAATAAAGTTCAAAGCATTGAAAAGATATAATCAACCTTGCTTGAACAAAAATGGTAAACTAAGGTTACATTTTCCAATAAGGAAACATAATTAAGAACTTTACTCAATAGAATTCAGAACTTACGTTATTTATAAACAAAACAGATTAACAAACTTGCATAATTATCAACAAGGTAGGATAAGCTCAAATAAAGATTAATGTTTGGAATCTTTCTCAACTGAATAATAGATTCACGAAACTTGCGTAATGTAAGAGTAGGGATAGAAGACTTGCATAACGTAAAAGTAGGGTTAGGAGACTTGCGTAATAATAACAACTTAACTGCTTAATAAAAGATTAGAGATAGAGAACTTGCATAAGTATAACATGAAAGCGAAAAGTAAACCTTGCTGAATAATAAAGTAGTAAAAGTTAGGGAACTTGCCTCGTGTGTTATGTAATACCCGAGAATTTTCACGTATTAATAAATGAAAATATTAGTGAAAATGAATATTTATTTGAGTATAAACGATTTTTGTGTTACGAGATGAGTTACCTCAATTATAATTGAATAATTGAGAATATGTGAAGTTTTGCGATGAACTCATTGAAGCCTTGTGTGGCATGGTGATGAGAGATATTAATAGTAACATTAATTAATGAAGGAATTATAAAGTAAACAATTAAGTAATATCAATTGTTAATTGTTGTTGTAGTATACTATTAGTTGATAATTGATGTGTGGTATATTAATTATTTAATAATGAGGATTAATTAATGATCATATTAATTAAGTGGTGATGGTTGTGGTAGAATATTGAATTTTTAGTAATTAACTAATAATGTGCGATTACTATTATTTGCAATATATTATAAAGATGAATAATGATTATGAAAACCCATAAATATATTAATTAATGGATGGATTAATTAATATTGGTGTTAATTAATTTAGGAAGTGCATGATTTATTTATTTAATATAAATAAGTAAGTTAGTAATATAACAATGTTATGTTGACAGTTATATGCATATGAGCAATAATACAACTATACTATATAGTGTAGTATGACATTGTGTGACAATATATTAAACTATAGTATTTTAAGTGGTAATTAATCAAAGAAGTGAATAAATTATTTAATTGACATAAATTACTATACTAAGGTTATAATATGATTATATGAGTGACAGATATACTTATGGAACTATCCGGACAATAATATCTGACTGCATTATTTTATTCCGTATATTTAATGAAAATGGACTATATGATGTGAGTGTATAATTTATCCCTAAAATTCCTAATATGGTAACAATTATACATTAAGGTTACACTATGGGAATTAAATAAACCAAACCAAGCCTAGTATACAAGAATGCTGAGTTATATTGGATTATCCCAAAATGAGTGTCCCATTCACTCCTAAATCTCAGTCACGTGAATAGCAAAAAGGCTAAGGCCTATTCCTCTTCTTTTCTTCCAAGCTTGCTAGGCAATGATCATGAGGGGAGTGGTGCTCATGATGCAAATCAACAACTAAATTACCAACTCCTTCTTATACTTCATGCAATCCCTCAATCCATGAGTTTGAATTCTTGGGCAAAGGCTTGGCATGGTCAATGGATTTCCAATATAATGAACACTTCCCTTCATTCCTTGTGTTACTTAAATTGTCTAAGAATTGTTAAGTAGTAAGGCTGAGAGCATACAAGTAATCTAGAGTTTAGGAGTTCAATTGGAGCAAGTGTTTTTAGCACATTATAGAGGTATAACTCCTTTTTCCTTGTTGCCATTTTCATTCTCTGTAAAAATGGAGTTTTAGTCTTGAAATTTCAAATTCTTACAATTGTATGAAATCTCTGTTAATTGATGTAGAATAGCATGCTATTGTGTTATCTGAGTTGGTACACATGTTTTGGAACATGGTAGCTGGTCTGGTTGCAGGTGTAGCATCTCTTGTGTTAAGGCTCTGCTTCTGCAGAGCTATTTTTTTTCAATCTGTTCGAAGTGGCGCGGCCGCGCCACTTCCATATGCTAATACCGCGCGGCCGAGCGTGGTACTTTTATTAGATGCTGATTTGAGGTTTCTGATTTGTTTTGAGCATGCTATGGTAGTGAGGTTAAGTCTATAACTGACCCTATCATGTGGTTAGATATTGTTTTGAACATGTTATGTTGTTTTAGCTTGATTTGAGCTAAGTTTTCAAGAAAACTTCAAGTTTTGGAAAAGCTAGAAATGGTAAACTTGAATAATGCATATTCAGATCTTGCAAGCATGCTAGTATGGTTTTGAAATGCATGTCGGACATACTAATATGAATTTCATATTGCAGCATGATCATGTTAGACTTATTAGTAAGTTTTACTAAATGAAAATATGAACTTTGAATGTGAATATTGTCAAGATACCATGAGGACTAAAATCTGACATTTGTGATCATGTTTGATGGCACTCTTAGACTCATTCATATAGTATAAACATATATATACCATGATTATGTATCTCATTTCAAGAAAAACAAAACGATGTTAAATACACGTATGAGATATGAATACTCACAAGCATGTCTAATATGATTTATATGACTACCTTATATGTTTAAGAATCAAGCATGTTGGACTTTGTGATTTCATAATCTTAAATAGTCTTAAATTGTTGAGATGTCCAACTTAGAATCATATTGTGCAAGACGGGACCTAGATTGAACTTGAAAGATACGAAAGGACCCTTGACATGTTAATATATGTTATGTATGTAAGGATGGACAAGCTAGGCCAAGCAAATATCTTCTCAGCCCTGGTTTGAACTGGGAGCCGCGCGTCTCCTTAGTGCAAATCAGGCACGACAACGCCAGTCTGGAATCACAGTTAGTGAGTTCTGACTTTTGGACAGTAACTTGTATGATGCCTATAATGCTAAATATGATCTAAAACCTACTGATGTGTATATATACGTGTGATGCTTAGTCGATAAGTTGGTGTTGCATTGAAATGAAAAGTCCATAAGTAAGGAGGTCATAACCTTGAGCATTCTTGATTTGCTTATGAAGTAACTAAGTATTTGATTTATGATGACGTATAAACTGATTTTATACCTTACATGCCTACTTGTATCATGTCAAGCTTGATTAAATACTATGTTAGCTAATGAACATCTTGAACATATAATACGTTATAAATAGGATTCGAAAGTGTTGAATTCTTAAACGAGGATAAACTACGCGTAAGGCAAGTTTCTAAACCTATCTTATTATTGAGCAAGTATCCGAACCCTACTCTTATTGTGCAAGTATCTTTGCATTCTTTATTTGACGAATATCGTAAACTTATCTATTTGAATACAAGTTATATTCCTTTCTCGTTCAAATGAACCATTATGCTTAAAACCTTGTGAAAACTATTATTCATAATGAACTTGGTATTGTTCTTGAATATTGTGAAAGAATCGATGCCATTTGATTCAGCTAGACTATATGCCTGTTTATAAAACTGTCCAAACCCATTTGATTGGTGCGAAAATCTTAAAAACGGAGTTGAACAACCTTTATGGTAAGGGGATTGTATGTTGTTGGAAACCCCAACACATGAGTATATTATTACTGGGGTGTTATGCATAACGTAAAGTATTTTAGACTGATCATCTATAGTACTTGATATTTTTGGGCTATCAGTTTAATATTGATAACTCTAGTGGAAGTTCAATAGTCCTTAGTGACTGCTCAGTATAAATTGCTTATCCAGTTGGATACATTGTTAGTCGTTGAATTCATATATATCTGTTGATTTATATTGAATTGTCATTCTTATTCTAAGAATTGTTGATATTCCTTATCCGTGATGTTATTCTGAAACTTTGAACTATCCTAGAAATGGCACTTCGATAATTCAAACCTTGTGATAATATATCCTACACCCTTGTTGTATATTACTTGCTGGGCAATTTGTGCTCATCCTTGCTTATTTAAAACCTTTCAGTTAAGGAAGAACAGGGAGGTGTCTCTGGAGCAGACAAGGGCAAGGGCAAGGCTACTGACTAGCTTGTCCATTTTATGTTTAATCTATTATGTTGTTTTAAGACTATTTCCAGACTATGTTTAAGCTTATGTAGGATTATGTAATAAGTCGTTATTAGATATTATTATGTAATCTATTAAGCACTGTAGGTTGTGAGACTTGGGAGAATAATTATAATAAATCATTGTATATTATTCTAAAGTAGATTTTCCGTTGTGTATGCGTTATTTTTGTTGTTATGGTTTTACCATGAGAATGTGATGAACCGAAATTGAGCGACCAAGTGGAGGTTCGAATTTGGGGGCGTCACATGTTAGCTACACAATTATAACTCACGCTTCCCGAACACCCTAAACATTCCATTAAAATCGTAACACAACTTTAGTCACATAATATTAATCTCATAGATTCAACTTCCACTTTTATATAACTTGTCAATCTAATTTGAATCCTGAATTCTTAAATCGATAAAACTTAACCAACCTAAAGTTCTTTCTTATTCAATGATTCAACTTCATTAATAACATAATAAAGGTTTACAATAAAAGCTTAAAAGTACAATTTATAACTTTTCAGAACTTGAAATCATCAATTACACATGAGCAATCTATTATAATACCTTGATATAAGCCTAACACATTGTTATGAACTTTAACTAGATTAGACTAAGTTTAAGTGATTGAACAAATAACATCTCATCATAGTCTTTGTTTTGGGTATGGCGTAGCTGCTCTAAGCCTTGGGATAGGCACAGCTACAGTGCATCTGAGCCATTTCTGCTTTTGACACTAGCGTAGCTGCGCTGGTGCGCTGACAGAAACTACGCAGACTGAAACTACGTATACTATTTCTCACCTCTGTTCAAACCTAAACTCACGAATTACACTATTTAAACAACAAATTGAATACACCCAAATCACAAAACTTCATATAAACATTACCCAACATGTATATATTGATTTAAAACATCAAAACAACAACAACAATCGAATTAAATCTTTTAAATTTCATATTTTTGAAAAAAACTCCATTTTTAGACATCCTTAACGAAAGTAATCACTGAAAATTTGTTATTACACTAAAACAATCTGTTTAAATTCCTTTGTTTTCGTTTCTTCATGAACTTACACATTCAAGAATCAATTTACGGTTTATCATACGAATTGAACATCAATTTTAACATCGCATAAGCCATATTCATATATATATATATATATATATATATATATATATATATATATATATATATATAGCACGGATCAGGTCCGAACTCCCGGACTTGATAAAAAACGGACCCCATTTTTTTTTTTGCTTTTTTTTAAAACAACTAATTTTTTTTTTAATATTTTATGGAACTGAAATTTTTCCATAATACAATGTTTTGGGCGTGTTTTGAATACCTATACCAAAAAATGGTGGTACAGTCTGCACAGACTGTACATACATATTTTACTATACGTACCCAAATCACACCCAAAACACTGTATTATGAAAAAAATTTCAATTCCATAATTTTTATTTATTTATTTTTAGTTGTTTTAAAAAAAAAGCAAAAAAAAAAGGGTCCGGATTTTGGTCCGGTCCGAGAGTCCGGACCTGCTGATTCCGGCCTCTCTCTCTCTCTCTCTCTCTCTCTCTCTATATATATATATATATATATATATATATATATATATATATATATATATCATTGTAAACTTACTGTAAGATTGATTTCTTCACATATATCATGTTTCCATAAATTAAACAACTCTAAATCATATACAAATTATATAAAAATAGTTTATGTTAACATATTTAAGCCATATTTTTAACAATGATCATAGAATTCTAATTTCAGAGAAATAAAAACAAGTTTTTCAATGAAGAACAATAAAGAACAAAACTAATAATTTAAAAGTTGAATGGCTACCTTCAAGTTCTTGTTTAACCAACAAAGATGATATCAACCTTCTTGTTTCTCAAATTCTCAGATAGTTTTTCTATTCTTCCTTCTCTCTTTTCTCTCTGTTTTTCTCTCTTCTCTTCTTTGTTCTTTCTTTAGTATTAGGCTTAACTGATATAACTTAACGTTAAAAAAAAAACAGACGTAAACAAAATAAAACTGACATATAATAATAATCATACTTAATACATATCAGTTATGTTTTTTTTTTAAAATTCAAAAGCCACTAAGGCTTGTTTGGCAAAATAAAATTAAAAATATGGATTAACAAGCCCTAAGCCTTGTTTGGTAAAACTACATTAAACTTCTTTTAATTTATTTTAATAAATCACTTACTATATAGTTTAATGGTCACACTTTATTGTAATATTCAAATTTAAGTAAAGTTAACATCAACCTATTAAATCATATAACCACATAAATCAAATTGCTTCATAAATCAAATAATTTTAAAATTATAATTTCAATATAAATTATAATTTTATCTAAAAAATTAATAACTCTCTAATTTTATTATTAAATTAAATTAGAATATTACCATTATGTTATATGATGAAAAATTTAACAATTCATTTAATTTAATCGACTCATTAAATTAAAATTCCAAATCACAAAAGTACCCAACATCACTTTAATTAATAAATTACACTAAATTAAATTAGTCCACCACTACAATTCATGAATTATTTATTTAATTAATAAATAATCAAATCAATCAAGTATTTATTTAACAATAAACACATCAACTAAAATATTTATTTAATTTAATAAATATTTTAAATTATGTATAAAAATTTTGGATTGTTACATCAATTATTTAACCTTTACTGCTATCTCCAAATGTTACCTCACCGTAGTCTGTAGCTTGCAGATTTTTTAATTTTGATTTGTCACCAGTCATGTGTCTTGAACAACCACTATCGAGATATCATTTACTTTTATTTAAGTTAGCTGCAAGACATACCTGCAATATATGTACTAATTTCACAAATTGGTACCCTTTAATATGAAGGGTTCTTTGGATAAGTTTTTCATCTTGTATAAAGAACATTTGTATTTTTCTTTACAAAATTTGGCATATGATAATCAGTTTTTGTAGAAATAAGCATTCTGTGAGTAACAAGATTATATGACGTATGATAATAATTTTTATGAAATTCTTTTCTTGTAATAGTTGGTGCAGTGTATGTTCCTTTGGGAACCCAAATCATTTTTACTTTATAATTTTCATTTCTAGCATTGCACATATAAAAGGAATGACCATTTCTATTACAGTAAGAACATTTGGTGAAAGGAGATATATGATTTTCTTTTTCTTTGCTTTTAACATGATATAGTCCTTTATCTTTTGATTTACTTGTTTCTCCAGTATACCCTAAATCTTCTGTTGGGAATTGCATATTAAAATTTGATGTTGAAAGTAAATAAATATGTTTATGTGTAAAGTCCTTCAAAGAACATATGTACAAGGACTTAGATGGTAGATCGAAATTGTTAGGTTGATCTGTACTTAATGTTTAACATTCTATAAATGAATGTATAGAAGAAAGATCAAAGCTATTAGGATGATCTATTTTGAAATGTAATAGATAGGACTCAACAAAATCGTAATCTGTCAAGACACCCGGGAGATTTCAGAAGCCAAGACAGAATCGTGGAGTATCGAAAAAGTTACTTCAGAATTATAGTCTGTCTTAGAAGCCACACTCAGAATCGTGAAGATAGTTCGAGCGCCTGCCAAGCCAAATCAAGAATCACAGTCAGCTCTCGGAATCGTGGAGTCTGCAAAACAAGCAAGTAGAGATCGTAGACAATCAGAGCTTAAGAGAAATCGTAGTGTTCTCTTCGATCAAGGCTAAATCAAGCACGAGTATGTTAAGACATAACGATCGTGGTGTCTCTTCAGTCAGCATCAGAAACACCAATCCTCGTTCATTTACTGAAGGATGAAGTATAACAAATGAAGAATGACTTATAGACGTTGAGATTTTGGGAATCCCAGTGATCCAACACTCATCCTTAATATGTATCGAAGAAGCATATAGAAGAAGCCAAGGAAAGGGCTGCATGCCTCCTAAAAATCATCTTTTTAGGTGTTAGATAAGAAAGTAGTCTGCTGTGTCAGTGGGCCAGACGGTAGAGCATCAATTTTCCAAGAAGTCAACATCAGTGCTTAGAAATGTCTGATGCATTAAATGCTACTACAGATGCCTTCAACAGACACATTTCAAAGGCTCCTTTATAAGTAAATCATACATAGATGCAAAAGCAAGCAAGTACAAAATAAAAATCTCAAGAACACTTAACGTCTAAACTCTACGATCAAAAAAGAAAAACTTGCTCTGCTACTCAGTTCTTTTGAACGTATGCTTAACTGCAATTGAGTAGCACAACCCAAGAACTCAACTCTCATTAAGTGTATTCCAAGTCTACTGGACTTAAAGAGTTCTAAGTAAACTAAAGAAGTTCCAAGACTGTTGGTCTTGAAGGAATCTAAGTGATTTAAAGATTGTAAAGATATCCTTAGTGGATTTCCTACTCGTGGAGTAGAATAGTGGACTAGGAGCCTTGAGTGCTCTGAACCACTTAAAATCACCGTGTCTTATATATACCTGCTATAACCGCTATATCTGTCATAACTACTTATCACCTATAAACTTGGTTTATCTTAAAGGGGAACCAACAAATCATATATTCCGCTGTGGTTAATTTATTAACAAATCTGACAAGTATTTTGAAAAGGAAAAAGTTTTTAAAATATCTATTCAACCCCCCTTCTAGATAACTATTGTCTCTAGGAACTAACAATTGGTATCAGAGCAGGTTCTCTCAATCAGCCTACAAAGCTTGAGTAGATACAATGGCACAACAGATAAACGAGTCGAAGACCAGTGGAGGCAGCAAGCCACCAATGTACAACAAAGATAAATTTGCTAACTGGAAAGTTCGTATGCAAGCCTACATGGATTCAATAGAAGAAGAGCTATTTAAAACAGTTATGAATGGGCCCTACGTTCCAACAAAGCTTGCACCAACTACAGATGATCCAAACATAGTTCAAATCAAGATCAAATCAGAATGGACCGACAACGAGAAGAAAGTTGTCCAACTAGACAAAAAGGCCAAGAATATTTTGTTCTAGTTCGCAGAAGATGATCTATTCCAAAATGTGGTCAACAAAAAAACTGCCAAGGAAGTCTGGGAAGCATTGCTCATTATGCACGAAGGAACAGAAAAAGTCAGAGAAAATAAGCAATCTCTTCTGACTCAACAGTATGAGGTGTTCGTCCATGTTCTAGGAGAAAAAGTCACTTCTACTTATAAAAGATTCAATGTGATGCTCAACTCTCTTCGAGCTTTTGGAAAGATCTACCCAAATAAAGATCTGATCATAAAGTTCAAGAGGGCTTTACCGAGCAAGTGGGATATCAAAACCACTGCCATCAGAGAATCAAAGAATCTCCATGAAATGATAGTTCAACAACTGTAAGACCCCAACTTTTATGAATAAAGATTTAATTTTCTCTAAATGTTATTTTGAATAATAAGGTGTGAATTCGATATAATGTTATAGTTGTGGGTAATATTTACAAATTTTGTAAAGTAAGCAAGTTGTCATAAAATATTTGTTTGGTCGTGGAATATTCGTTTTATTAGGGAATACCAGTACGACGACCCAATCATTGGTGAATCCCACAACGAAATTACTGTCGGATATAAAAAGCGACATAAATAACCTTTTTATAAAAATAACGGCAAAACTTTTACCGTTAACTGTTGAAATACCCGGTGATAAAAGTACAGTAATACGCGTTGTTGAACAGTAGCACACGATATTGTACAATATCTTTAATTATTGATGCTTACTTAAGAAGTCACTCAGTTTTGTTCAATTATTGCAACAATAGT
This sequence comes from Panax notoginseng, assembly GCA_016801055.1. NCBI lineage: Eukaryota > Viridiplantae > Streptophyta > Magnoliopsida > Apiales > Araliaceae > Panax > Panax notoginseng. The sequence continues at coordinate 78,868,588 of CM029014.1, forward strand.
TGATGCATAGTATCTCATATTATTGATTCAATTATTGTCATAGTATCATCTGCACAATATTTTATATTATTAAATCAATAATTGAGACGACACAGTTATTCATATTATTATTTGCATTATTGACAATGTCTAAAAAGTTTTGTCTAAGAAAGGGGTTAGGTCATCTAATTACGTGCCAATAAGAAAAAGTCCTTATCGGAAAGCCCCCTCTTTCCTGAGAATGATCTGGTTGTTAATATTGCAAGTTATAGTATTAATGATGAATAAATGTTAAAAGATTAAAAATGTGTTTAGTCAAGTGATTTGTTATAAATAAAAGGGGTTTGTCATGAAGTATTTATTATAAATTTAGCTTATTACATGGACCCCCACTTACTCAGTTTTCAAAATCATCGATAGAAAGTTATCTTAGTTTTTGTTTTATATTACATAGTGCTGTATAGTGTTGCATAGTGCTGCATAGTGTTACATAGTACTGCATAGTGAAATCAGAAAATTTCACAGAAATCGTTCGTTAAAAACTTCCTGTTCACCCGTGATTTCTTTTTACTGTGCATCCAAATAGTATCATGCCATTCTCTTATAAATAGGATGCTTAGTTTAGAAATAAAAATTACACCAGAATTAGAGAATTCTTCTTCTATAATATTGAACGTATTTCTTTTGAGTTTAAGGAAACTTTGACTGTAGCAAATAATACAAGTTTTCTTCAAGAATATCTCCGCTATACTAGTCAGAAGTACTCTCCTTTTAAGGTAAGGGGTATTATTTATTTAATATTCATAAGAGATTATTTTTCGTATTCGTATGGAATATTATTTTCGTTCAATATTCGTAAGGAATATTATTTTCGTTCAATATTCGTAAGGGATATTATCTTCGTTCAATATTCGTAAGGAATATTATTTTCGTTCAATATTCGTAAGGGATATTATTTTCTTTCAATATTCGTAAGAAATATTATTTTCTTACATACTCTATAGTATGTAAGTAATATTATTTCATTTCATATTCCTAAATCTACACTTATTTTGATAAGTATTGCTTCTATACACCTTGAAATTAGTAGAATATCCTTGAATTTTGTGCTTCATCTAGTATTGTTTCACGAAAATATTTTTTTGAACTTTCTTGTTAAATTTTAAGCTTTTCATGTCGGAGTAATATTCATAGGTACTATTTATACATATGGCACTATTCATACATACGGTACTATTTATACGGTATTATTCATACATATGGTACTATTCATGGGATATTATTCATGAAGTACTATTCACGGGATACTATTCACTCAGGTTCTATTCACCCGGAGTATTATTCACGATAAAAATTGATTTCATTTATGTCCAAATTATTTTTGATACATGAATATTATTCTTAAATTTTACTCCATAAAGTAGTTATCATGTTGACAATTTGGACATTTTTAAACTCTGGATAAATTAAATTATAAATCTTTAATATTTATCCTTAATCTCACTTGATTGATTTCTTATATCATTATCATCATCCTCATGCTTATATTGTGGTGAAAGTCAACTTTGGCCCGTAGTGCATAGATGGACTGTTGATTGGTATGATTATGACCAGAAATTATGTATCGGTATAATCATGACCTGTAATATTATAAATGATGTGGTAAAAGTCTTCATTAGCCCGTAGTGCATTGATGGACAGTTATTTGGCATGATCATGACCACTGGTGATAATAACGAATATCCTTGGCTCATAGTGCATGGATAATTCGGTGATGTGAATTATATATTGAGATGTGTTATAGAGATAAAATATTGATGATGAAATTTTAAATCATAGAATATAATAGACATCATGCTCTACTTGACTCTTCTAATGGATTGCTTGTTCCGCTACAGTTAAACTTGTTGTCTATTGTATTATATTAGTTTTTATACTGTTGAAGACTAATGATAATTTATTCTACATTATCTTAGTCATAATATTCTTTACTGAGCTAGTTGAGCTCACCCTTTTCTTTTATTGTTCTCTTCAGGAAATGAGAATATAGCTGAGACTAGTCGGGGAATAGAGTGACGGTCCAAGATAATTGCTATAGTAGTCCTCACTATTCTATAAAATAGTGTAAAAATAATTGTAATGAGGACTTTATTTGAGTTTGGATATTGTCTACGAGACAATATTTGTATTGAAACTCAGCTATTGTATTGTCTTATTTTGCACGACAGTTGTATAAATTAAGTTTGTATTTAAATTATGTCCCATGTATTTGGTGAGTCAGAATGGGTTGTGTGGACCTATTTTGGGGGAGTCACAACAACTTTATAGCAACCTTCTTGCCTACGAACTAGAGCTGACCCAACGAGCAGAGACTCAATCTGAAGGAAGAAAGAAGGACAAATGAGTTAGTCTCTATACAACAGAAACCATCTCCAAAACTCATACTGAAAATGAATCTGACTCTAAGGGAGATGATGATGAGGACATTGCAATGCTGGTAAGAAGACTCAAAAAGTTCATGCGGAAAGGCAGAAGCAACAGACCCAAGAGATTCAATAACAACAACAGCCAGGAGCAGAACAACGACTTATGCTACAACTGTAAGAAGCCTGGCCATTTCATTACAAACTGCAACAAACCTCTTAGAGAAGAGCTGAAGAGGAAAACAAATCTAAAGAAGGAGTTTAAAGGTTACAAAAAGTTCCAAAAGAAAGACAAAGGTCTTGTGGCCAGAGGATCGTGGAGTGACTCAGACAAAGACACAACTCCTGAGTCTGGAAATGATGAAGAGCCTCAAGTAGCAAATCTATGTCTAATAGCCAAAAATGCAAAGGACAAGAAAAGCACTGACCATCATGAAGTAAGTATCGATGAGGTATTCGACTTTAACTCTCCTGATGCAGACATTGATGTTTAAAGAACTGCATTACATGGCATAACATCTGATCTACATCAATACATGAAGTGGTTTAGAGTTCTATTTAAAGATTTTCTTCTTCAAAAAGAGAAAGAGAAAGTTCAAGTAGAACTGGAGACAGCTCTACTAAGTACCACCCCTCTCTCTAAATTTGAGGTTAAGAATAAACTCTTAAGATAGACCAATGAACTTAACACACAAAGAGAGTCAAATCTAACCTCTAAGATTGAGGAACTAGAACAGGCAATCTTAATGTGGAAGAGATCCTCTTCATCCATGGACTCCCTGATCTTTAGTCAGAGAAGTGCATCTGACATAACATGTTTAGGTTTTGGGGAATCTACCTCAGTACCATATGTGGAAAAGCTAAAGGAAACTAACATTAGTAGTGCTTTAAATTTCAATAGAAGCATTACATTTATGAAATCTTTACAGAAGGAAGATCCAGTGCATCCATGCTCTTTTGATCCAAGTCATGTTCCAAGACATAAAGGATCCCATGCTGGCCTGAGCTTCAGAAAAGAGAAGAGTAACTTAGTCACTACTCTCCAACCTCGAAGGATCGTGGAGTCAAGTAAAACCAACTTCATGAACCAACAAAGAAGGAATAGTAGAGTTGAGTTTCACTAATCACAAATTATGAATCATAAGGGTACATGGAAAAAGAAGAATCAGTGGAAGGGAAAGACAACCAAGAATTCACATAAGTCCAAATGGAGAAAGAATCCACACACACACACACAAATATGCATCATACTAGATGCTTTGAATGTGATAAATATGGTCATAAGGCTGAAGAATGTTACTATAATCCCCTGCATAATAAACCCAAAGTTAAGCAGATTTGGGTCCCCTAGGGTACTAACAAGGTAGGACCCATGCAAGTCTGGGAACCAAAATGAAAGCTTAACCTTACTGTATGAATAGATCTCCACGATCACAACTTGGTATCTGGATAGTGGATGCTCGAGACACATGAATGGGAACAAAGCCCTCCTGTCTAAGTTCACGGAGAAGGAGGGACCAACAGTCATCTTTGGAGACAATGATGATAAGTAGGTTTTATACCTGCTTATCCGGTATCTAGTACTGAAATTAGTTACTTAAACCTATGTTTCTTAGTTACTTTTCATACATTTTATGTTATTTTGTAGGCTATGACATAACATTAGCATGAAGAAGCAAGGGAAAGCAATTCGGACATCTTTTGGACCAAAATACGCAAGCAAATGCAAGAAGGGAAGATTAAAGGACTTTTAACACCAAGTTAGATGCATGTTCTTGGTTTGAAACTTGGAGTATACTGTGGATCTTCTTCTTAGCTTTCTGGAATATCTTGAATCATCCCAATCGGAGTTCGGATGCGAGAGTTATGGCCTTTTTATCAATGAAGATCAAATCTAAGAGTTCTCATGCTTGCAATTTACAAAGCATCTATTTCAAGCTCAATTTTGACCTTGTTCCAATTCGAATCTGTCAATTCTCAAAGAATGAAAGCTGTAAAGCTTGTCGATATCTTCGATTTGATAGGTGGCAGGCCTCGTAACTCTTCACGGATCAAAAGTTATGGTCATTTATCCAAAGGATGTCAGAGCAAAAAAGTGACCCCCACCGGGGTGGGCTTTTCCTTCACAAGACCCTTATCGGGGCGGGCATACCAGCTACAAAATAGGCCTCTAGCCCGCCGGGGTGGGCCCTTTACTATCCTAGACCCCCGCCGGGGTGGGGGTACGCGCAGAAAACTCGTTTTTTGTCCAAATTTAAGTTCGGGAAGGATTGTTTTGATCCGATTGACTCAAGGACTTCCAAGAGGACTTAAAGACATATAAAGAGACTTATAAAAGGAGGAGAAACACAAGGTTTGGGGAGAGATTAGATTGTAGAGAGAATTCTATTAGATTAGTTTAGAGTAAATTAAATCAAAATCCTAGTTTTTACTAGATTTGGAGATTAAAGCAACTTGGAGACCATTGAAGATTCAAAGTAGGAGTGAGGAGGGAGCTTCAAATCTACAGACAATAGATTCTATTTTCTCATCTTCTTCTATATTTGTTTTTTAATGTGTATTCAATTGTGGATTCTTAATTTTAATTCAATAATCATGAACTAATTCTTTGTTTGAGATTACTATGGATCTTATTGTGTAGTTTACTTTGATATGCTTCTTTGTTAGTCTTATTAGCTATATTTGGATTGTCTATTATGATTTGGATTTAATTGCTTACTTGCTTAATTGCCTAGCTAATAATTACCGTGATAATCTATATGAACTCGAGAGATGAAGTATAGATTTAGATCTGATCATGATAGCACGTGTTTGTGATTTCTGCATAGATGAAATTCATGATTCATGTTTAGGATAGAGATATGCCTTTACGCCATATGTAGTCTACAAGAACTTATGCTTAAACCCTTTTTAATTGTAATTCACATAGAGATATAGTGGGTTAGTTAATTAGGGTGTTCAAATTAATTCTATAATCTATGGATTTGATTTGATATGAGTATGGTGCATTGAGAGATGACCATATTTTACTTTCGTGTTCTTGATTAACAATCCAGTATAAATAATTTGGCTTAACAGGAAGTGTATTGATTTAAATGAAACAATAAGTGAAATTATAATCTTAAGTCTTCAATATCTTGTTTCATTCTAGGGATAGTTAGTAATAGTTTAATTAATTATTTTAAATTAAATTATTAAATCATTCGTTTAAATAAGATTAAATTGGTTATAGGTTAGTATTTGGTAATTCTTGTTAACTAATTCTCTGTGGGAACGATACTCTACTTTCACTTTATTACTTGTTGACCACGTATACTTGCGTGTTGTGCGTAATTAGATTTTACCCAACAAGTTTTTGGCGCCGCTGCCTGGGAATTAATTTAATAATTATTTACCAATATTAATTTCAATCAAATTCGTCTTAATTTAAATATTTTTATTTTTATTTGTACTTCTCTTCCTATATTTTTCTCTTTTTAGGTACCATGGATAACTTTGCGTATCAATGGCCATACACGAACATGACTCAACCAAGGGAAATAGGGATTGATGGACATAATACATTTTCTGTAGAGTCAGTACAAATTGAGGCAAATTCGAAGACGTTGGAGGTTATCGCAGCCCAACGGAGTCGAAGGATGGTGAACATGACTCAACCAAGGGAAATAGGGATTGATGGACTTAATGCATTTTCTGCAATATCAGCACGAATTGAAGAACTTTCGAGGATGTTGGACGTTATTGCAGCCCAAAGGAGTCGAAGGATAGTAGTTACGTGTGACTATTGTGCTGGCAACCATCAAAGTCATCAATGTACCGTCAGTTTTGAACCGGTACAATATAGTGGTGATTACCTCAACAACTATGCTGAGCCTAACTATCACCAAGATTGGGGGTATCACCCGAATTCTTCAGGGAGCTACATTTTTTATGACCAATATTACACTCTAAATCCATCATACACACCGGAATTTTCATGTCCACCTCCATTGCCACAAGAAGAAAAGCCAAATCTGAGAGATGTAATATTGAAGGGCATAACAAACCTAGAGGAGATGAGGATTAACCAAGATTTGTCAACCCAAAATTTTAATAATCGGATGGAACAACTTGTCACTACCTCAACCAATGGTCCTCAATACATGACTTCCGAGACTGAAACAGAAAATTCAAGGCTAGGGGAATTATTGTCCAAGTTCATAGCAGATGAGGAGAAGATGAGTAATCAAGCGAGATCAATTCAAAATCTTACGGATCAGATAGAGCAAATGACCAAAGCTGTAAGCAACATTCCTCCAAACACTTGGCTTTATGGCATGGATGATGAAATTGACGGAGAACCCGAACCAAATTTGCGACTGGATGAACCACAAGATATCGAAAGTGTGGAGACAATTGGGGATAATGAAATAGAGGTCGATGAAGATCTAAATGGGTCTCCACCAAAGATCAAAGAGTTAGTCAGATTTGCAAAACCATGCCCACTTGGTAGTCATGTCGTCGGTGAAGCTCTTGATGACATAAGAGCGAGTAATATTTTGAATCCATGGTGGGACGAGAAAGAGAAGATAGACGAAGAGCCCATTGTGTGTGACAAGCTTCCATGCCCTAAAGTGATCACATACACAATAGAGAAAACACCTAGCTGTGGGACGTTTTTGATTGAGATCATACCAAATCAGAGCATGCTAGGTGAATTTGATGCATTGGCCATCACAAATGGGAACCTACCAAAAGTTACATTATTTTCGATGGATGGAGGGTTCCTCAACTATCGAAGAGGAATTGGATAGCGTTGACCAGACAAAGTCAGGCTGAAAGACTATAAATCAAGCGCTGACTGGGAGGCAACCCAGGAATTTTTATATTTATATGTTTTACTAGTTTAATTAGTGTTGTTAGTTTGTCAAAAATTTAGGAGTTAATTTGCTTATTAAGTTCTCTTATAATCTAATCTATGTTGTCTCTCTTCATTGCAGGTATTGGAGGTTCAATGTATAGGAAAATGATCGTCGCCGCCATCGCCACCATCACCTCATGCTTAGCTGGTTACAGGGAAGTTCTCTTCTACTTACTGCTATATTCTTACAATGAGGACATTGTAATTGCTAAGTTTGGGGGAGTTTAGTTTGATTCATTATTGCATGTTTATGTTATGTTATTTTGTTCATGTTGTTAATTTAGTTTAGGTTCATTATGTTTGCATTCATGTAGTACAACTGCATAAGTAGTTGCATAGTAGTACAGTTTGAATAGCATTATATTCAGTTTCTTGAAGAAATTTTCTTTTTCAAAAATTCAAAAATATTAGTTAGTTACTATGTTCATTTGCATGAGTCCAGCTATTTGATAGTTTAAGTTTATTTTGGCCAATGATGAGATTGAAATTGGGTAGACAAGTATAGTACTGACTATTAGAGCTTTGATGTGATTTTTTGTTCTGAATCAAATCTTTTTCTGTTTGAAACTGGTATAATAAGGATAGCACAGTAAAAACAACTTGTTGATTGATTGAGTTTAAATTGATACATAATGGAATTCTAAAGGATAATGCTAGCTTGAATGAAAGAATGACAAGAATAAGTAGTGATGGCTAAAGTTAGACAAGAACCTAAGTTTGGGGGAATATTTGGGGTATATAAGCTATAAATGAAAAAAAAGAAAGAAAAAAGAAAGAAAGAAAGAAAAAAGTATGAATAAACACCGTGGCTTCCTTGTCTAGTTTTGTGGCCTTTGTTACTTGAGTAAGTAAGCCCGAGGGGACACCTAGTGCCCTAAGGTCTTAATGGTCTTGGAGTCGTTGGTCGAAAGCTCGTTAAGGTAGCATTGAAAAGCCTAACAGAATAAGACATTGCATAGCTATGTATATAAAAAAAATGAATAAAATGGGAAATAAGAACAAAAAGCCCCTATAAATGAAAAATAAAGCATAAGTATCCCATGTTGACCTTCGATATTGGTAATTGTTTGATTTTAGTTGGATCTAGCTTATTTTTGGATTTCTTGAGTTTACACTGTATGATGCCTTCGAAGAGACTTGTTATGTATTAAATTTAATTTTATATCAGTTAGCATTGTTGTTGAGCACACACGCACTATATTAGTGATAACAGTCTAAGATTTGATGATTGATTGAGAAATTACTGATTTATTTTTGATATGATGTATTATCATGTTTACTTGATTTCTCTAAGGCCGCTTGATTAGACTTATTTCTGTCATTACTGCTGGATTCGTAGGCATGTAGATTAGTTGCATTGCATAGCATTGTTGTTTTGTGTTTTTGCTTGAGGACAAGCAATAGTTTAAGTTTGGGGGTATTTGATAAGTAGGTTTTATACCTACTTATCCGGAATCTATTATTGGAATTAATTGCTTAAACCTATGTTTCTTAGTTACTTTTCATACATTTTATGTTATTTTGTAGGCTATGACAAAACATTGGCATGAAGAAGCAAGGGAAAGCAATTCGGACATCTTTTGGACCAAAATACGCAAGTAAATTCAAGAAGGGAAGATTGAAGGACTTTTAATACTAAGTTGGATACATGTTCTTGGCTTGGAACTTGGAGTATACTGTAGATATTCTTCTTAACTTTTCGAAATATCTTGAATCATCCCAATCGGAGTTCGGATGCGAGAGTTATGGCCTTTTTATCAACGAAGATCAAATCTAAGAGTTCTCATGCTTGCAATTTACACAGCATTTATTCCAAGTTCAATTTAGACCTTGCTACAATCCAAATCTGTCAATTCTCAAAAAACGAAAGTTGTAGAGATCGTCGATATCTTCGATTTGATAGATGGCAGGCCTCGTAACTCTTCACGGATCAAAAGTTATGGCAGTTTTCCTAAAGGATGTCAGAGCAGAAAAGTGACCCCCGCCAGGGCGGGCTTTTCCTTGATAAGACCCCCACCGGGGCGGGCATACCAGCTACAAAATAGGCCCCTAGCCCACCGGGGTGGGCCCTTTACAAGCCTAGACCCCCGCTGGGGCGGGGGTACGCGCAAAAAACTCATTTTTTGTCCAAATTTGAGTTCGTGAAGGATTGTTTCGATCCGATTGACTCAAGGGCTTCCAAGAGGACTTAAAGACATATAAAGAGACTTATAAAAGGAGTAGAAACACAAGGTTTGGGGAGAGATTATATTTTAGAGAGGATTCTATTAGATTAGTTTAGAGTAAATTAGATCAAAATCCTAGTTTTTACTAGATTTGGAGATTAAAGCAACTTGGAGACCATTGAAGATTCAAAGTAGGAGCGAGGAGGGAGCTTCAAATCTACAGACAATATATTCTATCTTCTCATCTTCTTCTATCTTTGTCTTTTAATGTGTATTCAATTGTGGATTCTTAGTTTTAATTCAATAATCATAAACTAATTCTTTATTTGAGATTACTATGGATCTTATTGTGTAGTTTACTTTGATATGCTTCTTTGTTAGTCTTATTAGCTATATTTGGATTGTCTATTATGATTTGGACTTAATTGATTAATTGCCTAGCTAACAATTATCGTGATAATCTATATGAACTCGAGAGATGAAGTATAGATTTAGATCTGATCATGATAGCATGTGTTTGTGATTTCTACATAGATGGAATTCATGACTCGTGTTTAGGATAGAGATATGCCTTTACGCCATATGTAGTCTACAAGAACTTGTACTTAAACCCTTTTTAATTGTAATTTACATAGAGATATAGTGGGTTAGTTAATTAGGGTGTTCAAATTAATTCTATCATCTGTGGATTTGATTTGATATGAGTATGGTGCATTGAGAGATGACCATATTTTACTTTGGTGTTCTTGATTAATAATCCAGTATAAATAATTTGGCTTAACAGGAAGTGTATTGATTTAAATGAAACAATAAGTGAAATTGTAATCTCATGTCTTCAATATCTTGTTTCATTCTAGGGATAGTTAGTAATAGTTTAATTAATTATTTTAAATTAAAATATTAAATCATTCGTTTAAATAAGATTAAATTGGTTATAGGTTAGTATTTGGTAATTCTTGTTAACTAATTCTCTGTGGGAACGATACTCTACTTTCACTTTATTACTTGTTGACCACGTATACTTGCATGTTGTGCATAATTAGATTTTACCCAACAGACTCTGGCAAGACAAGAGGATATAGCTCGACTGGGAATGGTACAGTGTCCTTCAGCAAAGTAGCCTATGTGGAAAGACTAAAGCATAATCTTCTGAGCATCAGCCAACTCTGCAACAAGGTTCATCAAGTCATCCTCCTCAACAATCAGTGTCAAGTCAGAGATCTGAAGACCTCTTCAATAAAGCTGACCGGAACAAGAGAATGGAACATCTACATTATTAATCTTGCTCAACTGAGTTCTGATGAGACAATATGCTTTCTTGCTGAAGCCTCTAAAGAAAAGAGTTGGCTATGGTATAAAAGGTTGTCTCATCTCAACTTCAATAATATGTCAAAATTGGCTTCCGAAGATCTAGTAGCAAGTTTACCCAAGCTCAAATTTGTCAAAGAAAGGCCAGCAATGCCTGTCAGCTTAGAAAGAAAACTAGGAGCTCATTTAAAGGCAAAGCAGTCAACTCAATTGATAAGCCCCTTGTAGACACTCAAAATTTCGTTTTCCTGTTACTAACTATGCAGGAGGACAAAAATATCTTTTTCACACTCCAGAGATAACTCTGGAGGATCAAAACATCAATTCTAACCCCGGAGATAGCCCCGGGAGATCCAGTTTCCAACCTCGGAGATAACTCCGGGTAATCAGTTTCCAACCCTGGAGATAACCCTTGAAAAGTCAGTTCCAACCCCGGAGATAACCCCAGGGGATCAAGTTTAAAGCCTGGAGATGACCCCAGGAGGTCAAGCTAACATCAGAGATAACCCTGAGGATAGTCAAAGTCAACATCAGGTCAACCTCAGAGATAACCCTGAGAAAAGACTACTACAGCTGCACGAAAACCGGAGATAACCCCGGGAGGGGAAAAATAGTTATTTTGCCAACTCAACTTCAACTCACATCAAATACACTCATTTTAACTCAAATTGATTCAATAGAAGTCCCACAAGAACCATATCTTAACTTCCGAGCGCAAACTACGCAAAATGGCTCAACGGATTGCTTGACGGAAACCTAAAAATGCCATTTTGGTCATGGACCCATCTTCCCAGATTCAAAAAAAGGGCAAATCCTATGTCATTGTATAGCCCTCGAAAAGAGCTTTCTGGAATGGTATGGCACGCTTTCATTGGACTCTCGGATTGAAAGTTATGAAGGTTCGAGCGAACAACACGTTCGAGTGTACGTACTTCGAGACGGTGAGACCCACAATGCCCGGGGCACCCCGGGTAGCCGCAGGTGTGCGGCTCCCCCCTCTATAAATATAGGGCTTGGGGTGACCATTTTATAAGAGAAATAGGCGAGGAAGCCCTGTCTAATTTGCTCTATACACACTATAACCTGAGTGCTTTCTCATTTTAAATACTTGTGAGCTTATATTTGGCTACTTTTTTACCGGTTGGAACTGAGTGTTCATCCATTTAAAGCTATTGAAGTCTTTATTGACAGTCCACTGTAAGCCTTACATTACTTAAAGCTTTTTCTCCACTTCTTGCACACACAATTGTTCACGTTGAAAGTCGTGTTGTGTGCGTATGCCCGGACTTCGGTCTGTGGCTTTTTATTTCTTATATATATATATATATATATATATATATATATATATATATATAAGCAATAAACGCTCCGGATGTAAATCCAAGCTCACCGAACAGAGTTTGATAACAGTTTATATATATATATATATATATATATATATATATATATATATATATATATATATATATATATATATATATATTTACATATTTACATTTTTGTCAGGCCTGGAGTTTACTTCGTGGCCTTTTATTGCTTTATTTACATTTCGTCCCACCTGGAGTTTACTTCGTGGCAGTTGATCGTTTCTATATATATTTTTATAGCTTTTATACATTTACTTTTCCGTCCCGCCTGGAGTTTACTTCGTGGCAGTTGATCGTTCCTATATATATATATATATATATATATATATATATATATATATATATATATATATATATATATATATATATATACCTACTTACAACTTTCATATAAACTGCTACATCATGTGAGCCTAGGAATCATGTGATCACAGATTCAGTCTTTTGAATCTAGATTCGGTTCCCGTGATAGACATTTTCAGCTGTACATGGCTTGTAAATTATTCACGGTGTTTGAATTTCCTTAGACGACTCTCATGCCCATAAAGAGTTCGGCACTGCTATGTATCTTATTTTCTCAAAGATGCTTCGCATCTCGAAAATAAAAACAACCAAGCCAAACACATAATAAAATAGAAGTATCAAATGCCTCAATTACTATTGAGCATAAGGGTTTGAAAAACCTCTTTTACAAAACATCACTGTTATATCTTATTAAAACTGAACTTTTATACAAAATTCAAACCCTTTGTATATAGGTGCAAACGAGGGATAGCACTACTTCCAGATAATTGCACATTGACACACACACACACACACACACACACATATTGAGATAACAGTTTAATTGAAAAGTGGTGGTCACCGTGGTAACACAGATGTCGGGGGGGTCCCTAACACCTTCCCTCCGCAAAATCAAGCCCCAGGACCCTAATGAATCTCGGTTTCACATATCAGTCAAATAGTGTCACATCACTAGGTCAATGTGCAAACCTTTTCTCGGTTGAGTTGGTACAACCATTTAAAAATACCAACTGGCGACTCTTACAGTCCAATCGTCGACATATACATGTCAGACCTTTTCACAACTTGTTTTTTCAAACAAATCTCACCTAACATGAGAATACCAAAAGACAAGAACAGAAAAGGGACAAATAAAAATCTCGACGTCGACAGGTGGCGACTCTGCTGGGGACATCCAATAAGAGGGCTTAAGCCGCTACTACAAATTCAAAACTGTTACATACTTGTGTGTGGATGTTGCATTTATATTTGAATGAATATGTACTAATGCATTTACTTACTGCCCTTAGTGCTTCGCACCATATCTGCCTGTAATATTAGTGCTTCACACATGTCATCATTTCCATACGGTGAGACGCAATGTATGTGAATATATATTGTATGGTCCCTCCACCAGGAGGCTATCCTGTCGGTGTTTGATTACTGGACTCGTAGTAAGATTAATTCCAACGAGGCTCAGGAAAGGTGCCACCCAAATTCGCTCTAGTTGAAAGACCAGATTAACTTCCCGTCGAATAAATTGCGATGATTTGGGAACCTTCATGCCAAAAATCCATGAGAGTAACCTAAGATAAGTCAGCCTCTGATAAACCAAACGCGGAAGGAAGTCTCTTCATACCTTCCCATTTCAATTACTTCTAATTTCATTTCCATGTCAATCTCAATGTAATGGAAAATATAAAGGAATATGTGTACATGCATTCCCTTTCATATCAAAACTTGCCATGCTATCTGGTCAACTGACATCCGTTTTGCAGGATAATACTCCTAAACGGACACATTAAGTAGCATGTAATATTCTTACATTCACTAAGACTAAACTACATAAGTCTTTTTGTAGAGAAGCAATTGATCCCGTTGCCCGTTCAAAATCCAAAAAGGCACTAAGCCCACCGTCAAACATTACTACAAGTGCCCAGCCTGATCTTACTCCTGTTTCCCGTGAGGAGTTCGAAGGATTAAGAAATCAGATAGCAGAATTGACTGTCTTTCTAAAAGAACAAAGTAAATATACTCAGGGCCAGACAATGCCTACTCAATCTGAGTCATTCACACTAGGGCAGTCAGGGTATTGGCAAAGAGATGGAAACCCAGATACCTGAACCCCATTCCAATAAAGGAACCAACAAAACTCCTGAAATCACAAAACTCAGGGATGATCGAGAAACTGGGGATATAAGAAAGAAAGTCCAACAAATGGAGGAAACCATCCGATCAATCAAAGGGACTGGAAACTATGGAAGTGTCACCTATTCAGATCTCTGCATATTCCCAGGGGCTCGATATCCTAACAAATTCAAAATCCTAGAGTTTGAAAAGTACAATGGGGCAGGCGATCCCTATATGCACCTAAAAGTGTACATTGGTGAACCGGGGTCTTATGCTGAAGATGAAAGCCTCAGAATGCAACTTTTTCAAAAAAGTCTCACTGGAGAGGCTAAAGCCTGGTATGCCCGACTTGATAATGCCAAAATCTACAACTGGGAAGAATTGGTCCACGCCTTTCTAAATCAGTACAGTTTTCAATCACAAATGGCACCGGATCGATACCAAGTGACTAAAGTCAGAAAGCAAAGTACTAAATCTTTTCGAGAATATGCCCAAAGGTGGAGACATCTAGCAGCGCAAGTCATTCCATTAATGATAGAAACTGAGATGGTAACTACGTTTATTGATATCCAAGAGGCTCCTTATTATGAGAGGATCCTAGTAGGCATAGGAAAGCCATTCTCAGAAATGATCAAACATGGCAAAATGGCAGAGATGGGCCTGAAGATAGGACATATTAAAGACTTCACTGCCTTGGAAGCAGTTGCCAAACATATACAGATTGGCAAGTATGTGAGCGATCCCAAGGGGGTACCCGATAAAGGAAATAAAGATGTATCCCTTATTGTACAGGGGCAAGATAGGAGACCAAACTACAGTCCCCCCATTTGGAAAAAGTAAGACAATCTGCCATCTCAATAACAGGCTGCATTTAACCAATGCCAGGATAGAATTTTTTTTTGAAAAAATGGAAAATCAGGTGTTCACTCCACTAGGCGATTCACTTGAAAATGTATTGGCGATATTAATAGATCACAAGAAAATTACCGAACTTGCTCCACCTCTGGAACCAGGGAGAAAAAGATACAATCTGAGCCAGAGATGTGCTTACCACTCAGGGTCTCTAGGATACGATACACAAGATTATTGGTTCTTAAAGCATAAGATGCAAAATCTGATCGAAAGTGGCAGTATTGTGGTCCAACAACCCGATCAACAAAATGTCAACACCAACCTTCCGTTACAGCATAATACGGAAGAAGTAAACATGATCAGGTCAGGAAGCGCTGAAATGTATCCAAATCGTAAGTATATACGAAGGGTGGAGGAATTTCCCCAAAGGCACATAACAAATGTCCTAGAATGACAAAACTCGGAGGAGGATATTGTAAGACCCCATCTTATTATTATTAAAATCGAATCTTCTCTAATTATTATTTTGAATAATAAGGTGTTAATTTGATAAAATGCTGTAGTTATGGGTGAAATGTGTAAATTTTACTAAATAAGCAAGTGGTTATAAAATATTCATTTTTGTCGGTGAATATTCGTTTGGTCGTGAAATATTCTTGCTGTCGGGGAATATTCGTACGACGACGCAACTTTATGTGGGCCCCATAACGGAAAGCGATTGGATGAATAAAACGACAAGTATATGTTGTTTATAAATAACGGCGTAGTTGTTACCGTTAATACTGTTAGAATATCCGGTGGTTAAAACACAGTAGCACACGGTATTGCACCAATTATTGATTCTTATGTAAGAAAACACTACTCAATAATTGTTACAGTAATTACTGTTTAATATTTTATTTTATTGATTCAATAATTGCTATATTGATATTTTATATTATTGTTGTTTCAATAATTGTCGCTGCACAGTATTTTCCATTATCAGATCAATAATTCATATTATTTGAATAATATTATTAGATAACATTATTGGCAATGTCTAGAAAGTTGTGTCTAAAGAGAGGTTTAGTCATCTAATTGCGCGCCAGTAAGGAGAAATCCTTATTGGAAAGCCTCCTCTTTTCTGGGAATGGCCTGGTTGTCATAATTATGATTCTGTGATATTATTTGTGAATAATTAATTAATTATTTATATGATAAGAAAATATTTATTTTTTTTGTGGATATAAACGAAGGATATATTTTTGTGGTTATAAATGAAGGAATTAATGCTGAGTTATTTTATCAGTATTTTTTTCGGAATGGAGGTATTAAAAATCAAACCAGTGTTTTTGAGTTATATTGCGTGAGTTATAATTTTTAATCCGACCGTTGGATCGTTATGATTTTTGGATATGTTATACATATATAAGTTGAGTATATGTCCACAAATTTTGAACCGTTAAAAATGAACGTATGATTTGTTATGAATTTTAAGAGATGACTGGTTCAGAAATTGTTGAAGTTTCAGAATTTATCATTTTGGTGGAAAATTCTAGAATTGGTGAGCTCCACTTTTGATTGGTGAGAAATGTGATGAAATTTTTATTCAAATGTGATGGGTGAGAATTGTAGCAGGTAAAGCTATCAGGTTGCAGGTCAAGTCTGCTTCGGCGTGCTAACATTTTTCTATAAATAGAGGGCTAAGTTAGAATTGAAAATCACACCAGAATTCATAAGTTTTCTCTCTTTCTCTCTCTATATTCTTGAGCGTATTTTGTGAGTATTTTGATACTTTGAGAGTTGCTATTCAGCATAAGTTTCATTCAGCCTCATATACGATATTCTGATCAGCAGTACTGTTCGTTTGAGGTAAGGGATATTATTTTCTTCTTAAATGATATTATTTTCTTTAATATCATTATGCTAAAATATTGATATGAACTTTTTATCAAATTTAGAATTTTTTGTGTCAGGGTTATTATTCACGTATACGGCACTATTCACGTATACGTCACTATTCACGAATACGATACTATTCACAGAAAAATAAAAAATTTTCTTTTTATCCAAAATGGCTATTATGGTTACTATCTTTGATTGTATCCATGTTTTGATCTTTATTTATGAATTCTACTTCACAATTGGTTGTTATGGAGTATTATTGCACTTGAATAAACTGTAATACGAATCCCTAATATTTGTCCTTCTGTCTTACTAGATTCGTTTTCTTTAAAATATTTTTTATCATCCTCAGTCCTAAATGATGATATTACTGAATATCTTTGGCCTGTAGTGCAAAGATGAATAATTAACTGATGAATATCTTTGGCCCGTAGTGCAAAGATGAACAGGTGTTGAGATGAACATGGTCGATTGGTGATACAAATGAATATCTTTGGCTTGTAGTGCAAAGATGAATATTTGATTCAAGATGTATATTGATTGATGTTACAGGGATAAAATATTGTTGATGGGCTTTTAAATCTTAGAAGATAGTAGAATTCATTCTCTACTTGACTCTTCTAATAGTTTGCTGTTTCCGCTGCAGTTGTTGATCTAAAACTTATTGTCTATTATATTTTATCAGATTTTTCCCTGTTGAAGACTAATGATAAGTTGTTGTTTATTATCTTAGTCATAATATTCTTTACTTGGCTAGTTGAGCTCACCTTTTTCCTTTTTGTTCCATTTTTCTCAGGAGGCGAGAATATAACAGAAACTAGTCGGGGTGTGGAGTGATGTTTCCAGTTAGTTGTGTTAGCAGTCCTCACTATTTTGTAAAATAGTGTTTCAATAATTGTAATGAGGACTTATTTGAGTGTGAATATTGTCTAGAAGACAATATTTGTATTTAAACTTACAGTATTTATGTTGTCGTATTTTGCACGACAATTATTTTAATGAAGTTGTATTTGTTTCTGTACCATGTATTTGGCGACTCAGAATGGGTGATGTATACCTATTTTGGGGGCGTCACAGTTGGTATCAGAGCTTAGGGATATGGTCTCTGGCAGAGATCGGGGAATAGAACTAGGAGGGGAGTGACGAGTAAATCCTTCGCTAGTGTGTCCTACCTAAGCTTATTTGTTGGTTGGTCATAATATAGGGATATTATGTGATATGTTAATTTGTTTAATTAACCCTTGTTTTATGGCAGTATTTAGGAATGGCTGCTGAGAACGTTAACAATGGATTGTATGAGACCGTGGAGACACCTTTAGTTACCAATCAGGAGAATGTGCAACAGGCTGTCAATATTCCTCCTATAAATAACGTTATCGAGCAAACGATGAATGATGGAATGTTTGGGAGCTTTTTGCAGTTCATGCAAAATCAGACGAGGGAGACTCGTGTACAGAATACGGGTGGAAATGATAATAACGCGCGGTTTGTCACGGCCAAGCAGTTTAAAGAGTTGGGACCACCAGACTTTCAGGGAAAGCCGGATCCGATCAAGGTGGAAACGTGGGTCAAGCAAATTACCAAGATATTCGATGTCTTGGGATGCACGGAGGAACAAAAGGTTCCATTCGCCACCTTTATGTTCCGCGGTGAGGCAGACTACTGGTGGGAGTCTATGAAGCGTACCCAGCCTGACGCACTCAACATGTCCTGGGAAACATTTTAGAAACTATTTAATGACAAGTACTTTCTTGAAAGTATTCGTCATATGAAGGAGGTAGAGTTTATTAGACTGGAACAAAACAACATGACGGTGTCCTAGTGCGAGGCAAAGTTTGCTGAGTTATCCAGGTTTGCACCTCATTTGGTGGATAATGAGGAACGAATGACAAGGATGTTTCTGAGAGGTTTAAAACCCGAGATTCGGCAATATCTTATCTCTCATAAATTTTCTTTATATTCAGACGTTGTAAACATGGCTCAATTATTAGAGCGAGATAATGAGTATGTTCAACCGAGGGACCATAACCAGGAACATACCGGTGGTGGCAGTCATCGGAACAATGAAAACCAGCAGGGAGGAAAGCATTCGGAAAAAGCGGTAACCACTCTGGTGGTAATCGTGGCCGTGATAATAGAAGGAGCGAGTCGGGAGGAGATTTCAAGAAGAGAATGTAGAACAATGATAACGTGAAGACGTCAGCACAAACATCAACTGTTTCTAGGGGAGGAGAACGACCACCGGTCTTATGTTATAAATACGGGAAAGAGGGACATATCAGCCCAAACTGCCCACAACAATCCAAGGTATGTTATAACTGTGGAAAGGAGGGTCATATAGCTCGAGAGTGTTCTATAGCAAAACCAAGTTCAGCATGGATGGTGGCTCCAAAAGCTGTCCCAGATAAGTCGAAATCAGCGGTTCCTGGAAGAGCGTTTGTCGTGACTGGCCAAAACGCGAGAAACCCGAACGAGGTGATCACGGGTAATCTAATCTTGAATTCTTGCGAAGTTTATACTTTACTAGATATCGATTCTATCCATTCTTTTATCTCTCCTGCTTGTGCTCAACGTTTAAACTTGACTCCGGAGAAATTAGACTTTGACCTATCTGTGGAGACTCCGTTAGGAGAAACTTTTATTACATCTATAGTTTATAAATCTTGCTTAATCCAAGTTGGCACAATCACATTACCTGTTGACCTTATCTCTTTAAAGATACTTGCTTTTGATGTGATTTTAGGAATTGATTGGTTAACTACTCATCATGTCAAAATTGATTATTTTCATAAGGTTGTTAGTTTTTATATTCCTAACCAACCTGTTATGCGAATTCAAGCAACCAAACCATTAAAATCAATTGTTATCATATCAAGCCATAATGCCATTCGTTTATTGAAAAACAGATGTCAAGCTTTCTTAGCCCATGTTATGGACTTGAACAAAAACACGTCAGATTTGAATAATATTTCTGTTGTTAGTGAATTTCCTGACGTATTTCCTGAAGAACTTCCTGGTCTACCCCCAGAACGTGAAGTTGAATTCTTTATTGACCTTGAACCCGGTACAAAGCCCATTTCTAAAACGCCATATCGAATGGCTCATATTGAACTTCAGGAGTTAAAAGTCCAATTACAGGAATTGTTAGACATCAGTTTCATTCATCCTAGTATGTCTCCTTGGGGTGCTCCTGTTTTATTCGTAAAGAAGAAAGACGGGAGTATGCTACTTTGTATCGACTATCGAGAATTGAACCATGTCACCATCAAGAATAGGTATCCGCTACCTCGCATTGATGACCTGTTCGACCAGTTGCAAGGAGCATAATTCTTTTCAAAGATCGATCTTCGTTTTGGATATCATCAGCTGAAGATTAAAATTGAGGATATTCCAAAGACTGCTTTCAGAACTCGGTACGGGCATTATAAATTCTTAGTCATGTCGTTTGGATTGACTAATGCTCCTGCTGCCTTCATGGATATGATGAACCGTGTATTCAAAGAATATTTGGATCAGTTCGTTGTTGTCTTTATTGATGACATCCTCATCTATTCCAAAAG
Organism: Panax notoginseng; assembly: GCA_016801055.1. Taxonomy (NCBI): domain Eukaryota; kingdom Viridiplantae; phylum Streptophyta; class Magnoliopsida; order Apiales; family Araliaceae; genus Panax; species Panax notoginseng. The sequence continues at coordinate 78,889,159 of CM029014.1, forward strand.
CCGTGAAGATCATGAGCACCATTTGAAGCTGGTACTGCAAAGGCTTCATGAAAACAAGCTATATGCCAAGCTAAAGAAATGTGAGTTCTGGCTTGAGGAAGTAGTATTCCTTGGGCACGTGGTGTCAAAACATGGAGTATCTGTTGACCCGGCGAAGATTGAAGCAATACAAAGTTGGGAGCAACCGAAGTCGGTGACCGAAGTACGTAGCTTTCTGGGCTTAGCTGGATATTATTGGAGATTCGTGGAAGGATTTTCTAGAATCGCTATTCCGTTAACTCAGCTGACTCGGAAGGATACAAAATTCGGTTGGAGCAAGGATTGTGAGAAGAGTTTTCAAGAACTCAAGAGGAGACTCATTTCGGCACCTATTCTGACAATACTATTTGTTTTGGATGGATTTGTTATCTACAACGATGCTTCAGGCAAAGGGTTAGTATGTGTTCTCATGCAACATGAGAAAGTCATAGCCTATGCCTCGCGACAACTCAAAGAATATGAGAGGAATTATCCTATTCATGCTTTGGAGTTGGCAGTAGTCGTTTTCGCGTTGAAGATCTGGAGACACTACCTGTATGGGGAGAAAGTGGAGATCTATACAGATCACAAAAGCCTCAAATATTTCTTCACCCAAAAGGAACTCAACATACGGCAATGGCGTTGGCTCGAGCTATTGAAAGATTACGATCATACCATCCAATATCATCCTGGAAAAGCGAACGTAGTAGCTGATGGATTGAGTAGAAGATCATATGCGGGTACAAGTGCAATGTTGTTAACGCAAAGGCCCATTTTGTATAATTTGCAAAGGATGGAGATAGAGATGAAGGCTCCAAGTACCCACATGATGATATCAAATATATGAGTAGAACCGACTTTAATCGATAAAGTTAAAGCTGCTCAAGCTACGGACATGGAGCTGTTGCGTATGAAGAAGAAAGTGCAAGAAGGTGATATTCTAGAAGCAAGAATCGATGAAGAAGGAATACTTCGAGTCAACTCCAGACTTTGTGTTCCTAACAATTTTGACTTGAAGCATAGAATCATGATGGAGGCACACAACACACCGTTTGCAATCCATCCTGGGAGTACCAAAATGTATCATGATCTTCGATATACATTTTAGTGGAGCAATATGAAAAGAGAGATCGCGGAGTTTATCTCGAGGTGTTTAACTTGTCAACATATAAAAGCAGAGCATCAAGTACCAAAGGGTCCATTGCAACCACTTGAGATTCCGAAATGAAAGTGGGAACACATTACTATGGATTTTGTTACGGGTCTTCCCAAGGTTTCTCAATGCTTAGATATGATTTGGGTCATTGTTGATAGATTAACCAAGTCTGCCCATTTCTTGCCTATACGTGAGACTTATTCCCTTAAACGTCTTGCTAGTATGTACGTGAATGAGATTGTGAGATTGCATGACATGCCAGTATCCATAGTTTTGGATCGTGACCCAAGATTCACTTCACAATTTTGGGTTAGCTTACAGAAAGATATGGGCACGAATTTACGATTCAGTTCAGCATACCATCCTCAAACGGACGGACAATCAGAGAGGACTATTCAAACTCTGGAAGATCTATTAAGACTCTGTGTTCTAGAATTCAAAGGAAGTTGGGATAAGTACTTGCCACTGGTAGAATTCTCCTACAACAACAGTTATCAGGCAAGTATAGGTATGGCTCCATTTAAAGCCTTGTATGGACGAAAGTGTCGTTCTCCAGTATGCTGGGACGAGGTGGGTGAAGCAATATTGTTGGAACCAGAGTTGGTACATATAACTATAGAAAAGATCCAAACTATTCGACAACGTATACAAATGGCACAGGATCGACAAAAGAGTTTTGCGGATCTTCAACGAAAGGACGTGGAATTTAATATTAGGGATCATGTATTATTACGTGTTGCACCATGGAAGGGAGTTACAAGATTTGGGAAGAGAGGAAAGCAAAATCCACGATTTGTTGGTCTATTTGAGATTCTTGACCGAATAGGAAATGCGGCCTATAGACTCGCATTACCTCCAAGTATGTCTCGTGTTCATAATGTTTTTCACATATCTATGCTTCATAAATATGTTAAAGACCCAAACCACATTATTGAGTTAGAACCAGACGAGATAGCTGAAGATTTAACTTACGAGGAGGTACTTGTTAAGATCTTGGATAGGAAAGAGCATGTTCTACGCACGAAGGTTATACCACAAGTTAAGGTTTTGTGGAAAAACCATGCTACTGAAGAAATGACCTGGGAGTTGGAATCAGAAATGAAAGCGAGGTACCCTCACCTTTTCGAAACACTAGGTACATACGTCAATTTCGAGGACGAAATTTTATAAGGAGGGGAGGTTGTAAGACCCCATCTTATTATTAATAAAATCGAATTTCCTCTAATTATTATTTTGAATAATAAGGTGTTAATTTGATATAATGCTGTAGTTATGGGTGAAATGTGTAAATTTTACAAAATAAGCAAGTTGTTATAAAATATTTATTTTTGTCGGTGAATATTCGTTTGGTCGTGGAATATTCTTGCTGTCGGGGAATATCCGTACGACGGCGCAGTTTTGTGTGGGCCCCAAAACGGAAAGCGATTGGATGAAGAAAACGACAAGTATATGTTGTTTATAAATAACGACGTAGTTGTTACCGTTAATACTGTTGGAATACCCGGTGGTTAAAACACAGTAGCACACGGTATTGCACCAATTATTAATTCTTACGTAAGAAGACACTACTAAATAATTGTTACAGTAATTACTGTTCAATATTTTTTTTATTGATTCAATAATTGCTACGTTGATATTTTATATTATTGTTGTTTCAAAAATAATCACTGCACAGTATTTTTCATTATCAGATCAATAATTCATATTATTTGAATAATATTATTAGATAGCATTATTGGCAATGTCTAGAATGTTCTGTCTAAGGAGAGGTTTAGTCATCTGATTGCGCGCCAGTAAGGAGAAATCCTTATTGGAAAGCCCCATCTTTCCTGGGAATGGCCTGGTTGTCATAATTGTGATTCTGTGATATTATTTGTGAATAATTAATTATTGATTTATATGATAAGAAATTTTTTTTGTGGATATAAATGAGGGATATATTTTCGTGGTTATAAATGAAGGAATTAAGGATGAGTTGTTTTATCAGTATTTTTGTCGGAATGGAGGTATTAAAAATCAAACCAGTATTTTTGAGTTATATTGCGTGAGTTATAATTTTTAATCCGACCGTTGGATCGTTGTGATTTTTGGATATGTTATACATATATAAGTTGAGTATATGTCCACAAATTTTGAACTGTTAAAAATGAACGTATGATTTGTTATGAATTTTAAGAGATGACTAGTTCAGAAATTGTTGAAGTTTCGAAATTTATCATTTTGGTGGAAAATTCTATAATTGGTGGGCCCCACTTTTGGTTGGTGAGAAATGTGCTAAAATTTTTATTCAAATGTGGTGGACGGAAATAGTAGCAGGTAAAGTCATCAGGTTGCAGGTCAAGTCTGCTTCGGCGTGCTAACATTTTCCTATAAATAGAGGGATAAGTTAGAATTGAAATTCACACCAGAATTCATAAGTTTTCTCTCTTTTTCTCTCTATATTCTCGAGCGTATTTTGTGAGTATTTTGATACTTTGAGGGTTGCTATTCAGCACAAGTTTCATTCAGCCTCATATACGATATTGTGATCAGAAGTACTGTTCGTTTGAGGTAAGGGATATTATTATCTTCTTAAATGATATTATTTTCTTCAATATCATTATGCTGAAATATTGATATGAACTTTTTATCAAATTTAGAACTTTTTGTTTCGGGGTTACTATTCACGTATACGGCACTATTCACGAATACGACACTATTCACAGAAAAATAAAATTTTTTCTTTTTATCCAAAATGGCTATTATGGTTACTATATTTGATTGTATCTATGTTTTGATCTTTATTTATGAATTCTACTTCACAGTTGGTTGTTATGGAGTATTATTGCACTTGGATAAACTGTAATACGAATCCCTAATATTTGTCCTTCTGTCTTACTGGATTCGTTTTCTTTAAAATATTTTTCATCATCCTCAGTCCTAAATGATGATATTACTGAATATCTTTGGCCTGTAGTGTAAAGATGAATGATTAACTGATGAATATCTTTGGCCCGTAGTGCAAAGATGAACAGGTGTTGAGATGAACATGACCGATTGGTGATACAAACTAATATCTTTGGCCTGTAGTGCAAAGATGAATATTTGATTCAAGATTTATATTGATTGATGTTACAGGGATAAAATATCGTTGATGGGCTTTTAAATCTTAGAAGATAGTAGAATTCATTCTCTACTTGACTCTTCTAATGGTTTGCTGTTTCCGCTGTAGTTGTTGATCTAAAACTTGTTGTCTATTATATTTCATCAGATTTTTCCCTATTGAAGACTAATGATAAGTTGTTGTTTATTATCTTAGTCATAATATTCTTTACTGGATAGTTGAGCTCACTCTTTTCCTTTTTGTTCCATTTTTCTCAGGAGGCGAGAATATAACGGAAACTAGTCGGGGTGTGGAGTGATGTTTCCAGCCAGTTGTGTTAGCAGTCCTCATTATTTTGTAAAATAGTGTTTCAATAATTGTAATGAGGACTTATTTGAGTGTGGATATTGTCTAGAAGACAATATTTGTATTTAAACTCACAGTATTTGTGTTGTCGTATTTTGCACGACAATTATTATAATGAAGTTGTATTTGTTTCTGTACCATGTATTTGGCGACTCAGAATGGGTGATGTATACCTATTTTGGGGGCGTCACAGATATGCCAGTAATGCAAAAATTAGAGAAGTTCCAGAGTCAAGTAAATCTACTGGCTAGTGATAGTTCGCCAACATCAGGAAACAAGGCAGTTTTTCACTCAACTATCAGAAAGCCAAGAAAAAAAGAGGTTAACCATAATGCAAGCCCATATCTCTCCAGGATGAGCCAGCTAAATGAAGAAGATCAAAGCAGGCTGAAAGGTAAAGAAAAGGGGGATGATAAAATTGCTAGAAGATCTCGCCAACAGAAAAATCGCTCGGGGGAATGCGAATTCTCAAAGAAGAAAGATCAAACAACCTCTACAAGAGGCCAAAAATTCACCTCTCTGAGCAAATCCAATGAAGAAATGCTACACTTTCTGATAAGCGATGGAAGGATTACTGAGTTGCTGCCTCCTATAAATCCCAAGATAAAGAGTTATGATTCCACCAAGATATGTCTCTACCATTCTAACTCACTTGGACATACGACTGAGGAATGCTGGACTTTGCGACATAAAATCCAGGATCTCATTGAAAATGAAGAGCTAAAGATAGAATTCCTTATGACCAGAAAAAGCGAAAAGGAAATAAAAAGCTTAAGATGTCCCCTCGAGACAGGTAGTTCAAAGGAGGTGAAGGCTATGAGCGCCAATTCTGGCAGAATACAAGGCGGACTGATCCCAATGCAAGGAATGACAGAGGAGACAAAGGAATCCCCAAAGGAGATTCCTCCGCCAACATCAAACATCTTGTGGTCCAAAGATATCAACCACATTCCTGATTTTATCACCTTGGATGATGAGGAGTAAATACTAATCCTTTCCAAGGAAGAAGAAGCAAAAAAGGAAAGTTCCTTGCAAGAAATGCAACAACAGTTCGAGGGAGATTTCATGGTCGAATCCTCTCAAGCCCAAGAAAAAGGTGAAGAAACAGATGAAGAAAAAGGTGGTGAGGTTGTCGGGGAAACCAACCCATCAAAGAATCAGGAGTTCATACCTTTGTGCGATGGGTCTAGTTTAAGAGTCCTTGAGGAATGTATTGAATCAGGAAGCGATCAAGTTATGGCTATAATTGAAGATATTCAGAATCAAGAGGTAACATCTATCGCATGCCTCGAAGGCAACATAACCACTGACAACTGGCCTATCAGGCCTCAGCTAGCCAAGAAGATGTAGATCCAGGTGATAAAGTGGGGAGTTCCAGTAGATGTTGGGATGACATCACTTTCTTCACAATATGCCTTTTATTTTGCATGCATGTAAATATAAAAAAAATACAAAAAAAGAAAAAAAAAGAAAAAAAAAGAAAAAACAAAAACAAAAAACAAAAACAAAAAGGAAAAGAAAAAAAAGAGAAAAAGAAAAAGAAAAACATTTCTACACCCTTCTCACCGCGTACAACTTTGAACCTTTTTGACGCTAGGTTGGAACTACGTAGACCTGATCTCCCCTCATCAATGGGAGTACGTAGGCAGTCATGTACGGTGCGGTCTAACCACTATAAAAATAAAAAAACCCATTCAACCAAGCTCAACTCCAATAAATTTTTTTAGCCTTTCAAACCAATGCCTGAACTACGAAATACCTGATCTCCCTTCATCAATGGGAGTACGTAGGCAGCCATTTATAGTGCGGTCAAACTAAACCCAAAAACCCCCAAACAAACACTTCTCAAACCGATTATCTTATTAAGCAGGAACTACGCAGACCTGATCTCCCCTCATCAATGGAAGTACGTAGGTAGCCATCAGTGGTGCGGTCGGACCCTCAAAGGAAATATCCAAACCCAAACATCAATCCCAAGACATCAAAGAACAACCCTCCAAGTCAGCGACCCATGTTGAGAAGACCCAACAACACTTCAATGTCATTCCATCAAATCTGGTACAAATCCTAGAAAGGACGAAACAGCGATACACTAAGACAACCAGTAGCGAGGACATTCAAAGAGCCGACACCCTCAATCACAAGTCTTTATTAAATCAGAAGAAAACCATCAACGTCTATTGTGAGAACAAGTCAGGAACAATGATTGAGGGCATCAAAGCCCAAATCCACTACCTGTTCACCATCTGGTACAAAGGTAAAAGCCTCTTGCGATCTCAGCATCTTATCAGCCCATCTGTCAAAGCAATGATCCCAGACAATAATAAGCAACGTTAGGGCAATTTCAAAATTGGTGACAACCCGATATTAGAACCCTTACAACAAGACTGGGCTAATCTCAGAAACATCAACAACTCAATACTGGGGCATTTATCAACCATCCTAAAGAGGAAAATGCGCCAGTCGGCACCATCAGCATGGTATATCATCATCATCAGAGCTTCCCTCACATCATCTCACTGGTGATTTGGATATTACTCACTTGCGACTTCATCAACAAAGAGAGTTTCTCATATGAATCCCCAGTAACAACATGTGAAAGGATTGGGGCATTTTTTCAATTTCAGGAAAGGGAAGGAGTTTAAGGCGGGGTCAAGCCTCTCATCAAAAAGAAAGGGGAGAACTCCTGAAATAAATCATGGCGACATTAGCTTACCCCTACAAAAGAAGGGGAAAATTTCTCAAAAAAAGTCCTTAATTCAAGAGCAGAAGGCCAAGGATGAAAGGTCTAGCGAATGAAATCCTCATCATCAAATGTGTCAACCGGCTTCGAGTCCTCACAAGTCGAGGCCTTTACACTGAAGTTCAAATTTTGGCAACGAAAGAATGAGCTGCACCCTCCAGGGATGTCAGCGGTAATCAGGTCATCAGTTCAGTCGGGTTGCGAATCAAACGCTAAAGGAAATGGGAAACAAGCACCCAACAGTGAAAGGAAACTCTAAATCACCTCAAAAAGGGTAAGCGTAACATCAGGCAGAGTCTGTCAAAGCAAACCTTAGAATATTACTTCAGTGAAGGTATCGGAAGATCCGGTATTCTAAACCATTGGCATCAATTCAACGTAACATCAAGATAGTTCAGGGATACCATCATTTGAGTGGGAACCGAAACAGTTTGGCGATGTCAACATAGTCAATTACCAGCAGGGTAGGCATCGTTGTCAAACTACCATCAGGGTAGGCACTGTTGTAAACTACTAGCATATGCATCGAAAAAGGTTTGATGATTTCAGAATGTCATCCCCAGTAGAGATGTAGATAATATCTCGACTTATCTTCATCAAACAAGCATCGGCGACACCAAAAAAGAGCCAAACCATTGGAGTCAACACCAGCATAGACATCAACAATCATCGGTAAAGGTAAAGCGATTTGCGAAAATATTTTAACATTCATCACAACATTTATTACATTGTAATTTGCGAAATGCGATGTGCGAGTTGCGAACTGTGATTGGCCAAATGCGAAAAGCGAAGTGCAAAGTGCGAAATACGATGTGCGATTTGTAAAAATATTTTAACATTCATCATAACATTCATTACATTGCGATTTGTATCATTAGAAATACCTTGTCATATTTTAAGTGTCTAGTAATCTTTATCATGTCCATTCCATTGCATTGCATGAACATGATAAAGAGGGGCATTTGTAGACACTCAAAATTTCATTTTCCTGTTACTAACTATATAGGAGGATAAAAACATCTTTTTAACACTTCAGAGATAACCCTGGAGGATCAAAACATCAATTCCAACCCCGGAGATAGCCCCGAGAGATCCAGTTTCCAACCCCGGAGATAACCTCGGGTAATCAGTTTGCAACCCCAGAGATAACCCAGGAAAAGTCAGTTCCAACCCCGAATAACCCTGGGGGATCAAGTTCAAAGCCTGGAGATGACCCCAGGAGGTCAAGCCAACCTTAGAGATAACCCTGACGACAGTCAAAGTCAACATCAGGTCAATCTCAGAGATAACCCTGAGAAAAGACTGCAACAACTACGCGAAAACCGGAGATAATCCCGGGAGGCAAAATGGTCATTTTTCCAACTCAACTTTAACTCACATCAAATACACTCATTTCAACTCAAATTACTTTAATACAAGTCCCACAAGAACCATAACTTAACTTCTGAGCGCAAACTACGTAAAACGGCTCAACGGACTGCCTAACAGAAACTCAAAAATACTATTTTGGTCATGGACCCATCTTCCCAGATTCAAAAAAGGGCAAATCCTATGTCATTGCATAGCTCTCAGAAAGAGCTTTCCAGAATGATATGACACTCTTCCATCGGACTTTCGGATTGAAAGTTATGAAGGTTCGAGCGAATAACGCGTTGTCCGAGTGCACGTACTTCGAGACGGTGGGACCCACATTGCCCGAGGCACCCCGGGCAGCTGTAGGTACACCTTCTGCTCCCCCCCTCTATAAATAGAGGGCTTGGGGTAGCCATTTTGTAAGAGAAATAGGCGAGGAATCCCTGTCCAATTTGCTCTGTACACACTATAAACTAAGTGATTTCTCATTTTCAATACTTGTGAGCTTATATTTGGCTACTTTTTTACCGGTGGGAACCGAGTGTTCATTCATTTAAAGTTATTGAAGTCTTCTTTGACAATTCACCTTTAATCCTTTTTACATTACTTAAATCCTTTTCTCCACTTCTTACACACAAAGTTGTTCACGTTGAGAGTTGTGTTGTGTGCGTATGCTCGGACTTCGGTTCGTGGCTTTTTATTTCTTTTATATATATATATATATATATATATATATATATATATATATATATATATATATATTTGTACTAACATTATCGAGTTATACCTCGATTGAGCATGTATTTACATCCGGAGCGTTTATTGCTTTTATATATATATATATATATATATATATATATATATATATATATATATATATATATATATTATTACCATCAAACTCTGTTTGATTGAGCCTGGATATAATGTCCGGTGCGTTTACAGCTTTTATATATATCTATATTTACATTTCGTCCCGCTTGGAGTTTACTTCGTGGCGGTTAATCATTTCTATATATATATTTACAGCTTTTATACATTTACTTTTCTGTCCCGCCTGGTGTTTACTTTGTGTCGGTTGATCGTTCCAATATATATATATATATATATATATATATATATATATATATATATATATATATATATATATATATATACATGCTTACAGATTTCATACAAACTGCTACATCATGTGAGCCTATGAATCATGTGATCACAGATTCAGTCTTCTGAATCTAGATTCGGTTCCCATGATGGATATTTTCAGCTGTACATGACTTGTAAATTATTCACGGTGTTTGAATTTCCATAGACGGCTCTCATGCCCACAAGGAGTTCGGCATTGCTATGTAGCTTATTTTCTCGAAGATGCTTCATATCTCTAAAATAAAAATAACCAAGCCGAACACATAATAAAATGGAAGTATCAAATGCATCAATTACTATTGAGCATAAGGGTTTGAAAAACCTTTTTTACAAAACATCACTGCTATATTCTTGTTAAAACTGAACTTTTATACAAAATTCAAACCCTTTATATATAGGTGCAAATGAGGCATCGCACTACTTCCAGATAATTGCACATTGACACACACACACACACATTCAGATAACAGTTTAATTGAAAAGTGGCGGTCACCGTGGTAACACGGATGTCGGGGGGTGCTTAACACCTTCCCTCCGCACAATCAAGCCTTCGGACCCTAACGAATCTCGGTTTCACATATCAGTCAAATAATGTCACATCACTAGGTCAATGTGCAAACCTTTTCTCGGTTGAGTTGGTACAACCATTTAAAAATATCAACTGGCGACTCTTACAGTCCAATCGTCGACATATACATGTCGGACCTTTTCACAACTTATTTTTTCAAACAAATCTCACCTAGCATGAGAACACCAAAAGACAAGAACAGAAAAGGGACAAATAAAAATCTTGACGTCGACACCCCTTCTGTTACTTCATATGGATCTGTTTAGGCCAATTCCAACTATAAGCCTTATAGGGAAGAGATACTCATTGGTCTTGGTGGATGACTAAATCAAATTCACATGTGTGTTCTTTTTAAATTCTAAAGATGAAACAAGCTCCCAACTCATCAAGATGTTCAAACTGGTGATGAATGAAAAAGGAGAGAAGATCAAGGCTATAAGGAGTGATCATGGAAGAGAGTTCGACTTCTCTAAGATGGATCAATTTTACGCAGACAATGGTGTCAGTCATAACTTCTCAGCTCCACAAACTCCACAACAAAATGGAGTAGCTGAAAGGAAGAACATAATGTTGATCAAAGATGGAAGGACTTTACTAGCAGTAGCTCATATGCCTGAATACTTCTGGGCAGAAGCTATTAACTTCGTGCTACACTTAGAACATGTCTTTTGTTCACTCTACACTAAAGAAGACTCCTTCCAAGATATGGAGAGGAAGAAAGCCAAATTTCAGTTATTTCCATGTGTTCGGCTGTGCTTGCTACATTCTCAACAATGGAAAACAATATCTGACTAAGTTCCAACCCAAGTCAGATGAAGGAATCTTTCTTGGATATGCCACAGACGGCAAGGCCTATAGAGTGTTCAACAAGAAGACGCTAAGTGTTGAAGTCTCGATTAACATCAACTTTGATGAAACAGACTTAGACAAGTCTGTTCCAAAAGGCACTGCGATCGACGACCCAGACACTACGAATGAGGTGGTCAAGGCCAACAACACAATCGTAGCCCTAGAAGATGAAATCGTCAAACCTGAAGAAAAGATCGTAGAGAGAGCTACACCAGACGATGAACCTCTACAACAAGAGACAGAAGTTGATCATGAAGAATTCAGAAGAGAAGGCACCAGAACAAATATTCCAACAGGGAACAGATGGGCAAGAGATCACACTCAAGACTTGATCATTGGAGATCCAAATGCAAGAGTGAAGATGAGATTTGCTACCCAGAATGAGTGTTTTTATCTAAGCTTTCTGTCCCAAATGAAGCCCAAGAAGATAGAAGATGCTATAGAAGATTTGAGTTGGATAGAAGCTATGCAAGAGGAGTTGAATCAATTTGAAAGAAACAAAGTCTGGAGATTAGTTCCTAGACCAAGAAGTCACCCAGTTATTGGCACCAAATGGGTCTTCAGAAATAAAATGGATGAAGATGAGATAATCACAAGGAACAAGGCAAGACTAGTGGCCAAAGGTTATTCCCAAGAAGAAGGCATCAACTACGACGAGACCTTCGCACCTGTTGCCAGACTAGAAGCTATCAGGATATTCCTTACCTTTGTTGCCCACATAAAATTTAAAGTTTTCTAGATGGATGTCAAGAGTGCATTTCTGAATGGTGAACTTCAAGAAGAAATATATTTGGAACAACCTCCAGGTTTCATCAATCCAACTTTCTCTAATTGTGGCTATAGATTAGACAAAGCCTTATATGGACTTAAACAAGCACCTAGAGCATGGTATGAAATACTAACTAACTTTCTTATTAAAAATGGTTTCACTAGAGGTAAAGTAGATACCACATTATTTCTTAGGAAGCACAAAAATAAAGTTTTACTAGTTCAAATATATATAGATGATATTATCTTTGGTTCTACTGATGAAAATCTGTGCAAGAGATTTGCCAAGCTTATGCAGAGCAAGTTCAAAATGAGTATGATGGGTGAGCTGAATTTCTTCCTTGGACTGCAAGTGAAGCAGACTGATGAAGGTATCTTCATTAACCAAGCCAAGTACATTAAAGACTTACTTAAGAAGTATGACATGGAATCAACCTCTCTCATGAAAACACCAATTGCTCTAGCAACTAAGCTTGATAAAGATGAGAAAGGTTGTGACAACCCGAGAATTTAGAAAATTTTTAAAATCATAATTGATTGATTTAAGGTTCAATATTAGGACCTAGACAGAAAATAAATGAATGGATTTGACATTTTTGAGAAAGAATTTTAAGAATTTCAAAATCTTTTGGTGAATTATTCAAGATTAAGTATATAAGTGAATATGGGTATATGTTATGTGTATCTGATATTATATGTGTACAGTATGTGATTAGGGGTCAAGGGTTGACCAGACAATGGCAAACCCTAATATAATATTAAGAACATCAACGTTTAGCTAGAAAATTTTACGATTTCTAAAAAACCCTAAAACCGGTTCTGGAAACCCTAATTTTAGTTTTGAGTATTTGAAACTCTAATTTAGGGGCTTAAAAGCTTAAGTGTATTAATTATAACCTAATTAGGGAAACTCTAATAAATATTTAAAAAACCCTAATTTTAAAGTTTGAATCCATAATTATTTCGTTAGAAACCCTAATGCACGATTATGAAACTTAATTGCTAAATTAGCAATTTTAATTAGGATAAATTAATCCTAATTAGCAAGCTTAAATTATGATTAGGAAATCTTAGTATACTTATTGAATCCTAATTATAATTTTTAAATATTAATTTTCTATTTCAAAAACTCTAATATGGAAATCCTAGAAAATTGATTTATGGAAACCATAGGTTTTAACCCTAAGGGTTGGATCAAATGACAACTTTAGAATTAAAAATGTAATCAAATGATAATTTTGCCCTTTTTGCAATTCTTTAATTAGGAAGTGTGTAGATCTTGCTATATCTTGGGTTGGTGAACCACCCTAGCCCTATCATGTGACTTATAGCTCATTTATCAGCCATCTTTGCCAGCCATATACATTGCATCTTGGATGTAAAAGCAAAAAGTCTAGAAAAGTGACTTACTTTATTTTTCCAACTAGCCAAGCCTTCTCTCTCTCTTCCATCCGAAAATTTTGAGAGAACCTAAGTGATAAGGAAAGCCAATATCATCCCTTATCTCTCCTATATCAGATCACCAAGATCAGAATCAAAAATGGAGCATCAAAGTGGTATACACCCTAATCTTAGAAATCCTTGTGATCTATGTTATTTGATGTTGTTAGTTGTTTAATGTTGTGTAATAAGATGTCTTTTAATGATCTGGGTTGTTGGATCATGAATCCATAACACTTAGATGCACGAAAATAGCATTTTTAGAAATTTGGAAAAGTTGAAAAATAAGGCCTGACAGCCTAATGTCAGGGCCTTTAGATTCTTCTGTGTTAGATGTTTAGTGTGTTTTATGTTTTGCATGTGTAGTATGCCATGTAGGCTTTGATCTGGAACTGGAAATAGGGTCGGATCAAGTCTAGATCTCAAGTTATGAATGGTCAAACCTAGTTGACCGATCACGAAACTAACTTCTGGGCAACCCAGAAAATTTCCAGAATTTCTGACAAGATTTTCAAGGTCATGAATCTTGCTACTGTTAATACGTTTGTCCATGTTGTTGTTACATTTATGTAGACTGACATGTAGGCTACCCATTCATGCCTCTAGAACTCCCATATCATGATCAGGAACGAAATTAATTAAGGTCAAAATAGGTTTGACCGAACTGCCGAAAGGAGAAATCTGGGCAACCCAGAATCTTCAAAGGCAGTTTCTTTGACACTACTTTGACCGGCTCGAATCTTCATCTGGTGATGTTGTTATGTTGATCTAGTGATATTTTATTGTAGCCTGACATATATACTTCATTAATGAACTCTTAGATCACACAAACTGAGCCCAGAATGCAAACCATAAGGATCTAAATCTAGTACCCTCGACTGTTCTTCATTTTCTGGAAAACCCAGAAATGAAGAACAGTGTTGTCAGAGATTTTGGAGGCTTGAATCTCTCGGATATGTTATGTAATGACCATGAAACTTGATTTAACTTGTAATATTACATGAGAACTACATTTATAACTCCTTTGAAAATCCAGAAACATGATAACCAAGGAATTATTAACGGTCAAACCTACCCACTTGTTAACTGACTTGAGTTTCTGGGTTGATGAAGAATATGTTCAAGAACACCTATAGCGACGGTTCTGTCGCTATAGGACCCTTTATTAATAATTATTTTCTAAAAATTATTTATTTTATTTAATAAATAGATAGAAAATAGTTTTTAATTATGAAAAATACAAAATAAATTCCTAAAAAGTATTTTAAATTCTAAAAATGAGTTTTTAATAATTTTGAATATATTTCATAAATATTTAATATTTTTGGAATAATGATGATATTTAATTTATTTAATTATAATATTAAATAAATTATTTAAAAATAATTTTAATAAATAAAAAATCATGAAAAATTATATTATGGTATAAGAAAATATTCTAAGTTATTTTTAGTGACTTTTAATATTTTGTTATAAATTTCATTAATTAATTATTATTAATGATAATTAATTTATTTAATAAAAATATTAAATAAATTATGAAAAAATAGAATTAATGATTTAAAAATCATATAAAAATGATTTAAATGTTATAAAAATATTTTAAGTTATAAAATATAACTTTTGATATTTTATCATGAAAATATTAATATTTTAATATTAAAATTGATTATCGGATAAAGGATTTAAATGTTTAAAGATCATATAAATATGATTTTAAGGTATTAAAAATACTTTGATATATTATAATATTATGTTATGATTTTTATTAATATTTGGTATTAAATAAATATCAATGATAAAGGAATTATGTGATATTTAATTCATTTAAATACGATATTAATGATTGAAAAATCATGATAAATGGTAATAGTTATCTGAAAATTTTTATGAGACTTGGAAAATTATTTTGACTGATAATATAATTATCTAAGATAATTGCTAAGTGTTAGGTAGAGTTTAATTGAACTTTAACTCAATATTTGTCCGACTAGGCCGTCCGGATGTCATAATTGTATCGAATTCAATTTAGACAGCAATAGTTTGACATGATACTAGATCTTATGTGTGTTATAGACTGATAAGGTTATGTGATAATGTGTTTAGGTTATTTTAAATACTGTGATGATATTATTCTAATTTGTATATCGATATTATTTATATATTAGGTTCAGACAAAGCTTAATATAATTGAATAGCGGTAATCAACTGTTCAGGCAAGTTTTTCTTAACTCAACTTTGAGTTGTTTATTCAAATATAACTTGTGGTTAATCATTGCTGGTTGCCATGTCTAAGAATTATTTAATTGCACTCTATGCGTATTAAATGTGTTCATTAGGTATGAAAGGCTGATCACCTTCATTACCATTCGGTCCAGATATATTTGTTCATGTTAAATGCTTGTTCAGTCATAAAATTTGTTCGTGCTAATTCATAATTATAATGTTGAATTATAGCCAGCTTTTGTTCAATTCTTTCTATCATGATATATCCTTAAATTAACTTAAACTTGTTGGGCAAATTCATTGCTCACCCTTGTGTTGGTTTTTTAATATTCTAACCTTTTTATTTTGATGATGACTTAATATTATTGACTAATTTGTCTATTGTGAAATTTCAGGAGGTTGATGAAAGATCATTGTTGAAAGACTTTAAAGATTTGAGTCGTAAGAAAAATATGTAAGGTCATTGCAAATACTTAATTTTTTCATACAAGGCTCTAGGACATTTTATTTGTGCATTAAAATGTGATTAAATATTTTATGCATGCCTGAGATTTTATGCTAATTGATTTATCTTAGTTATGCATGTGTAAAATAAAAGGTGATAATTTATTGTTCGGATTAATTGAATAATATTCGCCATGTGTTATGATATTTTAAGAGTTTTGAAATATTTGTATAAAAACGTGTGCAACAAAACTTGTTGGATACTCAAAAGTTGTTTTAGCTTATGGCGGCAGAAATGTGATTATTATCAGTTAGTGGATTAAATGCATGAGTCTTGGAAATATAAGGTAATGATTATCCTGAAGAAGTTGGGTGATGTTACACTTTCTTGTATTTACAAAACTAACACTCCTATATTAATGCTATGATATCTTTTGCTTCGGAATTGATATTTGTTGGAAAGTGGCGGCAGACTTGTAATCATGATAGGAGACTTGATAATAGAGAGGTCAAAACAGATAATATCTTTTACTTGAGATTTACATGGAACAATTTCTATCTTAGTGGACTGCCTTTGAAAAAGTCTAAACAAACATCTATTATACATGAATTATCTTTCAGATTGGTTCTAACGGAAATAATTTTAAAGATAATAACGGAACTAATTTGTTTTTCAACGGTAGTATTTTTTTGGGCTATATATAAAAGAAACTGAAGACAATGATGAATATACAATACTTGAATCAATTATTGCACTCATATACTTGAAAAGCTACTTCATTAATTTCGGTGCAAGGCTTCCAGCTACTGTGCAATTTATATTCAGATTATTCTAGCTGATTTTCGTGAGCATAATTTCTGGTGATATCTCTCTTTTACTACTTGATCATTGCATTCATCAGTTGGGCTTTGCATTGTTAAATTGCTTATTTGCTTTGATCATTAGACCTTTATAATTGTAATCTTATATTTTTAGACTAAGTGTTGTCTAAAGGAATTTAATCCAGGTGGATTAAGGTTTGATTATAAACAGGTTCAAGGAAGCATAGGTGCTTAAGGGGTGCATTGGTGCACAAGGAGTAAGTGTGCTAAAGTGAATTATTGTAATTCAATTTGATAGAATCTGTTTTATAACAAGGGTCATTTTTAAAGAAATAAAAGTGAATCTCCAATACTAGTTGGTATTGGACGTGGACTAGGCTATTATTATAGAGGGTAATAGCTGAACCACGTAAAAAATCTTGGTGTTATTTTATTGCTTGCTTTACTTTCACAAGATAGTTAATTTTCTTAAATAATTAATATTTAAACATTTACTTCATCTTGAGATATTTTGTTATCACCAAGTATTCTATTTGACTTATAAATTCACCAAGATATTTTCTTAAACAAAAAAATTCAATTCGGTAGACTGCATTCATTCAGCAAGCTGCATTCTTCAATACAATAGGCTATATTCAATAGTTTGAATTCAAAGTTTAAAAATTGGTCATATTCAACCCCCCCTTCTAAGTGTGCCTTATCCGAATTTCACCTTGCTATATCATGATTAACATTGCAGATTAAGACGAATACGTCGGATACAAGAAAAGATCAAAGATAGTTCTAGCTTTAAGTTTATGTGTGCAATTAAGTTTATATAAATATTGTATATTAATGTTGTTGAAAGTCAAATAGGTTATGAATTGTGTATAAGTTAAGGTTACTCGACCTTGGGAAAATAGTGTGTAATGTATTTTATAAACAATTTATGTTTATATCTTCCGCAATAGTTATAGAATGATTGTACCAGATCTGTGGTGATTTGGGACCCGGATTTGGGGCTCTCACAAAGGTAAATGTAT
Source organism: Panax notoginseng (assembly GCA_016801055.1). Classification (NCBI taxonomy): domain Eukaryota; kingdom Viridiplantae; phylum Streptophyta; class Magnoliopsida; order Apiales; family Araliaceae; genus Panax; species Panax notoginseng. Next base: position 78,907,162 of record CM029014.1, read on the forward strand.
TGACATCACTCAATACAGAGGTATGATAGGCTCTCTTCTGTATCTAACTGTCAGTAGACCAGACATAATGTTTGTAACATGTATATGTGCTAGATTTCAAGCTAATCCTAAGGAATCACACTTAACTGCTGTAAAGAGAATTTTCAGATATCTCAAAGGCACACCTCACTTGGGACTTCGGTATCCCAAGGAGTTCTCCTTTGAACTGACAGGATATACAAATGCTGATTTTGTAGGCTGCAAAATTGATAGAAATAGTACTAGTGGCACTTGTCAACTGCTATGAAACAGACTTCTGTCTTGGTTTAGCAAGAGGCAAAATTCAGTATCTACCTCAATAGCAGAAGCTGAATACAATGCTGCAGGCAGCTGCTGTGCTCAAATCTTATGGATGAAGAACCAGTTCGCAAACTATGAGTTTGATTTCAAGTCTATACCTGTTCACTGTGATAACAAAAGTGTCATAGCGATAACACATAATCCTGTCATGCATTCTAGGACTAAGCCAATAGAAATAAGATATCACTTTGTTAGGGATCATGTAGAAAATGGAACTATATTTTTACAATACATCCCTCCAGAAAATTAACTTGCTGATGTCTTTACAAAACCCTTAGATGAATCCAGATTTAATAAATTGATAAGTGAGTTAGGCATGCTAAATCTACAACCATAAACTCTATGCTCTAGTTGGTGCTAACCATGCAGATAAAAAGGCTATGTTAAAATCGTAGAGATGACTAAGAGAAACCACGATCGTAGAGCAGTCTAGACGTGATAAAGAAGTCCACTGTGATGACAGCATTTCTATCAAGACTAAGCAGCCCTTCTAATGAGCACCTCAAGTAAAAACCTGACCCTTAGTTTTAGACTAAGAGGTTGGCCCTTCATGAGCTACCTTAACTCAGAAGGGATGCTAATTCAGAGTGCATCATAAGAAGCCGAAGAGACAATGACCATGGAGCAGTTTTAGCAGTGTACTCAACAATCATAGAGAAACCTCAACGATCGTAGTCATCCTAAAGGATCCACTAGCTTAGGGGAAGCTAAGGGCAGATCAGTACTTTTCACACCACTTAAAATTGTGGAGCCATGTAGAACTCGACATGTGTCCCACTCTGCTGATCGTGAGGAGGGAAGTTACAAATACATTTTGAAAAATGTCTTTTGACGGTTCACCTTTGAATTTCAGAAGTTCATTCCTTTCCTTCTCTCTCAAAAGAAACCCTAGCTTTCAGAACGCTCAACTAATTTCTGTTTGATTCAGGAAAATCATAGCAATCAATGACTACCTCCAATGTTGTATCTAGTTACCAACTATGCTTTGACGAATTCAAGTCACCTGACCCACAAATCCACAAAGTTCTGACCCTTCTGAAGAAAACTGGTCTCGAAGAAGCTTTAAGCACCAGCGCAAGGATTTACCTGAAGCTGGTGAAAGAATTCTACTGCAATAGAGTCTTCGAAACTGACATCATCACTACAAAGGTCAAGGGGAACAAATTCGACTTAAAGCTGAAGATATAAACCTAGCCCTAGTTTTTAAATCAAACGCCCTTTCATCTCTGAGTGTCATCGATTTTTATGAAGGTCTGAAGAAAATGCACCACAAGAAGTCTCAAGGTGTCAAGGGCTACAAGAAGAAAGAGAGTTTACCCAGAAGTATGAATTTTTGGCTGATATTATTGGGAAATGCATATACTATAAAAGCTCTGGCCACGACTCTGTGAATGAGAACCAACTGAAGCTCATGACATCAATCTGCTTTAGATTTTAACTCAACTATGGAGCCTTGCTCATAGAATGGATTGGGAAGTGGATGCTCAGCTTAAAGAAGACGAAGAGCTCTGGCAAAATGCTCTATGGGAGATTAATCAGCATAATTCTTCAAATTGCTCTAGGAGACAAAATCGGAGACAAAGAAGGAGAAACCATCAACCCCAATAGAAAGATGACCCATCAGTTGTTTCAAAATTGGAAAAGAAACCCTGCAGAAAATGTGAAGATGATGTTTGAATCTACACTACAAGAAAAAGGCTTATCAACTACTGCATATCTGCGACCGCATATCTGCTACCGTATAAAGTCGCAGATGAGTATTAGCGACCGATTACGGTCGTTGATATTAGTCGCAGATAATCTAGTCGCTGGATGGACATCAACGACCATTATTAGTGGCCGATGTATCAGCGACTGCCATCAGCGACCGCATCCGTCGCTAATCTAAGTCATGCTGAGTTAGTTGTTTGAGATGATGTGGCACACGTTTCAGCGACCGATAATAGCGACTGATGCGGTCGCTAGTTTCCAAGGAGATATTAGCGACCACTTATAGTATCAGTGACCGCATGCGGTCACTGATGTTGTTATTTTTTTTAATTTTTTTCCTATTTTATGGATTTCCCAAAAAATACCCTGCTTTGTACCTGCTTTCTATCCCAACACACAACAGTATATATAAGCGTCCATCCACGATTTATATATATCCCAACACATCCACAATAGAATCGTACAAACCAACACAATATTCAATATGATAGAATCGTAAACCAATATAATATTCAACCAATACAATTGTCCAAAGAATGAATATAAAAGTACAAGACTTTAAATATCTAAAATACAAGTTTAGCTCTTCATGGATCATCCAAATTAGGACCCTGTAATTAACAAAAGAATAAAACATGTTACATGTGTTGATACTGCTATGACTTAGGGAAAGCTAAACAATAGACAATATTTAGTGAAACATATAGGTAAGACAATGACAGTAACAATATCTATGTATACCTCATCGCCATCCTGCTGTCGTGCTACTGCCGCTAACTCATCAGGACTCAGAGACTGCAGATGCCCGCCCAATATACGAAGAAGATCACGATCTCGACAGATCGCTCTTACACAGTCAGTAGGAGTATGATAGGCTGGATGACCTGATGACTGTGTAGACTGGGTAGCAGAGTTGCCTGTGCCACTGATGGTCGGGCGTCATTTTTGTCCTTGGCCTTTAACGTAATTTTTCTTCACGACTGACGTCCTCTCCCACAATTCTTGATCAATCGACGGATGCGGGGTGCCTTCAGGATATCGCTCGTTCATTAAGCTCTTATAAGTGTCCTGTCAAAAGGTTAACAATTAAATAGTTAAAAATAAATAAAAAAATGCTAAAAAAGGTCATCACAATTTATAAACAATATATTAGTATAAAGTTAACTTATTACCGCTATTTGAACAGCCTCAGGACACATCTAACCAATTGATAGGTTGACCTTGAAACTGAGACTCCTATAGTTCATGTTCTCATATTAATATGTAAACATATGATATTTTAGCTACAAAACATGACTGTAAACATAAAAATAAATAACTAAGCCAATAAGCTTGCTATACATACGTACCCTGGCAGCAATATGCTGTAGCTATGATATACTGCTGCCCCGATACGTGCCTTTTGCCTTTTCTCCTTCAGATACACCCGAGGATCTATTCGAGGCGGAAATCTTACGTCTCTTGACCCAGATCTCAGCTCTCCACTGGTCACACATCTGCACCCATATGGGCTATGCGCACCACCATGGGCTATGCTCATGCATATACTGCTCACCCTGTCCTAGATGGTCAATCTCTGCATTATGAAAGAATTTCTATCGTTCCTTGTTCAGATTATCTTTAGTTCGGATGGCGCACTTCTGCCAGAACAGTGTCTGAATAACTGATGCTTGTGCGTCGTCCCATCTATACCTTTTCTGTAAATAAAACAATAATAATATTAAAACTGTGATATTACCATAATCCAACATTACTAAACACTCATGGCTCATGTTGTGATCAACCTTAATGTTAAGTAATGTTGCCACTGCAGACAATGTAGTGTGCTTCGTGTAACCATGCACAACGGTTCGCTACCCTCGTCTAACAACTTAAAGAATGCTTTGGCATCAGAATTCATAGGTTGCTCTCTACCTTATTCCTAATCAAAATCCGGCCCTGCAATATCATGAACCATGTAATTCATATAATGGGTACTGCTGCCTGGATTGTGTACTTGTGCGATGCCACTATCTCTTCTCTGCCCATGTGCCCACCAACATTCTTCGTAATTGTTCATGAACCGAGAAACAAGTAAATGACAGTTTACTATATCGCTATCCATATAATTTATATTCTTACACTTCAAACAAGGACATCTTATCTTGTTCTGACCATTAACACATTCCGGGTGACTATACGCATAATCTAGAAATACTTGACAACCAGCTCTAAATTCTGTTGTAGCACCTATCTGGGCACTTGACTTTCATCGTCTCATCCAACTACGGTCTGAATAGAGGTCCATGACACCACGGTACCTACTACAAACAACATGAGCTTATTAATGTATAGCATGATTGTAAGCATATAATGGTCGCATACTTGTAACCATTATAAATGTTCGTTAACTACCCAACCAACAAAAAAATTTAGCTAGAGTCTCCCCTATAATATGGACTAGTCACATGCACGACGGCATGCATATATGGTAATTTCTAGGAACCCAAGACACAATCCAAGGGAAATATACAAATTCCTAATATAATAAGACCAAAACAATAACGAATGAATGCAAATTAAAACAGTCAAAAGTTCAGGAGTATACTACAAATTCAGAGCTCCAAAAACTCGCGCTAACCATTAGGTAATAAGATATTAGATATCTCATATTATAGAAATTTGAAGCCTCGACTCCTTGTCAAGTCTTAAATGAACAATTTTGATTGGATGTTGACTTTAATACTTGTGGGAGACCAACTGAATTTTATGGTTGAAATTATTTCCAATTATATGTATATCTCATACATTGACTCTTGTAGGATCTTCAATATGAATCCGTTGAGTCATTGCATCATTTGGAGCATTTTGTAGCAAGGTAATTTTGAATGCAATATCTAATTATGATCTTAAATTTTGTAGTATTTTGTGGATTTTAAGATCAAGGCGGTGCCCCAATAATGTGTGATTATTATCTTTGATGCTTTAACCTTGTCTTGTATAATTTGAAACACGATGAAGGGAACATAATTAATATTAAAATCAGTTGACATCTCTATGTGACATTATCAGTTCCCATTTGTTTGTAAATGTATGGCGTGCAGTCTATTTGTATCTATCCATATATTTGTGCATGCGTGTTTATGATGATTAGGGCATGCATGACGGGGCAAATGTTTTGAGTGTGTATAGGATCGTTGCACATGAATAAGAAAATGTTTTAAGTGGCATAGGACATCAAAATTCTAAATTTCAAATTCTAAAAACGATCCTATAAAAAGAATTTTGAAACGTAGAGATGTGGCACAATTTCCAAACATACAAATCCTCCAATGGAGAATGGCGTTGGTTTTATTACAAAACACCTCAGATCTCTCTCTATCCGTAGCCACATGTACAGTCCAAGTCAGATATTATAATATCAAGAAATGTTTACAAAAAAATTATATATCAAGAAATCAACTAAACTCAAATTTGAAAAAGAAATAAAATAAAAGGAGAAAAAGTAAAACAGAAGAAATGCTACCACTTACGTGTTATATGTCTCAAAACAATCAACTTTTTTCTTCTCAACCGCTTGAATTCTCAAAGTGAAGCACATCCTCTCCACCACCCTCTTTAGTCCTTTCCATTTAAATAAAGTGTGTGTATATATTCTTACAAAATTATACATATATGATGTATGTGTGTATATATTGTCGGAAATGGGATTTGAATGAGAAAATTGATGCGGGTCGGGTCGGGTCGGGTCGTGGTCGTAACGGGCGGGTTCGTGATATATATTTTTTATCATCACAAACTACGTCGTTTTGACGACGGTTACGTGCGAATTTTTACTATAAATAAACGGTGTGGGAAAGCATTAAAGAAATAACAAATTCTCTTTCCCCGTTCTGTTCAAAAAAAAAATCCCGTCCCGTTCCTTCCATTATTCCCGTTCTGCAGTAAGAAATTTCCATCCCGTTCTGCAGTTTTTCCCGTTCCGTTCTGCAAATAATCCCGTTCTGTTATATACTCCCCGTTCTGCAGTGGATTTTTCCCGTTTCGTTTCTGCAATAATTTTTTCAGTAAGTTCTCATGCATGCATCATTCATGTTTATATAGTTTCAGTACATAACATAAATATTGGTTCATCGAATTCTTAATTTTGTAATACTACTAATTAAGAATTGAAATCCGTTTTATCTTGGGAAGCAATTATTCAATTAACCCTTAGCATCTATGGGGGAATAAATTTGCTTTAAGGAGACTTTGTGAATTCAAAGGACTCGGATTTATATTTGCATAAGTTATTATTATTATATTTATATGCATTATTAAATAATATTATATATTACAGATAACAATCTTAAAGCAAATTTATTTATTTTTTCTGTAATTATAATATTATTTTATGTAAACAGAAAAAATTGTGCAATTCCCGTTATTTGTAAAGTGTTGCATGTTTCTTATATAGTAATATAATACTATATATTTGTGTGTTCAAATTGACACTTGAATAACAGTGCACGTTCATGCAAATTCTGAAAGAGGATTATTAATGTAATGTGTTTATTAATGTCTTGCATTATATTACAGTATTATATATAATACTAAGATATTTATATATAGTAAAATATAACACTAAGTTTATTATATAGTAATATACTAAAGTGATGAGACCTTCTCAGTAGACTCAATTCACATGTGTGTGACGTGCATGTGCATTCCAAGAGCAAACTGACTTTATAATTTGTAAACAAATTATAATTCTGTTCGTATAAATTTTGCAATATTGCAGTATGTTGGTATAAATTTTGTTGGAAAAAAAAGAGTTACTTTTCTAAAATATATATATATATATATATATATATATATATATATGTTACCATACCATGAATACTGTTTTGCTTGTCATGCAATATTCAAAATATTACAGATAACATATATATACATATAGGTATCAATCAACTCATAAAAGAATCCCTCTTTCTTAAATTCACTGATTATCCCAAAAGTTTCATACCTATTAGGGTTCTACTTATTTTGAACAAGACACTGTAAATTTTGTTCTAGTAGAATTTCCAATTTAGAGCCAAAAAAAATTTTCATACCCATTTGGATTTTCAGTCTGCATACTTAATTTAAATTGAATTATATAAATATTCAAGAAAACAGTAGAAAAAATTCAAGAACATGGCATCTAGAAGCAGAGCATCAACACATTCACATCGTCAGCAAAACAAACCATGGCCATTCAATCAACATAACAGAAAAATAGTTTAATTTAGGAATTAATTAAAGGGGTTACCGGCGGTGGTACAATAGTGGTGAAGGTGTTGGCCAGCGATGTCGGTGGTGAAGGCTGCAGTCTCCCTCCCTCTTCTCTTCTCCCCCTACTCTCTCTTCTCCCTCGTTTGTTTCTCCCTCTTTTTTTTCTTCTGTACTGATCAAGCGAATGCCTGAGTCTAATTAAGTTTATGAAAATCAGTGACCGCCATCAGCGGCCGCATGCGGTCTCTAATTTTTAATGATGTGGACATATCAACGACCGCTGATGGTCGCTGATAGAGAGTGGTCGCTGCGCCAATGTTTTGCACCAATTTTTTGGAGGGAAATTCATACCAGCGACCGATCAGCGATCGCATGCGGTCGCTGATATTAACTAGCGACTGGAATCCATCGTGGTTGCAGATAGCAGTCGCTATTACTATTATCAGTGACCAGATAGGGCGGTCACTTATATTATTGGTCGCAGATAGGCTTTTTTCTTGTAGTGCTAGTGGAAGGACTGGTGAAGTGAAGAAATCGGTTCTGCCGGGAAATATGTCAGTTATGAAGGAAGCTGAGGAAGAAGAAGTCAATCAAGAGGAACCCATAACTCTGGTCAGAAAGAGTAAGGGTAAGAGGAAATTAAATGAAAATGTTCAAATAACAGAAGAGCCTCAAGGCTCAACCACTGATGCGCCTCAAGAAGGTTCGAGCAAAGAGATTCAAGGTCTCTTTACACAAAGGGAACTCACCCTAGAAGTGACCGAATCACCAGAAGAAGTTCCGAAGGAGATGAAGAAGAAGAAGCATGGTAAGTGTAAGACCCCAACTTTTATGAATAAAGATTTAATTTTCTTGAAATATCAGTTTGAATATTATGGTGTGAATTTGATATAATGTTATAGTTGTGGGTAATATTTATAATTTTTGCAAATTATGCAAGTTGTCATAAAATATTCGATTGGTCGGAGAATATTCGTTTTATTAGGGAATATTCGTGGACCCCACAACAGAATTATTGTCGGAGTTTGAAAATGACAGAAATATATTTTTATAAAAAATAACAGCAAAAGTTTTACCGTTAACTATTGAAATACCAAATGATAAAATTACAGTAATATGCATGGTTACATAGTAGCACACAATATTGATTATTGATGCTTACATGAGAAGTCACTCAGTTATACTCAATTATTGTTACAGTAATTACTGCATAATATCTCACATTATTGATTCAATTATTGTCACAGTATCATCTGCACAATATTTTATATTATTAAATCAATAATTGAGTCGACAAAGTTATTTATATTATTATTTGCATTGTTGTTGATGTCTAGAAAGTTCTGTCGAGGAAAGAGGTTTGGTCACCTAATTGCGCGCCAATAGGGAGAAATCCTTATCGGAAAGCCCGCTCTTTCCTGAGAATGATCTGGTTGTTAATATTGTGAGTTATAATATTAATGATGAATGTTATTAAAAATGTGTTTTGTGAAGCCAAGTTAATTGAGATAAATAGAGAGAATTTTTATGAAGTATTTGTTATAAATTTGGCTTATTATATGCACCCCCACATACCTACTTTTTTAAATAGTCGAAAAAAAGTTATCTTAGTTTTATTATTATTATTATTATTATTATTATTATTATTATATATATATATATATATATATATATATATATATATTGATTTGTCACGGGGGAGTGGGGGGAAATGGTATGGCGTGGAATGGAGGGAGTATATATATGAAAATAAATATTAAGTTTTGTTTTTTTATAAAAAATAGAATATATTATATTTTTTTATGCATAGTATTTATATAGTGTCTGCATAGTATTTGCATAGTAAAATTATTTTTTTTTCCTTCGTCGATGTGCACCCGTGAAACTTCTATTGTGCAGTCCGTGATTTTCTTTTCAAATAATATCCTGCCATTCTCCTATAAATAGGATGCTTAGTTTAGAATTGAATATCACATCAGATTCAGAGAATTCTTCTTCTATAATATTGAGCGTATTTCTTTAGAGTTTAAGGAAGCTTTGAGTGTCGAAAACAGTGCAAGTTTTCTTCAAGAATATCCCCGCTATACCAGTCAGAAGAACTCTCTTTTTAAGGTAACGGATATTAATTTTGTTTAATATTTGTATGAAATAATATTTTCTTCCATATTTCGTAGTATGTAAGTAATATTATTTCATTTCAAATTCCTAATTCTACACTCATTTTGTTAAATATTGCTTCTATACTCCTTGAAAGTAGTAGAATATCCTTGAAATTTGCGCTTCATCTAGTATTGTTTCAGAAGGATATTTTTCTGAACATTCTTGTTAAATTTTGATCTTTTCATGCCGGGATACTATTCACGGGGTACTATTAACGAAGTATTATTCACCCAGGTACTATTCACCTAGAAAATTAATTTCTTTTCTGTCCAAATTGTTTTTGATACATGGATATTATTCTTGAATTTTACTCCACAAAGCAGTTATTATGTTGACAATTTGAACATTTTTAAACTCTAGATAAATTAAAAATCTTTATTATTTATCCTTGATTTCGTTGATTGATGCTTATATCATTGTCATCATCCTCATGTTTATATTGTGATAGACGTCATATTTGGCTCGTAGTGCATAGATGGACTGTTGATTGGTATAATTATGACAAAGAATTATTCGGTATAATCGTGACCTGTAATGTTACAAATGATATGATAAAAGTTCTCATTGGCCCGTAGTGCATTGATTGACAGTTATTGGCATGATCATGACCATTGGTAATAACACAAATATCCTTGGCCCGTAGTGCATGGATAATTCGTGAATGTGATAATAATGAATATCCTTGGTCCGTAGTGCATAGATAATTTAGTGATGTGGATTGTTTAATAAGCTAAGTCTCAATGATAAAATTTATGATAAACTTTTAAATCATAGAAGATAGTAGATATCATGCTCTACTTGACTCTTCTAATGGATTATTTGTTCCGCTGCAGTTAAACTTGTTGTCTATTGTATTCAATCAGTTTAACACTGTTGAAGACTAACGATAATTTATTATGCATTATCTTAGTCATAATATTCTTTACTGGGCTAGTTGAGCTCACCCTTTGCTTTCATTGTTCTCTTCAGGAAATGTGAATATAGCTAGGACTAGTCAGAAAATAGAATGATGGTCCGAGATGGTGGCTATAGTAGTCCTCACTATTTTATAAAATAGCGTGATAATAATTGTAATGAGGACTCCATTTGAGTTTGGATATTGTCTGCGAGTAAAACCTTTACTAGTGTATCATACCTAAGCTTATTTGTTATTTAAGTGGTCGGTCAAAATATAGGGATAATATGTGGCATATCAATTAACCCTTATTTTGTTACAGTGTTTGAAAATGACATCTGAAAATATTGAGATAAGCAATGAAGCACATGAGACCGTTGAGTCACCGCCAATCAATAGCCAGGATAATGAGTATCAGGAAGGCAATAATCCTCATGCAAACAACAACACCAACCAAATAATGAACGACAGGATGTTTAAGAGCTTTCTGCAATTCATGCAACACCAAGCGAGAGAAACTCCTGTTCAAAATGCAGGTGGAAACAATGTTAACTCATGGCTGGTCACCACTAAGCAATTCAAGGAGCTGAGACCACCGGAGTTTTTGGAAAAGCCAGAGCCACTTAAGGCAGGGACGTGGATTAAGTAGATCACCAAGATATTTGATGTCTTGGGATGCTCTAAGGAGCAAAAGGTTCTCTTTGCCACCTTCATGTTGCGAGGAAAGGCAGATTACTGGTGGGAATCTGTAAAGCGAACTCATCCTTTTGCACTAAAGATGTCTTGGGAGAAATTCAAAGAATTGTTCAACGACAAGTACTTTTCGAAGAGTATTCGTCACATGAAGGAGGTAGAAATTATCAAGCTGGAACAAAATAATATGACTGTATCGCAATACGAGGCTAAGTTTGCGGAGTTATCCCGGTTTGCATCCCATTTGGTACATAATGAGGAGCGTATGACGCGAATATTTCTAAGAGGTTTGAAACCTGAAATACGTCAATATCTCATTTCTCATAAACTTTGCTTATATTCAGATGTTATGAATAGAGCTCAGTTATTGGAGCGTGATAATGAGTCAGCCTAACCAAAAGATAGCAGCCGAAAAAATGATAATAGCAGTGGTAGTAGTCATCGAAGCGGTAACAACAAACGTGGAGGAAATTATCATGCCAGAAATGGTAACCACTTCGGTGGTAATCCTGGCCAAGATAATAGAAGAAATGAGTCAAGTGGAAATTTTAAAAAGAGAATGTTCAATAATGATGGAAAGACAACAGCACCAACACCCATTTTTAAGGAAGGAGAACGACCACCGGTCGTATGCTACAAATGTGGAGAGGAGGAACACATCCGTCCAAATTGTCATGTAGTGAAGTCAAGTCCAGCTGGGATGGAGACACCAAAGGCTATCCCAGACAAGTCAAAGCCGGTAGTTTAAGAGAGAGCGTTTGTCGTGACCTCCCAAAAAGTGAGGAACCCGAACGAAGTTATCACGGGTAAGCTAATAATAAACTCTTGCAAAGTCAATACCTTATTTGATATCGGTTCTACCCATCTTTTATTTTACCTACTTGCGCTCAACGTTTAAATTTGACTCCAGAGAAATTAGACTTTGACTTATCTGTTGAAACTCTATTGGGAGAAACCTTCATTACATCCACTGTTTATAAATTTTGTTTGATTCAAATCGGCACCCTCACATTACTTGTCGATCTTATCTCTTTGAAAATACTTGCATTTGATGCGATTTTAGGAATTGATTGGTTAACTACTCATCATGCTAAAATTGATTATTTTCGTAAGGTTGTTAGCTTTCATATACCTAACTAACCTATTATATGAATTCAAGCAACCAAACCACTAAAGTCAATCGTTGTCATATCAAGCCATAAAGCCATGTGTTTATTGAAAACGGATGTTAAGCTTTCTTATCCCATGCCACGAATTTAAACAAAAATACGTTAGATTTGAATGATATTTCAATTGTTAATAAATTTCCTAACGTATTCCCTGAATATCTTTCTGGCCTACCCCTAGAGAGTGAAATTAAATTTTGTATTGTCCTTGAACCCGGTACAAAACCCTTAAATATTTCTTCACCCAGGACGATCGTAATATGCGCCAAAGACATTGGATCGAGCTGTTGAAAGATTACGACCATACCATTCAATACCATCCTGGAAAAGTGAATGTAGTAGCTGACGCGTTGAGTAGTAGAAGATCATATGCGGGTACAAGTGTGATATTGTTAACGCAAAGACCCATTTTATATATATTGCAAAGGATGGAGATAGAGTTGAAGACTTTAGGGACCCACGTGATGATGTCAAATATACGAGTAGAATCGACTTTAATCGATAAAGTTAAAGTTGCTCAAGCAACAGACCTGGAGCTGATGCGTATGAGGAAGAAAGTGCAAGAAGGAGTTATTCTAGAAGCAAGAATCGATGAAGAAGGAATACTTCGAGTCAACTCTAGACTTTTTGTTCCTAACGAATCTGATTTTAAGTATAAAATCATGATGGAGGCACACAACACACTGTTTGCAATCCATCCTGAAAGTACCAAAATGTATCGTGATCTTCGACATACATTTTGGTGGAGCAATATGAAGAGAGAGATAGCGGAGTTTATCTCAAGGTGTTTAACTTGTCAACGTGTCCAGGCGGAGCATCAAGTGCCAAAAGGTCCATTGCAACCACTTAAAAGTCCAAAATGGAAGTGGGAGCACATTAACATGGATTTCATTACTGGTCTTCCCAAGGTTTGTCAAGGCATAGATGCAATTTGGGTCATTGTCGATAAATTAACCAAGTCTGCTCATTTCTTACCTATACGAGAAACTTATTCACTTGAACGTCTTGCTCATATATAAATAAATGAGATTGTAAGACTGCATGGTATGCCAGCATCCATAGTTTCTGATTGAGACCCAAGATTCACTTCACGATTTTGGGTTGGTTTGTAGAAAATTATGGGCACGGATTAACGATTTAGTTTTACATATCTTCCTCAGACAGACAGGCAGACGGAGAGGACTATTTAAACTCTTGAAGATCTATTAAGACTCTGTGTCCTAGACTTCAAAGGAAGTTGGGACAAGTGCTTTCTATTAGTGGAATTTTCCTACAATAATAGTTATCAAGCAAGTATAGGCATGGCTCCATTCGAGGCGTTGTATGGACGAAAGGGTCGTTCTCCAGTATGCCTAGATGGGGTGGGTGAAGCAATGTTGGTGGAACCGAAATTGGTACGCATGACAATGGAAAAGATTCAAATAATCCGGCAACGTATACAAACCTCACAAGATTGACAAAAGAGTTATGATAATCTTCATCGAAGGGACGTGGAGTTCCATGTTGTAGATCATGTATTGTTACATGTTGCTCCATGGAAAGAAGTTATGAGATTTGGAAAGAGAGGAAAGCTTAATCCTCAATTTATTGGGCCATTTGAAATCCTCGATCGAGTAGGAACTGTGGCCTATAGACTCGTTTTATTACCAAGTATGTCTCGTGTTCATAATATGTTTCACATATCTATGTTACGTAAATACGTGGAAGACCCGAATCACATTATTGAATTAGAACCAGATGAGATAGCGGAAGATTTAACGTATATAGATGTACCTATTAAAATCTTGGATAAGAAGGAACATATTCTACGCTAAAAGGTTATACCTCAAGTTAAAATTTTGTGGAGAAATCACGATATTAAGGAAATGACCTGGGAGTTAGAATCTGAAATAGAAACAAAGTATCCTCACCTCTTCAACATACCAGGTATGTACATCAATTTTGAGGACAAAATTTAATAAGAAGGGGATGTTGTAAGACCCCAACTTTTATAAATAAAGATTAATTTTTTCTCTAAATGTTATTTTGAATAATAAGGTGTGGATTTGATATAATATTATAGTTGTGGGAAACATTTACAAATTTTACAAAGTAAGTAAGTTGTCATAAAATATTAGTTTGGTCGGGAGTATTCGTTTTATTAGGGAATATTCGTACGACGACACAATTATTGGTGGACCCCACAACAAAATTACTGTCGGATATAGAAAGCGACAGAAATAATCTTTTTATAAAAATAATGGCAAAACTTTTACCATTAATTATTAAAATACCAGGTGATAAAAGTACAGTAATATGTGTGGTTGCACAGTAGTACACGGTATTATACAATATCTTTGATTATTGATGCTTACGTGAGAAGTCACTCAGTTTTATTTAATTATTCCAATAGTAGTTGAGGCATAGTATCTCATATTATTGATTCAGTTATTGTCACAGTATTAGCTGCAAAATATTTTATATTATTAAATCAATAAATGAGATGACATAATTATTCATATTATTATTTGCATTATTGACAATGTCTAAAAAGTTCTGTCGAGAAAAGGAGTTTGATCATCTAATTGCGCTCTAATAAGGAGAAGTCCTTATCGGAAAGCCCTTTCTTTCCTGGGAATGATCTGATTGTTAATATTGTGAGTTATAATATTAATGATGAATAAATGTTGAAAGATTAAAAATATGTTTAGTTAAGTGAATTGTGATGAATAAAAGGGGTTTGTCATGAAGTATTTATTATAAATTTGACTTATTACATGGACCCACACTTACTCACTTTTCAAAATCGTCGGTAGAAAATTATCTCAGTTTTTATTTTATATTGCATAGTGTTTGCATAGTACTGCATAGTATTTGCATAGTACATAGTACTGCATAATATTTGCATAGTATTGTATAGTAAAAATTAGAAATTTTAACCAAATTTTTGGCGCCCGTGAAGTTGTTACTGTGCGTCCGTGATTACTTCCTAAATAGTGTCCTGCCATTCTCCTATAAATAAGATGCTTAGTTTAGAAATAAAAATTACACCAGAATTAGAGAATTCTTCTTTTATAATATTGAGCGTATTTCTTTTGAGTTTAAGGAAGCTTTGAGTGTAGCAAATGATGCAAGTTTTTTTCAAGAATATCCCCGCTATACTAGTCAGAAGTACTCTCCTTTTAAGGTAAGAGGTATTATTTATTTCATATTCGTAAGAGATATTATTTTTTGTATTCGTAAGGAATATTATTTTCGTTCAATATTCGTAAGGAATATTATTTTCGTTCAATATTCGCAAGGAATATTATTTTTGTTCAATATTCGTACATAAGAAATAATATTTTCTTCCATACTCTGTAGTATGTAAGTAATATTATTTCATTTCATATTCCTAATTCTACACTTATTTTGATAAGTATTGCTTCTATATTCCTTGAAATTAGTATAATATCCTTAAAATTTGCGCATCATCTAGCATCGTTTTATAGAAATATTTTTCTGAATATTCTTATTAAATTTTAAGTTTTTTATGTCAGAGTACTATTCATGGGTACTATTCATACATACGACATTATTCATATATACGGTACTATTCACAGGATACTATTCACGACAAAAATTGATTTCATTTCTGTCTAAATTATTTTTGATACATGAATATCATTCTTAAATTTTACTCTACAAAGTAGTTATCATGTTGACAATTTGGACATTCTTAAACTCTGGATAAATTAAAAATCTTTAATATTTATCTTTGATCTCATTTGATTGATTCTTATATCATTGTCATCATCCTCATGCTTATATTGTGATGAAAGTCATCTTTGGCCCGTAGTGCATAGATGAATTCTCGATTGGTATGATTATGATTAGAAATTATGTATCTGTATAATCATGACCTATAATGTTTCAAATGATGTGGTAAAAGTCATCATTGGCCCTTAGTGCATTGATGGACAGTTGTTTGTTATGATCAGGACCATTGGTGATACTAACGAATATCCTTGGCCCGTAGTGCATGAATAATTCGTGGATGTGATACTAATGAGTATCCTTGGCCCGCAGTGCATGAATAATTCGGTGATGTGGATTATTTATTGAGATGTGTTACAGAGATAAAATATTAATGATAAACTTTTAAATCATAGAAGATAGTAGATATCATGCACTACTTGACTCTTCTAATAGATTGCTTGTTCCGCTGCAGTTAAACTTGTTGTCTATTGTATTATATCAGTTTTTATACTATTGAAGACTAAGGATAATTTATTCTACATTATCTTAGTCATAATATTGTTTATTAGGCTAGTTGAGCTCACCCTTTTCTTTCATTGTTCTCTTCAGGAAATGAGAATATAGTTGTGACTAGTCGGGGAATGGAGTAATGGTCCAAGATGGTAGCTACAGTAGTCCTCACTATTCTATAAAATAGTGTGATAATAATTGTAATGAGGACTTCATTTGAGTTTGGATATTGTCTACGAGACAATATTTGTGTTAAAACTCTTAGCTTATGTTTTGTCGTATTCTGCATGACAATTAATAATCATGTAAATTAAGTTTATATTTGAATTCTATACCATGTATTTGGCGACTCAGAATGGGTTGTGTATGCCTATTTTGGGGGCGTCACATGAGCAACTAATTTGCTTCGCAAGTTAAAGCGTACAATAAAATATATAGAAGAATCTAACTTTCTAGAATTTCAACAATAGTCAAAAGATTATGAAATAGCTGAACAATAAATCATTTCCAATAACAAGAATTTTCTTGAATTCTCGGCTGAATAACATATCAAGAATGAAAGAGTTAAATTCTTTCAAAGATTCAATAATATTCATTTGATTAGGAATAATTAGCAATAATGCAATAATATTCAATAAAGTGAGATATGCCCAGATTTCATGCTGAATTATTACAATGGATCAAGAACTGTTAGACAAATCATCAGTTAATAAAATTGAATTACCTCAAGAACATAAGTTAGTTATAAAAACTAATTATACTCTTCTGCGAGTGCGTGAGGTGATCAGCCCCATTGTACCCTATATTACGCATAATACTAAAACATAGCGCGTGGTTTGTATGCCTGACAATAAAGTTCCCCTTTTTATAAGGGTTGTTCATCTCAATCTTACATCACGAGTCCGCATCACAACAATATGGTTTGGATTGCTTTCAAAGAAATGCTATGATTTTAACATATAATATCACTATTGATCTAGCCGAAATAAATGGCATAGATCTTCCAATAATAAATCAGTTCATAATTAATAGAATGATTCATGATTTAGCAATTTATTATTAGTCCAACAGATACAACTAGCTGAGACGTGGCTCCTAAACAGTTCATGAATAAAAGAACTTTAAATTATTTCACAGTTTAAATAATAAAACAGGAAATCAATTGCACTATGTGCGAATAAGAATAATCATTATGGATGTGAATAATCAATAATAATTATTCACTAACATGTTTTAAAATTAATAACTTAATTTGAGTTAGGAAACTTGTCTCGTTTGTTGATTACGACTACACAATTTAATTTAACTTCTTTTAAAAGACCTATCATTAATAAGATTCACATCTCAATTAGCATAACATATCTTCCAATCACTAATACTCGAATAACAAATTATCTAACATGTAATCACATAATCAAACATTTACTAATACTTTACTCATTAGTAATATTATCATCCTTAGGTAATATTTCTATACTTAATCATTATTTTAAACTCTTATCTAATATTATAAATCATTTAATAATATTTTATTCATTTCCTAATATTATTAACCATTTAATAATATCTTAATCACTTCTTAATATTATTATTCTCTTAATAATATTTTATTCCATCCTTAGTATTATTAATCAATTAATAATACTTTAATCACTTGCTAATATTATTAATCACTTAATAATATTTTAATCATTTAATAATATTTTAATCATTATCTAATATTATTAATCACATAATAATATTTTATTCATCATCTAATATTATTAATCATTTAATAATATGCTAATCATTTACTAATATTATTAATCATTTAATAATATTTTAATTATTTACTAATATTATTAATCATTTACTAATACTTTAATCTAATATTTTAATCATTTAATAATATTTTAATCCAATTTTAGTCTAAATATTATTAATTAATTAATAATATTTTAATCTATTATTATTAATTTCTTAATAATATTTTAATCATTTATTAAACCAATAAACAATTTATTCTAATTGTTTATCCTTTACTAATTCATTTAGTTAACAATCATAAAATACCATAAATATAATATCTTATCAAAAATGACCAAAATACCCTCCTAAATCTGTACACATCATGTTTAAGGTCTTTAAGCTATAAAATTATATTTTACTATTTATGACATCACATAACGTATTATTGCCATTTATTCATAACTTAAACATTTACATAAAAAAATACCAAAATAGTTCTGAAGCATTTCTTGTTTCGAGAATCATCATAATATAGTTTCCTCATGAACATATATTTTTTCTTGAATTTTCCAATTTTGTTTACTATTTTTAAATGGTCTAAAACAGTCAAATCTTGCAACAATTATCATAAATCATCCTTTTGTTCAACAAATACAAAATTTTTAGGGTATGATCTTGTTATATACATCTACTTCCAGTAAAAAAATTACAATTTTTAGAGTTAGATAGAAAAAGTTATTTCGGTTTATTTTTAAAATAGTCATTTCTTGTAAAATCCATAACTTTAATTCTACACGTCCAAAATTAACCATCTTTGGACTGAACCTTTCTAACTCATCATATAACATACCAAAGTTTCTCAGAATTTTTAGAGCACATAAATCGAATGAAAATGCCCCTAGGATGAACTGGCTAGAAATTGCCATTTTATTCTTTTAACTGGACTGTTTTGGCTAAAATAGTTGCTATGACTTGTAAAATCAACAGTTTTAAGTGCTACCACTTGGGTTTAACAGTTAACTCACATATCTACCACCCCTCTTTGACAGATCACAAAAATAAGGTGTAGATCTCAAATGGTAGACATTTAAAATAGATAAAAGCTAGGGTTTTCTACCCTTAGAAAACTAGTTTTATTTTCTTCCTTTATTCCAACTTTTTAACACTCAAAATTGTTAGATCTACAAATAAAACACTCATAAACATGTAGATCAAGATTTTTAGAGTTTAGAAATGTCAGCGTCGGGATTTTTATTTGTCCCTTTTCTGTTCTTGTCTTTTGGTGTTCTCATATTTGGTGAGATTTGTTTGAAAAAAAAAGTTGTGAAAAGGTCCGACATGTGTATGTCAATGATTGGACTACAAGGGTCGCCAGTTTTTAAATGGTTGCACCAACTCAACCGAGAAAAGGTTTGCACATTGACATAGTGATGTGACACTATTTAACTGGTCTATGAAACCGAGATTCATTAGGGTCCGAGGGCTTGATTATGTGGAGGGAAGGTGTTAGGCACCCCTCGATATTCGTGTTGCCACATTGACCGCCACTTTTTAATTTGAACTGTTATATGAATGCGTGTATGTGTGTGGGTCAATGTGCAATTATTTGGAAGTAGTGCTATGCCTCGTTCACACCTATATAAAAAGGGTTTGAATTTTGTATAAAAGTTCAGTTTTAACAAGATATAGCAATGGCGTTTTATAAAAGAGGTTTTTTCAAACCCTTGTGCTCAATAGTAAATGAGGCCTTTGATACTTCCATTTTATTATGTGTTCGGCTTGATTGCTTTTATTTTTTGAGATGCGAAGTATCTTCGAGAAAATAAGATAAAAAGCAGTGCTGAAATCCATGTGGGCATGAGAGCCGTCTAAGGAAATTCAAACACCGTGAATAATTTACAAGCCATGTACAGCCGAAAATGTCCATCACGGGAACTGAATCTAGATTCAGGAGACTGAATCTGTGATCACATGATTCCTAGGCTCACATGATGATGCAATTTGTATGAAAGCCGTAAACAGTTATATATATATATATATATATATATATATATATATATATATATATATATATACATATATATACACAAACAATCAACCACCACGAAGCACCTCCATGGGGGATTTAAAAAATGTAAATAAAGCAGTAAAAACCAATCAACTGCCACGAAGTAAACTCCAGGCGAGACTAAATATAAAGAAAGCAGTAAAAGGCCACGAAGTGAACTCCAGACCTGACAGAAATATATATATATATATATATATATATATATATATATATATATATATAAGTATTTATATATATATATAAAAGCATTAAATGCTCAGGATATAAATCCAGGCTCATCAAATAGAGTTCAACAACAATTTATATATATGTATATATATATATATAAAAGCAATAAACGTTCCGGATGTAAATCCAGGCTCATGGAACAGAGTTCGACAGCAGTTTATATATAAGCATATATATAAAAGTAATAAATGCTCCGGATGTAAATCCAGGCTCAATCGAGGCATAAGTCGATAATGTGTGTATATATATATAATATATATAAATATATATATACTAAAGAAATAAAAAGACACGGACCAAAGTCCGGGCACACGCACACAACACAACTCTCAACATGAATAACAATATGTGCAAAAAGTGTAGAAAAGGCTTTAAATGATGTAAGAAGGCTTACAGTGGACTGCCAAAGAAGACTTCAATAGCTTTAAATGGATGAACACTCAGTTCCCACCTGTAAAAAGTAACCAAATATAAGCTCACAAGTGTTTGAAATGAGAAAGCATTCAATTTATAGTGTGTATAGAGCAAATTGGACAGGGTTTCCTCGCCTTTTTTCTCTTTTCAAAATGGCTGCCCCAAGCCCTCTATTTATAGAGGGGGGAGCCGCAGGTGTACCTGCTACAGCCGCAGATGCACCTTCGGCTGCTCGGGGTGCCCTGGGCTCCGCGGGTCCTGTCGTCTCAAAGTACGTGCACGCGTGTAACATGTTATCCGCTCGAACTTTCGAACCTTCAATCTGGGCATCCGATCGAGGTTTATAAAACCTTTTACAACATGCTATTATCGAGAGCTACACAATGACATGGGATAAGAGGTTGTACGAAGTCGGGAAGATGGGACCATGCCCAGGTCTTCAAGCTTTAAATTCTATCCGGTGTGCTGTCTTGTGTAGTTGTCACTCGGGATTAGAGCTATTGGTTCTTGTAGGACACTTCTGTGTAGAATGTATGTTGAGAAGTTGTTGAGATGGGGCGTTTGTGGGATTGCGGTGGCAAAATGATGATTTTGCCCCTTGACCAAGGTTATCTCCGATTTGGGCTGATTTAACAGTCGTTGCTCAGAGTTATCTCTAAGATTGGGCTGCTGTAAGGGCTGAATGCCTGTCCTCTCGGGGTTATCTCCGGGTTTTGAGACTGAGTGGCTTGAGGCTATCACCGAGTGTTGAAGCTGATTGTAGGGATTTGAAACAAGCATATTCAGGGATATCTCCAGAACTGCAACTGCACTCCTCGGGGTTATCTCCGAGATTGGGTCTGAAACTCCCGAGGTTGTCTCCGAGACTGGAACTGAATATTTCAGGGTTATCTCTGAGACGACAAACTTCTCCGGTGTTATCTCTAGAACTGGAAGTGTATTCCTAGGGATTGTCTCTGAGGTTAAAACTGAAGATCCTGGGGTTGTCTCCGGTACTGCAACTGTATATCTCGGGGTTATCTCCGAGATGGAAAACTGACTATCCCGGGGTTATCTTCGGGACTGTACTGATTTGACTTCTAGGGTTATCTCTGGAAGATAATTTTGCCCTCCTATAAGATTAGTAACAGGAATGCAAAATTTTGAGTGTCTACAGATGCCCCTCTTTATCATATTCATGCAGTGTAATGGCATGGATTGGATAAAGAATACTAGACACTTGAAATGTGACAAGATAGTCATGATGCAATGTACTGCATCATGATGCAAATGTATGATGTATGTTGTTTGTTGGACCGTTTTCTAACTGGACGTGATGACCGTTTGTTCCCATAACTTGTGATGGGGACTGGAGTTATCACAGATATCCCTGATAAACTGCTTAGATGTGTGCTCTCCAAAGTTCTTAGGAACTTCCAGGATGTTGACATTGGGGTTATATCACTAAAGTCTTTAATCCTTGATACAGACTTCCCATTGAGGATGTACCTCTCATGTACGAGAGACCTGTGGGGATGTATTATGTCTGTTGAAGATGTGTATAACATATTCCATCATCGGTCCTCCTCGATGAGGATGTTCTTCCCTAGTTTGTATCGCCAGGTCTTTCTAGTGTTCTGTTGGAGTTACTGCCAACAGTTTGTGTTTGTAAGGATTGCCTAACCCTTGCTGAAATGTACATCAACAGATGAAATCCCTGCTGGGGATAACGTCAAGGCTGCTTGACCTTCGTCGATATGTGCATTAACAGTTGAGATCATCGGATGGCTTCTGATGCTTTGATGGATTTTTCTGCCATCGACTGAGTGTTGTTAGGGTTGCTTGACCTTCGTTGACATGTGCATCAACGGCTGAATTATATGAAGTTTCCACTAGGGAGAAGTGTTTTGGAGTTGCGACCCCAAAATTGACGGCATCGAACCTTCGTGAGGTATTACCGAATGTATTTTACAACAGCTGTGATCATTGGTATAGTAAGCCTATGTTCGAGCGAATACCAATGAGTGACATGTAGAGCTGTAGTTTGGTCCATGAAAATAAGGATTTCAGGCTTTTCCGCTCAATCGCGTAGCATTCTTTTTCCTTATTTGGCTTCTTTAGCTTGTGAGACCTCATTTGCAACTAGAATTGGACCGAGTCGGAAGGGTGGGTCCTCACCCAGGGGAGCCGCAGGTACACATGCGGCCAACTGTGGGTGGTTTTAAGCTGCCTGTTGCTTTCACAAGTCATTTTTAAACTGCGCCATACAGAGAATCCGAGAGCTCTTCTTCAGATCTGCTGAATTCGGGCGTCTTTCTACAAATTCTATCATCGCACAAGTGTTTCACACTATCCTGGTAACGTATGTATGTCTTCTTTTCCAGTTTCTATCCGTTGGAAAATGACTTATCATATGAAATGTGTCTAAACACATAGTAGTGAATATGCATGCTCATATGTCTTCATAAAAAATATTCAACATAGTAAATGTTAGTATTTAACCATGCTGAATATAATGATGTGAAATTTTTTTGACTTTTGAAATAGTCAAATTGGTACCTTTTTTCTGCTAATTCTTATCCTATTTGAGGACAAATGAGCAAAGGTAATAAAGCAAAATAATCCTGGTAATTAGTCTACCATCATAGATTGTGACTATAACATGCTTATGCATATAGGATGTTTATGACTGTGGGTAGGTGTGCTACTGAATGGCCACCTAGTCATGCCTATGTGCATGTGGATAGTCCTTTTCATAAAGGAGACTCTGACAAAATTTTCCCAAAAGTCTAGGCATTGGGTAGACATGCATTTTTAACTCTACTGTAAGCATATGTTAAAGTAATGCATGCATGCATGTAGTCATAAAAATGTATTTGAAAAGCTCCAAGTTAGATTTTACCACACCCTTTCTGAGTTGATTTGGAGATTTGTGTCCAGATATTATGGATCCGAATCAGCCGAGTAGTTCCCGCAGGACCACTTTAGGTGTGCAAAGGAGGGCTTTTGAAGTGCCTCGACCCCGTTCAGTCAAACAGCCTTGTCATTTGGCAGAGGCGGTGATTCGTCCTGTCCGGGTTGACGTACCGGATGTTGAGGACGAGGAGGAGGATGTACCGATTGCGGCTCCAGCTCATTTGCCTATTTCCTCAAGGGAATACACATGCGTTTGCAGGGCTTGACAGAGGCTTGACTAGGATTTTACCCGTTTCTACTGGTGAGTATTTCTCTTTTGATTTCCCATGTACAGGTTAAGAGTGTTCACTGACAGCAGATGTTTGCCTTGGTGTTGGCAGTTTTGGGCCTAAAGAGGCTTCCATGTTTGCGTCCTGCGAGTGTGTTAGGTTTGGAGACCTATCCACGAGGACGACGATGACATCACTCCATATTGGCGGAGGTTCCTATAGCTGAGGGTTTCACCCATTGTCGCTTACAGTTGGAGTTGTTGACAGCTGATGTCATCACTTGGGTTCCCTACCCTGGGGAACATTTAACCATTGGATTTGAGGATGGATTCTTGACTGGTGTCGAGCACGTGATATCCACCCGTAGGATTTCTCTCGTCACAGATGGAGGATGGGAGCTCTATTTAGGAGAGCGTGCTATTAGGAGCACCACAGGAGAGATTCGTGTACTGATCTTGCCTCCTGCTAGGCGTTATTGGCCTGTGTTACAGTAGTCGGTTGATGATATCACATTGATGGGAGTTGACAGCTACACTTTGTCAGAGGGTTCATTTACCTAGGAGGTATCCAACATCGTGCCAGTACCTAAACCTGGAGGGAAGGTGCGAGTTTGCATGGATTACCGGGACTTGAACAAGGCTTGCTTAAAAGATAGCTTTCCTGTGTCATTTATCCACATTCTCATTGACAATACTGCACAATACGACATGTATTCCTTTGCAGATTGCTTTGCGGGGTATCATCAGATCATGGTTGCCGAGAAAGATCGTGAGAAGACTGCTTTCATCATTCCTTGGGGAACTTTTTTCTATAAACGGTTGTCATTCGGCCTCATCAATGCTAGAGCTACCTATCAACGAGCTATGATGGCTCTTTTTCACGACTTAATGCATAAGGAGATCGAGATCTACGTGGATTACATTATTATCAAATCCTGGAAGGAGGATGACCATATAGACCATCTCAGGAAGTTGTTCAACAGGTTGCGTAAGTACAACTTGAAGTTGAATCCAGCTAAGTGCGCCTTTGGCGTTAAATCAGGCAAGTTGCTAGGATTTCTAGTCAGCCACAAAG
The DNA here is from genome assembly GCA_016801055.1 of Panax notoginseng. Lineage (NCBI taxonomy): Eukaryota > Viridiplantae > Streptophyta > Magnoliopsida > Apiales > Araliaceae > Panax > Panax notoginseng. The sequence continues at coordinate 78,932,260 of CM029014.1, forward strand.
GGATAGAGCTGGATCCTGCCAAAATCCAAGCCATCACGGAAATGCCCATTCCTCAGACAAAAAAGGAAACACGGGGATTTTTGGGAAAAATTAACTTCATTAGCAGATTTATCTCTCAACTCACAGCAACCTGTGAGCCAATCTTCAAACTATTAAGGAAGAACTCCTCCATGAAATGGAATGAGGAGTGCCAGAATGCCTTCCTTACAATCAAGAAACAGCTAATCAAAGCTCCCATCTTGGTACCACCCAGGGATGATGTTCCCCTGTTTATGTATCTGTCCGTAAGTGACAATGCCATGGGCTGCATGCTGGGACAGAAGGACGATAAAGGCCTAGAACGAGTTATCTATTACCTCAGCAAAAGATTCAGCAGCAGTGAACACAAGTACACTCTGATCGAAAAGACGTGTTGTGCTTTAGTATGGGCTTCCATGAGGTTACAGCATTCTCTCCATGGTCATACAACCCATCTCATATCTCGCGTGGATCCTCTCAAGTACGTGTTCAACAAACCCATGTTAAATTGTCGGCTGTCCAGATGGCAGTTGATCCTACAATAATTTGACATCGTATATGTGACTCAAAAGTCCATCAAAGGTCAAGGAATTGCGGATCAACTGGCCGCCGCACCATCAGGGGATTTCAAACCCTTGGAGACATATTTCCCCGATGAAGGAGTAATGACAGTTCAGCAACACCATCAGTACGATACACGCCAAATATGGAAGATGTAATTCGATGGAGCTGTTAATATGGAAGGTTCTGGAGCTAGAGCAGTTCTAGTATCTGATACGGGGGAGCAGTATCCCGTCGCCGTCAAATTACAGTTATCAGCACCAACAATACAGCTGAGTATGAAGGCTGTCTTATGGGGCTAAAACTTGCCCATTCAATGGGCATCAGGCGGTTAACTGTCCTTGGAGATTCGGAGTTGGTAATCAGACAATCCACCGGAATCTATCAAACCAAGGAACTACATTTGCTGCCTTACCATCGGCAGGTTATAAAGATGGCTTTGGGGTTCGAAGAAATATCCTTTCTACACATTCCTCGTAATAGGAATGATTTCGCGAACGCGTTAGCAACTTTGGCCTCCTTGATCCGCATATCAGACAAGGAACACTTGCCAAGCGTCACAATTTCCCTGCACAAGGCCCCAGCCTATGGGAATTACGTTGGAGAAGTATCAGATGAGCTACCTCCCATCCAACATACTTGGTATCAGCATATCAAGGAATATATGCTAGATGGATCTACACCCGCTGAGGCAAACCCGACTGAGAAAAGGCAGATCCATCGATTTGCTATGAAATTCTACCTGAGTGGAGATGCGCTCTACAAAAGAGATGCAGGATTAGGTCTCCTCAGATGTTTAGACAAAGATCAAGCCCAAAGGCTTATAGATGAAATCCATGGCGGAGTCTGTGGCCCCCTCCTTGTCAAGAAAGTCCTCAGGACAGAACATTATTGGCTATCTCTCAAAGCTGATTGCAATGACCACGTCAGGAGCTGCTATCAGTGCCAGATTCATGGAAATGCTATATACGCCCCTCCACGGGAACTTCACAATATGAGTTCACCTTGGCCCTTCTCAATGTGGGGAATGGACGTTATCGGGCCCATTGAGCCTAAAGCCAGTAATGGTCATCGATTTATCTTCACCATGATCGACTACTTCACCAAGTGGGTAGAAGCAGCCTCCTTCCCTAGGGTTACTAAAGAAGTCATCATTGCTTTCATCAGAAACAATGTCATTTGTCGATATGGACAACTAGAGGTGATTGTGTCCGATAATGCCAAGAACCTCAATAACAAAATGATGGAGGAATTATGCAGTAAATTCCACATCAAACATCTCAACTCAGTCATCTATCGTCCGAAAATGAATGGTGCTGTTGAAGCGGTTAACAAGAACATCAAGAAGATTATGCAAAAGATGTCCACCAATCACAAAAATTGGCCTGACCTATTGCCTCTGACTCTGTTAGCCTACAGAACCTCAATGCGCACTTCCACTGGGGCAACCCCCTAAGCATTAACCTATGGGATGGAAGCGGTACTCCCCATAGAAGTTGAGATGGAATCCCTCAGAGTACTGATAGACGCTCAGTTGGATGAAAACCAATGGGTACAAGATAGGTATCACCAATTGGCTCTAATAGACGAAAGGCGAACTGCGGCTATCTTCCATGGTCAGTTATATCAACAAAGGATCGCCAGATCCTACAATAGAAAAGTCCGGCTACGGCAATTCAGACAACATAACTTGGTTTTGAAGAAAATCTTTGACAACCAAGATCAGTCTAAGGGAAAATTCTCTCCTAATTTGGAAGGCCCGTTTATTGTCAAGGAAGTATTGACAGGAGGCGCTCTCAGATTGCAAGAAATGGACGGCGATGAATTTCCACAACTCATCAACTCGGACACCGTGAAACGATACTATGTCTGAAGTTGCCATCAATTAAACATCTTGGTGGTAGACCATCAGGTCACCAGTCATTCCGGTTCATTAAACCTTTACCACAAACAACTTTTCTACACTTCGCCCCTCAGGGAAACATACCTTTCAAGCCAGCAGCCTGGCTCTCCTTTTCGCTCATGCAACTTAGGTCATCCCACCACGGATTGAACCTCTTGCGTATACAGTTTGGCTACCCATACCTGGGATCAAACTTTTCACCTGCAGTTTATCCTCAACCTAGGATTAAACTTTCTCTCCCCTGCACTCTGACCTGCACACGGGATTACGCTTTTCATCTCACCCTGAGGGGCGAACTACGTCGACCTGATCTCCTCTTCAATAGGAGTACGTAGGCAACCATTTCATATGGCCCGGTCGCAATAAAACAAAAACAACAAAAAAATTTCCACCCTTTTCCTTACAAAAACAAAAATAAAACAAACATTCCCACACCATTCCTGCTATATACAACGTTGAACCTCTTACACCAGGTTCGAACTACGCAGACCTGATCTCCTCTTCAATAGGAATACATAGGCAGCCATTCATGGTGCGGTCTCACTCCCTACCAAAACATAAACCCTTGTCAGTTGGTACTGGGATCATCCTTCAAACCACTACATTTCATTCGACTTCAGACCAAAGGGATGGAATTACATGAACTCCTCCCACCTAGGAGATTCGGCGACCATCTAAGTTGCGGTCATACCTTGAAGAGCAACACCAATCCATAAGAGATGGAATTAACTAGGCTTCTCCTAAACAGAAGTATTGGCGACCATTTGTGGTGCGGTTAATCTCAGAGAGGAAAGCCATACTCATCTCCTCATTTCCATACAGAAACCAGTCCCAAGACACCAAAGATGATAGGGATACATACAGATTGATGATCCATTCTGAACTATCCAGAGACAACTCAATGTCCATCCACCCAGGAAGAATTAAGAATACATCAAGATCACAAGCCCTGAAGTAGCAGGCAAAATATCAAGCAAGTAGCAAAGCATATCTAAAAGGGAAGTGATCAAAAATATATTTCCCTATCATATATATAATGCTGTTTAATATACACAATGTAAACTGTACATGATAAAATGGCTAAGCTAGTCTGTGCAGGAAAATACAAGATCATCTACAAGTCAGGGTATATGCGAGCTAACAAGCCCAACATGGCGTCCCTCTCAGAAGATGGAGGTGAAGTTGTGGTCTCTTGTATGAGAATATTCACACGACCCAACAGATCTGCAGCCATCTGCATGGTGACCATATGAACATCAATATATGCGCTCATCTCTGTGATCATGCCAGTGGTAAGGGACCTCACTGCAGTACTATCTGTGACGACTACATCCCGGACAGATATGGCGATATCCCGCTCAACTATCACTGCATCTCTGGCTGATATAGCCTCATCCCGCTCAACAACGGCAGCATCTCTACGAGTCAATGCCTCGTCTCTCTCCAATAGAGCGGTCTCCCTCCCATCAAGAGCAGTCGACATCATAGATCGAATCTGATCTCTCTCAAAGGTCATCAAATGAAGACTCTGCTCTAAGTACCGTGCCGAGTGCTGAATCACAATAGTACTGGTACTAGGAGAATTCGGAAGAAATGCTGGCAACCCAGCAGTGGGCTCCTCCTCGATGTAGGTATCAATGTCCTCCATGGGCTCTACATCATCTAACTCACGCTCCGGTACTGCAAATACTGCTGCAGCCGATAAAATCTCTATCTCCATCCACCCGAAATACTCTGCGGAATAACCAGGATAACTGATAGAAAAAGCTGCTATCTCGCGCTGATCCCAGCAGGCATATACCCGAGATCAGTCCTCTGCTGAGAGGTACCGAGAAGCTGAACGCTGACCTGTCGCCCCCTCAAAAGGATGAAAATCCCTGAACTGGTCGAACTGCGACATCACGGCCAATGGGTGATAAGTGGTCACTCCCCTCAAACCAGCCAGAGGGAGATAGTCCATGCCCGGAGCATGAATAATGAAGCTGTATGGTGAGCTAAGCCCCGAACACAACAATATGCTGAATGGATCTCTGATATCTGCCAAGAATGTGGACTAGGACAGAGCATCTATACACTCTGATGGCTGAAAAGAGTATGACATAGCTACATCATGGGTGAAGCAGTACCCATGCCGTCTAAGAGTGCCAATCGGTCTCAAGTGTGACATGAACCACACATATAGCATGACATAGCTACCTGTGAACACTCTTGTAGGATACGTGCAACAATACGATGCCGACTGCAGGGTCTCTGCTACAATCATAGGTACAATGGTACGACCCTCCCTGAGAGCTCTCACAGCCATGATAACGCCTATATCTATCTCATCCATATATCGCGACATATACACATATGACAATACACATAGCATCAGTACGTCAACTCTAGCCAAATGCAAATGATCCTCCGGTGCGGTGAAATCCCCGGAATGTCGTGAATAGCTATCCTCCGAGCCAAATCTGTCGTACAGAAAATGTTAGGATATCACGTGGCCAGATGTCAACTCATCTTGTACCACTCTGCGCCTCAATCCTGTGAGAGTCATGAATCGTCTGCTCATGTCTCCCAAAGCCAGATGCACGCAAGGTCTGTCTAAAGGCAGCATCGTCAGACGTCCATACTCCTCCAGAGTAGGAGTCAACTCATGGGTGCCGAATCGGAATACCTGCCTATCCGGTAGCCAATGCTCTATCATCCCGTCCACAAATCCTACAAGAACCTGAAAAGTCAAAAAGGTCATGGTATGCTGGAATAAATGATCTACAGTCACCCTGTCTGGTGGTGACATGCTATCATACCACGATCGCATACCCGACGCCACCACTGACGGTGGGTTATGATCTATACGGCTAACTATCGAAGAAGAAATCTGTGCGGGCCGTGTCATAAGACCATCCAGGGGTCAATGTCGAATATCTCTAGACATACATACATATGCATAACATGATACATGCATAACAGATAATAGATGGCAATATAATATAGGGAATGGAAATACTGTGCATACATTCTTAAGTATATCATCATCTAATACATCATCTCTGTACAGCTACAAATACAGGGAAATAGGGCACAGACGCCCTACTACTAACAGATGCCTATCAAAAGATATAACGAGAATATACATTAGAAGAAGACCAAGGTCTCGATATCCACATCATCAATCCTATCCACCTGATGTAACTCCTCCTGAGTCACTGGATCTCTATCAACAGGGATGTCAAGCCTATAAAGAGGAGGATCTGCGCCGACAAAACCGAATGGGTCGTCCGAGGGGCCAGCGCCTAAGCTGGAAGGAACGAATGACTCCACCTCTGCTGGATCTCTGCACAAATGTCGGATAAATATATGTGCCCGATCTAACTGTCGGGTCAAGCCATCAATCTGGGTCATATGAGTCAGAGCTCGGACACAAGCTACCCAATTTGTCATCATCAAGGATCCTGGAACCATGTTCCCCATAAACTGTGTGGCGCGGGACTGGGCTCCAATAGTGCGAGGGAACCACCAACGCTGGAATATCTCCTGAGTATATGGACCCTCTGACAATGCAAATTCGTCACCCCCCAACAACGGGATATCAATGGCGGGTGACTGTGATATGGGCCAAGAACGCCTAGCAGGAGGTAAGATCGGTATACGAATCTCCCCTGTGGTGCTCCTGATAGCACGCTCTCCTAAATAGAGCTCCCAGCCTCCATCCGTGAAGAGAGGAACTCTCCTGGTGGAAATCGCATACTCGGCTCCTGTCGGGTATCCATCCTCAAACCCCACGGTCAGGTGTTCCCCGGAATAGGGAAGCCATGTGATGGTGTTGGCCGTCAGCAACTCCAGTTGCATACGGCAATGAGTGAATCCCTCAGCTACAGGGACCTCTGGCAGAATCGAATGATGCCATCGTCGTCCTCGTGGATAGGTGTCTAAACCTAACACACTCACGGGACGCAAGCATGGAAGCCTCTCATAGGCCCAGAAATGCTAATACAATAAAAAAGTATATTTGCTATCAGTAAACACTCTTAACCTATAAAGAGGAAACGATAAGAGAAATACTCACCAGCAGAAACGGGAAAAATCCTAGCCAAGCCTCGGTCAAACCCTGTGAGCGCATACGCATGCCCCGGAGGAAATAGGCAAAGGTATAGGAGCCCCATTCATACTCTCTAATACGGTCCACATCACGTGTAGCGCCGATCAAAGCGAAAGATACCGTGGAAGAGTTATCTGCTATGAAGCAGCCTCGAATGATCATCAGGAACAATCGTCGCAGAACGCGATCCCTGATCCTGACATCATCAGACATGGGCTCACTCAATAACCCGCTCATAGCATCTACGCTCAAAGGACCTGAACGGACAGTCCTGCCTTTGAGCGCCGCCGCTAAAACTCCTAATAAGGATCTAAAGGCAGTAGGGGTAATATTTTCCATGCAAGGCACTGGCTCCCCTCCAAACTCCATACCTGTGATAAATCGCCAATCCATAGGCGTCATCATCACCTCGCAATCCAGCAGATGGAGTGACTGAGTCTGATAAAACTATCGCTCAGACAATGCCCTGAGATAACCCCAGGGACAACGACGGGGAAGGATGGAGAAAAATGCCCCAAATCCCCACTAATGCACTACAGCTCTATAGTCAGGATGAAGCGCCTGGTACATGGAGTGAATGCTGAACCAGTTCCCTTGAGGCTGTGTAAAACTAGGGACCTTCATGAAATACAGATCAACATCAAAGCCCTTTAATCCTCATCAATAGGAAAGAAGGAAGATCAAAGTCTAACGTCAAACCTCGTTAGCATGCAAATACATCGATGGATGTCTATCCAAATCACCCAATAACTCTGGGTTCACCACCTGAATGCTCGGAAGCTCCCTAGGAGGGACATGTGCAGCAGGAGCGGCCTCTATCGGAATATCCGCCTCCTCGTCCTCAACATCTGGAACATCTACCTGAACAGAACGTATCACAGCCTCCACCAACCGACGAGGTTGTCTAACAGAACGAGGACGAGGCACTTCAGAAGCCCTCCGCCGTTTACCAGAAGTAGTCCTATAGGAACTGCTCGGCTGATCCGGATCCATAATATCTGGACAACAAGTCTCCAAATCACCTCAGAAAGAGTGTGGTATTTCCTTACCTGGAACTTTCAAAAATGCATTCTATGACTATATGCATGCATGCATTTACTTTAACATATAATAGAGTTAAAAATGCATGACTACCCAATGCCTACATTTGAAAAAATTTTGTCATAGTCCCCTTTGAAAATAGGACTATCCACATGCGTACAGGCATGTCTAGGTGGCCATTCAGTAGCACACCTGCCCCAAAGTCATATACATAATATATGCATTAAAAATTAAAATCATCATGCATAAGGCCAACCTCAATACTAGGAGTACTTTGCCTTGCTACCTTATGCTCATTGGACCTCAAATAGGACAAAAAAAAAGCAGAAAAAGGTGCCAATTTGACTGTCTCAAAAGTCAAATTTTTTCACATCATTATGTTCAGCATGGTTTAATACTAACATTTACTATGTTGAATATTTTTTATCAAGTCATATGTCTTTAGATGCATTTCATGCTATAACTCAAAATCCAACGGACATAAATGAGAAAAAATACAGGCATATGTTACCAGGATAGTATAGAACACTTGTACGGTGACAGAATTTGCAGAAAGCAGCCCGAACTCAGCAGATCTGAAGATGGCTAGCGGTTTTCTCTATGCGAAGCAAGTTGAAAGTGACTTGTGAAGACCAACCTGCAGAATTTATGATCCACGGTTGGCTGCAGGCCCATCTGCGGCTGCAGCAGATGCACCTGCGGCACCCCTATATGGGACCCACCCCTCCGGCTCGGTCCAGTTCGAGTTGCAAAGGAGTTCTTGCAGACTAGCAAAGTCAAATCAAAAATAAAAATGCCACGCGATTGAGAAAAACTGCATACAATCCTGGTCCTCTCAGATTAGACTTTGAATCTGTACATCACTCATTGGTAGTCACCTGAGTACAAGGTATACCCTACCAATGATCCCAGTTGTCACAAATCACAGACGACAATACCTTATACATGTCTAATGCCACCAACTCCGGGTCATTACCCTACGTGATATCCCCGACGGGGGTTACAACGTGAGATCCCCGGCGGGGGTTACAACACATGCTCATCCGTTGACACACAAATCAGCGAAGGTCAAGGAGCCTTGACGTTGTTTCAGCCGATGGCAAGTAAACCCATCGAAGCATGGAAAGTTGTTCAATCATTGCGTACGTTTATATTCATCACTCCCCAGTAGATCCCCGACGGGGGTTACAATATGAAGTCACGGCAGGGGATTACCACGTACATTCAAGCCGTTGACACACATATCAACGAAGGTTAAGCAGCCTTGACATTATTATAGCCGATAGCGATTTAAATCTATCAGAGCTCTGGAGCTATTCGAGGTTTTCACACCCGACCGCTCGTATTCCCTAGCGGATCCCCGACGGGGGTCACAACGCACTGTTCCGGTGATCTACACGACATCGGATGTCAAGCAACCTTGACAATCTACCCACAAAGTTTCAGCCGTTGATTCACACGTCGACGAAGGGAATGTCAATAAAGAGGATAGATGATGGAATATGTTATACACATCCTCAAACAGATCAAGCTTCATCCCCATAGATCTCACACATAAGAGGTACATCTTCGGGATCAAGTCATAATCGAAGACACGGGACTTTGGTGATAACTCTAACATCAACATCCTAACATATTCGGATTACACATCAAATCTAGTCATCGTTGCCAACCCCCAGTTGAAGCAATAGGGAGCCAGCAATCATCCCTAGCGTGTTGGGCTACAACCCCGTACACATGCATCATACATTTGCATCATGTTGCTATCTATAGTACCATGTTCATCTTGTTACGTTTCAAGTGTCTAGGATTCTTTATGCTACCCATGCATCGCCATGCATGAGTAAGATAAAGAGGGGCATCTGTAGACACTCGAAATTTTCTGTACTACTGTCACTAACATTGCAAGAGAGCAGATTCGTCTTTTAAGAGGAAACCCTGAAAGACGATCCATATCCGTACCGGATACTACTAGAAGTTCAGCATCAACCCCAGATCGCAATCTGGGAGTAACAATTCCAATCTCGGAGATAACCCCGAGGCATGCAGATCAATACCAGCACACACACCGGAGAAGACCGATTAATCTCGGAGATAACCCTGAGGTATCTAGTCTCAGTCCCAACCATGAGAATAGCCACCAACCTTGGTGATAACCCCAAGGAATGCAATTTCGGCAATAACCCCGAAAATGCTTATTACAAGTGCGAATAGCTTCAATCTCGGCGCTCACAACGAGATCCACTGTACCAGCCCAGCGATAACATCGGGAAGACAAACACACCTCAAGGATGACAATGAGGACCTTCAACCAATTGCAGCAGTCCAATCCCAGCGAAACTGAGCAACGTCTGCTTTATCAGCCCAATCTGGCGATAACACCGGTGAGGGGCAACATCGTCATCTGACCAACACGATGCCACGCCACGTCGCCTCAACATATCTACGCAACAATGTCCTACAAGACTAATCAATCCCGAGTGACTATTGTACGGGGTAACGGATGAAAGTTGAAGCTTGAAGACCGGAGGGCACCGTCCCATCTTCAATGACTTTGTACAAACTCTAATCTCATGCCATCGTACAACTCTCGACAACGGCGGTCACCGTGGTAACACGGATGTCGGGGGGTGCCTAACACTTTTTCTCCGCATAACCAAGTCCTCGGATCCTAATAAATCTCGGTTTCACCGACCCGCTCAGCAGTGTCACATCACTGGGTCAATATGCAAACTTTTTCTCGGTTGTGTTGGTACAACCATTTAAAAAATCAACGAGCGACTCTTAACAGTCCATCGTCGACATTATACATGTCGGACCTTTTTCACTTATTTTTTCAAACAAATCTCACATAAAATGAGAACACCAAAGAACAAGTAACGGAAATGGACAATTAAAAATCCCGACGTCGACATAATTCCTGCAAATTTTTAAGATTGACTAAATAGATAAAATTACATATTTACTCTTGTATGTTATCAAATTTTAATTCCTGAATGGGAAAAAGCACTTTTACTCCACTGTAGTTGTAGTGTTTTAAGCAATTAGCCACTGTGCTTTTAAAATATTCAATTAGCCCACTGTACTTTTTAAAAATGTTCAATCAAGTAATCCCGACAAATTTCTTGGACGGACGCTAAAAAATTGGGTCAATTTTCCTACGTGGCTTTTGAAAAAAATAAATAAAATAAGTTATTTCCTACGTGACAAGTCAGTCAGCAAAATTTCTAATACTATTGAGTCACTGCACTTTAAAAAAATGCAATTGGCCCACTGTGGTTTTGAAAATATTTTTATGTTTTATTTTCTTTCTTTTTTTTACCTAAATATTTATAATATGTATAATAATAATAAAATTTAATATTATAATATTCATAATATGTATGTTTTATTTTAAAAATAAAAATAAAAATAAAAATACTTTTATATTTTAAAATACTTATAATATCACTTTAAATTAATGAAAGTATCAAACTTTTTCCCAAATTATCAAATTCAAATCACAAATGGTAGCAATAGAATAAAACAATGCCGCAAATTTCCGTCAAGAGCAGTACTCGATAAGTGTAGCAGGATTCATTTTCTTTATTTGTAATCTTTTCCTTTATTTGTATTACGTGGCAAAAAATAATTAAAATAAATAATAAAATCTGTTTTTTGTTTTTATGTTTAATTATTAAAAAGTTTTTGGAAATAATATTAAAACTTTTTAATACAAAGGAGTTGTTGAGGCTCGTGCCGTGTGCTAAGGCGAAAGGGGCATATTTGATCTCGGTGACTTCGATTGAGGGAAATGCGTTGATGGATTTGTGTGATTTGAATGTATTTTTGCCTCTGGAGAGAGAATTGTTCCCGTTTGATCTGGCGCCGCCAGTGACATCGACTGCGATTCAAATGGGTTTTGGGGATATGGTGGTTATTGCTCGCAAACGCCACCACTATCGATCTACTCACCTCCTTTATGCTATCCATAATTGCCAAAAGTATAACGATATAAGTATATATATATATAAAGAGGGAAAGTGGGATTTGGGATCTGGAGAAGGATTCCAGGTTTCAATTTTGGTGAGGAAGAAGATGAACAGAAGGGTTTGAGTTTGAATTAATTATGAAAAAAATGAGGATAAATAATATTTTATTTATTTATGTTTGTAATTTACATTATTTCTTTTTTTTCTAAAAATTTCAAAAAAAAATTGGTCTTGTACCGTCAAATATAAAGTCAACATGTATTGTACATGGAAAAATTGTATTTTTATTTATTGTTTTATTTTAGGCTTATTTATTCATTTTGAAGGATAAAAAGAAAATAGGAAATGAAAAAATTATTAAAAAATGAATTAAAATATTTATTTTAATTTTATTATTATTTTAATTATTTTTTACCACATAATCAATGATTTTATCTTATTATTATTTTTTGTGTTGCCACATCAAAAAATAATGATTTTTTGATTTTTTTTTCCAATGCCACGTGTGTAATTATTTGACGTCCGTCCAAGAAATTGGACGGAATTGCTTGATTGAACATTTTTAAAAAGTACAGTGGGCTAATTGAATATTTTAAAGCACAGTGGCTAATTGCTTAAAACACTACAATCACAGTGAGGTAAAAGTGTTTTTTTCCATTCCTGAATAATATATATGTTTAATTATCTTTTTTTTAATACAATACATTTTAATTATAGTTTTATTTGTAATTAATACTATCTCATTCAAATAATTTAATTTAATTAACACATATTTTTGGATAAGTGATACAAATATTAATAATTTAAATTAAATTATTAATGGAGATTTTCTAATTAAAGTGATTGAGTATGTTGATAGTTTTTGTGGTGTTTAACAAAAATTATTATTTGAATTCTTAGTTTCATATTATGATTTTTACATGTTAAATTTTCTTGAGTATATGTCAAAATTTAGAATGTTTATGATTTTAATTAAATTTTTAGTTTACAGTTGGTGTTATTTTTATACAATATTGAATAAAAGAAAATATAATAATATTTGTGACGCCCCCAAAATTAGGTATACATCACCCATCTTGGGTCGTCAGATACATAGTACAAAATACAAATACAACTTACTAATACAACTGTCGTGTACAATACGACAAAACATAAACTGTGAGTTTGAATACAAATATTATCTTCTAGAGAGTATTCATACTCAAAAGGAGTCCTCATTACATTTATTAACACACTATTACATAGAATAGTGAGGACTACTAACTAATACTATCATTCGAACCATCACTCCGTTCCCCGACTTGCCCCAGCTACGTTCTCATTTCCTGAAGAGAACAGTGAAAGAAAGGGTGAGCTCAACTAGCCCAGTAAGAAATATTATGACTAAGATAATGCAGAATAAATTATCATTAGCCTTCAACAATGTTAAACTGATAAAATATAATAGACATCAAGTTTAACTGTAGCGGAACAAGCAATCCATTAAAAGAGTCAAGTAGAAAATAAACTCTACTATCTTTTATGATTTAAAAAGTTTTTCAACACTGTGATCGCTGAGACTCAGCTTAATAAAATAATCCACATCATCGAATCACCCCTGCACTACGGCCAAGGATATTCGTGTATTCATTAATGGTCATGATCATGCCAACAACTGTCCATCAATGCACTACGGGCCAATGAGGACTTTTACCACATCATTTGTAACATTACGGTCATGATTATACCGAATAATCCCTGGTCATAATCATACCAAGTCCATCTATGCACTACAGGCCACAGATGACTTTCAACATTTTATAAACATGAGGATGACGACAATGATATAAGAATTCAATAAAACAAGTTCAAGAATTAATTTATCCAGGAATTAACAACGTCCAAATTGTCAACATGATACTGCATTGTGGAGTAAAATTCAAGAATGCTTAGAAGAATATTTTCTTGAAAAGATACTGGATGAAACGCAACTATCAAGGATATTCCACAAATTTCATGGAGTATAGAAGTCAAAATTTAACCAACTGAGTATAATAAAGAATGGAATAACAAAAGAAATCACCATGCATGCGATAAACCGCACAGACAGGTTATTCCAACAGAATAATAAATAATGGAACCAGGTCCGGCGTAAACGCATAGACAGGATATTCCGACAGAATAATAAATAATGGAACCAGGTCCGGTGTAAAACACACAGACAGGATGTTCCAACAGAATAATAATAAAAACGGAACCAGGTCCGGTGTAAAACACATAGACAGGATGTTCCAGCAGAATAATAAACGGAACCAGGTCCGGTGTAAAACACACAGACAGGATGTTCCAACAGAATAATAGAAGAATGTCACCAAGTATAGGGTAGACCGCGTATACTGGTTATTCCAACAGAATAATAACGAATGGAATAACAGAAGTTCTCTTCATGAATATAAAAGAAATAATATTCCCTACCTTAAAAGAACTGGATATTAGAAAAGTGATGTAGCAGAATACTTTTAGTCTCTCTCTCTCTTATTCTCTCTATACTTTCTCTCTCTATAGCTTGAATGAATTCGTAAAAAATAATGAAGCCCTAGGCCTCTATTTATAGAAAAACTGAGGGTGGCTCTTGGTCTTAACGAAGGGTCAAATGACTCTTGGTCTTAACGAAGGGTCAAATGACTCTTGGTAATATTGAAGGGACAACTACTATTGACGAAAGTAATTACTATTGACCAAGGTAAATACTATTGACGAAGGTAATTACTATTGACCAAGGTAAATACTATTGACCAAGGTAAATACTATTGACGAAGGTAATTACTATTGACCAAGGTAAATACTATTGACGACGGTAATTACTATTGACGACGGTAATTACTATTGACGAAGAGACTCTTAGATGATGACATATGGCCCCCCATAAAATAACCAAACTTACCGCAACGTCTCAATAATATAACAGATGATACTATGACAATAATTTAAGAGATATGATGCAGCAATTACTGTAGCAATAATTGAGTATAGCTGAGTGACTTCTCACGTAAGCATCAATAATCAATACCGTGTGTTACTATGCAACCACGCGTATTACTGTACTTTTACTACCAAGTAGTTCAACAGTTTTAACGATTTTAACGTAATACCTCAGCTGCTATTTTTAGAGAAAGATAATTTTGTCGTTTTCTCAATCCGACAATAATTCCGTTGTGGGGTCCACCAATGATTGTGCCGTCGTACGAATATTCCCCGACAAAAAGAATATTCCCCGACCAAACGAATATTTTATAACAACTTACTTACTTTACAAAATTTATAAATATTACCCACAACTATAACATTATATCAAATTAACTTCATAATATTCAAAAATGATATTTATAGAAAATTCATCTTTATTTATAAAAGTTGGGGTCTTACAATATTTATTACTACCTCTATCTTATTAAAATATTTTTTTAATGTATTTTTTCTTTTTTGAATAATAACATTTATCATTTTTATTGTAAATAATTATGCTTAAGAGTGAATTATGTTTAATTTAATATTTGAGAAAAATAATTAATATAATTTTTAATACTTTTTTATATGAATAATAAGATTCGTTATGTAATAATAAGTTTATTTTACGTAAATTTTAATACTTGGAAAAAATAATTATAATATTTATGCGTTAATTTGTATTTTTATGTTTATTAAAATTTTACTTTTTAAATATAAAAATATATATTTGAATGCATATTACGTAAATTTTAATCTTTAAGAAATGTAATTAGCAAAAAATATACGACTTTATTTTCTTGATAAAATAAATATTTATTATTTATTGCACAAATTCATAATTTAATTAATTAAATCAAGTTAAGTAAAAATTATAGTATCTAAATTTATATTTAGTAGATATATTAAATGTTATAATTTGAAGGGTATATAAAACATTATATTAAAAATATTTTTTAATATTAGTTGGTCGACCAACCACACTAAGAGAGTAAGAGTAGTGAATGTCTAAAAAGATACTGATCGTTAGTTGAAAAACTAGTAGCTGAGTGTTATCATACTCTATTAACATATATACATTACAAAATCTATTAAACTTTTTATGATTAAACATATTAAATATTAATAATATTAGTAGACTGATATTAGGTAATTAGTCTTTCATATTAAATTATTTTATAAACCTATATTATCTTAGTAAGAATATAATCCGACTTTAGCTCAAATAATTATATTTATACTTTAATGATAATAGCATATTAAAATTAGGTAAAATGAGTTATATAAATTTAGTTCTATATTCATCTATAATTCTATATTTATATCTATATAGAATTATATTTTATTTATTTATTTATTATTTTTTAATTCAAAAAAGAAAAACGAAAAAATAAAAACTATTAAATGGTCCAACATAGACCAACAACTACACTGTTGCCTAGAATTTTGATAGACCAGCGAATCTGCGTGCGGCAAAAGACCATGATTCTCACGAGTATTTCTTGAATCTTGTGAGATAATACCCCCTCCCTGGGATAAAAATTCTAATAAATTTTTCACGCATATTAAGAAAAAAGAACAAAATGACAAAATTACCAATAATAATGTCATTAATAATTTTCAATATAGGTGAGATTTTTAATATAGGTGAGAGAGTAACTTTCTAGTTATTCAATTCAAAATATTCTCTTTCCATACTTATTAAATATGAAGAAAATTAAAATAAGAAAAATATGAGATATTTAATGCTACGAGTATAATTGAAAAAAATGTGTAAAAATTTAGTTATTAAAGAAAAATAGACATTTAACATGAAACTACCTAAAATAGTAATAAAAACTTGTCTTGGGACGGAGGGAGTATTTGTTAGCTATACTATCATAACTCCAGAAGGAAAAAATTTCAAATAATGCAATATTACAGACTAATATTTGTCCACTCCTTACCAAATTATAAATATTATATAATTGAGATGCAATTTTTCATATTACATTGCTCTTGAAACCCTAATACTTGCTTAGGGAGCAAAATAGAACAATTAATTACCAATATTCATGTGTCACCGCTCTCTTGAAAGTGTAGATAAAAATCTCAGCCAAATCCAGGAAACAGGGCATGTCCTCTGGTCAGCGAAATGATCTAACAGAAGCCAGATTGAAGATACAATATACGGATAAACTTTCCATGATAATTTGTTATAGAACAAGCATATTTCCTCAAAAGTGCAGTGATCTGTAGCGTCCCTAGTCTTCCTCTTCAGATGCCTCATTCAGCCACTGCCCAAAATTTATATACAAATGAGTATATTTGCCTACTAAATGATAAGATCTCCGAGAAACAAAGGAGCCATGCAGGTAAAGCGACACAAATACACATGTATAAGGCAAGCCATAAATGTAAACTTGTTGTGTCTCTCTCTGTATATATATATATATATACAACACGGATCCTGTCCGGGAGTCCGGAGAGTGTTAAAATCCGGTTCAAATTTATTTTTTGTTTTTTTTGTTTTTTTTTTTAAACTAAAATAAAAAAAATAAAATTATGGAACTTGAATTTTTACATAATACAGTGTTTTGGGTGTGATTTGGATACATATTACATGTTTTGTTATATGTATCCAAATCACACCCAAAACACTGTATTATGTAAAAATTCAAGTTCCATAATTTTATTTTTTTTATTTTAGTTGTTTTTAAAAAAATAAAATAAAAAAAAGGTCCGGATTTTGGTCAGGTACGGGAGTCCGGACCTGATCCGGCCTCTATATATATATATATATACATACATATATATATATAGGTTAATTTTGGCACCAAGTATTTTTGGTTGTTGCATATGCTTTTATTAAATGAAGATTAAATTGATGTGTTCATGCTTGCGGAAATAAATGAAGAGTTGGCACGTATTTCACTCAATTTTCAAGGTAGCAGAATAAATAAATCTATTACACTTTCTAAATAACATTGAATACCAGTGAGATATTCAATTATTTATCTGCTTGCAAACATGAACCTAGGCTTATCAAACAATGTGACAAGTCATAAATAGATAATAAAAAATGGCTTGTCAATCATTAGTTCAATAGGAGTTGGGAAGTATTACACTTGTAAATTTTTATAATGTTGCTGTAAAGACGAAGTATGAAAATAATGAGCTGAATTGCTTACTTGGATGAATTTTTCTGATTTCTTGACAAAAACTTTATCTGCTTCGTCTGCCTCTTCTTTCTCAGAAGCCCAGTTGAGAATAGCCTCTTCTTGTATGATATCTTTGTCATAGAGAAGATGCAAAATCTGCAAAGAAAAAGAATAAGACCTGTTTTGAAATTCAACTTTCTCATTGTGAATACCTACACATACATCTCTAATTTTTATGAGAAAACAAGAACACAACTTGTTAGGAATATAATCCTAACAACAAAAGACCGGCATTTTTATGGAAGCCAGACACTTAATTCTTGTGTGATCAATTATGACAAAATATAAACTACAATATCCTCGTACCAGCAGTTGAAAACATAGAACCACAATGCATTTGTTTCTGGTATATAATCTCTATATTCTGAAGCCATCAGTACTGTCACCTCAAATTCCCACCAAAACAAATACACTACACCATCTCATAACCAATACAACTTTCTCTATATAATTCAATATATTTATATATGAATTTATAAATATAGATGTATTTAGAAGCATAACTCAAACATATTTTTAGTTCAAGGTGAGTTCATTTATGATAGGGGGAGGGAGGAAAAATTAAGATAAGGATGAAAGCATAATCTAATTGTGTTTTGGGCCTAAGATGTGCGCGCTATTTTAGGGTTGGTGAGGAAGGAGGACAAATATATGACAGAATTATCTGGGAGGGATAATGGATATATTGGCGAGGTTGTGAAGTGAGGGTTGAGTACTTGAGTGAGATAAGGGGGGGAGGACTAGGGGGTGAGGGAGGGAGGAAGGGAGATGGAGAGAAGGGGAGAGAGAGGGGGGAGAGAGAGAAGGGGGGGAGGGAGAGAGGGAAAGGAGGAAGGGAAGGAGGGACGTAAACAGAGGGTCAGGGAAAGAGGCAGAAAAAGAGGAGAGAGAATATTGATTTTGTTAGAAGATTATTCTAGAATCATGAGTCTATTAGAGTATGCTTGGTGCCCACACATACTTGGCTCCTACTCAACTAGTAGCCTAAATATAAGGCTTTAGGATTCTTTGTAATGACATAACATATTTAATACATCTATTTTATCTCTAACATATATCATCTCTAACAGATTTATTATGTCATAGTATATTGACGTACTTGGTTTGTACTTACAAATACATTGTATCCTTATTCCCAGTAAAGTCGATGAACTTTTAGAAACATAAAGGCTAGGAACTCAAGAATCACATTTGTATCTGAAAAGTAGCCAATAGCCACGGTCATTTTTGGCCCATTATGAGTCTTATGACCCATGGTCAGTGCCCTTTATTTTACTTTATTAATAGTTCCAACTTTCCAAGTAGTTTTACATATGCAAGATGCTACTTGAAACAAACTTTTTTTGTCATGGAGAACTAAGTCACTAGCAAATGAACTATTATGATATGATGGTTGCATCACTAGGTTAAATGAGGACATCCAGCACAATTCATCCAATCAATCATAAATACTCTAGTGGGAATACCTCTACAAATGATGACACGTACTCTTTAGCATATTCCAAGCACATTTCTTCAAATTTCATTATTACTTCAATCTGCAATGATCCAAGAAGAGTTTAACAAACAGTCAGTAATGATATCGATTACATTGATCTCATACCCCATCAGAATAATAAACATTACTAAGGAC
This sequence comes from Panax notoginseng, assembly GCA_016801055.1. NCBI lineage: Eukaryota > Viridiplantae > Streptophyta > Magnoliopsida > Apiales > Araliaceae > Panax > Panax notoginseng. The sequence goes on from CM029014.1 coordinate 78,951,662, forward strand.
ATTAATTATTGACTCATTCAATTAGCAAATCATAGGTCACAGTGGTGTGCAATCAAAGTAAATCCTTACATTCACTCGATCAAATTTATTTATTTTTTGAGTAGGTAACAAATAAAAACTAAGTTATACTTGTGCAAGAACCAACAATATTATGTAGCATATGTAAGAAATTCCTGCCTATTTTCCTATTAAGCATAGCATAAACAACTAAGTTCAGATGAAACTTTGATTGGTTAATGCATGGCTCACTTGGCATATAAAGTTATAAAACCTTGATTAATAGATAGGCTCTCATAATTTATCTAAGCACTAGTGCTGAATGAATTAATACACCAACGGCTACAACCAGTAACAAAAACTAAATTTAACTAGAAACAATGTCTATCAAAGCGTCACCTAGGCGTCCAAACAGTCGGCCACTAGCAAGGTGAGGACACACCTTAATGAAAGATTCAAAAGCAAGCACTTTGGCCTCTAAGTCGTCACCTTTGGTCACCTAGGCAATGGCTTGGACAACTTCCTTTCAAGTTGTATGCCACAGAGAGGAATTAATGAGATGGAGAAGGAAGATGTTGGAATTTATTTCTAGAGCATTAACCTGGGCTTCTTCTTGTTGCTGGTGCCATACTGCCACTGATGACACTTTCAAGATCTTTAGGTGAGGTTGACTTACAAGAATTAGGGTTCTAGTAATCCTATGTTAGCATCTAATTACACTAACTTTAATCAGTGCTGATTATTATTTGCAGTTTGCTAGCTCTATGTTAAAGCCTGAGGCTTAGGTCAACGCCAATTCCTTGCAATGAAGAAGCAAATTCTAGTGAGTGGATTAATGGATCCCTTGCGAGGGGGACATAAACACAACCATTTTACACTTGTCGCTCCTTATATCATCCACACCCCTTGTTTATCATTAATTGATACCTGCCCGGAGTGACAAATTTGCTCAATCAGCTTTTAATTTGGATAAATTTGTCCTTCCAACACCATTAGTATCCTTCACATATAAGCCTCCTCTCACCCTGAACCCTTAAAATTACTATTATTTTGCCTATGACTTCCCAATCCTCACATCGGCGCGCAATTTAACTTAAGGTCCATAGTACGTCGAAAGTTGCCTACTCAATTAAGCATTAGATGATTTAGTAAAACGTGAAGACTTATTTGCTGAGTTTGTAAAGTTTAATAATTTTTGTAAGCCTAAAACATATTTCACACTTTGTTCACACTTCATAGTTTCTTGAAGGAACATGTGTGTGTGTGTGTGTATAAAGCAAGCTCCACTTATTATTATGGAGGAAATCAGAGTCGCTGACTTCATCAGTCAATCTTCCCATTTGTTTTGCAAAATCTTTTTAGTTGACACGCATGAGTAGAAATATAAATCAATAATTATTTTTGAAAAGAGATTCATAAAAGTGTACAAGGCTGTGTAGATTTTATTAAATTGAATTTGCTATATGACCACTTAAATTACATGAATAAGCAAATAATGAAAAAGTTAAACATTTACTGACCTCCTCATCTATACTTGACAGGTAATACTTTAGAACCTTTTGCCATTTGGTCACAACACTGCCGACATTTTTAACCAGTTCACCTGCAAGAAGGCATTATATTACAAATGCACAAATAGTATCTAGAAAGCATTATATTATAACTTATTCAATGACCAGATAGTATGGAACATACTAAGTGGCACCAAATCTTTTTTTCTAGGAAACAGCCACAACAAATGCACAACATGAATCCCACACCCTAAAAAATTACAAATAAAGAATAGACTAGAAAAATATGAGAGGGGATAAAAGAACCAAGGCATACAAAGTATTCTGCCCTATGGTGGTTTTTGACACAACACACGTCATTTAAGGAATTTGTTGTTTTTTTTAAGTCCTACCAACTGCATGCAATCCCACAGTTGGGAAATACTATGAAGAGAAGTACCAAGGGGCAGGTGGTTAGCTCTGGTTAAAAGAAGTGATATGTCCATAACTATAGTGCAAAACCGCATGGATAAGCTCACACTAACCCATGAATATGTATGGTGAGAAGGGATAAGGCAACACAATTAAAAGTTTAAAAAGAAGCCAATAACTGAATTACTGTGAGAAACGGAAGCTGTACACTATGGTTTGTATTGATATTAACAATAACAGCCGAGCTGCCAGGTTCTTCAACCTAGGTTGGGTAAAAGTTCATAAATCCTTCAAATAGAATATAATATACAAACTATGTCATCAGTGCAGTCTTTTGCTCTAAGGTCACTTAGGTTGAGTATAATGTCATAAAACTACTGCCTGTAGGATTTATGTTCAAGGACTTAACGGCAATCAAGAAAAAAAAAGGACCGCCCATCCCTCAGTTACATGCAAACCGGAGTTGGAAAAACAAAACAAAAAATACTGTTCAAATTGCAAACTAACACAAAATAAAAAACAAATTACAATAGCTTATAGAACATATGAAAAGAAAGAAAACCTAGCATAAGTAAACAACTTACTAGCTGAACTATGTTGAATATCTAAAGACAATTTCATCATCGAATAAAACAATGCACCAGCACAATCTACTGTAGTCATATTGTATGTCAACCTGATGCAAGAAAGAGGGAGACAAAGATATTATAAAATATATACGAGCAACTGATTTCAAAAAATACATAGAATAGCGTAATATACTATTATTACATTGAAAACAATGGATAAATATTTTTATATATACGCGCCCCATACACACAAAAATAAAGAATCAACAAAATAAAATGTAATTCAGAAAGCAACTTTCAAAGGAGAAAAATCTACAGAGATCAAGATATCAATATATAAAAATTTGTTAATACAACTTTAAGATAAATGGCCTAACAATGAACTTATCAATCCAGATATTGTTAGCTTGTATAAATTTATTAAATAATATTATGCCCAGCATCAATATGGGTACATGACAAGGATACAACATGAAATGTGATAAAACTTTTTCAGGAAAAACAAGGATATAATATCCAAAGGATGCATTGAAATTTAATATATATATATAACATAAGTTTTGCATCAAATATTATCATTTTTTCCTAGTCCTATGGCTTATTTACTAGCAACTAATTTATCATTACATAGTGAAAGATAGGAGTCAAACATTACATCAAAAAGACAATATCGTCTCCAAGTCATAAGACGCAAAGCAGCATGTAAACTAAAAATTAGATTAAGCAAGCTAGTCCTATCACCGGACAAGCCATAAGATAGAGTTTGACTCCCCTTGCTATCTGGAAGTATTCCTAGAGTATCCAGAAGTATCATTAGAGTATCCAAAAATATCCAAATTTAAAAAGTTTAACAATAATAGAGTTGAAGTATCCGAGAGTATCAGATACATATCCAAAAGTATCCACGGAGTATCAATGTCCATCACGTATCCAACACGGATATGTCAACCTCCAAGAAGTGTCCCTTCATAGATAATATTCATATATTCTGAATATATGTTCCTGGGCCATACATTACATCCGATAATAGCTATCCACCGGCTTTAAGGCTTAAAATAAATGACTTGAATCACAGATGAAATTGGGGCTTGATAGAGGAGCTTGCAAATGTGTAAATGAGAAGAATTTAAAACATAGCGATGAGTTTCTGATCCATTTTGCAAGCAGTAGCGCACATCTTGAAAGATATTAATATTGCCCCCATGAATGTACACAGTAACTAGAAGAGTTCCACTAGGGTAAAAACACATGGCTGGTATGGTAGGTTCCTAAACTGTCACTAGAGCCCTTAACATAATTTTTCTTATGACTACCATGTGTAGGAGTTTCAGGGCATGTGTCGCAATCCCAGTCTTGAAAGCTCATGCCATCCATTAGTTCTGATTCCAAGGTTAAAACAGATTCTGGATCAGTATAAACTGCATCCTTCTCTTCAAATCTCATAATAATTTTCTTGATCTCTTGCAGTCCCTCTTGTTCAAAGAAGGAAAGATGCCTCTTCAGAGCATCCATTATAGAGCAAGCATTAGAATGGAGGTCTGCCTAAACAGCCCCTTCAAAAAGTAGGATTTCAATGGTTAGGTCAGATTTGTCTACCCCAAGGGTCTGGTATTGTAGTCCATACCCTTTTGGACTGCATTGGATGGTAAACAACACCTTGAATGCCTCCCCCTTTCTCAAGAAGATCTGTATAGAGCTTGTGGCCATGTAGAGTTGGAATTATAGTGTTGTGTGATCATTTTCTGGCCCAATTTGCAGCATGTGAGGCTGCTTTAACAGCAAGTTCTCTTCTCTAGTTCAGGAAGTTTAAACACTTCCTCCTACTTCATGAATCCTTCCTTCACTTCAGATTTGATCCTCTTGACTTATTTTCTTGACTGAGCTTCATTACTAAAGGAGGTTGCAATCCCTCCTTGGTTGTTTAAGTATTTTGTTGCAGCCCTTGAGGTTCATTAACTTCTTGGTCATCATCATACGCAGTGGCTGCACGATACCAGAAATCATTTTCATGTTCAGCCTCTTCAAACTTGGGACAATTGTAACATGCCTCAAGGAAGTATTCTGGAACAATAAATATCCCAATATTGAAAACCTCCTTGAATAATGGAAAGAATGCTGTCCACCACAAGGATAGTAAACCTCCCTTTCTTTACTCTTTTTTCCTTGGATCATAATCAGTTTTCTTGAAACTGCTATGGAAACAATTGTAGTTTGAGGTTTAACTTAATCAATCATGGTAGTTTTGGTTTGGAGAGGGTAGAATAATAACTATTTCGGTTGTTGGTAGGGTTATAAGGATTGGATATGTGGGTCAGGTTTTTTAAGGTTTGTAGCATCTTCAATATGCTTATTAGAGTATGCCGTTGAAGTCAAATCTGCCATTTCTCCCATATCATGTATTGACTCTTTGTTGTATAATGGAGGCTCATCATACCATGATTCTGCATCATTTTATGGATCACCTTCATAGTTCATACACAGGATCCTCATCAAATATTGGAGTGCCCTTGAAATCAGATTCTTCCTTATTTTCTGATTCCTCTTCTTCATCTTCTTGCCGCCTTCTTTCTTTAGCAGAATGGAGAGGATCTCAATAAATTCCCTTCCTTGTTCAGTTATCCATCCTCTTCTTCCTTGGGTAAAAAGGTAGGCAAACTCTTCATTAGGGCTTTATCGACTTTGCCTATTAGGCCATTCAGTTCAGCCACGAAATTTTCCATCCTATCCTACATTTCTGAAATCTCGTATTGATAAATACTCTGAAACTTAAGAAAGCGAGCTGCAATAGGTTGTAAGGGTGGTTTTGGAATTATCCAGCCATGACTTATTACACTTGGTAGAATAGAAGATTGTATAGCACAAGTAGAAGCTTATAAAAATAGAAGGTAAGATATAGAACAATTAGACCTCTGAGTATGAAAAACTTTTTCTTTTTTTTAATAAAAGAAGAAATTTTATTAATAGAAAAGAAATGATATGACAAAAAGGAGAATAAGAAGTCCACCCTCAACAGAGTACAAAACAAAAATAAAAAAGAGCACTTATAAAAGTGCAGCCCTCCAATCTCTATACAAATCAAACATAGAGATACCTTTAAAGGCCCCCATAGAAGAAGCCCATAGAGAAGTATAGTAAATGATCCCATCATTCAACAACTTAAAAGAAGAGCAACTTCCTCTAAACAGTCTAGCATTACGCTCATTCCAAATTTCCCATAAAATGAAAAAAAAATGCACACTTTCGTAAAATTTTGGCCTCTCTTGTTTTCAAATCCTCGAAAATGAACTAGCAACATATCTTTCACTGAACCCGGACAAACCCACTCCTCTCCTAACACTCCAGAGATATGAGTTCCACAAACCCCAAGCAACAGGACAGTGCAAAAATAAATGAGCATGAGTCTCATTACTCCGCTTGCACATGCCCCTAAACTCTTGATACAAAAAACCAAAAACTATGATCCATGTTGGCAAATAAACAACAATAGAAAATGTCACCTAACAAATCCTTCCTTATCCACCATCTGACAATCCAATAGAGTACCTCCCTGCCCATTCTGCCATCTAAACAGAAACTCTTCACCCTCTGAAAGACCCACAAGCTCTGAACAACGTATTATTGCATACTAGCCATCTTGATCTCTTGCAAGCACACAAAACTGAGATAGTGGACAATTAAGGAGAAATAAAGGATTAAAAGGGGAAGAGAGAATGAGGGAGCCAGAGAGAGACCATGCACCCCATTCATAATTAGGGAAGAGAGAGATGATAGTGATACAAAAGACGATAGAAATATATTGAATCTGTTATATTTGGTGTCATATGTGACTCCCCCAAATTCGGGTATCTTCTAACCCGACACACGGTGCTACAGTTCACACATACATTCAATTGAAATACCTCAAAAGAGTGAATGTCTACTATATATTCCAAAACAATATTTCCCTTCCCAGGTTCTTTGTAACCGTTACATGAGTTCTTTGTCATAATATCAAATAATTACAACATTCATATTATACTATTACAAAGACAACTTATTTGTCTGCCTTAGCCTTCCCTTTATCTTTACTAGGTCTTTCAGTCCGTTCGGTTTTAGTTGCATTCATATGGTTCAAGCAAGAGTGAGTATAACTAGCTCAGCAAGTATGACAATTTCATTTAAGCAATAGGTTTGAATCATATAAATCGTATATCTTCTATAACTGAATCAATAGTTATGAAGTAATATAGATAACTCAAAATAGCACTTCTCTTTTCCTTAAAACGTTTAACAATGAACAACATAAGTTAAACATCAATTTCGGTCCAAGACCTTGAGCATTTCATTCTTTCTTTGAAAAAGACAACCCGACACCAAGTCCGTAAGTCCGGCATATCTTACGAGCACGTCTAGGTGATCAGCCTATAGTACTCTATGATGTACAACATTACTTCTTTAAACGTATCTACGTTTAAGTTTTGGTAACCTCACGTGCCTGTCGTTTGACAACAAAACGTTTGTTTATTTATACTCGGTCTTTCTTTGAAATCCATACCAAAACAGTTGGCAAAAGATAACAACATTGATAATATTTTGATAGATTATCAGGAAATCCACAAAACACATTAAGTCTAGCCGAAGGAATTGGCTTCGACTTGGTTATACATCAATTCATGCGTAAGATACATGAATTACAAAGCTTGTCCAAAAGAACATAGACAAGGGTTCAGAACACTTGCCTTCAGCGTCTTCTACAATTACTACACTTTCCTTTTAAGTCTTTAAGGATTCTACAATACATATGTACATAACATATCACATTAGGCCATGAACAATCAAGTATGGTCACTAATTTATCTTATCCTTCTTCTCAATCTAATCATTCATTAGATTGGTTAACATTCGTTAAGGTTTTTTCATATTACATTGTATTTACATTCTCGTAACCTTTTGTCAACTTTTAGTTGTAATTCTCACGGTTATTATCATCCTAAATGAGTTCACTTTAAGTTAATTAAAGTTATAAATTATCTTCAATCAACTTCTATATGCATTACATTCATTTCCATTCATTACTGTTTCTTTTCTAGTGCTGGCGCTGCGGCGCTAGCTTCCCTTATACAGCTCGCGCTGCGGCGCGACTTGACAGTACCTAAGACTCGGTCTCGGCGCTGCGGCGCCACTTAACAGTGGGCGAGGGCTTGGTCTGGCGCTCGCTGCGGCGCCGGCCCTGTGCCTCAGAGAAATTTCACAAATTGATTTCTCTGCAATTTTTCCGGGCTCATAACTTATTCATTATAAGTCGGAATTGACTCGTTCAAAAGCCGTTAGCTCACATATCACGTGTACTACGATTTTATTAGAAAATCTTATATTTTCGAATCCGTTAACACAGAATTCACCCATTAAGTTCTTTATTGAGCATTCGTTAAACGTTCATGAACGTTCAAATCTCGTTTCTTCGTTCTAAGTCAAAATTTGACCATTTTCCAGTCCGCAACTCTAAAATGCAAATTTAGACTATACTCCATCGAAAACCAATGTTTTTGAGTTAAACGGTGACTTTTGACTTTCATTCCGAGAATTTCACGATTTCGACGATTATCGTCTAATATCGTAAATTTTGCCATAACTTCGTTACTTGAAATTTTTACGCCGTTCAAAATGGATTCATTCCATATATCTATCAACCTAACCAAACATATTTCATCTAATCTTATACATGATGGTTTTAAATTTGTCCATCAACAACAAAATGACAATTCTTCAATATTCTTCATTAGTTCATAACTTTCATGATTATGATTCACTTGCAACATGATTTATTAAGGTTTAAGTCCTCTAATAACCATCCTTGTTACTCCTTATCATACATGCTCCACCAATAATCACTTCTCTATCAATTAACAATGGAGAAATGAAGATTAGTTGTTGAGGATTCCTTACCTTTGAATTAGCAAGACTCTAGCTCTTCTCACTTTTCTCTCAATATGTTTTGATGTTGGTGAAATGAACAAGGCACAAAAATGAAAATCCTAGCTCTCTATTTATAGGATTTCCAAGGTGAGGGCATTATGGACATAAGGCCATTCCACCTCCTTACTTTCCATCTCCTTACTATTCATTTCTTGTTCCCTACAACACTTATCCTTTGCTTGGCCACCAAGTGGCCAGCCATGACTCACCTATGGGGCCCCACATGGGTTTTTCTCACCCGGTAACCCATCGGTTCGATCCACGGGTCCGGTTCTTGGTTCGGGCTTAGGTTTAAATAACTATGGGCTTAACATTGGCCTTCCATTAATAATCTTTGGGCCTTAACAAGATTGCACTTGGGCTTGCCCAATTCCTACACAAATCCTACAAGTCCATTGCAATAGGATTAAAGCGTTTAACGTATAATTCTCGTATTCTTTACGTATACAAGTTCGTATAATCATTCACCATATACATCATACTATCTTTCATATATATTTGTACAATATTTCGTATCATACTCGTATTCATTGCTTCGTATAATACTTGCTTATTATACGATCATCATTTATTCAATCTTTACTTTCCTTTACCTTCTCAAACTTAGTACGTAGGCGAAAAACTGCGTTTTGCCATAACTGAATTATTATTACGTAATTCATTCTTCCTTATCATTCTATCGTTACGTATTTCTCGGAAGTTTAAAAATAATTCCCGAGCAGAAATGGATTAATAGTGTTTTTAAGAGAATTTATCGGAAAACTTTTATTTTCGTCTTGGAAATTCAAACACCTTAATTCTATCACGTAACCAGAATACTACGATATTACGACACTTTTAGGTTATAGAACAATCTTCATCTTGTTTACTCAATATAATAACATATATTATAATTTTTATTCATTATTTTAATCAAATAAAATTATATTACAATTAATCTGATTTTCTCGGTCGTTACACCATATAGGACAGAGAGATGAAGCAACTGTTCATTGTCTTCCATATTATAAAAGCTTGGTCTAAATGAAATTATGTTGTAAGGTTAAAGGAATGAATGATGTGCACCCATGTGATGCATAATTGTACTCTATAAACAAGTTAAAGATAGTTTGCTCAGCTTGTCAATAAATATATAAGATCTCCCATACCTCAGTGAGTTCACTTCCAAAATAACATGATCCTCTTTAACATTTTCCTTGACAGCTCTTAGGAAAGTTGCTTCAACCTTCAAAAAAGAAAATGTAGACATGAACTTCAATTCAAACCATATACAGTTATTAACAACATCCCGGTAATAACAAACCTCTTTCTCAAAGTATAGAGAGTCATCTGTAACATCTTCAATATCATCAAAGTCAGAATCACTAATAATACGGTCAGGTTCCAACTCTCCCGAAAGTGGAAGAAGATTGACATCCTCCAGATCACCATTTGGAGCTAGCGGAACCTCAACAAGTTTATCTGCAGGAATTGGTGCCACTGAATACCTCCATTCTTCATGCCCTCCTTCACTAACTGACCAAATGAAACCAACCCCATTGTTACCAACCTGATAGATAGATAGACTGGTTAGAGAGCATAAATAGAAGAAAAAAACAAATATATATATATATATATATATAGACACATCCATATAATAAATCACCAATTTACAGAATAGTTCAAGGGAAGAGATGCACTCTATGGAATTCTAAAACCAACGATGCATCATCTCAATTTTTTCCATCTATCATGTCCTATTTAAATTTTTTAAAATTTCCTGATACAGGAGAAGGTTTACAACAAATAGAAAAGGGCTGGGGCACATCTAGAGCTATGAAGAGTTTTTTTTTGTGCGCGCGATTAAAATACAAATCTCACCACATACGTTACATGCCTATTAAGGTTTGCACCCTAAAGTACTAAACTTAAAAGTGTGTCTACTTGCACACTAACATTCAATTTTTAAAACAATTACCACCCTACCAATTCTCAGCCGGTCAAAACTGACTGTGAGCTCCATCATTCAACCTTTTTAAGGGTAAAATAGGAACTACAAGTTTTAAAAAAAATAAAAGCAACAAAATTTTGTAATAAAAAATATTCAAATATTTGAAAACCTCGAAACCCAAATCCTAACCCCAAACTCAAACCCAAAACCTAAAAGTATTTGGTAAATAAAAATTAATGTAGTAAATAGATATAAATAAAAATTTAATAAATAAAAATTAAAATGATAAATATTATTTAAAATAAAGGTATTTCATAAATAAAAATTAAAATGGTAAAATAATTTTTAAGAGTAAAATTACTTGATACAGAAAAAAAAATTAAAAAAGCAAAATAGTTTTAATGCTTAAATTATCAAACAAATAATTAAAAAATTTTACTCAGACATTAAAAGTATTTGATGAATAAAAATTCAAATAGCAACAAAAAAAAAACTCAGTCTTGTATATGTTCTCTCTTCTCCCTCCATTTTCCTTCTCTCTAGCCCTAGCAAAACCTAGAACTCCTCCGACGAAACACATAAAAGGACGAAAGAAGTAGAACTACTGCTATTTCGCCGAAGCCGAGTAACTTGTGTAGACCCAAAAATAAAAACCCGCATTTTTGCAAAACCATAGTAGTCAGAAAAAAAAATGGGAGGACACAAAGTGGCGGTGTGGTTTACGATGCCGATTGACAGCGAACTCGTTGGCGGCTAGATCTGAAGTTAAGGAGATCAACAATGGACCTTCTCCCCCAACCTGGTCACTCCAACTCCATAACTTTCAATTTTACCGCACTCAATGGTAACCTCTAATTTCTACCCAACCAACAAGTTCATACACACAATTGATGAACCCGAACGATTTGGAGATTCTAGAACGATTTAAGTTATGTGTTGGAAAACTGGAAGGTTTTATAGGTAGAGAGTTTAGGAGCATATTGAAACTTAAAAGAATGCCTAATTTGAAATATTAAAATTCATCCAAAACTAGGAAACCAAATTGTGGGTTTATGAATTTGGGGGTCTCTCTAAAGTTATTAGGTTACTAATGTACAAGATAATGATGGTGGAGGTATGATGGTGATGGTGCTAAGATGGAGTGGTGTATTGTTAATGGTGAAAGGAAGAAAGAAATGATGGTTAAAGAGAGAGATTACAAGTACAAATTAGGATTTCGATAAAGGAAAACTTTTTTGTCCGAGACACTGATTGAGCTGTCATTGATGATGAAATTGTTGCCTTGATAAATTACCACTACATGGTTCACAGCTTTCTTTTTTTCTTCCCCTTTTGTTTTGCTCTGTTAACTGCTGTCGGTTGCTTATTACTCCAAAAATGAAATAATATATATATATATATATATATATATATATATATATTTTATAGATGTACTCATATTTTATAAATTTCTAGTGACTTTGCTTCCATCTGATATGTTGTGCTATACTGATATGTTGGGTTAGGTTACTTGAGTTACGAATAATGGATACACTGTTCAAGTCTTAGCGAGTGAGTCTGTCTTAGTGGGTAACTAAAGTCAGTTGTCTTAGTGGGTTACTTTACTTACTTAAGTCAGTTGGGTTGTACACTTGTACAACATATGTTAGACTCTAGGTACACTTGTACAACATATGTTACACATGTACTGGTACAACATATTTTGGGTATTATGTAATATGTTATGGGTAATATGTAATATGTTATGGGTAATATGTAATATGTTCTTGGAATTGTTTTAAACTATTAACAATTTAAAAGTTGTAAAATTTACAGAATATGAACTTTTCATAATATGTTGTTTTAGACAGTAATTTTTTGGACAGCAGGTAGTATTTAATTGCTAAAATATATCAAGTGTTTTATTTTTTAATTGTTATTACTTAGTATTTACATAATTGTGTTTCTAATGTTATTCTATAGTGTTATGTTTTGAGTTTTAATGTATATGAAATTTTATTATCAATATATTTGTCAAGTAAAATAAATAATATATAAATTTCACATTATAAACGACTTGTCGCCATACGGATGTCATGGAGGTCGCCTTGTCGCCGGCGTCCTGGCAGTCAGCTACCGCCTTGACTGGCCGTGGCGCCGTGATAACTATGTTCGCAAAGCCGAAGGTTTATCGTAGAATGAAAAGAGCTAATCTATGAAGGGTAAATCAAAGGCGGTAAAAAAAAAAGGCGCGTACAACTCACGTTCAGAAAAGCAAGTGGATAATAAAGTTACTGCTCCACAGCTGTAAATCGCAGAACTGAAACGACATGCAACCTATCATATCCTAACATGTATCCCACTTCACAAAATTAGAGGTAAGTTATATAAAATCTTTTCAAATTCAATTTCTGACCTTTACGCTTTCATTTTGCAATCGTAGTCTTAGAGTTCTCAAAGTTTCAAGAGTTTTCGAAGCCTAGTTCTCAAAATCATCAGAAAACTTAAACACTTGTGCTAATCTTTCTAGATCAATCCTATTCAAGTGAAAAGCTTCCAAATCGTAAGCGGTATTCAACTATGCTCTGATCAGTTGAAAAGCAGAGATATCCTCAAGCTAGTTGAATCTACACAGAACTCTTCAAGGAATTCTATCTTAATGCTGTGTTCAGAAATGGTATTTTAACGACCAAGGTCAAAGGAGTTACACTTCAGATGGGAGCTGTTGAAATCAATACTTGTCGGGTTTTCAGAATAAAGGTCTTACTTTGCTGGATGAAGTGGATTTCAGAGAAGGACTGAAGTCAAGAAGAACCCACAGCTCAAAGGGATGAAGAAAAAGGAATTTCAACAAGAGTTTTGAGTTCTTTGCTAAAATTGTGGGCAAGTGCATAATCTGTAAAGACACTACTCATGATTCAGTAAGTGAGCTACATCTGAAGTTTATGACTGCAATTTTTCAAGCGAAGGAAATCAATTTTGGTGCCATAGTCATCAATTGGCTGGCCAAAGGGTTGAAGATTTTGAAAAGTCAAAGGCATCAGGAAAATCTGCTCCCAAAATGTTTCATGGGAGATTGTTAAGCATTATCCTGAAGAAGAGTCTGCATAACAAAATTGCAGATAATGAAGGGGTCCCTCTAAATGCAAACAAAAAGATCACCCCCAAACTGTTTGATAACTGAAAGAGAAATCCTTTGGAGAACATGAGGTCAAAACAGTCTGAAGGTGGAAACGAAAGAACAATCAGTGAAGTGCAGAAGCCAGTTGCCAAGGGTAAAAGGAATGTGGAAGTAATTGAGGAAAAAGAAATTTCTCAAGGGTCGGTAGCCCCTCAAGTTCGTAGAGCTCCTGACTCTACTGCCGATCAACAAAAGAAGAAGAAAAAAAAGATGTCTAAGGAAGCAATCCCAAAGTCTCCCAAGGACAGGGAGGAATTGCAAACTTCTGAGAAAAAGAAGGATGAAGAAGATATCAACACCCCTCTATCCAAGATGGTTGCAAAGAGAAAAAGGCACACTCGACGGAGAAAAACCCCTGTTCAACTTGAAGAACAAGCAGGAGAATTCATACCTCCTCCGATCGAAGAGCATGAAGAAGAAGAACAATGTGTACTGATTAGAAAGAATCGAGGAAAAAGCAAATCCAATTCCTAGGGACCAAGGGCGGGAGAGGTTATAGCTGACCTAGGTTCTATACCTGAACCTCAGAATCATGATGAATTGATGGTTGAGACGGCCCCTGTGCCTGAGCCACAGGATGTGGAAGAAGTGGCTGAGAAGGCTCCCACACCTGAGTCACAACATGAGGAAGAATTAATGAGTCAGAGCCTCTTGATGATAATACTGATCAAACTGTGAAAGCTGCAAGTTCTGAGCCTAAAGAGAAAAAGAAGAAAAGCAAATTAAGCAAGATGACAGAGAAAGAAGACAGGAGAAAGAGGAAAGCTGAAAAATTGGAAGTAGAGAGGAAAAAGAAGAAGGCAGAAGCAAAGCAGAAGAGGAGAGAAGAGAAGAGAAGAGGAAGAGAAAAGAACCGAGAACCAGACACAAGGAAGATTCAGTTCGACGATCAACTCATTTTTCAGATACTTCTCTATGACTGACTCACGTCTTTTCAAATGTTGTAGAGGAAATTAACAAAGGTTTCGACCCAGCGATCGTAAAGCCGGAGGATCCTACCTCTGAGGGGGAAACCATTTGAATCTCATGTCTCTCCCTCATCTCTTCCATCCATTTCTCAACCAGTGACAGAAGAGACCTGGTTACCTCCACGAAGAGCATATCAGCCGGGCACTTGTAGAGTTATTCTTACTGGACGAGGAATTCCAGAAACTGCTCATCTTCTTCCAAATGAATTTGAAGGTATAGGGGCACGCATAATGAGAGTGGTGCATTCTACAGATCCTTTGTTCACTCTCTTCTATGATTTGGAGATAGACCGAAGTACCGCTGTTTATGAGCCAAAAGATGATCAGTTGCTTCACTTCATGTCACTTATGCCTCTACTCAGAGCAATGGTGCAACACGATCACAACTTTGTCAGATGGACTTGCACAAAGTATCCAAGTCTAAAGTTGGTGTCTCAAAATTTTCCTAGAGTTCTCCGGTATGCCACCAAATTGATCTGCTCTAAACCCTTCAATTCAGAACCTCGTACATTCCCCCAATTTTGCCTATGTTTACATTTTTCCTTGCATTTTCTGTTTGAAATGACAAGATCGTAGAATCACCCTCTACGATCTCTGAGAAAACTTCTACTTCACAACCATCTATTTCTATTTGTTTTGAAGAATCTTATACTCCTCCGCACGCAGAGTCTCAACACTCTACGGGCGATGTCAATAATACCCGTCTTCAAATCGTAGAGTTTCAACCCTCTACTGATCCTGTAAATGAACTTCACTCTCCGATCTTAGAGCTCTCACGCCCTACGATCAATGTTGAACCGTCTAGTTCCCCTGTTCATTCTCCAATTCACATTATAGAGTCTCCTTCCCCCATTCATATATCAAGCTTGTTAACCACACACCATAATTCATCTCTTCATTTCGACTCTTCCTCATCATGGTCTTCAGATTCTTCAGACATAGAGTCTCCACACCCTATGTCTGATGCAAATAAATCTAAGACTTTTGTACTTATCCCATTTACCTACATTTTTGTCCCTCCTTAATCTCCCAAACAAGAATCAAAACACTCCACATCCATTATTCCCTTCACTTCTCAAAATGAATTCTTTGATCTGCCTCTTATCCTGATAAATTTGTCTCAAGGCCCTCCAGGCATTTCGGAAGTCACCCTTGCTCAAGTCATGGAGCGTCCGGATCAAATAACCAATCTCATTGCTCAGATGTCTCATGACATTGATGATAAGCTAGAAAGGAACAATGTTGACCTCCAGGATCACATGGATAAAATTACTACTACTGTACATGGTTTACCTGGTGAAACGGGTAAAGAAATTCAGAGGCAGCTAAAATCCATGTTCAACGACATGACCGGTCGTCTTCGTGAGCGAGACAGAGTTTTCTTTGACGCTCTGGCCGAGCATAAACAAGCTATCTTAGCTCTTTAGAAGGAGCGTGAGTCCTCCGTCCAATCAGTAACTGACAAGCTTTTTGAGTTCAGTGCCACATTCTTAGACTTTTAAGAGCTCTATGGAACTGAACGCAACCAACACTGTAGCCTTGGTTGCACAACAAAGTGATCAAGCAACTGCTCGTCATAACGAGATTCGTACTGATATTGCCATGTCGTCCTCCCTACTCCAAGAACTTGTTGATGCTGTCAGACAT
Source organism: Panax notoginseng (assembly GCA_016801055.1). Taxonomy (NCBI): domain Eukaryota; kingdom Viridiplantae; phylum Streptophyta; class Magnoliopsida; order Apiales; family Araliaceae; genus Panax; species Panax notoginseng. The sequence goes on from CM029014.1 coordinate 78,967,810, forward strand.
CTTTCTCGATTTCCTGATGACAAAAAGGGAGAGAAAGAAAGGAAGGGGAGAGATTTCAATCCAAGGGGAGAAATTGAAAGTAGTATGCCCTCAAGCCAATCATATTGAATGTGATCAACATTTACTTTGTAATCTTATTCATTTATTAATAAGGGAATTTATTTATTATAAAAAAGAATTATTTATCCTTGTTAATTAGTTGAATTAATAAATGCGATAAACCCATAATTTTAGAGCAATTCTTTTAGAATCATGATGATGATCATACTAATGAGATCTAAATTCTAGATAGCTCAAAATTAAAATGTTCCTAATCATTAAATCACTAATGTGGGGTTACTGATTCAAGATAAATTAGTACATACTATGCCTTTGGTGAAGAGGATGATTGATCTCATAATCATTTGTGTAGAGACTCTAAAGCAAGTATGTAGGTACTTATTTAAGAATAAATTCACTAAACGTGACTTGTATAAAGGAACCTTAATGGAGTTTTACTTGTCTGCCAATAGGTGTTCCTATAGTGATAGAAGTACAAGTGATCCTTGGACTAGAGATCATCATAGTATCTTGTATATACTGAGTTATGTTTTGTTATATTCCTTAATACTTTATTGTATGTTGTAGGTTATGTTCAGATATAACAAGGTATATATAGAGATAAGTGAATGATCAACAAATGATCTACCACTTCGAGTAAAGAGAGAGAATGTCCTATGTGATTCAATAAAGTGACAACTCGAAAATCCCTGACCAAGGTTGAATGAAAATTAGAAAAGAGCTTCTAATTTACATTAACTAGAGTTGTGCATTTTAGAATCGGAATACATATAATCAAATAAATAAAACTTGACAGTAATTTTATGTTTTATATTTGATTGGGACATTGTATGGTAGAAGGATTGAATTATACGATAACTATTCACAGAATAGGTTCTTTGTATTATTTGTGATAATTTTTTATGATTAAACGTTGAGTTCATATTATCCGAATAGTCAAGATACATTATTTATAAGGTGTCACTCAGGATGTAGAATAAATATTATTTATTTATATTTGAATTAAAGGAATTTAATTCATTATAAATAATATTAGAATGATTCTAATTTATTTATTCTACTACTGGTTTAATATTGAACCTAAAGGGTCACATCATAAAATGGAAGAAATGTGATTTAGAAGTGATTGACTTAATAATAATAAATTAAGTGTATTTAATTTATTAGTGGAATAAATTAAATAACTTAATATTTATAATTTAATATATGGAGGAATACTAATTATAAATTTATAAGAGGAGTTTTTTTATTTATTATTATTAGTAATATTTAGTTCCTTTGGAATTAAATTAAAACCCCAATTCCTAAAAGGTTTAGGAGAGGGGTAGTCTATAAATAAGAGAGGTCTTATTTGTGGGATAGACTAATGCTATTTTGTATCTCTCTTGCAAGTATTCTCAAAACCCTAAGGAGTTGGGATAGAGAGAATTAGGGTTAGCCACCCAAGATCTAGTAGAATCTAAATTCACATTTTCAATCAATATCTCTTAGTGGATCACCTCTTGGACATTGCACATTTTGAGTAGCAAATGTTTGATCCGAGGATTGGAGAGATCGCGAAGGAACAAAGGATTGGAGCTTGAAGATTTAATGAAGGAGTTGATCATCTTCCAAGGTATATCTTTTATCCTTCCTCAATTAATAATATAGCATAAAGTGATTTCTACGACTGCAAAAAAAAATTAAATTCCGTTTATACTATTTTTCTGCTGCTTTATAATATGGTTGTACACTTTGATATTGTTTATGCAAACTAACAGTGGTATCAAAGGCATACTTATGCAAATTATTAATTGTATTGATTCAATATATACGTTGATATGTGTTTACAACAATTTAATTGGGTATAATTGTTAGTATAGAATCACATTTTTGGAACGAAATATCAAAAATCGCGATTTGGAAAAACCAAAAACCGAAACGGACAGAAGCCTCAGAGCCGCGGCGCTCTTCTTGTGAGTCGCGGCACCGGGATAGAGCAGCAACGCTCTCTTTCTTGAGTCGCGATGCTTGAAGGTTTGTTATTGCATTTTTTGTGCAATTTTGAAAATGTTAATTGAAATAAAGGAGTTTATTTTTGATTTGGAATTAAACTAACATAAAGGAGCTTATTTTGATATGTAATCGGATTCCATGTTACCTAAAAATAAAGGAGTTTATTTTGATATGAAATAAGATTCCATGTTATCTAAAATAAAGGATCTTGTTTTAATAAGGAATAGGATTCCACTATTTTGTTTTCAAACAATTTTAAATTTTAAAAGTTAAAAATAATAGAGTTTATTTTGAACTTGAAATTGTATTTTATGCTAACTAGAATTGCCCATTAAATGCTATCAATATATATTGAATGTTTATTTTCATGAGATGAATATTTTATTGATGCATATGATGGTATGTATGATAATAAAGGGAATGCTTATGGACCATTGACCAATGCAATTGGATTTAATTTTAATAGATGCTTGGATGAATGTGGTTTTAATAAATGGGATATGCGTACCTCGCCTCTCTAATATTCTAATGTAAATTCTATTTCCCTCCTAAGTACATCTCCTTGACTGCTGATCAAGGTTTCTGTTTTATGAAAAATAGATTGTAATAGGACTTTATAGAATTATTCGAGAAATTGGAGCTGAAGAGCATGAGCGATGAAGGCCCGTTTGTAATGAAGCTCGGGTTAAATGTAATAGTTATATTCAAATTCTATTCTTGCACCCTAGGTTTGACCTTTTGATTCACGGTGGCTCCAGTGAATCAAATTAGAATCAAGTCCATAATCATTTCAGATAGAATATAGTAGTACATATGTGCATGCTAATTATATAGTAAATATATTATTATATATGTTGATGTATGCTTAATATGACGTGTATTCTATATATATATATTTGCATTCGCGCTAAAGAAGATGAGACAATTAATAATAAAACCCTAAAAAGATACTCCCTTCGTCCCACGATAAAAGTCTTTATTACTATTTCAGGTAGTCCCAAGTTAAATGTCTACTTACCTTAAATGATCTATTTTTTACAATAATTTGCCTTTAATACCCTTATTATTAATTGTTATATTTCTATTCTCTATGCATATTTATGGAGCATCACTAGTAATGTGCAAAAAACTATGCAATTAAATGAGAATTTAAATATGGACAATTTTGTCATTTTATCATCTTTCTTAATATGCGCAAAAAGTCGACCAGGACTTTTATCCTGGGACGAATGGAGTAATATATTAAGTTGATTACGTTCAAAGACATTGGAGAATGTCGAACGTAACCTTCTAGCATGGTAAAACGATAAGAGTATTGAATATTTAATATGAGTGTTGTGCACATACAAGGCAAGTATTAAATATTTAAGATGTTTTATTACATTAAATGTTTATAAGGAATTGAACAATACTGTTTTGTTGTGCACACACAAGGGCTGTATTTTTCTCTTCACTTATATGAAAATGTTGGGTCTGACTTAACTTATAGATTATTTTAGTTCGGATGTGCACACACTTGACTATTATAATCTAAGAGGCAAAATGAAAGAGTTACATGGAGATGTAATCGATTAGAGTTGTCTACCTTTTGGATAAATATATAGTTTGTTGTGCACACACAAGGCTATATATTTATTGCAATTGAATCCTTTCTCACTAAACAGATTTTACAAAGTCACAAATTACAAAATTTGTCGAACTGTATATAAAGAGGGTTATATGGTTTGAAGAAATAGTGGGAGACACCATTTTAATAAAGACCTAAATTAATCTGGTGATTAAAAATGAATGCATGCTAATGTTGTAAATTAAATTTCATTCGCAGAATTTTACAAATGTCTAATTCACTATCACTGCGAAGCATACTTGATGCTAACAAATTAACCAAACCGAATTACACGAATTGGTTAAAGAATTTGAAAATTATTCTCACAGCTGAAAAGCTAGCATGTCCTTAATACGCCTGTTCCTGCAACGGTTGCAGAAAATGCCTCTGAGGAAGAGCTTGTTACTTTAAGAAACTGGCAGGATGATGCATAGGTGGCTCAGTGCATCATGTTAGCATCCATGAGTAAAGAGTTACAACTTCAACGTGAGAAAATGGATGCGCTTACTATGTTATTGCACCTTCAGGATCTGTATGGTGAGCAACCTAGGTCGGCTAGATATGAAATATCTAAAGAGCTCTTCCGATCTAGAATAACCGCACTACAGTGCAAACACATGTCCTAAAGATGATCAATATGATTGAACAGTTAGGACAGCTGGGTTTTATCATGGATGGTGATCTGAGCCAAGATTTGATCTTGCAGTCACTCCCCAACTGCTTTTCACGATTGTTGTGAATTTTCACGTGAACAAGCTTGATGTCAGCTTGCCTGAATTGCTTAACATGCTGAAAACTGTTGAGTCACTTTCCAATGAAGAAAGACCAAGTCTTCCTTGTAGATTATTCTTCCAAGAAGCAGAAGAGGGCCAAAGGATATACTGAAAAGAAGAAAAATTCCAAGGCAAAAGGAAAGGCGAAACCTAAGGACAAGAAAAAGATTGATGCCGTTAGCAAAGGAGTTTGCTTTCACTGCAACAAGTCGGAACATTGGAAGAGAAACTTCAAAGGAATATCTTGCAGGGCAGAAGCAAAAGAAGCTTGGAGAAGTTTCAGCTTCAGCTACAGATACAAGTTTGTTCACGATTAAAATAAATCTTTCTGTAAATCAAAATTTTACTTGGGTATTGAATACCGACTGTGATTCTCACATATGCAATTCTTTGCAGGGACTAAGCAGAAGTAAAAAGTTGAACAAATGAAAAGTTACCCTATGCGTGAGGAATGGAGCAAAGGTTGCTGCATTAGTTGTCGGAACTTATTGTTTAGCACTGCCTTCTGGCAAATCAATTAATTTAATAAGTGATTATGTTCCGGTTCTTATTAGAAAATTATTTCAATTCCATTGTTGGAAAAGGTTTTAATATTATACTAAAGAACAATAGTTGTTCTATTTATAATGAGAATGTTTTGTTTGGAATTGGTAGATTAATTGGACTTTACATATTTGACTTGCATGAAAATATTTTACAAATTAAACAAACTAATAAAAGAAAAAGGGATGATGCGAATAATACCTTCGTATGGCATTGCACACTCGGTCATATTAATGAAACAAGATTAAACAAGTTGCATAAAGATGGGCTTTTAGAGTCATTTTTAGAGTCATTTGATTTTGAATCATATCCAACTTGTGAATCTTGTCTAATGGGAAAGATGACGGATTGTTAGAGTTGGTTATGTGGACCTATGATAATAGATGCACGATGAGAGTATTCATATTTCATTACTTTCACTGATGATCATTCGAGATATGGTTATGACATCTCCTGGTACATCACAAATAAATGATGTATCTGAAATGAGAAATTGTACATTATTGGACATGGTGCAGTCCATGATGAATTTTACCGATCTTCCGATATCCTTCTAGGGTTATGTCATAGAGACAGTTGTGTATCTACTAAATAAGATCCCCTCGAAATCCGTCCCAAGAACTCCAATGAGTTATGGACAGGAAGGAAAACTAGTCTTAAACATGTTAAGATTTGGGTATGTTCAGCTTATGTGAAAAAGTTTCAGAATGATAATCTTGGGACAAGATCAAGTGCAAATTTGTGGGCTGTGTTACTCGGACTCGGGTACGGGTGTCGGGTGCGGGTACAAATCTAGGTGTCTGACACGTGAAGTCAAAAAATAGAGGATACGCGGATATGGATCCGAATTTGAACATAGGTGTGGAGATACGGTATGTTATAATTTTTTAACAATAATATTTCTAATTGTATCACCAAGTTTTTTTTGCTCTAGGGACTGAAGTGTTAAAATATAAAGAAACAGGGGCAGAACTGAAATTTCAAGGGCTAAAATGGAAAAAAGAAACAACAGGGACTAATATGTAATTTTCCAAGGGACTATTTTGAACTTTCATAAAACCTGGGGGACTAAATTAAAAAACTATGAGGTACCTAACTGTAATTTTCCAGGGATATTTCATATCCCAGCTCTGAGAACAGATCGTCTCTTACTCTCTTCTCTCACATCGTCTCTTACTCTCTTCTTCCTCTCGCGCGACTCTTCTTCCTCATCTCAAATCTTACTCGTCTCTTACTCTCTTCTTCTTCCTCCTCTCAAGCAACTCTTCTTCTTCCTCCTCTCGCGTCTCTTCTTCCTCCAAAACAGCCGTATCTAAATTTTTATGGCCAGATCCCGTACGAATCCCATACCCGTACCAGTGTCGTGTCGTGTCGTGTCAACACGGGTACTCCACCAAAAATTGCGAGTCCGAGTAACACAGATTGTGGGATACTATTTTTATAATCCTATTGAGCAAAAGATATTTGTTGCGAAACACGCCACCTTCTTGGAAAATGAGTTTATCCTTGAAGGGGCTAGTGGGAGGAAAATAGATTTTGAAGAAGTTCAAGAACCACAAACCACTACAAGTCAAGTGGATGAACCTGCCCTGGTAGAGATACCTTCTGTACCACAGTTAAGTCGTAAATCTGAAAGAGTACCGAAGATACCTGAAAGGTATGGATTCATCATAAATGATGATAATGAGGTACGCATCATAGAAGATGATGATCCAGTTACATACGATGAGACGAGTCTAAAGACTCAGAGAAATGGCTAATGGCCATAAAATCTGAAATAGACTCCATGTATGATAATCAAGTATGAACTTCGGTTGAACCACCGGAAGGCATAGTGCCTATAGGGTGTAAATGGGTCTTTAAGAGAAAGACTGAGGCAGATGTCAAGGTAGAGACCTATAAGGCCAAACTAATGGCAAAAAGTTTCAAGCAAAGGCAAGGAGTTGACTATGACGAAACCTTCTCACCAGTTGCAATGCTCAAGTCCATTCGAATTTTACTCGCGGTTGCAGCTTACTATGACTACGAGATCTGACAAATGGACGTGAAAATGGTCTTCCTCAATGGGAAACTAGAATAGGATGTATATATGATACAGTCAGATGGTTTTGTTTCAAAAGATGAAACAAATCTAGTCTGTAAGCTACAACGATCCATTTATGGATTAAAACAAGCTTCTCGCAGATGGAACATCCGTTTTGATGAGATAATCAAAGAGTTTGATTTTATCAAAAAATGAAGATGAACCTTGTGTGTACAAGAAGGTTAGTAGGAGCGCTGTGACATTCCTGGTACTATGTGTATATGATATGCTACTTATAGGGAATGGCATACCAATGCTACAATCAGTAAAGATATGGTTGTCTAAACACTTCTCCATGAAGGACTTGGGAGAAGCATCATATGTATTGGAGATAAAAATCTATAGAGATAGATCTAAAATGATGATTGGCTTGACCCAAGGAACGTACATTGAATCGATGCTAAAAAAGTTTAGTATGGCCGACTCCAAGAGAGAACTTGTACCAATGAGTTTTGGAGTGAATCTCTCCAAGAAAATTTCTCCAAAGACACCTGAAAAGAAAGATCGCATGAATAAGATACATTATGCTTTGGCAATAGGATCAATCATGTATGGGATGATATGTATGAGACATGATGTTGCTCATGCACTTGGAGTGACAAGCAGAGATATCCAGGATAACACTGAAAAGTGGTGAAAAACATCCTAAAGTACTTAAAAATAAGTAAAGAGTACGGTAGGTCTGATTTGAAACTAGAGGGCTATACATACGCAAGTTTTCAGACTGACCAAGACGACAACAAATCCACCTCATGCTATGTCTTTACCCTAAACGGTAGTGCAGTGAGTTGGAGAGTTCCAAACAGCAAATAGTTGCTGATTCAGTAACAAAAGTAGAATACATAGCTACACATGAAGCTGCAAAGGAAGCTGTTTAGATGAACGTTGCAAAGGAAGCTGTTTGGATGAAGAAGTTCATTACTGAACTTAGAGTGGTTCCTAGCATACGAGGACCAGTGTCTGTATATTGTGACAACACTGGGGCTGTTGCACAAGCCAAGGAATCCAAGTCTCATCAGAAATCCAAGCATGTGTTGCGGCGCTTTCATCTGATTAGAAAAATCGTTGAAAGGGAGATGTCACCTTAGAGAGTGGACTCTCAAGACAACATTGCATATTCATTTACTAAAGCTTTAACTCAGCAACAATTTGATCGTCACTTGGAAAAGATGTGTATTAGAAATCAGGGCGATTGATTTTAGTGCAAGTGAGAGATTGAAAGTAGTATGCCCTCAAGCCAATCACAATGAATGTGATCAGCATTTACTTTGTAATCTTAATCATTTATTAATAAGAGAATTTATTTATTACAAAAAGACATTTTTTATCCATGTTAATTAGTTGAATTAATAAATGTGATAAACCCATAATTTTGGAGCAATTCTTTTAGAATCATGATGACGATCATGCTAATGAGATCTAAACTCTAGATAGCTCAAAACTAAAGCGTTCCTAACCTTTTGATCACTAATGTGGGGTTACTGATTCTGGATAAATTAGTACATACTATGCTTGCTATGTTGAAGATGATGATCTCATAATCATTTGTGTGGAGACACTAAAGCAAGTATGTAGGCGTTTATTGGAGAATAAGTTCATTAAACATGACTTATATAAAGGAACCCTAATGGAGTTTTACTTGTCTGTCAATAAGTATTCCTATAGCGATAGTATTACAAATGATCCTTGGACTTGAGATCATCATAGTATCTTGTATATAATGAGTTATGTTTTGTTATATTCCTTAATACTCTAGGGTATGTTGTAAGGTATGTTCAGATATAACAAGGTATATATGGAGATAGGTGAATGATCAACAAAGGATCGACCACTTCTACTAAAGAGGGAGAATGTCCTATGTGATTCGATAAAGTGACAACTCGGAAATCCCTGGCCAGGGTTAAATGGAAATTAGAAAGGAGTTTCTAATTTCCATTAACTAGAGTTGTGCATTTTAGAATCGGAATACATATAATCAAATAAATAAACTTGACAGATATTCCATGTTTTATATTTGATTGGAAAATTGTATGGTAGAAAGATTGAATTGTACGGTAACTATTCACGGAATAGGTTCTTTGTATTATAATTTTTTATTATTAAACGTTAAATTCATATTATCCGGATATTCATGATACATTATTTATAGAAAATTGTTAAATCCACAACAAAAATTGTTATTTTCACAACAAAAGTGTCGCTTAGATCTTATGACGGTAAAAACTGTCGCTATACATCTACAGCGACACTTTTATTGTGGAAATAACAAAAAGTGTTGTGGATTTAACAATTCTCTATTTATAAGGTGTCACTCATGATGTACAATAAATATTATTTATTTATATTTGAATTAAAGGAGTTAATTCATTATAAATAATATTAGAATGATTCTAATTTATTTATTCTATTATTGGCTTAATATAGAACCTAGAGGATCACACCATAAAAAAGGAAAAATATGATTTTAGAAGTTATTGACTTAATAATAATAAATTAAGCGTATTTAATTTATTATTGGAATAAATTAAATAACTTAATATTTATAATTTAGTATATGGAGGAATACTAATTATAAATTAATAAGAGGAGTCTTATTATTTATTATTATTAATATTTAGTTCCTTGGGAATTAAATTAAAACCGCAATTCCTAAAAGGTTTAGGAGAGAGGGGCAGTCTATAAATAAGAGAGGTCTTATTTGTGGGATAGACTAATGCTATTTTGCATCTCCCTTGCATGTATTCTCAAAACCCTAAGGAGTTAGGATAGAGAGAATTAAAGCAAGCCACCCAAGATCTAGTAGAATCTAAATTCACATCTTCAATCAATTTCTCTTGGTGGATCACCTCTTGGGCGTTGCACACTTTGAGTAGCGAACGTTGGAGAGATCGCGAAGAAACAAAGGATTGGAGCTTGAAGATTTAATCAAGGAATTGATCTTCAAAGATATATCTTTTATCCTTCCTCAATTAATAATATTGCATAAGGTGATTTCTGGAACTGCAGAAAAATTGTAAATTCCGTTTATGCTATGTTTCCGTTGCTTTACAATATGATTGTATACTTTGATATTGTTTCTGCAAACCAACAGAAATATCCGACTCAGGGGGAGAAACGAAAGAGAAATCAAAAGCAAATATCCATTATCCCTCCGATATTTAGAAGACCTCATCCTCCATCAGGTATTCCTATGGAGCAAGGTCGATTTTCTTCACGACAAGAATCGCCAAGTAGAGTCACCCATATCTGTATTCGTGTTCCCTCTCTGGTGACCCTGCTTATCTTCGAAGAAATCTTCAAGGAACTGATGTCGTAGGAGAAGAGAGAATGGACATATCACACTTTGGCCCAAGAGATTCTACTGAAGAAATCAGAAGAAAAACGAACGAAGATACAGATCTGATCGCAGAAAAGAATCTGAGAAGAAAAGGCTCTCAAAGAAAAAAGAGTCGAGGAGGTAAAATAAAAAGATTGTTCTAATTTGTTCAAAGTGAAATATTTGTTTTTGAAATCATTTGTAAACATTCGTGACACATTAATAAATTCATACTTTTGATCTAAGCAGTACAATTGGTTAATGTATTTTAAGACACATTTACTTTCAAGTAACATCTTAGTTCTTGATGAATGCTATAAAACTACTGGTTTTGTCATCATCAAATAAGGGGAGATTGTTAGAGTTTGCATATTTAAATTTGATGATGAATGTGCTTAATGTATATCTGTACCAGTATGATTTGTAAAGTCCTTATTAATGAGTTGATTCAATGTACAAAGACTTAAATTAGAAAGATCAAATAATATTAGGTTGATCTTGTTAAAGCTGATCTGATGTATAGTTGATGTATGAGAAGATGGATCGTAGAGTAAGTGCATGATCGCAATACATCAGATGGGTCGCAAAACATTTGCAGCTATCGTAAAGTTCACTACAAGTCATAAAGCATACTTCAGTTCGTGAAGTGAACAAAGGAATCATAAAGTCAAGCAAAGCTCGTTGAGAATAACCTGATCGTAGAGTAGTCAAGCCTGACAAATTGACACACATTGGAGCGTTGAAAATTGAAGATCCCGATGTATTCACTAAGCATCCTTAGTTGAAATCAAAGATCAAAATGTGTCTATCAGCTAAGTTGGTGAAAGTGACACGTCAAGGGTGTTAGGTGAGAAAGACTAATGTGACAGGCAAGCTAAAAAAAAGTTGACACCTAAGTTTAAAACGTCCACATCAAGGATCCTAGAATATATGAGCATTAAATGCGCAAACGGGCATCTAGCAACGGAAAAATTTTTAGATGATTATGAAAGGCAACAAGGATTCAAACTGGGAAAAAAAAAAGACGAACACTGATAAAAAGCCAAAACTTTGCAAAAGAAATAGAACGAACTCAACGATCCTAAATATCTAGTTCAAGCTGCTAAGTACTTGAGAAGAAAAGCTTAACGCCATCTTAGCAGCACCTCTCAACAAGAATCAATCAACAGATCATCAGAGCTGAGAGTCCTTGTCTTAGTAACTAAATATCCAAGTCTGTTGGACTTGAAGAAGTCTTAGTGTCCTTGTCTTTGTGACTAAATATCCAACTCTACGGGGCTTGAAGAGGGCAAAGTGTCCTTGTATGTGTCCTACTCGAAGAGTAAAAAAGTGGATTATAAGTTATTCGGTCTTTGAACCACTTAAAATTTATTGTCTTTACTTTACTGTTCTTACTTTCCATCTGCTTGCTTATATTATTTATCTTGCTAACTTTAGAACTGAGATTCTTTTTCAATCTATAATGGGATTTTTCGAAAGTCATATTCCGTTGTGCTTAATCAACCTAATTAACAAAAAAGTTTTAAAAGATCTATTCAACCCTACTTATAGATCTATAAGTGCCTCTGGGAAATAACAATTTACAAAAGTAAATGGGAAAGTTAAAAGAAGGGGTAGGGGAAGAACTATAACCGAAAGCCACAATGCCACAAAACCTATCCTCAACTCAATATTTAAACTTGCTTTGCAAGATGGGCAAGATGGGGATTATATAAGGTATAGAAAAACCTAACTCTAATATAACTTATAAAACCAAACTAACAAAGAAATAAACTTCGAATCAATTTAACCATAAATAATAATCTAAAATAATTTACTATTAATCCTTCATACTTTACAGTAGCCTTCATATCTTGTTCCTCGTTATTTCCCTAACTCGTTTTTATAAAGGATCTTTTAGTGCATTGACTAACGTGAAGAGATATACCAAGTATTATTAGTAGCCAACTTTGACATTGTAAGACAGTGAAAATGATTCTAAATTCTGTTGAGATAAAAATATAAATTTTATTAGAAAGAATGATAATAGGAGAGGAGAGGACAATTAGGTCCTACCAAGATAAAAGAAAGTAAAAACAACTACAAATTCCTTAATAGTGACTACCCTCCAATACCTACAAATATCAGAACCTGATTGTGACAGTTCCTAGGAAACACCACAAGTGGCAGTAAATATCCATCCTATGTTACTATAATAGTTTAATGTGTAAAAATAGAAATGCATGTATTTAGTTGTGTTTTTTTGGTGCTCATGTAATCCTTGTTATATCTTCTTATTATATCTTCATAGATACTATAATGCATTTGCTATAGTTCTAGTCTAGGGCTTTAGTAATTGTGCAATTCTAACCATGCTTGTTTCACATCAGATGATACTATATTCCCCACTCATATAATTTAAAACTATGTAGAAGTCATCACAAGAATAGAAGATAAACACGCATGAAATACTCAACCATGAAGAAGAGTGAAACCATAAGATTAACAAAGAAGTTTCATAGACATTTGGCTACATGATGCATGGCTGACGACAACAAAATGAAAATAATATAGAATAACCTCAGATGTCGCCCAGCACTCCGTCTCAGATAAATCATTCGTGAATGCCCCATTCAACTTATCTGATAAATTAGTGATTGCTGCATATCAAACAACTAAAATTATTGGAATATTAAAAGAGAAATTTCAAATAATTAATCGCTAGAACAAGCAATAAGCTATATAAAATATTAAATTATCAACTTTTCTCAAAGCTCGAGTTGATAAAGAATAGGCCAACAATATATCATGCCTTAACAGCTCCATCGTGTGACGTTCCTCCATGCACATGGAGAGAGAAAAGTGTACAGCACAAACAAGAAAGGACTAGAAACAAAATTAACATAATTGAGGAAACATATATACAAGTGAGGAAAGTGGAAATCAAGAGTTTAAAGATTTTATAGAACCAGGGCGTTGATCCTTTAAACATAAATCATCACCTGAATTAAAAGTGCAAGCTGTCATAATATGAACTCGTTTTTGTAGCCAGCATCGGCGTGTAGGAGGGGGAATTCACTGTTCCCAGGATATTCAGGTGAGAAGGCCGGTCCAGAATCACTGCTAGCATGAGAAGGCTCCATAATTTTATAAGGGATGATGACCTTAGCCTCTTAGGGTCTTACAATCTAGGAGCGATCGCCTTGTCTAAGTTTCATACCACTTCTCTATGGTTCTAAAGTCCAACCATTGCTAGTCGGGGCCTCGTCTTTTTAGGTTCAAGAATATATGATTGTCTCATCATTGTTCTCATGATCTAGACCATATTAATTATAGCTTTCTCGTGTTTCTCCACTATCAGTTGATGTTTAGATTCGAAAGAGATGTGCTTAGTAAAATGCTTATCTTTTACTGATGATTATGTATTAGTATGTGAAACGGGATTTAATGATATCTTTTGGAATGGAGGAAATTAATTAGGGAAGTAGATTTATTGCTTAGAGTTGAAAATTGAAGAAACTTCTAATCGTTCACTTCCTTTTAATTCACTTCTTTTTCCCTAAACTTTATACTGTGTTTATTTTATGAACTTTTCATCTGAGCAAAACACACTTTTCTAGCCATTTATAATTATTGACAAAATCCTATCATGATATTCTGAAGAAATTCAACACCAAAGTTGATAAGACAATCGTATAATATTCCATACACCATGCTTTTGTAGTTATCTAAAAGAAATTCATGCGCATACGAAGGACAGATCTAAATTATTAGAAGTTACGTGAATTATCTGCAATCCCACTGCTATTATCTGCATATTCCAGCTCCTCATCACTATCTTGCCTGATGGGTTGCTGAAGTAGAGAAACTTTTGAGTAAGCAGGAACAACAAACTTCTCTCCGACTACAACCTGCACAGAGGAACAACGAGGCACAATGTCGGATTCGTGAATCTAAACTCTAAAGTGTGACAGAGACCTAAATGTCAAACTTTACATCTTGAATAAAGTAAATCGAAGGAAACTAAACAAAATTTGTGAGATTTGGAAATAAGATCCATTATAAGACCAGCAATTGACACATTAGAAGGAAATAATGTATTCTTATCTTTCACTTGTGATAGGGGAAAAAAAACAACACAACAGGAGGAAGCTAGACAGCTAGTCTAATATTTTTATGATCAGACCAACAATTTAGTAAAATAAAGTACTCTATCAAAGATTTGGTTATACACATTATGTAATCAGCAATAAACATCTTTATTTTATTATCAAACTATACTGGTAAACCATAAAATTTTCAGATGCCCTGAATTGTCAGAGAAATGGCAGTGGCCTCGTGGAATATCCTCAAGGTCATTGGTTTCAATCCAATCCCCATACTTGAGGCGAAAATTACCTATTAAAAGATGCTATCTACAAATAACTCCTAAAAAATTGAAATCCTATTTGGATGAGAATATCCCATTTAAGAAGGCGGAGGTATTGATTTTGATTAGCCCCGATGCCTTCTTCAATGACTTCTACCTGTAGTTAGCACTATGTGAGAGTAATACGTGAGGGTCTGGGATAGCATTATGCCGTAGATTAGTGCACACTTATTTGAAACAAGGGAGAAGAATAGTGTTAACCCTTGCAATTACGAATCAGGATTTTAGAAAAGCATGAATATGTTAAATGTGTTGACTATGGTTAAGCTTAAATGGTCTAGACAGAGATAAAAGATTTGCGAATCAGGATTTTATAAAATCAAAATGAAAACTGAATCCAAAAATTATAGGAGCACCTGCTATCAGATCTCACATCTGAGTTTGGAACTTGACAGTGGTGGGCACTTTTTGCATGGATCGTGGGATATAAATTAGCAAGCTTCCAAGAAGTATAAACTGTATAATCACATGCACTAAGAGGCCGAAAAAAGAAAAGGTATAATATAATTATAGAACACAACATTAGAAGAAAAGTTACACTGATGCTTGAGTTCACCTAATATCCTCTGAACCTTCTCTTTATGCACATCACAACATGTAGTAAACAACTTTAAGAGACCTATAACAAGGATGTATCTTTTTCTATACACACATATGTGTGATATATGTATCTTCCAGGGGGTTAGATGGGAGAGAATGCATGATCCGATGAAACGATCAAGCTAAATAATTTTCTCATAATTACAGCCCAAACAGTACCCACACACATTGATTAAAAAGGTTCAAACAACCTTTAATTAACATTTCTAACTGACATTGCAATTTCTTCTTATTTCAATATCAGTTTTTAAACAGTAAGAAAGTTTTAATATGTTCTCATGTCCAAAAAAAATTTCAAAAATACCACTTAGGTACAAAGCATTTGTATCTGATTATCGTATCTGTGTATATGCTTTTATACCATGTTTCAAACAGAAAAAAATCCAACTAGTCATTTAGTTGGAGTTCAAAGAAAGCAAAGACGTGAAAAGAACATGTACAAAAGAATTTTTAGTAATTGAAAAAGGACATAATAGCCATATACCTTAAAAGACAAAACAACACCAGGTTCCAAAACTGCTCCAGCCTTCAATATCACCCCATCACATAGTATTGCATGCTTTAATTTACAGCCATCTTCAACAGTGACATTATGCCATATGTAGCAACCCTCTATTGTTACATTAGATCCGATACTGCAACTTTCCCCAACAACTGAATTAGAAATTGAAGTTTTGTCCCCAATAGTAGTAGCATGTCCAATAACAGTGAAAGGACCAATTTGTGCAGAACGGGATTGCCCAATCTCTGACCAAAAAGAAGTTTGCAAATAGACAAAAATATGCTTAGAAAAGGTAACATATATACTGGCAATATTACTATCTATAATTCAAGGATGTATGCCATACTACAATGACATACAACGAGCATTACCATAAGAATAAGGTTAAAAATAAAAAAAGTAAACTGGTTATCTCAAGAATGAAAAATATAAAGCAGAGACTTAACCATCGTAGATTAGATTAAGAAACAGATGTCCTCACCATCTTTATAATATTTAATATCCTTAAAAACACTAAATCCACAGGGGAGGCCCAGCAGTTAGGAGGTTTTGACATGGAAAAATCATAAGCTCAGACAATTGTATTTCACTCTCAGGGGAAATCAAATAGCAGGGACTAGTAAACACATGTAAGTTTTTGGGTGATTGCATATATCCGTAGGAGCAGTCCCATTCCCAAAAGGGTGAAGAAATAAAGATATAGATAAAGGAGAATCTGAACCATGAACCACCTCAAAAACTTGAAGAGCAAAGTCACAAACATCAACTTCTTTACTTCAGAGAAGAAATATTCTTTGTTTTAATATATAAATAAAAAAGAATCTTTAATTAGCAAGGAGAAGAGCACAAAAGGTCAAGAGGATGAATACTACGAAGCAAATATCATAATATGAGTAGAAAGTCCTATAATAATGCTACACTTCAATCCCTCTGTGAATCGGTAATAGTAACTCCACTGAAAACGCTAAAATGCTGATCTTATCTTTCAAATATAATAGCAATAGTCATCCACAAAGGTTGCGAGAAGTCCAAATATTGGTGGATCGCCAAACATCGACTCCTCCATAAAAACTTGCCCTCGCTCTGACCCCAAAGCATGACAACGAACAAGAAGAAACCCCTCCACCGACATAGGAACAATTAAAACTCAGCTATCACTCCAAACAAAGAGCACCAAAGCCATAGAGGGATAGAACATAGAAAGAATAACTGGGAGCATATCACTCCATAGCCTGCCAACACATAACACATGCATCGATTGTGGCACTGAAGCAAGCCATTAGTATTGCGTTATGATCTTAGGAGAGCTCATCACCAAAAGCTAGTTGTTACACAAGGAGAACAAAGATTATATCAACCAAAACCAAGTTGCCAATACAACTGATGTTGGACTCAACCCCATAAGCCTGTATAGAATTATATCAGACCAATATGTTTTCATATAGACGTCCTCGGTGGCTCCAATCTACTGTCACTGACTCGCCATATTCTATTGACCAACCAAGTCTCAAATATACCTAGCAATATTAAACTCCAGCCTCTAGGTAACCCTTCCCAATTAGAAGGTAATCTACTTATCGCACTGCTCTGATATCACTCATTATGATCTAAGGGGAGCCCATCCCAAAAGCTAGTTGTTAAGAAAGGAGACACCAATTCAACACCAACCCACGCCAAATTGTCCCAACAACCGACGTGGGACTAACCCCGATAAGCCACATAAAATATTAATTTCCAAGCATAAAAGAACAAACAAAAGCCTTGATCTTACATGGAGCCAGAGCCTTCCAAATATAAGAGTCTATGACTAAGGAACATATAGGATGCTTCAAACAAGATGGGGACAAGAAAGATATGCAAGAAAAAGTCCTTGAACAACCAACAGACCAAACTCAAGAACTGACATGGAAGAAAGAGAATAAGCGTCAAGAAATGGTAGAGAGAAGCCAAGTATCAAGACTTCCTGCTATTTATGCCACAGAAATAGAAATTTTATCCCCCAACATGACATCCTCCAAAAACAAATAAGACGCCTACCTTGGAACCGAATGCGTACCATGAGAAGGTGGAGAAATGGTGAAACAAAAGCCAAAGAGGGAATAGGATTGGCATTCGGCCCATTCTTTCGAGGACCGTATTTCCTTTGATCAACCTAAGCAGAATTTGGTTCAAAAGGGAAAGGCCAAAATAATCACAGAGAATGGCGTATGGAAGATAGACAACCCCGATCCCACAATCTTTGTCTCTTCCGAAGTTCCTCTCCAATAATTTCCTATAAGAATTCTCGGTTCACCTATCATATGCATTCTCAAGGTTCACCTTGAGAAGCAAAGCTTTCCAATGCCTACTATGCTTCACATTATCCAAAACCTCGCTGGCAACTAATGTCGCGTCTAATATGTCTCTTTTCAAACTAATGACATGTCCAAGATATCATCACATAAGCAATTCGGTTGCCTAACACTAATTCATCTAAAACCTGTCCCAGCCATAATGACAGGACTTCGCCATGGATCTTATACACACTAATGGCAAGACTTGTGGCTCTAAAATCCTTTATTGCAAAGAACACAAACAAAATCAGTATTAGATTCATTAATAGCTAGAGGATGATGGATTGGGCAGACGAGTTCTTATAATCAAACATAATGCAAATGTAATCCTTACCGGAAGCCCGGTACATGCCCTGTCTTTCAAGTTTCGTTGCAGAATTTCTGAAAAACTGGACATCTGGCACCAAAGGATATGTCCACCGCTGAATTATATCCTTGCTAATCGAGTCATAGCTTCGAAAGTTATCAATTCTAGCAGCATAACTTGAACCAATTTCATAGGTGAAAATTTTGTAACCCATAATCTGATAGCACAAATTTTAATCAGAAAACACATGAGATAAACCCGTCAAGTTTAATTGTGAAATATATCATCGGGCGACAAATAAGATGTTTCGATAAAATTCTCTTAACATGAATTTGAATTTGAATTTTTCTTAGTTTGATATAAATATTTTTATTTTATTTGTCTTGTTTATTTGAGTTGAATGAATTTTACAGGAAATCAATATATATACTACTAACAGACATAACGCATTAAAACTAAAAACTTTAGACTAACAAAAAAGACATCAAAGTTAGGCATTCAAAACTGAAACTTAAGAGTACCGAAATAAGAAAAGTATACCACCGAAAAGATGGAACAACCCATGTTCCATCTTTTCAGCAGAATTAAAACCCTTGTTGCAAAAATATGTGATCAACATCAAGTATATAATTATATTACTTATTCAGAAGGGGAAAAAAGTAAAGGGAGAAAAAAAGAAAAAAAAGTTTTGTAATACACCATTCAATTTCATATACAAACTTGCAATAATTCGGGGGATAAAAATTTAGAAACTTTTTATTATGGAAGATTTTTTCTTTTTTCAAGATTAGGAGAGACCCAAATAGATTTACAACATTCAAAAAATTAATGATTGAAATTCATCCAAATCTTAAAATTTAAAACATCAACAGCTTTATTGAAAGTTTGTGCCCTAAATTTTGGTATTCCTTTTGGACACTAATTTTTCTTTACTTTGAAGTTCTTGGAAGGTATAATACTAACAATAACTGTGTACCACTTTGAATTGAATTTTCTACGCTCCCAGATAATACTGATACAAACTTCTGAGTGTGCGCTATCACTTGGAGATAACTTTGAAAGAAGTCATGGAAATTCCTGAAATTCAACACTCCAAGACTATGTAAAGATTAACCATTTAAACATAATTTAAGTAAGCTTTCCCAAATTTGCAATCAAGTATATAGCTCTTTGCCAAGTGCTTTAATGGGATCCATTATGAATTTTAGAATTATCCTAATTGAAGGTGATCCATATTTCTGTGGTTTTCAAAATAACTAAACCTTTGGTGTTGTTGGCCTTGTTACTTTCATTCTCAAAAATGTAACAATGTCTATCAACAATAGCTCTAGTTTTTACCAAATAAACAGACATCTAAATTTCAACATCTTGAAAAAACTTAAACCAACAAATCAATAATCCAAAGGAAATTATAACAATTTAAAACAAAGATAGCGGTCCATATTAATCCAGTCCATAAACTTCAACAAATATGAGTAGGATATTCAACATAATGAAAAAAGAAATTATTTTCTTGTCCTTGTATATTTTTGCTAGGTTTTTAAAAGGTGACTAAATAAATGAACTGTAAACTTTTGCTTCCAATTTCAAGCTAGCAAAGCATCAACCACTAGATTATATTCCACATTAACCTTCCATTTTAAAAATATTCTGAAATGCATGAAGATCCTAGTAAACAAATAGAACGATACACATAGTGGAGGAACTACAGTATAGCTGAGGGAGACCACGGCCTCACACGGTTTTTCTAAAGTTTCCCTTTAGTCCCTAATATTTTCTAAAAATTTAACTTCAAACCCTCATAAAAATTCTTCTATATTTTATGTAAAAATTCACAACTAGAAAACATATATATATATATACACACACACACATAATACAGCGGTGAATACATTCCCAAATACAATACTTTACTAATATTTTTCATATTTAACTAATTTTTTAGATATTTTTAATTTACACAAAATGAGTTATTTTATTTTTGATATTTAACTAATTGTTTCTCTTTCTGCAATTCTTTCAAGTAGTTTCTTCTCTACAATTCAAACAAATTTGACAAAATGAGTTCTATGACCACCAGTCCTGTGTTTCATATTAAGAGAGACTCAAACTCACACGCACGCGGACATATGCATATACAGACATTTAATCATATACAAGTAGCTACACATACCTAATTACCTATATTTACATAACCCAACCAATTGGGCAATGACTTGTTGAAAAGGAAGCTTATCAAAGTAACTTAATAGACGAATAATGACCAGAACATACATCATCAAGAAGCAATCCCTTGACAAAATGTCGGCGTAGATGCTGATAGTCAAAATTGTCTGTGAAAAGACTGAGTACTTCGGGACTGCATATGTCAATATAGCAATCCTGCAACAACAACAAAATGATAACAGGGATTTAATTATAAATATGAAATATTCAGGCACAATAAAACTACGTATATCTTGGAGCTTCATTCAAGAAATAGATTACAAAGAGCAAGAAGAACAAGACGAGTAGGAGAATCAAGGTATTCAATAGCAATAGCATCTTAGCAACAAAAGTCTTCACCTTGTTATGCAGTAAAAATGATTCTGCCAGCCCTAGAATCAAGCTAAGTTGACAAAATTCGTCGACTTCCACACACCACATCCATATAGATTCATATATTTTATGTATATTAAGAACATCTGTGTCTCATTTATATATATACAAACACGCACACTCTTTGTATTTTGGAGACCTTAAACTGAATATGTCCATGTAATATCTTCTTCTTCTTATAGCAAAGGCCTTCTCTTATTCTTTGGTGTCCCAGTCAACCTGTCCTCACCCTACATCAGAGCAACTCCATCACAAACAGTAGCACAAATCTATCATCTATTATTGAGACCTGATGAGGTTTGTGTAGATCTACCTCAGTAGGATCAGGGTGACAGAAGCTTTGTGCAAAGTGTGTTAATATTAAATTAGAGCATGGAATCACCTCCGTTGACCAACTCATCTAAGTTGCAGTTGTAATAATATACCAAGACAGGACAAACCTTGAGTAGCACACAACACAAAGCAAGCACTTCAAATTTTCAGGAAAGAAAAACCTTATTACCCACGCACAAAATCTTTATTTAATAACGTGCAAAATTAAATTCATTCCCAATAACAGAATACCAATAAATATCAAAAATAAAAGAACTAAAAAGAAATGGGCAGCAAACATAAGCACAAGCATCACAGTAAAATTGATTATGTTAACAGAGTTGTAAGCAATGAACAAGAAACAACTTAAAGGAGAAATCTAAACCTGCTTGTCATTGAACAGGGAAATGGAAGGATTCTCAGAAAGCAGCGCCTTATCAAGAGATATGACCCCTTTGAGAGATTCTGCCTTATCCTCATAATAAAGGAGCTGCTTTGTATCAGGACCAATTGCCATAATCAGCTCATCAGTTCCAAGTCTAGATTGGTGAGTGATTGGAGAAGGCTTTGATTGTTTTATAACCATGGTCATTACAGCATTGCTATCCTTTCTACGTCTCTCCTTATGCTCTTGAAGTGCCTCAATAAGCGACATGTTGCTCAAAGTATCTCCACTGATGAGAATGAAATCTCCATGTATCTTCACAGGCAACAGAGTAAAAAAATCTAGTTAGAAAAAAAGTTAAAATAGATAAAAAGAAAACTGAAATGAAAACGTCATATGAGAATAGATGCTAAAAGGAAGAGAACTTAGGCAGGCCTGAACATTATTCAGCTAATCCCTCATTAGATATTCATTCATTACAAGTTGTAATTTAAAATAGGATCAACGGAATTTCATGTGAAACAGCAGCGCTGTATGTTGTTAGCTATAGCATTTCAAACTCTTGTACCCATTGCCAAAACATATTCTCCCTCCATTTCTCTTGTTAATGGTGATTTCACACAAATTAAGTATTTATTTGTCAACCAAAGTTCGAGTCTACAAATAAAATTCCAATATCACCCTTAACTGCAACAAAGGCATGTGCTTGTAGTGGTGGGGCCCATTAAAATCCCTCGCACATCACATTGCATTGCATTTCAATTTAGTACTGAAATGGTGGTATGGTCTTTTACCGTAAGATTCCCTCAATTTTGATAGTAACAATCATTTTGAAACAAAAATAAAACTCGAAAGGGATAATTTTTGTGAGATGTCGAGAGTATAATTGACACAGCGAAAGCGAAAGGTGCGTAACACTGAAAGAAGCACAATAATATAAGACTATAAAACAGGCTAAGCATAATCTAATAAATCAATAATAATGATATTTGTTCATAATAATAACCCTAAAAGACTATTTACACTACCTAACCCAATGTCACGTGGAAAGAGAATCGTTTTGGTTCAGTGTTCTATCAATCCCCATCTAGGTCCGCTTAATCCCCGCCTAGGTCCGCTTAATCCGCTAACACCTAGATTTAATAAAGATTTTGAAACTCTACAATATAGTAGAACCTCTATAAATTAATGTTGTTGGGACTGAAAAATTTTATTAATTTAGAGAGTTATTATTTAATCGATAAATTAATAATTTATTAATTTAAAGAGTGTTTTTTATTCGGTGAACATAAATTTAATTACATTAAAATTATTGCATTTTATTGATGTTTATATTATACTCCCTCCGTCCCAGGATATAAGTCCTGGTGGACTTTTCACGCATATTAAGAAGAGGAATAAAATGACAAAATTGTCCATAATAATGTCATTAAATATAGAGAGAGAATTAGAATAAGAAAAGTATGAGATATTTAATGCTACGGGCATAATAGGAAAAAATGTGTAAAAATTTGGTTATTAAAGGAAAGTGGACATTTAACATGGGACAACCCAAAATAGTAATAAGGACTTTTATCCTGGGACGGAGGGAGTACTTTTTTTGATGCAATGTATTATACTTATTAAATTAATGTATCATACTTGTGAGGAGATACAATACCTTTGGAGCTAATAACGCAAAATAAGCACTCATAGTGTCAACAGCTTTTCACAAGTTTTTATTACAATTCGAGAATGCAACACCTAAACTTTTGGACATAATGAGAAAAATTAAGGATGAGATTCAATTAGATTTGAATTTCAAGACAAAACAAAAGAGAATAGAATCATATTTTACAAGATTACCCTAGATATATTTGTAATTTAAAATAATTATTAATTTATGATTTTGATGGGACCATATATTTATATAAGGGTCTTTTTAAAAATTATTATTTTATCGAAATTATTAATTTATCCCATTAGCCCAAGACGGGGTTGGGAAAAAATATTATTTTAGAGAGATTATTAATTTCTCGAGTATTAATTTATAGAGGTTCTACTGTATTTAAAATGAATTTTTCATAAAAAAATTTAAAAAGTTACATCTATATACTTTGTAAAATATAACAATTATATAAAATAAATAAATAAATGAGATCGCTTAAGAAAATGCTTAGGCCACCCAGAAAAAATGAGACTGCCTAAGAAAACGCCCCGCCCGGCACCTAGGCGACCTAGGAGTTAGGCACCCCCTATGCCGCCTAGGTATGTCTAGCAATTTTTAAAACACTGTTTTGGTTCGTGAAACCAATACGAGAACACAATACACCACTTAGGCCAATACGTGGTATTCTTGGGTTGGGGTAGTTTTATATGGATGCTTATGGTTATAAAGATTAATTTCATAAAAACATTTTATTGCACCAACAAGTTAGTTGTTTTAAAAATAATTTAGTACAAGTGTGGTGTTTGAGCATCCAATACAAGTGTAATATATGTGCAATTAGAGGTAAAAAAACAATGAAATATTACGGTATGTTAAATTTAGAGAATTGGAGCAATACACAGATTGCTAGTTCAATAAGAGTATCTAGTAACTTTGACAAAAAATCCTAAAAAGAAATATAATCTAATAAACATTAAAATTTTAACCCAAAAAATAAACGGTCTCAAGATTACTTGAATCTACTAGACTAACCTATATAATAAATAAAATTAGTAAATATACTAAAATTCCATAAACCTAAAATATAATGACAAAATGATCTTCCTTTCCTTGATACTCCGTCCTATGTCATTCGAATTTTCTTGGAGAAAATTCGACCACAAATTTGTAATTTTGAAGTATTAAGCAGAAAGCTCTCATTTGTTTATTTTAATATATTGTATAAACATTTTTGTATCTTAATATATTTTTATTTCTCAAGGGTATAATATTCATGTATAAATCTATCTTTTGTGTGTGTGTATTTATACAATTTATCAAATATATATCAATCTATTTACATACATATATACGAGTGTGACTTATAATAAATATATGGCAATCACACAAGAATTAAATTAAGGGTAGTTTTGCCAATTGCCCATTTACTTGGTTCATTTAAGACACTTTTGTCATTTCACCATTTCATCATGCATAACTACGTCATCTTGGGTTGGTTGCCGATGCCAATTGATAGTGGCAACCACAACTACACTTCCCTACAAATATATAGTATATGTATTTACTACTATCCTAAGGGGATAACTCAAGAGGTAGTGGACTTCTTGATAAATGTCTCGAATAAGTACATTTCATGGGTTCCGTCCTCTGCAAAATCACTTTAAAAGTAGAGCTTACTCATTACACAGTCGAATGGTAGAGCTTGTGGATGCCCTTCCCAAAATATATGTATTTTTATGTATATTGGGTAAACTATATACCATATCAAACTCAGTTATTGATCAATCTTATTTCCAAACAGCCAAATCAAAATGCTTCACAACCGTGGAGTGTGGCACACCAAAATTTTATGAAATAGCAGTAAGATTTAAATATCTTTAATTCAAATTATCAACAAGAAAACATTTGGCAGCTTCATAGGAAGGCCAGAATGTGAGGTGCTATCTATCATAATATCAATTTGATATCATATATATTAAAACATGTATGACTGCATGAATAATTCTTCCTTGTATACAGATCATAATCCAAAGTGGAAAGCTCAGAATCATGATCATATTAGAAGATTATTAATCCATTCCAATAATTAGAATCCACTTTCTCACATCAGCGTCACTTTTTCTATTGAATTTCTCACATTTACTTTACATATAAATATATGATCCATATATTCATATCTTTCAACACAAGCCATAATCAAGAAACCGACTTAAGCAAATGTATTCCTTTCTTCGTATAAGATGTTTTTGTTTGATAATTAAGCTTACTTAAAGGAGTCAAGTCCAAACTCCACAAAGGGGCTCTAGAAATGTTGTATTCCTGGTTATCTTTTGAGATTTTTTCCTTCAAATAGTCTTGTTTGGCTTCATTTGAGCTGTTCTTGTTTTTTGCCATTTTATGGGCCATATGGACCGTAAGGAATGCTAAATATTTTAATGATACTTTTCTTTCTATCTATCCACTTCTTTGGGATAGGGTTTCATTCTAGTATATCATTATGGGATTCAGCTATCTGAGATTTCAAAGAAGTTGCTATTTCAAATGTTCATCGAGATTCGCGAGTATTGCTTCATTGGTTTCTAATATTAATCGGTTTCACTACCCTTCCCTTTTTTTAGCTTCATATCAATTTATACATCACTAAAATATGTATTTAAAAAAAGGAAGTAACTTTAAGAGCAAATTATTATAGTAAAGAAACTTTGCTAACTAGAAAAAATAAAATAAGAAACTTACCACATTCCGTTCATATATCAAACGCAAAGCATCCCCAGCACTAACAGAGTTGTGCGATTCTATTGTTGAGACTGTAAAATTTGGTTGGCCAAACCACTTAGAGGTGTCCAAATAATCAATTACTTGCTTCGCGTGAGCACAGCAAAAAACAAAAACTTCTTCAACTCCAGCAGATTCAAGCCATACTAAGGTATAATCTATCATAGGAACGTTGACCAATGGTAACAGCACCTTCAAATTTCAATAGCAATAAGAGGCATCACAAGAAAAGAACATTAGCCAGACAATATGAGTAAATTTCGAAAGTAACCCAACTATAATTCAAGTCTTATGCATAATAATTTATATACCCGAAGGAAGAGAACTATCATGTAAAAATCAAATTGGTGATTCTTCTTCTACATACTGAAACTCGCATCAACATTTCTTACAATTACCAATTACATTTTAGTAAAAAAAAATGCAAATTTCATACCCGTATCATGAACACCGTACATAGAACAAAAGGGAAAGAGAAAATTACTTTGGGGCGTTCGAGAGTGATGGGGCGGAACTTCTGGGCAAAACTATCGGCCAATAAAATAGCCTGTACTGGAACCCGAGTCAGATCCTCCTCTGAATCCTCTTTGATTCCTCCCTTTTTAGCCACCATTATTGTGTTTGGCTTAACAGCGCTCCCTCTCTCTCTGTCCTACAGACGCACAATTATTCGGCACCGGAAACCACAATTATGCGGCACCGAAAAAACCTCTGTACTCAAAACGCAAAACCCCAAGGCTATGCTTGTTTTGGGATAAACTCTGTTCGGGAAATACTTATTTTAAAATGATTAAAATATAAGTTGTTTTAAGTTATGAATTAAATTAAAATAAATTAGGCAAAACTATGTATTTCACCAGTGTACTTGGCAGGTTTTATTTAATACATCATTTAACTTTTAATTTTTTGAATTACCCCATTAAACAAATTAAAAGTGTTTAATTGGATCATTCTGTTAACTGTTCCTCAATTCTGTTAATATCAACGTTACATGTTTCATATGTGGCTTTTTAAAAAAAAAAGAAAAGAAAAATAACTCAGCCACTATCGATATATAACAACTCAGCCTCTCTTTCATTCAGCCACTTACGCATTTGAAAAATCTCAGACAACGAATCTAGTGCTGCAAAACCAACTTGGAGATCAATTCGCCCAAAATCAGCTGGGGAAATTTGGGTTATTGCTATATGTCATCTCTTTAAAGCTTTCGAACACCCAGAGGAAGGTTAATGACATCTTGTCTTAGTCGATCGTGATTGATTGCTGTATAAAGGGTGGAAAATAACCCTAGTTTTTTCGTATCAGCTTAAGTCTCCACAAGAATCAAAAATCAAAGGTATGTATTATTTCCGGGTGATACTCCTCTTCGCCTCACTGATTTCTTCATTCGTTTAATATTGCAAACTAGGGTTCCAACTCAGTCTCTCGCATTTGAAGAGATTGATTCGGCCAAAATCAAAGGGAAAAATTAGGGGGTTGTTAATGGCATCTTCACATAGTAGATCCTCGTCGGTTATTAAAAAGAGGGTAGAATGTTTCTGTGGTGTATCTGCATCTATTTGTGTCTCCACAAAGAACAAATCAAAGGGACGAAGATTCTATGGATGTCGATTTTACCCAGTAAGTACAAAAATTCATATTCATATTTGATTCTTCATTTACATGAAAAAATAAGCCTGCTGTTTGTGACTATGACTGTTAAAGGGTGTGAGGGTATTCACAAATGATTCTTATGCATCATAATTGTGTCTTAATATTATTATTGTAATTTATATTGGATTTAAGTTGCTTAAGATTTTTTGTCTTTTGCAGGATGTTAATAAATATTGTAGATTTTTTCAATGGTTGGACATAAGTTCCCAAAATGAAGGTCATGATAGTGGTTGCAGTGAAATGGGTTCTGTTTCAATGAATGAAGATGGACTCGATTTGCTGAGGAACAAAACAAGAAAGTTGAAAGAGAAGTTGAATAATTTGAAAAGGGAGGCCTTAAAATTGGAGTTGAAAACTGTTAAACTAAGAGAGACAAATAAGAAATTACAACTGTATGTGATATTGTCATGGATGGTGACTTGTGTTGTACTAAGTTATGTATTCATGGAATTTTAAGCATTCAAAGTTATGTAATGAAGTTATGGATTCATTTTATGTATGCCCTGTTAATGCAATGTAATGTCTATTGTTGATCAACAAATGGCATTTTGTGTTATACTAAGTTATGTAATGAAGTTATGAATTCATTTTATGAAGTTATGGATCCATTTTATGTAATGTCTAGTATAATGCACTGTTATGTAATGTCTAGGTTGCCTTTTGTTGATCAAATGTCCAAATGACATCCAAACTGTGACGCCCCCAAAATAGGTATACAACACCCATTCTGAGTCGCCAAAATACATGGTACAGAAACAACTACATCTTTATTATTACAACACAAGAACTGTGAGTTTAAATACAAATATTGTCATTTAGACAATATCCACACTCAAATAAGTCCTCATTACAATTATTGATACATTATTTCACAAAAATGGTGAGGACTACTAAAGTAACTTCTAAAACCATCATTCCATACCCCGACTAGTACTCGCTACATTCTCGCCTCCTGAGAAAAATGTAACAAAAAGGAAAAGGGTGAGCTCAACTAGCCCAGTAAAGAACATTATGACTAAGATAATACAGAACAAATTATCGTTAGTCTTCAACAGGGAAAAATCTAATAGAATACAATAGACAACAAGTTTTAAATCAATAACTGCAGCGGAAACAGCAAACCATTAGAAGAGTCAAGTAGAGAATGAGTTCTACTATCTTCTAAGATTTAAAAGTCCATCATCAATATTTTATCTCTGTAACAACAATCAATAACCATCTTTAATCAAATATTCATCTTTGCACTACAGGCCAAAGATATTCATTTGTATCACCAGTCGGTCATGTTCATCTCAACACCTGTTCATCTTTGCACTACGGGCCAAAGATATTCATCAGTTAATCATTCATCTTTGCACTACGGGCCAAAGATATTCAGTAATATCATCATTTAGGACTGAGGATGATGAAAAATATCTTAAGAAAACGAATCCAGTGAAACAAAATAACAAATATTAAGGATTCGTATTTCGATTTATCCATGTCCAAAAAAATACCTTATAATTATTAATAGTGAAGTAGAATTCAAGAATGATCAAAACATGGATACAATCAAAGCTAGTACCCAGAATAGATATTTTGGACGAAAAGAAGAAAATTTTATTTTTCGGTGAATAGTAACTCGTGAATAGTAACTCGTGAATAGTAACTCATGAATAGTAACCCCGACGTGAAAAGTTCCAAATTTGATAAAAATTTCCAACCAATATTTCGGCATAATGATATTGAAGAAATAATATCATTTTTGAATAAAATAACATCCCTTACCTCGTAAAGACAGTACTTCTAGTCAGAATACCGGTATAAGGCTGAAAGACACTTGCTCTGATGAATAGAAACTCTCAAAGTATCTAAATACTCACAAAATACACTCAATAATCTAGAGAGAGAAAGAGAGAAAACTTGTTTCTGGTGTGATTTTCAATTCTAACTTAGCCCTCTATTTATAGGAAAATGTTAGCACGCCGAAGCAGACTTAACCTGCAACCTGATGGCTTTACCTGCTACTATTCCCACCCACCATATTTGAATAAAAATCTCAGCACATTTCTTCACCAACCAAGAGTGGGGCCCACCAATTCTAGAATTTTCTACCAAAATGATTAACTCCGAAAATTCAACAATTTCTGAACCAGTCATCTCGTAAAATTCATAATAAATCATACGTTCATTTTTAACGGTTCAAAATTTGTGGACATATACTCAACTTATATATGTATAACATATCCAAAAATTACCACGATCCAACGGTCGGATTAAAAATTATAACCCCCGCAAAATATCTCAAAAATCCTGATTTTTAATACCTCCATTCCGACAAAAATACTGATAAAAACCTCAACATTAACTCCTTCATTTTTAACCACAAAAATATATCCCTCATTTATATCCACAAAAATAAATATTTCCTTATCATATGAATCAATAATTAATTATTCACAAATAATATTACAGAATCACATTTATGACAACCAGGCCGTTCCCAGGAAAGAGGGGGCTTTCCAATAAGGATTTCTCCTTACTGGCACGCAATTAGATGACCAAACCTCTCCTTAGACAGAACTTTCTAGACATTGCCAATAATGTTATCTAATAATATTATTCAAATAATATGAATTATTGATCTGATAATAGGAAATACTGTGTAGTGACAATTATTGAAACAACAGTAATATAAAATATCAACGCAGCAATTATTGAATCAATAAAATAAAATACTGAACAGTAATTACTGTAACCATTATTGAGTAGTGCCTTCTTACGTAAGAATCAATAATTGGTGCAATACAGTGTGCTACTGTGTAACAACGCGTATTACTGTGTTTTAACCACCGGGTATTCCAACAGTATTAACGGTAACAACTACGCCGTTATTAATAAAAACATATACTTGTCGTTTTCTTCATCCAATCGCTTTCCGTTATGGGGCACACAAAAGACTGCGCCGTCGTACGAATATTCCCCGACAGGAAGAATATTCCACGACCAAACGAATATTCCCCGACAACAATGAATATTTTATAACCACCTGCTTATTTGAAATATTTGCGCATTTTACCCATAACTAACCTCATTAATCAATTTAACACTTACTATTTCAAAATAATAAATAGAGGAAATTTAAATTTCATTTATTAATAATTTGGGGTCTTACAACCTCCCCTCCTTATGAAATTTCGTCCTCGAAATTGACGTACGTACCTGGTGTTTCGAAAAGATGAGGATACCTCGCTTACATTTCCGTTTCCAACTCCCAGGTCATTTCCTCAATAGCATGGTTTCTCCACAAAACTTTAACTTGTGGTATGACCTTCGTGCGTAGGACATGCTCCTTTCTATCCAAGATCTTGACAGGTACCTCTTCGTACGTTAAGTCTTCAGCTATCTCGTCCGGTTCTAACTCAATAACGTGGTCTGGGTCTTTCACATATTTACGTAACACAGATATATGAAAAACATTATGAACACGAGACATACTTGGAGGTAACGCGAGTCTATAGGCCACATTTCCTACTCGGTTAAGAATCTAAAATGGACCAATAAATCGTGGATTGAGCTTTTCTCTCTTCCCAAATCTTGTAACTCCTTTCCATGGAGCCACACGCAACAATACATGATCCCCAATGTCAAATTCCACGTCCTTTCGATGAAGATCCGCATAACTCTTTTGTCGATCCTGTGCCATTTGTATACGTTGTCGAATCGTTTGGATCTTCTCTGTAGTCATGCGTACCAACTCTGGTCCCAACAATGTTACTTCACCCACCTCGTCCCAGCATACTGGAGAGCAACACTTTCGTCCATATAATGCTTCAAATGGGGCCACACCTATACTTGCCTGATAACTGTTATTGTAAGAGAATTCCACCAATGGTAGGTACTTATCCCAACTCCCTTTGAAATCTAGGACACAAAGTCATAATAGATCTTTAAGAGTTTGAATAGTCCTCTCTGATTGTCCGTCCGTTTGAGGATGGTATGCCGAACTAAATCGTAAATCTGTGCCCATAGCTTTTTGCAAGCTAACCCAAAATCTTGAAGTGAATCTTGGGTCACGATCCGAAACTATGGATACTGGCATGCCATGCAGTCTCACAATCTCATCTACGTATATACGACCAAGACGTTCAAGGGAATAAGTCTCCCGTATCGGCAAGAAATGAGCAGACTTGGTTAATCTATCAACAATAACCCAAATAGCATTTATGCCTTGAGAAACCGTGGGAAGACCCGTAACAAAATCTATGGTAATGTGTTTCTACTTCCATTTTGGAATCTCAAGTGGTTGCAATGGACCCTTTGGTACTTGATGTTCCGCCTTTACACGTTGACAAGTTAAACAACTCGAGATAAACTTTGCAATCTCTCTCTTCATATTATTCCACCAAAATGTATGTCGTAGATCACGATACATTTTGGTACTTCCAGGATGGATTGCAAATGGTGTATTGTGTGCTTCCATCATGATCTTGTACTTCAAATCAGAATTGTTAGGAACACAGAGTCTAGAGTGGACTCGAAGTATTCCTTCTTCATCGATTCTTGCTTCTGGAATAGAACCTTCTTGCACTTTCTTCTTCATACGCATCAGCTCTATGTCCGTAGCTTGAGCAGCTTTAACTTTATCGATTAAAGTCGGTTCTACTCGTATATTTAATATCATCATGTGGGTACTTAGAGCCTTCATCTCTATCTCCATCCTTTGCAAGTCATACAAAATGGGCCTTTGTGTTAACAACATTGCACTCGTACCCGCATATGATCTTCTACTCAATGCGTCAGCTACTACGTTTGCTTTTCCAGGATGATATTGGATGGTATGATCGTAATCTTTCAACAGCTTGAGCCAACGTCGCTGCCGCATGTTGAGTTCCTTTTGGGTGAAGAAATATTTGAGGCTTTTATGATCTGTATAGATCTCCACTTTCTCCCCATACAGGTAGTGTCTCCAGATCTTCAACGCGAAAACTACTGCTGCCAACTCCAAATCATGAGTAGGATAATTCCTCTCATATTCTTTGAGTTGTCGCGAGGCATAGGCTATGACTTTCCCATGTTGCATGAGAACACATCCTAACCCTTTACCTGAAGCATCACTGTAGATAACAAATCCATCCGAACCAGATGGTATTGTCAGAACAGGTGCCGAAATGAGTCTCCTCTTAAGCTCTTGAAAACTCTTCTCGCATTCCTCGCTCCATACGAATTTGATATCTTTCCGAGTCAGCTGAGTTAACGGGGTAGCGATTCGAGAAAACCCTTCCACGAATCTTCGATAATAACCAGCTAAGCCTAGAAAGCTACGTACTTCGGTCACCGTCTTTGGTTGCTCCCAACTTTGTATTGCTTCAATCTTCGCCGGGTCAACAGATACTCCATGTTTTGACACCACGTGCCCTAGGAAAGCTACTTCCTCAAGCCAGAACTCGCATTTCTTCAACTTAGCATATAACTTATTTTCACGCAGCCTTTGGAGTACCAGCTTCAAATGATGCTCATGATCTTCACGGCTTTTGGAATATATGAGGATGTCATCAATAAAGACAACAACGAACTGATCCAAATAATCCTTGAATACTCGGTTCATCATATCCATGAAAGCCGCAGGAGCATTAGTCAATCCAAAAGACATGACTAGGAACTCATAATGCCCGTACCGAGTTCTGAAGGCAGTCTTTGGAATATCCTCAGTTTTAACCTTCAGCTGATGATATCCAGAACGAAGATCGATCTTTGAAAAGAATTATGCTCCTTGTAACTGGTCAAACAGGTCATCAATACGAGGTAGCGGATACCTATTCTTAATAGTGACATGGTTTAATTCCCGGTAATCAATACAAAGTCGCATACTCCCGTCTTTCTTCTTTACAAATAAAACAGGAGCACCCCAAGGAGATGTACTAGGACGAATGAAACCGATGTCCAACAACTCTTGTAGTTGGACCTTTAACTCCTGAAGTTCAATAGGAGCCATTCGATATGGGGTTTTAGAAATGGGCTTTGTACCAGGTTCAAGATCAATAAAGAATTCAATTTCTCGTTCCGGGGGTAGACCGGGAAGTTCTTCAGGAAATACGTCAGGAAAGTCAATAACAACAGGAATATTATTCAAATTTGACGTGTCTTTATTCAAATCCATAACATGGGCTAAGAAAGCTTGACATCCGTTTTTTAATAAACGAATGGCTTTATGGCTTGATATAACAGTGATTGATTTTAATGGCTTAGTTATTTGAATTCGTACAACAGGTTGGTTAGGAATATGAAAACTAACAACCTTACGAAAACAATCAATTTTGGCATGATGAGTAGTTAGCCAATCAATCCCTAAAATCACATCAAAAGCAAGTATCTTTAAAGAGATAAGGTCAACAGGTAAGGTGATGGTTCCAACTTGGATCACACAAGATTTATAAACAGTGGATGTGATGAAAGTTTCTCCTAACGGAGTCTCCACAGATAAATCAAAGTCTAACTTCTCCGGAGTCAAGTTTAAACGTTGAGCACAAGCAGGAGAGATAAAAGAATGGGTAGAACCGGTATCTAATAAGGTATATACTTCGCATGAATTTATGATTAGCTTACCCGTGATCACCTCGTTTGGGTTCCTCGCATGTTGACCAGTCACGACAAACGCTCTTCCAGGAACCGTTGACTTTATCTTTTCTGGGACAGCTTTTTGAGTCACCATCCCCGCTGGACTTGGTTTTGCTACAGTGCAATCTCGAGCGATATGTCCTTCCTTTCCACAATTATAACATACCTTAAACTGTTGTGGGCAGTTTGGGCTGATATGTCCTTCTTTTCCGCACTTATAGCATATAACCGGTGGTTGTTCTCCTCCCTTGGAACCAGTTGCTGTTGGTGCTGACGTCTTCGTATTGTCATTGTTGAATTTCCTCTTTTTAAAATCTCCTCCCGACTCGCTTCTTCTATTTTCATAGCCACGATTACCACCAGAGTGGTTGCCCTTCTTGTCTGTATTTTTCTTTCTCCGATGGTTATCATTGTTCTGATGACTACTGTCACCGATATGATCCTGGTTGTGATCCCTCAGTTGACCGTACTCGTTATCTCGCTCTAATAATTGAGCCCTGTTAACAACATCTGAATAGAGAGAAAATTTATGAGAAATGAGATATTGACGTATGCCGGGTTTCAAACCTCTCAGAAACATCCTCGTCATACGTTCCTCATTCTCCACCAAATGAGGTGCAAACCTGGACAACTCTGTAAACTTTGCCTCGTACTGAGATACCGTCATATTATTCTGCTCTAGTCTAATAAACTCTACCTCCTTCATATGACGAATACTTTCAGGAAAGTACTTGTCATTGAACAGTTTTTGAAATGTCTCCCAAGACATGCTGAGTGCGGTTGGATGGGTACGCTTCACAGACTCCCACCAGTAATCTGCCTCGCTACGGAACATAAAGGTGGCGAATGGAACCTTCTGTTCCTCCGTGCATCCCAAGACATCGAATATCTTGGTAATTTGCTTGACCCACGTTTCCGCCATGATCGGATCCGGCTTTCCCTTAAATTCTGGTGGTCCCAATTCTTTGAACTGTTTGGCTGTGACAAACCGTGAATTGCTATCATTTCCTCCTGTATTTTGAACACGAGTCTCCCTTGTCTGGTTTTGCATGAATTGCAAAAAACTTCTAAACATTCCATCATTCATCATCTGCTCATTGGTGTTGTTCACAGGAGGAACATTGCCAGCCTGTTGCACGTTCTCCTCGTTGGTAAGCACCGGTGTCTCCACGGTCTCATTTACTCCACTGTTAACATTCTCAGTCGACATTCTCAAATACTGCCATAAAACAAGGGTTAATTAAATAAATTAACAAATCACATAATACCCCTATATTATGACTGACCAATAAATAAGCTTAGGTAGGACACACTAGCGAAGGATTCGTCTCTCCCCTCCTAGTTCTATTCCCCGATCTCCGCCAGAGATCATAACCCTAAGCTCTGATACCAACTGTGACGCCCCTAAAATAGGTATACAACACCCATTCTGAGTCGCCAAAATACATGGTACAGAAACAACTACATCTTTATTATTACAACACAAGAACTGTGAGTTTAAATACAAATATTGTCATTTAGACAATATCCACACTCAAATAAGTCCTCATTACAATTATTGATACATTATTTCACAAAAATGGTAAGGACTACTAAAGTAACTTCTAGAACCATCATTCCATACCCCGACTAGTACTCGCTACATTCTCGCCTCCTGAGAAAAATGGAACAAAAAGGAAAAGGGTGAGCTCAACTAGCCCAGTAAAGAACATTATGACTAAGATAATACAGAACAAATTATCGTTAGTCTTCAACAGGAAAAAATCTAATAGAATACAATAGACAACAAGTTTTAAATCACTAACTGCAGCGGAAACAACAAACCATTAGAAGAGTCAAGTAGAGAATGAGTTCTACTATCTTCTAAGATTTAAAAGTCCATCATCAATATTTTATCTCTGTAACAACAATCAATAACCATCTTTAATCAAATATTCATCTTTGCACTACAGGCCAAAGATATTCATTTGTATCACCAGTCGGTCATGTTCATCTCAACACCTGTTCATCTTTGCACTACGGGCCAAAGATATTCATCAGTTAATCATTCATCTTTGCACTACGGGCCAAAGATATTCAGTAATATCATCATTTAGGACTGAGGATGATGAAAAATATCTTAAGAAAACGAATCCAGTGAAACAAAATAACAAATATTAAGGATTCGTATTTCGATTAATCCATGTCCAAAAAAATACCTTATAATTATTCATAGTGAAGTAGAATTCAAGAATGATCAAAACATGGATACAATCAAAGCTAGTACCCATAATAGATATTTTGGACGAAAAGAAGAAAATTTTATTTTTCGGTGAATAGTAACTCGTGAATAGTAACTCATGAATAGTAACCCCGACGTGAAAAGTTCCAAATTTGATAAAAATTTCCAACCAATATTTCGGCATAATGATATTGAAGAAATAATATCATTTTTGAATAAAATAACATCCCTTACCTCGTAAAGACAGTACTTCTGGTCGGAATACCGGTATAAGGCTGAAAGACACTTGCTCTGATGAATAGAAACTCTCAAAGTATCTAAATACTCACAAAATACACTCAATAATCTAGAGAGAGAAAGAGAGAAAACTTGTTTCTGGTGTGATTTTCAATTCTAACTTAGCCCTCTATTTATAGGAAAATGTTAGCACGCCGAAGCAGACTTAACCTGCAACCTGATGGCTTTACCTGCTACTATTCCCACCCACCATATTTGAATAAAAATCTCAGCACATTTCTTCACCAACCAAGAGTGGGGCCCACCAATTCTAGAATTTTCTACCAAAATGATTAACTCCGAAAATTCAACAATTTCTGAACCAGTCATCTCGTAAAATTCATAATAAATCATACGTTCATTTTTAACGGTTCAAAATTTGTGGACATATACTCAACTTATATATGTATAACATATCCAAAAATTACCACGATCCAACGGTCGGATTAAAAATTATAACCCCCGCAAAATATCTCAAAAACCCTGATTTTTAATACCTCCATTCCGACAAAAATACTGATAAAAACCTCAACATTAACTCCTTCATTTTTAACCACAAAAATATATCCCTCATTTATATCCACAAAAATAAATATTTCCTTATCATATGAATCAATAATTAATTATTCACAAATAATATTACAGAATCACATTTATGACAACCAGGCCGTTCCCAGGAAAGAGGGGGCTTTCCAATAAGGATTTCTCCTTACTGGCACGCAATTAGATGACCAAACCTCTCCTTAGACAGAACTTTCTAGACATTGCCAATAATGTTATCTAATAATATTATTCAAATAATATGAATTATTGATCTGATAATGGGAAATACTGTGTAGTGACAATTATTGAAACAACAGTAATATAAAATATCAACGCAGCAATTATTGAATCAATAAAATAAAATACTGAACAGTAATTACTGTAACCATTATTGAGTAGTGCCTTCTTACGTAAGAATCAATAATTGGTGCAATACAGTGTGCTACTGTGTAACAACGCGTATTACTGTGTTTTAACCACCGGGTATTCCAACAGTATTAACGGTAACAACTACGCCGTTATTAATAAAAACATATACTTGTCGTTTTCTTCATCCAATCGCTTTCCGTTATGGGGCCCACAAAAGACTGCGCCGTCGTACGAATATTCCCCGACAGGAAGAATATTCCACGACCAAACGAATATTCCCCGACAACAATGAATATTTTATAACCACATGCTTATTTGAAATATTTGCGCATTTTACCCATAACTAACCTCATTAATCAATTTAACACTTACTATTTCAAAATAATAAATAGAGGAAATTTAAATTTCATTTATTAATAATTTGGGGTCTTACACAAACTGTTAATGCCCTGTTTTGCAAACACATCCAGTTTAAAACTGCCTTATGCAAAACCAAACATGAGCATATAAAACTGCTTTATGCAACTCCAAAGCAAACCATTGCATATTAAAGTAAGCTTTGAAACCAATCAGTATAAAACTGCCAATAAAATTCATTGCCAAGCCATGGCATATAAAACTGCCAATAAAATTCACTGCCAAACCATTGCATATAAAATTGCCAATAGAATTTCATACCAAACCTGGTCATATATAAACTGCCAATACCATTACATCAGATCCAAAAATATACTAAAACTGCAGTATTCAAATCAAACCCAAAAATATACTAACACTGCAGTTAACAGCTCAAAAAGATACTAAACATTCACTGTTCTAATTGTTCTAAAATAACCCCAAAAAGATACTAAAACTAAAACAGATCCATATGGAAGAGCCTTCATTGTCCCCCATCTGCAGCAGTGCTATAGCCAGACTGTGTTCCACCATCATTGCCTGATCCCTGTCTCACAGTTCCAGTCCTCTCCCCAACTGTACCACCTTGTTTCCTTTTAACCTATAAAACAGTTGCAGGATGTTAGTATGTACATTTCATAATTGAAGGAAACATATAAAGGCAGTGTAAATTTAAAAATTAAATAACTCACAGTAAGCTTTGGCCTTTTGGCAGTATGTTGTGCTTCTGGACTATGTTGTGCTTGGGCAGGTGTGTTCTTACAACCTGCTTTATTATGTCCATATTGCTTGCATTTGGAACACATCATTGGAGTCCCTTTCCATGAAATTTTACCAGTATGCTTTTTTTCTTCAGTTGGATCTTTCTTTCTACATCTCTTTGGCCTTCCATCCAATCTTT
Organism: Panax notoginseng; assembly: GCA_016801055.1. Lineage (NCBI taxonomy): Eukaryota > Viridiplantae > Streptophyta > Magnoliopsida > Apiales > Araliaceae > Panax > Panax notoginseng. Next base: position 79,007,010 of record CM029014.1, read on the forward strand.
TAGTCAATGGAGGCAACAGGACTAGTAAATCAGTGGTAGGCCAACCATTGCTACCACTCATGGGCTTTAACAGGTGGTTATATGACTTGAGATAGGTTTCAATGTAGTAACAAGGGTCCACAAAATTCTCAACAGGCCTCTCTTGATGAAGTATCCCAGTGACAACATGATGGCAAGGTATTCCAGATAATTGACATACCCCACAATAGCAGGTTTTTTTCACTATATCCACCACATATTTACTTGACCTGTCACTCACCTCATACATATGCCCCTCATCCCAATGGTAATCACAGTACCTTGTCAATTCAATTGACCTATTCACTTTAGTTAGTATCCTAAGACATAATTTCCATCTCTTTTTAGCATCTGATCTCTCTTGATATGGATTCTCTCCATTACCTGGGTTTTGATATCTTCAAACATTGCTAAGATGGGTTTATACCTAGCCTCTAGGATCTAACTGTTAAAACACTCTGACATATTGTTTGTCACTACATCACATTTGGTGGTGGTATCAAAGTAAGCCTTACTCCAAAGTTTAGGAGGGATACCTATCAAGGCAGTATGTGCATCCTTTGATTCCTTCCTGATGTCCTTCATTACCTTTCGAAAATCAGCAGGATTGTTGGCCTTTGATGCCTTCTAGAACATCACCTTCAAAGCTGCCCCAGGGAACTTTTTCCTCCAATTTGCATATATGTGTCTTGCACAACATCTGTGCTCTGCTTGGGGTAGTAACTTCTGAATAGCAGGCACCAAACCCTATTCAAATAAGCAGGATTGTTAGTATAATGATATATACATGTGTAATGCAAATTATTCTTAAATTGCAAATTATTGTGTAGATGAAATTATTGTTAACTACACCTTTTGTTGATCAGTAATTAATGTCCATCCCCGGCCTTATTCTAATCCAACATCATTGCATAACAAAGTTAAAAACCAACTCCAACTGTCTTTATTTTCACTTTCCACCACAACCCAAGCTATTGGGAACATCTGGTTGTTAGCATCTCTACCTATTGCAGTTAACAGCTCCCCTCTACAATATGTCTTTAGAAAATAACCATCAAGCCCAATAATAGGCTTGTAGCCCTCCAACCAGTTCTTCTTCACATCATCAAAACAAATATACATCCTTTGAAACCTTTTTGGAGTGCCCTGATCAGTCCTAATTTGTACAGTGCTACCTGGATTGGTATTTAGTATCTCTTGTCCATAGTCCCAAACACCCTCATAATGCTCTGCCAGTGTTTTCTCTATCTCAGATAAGGCCAAATTTTTAACTTGCAAACACTGTGCAATAGAAGATTTCAATCCATACCTTTGCTTTATTGCCTTTTGTAATTCCCTCAACTTGATCCTTGGCTTTGTTCTAATTGTCCCTCCAAACTTATCCACCAACCACCTACATCTAATAATCTTTATCTTGTTGGCCCTAATTCAACTGTGGAACTTAGTAGGGTAAGCCTTAATTTGAAACCATTTTTCCCTAGGAACATAGCTTGCCCAAAGCTTCCATGGACATCCTGCTGCACACTTAGCTTGAACTCTGGTAGCTTCATTAACTTTAAACCAGATTCCTTTCCCCTTCCCAACTGCATAATTTTGTATTGCTTCCCTTAGTTGGTCAACCCCAGTGAAAGTCATGTATAACTCAAATTCAACATCTTTGATTGCTGTGTTTGGATTATACACAGGAATAACTCTCTTCCGTTTAATCCTTGGCTCTTCACCTTCCCACTCACTATCACTACTTGAAGGAGGAGTTGCAGGAACTTCAAAGTCAGAATCTTCATATATTTCCTCCCATGGTTTTATGCCCCTTGTACCAAATTTGGTGATGACCTCATCATCAGATGAGAAAGTAGGCTCCACATTATCTTCATCAACAATTTTCTTCTTCTTGTTAGGTGTGTTGAGTCCTGCCCTTTTCTTTATCCATCCTTTTTTCTTAGGTGTCACATGATTATCTGATGCCTTGTTAACATGTACTGAGCTAGAAGCTTGAGTCCCTGTAGGTTCAGGTACTTCACCACAATCCACTTCAACTTCATCATCCAATTGAACTTCATCATCCAATTGAACTTCATCTTCCAACTAAACTTCACAAACAACTTCCAACTCTTTAATCTTTGATTTTATTATCTCTTCCTTATGCAGCCTAGCATTGATCAACTCCTCATTCCCATCATCATCACTTTTTTCACTGCAGTCAGTATCTGTTTCTTCATCTGTAGATTCATCATCATCTCCATTTGGTGCATCAACTTGCACATCAACTTCCTTCTGCAGAAGCTGCTCAACTTCCCTCTCACCTCCCTGACCAACTTCTATCTCAAATGGTAAGAGTTCATCAGTAGAGTGGTTACAATATAGATCAACTAGACCAGTTCGTTCACCCTCCTCAACTAGTAACCTAATACTATGGTCATCATGTATCAACTCTAAACCATAACGAATATCCAAGTTCCCAACTTTGAAATACACTGCAGTATTCTTTTTGTAACCATACTTCTTAGGTAAGTTGTATATTTTGTCAACATTCAGCCAGTCACCATCAACGTCATGAAGCAATTCTATAAAACCTCCTCCATAGTGGTATATTGGTTCTTTAATGAACCTACCACCATGATTAAACTCCATAGAAAACAAACCCATGCTGCAAAAGGTACAGGGCACAACATTAGATAATAAACATTGTAAAATTGAACAATCAGTGGAAGAAATTTACATATAAACCCAAATCATTGAACAATCATGTACCAAAACTGATTCATAACTTAAACCCAAATCACCATATAAACCCAACTCAAAGAATAAGCAGTTGAAGAAAAAAAATCTTAATATTTACATTAGTCCGGAAAAAAAATCTTAATATTTACATTTAAACCCAAATCAATATATAAACCGAAATCGAAAACAATTCAGTGGAAAAAACATCATCATTTTGAAAATTATAGGAGATATTCTAAGGGTGTTACATTTAAACACAAATCGAACAATAATCAGTGGGAAACCACTCTAACTCAGATATTTGCAGAAGAATCTCGACAAAGAAAAAAAATATCACACAAACCCATACATACCTTCGTCTTCGCCAGAGATTTGCATGCAAAACCCTAGCAGATCAAATCGCCCCTTCTTCTTCTTCACTCACTCTCTCTCTCTTTCTCTCTGTGAACTTCGACTAGTTTGGAACCCTAGTTTGTAGCAATCGTCTTCTTCGCTCGCTCTCTCTCTTTCTCTCTCTCTCTCTCTGTGAACTTCGAGTAGTTTGGAACCCTAATTTGTAGCAATCGCCTTCTTCACATTATCGCTCGCTCGCTCTCTCTGTGAAAAATGACTCAGACTTCGTTTAATTTGGTTTGATAGTACTTTTCTTCTGCCGCGTAATCCACCTTGGATTGGGCCATCGTGGCTGAGTCATTTTTCTTTTTTTAAAAAAAGCCATGTAGGAAACATGTAACGTTGATATTAACAGAATTGAGGAACAGTTAACAGAATTATCCAATTAAAAACTTTTAATTTGTTTAATGGGGTAATTCAAAAAATTAAAAGTTCAATGGTGTATTAAATAAAACCTGCCAAGTATAGTGGTGAAATACATAGTTTTGCCAAATAAATTATAAATGTGCTCGGTTGATAAATGACTTATAAGTTAAAATAAAATGTAAAGATTACTAAAAAGAATATTATAAAAAGATACATTGATTCAATATCATATTGAAAGTTATTATTGTTAAACAACTTATTTAAACAGTTTATTATTGGTAAACTGCTTATTATTTAAATAACTTATTATTGGTAAATAACTTATTATTTAAACAACTTATTTAGGGGGTGTTCGGCAATGAAAAATCAACTTATAAGTCATTTGCCATTGTATGAGTGTTTGGATGTTTGGGAGCTACTTATTTTTTAACTTATAAGTTAGTTTTTAAGTCAAAAATATAAGTAACTATTTGTAACTTATTTTAAAATGACTTATAAGTCATTTTTAAAAAAGTTAATTTGACCAAATGTAATGTTTATTTTTGCCCCTATTCGATTTTGCCCCTCTTTTTATTAATATCATTTTTAGTAATCTTTACATTATTCTAACTTATAAGTAATTATGAATCGAAGACCTTCATAACTTGTTTTAACTTAATTTTTGACTTATAAGTCAAATTGATGTCGAACACTTTTACTTATAAGTCACAACTTAAAATAACTTATAAGTCAACTTATATTTTAACTTATAAGTCATTTAAAATAAGGAGTTCTTGAACAGGCCATTAAACAGTTTATTGATAAACAACTTATTATTTAAACAGCTTATTAGTAACTAACTTATTATTTAAACAGCTTATTGGTAAACAACTTATTGATAATCAACTTATTATTGGTAAATAACTTATTATTTAAACAATTTATTGGTAAATAGCTTATTATTTAAGCATCTTATTGGTAAACTTATTATTTAAACAATTTATTATTAATAAATAATTTATTATTTAAACAGTTTATTGGTAAACATTTTATTATTTAAACAGCTTATTCGGGTGTAATACCCATTAATTTTATAAATAATATTAGTAATGAAAATAAAGGTGTTTGAAAAAAATATTTGAGTGCATATATATGTCATGAAATTTAATAATTCAAATTGAATGGAATTGAGTATGAGACGATTGAAAAGTGTAGCGATGATAATGATAAGCTTGATTATAATAAATTAAGCTTAAGTGATAAGCCTTGTGTAACATAATTAATTTCTTAATTGGATTAATTGATAGATGATTTAATAATATATTAGACTAAGGGATATACCCAAGCTCAATTTTAAGTGTTAGGAGATGTAGCCCAAGTATTATGTGCTAGGGTATAATTGAGCCCAATGTGTATTGGATCCAAGCTAAGATTAATTAAATTAGTAGCCCAATGGTTATTAATTGGACTAACCTAATGTACATGGATCATATGATTATATATATATATATATATATATATATATATATATATATATATATATATATATATATATATATATATATATATATGGGGCGATTTAATGACACTAAATTTTTTACATAATTCTTTGACTCTTGGATTTGAACACTCTTAATGAATAAGATTAAAGCTGATTTTTAATTTATAATTAAATAAAAACAAAAACAAAGATTATGGTAACATACTATAGATAAGTGAGAGTTGAATTATACATCTTGAGCTTCCTCCATTATGGTGACAGTTTGACAGCTCCAGGTTGAAGTTTTAAACGTGAAAAAGATGAAGATGAAAAGCTCCAGGTTTTATTTTTATTTTTATTTTATTTAGTTATAAATTAAAAATCAGCTTTAAGTGTTTAAATTCAAGAGTCAAAGAATTGTGTAAAAAACTTAGTGTCATTGATCCGCCCCCATATATGTGTGTGTGTGTGTGTGTGTGTGTGTATAGGTGTCCATAAGCTAACATATTGAGCAAAATGTGAAATAAAAATTGTAGCATGCTTGTATACTACCCCCATGGCCGAAATTCCCCTCCCATTGGGCACAAAGTGCTAATTTTTTTTTTGCTTAGTTAGGCCTGCAAGATAAACCCATGTGAACCATCACGAATAAGTACATGTTTAGGTTGAGGATTGGTGAACTTTTCACTAAAACCACTTTTACCATTGTGTAATAACCTAGTTATTGTATAATACTTCTTCTATAAATAAGAGGCACCTATTTCTTCACCCAAGTTTGCTTCATTACTTGTACATTTGCTAAGTATTGAGAGAGTTAGAGAAATTCTAAGTGTTAGTAAGTTAGTGAGTACTAGAGAGAAAAAGGGAATCTAAAGGGAACTCTTACACTTGGTGATTCAAGAGAAGCTTAAGAAGGAGCAAAGGTGGAGAGTTACTTGAAGTTTATTGTTAAAAGGAAAAGAGTATCAAGAAGGTAAGTCCATGACCTAGTTTAAATCTTGTAAGATAAGTAGTATATTGTTCTAAGTGGGAAAATACATGTTTGGTTGTGGAAGTTTTACTTGTTGAGGGATCACGGTTTAATATGGAGAACCTAAAAGGGCACATCATAAAAAGAGAATAATGATTTAAGAAGTTAATGACAAAATTATAATAATATGTTAAGTGCATTTAATTTAATCTATGGTGATAGAGTAAATTAAAGGCCAAAGATGACTTTCATCACAATATAAGCATGATGATGATGACAATGATACACCACCAAAAATCTGGGCATCTGAGACCGACAAAATCCGTCTCAAATATAGCAAAATTAGTCTCAAAATCGATTTTGAGACGGATGTTGGCCGTGTTAGTTAGTCGCGTTGCTAATTATGCTCATCTCAAAATTCGTATCAAAACAGGAAATTAGATACGAAAAATTGCCGTCTCATATCCGTCTCAAACCATCTGAGACGGACATAGTCCGTCTCAAATCCGGCTCAGAGCTATCCCATGGGGAGCTGAATTTTGAAACCGATTTTGCCGGTTTCAGATTTGGCGGGCAGATGTGGCTCTTTATTTTAGTTCACGTAAGTTGAGACGAAAAAGGCCATTTCAAATCCGTCTCAAAATAAGCAGCAACTATTTATTTTACACATATTTTGAGATGGATACCATCCGTCTCAATCCCGTTTCAACTTTGGCGCCAATATCTTTTTAGCTCGCATATTTTGAGACAGGCTGCAGCCGTGTCAAAATATGTGTCAACTTTGACGCCAACATCGCAAATTCTTTGAGACGGAAAGGAGCCGTCTCAATTCCGTCTCAATATATTTATTAACAACAAATTATAAATATTTTCATAATTTAATTTCAAAATCTAAAAATAAATATGTTCAAAATAATAATGATAATTACTAAATTGTTATTTATAGACAATACTAGATAAGACATCTATTGATGAGTACTATTATAAATATCAACGTACTACAAGTCTCACCAAATACAACAAAAGTAACTTCTAAAAACTACTGCTTTAAAGCTCAAAAATATGCATAATCACACCATCATATCCCATCCTCGATGGTAAACAAAAGTAACTTCTAAAAAATACTACCTAAAAGTAACTTCTAAAAAATCACGAGTCTCCATCCTCGTTACTATCGCCTGAATCTTCATCATGCTCATCCTCGACATCAACATCCTACAAGTAGTACATGGAATGCATGTCAAATATATGAAACGAATGCATGCATTCTAAACATAAGACTAAGAAAACTGATAACATACTATAGTCTATGAACAAACATGAGCAACTTGCAGATTGCACCTATTTTAAGCAATAATCTCAGCACAAGTTTATACATAAGGTGCAACAAATAGTACTACACCAACGAAATGAGAAACCATATATATGTAGGTAATAAAACCTAAAGCATGTAACACGTCGTGCTAGTGAGAGAAAAAATATCTATATAAAAAAGGGTATTGTGTGGTTCCCCTATATGCAAATAACTAAGCTGAACATATAGTGTTTATAAATACAATCATACATTATGACAATATGATGTCAGTTACTTTTACACTACATTGAATGTTTTCAAATGCCCATTTACTTGGCAGCTAATGATCACTTAGCTACAAGTGTTGAATACGTTGAATACTTGGCAGAAAATACGTTGAATATATTGAGATGGAATGCATAGATACAGAATGAAAGAAAAAGACAGAATGTTGCTCATCGCTATGAATACATGGTGTCAAGTGTGTCAAGAAATGCAAAAAGTATCTTCTTTTCATTAATCTAAAGCACTAGACATTTTTCAGGAGCATTGAGCTTTACCAAGGACTAGTACTGGTATGTGGTATTCAATTCCAAACTGGAGCTGTATATATTACTTTCATATGAGATTTTGCTGGATGTACAATTGATTTACATTCCAATTTTACAGTAAATCAATGTTTGAAATGTCTTTTTGTATGATTCACAAAGAAAAAGAAGAGTTTTGCCTGATGGGACTTCCATGTATAAGAGTTATCCTAAAAAAATGATTTAAATTGACATGCTCTTCAAATTTGTAAATACGCTCACAGGGATGATAATTTCTAGCAAACTCAATCCAAAATTCATGTCTGGACACAAATAAACTACCCCCCTCAAAAACAAAATAAAATGATAATAATAAAAAAATAAACTCAAACCTCCCTCGCACCCCCAGAAGAAGAATCCATTTTATTCTGTGGATTTAGGAGTCCACAACATACAATGCTTTATAACTTCTTCCTTCCACATTACCAACTAATTAAGATTTCATTAACTGCATGGCTTTGGTTGTACTCAGTTCCAACTGAGTTTAGCAAGTGTTATACTGCATTAGCAGTTGGTTAAATTAAAACTAATTGCAAGAACAACTAGCTGCCTACACATTATATCATTTTATCCTACTAATTGTAGTCAAAAGGGAAGCAAACCCAGCTGTTAAAATGGTCCAACAACTATCTGCTGCTGTTACATGTTAGTGCCGAAAGACAGCAGTTGCTGTTTGTTATTGTCCACTGCAGTGACCCCTATTGCTTATCCTATGCTTTGTCCAACCTCTCATGCATATATCATTAAGTTGTTGTAGAGTGTTCAGATACATTATTAGAATGATTTGATAAACATAATTAGGTTGATCATAAAGCCAAGGAAATTCCTTAATCTTGCCCCCAAAAATGGTTCCTGCTGCTGCCATTAGGCAGCAGCCCTGCCCTACCCTATTTCCAAGTTATCACTCTTAATATGCTACCTCTTAAAAAAAAAACTATTTTCTTAATAACTGAAGCTAATCAGAAAACCAAAAAGTCCTAAAAAAGAGACAAGTTCCAAAAAAATTTGATGCCTGCTGCTGCCATTAGGCAGCAGCCCTGCCTCCCCTATCCTATTTTCTAAAAGAGAGTAGTCCAAAAAGTTATAAGACTTTTGAACAAAAGCTTGGTTTTTATACGAATTCAGATAGATTATGTCTAGCACATACAAGTATGTTTAGAATTTATAACACCATCATGACTGTCTTAATAAACTGCCCAAAACAGTGCTTGACATTCTAATTTTACTAATTTTTCATTTTAACTTGAGACTGAATTTTATTTCATTTTAAGAGGCTTAACTTGCTAATTATCAATACATGTAATACATGAGTAAGTTTCTAGCCTTGTTTGTGCCTACTACTTGACTTTTAATTAAGGCAGTCCACTTGGGACTTTCGTCGAGCAGGTGGTGTGCACAGTCCATAATCACTGGTGTCGTGGCTATTTGCTTGCTCTATAACTACATTAGATCACCTTATAACACCATAGACAACCTATCTCCTTGTGCCTAAGCCAAGCATTCACAAAACTTAACAAGTGTTGGTAGGACAGTCATCATAATAACAATAGCATGTCTAACAAATAGAAAACAGTCCTTCAAATTCTTAACACAAGTGCTATTACATAATGTACTTGAAATATACTATACGTTCATGATAAAAAAAATGGAATACCAGGATATTTTATTTTCATGTGTTTGAAATATCTTTTCCTAAGGTTCAGAAACCATATCACTCCTATTAATAGCATTCAACGAAATGAGAAACCATATATATGCCTAGACTTGCACTGAATTCTAAATTATTGAAGAATGAAGACACTACTAGAATACTGGGCAAGAAAAAAAATACTTACATTGCTATTTGGAAGATTTAACGACTTTTCTCTCAGTTTCCTCATCCCTTCTTGAAATTACTTTTGCATAGCCTCTTCCAATTATTTTTCTCTTGCATCCATCATAGCTTGAAATTGGGGGGTCTCCATCGCAGCAAGGATGAGAGATTGCATATCAGGTGATGTAGGTGAGGGAGTGAAGCAAGATGTAGAGGCATTTGTAGAAATCGATTCACTGAACCCACTTACTTTTAGATCCTCACTCGAACCGAGACCAAACACTCGTCCCTTTTTAATACCACCTAAAGCCTCTGTCCATAAATCCGCATCAAAAATAGGTTCATTACTTCCGTACTTTTGACTAATATCACTTTTATATTTTTCTTGATAAAAGGTATTGAATGAGCCAAGTTTAGAACATAATATGTCAAACATGTATAATTGACAATACACAAAGCTTATAGGTACGCACTTACTCCTACTTTTCTTGCCTTGTCATTACAATACACACCGTCCTTTATGTGTGTTAGATCAAACACCTCGATGTGAGTAGGTTTAGTTTTCTTCTCATTTTCCTACCATCACGGAAGCACAAGCACAATAATCAAACATTTTTAATTATATTAAAGCAACCATAACAAAAAATACTTACAAGCTTTTTCGCGTGACTTATAAAAGGTATTGACCCTCTAACATGATTAAGTGTTCCACCTTTCTTTCGGTTTGTAGAACCAACATTTGAAATTTTTTGCTAACTTTCCTTATTCCATCCTTCGCAAAAAGAGACCCAATCTTCTTTCTTCATGAATGAGGGTGGGTACTCGACCATTTTTTCAAAATTATAAGTTGTAAGCCCTGTTTTTTTCTTTGCCTCGTCTCTTGCCTTTTTCATTAAATCTTTATAGCGTGTAGCACAAACCTGCTCCCAAACCTTTCTTACCTTTTCTACTTCATTACTAAATTGATACATTTCTTCAAATTCAGCCCATAACTCATTCTTGAGGTTTTTTGCCACTGATAACCAAGTCGGATATGGCCCCATTTGATTTTTTATAGAACTAACAATTTGTCGTACCACAGAATTGGGTTGAAATCTACAAACACAAATAGAAATTATTATTTATTATAAGCTGCATTATATAAAGATAAGTAAAAATATGGTATTAAGAGCTCTACCAACTGAACTAGCCAGGATTATAATGATTATTGACTACATTTGTTGTGGGTAAGAGGTCAATTAAAATTGCCTTCATTTTGGGCTCAGGTTTGATTCTGTGATTGCCTTCATTTTGTTTTTGTTGTTGTACTGATAAAATGGAATCACTAGAAAGCAACAAGGACGAGGTTGTAACTTATAATTAATCATATGACTTGATATTATATTGATCAGAGTTAATAGCTAGAAAAAAAGTTAAAAATTTTCTCCAGCGTAATGTGATTTTCAGTCTTCCAGTTGATTTTGGAATGGGGAAGAGTGATAGTTGTTACAAACAACTCTGGATCGTAAAAATAATTGTGTCTAGAATTGGCGCTCGAGTCCAATTGCTAACGATCAGTTGGAAAAAATCAAATAAATTAGAAACAACAATGTAACTGTGATACTTCATTTTATTCACATGACAAGCATATGACAAGCATATACTTTGGGAATGGATGAATTAAGGCAGTAGGAAGGAAGCAAAAAATAGATATCATATGGTTATTTCTATGATGAGTCCATTACCATCAGTGACACATGCATATTCCTTGATAAAGTAGGATAAAAAACAGAGGCAAGGACACCAAACTGGCAATATTAGTACTGTTATGGGCATCCAGTTCAAAGAAACAGCTAGAGGAAGAAGCATAACTGTGACTTCAATATATTTAACTTTAATATGTATGTATGTATATTAGTTGTTAGCATGCAAGAAAGGTCCCCTACTTTGTGCCTCACAAACTTCCAGAGTTCACGAGGCCATTTACAGCCCCATGCCATGTGAAGCTGCTTGGTTTAGGAGTGTTCAGAGTTCACTATTGTGTACTTATGACATTAACTTCAGTTTGATCAAGACTGAGAACATTCAATGGAAGGGAAAAAAATAGAAGTACCTAGTACCAAGTATGTGAATCACCTCCCTATCCTCTGGATTCTTAGGCACTTCTTTACTATAATTAGCTCCCCTCCTAGCACTAATACCCTGGACACCTGCACAGTTTTATAAATAAGTAAGCTAAGAACGAGTATATATCTCTAATAATGTCATCACAATAAAATATAATTACTTGCAGCAGTAGATTTAATGTTGGCTTGTTCATCTGTTGGTTGAGTGTTTGGTGTAACTGGTGGTATTGTTAGTTGAGTGTTTGGTGCAACTGGTGGTGGTGTTGGCAATTTGTCCTTTGTAACAACTGCTGCTGTTTTTGAGCCATTTGATCTTGGTGTCTGTGATTGTTGTGGAGTAGAGCCAACTTCATGATTACTTAAAACTTTGTCTCTTCTCTTGCTAGGACCATCTTGCCACAGACGTTTACCTACACGCGCTTTTGCCCTTGTCATATCTGCAAGATTGTGATAATCATAAATAAACCTGGTTAAGAACAAATAAAATGAAAGTATTTTATAACAAAGAGAGAATCAAGTTTTCATAAGCAATAAAAATCAAATTATATAGTGCATGATAGAAAATTAAAAGTTAAAACATAAGCAATAAAAGATTACATACAATTGAACAAAATGTATCATTTACAAACTTACAAGCATGTGGAAACTTAAAAATCAAATTCCATTTCCTCGCCACTAGAAGAAGATTCAAATTCTAATTCATCATCTTCGATGTCATCATCCTCATCGTCTATAAAGTCTTCTTCGTTTATCATAGTGTGAAGATCATTATGATCGACTTCTTCCCCTAATCCCGTGGCTGCAAGTAGACCATCGTGGTCAAGTTCCAAATCGATAGTTAATAAAATTGGCTCATATTCCTCTTCATCTTCTTGGTAAAAATCTTCCATCACACTTGGTTGTTGGTCAACAAATCTCCTAGACTTTGTCTTGATGACATTCCACCAATCGCTTCTTTCTCTCTTTCGAGACGGGGTGGTTGAATAGTAAACTTGTTGAGCTTGTATTGCCAATACAAAGAGATCATTTGTCTGAAGATATTTTTTATGTAAAATCTCTACAAGCCCGTGATTGTCTACTCTAATAGCTTTTCCCTCGGTGTCATACCACTCGCATTTAAACACAATAACTTTGTTACCTCTTCCAAGGTATGTCAATTCTATGACATCTACCAAGCGACCATAAAAGTCATGCTCATCCTCATCATAGCAACTACCATTGATACAAACTCCACTATTAACTATTTTTTTATTTTGTCCATATGCATGTGTATGGAATTTAAAGCCATTAACATAGTAACCTTTATAACACTTTACACGTCTTTTTGGGCCAAATGATATTTGGCGTATACGATAATCTATCGTTGAGTCATTTGATGCCTGTTGAAAAAAAAATATTAATATGATAGTATACTATGTAGAGAACAAACTAGAAGATGACATGATCAAATTAGCTAAACCTAAAGTGTTACCAACATGTACTTGAAGCCAAGTTGCAAAGTCCCTTTCCCGTAATGTGGCAATTTGTTCTTTGGTGATGTGGGGATGTTCAAGCCTTACGCTTTCATCAAATTTTCTGTATAAATTATGATTGCATAACTTAAATTAGAAGTAGATTAATTAATATCTTAAGCATTGTGCACAAACATTTATTACACACTTACTTGAGGAATGACGCGATTTCATCACAATTCAAAAGTAAATATATGTGGACAGCTTTCACCTCATCATCATTTAATGACCTATGAGTAGCTTCATTTAGCACACGACCTGGACTAGTAAAAACTGAAAGGCGACCATCCGGATCCACGTCACCTCCATCGTCATTCCTTGGGACTTGATTTAACCTTGTTTGGATTGTGGATTCAAAATAATGTGAGCATAACAACGATATCTCTTGCATGTTATAAGCCTCACAAATTGAAGCTTCCACACGTGCTTTATTTTTAACCTTCTTCTTTAAATGAAACATACACCTAAAAAGTAAATGTCAGATTTATCACTAAACTAAATTTGTTGCAAAGAATGAAAAAAAAGTTTTAAAAACATTACCTCTCAAAAGGATACATCCATCAATATTGTACGGGTCCACCCATGTTAGCTTCATAAGCTAAGTGAATTGGTAAATGTTCCATAGAATCAAAAAAAGCTGGAGGAAATATTTTCTCAAGGTTGCACAATATTGTCACAATATTTGTCTCAAGCAACTCCATATGCTCCTTTCGCAACCTTGTTGAGCATAAATCCCTAAAGAAATGACACAAGTCGGTCAATGCATCCCATATCGACTTGGGCAACAAGTCTCGAAGTGTAATTGGCAATAACCTCTCAAAAAACACATGACAATTATGGCTCTTTAGCCCAGTGAACTTGCTATCTTCTATATTAACACATCTCGAAATATTAGAAGCATAGCCGTCAGGGAGCTTCAATTGCTTAACCCACTTGCAAACATCCTGAATTTGTGGTTTGGTTAGTGTATAAGTTGCTTTGGGCTTTATGATCTTTTGGTTAATATTTTTTAATTCTAGTTCTGGACGCTTGCAATGGGTCTTTAGATCCTTCCTTGCATTTGGATTATCCTTTGTTCTACCCTTGACATCCAATATTGTATAAAACAGGTTTTCAAACACGTTTTTCTCAACATGCATCATATCAAGACTGTGTCGAATTAGAAGTGAACGCCAATAGGGCCAAAAGATTGAACATTTCACCCAATTATGTTCCTTTCCATAACCATCTATTTTATGTTTATTGCCAACCTTTCCAAATGTAATAGGTGGCAATTTTGACACACGTTCAAATACCTCTTCGCTTGATAACTGAGGTGGTGGAAAGTCGCATTCAATTTTATTCCTCTTGAATTTGTCCTTTTGATATCGATAAGAATGATCAATAGACAAAAATTGACGATGACAATCAAAGAAACAAGGTTTTCTACCATTCTCAAGGGTAAAAGCCTTGCTACCCTCCATACAATAAGGGCAAGCCATCTTACCATGAGTACTCCAACCTGACAACATTCCATAAGCTGGAAAATCGCTAATAGTCCACATAAGTGCAACTTTGATCTGAAAATTTTGCTTCGCATATGCATCATAGGTGTTAACTCCGTCATTCCACAACATTTTTAATTCATCAATCAGTGGTCTCAAGTATACATCTATATCCTTACCAGGACTCTTTGGACCGAGAATGATTAATGTCAAGAACATGTAGGGCTGCTTCATACACATTCTAGGTGGCAAATTATATGAAGTGACTATAACTGGCCAACAGGAGTACGAATTTGCAAAGTTTCCAAACGGATTAAACCCATCAGTGGAGAGTCCAAGTCTAATATTCCGAGATTCTGCAGAAAAAGATGGATAAGTGCGATCAACGTGTTTCCATGCCTTACTATCTGATGGGTGAACAACTACACCATCGGGACTGGGATTCTTTTTATGCCATGTCATGTGTTCTGCTGTGACATTGGACATATACAATCTTTGAAGTCTAGGTGTAATTGGAAAATATCGCAAAACCTTAAAAGGTATATCTTTTTGCTTCTTATTTCCCTGTGGCTTAGGTTTAAATCGAGGATGACCACATACGGAACAATTCGTCTTATTTTTATTTTCATTGTAATACAACACGCAATCATTTTCACATGCATGTATCTTCTGATAACCAAGTCCCAACATTTTTACCATTTGTTTCGCCCTATAATAATTCTCAGGAAGCTTCTCATCTTTAGGCAACACACTCTTCATTAATGAGATCATGCGATTAAAGTGAACTTGGCTCATGTTTGACTCATCCTTGAGGTTCAACAATTGTGCTACCATAGATAATTTTGTTGACTTCTCACAACCTGGCCATAGGGGATCATCAGCATCTTTTAAAAGATGAAAAAACTTGGCGCCATCAGAATTTGGTTCTTCTAATCTAGATGTCTCGCTACTCCAATCAAAACTTTGCCCAACAACATCACGCACGAGATCTATGTACGAATTTGTATCAAGCGGGACCTCAACATTATCACCATGATTTGAACTTTCTTCGGATAAATATTCGCCATGCACAAACCATTTTTTGTAATTATTTTTGAATCCCTTTCTATAAAGATGTATTTCAACATCTTCTCGAAGCTGGAAGAACCTCAATTTACAAGTTAAGCAAGGACACTTAATTTTCTGCTCACTAACATTCCCAGGAATAGAGTAAGCAAAATTGAGGAATTCCTTTACTCCCTCTCTAAATTCTTCACTAATTGTTCTTCCATTTTCAGTAACTCGCCTATCAATCCAACTTCGATCAAGAGGCATCCTTTCTGAACAGAACATTATTAAAATTTGTCAAATTATTATTATTATTATTATTATTATTATTATTATTATTATTATTATTATTATTATTATTATTATTATTAACATTAGATCCTTAGAAAAGTCAACTTCACCTATAAATTAGTTGTGTAAACCCCATTCCCATAGTTTACCATAGAGCTTTGAAGAAACCAATACTTTAGCTTTCCAATCTAGTACTAATAATACCCTTAAATAAACCTTCTAGCAATCTATCTTTCCACAAGAAGAACTGATTGACTAACAGGTAAGATTAAGCTTAATAAAAACACTCTGCAATCCAACTCTTTCACAAGATAAGCCAGGAAATTAGAATATTCAGCAAAGATAGTCTGAAAAGTGAAGAAGAACAAGAAAAGAAAGATTATCGTCGGGAGGGATGACCACGCTGCTAAGGTGGTGCGTGATTGTTTTCGTCTTCGGCTAGTAGTCGCCCGAGTTTTCCTTTCGCCCTAAACTAAGATCCACAAGACGCACAGTTGATTGAGAAGCAAAATCGGGAATTCATGGTTGTATTTGAGAAGAGATGGGCTTTGGGATGGAAATTGAGAAGCAAAATCGGGAGCTATGGTTGCAATTGAGAAGATGGATTTTGGGGATTTTCAATCTGATATAAAGAACGAACATAATCCGTATTCTGGGGATGGAACGATTTTGGGGATGGAACGTATTCTGGGTCTGGGGATGGAACGATCGATTAGTCTTATTTCGTTTCTTCTTTTTTTTTGTTGATACAATTGGAAGGAATTTTTGGTGGGAAACTAAAATACTGAGACGGACTATATCCGTCTCGAATCCGTCTCTAACAATAAGGAGGGAATTGGAGACTAATATTTGGAGGGAAAATAAAAGTCAGAGACGAACATTTCGGTCTCTAATCTGTTTCAAACATAAATATTTAATTCTTCTTTTAATTATTAATCTGAGACGAACACAGTTAGTCTCAAATCTGTTTCAAAAATGAGTTTATAATTTTCTAAAAAATACTTACTTTTTGAGACGGTTAAATCCGTCTTTAATCCCGTTTCTAAAATTTGAGACGATGCTTGTGGTTTCAGAATCCGTCTCGGTCTTTTACTTCCAAATCATGTCGAGACATAGCAAAATTTCAGTTTCTAAGTCCGTCTCAAATTACTAGAATTAGAGACGGAACTTAGTCCGTCTCTAAAAATTGGTTTCAGTTGCCCAGTATTCTAGTAGTGATATAAGAATTCAATTAAATGAAAGCAAAGGATAAATTTTAAAAATTTATAATTTAATTTGTCCAGAATTCTATAATGTCCAAATTGTCAACATGATACTGCTTTGTGAAGTAAAATTCAAGAATAATATTGTATCAAAAATGATTTGGACCGAAAAAAATTAATTTTTATCATGAATAGTACTCCGGGTGAATAGTACCCGAGTGAATAATAGCACCCCGTGAATAGTACTTTGGGAATAGTACTTTGTGAATAGTACTCGTGAATAGTACTTCGTGAATAATACCCGTGAATAGTACTGTGAATAGTACCCCATGAATAGTACTTTGTGAATAATACCATATAAATGAATAGTATTCATGGACAGTACTCCGGCATGAAAAGCTTAAAATTTAACAAGAATGTGCAGAAAATGTCCTTGTGAAACGATACTAGATGAAACACAAATTTTAAGGATATTCTACTAATTTTACGGAGTATAGAAGCAATACTTTAACAAAATGAGGGTATAATCAGGAATATGAGCTGAAATAATATTACTCACATACTACAGAGTATGAAAGAAAATATTATTCCTTATGAATACTGAACAAAAATAATATCCCTTACCTTAGAAGAAGACTGGATACTGGAATAGTGAAGTAGCAGAATACTCTTCTTCTTTCTCTCTATAGCTTCTCTCTCTATAATTGCTCTTGTGAGTCTTAGTGAATTGGTGACAATGAAAGAAGAATGGGCTTCTATTTATAGGAAAACATAGTTTCGATAATTGTACATTTTGGGGCTCGAATTATTACAGTATAGTACCTTCATCTTTTCCCTATTTTTAATTTAGTCCTGCAAGTATTATTAATCTTGCACCACCTCCCCTAATAGTAATGCATGTGAATCAATAGTTCTATTCATGTGAACAAATAGTTATATGCATGTGAACTAATAGCAATTAATTACTTATTTATTCGATTAAATACTCGATTGGTCAATTTAACATCCAGAAATCAATTATTATCGAAATAAATGTCAATTTCCCCTACCACAAATAATCTCAACACAATAAAAATATTTTTATCAATAATTTCATCTTTAATCAACACGAACTTATTCATCATTAATAATATAACTCACAATATTTAACAACAAGATCATTTTCAGGAAAGAGGGTGTAAGACCCCAAGTTTTATGAATAAAGATTAATTTTTCTTGAAATATATTTTTGAATATTATGGTGTGGATTTGATATAATGTTATAGTTGTGGGTAATATTTATAAATTTTGCAAAGTAAGCAAGTGATTTTAAAATATTCGATTGATCGGGGAATATTCGTTTTAACAGGGAATATTCGTATGACGGCATAATCATTATTCGACCCCACAACGGAAGTATTGTCGTAGTTAAAAAACGACAGAAATATCTTTTTATAAAAATAACGACGAAAGTTTTACCGTTAAACTATTGAACTACCCAGTAGTAAAAGTACAGTAATACGCGTGGTTGCATAGTAGCACACGGTATTAATTATTGATGCTTACTTGAGAAGTCACTCAGTTATACTCTATTATTGCTACAGTAATTACTGCATAATATCTCTTATATTATTGTTTCAATTATTGTCACAGTATCATCTGCATTATATTTTATATTATTAAATCAATAATTGAGACGACAAAGTTATTCATATTATTATTTGTAATATTGACGATGTCTAGAAAGTTCTGTCGAGGAAAGGGGTTTGGTCACCTAATTGCGCACCAATAGGGAGAAATCCTTATCGGAAAGCCTCCTCTTTCCTGGGAATGATCTGGTTGTTAAATATTATGAGTTATAATATAAATGATGATTAAGTTCGTGTTGATTAAAGATGAAATTAATATTTTCATTGTGTTGGGATTATTTGTGTTAGTGAAAATTGACATTTATTTCGATAATAATTGATTTATGGAGGTTATATTGACCAATCGGGTAATTAATCGATTAAATAAGCAATTAATTGCTATTAGTTCACATGCATATAACTACTTGCTCACATGAATGGAACTATTGGTTCAAATGCATTACTATTAGGGGAGGTGGTGCAAGATTGATAATACTTGCAGGACTAAATTAAAAATGGAGGAAAAGATGAAGGTAATATACTGTAATAATTTGAGCCCCAAAACGTGCAATTATCGAAACTATGTTTTCCTATAAATAGAAGCTCATTCTTCTTTCATTCTCACTAATTCATTAAGACTCACAAGAGCAATTATAGAGAGAGAAGCTATAGAGAGAGAAGCTATAGAGAGGAAGAAGAAGAGTATTCTACTATTTCACTATTCCAGTATCAAGTCTTCTTCTAAGGTAAGGGATATTATTTTTATTAAGTATTCATAAGGAATAATATTTTCTTCCATACTATGTAGTATGTGAGTAATATTATTTCGTCTTGTATTCCTAATTACACCCTCATTTTGTTAAAGTATTGCTTCTATACTTCGTGAAATTAGTAGAATAACCTTGAAATTTGCGCTTCATCTAGTATCATTTCACAAGGATATTTTCTGCACATTCTTGTTAAATTTTAAACTTTTAATGCCAGAGTACTGTCCATGAGTACTATTCATTTATACGGTATTATTCATAAAGTGCTATTCACAAGGTACTATTCACGAGTACTATTCATAAAGTACTATTCACGGAGTACTATTCCTGAAATACTATTCACGGGGCACTATTCACCCATAGTACTATTCATGACAAAAATTGATTTCTTTGTTGTCCAAATCATTTTTGATACAATATTATTCTTTAATTTTACTCCACAAAATAATATCATGTTGACAATTTGGACATTATTGAATTCTGGATAAATTAAATTATAAATCTTTAAAAACTTATCCTTTGTTTTCTTTTAATTGTATTCTTATATCATTGTCATCATCCTCATGCTTATATTGTGATAAAAGTCCTCTTTGGCTTACGTACATAGATGGACTGTTGATTGGTATAGATGGACTGTTGATTGGTATGATTATGACCAAGGATCATTCGGTATAATCATGACCTGTAATGTTACAAATAATGTGGTAAAAGTCTTCATTGGCCCGTAGTGCATTGATGAACAGTGGTTGATATGATTATAACTAGGGATTATTCGGTATGATCGTGACCATTGGTGAAAACACGAATATCCTTGACCCGTAGTGCATGGATAATTCGTGGTTGTGATACTATTTATTGAGCTGAGTCTCAGCGATAAAATTGATGATAAACTCTTAAATAATAGAAGATAGTAGATATAATGCTCTATTTGACTCTTCTAATGGATTGCTTGTTTTGCTGCAGTTAAACTTGATGTTTATTGTATTTTATCAGTTTAACACTATTGAAGGCTAACGATAATTTATTTTGCATTATCTTAGTCATAATATTTCTTACCGGGCTAGTTGAGCTCACCCTTTTGTTTCCATTGTTCTCTTCAGGAAATGAGAACGTAGCCGGAACTAGTCGGGGGATGGAGTGACGGTCCGAGATGGTGGCTATAGTAGTCCTCACTATTTTATAAAATAGTGTGATAATTATTGTAATAAGGACTCCTTTTTGAGTTTGAATACTGTCTTTTAGACAATATTCGTGTAAAAACTCTCAGCTACGTTTTGTTGTATTGTATAAAAGAAGTTTGTATTTGATTTCTGTACCATGTATTTGGCGACTCAAGATGGGTGATGTATACCTATTTTGGGGGCATCATAGTTGGTATCAAAGATTAGGGATATGATTCCTGGCTAAGATGTGAGACTAGAACTAGGGGGAAAGACTGGTAAATCATTCGCTAGTATAACCTACCTACTTATTTGTTATTTTATTGGTCGGTCAAAGTATAGGGGTAATACGTGGCGTGCCAATTAACCCTTGTTTTGTGACAGTGTTTGAAAATGACATCCGAGAATGCTGAGAAAAGCAATGGAGCACATGAGACCGTTGAGTCACCAACGATCAATACCCAGGATAATGTGCATCAGGAAGGCAATAATCCTTAGGAAAATAACAACACCGACCAAACGATGAACGATGGAATGTTCAGAGGCTTTATGCAATTCATGCAACATCAGGCGAGATCGACTCTTATTTAAAATGCAGGTGAAAACACTGGTAACTCTCGGATGGTCACCGCTAAGAAGTTCAAGGAGTTGGGACCACCGGAGTTTTTGGGAGAGCCAAAACCACTTAAGACGGAGGCGTGGATAAAGCAGATCACCAAGATATTTGATGTCTTGGGATGCTCCGAGGATCAAAAGGTTCCTTTTACCACCTTCATGTTGCGAGGAGAGTCAGTTTACTGGTGGGAATCTGTAAAGCATACTTAACTTGCTGTACTGAAGATGTCTTGGGAGAAGTTCCAAGAACTGTTCAACGACAAGTACTTTCTCGAAAGTATTCATCACATGAAAGAGGTGGAGTTTATCAAGCTGGAGTAAAATAATATGACCGTGTCACAGTACGAACCTAAGTTTGTCGAGTTGTCCCGGTTTGCATCCCACTTGGTTGATAATGAGGAGAGAATGACGCGGATGTTTGTAAGAGATTTGAAACCCGAGATACGTCAATACCTAATATCTCATAAACTGTGTTTGTATTCAGATGTTGTTAATAGGGCTTAGTTATTTGAGCGTTATAATGAGTCAACCCAACCAAGAGAGAGAAACTGGCAAATCGATAATACCAGTGGTAGCAGTCATCGAAGCGGTGTCAACAAACGTGGATGTAATCAACATGCCAGAAATGGTAACCACTTCGGTGGTAATCATGACCAAAACAATAGGAGTGGAAATTTTAAGAAGAAGAGATTCAATAATGATGGAAAGACGTCAGCACCAGCACCCGTTGATAAAGAAGGAGAACGACCACCGATCGTATGCTTCAAATACGGAAGGGAGGGACACATCAGTCCAAACTGCACGATACAGTCTAAAGCGTGTTACAATTGTGAAAAAGAAGGTCACCTAGCCCGATTTTGTCATACAGTAAAGTCAAGTCTAGCTGGGACAGAGGCACTAAAGGCTGTCCCATAGAAGTCAAAGCCGGTAGTTCAAGGGAGAGCGTTTGTCGTAACCTCCCAGAAAGCGAGGAACCTGAACGAGGTCATTACGGGTAAGCTAATCATAAACTCTTGCGAAGTCTATACCTTATTTGATACCAATTCTACCCATTCTTTTATTTCTCCTACTTGCGCTCAACGTTTAAATTTAACTATGAAGAAATTAGACTTTGACTTATCTGTTGAAACTCCGTTGGGAGAAACCTTCATTACATCCACTGTTTATAAGTCTTATTTGATTCAAATCGGTACCCTTACATTACCTATCGATCTTATTTCCTTAAAAATACTTGCATTTGATGTGATTTTAGGGATTGATTGGTTAACTACTCATCATGCAAAAATTGATTATTTTCGTAAGGTTGTTAGTTTTCATATTCCTAACCAACCTATTATGCGAATTCAAGCAACCAAACCACTAAAGTCAATCACTGTCATATCAAGCCATAAAGTTATTCGTTTGTTGAAAAATGGATGTCAAGCTTTCTTAGCCCATTTCACGGATTTAAATAAAAATACGTCAAGTTTGAATGATATTTCTATTGTTAATAAATTTTCTAACGTATTCCCTGATGAACTTCCTGGCCTACCCCCAGAGCGTGAAATCGAATTTTGTATCGACCTTGAACCCGGTACAAAACCCATTTTCAAAGCCCCATATTGAATGACTCCTATTGAACTTTAGGAGTTAAAAACCCAATTGCAGGAATTGTTAGACATCGGTTTTATTCGACCTAGTACGTCTCCTTGGGGTGCTCCTGTTCTATTTGTGAAGAAGAAAGATGGAAGTATGCGACTTTATATTGATTATCGGGAGTTAAATCATGTCACCATCAAAAATAGGTACCCGTTGCCTAGCATTGATGACCTATTTGACCAGTTGCAAGGCGCCAAATTCTTTTCAAAGATCGATTTTCGTTCTGGATATCATCAATTAAAGATTAAAACTAGTGACATTCCAATGACTACTTTCAGAACTCGGTATAGGCATTACGAATTCCTAGTCATGTCTTTTGGATTGACTAATGCTCCTGTTACCTTCATGGATATGATGAACCGAGTATTCAAAGAATATTTGAATCACTTTGTGGTCGTCTTTATTGATAACATCCTCATATATTCCAAAAGCCGTGAAGATCATGAACATCACTTGATGCTGATACTCCAAAAGCTTCGTGAAAACAAGCTTTATGCCAAGTTGAAGAAATGTGAGTTTTGGCTTGAGGAAGTAGCATTCCTTCGGCACGTGATATCAAATCATGGAATATCTGTTAACCCAGCAAAGATTGAAGTAAAATCTGGGAGTAACCTAAGTCAGTGACCGAAGTACGTAGATTTCTCGGCTTAGTTGGTTATTACCGAAGATTCGTAAAAGGGTTTTCTCAAATCGCTACTCCATTAACTCAGCTGACTCGGAAAGATAAAAAATTCGGTTGGAGCAAGGAATGTGAGAAGAGTTTTTAAGAATTCAAGAGGAGACTCATTTCAACACCTGTTCTGATAATTCCATCTAGTTCGGAGGGATTTGTCATCTACAACGATGCTTTAGGCAGAGGGTTAGGATGTGTTCTCATGCAACATGAGAAAGTCATAGCCTATGCCTTATGACAACTCAAAGAATATAAGAGGAATTATCCTACTCATGATCTAGAGTTAGCAACTATCGTTTTTGAGCTTAAAATTTAGAGGCATTACCTGTATGGGGGAGAAAGTGAAGATCTATACGGATCATAAAAGCTTCAAATATTTTTTCACCCAAAAGGAACTCAACATGCGGCAACGATGTTGGCTTGAGCTGTTGAAAGATTACGATCATACCATTTAATACCATCCTGAAAAAATGAACGTGGTAGCTGACACATTGAGTAGAAGATCATATGCGGGTACGAGTGAGATATTGTCAACGCAAAGACCCATTTGGTATGACTTACAAAGGATGGAGATAGATGTGACAAACAAGATTTTTGTAATTAATTTCTAATATTTATTGAATTAAATAAATATTTTTTGATGATTTAATTATTGAATTAAATAATTAATTGATGTAATTATGTTAGATTAATTTAATTATATGTGTTACATTTATTAAATTAATGTAGAAAATTTTTATTATCAAAGTATGTAATTATGTGAGCTTATTGAATTAAATGAATTATTTAATAAGCATATTGGTATTTTAATTAATTTAATTATTAATTAGAGATTTGATAAATTGACATTATTTATTAATGAGATAATTAATTATGTGACTATGTGAAACTATGAGAAATTATTATATTTTATTTATATTAAATTAAATAAGATATATGGATTATTGTGCAAGTGGATGTGATATTAATTAAACTATATTGTAAAGGTTTTATTAAATTAATTGGTTTTGTAATATATTAAACTAGCCAAACGTGACCTTAGAAGGAGTTATGGCCAGTTAACCCATGATGGGCAACTGACCATGATGCGCGTCAGTTTTTTTTTTCCTTTATACGTACTCTCCTTCCCTTTTCTTTTTCATTATTGCCTAAGTCTAGAATAATATATCAGAGAGAGTTCAGAGAGAAAATTTAGAGGTTTTGAGAGAAATTGTAAGTGTATAATCAACAGGTACTTGTGAAAAGATTTTCATTGATCATCTCCTAATCTATACTCTGAGTAATTTTCTCCAAACCAATTTCTATTTCACGTATTTAAGTTTTCTAGAAAATAGCTTTCAAAACCTCTGTTATGTCTCTGCAATTGAAATTGTAAGAGTTATGTGCATATATGTGTTAAGATGTCATTTTAATGTGTTTTAATATATATTGTATATAATTCCTTATCATCAATTCATAATTTTACGTCCTATATGATTGCTGCAAAATTACAGAGTTTGGGTTTTGGCCTTATGGCCTTATACGTGAAATTTTATGTAGTAATCGTATATTATCCCTAAATTTTACACTCCTATATTATTATGCATATTGATACGAAGAGACCAAGCCTTAAACGAACGGATTCGGTGTTATAACGAATTCGTAGTGTTAAATTTATGATTTTGTTCATTAACTTCAAGAACATCAAGAACAGTCAAATTTTACATGATTTAATTCTGTTATTGGGTATTTTAAATGGTTAAAATCACTTTACAAAGGTTGGGTTATGTTTATGTATAAATTATAACATATGGGTATGTGTAATTTGGTGAAATTAGTGTTAAAAATGTGTTGATTTCGCTGAATTCTATGTTCTTCGCGAACTGGAAACTCAAAGTCTGGGGTTTCGCGCCGCGACACCAACTCCCAGTTCATTTCTCGCGCCGCAGCGCCACCGCGCCGCAACACCAAGTACCAGGCCGCAACGCCACGGCACCGCAGCGCCAAGACTCAGTACAAAAGTGGCGCCGCAGCGCCACTTAGCAGAATGTCCAGAAATATATATTTTTTATGTTAAGTCTTGCAATGTGTTAGTAACTTAATATAATGAACATGTAAACATGCTAGAAATATAATGAAATAATGACATAGTTGTTTAACATGTAAATAACATAATTACATGTGAATTGAATTATTGAATACATAATTAGCTTGATTATTTATGAAGTGATATTATGTGACAGTTAATGTGATAAATTGATTAAGTATAGTCAATAATTAAATTAGACAAAAAGAAAGAGTTTATGATGATTAATTAAGTTATAATTAACTGGTATTGTGTATGTGAATGGTATGTAGGATTTAATTCAAAGAACGAATTTAGTTAAAGTGTAATCTACGCACGAGGCAAGTTTCCTAAACTTAAACTCTTAAATTTGAGTAAGTTCCCTAACCCTATCTGTCATTATTGTTCAAGCTTATTATTTACCTTGAATAAGCTATCGTCACTATTATTCAAGTTCAAATGATTTATTAAAGATTGATTATCTTTTCAAAGTATGATTTAGTTATACAATAATTGTTCTATTGTATACTTCTTGAGATTATTATTCAAATTGAATATCATTATTGTTGAACCTTATTAGACTAGTGAAACCTTAATGATTCAACTAGTCCATAGTTGATGAGCGTTCTAAATTTCAGAACCCTTGAAGAATTATCCAAACCAAACTTCCTTTGGTGCGGACTCGAATGTCAAACTGAGATGAACAACCCTGTATAGGGGATTATTTACGCTTTAGCGTTAAGATATTGTGCTCAATATGGTACTAATGGCTGATCCCCCTAAGTACGAGAAGAAGGTCCATAGTCTTATGACTGTTAAAGGTTTCAAGTATAACCCTTGTTAACCTAGGACATAGTTCAAGGTCATATGACCCTTAGAATTCTTTTGATTCTTGTTATTCACTCTTGATTCAAAAGTTGGGCTTTTATTCAGATGTCTTTGATTTATTCGCATGTTATTATACTGTTATTTCATTTTTATACTTGTGGGCATTTGTGCTCACTCTTGCTTAATAATAACATTGCAGTTAAGAACGAAAGAGCTGACGAACCTTCCACTAGTAAGGGCAAGGGCAAAGTTAGCAAATGATGGAGACTTGTTATTTGATATGACTTGTTATTTTATATGATGTATTTGTTTAAGACTTAAGTTAAAGATGTTGTTTAAGACTTATTGTTAGAATTCCGCACAGATGTTTTAAGGTTAGTTTAACCTGAGATTGTATTTATTTTTCGGATGATGTAATCCTTTTAAGGAGAAGATTTTAATTCTATCTATTGTATGGTTTGCATTTTTATGGGTAGATAGATAGATGATATTTGTACAATGAACACCAAATCCCGTGGAATCGAAGTACCCGGATTTGGGGGTGTCACAGGTTGGTATCAGAGCTGTAGGTTATGAATCTTAGGTGGGGGAACAACCTTAGGTAGTAACCTTATAGAAAGAAGATAGTAAAGGAAAACTCTTATCGAGTTTTAAGAAATGAATTTTTGGTAATTCATTGAAGATAATAAAATACATTATGTGTCTATGTGTTAATTTATGTGCTCGTTAGTACGACTTAGTAACTAAAACTTAAAATTTTGTTGTCAGGATGACGAATGTTGGAGAAGCTAGTCAAGCTGGGGAGGAAGAACCCCGATTACCTATAGTACCTACAGAGGAGGAGCCCCGAGACATACATGTTATTAGGGAACAATTAGTTCAGAGGGAGTCATCTCCATTGATCACCGTTGTTGGTTAGGAGCATGAGCCCGAGACTGATCCTGAGGAGGATCCTGAGGAGGAGTTTGATGAGGAAGAGGAAGAAGAGGAGTTACCATGGTACACCGTTGATGCAGAGATGTATGACACGTTATACGACTGTAACGTAGAATTACAAGACGAGGTTCAGGAATTGACTGAGCGAGCGACTGTTCAGCAGTCTACTTTAGAGGAGAAGGAGAGGGAGTTTTCGACTCTTCACACACGATTGGGAAATGTAGAATGGGATTTGGTCCATGAGAAGGGTCAAACCGAAGATAAGACCGAGGAGATAGAGAAGCTGAAAAAGGAAGACTGAAAATAGCAGAGGAAGGATGGGTAAGAGAATCACGTCAAGCTGATCGTGTAGAAGATGATAGTGCGGAAAAAAGGCAAAGTTTGAAGAGACATACTCCACACTTAATCATGCAATGAATGAGGCTCAGAAACGAGTTTTGAGATACCCCATCTAGTTCGAAGGACTTCCGTCGTATATGCTGGATCGCAGGACGATGTCTCGTATCTTGGATGAGGAGCGTGGCAAGGCTATTCAACACCTTGATAGACAAGATTAGAATCCGTTTAATTATGCGAAAGACTTAATTAGTTTTTATATGTAAATTCCGATGTGTTTATGAACGAAGGAATATGTTAATATTTTAAATCCTATGGATTCTTTATTTCAGGATAGTTGATGTAAATAGCAGTTATGCTATAGTTTTATGTTAAAACTTTGAGTTGAATTAAATATATTAAGTTGTTTGAGATGATGTGTTAAATTGTTGAGTAATGCCTTAACTATTTAGAGAAATAAATAAAGTCCTAATAAGCATTTATTTTATCAGAAATATGCCGCTAAGAAGAAGACAACAACGTCAACCGGCTCAGGAAGAGTCAACCAATAATAACAATAATGCCAACGCTAATCCTGTTCAGCAGTTGGTGAACTTACTGACGGGAACAATGAACAATCAACCTCAAGCTCCACCAAACACAACGTTTAAAGACTTCAAGGCGGTGGGACTGCCAGAGTTCAAAGGTTCCAGGAACCCAATCGAGGCTCAAACGTGGGTCATGGAAATGGAGAAAGTATTCGATGTTGCTAGGATTAGAGAAGACCAGAAGACCGCTTTCGCAACATTTATGCTGAAGTTTGAGGCTAGCTATTGGTGGCAAGCAAACAAAGTGCGAGGAGGTGAAGGTGTAATTATGTGGGAGAGATTTAAAGAAATGTTTTTCGAAATGTACTTCCCAACTAGTTTGCAGAATCAGATGGAAATTCAATTTCTGGAACTGAAGCAAGGAAACATGAGCGTACCTGAATACGCAACTAAATTCGATGAGTTGGCAAGGTTTGCCCCGTACCAAGTACACACTGACGAAAGAAAGGCCAAAAGATTTGAACAAGGACTAAAGCCTTGGGTTTACAGTAAGGTGTCAATGTTTCAGATAAACACATTTGCCGGAGTACTGGAAAAGGCCATCCTCGCTGAAGGTGGGAGCGATGCGGTGGCCAAGTACAATCAATAGCAGAAGAAGAAGAAGAGTGAAGGTGAAGGAAATAACAAGACTGGTGGGAGTAACATTGGGGGTACTCATAATCAGAAGAGGAAGTGGACGGATAATTCGTCAGCTGGAAGTCAACAAGGTGGGCAGAAGAAGAAAATTGAAGCGTGCTAAAACTGTGGAAAAGCTCATCTGGGAGTTTGCATGAAAGGGAAGCGAGTGTGCTACAATTGTGGTCAGGAAGGCCACATAGCACCAAACTGTCCAAACCCAAAGAAGGGTGCTTGTTTTAACTGTTGTTCTAAGGATCATCTAGCAAGAGATTGTCCCAAGAAGGGATCAGGAGGAGAAGTTCAAGGAGCTAACCGTGGAAATAGCAGTGGAAATACCTTAACCATTACCGGACCAACTGCAACAAACTGACCGACCGCTAGAACTTTTAATATGACAGTGCAGGACGCAATCCAGTCTCGTGAGGTGGTGTCAGGTATCATTCCGATCAATGAAATTAATGCTTATGTTTTATTTGATTCGGGTGCTACTTGTTCCTTTATATCTGAAGACTTTGCTAATAGTTTAGATTTACTTATGGATGAGTTGGAATATCCCATGAATATAGAAATTGTGAATAGAGAGATAATTCCTGTTAAGTACGTGTTTAAGAACTGTAGGGTGGACATTAAGGGTAATATCATGAACGTAGATCTTATCCCTATTCGGCTTGGGGAATTTGATGTTATTTTGGGTATGGATTGGTTATCCAATTGTGGGGCGGTAATTGACTGCCAGAAGAAGCGTATTAACCTTATGACTCGATCAAAAGTTGTGTTTTATGGTAGCAAGTCACCTAGACAAGCGAGTTGTCTGACGATGATGCAGGCCAAGAGGTTGTTAAGACAAGGCTGTGTAGGATACTTAGCTTACATAGTCGACAGTCGAAAAGAGAATCCGAAGGTAGAAGAAATACCGATTGTAAGGGACTTCGTCGACGTATTTCCAGACGATTTGCCAGGACTTCCACCAGATAGAGAGGTAGATTTCGTGATCGATTTGGCGCCCGGAATCGCTCCAATATCGAAAGAACCATACCGAATGGCACCAGTAGAGATGAAAGAACTGATGGTTCAACTACAAGAATTGCTGGACAAAAAGTACATTCAACCGAGCGTATCACCGTGGGGAGCGCCGGTGTTGTTTGTGAAAAAGAAGGACGGATCGATGCGGCTCTGCATTGACTATAGAGAACTGAACAAGGTCACGATTAAGAATAAATATCCATTACCAAGAATCGACGATCTGTTTGATCAATTAAAGGGAGCAAGATACTTTTCCAAGATAGACTTGAGGAGTGGTTATCACCAACTGAAGGTGAGGCCAGAGGATGTACCGAAGACAGCGTTCAGAATGCGATATAGTCACTATAAATTTTTAGTAATGTCGTTTGGTCTAACGAATGCTCCTACAACATTTATGGGACTAATGAATGGTGTGTTCAAGCCATTTTTGGACAAATTCGTGTTGGTATTTATAGACGACATTTTGGTATAGTCCAAAACTAAAGAAGAACACGAAGAACATTTGAGGTTAACGTTGGAAGTATTGAGAAGGGAGAAGTTGTACGCTAAATTTTTGAAATGCGAATTCTGGATCGAGCGAGTACAATTTCTTGGTCACGTGATCAATAAAAACGGAATTTCGGTAGATCCATTCAAAGTAGAAGCCGTGATTAACTGGGAACAGCCGAGATCGCCGTCAGAAGTAAGAAGTTTTCTTGGATTGGCGGGATATTATAGAAGATTCATTTAAGATTTTTCCAAGATCGCAACTCCGTTAACGAATTTAACTCGAAAAGCTGTGAAATTTGTTTGGACAGAAAAATGTGAGGAGAGCTTCCAAGAATTAAAGAAGAGGTTGAGTACGGCACCTGTGTTATCTCTTCCGGATGATACAGGCAATTTTGTTATTTTTAGTGATGCATCGCATAAAGGACTTGGCTGTGTGCTAATGCAAAATGGTAAAGTCATCGCGTATGCATCACGACAGTTAAAGGATTACGAGAAGGGGTATCCGACCCATGATTTGGAGTTAGCTGCAGTTGTTTTTGCTTTAAAAATTTGGAGGCACTATCTCTACGGGGAGAAGTGTGGGATATATACGGACCACAAGAGTTTGAAATATATTTTCACACAGAAGGATTTGAATATGCGTCAAAGGTGATGGTTGGAATTAATCAAGGATTACGACTGTGAGATTTTATACCATCCGGGTAAGGCGAATGTGGTTGCCGATGCCTTAAGTAGAAAGGGTCGTGAGAAATTGATGATGTTGACTACTCAAGAGGAGTTAATCACATAAAAGGAAAAACTGGAATTGGAAGTGAAATATCCAATGGAGATTGATGAGAAGTTATTTCAGATGCAATCTGGTATAACTCTACTAGATAAAATGAAGGAGGCTCAACTTCAGGATGATGAATGCAAAAAGGTGACAAAGAAGATATCTGAAGGAACCGAACCGAGATTTAAGATGGATAAGGAAGGAATACTAAGATTTGAGAGTAGAATTTGGGTACCGCCAGTACAAGAGATTAAGGAAGATATTTTAAGCGAGGCTCATAGTTCACGATATTCGATTCACACTGGTAGTACCAAAATGTACCAAGATCTTCGACAACATTTTTAGTGGCCGAATTTGAAACGTGATGTTGTAGAATGTGTTGCCAAGTGTCTGACCTGTCAGAAGGTAAAAGCAGAACATCAGAGACCAAGTAGATTATTTCAACCGTTGGAAATCCCAGAATGGAAATGGGAGCATATTACGATGGATTTCGTGGTTGGCCTTCCGACGACTCAGAAAGGCTATGACGCAGTATGGGTTATCGTTGACCGACTGACAAAATCTACACACTTCCTTCCGATCAAAATAAGATTCAACTTAGATCAGTTGGCCAGGCTATACGTAAAAGAGATTGTTTCGAGGCACGGAGTTCCGGTATCAATTGTTTCAGATAGGGATCCGCGCTTCACATCAAATTTCTGAAAACGTCTTCAGGAATGCATGGGTACGCAATTGCGAATGAGTACAGCTTACCACCCTCAAACAGACGGACAGAGTGAGAGAACGATTCAGACATTAGAAGATATGCTAAGAGCCTGTGTGATGGACTTTAAAGGAAATTGGGATGATCACCTACCATTAGTAGAGTTCGGCTACAACAACAGTTACCACGCTAGTATTGGCATGCCGCCTTATGAAGCTTTATATGGCAGAAAGTGCAGAACTCCGCTTTACTGGGATGAAGTTGGTGAGAGACAATTGCTAGGGCCAGAATTGGTACAGCAGACAGCAGAAATAGTCAAAGTGATCCGAGCACGACTGGTAGCGGCTCAAGATCGACAGAAGAAATACGCTGACCCACATCGTAAAAATATCGAGTTTGAATCAGGTAGTTATGTTTTCTTGAAGGTCTCTCCCTGGAAAGGAAAGATCAGATTCGGAAAGAAAGGAAAATTGAGCCCAAGATTCATTGGACCCTTTGAAGTATTGAGAAGAATCAGAGAAGTTGCGTATGAAGCCTGATTACAAGCATGTAATTGAATACGAACCCCTACATTTTGTGAAAGACTTATCTTACGAAGAAATTCCTGTCCAAATTGTCGACCGAAAAGAACAAGTTCTGAGAAATAAAGTTATACCTTCAGTTAAGGTAATTTGGAAAAACCACAATGCTGAAGAAGCTACGTGGGAACTAGAAGAGAATATGATGAAGAATTACCCTCATTTATTTGCTTAAATATGTATATGCGATTCTAGGGACAGAATCTCTGTAAGGGGGGGAGAATGTAACGGGTCAAAATTTATTGAGTCGTGATTCTGGGGATAAAATCCTTTTAAGGGGGAAATATGTGACAAACGAGATTTTTATAATTAATTTCTAATATTTATTGAATTAAATAAATATTTTTCGATGATTTAATTATTGGATTAAATAATTAATTGATGTAATTATGTTAGATTAATTTAATTGTATGTGTTACATTTATTAAATTAACGTAGAGAATTTTTATTATCAAAGTATGTAATTATGTGAGCTTATTGAATTAAATGAATTATTTAATAAGCATATTGGTATTTTAATTAATTTAATTATTAATTAGAGATTTGATAAATTGACATTATTTATTAATGAGATAATTAATTATGTGACTATGTGAAATTATGAGAAATTATTATATTATATTTATATTAAATTAAATAAGATATATGGATTATTGTGCAAGTGGATGTGATATTAATTAAACTATATTGTAAAGATTTTATTAAATTAATTGGTTTTGTAATATATTAAACTAGCCAAACGTGGCCTTAGAAGGAGTTATGGCCAGTTAACCCATGATGGGCAACTGACCATGATGCGCGTCAGTTTTTTTTTCCTTTATACGTACTCTCCTTCCCTTTTCTTTTTCATTATTGCCTAAGTCTAGAATAGCATATCAGAGAGAGTTCAGAGAGAAAATTTAGAAGTTTTGAGAGAAATTATAAGTGTATAATCAACAGGTACTTGTGAAAAGATTTTCATTGATCATCTCCTAATCTATACTCTGGGTAATTTTCTCCAAACTAATTTCTATTTCACGTATTTAAGTTTTCTAGAAAATGGCTTTCAAAACCTCTGTTATGTCTCTGTAATTGAAATTGTGAGAGTTATGTGCATATATGTGATAAGATGTCATTTTAATGTGTTTTAATATATATTGTATATAATTCCTTATCATCAATTCATAATTTTACGTCGTATATGATTGCTGCAAAATTACAGAGTTTGGGTTTTGGCCTTATGGCCTTATACGTGAAATTTTATGTAGCGATCGTATAATATCCCTAAATTTTACACTCTTATATTATTAAGCATGTTGATACGAAGAGACCAAGCCTTAAACGAACGGATTCGGTATTAATAACTGTTTTAGAAATTAAAATCTTTAGAAAATGCTCAAGGAAACCTTCGTATATGGGAGGCTATGTGTGAGACCCCAAATTTTATGAATAAAGATTTAATTTTCTCAAAATATTTTTTTTAATATTATGGTGTGGATTTGAGATAGTGTTATAGTTGTGGGTAGTATTTATAAATTTTGTAAAGTATGCAAGTTGTTATTTAATATTCGTTTGGTCGGAGAATATTCTTTTTGTCAGGGAATATCCGTACGACGACATAATCATTGGTGGACCCCATAACAGAAGTATTGTCGTAGTAAGAAAATGACAGAATTATCTTTTTATAAAATAACGACAAAAGTGTTACCGTTAAAACTATTGAACTACCCGGTAGTAAAAGTACAGTAATACGCGTGGTTGCATAGTAGCACACGGTATTGATTATTGATGCTTACGTGAGAAGTTACTCAGTTATACTCAATTATTGCTATAATAATTACTGCATCAAATCTCTCATATTATTGATTCGATTATTGTCACAGTATCATCTGCATAATATGTTATATTATTAAATCAATAATTGAGACGATAAAGTTATTCATATTATTAAATTGTAATATTTACAATGTCTAAAAGTTCTGTCAAGGAGAGGTTTGGTCACCTAATTACGCGCCAATAGGGAGAAATCCTTATCGAAAAGCCCCCTCTTTCCTAGGAACGACCTGATTGTTAAATATTATGAGTTATAATATTAATGATGAATAAGTTCGTGTTGATTAAAGATGAATTTGATAGTTCTATTGTGTTGAAATTATTTGTGTTAGTGGAAATCGATATTTATTTTGATAATAATTGATGTCTGGAGGTTATATTGTTCAATCGGGTATTCGGGACACTTTTCGTGTCGGAATACTATTCACGAGTTACTACTCACGAGTTACTATTCATGAGTTACTATTCACGAGTCACTATTCACGAGTTACTATTTACGAGTTACTATTCATGGGGTACTATTCACCCAAAAAATTTATTTGTTTTCGGTCTAAATCATTTTTGGGTACAATATTATTCCATGAAGAGATGTGCTAATTTTTGAGACCGTTGGTTGAAATTATAATAGTAAATCAATATGGATCGTTGATTTAAAGTTTTAATAGTAACTTGTCCCTTCAGTTTTCCAAGAGTTGTTTACCCCTTCAGTTTTTCAAGAGTTATTTGCCCCTTCGGTGTTTCAAGAGTTAATTGCCCCATTGCAAGTAGTAGTTGTCTCTTCAATATTACCAAGAGTCATTTTGACCATTCGTTAAGACCAAGAGCCACTTTCAGTTCTTCTATAAATAGAAGCTCATTCCTTCATTATTTCTTACGAATTCACTGAAACTCTAGAGAGAGAAACTATAGAGAGAAAGAAGAAAAGTATTCTGCTACATCACTTTTCTAATATCCAGTTTCTTCTAAGGTAAGGGATATTATTTGTTGTACTCGTAAGAGGTATTATTCTTTCGTATTCATGAAGAGAATTATTTTCTTTCAATACTCGTAAGAGTTGTTATTCCATTCTTCATTATTATGTTGGAATAACCTGTATATGCGAAGTACCGCATACATGGTGAAATTCTTCTGTTATTCCATTCCTTATTATTGTGTTGGAATAACCTGTTTATGAGAAGTACCGCATACATGGTGAAATTCTTCTATTATTCCGTTCTTTATTTTTCTGTCGGAATATCTTATCTGTGCATTTACGTCGGACCTGGTTCCATTATTTATTATTCTGTCAGAATATCCTGTCTGTGCGTTTACGCCAGACCTGGTTCCATTGTTTATTATTCTGTCGAAATATTCTGTCTGTGAGTTACGCATGACCCGGTTCCATTATTTATTATTCTGTTAGGAATAACCTGTCTGTGCGATCTATCGCATGCATGGTGAATCCTTCTGTTATTCCATTCTTTATTATTCTGTTGGAATAGCCTGTCTATGTGGATTACCACATGCATGGTGAATGATCCTTCATATTCATTCCTTATTAAATTGTGAAAATAATTTGTCTACGTGGATTACCGCATGGCGGGCGAAAATCAATTTGCAGTTTCATATATTCTATTATACTCAGTTGGCTAAAGCTTTGGCTTCTATACTCCATGAAATTAGTAGAATATCTTGGATATTTGTGCTTCATCCAGTATCTTTTCATGGAAATATTCTTCTGAGCATTCTTGAATTTTCCTCCACAAAGCAGTATCATGTTGACAATTTGGACGTTATTGAGTTCAGGATAAATTAACTTATTAATCTTTAAAATTTATTCTTGAACTTGTTTTATTGAATTATTATGTCATTGTCATCATCCTCATGCTTATATTGTAATGAAAGTCATCTTTGGCTTACGTGCATAGATGGACTTAGTATGATTATGACCAGGGATCATTCGGTATAATCATGACCTATAATGTTATAAATGATGTGGTAAAAGTCCTCAGTGGCCTGTAACGCATTGATGGATAATTTTTGGTATGATTATGACCAGGGATTATTCGGTATAGTCATTACCGTTGATGATTTAATGAATATCCTTGGCCCGTAATACAGGGATGATTAGATGATGTGGTTTATTTATTAAGCTGAGTCTCAACGATAAAAATTGATGAAAACATTTTAAATCATAGAAGATAGTAGATATCATGCTCTACTTGACTCTTCTAATGGATTGCTTATTCCACTGCAGTTAAACTTGATGTCTATTGTATTTTATCAGTTTAACATTGTTGAAGACTATTGATAATTTATTCTGCATTATCTTAGTCATAATATTTCTTACTGGGCTAGTTGAGCTCACCCTTTCTTTCACTGTTCTCTTCAGAAAATGAGAATATAGCTGGTACGAGTGGGGGAAAGGAGTGACGGTCCAGATGATAGTATTAGTAGTCCTTACTATTCTGTTAAATAGTGTGACAATAAATGTAATGAGGACTCCTTTGAGTGTGTATATTGTATAGATGACAATATTCCTATTAAAACTCTCAGTTTATGTATTGTAGTATATTACACGACGGTTGTATAATTAAGTTTGTATTTGATTTATGTATCATGTATCTGGCGACCCAAGATGGGTGATGTATACCTGTTTTGGGGGCGTCACAGTTGGTATCAAAGCTTAGGGATATGATCCCTGGCTGAGATTTGAGACAAGAACTAGGAGGGGAGAGACGAGGAATTCCTTCGCTAGTATGACCTACCTAAGTTTATTTGGTATTTAATTGGTCGGTCAGAGTATAGGGATAATATGTTACATGTCAATTAACTTTTGTTTTGTGGCAGTGTTTGATAATGACATCTGAAAATGTCGAGATAAGCAATGAAGCACATGAGACCGTTGAGTCACCAACGATCAATACCCAGGATAATGTGCAACAGGAAGACAATAATCCTCAGGTAAATAACAACACCGATCAAATGATGAACGATGGGATGTTTAGAGGCTTTATGCAATTCATGCAACATCAGGTAAAAGAGACTCCTGTTCAAAATATAGGTGAAAATAATGGCAACCCACGGTCGGTCACCGCTAAGCAGTTCAAGGAGCTGGAACCACCGGAGTTTTTGAGAAATCCAGAACCACTTAAGGCGGAGACATGGTTAAAGCAGATCACCAAGATATTTGATGTCTTGGGATGCTCTGAGGAACAAAAGGTTCCCTTTGCCACCTTTATGTTGCGTGAAGAGGCAGATTACTGGTGGGAATCTATAAAACGTAACCAGCCTGTCGCGCTCAAGGTGTCTTGGGAGAAGTTCCAAGAATTGTTCAACGACAAGTACTTTTTCGAAAGTATTCGTCACATGAAGGAGGTGAAATTCATCAAGCTGGAAGAAAATAATATGACCGTGTTGTAGTACGAGGCTCAGTTTACGGAGTTATCTCGGTTTGCATCCCATTTGGTCGATAATGAGGAGCGAATGACGCGAATGTTTCTAAGAGGTTTGAAACCCGATATACGTCGATACCTCATTTCTCACAAACTTTGTTTATATTCAGATATTGTGAATAGGGCTCAATTATTGGAGCGCGATAATGAGCCAGCACAACCAAAAGGCAACGAGTAATAACACGATAATAATCGTACCGGTGGTAACAACCATCGGAACAATGATAACCATCGTGGGGGAAATTATCATGCCAAAAATGGTAACTACTTCGGTGGTAATCATGGCCAAGATAATAGAAGTGGAAATTTCAAGAAGAGAAGGTCACCTAGCCCGATTTTGTCGTTCACCAAAGACAAGTTCAGCTAGGATGGAGGCACCGAAGGATGTCTCAGACAAGTCAAAGCAGGTAGTTTAAGTGAGAGCGTTTGTCGAGGAACTCGAACGAAGTTGTCATAAGTTAATCATAAACGCTTACGAAGTCTATACCTTATTCGATATCGGTTCTACCCATTCTTTTATCTCTCTTGCTTGCGCTCAACGTTTAAATTTAACTCCGGAGAAATTAGACTTTGATTTATCTGTTGAAACTCCGTTGGGAGAAACCTTCATTACATCCACGGTTTATAAGTCTTGTTTGATTCAAATCGATAACCGCACGTTACCTGTCGATCTTATTTCTTTGAAAATACTTGACTTTGATGTGATTTTTAGAAATCGATTGGTTAACTACTCATCATGCTTTTCGTAAGGTTGTTAGCCTTCATATTCCTAACCAACCTTTTATGCAAATTCAAGCATCCAAACCACTAAAGTTAATCACTGTTATATCAAGCCATAAAACTATTCGTTTATTGAAAAATAGATGTCAAGCTTTCTTAGCTCATGTCACGGATCTAAACAAAAATATGTCAGTTTGAATGATATTTCTATTGTTAATAAATTTCTTGACGTATTCCCTGAAGAACTTCCTGGCCTATCCTCAGAGCGTGAAATTGAATTTTGTATTGACCCCAGTACAAAACCCATTTCTTCAACCCTTAAATATTTCTTCAACCAAAATGAACGTATAATGCGCCAAAGACGTTGGCTCGAGCTATTGAAGATTACGATCATACCATTTAATATCATTGTGGAAGAGAGAACGTGGTAGCTGACGCGTTGAGTAGAAGATCGTATGCGTTTACAAGTGCGATGTTGTTAACACAAAAACCCATTTCGTATAACTTACAAATGATGAAGATAAAGTTAAAGACTCTAGGGACCCACGTGAAGATAACGAATATATAAGTAGAATTGACTTTAATCGATAAAGTTAAAGCCGCTCAAGCTACACACCCGAATCTAATGAATGTGAAGAAGAAGGTTCAAGAGGGCGTTATTCTAGAAGCAAGAATCGACGAAGAGAGAAAATCTCAACCCTCGATTTAATTGGCCCATTTGAAATCCTCGATCGAGTAGGAACTGTGGTCTATAAACTCGTTTTACCGCCAAGTTTGTCGCGTGGTCATAACGTTCTTTTTCACGTATCGATGTTACGTAAATATGTGGACGACTTGAGCCACATTATTGAATTGGAATTGGACGAGATAGCAGAAGATTTAACGTATGAGGAGATATGTGTTAAAATCTTGGATAAGAAGGATTATATTCGACACTCAAAGGTTATACCTCAAGAGTTAGAATTTGAAGTGAAGTCAAGGTATCCTCACCTATTCGGCATACCAGGAACGTACGTAAATTTTGAGGGCGAAATTTCATAAGGAAGGGAGATTGTGAGATCCCAAATTTTATGAATAAAGATTTAATTTTCTCAAAATATTTTTTTAATATTATGGTGTGGATTTGAGATAGTGTTATAGTTGTGGGTAGTATTTATAAATTTTACAAAGTATGCAAGCTGTTATATAATATTCGTTTGGTCGAGGAATATTCTTTTTGTCGGGTATTATCCGTACGACGGCATAATCATTGGTGGACCCCACAACGGAAGTATTGTCGTAGTAAGAAAACGACAGAATTATCTTTTTATAAAATAATGACAAAAGTGTTACCGTTAAAACTATTGAACCACCCGGTAGTAAAAGTACAGTAATACGCGTGATTGCATAGTAGCACACGGTATTGATTATTGATGCTTACGTGAGAAGTTACTCAGTTATACTTAACTATTGCTATAGTAATTGCTGCATCAAATCTCTCATATTATTGATTCGATTATTGTGACAGTATCATCTGCATAATATGTTATATTATTAAATCAGTAATTGAGGCGACAAAGTTATTCATATTATTAAATTGCAATATTTATAATGTCTAGAAGTTCTGTCAAGGAGAGGTTTGGTCACCTAATTGCGCGCCAATAAGGAGAAATCCTTATTAGAAAGTCCCCTCTTTCCTAAGAACGACCTGGTTATTAAATATTGTGAGTTATAGTATTAATGATGAATAAGTTCGTGTTGATTAAAGATGAATTTGATAGTTCTATTGTATTGAAATTATTTGTGTTAGTGGAAATCGATATTTATTTCGATAATAATTGATGTCTGGAGGTTATATTGTTCAATCGGGTATTTGGGGCACTTTTTGTGTCGGAGTACTATTCACGAGTTACTATTCACAAATTACTATTCACGAGTCACTATTCATGAGTTACTATTCACGAGTTACTATTCATGGGATACTATTCACCCGAAAAATATATTTATTTTCAGTCCAAATCATTTTTGGGTACAATATTATTCCATGAGGAGATGTGCTAATTTTTCAGACCGTTGGTTGAAATTATAATAGTAAATCAATATGGATCGTTGATTTAAAGTTTTAATAGCAACTTGTCCCTTCAGTTTTCCAATAGTTATTTGCCCCTTCAGTTTTCCAAGAGTTATTTGCCCCTTCGGTGTTTCAAGAGTTAATTGCCCCTTCGCAAATAGTAGTTGTCTCTTCAATATTACCAAGAGTCATTTTGACCCTTCGTTAAGACCAAGAGCCACTTTCAGTTCTTCTATAAATAGAAGCTCATTCCTTCATTATTTCTTACGAATTCACTGAAACTCTAGAAAGAGAAACTATAGAGAGAAAGAAAAAAAGTATTCTGCTACTTCACTTTTCCAATATCCAGTTTCTTCTAAGGTAAGGGATATTATTTGTTGTACTCGTAAGGGGTATTATTCTTTCGTATTCATGAAGAGAATTATTTTCTTTCAATACTCGTAAGAGTTGTTATTCCATTCTTCATTATTATGTTAGAATAACCTGTATATGCGAAGTACCGCATACATGGTGAAATTCTTCTGTTATTCCATTCCTTATTATTGTGTTGGAATAACATGTTTATGCGAAGTACCGCATACACGGTGAAATTCTTCTATTATTCCGTTCTTTATTTTTCTGTCGGAATATCCTGTCTGTGCATTTACGCTGGACCTGGTTCCATTATTTATTATTCTGTTGGAATATCCTGTCTGTGCGTTTACGCCAGACCTGGTTCCATTATTTATTATTCTGTCGGAATATCCTGTCTGTGCGTTACGCATGACCCGGTTCCATTATTTATTATTCTGTTAGGAATAACCTGTCTGTGCGATCTATCGCATGCATGGTGAATCCTTCTGTTATTCTATTCTTTATTATTCTGTTGGAATAGTCTGTCTATGTGGATTACCACATGCATGGTGAATGATCCTTCATATTCATTCCTTATTAAATTGTGGAAATAATTTGTCTACGTGGATTACCGCATGGCGGGCGAAAATCAATTTGCAGTTTCATATATTCTATTATACTCAGTTGGCTAAAGCTTTGGCTTCTATACTCCATGAAATTAGTAGAATATCTTGGATATTTGTGCTTCATCCAGTATCTTTTCATGGAAATATTCTTCTGAGCATTCTTGAATTTTCCTCCACAAAGCAGTATCATGTTGACAATTTGGACGTTATTGAGTTCAGGATAAATTAACTTATTAATCTTTAAAATTTATTCTTTAACTTGTTTTATTGAATTATTATGTCATTGTCATCATCTTTATGCTAATATTGTAATGAAAGTCATCTTTGGGTTACGTCATATATGGACTTAGTATGATTATGACCAGGGATCATTCGGTATAATCATAACCTGTAATATTATAAATGATGTGGTAAAAGTCCTCAGTGGCCTGTAATGCATTGATGGACAATTTTTGGTATGATTATGACCAGGGATAATTCGGTATAGTCATGACCGTTGATGATTTAATGAATATCCTTGGCCCGTAATACAAGGATGATTCGATGATGTGGTTTATTTATTAAGCTGAGTCTCAACGATAAAAAATGATTAAAACATTTTAAATCATAGAAGATAGTAGATATCATGCTCTACTTGACTCTTCTAATGGATTGCTTATTCCGCTGCAGTTAAACTTGATGTCTATTATATTTTATCAGTTTAACATTGTTGAAGACTATTGATAATTTATTCTGCATTATCTTAGTCATAATATTTCTTACTGGGCTAGTTGAGCTCACCCTTTCTTTCACCGTTCTCTTCAGAAAATGAAAATATAGCTGGTACGAGTCGAGAAAAGGAGTGACGGTCTAGATGATAGCATTAGTAGTCCTCAGTATTCTGTTAAATAGTGTTACAATAAATGTAATAAGGACTCCTTTGAGTGTGGATATTGTCTAGATGATAATATTCCTATTAAAACTCTCAGTTTATGTATTATCGTATATTACACGACAGTTGTATAATTAAGTTTGTATTTGATTTATATATCATGTATCTGGTGACCCAAGATGGATGATGTCTGTTTTGGGGGCGTCACACCATACATCTAAGTTATGATAGATATCATATGACTCGAGAATTATCCT
The DNA here is from genome assembly GCA_016801055.1 of Panax notoginseng. Lineage (NCBI taxonomy): Eukaryota > Viridiplantae > Streptophyta > Magnoliopsida > Apiales > Araliaceae > Panax > Panax notoginseng. The sequence goes on from CM029014.1 coordinate 79,049,748, forward strand.
TAGTTGACCCAATAGACCCCAAAGAAATACGAGAAGATTACTATCATGTTTTTTCCAATGGTGAGTCTTCTCTTGACATATAATTATCTCCATCATCTTCAATTGAGAATTATATTTCAACCAAACGCCAAAATTATATAGGTAGTGCTCATAGATATAATCAGCAAGTGCATGTGCACAACTCTGTCTTATGATAACACGAAGTCGTCTGTTATTAGACATCTTGTATGATAGTGGTAAAAACGCCCTTCTAAAGTTGGGTTCACTTCACCAAAATCAACAGTAAAAATGACGTATAAAATACGACACACTTATCTAAAATTCTCAATAAAATTATTTTCATACTGTTTTAGGGGAAACCTCAACAGCTATAGACCATCGTTCTATTCCTCTGTTACCCCCGCTCGACCCAGCTACACTTTTATTACCTAAAAGGAATTATGAAGCAAAAGGGTGAGCACAACTAGCCAAGTTAAGAATATCATGACTAAAGATAATTAAATTATCAATAGCCTTTGTCAATAATAAATCAGAGATTTAGAACATATGGTAGATGATAAAACTTTTCAACCATAGTGGCAGCGGAACAAACAATTCATTAGAAGAGTCAAATAGATCATAAAGTCTATTATCTTCTCCATGTTAAAAGTCCACCAACAATTTTTTATCCCTGTAACATCAATCAATAGTTCCTATCCACAATACTGTGAATAACTCATAATCATAATTGTGATTCTAAATTTCTCTTCGTGCCCAGTACGAAGATAATTTTCATCACCTGTCTTTACCTGAAACATCAAATATCATGGTTATACCAAATCACAGTTCATGTTCATAATCATACTAATAAATTCATCTTTGCACTACGGGCCAAAGATGTGACGCCCCCAAAATAGGCATACATCACCCATATTGAGTCGTCAGATACAAGGTACAAAATTCAAATACAACTTAATAATACAACTGTCGTGTACAATATGACAAAACATAAACTGTGAGTTTGAATACAAATATTATCTACTAGAGAGTATCCATACTCAAAAGGAGTCCTCATTATATTTATTTACACACTATTACATAGAATAGTGAGGACTACTAACTAATACTATCATTCGGACCATCACTCCGTTCCCCGACTTGCCCCAGCTACGTTCTCATTTCCTGAATAGAACAGTGAAAGAAAGGGTGAGCTCAACTAGCCCAGTAAGAAATATTATGACTAAGATAATGCAGAATAAATTATCATTAGCCTTCAACAATGTTAAATTGATAAAATATAATAGACATCAAGTTTAACTGTAGCGGAACAAGCAATCCATTAAAAGAGTCAAGTAGAAAATAAAATCTACTATCTTTTATGATTTAAAAGGTTTTTCAACACTGTTATCGCTGTGACTCAGCTTAATAAAATAATCCACATCATCGAATCACCCCTGCACTACGGCCAAGGATATTCGTGTATTCATTAATGGTCATGATCATGCCAACAACTGTCCATCAATGCACTACGGGCCAATGAGGACTTTTACCATATCATTTGTAACATTACGGTCATGATTATACCGAATAATCCCTGGTCATAATCATACCAAGTCCATCTATGCACTACAGGCCACAGATGACTTTCAACATTTTATAAACATGAGGATGATGACAATGATATAAGAATTCAATAAAACAAGTTCAAGAATTAATTTATCCAAGAATTAACAACGTCCAAAGTGTCAACATGATACTGCTTTGTGGAGTAAAATTCAAGAATGCTTAGAAGAATATTTTCATGAAAAGATACTGGATGAACCGCAATTATCAAGGATATTCCACTAATTTCATGGAGTATAGAAGTCAAAACTTAACCAACTGAGTATAATAAAGAATGGAATAACAACAGAAATCACCCGGCATGCGATAGACCGCACAGACAGGTTATTCCAACAGAATAATAAATAATAGAATCCGGCATAAACGCACGGACAGGATATTCCGACAGAATAATAAATAATGGAACCAGGTCCGGCGAAAACGCACAGACAGGATATTTCGATAGAATAATAAATAATGGAACCAGGTCCGGTGTAAAACACACAGACAGGATGTTCCAACAGAATAATAATAAAAACGGAACCAGGTCCGGTGTAAAACACACAGACAGGATATTCCAACAGAATAATAATAAAAACGGAACCAGGTCCGGTGTAAAACACACAGACAGAATGTTCCAACAGAATAATAGAAGAATGTCACCAAGTATAGGGTAGACCGCGTATACAGGTTATTCCAACAGAATAATAATAAATGAAATAACAACAGTTCTCTTCATGAATAAGAAAGAATAACGCCCCTTACCGTTTTAAAGAAGAACTGAAATAAGGAAGTAGTTAAGTAGCAGAATACTTTTTCTTCTCTCTCTTTATAGTTTCTCTCTCTAGAGTTCAGTGAATTCGTAAGAAATAATGAAGGAATGAGCTGCTATTTATAGAAAAATAGAATGCATAGTAACTAATTCATGAACGGTCCAGATTGATTACTTTAATCTGACGGTCCATATTTAAAGAAAAATCTTTTACATAAAATATAATATATTCTATTTATAGAATAACTTTAATAAAGTATTCTGTTTTATATAAAAAGATGTTTCTGTTTTATTACGTTAATAATACGAATAAAACAAAACTTCATTATCGCTAAATAATTCATATTATTAAATGACAATAATTGAATCAAACTGAGTGACTTCTCACATAAGCATTAACAATCAATAGCGTGTGTTACTATGCAACCACGCGTATTACTGTACTTTTACTACCGAGTAGTTTAATAGTATCAATGGTAAAATATCCGCCGTTATTTTTAATAAAATATTTTTGTCGTTTTCTCAATTCGATAATAATTCCGTTGTGGGATCCACCAATGATTGTGCCGTTGTACGAATATTCCCTGTTAAAACGAATATTCTCCGACCAATCGAATATTATATAACAACTTGCGTACTTTGTAAAATTTATAAATATTACCTACAACTATAACATTATATCAAATTTACTCCATAATATTCAAAAATAATATTTATAGAAAAATTCATCTTTATTTATAAAAGTTGGGGTCTTACAACCTCCCCTTCTTATGAAATTTCACCCTCGAAATTAGGGTACGTACCTGGTATGTCGAAGAGATAAGGATATCTTGATTTCATTTCAGATTCTAACTCCCAAGTCATTTCCTCAACATCGTGATTTCTCCACAAAACTTTGACTTGAGGTATAACCTTGGAACATAGAATATGTTCCTTCTTATCCAAGATTTGAACAGGAACTTCTTCATATGTCAAATCCTCCGCTATTTCGTCCGGTTCTAACTCAATAATGTGGTTCGGGTCTTCCACATATTTACGTAACATGGATATGTGAAAAACGTTATGAACACGAGACATACTTGGCCGTAAAGCGAGTCTATAAGCCATAGTTCCTACTCGATCGAGGATTAAAAATGGACCGATGAATCGAGGATTGATCTTTCCTCTCTTTCCAAATCTCTTAACTCCTTTCTATGGAGCAACACGTAAGAACACATGATCACCTATATCAAATTCCACGTCCTTTCGATGAAGATCAACATAACTCTTTTGTCGATCTTGTGAGGTTTTTATACGTTGTCGGATCGTTTGAATCTTTTCTATAGTCATACGTACCAACTCTGGTCCCAACAACGTTGCTTCACCCACCTCATCCCAGCATACTGGAGAACGACACTTTCTTCCATACAACGCCTCAAATGGAGCCATGCCAATACTTGTTTGATAACTGTTGTTGTAGGAAAACTCCACCAATGGTAAGAACTTGTCCTAACTTCCTTTAAAATCAAGGACACAGAGTCTTAATAGATCTTCAAGAGTTTGAATAGTCCTCTCTGATTGTCCATCCGTCTGAGGATGATATGCTGAACTAAATCGTAAATCCGTGCCCATAGCTTTTTGTAAACTAACCCAAAATCGTGAAATGAATCTTGGGTCTCGGTCAGAAACTATGGATACTGGCATACCATGCAGTCTTACAATCTCGTTTATGTACATACGAGCAAGACGTTCAAGTATATAAGTTTCTTGTATTGGTAAGAAATGAGCAGACTTGGTCAATCTATCAACAATGACCCAAATCGCATCAATACCTTGAGAAACCCTAGGAAGACCGGTAACGAAATCCATGGTAATGTGCTCCCACTTCCATTCTGGAATTTCAAGTGGTTGCAATGGACCTTTTGGTACTTGATGCTCCGCTTTGACTCGTTGACAAGTTAGACACCTTGAGATAAACAGCGCTATCTCTCTTTTTATATTGCTCCACCAAAATGTATGACGAAGATCATGATACATTTTGGTACTTCCAAGATGGATTGCAAACGGTGTGTTGTGCGCCTCCATCATAATTTTATACTTTAAATCAGGGTTGTTAGGAACACAAAGTCTGGAGTTGACTCGAAGTATTCTTTCTTCATCGATTCTTGCTTCCGGTATAGCACCTTCTTGCACTTTCTTCCTCATACGCATCAGCTCCAGGTCTGTAACTTGAACAGCTTTAACTTTATCGATTAAAGTTGGTTCTACTCGTACATTCGCCATCATCACATGGGTCCCTGGAGTCTTTAACTCTATCTCCATCCTTTGCAAGTCACACAAAATGGGCCTTTATGTTGACAATAACACACTCGTACTTGCATATGATCTTCTACTCAATGCGTCAGCTACCACGTTCGCTTTTCCAGGATGGTATTGAATGGTATGATCATAATCTTTCAACAGTTTAAGCCAACGTCGTTGTCGCATGTTGAGTTCCTTTTGAGTGAAGAAATATTTGAGGCTTTTATGATCGGTAAAGATCTCCACTTTCTCCCCATACAAGTAATGCCTCCAAATTTTAAGTGCAAAGACAACAGCTGCCAACTCTAGATCATGAGTAGGATAATTCCTCTCATATTTCTTGAGTTGTCTTAATGCATAGGCTATGACTTTTCCATGTTGCATGAGAACGCATCCCAACCCTTTGCTCGAAGCATCACTGTAAATGACAAATCCCTCCGAGCCAGATGGTATTGTTAGAACAGGTGCTGAAACGAGTCTCCTCTTGAGTTCTTGAAAACTCTTCTCACATTCTTCGCTCCAACCGAACTTTGTATCTTTCCGAGTCAGCTGAGTTAATGGAGTAGCGATTCGAGAAAATCCTTCCACGAATCTCTGATAATAACCAGCTAAACCAAGAAAGCTACGTACTTCGGTCACTGATTTAGGTTGCTCCCAGCTTTTAATAGCTTCAATCTTTGCCGGGTCAACAGATATTCCATGTCTTGATACCACGTGCCCAAGGAATGCTACTTCCTCAAGCCAGAACTCTCATTTCTTCAACTTGGCACAAAGCTTGTATTCACGAAGCTTTTGGAGTACCAGCCTCAAGTGTTGCTCATGATCTTCACCACTTTTGGAATAAATAAGGATGTCATCAATAAAGACGACCACAAAGTGATCCAAATATTCCTTGAATACCCGGTTCATCATATCCATGAAGGCAGCAGGAGCATTAGTCAATCCAAAGGACATGACTAGGAATTCATAATGCCCGTACCGAGTTCTGAAAGCCGTCTTTGGAATATCCTCAGTTCTAACCTTCAGCTGATGATATCCAGAACGAAGATCGATCTTTGAAAAGAATTGTGCTCCTTGTAACTGGTCAAACATGTCATCAATACGTGGCAATGGGTACCTGTTTTTGATGGTGACATGATTCAACTCCCGATAATTAATACAAAGTCGCATACTTCCATCTTTCTTCTTCACGAATAGAACAGGAGCACCCCAAGGAGAAGTACTAGGACGAATAAAGCCAATGTCTAACAATTCTAGCAGTTAGATCTTTAACTCCTGAAGTTCAATAGGAGCCATTCGATATGGGGCTTTAGAAATGGGTTTTGTACCGGGTTCAAGGTTGATACAAAATTCAATTTCACGCTCTGGGGGTAGGCCAGGAAGTTCTTCAGGAAATACGTCAGGGAATTTATTAACAATAGAAATATCATTCAAAACTGACGTATTTTTATTTAGATCCGTGACATGAGCTAAGAAAGCTTGACATCCGTTTTTTAATAAACGAATAGCTTTATGGCTTGAGATGACAGCGATTGATTTTAATGGTTTGGTTGCTTGAATTTGCATAATAGGTCGATTAGGAATATAAAAGCTAACAACCTTACGAAAATAATCAATTTTTGCATGATGAGTAGTTAACCGATCAATCCCTAGAATCACGTCAAATGCAAGTATTTCTAATGAAATCAGATCGACAGGTAATGTGTGGGTACCAACTTGAACCAAATAAGACTTATAAACCGTGGATGTAATGAAGGTTTCTCCCAATGGAGTTTCAACAGATAAGTCAAAGTCTAATTTCTCCGGAGTCAAATTTAATCGATGAGCGCAAGTAGGAGAAATAAAAGAATGGGTAGAACCGGTATCAAATAAAGTATAGACTTCGTTAGAGTTTATGATAAGCTTACCCGTGATGACCTCATTCGGGTTCCTTGCTTTATGGGAGGTCACAACAAACGCTCTCCCTTGCACTACCGGTTTTGACTTTTCTGGGACGGCCTTTGGTGCCTCCATCCTAGCTGAACTTGTTTTCGGTAAATGACAAAATCGAGCTAAATGACCTTCTCTTCCACAATTATAACATGCTTTAGACGGCATCACACAGTTTGGACTGATGTGTCCCTCCCCTCCGCATTTGAAGCATATGGTAGGAGGTCGTTCTCCTTCCTTAATAACGGGTGCTGGTGCTGACGTCTTTCCATCATTGTTGAATCTCCTCTTCTTGAAATGTCCGTTCTTATTGTTTTGGCCCTGATTACCACCGAAGTGGTTACTATTTCTGGCCTATTGATTCCCTCCACGCTTGTTGTCACCGCTTCGATGACTGCTCTCACTGGTATTATCGTTTTGCCGACTGCTCTCTTTTGGTTGCGTTGACTCGTTATCGCGCTCCACTAACTGAGCCCTATTCACAACATCTAAATACAAACACAGTTTATGAGAAATAAGATGTTGACGTATCTCAGGTTTCAAACCTCGCAAAAACATTCGCGTCATTCGCTCTTCATTATCCACCAAGTGGGACGCAAACTGGGACAACTCAGCAAATTTAGCCTCATACTGCGACACGGTCATATTATTCTGCTCCACCTCCTTCATGTGACGAACACTTTCGGGAAAGTATTTATCATTGAACAGCTCTTGGAACTTCTCCAAGACATCTTCAGTGCGGCAGGTTGAGTACGCTTAATCGATTCCCACCAGTAATCTGCCTCTTCTCGCAACATAAAGGCGGCAAAGGGAACCTTTTGCTCCTCGGAGCATCCCAAGACATCAAATATCTTGGTGATATGCTTTATCCATGTTTTCGCTATAAGTGGGTTTGGCTCTCCCTTAAACTCCGGTGGTCCCAGCTCCTTGAACTGTTTAGCGGTGACCGTCCGAGAGTTTTCAGTGTTTCCACCACCTACATTTTGGACAGGAGCCGCTCTCGCCTGCTGTTGCATGAACTGCATAAAGCTTCTGAATATTCCATCATTCATCATCTGGTCAGTGTTGTTGTTTGTATGAGGATTGTCACCTTCCTGATGCACATTATCCTGATTATTAATATGTGGTGAATCAACAGTCACCTGTGCTCCATTGCTATTCTCAACATTCTCAGATGCCATTTTCAGATACTGCCACAAAACAAAAGTTAATTGATATGTCATATATTATCCTTATATTCTGACCGACCAATTAAATATCATGCAAATAAACTTAGGTAGGCCATACTAGCGAAGGAATTCCCCGTCTCTCCCCTCCTAGTTCTATTCTCACATCTTAGCCAATGATCATATCCTTAAGCTCTGATACCAACTGTGACGCCCCCAAAATAGGTATACATCACCCATCTTGAGTCGTCAGATACAAGGTACAGAATTCAAATACAACTTAATAATACAACTGTCGTTTACAATATGACAAAACATAAACTGTGAGTTTGAATACAAATATTGTCTACTAGAGAGTATCCATACTCAAAAGGAGTCCTTATTATATTTATTAACACACTATTATATAGAATAGTGAGGACTACTAACTAATACTATCATTCGGACCATCACTCCGTTTCCCGACTTGCCCCAGCTACGTTCTCATTTCCTGAAGAGAACAGTGAAAGAAAGGGTGAGCTCAACTAGCCCAGTAAGAAATATTATGACTAAGATAATACAGAATAAATTATCATTAGCCTTCAACAATGTTAAATTGATAAAATATAATAGACATCAAGTTTAACTGTAGCGGAACAAGCAATCCATTAAAAGAGTCAAGTAGAAAATAAAATCTACTATCTTTTATGATTTAAAAGGTTTTTCAACACTGTTATCGCTGTGACTCAGCTTAATAAAATAATCCACATCATCGAATCACCCCTGCACTACGGCCAAGGATATTCGTGTATTCATTAATGGTCATGATCATGCCAACAACTGTCCATCAATGCACTACGGGCCAATGAGGACTTTTACCATATCATTTGTAACATTACGGTCATGATTATACCGAATAATCCCTGGTCATAATCATACCAAGTCCATCTATGCACTACAGGCCACAGATGACTTTCAACATTTTATAAACATGAGGATGATGACAATGATATAAGAATTCAATAAAACAAGTTCAAGAATTAATTTATCCAAGAATTAACAACGTCCAAAGTGTCAACATGATACTACTTTGTGGAGTAAAATTCAAGAATGCTTAGAAGAATATTTTCATGAAAAGATACTGGATGAACCGCAATTATCAAGGATATTCCACTAATTTCATGGAGTATAGAAGTCAAAACTTAACCAACTGAGTATAATAAAGAATGGAATAACAACAGAAATCACTCGGCATGCGATAGACCGCACAGACAGGTTATTCCAACAGAATAATAAATAATGGAACCAGGTCCGGCATAAACGCACGGACAGGATATTCCGACAGAATAATAATAAATAATGGAACCAGGTCCGGCGAAAACGCACAGACAGGATATTCCGACAGAATAATAAATAATGGAATCAGGTCCGGTGTAAAACACATAGACAGAATGTTCCAACATAATATTAATAAAAACGAAACCAGGTCCGGTGTAAAACACACAGACAGGATGTTCCAACAGAATAATAATAAATACGGAACCAGGTTCGGTGTAAAACACACAGATAAGATGTTCCAACAGAATAATAGAAGAATGTCACCAAGTATAGGGTAGACCGCGTATATAGGTTATTCCAACAGAATAATAATAAATAGAATAACAACAGTTCTCTTCATGAATAGGAAAGAATAACACCCCTTACCGTTTTAAAGAAGAACTGAAATAAGGAAGTAGTTAAGTAGCAGAATATTTTTTCTTCTCTCTCTCTCTATAGTTTCTCTCTATAGTTTCTCTCTCTAGAGTTCAGTGAATTCGTAAGAAATAATGAAGGAATGAGCTGCTATTTATAGAAAAATAGAATGCATAGTAACTAATCCATGAACGGTCCAGATTGATTACTTTAATCTGACGGTCCATATTTAAAGAAAAATCTTTTACATAAAATATAATATATTCTATTTATAGAATAACTTTAATAAAGTATTCTGTTTTATATAAAAGGATGTTTCTGTTTTATTACGTTAATAATACGAATAAAACAAAACTTCATTATCGCTAAATAATTCATATTATTAAATGACAATAATTGAATCAAACTGAGTGACTTCTCACATAAGCATTAACAATCAATACCGTGTGTTACTATGCAACCACACGTATTACTGTACTTTTACTACCGAGTAGTTTAACAGTATCAATGACAAAACTTCCGCCGTTATTTTTAATAAAATATTTTTGTCGTTTTCTCAATCCGACAATAATTCCGTTGTGGGATCCACCAATGATTGTGCCGTTGTACGAATATTCCCTGTTAAAATGAATATTCTCCGACCAATCGAATATTATATAACAACTTGCGTACTTTACAAAATTTATAAATATTACCTACAACTATAACACTATATCAAATTTACTCCATAATATTCAAAAATAATATTTATAGAAAAATTCATCTTTATTTATAAAAGTTGGGGTCTTACAAAAGATATTCATTAACAGTTCATCTTTGCACTACAGGCCAAAGATATACAACTGTATTTTAGAAGAGTCAAGCAAAACATGATATCTACTATCTTCTACGAATTAAAAGTTTATTATCAATATTTTATCGCTGAGACTCAACTAAATACATCATTGAATTATCCATGCACTACGGCCAAGGATATTCATTAATATCACATCTATGAATTATCCATGCACTACGGGACAATGATATTCATTAGTATCACGACTACGAATTATCCATGCACTACGGGTCAACGATATTCGTGTTTTCACCTATGGTCATGATCATTGTAAGACCCTGATTTTTTTAAATAAAATTGAATTTCCTTTATTTATTATTTTGAAATAGTAAAGGTTGAATTGATTAATGTGGTTAGTTATGGGTACAAATGCGCAAATATTTTAAATAAGCAAGTGGTTATAAAATATTCATTGTTGTCGGGGAATATTCGTTTGGCCGTGGTATATTCATGCTGTCGGGGAATATTCGTACGACGGCGCAGCCTTGTGTGGACTCCATAACGAAAAGCGATTGGATAAAAAAAACGACAAGTATACGTTGTTTATAAATAACGGCGTAGTTGTTACCGTTAATACTGTTGGAATACCCGGTGGTTAAAACACAGTAGCACACGGTATTGCACCAATTATTGATTCTTACGTAAGAAGACACTACTCAATAATTGTTACAGTAATTACTGTTCAGTATTATATTTTATTGATTCAATAATTGTTGCGTTGATATTTTATATTACTGTTGTTTCAATAATTGTCACTACACAGTATTTTCCATTATCGGAGCAATAATTTATATTATCTGAATAATATTATTAGATAACATTATTGACAATGTCTAGAAAGTTCTAGAAAATTCTGTCTAAGGAGAGGTTTGGTCATCTAATTATGCGCTAGTAAGGAGAGATCCTTATTGGAAAGCCCCCTCTTTTCTGGGAACTGCCTGGTTGTCAGTATTGTGATTCTGTAATATTATTTGTGAATAATTAATTATTAATTTATATTATGAGAAAAATATTAATTTTATGTGGATATAGATGGAGAAAATTTTAAAGTGACAATTGTTGAAAAATTGATATTTTACCTTTTCTGATAAAAAATTGATTTAAATGTATTATTATATTATTATAATATAATAATGATGATATTTTTACAATGAATATGAGATATATGAATATATGAGGAGGAAGAGTATTTTTGTTGCATTAAATGATTAAAACATATTTTTCATGTTTGTGGACCCCATTTCTTGACTGAAATTTGATTATAGCCTGTAAAATCGTCCGTTTGTGGATTTCGGTCAATTTCTGTTTAGAATTTGAAAAAACTTTCTTCTACAAAGTTGTAGATAATGAAATTTCCTTTGAGAGAGACATGTGGTTCAAATTTTTCTGATAAAAAGGCTATTTATTATGAATTATTGAAGTTCCGTTGTTTCGAAACAATTGGTTTTTGAAAGTTTTAATTATTTTTAATTACAAAAATATTTTTTTGGTTTTTGTCATTATTTGGTGGCTGAATTCAGATGGTCAAGGTGGGCTAAGGAAAATTTTATAAATATATTAATATTTTATTAAATTTTCTGCTTTGGTATTCTAAGTATTTTCCTATAAATAGGGTGCTTAGGTTAGAATTGAAAATCACAGCAGAAACTGAAGTTTTCTCTCTCTTTCTCTCTCTATATTATCGAGCGTATTCTTGTGAGTATTTTAAGACTTTGAGTGTTGTTATACGGTGCAAGTTCCCTTCAACACTATATCCATTATTCTAGTCAGAAGTATCTTGTTTTCGAGGTAAGGGATGCTATTTTTTTATAAATGATATTATTTCTTTCAATATCATTATACTGGAATATTGGTAAGATTTTTCTTGTGAAATTCTTATCTTTTTATGTCGGGATTACTATTCATGGATTACTATTCATGAGTTACTATTCACGAGTTACTATTCATGAGTTACTATTCACGAGTACTATTCACGAAGCATGATATTTTTCTCTTGTGAAATTTTTACCTTTTTGTGTTGAGTTACTATTCACGTATACGATACTATTCACGTATACGGCACTTCACGAATACGACACTATTCACAAAAAAATTAAATTTTTTTTCTGTGTCCAATATTGTCTGTCATGGTTCCTATCTTTGATTGGATCTAAGTTTTGATCTTCATTTTTGAATTTTACTCCACAATTGATTATTATGGAGCATTTTTGAACTTATATAAACCGAAGTACGAATCTCTAATCTTTGTCCTTTTATCTTACTGGATTCGTTCTCTAAAATGTTTTTCATCATCCTCAGTCCTTAATGATGATACTTGATGAATATCTTTGGCCTGTAGTGCAAAGATGAATAATTAACTGATGAATATCTTTGGCTCGTAGTGCAAAGATGAACATGTGTTGAGATGAACATGACCGACTGATGAATATCTTTGGCCTGTAGTGCAAAGATGATTGTTTGATTTAAGATGTATATTGATCGATGTTACAGGGATAAAATATCGATGATGAACTTTTAAATTCATAGATGATAGTAGATTTGATTCTCTACTTAACTCTTCTAATGAATTGTTGTTTCCGCTGCAGTTGTTGATCTAAAACTTGTTGTTTATTGTATTCTATCAGATTTTTCCCTGTTGAAGACTAATGATAAATTGTTGTATATTATCTTAGTCATAATATTCTTTACTGGGCTACTTGAGCTCACCCTTTTCCTTTTTGTTCCATTTTTCTTCTCAGGAGGCGAGATTATAGCGGGACCTAGTCGGGGTATGGAATGATAGTTCAAGATAGTTGTTTTAGTAGTCCTCACTATTTTGTAAAATAGTGTATCAATAATTATAATGAGGACTCCATTTGAGTATGAATACTGTCTAGATAACAATATTTGTATTTAAACTCACAGTATATGTGCTGCCGTTGTGACGAACGAGATTTTATAAATTAATTTTTAATATTTATTGAATTAAATAAATATTTTTCGATGATTTAATTATTAGATTAAATAATTAATTGATGCAATTGTGGTAGATTAATTTAAATTATATGTGTTACATTTATTAAATTAATGTAGAGAATAATTATTATTCAAATATGTAATTATGTTAGCTTATTGTATTAAAAGAAATATTTAATTAAGCATGATGTTATTTAATTAATTTAATTATTAATTAGAAAGTTAATAATTTGACATTATTAATTAATGAAAAAATTAAATATATGACTATGTGAATTTATGAGAAGTTATTATATTTTATTTAAATTAAATAAGATATTTGAATTGGGTGTGACATGATTTAAACTATATTATAAAGCTTTTATTAAATTAAATGACTTTGAATCAATTAAGGGTTGCCAAACAAGGCCCTAGTAGTAGTTGGATGCAGTTACCTATGACTGGAATAACTGACCACTTATGCGTCAGTTCTTCTCTTTTAATTCAGACGTCTTCTTTTTATTATTATTATTCCAAGTCTAGAAAACATAACAGAGAGAATTCAGAGAGAAAAGTTAAGAATTTTGAGTGTGTGATTGAAGAAGAGTTTGAGAAGAGTTTCAATTCATCTCCTACATTACACTCTACGCTCTGGGTAATTTCTCCAAACCCAATTTCTAATTCACGTCATTGGTTTTTATAAAAATGGCTTTCATATATTTTGTAAAATCTCTGTAATTGAAAAAGGGTTTGATTATGAGTTTATATATGGATTAAGATATATCAAATCGTATTTTATTATATATATTATGTGAATTATCATGTCATCAGTTTCATAATACTATGAATTGCTATTTCAAAAATTTACAGAGTATGGGTTTTGGCCATATGGCCTTATACGTGATATTTCATGTATTGAACGTATATTATCCCTAAATTTTACATTCGTATGTTGTTATGCATGTTGATACGAAGAGACCAAAGTTTAAATAAACGGATTCGGTGTTATAACGAATCCGTAGTGACAATTTTCATGTTTTATTTTCAAAACCTTCAAGAATATCAAGAACAGTGGAAGTAAATGTGTTGATTTTGCAAATTATGTGTTGTAACTTGTTAAAATCATGCTAGATGGGTTAAGTAATGATTATATATGTATTACAATGATTGGGTAAGTCTAAATTCATGTAAAAATAATTAATTGAAAGTTATGGCCATATTCATGTATAATTTTACGTGTGATTGATTTTTGGCCTAATTTGGCCTTGTTATGCTCGCAAACTGCAGAAACTGCAGAAAATGAGCCCGGGTAACCCTACCCCCAGCGGGCGTTACCAAACTACATTACCCCGCCCCGACGGTAAAAAAAAAATAAAAATAAAAAATAAAAAATAATAATAATAATAATAAATAAATAAATAGATATTCGATGAAAATTGTTATTAAAATATTTATAAAATAAATTAAATATTTTAATTGAGATATCTATGGAATAAAATAAATATTCGATGAAAATTATTATTAAAATATTTATAAAATAAATTAAATATTTTAATTGAGATATTTATGGAATAAAATAAATATTCGATGGAAATTATTATGAAATAATTTATTCGAGTGTAATAATAGTAAGAGAATGAAAATACTCTAATTTAATTAAGTAATTAAATTAGAAGGGTAATGATTTGTTAAATAAAGTAGAGTTTATATTAAATAATTAAGTGAAAATGTAACTAATGAATGTCGTGAATACATATGGTATGTGTGTAAGATTTGTGGTGAACGGAAGTAGTAATCGTTTAGCCTACGCACGAGACAAGTTTCCTAACCCTACTTGTCATTATTGTTTAAGTTTATTATTTACCTCGAGTAAATTATCATTATTATTATTCAAGTTCAAATATTATATTAAAGATTGATTATCTTTTCAAATCATGATTCAGTTATACAATAATTGTTCTATTGTATACTTCCTGAGATTATTATTCAATTTGAATATCATTATTATTAAACCTTATTAGACTAGCAAACCCTTATTGATTCGACTAGTCCATAGTTGATGAGCGTTCTAAATTTCAGAACCCTTGATGAATTATCCAAACCAAACTTCCTTTGGTGCGGACTCGAATGTCAAACTGAGATGAACAACCCTGCAAAGGGATTTACTTATGCGTTAGCGTTAAGATATTGTGCACAGTATGGTACTAAGGGCTGATCCCCCTAAGTACGAGAAGAAAGGTCCATAGTCTTATGACTGTTAAAGGTTTCAAGTATAACCCTTGATAACCTAGGACATAGTTCCAGGTCTTATGACCCTCAGAATTCTTTTGATTCTTGTTATTCTTTCTTGAAGTTGGGCTTTCATTCAGATATTTTTGATTTACTCGCATGTTATTATACTGTTATTTCATTATTATACTTGTGGGCAATAGTGCTCACTCTTGCTTAATAATAACATTGCAGTTAAGAACGAAAGAACAGATAAACCTTCCACTAGTAAAGGCAAGGGCAAAGTTAGCAAGTAATGAAGACTTATTATTTTTATTAGATGATGTATTTATGTTTAAGACTTGAGTTAATGATGTTATTTAAGACTTATTTATTTATGATTCCGCACAGATGTTTAAGGTTAGTTTAACCTGGGATTGTATTATTATTATTTGGATGTTGTAACCCTTAAGGGGAAGATTTTCATTCTATCTATTGCATGGTTTACATTTATTATGGGTAGATAGATAGATGATATTTGTACAGTGAACACCAGATCCTGTGGAATCGAAGTACCCAAATTTGGGGGTGTCGCAAGTTGGTATCAAAGCTGTAGGTTATGAACCTTAGGTGGGGGAACAACCTTAGGTAGTAGCCTTATAGAAAGAAGATAGTGATGGAAAACTTTTATCGAGTTATAAGAAATGAATTTATATAATTCATTGAAGATAATAAAAGACCTTATGTGTTTATGTGTTAAAGTATGCGTTAGATGATACGACTTAGTAACTAAAACTTAAAATTTTGTTGTCAAGATGTCGAATGTTGGAGAAGCTAGTCAAGCTGGGGAGGAAGAACCCCGTATACCTATAGTACCGACAGAGGAGGAGCCCCGAGACATTCATGTCGTTAGGGAGCAGCTGGTGCAGAGGGAGTCATCTCCATTGACCACCGTTGTTGGTTAGGAGCATGAGCCCGAGACTGATCCTGAGGAGGATCCTGAGGAGGAATTTGTTGAGGAAGAGGAAGAGGAAGAAGAGGAGTTACCATGGTACATCGTTGATGCTGAGATGTATGACACGTTATATGACCGTAACGTGGAGTTACGAGACGAGGTCCAGGATTTGACTGAGCGAGTGGTTATTCAGCATATTGCTCTAGAGCTGAAGGAGAGGGAGATTTTGACTCTTCACTCTCGACTGGCAAATGTAGAATGGGATTTGGTCCATGAGAAGGGTCAAACCGAAGATAAAATCGAGGAGATAGAGAAGCTGAAGATGGAACTGAAGGAAACCTTCGAAAGGCTGAACATTGCAGAAGAGGGATAGGTAAGAGAATCACGTCGAGCAGATCGTGCAGAAGATGATAGTTGTGAAAAGAAGGAAAAGCTTGAAGAGACATACTCTACACTCAATCATGCAATGGATGCGGCCCAAGATCGAGTTTTGAGGTACCCCATCCAGTTCGAAGGACTTCCATCGTATATGCTAGATCGCAGGACGATGTCTCGTATCATGGATGAGGAGCGTGGCAAGGCTATTCAGCACCTTGACAGACAGTGATAGAATTTATTTAATTATGTGAAAGACTTAATTAGTTTTTATATGTAAATTCTGACGTGTTTATGAACGAAAGAATATTTGAATGTTTTAAATCCTGTGGATTCTTTATTCTAGGATAGTTGATGTAAATAGCAGTTATGCTATCGTTTAATGTTAAAACTTTGATTTGAATGCAAATATATCAAGTTGTTTGAGATGATGTGTTAAGTGATATGTTAAATTGTTGAGTAATGCCTTAACTATTTAGAGAAATAAATAAAGTTCTAATAAAGCGTTTATTTAACAGAAAAATGCCGCCAAGGAGAAGACAACAACGTCAACCGACTCAGGAAGAGTCAACCAATAATAACAATTATGCCAACGCTAATCCTGTGTAGCAGTTGGTGAACTTATTGACCGGAGCCATGAATAACCAACCTCAAGCTCCACCAAACACAATGTTTAAGGAATTCAAGGCGGTGGGACCGCCAGACTTCAAAGGTTCCATGAACCCAATCGAGGCTCAAACGTGGGTTATGGAAATGGAGAAGGTTTTCGACCTTGCTAGGGTTAGAGAAGACTAGAAGACCGCTTTTGGAATGTTTATGTTGAAGTCTGAGGCTAGCTACTGGTGGCAAGCAAACAAAGTGCGAGGAGGTGAAGGTGTAATTACGTGGGAGAGATTTAAAGAGATGTTTTTCGAAATGTATTTCCCAACTAGTTCACAGAACCAGATGGAGGTTTAATTTCTAGAGTTGAAGTAGGGAAATATGAGCGTGCCTGACTATGCGGCTAAATTCAACGAGTTAGCAAGGTTCGCCCCGTATCAAGTTCACACGGATGAGAGGAAGGCGAGACGGTTTGAGCAAGGACTAAAGCCTTGGGTGTACAACAATGTATCAATGTTTCAGCTAAACACGTTTGCTGGAGTACTGGAAAAGGCTATCCTCGCTGAAGGAGGAAGCGATGCAGTGACCAAGTACAATCAAGATCAAAAGAAGAAGAAGAGTGAAGGTGAAATTAATAACAAGGTCAGTGGAAGTGGCACAGGAGGTGGAAATTTCAATCAGAAGAAAAGATGGAATGACAACTCATCATCGGGGAATCAGCAAGGTAATCAGAAGAAAAGAATCGAAGCATGCCCGACTTGCGGGAAAGCCCATCTGAGAGTTTGTATGAAAGGAAAAAGAGTGTGCTACAATTGTGATCAGGAAGGCCACATAGCACCAAACTGTCCAAACCCAAAGAAGGGTGCTTGTTTTACTTGTGGTTCGAAGGACCATCTGGCAAGAGACTGTCCCAAGAAGGGATCGGGAGGGTCAGGATCAGGAGGAAATCGGGGAAATAACAGTGGAAATGCCTTAACCATCACTGGACCAACCGCAACAAACCGACCGACCGCCCGGACTTTCAATATGACGGTGCAAGATACAATCCAGTCTCGGGATGTGGTGTCAGGTATCATTCCGATCAATGAAATTAATGCTTATGTTTTAGTTGATTTTGGTGCTACTTGTTCCTTTATATCCGAAGACTTTTCTAATAGTTTAGATTTGCTTATGGATGAGTTAGAATATCCCATGAATATAGAAATTGCGAATAGAGAGATAATTCCTGTTAAGTACGTGTTTAAGAACTGTAGGGTAGATATTAAGGGTAATATCATGAACGTAGATCTTATCCCTATTCGACTTGGGGAATTTGACGTTATTTTGGGAATGGACTGGTTATTCAATTACGGGGCTGTAATTGATTGCCAAAAGAAGCGTATTAACCTTATGACTCCGTTAAAGGTTGTATTTTGTGGTAGCAAGTCGCCTAGACAAGCAAGTTGTCTGACGATGATGCAGGCCATGAAGTTATTAAGACAAGGCTGTGTAGGACACTTAGCTTACATAGTCGACAGTCGAAAAGAGAATCCGAAGGTGGAAGAAATACCGATTGTGAGGGACTTCGTCGACGTATTTCTAGACGATTTGCCAGAACTTCCACCAGATAGAGAGGTAGATTTCCCGATCGATTTGGCGCCAGGAACTGCTCCAATATCGAAGGTACCATACCGAATGGCACCAGTAGAGATGAAGGAATTAATGGTACAACTACAAGAATTGTTGGACAAGAAGTACATTCAATCGAGCGTATCGCCATGGGGAGCGCCGGTGTTATTCGTGAAAAAGAAGGACGGATCGATCCGGCTCTGCATTGACTACAGAGAACTGAATAAGGTCACGATTAAGAACAGATATCCATTACCGAGGATCGACGACTTGTTTGATCAATTGAAAGGAGCAAGATACTTTTCCAAGATAGACTTGAGAAGCGGTTATCATCAACTGAAGGTGAGGCCAGAGGATGTACCGATGACAGCGTTCAGAACGCGATATGGTCACTACGAATTTTTAGTAATGTCGTTTGGTCTTATGAATGCTCCTGCAGCATTTGTGGGACTAATGAATGGTGTGTTCAAGCTATTTTTGGACAAGTTCGTAGTGGTATTTATAGATGACATTTTGGTCTATTCGAAAACCAAGGAAGAACACGAAGAGCATTTGAGATTAACGTTGGAAGTGTTGAGAAAGGAAAAGATGTATGCCAAGTTTTCGAAATGCGAATTTTGGATTGAACGAGTGCAATTTCTTGGGCACGTGATCAATAAAAACGGAATTTCGGTAGATCCATCAATAGTCGAAGCCGTGATTAACTGGGATCAGTCGAAAACGCCGTCGGAAGAAAGAAGTTTTCTTGGATTGGCAGGATATTATAGAAGATTCATTCAAGACTTTTCCAAGATCGCAACTCCGCTAACGAATTTAACTCGAAAAGCTGTGAAATTTATTTGGACGGATAAGTGTGAGGAAAGTTTTCAAGAATTGAAGAAGAGGTTGAGTACGACACTTGTGTTATCTCTTTCGGATGATACAGGAAATTTTGTTGTTTATAGTGATGCGTCACATAAAGGACTTGGCTGTGTCCTGATGCAAAACGACAAAGTTATTGCGTATGCATCACGACAATTGAAGGATTACGAGAAGGGATATCCGACCCATGACTTGGAGTTAGCTGCAGTTATTTTTGCTTTAAAAATTTGCAGGCACTATCTCTACGGGGAGAAGTGTGAAATATATACAAATCATAAGAGTCTGAAATATATTTTCACGCAGAAGGACTTGAATATGCGTCAAAGAAGGTGGTTGGAGTTAATTAAGGACTACGACTGTGAGATTTTATACCATCCGGGTAAGGCGAATGTCGTTGCCGATGCCTTAAGTAGAAAGGGTCGGGGAGAAGTTGATTATGTTGACTGCTCAGGACGAGCTAATTGCAGAAATGGAGAAACTGGAATTAGAAGTGAAGTATCCTATGGAGATTGATGAGAAAATATTTCAGATGCAATCTGGTATAACCCTACTGGATAAAGTTAAGGAGGCTCAGCTTCAGGATGAAGAATGTAAAAAGGTGACAAAAAAGATATTTGAAGGAACCGAACTAAGATTTAAGATGGATAAGGAAGGAATACTGAGATTTGAGAGTAGAATTTGGGTACCGCCAGTTCAAGAGATTAAGGAAGATATTTTAAGCGAGGCTCATAGTTCACGATATTCGATTCACCCTGGTAGTACCAAGATGTACCAAGATCTTAGACAACATTTCTGGTGGCCGAATTTGAAGCGTGATGTTGCAGAATGTGTTGCCAAGTGTCTGACCTGTTAGAAAGTGAAAGTGGAACATCAGAGACCGAGTAGATTGCTACAACTGTTAGAGATCCCAGAGTGGAAATGGGAACATATTACAATGGACTTCGTGGTTGGCCTTCCGACGACTCAGAAAGGCTACGACGCAGTATGGGTTATCGTTGATCGACTGACGAAATCTGCACACTTCCTTCCGATCAAAATAAGATTCAACTTAGATCAGTTGGCGAGGCTATACGTAAAAGAAATTGTTTTGAGGCACGGAGTTTCGATATCAATTGTTTCAGATAGGGATCCGCGCTTCACATCAAATTTCTGGAAACGTCTTTAGGAATGCATGGGTACGCAATTGTGAATGAGTACAGCTTACCACCCTCAAACAGACGGACAGAGTGAGAGAACGATTCAGACATTAGAAGATATGCTAAGAGCCTGTGTGATGGACTTTAAAGGAAATTGGGATGATCACCTACCGTTAATAGAGTTCGGCTACAACAACAGTTACCACACTAGTACAGGCATGCCGCCTTATAAAGCGTTATACGGCAGAAAGTGCAGAACTCCGCTTTACTGGGATGAAGTTAGTGAAAGACAATTGCTAGGGCCAGAATTGGTACAGCAGACGGCAGAAATAGTCAAAGTGATCCGAGCACGACTGGTAGCGGCTCAAGATTGATAGAAGAAATACGCTGATCCACATCGTAAAACTATCGAGTTTGAATCAGGTAGTTATGTTTTCTTGAAGGTCTCTCCCTGGAAAGGGAAGATCAGGTTCGGAAAGAAAGGGAAATTGAGCCCAAGATTCATTGGACCCTTTGAAGTACTGAGAAGAATCGAAGAAGTTGCGTACGAGGTAGCCTTACCTCCAACACTCGAGAATGTCCACAATGTCTTTCATGTTTCTGTATTACGACCATACAAAGCCGATTACAAGCATGTAATTGAATACGAACCCCTGTATTTTGAGAAAGACTTATCTTACGAAGAAATTTCTGTCCAAATTGTCGACCGAAAAGAACAAGTTCTCAGAAATAAAGTTATACCTTCTGTTAAGGTAATTTGGAGGAACTGCAACGCTGAAGAAGCTACGTGGGAACTCGAAGAGAATATGATGAAGAATTACCCTCATTTATTTACTTAATTATTTGTAAGCGATCCTGGGGACAGAATCTTTATAAGGAGAGGAGAATGTAACAGGTCGAATTTATTGAGTCGTGATTCTGGGGACAGAATCCTTTTAAGGGGGGAAAGATGTGACGAACGAGATTTTGTAAATTAATTTTTAATATTTATTGAATTAAATAAATATTTTTTGATGATTTAATTATTAGATTAAATAATTAATTGATGCAATTGTGGTAGATTAATTTAAATTATATGTGTTACATTTATTAAATTAATGTAGAGAATAATTATTATTCAAATATGTAATTATGTGTGCTTATTGTATTAAAAGAAATATTTAATTAAGCACGATGTTATTTAATTAATTTAATTATTAATTAGAAAGTTAATAATTTGACATTATTAATTAATGAGAAAATTAAATATACGACTATGTGAATTTATGAGAAGTTATTATATTTTATTTAAATTAAATAAGATATTTGAATTGGGTGTGACATGATTTAGACTATATTATAAAGCTTTTATTAAATTAAATGACTTTGAATCAATTAAGGGTTGCCAAACAAGGCCCTAGTAGTGGTTGGATGCAGTTACCCATGACTGGAATAACTGACCACTTCTGCGTCAGTTCTTCTCTTTTAATTCAGACGTCTTCTTTTTATTATTATTATTCCAAGTCTAGAAAACATAACAGAGAGAATTCAGAGAGAAAAGTTAAGAATTTTGAGTGTGTGATTGAAGAAGAGTTTGAGAAGAGTTTCAATTCATCTCCTACATTACACTCTACGCTCTGGGTAATTTCTCCAAACCCAATTTCTAATTCACGTCATTGGTTTTTATAAAAATGGCTTTCATATATTTTGTAAAATCTCTGTAATTGAAAAAGGGTTTGATTATGAGTTTATATATGGGTTAAAATATATCAAATCGTATTTTATTATATATATTATGTGAATTATCATGTCATCAGTTTCATAATACTATGAATTGCTATTTTAAAAATTTACAGAGTATGGGTTTTGGCCATATGGCCTTATACGTGATATTTCATGTATTGAACGTATATTATCCCTAAATTTTACATTCGTATGTTGTTATGCATGTTGATGCGAAGAGACCAAAGTTTAAATAAACGGATTCAGTGTTATAACGAATCCGTAGTGACAATTTTCATGTTTTATTTTCAAAACCTTCAAGAACATCAAGAACAGTGGAAGTAAATGTGTTAATTTTGCAAATTATGTGTTGTAACTTGTTAAAATCATGCTAGATGGGTTAAGTAATGATTATATATGTATTACAATGATTGGGTAAATCTAAATTCGTGTAAAAATAACTAAGTGAAAGTTATGACCATATTCATGTATAATTTTACGTGATTGATTTTTGGCCTAATTTGGCCTTGTTATGTTCGCGAATTGCAGAACTGCAGAAACTACAGAAAATGAGCTTGGGTAACCCCGCCCCCAACGGGCATTACCAAACTGTATTACCCCACCCCGGCAGTAAAAAAAAATAAAATAATAATAGTAAATAAATAAATAAATAAATATTCGATGAAAATTATTATTAAAATATTTATAAAATAAATTAAATATTTTAATTGAGATATTTATGGAATAAAATAAATATTCGATGAAAATTATTATTAAAATATTTATAAAATAAATTAAATATTTTAATTGAGATATTTATGGAATAAAATAAATATTCGATGAAAATTATTATTAAAATATTTATAAAATAAACTAAATATTTTAATTGAGATATTTATGGAATAAAATAAATATTCGATGAAAATTATTATTAAAATATTTATAAAATAAATTAAATATTTTAATTGAGATATTTATGGAATAAAATAAATATTCGATGGAAATTATTATGAAATAATTTATTCGAGTTTAATACTAGTAAGAGAATGAAAATATTCTAATTTAATTAAGTAATTAAATTAGAAGGGTAATGATTTGTTAAATAAAGTAGAGTTTACATTAAATAATTAAGTGAAAATGTAACTAATGAATGTCGTGAATACATATGGTATGTGTGTAGGATTTGTGGTGAACGGAAGTAGTAATCGTTTAGCTTACGCACGAGGCAATTTCCTAACCCTACTTGTCATTATTGTTCAAGTTTATTATTTTCCTCGAGTAAATTATCATTATTATTATTCAAGTTCAAATGTTATATTAAAGATTGATTATCTTTTCAAAGCATGATTCAGTTATACAATAATTGTTCTATTATATACTTCCTAAGATTATTATTCAATTTGAATATCATTATTATTAAACCTTATTAGACTAGCGAACCCTTATTGATTCGACTAGTCCATAGTTGATGAGCGTTCTAAATTTCAGAACCCTTGATGAATTATCCAAACTAAACTTCCTTTAGTGCGGACTCGAATGTCAAACTGAGATGAACAACCCTGCAAAGGGATTTACTTATGCGTTAGTGTTAAGATATTGTGTACAGTATTGTACTAAGGGCTGATCCCCCTATGTACGAGAAGAAAGGTCCACAGTCTTATGACTGTTAAAGGTTTCAAGTATAACCCTTGATAACCTAGGACATAGTTCTAGGTCTTATGACCCTCAGAATTCTTTTGGTTATTGTTATTCATTCTTGATTCAAAAGTTGAGCTTTCATTTAGATGTTTTTGATTTACTCGCATGTTATTATACTGTTATTTCATTATTATACTTGTGGGCAATAGTGCTCACTCTTGCTTAATAATAACATTGCAGTTAAGAACGAAAGAACCGATGAACTTTCCACTAGTAAAGGCAAGGGCAAAGTTAGCAAGTGATGAAGACTTGCTATTTTTATTAGATGATGTATTTATGTTTATGACTTGAGTTAGTGATGTTATTTAAGACTTATTTGTTTATGATTCCGCACAGATGTTTAAGGTTAGTTTAACCTGGGATTGTATTATTATTATTTGGATGTTGTAACCCTTAAGGGGAAGATTTTCATTCTATCTATTGCATAGTTTGCATTTATTATGGGTAGATAGATAGATGATATTTGTACAGTGAACACCAGATCCCGTGGAATCGAAGTACCTGGATTTTGGGGTGTCACAGTCGTATTCTGCACGACATTTGTAATAATAAAGTTGTAGTTGTTTCTGTACCATGTATTTTGTGACTCAGAATGGGTTGGGTGGAATGGACCTATTTTGGGGGCGTCACAGTTGGTATCAGAGCTTAGGGATATGATCTCTGGCGGAGATCGGGGAATAGAACTAGGAGGGGAGAGATAAGTAAATCCTTTGCTAGTGTGTCCTACCTAAGCATATTTGTTGGTCGGTCATAAGATAGGGATATTATGTGATATGTTAATTTATTTAATTAACCCTTGTTTTATGACAGTATTTGAGAATGACAACTGAGAATGTTAACAGTGGAGTAAATGAGACTGTGGAGACGCCTGTACTCACCAATGAGGAAAACGTGCAATAGGCTAGCAATGTTCCTCCTGTAAACAACACCATTGATCAGATAATGAACGATGAGATGTTTAGAAGCTTTTTGCAGTTCATGCAAAATCAGACGAGGGAGACTCATGTACAAAATACAGGTGGGAATGATAGCAACATACGGTTTGTTACAGCCAAGCAGTTTAAAGAGTTGGGACCACCAGAATTCTGGGGAAAGCCAGATTCGATTAAGGCGGAGATGTGGGTCAAGCAATTTACCAAGATATTCGATGTCTTGGGATGCACGGAAGAACAGAAGGTTCCATTTGCCACTTTTATGTTTCGTAATGAGACAAATTAGTGGTGAGAATCTGTAAAGCGTACCCAGCCAGCCGCACTCAGTATGTCTTGGGAAACGTTTCAAAAACTGTTCAATGACAAATACTTTCCTGAAAGTATTCGTCATATGAAGGAGGTATAGTTTCTTAGACTAGAATAGAACAACATGACGGTGTCCCAGTACGAGGCGAAGTTCGCGGAGTTATCCAGGTTTGCACCTCATTTGGTGGAGGATGAGGAACGTATGACGCGGATGTTTTTGAGAGGTTTGAAACCCGACATATGTCAATATCTCATTTCTCATAAATTTTCTCTATATTCAGATGTTGTGAATATGACTCAGTTATTGGAGTGCGATAATGAGTCAGCTCAATCGAAGAATAACGACCTACAACTCGATGATAATTGTACCGATGGCAACGGTCATCAGAACAAGGATAACCATCATGGAGGGAATTATCGTGCCAGAAATGGTAACCACTTCGGTGGTAATCATGACCAAGATAATAGAAGAAATAACTGAAGTGGAAATTTCAAAAAGAGAAGATTTAACGATGACAGGAAGATGTCGGCAGCAGCAGCAGCATCAGCACCAGCACCAGCAACAAATTCTAGGGGAGGAGAACGACCGCCAGTTAGATGCTACAAATGCGGAGAGGAGGGACATATAAGTCCAAACTGTTCATAGCCTTCCAAGGTATGTTATAATTGTGGAAAAGAAGGTCGTATTGCTCGAGATTGTACGGTAGCGAAACCCAGTCCAGCGGGGATGGTGATTTAAAAGGCTGTCCCAGAAAAGTCAAAGTCAACGGTTCCTAGAAGAGCGTTTGTCGTGACTGGTCAGAATGCGAGGAACCCGAACGAAGTTAGCACGGGTTAGTTAATTATAAATTCTTATGAAGTTTATACCTTATTAGATACTGGTTCTACCCACTCATTTATCTCTCTTGCTTATGCTCAACGTTTAAACTTGACTCCGGAGAAAATTAGACTTTGACTTATCTGTTGAAACTCCGTTAGGAGAAACTTTCGTTACATCCACTGTTTATAAATCTTGTTTGATCCAAGTTGGCATCATCACATTACCTGTTGACCTTATTTCTTTAAAGATACTTGCTTTTGATGTGATTTTAGGGATTGATTGATTAACTACTCATCATGCCAAAATTGATTGCTTTCGTAAGGTTGTTAGTTTTCATATTCCTAAGCAACCTGTTATTCGAATTCAAGCAACCAAACCATTGAAGTCAAACACTTTCATATCAAGCCATAAAGTCATTCGTTTATTGAAAAATGAATGTCAAGTTTTCTTAGCCCATGTTATGGACTTGAACAAAAATACGTCAGATTTGAATGATATTTCTATTGTTAGTAAATTTCCTGATGTATTTCTTGAAGAATTTCTTGGCTTACTCCCAAAGTGTGATATTGAATTTTGTATCGACTTTGAACCAGGTACAAAACTAATTTCTAAAATCTCATATCGAATGGCTCCTATTGAACTTCAAGAGTTAAAAATTTAACTATAGAATTTGGTACCCGAGCCTCTATCTGGTGACCTTTTTGTGGAATGTACCGAAGCCAGACTCTCCGTAGAGGACATCATATTCTTGCGATGGTAAACTGATAGGTGTCATTGTGACGTGCTATCCAAGATTGGGATATGAGTCACAGTTGAGAGCAACCTAAGTCAGTAATCGAAATACGTAGCTTTCTAGGCTTAGCTGGTTACTATCAGAGATTCGTGAAAGGATTTTTCTCGAATCGCTACTCCATTAACTCAGCTGACTCGTAAAGATATAAAATTCGAATGGAGCGAGGAATGTGAGAAGAGCTTCCAAGAACTCAACATGCGGCAACGATGTTGGCTCGAGCTGTTGAAACATTACGACCATACCATCCAATACCATCCTGGAAAAGCAAACGCGGTAGCTGACGTGTTGAGTAGAAGATCGTATGCGGGTACGAGTGCGATATTGTCGAACACAATGACTCATTTTGTATGACTTACAAATGATAGAGATAGAGTTAAAGACTCTATGGATCACGTGATGATATACGAGTAAAATTGACTTTAATCGATAAAGTTAAAATCGCTCAAGCTACACACCGGAGCTGATTAATATGAAGAAGGAGGTGCAAGAAGTTGTTATTCCAAAAGCGAGAATCGGTGATGTGAGGAAAGCTCAAACCTTCGATTTATTAGTCCATTTGAAATCCTCAATTGAATAGGAACTGTGGCCTATAGACTTATTTTACTGCCAAGTATGTCGCGGGTTCATAACGTTTTTCACGTATCGAAGTTATGAAATTATGTGGATGACCCGAACCACGTTATTGAGTTAGAACCAGACGAGATAGCTGAAGACTTAACGTACGAGGAGGTACCTATCAAGATCTTGGATAGGAAGGAGCATGTCCTACGCACAAAGGTTATACCACAAGTCAATGTTTTGTGGAGGAACCGTGCTATTGAGGAAATGACCTGGGAGTTGGAAACGGAAATGAAAGTGAGGTATCCTCACCTTTTCGAAACACCAGGTACGTACGTCAATTTTGAGGACGAAATTTCACAAGGAGGGGATGTTGTAAGACCCTGATTTTTTTTTATAATATGGAATTTCCTTTATTTATTATTTTGAAATAGTAAAGGTTGAATTGATTAATGTGGTTAGTTATGGGTACAAATGCGCAAATATTTTAAATAAGCAAGTGGTTATAAAATATTCATTGTTGTCGGGGAATATTCATTTGGCCGTGAAATATTCATGCAGTCGGGGAATATTCGTACGACGGCGCAGCCTTGTGTGGGCTCAATAATGGAAAGCGATTGGATGAAAAAAACGACAAGTATAAGTTGTTTATAAATAACGGCGTAGTTGTTACCGTTAATACTGTTAGAATACCCGGTGGTTAAAATACAGTAGCACACGGTATTGCACCAATTATTGATTCTTACGTAAGAAGACACTACTCAATAATTGTTACAGTAATTACTGTTCAGTATTATATTTTATCGATTCAATAATTGCTGCGTTGATATTTTATATTACTGTTGTTTCAATAATTGTCACTACACATTATTTTCTATTATAGGATCAATAATTCATATTATCTGAATAATATTATTAGATAACATTATTGGCAATGTCTAGAAAGTTCTGTCTAAGGAGAGGTTTGGTCATCTAATTGCGCGTCAGTAAGGAGAGATCCTTATTGGAATGCCCCCTCTTTCCTGGGAACTGCCGGTTGTCAGTATTGTGATTCTGTAATATTATTTGTGAATAATTAATTATTAATTTATATGATGAGAAAAATATTAATTTTATATGAATATAGATGGAGAAAATTTTAAAGTGACAATTGTTGAAAAATTGATATTTTATCTTTTCTGATAAAAAAATGATTTAAATATATTATTATATTATTATAATATAATAATGATGATATTTTTACAATGAATGTGGGATATATGAGTACATGAGGAGGAAGACTATTTTTGTTGCATTAAATGATTAAAACATGTTTTTCATGTTTGTGGACCCCATTTCTTGACTGAAATTTGATTATAGCCTGTAAAATAGTCCGTTTCTGAATTTCGGTCAATTTCTGTTTAGAATTTGAAAAAATTTTCTTCTGCAAAGTTGTAGATAATGAAATTTCCTATAAAAAAGACACGTGATTTGAATTGTTCTAATAAAAGGGTTATTTATTATGAATTATTGAAGTTCCGTAGTTCCAAAATAATTGGTTTTTGAAAGTTTTAATTATTTTTAATTACAAAAACATTTTTTGTGGTTTTTGTCATTATTTGGTGGCTAAATTCAGTTGGTCAAGGTGGACTAAGGAAAATTTTATAAATATATTAATATTTTATTAAATTTTCTGCTTTGGTGTTCTAAGCATTTTCTTATAAATAGGGTGCTTAGGTTAGAATTGAAAATCACACCAGAAACTAAAGTTTTCTCTCTCTTTCTCTCTCTACATTATCGAGCGTATTCTTGTGAGTATTTTAAGACTTTGAGTGTTGCTATACGGTGTAAGTTTCCTTCAGCACTATATCCAGTATTCCAGTTAGAAGTACTTTCTTTTCGAGATAAGGGATGTTATTTTTTTATAAATGATATTATTTCTTTCAATATCATTATACCGGAATATTGGTAAGATTTTTCTTGTGAAATTTTTATCTTTTCATGTCGGAGTTACTATTCACGAGTTACTATTCATGAGTAACTATTCACGATCATGAGTTACTATTCACGAGTTACTATTCACGAGTACTATTCACGAAACATGATATTTTTCTCTTGTGGAATTTCTACCTTTTAGTGTCGGAGTTACTATTCACGTATACGGCACTATTCACGAATACGACACTATTCACAGAAAAATTAAATTTTTATTTCTGTTATGGTTCCTATCTTTGATTGGATCTAAGTTTTGATCTTCATTTTTGAATTTTACTCCACAATTGATTATTATGGAGTATTTTTGAACTTATATAAACCAAAGTACGAATATCTAATCTTTGTCCTTTTATCTTTTTGGATTCGTTCTCTAAAATATTTTTCATCATCCTCAGTCCTTAATGATGATACTTGATAAATATCTTTGGCCTGTAGTGCAAAGATGAATGATTAACTGATGAATATCTTTGGCCCATAGTGTAAAGATGAACAGGTGTTGAGATGAACATGACCGACTGTTGAATATCTTTGGCCTGTAGTGCAAAGATGATTGTTTGATTCAAGATGTATATTGATTGATGTTATAGGGATAAAATATTGATGATGAAATTTTAAATTCATAGATGATAGTAGATTTGATTCTCTACTTAACTCTTCTAATGAATTGTTGTTTCTGCTACAGTTGTTGATCTAAAACTTGTTGTCTATTGTATTCTATCAGATTTTTCCCTGTTGAAGACTAATAATAATTTGTTGTACATTATCTTAGTCATAATATTTTTTACTGGGCTAGTTGAGCTCACCCTTTTCCTTTTTGTTCCATTTTTCTTCTCAGGAGGCGAGATTATAGCGGGAACTAGTCGGGGTATGGAATGATAGTTCAAGATAGTTGTTTTAGTAGTCCTCACTATTTTGTAAAATAGTGTATCAATAATTATAATGAGGACTCAATTTAAGTATGAATACTGCCTAGATGACAATATTTGTATTTAAACTCACAGTATATGTGTTGTCGTATTCTGCACGACATTTGTAATAATAAAGTTATAGTTGTTTCTGTACCATGTATTTGGTGACTCATAATGGGTTGGGTGGAATTGACCTATTTTGGGGGCGTCACAATCATGCCAAACAACAATTCATCTTTGCACCCTTGGCCGAAGAGAACGCATGGTTATGATCATACCAACATATGTCCATCAATGCACTATGGGCCAATGAGGACTTTTATCATATCATTTGTAACATTATGGTCATGATTATACCGAATAATCCCTGGTTATAATCGTACCAATCAACATTCCATCTATGCACGTAAGCCACAGATGAATTTCACTACAATATAAGTATAAGGATGATGACAATAATATAAACATTAATCAAACGAAATCAAAGATAAATATTAAAGACTTTAAATTTATCCATAGTTTAAAAATATCCAAATTGTCAACATGATACTGCTTTGTGGAGTAAAATTCAAGAATAATATTTATGTATCAAAAATAATTTGGACAGAAAAGAAATATATTTTTTAGGTGAATAGTATCCCGTGAATAGTACCCTGTGAATAGTACTTCGAGAATAATACCTCGTGAATAGTACCCCAGCATGAAAAGTGCCCTAAATACCCGAGTGAATAATATTCGCGTGAATAGTAATCGGGTGAATAGTAACCCGTGAATAGTACTCCGGCACAAAAAGTGCCCCGAATACCCGAGTGAATAATATTCAAGTGAATAGTAACCGGATGAATAGTAACCCGTAAATAGTAACTCATGAATAGTATTTCGGCATGAAAAGATCAATAATTATCAAGAAATAAAGCTCAGGATAATATTTCCATGAAAAGATACTAGATGAAGAGCAAATATCAAGGATATTCTACTAATTTCACGGAGTATAGAAGCAATACTTCAACAAAATAAGTGTAGAAGTAGGAATACAAAATGAAATAATATTACTTACATACTATAGAGTATGGAAGAAAGTATTATTTCATGCGAATATTGAATGAAGATAATATCCATACGAATACGAAAAATAATATCTCTTCTGAATATGAAATAAATAAGACCCCTTACCTCAGAAGAAGATTGGATACTGGAATAGTGAAGTAGCAGACTTCTCTTCTTCTCTCTCTCTATAACTTCTCTCTCTATAGCTTCTCTCTCTATAATTGCTCTTGTGAGTCTTAGTAAATTGGTGAGAATGAAAGAAGAATGAGCTTCTATTTATAGGAAAATATTGTTTCGATAATTGCACGTTTTGGGGCTCGAAATATTACAGTATAATACCTTCATCTTTTCTTCTCTTTTTAATTTAGTCCTACAAGTATTATCAAATTTGCACCACCTCCCCTAATAGTACATCATGTGAATCAATAGTTCAGTCATGTGAATCAATAGTTCTATACATATAAAAAAAATAGTTACAATATAGTACCTTTATCTATACCTCTATTTTTAATTTAGTCATGCAAGTATTATCAATCTTGCACCACCTCCCCTAATAGCACATGCATGTGAATCAATAGTACATACATGTGAGCAAATAGTTATAAGCATGTGGATTAATAGCAATTAATTACTTATTTATCCGATTAATTACCCGATTGGTCAATATAGCCTCCAGATATCAATTATTATCGAAATAAATGTCGATTTCCACTAACACTAAAAATCCCAACATAATGGAAATATCAATTTCATCTTTAATCAACACGAACTTATTCATCATTAATATTATAACTCACAATATTTAACAACCAGATAATTTCCAGGAAAGAGGGGGCTTTTCGATAAGGATTTCTCCCTATTAGCGCGCAATTAGGTGACTAAACCTCTCCTCGACAGAACTTTCTAAACATTGTCAATATTGCAAATAATAATATGAATAACTTTGTCGTCTCAATTATTGATTTAATAATAATAAATATTGCAGATGATACTGTGACAATAATTAAATCAATAATATGAGAGATATTATGCATCAATTACTGTAGCAATAATTGAGTATAACTGAGTGACTTCTCACGTAAGCATCAATAATCAATACCGTGTGCTACTATGCAACCACGCGTATTACTGTTCTTTTATCACCGAGTATTTCAACAGTTTAACGATAAAATTTTGCCATTATTTTTATAAAAGATATTTTTGTCGTTTTCTAACTACAACAATACTTTTGTTGTTGGGTTCACTAATGATGGTGTCGTCGTACGGATATTCCCTGTTAAAACGAATATTCCCCGACCAATCAAATATTTTATAACAACTTGCTTACTTTGCAAAAATTTTCACATATCACCCTTAACTTTAACCTTTTATCAATTTAACCATTTACTAAATAGAATAACAATTATCAGAAAATTAAATACTTTCATTTCGTAAAATTAGGGGTCTTACAAATGTCGTTCTCCAGTATGCTGGGATGAGGTGGATGAAGTAACGTTGTTGGGATCGGAATTGGTACGCATGACAGCGAAAAAAATTCAAATGATCCGGCAACGTATAAAAATCTCACAAGATCGACAAAAGAGTTGTACTGATCTTCATCGAAAGGACGTGGAATTCAATGTTGGAGATTATGTGTTGTTACGTGTTGCTCTATGGAAAGAAGTTACAAGATTTGGAAAGAAAGGAAAACTTAATTCTTGATTCATTGGGCCATTCGAAATCCTCGATCGAGTAGGAACTGTGACCTATAGACTCGCCTTACCGCCAAGTATCTCTCGTGTTCATAACATTTTCCACATATCTATGTTACGTAAATATGCGAAAGACCTGAACCACATTATTGAATTAGTACCAGACGAGATAGTGGAAGATTTAACGTATGAAGAGGTAGCTGTTAAAATCTAGGATAAGAAGGATCATATTCTACACTCCAAGGTTATACCTCAAGTTAAAGTTTTGTGAAAAAACCACGATGTGGAGGAAATGACCTGCGAGTTAGAATCTGAAATGAAGTCAAGGTATCCTCACCTCTTCGACATACCAGATAAATACCATAATTTCGAGGACGAAATTTCATAAGAAGGGGAGGTTGTAAGACCCCAAGTTTTATGAATAATGATTAATTTTTCTCAAAATATATTTTTGAATATTATGGTGTGAATTTGATATAATGTTATAGTTGTGGGTAATATTTACAAATTTTGCAAAGTAAGCAAGTGGTTTTAAAATATTCGATTGGTCAGGGAATATTCGTTTTAACAGGGAATATTCGTACGACGGTACAATCATTAGTGGACCCCACAATGGAAGTATTGTCGTAGTTAAAAAATGGCAGAAATATCTTTTTATAAAAATAACGGCGAAAGTTTTACCGTTAAACTGTTGAACTACGCAATAGTAAAAGTACAGTAATACGCGTGGTTGTATAGTAGCACACAGTATTGATTATTGATGCTTACGTGAGAAGTTACTCAGTTATACTCAATTATTGCTACAATAATTACTGCATAATATCTCTCATATTATTGATTCAATTATTGTCATAGTATCATCTGCATAATATTTTATATTATTAAATCAATAATTGAGACGATAAAGTTATTCATATTATTATTTGTAATATTGACGATGTCTAAAAAGTTCTGTCGAGGAAAGGAGTTTGGTCACCTAATTACGCGCCAATTGGGAGAAATCCTTATCGGAAAGCCCCCTCTTTCCTGGGAATGATCTGGTTGTTAAATATTGTGAGTTATACTATTAGTGATGATTAAGTTCGTGTTGATTAAAGATGAAATTAATATTTCCATTGTGTTGGGATTATTTGTGTTAGTGAAAATCGACATTAATTTCGATATTAATTGATTTCTGGAGGTTATATTGACCAATCGGGTAATTAATCAGATAAATGAGCAATTAATTGCTATTAGTTCACATGCATATAACTAGTTGCTCACATGAATAGAACTATTGATTCACATGCATTACTATTAGGGGAGGTGGTGCAAGATTGATAATACTTGCAGGACTAAATTAAAAATAGAGGAAAAGATGAAGGTAATAAACTGTAATAATTCGAGCCCCAAAACGTGTAATTATCGAAACTATATTTTTTTATAAATAGAAGCTCATTCTTCTTTCATTCTCACCAATTCATTAAGACTCACAAGAGTAATTATAGAGAGAAAAGCTATAGAGAGAGAAGCTATAGAGAGGAAGAAGAAGAGTATTCTGCTATTTCACTATTCCAGTATCAAGTCTTCTTCTAAGGTAAGGGATATTATTTTTATTCAGTATTCATAAGGAATAATATTTTCTTTCATACTCTGTAGTATGTGAGTAATATTATTTTGTCTCGTATTCCTAATTATACCCTCATTTTGTTAAATTATTGCTTCTATACTCCGTGAAATTAGTAGAATATCCTTGAAATTTGTGCTTCATCTAGTATCGTTTCACAAGGATATTTTCTGCACATTCTTGTGAAATTTTAAACTTTTCATGCCGGAGTACTGTCCATGAGTACTATTCATTTATACGGTACTATTCATGGGATATTATTCACAAAGTACTATTCACGGGTACTATTTACGAAATACTATTCACTAGTACTATTCACCTGGAGTACTATTCATGGCAAACATTGATTTCTTTGCTGTCCAAATCATTTTTGATACAATATTATTCTTGAATTTTACTCAACAAAGCAGTATCATGTTGACAATTTGGACATTATTGAATTCTAGATAAATTAAATTATAAATCTTTAAAAATTTATCCTTTGTTTTTTTAATTGAATTCTTATATCATTGTCATCATCCTCATGTTTATATTGTGATGAATGTCATCTTTGGCTTACGTGAATAGATGGAATGTTGATTGGTATGATTATGACCATGGATCATTTGGTATAATCATGACCCGTAATGTTACAAATGATGTGGTAAAAGTCCTCATTGGCCCGTAGTGCATTGATGGAAAGTTGTTGGTATGATTATGACTAGGGATTATTCGGTATGATCATGACCATTGGTGAAAATACGAATATCCTTGGCCCGTAGTGCATGGATAATTCGTGGTCGTGATACTATTTATTGAGCTGAGTCTCAGCGATAAAATTGATGATAAACTCTTAAATCATAGAAGATAGTAGATATCATGCTCTACTTGACTCTTCTAATGGATTGCTTGTTCTGCTGCAGTTAAACTTGATGTTTATTGTATTTTATCAGTTTAACACTGTTGAAGGCTAACGATAATTTATTTTGCATTATCTTAGTCATAATATTTATTACTGGGCTAGTTGAGCTCACTCTTTTGTTTTCATTGTTCTCTTCAGGAAATGAGACGTAGCCGAGACTAGTCAGGGAATGAGGTAACAGTCCGAGATAGTGGCTATAGCAGTCCTCACTATTTTATAAAATAGTGTGATAATAATTGTAATGAGGACTCCTTTTTGAGTTTGAATACTATCTTTTAGACAATATTCGTGTAAAAACTCTCAGCTACGTTTTGTCGTATTGTATAAAAAAAGTTTGTATTTGATTTCTGTACCATGTATTTGGCGACTTAAGATGGGTGATGTACACCTATTTTGGGGGCGTCACATAGGGGGCTTACTGATAAGGATTTCTCCCTACTGGCGCACAATTAGGTGACCAAACCCCTTTCCTCGACAGAACTTTCTAGACATCGTCAATATTGTAAATAATAATATGAATAACTTTGTCGTCTCAATTATTGATTTAAAAATATAAAATAAAATACAGATGATACTATAACAATAATTGAATCAATAATATGAGAGATATTATGTATCAAGTACTGTAGCAATAATTGAGTATAACTGAGTGACTTCTTACGTAAGCATCAATAATCAATACCGTGTTCTACTATGCAACCACGCGTATTACTGTACTTTTACCACCGGGTAGTTCAACAAATTAACGGTAAAATTTTTGCAGTTATTTTTATAAAAAGACATTTTCGTCGTTTTCTAACTGCGACAATACTTTCGTTGTGGGGTCCACCAATGATCGTGCCATCGTACGAATATTCCCTGTTAAAACGAATATTTCCCGACCAATCGAATATTTTATGGCAACTTGCTTACTTTGCAAAATTTGTAAATATTACCCACAACTATAACATTATATCAAATCCACACCATAATATTCAAAATATATTTTGAGAAAAATAATCTTTATTCATTAAAGTTGGAGTTTTACAACCTCCCTTTCTTATGAAATTTTATCCTCGAAATTAGGGTACATACCTGGTATGTCAAAGAGGTGAGGATACCTTGACTTCATTTCAGATTCTAACTCCCAGGTCATTTCCTCAACATCGTGGTTTCTCCATAAAACTTTGACTTGAGGTATAACCTTGGAGCGTAGAATATGATCCTTCTTATCTAAGATTTTAACAGGTACCTCTTCATACGTTAAATCTTCCACTATCTCGTTCGGTTCTAATTCAATAATGTTGTTTGGGTCTTTCACATATTTACGTAACATAGATATGTGAAAAATGTTATGAACACGAGACATACTTGGCGGTAAGGCGAGTCTATAGGCCACAGTTCCTACTCGGTCAAGGATTTCAAATGGGCCAATGAAGCGAGGATTGAGCTTTCCTCTCTTTCCAAATCTTGTAACTCCTTTCCATGGAGCAACACGTAATAACACATGATCTCCAACATTGAATTCCACGTCCTTTCGATGAAGATCAGCATAACTCTTTTGTCGATCTTGTGAGGTCTTTATACTTTGACGGATCATTTGAATCTTCTCCGTAGTCATGCGTACCAATTTCGGTCCCAACAACGTTGCTTCACCCACTTCATCCCAGCATACTGGAGAACGACACTTGCGTCCATATAACACCTCGAAGGAAAATAATCAACACTTGCTTGATAACTGTTGTTGTAGGAAAATTCCACCAATGGCAAGAACTTATCTAACTTCCTTTGAAGTCAAGGACACAAAGTCTTACTAGATCTTCAAGAGTTTGAATAGTCCTCTCTGACTGCCCGTCTGTTTGAGGATGATATGCCGAACTAAATTGTAAATCCGTGCCCATAGCTTTTTGCAAACTAACCCAAAATTGTGAAGTGAATCTTGGGTCTTGATCAGAAACTATGGATATTGGCATACCATGCAGTCTTAAAATCTCATTTATGTAAATACGAGCAAGACGTTGAAGTGAATAAGTTTCTCGTATAAGTAAGAAATGAGCAGACTTGGTCAATCTATCAATAATGACCCAAATTACATCTATGCCTTGAGAAACCATGGGAAGACCAGTAACGAAGTCCATGGTAATGTGCTCCCATATCTATTCTGAAATTTCAAGTGGTTACAATGGACCTTTTGTCACTTGATGCTCTGCTTGGACACGTTGACAATTTAGACACCTTGAGATAAACTTTGCGATCTCTCTTTTCATATTGCTCCACCAAAATGTATGTCGAAGATCATGATATAGTTTGGTACTCCCAAGATGGATTGCAAATGGTGTGTTGTTTGCTTCCATCATGATCTTATACTTTAAATCAGGGTCGTTAGGAACACAAAATCTAGAGTTGACTCGAAGTATTCATTCTTCATCGATTCTTGCTTCCG
Source organism: Panax notoginseng (assembly GCA_016801055.1). Classification (NCBI taxonomy): domain Eukaryota; kingdom Viridiplantae; phylum Streptophyta; class Magnoliopsida; order Apiales; family Araliaceae; genus Panax; species Panax notoginseng. The sequence goes on from CM029014.1 coordinate 79,088,016, forward strand.
GGATAGTACCTTCTTGTACTTTCTTCTTCATACGCATCAGCTCCAGGTCTGTAGCTTGAGCAGCTTTAACTTTATCGATTAAAGTCGGTTCTACTCGTATATTTGACATCATCATGTGGGTCCCTGGAGTCTTTAACTCTATCTCCATCCTTTGTAAGTCATACAAAATGGGCCTTTACGTTGACAATATCGCACTCGTACCCGCATATGATTTTCTACTCAATGCGTCAACTACTACGTTCGCTTTTCCAGGATGGTATTGCATGGTATAATCGTAATCTTTCAACAGTTCAAGCCAACGTCGTTGTCGCATGTTAAGTTCCTTTTGGAAGAAATATTTGAGGTTTTTATGATCCGTAAATATCTCCACTTTCTCCCCATATAGGTAATGCCTCCATATTTTAAGTGCGAAAACGACAGCGGCCAACTCTAGATCATGAGTAGGATAATTCCTCTCATATTCTTTGAATTGTCGTGAGGCATAGGCTATGACTTTCCCATGTTACATGAGAACACATCCTAACCCTCTGCCTGAAGCATCGCTGTAGATGACAAATCCCTCCGAACCAGATGATATTGTCAGAACAGGTGCTGAAATGAGTCTCCTCTTAAGTTCTTGAAAACTCTTCTCACATTCCTCGCTCCAACCGAATTTTGTATCTTTCTGAGTCAATTGAGTTAATGGAGTAGTGATTCGAGAAAACCCTTCTATGAATCTTCGATAATAACCAGCTAAGCCGAGAAAGCTACGTACTTCGGTCACTGACTTAGGTTGCTCCCAGCTTTGAATTACTTCAATCTTTGCCGAGTCAACAGGTATTCCGTGATTTGATATCACGTGCCCAAGGAATGCTACTTCCTCAAGCCAGAATTCGTATTTCTTTAACTTGGCATATAACTTGTTTTCACGAAGCTTTTAGAGTATCAGCCTCAAGTGTTGCTCATGATCTTCACGTCTTTTGGAGTATATGAGGATGTCATCAATAAAGACGACCACAAAATAATCCAAATATTCCTTGAATACTCGGTTCATCATATCCATGAAGGCAGCAGAAGCATTAGTCAATCCAAAAGACATGACTATGAATTCGTAATGTCCGTAACGAGTTTTGAAAGCAGTCTATGGAATGTCATCAGTTTTAATCTTTAATTGATGATATCCAGAACGAAGATCGATCTTTGAAAAGAATTTGACACCTTGCAACTGGTCAAACAGGTCATCAATGCGAGGTAACATGTACCTATTTTTGATGGTAACATGGTTCAACTCCCGATAATCAATACAAAGTTGCATACTCCCATCTTTCTTCTTCACAAATAGAATAGGAGCACTCCAAGGAGACGTACTAGGATGAATGAAATTGATGTCTAATAATTCCTATAGTTGGGTTTTTAACTCCTGAAGTTCAATAGGAGCCATTCGATATGGGGCTTTGGAAATGGGTTTTGTACCGGGTTCAAGGTCGATACAAAATTCAATTTCACGCTCTGGGGGTAGGCCAGGAAGTTCTTCAGGGAATACGTCAGGAAATTTATTAACAATAGAAATATCATTCAAAACTGACGTATTTTTGTTTAAATCTGTAACATGGGCTAAGAAAGTTTGACATCCGTTTTGCAATAAACGAATAGCTTTATGACTTAATATGACAGTGATTGACTTTAGTGGTTTGGTTGCTTGAATTCGCATAATAGGTTGGTGAGGAATATGAAAGCTAACAACCTTACGAAAATAATCAATTTTAGCATAATGAGTAGTTAACCAATCAATCCCTAGAATCACATCGAATGCAAGTATTTTCAAAGAGATAAGATCGACAGGTAACGTGCGGTTACCGATATGAATCAAACAAGACTTATAAACAGTATATGTAATGAACGTTTCTCCCAACAGAGTTTTAACAGATAAGTCAAAGTCTAGTTTCTCCGGAGTTAAATTTAAACGTTGAGGGCAAGTAGGAGAAATAAAAGAATGGGTAGAACTGGTATCAAATAAGGTATATATTTCACTTGAGTTTATGATTAGCTTACCCGTGATGACTTCGTTCTGGTTCCTCGCTTTTTGGGAGGTCACGACAAAAGCTATCCCTTGAACTACTGACTTTGACTTCTTTGGGACGGCCTTTGGTGCCTCCAACCCAGCTAGACTTGACTTCACTACATGACAAAATCGGGCTAAGTGACATTCTTTTCCACAATTATAACACGCTTTGAATTGATGCGTACCGTTAGGACAGATGTGTCCCTCCCTTCCGCATTTGTAGCATATGATCGGTGATCGTTCTCATTCTTTAACAACGGGTGCTGATGCTGATGTCTTTCCATCATTATTGAATCTCCTCTTCTTGAAATTTCCAATTCTATTGACTTGGCCATGATTACCACAGAAGTGGTTACCATTTCTGGCATGTTGATTTCCTCCACGTTTGTTGTCACCGCTTCGATGACTGCTACCACTGGTATTATCATTTTGCTGGCCACTCTATCTTGGTTGGGTTGACTCATTATCACGCTCCAATAACTGAGCCCTATTTATAACATCTGAATACAAATACAGTTTGTGAGAAATGAGATATTGACATATTTTAGGTTTTAAACCTCTTAGAAACATTCTCGTCATTCTCTCCTCATTATCAACCAAGTGGGACGTAAACCGGGACAACTCGGCAAACTTAGCTTCATACTGCGACACGGTCATATTATTTTGCTCCAGCTTGATAAACTCCACCTATTTCATGTGATGAATACTTTTGGGAAAGTACTTGTCGTTGAACAGTTCTTAGAACTTCTCCCAAGACATCTTCAGTTCGGCAGGTTGAGTACGCTTTACAGATTCTCAGCAGTAATCTGCCTCTCCTCATAACATGAAGGTGGCAAAGGGAACCTTTTGCTCCTCGGAGCATCCCAAGACATCAAATATCTTGGTAATCTGCTTTATCCACGTCTCCGCCTTAAGTGGTTTTGGCTCTCCCAAAAACTTCGGTGGTCCCAGCTCCTTGAACTACTTAGTGGTGACCATCCGAGAGTTGCCAGTGTTTCCACCTGCATTTTGAATAGGAGGCGCTCTCGCCGGATGTTGCATGAATTGCATAAAGCCTCTGAACATCCCATCGCTCATTGTCTGGTCGGTGTTGTTGTTTACCTGAGGATTATTGCCTTCCTGATTCACATTATCCTGGGTATTGATCGTTGGTAACTCAACGGTCTCATGTGCTTCATTGATTATCTCAACATTTTCAGATGCCATTTTCAAACACTGCCACAAAACAAGGGTTAATTGACATACCACATATTATCTCTATACTCTAACCAACCAATTAAATAACAAATAAACTTAGGTAGGTCATACTAGCGAAGAAATACCCGTATCTCCCCTCCTAGTTCTAGTCTCACATCTCAGCCATGGATCATATCCCTAAGATTTGATACCAAATGTGACACCTCCAAAATAGGTATAAATCACCTATTTTGAGTTGCCAAATACATGGTACAGAAATCGAATACAAACTTCTTTTATACAATACGACAAAATATAGCTGCTAGTTTTTACACGAATATTGTCTCATAGACAATATCCAAACTCAAAGTCAATCCTCATTATATTTATTATCACACTAAATAGTGACGACTGCTAAAACAACCATCTCGAACCGTCACTCCATTACCCGACTAGTCCCGGCTATGTTCTCATTTCCTGAAGAGAACAATGAAAGCAAAAGGGTGAGCTCAACTAGCACAGTAAGAAATATTATGACTAGGATAATGCAGAATAAATTATCATTAGCCTTCAACAGTGTTAAATTGATAAAATATAATAAACATCAAGTTTAACTTCAGCGGAACAAGCAATCCATTAGAAGAGTCAAGTAGAGTATGATATCTACTATCTTCTATGATTTAAAAAATTTATCATCAACTTTCTAGCTGAGACTCAACTTAACAAATAATCCACATCATTGAATTATCCATGCACTACGGGCCAAGGATATTCATTAGTATCATGTCCACAATTTATCCATGCACTACGAGTCTAGGATATTTGTGTAATCACCAATGGTCATGATCATACCAGCAACTGTCTATCAATGCACTACGAGCCAATAAGGACTTTTACCACATCATTTGTAACATTACGGGTCATGATTATACCGAATTATCCCTGATCATAATCATACCAATCAACAGTCCATCTATGCACTCCGGCCAAAGATGACTTTCATCACAATATAAGCATGAGGATGATGACAATGATATAAGAATTCAATTAAATGAAAGCAAAGGATAAATTTTAAAGATTTATAATTTAATTTATCCAGAATTCAATAATGTCCAAATTGTCAACATGATACTACTTTGTGGAGTAAAATTCAAGAGTAATATTGTATCAAAAATGATTTGGACCGAAAAAAATTATTTTTTATCATGAATAATATTCTGGGTGAATAGTATCTGAGTGAATAGTATCCCGTGAATAGTACTTTATGAATAGTACTCCGTGAATAATATCTTTGAATAGTACTTTGTGAATAGTACCCCGTGAATAGTACTTTATGAATAGTACCGTATAAATGAATAGTACTCATGGACAGTACTCCGGTATGGAAAGCTTAAAATTTAACAAGAATGTGTAGAAAATATCCTTGTAAAACGATACTAGATGAAACGCAAATTTCAAGGATAATCTTCTAATTTCACGGAGTATAGAAGCAATACTTTAACAAAATGAAGGTATAATTAGGAATACGAGATGAAATAATATTACTCACATACTATAGAGTATGGAAGAAAATAATATTCCTCATGAATACTGAACAAAAATAATATCCCTTACCTTAGAAGAAGACTGGATACTGGAATAGTGAAGTAGCAGAATACTCTTCTTCTTCCTCTCTATAGCTTCTCTCTCTATAATTGCTCTTGTGAGTCTTAGTGAATTGGTGACAATGAAAGAAGAATGAGCTTTTATTCATAGGAAAACATAGTTTCGATAATTGCACGTTTTGGGGCTTGAATTATTACAGTATATTACCTTCATTTTTTCCTCAATTTTTAATTTAGTCCTGCAAGTATTATCAATCTTGCACCACCTCCCCTAATAGTAATGCATGTGAACCAATAGTTCCATTCATATGAGCAAATAGTTATATGCATGTGAACTAATAGCAATTAATTGCTCATTTATTCGATTAATTACCCGATTGGTCAATTTAACATCCAGAAATCAATTATTATCGAAATAAATGTCGATTTCCCCTAACACAAATAATCTCAACACAATAGAAATATTTTTATCAATAATTTCATCTTTAATTAACACGAACTTATTCATCATTAATACTATAACTCACAATATTTAATGTAACACCCCCTTCCCGAAAAGGAAAGGGAGGTCACGTGCAAAGCACAACAAACCTCAAAATAAGTAAAGAGAGCACTAATAACTTCAAAATATTAATAGTGACGTCCATTAATGAAGTACTAAATACAATTCTCCAACTATAGTCAAACTAATAAAGACCAAAAATTGAAACAACCTAGATGGTCAAATGTAACACTCTCATCATACTTGCCCTTGATCCCCTTGATTACCTGCCGGAAGAAAAACACAGCATGAGCCAATTGCCCAGTACGGATACAGATATACAAAAGATATACAACTGATATACGAAAACAACTGAGACAAAATACTGAACAAAGTCTCAAGTGCAAATACGAACGAAAATATAATATCCAAAAAAATCTGAATGGAATATATCTGAATCAACGTAATGAATATATCTGAATCAACGTAATTGACGAAACCAATAAAAGAATAAAGAAATAACGAACTGAAGTAACTAACTCAATGACTTGAACTGAACAGAAACCAACAAAACTAATCCAATAAAATAATAGGCTGAAACAAATGGTTGGGTGTTAATATTTCATACCGAATGAGCTCAGAAATATACATTGCCACATAGGCAAGTAAAACTAATGCCACACAGGCAAATCAAATGATGCCACGTAGGCAACCAAAATAATGCCACACAGGCAAATCAAAACAATGCCACACAGGCAATCACACATTGGACCGCGAATCCAAATGTATGCAAATCGGATAGGTGTGTTTGGCACAACATCACCAATCCGCAGAACAGAAAACTAGGGTTAACCCATACGCCTCCCACAACATAACACCAAATTGCCCACTTACTCCGGAGCCCAAAACGGAGACGCCGTGGACTAATCACACTGCCACGGAAAGTGTCATGTCTCTCGTGCCAAGACGACATGTCTGTGGTACCCCCACAGGTGGTTATAGCTCAGGTATACCCTACGGTATATTCTAACAAAAATACCATGTCACAACACATGCGACATAATACCAACAAAAGGGTTCTATATGTACATGTTGAACCAAATCAAATTATAGTCACAAGGTTTCAAAAAGAAGGTAGCAACATGTACCGCTCTACAATTATCAAAATAAATATTAGACATGATAACATCATTCAAAGAGTACAAGTACGAGTCCAATGTGTCAACTCTAAAATGAAATAAATATATCAATTTCACAAGAAACAATTATGTGAAATAATAACCGAAATTCGAAACGAGGAACAAAACGAACAAATCAAATTTAACAAAGGTATCGCTGAAAGAGTACGAAATCCGTACCTGAATATAATACTGAAATAATTCACTGAAAACAAATATTACACTGCTAGACCTCCTCAATCCGATCTATATAATTATCAAAATAACACAAGACCATTAATTAAATTACTAACTTACAAAATTTATGTATTAACTTTTTTATAAATTTAACTGTTTTAATATTAGCGATCATATACCCAAAATTTAAATAAGATTATGTTAATCTCCATCAAGTCTATCTAATAAAATAAAATAAAACTTTATTAGAAATCTAGTCATTAATAACATAATACCGATAATTTATTATTAATTTACTGTTATAACTTTTAATCAACAAAATGATTCAGTTTGATTTAATATATAAAAAAAATCTCAAAACCGTTCATAAGTTTAATCATTATATATAATTAATTTCTAAAATATTACACATATTGACTTTACCGACCACTGGCTTTGCATCTCAGATTATTAACAGCCCAAGTCCATATATATATATATATACATATGATTACAGGATTCATGAATATATTATTTTAATATTCATTATTATTCAATTAGTATCCACATTATCTAATTCACATGATACTCAGCACTAAGCCAATTAATATCAATTGTGTACACGCCTTATACAACCGACTTTTACATGATGATTTCACAATGATTGCTGTACTACCCTATTAATTCAATAACCAGGCAGAGACTCACATGGACAATAAAAGGAACTCAATTCCTCATCTTGGTTCTTGTACCGCCGCTGCTCGTCTTCTTCTTTTGTTTTGCTACCGCCTCCTTTCTTTCTCCCAATTCGTATAATGAAATAAAATTAGGTCGAGCTGTTTATTAACTAAGAGGCTTTTTTTTTTAAATTTTTTTATTTACTACACTTCTAATTAGGTTCAATTAATAATAAGGCCCCAAATTGTACTAAATTAATTTACCCATCTCTTATTAATATTTATGAGCCCACATAAATTAAATAACTAGTTTGACCCAAATAAATGACAAAGTCCAAACAATATGTTTTAAGAATATAAATTTAATATTATTATTATTATTATTTCGGGATATTACATTACCTCCCCCTTAAAAGAATTCCGTCCCCGGAATTAAAAGAATGGAACGCACCAAATTTTCAAAGAGATGCGGATATTTCGCTCGAATTGACTCCTCCATCTCCCAAGTAGTTTCGCGCTCCGCATAATTTTAGGGGAAAAAAACAAAATTAATATTTAATTATTAACAAAAATTTGGATTATTACATTTTTCACCCCTTAAAAATAATTTCGTCCTCGAAATTCAAATAACTTACAAAGAAAAATATTTTTATTTAAATTACATAATTATTCATAAATTTTAGTTAAGACGTAGCGCCGCCATTTGTAACGATCAATGCGAATAAGTCATCGGTCCAAGTAATTATCAATGTACTTGTAAAAAAATTCGTCAGCTACCGTGTCAAGCCTTGGTAAAGTTGTTCGTGTTGCATCAAATTAGTTCACGTGATCCACCATTGGTGCGGCTGTCGCTAATATCTTCGCACTCTTCAGGACATAATTCAAAAGCACAAAATTTCTCTTCATCTAAATACGATTCGAATACTCAAAATATTTAAAATTATCATTAATTCGTCAAACGTTTATGTTCCACACATGACAAGGATCTAACAATTTATTTTTATTTAATTTTCATAAAATCATACAAAACTCCAAGGATATGGGATAAATCAAACAACTCTACAAATTATATCAACTTTTCTTAAATCCTCAAGAGCTTCAAAATATAATAACCTCAAATCAAAGTAGTTCTCAATAATATTACACCAAAAATATTTTACTACTAAGATCTCCTCATCATCATACCAAATTCTAAGTCACATATTCTATCATCTGCATAAGCGAACTACAACCATTCAAGATCTCCAATAATCAATTGAATTTCATCACTTAATATCTAATCAATTAATGAATCTATCATCCCTTATTGCAAACCTTAATCCAATAAATTTCAATGTCTCCCCATACTATCACAAATAAACTTCATAAAACATAACTCCAATATTTTACTAGGAAAAAAAAATGGCCACAAAATTGATCATTAACTCAATAATTAATCTAATTACCTCGAATACCAACAACTCAAATTACAAGAAATCCTATATACTTAATAACTTTCACTTTATCATAATATGTCATCAATACGCATATCTCAAGTCATCCATAAGCTTAACATATCAAAACCTAACTCAAATTAATTCCTCAATTCAACGATCATAATAATTATCACAAAAATACAACTCTAAAAATAATTTTCCAAAATCAAATACTCGTCGATACAAATACGCACATCATAATCACGTCTCATATAAGATCACTTCTTATCTCAACAAAGTATAACTTTATTCACCTCAATATTTTTTTTCCCACTAATATCATTACTCAATTATCTTAACAAATTATTCCACTTTCCTCGAATCAACTACAAATCGAAAAGAATTCGACAGTTAGTCAAAATAGGGACCAACCAAACAAAGAACAAAATCTAATCAAACTTCTACGTCTACCCAATGATTTACCCATAACTCACAGGTCAAACCTAAATAGGTTTTCTACAAGAAAGAACCTACGCTCTGATACCATCTCTGCAACACCCCCTTCCCGAAAAGGAAAGGGAGGTCACGTGCAAAGCACAACAAACCTCAAAATAAGTAAAGAGAGCACTAATAACTTCAAAATATTAATAGTGATGTCCATTAATGAAGTATTAAATACAATTCTCCAACTATAGTCAAAATAATAAAGACCAAAAATTGAAACAACCTAGATGGTCAAATGTAACACTCTCATCACACTTGCCCTTGATCCCCCTGATTACCTGCCGGAAGAAAAACACAGCATGAGGCAATTGCCCAGTACGGATACAGATATACAAAAGATATACAACTGATATACGAAAACAACTGAGACAAAATACTGAACAAAGTCTCAAGTGCAAATACGAACGAAAATATAATATCCAAAAAAATCTGAATGGAATATATCTGAATCAACGTAATGAATATATCTGAATCAACGTAATTGACGAAACCAATAAAAGAATAAAGAAATAACGAACTGAAGTAACTAACTCAATGACTTGAACTGAACAGAAACCAACAAAACTAATCCAATAAAATAATAGGCTGAAACAAATGGTTGGGTGTTAATATTTCATACCGAATGAGCTCAGAAATATACATTGCCACATAGGCAAGTCAAACTAATGCCACACAGGCAAATCAAATGATGCCACGTAGGCAACCAAAATAATGCCACACATGCAAATCAAAACAATGCCACACAGGCAATCACACATTGGAGCGCGAATCCAAATGTATGCAAATCGGATAGGTGTGTTTGGCACAACATCACCAATCCGCAGAACAGAAAACTAGGGTTAACCCATACGCCTCCCACAACATAACACCAAATTGCCCACTTACTCCGGAGCCCAAAACGGAGACGCCGTGGACTAATCACACTGCCACGGAAAGTGTCATGTCTCTCGTGCCAAGACGACATGCCTGTGGTACCCCCACAGGTGGTTATAGCTCAGGTATACCCTACGGTATATTCTAACAAAAATACCATGTCACAACACATGCGACATAATACCAACAAAAGGGTTCTATATGTACATGTTGAACCAAATCAAATTATAGTCACAAGGTTTCAAAAAGAAGGTAGCAACATGTACCGCTCTACAATTATCAAAATAAATATTAGACATGATAACATCATTCAAAGAGTACAAGTACGAGTCCAATGTGTCAACTCTAAAATGAAATAAATATATCAATTTCACAAGAAACAATTATGTGAAATAATAACCGAAATTCGAAACGAGGAACAAAACGAACAAATCAAATTTAACAAAGGTATCGCTGAAAGAGTACGAAATCCGTACCTGAATATAATACTGAAATAATTCACTGAAAACAAAAATTACACTGCTAGACCTCCTCAATCCGATCTATATAATTATCAAAATAACACAAGACCATTAATTAAATTACTAACTTACAAAATTTATGTATTAACTTTTTTATAAATTTAACTGTTTTAATATTAGCGATCATATACCCAAAATTTAAATAAGATTATGTTAATCTCCATCAAGTCTATCTAATAAAATAAAATAAAACTTTATTAGAAATCTAGTCATTAATAACATAATACCGATAATTTATTATTAATTTACTGTTATAACTTTTAATCAACAAAATGATTCAGTTTGATTTAATATATAAAAAAAATCTCAAAACCGTTCATAAGTTTAATCATTATATATAATTAATTAATTTCTAAAATATTACACATATTGACTTTACCGACCACTGGCTTTGCATCTCAGATTATTAACAGCCCAAGTCCATATATATATATATATATATATATATATATATATATATATATATATATATATATATATACATATGATTACAGGATTCATGAATATATTATTTTAATATTCATTATTATTCAATTAGTATCCACATTATCTAATTCACATGATACTCAGCACTAAGCCAATTAATATCAATTGTGTACACGCCTTATACAACCGACTTTTACATGATGATTTCACAATGATTGCTGTACTACCCTATTAATTCAATAACCAGACAGAGACTCACATGGACAATAAAAGGAACTCAATTCCTCATCTTGGTTCTTGTACTGCCGCTGCTCGTCTTCTTCTTTTGTTTTGCTACCACCTCCTTTCTTTCTCCCAATTCGTATAATGAAATAAAATTAGGTCGAGCTGTTTATTAACTAAGAGGCTTTTTTTTTTAATTTTTTTATTTACTACACTTCTAATTAGGTTCAATTAATAATAAGGCCCCAAATTGTACTAAATTAATTTACCCATCTCTTATTAATATTTATGAGCCCACATAAATTAAATAACTAGTTTGACCCAAATAAATGACAAAGTCCAAACAATATGTTTTAAGAATATAAATTTAATATTATTATTATTATTATTTCGGGATATTACATTACCTCCCCCTTAAAAGAATTCTGTCCCCGGAATTAAAAGAATGGAACGCACCAAATTTTCAAAGAGATGCGGATATTCCGCTCGAATTGACTCCTCCATCTCCCAAGTAGTTTCGCGCTCCGCATAATTTTAGGGGAAAAAAAAACAAAATTAATATTTAATTATTAACAAAAATTTGGATTATAACATTTAACAACCAGATCATTCTCAGGAAAGAGGAGGCTTTCCGATAAGGATTTCTCCCTACTGGCGTGCAATTAGGTGACCAAACCCCTTTTCTCGACATAATTTTTTAGACATCGTCAATATTACAAATAATAATAAGAATAACTTTGACGTCTCAATTATTGATTTAAAAATATAAAATATTATGCAGATGATGCTATAACAATAATTGAATCAATAATATGAGAGATATTATGCAGCAATTACTGTAGTAATAATTAAGTATAACTGAGTGACTTCTCACGTAAGCATTAATAATCAATACCGTGTGCTACTATGCAACAACGTGTATTACTGTACTTTTACCACCGGGTAGTTCAATAGTTTAACGGTAAAACTTTCGTCGTTATTTTTATAAAAAGACATTTTCGTCGTTTTCTAAATCCAACAATACTTTAGTTGTGGGGTCCACCAATGATCGTGTCTTCGTATGAATATTCCTTATTAAAACGAATATTTCCCGACCAATCGAATATTTTATAATAACTTGCTTACTTTGTAAAATTTATAAATATTACCCACAACTATAATATTATATCAAATCCACATCATAATATTCAAAATATATTTCGAGAAAAATAACCTTTATTCATAAAAGTTGGGGTCTTACACTACGGGCCAAAGATGACTTTCATCACAATATAAGCATGATGATGATGACAATAATATAAGAATTCAATTAAATGAAAGCAATGATACATTTTAAATATTTATAATTCAATTTATCTAGAATTCAATAATGTCCAAATAATCAACATGATATTGATTTGTGGAGTAAAATTCAAGAATAATATTGTATCAAAAATGATTTAGACGGAAAAGAAATCAATTTTTATCATGAATAGTACCCAGGGTGAATAGTACTCGAGTGAATAGTATCCCGTAAATATTACTTCGAGAAAAGTACCCCGGCATGAAAAGATTAAAATTTATCAAGAATGTTCAGAATAATATTTTCATGAAAATATACTAGATGAAGCGCAAATTTCAAGAATATTCTACAAATTTCAAGGAGTATAGAAGCAATGCTTTAACAAAATGAGTGTAGAATTCGGAATCGAAAACGAAATAATATTACTTACATACTACAGAGTATGGAAGAAAATATTATTTTTTTCGAATATTATATCCCTTACAACTGTTGAACGGAAATAATATTCATTTCGAATATTGAACGAAGATAATATTCCTTACGAATATTAAACGAAGATAAAATTTCTTGCGAATATTGAACGAAATAAAATTTCTTACGAATACAAAAATAATATCGTAAGCGAATATGAAATTAATAATACCCCTTACCTAAAAAAAAGAGTATTTCTGACTTGTATAGCGGATATATTCTTGAAAAAAACTTACACTGTTTTCTATACTCAAAGCTTCTTTAAACTCTAAAGAAATACGCTTAATATTATAGAAGAAGAATTCATTGATTCTGGTGTGATTTTTATTTCTAAACTGAGCATCCTATTTATAGGAGAATGACATGATACTATTTGGATGCATAGTAAAGAAAAAATCACGGACTGCACAGTAGTTTTCATTCACGGGAGCAACCAGCGGAAAATTTTAAAAAATTTGAATTTTACTATGCAGCAATATGCACACACTATGCAGTGCTATGCAACACTATGAAGTACTATGCATAATAAAATATAATATATTCTATTTTTCATAAAAAAAGCAAAACTAATATATATATATATATATATATATATATATATATATATATATATATATATATATATATATATATAAACAAAACTGAGATAACTTTCTCCCGACGATTTTGAAAAATGAGAAAGTGGGTGTCCATATAATAAGTAAAATTTATAACAAATACTTCATAAAAATCCCCTCTATTTATCTCAATTCACTTGGCTTCACAAAATACATTTTTAATAACATGCATCATTAATATTATAACTCACAATATTAACAACCAGATCATTCCCAGAAAAGAGGGGGCTTTCCGATAAGGATTTCTCCCTATTAGCGCGCAATTAGGTGACCAAACCCCTTTTCTCAATAGAATTTTCTAGACATCGTCAATAATACAAATAATAATATGAATAACTTTGTCGTCTCAATTATTGATTTAATAATATAAAATATTATGACAATAATTGAATCAATAACGTGAGATACTATGCCGCAAATACTGTGACAATAATTAAATAAAACTGAGTGACTTCTCACGTAAGCATCAATAATCAATACCGTGTACTACTATGCAACCACGCGTATTATTGTACTTTTATCACCAGGTATTTCAACGGTTCATGGTAAAACTTTTGCCGTTATTTTTATAAAAAGTTATTTCTGTCGTTTTCTAACTCCGACAGTAATTCTGTTGTGGGGCCCACCAATGATTGCGCCGTCGTACGAATTTTACCCGACTAATCGAATATTTTATGACAACTTGCTTAATTTATAAAATTTATAAATATTACCCACAATTATAACATTATATCAAATCCACACCATAATATTCAAAATGATATTTCAAGAAAATTAAATCTTTATTCATAAAAGTTGGGGTCTTACAACCTCCTCTTCTTATGAAATTTCGTCCTCGAATTTGACGTACGTACCTGGTATGCCGAAGAGGTGAGGATACCTTATTTTTATTTCAGATTCTAACTCTTGAGGTATAACCTTTGAGCGTAGAATATGTTCTTTCTTATCCAAGATTTTAACAGGTATTTCCTCATACGTTAAATCTTCTGCTAGATCGTCTAGTTCTAATTCAATAATGTGGTTCGAAATGTCCACATATTTACGTAACATCGATACGTAAAAAATATTACGAGACATACTTAGCTGTAAGACGAGTCTATAGGCCATAGTTCCTACTCGATCGAGGATTTCAAATAGACCAACAAAATTGAGGGTTGAGATTTCCTCTCTTCGTCGATTCTTGCTTCTAGAATAACGCCTTCTTGCACCTTCTTCTTCACATTCATCAGCTCTGAGTCTGTAACTTGAACGACTTTAACTTTATCAATTAAAGTCAGTTCTAATCGTATATTCGCTATCTTCACGTAGGTTCTTGGAGTCTTTAACTCTATCTCCATCTTTTGTAAGTTATACGAAATGGGTCTTCGTGTTAACGACGTCGCACTCGTAACCCCATACGATCTTCTAATCAACGCGTTAGCTACTACGTTCGCTTTTCCAAGAAGGTATTGAATGGTATGTTCGTAATCTCTCAACAACTCGAGCCAACATCTTTGGCGTATGTTACGCTCGTTCTGGGTGAAGAAATATTTGAGGGTTTTGTACTAGGTTCAAGGTCGATACAAATTTTGATTCCACGCTCTGGGGGTAGGCTAGGAAGTCTTCAGGGAATGCGTCAAGAAATTTATTAACAATTGAAATATCATTCAAAACTGTGACTCTCATCCAAGACTTGGATAGCACCTCATATTGATACCTATCAACTTGCCACCGTTATTCACGGTGTCCCCTACGGAAAGTCTGGCTTCGGTGCATCCCACACAAGGAAGTCACCAGAAAAAGGCTTGGGGCTCTTTACTTTTGGTTTAATATGATAGTGATTGACTTTAGTAGTTTGGTTGCTTGAATTCACATAATAGGTTGGTTAGGAATATGAAAGCTAACAACCTTACGAAAACAGTAAATTTTAGCATGATGAGTAGTTAACCAGTCGATTCCTAAAATTACATCAAATGCAAGTATTTTTAAAAAGATAAGATTGGCAGGTAACGTGAGGGTGTCGATTTGAATCAAACAAGATTTATAAACAGTGGATGTAACGAAGGTTTCTCCTAACGGAGTCTCAACAGATAAGTCAAAGTCTAATTTCTCTAGAGTCAAATTTAAACGTTGAGCGTAAGTAGGTGAAATAAAATAATGGATAGAACTGGTATCTAATAAGGTATAGACTTCGTAAGAGTTTATGATTAACTTACTCGGGATAACTTCATTCGGGTTCCTCGACAAACGGTCTCACTTAAACTACCGTCTTTGACTTTTCTAGGACATCCTTTGGCGTCACCATCCCAGTTGGACTTGACTTTACTAAACAAAAAAATTGAGCTAGGTGACCCTCTCTTTCGCAATTGAAACACGCTTTGGGTTGCTGAGTACAGTTTGGATGGATGTGTCCCTCATGTCCGCATTTGTAACATACGACCGATGGTCATTCTCCTTCCTTTAAAACGGGTGCTGCTGTCGACGTCTGTTGGGTGTAATCTATATACGCAAAACACGCAAGTATACGTGGTCAACAAGTAATATAGTAATGAGTACAGTATCATTCTCACGAGGACAAATTAGAAAGAAATTTAACTTCACAATTACCAATTTTCTATTAATCCTAATTCTATTAAACTATTCAATTCAATGATTTAACTTTAAAAAAACTAAATTACTAAATAACTAAACTATCACAAAACAACCACAAATATCAAAATTCGGAATTTCAATCAAATAATAGAGAATTAGACTTATGATTTCACCCTAAGTTTCACTCTGATTTTCAAACCTTTATTCCAATTCAACTCAATATCCCCAATTTATTAATCAAGAACACAAATGTAGTACTAGCCACCTCTCGATGCACTAATACTGTATTAACTTAAATTCACAATTTAGATAGAAACAAGTTAAACACCTTAATCAACGAACTCACTATATCTCTATGTGAACTAAAATTAAAGAAGGTTTAAGATTAAGTTCTCTATCCGATTACATGCGATGTCAAGCATATCCCTATCTTAACAATAATCAAGAATCTGCTATTCACAAAATTTATGACACATGCTATATTAACTAAGTCTAGATTTGCATATCCTCTCTCGATTCCATACAAATCCACAAAGAATCGTTGATCATGCAATCCATAAATTCACACTCAAATTAACATAGATAAACTGAAAATACTTTATTGAACTGGAAATCAAAGCTACAAAATCATTGTTTCACCTAAGGATCCATTATAAGCCTAAAAAGTGAATTAGTTCATAACGAATGAAATAAAAACTGAATACTTTAAAGAAAACATCCTTGCAATTAAAAATAAACGACTAAAGAGAAGAATAGTGATGAACACCCTTCACGTAGCCTAAAATTGCAATCGTCACGAAAATCCCTTCAAAATACTCCTCCTATGCTTTCTGTGAAAATCTGGGAAAAATCTTCGTAAATTTCCCTTGTGTCTTGCTCAATTTTGTTGTTAGTCAAGTAATAGACGTGTCACCTCACAAGTCCCAGTCGAATCCTTTATTTCCTGGAGTCC
The DNA here is from genome assembly GCA_016801055.1 of Panax notoginseng. Taxonomy (NCBI): domain Eukaryota; kingdom Viridiplantae; phylum Streptophyta; class Magnoliopsida; order Apiales; family Araliaceae; genus Panax; species Panax notoginseng. Next base: position 79,105,183 of record CM029014.1, read on the forward strand.
CTATATGATTATAACACTAGAAACCATGTAGCAGCACAGTCCAACAACAAACAGGAGAGTCAGCTGGTCGAGACCCCCCGCCCCGGTGGGGGTACATGGGCAATTAGGGCCCGCCCCAACGGGCTAGTACACTGCTAAAGAAATTTTTGCCATTTCATGTGTTTTGCCAAACTTGCTTCAAAAGACCTCCTTTCTTCACCATTTGCCCCCATGACCACCCTACACATAAAAAAACATGAAACGAGTGAAAATGAACACGAAACAAGAAAGTAACAACGAATTTAAGCTTGAAATGAACATCGATTCGTGGATATAAAATCCACTTATCAAAATTCTCCAAACTTAAACCGTGCTAGTCCTCGAGCACAAAACAAACTACATGCTATGCAATGCAATGCAATGAGACAGACTGGATATATTTTATATGCCTTTGAATCCAACAATATCACAGAATCAAAATTATCCTATCGGCCTTAGAGAAACAAGCAAACTCTATAATACGACTAATCAAAACCCATCCACAATTTCATCTTAATTCTCAAATCTTGAACAATTATCACTGGTATAGTGTGCGTGTGTGTTCAACATCTATGATAACTGATACGGACTCAAATTCAATACATAAGCAATTTCTTAGAAGGAACCATACAGTGCAAGCTTAAAAATTACAAAAATAGGCACATTCCAACTAAAACTAAAACTACGCAATTCCAAATTCAAGGGTTTATGTAGGGTACTTATACTTCATTTATTTCTTTTTCTTTTTTCTTTTTTTTTCATGGGGCTTTTTGCTCTTTTCCCGTTTTATTATTTTTTTAGATATACATAAATGACTGTGCAATGTCTCATCCCATTAGGCTAACAGTGTTACCCCTTAGCGAGCTTTAGACCAACGACTCCCAGACTATAAAAGACCTTAGGGCGCTAGGTGTAAAGACAATCCCCTCGGGCGTACTTGCTCAAGTAACAAAGGCCCCAAAACAAGACTAACCACAATATATACTATATATATATTTTTTTCAAAGCTTATATACCCCACATATACTCCCCCAAACTTAGGCTCTTGCCTAATTTTAGCCTTTACTGCCTATCCTTGTCGTTTTCTCATTTACTCTAGCATTATCCTTTAGAGACTATTTATGTATCAATTTGAACTGACCGGTCAACAAAGATGTTATTAACGTGCTAACCTTTTTATAACAGTTTCAAAAAAGTGCAAGATTCGATTCATAGCAGAAATTATATCACAGTTCTAATAATCAATACTGTATTGGTTAACCTATCCTTAATCTCATCATTGGCCTACAATTAACATGAACTGCAACACTGTTGGACATATGCAAACACAATATTTAACTAATTTTTTTTAGATATATAATGCACTATTTACAAAACTAAAAACAATACAATGACAAAAATAACCTAAGCTACTATGTATGCACCTAATCTATCATGCAATTCTTCCTAAATAACTATGCAACACTAGAATTTAAAATGACAATACAAACATGAATTTAACTCCCCCAAACTTAAGTAATACAATGTCCTCATTGGATGAATAATCAAAATTAAGGACGTGAGAACTTCCCTGCTATCGCTTAAGTCTGAGGAGGTGGTTATTGCTCTTCTTCATCAGAATCACTTGGTGGAAATCTCGGCATTGGTCCGGGTTGCTGAAATGGAAATTGAGCCGCCGGGTTGAAGCTTTGAAGGGTTGTGTTGAGTGAGGAGAAAGATGCGTTTATAGCATCAAACATGTAATCTTGCCTCATTGCCAATCGCCGCATTTCCTGACATGCTGCTTTATTGTGCGCAGTCATTTGATTTTGGAACTTAAGGAACTGAGGACTGGATATTACCTCGGTCTGTGGTACCTGCGCAACCCCTTGATCGCCCATAGCTGCATCATCATCCTCTGATGCCTCTGTAGCATCAACTTCGTCTTTCGAAGTCGACAGAAAAATAAAGCCCAGACCTTGTGGATGTGACTCGCCTCCTGCCCATACAGAATATCGCGCTATCATTCTAGAATCAAGCAATGCAAACGACATTTGTGTGGGCTCATCGTCGGACCATCTCACCCTTGCATTGTGACACAACCCACATATGAGTGATGGGTGTGGCAAGCAGCCCAAAAAATTTCCACGTAAACACTGACGAATGGAGAAACAGATAATAGCCCCGACGTCGATAATGAAATCTTGCACAATTGTGTACAACAACAACGCCTTCTCTTTGGTGACGTCCAAGGTGTGTTGGGACGGAAGCAATTTAGCGCATAAGAATGCGTACCATATTTTTCCATACATGCTAAGGTCCTTGCTGTGGAACACTGTGCCTCCCTTCCGACCTTTCATCCAAGATGTTCCCGGCTTTGTCATCCCTGTGATTATTTCATCAAAGTCTGGATCAAAATCACGTAGTTGAACATATTGGCATTGGCGAGGTACCCGCAGCTGATAATAAGTGTTTATTGCATCGGCACTAAACGAAACCAAGCGACCCCGCACATACACGTTGAATGGAGCTTTGTCCTGAACGTTGGCGTAAAATTCCTTAACAATGTTAACCACAGCGGGTTCTAGATCTTCGGTGAATTTGATCCACCCCTTTTGATAGATTTGAGGCATCATCTCCCCATCATTGGGATCCAGTGCCAATCCCCGCTCCGGTGTAAGGGCTTTGGTTATCATGTACTCATACCGGTCGGCGGAGGCGGCACTCACAAAAAATTTTGGTGATCAAAGGTTCGTGTCGGTTGTACGGATGTTGAACTCTCTCCCCTTTGGCGTTTGGATGTTGGTTGAGAAGCCATTGAATCTGGCTGTCTGAACTCACTGTCAACACACTACCTTCCCCTCACAATTGGTTCACTCAACTTCTTAAACACTCGGTGTGCACAGTACTTTCTCCCCTCACACTAGGTGTTTTCTATAGAAATTATGGTGAGAGAAGATGAAGATGAAGTGGAATTGTGCTCTAGAATCACTCCAATATCTTGCTAAATTCGTAGCCTTGTGTAGAAGGAGTGGAATGTATGTGGTGCGTATGGGGATTGAGTGATAGGGTTTATATAGAGGAGGTGTGGGGGAGAGGAATGGGAGTAATTGTGGTGGTAGTGGGTGTATATGTAGTAATGGGGTGAGAGGATGGAGTAATCGTGGGTGGAATGAATGGGGTAAGAGTTATCGTGGGTATTGTATAGTAGACTGGGAAGTTTAGGTAAGGAAAATGGAAGGAGAAGTGGGCGTGTATTTGGGAATAAGGAGGGCCAGCGTGTTTAACTGCTTAATCATGTCTGCCTAGAATCAATGACCCCCACCCCAGAGGGGGGTGCAAGGCTAATGGAGCCCGCCCTGGCGGGCATGCCCCTTGACTCCGAATTTTTGGCTTCAAATTGTGCAGATCCAAATTAGCCTTTTTTTCCTTTTCTTGCCTGTTGTTGCTATTACTCACTTTTGACTCCTCCTGCAACCATAAACATGTAAGATATTAGATTATTGATTACTTGGAGTATGATTGAGAGATTCAATAAAACTTTTACTCTATAATCCCTACCTAATAACTTAATAAAAACTAAATTCTAACAATTATAAATGAAACTACGTAAAATAAATGAAATATTGGGTTGCCTCCCAATTAGCGCTTGATTTTAAGTCGTTCAGCCTGACTACTTCCTGTTTCACTGTGTATCGGCTAGGGTTGACGACATCCCAGTTTGAATCGCCACCCCAGTAATGCTTTATCCGTTGACCATTGACCTTGAATGTCTCTAATGGATTACGACTGTAGAGTTCGATGGCGCTATGTGGGAAAACGGTTTTGATAGTGAATGGTCCCGACCTTCAACTTAAGCTTGCCTGGGAAAAACCTCAATCGTGAGTTGAACAACAGTACTGATTGCCCCGGCTTGAACGTTCGGTGCATGATCTTCTTGTCGTGCCATTTCTTGACTTTTTCCTTATATAATTTAGCATTCTCATATGCATGAAGTCGGAATTCATCGAGCTCATTTAGTTGGAGTAGCCTCTTTTCTCCCACAGCAGCTTGATCAAAGTTCAATTTTTGAATTGCCCAGTAGGCCTTGTGCTGTAGCTCCACCGGTAAGTGACATGCCTTCCCGTACAGTAGTTGATATGGTGACATCCCGATTGGTGTCTTGTATGCAGTCCGGTATGCCCATAATGCATCATCCAACCGAAGTGACCAATCTTTCCGACTCGGATTTACTTCTTTCTCTAATATCTTCTTAACTTCTCTGTTTGATACCTCAGCCTGTCCACTTATTTGAGGGTGATACGCTGTAGCTACCTTGTGGTTAACCCCATACTTGGCCAAAGGAGCTGTAAAAGACTTATTACAGAAGTGACTACCTTCGTCACTAATTATTGCTCTTGGCATGCCAAACCTCGTGAAAATGTTTTTATGTAGGAATTTGAGGACCACCTTGGCATCGTTGGATGGTAGTGCTGCAACTTCAACCCACTTCGAGACGTAATCCACTACGAGTAGAATATACTGATTGTTCAAAGATGACGGAAATGGCCCCATGAAATCGATACCGCATACATCAATGATTTCCACTTCAAGAATCGTTTATAAAGGCATCTCATTCCGTTTCGAAATATTGCCCACCCTTTGACACCTATCACATTGTTTGACAAAATGGTGGGCATCCTTAAATAATATGGGCCAATAAAACCCAGATTGCAACACTTTTTTTGTTGTCCTCTCACTCCCATAATGTCCCCCATATGCTGATGAGTGGCATTCCTGCAGTATGTTATGCACTTCACTATAGGGAATGCACGTTCTAATCATCTTGTCGGCGCACTGTTTGAATAAATAAGGCTCATCCCACATATACCACTTGACGCCATGAAGGAACTTCTTTTTCTGTTGTCGTGTAAGATCAGGGGGAAGCATGTTGCTCACTAGATAATTCGCGAAATCAACATACCATGGAAATTCTGCATTTAACCCAAATAGTTGCTCATCCGCGAATGACTCGTTGATTATACATCTATCTTCTTCCTTTTTATCCGAATTTTCCAGCCTCGATAAATGGTCGGCAACTTGATTCTCGGTACCCTTCCTATCTTTTATTTCCAAATCAAATTCTTGAAGAAGGAGAATCCATCGGATAAGGCGTGACTTAGCATTTTTTTTCGCTATTAAGTACCAAATCGCCGAATGGTCCGTGTAGACTATCACCTTAGTCCCGATCAAGTATGCCCGAAATTTGTCAAACGCATACACCACTGCAAGCAATTCCTTTTCCATGGTTGTATAATTCATTTGAGTCTCTGTGAGTGTTTTGCTTGCATAGTATATGGCGTGAAACACCTTGTCTCTGCATTGGCCCAAAACAGCCCTAACTGCATAGTCGCTCGCATCACACATTAGCTCGAATGGCATATTCCAATTCGGTGTGACTATCACGGGGGCTGTAGTTAATTTCTTCTTCAACACGTCAAACGCTGACTTGCATTCTGCAGTAAAACTGAAAGTAGCATCCTTCTCTAAAAGACTGCATAGAGGTTTTATAATTTTAGAGAAGTCCTTTATGAACCTCCTGTAGAACCCAACATGTCCCAGAAAACTTTTAATACCCTTAACTGAGCTCAATGGAGGCAGTTTCTCGATTGTTTCCAGCTTTGCTTTGTCCACCTCCAATCCTTGAGCCGACACCTTATGGCCCAAAATTATGCCTTCTTCAACCATGAAGTGGCATTTTTCCCAATTGAGTACGAAGTTTGTATCCATACATCGCTACAATACCATGACCAGATTCCCTAGGCAAGTATCAAAGTTGTCTCCATAGACCAAAAAGTAGTCCATGAAGACTTCAACATTTTTCTCCACCATATCTGAAAAAATGGCCATCATACACCGTTGGAAGGTTGCAGGTGCATTGCATAACCTGAATGACATCCTCCTGAATGCAAATGTGCCGTAAGGGCATGTAAATATTGTCTTTTCTTGATCCTCAGGAGTGATGACTATCTGGTTATAGCCATAGTACCCATCCAATAAATAGTAGTACTCATGTCCTGCCAATCTATCTAACATTTGATTATTAAAGGGCAGCGAGAAATAATCTTTTTGGGTTGGCTTGTTCAACTTCCTATAATCCATGCAAACCCTCCAACCTGTCACTGTTCTTGTTGGTATTAATTCGTTGTCCTCATTCTGCACCACAGTCATTCCTCCCTTTTTCGGCACGCACTGGACCTGACTAACCCACTTACTGTTGGAAATCGGGTAGATGATCCCGACATCCAACCACTTCAAAATTTCCTTCTTCACCACTTCCTTCATAATAGGGTTAAGTCGACGTTGTTGCTTCACAGTTGATCTTCCATCATCTTCCATTAGAATCTTGTGCATGCAAAATGAAGGGCTAATTCCCTTTATGTCTGCGATCGTCCACCCTATAGCTGATTTGTGTTCCCTAAGTACCCTCAACAACTTTCCTTCCTGTAATTCGTTAAGTGCAGCTGAAATAATAACAGGTAAGGAATTTGAATTGCCTAAATACGCATACCTGAGGTGTTTAGGGAGTGGCTTAAGTTCCAACTTTGGTGGCTCTTCTAATGACGGTTTCAATTTTTCTACGGCTATCTCCTTCGTGTGCAATGGTTCAAACGATGTTCTGAATCTGCTAACCCGTGGCACTGAGTCTAGCATTTGTAAGTAATCCACCAATTCCGGGTCGTCGACCTCTTCATCCCCCAATAAAGTTGTTTCTAACGGATCGTTGACCAAACTCTTGCTCATATCTTCACTGATGATTTGCTCAACTAAATCCAGCCGAAAACATTCTTCCTCATCCGTAGGGAATTTCATGGCCTTGAATAAATTAAATTTGATTTCTTGTTCTTGGACCCTCATAGTAAGTTCTCCTTTTTGTACGTCTATGAGTGTCCTACCCGTGGCCAAGAAAGGTCTCCCTAGGATAATCGGGATGTTCTTGTCCTCCTCAAAATCCAGAATGATAAAGTCTGCGGGGAATATAAACTTATCCACCTTAACCAGTATGTCCTCTACTATGCCTCTCGGATATGTGACTGACCTATCTGCCAACTGCAATGAAATATTCGTCGGCCTTGGCACGGACAAACCCAATTCTGTGTATACTGACAATGGCATAAGATTCACACTCGCCCCTAAATCGCATAAACACTTGCTAAAATACATGTTCCCGATTGTGCATGGGATCGTGAAACTCCCCGGGTCCTTAAGTTTTGGTGGTAGTTTCTGCTGTAATACTGCACTACACTCCTCTGTTAGTGCAACTGTCTCAAAATCTTCCCATTTCTTCTTCCTTGACAGAATCCCTTTCATAAATTTTGCGTAGCTCGACATTTGCTCTAGGGCTTCTGCAAATGGTATGTTGATCTGGAGTTTCTTGAACACTTCCAAAAACTTTGCGAACTGCTTATCTGATTTCTGTTTTTGAACCCTCTGCTGAAACGGTGGTGGAGGATAAACAATTGGCTTATTGTTTAACTTTATGTCCTCACTTTGCTTATCCTCACCCTTGTTACCTTCAACCACGTTACTGTCATCAACTTTTTCCTCCGATGTCGCTGAATTTTCTGCATTATTACCCACGAGATGTTTTCCACTTGTCAACATAACTGCTTGTCATTGCTCATGATTACCCTTCAGATTTCTCTCAGTGTCACTTGGTAACGTTCCTTGTGGTCTATTATTCAATGCTAACGCCATCTATCCTATATGATTTTCTAAATTCTTGATAGCCATCTCTTGTGATTTCATTGCCATTGCTTGATTTTTCATTGCTGCCTCATTGCTAGTTATGTACTTCGACACCATTTCCTCGAAATCTGATTTCTTTTTCTGATGTTGAACCGGTTGTTGGTGACTCTGAAAACCTGGGGGATATGATGGTCATGGAGCTTGATTTTGCTGGTTATTGCTCCACGAGAAATTTGGGTGGTTCCTATTCCCCTGGTTGTAAGTGTTTTGGTATGTATTTTGCGGAATTCTGTTATAGCTACCTATGAACTGGACGGATGCTGGATTAATTACGCACTGATCTATAGGATGGTCACCCGCACACAATTCATATAATACCGCAACCTGCTGTACTTGAGTCCCTGTCATAGCATCCAACTTCTTGGACATCGCAGAAATCTGTGCTTGTATAGCTGTCACCCCATCTACTTCCAAAACCCCAGCTGCCTTTGCCTGTGTCATTCTTGCTGTGGGCCACTGGTAGTTATTGGCCGCCATGGTTTTAATCAAATTGTAGGCTTCCTCGTAACTCTTAGCCATGAACGCTCCACCCGACGCTGCATCAATACTCGTTCTGATATTCCCATTTAGTCCGTTGTAAAGGGTGTTCATTTGCAGCCACTTGGGCAATCCATGATGTGGGCACTTTCTGAGTAACTCCTTGTATCTCTCCCATGCCTCATATAATGACTCCCCATGTTGCTGCTCAAAAATTGTTATATCATTCCTCATTTTAGCAGTTTTCGCCGGCGAGAAAAATTTGGCAAGGAATTTCTGAGCCAAGTCTTCCCATGTAGTTATCGATCCCGGCGGCAGAGAATGTAACCAACTCTTCGCCGTGTCCCGTAAAGTGAACGGGAACAAGCGAAGTCTCACTGCCTCATCCGACACCCCATTGTACTTGAAAGTGTCGCACATTTCCAGAAAACTAATTAAATGCTCGTTCGGATCGTTGATGATTGGGTTATATACCCATAAATCAGATATACTTGGGTTTATTTTGTTGTAACTTCGAGTCATTAAGGAATATGCTTAATGCGTTTATGTGTTGTTTTGCAGATTTGGGAGCTGCAGGAGCAAACGGTGGAATTGAAGCTAAAAAGGACAAAAAGGTAATTTTAGGAAGGCCAGCGCCGGGGCGCTACATTCAGTACTAATTCTAGTGCCTGGGTGCTGGGTCGGGATTTCAGTTGACCGAGTTTGCGCGTTGACGAAGGGTTTGACTGTACAATGGGAGCTTATGTGGGAAGTTGTTTTGGAGTAGGATTGGGAGAGGCTATATAAGGTTTATGTGGCTGAATTAAGAGGGGGATTTTCGACAGAATAGGGGATTGATCAAGGAGGAAGAGGAGATCTGAAGGCTTGAAACTAGGAGTTCTTCTTCTTCTTTATTCTTTTAAATTGTGTAACTCATTAAGGATAATTTATCACTTATTTGTGATTTTTATTTCTGTCATGAACTAATTCCTTTTATTAAGATTCCAATGGAACCTCTTATGGTTATGAATTGATTATCTAATTTATTCCAATTATTTATGTTAAAGTGAATTGTTTGTCTTGCCTTGTATTTATTGATTAATTATCTGGCCAATAATTACCGTGTTACTCTAGAAGGAATCGAGAGAGGAATTCTAGAGTTAGAACTGGGCAGGGTGACATGTGACTTAGTTATTTGCAAAGTGAATAGCTAGGTTTGTGAATAGAATGAGAATATCTATTTGCCGCATGTAACATAAAAGGAATTAGGTGTGTAACGAATTTAATTCAATTGTTTTGCATAGAGATATAGCAAAATTAATCTGGGTTAAATAGAAGGCAATTGATCACTCGAGAGAGGGCTTTTGGCATTTGAGAATTCATGTTAACAATTCAGTAGATTTAATAATTGGGATAATTGGATAATTGGATAATTGATTTAATAGTCATAATTAGGGAAATTGGAGTCTTAATTGTCATTTATTTGCATTCAAATAATTCTTGATTTGTTCTTTGCTTTCTTTTAGAATAATTTCTTACTTTATTAAAATTAGTTTTCTTAGTTTTAAGATTCAAAATTTTTGGTTGTTTAAATAAAATTGAATTGATACAGTACTAGTAGTTGGAGTTTATTAATTGGAATTCTATGAGGGATCGACACTCTAATTTATCACTATATTACTTGTTGATCGTGTATACTTGCACGTTTGCTTTGATTGTGAAATCAACCAACAAGTTTTTGGCGCCGCTGCCGGGGAACTCTTTGTTAATATTAATTCCATATTAGTTATAATCAATTTGGTCTTTATTTAAACGTTACTTATTTTTCTTCTTGTCTTTGCAGGAATTCTTTGCAAGTGTATGCACACTAGATCAAAGGCGAGAAAGGAACTTTTTCCTTATACAGACGAGATTGAAAGGAAGTTCTGGAAAGCGCAATCGACTAGTGCGGCACCACCCGAGGAAGAAAAACTGGCAGAACAAGAAATTCCAGTGAACATGGCAGGGAACAATCAGAAACCACTTCGGGACTATGCCATGCCGAATGTCACGGATATTCAGTCGAGTATTAGGAGGCCGACAATCAATGCTAACACCTTTGAGATCAAACCAGCAACCATTTAAATGCTTCAGAATCAATGTCAGTTTGGGGGTAGTTCATTAGATGATCCGAATGAGCACATCTTAAGTTTCTTGGAAGTTTGCGACACCTTCAAATTCAACAACGTGTTCGAAGATGCTATAAGGTTGAGAATGTTCCCATTTACCCTGAAAGATAAAGCACGAAGTTGGTTACACTCTCAGCCTTCGGACTCAATCCTTACTTGGGACGATTTAGCTCAAAAATTTCTAGCTAAGTTTTTCCCACCAGCAAAGTCAGCAAAACTACGGAATGATATTCATACCTTCACACAGTTTGATTCAGAATCGTTGTATGAGGCATGGGAAAGGTTTAAGGATATGCTCTGCAAGTGCCCACACCATGGAATTCCACAGTGGATGCAATTAGGGATATTTTGTGATGGTTTACAAGCATCCACGAGGGCAAGTATTGATGCAGTAGCAGGAGGAACGATTATGTCTAAAAATTTAGACGAGGCATATAAGTTGTTAGAAATGATGGCCACCAACAACTATCAGTGGCCCATGACAAGAAATAATCCTCTGAAAACATCGGGAAAGTATGATGTGGATGCGATAACATCATTACAAGTGCAAATGACCGCAATGGCTAAGCAGATAGAATTATTGCGTCCACAATCCACTCAGCAGGTAGTGATGGTTTGTGAAATATGTGTTGGGGGTCATACTACGGATCAATGTGCCATAAATGCTGAAGCAACACAGTATGTGGGGAGTTATAATCGGTCTACTCAGCCTTATCAGAATCAAAATGCATATAATTCGGGGTGGAGAAATCATCTGGGGTTTTCATGGAGTAACAACCAAGCTGTAGAACAAGCGCCGAAACAACAAAACAATTCCAAGTTTCAAAACCAGACACAACAACCTGTGCGGAAAGCAAGTTGGAAAGATGCCTTGGAAAGATTTGTTAAAGCAACTGAGAAAAGGAGTGAGGAGAGTGATAAGAGATTTAGTCAAATGGAGCTAAGTATACAAAGTCAGAATGCGTCAATCAAAAATCTGGAAAATCAAATGGGACAAATAACACATGCATTGAATAACCGACCACTTGGAACACTTCCGAGCGACACCGAGAAAAACCCGGGCAGAGATGAGCATTGTAAGGCGGTAACTCTACGAAGTGGAAAAGAACTACAAGAGTCAGTCAAGGATAGGGAAAAGGAGGACAAGGCATCAATTGAAACAGAGAAAGTGGTGGACACCGAAAAGCATCAAGAGGAGACCTCACAACAGAAAAATTCGGAACCAACCAGTACAATGCCCCCCATACCGTATCCGCAGAGATTAAAGAAATCCAAGTTAGATAAGAAGTTCTCACGATTTTTGGATATCTTTAAGAAATTGCATATCAACATCCCCTTCGCCGAAGCCTTGGAACAAATGCCAAGTTACGCGAAGTTTATAAAGGAGGTTTTGTCGAAGAAGAGGAAATTGGGTGAATTTGAAACAGTAACATTGATGGAGGAATACAGTGCTATCATTCTGAATAAATTACCACCGAAGCTCAAGGATCCAGGTAGCTTTAATATTCCGTGCGAGATTGGAAATCAGTTTTCGGGACGAGCTTTATGTGATTTGGGGGCCAGTATAAATCTAATGCCATTATCCTTCTACAGCCAGTTCAGACTTTAGGCTCCACGCCCAACAAATATCAGTTTACAGTTAACAGATAGATCGGTTACATATCCACGAGGTATTGTTGAAGATGTGCTAGTAAAAGTGGATAAATTCATCTTCCCTGCGGATTTCTTTATTCTGGATTGTGAAGTGGATAGTGAAATCCCTATCATTCTTGGGCGACCATTTTTGGCGATAGGAAGAACATTAATTGATGTTCAAAAAGGTGAATTGACAATGCAAGTTGAAGATCAATAGGTCACCTTTAACGTTTTCAAGTCAATGTCGTACCCAAAAGAAAAAGGTGAATGTATGCGGGTTGATATTATGGAGGAATTGGTGAATCATAAATTCATCACAATTTTTTCAAAGGACCCACTTGAATCTATTTTTCCCGGGGCAGACGAATATGGTATTGAAGAGGATATCGAATACGTCAAATGGCTAGACACACCATCAATTTTTTAGAAAAGCACTCAATCCTTCGACACCATAGAAAGGCCCGAAGCGGAAGCTAAAAAGTTCAAACCATCAATAGAAGAGCCACCGGTGCTAGAATTAAAGCTATTACCTCCCCATCTGCAATATGCTTACCTGGGTAAAGACGATACCCTACCAGTTATTGTTTCGACAGAATTGACTGATACGCAAAAGGAGAAACTGCTACGGGTCTTGCGAGAATTCAAAACAGCAATTGGGTGGACTATAGCGGACATTCGAGGTATTAGGCCATCATTCTGTATTCATAAAATCTTAATGGAAGAAGGGGCAAAACCAACCATCGAGATGCAAAGAAGGCTAAACCCCATCATGAAGGAGGTGGTGAAAAAGGAGATTATAAAGTGGTTGGATGCTGGCATTATTTACCCGATCTCAGATAGTTCGTGGGTGAGTCCTGTACAATGCGTACCAAAGAAAGGGGGTATGACAGTGGTGAAGAATGAGGCGAATGAGCTCATCCCTACTCGAACAGTTACAGAATGGAGAGTATGCATGGACTACCGCAAGCTAAATAAAGCCACACGTAAGGATCATTTCCCCTTGCCATTCATTGATCAGATGTTGGATAGGCTAGCTGGACATCAGTTCTATTGTCTCTTGGATGGTTATTCTGGATATAATCAAATTGCTATAGCACCGGAGGATCAAGAGAAAATGACATTCACATGCCCATATGGTATGTTTGCATTTCGGCGTATGTCTTTTGGTTTATGCAATGCACCGGCAACCTTTCAACGGTGCATGATGACAAACTTCTCCAATATGGTTGAGAAAAATTTGGAGGTATTTATGGACGACTTTTCTGTGTTCGGTGATAGCTTTGATCTTTGCCTAAAAATTTTGATTTTAGTGTTGAAACGTTGCGTGGAAACTAATCTGGTTCTCAATTGGAAAAAATGTCACTTTATGGTGAAAGAAGGGATTATTCTAGGATATAAGGTTTCTGCAGCAGGGTTAGAGGTGGAAAAGGCGAAGATAGAGACTATTGAAAAATTACCTCCTCCATTATCAGTGAAGGGAGTCCGGAGCTTCTTGGGGCATGCAGGTTTCTATAGACGCTTCATCAAAGATTTTTCACAAATTTCAAAGCCTTTATGTTCCCTATTGGAGAAATATGTCCCTTTCAAAATGGATCAGTCATGTATCGAGGCATTCAAGATTTTAAAGAAGATGTTGGTATCTGCTCCAATCATTGTGGCGCCCGATTGGTCTTTACCATTTGAATTGATGTGCGACGCCAGCGATTATGCAGTAGGAGCAGTACTGGGACAACGTCACAACAAGATTTTTCACACAATTTACTACTCCAGCAAAACGTTGACAGACGCTCAGTTGAACTACACAACCACCGAAAAAGTACTACTTGCAGTGGTGTTTGCCTTCGACAAATTCAGAGCATATCTCATTAGGACTAAGGTCATTGTCTACACGGATCATTCTACAATCAAATATTTGATCGAAAAGAAGGATGCCAAACCGAGGTAAATACGGTGGGTGTTACTGCTGCAAGAATTTGATTTGGAGATCCGGGATAGAAAGGGTATAGAAAACCAAGTGGCGGATCATCTTCCTCGGTTGGAAAATGCAGAGGTACAGAGCTAAGACAATGCACTGATTAACGAGAAATTTTTGGACGAACAACTTCTCCAAGTAACCACAACACTGCCTTGGTATGCTGATTATGTGAACTATGTGGTTGCTAAGGTGTCACCACCAGATTTGAACTCGCAACAACGAAAGAAATTCCTCCATGACGTGAAGCAGTACTATTGGGATGAACCATTCTTGTTTAAAGCCTGCGCAGATCAAATGATTCGACACTGTGTGCCACATGAAGAGATGGACATCATATTGGGTCATTGCCACTCATCAGACTATGGAGGTCATTATTCTGGTGATCGAACGACGGCCAAGGTGTTACAATTAGGATTTTACTGGCCTTCGTTATTCAAGGATGCATATCTCTATGTGCTAAAGTGTGATCGATGCCAACGCGTATGTAATATCTCCAAGCGAAATGAAATGCCACTCAACTCTATATTGGAGGTAGAACTTTTCGACGTCTGGGGAATCGATTTCATGGGACCGTTCCCCTCATCTTTTAATAATCAGTATATTTTGTTTGCGGTGGATTATGTGTCCAAATGGGTAGAAGCCGCATCTTTACCCACAAATGATGCCAAAGTTGTTCTTCGATTCTTAAAGAAGAACATCTTTACACGATTTGGGACTCCCCGGGTAATAATAAGTGATGAGGGAACGCATTTTTGTAACAAGCAGTTCACAAAATTGTTGGTGAAGTATGGGGGTCGTCATAAAATCGCAGCTACGTATCATCCCCAAACTAATGGCCAAGCTAAGGTCTTGAATAGGGAGGTCAAGAGAATTCTGGAAAAGGTGGTCAATCCGTCACGAAAAGATTGGTCTTTACGTCTTGACGATGCTCTATGGGCATATCGTACAGCATACAAGAATTCGATCGGCATGTCACCTTATCGAATGGTTTACGGAAAGGCGTGTCACCTCCCAATCAAGTTAGAATATAGCGAACACTGGGCCATTCGGAAGCTCAATTTTGATGAACAAGCAGCAGGTAAGAAAAGGTTACTGTAATTAAACGAGATGGATGAATTCCGCTTCAACGCTTATGAAAACGCAAAACTCTATAAGGGAAAAGTCAAAGCGTGGCATGATAAGAAAATTCTCGATAAAACCGGGCCAACAAGTCTTGCTTTTCAATTCTCGACTGCGGTCGTTCGCTGGAAAACTGAAATCTCGTTGGTCGGGACCTTTTAAAGTCGTATCTGTTGCACCACATGGTAACATCGAGATCGAAAAACCAAATTCAAATTGCACATTCAAGGTTAACGACCAACGTCTGAAACATTATTGGAGTGGACCCATCGAACGTCAAGCTACGGTCATGTACCTCTCCGAACCAGTGGACAATTGAGCAACACCGACAAGTCGGGCTGACGACTGTAAACCAAGCGCTATAGGGAGGCAACCCCAAGAGTTCTATTTTTATTTATTTATTTATTAATTTTTATTTTTATTTTATTTTATTTAACGTCATACACTTTTCTTGGGTTACAACTGAACACGAATTTCAGCCAGACCAAGCGTGCTAGTATGTTCAGCGCCCCGGCGCTCAACTATAAGCCTTTTTCAGTGGGGCAGAAGCTACAAGTTAGGTCCAGCGCCCTGGCGCCCAATATACAAGGGATTCAGCGCCCCGGCTCTGAGGTCCAAACTCGACTACTCAGGCCCAGTGCCCCGACGCTACTCACAAGCCATGCCACAGCGCCCCGGCGCTGCAAGCCTCTTGAAGCCACTGACCTTCAGCGCCCCGGTGCTCTAGCTAGTACAAAAGCCAGCGCCCCGTCGCTGGCCCCAGGTTTACGATTCCTATTTCAGTTACAAGTCTATTCGGTTCACATCCTCTCCTCTTCTTCACGTCTCCACTACTACACCCACAAACGTCCAGACGATAACTGCTCTTAACCTTGCATATAATATTCCACTATTGAGGGCATCTCGACATATCACATTAAGATTTCCTTTCACAAAGCAATCCTCATCTCCCACAAAGGTATGTTTCTAAATTTAACTTCATAGATGGTGAATTCAACTCTTGTCATTTGTGAGATGGGTAAGTCACTGTGTACCTTGGTTCATATTCTCTACATCATCCTACCGATTTTCACCCATGTTATTTCAAGTATCTCATTGTCCCAAAAAGGTGAATCACGTTTGATTTTGCACCACTTTTGGTTAGAATATCATGCATATGTGGTAATTGATTACCAGGAAGATTTGATAAAAGAAATTAGTGTGTTTCAAAGAAAGTTATGAGTTACCCATACGGTGCTCGATAAATTGCCTGACCCAATGCTAATGGTTAAATTTGCACGAATCACCATGTCCACGCATTGTATGTACATGCCATCTTACCGCCACAATAGTATATGCCTATTGTGACACATATTCATCACTGTTGTGGGAGAGTGTTAAACCAAATTGATGTACACAAGGGGTCATATTGCTTTACTCGACACATCTTTTGACCGAATTATAGGTGTTCCTTAACACTTGTAGAATTTGAAAAATACATGCATCTAAGTGGTACACTTGTGCATTTTCATGCTAATATATGTCATGCCACACCCTTAACTTTATACTTAACATTTACATATATTTTGATGTTTGGAGGTAGTGTCATGGATACATGTATCCCAACTAAATTTTTGGCAACTGCAACTAATTGTGAATTCGTATTCTTATAGAAATTTATCAATGACTTCCAAACGACAATGTGGCGAAGGTTCAGGCACCGCCTCAGCCCCGCTGAGATTTGATAGCCGCTGATTCGTCTCCGTCGAAGCACAAGAATGCTATAACCGCATGGCTACCCGCTCACTAGTCCCCAAACGGGGTCTACGTCCCGATCAAACCAAGGATGGAGAAATAGCAGTGATGATTGCTGAACAAAATTGGTTCTCTCTCACTGAACAGCCGGATCCAGCAGTGATTGCAATTGTCAAGGAATTCTACGCTAATGTTTCAGAACACGATCACTACGGAGTGTTTGTGAGGGGAAAGACAGTGGAAATTGGCAACGAAGATATCAATGGGTGCTATCAACTGAATTGGGAAGATCTTAACGACGAGTATGCCAGGCTTCTGAGCCAAGGTCCAGATTATGAGAAGATAATTCGCGAGCTGTGTCACCCGGGCACCACATGGACAGTGCATGAACGGGGTAGCATGACCTTCCCCCAGTCTAACCTCAGTTTATATGGGAAGGCATGGTATACTTTTATTTGTTCCAAACTCATGCCATGCACACATGTGAGCCATGTCACCAAAGAACGAGCGGTGCTGCTATATTCAATTATCCAAGGCTTGCAAATAGATGTCGATCACGTGATCCAGCAGTCCATTCTTCGAGCATCTCGAGGTGGAACCACAGGAGGTTTACCACATCCGTCTCTCATCTGTGTTTTGTGTGCTAAGTTCGGAGTTAAATGGAAATCGGATGAGATGATCCAAACACCTATGCCCGTGTTGGATCATAAGTTGATCAGCAGGTATAAAGTGTGGACAGGTGGGGCAAATCACCTAGGGGATTGGGTTTCATAATTCCCCAAGTTGCACCCACACAAGCCCCACCACCTCCGGCTCCACCTACTTATGGCCCATCTACAGAAGCTCATCGTGGAGTGGTTCCCGAAGCTGTCCAGCGGGAGATAGACGGCTGGTTCTACAACATGGAGTCCCAAAATGTACGCTTGTCTGAATGTCAAGACGTGATTTTCAAATTCTTAGTTGACCAATTTGCTGCACAGAATGCATTGACCGTCCGATCACATCCGGGCGTTAAACTTAGCCTCTTCCCAACTGCTCATGTTCTGCCAGTATTTCTCCCTTCCGATCAAGAGATGAACGAGGATGATGATGCACCACCCGAAGAATAAGCTTGTCAGGGAAATCCTCTGTTTTATTTTGTTGTATCTTTCGCATGAGGACATTGCTCTAGATTAGTTTGGGGGTAGTTAAGTTTTATTTTCAAATTTGTAGTTTGTTATTAGTTTGTGGATTTGGATTGTTATTGTTCGTTAAATATTGCATTTAGGATTGCATAATAATTCCGGCGTTTGCTAGTGCGTTTATTATTCGGGGGCCAATGATGAAATTAGAATTGCATGAACAAGTCTAGTAAGGATTGTTGAGTCAGTGATATGATTTATCTTGACATGATTTGAATCTTTATCTGTTTGACACTGATATTATAGGATAACATTTTGAAAAATGACCATGTTGGCTATGATAGTTTAAATGGTTAGATAATAGAGTTCTAAAGGATGATTGCTAGTGAAATGAAGGGACAATTTGAATAGCTAGTGAAGACTGAATTTATACATAAACTCGAGTTTGGGGGAAAAATATTTGGAATATATAAGCGAAAAAAAAACACCGTGGCGTGCTTGTCTAGTTTTGTGGCCTTTATTACTTGAGCAAGTAAGCCCGAGGGGACTGTCTCTACACCTAGCGCCCTAAGGTCTTAATGGCTTGGGAGTCATTGGTCGAAAGCTCGTTAAGGTAGCATTGAAAAGCCTAAGAGACTAAGACAATGCATAGTTATGAGAGAATAATAATAATAATAATAATAATAAAGCGGGAAAAGTGCAAAATGCCCCCGTTTGAAAAAAAAAAGAAGCATAAGTATTTCATGTTGACCTCTGAATTTTGGTGATTGTTTAATTTCAGTTGAATCTAGTTTATTTGATGAACTCTTGAGTAGAACTGTATGAAGCTTTTTATGAACTTTATTATCTTTCAGCCTTTTGCTTTTCATTAATTAGCATGGTTGTTGAACACACACTCACAATATCAGTAATAACAGATTTGGATTGATTGATTGTTGGACTATTATTGAGCTGCAAGTAACATGATGCATTAGCATGTTTTTGTGATTTTTCTGAGGCCTATGGATATACGTGAGCTATTGGATTGCTGGAATTAAGGTCATTTAGTTAGTTTCCATTTGCATGATGTTTAGTTATTCGTATTGGTTGTGTTTTGTTGCTTGAGGACACGCAACAATTTAAGTTTGGGGGTATTTGATGATTGGGTTATATACCCATAAATCGGATATACTTGGGTTTATTTTGTTGTAACTTCGAGTCATTTAGGAATATGTTTACTGCGTTTATGTGTTGTTTTGCAGATTTGGGAGAGCGAACGGTGGAATTGAAGCTAAAAAGGACAAAAAGGTAATTTTAGGAAGGCCAGCGCCGGGGCGCTACATTCAGTACTAATTCTAGTGCCTGGGTGCTGGGTCGGGATTTCAGTTGACCGAGTTTGCGCGTTGACGAAGGGTTTGACTGTACAATGGGAGCTTATGTGGGAAGTTGTTTTGGAGTAGGATTGGGAGAGGCTATATAAGGTTTATGTGGCTGAATTAAGAGGGGGATTTTCGACAGAATAGGGGATTGATCAAGGAGGAAGAGGAGATCTGAAGGCTTGAAACTAGGAGTTCTTCTTCTTCTTTATTCTTTTAAATTGTGTAACTCATTAAGGATAATTTATCACTTATTTGTGATTTTTATTTCCGTCATGAACTAATTCCTTTTATTAAGATTCCAATGGAACCTCTTATGGTTATGAATTGATTATCTAATTTATTCCAATTATTTATGTTAAAGTGAATTGTTTGTCTTGCCTTGTATTTATTGATTAATTATCTGGCCAATAATTACCGTGTTACTCTAGAAGGAATCGAGAGAGGAATTCTAGAGTTAGAACTGGGCAGGGTGACATGTGACTTAGTTATTTGCAAAGTGAATAGCTAGGTTTGTGAATAGAATGAGAATATCTATTTGCCGTATGTAACATAAAAGGAATTAGGTGTGTAACGAATTTAATTCAATTGTTTTGCATAGAGATATAGCAAAATTAATATGGGTTAAATAGAAGGCAATTGATCACTCGAGAGAGGGCTTTTGGCATTTGAGAATTTCTGTTAACAATTCAGTAGATTTAATAATTGGGATAATTGGATAATTGATTTAATAGTCGTAATTGGGGAAATTGGAGTCTTAATTGTCATTTATTTGCATTCAAATAATTCTTGATTTGTTCTTTGCTTTCTTTTAGAATAATTTCTTGCTTTATTAAAATTAGTTTTCTTAGTTTTAAGATTCAAAATTTTTGGTTGTTTAAATAAAATTGAATTGATATAGTACTAGTAGTTGGAGTTTATTAACTGGAATTCTCTGAGGGATCGACACTCTAATTTATCACTATATTACTTGTTGATCGTGTATACTTGCACGTTTACTTTGATTGTGAAATCAACCAACAATCGTCATTTGCTAAACTGAATTCTGCATCATCTGAATGGTCCCAGGCTTGATTTTGAAAGTATTCGCAGCTATTGCAGGCCTAGTGATACTCGACTGCAGATCAGTCACCTTAGGTGTTGCAAAATCCCTCAACGCTTTCTGGTCTTTGGCAGCCATTGCTTCTCCCTTATCAGAGTTTTCGAATTCGTTCCTTGTTTCCTTGATCCACTTACTTAACCTCTGAAATCTTCTTTCAATGTCGTCCTCAAAAGGAAGCAAGTCTGGATTTTTGGATCATGTTTTCATAAACCAATGTCAAAAACCTGAAATAAGAAGAACAAAAACAAAAACAAAAATGTTTAAGCAAAACTGGACTAATTAAACTGATATTGTAAAAAAATATTAAAATCTAGACTAAATTTATCCCCGGCAACGGCGCCAAAAACTTGTTGGGTGTAATCTATATACGCAAAACACGCAAGTATACGTGGTCAACAAGTAATATAGTAATGAGTACAGTATCATTCTCACGAGGACAAATTAGAAAGAAATTTAACTTCACAATTACCAATTTTCTATTAATCCTAATTCTATTAAACTATTCAATTCAATGATTTAACTTTAAAAAAACTAAATTACTAAATAACTAAACTATCACAAAACAACCACAAATATCAAAATTCGGAATTTCAATCAAATAATAGAGAATTAGACTTATGATTTCACCCTAAGTTTCACTATGATTTTCAAACCTTTATTCCAATTCAACTCAATATCCCCAATTTATTAATCAAGAACACAAATGTAGTACTAGCCACCTCTCGATGCACTAATACTGTATTAACTTAAATTCACAATTTAGATAGAAACAAGTTAAACACCTTAATCAACGAACTCACTATATCTCTATGTGAACTAAAATTAAAGAAGGTTTAAGATTAAGTTCTCTATCCGATTACATGCGATGTCAAGCATATCCCTATCTTAACAATAATCAAGAATCTGCTATTCACAAAATTTATGACACATGCTATATTAACTAAGTCTAGATTTGCATATCCTCTCTCGATTCCATACAAATCCACAAAGAATCGTTGATCATGCAATCCATAAATTCACACTCAAATTAACATAGATAAACTGAAAATACTTTATTGAACTGGAAATCAAAGCTACAAAATCATTGTTTCACCTAAGGATCCATTATAAGCCTAAAAAGTGAATTAGTTCATAACGAATGAAATAAAAACTGAATACTTTAAAGAAAACATCCTTGCAATTAAAAATAAACGACTAAAGAGAAGAATAGTGATGAACACCCTTCACGTAGCCTAAAATTACAATCGTCATGAAAATCCCTTCAAAATACTCCTCCTATGCTTTCTGTAAAAATCTGGGAAAAATCTTCGTAAATTTCCCTTGTGTCTTGCTCAATTTTGTTGTTAGTCAAGTAATAGACGTGTCCCTTCACAAGTCCCAGTCGAATCCTTTATTTCCTGGAGTCCCTATGTGATTACAACACTAGAAACTATGTAGCAGCATAGTCCAACATCAAACAAGAGAGTCAGCAGGTCGAGACCCCCCGCCCCGGCGGGGGTACATGGGCAAATAGGGCCCGCCTTGGTGGGCTAGTACACTGCTAAAGAAATTTTTGCCATTTCATGTGTTTTGCCAAACTTGCTCCAAAAGACCTCCTTTCTTCACCACTTGCCTCCATGACCACCCTACACATAAAAGAACATGAAATGAGTGAAAATGAACACGAAACAAGAAAGTAACAACGAATTTAAGCTTGAAATGAACATCGATTCGTGGATATGAAATCCACTTATCAACGTCTTTACGTTGTCATTATTGAATCTTGTCTTCTTAAAGTCGTTCCCACCTATTTCACCTCTCCTATTATCTTGGCCATGATTACCACCAAAGTGGTTACCATTTTTGGCATGATAATTTCCTCCACGATGGTTATCATTGTTCCGATAGCCGTTTCCACCGGTACGATTATTATCATGTTGTTGGTCGTTGCCTTTTGGTTGAGCTGACTCATTATCGCGTTCTAATAACTGAGCCCTATTCACAACATCTGAATATAAATAAAGTTTGTGAGAAACGAGGTATTAACGTATTTTGGGTTTCAAACCTCGTAAAAACATTCGAGTCATTTACTCCTCATTATCAACCAAATGGGATGCAAACCGGGATAACTCGGTAAACTTTGCCTCATATTGCGACACGATCATGTTGTTTTTCTCCAGCTTGATGAATTCCACCTCCTTCATGTGACGAATACTTTCAGGAAAGTGCTTGTCGTTGAACAATTCTTGGAACTTCTCCCAAGACATCTCTAGTGCGGCAGGCTGAGTACGTTTTACAGATTCCCACCAGTAATCTGCTTCTTCACGCAACATAAAGGTGGCAAAGGAAACCTTTTGCTCCTCGGAGCATCCCAAGACATCAAATATCTTGGTGATTTGCTTAATCCACATCTCTGCCTTAAGTGATTCTGGCTTTCCGAAAAACTCCGGTGGTCCCAGCTCCTTGAACTGCTTAGCAGTGACCATCCGAGAGTTTCCAGTGTTTTTACTGTATTTTGGACACGAGTCTCTCTCTCCTGATGTTACATGAATTGCAGAAAGCCTCTGAACATTTCGTCGTTCATCATTTGGTCAGTGTTGTTGTTTACTTGAGGATTATTGCCTTCCTGATGCACATTATCCTGGTTATTGATCATCGGTGACTCAACGGTCTCATGTGCTCCATTGCTTATCTTAACATTTTCAGATGTCATTTTCAAACACTGCCACAAAACAAGGGTTAATTGACATGCCACATAATACCCCTATATTCTGACCGACCAATTAAATAACAAATAAGCTTAGGTAGGTAATACTAACGAAGGATTTACTCGTCTCTCCCCTCCTAGTTCTAGTCTCACATCTCAGCCAGGGATCATATCCCTAAGCTTTGATACCAGCTGTGAAGCCCCCAAAATAGGTATACTTCACCCATTCTGAGTCACCAAATACATGGTACATAAATTAAATTCAAACTTCATCTATACAATACGACAAAATGTAGGTGAGAGTTTTAACATGAATATTGTCTCGTAGACAATATCCAAACTCAAATGGAGTCCTAATTATAATTATTATAATACTATTTTATTAAATAGTGAGGACTACAATAGCAATCATCTTGGACCATCACTCCATTCCTTAACTAGTTCCAGCTATATTCTCATTTTCTGAAGAGAACAATGAAGGAAAAGGGTGAGCTCAACTAGCCTAGTAAAGAATATTATGACTAAGATAATGCATAATAAATTATCGTTAGTCTTCAACAATATAACAACTGATAGAACACAATAAACAACAAGTTTTTGATCAACAACTGAAGTGGAATAAGCATTAATCCATTAGAAGAGTCAAGTAGAGCATGATATCTACTATCTTCCATGATTTAAAAGTTTATCATCAATTTTATCGCTGAGACTCAGCTTAATAAATAATCCACATCACTGAATTATCCACGTACTACGGGCCAAGGATATTCACTATTATCACATCCACGAATTATCCATGTGGCGCCCCCAAAATAGGTATACATCACCCATTCTGAGTTGCCAAATACATGGTACATAATTTAAATACAAACTTCTTTAGACAATATGACAAAAACGTAGCTGAGAGTTTTTACACGAATATTGTCTAATAGACAGTATTCAAACTCAAATGGAGTCCTCATTACAATTATTATCACACTATTTTATAAAATAGTGAGGACTACTACAGTCACCATCTCGGACCGTCACTCCATTCCCCGACTAGTCCCGACTACGTTCTCATTTCCTGAAGAGAACAATAAAAACAAAAGGGTGAGCTCAACTAGCCCAGTAAGAAATATTATGACTAAGATAATGTAGAATAAATTATCGTTAGCCATCAACAGTGTTAAAATGATAAAATACAATAAACATCAAGTTTAACTGCAGCGAAACAAGCAATCTATTAGAAGAGTCAAGTAGAGCATGATATCTACTATCTTCTATAATTTAAGAGTTTATCATCAATTTTATCGCTGAGACTCAGCTCAATAAATAATATCGCAACCACAAATTATTCATGCACTATGGGCCAATGATATTCGTTTTTTCACCAATGGTCATGATCATACCAAATAATCCCTGGTCATAATCATACCAACAACTGTCCATCAATGCTCTACGGACTAATGAGAACTTTTACCACATCATTTGTAACATTACGGGTCATGATTATACCGAATAATCCCTGGTCATATCATACTAATTAATAATCCATCTGTACACTACGGCCAAAGATGACTTTTATCGCAATATA
Organism: Panax notoginseng; assembly: GCA_016801055.1. Lineage (NCBI taxonomy): Eukaryota > Viridiplantae > Streptophyta > Magnoliopsida > Apiales > Araliaceae > Panax > Panax notoginseng. The sequence continues at coordinate 79,129,895 of CM029014.1, forward strand.
AACATGAAGATGATGACAATGATATAAGAATTCAATTAAATGAAAGCAAATGATAAATTTTAAAGATTTTATAATTTAATTTATCTAAAATTCAATAATGTCCAAATTGTCAACATGATACTGCTTTGTGGAGTAAAATTTAAGAATAATATTGTATCAAAAATGATTTGGACCGAAAATAAATCAATTTTTTTTCATAAATAGTACTCCGGGTGAATAGTACCCGAGTGAATAGTACCCTGTGAATAGTACTTTAGAAATAGTATCCCGTGAATAGTACTCGTGAATAGTACATCGTGAATAGTACTTTGTGAACAGTACTCGTGAATTGTACTTCATGAATAGTACTTCGTGAATAATACTTCGTGAATAGTACCGTATAAATGAATAATACCCATGAACAGTACTCCGACATGAAAAGCTTAAAATTTAACAAGAATGTGCAAAAAAATATCATTGTGAAACTATACTAGATGAAACACAAATTTCAAGGATATTCTACTAATTTCATGGAGTATAGAAGGAATACTTTAATAAAATGAGGGTATAATCAGGAATACGAGACGAAATAATATTACTCACATACTACAGAGTATGGAAGAAAATATTATTTCTTACGAATACTGAACAAAATAATATCCATTACCGTAGAAGAAGACTGGATACTAGAATAGTGAAGTAGCAGACTACTCTTCTTCTTTCTTTCTATAGTTTCTCTCTCTATAATTGCTCTTGTGAGTCTTAGTGAATTGGTGTGAATAAAAGAAGAACGAGCTTCTATTTATAGGAAATCATAGTTTCGATAATTGCACATTTTGGGGCTCGAATTATTACAGTATAATACATTCATCTTTTCTTCTATTTTTAATTTAGTCATACAAGTATTATTAATCTTGCACCACCTCCCCTAATAGTAAACATGTGAACCAATAGTTCCATACATGTGAATCAACAGTAATTTCCGTGTGAACCAATAGCAATTAATTGCTCATTTATCCGATTAATTACCCAATTGGTCAATATAACCTCCAAAAATTAATTATTATCAAAATAAATGTCAATTTCCACTAATACAAATAATCCCAACACAATGAAAATATTTTTATCAATAATTTCATCTTTAATTAGCACGAACTTATTCATCATTAATACTATAGCTCACAATATTTAACAACCAGATCATTCCCAGGAAAGAGGGGGCTTTCCAATTAGGATTTTTCCCTACTGGCGCGTAATTAGGTGATCAAACCCCTTTTCTCGACAGAACTTTCTAGACATCGTCAATATTACAAATAATAATATGAATAACTTTGTTGTCTAAATTATCGATTTAACAATATAAAATATTATGCAGATGATACTATAACAATAATTGAATCAATAATATGAGAGATATTATGTAATAATTACTATAGCAATAATTGAGTATAACTGAGTGACTTCTCACGTAAGCATCAATAATCAATACCGTGTTCTACTATGCAACCATGCGTATTACTATACTTTTATCACTAGGTAGTTCAACAGTTTAACGGTAAATCATTCGCCATTATTTTTATAAAAAGATATTTATGTCGTTTTCTAACTTCGACAATACTTTCGTTGTGGGGTTCACCAATGATCGTGACATTATACGAATATTCCTTGTTAAAACGAATATTCTTCGACCAATCAAATATTTTACAACAACTTGCTTACTTTGTAAAATTTATAAATATTACCTACAACTATAATATTATATCAAATCTACACCATAATATTCAAAAATATATTTCAAGAAAAATTAATCTTTATTCATAAAAGTTGGGGTCTTACAACTTCCCCTTCTTATGAAATTTTATCCTCGAAATTAGGGTACATGCCTGGCATGTCGAAGAGGTGAGGATAACTTAACTTTATTTTAGATTCTAACTCCCAGGTCATTTCCTCAACATCGTGGTTTCTCCACAAAACTTTGACTTAAGGTATAACCTTGGAGCGTAGAATATGATCATTCTTATCCAAGATTTTAACAGGTACCTCTTCATACGTTAAATCTTCCGCTATCTCGTCCGGTTCTAATTCAATAATGTGGTTCGGGTCCTTCATATATTTACATAATATAGATATGTGAAAAATGTTATGAACACGAGACATACTTGGCGGTAAGGCGAGTCTATAGGCCACAGTTCCTACTCGGTCAAGGATTTCAAATGGGCCAATGAATCGAGGATTGAGATGTCCTCTCTTTCCAAATCTTGTAACTCCTTTCCATGGAGCAACACGTAATAACACATGATCTTCAACATTAAATTCTAACTCCTTTCGATGAAGATCAATATAACTCTTTTGTCGTTCTTGTGAGATTTTTATACGTTGTCAGATCATTTGAATTTTCTCTGTAGTCATACGTACCAATTTTGGTCCCAACAACGTTGCTTCACCCACCTCATCTCAACATACTGAAGAACGACTTGCGTCCATACAACACCTCGAATGGAGCCATGTCAATACTTGCTTGATAACTATTATTGTAGGAGAATTCTACCAATGGCAAGAACTTGTCCCAACTTCCTTTGAAGTCAAGGACACAGAGTCTTAATAGATCTTTAAGAGTTTAAATAGTCCTCTCTGACTGCTCGTCCGTTTGAGGATGATATGCCGAACTAAATCGTAAATCCGTGCCCATAACTTTTTTCAAACTTACCCAAAATAGTGAAGTGAAACTTGGGTCTCAATCAGAAACTATGGATACTGACATACCATGCAGTCTTACAATCTCATTTATGTACATACGAGCAAGACATTCAAGTGAATAAGTTTCTCGTATAGGTAAGAAATGAGCAGACTTGGTCAATCTATCGACAATGACCCAAATCGCATCTATACCTTGAGAAACCTTGGGAAGACCAGTAATGAAATCCATGGTAATGTGCTCCCACTTCCATTCTAGAATTTCAAGTGGTTGCAATGGACCTTTTGGCACTTGATGCTCTGCCTTGACTCATTGACACATTAAACACCTTGAGATAAACTCCGCTATCTCTCTCTTCATATTACTCCACCAAAATGTATATCGAAGATCACGCTACATATTGGTACTCCCAAGATGGATTGCAAATGGTGTGTTGTGCGTCTCCATCATGATTTTATACTTTAAATCAGAATCGTTAGGAACACAAAGTTTAGAGTTTACTCGAAGTATTCATTCTTCATCGATTCTTACTTCTAGAATAACACCTTCTTGTACTTTCTTCTTCATATGTATCAGCTCCAGGTCCATAGCTTGAGCAGCTTTAACTTTATCGATTAAAGTCGGTTCTACTCGTATATTTTCCATTATCACGTGGGTCCCTGGAGTCTTTAACTCTATCTCCATCCTTTATAAGTCATACAAAATGGGCCTTTGCGTTGACAATATCGCACTCGTACTCGCATATGATCTTCTACTCAACGCATCAGCTACTACGTTCGCTTTTCTAGGATGGTATTGAATGGTATGATCGTAATCTTTCAACAGCTCGAGCCAACGTCATTGCCACATGTTGAGTTCCTTTTGGGTGAAGAAATATTTGAGGCTTTTCTGATCCTTATAGATCTCCACTTTCTCCCCATATAGGTAATGCCTCCAGATTTTAAGCGCAAAAACGACAGCTACCAACTCTAGATCATGAGTAGGATAATTAATCTTATATTCTTTGAGTTATCATTAAGCATAGGATATGACTTTTCCATGTTGCATGAGAACACATCCTAACCCTTTGCCTGAAGCATCGCTGTAGATGACAAATCTCTCCGAACCAGATGGTATTATCAGAACATGTGTTGAAATGAGCCTCCTCTTGAGTTCTTGAAAACTCTTCTCACATTCCTCGCTCCAACTGAATTTTGTATCTTTTCGAGTCAGCCGAGTTAATGGAGTAGCGATTCGAGAAAATCCTTCCACAAATCTCCGATAATAACCAGCTAAGCTGAGAAAGCTACGTACTTCGGTCCCTGACTTAGGTTGCTCCCAGCTTTGAATTGCTTCAATCTTTGCTGGGTCAACAGATATTCCTTGATTTGATATCACGTGCCCAAGGAATGCTACTCCCTCAAGCTAGAACAACCATTTCTTCAACTTGGTGTACAGCTTGTTTTCACGAAGCTTTTGGAGTATCAGCCTCAAGTGTTTCTCATGATCTTTACAGGTTTTGGAGTATATGAGGATGTCATCAATAAAGAAAACAACAAAATGATCCAAATATTCCTTGAATACTCGGTTCATCATATCCATGAAGGCAGCAGGAGCATTAGTCAATCCAAAAGACATGACTAAGAATTCATAATGCCCGTGCCGAGTTCTGAAAGCAGTTTTTGGAATGTCATCAGTTTTAATCTTTAACTGGTGATATCCAAAACGAAGATCGATCTTTGAAAAGAATTAGGCGCCTTGTAACTGGTCAAACATGCCATCAATGTGAGGCAACAAATACCTATTTTTGATGGTTACATGATTCAACTCCCGATAATCAATACAAAGTTGCATACTTTCATCTTTCTTCTTCATGAATAGAACAAGAGCACCCCAAGGAGACGTACTAGGACGAATGAAACTGATGTCTAACAATTCCTGTAGTTGGGTTTTTAACTCCTAAAGTTCAATAGGAGCCATTCGATATGGGGCTTTAGAAATGGGTTTTGTTCCAGGTTCAAGGTCAATACAAAATTCAATTTCACGCTCTGGGGGTAGGCCAAGAAGTTCTTCAGAGAATACGTTAGGAAATTTATTAACAATAGAAATATCATTCAAATCTGACGTATTTTTGTTTAAATCTGTGACATGGGCTAAGAAAGCTTGACATCCGTTTTTTAATAAACGAATAACTTTATGGCTTGATATGACAGTGATTGACTTTAGTTGTTTGGTTGCTTGAATTCGCATAATAGGTTGGTTAGGAATATGAAAGCTAACAACCTTACGAAAATAATCAATTTTATCATGATGAGTGGTTAACCAATCAATCCCTAAAATCACATCGAATGCAAGTATTTTCAAAGAGATAAGATCGAGAGGTAACATGCGGTTGCTGATATGAATCAAATAAGACTTATAAATAGTGGATGTAATGAAGGTTTCTCCCAATGGAGTTTCAATAGATAAGTCAAAGTCTAGTTTCTCTGAAGTTAAATTTAAACGTTGAGCGCAAGTAGGAGAAATAAAAGAATGGGTAGAACCGGTATCAAATAAGGTATAGACTTTGCAAGAGTTTATGATTAGCTTACCCGTGATAACCTCATGCGGGTTCCTCACTTTTTGGGAGGTTACGACAAACGCTCTCCCTTGAACTACCAGTTTTATCTTGTCTGGAATGACATTTGGTGTCACCATCCCAACTGGACTTGGCTTCACTGTACGATAAAATTGAGCTAGGTGACCTTCTCTTCTACAATTGTAACACGTTTTGGATTGCTGCGTACAGTTTGGACGGATGTGTCCCTCCCCTCTACATTTGTAGCATACGATCGGTGATCGTTCTCCTTCTTTAACAACAGGTGCTGATGCTGACGTCTTTCCATCATTATTAAATCTCCTCTTCTTGAAATTTCCACTCCTATTGTCTTAGCCATGATTACCACCGAAGTGGTTACCATTTCTGGCATATTGATTCCCTCCACGTTTATTGTCACCGCTTTGATGACTGTTACCACTGGTATTATCATTTTGCCGGCTGCTCGCTCTTAGTTGGGTTGACTCATTATCGCGCTCCAATAATTGAGCCCTATTTACAACATCTGAATACAAACACAGTTTGTGAGAAATGAGGTATTGACGTATTTCAGGTTTCAAACCTCTTAGAAACATCCGCGTCATTCTCTCCTCATTATCAACCAAATGAGACGCAAACTGGGACAACTCAACAAACTTAGCTTCGTACTACGACACGGTCATATTGTTTTGTTCTAGCTTGATGAACTCCACATCCTTTATGTGACGAATACTTTTGAGAAAGTACTTGTCGTTAAACAGTTCTTGGAACTTATCCCAAGACATTTTGAGTGCGGCAGGCTGAGTACGTTTTACTGATTCCCACCAGTAATCTGCCTCTCCTCTCAACATGAAGGTGGCAAAGGGAACCTTTTGCTCCTTGGAGCATCCCAAAACATCAAATATCTTGGTGATCTACTTTATCCACGTCTTTGCCTTAAGTGGTTCTGGCTTTCCCACAAACTCCGGTGGTCCGAGCTCCTTAAACTGCTTAACAGTGACCATCCGAGAGTTACCAGTGTTTCCACCTGCATTTTGAACAGGGGTCTCTCTCGCCTGATGTTGCATGAATTACATAAAGCCTCTGAACATCCCATCGTTCATCACATGGTCGGTGTTGTTGTTTACCTAAGGATTATTGCCTTCTTGATGCACATTATCCTGGGTATTGATCGTTGATGACTCAACAGTCTCATGTGCTTCATTGCTTATCTCAACATTTCCAGATGCTATTTTCAAACACTGCCACAAAACAAGGGTTAATTGACATACCACATATTATCCCTATACTATGACCAACCAATTAAATAACAAATAAACTTAGGTAGGTCATATTAGCGAAGGAATACCCGCCTCTCCCCTCCAAGTTCTAGTCTTACATCTCAGCCAGTGATCATATCCCTAAGCTTTGATACCGACTGTGACACCCCCAAAATAGGTATACATCACCCATTCTGAGTCTCCAAATACATGGTACAGAATTTAAATACAAACTTCTTTATGCAATACGATAAAAACATAGCTGAGAGTTTTTACACGAATATTGTCTAATAGACAGTATTCAAACTCAAATGGAGTCTTCATTACAATTACTATCACACTATTTTATAAAATAGTGAGGACTACTACAGTCACCATCTCGGACTGTCACTCCATTCCCCGACTAGTCCCAGCTACGTTCTCATTTCCTGAAGAGAACAATGAAAACAAAAGGGTGAGCTGAACTAGCCAAGTAAGAAATATTATGACTAAGATAATGCAGAATGAATTATCGTTAGCCTTCTACAGTGTTAAACTGATAAAATACAATAAACATCAAGTTTAACTGCAGCGAAACAAACAATCCATTAGAAGAGTCAAGTAGAGCATGATATCTACTATCTTCTATGATTTAAGAGTTTATCATCAATTTTATCGTTGAGACTCAACTCAATAAATAGTATCACAACCACAAATTATCCATGCACTACAGGTCAAGGATATTCGTGTTTTCACCAATGGTCATGATCATACCGAATAATCCCTGATCATAATCATACCAACAACTATCCATCAATGCACTACGGGCCAATGAGGACTTTTACCACATCATTTGTAATATTACGGGTCATGATTATACCGAATAATCCTTGGTCATAATCATACCAATCAATAGTCCATCTATGCACTACGGCCAAAGATGACTTTCATCACAATATAAACATAAGGATGATGACAATGATATAAGAATTCAATTAAATGAAAGCAAGGATAAATTTTAAAGATTTTATAATTTAATTTATTCAGAACTCAATAATGTCCAAATTGTCAACATGATACTGCTTTGTGGAGTAAAATTCAAGAATAATATTGTATCAAAAATGATTTGGACCGAAAATAAACTAATTTTTGTCATGAATAGTACTCCAGGTGAATAGTACCCGAGTGAATAGTATCTTGTGAATAGTAATTCAGGAATAGTATCCCATGAATAGTACTTTGTGAATAGTACTCATGAATAGTACTTTGTGAATAGTACTCGTGAATAGTACTTCGTGAATAGTATTTTATGAATAGTACTTTGTGAATAGTACCGTATAAAAGAATAGTACCCATGAACAGTACTCCGGTATGAAAAGCTTAAAATTTAACAAGATTGTGCAAAAAAATATCCTTGTGAAACCATACTAGATGAAGTGTAAATTTTAAGGATATTATTCTAATTTCACGGAGTATAGAAGAAATACTTTAACAAAATGAGGGTATAATCAGGAATACGAGACGAAATAATATTACTCACATACTACAGAGTATGGAAGAAAATATTATTTTTTATGAATACTGAACAAAATAATATCAATTACCTTAAAAGAAGACTGGATACTGGAATAGTGAAGTAGCAGACTACTCTTCTTCTTTCTCTCTATAGCTTCTCTCTCTATAACTTGTCTCTCTATAATTGCTCTTGTGAGTCTTAGTGAATTGGTGAGAATAAAAGAAGAATGAGCTTCTATTTATAGGAAAACATAGTTTCAATAATTGGATGTTTTGGGGCTCGAATTATTACAGTATAATACCTTCATGTTTTCCTTTATTTTTAATTTAGTCCTGCAAGTATTATCAATCTTGCATCACCTCCCCTAATAGTAATACATGTGAACCAATAGTTCCATATATGTGAATTACCAGTAATTTTCATGTGAACCAATAGCAATTAATTGCTCATTTATCCGATTAATTACCCGATTGGTCAATTTAACCTCCAAAAATCAATTATTATCGAAATAAATGTCGATTTCCACTAATACAAATAATCCCAACATAATGGAAATATTTTTATCAACAATTTCATCTTTAATCAACACGAACTTATTCATCATTAATACTATAACTCACAATATTTAACAACCAGATCATTCCTAGGAAAGAGAGGTATTTTCGTTAAAGATTTCTCCCTACTGGCGCAATTAGGTGACCAAACCCCTTTCCTCGACAGAACTTTCTAGACATCGTCAATATTATAAATAATAATATGAATAACTTTGTTGTCTCAATTATTGATTTAAAAATATAAAATATTATGCAGATGATACTATGACAATAATTGAATAAATAATATAAGAGATATTATGCAGCAATTACTGTAGCAATAATTGAGTACAACTGAGTGACTTCTCACGTAAGCATCAAGAGCAATAACAACTTGCTTACTTTGCAAAATTTGTAAATATTACCCACAACTATAACATTATATCAAATCCACACCATAATATTCAAAAATATATTTCGAAAAAAATTAATCTTTATTCATAAAAGTTGGGGTCTTACAATCCATGCACTACGGGCCAAGGATATTCTTGTTATCACTAATGGTCATGATCATGCCAAATAATAATTCATCTTTGCACCCTTGGCCGAAGAGAACGCATGGTTATGATCATACCAACAACTGTCCATCAATGCACTACGGGCCAATGAGGACTTTTACCACATCATTTGTAACATTACATGTCATGATTATACCGAATAATATCTAGTCATAATCATACCAATTAATAGTCCATCTATGCACTACGGGCCAAAGATGAATTTCATCATAATATAAGCGTGAGGATGATGACAATGATATAATAATTCAATTAAATGAAAGCAATGATAAATTTTAAAGATTTATAATTCAATTTATCCAGAATTCAATAATGTCCAAATTATCAACATGATACTACTTTATAGAGCAAAATTCAAGAATAATATTGTATCAAAAATGATTTGGACGGAAAAGAAATTAATTTTTGTCATGAATAGTATCTCGGGTGAATAGTATCCCATAAATAGTACTTCGAGAATAGTACCCTGTGAATAGTACCCCAGCATGAAAAGATTAAAGTTTATCAAGAATGTTCAGAATAATATTTTCTTGAAAAGATACTAGATGAAGCGCATATTTCAAGGATATTCTACTAATTTCAAGGAGTATAGAAGTAATACTTTAACAAAATGAGTGTAGAATTTGGAATCTGAAATGAAATAATATTACTTACATACTACAGAGTATGGAAGATGTGATAACCCGAAAATTCATAAAAACTTGAATGATTAGAATAAAGGTTAAAGAATAAAACCTAGATGAGAATTTGAGAATTTATTTAAAATTTTCAAGTAAAACCTATATGGTTTACTATTCGAATGAGAATAGAGAAAATATGGGTTACAAAATTCCAAAATTCTATAAATGAATTAATATGTACTTGAAGGAATATCAAGAATAAGGTATTATGATACCCATAAAATTTGATGTGAATTGAATAGTGTAAGAAATGTTATACTAATATAGGTGAAATTTTATTAATGAAATAAGATTTCACATGAAGAAAAGCTATGAGGTTAAACGAAGATGAGTATATGTATATAAATATATATACTTAGTACGCTGACGAATGATGAATTAAGTTAATGATATAAGAATCAAGATAAAACTATGTTAGTAATTAACATAGTTTGACCGTTGGCCTTGACTGGCAAATAAGAATTCGAATAAGTATAAAATCGTTAGTTAATACGATTAGCAATAAGAATGGAGTAATTTAAAATTCAAAATTTGAGTTAGAGATAGAATTTTGAAGCACGGACTGCTCGGTTGCGTCTGGAACGTCAAGTTTAGTCAGAAAGGATAATTAACACAAAATATGTAAGGGTTGACTTTTTGGTCAAAGTCAACAGTTGACTTTTATAGAAAAGGTCAAAATTGGAGTTAGAAGTGATATATGTTATGATTTTGTGAATTATGTATGTGATTAAATAAATATACATTATACAATGTGAATACATTTATTTTGTATATAAAAGTGAATTAAGAATTAAGTTATTTAACCTAATATATATATTAGGTATGATAATTAAATAACCTAAGAGGTTATAATATGGTAGAATATTAGTATATAAATATATATACTAACATTAAGAGATTTATTTTATATATCCGAAATAATTAATTTTATAACCAAGTCTAATTGGGTTATGAAATTAAAAAGACATAAGTAAGGAATTTATTTTCAAGTGTGAGAAATAAAAACCCTAATTAAATGATTAGGGTAAAATAGAATTAAAAGTGTTGGACTATAATAATATCATAGCCCAATAATTTATTTAGAGTCTAAAAGAATTAGATTTAATGGACTAAGGAGGTTATATTATTTAAACAAGCCCAATTAATTAATTAAGCATGTGACTTGCGGATAAAGTGATTAAGGGCGATTAAATTATTACTCTAGCTCAATATATTATGTGTGAGACAAGTATTATAATGGCTCAATTAAATTTTGGGTGAAAGCCCAAATTTATTTTGTTAGTAAGCAAAATAATAAAAGTGTTAAGCCCAAGTGAGCTCAATTGATAAGGATAATGTGGAAGAATTATAATATTAAAAATTAGTTTAAGTCAAGAGATATATCTTTATTATCTCAAGTTTAATAATTTTATAACTTAATTAAAGTAAGTTTAATTTGGTTATAAAACTATGTGTACAAGAGTAATGATTTAAATTCTAAATGTATGGAATGGATACCCTAATTTAATATTTAGGGTGTGATAAGATAGAAAGGAGTGGACTATGTAAATATTACATGGCCCAAAGATTTAATTTGAAAGTCCAAAAGATTAAATAAATTATTAGGCTCAATTTTTAAACCCAAATTAAAGAAGGGCATATTTGGACAATTGTTATATTAGAAATAATAATAATAATAATATGTGGCCATAAGAGGGCCAAATAATCGGCAATTAAAAGAAAAAAAAAACCAGAGGAACGGATATTGAGATAAGAAGATAAGAAGAGAAAGAAGAAAGAGAAAAGGAAAAAGAAGAAAGAGAAAGGGAAAAGAAAAAGAGAACGGGAAAGAGAGAGAGAGAAGAAGAAGAAGTGGCCGAAGCCATGGAGGAGTAAGAGAGGAGGGGCGACAGCCCTATGAGGGAGAAGAAGAGGAGAGAGAATGTTCTCCATGGAAGAAGGAAGAAGAAGAAGAAGAAAAACAAAGGTATAATTTCTTCCTTTATTTTTTTGTAATATGATGAAAGGGGATTTTTGATTTAGAAGTTCAAACCCCTCTAATCTATGTGTTTTTCATGGATTCAAGTATGGATTTAACCATATTGGGTGTTGATTTGGTTGGAATCCAAAAGGAAAAGAAAAATAAATTTGTAGTTTTGAAACCCTAACTTTTATATACTTTAAAAATCCACCATTTTAAATCTATAACTCATTTTTACGATCCGTTGAAGAGAGGTGTTAGGTATATGTGTTGACTAGTAAACCCAAGTGGTAGAACTCAAAAATCACATTTCTAAAAGTCATGGTGTGGATTTTGGTAAAAACTGTCTCATTTTTTTTTGGTACTGTTTTTGGGGCAGTCTGAAACGGGGGTAATTTTGTCCACTTTTTTTGCTTTAAAAATTCTGGAAAACTTTGGAGGGTTAATATCAGAAGTTGTGAAGGTTGTACAAAAATTTAAGAATTTTTGGCCATACAGTTTGAGAGTTATGGATTTTACGGTGAAGGGCTATTTTTATGAAGCCACCCGAATAACTCTCTGTGTATAAGTCCAAAAATTACAAAATTTTTACTGGAAGTGCATATGTATAACGGGAACATACTGTAAAAATTTCAGAATATTTGGAGCTAATCTCGATTTATGAAAAATCTGAGAATATTTGGCTACTATGAACTATTTAAAAATAGTAGATTGATTTTAAAAATTTCGGGAAAAATATACGTTCAATATGGAACTATATTCTGTCATATCCCGGAAAAGAAATTTTTTTGGAACTAATTTGGTATTTTTCATGAAAATAGTTTAGTTATGAGTAAATGAATTAAATATGTTATGTGAAGTTGAAATTTTGGAAAATAGGATTTTATGGCTTGAAAATCCTATATAGAGTAAGTGCAGATTTTTGATGGAGATTTTGGTCATTGGTGATGAAATCTTATGTGTATGGCATTTTAGAATGATTAAATGCGTTATTAGTAAAGTGTAAACAATTAAAATAAATTGTTTATAAGTTTAAGAAATGATTAAAATATTATTAAAATATTAATAATATTAGATTATAATATTATTAAGTGATTGATAATATTTGGACTAAAGTGTTATTAAATCATTGATTTAAAATATTATTTAATGATTAATAATATGAGTAAGTGAATTTAATGTTATTAAATAAATATAATAATATTAAAGGGAGTTTAAAAGAGGAGTTAAGTTAATTGGACATTCAATAGGTCATATTGAATGTATAATATGATGAATTGGAAATTTAATATATTGGAAGTGAAAACGACTTGCTGGATTGGAAAACAGCTTGCTGAATTGGTGAAATCAGCTTGCTGAATTATAAAACAGTTTGCTGGATTGTAAGTTAGTTTGAATCCAGGTCGTTGGATTTGGAATCCAATTTGTTGGATTGCAATCTGGTTTGCTGGATTACAAATCTGGGTTGCTGGATTGAGATGTTAAAATAATTCAGATTATGATATTAGTATTTGGCCTATTGGATTCTAGAAAAGAACTTATAATATGAAAGATTAAGTGTTAAATCATAATGTATATGATACAGTGATTGAAGAATTATCAAAGGACAATAATAATACTGATGTGTTAAGATGTTATCTAATATTTGATTAAATGTTAGATAATCTATGAATAAAGTAATAGTATTATGAGCTAACAGGTATGCTATGCTAATTGAAAGATCAATCTTATAATTGATAGGTCTTTCATGAGAGATTAAATTAAATTGCGTAGCGGTAATCAACGGTACATGCAAGTTTTCCTAACTCAAACTTGAGTTGTAAATTCAAAGCATGTTAGTGAATAATTATTGTACATTATTCACGTCTATCCTGATTATTGATTCGCACTTTAGTGCATGTTGCATATGTTCATCAGGTATGAAAGGTTGATCACCTTCATTACCATTTGGTTCAGTTAATCTATTTATGTTTATGCTTGACCATTCATTTTTATTGACTTGGTCGTTCAACTAAGAGAATTTGTTCATGCCCTTCCACAATGTTTATATTGTTGAAAGTTAGCTAGTTTATTGTTCAATTCTTTCAATCATGATATATCCTCAAATAAATTTAAACTTGTTGGGCAAATTTGATGTTCACCCCTTGCTATATCATGATAAAAATTTTCAGATTAAGAGGAAAGCTCGAGTAAAGACAGAGGCAAAGGCAAAGTCCAAGATTAAGCTCCTATGCAGTTAGAACTATTAATTTTGCTAATGCAAATGATATTGTAAACCTTTAAGATATTGAAGATATGTATTAAGTTAAGGTTGTAGACCTTGGGAATGATGTGTAAAAGTTTAATGTATAAACAATTTATGTTTATATCTTCCGCAATAGTTATAAAAATGATGTACCAGATCTTAGGTAAAAAGTACCCAAATTTGGGGATGTCGCAGAAGAAAATATTATTTCTTACGAATATTGAACAAAAATAATATCCCTTACAACTATTGAACGAAAATAATATTTCTTACGAATATTGAATGAAGATAATATTCCTTATGAATATTAAACGAATATAATATTTTTTGCTAATATTGAACGAAATAAAATTTCTTACGAATACGAAAAATAATATCGTAAGCGAATATGAAATAAATAATACCCCTTACCTCAAAAGAAGAGTATTTCTGAATGGTATTGCTGATATATTCTTGAAGAAAACTTGCAATATTTTCTACACTCAAAGCTTCCTTAAACTTTAAAGAAATACGCTGAATATTATAGAAGAAGAATTCATTAATTTTTGTTGATTTTTATTTCTAAACTGAGCATCCTATATATAGGAGAATGACATGATACTATTTGAATGCACAATAAAGGAAAAATCACGGACTGCACAATAGTTTTTATTCACGGGCGCAACCAGCGGAAAATTTTAAATTTTTTTAATTTTACTATGCACACACTATGCAGTACTATGCATAATAAAATATAATATATTCTATTTTTCATAAAAAAACAAAACTAATATATATATATATATATATATATATATATATATATATATATATATATATATAGTAACTATATATATAATATATGTGACGCCCCCCAAAATATGTATATATCACACATTCTGAGTCGCAAAATACATGGTACATAATTTAAATACAAACTTCGTTATACAATACTACAAAAAACGTAGCTGAGAGTTTTTACACGAATATTGTTTAATAGACATTATTCAAACTAAAATGGAGTCCTCATTATAATTATTATCACACTATTTTATAAAATAACTACTACAGCCACCACCTCGAACCGTCACTCCATTCTCCGACTAGACCCGGCTACGTTCTCATTTCCTGAAGAGAACAATGAAAACAAAAGGGTGAGTTCAACTAGCTCAACAAGAAATATTATGACTAAGATAATGCAGAATAAATTATCGTTAGCCTTCAACAGTGTTAAACTGATAAAATACAATAAACATCAAGTTTAACTGCAGCGGAACAAGCAATCCATTAGAAAAGTCAAGTAGAGCATGATATCTACTATCTTCTATGATTTAAGAGTTTATAATCAATTTTATCGCTGACACTCAGCTCAATAAATAGTATCGGAACTATGAATTATCCATGCACTACGGACCAATAATATTCGTGTTTTCACCAATGGTCATGATCATACCGAATAATTCCTGGTCATAATCATACCAACAACTGTCCATCAATGCACTATGGGCTAATGAGGACTTTTACCACATCATTTGTAACATTACGGGTCATGATTATACCTAATAATCCCTGGTCATAATTATACTAATCAATAGTCCATCTATGCACTATGGCAAAAGATGACTTTCATCACAATATAAGCATGAGGATGATGACAATGATATAAGAATTCAATTAAATAAAAGCAAATGATAAATTTAAATGATTTTATAATTTAATTTATCCAGAATTCAATAATGTCCAAATTGTCAACATGATACTGCTTTGTGGAGTAAAATTCAAGAATAATATTGTACCAAAAATGATTTGGACCGAAAATAAACTAATTTTTGTCATGAATAGTACTCTGGGTGAATAGTACCCTGTGAATAGTACTTCGAGAATAGTACTGCGACACCCCCAAATCCGAGTACTTCATTCCCACAAAATTTGGTGTTCACTTTCCATACATTCATACTAACTACCCAAATATAATAGAATTTAAACCATAAATCCTCCCATTAAAAAGGGTTACATCATTAAGTTCAATAAAAAATCTCCCAGGTTATCTAACCTTTAACATAAATTAAGTGCAGAAATAAAATAATTACATCACATCCTTTAAATAAAGTCTAACAACATATAAAAGCCAATAAATTACAAGTCTTCATCACTTGTACATTTTTCCTTTCCCTTTGTTTGTGGTAGGTTCATCGACCTTCTCAACTTTAGCTGTAATAATTATATTTATGCAAGAGTGAGCAAAATAAATGCTCACTAGATATAGCAATGAACAACAATAGAATAATAACCGTTAATGAATAAGCTCAATAGAGCTGAATAATACTCTATCAATGATAACCAAAAACTGGAATCAAAACATGAAATATATCTGAGGGTCATAAGACCACGAACTATGTCCATGGTTACAAGTAATCTTTCAACTTTAACCTAAACAGTTATACTGTAGGGACTTCACGTACTTAGGGGATCAGCCCTTTGTACCATGTATTGTGCACAAACATCTAAACGCTTACACGTAAGTACTCCCCTATAATAGCGTTGTTCATCTCAGTTTTAATATACGAGTCCGCACCAAAGGAAGTTTGGTTTGGATAAGCTTCAAGAAAATTTAGAGTTCAACGAACATCAACTAAGGATTAGTTGAATCAATATAATTTAATATCACTTCAAGTGCTCGATAACAATATGATATGAAATAGTCATGAATTATAAGTGAATCAACATTATACATCGAAAACATGATTTAGAAATGGACTAGAAAGCATAGGCATTGAATATTATACTAAACCTTGCTTAACCAATAATAAGCTAAGGCTATTAATCTTACTCAATAAAAGAAGTGAGTTAATGAATGTGCATGATTAATAACAAATTGAGGAATAAAATTTGCTCAACATAAGAATAACAGAATTTAGGAACTTGAGTAATTAGAACAACATTAAAGATAGGAACCCTTCTCAAAGTAAGAGTTAGGTTGAAGAGTTTGCATGAACATAATCAAGTTAGAATAGATATATAAGTAGGTTTAGGAACTTGCTCAATGCATCAATAAGGTTTAAGAACTTGCACAATCGTAAAAGTAGAGTTAGAGAACTTGCCTCGTGCGTAGGATAAACAATCACTACTCACGTTCACCACAAGTCCTATACATACCATATGTATTAATAATACACATTAGTTACACTAATATTAGCTTCATGAGTTTCTTTCCCACTTTTAGTATAGCTCACTAACTAAGTTTAAGTTTAAACAACATCACATCTTTTCATGAGCATCACATTTTAGCTTAATTATAACTACTTAAGTGATCATGTCATATATACACATTAACAACTTGATTTAACATCCTATTACATGTCTAACATGTTATCATTCTCTTTAGATTAGGTTATACTAACACATAAAGGATTGCATTTGCATTCGTGCATCCCGACGCCCTCCGATGGCCTCTAAATACATAACAGTCCTAAAGATAGCCATTTTGACCCTTAATAACGACATCAAATTGAAATATTTAAAGAATAAAAGTTATAGGCCTACTCGTCCTCGTTCCGAATCATCTTGAATCACATCAATCAGAGTTTGTATGGAAACGTTATACTCATTTTAGTAAAATACGTCCGATCAATTTTTTTAAAAAAAATTCGGCTAGACAGACTACCCCCCCCCCGCCGGGGCGAGGGTCCCTTCTGCGTTTTTGCGACTTATGATCTAGAACACTACAGAAAGCTAAATTAGGCCTACGAACTCCTTCCTAACAATCATATCAACCTAACCAAGGTATAATATGTTTACAGAAACATAAACTAATGTTTCTAACACGTTTCTAACCACCTAAACAACATAAACATCAAGATTACAACATTTAGTTTTTACTATTTCTCTTATTTCCTCTTCTTTTAACATTCATAGCGAAATTCTTCACTGTGAATTCGTTTTACAACCAAAACAATTAGTTTCAATTACTTTGCTTTCGTTTCTTCATATATTTTCACAATCAATAAACAATTTACACTTATACTATGAATTGAGTACCAATTTTAATTCTAATTTAAGCCATATTCACACACACACACACACACACACACACACACACACACACACACACACATATATATATATATATATATATATATATATATATATATATATATATATATATATATATCCATACAAATTGTAACGCCCCCAAAATAGGTCCATTCCATCCAACCCATTTTGAGTCGCCAAATACATGGTACAGAAAATAACTACAACTTTATTACAATAATTGTCGTGCAAAATACAACAACACATATGCTGTGAATTTGGATACAAATATATACCAAATGTGACTCATGTCCCAACCGTGGATAGCACCTCACAATGACACCTTACATAAAGGTATAGTCAAAAACTGTTTTAGAAATTAGAATCTTTGGGAAGTGCTCAAGAAAACCCTCGTATGTGGGAGGTCATGCTTCTAGGTTATGATAGATATCATATGGCCACAGAATTATCCTTGGTTGACCCAATAGACCCCAAAGAAAAACAAGAAGATTACTATCATATTCTTCCCAATGGTGAGTCTTCTATTGACTTATCATTATTCCACTATCTCTAATTGAGAATTATACTTCAAACAAACACCAAGATTATATAGGTAGTGCTCGTAGATATACTCGATAACTGGATATGCACAACCATGTCTTATGATGACACGAGGTTGTATGTCATTATACATCCTGTAAGATAGTGGCAAAACACCCTTCCAAGTTAAATTCACCTCACCCTCAATATCTATAGACCACCGTTCTATTCCCTTGTTATCCCTCGCTCGACCCAGCTACACTTTTATTACCTGAAAGGAATTGTGAAGCAAAAGGGTGAGCACAACTAGCTCAGTAAAGAATATCATGACTAAAGATAAATTATCAATAGTCTTCAACAGTAATAAATCAGAGATTTAGAACATATGGTAGATGATAAAACTTTTCAACCATAGTTGCAGCGGAACGAGCAATCCATTAGAAGAGTCACATAGACCATAAAGTCTATTATCTTCTCCATGTTAAAAGTCCACCAACAATGTTTTATCCCTGTAACATCAATCAACAGTTCCTTTCCACAATCATATAAATAACTCATAATCATAATTGTAGTTCTAAATTTCTCTTCGCATTCAGGACGAAGATAATTTTCATCACATGTCTTTACCTGAAACATCAAAGATCATGATTATACCAAATCACAGTTCCTGTTCATAATCATACTAATAAATTCATCTTTGCACTACAGGCCAAAGATATTCATCAACAGTTCATCTTTGCACTACAGGCCAAAATATATTCAACAACAGGTCATTTTTGCACTACAGGCCAAAGACATTCATATATCAAAGAAATACATAATCATTTCAGAATTTATATAAACAATAATTATAACCATGTTGATAAATTCACATTTTCACTTAAGCTAAAGATATTCAATATAAATTCAATGGTCATGATCATACCAGTCACAATTCAACTTTTCACTACTGGCCAAAGAGAACCCTAGTCATGATCATACCAATAATCTACCCATCTTTACACTCTAGTGAAAGAGAATTTCAACATCAGGGTTATAAAATGTTATATATAAAAACAATATAATTAATATATAATTTTAATCTCCAGAGTAATATTCATAAATCAACTATAATTTGGTTAGAAAAAGAAACCAATTTTGTCATGAATAGTACCCGTGAATAGTAACTCGTGAATAGTAACTCGTGAATAGTAACTCATGAATAGTAACTCGTGAATAGTAACTTATGAATAGTAACTCATGAATAGTAACTCGTGAATACTAACTCGTGAATAGTAACTCATGAATAGTAACTCGTGAATAGTAACTCATGAATAGTTACTCATGAATAGTAACTCATGAATAGTAACTTATGAATAGTAACCCCGACATGAAAAGTTTCAAATTTGATAAAAATTTCCAACCAATATTTCGGCATAATGATATTGAAGAAATAATATCATTTTTGAATAAAATAACATCCCTTACAATCCCTTACCTCAAAAGAGCAGTACTCCTGACTGGAATAACGCTGAACGAACTTGCACCGTATAGCAACACTCAAGATATCAAAATACTCACAAGAATACACTCGATAATATAGAGAGAGAAATAGAGAGAAAACTTCAGTTTCTGGTGTGATTTTTAATTCTAACCTAAGCACCCTATTTATAGGAAAATGCTTAGAACACCAAAGCAGAAAATTGAATATAATAATAATATATTTAACAAATTTTCCTTAGCCCGCCTTGACCATATGAATTCAGCCATAACACATGTTAATGATGTCCACAAAATACAAAAAAAAAACGTTTTTCTAAACAAAAATAATTAAAACTTCCAAAAATCAATTATTTCAGAATTTCAGAACTTCAATAATTCATAATAAATAGCCCTTTCATCATAAAATTCGAATCTCGCGAGTTTTTATAGAAAATTCAATTCTCTACAAATTTACAGAAGAAAGTTTTTCCAAATTTCAAACAGAAATTGACCGAAATCCACAAACGGACGATTTTACAGTCTATAATAAATTTTCGGTCAAGAATTGTGTCCATCAACACACAAAACATGTGTTAAATATTTAATCCAACAAAAATACTCTTCCTCCTCATATACACATATATCCCACATTCATTGTAAAAATATCACCGTTAATATATTATTAAAATAATATATTTAAATGAATTATTTTATCAGAAAAAGATAAAATATTAATTTTCAATAATTATCACATTTAAAAATTTTCTCCATCTATATCCACATAAAATCAATATTTTCCTCATCATATAAATCAATAATTAATTATCCACAAATAATATTACAGAATCATATTACTGACAACTAGGCCGTTCCCAGGAAAGAGGGAGCTTTCCAATAAAGATTTTTCCTTACTGGCGCGCAATTAGGTGACCAAACCTCTCCTTAGACAGAACTTTCTAGACATTGTCAATAATGTTATCTAATAATATTATTCAGATAATATGAATTATTGCTCTGATAATAAGAAATACTGTGTAGTGATAATTATTGAAACAACAGTAATATAAAATATCAACGCAGCAATTATTGAATCAATAAAATAAAATACTGAACAGTAATTACTGTAACAATTATTGAGTAATGCCTTCTTACGTAAAAATCAATAATTGGTGCAATACCGTGTGCTACTGTGCAACAACGCGTATTACTGTGTTTTAACCACCGGTATTCCAACAGTGTTAACGGTAACAACTACGCCGTTATTTATAAACAACTTACTCTTGTCGTTTTCTTCATCCAATCGCTTTCCGTTATGGGGCCCACAAAAGACTGCGCCGTCGTACGAATATTCTCCGACAGTAAGAATATTCCACGACCAAGCGAATATTCCCCGACAACAATGAATATTTTATAACCACTTGTGTATTTCGAAAAAAAATTCATATATCACCCTTACCTTTAACATTTATCAATTTAACCATTTACTAAATAGTAATTATAAGAAAAATTGAATACTTTTATTTCATAAAATTCGGGGTCTTACAATCTCCCCTCCTTATGAAATTTCGTCCTCGAAATTTACGTACCTGATATTTCAAAGAGTTGAGAATACCTTGCTTTCATTTCAGATTCCATCTTTCCTGTCATCATAATTTCTTCATTGCTCATCTCCTGTATTTCAGATATCATTCTAGAATACAGCTTCAAAACAAAGGTTAATTGAACAAATTAACATATCACATAATATCCCGATATTATGACTGACCAACAAATAAGCTTAGGTAGGACACACTAGCGAAGGATTTACTCGTCTCTCCCCTCCTAGTCCTATTCCCCGATCTCCGCCAGAGATCATATCCCTAAGCTCTGATACCAAATGTAACGCCCCCAAAATAGGTCCATTCCATCCAACCCATTTTGAGTCGCCAAATACATGGTACAGAAAATAACTACACCTTTATTACAACAATTGTCGTGCAAAATACAACAACACATATGCTGTGAATTTGGATACAAATATATACCAAATGTGACTCATGTCCCAACCGTGGATAACACCTCACAATGACACCTTACATAAAGGTATAGTCAAAAACTGTTTTAGAAATTAGAATCTTTGGAAAGTGCTCAAGAAAACCCTCGTATGTGGGAGGTCATGCTTCTAGGTTATGATAGATATCATATGGCCACAGAATTATCCTTGGTTGACCCAATAGACCCCAAAGAAAAATAAGAAGATTACTATCATATTCTTCCCAATGGTGAGTCTTCTCTTAACTTATCATTATTCCACTGTCTCTAATTGAGAATTATACTTCAAACAAACACCAAGATTATATAGGTAGTGCTCGTAGATATACTCGATAACTGGATATGCACAACCATGTCTTATGATGACACGAGGTTGTATGTCATTATACATCCTGTAAGATAGTGGCAAAACACCCTTCCAAGTTAAATTCACCTCACCCTCAATATCTATAGACCACCGTTCTATTCCCTTGTTATCCTTCGCTCGACCCAGCTACACTTTTATTACCTGAAAGGAATTGTGAAGCAAAAGGGTGAGCACAACTAGCTCAGTAAAGAATATCATGACTAAAGATAAATTATCAATAGTCTTCAACAGTAATAAATCAGAGATTTAGAACATATGGTAGATGATAAAACTTTTCAACCATAGTTGCAGCGGAACGAGCAATCCATTAGAAGAGTCACATAGACCATAAAGTCTATTATCTTCTCCATGTTAAAAGTCCACCAACAATGTTTTATCCCTGTAACATCAATCAACAGTTCCTTTCCACAATCATATAAATAACTCATAATCATAATTGTAGTTCTAAATTTCTCTTCGCATTCAGGACGAAGATAATTTTCATCACATGTCTTTACCTGAAACATCAAAGATCATGATTATACCAAATCACAGTTCCTGTTCATAATCATACTAATAAATTCATCTTTGCACTACAGGCCAAAGATATTCATCAACAGTTCATCTTTGCACTACAGGCCAAAATATATTCAACAACAGGTCATTTTTGCACTACAGGCCAAAGACATTCATATATCAAAGAAATACATAATCATTTCAGAATTTATATAAACAATAATTATAACCATGTTGATAAATTCACATTTTCACTTAAGCTAAAGATATTCAATATAAATTCAATGGTCATGATCATACCAGTCACAATTCAACTTTTCACTACTGGCCAAAGAGAACCCTAGTCATGATCATACCAATAATCTACCCATCTTTACACTCTAGTGAAAGAGAATTTCAACATCAGGGTTATAAAATGTTATATATAAAAACAATATAATTAATATATAATTTTAATCTCCAGAGTAATATTCATAAATCAACTATAATTTGGTTAGAAAAAGAAACCAATTTTGTCATGAATAGTACCCGTGAATAGTAACTCGTGAATAGTAACTCGTGAATAGTAACTCATGAATAGTAACTCGTGAATAGTAACTTATGAATAGTAACTCATGAATAGTAACTCGTGAATACTAACTCGTGAATAGTAACTCATGAATAGTAACTCGTGAATAGTAACTCATGAATAGTTACTCATGAATAGTAACTTATGAATAGTAACCCCGACATGAAAAGTTTTCAAATTTGATAAAATTTTCCAACCAATATTTCGGCATAATGATATTAAAGAAATAATATCATTTTCGAATAAAATAACATCCCTTACTATCCCTTACAATCCCTTACCTCAAAAGAGCAGTACTCCTAACTGGAATAACGCTGAACGAACTTGCACCGTATAGCAACACTCAAGATATCAAAATACTCACAAGAATACACTCGATAGTATAGAGAGAGAAATAGAGAGAAAACTTCAGTTTCTGGTGTGATTTTCAATTCTAACCTAAGCACCCTATTTATAGGAAAATGCTTAGAACACCAAAGTAGAAAATTGAATATAATAATAATATATTTAACAAATTTTCCTTAGCCCACCTTGACCATATGAATTCAGCCATAACACATGTTAATGATGTCCACAAAATACAAAAAAAACGTTTTTCTAAACAAAAATAATTAAAACTTCCAAAAATCAATTATTTCAGAATTTTAGAACTTCAATAATTCATAATAAATAGCCCTTTCATCATAAAATTCGAATCTCGCGAGTTTTTATAGAAAATTCAATTCTCTACAACTTTGCAGAAGAAAGTTTTTCCAAATTTCAAACAGAAATTGACCGAAATTCATAAACGGACGATTTTACAGTCAATAATAAATTTTCGTTCAAGAATTGTGTCCACCAACACACAAAATATGTGTTAAACATTTAATCCAACAAAAATACTCTTCCTCCTCATATACTCATATATCCCACATTCATTGTAAAAATATCACCGTTAATATATTATTAAAATAATATATTTAAATGAATTATTTTATCAGAAAAAGATAAAATATTAATTTTCAATAATTGTCACATTTAAAAATTTTCTCCATCTATATCCACATAAAATCAATATTTTCCTCATCATATAAATCAATAATTAATTATCCACAAATAATATTACAGAATCATATTACTGACAACTAGGCCGTTCCTAGGAAAGAGGGAGCTTTCCAATAAAGATTTTTCCTTACTGGCGCGCAATTAGGTGACCAAACCTCTCCTTAGACAGAACTTTCTAGACATTGTCAATAATGTTATCTAATAATATTATTCAGATAATATGAATTATTGCTCTGATAATAAGAAATACTGTGTAGTGATAATTATTGAAACAACAGTAATATAAAATATCAACGCAGCAATTATTGAATCAATAAAATAAAATACTGAACAGTAATTACTGTAACAATTATTGAGTAATGCCTTCTTACGTAAAAATCAATAATTGGTGCAATACCGTGTGCTACTGTGCAACAACGCGTATTACTGTGTTTTAACCACCGGTATTCCAACAGTGTTAACGGTAACAACTACGCCGTTATTTATAAACAACTTACTCTTGTCGTTTTCTTCATCCAATCGCTTTCCGTTATGGGGCCCACAAAAGACTGCGCCGTCGTACGAATATTCTCCGACAGTAAGAATATTCCACGACCAAGCGAATATTCCCTGACAACAATGAATATTTTATAACCACTTGTGTATTTCAAAAAAAAAATTCATATATCACCCTTAACTTTAACATTTATCAATTTAACCATTTACTAAATAGTAATTATAAGAAAAATTGAATACTTTTATTTCATAAAATTCGGGGTCTTACACAAATTAACTGTAATATGATTTCCTTCATAATTAAATACATTACATGAATCAATTTATTATAACTCATCTATAAACTTATGAAAACAATTTTATATCAACCAACTATCATATAAACTATAAATAACAAATAATTAGACCTTCACACAAATTTTTACAGAGAATTTTTGAATAGAATAAAACTAAAACTTTGAAAAGTAGAAGGGTAGGATTATACCTTTGCTTTTTTGTTTAGGTTATCTAGAAGATGATAGCCACCCTTTGATTATTAAAACTCCATCTCACAAAGTCTCTTTAGAATTCTCCCTTTTCTCTCTTCTTTTTCTTCTTCTGTGTTCTTCCTCTCTTCTCTAACTTACGTACTTAGAAAAATATAACGTATATAATATAATAGGTATTAATTATATAATATAAATATATCTGTAACTGATATCAGTTATATTTGTTTTTGAAAATCAAAAGCCATAAGGCTTGTTTGGCTAAACCATTTTAAAACTTAATAACTTAAAATTCTTATGCCTTGTTTGGTAAAATCTATTTAAATTAAAGACTTAACATTCATTAAACCTTGTTTGACAAAACTGAATTAAACTCCTTTAATCTATTTTAATAACTCATTTATAGTATAGTTTATGGCCACAATTTATTTAATTAAATTAAAAACATTATAATAATCCATTTAATCCCTATCAACTCTCTAACTTAATTATTAAATTAAATTAGAATATTATCTCACAATAATTAATTTCGTTAACTCATTAATTATTTATTTAACAAATAAATAATCAAATCAAATTAAATTAAACAGATATTTATTCTATAATAAACACATCAATTAAAATATTTATATAATTCAATAAATATTTAAAATTATAATTTAAAATTATGGATTGTTACAAGTATCCCGTGAATAGTACTTTATAAATAGTACTTCGTGAATAGTACTTTATGAATAGTACTCGTGAATAGTACTTTGTGAATAGTACCGTATAAATGAATAGTATCCATGAACAGTACTCTAGCATGAAAAGCTTAAAATTTAACAAGAATGTGCAGAAAAATATCCTTGTGAAACGATACTAGATGAAGTGCAAATTTTAAGGATATTCTACTAATTTCACGGAGTATAGAAACAATACTTTAACAAAATGAGGGTATAATCAGGAATATGAGACGAAATAATATTACTCACATACTACAGAGTATGGAAGAAAATATTATTTCTTACGAATACTAAACAAAATAATATCCCTTACCTTAGAAGAAGACTGGATACTAAAATAGTGAAGTAGTAGACTACTCTTCTTCTTTCTCTCTATAGCTTCTCTTTCTATAATTGCTCTTGTGAGTTTTAGTGAATTGGTGAGAATGAAAGAAGAATGAGCTTCTATTTATAATAAAACATAGTTTCGATAATTGCACGTTTTGGGGCTCGAATTATTATACTATAATACCTTCATCTTTTCCTCCATTTTTAATTTAGTCCTGCAAGTATTATCAATCTTGCACCACCTCCCCTAATAGTAATATATGTAAACCAATAGTTCCATACATGTGAATCAACAATAATTTGCATGTGTCCGATTAATTACCCGATTAGTCAATATAACATCCAGAAATCAATTATTATCGAAATAAATGTCGATTTTCACTAATATAAATAATCCCAACACACTGGAAATATTTTTATCAACAATTTCATCTTTAATCAACACGAACTTATTCATCATTAATACTATAACTCACAATATTTAATAATCAGATCATTCCCAAGAAAGAGGAGGCTTTCTGATAAGGATTTCTCCCTACTGGCGCACAATTAGGTGACCAAACCCCTTTTCACGACAGAACTTTCTAGACATCGTCAATATTGCAAATAATAATATGAATAACTTTATCGTCTCAATTATTGATTTAAAAATATAAAATATTATGCATATGATACTATGACAATAATTGAATCAATAATATGAGAGATATTATGCAACAATTACTGTAGCAATAATTGAGTATAACTGAGTGACTTCTCACGTAAGCATCAATAATCAATACCGTGTGCTACTATGTTGAAGGGTTTCGACATAGAAACGCACAGTGGAAATAGAACAATTTAAACCAAATTCGAAACCCTAAACATAATCCATGCGAAAAACAGTTAATTCAGTGGTTAGAAATTATACCGATTAAGAAAGTGATAAACAATGCGGTCGAATCTCCAACGCAATTCAAACGAACTACGTCTCTACGGTATCCACACGAACGCTCCACGAATCGTCATACGATCTGCAGCAGAAGGAATCGCGGTACTAGCCACAAAGGATGAGGATTTTCGAAACTGTTTTCTCTAGTCTCTCTCTAAGAGCGGCTAGGATTTTTGTTTTGATTAACTATCCAAAGACGCTGATATATCATATATATAGAAATAAATCGGAATTAATCAAAATCCTAATCTAATTAAAATAAAATCTAAAATTATATATATATATATATATATATATATATATATATATATCTTAATTAAGTCTTACTTAATTAATATATATACATATACAAAGCATCCTTTTAATTTAAATTCGTGATTTAAATACTATCAATCATATTGATATATTTAAATCTTTACAATTTAAATTAATTCTCTTTTAATAACGTTCTTTGTGTGTGACCCTATAGGTTATTATTATGTTGGCAATAATTTTAAAATCATATTATAAAATTATAAATAGTGAGCGGCATCTAGTAATGCATCACTGCTACCCAAGTAATAATAAGATCGATGATTCGATGCAACCTTTTCGTGACCAATGTTTCACTGTAATTTAATCCTTTTAACATTAATATCCTAGATTAAACTCGAATCATGGAATGTGTCATACTCTTCATAATTTAATCTGAGTTTTCTTGATCAATGAGTAGACTATATGAAATAAATCACTATTTGAGCATGACCATGCATTTCATAGTCCTACTCAATCAAGAGGCCTATGGATATCACCTATAATATATAGGATGGTTAAATTCCATCTAGATCACTCATATTTCTCACACGATTTATGATGAACCCAATAATCACCTTTATAGTCCACCCTATTAAAGGTGACATTTGATGATATCAAAGTACATAAATTCTCGTGTAGTAATATAGTGATTTCAGGTCGGAGGACCATTACATCATTGTCACTATGAGAAATGCTAATTACACTTCGCATAATGCTCCATATAGAATTCTCATGGTGGGTCTGTCCAGTACATCGTTCTCTAACATATACCTATGCATTGACTTAATATCTTATATATTTATGACCAATGAGATTTGGTCATCAGTTAATCCACATACTATTCTCAATGCATCATTGTTGTCCCATCAACAATGATACTCGACTAGGGACATTTAAGAACAATGATACTAATTGTAATTATATAATCTCATGTTCAAGTCACATACTTGAAACTATATAATTTGTATCACTATTCTAAGGAATTTTATTATGTTAACAATTATATTACGCAGTAAATAAAACCATAATAAAATCATTTATTTATTCAATCAAATATAATATCAAAACGTTAAGCAATTATATCAAATAATTGGCCTCTAGGGCATAAATTCTAACATATGCAGCCACGCGTATTACTGCAATTATACCACCGGGTAGCTCAACAGTTTAACGGTAAAACTTTCGTTGTTATTTTTATAAAAAGACATTTTCGTCATTTTTAACTCCGACAATACTTTCGTTGTGGGGTCCACCAATGATCGTGCCATCGTACGAATATTCCCCGACTAATCGAATATTTTATAACAACTTGCTTACTTTGCAAAATTTATAAATAGTACCCACAACTATAACATTATATCAAATCCACACCATAATATTCAAAAATATATTTCGAGAAAAATTAATCTTTATTCATAAAAGTTAGGGTCTTACAATATATATACATATATTCACACCCAGCACACACACACACACACACTTATATATATATATATATATAAACAAAACTGAGATAACTTTCTCCCGACGATTTTGAAAAATCAGAAAGTGGGGGTTCATATAATAAGCAAAATTTACAACAAATAGTTCATAAAAATCTCCTCTATTTATCTCAATTCACTTGGCTTCACAAAACATATTTTTAATAACATTCATCATTAATATTATAACTCACAAAATTAACAACAAGATCATTCCCAAGAAAGAGAGAGCTTTTTGATAAGGATTTCTCCCTATTGACGCGCAATTAGGTGACCAAACCCCTTTCCTCGACATAACTTTCTAAACATCGTCAATAATGTAAATAATAATATGAATAACTTTGTCGTCTCAATTATTGATTTAATAATATAAAATATTGTGACAATAATTGAATCAATAACGTGAGATACTATGCAACAATTACTGTGGTAATAATTGAATAAAACTGAGTGACTTCTCACGTAAGCATCAATAATCAATACCGTGTGCTACTATGCAACCACACGTATTACTGTACTTTTATCACCGGGTATTTCAACAGTTAACGGTAAAACTTTTGCTGTTATTTTTATAAAAAGTTATTTTTGTCGTTTTCTAACTCCGACAGTAATTTCGTTGTGGGGTCCACCAATGATTGCATTGTCGTACGAATATTCCCTAATAAAATGAATATTTCCCGACTAATCGAATATTTTATGACAACTTGCTTAATTTACAAAATTTATAAATATTACCCACAACTATAACATTATATTAAATCCACACCATAATATTCAAAATAATATTTCGAGAAAACTAAATCTTTATTCATAAAATTTGGGGCCAAACCAACGAATCAAAACCCTGCATGACTAATGCACCTTGCGCTGACTGTGTACTCAAACCGGTGCTCCCCGTGCCAGGCCCTTTTCGCAGTTGACTAGGATCTAGTTCAAACCGAGTCATAAATGAAATTTTTCCTAAAATAAGATGATAATTAAAATAATATTAAAAGATTATTTTAATTAAAGATGATTAAACAATTAAAATAATTTTAATTATAAATTATTAAATTACAATTTTTCTAATATTAAGGATTTCTTTATGGAATTCCTAAACTATAATTTAACAATTAAAACTAAAGGTGATTTTAATTGTGAAACTAATAAACAATTAAGATAATACTTATTTTAATTGTGAATTAATAAAGCTTAAACCATTTGAATAATAATGTGGTTTAATAAATAGTAAACAATTGCAATAATAGTAAAGACTATTTCTAATTGTGAAATTAATGAAGTGTGAACAATTTAAAATGACATTAATAACATCTTAATTGTGGACAATTAAAGTAATATTAAAAGTTACTAATTACTTTAATAATAAGAATAAACAATTAAATACTTTGGAAGATTATTTAATTGTGGTCAAGTGAGACATAAATAATTAGGGTGATATAAAGATATATCTTTAATCTTAATCCAAAGTAATAACAAATTAATTGTGAACTAATAAAGTATGGAGAGTAATTAGGAAAATTACTTAAAGAGTAATTAAGTAAGGATACTTTATGAATACAATAAGGAGTGAAACCTTAAATGAACCATTAAGATAACAAAAGATTATCTTATGAAATAAATACGAAGATAAAGAGAGTGATAAATAAAGCAACAATTAAGTAAACAATTATCTTGTGAAGTCTTAGTCACCTAAGGCTAGTGTGTTAAATCGATTAAAATTTATATTTATGGATTGATAAAGTTTAACTGTTATAATAAATATAGGTTATTCGAAAAATAAGAAGTTGAGGTCGGATATAGTCAACGACTCAGACAAGTTCCCTAACTTACACAACCTTGTATATTATACAAATTTCCTAATATATATTGAGCAAGAACCTAAACTTGTACTTTTATTGATTGTACAAGAAAATAATTGTTAGTATGATTCTTGTGTTATAAAAATTCTTGAAAGTTATTATTTATACTCTGAAGCTTGATTTAAATCACAATTATATATTCCTTAAACTTAGTTGCAAATATTGATCTTATAAATTATTCCTAAATGCATTTAGAAAGGTGTCTACGCCATTTGATTCGGTTAGACCAATATCATGTGTTAGAAAGTGATCCAAACCAATTATTTTGGTGCAAACTTTTATAATCTATTTAGATGAACAACCCTCAAAAAGGGGAAATTATATATTGTCGGGAAACCAACACACGTGTGAACATCATGTTTGAGTGTTATGCATAACATAAGGTACTATGGGTTGATCACCTATTGTACTTGTTTATATTGGGTTATCAGTGAAATACTGTTAATTCTAGCAGGAGTTCTTAGTCCATAGTAACAACTCAATGTCAAATACTCTTTAACTTGAAAATATTGAAACCTTTGAAGTCTTCTAATCATCTTTCGGTCCATCGTGACTTTTCATTTGATTCAAAGGACAGATTTGGAACGGTTGATATTTTCTTTGTTCAGAACACTCTTACTTAAATTCTTAGGCTATCATTTATCGTTATACCCTTTGAGATGATGAGCTTTATATACGTCTGTTCATATTTATTATTATATCACTTGTTGGATAAATTTATTGCTCATTTTTGCTTTCCTTAAATATTTCAGTTAAGGCAGAACATGGTGGACCCCACAACAGAATAATTATCGGAATGAGAAAACGATAGAAATATCTTGTTATGAAAATAACGGCGGAAGTTTTACTGCTAAACTGTTGAACTACCCGGTAGTAAAAGTACAGTAATACGCGTGGTTACATAGTAACACACGGTATTGATTATTGATGCTTACGTGAGAAGTCACTCAATTTTATTCAACTATTACTACAGTAATTGCTGCATAGTATCTCACGTTATTTAATTCAATTATTGTCGATATTTTATATATTAGTAAATCAATAATTGTGACGATATAGTTATTCATATTATTATTTACAATATTGACGATGTCTAGAAGTTCTGTCGAGGAGACAACTTCAAATAAGCAGGTGGTTATAAAATATTCATTGTTGTCGGGAAATATTCGTTTGGTCGTGGAATACTCTTCTTGTCGGGGAATATTCATACGACGGCGCAGTCTTTTGTGGGCTCCATAACGGAAAGCGATTGGATGAAGAAAACGACAAGTATAAGTTGTTTATAATTAACGACGTAGTTGTTACCGTTAATACTGTTGGAATACCCGGTGGTTAAAACACAGTAATACGCGTTGTTGCACAGTAGCACACTGTATTGCACCAATAATTGATTCTTGCGTAAGAAGACACTGCTCAATAATTGTTACAGTAATTACTGTTCAATATTTTATTTTATTGCTTCAATAATTGCTGCGTTGATATTTTATATTTTTGTTGCTCAATAATTGTCACTGCACAACATCTCTATTATCAGATCAATAATTCATATTATTTGAAATAATATTATTAGATAACATTATTGGCAATGTCTAGAAAATTCTGTCAAGGAGAGGTTTGGTCACCTAATTGCGCGCCAGTAAGGAGGAATTCTTATTGGAAAGCCTCCTCTTTCCTGGGAACGGCCTGGTTGTCATAAATGTGATTCTGTAATATTATTTGTGAATAATTAATTATTGATTCATATGATAACAAAATATTTATTTTATGTGGATATAAATGATGGATATATTTATTTTTACGAGGATAAAAATGAAGGAATTAATGCTGAAGTGTTTTATTAGTATTTTATCGGTGTAGATGTATTAAAAATCATCCGTTTGTAGATTTCGAATATTTTATGTTTGGAATTTGGAAAAACTTAAAGCTACAAAGTTGTAGAGAATTCAATTTCAGGCAGAATGGACATAAAATTCGTATTTTTCTGATAAACGGTCTATTTTCTATGAATTATTGAAGTTTCGGAAAATAAAATAATTTTTATTAAATTATGGGTGGGACCCACTCTTGTTTGACAACACATGGGCTGCTGAAATTTTTAGCATTGAGGGGCTGGTCTTGAGTCTTGATTAGCATACGTAGAATGGTTGTTTAAAATAATAATAATTTATTATTTAGTCTCCTATGGCGTTCTAGCATTTTCCTATAAATAGATGCTTAGGTTAGAATTGAAAATCACACCAGAAACAAGTTTTCTTTCTCTCTATATTGTCGAGCGTATTTTAGTGACTATTTATATACTTTGAGAGTTGTTGTTCGGTACAAGTTTCCTTCGGCTTTCTATCCAATATTCCGATCAAAAGTACCGTTATTTTGAGGTAAGGGATGTTATTTTATTCAAAAATGATATTATTTCTTCAATATCATTATGCCAAAATATTGGTTAGAAATTTTTATCAAATTTAAAACTTTTAATGTCGGGGTTACTATTCACGAGTTACTATTCACCGAAAAATAAAATTTTCTTCTTTTCGTCCAAAATATCTATTCTGGATACTAGCTTTGATTGTATCCATGTTTTGATCATTCTTGAATTTTACTTCACTATGATTACTTATAAAGTATTTTTGGATATGGATAAATCGAAATACGAATCTTTAATATTTGTTATTTTGCTTCACTGGATTCGTTTTTTTTAAAATATTTTTCATCGTCCTCAGTCCTAAATGATGATATAACTGAATATCTTTGGCCTGTAGTGCAAAGATGAATGATTTCTGATGAATATCTTTGGCCCGTAGTGCAAAGATGAATAGGTGTTGAGATGAACATGACCAACTGATGAATATCTTTGGCTTGTAGTGCAAAGATGAATATTGATTGATGTTACAGGGATAAAATATTGATGATGAACTTTTAAATTCATAGATAATAGTAGATTTCATTCTCTACGTAACTCTTCTATGAATTATTATTTTCCGCTGCGAATATTGATTTAAAACTTGTTGTCTATTGTATTCTATTAGATTTTTTTTCCCTGTTGAAGACTAACGATAATTTATTATGTATTATCTTAGTCATAATGTTCTTTACTGGGTTAGTTGAGCTCACCCTTTTCCTTTTTATTCCATTTTTCTCAGGAGGCGAGAATGTAGCGAGTACTAGTCGGGGTATGGAATAATGGTTCTAGAAGTTATTTTAGTAGTCCTCACCATTTTTGTGAAATAATGTATCAATAATTATAATGAGGACTTAATTAAGTGTGGATATTGTCTAGATGACAATATTTGTATTTAAACTCACAGTTCTTATGTTGTAATAGTAAAGATGTAGTTATTTCTGTACCATGTATTTTGGCGACTCAGAATGGGTGTTGTATACCTATTTTGGGGGCGTCACACTAATGAATATCCTTGGCCGTAGTGCAAGGGTGATTCGATGATGTGGATTATTTATTAAGTTGAGTCTCAGCGATAAAAGTGATGAAAAACCTTTTAAATCATAGAAGATAGTAGATATCATGCTCTACTTGACTCTTCTAATGGATTGCTTGTTCCGCTGCAGTTAAACTTGATGTTTGTTATATTTTATCAGTTTAACACTGTTGAAGGCTAACGATAAATTATTCTGCATCATCTTAGTCATAATATTTCTTACTGGGCTAGTTGAGCTCACCCTTTGCTTTCATTGTTCTCTTCAGGAAATGAGAATATAGCTGGGACTAGTCGGGGAATGGAGTGACGGTCTAGATGTTTGCATTAGTAGTCCTCACTATTCTGTTAAATAGTGTGATAATAAATATATTAAGGACTTATTTTGAGTTTGAATACTGTCTAGAAGATAATATTTGTATTAAAACTCACAGCTCATGATGTATATTTAAGTTTGTATTTGTATTCAGTACCATGTATTTGACGACTCAGAATGAGTGATATATACCTATTTTGGGGGCGTCACAGTTGGTATCAAAGCTTAGAGATATGATCCCTAGCTGAGATGTGAGACTAGAACTAGGAGGGGAGAGGCGGATAATTCCTTCTCTAGTATGACCTACCTAAGTTTATTTGTTATTTAATTGGTCGGTCAGAATATAGGGATAATATGTTGCATGTCAATTAACCCTTGTTTTGTTGCAGTATTTGAAAATGACATCCGAGAATGTTGAGAATAGCAATGGAGCAAATGAGACCGTTGAATCACCAACGATCAATAACTAGGATAATGTGCATCAGGAAGGCAAAGATCTTCATGCAAATAACAACACCGACCAAATGATGAACGATGAAATGTTTAGGAGCTTTCTGCAGTTCGCGCAACATCAGGCAAGAGAGACTCCTACTCAAAATACAGGTGGAAACACTGGCAACTCTCAGACGGTCACCGCTAAATGGTTCAAGGAGCTGGGACCACCGGAGTTTATTGGAGAGCCAAAACCACTTAAGGCGGAGACGTGGATAAAGCAGATCACCAACATATTTGATGTCTTGGAATGCTCTGAGAAGCAAAAGGTTCCCTTTGTCACCTTCATGTTGCGAGGAGAGACAGATTACTGGTGGGAATCTGTAAAACATACTCAACCTGTCGCACTGAAAATGTCTTGGGAGAAGTTCCAAGAACTATTCAACAACAAGTACTTTCCCGAAAATATTCGTCACATGAAGGAGGTAGAGTTCATCAAGCTGGAGCAAAACAATATGACCGTGTCGTAGTACGAAGCTAAGTTTGCTGAGTTATCTCGATTTGTGTCCCACTTGGTTGATAATGAAGAGAGAATGACGCGAATGTTTCTAAGAGGTTTGAAACCCAAGATACGTCAATATCTAATTTCTCACAAACTGTGTTTGTATTCAGATGTTGTAAATATGGCTTAGTTATTGGAGCGCGATAACGAGTTAACCCAACCAAGAGAGAGCAGTCAGCAAAATGATAATACCAGTAGTAGCAGTCATCAAAGCGGTGACAACAAACGTGGAGGGAATCAACATGCCAGAAATGGTAACCACTTCGGTGGTAATCATGGCCAAGACAGTAAAAGTGGACATTTCAAGAAGAGGAGATTCAACAATGATGGAAAGACGTCAGCACCAGCACCCGTTGTTAAAGAAGAAGAACGGCCACCGATCATATGTTTCAAATGCGGAGGGGAGGGACACATCAGTCCAAACGGTGCGTAACAGTCCAAAACGTGTTACAAATGTGGAAGAGAAGGTCACTTAGCTCAATTTTGTCGTGTAGTGAAGTCAAGTCCAGCTGGGATGGTGATGCCAAAGGATGTCTCAGACAAGTCAAAGTCAGTAGTTTAAGTGGCCTTTGTCGAGGAACCCGAACGAAGCTATCACGGGTAAATTAATCATAAACTCTTGCGAAGTTTATACCTTATTCGATATCGGTTCTACACATTCTTTTATTTCTCCTACTTGTGCTCAACGTTTAAATTTGACCCCTGTACAAAACCCATTTCTAAAACCCTCAAATATTTCTTCACCCAAAACGAACGTAACATGCGCCAAAGACGTTGGCTCGAGCTGTTCAAGATTATGACTATACAATTCAAGATCATTGTAGAAGAGTGAACGTGGTAGCTGACGCGTTGTGTAGAAGATCGTATGCAGTTACGAGTGCTACGTTGTTAACACAAAGACCCATTTCATACGACTTACTCTAGAGACCCACGTGATGATGTTAAATAAACGATTAGAACAGACTTTAATCGATAAAGTTAAAGCCACTTAAGCTACAGACTCAGAGCTGATGAATGTGAAGAAGAAGGTTCAAGAGGGAGTTATTCTAGAAGCAAGAATTGACGAAGAGAGTAAATCTCAACCCTCGATTTAATTGTTCTATTTGAAATCCTCGATCGAGTAGGAACTGTGGCCTATAGACTCGTTTTAACGCCAAGTATATCGCGTGTTCATAACATTTTTTTTTCGTATCGATGTTACATTTTTGAATTAGAACCGGACGAGATAACGGAAGATTTAACGTATGAAGAGGTACTTGTTAAAATCTTGGATACAAAGGAACATAATTTACGCTCAAAGGTTATACCTCAAGAGTTAGAATCTAACGAGATATCCTCATCTGTTCGGCATACCAGGTACGCACGTAAATTTCGAGGATGAAATTTCATAAGGAGGAGAGATTGTGAGACCCCAAATTTTATGAATAAAGATTTAATTTTTTCGAAATATTTTTTTGAATATTATGGTGTGGATTTGAGATAATGTTATAGTTGTGGGTAATATTTATAAATTTTGTAAAGTATGCAAGTTGTTATATTATATTCGATTGGTCGGAGAATATTCGTTTTAGCAAGGAATATTCGTACGACGGCACAATCATTGGTGGACCCCACAACAAAATTATTGTCGGAATGAGAAAACGACAGAAATATCTTGTTATGAAAATAACGGCTAAAGTTTTACCGTTAAACTGTTGAACTACCCGGTAGTAAAAGTTCAGTAATACGCGTGGTTGCATAGTAGCACACGGTATTGATTATTGATGCTTACGTGAGAAGTCACTCAGTTTTGTTCAACTATTACTACAGTAATTGCTGCATAGTATCTCACGTTATTTGATTCAATTATTGTCGATATTTTATATATTATTAAATCAATAATTGTGACGATACAGTTATTCATATTATTATTTACAATATTGACGATGTCTAGAAGTTCTGTCGAGGAGAGGTTTGATCACCTAATTGCGTGCCAATAGGGTGAAATCCTTATTAGAAAGCCCCCTCTTTCCTGGGAACGATCTGGTTGTTAAATATTGCAAATAATAATAATGATGAATAAAGGTTGTTAAAAATATTGAGGAGATTTTTATGAAGTATTTGGTGTAAATTTTGTTTATTTTATGGACTCCCATTTACCCATTTTTCAAAATAATCGGTAGAAAATTATTTAATATAATAAAGGTGGGGCCCACATGTGGGACCCATATATGTTGAAAACTGATTTTGGAAATGGGGGTGGGGTGGAGTTTACGTATATGGAAGGTAATGTTATATATATATATATATATATATATATATATATATATATATATATATATTTTATTAATTTTGTTTTATATATATATTTATATATTAAGAAAGAAAGGAAGTTCGCGGGAAAGGGGAATTGCCCTGGTAAGGAGGGTGTATTATTATTATTATTATTATATATTTATATTATAATAAGTTTTATTTTATTTGATTATAAATAGAATATATTATATTTTATTTAAAGTTTTTATTTTTATTAGAATATTTTATTGCACAATAATGAATAATAAAATCAAAATTTTTAGAAAATTTTGCCAGTTGCAACCCGTGATAGTTTTACTGCGCAGTCCGTGATTTTCAAATTCAAATAGTAACCTTTCCATTCTCCTATAAATAGGATGCTTAGTTAGAATTAAAAATCACACCAGAATCAAAGAATTCTTTTTCTATAATATTGAGCGTATTTTTTTCGAGTTTTAGAAAATTATGAGCGTTGAAAACAGTGAAAGTTTTCTTCAAGAATATCTCCGCTATACCAGTTAGAATACTCTTCTTTTTGAGGTAAGGGTTATTCTTTTTATATTATGAAGATATATTATTTTTCGTATTCGTATGAATATTATTTCCGTTCAATATTCATAAGAAATTTTATTTCGTTCAATATTTGCGAGAAATATTATATTCATTTAATATTCGTAATAAATATTATTTTCATTTAATATTCGTAATGAATATTATTTTCGTTTAATATTCGTAAGGGATGTTATTTTTGTTCAATATTCGCTTGAAATAATATTTTCTTCCATACTCTGTAGTATGTAAGTAATATTATTTCGTTTCAGATTTCGAATTCTGTACTCATTTTGTTAAAGTTTTGGTTTCTATACTCCATGAAATTAGTAGAATATCCTTGATATTTACGTTTCATCCAGTATCTTTTCATGGAAATATTATTCTGAGTATTCTTGATAAGTTTTAACCTTTTCATGCTGGAGTACTATTCACGGGTTACTATTTATAAAGTACTATTCACCCGGGATACTATTCATGATAAAAATTAATTCGTTTTCAGTCCAAATCATTTTTGGTATAATATTATTCTTGAATTTTACTCCACAAAGCAGTATCATGTTGACAATTTGAACGTTATTGAATTCTGGATAAATTAAATTATAAATATTTAAAATTTATCCTTGAACTACTTTTTTTGAATTATTATGTCATTGTCATCATCCTCATGCTTATATTGTTATGAAAGTCATCTTTGGCTGTAGTGCATAGATGGACTTGGTATGATTATGACCAGGGATTATTCGGTATAATCATGACGGTAATGTTACAAATGATGTGGTAAAAGTCATCATTGGCCCGTAGTACATTAATGGATAGTTTTGATATGATTATGACCATGGATTCTCTTCGGCCAATGGTACAAAGATGAATTATTTTATGGCATGATCATGACCATTGATGAATACATGAATATTCTTGGCCCGTAGTGCATGGATAATTCGTGATCGTGATACTAATGAATATCCTTGGCCGTAGTGCAAGGGTGATTCAATGATGTGGATTATTTATTAAGCTGAGTCTCAGCGATAAAAGTGATGAAAAACCTTTTAAATCATAGAAGATAGTAGATATCATGCTTTACTTGACTCTTCTAATGGATTGCTTGTTCCTCTGCAGTTAAACTTGATGTTTATTATATTTTATCAGTTTAACACTGTTGAAGGCTAACGATAAATTATTCTGCATTATCTTAGTCATAATATTTCTTACTGGGCTAGTTGAGCTCACCCTTTGCTTTCATTGTTCTCTTCATGAAATGAGAATATAGCTGGAACTAGTCGGGCAACGGAGTGACGGTCCAGATGTTTGCATTAGTAGTCCTTACTATTCTGTAAAATGGTGTGATAATAAATGTATTGAGGACTTATTTTGAGTTTGAATACTGTCTAGAAGACAATATTTATATTAAAACTCACAGCTCATGATGTATATTTAAGTTTATATTTGTATTCAGTACCATGTATTTGGCGACTCAGAATGGGTGATGTATACCTATTTTAGAGGTGTCACAATTAAGACTTATTATGGTTATGTATTAAGTTATGTTTTGTATTAGTAATGGTTGCGAGAGTTGGGACGAGAATATTTATGTTATATTAATGTAAATTATTATATTATTCCGTTGTATGTGTTATTAGCATGTTGTATAAGTTTGATCGTGGAGCACTAGATTCGAGGTACATGTATCTGAATTTGGGGGCCACAATTTGGATTCGGGTCAAACGATTTTAAATTGTTTGGGTTGGATTCGGTGAAGCAGTTTACATTTTAAATTGGTCAGGTTGAATTCGGGTTAAACGATTTTTTCTCATAAGTTTAATGATATGTTCTTTTTAATCATAAAATAGTATTTATTTGATTAATGGTTATAAAGTTAATAATCCAAATATTTTACATTTTGTTTATAAGTGTTTGCATATAAGATAAATATGTAACTATGTATTAGATGTTTTAAAGGAATTATGTGCAAAATAAAATAATTAACATTAGGGTTGGATTAGAATTTGAAAAATGTTGAGTAAAGAAAGGAGAAGCATGTATATATATATATATATATATATATATATATATATATATATATATATATATATATATATATATATATATATCACTAAGGACAAATATAATTGAAAGTCTAATAATAATCTAGAATGGTGGTTGAATAGATTATCATCGTTTAAAAATTATCATTGGCCTTTTTGTATTTTTAGTAGATTAATTTGTAGTGTCAGAAATTAATTAGCAAGTTAGTAAAATTCAATCACACAATGCACATAGATTTATCTGGTTCACAACATACAGCTCGGGTTTGTTGCTACGTCCAGTCTCAAGCTCCTCTCTATGACTTAAGATCCTATTACTCCTATTAATAAATGCTCATTCAATAGGCGGAGAAGCCTTCACAAAAGTTTTATAGATAAACTTACAACTATCCACAACTAACTATCTCGGACAACGAACTCCCAGCTCCTTCCTCAAGATTAGTTGTATCTTCCTTTTGTGTTCAGAATTATTTTATGATTTGGTCTTGAAACAACAGTATCTTCCTTACCTCACAAGTACACTAGAGATCCAACTCCCAGCTGATCTCTCTAAGTCTCTGATCTTGGTCAAAGAATTACTCGTCTTTCTCACAAGTACATAAAATAAACTAACTCTACATTTTCTATTTTAAAATAAATTATTTGACTTTGCTTCTAAAGTAAGCAGATAAAGTTTAGTACATATTGATACAAGTTCAAGACTTTTATATGATATACTTTTGTGTAAGCAGATATCTAAATTGATACACTTTTATAAAAAAATTCCTTTTCTTTAATAAAGAATATGTTTCTATGCTTTAAACAGATTAGAAAAGATTTTTCTTTATAAATAAAGAGTCTGTTTCTATGATTTAAATAGATATAAAGATGAGTTTGGACAACAGTTTAAATCACTTATATAATGCAACAAGTAATTTATGAATAAGTATGTTTGTGTATAAAATACTTGTGATGGCAATTATCAAGTATAATAGATTAATCAATTAAATAATACTTGATATATCAAATAAATTCGTTTCACTCAAAGATATATATATTTTTGTATATTTGATCTACGTTGTGAAAATTTTGACACTTAAAATTTTAAAGACCGTTCATATAATATTCTTTATTAAGAAATATATTCGAATATCGGTATCTAAGTACTGCCTAAATTGTTCGTTTTACAATCTAATAATTATATAAATATTATGTAATATTTATATAATGTATCTATATAAATAAAAAGTCACTTCAGATTTTAAAGACCGTTCGTAGAATTTCAGAGAAATTACTTCTAAATTATATCGGTATCTAAGTACTGACCTTTTATTTGACGCCCCCAAAATAGGTATACATCATCCATTCTGAGTCGCCAAATACATGGTACATAAACAAATACAACTTTATTAAAACACTTGTCGCGCAAAATACGACAACACAATACTATGAGTTTAAATACAAATATTGTCTTCTAGACAATATCTACACTCAAATAAGTCCTTATTACAATTATTGAAATACTATTTAATAAAATAGTGAGGACAGCTAACACCACTGACTAGAAACATCACTCCACTCCCCGACTAGTTTCCGCTATATTCTCGCCTCCTGAGAAAAATGGAACAAAAAGGAAAAGGGTGAGCTCAACTAGCCCAGTAAAAAATATTATGACTAAGATAATATACAACAACTTATCATTAGTCTTCAACAAGAAAAAATCTGATAAAATATAATATACAACAAGTTTTAGATCAACAACTGCAACGGAAACAGCAAACCATTAGAAGAGACAAGTAGAGAATGAGTTCTACTATCTTCTAAGATTTAAAAGTCCATCATCAATATTTTATCCCTGTAACAATATTCAATAACCATCTTTAATCAAATATTCATCTTTGCACTACAGGCCAAAAATATTCATTTGTATCACCAGTCGGTCATGTTCATCTCAATACCTGTTCATCTTTGCACTATGGGTCAAAGATATTCATTAGTTAATCATTCATCTTTGCACTACAGGCCAAAGATATTCAGTAATATCATCATTTAGGACTGAGGATGATGAAAAATATTTTAAAGAAAATGAACCCAGTGAGACAGAAGGACAAATATTAGAGATTCATATTACAGTTTATCCAAGTACAATAATACTCCATAACAACCAATTGTGAAGTAGAATTTAAAAATAAAGATCAAAACATGGATACAATCAAAGATAGTAACCATAATAGACATCTTGGACAAAATAATTTTTTTTTA
This sequence comes from Panax notoginseng, assembly GCA_016801055.1. Classification (NCBI taxonomy): domain Eukaryota; kingdom Viridiplantae; phylum Streptophyta; class Magnoliopsida; order Apiales; family Araliaceae; genus Panax; species Panax notoginseng. Next base: position 79,172,834 of record CM029014.1, read on the forward strand.
TTTTTCGGTGAATAGTGTCGTATTCGTGAATAATGCCGTATATGTGAATAGTAACCCCGACACAAAAAGTTCCAAATTTGATAAAAAGTTCATATCAATATTTCAGCATAAGGATATTGAAGAAAATAATATCATTTAAGAAGAAAATAATATCCCTTACCTCAAGATAATAGTATTTCTGTTCGAAATACCGGTATAAGGCTGAAGGAAACTTGCACTAATAAATAAAAACTCACAAAGTATCTAAATACTCACAAAATACGCTCGATAATATAGAGAGAGAAAAAGAGAAAACTTATGAATTCTGGTGTGATTTTCAATTCTAACTTAGCCCTCTATTTATAGGAAAATGTTAGCACGCCGAAGCAGACTTGACCTGCAACCTGATGGCTTTACCTGCTACTATTCCCACCCACCACATTTGAATAAAAATTCCAGCACATTACTCACCAACCAAAAGTGGGGCCCACTCAATTCTAGAATTTTTCAACAAAATCATTTATAAACCTAATTTCCGAATCATTCACCTCTTAAAATTCATAATAAATCATACGTTCATTTTTAATAGTTCAAAATTCGTGGACATATACTCAACTTATATATGTATAACATATCCAAAAATCACAACGATCCAACGGTCAGATTAAAAATTATAACTCACGCAATATATCTCAAGAACAGTGATTTAATTTTTAATACCTCCATTCCGACAAAAACACCTCAACATTAATTCCTTCACATAAAATAAATATATCCATCAATTATATCCACATAAAATAAATATTTCCTTATCATATAAATCAATAATTAATTATTCACAAATAATATTACAGAATCACAATTATGACAACCAGGCCGTTCCCAGGAAAGAGGGGGCTTTTCAATAAGGATATCTCTTTACTAGCGCGCAATTAGATGACAAAACCTCTCCTTAGACAGAACTTTCTAGACTTTACCAATAATGCTATCTAATAATATTATTCAAATAATATGAATTATTGATCTGATAATGAAAAATACTGTGCAGCAACAATTATTAAAACAACAATATTATAAAATATCAACGCAGCAATTATTTAATCAATAAAATAAAATATTGAACAGTAACTACTGTAACAATTATTGAGTAGTGCCTTCTTACGTAAGAATCAATAATTGGTGCAATACCGTGTGCTACTGTATTTTAACCATCGGGTATTCCAACAGTATTAACGGTAACAACTACGCCGTTATTTATAAACAACTTATACTTGTCATTTTCTTCATCCAATTGCTTTCCATTATGGGGCCCACACAAGGCTGCGCCGTCGTACGAATATTCCCTGACAGAAAGAATATTCCACGACCAAACGAATATTCCCCGACAACAAATGAATATTTTATAACCATTTATTTATTTTGCAAAATTTGTACATTTCACCCATAACCAAAGCATTATATCAAATTAACACCTTATTATTCACAATAATATTTAGAGAAAATTTGATTTTATTCATTAATAAGTTGGGGTCTTACAACCTCCCTTTCTTATGAAATTTCGTTCTCGAAATTGACGTACGTACCTGGTGTTTCGAAAAGGTGAGGATTCCTCGCTTTCATTTCTGATTCCAACTCCCAGGTCATTTCTTTAATAGCATGGTTTCTCCATAAAACCTTAACTTGTGGTATAACCTTCGTGCGTAGAACATGCTCTTTCCTATCCAAGATCTTAACAGGTACCTCCTCGTACGTTAAATCTTCGGCTATCTCATCTGGTTCTAACTCAATTATGTGGTTCGGGTTTTTCACATATTTACGAAGCACAAATACGTGAAAAACATTATGAACACGAGACATGCTTGGAGGTAATGCGAGTCGATATGCCACATTTCCTATTCGGTCAAGAATTTCAAATAGACCAACAAATCGTGGATTGAGTTTTCCTCTCTTCCCAAATCTTGTAACTCCTTTCCATGGTGCAACACATAACAATACATGATCCCCAATACTAAATTCTACATCCTTTCGATGAAGATCCGCATAACTCTTTTGTCGATCCTGTGTCATTTTTATACGTTGTCGAATCGTTTAGATTTTCTCTGTAGCTATGCATGCCAATTCTGGTCCCAACAACGTTGCTTCACCCACCTCGTTCCAGCATACTGGAGAACGAAACTTTCACCCATACAAGGCTTCAAATAGAGCCATACCTATACTTGCCTGCTAACTGTTGTTGTAGGAGAATTCCACCAGTGGCAAGTACTTATCCCAACTTCCTTTGAAATCTAGAACATAGAGTCTTAATAGATCTTCAAGGGTTTGAATAGTCCTCTCTGATTGCCCGTCCGTTTGAGGATGGTATGCTGAACTGAATCGTAAATCCGTGCCCATAGCTTTCTGCAAGTTAACCCAAAATCGTGAAGTGAATCTTGGGTCACGATCTAAAATTATGGATACTGGCATGCCATGCAATCTCACAATCTCATTCACGTACATACTAACAAGACGTTCAAAGGAATAAGTCTTACGTATAGGTAAGAAATGAGCAGACTTGGTTAATCTATCAACAATGACCCAAATCACATCTATGCCTTGAGAAACCTTGGGAAGACCCGTAACAAAATCCATAGTAATGTGTTCCCACTTCCATTTCAGAATCTCAAGTGGTTACAATAGACCCTTTGGTACTTGATGGTCCGCTTTTACATGTTGACAAGTTAAACACCTAAAGATAAACTTCGGGATCTCTCTTTTCATATTGCTCCACCAAAATGTATGTCGAAGATCGTGATACATTTTGGTACTCCCAGGATGGATTGCAAACGGTGTGTTGTGTGCCTCCATCATGATTCTATGCTTCAAGTCAGAATCGTTAAGAACACAAAGTCTGGAGTTGACTCGAAGAATTCCTTCTTCATCGATTCTTGCTTCTGGAATAGCACCTTCTTACACTTTATTCTTTATACGCATCAGCTCCACGTCCGTAGCTTGAGCAGCTTTAACTTTATCGATTAAAGTCGGTTCTACTCGTATATTTGATATCATCATGTGGGTACTTGGAGCCTTCATCTCGATCTCCATCCTTTACAAATCATACAAAATGGGCTTTTGTGTTAACAATATTGCACTCGTACCCACATATGATCTTCTACTCAATGCGTCAGCTACTACGTTCGCTTTTCCAGGATGATATTGGATGGTATGATCGTAATCTTTCAACAGCTCAAGCCAACGTTGTTTCCGCATGTTGAATTCCTTTTGGGTGAAGAAATATTTGAGGCTTTTATGATCCGTATAGATCTCCACTTTCTCCCCATACAGATAGTGTCTCCAAATCTTCAACGCAAAAACGACTGCTGCCAACTCCAAATCATGAGTAGGATAATTCCTCTCATATTCTTTGAGTTGTCGCGAGGCATAGGCTATGACTTTCCCATGTTACATGAGAACACATCCTAAACCTTTGCCTGAAGCATCGCTGTAGATATTAAATCCATCCGAACCAAATAGTATTGTCAGAACAGGTGCCGAAATGAGTCTCCTCTTGAGTTCTTGAAAACTCTTCTCACAATCCTCGCTCCAACTGAATTTTGTATCCTTCCGAGTCAGCTGAGTTAACAGAGTAACGATTCTAGAAAATCCTTCCACAAATCTCCGATAATAGCCAGCTAAGCCCAGAAAGCTACGTACTTCGGTCACCGACTTCGGTTGGTCCCAACTTTGTATGGCTTCAATCTTCGCCGGGTTGATAGATACTCCATGTTTTGACACCACGTGCCCAAGGAATGCTACTTCCTCAAGCCAGAACTCGCATTTCTTCAGTTTGGCATATAACTTGTTTTCACGAAGCCTTTGTAGTACCAGCTTCAAATGGTGCTCATGATATTCACGGCTTTTGAAATAGATGAGGATGTCATCAATAAAGACAACAACGAACTGATCTAAATATTCTTTGAATACACGGTTCATCATATCCATGAAGGTAGCAGGAGCATTAGTCAATCCAAAAGACATGACTAAGAATTCATAATGCCCGTACCGAGTTCTGAAGGCAGTCTTTGGAATATCCTCAGTTTTAATTGTGACGACCCCAAAATAGGTATACATCACCCATTCTGAGTCGCCAAATACATGGTACAGAAACAAATACAACTTCAGTAATACAATTGTCGTGCATAATACGACAACACATATACTGTGAGTTTGAATACAAATATTGTCTACTAGAGAGTATACAAACTCAAAATGAGTCCTCATTACAATTATCACAATATTTCACAGAATAGTAAGGACTACTAATGCAACCATCTGGACCGTCAATCCATTCCCTGACTAGTCCCAGCTATATTCTCATTTCCTGAAGAGAACAGTGAAAGAAAGGGTGAGCTCAACTAGCCCAGTAAGAAATATTATGACTAAGATAATGTACAACAAATTATCATTAGTCTTCAACAAGGAAAAATCTGATAAAATATAATAAACAACAAGTTTTAGATCAACAACTGCAGCGGAAAAAGCAATCCATTAGAAGAGTCAAGTAGAGCATAAAACCTACTATCTTCTATGATTTAAAAGATTTATCATCAATTTTATTGCTAAGATTCAACTTAATAAATAATCCACATCATCGAATTATCCCTGCACTACGGGCCAAAGATAATCGTGTTTTCATCAACGGTCATGATCATGTCATAAAACAATTCATCTTTGCACCCTTGGCCGAAGAGAATCCATGGCCATAATCATACCAAAAACTGTCCATCAATGCACTACGTGCCAATGATGACTTTTACCACATCATTTGTAACATTACGGTCATGATTATACCGAATAATTTTTGGTCATAATCATACCAAGTCTATCTATGCACTACAGGCCACAGATGACTTTCAACAGAATATAAACATGAGGATGATGACAATGATATAATAATTCAATAAAACAAGTTCAAGGATAAATTTTAAAGATTTATAATTTAATTTATCCAGAAATTAATAACGTCCAAATTGTCAACATGATACTACTTTGTGGAGTAAAATTCAAGAATAATACTTAGTTGGTCATGTTCATCTCAACACCTGTTCATCTTTGCACTACGGGCCAAAGATATTTATCAGGTAATCATTCATCTTTGCACTACAGGCCAAAGATATTTAGTAATATCATCATTTAGGTCTGAGGATGATGAAAAATATCTTAAAAAAAATGAATCCAGTGAAATAAAAGAACAAATATTAGGGATTTGTATTACAGTTTATCCAAGTTCAATAATACTCCGAAATAACTAATTTTGAAGAAGAATTCCAAAATAATGATCAAAATATGGATACAATCAAAGATAGTAACCATAATAGCCATCTTGGATAAAAAGAAGAAAATTTTATTTTTCGGTGAATAGTGCCGTATTCGTGAATAGTAATTCCGATACAAAAATTTCCAAATTTGATAAAAAATTTAAATCAATATTTCGGCATAATGATATTGAAGAAAATAATATCATTTACGAAGAAAATAACATCCCTTACCTCAGAATAACCGTACTTCTGACTAAATTTCGGATATAGTACTGACAGAAACTTGCACTGCATAGCAACTCTCAAAGTATCTAAATACTCACAAAAATACGCTCGATAATATATAGAGAGAAAGGGAGAAAACTTATGAATTCTAGTGTGATTTTTAATTCTAACTTAGCCCTCTATTTATAGGAAAATATTAGCATGCCGAAGCAGACTTGACCTGCTACTTGATAGCTTTACCTACTACTATTGTCACCCACCACATTTCTTCACCAACCACAAGTGGGGCCCACCAATTCTAGAATTTTCCATTAAAATCATTTATAAACCTAATTTCTAAATCAGTCACCTCTTAAAATTCATAACAAATCATACGTTCATTTTTAACGGTTCAAAATTTGTGGGCATATACTCAACTTATATATGTATAACATATCCAAAAATCATAACGATCTAACGGTCGGATTAAAATTATAACTCACACAATAGAGCATTAAAAACACCGATTTGATCTTTTAATACCTCCAATCCGACAAAATACTTGATAAAACACCTCAACATTAATTCCTTCAATAATAACCACATAAATAAATCCATCATTTATATCCACATCAAATAAATATTTCTTTATCTTATAAATAAATAATTAATTATTTACAAATAATATTACAGAATCACAATTATGACAACCAGGCCGTTCCCAGGAAAGAGGGGGCTTTTCAATAAGGATTTCTCCTTACTGGCGCGTAATTAGGTGACCAAACCTCTCCTTGACAGAACTTTCTAGACATTGCCAATAATGATATCTAATAATATTATTCAAATAATATAAATTATTGATCTGATAATGGAGATACTGTGCAGTGACAATTATTGAACAACAATAATATAAAATATCAACGCAACAATTATTGAATCAATAAAATAAAATATTGAACAGTAACTACTGTAACAATTATTGAGTAGTGCCTTCTTACGTAAGGATCAATAATTCATCAATACTGTGCAATACCGTGTACTATTGAGCAACCACGCGTATTACTATATTTTAACCACCAGGTAATCCAACAGTGTTAACGGTAACAATTACGCCGTTATTTATAAAAACTCAATTTTGTCATTATCTTCATCCGACAGTTATTCTGTTATGGGACCCACAAATGGCTGCGCCGTCGTACGAATATTCCCCGACAACAAGAATATTCTACGACCAAACGAATATTCCCCGATAACAATAAATATTTTATAACCACTTGCTTATTTTGTAAAATTTTCACATTTCACCTATAACCAAAATATTATATCAAATTAACACCTTATTATTTCAAAATAATAATTAGAGGAAAATTCAATTTTATTTATAAAAAGCTGGGGTCTTACATTAATCTTCAGCTGATGATATCCATAACGAAGATCGATCTTTGAAAAGAATTGTGCTCCTTGCAACTGGTCGAACATGTCATTAATACGAGGTAGCGGATACCTATTCTTGATGGTGACATGGTTCAATTCTCGATAGTTAATACAAAGTCGCATACTCCCGTCTTTCTTCTTTACGAATAAAACAGGAGCACCTCAAGGAGACGTACTAGGACGAATGAAACCGATGTCTAACAATTCCTGTAATTGAACTTTTAACTCCTGAAGTTCAATAGGAGCCATTCGATATGGGGTTTTAGAAATGGGCTTTGTACCGGGTTCAAGGTCAATAAAGAATTCAACTTCTCGTTCTGGGGGTAGACCAGGAAGTTCTTCAGGAAATACGTTAGGAAATTCACTAACAACAGAAATATTATTCAAATCTGACGTATTTTTGTTCAAGTCCATAACATGGGCTAAGAAAGCTTGACATCCGTTTTTCAATAAACGAATGGCTTTATGGCTTGATATGACAACGATTGATTTTAATAGTTTGGTTACTTGAATTCGCATAATGGGTTGTTTAGGAATATGAAAACTAACAACCTTACGAAAATAATCAATTTTGGCATGATGAGTAGTTAACCAATCAATTCTTAAAATCACATCAAAAGCAAGTATCTTTAAAGAGATAAGGTCAATAGGTAATGTGATTGTGCCAACTTGGATTAAGCAAGATTTATAAACTATAGATGTAATGAAAGTTCCTCCTAACGGAGTCTACACAGATAGGTCAAAGTCTAATTTCTCCGAAGTCAAGTTTAAACGTTGAGCAAAAGTAGGAGAGATAAAAGAATGGGTAGAACCGGTATCTAGTGAAGTATAAACTTTGCAAAAATTCAAGATTAGCTTACCCGTGATCACCTCGTTTGGGTTTTTCGCGTTCTGGCCAGTCACGACAAACGCTCTTCCAGGAACCGCTGATTTCGACTTATCCGGGACAGCTTTTAGAGTCACCATCCCCGCTAAACTTGGTTTTGCTATAGAACACTCTCGAGCTATATGACCCTCCTTTCCACAGTTATAACATACCTTGGATTGTTGCGGGCAGTTTGGTCTGATATGTCCCTCTTTCCCGCATTTGTAATAAACGACCGGTGCTCGTTCTCTTCCCCTAGAAACAGTTGATGTTTGTGCTGACGTTTTTACGTTATTATTATTGTACCTTCTCTTCTTGAAATCTCCTCCCGACTCGCTCCTTCTATTATCACGACCATGATTTCCACCAGAGTGGTTACCGCTTTTGTCTGATATTTTCCTCCCTGCTGGTTTTTATTGGTCCGATGACCGCTGCCACCGGTATTACCTTGGTTGTGTTCCCTCGATTGAATATACTCATTATCTCGCTCTAATAATTGAGCCCTGTTTACAACATCTGAATATAAAAAAAATTTATGAGAGATAAGATATTGCCGAATCTCGGGTTTTAAACCTCTCAGAAATATCCTTGTCATTCGTTCCTCATTCTCGACCAAATGAGGTGCAAACCTGGATAACTCTGCAAACTTCGCCTCGTACTGGGACACCGTCATGTTATTTTATTCCAGTCTAATAAACTCTACCTCCTTTATATGACGAATACTTTCAGAAAAGTACTTGTCATTAAACAGTTTCTGAAATGTTTCCCAGGACACACTAGCGAAGGATTTACTCGTCTCTCCCCTCCTAGTTCTATTCCCCGATCTCCGCCAGGGACCATATCCCTAAGCTCTGATACCAACTGTGATGCCCCCAAAATAGGTATACATCACCCATTCTGAGTCGCCAAATACATGGTATAGAAATAAATACAACTTTATTAAAACACTTGTCACGTAAAATACGATAACACAATACTGTGAGTTTAAATACAAATATTATCTTCTAGACAATATTCACACTCAAATAAGTCCTCATTATAATTATTGAAACACTATTTAATAAAATAATGAGGACGGCTAACACCACTGACAAGAAACATCACTCCACACCCCGACTAGTTCCCGCTATATTCTCGCCTCCTGAGAAATATGGAACAAAAAGGAAAAGGGTGAGCTCAACTAGCCCAGTAAAGAATATTATGACTAAGATAATATACAACAACTTATCATTAGTCTTCAACAGGGAAAAATCTCATAAAATATAATATACAACAAGTTTTAGATCAACAACTGCAGCGGAAACAACAAACCATTAGAATAGTCAAGTAGAGAATGAGTTCTACTTCAAAGTCCATCATCAATATTTTATCTCTGTAACAAAAATTAATAATCATCTTTAATCAAATATTCATCTTTGCACTACAGTCCAAAGATATTCATTTGTATTACCAGTCGGTCATGTTCATCTCAACACCTGTTCATCTTTGCACTACGGGCCAAAGATATTCATCAGTTAATCATTCATCTTTGCACTACAGGCCAAAGATATTCAGTAATATCATCATTTAGGACTGAGGATGATGAAAAATATTTTAAAGAAAATGAACCCAGTGAGACAGAAGGACAAATCTTAGGGATTCGTATTACAGTTTATCCAAGTGCAATAATACTCCATAACAACCAATTGTAAAGTAGAATTCAAAAATAAAGATCAAAACATGGATACAATCAAAGATAGTAACCATAATAGACATCTTAGACATAAAGAAAATTTTTTATTTTTTGGTGAATAGTACCGTATTCGTGAATAGTATCGTATACGTGAATAGTGCCGTATACGTGAATAGTAATCCCGACACAAAAAGTTTCAAATTTGATAAAAAGTTCATATCAATATTTCAGCATAATGATATTGAAGAAAATAATATCATTTAAGAAGAAAATAATATCCCTTACCTCAAGATAACAGTACTTCTGTATGGAATATCGGTATAAGGCTGAAGAAAACTTGCACTGATAAATAAAAACTCACAAAGTATCTAAATACTCACAAAATACGCTCGATAATATAGAGAGAGAGAGAAAGAGAGAAAGAGAGAAAACTTATGAATTCTGGTGTGATTTTCAATTCTAACTTAGCCCTCTATTTATAGGAAAATGTTAGCACGCCGAAACAGAGTTGACCTGCAACCTGATGGCTTTACCTGCTACTATTCCCATCCACCACATTTGAATAAAAATTCTAGCACATTTTGAAAGTAGTATGCACACAAGCCAATTATGTTTGATGATAAAGCATATACTTTGTAACAATTTTATTCATTTATTAATAAAAAGTATTAATTTATTAAAGGCTTTTAATTATCTATATGATGTTGTTTTATAATATGTGATAAACCCATAGTTTTAAGCAATGCTTTTAGAATAATGATGATGATCATTCTAATGAGATCTAAATTCTTAGAAAGCTTAAAACTAAAATAGTTCCCAATCATTGGAGTACTAAATTTGGGATTAGTGAATCCGGATAGATTGGTACATACGTTGCTTACTTATTAGATGAGGATGATTGATCTCATGATCATTTATGTGGAGACACTAAAGCAAGTATGTAGGTGCTTATTAGAGAATAAGTTCACTGAACGTGGCTCGCTAAGGAATCTCTAATGGAGTTTTACTTGCCTATCAATAGGAATTCCTGTAGTGATAGTAGTACAAGTGATTCTTGGACTTGAGATCATCATAGTATCTTGTGTATGATGAGTTATACTTTGACTTATTCCTTAAGACCCTTAGGGTGTATTAAAGGGTATGCTTGGGTATAATAAGTTGTACATGGAGATAATGTATGATCAATAAAGAATCTACCGCTTCTAGTAAAAGAAGAGAAATGTCCTATGTGATTCGATAAACGAAATCCCAGTAGTCCTTGGCCAAGGCAGAATGAAATTAGAAATGAGTTTCTAATTTACATTATTTGGAGTTGTGCATTTAAGAGTCGAAATACATATAATTAAATAAAATAAGACTTGACAGTAATTCCATGTCTTATATTGAATTGGGACATTGTAAGGTGGAAGGATTGAATTGTACGGTAACTATTTATTCAAAGGTTCTTTTATGATTAATGTTGAAATCTATATTATCTGGAAAGTCGTTGATCGCTAGGGAGGCTTATCCCTATTGTAGAATAAATATTATTTATTTAAATAAATTAATAGTTTAATTTATTTTTTTAAATAAGATTAGAATTGTTCTAATTGATTTATTCACAACCGGTTTAATATGGAGAACCTAAAGGGTCACACCATAAAAGGAAGAATAATTATTTAAGAAGTTAATGGCATAATCGTAATAATAAGTTAAGTATATTTAATTTAATCTATGATGATAAAATAAATTAAATAGCTTAATATTTATTATTTAATATTTTATAAATATTAAATAAAAATTAATAAGAGGAGTCTTATTATTATTATTACTATTATTATTATTTAATTCCTAAAGGAGTTTGGAAATTAATTAATAAAAGTACTTTCATATATCCTAATTAGATTAGGAGGCTAATTAATGAAAAAAGTTTAATTAATTATCTCTAATAAGATTAGGGAGCTTAGTTAATTAAAGAAATTTAATTAATTAAAATAAAACCCAATTATTTAATTGTTAAGGAGGGTTTCCTACATCAATAAATAAGAGGAGTCTTATTATGGGTGAAGGGGTTAGAGTTGTTGTTGACTTTTTCACAACAGACGTGATTCCAATTGTTGGAGAGTACACTCCTTTTCTACGAGAGATAGAAAAATTAGGGTTATGCTAAACACCCATCTTCTTGAATATTTATTATTTCTTGGTGGATCACCTCTAGAGGCCAAACACTTGGGTTGCTAATGTTGATCAAAGGAAGGAACCAAATCCGGTGGATTCAAGTTGAACGCGAAAAGGATTGGATGTGAACTTGTACCTAAGGAAGCTCGAATCTTCAAGGGTATGATTCTTATTCTTTATCTTTTCGTTTAATTAATAATTGTGCATAAAGGATGATCCGCGTATAAGGTTTGTAAAATTTTAAAACTCTGATTTTTCATGCTTCCGCTTATTTTTGCAATTTGATTGCGTTCATGAATATTACAAACCTAACACATTTCTCACCAACCAAAAGTGGGGCCCACTCAATTCTAGAATTTTCCGTCAAAATCCTTTATAAACCTAATTTCCGAATCATTAACCTCTTAAAATTCATAACAAATTATACGTTCATTTTTAATGGTTCAAAATTTGTGGACATATACTCAACTTATATATGTATAACATATCCAAAAATCACAACGATCCAACAGTCAGATTAAAAATTATAACTCACGTAATATATCTCAAGAACAGTGATTTAATTTTTAATACCTCCATTCCGACAAAAATACCTCAACATTAATTCCTTCACATAAAATAAATATATCCATCAATTATATCCACATAAAATAAATATTTTCTTATCATATAAATCAATAACTAATTATTCACAAATAATATTACAGAATCACAATTATGACAACCAGGCCGTTCCCAAGAAAAGATGGGGCTTTCCAATAAGGATTTCTCCTTACTAGCGTGCAATTAGATGACCAAACCTCTCCTTAGACAGAATTTTGTAGACATTGCCAATAATGCTATCTAATAATATTATTCAAATAATATGAATTATTGATCTGATAATGAAAAATACTGTGCAGCAATAATTATTGAAACAACAATAATATAAAATATCAACGCAGTAATTATTGAATCAATAAAATAAAATATTGAACAGTAACTACTGTAATAATTATTGAGTAGTGCCTTCTTACGTAAGAATCAATAATTGGTGCAATACCGTGTGCTACTGTATTTTAACCATCGGGTATTCCAACAGTATTAACAGTAATAACTACACCGTTATTTATAAACAACTTATACTTGTCGTTTTCTTCATCCAATTGCTTTCCATTATGGGGCCCACACAAGGCTGCGCCGTCGTACGAATATTTCCTGACAGAAAGAATATTCCACGACCAAACGAATATTTCCCGACAACAAATGAATATTTTATAACCACTTACTTATTTTGCAAAATTTGTACATTTTATCCATAACCAAAGCATTATATCAAATTAACACCTTATTATTCACAATAATATTTAGAGAAAATTTAATTTTATTCATTAATAAGTTGGGGTCTTACATTTTACTTGATATTGATAGATGATATATATATATATATATATATATATATATATATATATATAGATGTGTTTAACAATTTATATTTGAATATCTATATATATAAACAAGTATGAGATAATGTGATGCCCCCAAATCTGGGTCTCTTCCAACCCGACGTATGGTGCTATACGATGCTACAGTTCACACAAACATTCGTTTGAAATGCCTCAAAAGTACGAATATGTCTTACATATATTCCAAAACAATATTACCATTCCTCAGGTTCTTTATAACCGTTACGTTTGTTCTTGTCATAATATCAAATATTATCATTAGAAACCTATACTATTACATAGATAATCAACAGGTTCGCCTTAGCCTTCCCTTTATCCTTGTTTGATCCTTTGGTCCGTTCAGTCTAAGCTGCATGCATATGGTTCAAGCAAGAGTGAGCATAACAAGCTCAGCAAGTATAACAATTTCCTTTAAACGACATGCTTGAACATAGGAATCATATATCTTCGATAAATGAACAATAGTTACGAAGTACTATCGATAGTTCAAAATAACACTTCATTTCCTTCAAAACATTTTACAATGATAATATTCAGTAAAACATCAATTCTGGTCCAAGACCATGAGCAGTTCATACTTTCTTTGAAAAGGACAACCCGACACTAAGTTCGTAAGTTTGGTATAGCTCACGAGCACTTCTAGGTGATCAGCCTATAGTACTCTATGTTGATCAACACTACATCCATTAAACGTATGTACGTTTAAGTTTTGGCAACCTCGCGTTCCCATCGAATAATCGATAAAAAATACATTTGTTTATTCATTCTCAAGCTTACCTTGAATCCGTACCAAATACTTGGCATAGGATAGCGTTAACAGTTCTATATTGAAAGACTTGTAAATAAATCAATCAATCTTTAAGATTAGTCTAGCCGAGTTAAAACTGGCATCGACTCTTTCTTTAAAACCATTCATGCATCTTATAACATGAATCATTGAAAACCTGGCTAACATGAAGGTTAGACAAGTGTTTAAGAAAACTTACCTTTAGCGTCTGCTACAGTATAATTACTTTTCCTTTCAGTCTTTACGGTCTCTACAACACATAATCACATAACATACCACATTAGGTCATGAATGAACATACATGGTTCCTAATGAATCTTACCCTTCTTCTCAATCTAATCATGTATTAGATTTGCTATTATTGGTTCCAGCTTGCCGTCGTTCTTTTACATCGTTCTTACCACATTCTTTCTCTTCTATAACTTAATTGAAATTAATACAACTCGGTTCGAGTTAATCATCCTTCCTCATGGCTTACCCATGTCCTTACATTATTAATCGAAACTCGATCATCAATGGTTATGTATACTTATTGCATATCGTGCACGTTTACACAATATTCATCAACATTTAGTTGTAACTCGCAACGTTTATTGCCATCATCGAAAAATGCTATGTTAAGTTAATTAATTCATTATCAATTAACTATCTTTCCTTTCGTATTCTTAATCGTACTTACTAACTTAACAAAACTTGTTTCAAATACTTATCTGTCTTTACAGCTTATTATCATTCATCGCTTCAGTATTACTAAGTTATGTTCAATTAATCTTTCTTTCAACCTTTAGTGTATTACTTAAGGTTTAAACATTTTAAACTATGTCATTTTAGGGTTTAATTCATTACTACTTAATTACTGTTCTTGTTTCACTTATAAACTTTCCTTACTGGCGCTGCGGCACCAATTGTTAAGCCGTGCTGCGGCGCGAGTCAGCAACAACTGAAGCCCGGCCTTGGCGCTGTGGCGCTATACTCAGTTCATTCGGCCGCACTGCGGCGCCAACTAACAGTATGCTATGGTTTGGCCTCGCACTGCGGCGCTGCGGCGCCAGCCTTTCTTCTTAGAGTCGCGCCGCGGCGCGAATTCTATGCCTTAGAAAATTTTGACAGACTTTTGACTTTGTGAAATTCCCGGGCTCGTAACTTCTTCGTTATAAGTCCGAATTGGCTTGTTCAAGAGCCTACGGTTCACAAATTACATACTCTACGTGTTCATGCAAGAATTTTATCTATTTGATTTCGTTAACTAAAAATTCACCTATTAGTCCATTTTTAACGAAAACGATAAACGTTCGTGAACGTTCAACGCTCGTTTCTTCGTTCTAAGTCGAAATTCAGTCATTCTCGAGTCCGCAACTCTATAATGCCAATTAAGACTTGTCTGCATCGAAAACCAACGTTTCCGAGTTCAAACACAAAATTCGACTTCCTTTCCGAGAATTTCACGAATTCGACGATTATCGTCTAATTGTGTAAATTACGACTTAACTTCGTTTCTTATGATTTGTTCATCATTTCAAATGGATTTCATCCAACATACTAACATCTTACCCTATTCATTTCATTAACATATATACATGATAAGTTCTTGCTTGTTCTTTGTGATCTTATAACTTATTAAAGTATAAAATACATACACTTTCATTTCTCATGACTTATAATGATTTATATTTTCTAACCATCATTCTTACATCTCATTAATCATACTAACTTCTTAAAGTAAACATGTTACAAGTTCCAACAATTCTTCCTTGGTTCATAGCTTCATTTATTGGTTATCTTACCACATGACTTAATTATGACTTAGGTCTTTTGATTAGCCATTCCTACTTCTCCTTATCATACAAGTTCTACCACTACCTGTTGGGTAAAATCTAATTACGCACAACACGCAAGTATACGTGGTCAACAAGTAATAAAGTGATAAGTTGAGTATCGTTCCCACAGAGAATTAGTTAACAAGAATTACCAAGTACTAACATATAACTAACTAAATCTTATTTAAACGAATGAATTTCAATTTATAAGTAAACTAATTCTAATTACCACTAGTTAAATTAAGATTATGGAGATTTAAGATCATAACTTCACTTATTGCTGCATTTAGGTTAACACACTTCTCATCAATTATTCTCTATCTCGAATTGTTAATCAAGAACACAAAAGTACCTCTCGATGCACTAATACCGTATTAACGTCAATCCACAATTAAGATAGAAATCCGTTAAACACCTTAATCAACTAACCCACTATATCTCTATGTGAATTACAACTGAAGAAAGTTTAAGAATAAGTTCTCTATCCGATTACATACGATGTCAAGCATATCTCTACCTTAACATTCATCAAGATTAAGCTATTCATATAGTCATGAACACATGCTATCATGATAAGATCTAAATCAATACTTTATCTCTCGAGTTCATATAGATTATCACGACAATTGATGGCCAATCAATTAAACAATTGAGTCCAAATCATAATAGACAATCCTCACAATAGAACATAATAATTGATAGCGAAGCATATTAAAATAAACTACACAATATGATCCATTGTAATCTCAAACAAAGAATTAGTTCATGATTATTGAATTAAAACTAAGAATCCACAATTGAATAATCATTAAAAGATAAAGATAGAAGAAGATAAGAAGATAGAATCTATTGTCTGTAGATTTGATGCTTTCTCCTTGCTCCTACTTTGAATCTTCAATGGTCTCCAAGTTGCTTCAATCTCCAAAACTCATTAGAACTAGGGTTTTGATCTAATTTACTCTAATCTAATTTAATGAAATCCTCCAAAAGCTCCCTTTAATCCTTGCAATTCTCCTCCTTTTATAAGCCTCTTTATATGTCTTTAAGTCCTCTTGGAAGTCCTTGAGTCAAACAACTCGAACCAATCCTTATCGGACTCAAATTCGGACAAAAACTACTCATTCTGCACATACCCAAGCCCCAGCTTACCTTTTCCCTTTGTAATAGCAAGCCCCGGATTGCTAGCAATCTGCTAAAATGCCCAGGACCCAAGCCCCAGCTTGCTATCAAGGCCAAAAAGAGCAATCCCCGGCTTGGGTGCGAGCTACTAATTATTTTTTCTGCTGCAGTGTCCTCTGGTAAAACGACCATAACTTTTGATCCGGAAGGAATTACAGGGCCTGCCACCTATCAAATCGAAGCTATCGATGCGCTCTACTACTTTCATTCTTTAAGAATTGAGAAATAACGAACGGTTGAAGGTCGAAATTGCACTAGAAGTTACTGCTATGCAAATGACCACCCAAAACAGCGAAATTCAACGACGTCCGTTGGTAAAAATGTCATAACTCTTTTATCCGAACTCCGATTGGAATGATTCAAGATGTTCCGGAAAGCTAAGAAGAATCTCTACAATATAGTTCAAGTTCCAAGCCAAGAACATGAAATGAACATGAAAGCCCAAATGATGTCCGGATTGCTTTTCTTTGCATTTTCCTTGCTTTTCCTTACCAATAGTCACTCACACCGCTTCCAAACTTATAACCTACAAAATGAACACAAAATGCATGAAAAGTAACTAAGACACATGAATATAAGCAACTAATTCAAGTAAGAGATACCGAATAACTAGGTATAAAACCTACTTATCAAATACCCCCAAACTTAAACCGTTGCTTGTCCCCAAGCAACACAACATAATGCAATGCAATGTAATGAAATACAACTAATCTATAAGCCTACGAATACAACAATATTGATAGAATCAAATCTATTCACTCGGCCTTAGAGAAATTAAGCAAACACGACAATACTTGATATCAAAACCAATCAACAATTTCCTAGTCAATCATCAAGTCTTAAACTGTTATTACTGGTATAGTGTGTGTGTGCTCCACAACAATGTTAACTGATATAAAATCAAATTTAACACATAACAAGTCTCTTTGAAGGCATCATACAGTGTAAACTCAAGAAATCCAAAAATAAGCTAGATCCAACTAAAATTAAACAATTACCGATATCAAGGGTCAACATGGGATACTTATGATTTATTTTTCATCTACGGGGGCTTTTTGCTCTTATTTCCTGTTTTATTCTCTCTTTTTTTTCTTTTGGTTTATATACACATAGCTATGCAATATCTTATTCCTTTAGGCTTTTCAATGCTACCTTAACGAGCTTTCGACCAATGACTCCCAGACCATTAAGACCTTAGGGCGCTAGGTGTAGAGACAATCCCCTCGGGCTTACTTACTCAAGTAACAAAGGCCACAAAACTAGACAAGCACGCCACGGTGTTTATTCATACTTTTGTTTTCTTTTTTTTTCAATAGCTTATATATCTCACATATTCCCCCAAACTTAGGTTCTTGTTTAACTTTAGCCATCACTACTTGTTCTTGTCATTCTTTCATTCAAACTAGCATTATCCTTTAGAATCCCATTATGTATCAATTTAAACTCAATCAATCAACAAGGTTGTTTCTAACATGCTAACCTTGATTATACCAGTTTCAAACAGGAAAAGATTCAATTCATAACAAAAAAATCACATCAAAACTCTAATAATTAGTACTATACTTGTCTACTAAATTCCAATCTCATCATCGACCAAAATAAACTGAACTATCTAACAGCTGGAATCATGCAAGATGAACATAGTAACTAACTATTATTTTTAAAATTTTGATTTGATTTTTTTTTTGTTAATAATGAACCTAAACTATATTAACAACATATGCAAAATAACATACCATAAACATGAAACTAAACATGCAATAACGAACTAAACTGAACTCCCCCAAACTTAGCAATTACAATGTCCTCATTGTAAGAATATAGCGATAAGTAGAAGAGAACTTCCCAGTAATCAGCTAAGCGTGAAGTGATGGTGGCGAGGGCGGCGACGATCATTTTCCTATCTATTGAACCTCCAATACATGTAATAAAGATAGACAACATGGATTAGATTATAAGAGAGCTTAATAAGCAAATTAATTCCTATCTACTAAATAAACTAGTAAAGCATATAAATATAAAAAATCCTGGGTTGCCTCCCAGTCAGCGCTTGATTTATAGTCTTTCACCTGACTTTGTATGGTCAATGCTATCCAATTCCTCTTCGAAAGTTGAGGAACCTTCCATCCATCGAAAATAATATAGCTTTTGGGAGGTTCCCATTTACGATGGCAAATGCATCAAAGTCACCTAGCATGCTCTGATTTGGTATGATCTCAATCAAGAACGTCCCACAACTAGGTGTTTTCTCCATTGTGTATGTGATGACTTTGGGGCATGGAAGCTTGTCACACACAATGGGCTCTTCGTCTATCTTCTCTTTCTCTTCCCACCATGGATTGAAAATTGTACTCACTCTTATGTCAACAAGAGCTTCACCGACGACATGACTACCAAGTGGGTATGATTTTGCAAATCTGACCGACTCTTTGATCTTTGGTGGAGACCCATTTAGATCTTCGTGGACCTCTATTTCATTATCCCCAATTGTCTCCACACTTCCTATATCTTGTGGCTCATCTACTTGTAGATTTGGTTCGGGCACTTCATCAATCTCGGAATCCTCGTCATAACACCAATTGTTTTGAGGACAGTTGTTCAAGGCTTTGAGCATTTCATCCATCTGGTTCTGCAGATTTTGAATTGATATCTCTTGATTCTGAATTGTCCGATCTTGATTAATCATCCTCTCCTCATTTGATACTACGAACTTGGACCACAATTCCTCCAACCTTGATTATCTGTCTCAGTTTTGGAATCCATGTATTGCAGACTATGTGTGGAAGTAGTGACGAGTTGTCCCATCTGGTACTGAAAATTGTGGCTCGATATTTCTTGACTCATCATCCTCTCCTCTTGGTTTGCTATAATCCTTAACATGAATTCCTTCAACTCTAAATTGTCTTCTTGTCGCATTGGAGGTGGATATGAGAATTCCGGCGTGTATGTTGGATTTGGAGTAGAGTATTGGTCTTCATAAGTATAGCTCCATGAAGAATCCGAGTGATACCCCCAAACTTGATCATAATTATCATATGCATACTGATTGAGGTAGTTACCACCATACTGTACCGGCTCAAGATTGATGGTGCATTGATTAGTCGGGTGATTGCCAGCACAATAATCATACATAACTGCCATCCTTCGACTCCTTTGGGCTGCAAAAACGTCCAACTTCCTCGAAAGTTCTTCAATCTGTGCTGACATTGCAGAAAATGCATTAAGTCCATTAATTCCCATTTCCCTTGGTTGAGTCATGTTCGTGTATGGCCATTGATACACAAAGTCATCCATGATACCTGAAAAGAGAGAAATATAGGAAGAGAATTAAAAATAAAAATAAAAATGTTTAAATTAAGACTAATTTGATTGAAATTAATATTGGCAAAGAGATATTAAACTAATTCCCCGGCAACGACGCCAAAAACTTGTTGGGTAAAATCTAATTACGCACAACACGCAAGTGTACGTGGTCAACAAGTAATAAAGTGATAAGTTGAGTATCGTTCCCACAGAAAATTAGTTAACAAGAATTACCAAGTACTAACATATAACCAACTCAATCCTATTTAAACGAATGAATTTCAATTTATAAGTAAACTAATTCTAATTACCACTAGTTAAATTAAGATTATGGAGATTTAAGATCACAACTTCACTTATTGCTGTATTTAGGTTAACACACTTCTCATCAATTATTCTCTATCCTAAATTGTTAATCAAGAACACGAAAGTAGTATTAACCACCTCTCGATGCACTAATACCCTATTAACGTCAATCCACAATTAAGATAGAAATCCGTTAAACACCTTAATCAACTAACCCACTATATCTCTATGTGAATTACAATTGAAGAAAGTTTAAGAATAAGTTCTTTATCCGATTACATGCGATGTCAAGCATATCTCTACCTTAACATTCATCAAGATTAAGCTATTCACAAAATTATGAACACATGCTATCATGATAAGATCTAAATCAATACTTCATCTCTCGAGTTCATATAGATTATCATGGTAATTGATGGCCAATCAATTAAACAATTGAGTCCAAATCATAATAGACAATCCTCACAATAGAACATAATAATTGATAGCGAAGCATATTAAAATAAACTACACAATAAGATCCATTGTAATCTCAAACAAAGAATTAGTTCATGATTATTGAATTAAAACTAAGAATCCACAATTGAATAATCATTAAAAAGACAAAGATAGAAGAAGATAAGAAGATAGAATCTATTGTCTGTAGATTTGATATTTTCTCCTTGCTCCTACTTTGAATCTTCAATGGTCTCCAAGTTGCTTCAATCTCCAAAACTCATTAGAACTAGGGTTTTGATCTAATTTACTCTAATCTAATTTAATGGAATCCTCCAAAAGCTCTCTCTAATCCTTGCAATTCTCCTCCTTTTATAAGCCTCTTTATATGTCTTTAAGTCCTCTTGGAAGTCCTTGAGTCAAACAACTCGAACCAATCCTTATCGGACTCAAATTCGGACAAAAACTACTCATTCTGCGCATACCCAAGCCCCAGCTTGCCTTTTCCCTTTGTAATAGCAAGCCCCAGCTTGCTAGCAATCTGCTAAAATGCCCAGGACCCAAGCCCCGACTTGCTATCAAGGCCAAAAAGAGCAATCCCCAGCTTGGGTGCGAGCTGCTAATTATTTTTTCTACTGCAGTGTCCTCTGGTAAAATGGCCATAACTTTTGATCCGGAAGGAATTACGGGGCCTGCCACCTATCAAATCGAAGCTATCCACGAGCTCTAAAAATTTAATTCTCTAAGAATTGAGAAATAACGAACGGATGAAGGCTGAAATTGGACTGGAAGTGACAGCTATGCAAATGACCACCCAAAACAGCGAAATTCAACGACGTCCGTTGGTAGAAATGTCATAACTCTTTTATCCGAACTCCGATTGGAATGATTCAAGGTGTTCCGGAAAGCTAAGAGGAAGCTCTACAATATAGTCCAAGTTCCAATCTAAGAACATAAAATGAACATGAAAGCCCAAATGATGTCCGGATTGCTTTTCTTTGTATTTTCCTTGCTTTTCCTTACCAATAGTCGCTCACACCGCTTCCAAACTTATAACCTACAAAATGAACACAAAATGCATGAAAAGTAACTAAGACACATGAATATAAGCAACTAATTCAAGTAAAAGATACATGATAAATAGGTATAAACCTACTTATCACTACCCACTTCTCTAACAATGGAAGAGAAGAAGAATCATGGTTTAGGATCTTACCCTTGATTATCACTTGGTTAATCTTTGATCTTCTTCTCATTTCTTGAAATATAAACTCTAGCTTTTCTAGCCTTTTCTGTCAAGCAAATAAACTCTCAACTTATAAGTTATAAAGTGTTGGATGAATGAACAACCAACAAAATGAAATCCAAGCTTGCTATTTATAGGACTTCCTAAGTTAGGGTATAATGGTCATTAATTCATCCACCTCCTTACTATTCCTAGCTTAAGCATTAAGTTAACTTGGCCTCCACATTATTTGCTTCCTTATCACTTTAATTACTTAGCCACCAAGTACTTTACTTGGCCACCACAACACTTAGCCATTAAGTTTACTTGCTCCCTACTTTGGATCACCCATGGGTTGCCCCATGGTTCATGCCTACACATTGGATACTTACTTTGGGCCTTTAGCTTAATTAACTTTCTTAACTTTAACTTATACATTGGGCTTGCAATTAGACAAACATTGGGCTTGATTATTAATTCACATTGGACTTAACCAATCCTACATGTGGGCCTTATCATACTTCCCATTGGACTTTACAATTTCCTACTCAATCCAACAAGTCCATTGCATATGGCTTAAAGCTTTAGAACGTATTATATACGTATTAATCTCGTATATTAATTCATGATATATGATATACCATCATTCATACATACTCGTATAATACCTCGTATCATACTCGTATTCATTACCACGTACAATACCTATGTATTATACGATCATCGCTTTAATTCATTATACACATTTAAATTCCTTCTCGAAAATCACTTTCCCTAACCGTTAGATTTTAAGTCCGCAGGCGAAAAACTGCATTTTTCATAACTAAAATATTATTGGATATTTCATCTCACCTCGATATTCTATCGTTACGTATTTCTCGGAAGTTCAAAAATAATTCCCGAGCAGAAATACGTGAATAGTATTTTTCAAAAAAAATTTCGAAAAGCTTTTATTTTCGTCTTGGAAATTCAAACACTTTAATTCTACCACGTAGCCTGAATACTACGACGTTCTGACATATCTAGGTCATAGAACGACCTTCAATTAGCTTACTCCCATAAATAATCAATTAAATTCATTTAATCCTTATAATCAAATAAAAATTT
Organism: Panax notoginseng; assembly: GCA_016801055.1. Taxonomy (NCBI): domain Eukaryota; kingdom Viridiplantae; phylum Streptophyta; class Magnoliopsida; order Apiales; family Araliaceae; genus Panax; species Panax notoginseng. The sequence continues at coordinate 79,196,043 of CM029014.1, forward strand.
AATTCTCCTAAAAATTCGATTTTCTGGGGCGTTACACTCTTCCCTCCTTATAAGGATTCTATCCCTAGAATCTCGCTAATAATACATACACCATTGAGGAAATTTTTTTCTTTATTTTAATCTCGAGTTCCCACAATGCTTCTTCGACATTGTGGTTCTTTCATTTCACCTTCACCGAAGGTATTATCTTATTTCACAGAACTTGTTCCTTCCTATCAATAATCTGAATTGGAAGTTAAGCACTTACTAACACATTACGCTATCTCTCTTTCATATTAGTTCTTCTTTTAACTTTAAAATTATTTGAAACTCAAATTCCTCCTTCAAAACATGATTATACTTGATCTTTTCTTCATCGTGCATCCTCTTCTGCATTCGCCTGTACTCCTCGTTACCTAATTGTACTTACTTAACTCGTTCCATTATCGTGGATTGAGTCTACATTGTGAATCACTTTTCTATCGCTTTATTCTGTAATTTGACCTATAACTCCGTTCTTGCCATCTCCGTTATTAACTCATTCTGAGTCGTTAACATTGATAGTTTTTTCCCTACCTTTCCTACACAACGCGTCGGCTTCTACGTTTACCTTCCCTGTATGATATAACATATCACATTCGTAATCTATTATCCATTCTAATTACATTCTCTACTTCATTTTCAACCACTTCTATGTGGAGATATATTTCAGACTCTTAGAGTCCGTGTATATCTCACACTTCTCCCTGTATAAATACTATCTTCAGATTTTTAATTCAAAACTACCGTTGCCAATTATAGATCATAAGTAGGATAGACCTTCTCATAATTCTTTAACTGGCGTGATGCATGCACAATGACCTTGCCCTGCTACAAGAGCACACAATCTCGTCATCCATGCGAAACATCGAGATACACTACAAAATTCCTCGTATCATCTAATAAAGAGAAGACAGGTGCCTCACTTATCTTTTCTTTCTCACATCTCATTCCCAACGTACCTATTAATTGGCCACCGACTTGCTTAGCGACCCTTACGTAAAGTCTAACTTCAGTACATCAGTCAACCCAAACGACATAACCAGAAACTTGTCATAACTATAACGAGTTCTGAACGTCATCTTAAGTACTTTCCATCTTCCTCACTTTCAACTGACGATATGCCATATACAAACCTATCTTGGAAAAATACTTTGCCCCTTTCAACTGATCAATTATGTGATGTCCCCAAAATAGGTATACATCACCCATCTTGAGTCGCCAAATACATGGTACAAAATTCAAATACAACTTAATTATACAACAGTCGTGTAAAATACGTCAAAACATAATCTAAGAGTTTTAATAAGAATATTGTCATCTAGATAATATCCACACACAATGGAGTCCTCATTACATTTATTGTCACACTATTTAACAGAATAGTGAGGACTACTAATGCTATCATCTGGACCATCACTCTGTTCCCTGACTAGTCCCGGCTACGTTCTCATTTCCTGAAGAGAACAGTGAAAGAAAGGGTGAGCTCAACTAGCCCAGTAAGAAATATTATGACTAAGATAATGCAGAATAAATTATCATTAGCCTTCAACAATGTTAAACTGATAGAATATAATAGACAACAAGTTTAACTGCAGCGAAATAAGCAATCCATTAGAAGAGTCAAGTAGAGCATGATATCTACTATCTTCTATGATTTAAAATATTTTCATCAATTTTTATCGCTGAGACTCAGCTTAATAAATAAACCACATCATCGAATCATCCCTGCACTACGGGTCAAGGATATTCATTAAATCATCAATGGTTATGACTATACCGAATAATCCCTGGTCATAATCATATCAAAAAATGTCCATCAATGCACTACAGGCCACTGAGGACTTTTACCACATCATTTATAATATTACAGGTCATGATTATACCGAATGATCCCTGGTCATAATCATACCAAGTCCATCTATGCACGTAAGCCAAAGATGACTTTCATCACAATATAAGCATGAGAATGATGACAATGACATAATAATTCAATAAAACAAGTTCAAGAATAAATTTTAAAGATTTATAAGTTAATTTATCCTGAAATCAATAGCGTCCAAATTGTCAACATGATACTGTTTTGTGGAGTAAGATTAAAGAATGCTCAGAAGAATATTTCCATGAAAAGATACTGGATGAAGCATAAATATCAAGGATATTCCACTAATTTCATGGATTATAGAAGCCAAAACTTTAACTAACTGAGTATAATAGAATATATGAAATCACAAATGGATTTTTGCTCGCCATGCGGTAATCCACGTAGACAGATCATTTCCACAATTTAATAAGGAATGAATACAAAGGATCATTCACCATGCATGCGGTAATCCACATAGATAGGTTATTCCAACAGAATAATAAAGAATGGAATAACAGAAGAATTCACCAGGCAAGCGTAATCCGCACAGACATGTTATTCCCCCAGAATGATAAAGAATGGAACCAGGTCATGCGTAATCCGCACAGACATGATATTCCAACAGAATAATAAAGAATGGAACCAGGTCATGCGTAATCCGCACAGACAGGATATTCCAACAGAATAAAAAAGAATAAAATAACAATAGAATTAACCAGGCATGCGATAGACCGCACAGACAGGTTATTTCAACAGAATAATAAAGAATGGAATAACAACAGAATTCACCAGGCATGCGATAGACCGCATAAACAGGTTATTCCAACAGAATAATAAAGAATGAAATAACAACCCTTACGAGTATTGAAAGAAAATAACTCTCTTCATGAATATGAAAGAAATAATACCCCTTACCTTAGAAGAAAGCTGGATACTGGAATAGTGAGGTATCAGACTTCTCTTCTTCTTTCTCTTTATAATTTCTCTCTATAATAATTGCTCTTGTGAGACTTAGTGAATTGGTGAGAAATGAAGGAAGAATGAGCTTCTATTTATTGGAAAATATAGTTTCAATAATTACACATTTTGGGGCTCAAAATATTACAGTATAATACCTCCCTCTTTTTCTTCATTTTTAATTTAGTCTTGCAAGTATTATCAAGCTTACACCACCTCCCCTAATAGTAAATCATGTGAATTAATAGTTTATTTATGTGACTTAATAGTATAATCATGTGAAAAAACTAATTACAGTACAGTACCTTCATCTATACCTCCATTTTTAATTTAGTCATGCAAGTATTATCAATCTTGTACCAACTCCCCTAATAGTAATTCATGTGAATCAATAGTACACACATGTGAACACATAGTTATAAGCATATGAATTAATAGCAATTAATTGCTCATTTATCCGGTTAATTACTCGATTGATCAATATAACCTTCACATTAATTATTATCGAAATAAATGTAGATTTCCATTAACACTAATAATTTCCATAGAATAGAACCATCAATTTCATCTTTAATCAACACGAACTTATTCATCATTAATATCATAACTCATAATATTTAACAACCAGATTATTTCCAGGAAAGAGGGGGCTTTCCGATAAGGATTTTTCTTTATTGGCGCGCAATTAGGTGACCAAACCTCTCATTGACAGAACTTTCTAGACATTGTCAATATTGTAAATAATAATATGAACAACTTTGTCGTCTCAATTATTGATTTAATAATATAACATATTATGCAGATGATACTGTGACAATAATTGAATCAATAATATGAGAGATATGATGCAGTAATTACTGTAGCAATAATTGAATATAACTGAGTGACTTCTCACGTAAGCATCAATAATCAATACCGTGTGCTACTATGCAACTACGCGTATTACTGTACTTTTACTACCGGGTAGTTCAACAGTTTAACGGTAAAACTTCCACCATTATTTTTATAAAAAGATAATTATGTCGTTTTCTAACTACGACAATACTTCCGTTGTGGGGTCCACTAATGATTGTGCCGTCGTACGAATATTCCCTGTTAAAATGAATATTTCCCGACCAATCGAATATTATATAACCACTTGCTTACTTTGTAAAATTTATAAATATTATCCACAACTATAACATTATATCAATCCACACCATAATATTCAAAAAATTATATTTCGAGAAAATTATTCTTTATTCATAAAAGTTGGGTTCTTACAACCTCCCCTTCTTATGAAATTTCGTCCTCGAAATTAGGGTACGTACCTGGTACATCGAAGAGGTGAGGATATCTTGACTTCATCTCAGATTCTAACTCCCATGTCATTTCTTCCACATCGTGGTTTCTCCACAAAACTTTGACTTGAGGTATAACCTTGGAGCGTAGAATATGATCCTTCTTATCCAAGATTTTAACAGGTAACTCTTTATATATTAAATCTTCCTCTATCTCGTCTAGTTCTAATTCAATAATGTAGTTCGGGTCTTTCACAAATTTACGTAACATTGATATGTGAAAAAGTTATTAACACGAGACATACTTGGCAGTAAGACGGGTCTATAGCCCACAGTTCCTACTCGATCGAGGATTAAAAATGGGCCAATGAATCGAGGATTGAGCTTTCCTCTCTTTCCAAATCTCGTAACTCCTTTCCATGGAGCAATACGTAACAACACATGATCTCCAATATTGAATTCTATGTCCTTTCGATGAAGATCAACATAACTCTTTTGTCGATCTTATGAGGTTTTTATACGTTGTCGGATCGTTTGAATCTTTTCTGTAGTCATACGTACCAAATTCGGTCCCAACAACGTTGCTTCACCCACCTCATCCCAGCATACTGGAGAACGACACTTTCTTCCATACAACGCCTCAAATGGAGCCATGCCAATACTTACTTGATAACTGTTGTTGTAGGAAAACTCCACTAATGGTAAGAACTTGTCCCAACTTCCTTTAAAGTCAAGGATACAGAGTCTTAATAAATCCTCAAGAGTTTGAATAGTCCTCTCTGATTGTCCGTCTGTTTGAGGATGATATGCCGAACTAAATCATAAATTCGTGCCCATAACTTTTTGCAAACTAACCCAAAATCTTGAAGTGAATCTTGGGTCGTATACCATGCAATCTTACAATCTCATTTATGTACATACTAGCAAGACGTTCAAGTGTATAAATTTCTTGTATCGGTAAGAAATGAGCAGACTTGGTCAATCTATCAACAATGACCCAAATCGCATCTATGCCTTGAGAAACCTTGGGAAGACCAGTAACAAAATCCATGATAATGTGCTCCCACTTCCATTCTAGAATTTCAAGTGGTTGTAATGGACCTTTTGGCACTTGATGCTCCGCCTTGACTCGTTGACAAGTTAGACACCTTGAGATAAACCCCGCTATCTCTCTCTTCATATTGCTGCACCAAAATATATGTCAAAGATCACGATACATCTTGGTACTCCCAGGATGGATTGCAAACGGTGTGTTGTGCGCCTCCATCATGATTTTATACTTCAAGTCAGAATCGTTAGGAACATAAAGTCTGGAGTTAACTCGAAGTGTTCCTTCTTCATCGATTCTTGCTTTCGAAATAGCAACTTCTTGCACTTTTTTCTTCATACGCATCAGCTCCAGGTCTGTAGTTTGAGCAGCTTTAACTTTATCGATTAAAGTCGGTTCTACTCGTATATTCGTCATCATTACATGGGTCCCTAGAGTCTTTAACTCTATCTTCATCCTTTGTAAGTCATACAAAATGGGCCTTTGCGTTGACAATATCGCACTCGTACCCGCATATGATCTTCTACTCAATGCGTCAGCTACTACGTTCGCTTTTCCAGGATGGCATTGAATGGTATGATCATAATCTTTCAACAGCTCAAGCCAACGTCGTTGCTGCATGTTGAGTTCCTTTTGAGTGAAGAAATTTTTGAGGCTTTTATGATCCGTTCAGATCTCCACTTCTCTCTATACAGGCAATGCTTCCAAATCTTAAGCGCAAAGACGACTGCTGCCAACTCTAGATCATGAGTAGGATAATTCCTCTCATATTCTTTGAGTTGTCGTAAGGCATAGGCTATGACTTTCCCATGTTGCATGAGAACACATCCTAACCCTTTGCCTGAAGCATCACTGTAGATGACAAATCCCTCCGAGCCAGATGGTATTGTCAGAACAGGTGCTGAAATGAGTCTCCACTTGAGTTATTAAAAACTCTTCTCACATTCCTCGCTCCAACCAAACTTTGTATCTTTTCGAGTCAGCTGAGTTAATGGAGTAGCGATTCGAGAAAATCCTTCCACGAATCTCCGATAATAACCAGCTAAGTCGAGAAAGCTATGTACTTCGGTCACTGATTTTTGGTTGCTCCCAGCTTTGAATTGCTTCAATCTTCGCTGGGTCAACAGATATTCCATGATTTGATATCACGTGCCCAAGGAATGCAACTTCCTCAAGCCAGAACTCGCATTTCTTCGACTTGGCGTATAGCTTCTTTTCATGAAGCTTTTGGTATCAGCCTCAAGTTTTCCTCATGGTCTTCATGGGTTTTGGAGTATATGAGGATGTCATCAATCAAGACGACCACAAAGTGATCCAAATATTCCTTGAATACTCGGTTCATCATGTCCATGAATGCAGTAGGAGCATTAGTCAATCCAAAAGATATGACTAGAAATTCATAATGCACGTACCGAGTTCTAAAAGTAGTCTTTGGAATGTCATCAGTTTTAATCTTCAACTGATGATATCCGAAACGAAGATCAATCTTTGAAAAGAATTTGGCTCCTTGAAACTGGTCAAACAGGTCATCAATGTGAGGCAACAGGTACCTATTTTTAATGGTGACTTGATTCAACTCCCGATAATCAATACAAAGTCGCATACTTCCTTCTTTCTTCTTTACGAATAGAACAGGAGCGCCCCAAGGAGACGTACTAGGACGAATGAAACCGATGTCTAACAATTTCTGTGGTTGGGTTTTTAACTCCTGAAGTTCAATAGGAGCCATTTGATAGGGGGCTTTGGAAATGGGTTTTGTACCGGATTCAAGGTCGATACAAAATTCAATTTCACGCTCTGGGGGTAGGCCATGAAGTTCTTCAGGGAATACGTCAGGAAATTTATTAACAATAGAAATATCATTTAAATCTGACATATTTTTATTTAAATCCGTGACACGGGCTAAAAATGCTTGACATCCGTTTTTTAATAAATGAATAGCTTTATGGCTTGATATGACAATGATTGATTTTAATGGTTTGGTTACTTTAATTCGCATAATAGGTTGGTTAGGAATATGAAAGCTAACAACCTTACGAAAATAATCGATTTTAGCATGATGAGTAGTTAACCAATCAATCCCTAAAATCATATCAAATGCAAGTATTTTCAAAGAAATAAGATCGACAGGTAATGTGCGATTACCGATTTGAATCAAACAAGACTTATAAATAGTGGATGTAATGAAGGTTTCTCCCAATGGAGTTTCTACAGATAAGTCAAAGTCTAATTTCTCTGGAGTCAAATTTAAACGTTGAGCGCAAGTAGGAAAAATAAAAGAATGGGTATAACCGGTATCAAAAAAGGTATATACTTCACTAGAGTATATGATTAGCTTACCCGTGATCACTTCGTTCGGATTCCTCGCTTTTTGAGAGGTTACGACAAACGCTCTCCCTTGAACTACCAGTTTTGTCTTGTCTGGGACACCTTTTGATGCCTCCATCCCAGCTGGACTTAACTTTGGTGCACGACAAAATCAGGCTAGGTGACCTTCTTTTACATAATTGTAACATGCTTTGGACAGCATCACGCAGTTTGGACTGATATGTCCCTCCCCTCCACATTTGTAATATACGACCGGCGGTCGTTCTCCTTCCTTAACAACAGGTGCTGGTGCTGACATCTTTCCATCATTGTTGAATCTCCTCTTCTTGAAATGTCCACTCTTATTGTCATGGCCATGATTACCACCGAAGTGATTACCATTTCTGGCATGTTGATTCCCTCCACGCTTGTTGTCACCGCTTCGATGACTGCTACCATTGGTATTATCATTTTACCGGCTGCTTTCTCTTGGTTGGGTCAACTCGTTATCGCGTTCCAATAACTGAGCCCTATTTACAACATCTGAATACAAACAAAGTTTGTGAGAAATTAAGTATTGGCATATCTCAGGTTTTAAACCTCTTAAAAACATCCGTGTCATTCTCTCCTCATTATCAACTAAGTGGAACGCAAACCGAGATAACTCAGCAAACTTAGCTTCGTACTGCACCACGGTCATATTGTTTTGCTCAAGCTTGATGAACTCTACCTCCTTCATGTGACGAATACTTTTAGGAAAGTACTTGTCGTTGAACAGTTCTTAGAACTTCTCCCAAGACATCTCCAGTGCGGCAGGTTGAGTACACTTTACAGATTCCCACCAATAATCTGCCTCTACTCGCAACATGAAGGTGGCAAAGGGAACCTTTTGCTCCTCGGAGCATCCACATCTCTGCCTTAAGTTGTTTTGGCTCTCCAAAAAACTCCGGTGGTCCTAGCTCCTTGAACTGCTTAGCAGTGACTGTCCGAGAGTTGTCAGTGTTTTCACCTGCATTTTGGATAGGAGCCGCCCTCGCCTGATGTTGCGTGAATTGCATAAAACCTCTGAACGTCCCATCGTTCATCATTTGATCGTTGTTGTTTACTTGAGGATTATTGTCTTCCTGTTGCACATTATCCTGGGTATTAATCTTTGTTGACTCAACGGTCTCATGTGCTTCATTGCTTATCTCAACATTTTCGGATGCCATTTTCAAATACTGCCACAAAACAAGGGTTAATTAACATATCACATATTATCCCTATACTCTGACCGACCAATTAAATACCAAATAAACTTAGGTAGGTCATACTAGCGAAGGAATTCCCCGTCTCTCCCCTCCTAGTTCTTGTCTCACATTTCAGCTAGGGATCATATCCCTAAGCTTTGATACCAACTGTGACGCCCCCAAAATAGATATACATCACCCTTCTTGAGTCACCAAATACATAGTACAAAATTCAAATACAACTTAATTATACAATAGTCGTGTAAAATACGAATATTGTCATCTAGACAATATCCACACTTAATGGAGTCCTCACTACATTTATTATCACACTATTTAACACAATAGTGAGGACTACTAATGCTATCATCTGGACCGTCACTCCGTTCCCTGACTAGTCCCGGCTACGTTCTCATTTCCTAAAGAGAACAGTGAAAGAAAGGGTGAGCTCAACTAGCCCAGTAAGAAATATTATGACTAAGATAATGCAGAATAAATTATCATTAGCCTTCAACAATGTTAAACTGATAGAATATAATAGACAACAAGTTTAACTGCAGCGAAATAAGCAATCCATTAGAAGAGTCAAGTAGAGCATGATATCTACTATCTTCTATGATTTAAAATATTTTCATCAATTTTTATCGCTGAGACTCAGCTTAATAAATAAACCACATCATCGAATCATCCCTGCACTACGGGCCAAGGATATTCATTAAATCATCAATGGTTATGACTATACCGAATAATCCCTGGTCATAATCATATCAAAAAATGTCCATCAATGCACTACAGGCCACTGAGGACTTTTACCACATCATTTATAATATTACAGGTCATGATTATACCGAATGATCCCTGGTCATAATCATACCAAGTCCATCTATGCACGTAAGCCAAAGATGACTTTCATCACAATATAAGCATGAGAATGATGACAATGACATAATAATTCAATAAAACAAGTTCAAGAATAAATTTTAAAGATTTATAAGTTAATTTATCCTGAAATTAATAACGTCCAAATTGTCAACATGATACTGCTTTGTGGAGTAAAATTTAAGAATGCTCAGAAAAATATTTCCATGAAAAGATACTGGATGAAGCGCAAATATTATGGATATTCCACTAATTTCATAGAGTATAAAAGCCAAAACTTTAACCAACTGAGTATAATTGAATATATGAAACCGTAAATAGATTTTTGCCCGCCATGCGGTAATCCACGTAGACAGATCATTTCCACAATTTAATAAGGAATGAATACGAAGGATCATACACCATGCATGCGGTAATCCATATAGACATGTTATTCCAACAGAATAATAAAGAATGGAATAAAAGAAGAATTCACCAGGCGTGCGTAATCCGCACAGACAGGTTATTCCCACAGAATGATAAAGAATGGAACCAGGTCATGCGTAATCCGCACAGACAGGATATTCCAACAGAATAATAAAGAATGGAACCAGGTCATGCGTAATCCACACAGACAGGATATTCCAACAGAATAATAAAGAATGGAATAACAATAGAATTCACTAGGCATGCGATAGACCGCACAGACAGGTTATTCCAACAGAATAATAGAGAATGAAATAACAACAGAATTCACCAGGCATGCGATAGACCGCACAGACAGGTTATTCCAACAGAATAATAAAGAATGGAATAACAACCCATACGAGTATTTAAATAAAATAACTCTATTCATGAATACGAAAGAAATAATACCCCTTACCTTAGAAGAGAACTGGATACTGGAATAGTGAGGTATCAGACTTCTCTTCTTTTTTCTCTCTATAATAATTGCTCTTGTGAGACATAGTGAATTGGTGAGAAATGAAGGAAGAATGAGCTTCTATTTATAAGAAAATATAGTTTCAATAATTGCACATTTTGGGGCTCAAAATATTACAGTATAATACCTCCCTCTTTTTTTTTTTCATTTTTAATTTAGTTCTGCAAGTATTATCAAACTTGCACCACCTCCCCTAATAGTAAATCATGTGAATAAATTGTTCATTTATGTGACTTAATAATATAATCATGTGAAAAAACTAATTATAGTATAGTACCTTCATCTATATCTCTATTTTTAATTTAGTCATGCAAGTATTATCAATCTTATACCAACTCCCCTAATAGTAATTCATGTGAATCAATAGTACACACACGTGAACACATAGTTATAAGCATGTGAATTAATAGCAATTAATTGCTCATTTATCCGGTTAATTACCCGATTGGTTAATATAACCTCCAGACATTAATTATTATCGAAATAAATGTAGATTTCCATTAATACTAATAATTCCTACACAATGGAACCATCAATTTCATCTTTAATCAACATGAACTTATTCATCATTAATATCATAACTCACAATATTTAACAACAAGATCATTCCCAGGAAAGAGGTGGCTTTCCGATAAGGATTTCTCTTTATTGGCGCGCAATTAGGTGACCAAACCTCTCATTGACAGAACTTTCTAGACATTGTCAATATTGTAAATAATAATACGAATAACTTTGTCATCTCAATTATTGATTTAATAATATAACATATTATGCAGATGATACTGTGATAATAATTGAATCAATAATATGAGAGATATGATGCAGTAATTACTGTAGCAATAATTGAATATAACTGAGTGACTTCTCACGTAAATATCAATAATCAATACCGTGTGCTACTATGCAACCACACGTATTACTGTACTTTTACTACCGGGTAGTTCAATAGTTTAACGGTAAAACTTTCGCTGTTATTTTTATAAAAAGATAATTATGTAATTTTCTAACTACGACAATACTTCCGTTGTGGGGTCCACCAATGATTGTGCCGTCGTACGAATATTTCCTGTTAAAACGAATATTCCCCGACCAATCGAATATTATATAACCACTTGCTTACTTTGCAAAATTTGTAAATATTATCCACAACTATAACATTATATCAACCCAGACCATAATATTCAAAAAAATATATTTCGAGAAAATTATTCTTTATTCATAAAAGTTGGGGTCTTACAAATTAGTTCGTCGATCCTGGGCAACGGTTATTTACTCTTAACCGCTAACCAATTAGTCATATATTTGACTTCCGCATTGGTTTAATTAACTTTACTTCTTAGGGTTTGCGTTCTTTCAACCTAAGTTTACGCGACCTACTTTCATTACTAGTGTACGGCTTCATGACATACGGAGATGTCTTACTTAATACATTCTGCATCTTTGATGATTTACATTCTTATCTTCTTCTTATTACTTCTCTAGGTCTCAGCACACATCGCTTCTCTGCTAGTAGTCCATAGGGTACTCTGAGTGGTTTCCCAAAAATAACCAACAAACAAGTTCCCGTCTCATCTACACTGCCATCATAGTGAGTTAGATCGGTTGCCAGTTTCGTATATACCTTCGCTCTCTGAAGGAATTATTTAGCCCAGCTCCCATATGTTAACCATCAAAGGTTACGATTGTACCATAACCTAAACTTATCTTAACATCCTTCTAGATTGCGTCATGTTTAGACAACAAGAAAATTTCGGTGATTTATTACCGTAAATTACTACATTGGGTTTATTAGAAAAGCGAAGATTCATACTTTTCCTTAAACAATTTAAAGTTTTATGGTTAATCAACCCATTCATACCGAGAATTACTTCAAATTCTCTTAACTTTATCGGTACTTATCTACCGATACTTGCTTACCTTTCTTATTCATAAAACCACTTCCACAATATATTCACTAAGAGTTATTTCCTCCTTCTCTACCTTAACGTGTAAAGGTATTTATAATCCCCTTTCAGGAATGAACATAATCACTTAGCAAACTCAGATGCAAAAAAAAATAGCACCCCAATCAAACAACACATAAGCATTCATTGTATTGACTAGAATGATATCCGCTACTAAATTCGCAGATGCAGCTGCATCTTGGACTGTCATATTAAAAGTACGGGCCATAGGTATACCCGACGATGGTGGTCCAGTTATAGCTAATGTACCACTACTAACTCCCTTACTCTCTTCCGACCCCTTCTTTGGGCAATTTCTTGCCATGTGGTCCGACGACCCACATACAAAACAACCATGGTTATTCTTAGGATTAGGACAATTGGGTGATATATGACCCTCTTATCCACAGTTCTAACAAACCAATTTCCCTTTCAGACAGACTCCTAAATGAGTTTTTCCACATGTCTTTACACGCTTTGATCCTACGCTTATTATTTCCTTGTCCCACTCAAGTATTCCTGGAGTTAAAAATTCTTTTTGTTTGGCATGATGCCACTGGCATTCTCTTATTCTTCCTCTCTTTGTGGTATTGAGTCAACGCCTCACTACCATCCTATGCTATAATCACCTTCTCCAGAATGGTCCCATAGGAAACACTCTGGAACACCGAAATCCTACTATAGAGCCAGGGTTTCAGGCCCTGCTCAAACCTACGAGCCTTCCTCTCCTCAGTGTCCACTTGATGTGGAGCAAACCTTGCCAATTCATTGAATTTGGCCGCGTACTGGGGAACCGTCATGTCCCCTAGTTTAAGTTCTAAGAACTTAATCTCTATCCTCTCTTGCATGCTTGTAGGGAAATAATTCTCGAAGAAAACCTTCTTGAACTGTTCTCACGTTACCGAATCTGTTCTAGCTCCACCTTGGTGAGCCTCCCACCAAATGTTAGCTTCTCCCTTCATCATGTAAGTCGCAAAAGAACTCCTTTGCGCCTCAGCTACGTTTGTAATAACAAACGCCTTCTCTATTTCTTTTACCCCTGTATGGCCTCTATTGGGTCCGTTGTTCCTTTGAACTCTGACGGACCTACGCTTTTAAACTTTTTAAAGATAGTCGTTATGGCTATCCTAGGTCCCGCGGGCACTCTACCCCCCGGTTTGATTAAATGCAGCCGTTAATAAATTAACGAACTCTTGCATAGGGTTGTTCTGACCCCCTTGGTTATCATTACGTGATTTTGCTTCCTGATTACGTTGTCTTCTCCTTGGCAGCATTATGCTGATAAAATTTCATTATTATCTATTTACTTACTTAGTCATTATTTGCCACATACAATTCATGCCATAACAAAGCATATTAAATAAAAACTTCATTATATCCATATGCTTCTTCATAGTTCGAAACTATTTATAATTTGTTTTCCATAGCCAAAAGCTATTACATTTCTATCCCGCAATTGATCTCCACAAAAGTTGGGATTTACAAAAAGACTACCCTTTTATACAAAAGAGGGTTTTACGTCGCTACACATATATTTATAATTCTAACATTCTAATAATGCATAACAACATCCTCGTATTTCTCATTCGCAATCATCACAACAATATCTCGACTAATAGTGTGACGATTTTATCCTGACTCAACGGAATAACAAGCAACATTCATCTTAAAATCCTTATGATCACTCTCATGGATGTAAGACATCCGTGCTATCTTCTGCTCCTTCTCCCCCAGTTCCCTACGAAGTTCATCGGCCTCTTCCTTATAGTCCCTAGCCTGCTCTGTCATAAGCACCTATTTATCGTGCTCTGACTCAAAATCTGCTTCTGCAGACACCTTAGCTTCATGGAGATAATTAATCTCTTCACTCTGATTCTGTACAACTGCACTCAGTTGCACATTCCTGTCAAGCATTGCCAGATACAATGCTCTCATTGCATCTAGAGGTGATGACTCTAGTGTAGGTACCACCGAAGTAACTGAGGTATGATGTCAAAGCTACATCTCCCTCGGAGTAGTCTTCCTCAGAAAAATACTCCTCTGGCTCCGACTCCTCTAGGATCACTAATGGTACATCCGCCACTGGCATAGGTACAAGCTCTACTCTATTCACAATTTCTTCGCTCACCGTGTGTATATCTCTATACATCAAGCTATCGATCGACATCCTACAATAATACATAACATGTTGATTAGTACATAACACATAATAGTATAAGCACAAATCACATTTAATTTATTTAGGGTTACTTTCCATCTTTTAAATCTTTCGGTACTGAGTTTCCTCAATACCTTATTAACTCATTCGACTCAAGTTTACTTCCTTCGGACTTTTCCTTCCTTAACGAGGTTATTAGCCTAAGGTTCTTCCCCCCTTAAGTTTTATAACCTAATGCTCTGATACCAACTGTGACGCCCCCAAATCCGGGTCTCTTCCAACCTGACATATGGTGCTACACGATGCTACAGTTCACACAAACATTCATTTGAAATGCCTCAAAAGAACGAATATGTCTTACATATATTCCAAAACATTATTACCATTCCTCAGGTTCTTTATAATCGTTACATTTGTTCATGTCATAATATCAAATATTATCATTACAAACCTATACTATTACATAGGTAATCTACAGGTTCGCCTTAGCCTTCCCTTTATCCTTGTCGGATCCTTTGGTTCGTTCGGTCTAAGCTGCATTCATATGGTTCAAGCAAGAGTGAGCATAGCAAGCTCAACAAGTATAACAATTTCCTTTAAACGACATGCTTGAACATAGGAATCATATATCTTTGATAACTAAACAATAGTAACGAAGTACTATCGATAATTCAAAATAGCACTTCTTTTCCTTCAAAACGTTTTGCAATGATAATATTTAGTAAAACATCAATTCTGGTCCAAGACCATGAGCAGTTCATACTTTCTTTGAAAAGAACAACCCGACACTAAGTCCGTAAGTCCAGCATAGCTTACGAGCACTTCTAGGTGATCAGCCTATAGTACTCTATATTGATTAACACTACATCTATTAAACGTATGTACATTTAAGTTTTGGCAACCTCGCGTGCCCATCGAATAATCGATGAAAAATACATTTGATTATTCATACTCAAGCTCACATTGAATCCGTACCAAATACTTGGCATAGGATAGCGTTAACAGTTCTATATTGAAAGACATGTAAATAAATCAATCAATCATTAAGATTAGTCTAGCCGAGTTAAAACTGGCATCGACTCTTTCTTTTAAACCATTCATGCATCTCATAACATGAATCATTGAAAACCTGGCTAACACGAAGGTTAGACAAGCGTTTAAGAAAACTTACCTTCAGCGTCTACTACAATATAATTACTTTTCCTTTCAGTATTTACGGTCTCTACAACACATAATCACATAACATACCACATTAGGTCATGAATGAACATACATGGTTCCTAATGAATCTTACCCTTCTTCTCAATCTAATCATATATTAGATTTGTTATTATTGGTTCCGGCTTGCTGTCGTTCTTTTACATCGTTCTTACCACATTCTTTCTCTTCTATAACTTAATTGAAAATAATATAACTCGGTTCGAGTTAATCATCCTTCCTCACGGCTTACCCATGTCCTTACATTATTAATCGAAACTTGATCGTCAATGGTTAAGTATACTTATTGCATATCGTTCACGTTTACGCAATATTCATCAACATTTAGTTGTAACTCGCAACGTTTATTGCCATCATCGAAAAATGCTATGTTAAGTTAATTAATTCATTATCAATTAACTATCTTTCCTTTCGTATTGTTAATCGTACTTACTTACTTAAAGAAACTTGTTTCAAATACTTATCTGTCTTTACAGCTTAAGGCACAAGGCCTATCCACCGACATGGCTGAAAGTGCCCAACACGAATAAAGTTCCGTGTCACGAAAATAGTTTGAGGGTCTTAAGAATCAAATAACAAAGTTTACTATCCTCCTGAAAGAACAAAGTAAAAGCAATCATGTCCAGACAAAGCCCACTCAACCAGAGTCCTCATCATAGGGTGGCAATCAAAGTGCTGACAAAAAGGGGCAAAAACAGATGCCTGAACCTCATTCCAATAAATGAACCAACAAAACCCCTAAAATTATAAACCTCAGGGATGATCGAGAAACTGGGGATATAAGAAAGAAAGTCCAACAAATGGAGGAAACCATCCGGTCAATCAAAGGGAGTGAAAACCTTGGAAGTGTCACCTATTTAGTTCTCTGTATATTCCAAGGGGCTCGATATCCTGACAAATTCCAAGTCCCAGAGTTTGAAAGGTACAATGGGGCAGGCGATCTATATATGCACCTGAAAGTATACATTGGCGAGATGGGGTCTTATGCTAAAGATGAAAGTCTTAGAATGCAGTTTTTCCAAAAGAGTCTCACTAGAGAGGCTAGAGCCTGGTATGCCCGACTGGACAATGCCAAAATCCACAACTGGGAAGAATTGGCCCACGCCTTTCTAAATCAGTACAATTTTCAATCACAAATGGCATCAGATCTATACCAAGTGACTAAAGTCAAAAAGCAAAATAATGAGTCTTTTCAAGAATACGCTCAAAGATAGAGACGTTTGGCAGCACAGGTTAGCCCGCCTATATTAGAAACTGAAATGGTAATGACTTTCATAGACATTCAAGAGGCACCTTACTATGAGAGGATTCTAGCTGGAATAGGAAAGTCATTCTCAGAGATGATCAAACACGGTGAAATGGCAGAGATGGGATTGAAAGCAGGAAAGATTAAAGACTTCACTGCCTTAGAAGCAGTCGTCGAGCATATACAGACTGACAACTATGCGAGCAATCCCAAGAGGATACCCAAGAAAGGCGATGAAGATGTATCCCTCATTTTATAGGGGAAAGCTAGGAGATCAACCTATAGTCCCCCTCATTTGGAAGAAGCAAGGCAATCTGCCATTTCAATAATAGGCTGCATTCAACCAATGCCAGGATAGAAAGAGAAAATTTGAAAGAATAGAAAATCGGGTGTTCACTCCACTAAGCGATTCCTTGGAAAACATATAGGAGTTATTAATCAAACAGAGGAAAATTACCGAATTGGCTCCACCTCTTGATCCAAAAAGTAAAAGATACAATCCGAGCCAAAGATGTGCTTACCATTTAGGGTCTTCGGGACATGATACACAAGATTGTTGGTCCTTAAAGCATAAAATCCAAAATCTAATTAAAAGTGGCAGTATTGTGGTTCAACGACCTGACCAGCAAAATGTCAACACCAACCTTCTATTGTAACATTATACGAAGGGAATGAACATGATCAGGTCAGGAAGTGCTGAAATGCATCCAAATATAAGTATATACGAAGGATGGAGGAGTTCCCCCAAAGGAGCACAACAAATGTCCAGAGTGGGAAAATTCAGAGGACTATATGACAGTAAGTTAATAATTGGAGACGATCTAGTATCAAGTAACTCTGTTGGCTAATCTGATAGTAAGCCAACATCAGGTTACAAGGTAACTTTTCACTCAACTATCAGAAAGCCAAAAGGAAAAAGAGTTTAGCCATAATGTAAGCCTATCTCCCTCCAAAATAATCCAGCTGACTGAAGAAGATCAAAGCAGGCTGAAAGGACAAGAAAAATGGAATGATAAAATTACTAGAAGATCTCACTAGCAGAAAAATTGCTTGGGGGAATGCAAATTTTCAAAGAAGAAAGATCAAACAACCTCTAAAAGAGACCGAAAATTCACCCCTCTGAACAAATTAAATGAAGAGATGCTACACTTTCTGATAAGCGAAGGAAAGATTCTTGAGTTGCTGCCTCCTATAAATCCCGAGATGAGAAGTTATGATTCCACCGAGATATGTCTATATTATTCTAACTCACCTGGGCATGCAACTGAGGAATGTTGGTCTCTAAAGCATAAAATCTAGGATCTCATTGAAAATAGAGAATTGAAGATAGAAATCCCCATGACCAGAAAAGGCGAAAGGAAAATAAAGAGCTTAAGATGTCCACTCGAGACAGGTAGTTCAAAGGAGGTGACGACCATGAGCACCAATCTTGGCTTAGCACAACGTGGACTGATGCTAATGCTAGGAGTGACATAGGAGACAAGAGAGTCCCCTAAGGAAATTCATCCACCACCATCAAACATCTTGTTGCCAAAAGTCAGCAACCACATTCCTGATTCTACCCTCCTGGATGATGAGGAGGAAATACTGATTCTTCCCAATGTGGAAAAAGCCTAAAAGGAAAGTTCCTTTCGAGAAATACAACAACAGTTCGAGAGAGATTTCATAGTTAAATACTCTCAAGCCTATAACGACCCCAAAATTCATACAATTCAATTCTCGACTTTGGTCGTTATCAATACATCTTATTTCTAACATTACATCATTAATCGATATTAAACTTTATAAAATGCAGAATAATTTAAACTTTTCTGTCTTCTTACTTTAATTTCCTGAATCAAAACCTTTATCATCTACACATATCTGAATCAAATTTATTTTATGATTTGCTTCATCAGAGTTGTTATTTAAAATCTTACACTTTAGCTCGATATCCCTTATACATTAGGTATCTCAAACTTTACAACTAAATATGAAATTTTACATCATAAATTATCAAGTACGTCATTCGAAACCTTAAACATGGTTCAAATAATAATAACTCAGCCAAAGTATATAAATCTTCATGCATTACATCTGATTCATGTCTTTCAAGTAGCACATAACGTTACCTTGAATCCTTAACCTGCAAAAGTGTTTATGAACTCGACAGCCCAGCAAATCTAACAGTTTTCATCCATCACGTAGCACATAATAACATACTCATCATACATCTCAAAAACATTGAACTAACATAACATACATGCTGCAGTTCATATAACAAGTATAAAGATTGAGTTCCTTACTCAATCAGCATTCTTTACTTATTCAACGTAGTCATAAATTGACTTTAATGTTACATACTTTCAACACATATATAAAAAATCACGCTCTTTGAAATAAGATATAAAATAGTTAATCATCAAGTTCACATAGAAAATAGGAACTGAAAGACTTGCCTTGATCGTTGTTTACCAATAATAGTTTAACATCTTAACAGTTATCTGCACTTCACATGCCCTACACAATTATATAATCATGCACATCAACTATTAGTCACATAGCAATGCATAGTAGTTGTAATATAAACTTTACTCTACATCTCATAACCCTTCCTATTAATCAATACAATGTTCAATTTGATTGTGTTAACTTTTGACTTATATCTCACTATATTTCTTCTTAGGTCACACTCAAAGTTTATTCAAGTGTTTACGTGACGCCCCCAAAATAGGTATACACAACCCATTTTGAGTCACCAAATATATGGAACAGCATTCAAATACAAACTTAATTATACAACTGTCGTGTAAAATACGACAAACATAAGCTGAGAGTTTTAACACGAATATTATCTCGTAGACAATATCCAAACTCAAATGGAGTCCTCATTATATTTATTATCACACTATTTCATAGAATAGTGAGGACTACTATAGCCACCATCTCGGACCATCACTCCGTTTTTCGACTAGTCCTGGCTATATTTTCATTTCCTGAAGAGAACAATGAAAGCACATGATGAGCTCAACTAGCCCAGTAAAGAATATTATGACTAAGATAATGCAGAATAAATTATCGTTAGCCTTCAACAGAGTTAAACTGATAGAATACAATAGACAACAAGTTTAACTATAGCGGAACAACAATCCATTCGATGAGTCAAGTAGAGCATGATATCTACTATTTTCTATGATTTAAAAGTTCATCATCAATATTTTATCACTGTAACACAACTCAATAAATAATCCGCACCACTGAATTATCAATGCACTACGGGACAAGGATATTCATTATTATCACATTCACGAATTATCCATGCACTACGGGCCAAGGATATTCGTTAGTATCACCAATGGTAATGATCATGCTAACAATTGTCCATCAATGCACTACGGACCAATGAGGACTTTTACCACATCATTTATAACAGTACGGGTCATGATTATACCGATACATAATTCATTGTCATAATAATACCAACAACTGTCCATCAATGCACTACGGGGACTTTCATCACAATATAAGCATGAGTATGATGACAATGATATAAGAATTCAATTAAATGAGAGCAAGGATAAATTTTAAAGATTTATAATTCAATTTATCCCGAATTCAATAATATCCAAATTGTCAACATGATACTGCTTTGTGGAGTAAAATTCAAGAATAATATTGTATCAAAAATAATTTGGACAAAAAAAGAATCAATTTTTGTCATGAAAAGTCCCCCGGGTGAATAATACCCCATGAATAGTACTTTGGGAATAGTACCCCGTGAATAGTACCCCGACATGAAAAGATTAAAAATGAACAAGAATATTTAGAATAATATTTTCATAAAAAAAGACTAGATAAAGCGTAAATTTTAAGGATATTCTACTAATTTCAAAGAGTATAGAAGCAATACTTAACAAGATTAGTGTAGAATTCAGAATCTGAAACGAAATAATATTACTTACATGCTATAGAGTATGGAGGAAAATATTATTTCTTACAAATATTGAACAAAAATAATATCCCTTACCTTAAAAGGAGAGTACTTATGAATGGCATATCGAGGATATTCTTGAAGAAAACTTGTACTGTTTTCTACACTCAAAGCTTTCTTAAACTCAAAAGAAATATGCTCAATATTATAGAAGAAGAATTCTCTGATTCTAGTGTTATTTTCAATTCTAAACTAAGCATCCTATTTATAGGAGAATGATATGATACTATTTGAATTTAGAAAATCACGGGTGCACAATAAGGATTCATGGACGATTTTCAAGGATGAAATCTTAAATTTTTTTATTTTACTATGCTGCACTATGCAGTACTATGCACACACTATGCAGTACTATGCATAATAAAATATAATATATTCTATTTTTCATAAAAAAATAAAACTTATATATATATATATATATATATATATATATATATAATTGAGATAACTTTCTACCGACTATTTTGAAAAATGGGTAATTAGGGGTCCATATAATAAGCCAAATTTATAACAAATACTTCATAAAAAAACCCCTCTATTTATCTCAATTCACTTGGCTTCACTAAACATATTTTTAATAATATTTATTCATCATTATTATAACTCACAATATTAACAACCAGATCATTCCCATGAGAGATGGAGCTTTTCGATAAGGATTTCTCCTTATTAGCGTGCAATTAGGTGACTAAATCGCTTTCCTCAATAGAACTTTCTAGACATCGTCAATAATACAAATAATAATATGAATAACTTTGTCGTCTCAATTATTGATTTAATAATATAAAATATTGTGCAGATGATACTATGACAATAATTGAATCAATAATATGAGATACTATGCAGCAATTAATGTGACAATAATTGAATAAAACTGAGTGACTTCTCACGTAAGCATCAATAATCAAAGATACTATACAATACTGTGTGTTACTATGTAACCACGCGTATTATTGTACTTTTATTACCGGGTATTTCAACAGTTAACAATAAAACTTTTGCTGTTATTTTTATAAAAAGTTATTTCTGTCATTTTCTAACTCCGACAGTAATTTCGTTGTGGGGTCCACTAATGATTGTGCCGTCGTATGAATATTCCCTGATAAAACGAATATTCCCCGACCAAACGAATATTTTATGACAACTTGCATACTTTACAAAAATTATAAATATCACCCACAACTATAATATTATAACAAATCAACACCTTATCA
This sequence comes from Panax notoginseng, assembly GCA_016801055.1. NCBI lineage: Eukaryota > Viridiplantae > Streptophyta > Magnoliopsida > Apiales > Araliaceae > Panax > Panax notoginseng. The sequence continues at coordinate 79,218,296 of CM029014.1, forward strand.
TTCAAAAAGATATTTACAGAAAATTAATCTTTATTCATAAAAGTTGGGGTCTTACATTTAAGTCTTGTTAGGATTTTTTATTTGTTTTATATTAACCCCATTCCATATCTCATAATGTTCATTTCAATTGAATTGAAACACTTTTTACGTTCATTAACACTTGGCACGACGTTTCGACGTTCATTCGTCACACGCCCGATTTGTCTCTCTTGTGTATGCTTATTATGCTTATACAAATTATCTAATACATCATTTATTAATGCTAAGCATCATTATACTTACTAATATTCATATTTTATAACTTAGAATAACATCTTTTATTGTCAGAAGCACTACACTTGTATATGTGCATGCCCGACGCCCTCCGATTGCCTCCGAATACACATCAGTCCCAAAGATGGCCATTTTGACCCTTGTTCCCAACCTCAAATTAAAAAACATAAAGAATAAAAGTTGGAGGTCTATTCTTCCTCGTTCTTGATCATTTTGAATCTCCTCAATCGGAGTTTGTATGAAAACGTTATGGCTATTTTACTACAAGAGGTCAAAATAATCACACCTGATACACCTAGAGCGCAGTTGCACCCAATTAAGCCTAGGACACAGTGCAGCTACGCCCAAGAGGGCTGCTACGCCCCAAAAGACTTATGGCACAGTGCAGCTGCGCCCGTTAGCAGAGCCAGATTCTGTAGTTTACTGTTCTCGTGATTTTTGAACTTTTTCTCCTTCTAATCTTCATAACTTGAGTTATACACATCCAAATTAGTTCGTTTTTGATTCTATGGATTCGTAATTCATAGACCTACAATACACTAGAATTATAACTATTTACAGAAACATTAACCAAACTAAATCTTAACCCAAAACTCATGTTCATATTCTATTTTCATGTTTTAACATGTTTAGCGAATTCATTCACTACGAATCCGTTTCTTAACCAAATTGATTCGTTTAACTTGAGTTCTTTTCATTTCTTACCGTATTAACGTAATGCATCACCAATTTTATAATTATAACGTAAACTCCTAACCAATTTTAGTCTCAAAGCAAACCCAAAATACATATATTAAACAAAACTTATACTCTTCATCCTTAAGATGATTTTCATGAATTTGTCAATTCTAAAATCTCCTGTAGATTACCTATAACAAATTATATGTATAACAATAACAAATATAACCCATTTTCTTAACAATCCCCTCATCAAAATTATTTACAGAGAAAACTTTGAAAAACACAAACTACAGTTTAAAGCTAGAATATTACCTTTGATTTTTCTTTAAACCTATAATAGATGATATGAATCTTCTTCGTCTTCCTTCTTTGATTCTCAAAACCTAGTCAATTTACAGAGAATTTCTTCTCTTTCTCTCTCAATTTATCTCTTTCTCTCTTCTTCTCTACTTTCTAACTCTTAGCTTTAGGAAAATAATGAGCGTAACCCCCCGACTGATGAATAAGGGAACTTTAAGTTGGGTTATCAGTTAAAAAAAATTAAAAGTTTTAGCAGTTATAAAACACAAAGAGTCTAGGCCATGTTTGACTAACTCAAATAAGCTCCAATCCAATTAATTTAACAACTCCCTTACTATATGATACATATGTCACACTTCATTATTTTTTTATTGCTAAATCACTCAGCCAACAGTCTTCCCATCTATTTACCCATATGACATATGTAATTACATTCATAAGTAAAACACTTCTAATCAACTAAACATTTCTATTAAAATAATTAATATTTATTCCACTAATTATTTTAATAAATTATACAATTATTATGTATAATTATACAATTTATTTCCTTCTATAAATTGTCCCAAGACAATTTATTTAATTTATACTTTTAATAAAAATTTAAATTTTTATTTAATTCATTAATCCTAACACCAATATTTTTTTATAATTATATTGGTTCTTCTCATTCTCACACTCTATTTATATTCAATTGGCTAAATATAATATATTAAGCCATTACATAAACGCATTACTCCGTAATATATTACCATTTTATTAAAACAATTATATTTACATTAATTCATTATTTAACTTAAATGAATTACTCGATTTATTTATGAGATTTAATTCATAATAATTCCATTACCAACAAGGCATACCAATTAAATTATATTATTTCATAATATAATTTCTATTTTAATTAACTAATATTATTCAGTTAATTTCTTTTGCCACCATTTTCCTTTTTTCATAACTAATTTTCTTCACTTTCTTTAATAGTTTAATCAACTATTAAATCTTATATAAATTTAACTTCTTCACACCAAAATACATAATTCAAAATGTATACATTTCATAATAAGAATTTTAATTATTAAATTTTTATTTTAATAATTTATGACAATTCGGGTTGTCACATCTTTCCTCCCTTATAAAGATTTCGTCCTCGGAATCAACGAAACCTCCCTTACTCGGTTTTTTTACCAAATCTCTTTTCAAAATTTTATCATCAAATACCTCAACATATTACCTTAATATAGGTTTTATATATTACCACTCCAACCATTCTTCTCAATAAATTCTTGTAAATTTTATTTCATAACCTGTACTTATACTCAATTATATTTGAGTATTACATATTCTTTAACACATTCATTACCTTTCTCTAAGGATCATTATCATGTACTAGATTCTCAAACTCTCGGGATATTACATTCACCCATTCTTCTAAGAATTTTGTCCTCAAAATTTTGACTTACTAATATTCATTCATTCCATTTATCAGAATGTATTTTATGTTAATATTTACTTATTTATTGGGTTCTACAACCAAATTCTTTCTCTAAGGATCTTTCTTAGATCGTCACATTCATCACCTCTTCCTCTTCTAAGAGTTTCACATTTCCCTTCTTTCTGGAATTTTATTTCTTTCTTGAAATTATTATGTTTTACTAAATTTTCTCATCCTTTCCACTTTCACCTTTAAGAATAATAAGAATATTCCACAATTGCTCAATAATTTGGAAGCAGTATGAATAACTCAGGAATTTAAAAGATTCTCGAATCATGCTGAGGGATCACAAGACCTTGAACTATATTCAGGGTTATAAGTATTTCTTTTAACTTAAAACTAAACAATCATTAGACTGTAGGGACTCCCATACTTAGGGTGATCAGCCCTTTGTACCATGTATTGTGCACTATGTCCAAGGTTATAAGTATTTTTTTTTAACTTAAACCTAAATAGTCATTAGATTGTAGGGACTCCCGTACTTAGGGTGATCAACCCTTCGTACTATGTATTGTGCACAAACATCTAAATGCTTTCGCGTAATCCCCAATAAAAGGGTTGTTCACCTTAGCTTTTTAACATTTGAATCCGCACCAAAACAATTTGGTTTGACATAATTTCTCAAGAAATGCTTGAACTGCATAAACATCTTTCAATATTTGTCTAGCTGAATCAAATAACATAGATTTCTAACAACAACTTGAACGTCAATCGAAAAAGTTTTAGCCAATTCGTACGGTATATCTTTCTTAGTTAAAGAAAACTAAAAATCCTTTTTATGATGTCATAATACCGTACTATCTCGATAGTATGTTGAGGATTCAATCATTATATGACTTTGTCATGCTACATCATACCATAGTGGGCTGACGATCTTATGATCACATCCAATACTAGGTTCAACTGCATTGATGACTTCCTCATTTGTCATATCAGCATTATATTTAGTGATGCTTAAATGACTACGAAAAAACAAAATACATTTTGATATTTTTAAAACATTTTTGTCTAGCCGAAACAATTAGCATAGACATACGAATAACGGTATTATTTTTTAAAACTCATTGGTTCCATCATTTGATCCAATATTTTTAAAGAAAATAGAAGTGCAAACGTCAGCACGAAGTCAATAAATTTTGAAAATCTAACATAGATAGAAGATTTAGAATATTCAATTTTCTCTATCATCTTAAATTCTTACTCCACTGCTTCGTTACTTAATCATTATACTAATCTTTAGCACCATCAATGCTTACTATACCAAAAATTCTTAGTCCTACCTTCATAACTTTTCTATACCCAATACAGTTCATCAAACTTACCACACTTTGGAAGTTCAAGAACTTGCCACAATAATACGAGTTTAGGAACTTGTCCTAGTAATACGTAGTCGAAGAACCAATCAGAGACTGTCCATATGCTTAGGGGTTCAAAAACATACATATGATTATGAGTCATCAACTTACCATAAGTATGAGTTTTAAGAACTCGCACCTAATCCTAATAAAATCTTACTAATCTTATAGTCTTTAACAATCAAATATACACATGAAAAAAGAATCACCTTTTCAACACATATACATTGATAGCGCAACACCAACATTCCAATGATTATCAATGTGATAAACTGAGTGCAAGCATAAAACCCTCGCCCATACAAAGATTTGTACAACTCAGCCATCACATTAGTCCTCAATTGAAATTCCACTTAACTTTATCTTTCTCTTAATTTTCTTTGCTCGATACGAATTTTTTTTTTGTATCTCATTATTTATAACTCCTCGTGAGTTTGTCTCGTAGTATTTTATATTACATTCTCTTATAGCATCAAGCTATAACTATTCATTCATTACAAATCATCTATCATTTTACAAGTTAACCAGATCACCTCGTGATCTTATTCTATAATTTCCTTCTTTATGATTCCTTTATTATATTATGATCGTTTTGGTTTCACGATCCTTATTACTCCTCTTTAATTATTTTGTCTTATGATTATTTGACTCAATTTTAACTCTTCAGGTTCTTCTTTGAAACCAAACATATTATCTTAACTTATTTCATAAGCATTCTCTGAATATATCATCAATTAAACTCTATTTGAGTTCATTATTATTATTAATTTAATCACCTTCATCTTGTAGACATCGTCTATTCATTAACACTTAGCATCTTATTACTGGAGTCAGGTAACTCCAAATTCTTGTCTTTTATAAGTCTTCAAGATTCCTCTTTGAACCTTCTCATATATATTTTAATCCCTTCCCTATACATTTCTTATATTTATTTCTTATTGATCAAACTCTATCTGAGTCTATTCTTTACCATCTTCATTCTATCCGAGTTTATTATGTACCATCTTCTCATTTCTTCTCTAAGGTTATAGCCTAAGGTACTCCTGCCTAAGGTTTATAATCTACAGCTTTGATACCAACTGTAATGACCCCAAAATTCATACAATTCAACTCTTGACTTTGGTCGTTATAAATACATCTTATTTCTAACATTACATCATTAATCGATATTAAACTTTATAAAATGTGGAATAATTTAAACTTTTCTATCTTCTTACTTTAATTCCCTGAATCAAAATCTTTATCATCTACACATCTCTAAATCAAATTTATTTTATGATTCGCTTCATCAGAGTTGTTATTTAAAATCTTACATTTTAGCTCGATATCCCTTATACATTAGGTAGCTCAAACTTTACAACTAAATATGAAATTTACATCATAAATTATCAAGTACATCATTCAGAACCTTAAACATGGTTCAAATAATAACAACTCAGCCAAAGTATATAAATCTTTATGCATTACATCTGATTCATGTCTTTCAAGTAGCACATAGCGTTACCTTGAATCCTTAACCTACAAAAGTGGTTATTTGCAAGGCTTAGCTCGACAACCCAACAAATCTAATAATTTTCATGCATCACGTAGCACATAATAACATGCTCATCATACATCTCATAAACATTGAACTAACATAACATGCTACAGTTCACATAACAAGTATAAAGATTGAGTTCCTTACTCAATCAGCATTGTTTACTCAATCAACGTAGTCATAATTGACTTTAATGTTACATACATTCAACATATATATAAAACATCATGCTCTTTGAAATAAAGATATAAAACAGTTAATCATCAAGTTCACATAGCAAATAGGAACTGAAAGACTTGCCTTGATCGTTGTTTACCAATAATAGTTTAACAGCTTACAGCTATCTGCACTTCACGTGGCCTGCAAAATTATATAATCATGCACATCAACTATTAGTCATATAGCAATGCATAGTATTTGTAATATAAACTTTACTCTACATCTCATAACCTTTCCTATTAATCAACACAATGTTCAATTTGATTGTGTTAACTTTCGACTTATATCTCACTATATTTCTTTTTAGGTCACACTCGAAGTTCATTTAAGTATTTAAGTCTTGCTAGGACTACTTATTGGTTTTATATTAACCCTATTCCATATCTTATAATGTTCATTTCAATTAAATTGAAACACTTTTTACATTCATTAGCACTTGTCACGGCGTTTCGACGTTCATTCGTCACACACCTTATTTGTCTCTCTTGTGTTCGCTTAGTATGCTTATACAACTTATCTGATATATCATTTATTAATGTTAAGCATAATATACTTACTAATATTCATGTTTTATAACTTTGAACAACATCTTTTATCGTCAGAAGCACTACACTTGCATACGTGCATGCCCGACGCCCTCTGATTGCCTCCGAATACACATTAGTCCCAAAGATGTCCATTTTGACCCCTTTTCCCGACCTCAAATCGAAAAACATAAAGAATGAAAGTTTTAGGTCTATTCTTCCTCATTCCGAATCATCTTGAATCTCCTCAATCAGAGTTTGTATGAAAACGTTATGACTATTTTATTAAAGGAGGTCAAAACAGTTACACCTGACACACCTAGAGCGCAGTTGCGCCCAATTAAGTCTTGGACGCAATGCAACTGTGCCCAAGAGGATAGCTGCGCCCCAAAAGACTTAAGGCACATCGCAGCTGTGCCCGTTAGCAGAGCCAAATTTGTAGTTTACTGTTCTCGCGAGTTTTGAACTTTTTCCCCTTCTAATCTTTATATCTTGATTTATACACAACCAAATTAGTATGTTTTCAATTCTATAGATTCGTAATTCATAAAACTACAATATACTAGAATTATAACAATTTACAGAAACATTAACCAACCTAAATCTTGATCCAAAACTCATGTTCATATTCTATTTTCATGTTTTAACATGTTTAGCGAATTCATTCACTACGAATTCGTTTCTTAACCAAATTGATTCATTCAACTAGCGTTCTTTTCACTTCTTATCGTATTAACGTAATACATCACCAATTTTATAATTATAACGTAAACTCCTAACCAATTTTAGTCTCAAAGCAGACCCAAAATACATATATTAAACAAAACTTATACTCTTCATCCTTAAGATGATTTTCATTAATTTGTCAATTCTAAAATCTCTTGTAGATTACCTATAACAAATTATATGTATACCAATAACAAATATAACCCATTTTCTTAACAATCCCTCATCAAAATTATTTATATAGAAAACTTTGAAAAACACAAACTAAAGTTTAAAGCTAGAATATTACCTTTGATTCTTCTTTAAACCTATAATAAATGATATGAATCTTCTTCTTCCTTCTTTGATTCTCAAAACTTTGTCAATTTACAGAGAATTTCTTCTCTTTCTCTTTCTCTCTTCTTCTCTGTTTTCTAACTCTTAGCTTTAGGAAAATAATAAGCGTAATCACTGATGAATACATGAACTTTAAGTTGGGTTATCAGTTAAAAAAAATTAAAAGTTTTAGCAATTATAAAGCACAAAGAGTCTACGCCATGTTTGGCTAACTCAAATAAGCTCCAATCCAATTAATTTAACAACTCCCTTACTATATGATACATATGTCACACTTCATTATTTTTTTTATTGCTAAATCACTCTGCCAACAGTCTTCCCATCTATTTACCCATATGACTTATAGAATTACATTCATAACTAAAACACTTCTAATCAACTAAACATTTCCATTAAAATAATTAATATATATTCCACTAATTATTTTAATAAATTATACAATTATTATGTATAATTATACAATTTATTTCCTTCTATAAATTGTCCCAAGATAATTTATTTAATCTATACTTTTAATAAAAATTTAGATATTTATTTAATTCATTAATCCTAACACCAATATTTATTTATAATTATATTGGTTCTTCTCATTCTCATACTCCATTTACATTCAATTGGCTAAATATAATATATTAAACCATTACATATATAAACGCATTACTCTTACATGTAATATATTACCTTCCCATTTTATTAAAATAATTATATTTACATTAATTCATTATTTAACTTAAATGAATTACTCACTTTATTTATGAGATTTAATTCATAATAATTCCATTACCAACAAGGCATACCAATTAAATTATATTATTCCATAATATAATTTCTATTTTAATTAACTAATATTATTCAGTTAATTTCTTTTGCCACCATTTTCCTTTTATCATAACTAATTTTCTTCACTTTCTTTAATAGTTTAATCAACTATTAAATCTCATATAAATTTAACTTCTTCACAGCAAAACACATAATTCAAAATATATACATCTCATAATAAGAATTTTAATTATTAAATTCTTATTTTAATAACTTATGAAAATTCGAGTTGTCACAAAGCCTATGAGAAAGATGAAGGAAAAAGTGGTGAAGTTGTCGAGGAAGCCAACCCATCAAGGAATCAAGAGTTTATCCCTTTTTGCGACGGGTCCAGTCTGAGCATCCTCGAGGGATATGACGAATCAGGGGGTGATCAAGTTATGGCAGTGATTGAAGATATTCAATGTAACAACCCGATATTTTCTATATAAATAAATAAGAAATTTTGTGTATAATTTTTTTTTATTTTAAAGATGAGGATTTGTACAAAATAATGTGTATATGTATTTATGTAGTAATACAAATATATTTATTACATGAATATTTACAAATAATTTTATGTTAGAATTATTGATTTTTAAAAAGTATATTCTCATAATAATTACTTTTATTGTAGGAATGTTTTATTAATTATTTTTCCTGAAAATATAGTTACATATTATTTCAATAAAATATGGAATGATTTTCTTTGAATAATTATAATAATTATTTTATTATATGAATTTTAGTACAGATTATTAAGTTAATTATTTTACCTTAATTAATAAGGTTAAATATGGAAGAATAATCAGATATGGAATCCAAACCCTAATTTTGGACTTTTATCAAGGAATTAGAATAATAATATAATAATATTATATTTTGATTATTCAGTGCTGTAGATATGTACTGTATACGTGGTCCGATTGGTCAATTATGGTGTTATATGACAAATCCTAGTTTTACTGTGAAACCCTAATTTAAAACTCGAATACGGGTTCGAAGCTATTTGGTAGCTGTGAATTGTGAGTTTAAGACTATTTATAACGATGTTATATGATGTACGTTGTGTGTTATATAATGTTATGATAATTAGAAAATCCTAATTGTAAATTTTAAACCCTAGTTGATATTTGAATTTCTAATAATTAGAAACCCTAATTGGAAACCTAAATCAGAGATTTTGATTAGTCAGAAATTGTTTTATTGTGAATAATAACGCGTATGATAGATTTTATTGCTAATTAAGGTAAACCTAATTAGTAAATTAAAATTGTAATGATTAGAACCCTAATTATGTTTTGGAAACCCTAATTAGTTAAAAACCCAAAATTTTATTTAGTAAGTTCTAATTAAAATTTTATTGAACTTTAAACTTAAATTTTTAAACCCTAAAAATTATTTGGGAAACCTTAAAGTTTAATATCTATTGATTAAAACCTAGATTCAAGTATCATGGACAAGAATACCCTTAAATTGTTTTATTAGTTTACTAAAATACACTTTTTGGATTTATTTTTATTAGATTTCTTGCAAATCTTTCCATATCTTGCAAAGTCATCACCCTAAGATTATAGCACATGCCTAAAAAATCATCCAAGCTTATCTCCTTTGACACCTTGCATGTTAGATTAATTGCATCTATGTAGTATAAATAGATTTGGAGAGAGAGAAATTCATTTTGCTAGCTTATTTTGCTCACACACTCAACCTTGAGCCTCTCTCTCAAAAACCCACGATTTTTCCCTTCATTATCAGTCAAGAACCGAGCCCCACTAACATCTACAACAAATCAGTAGCCTAAGATCAAGATCGATCAAAGTAAAGGTATAAACCCTACTTGAAAAATCTGTCCAAATTTCGGTTGTTAGATGTTATGTTTGAGTGTTAGAATATATTGTTAGTAGTGTATAATGATGATCTGGGTTGATAGATGTTAGATCCATAATATCTATAGGCTCGGATTTGAGTTTTTACAAAATATGGAAAAACTTGGTTCTGTGGTCGGACAACAAATGTCAGTGGCCACAGATCCTTGATCGTTTATGATTTGTGTTGTTTTCAAGTTGTTATATGTAGCCTGTATTGTGGTCTGTAATCTGCAAGTGGACTCAGGGTCATTTGATGTTTAGAATATAAGTTATTTACGGTCAAAAGTAGTTGATCGGCCATGACCGGGCGGTTCTGGGTAACCCAGAAACAGCCCAGAACCGGCCTGACAAGGTTTTAAACTGGCTAGATCTTTTAGTGTATTTATGTTTTGAGTTTGTTGTTGAATCCATGTTATAGCATGTTAGTTTAACTATCGATCCATGCTTTTAGTGACTTCAGTTATCCAGTATACAGGATTTTGTGGCTGGTCAAAGGAGGGCAAAAGTTCATGACAACGGTTTTCTGGGTAACCCAGAAAACTGATGAATATGACGACTGACAACCTTTGACCGGCATGTATCTTTATGAGTGTGTTTTTGTTATGATAATGTTTGGTGATAGATCTATGGTACTACATGTGTTCTACAACCTAGACCTCTTAAATCGCTAAAACATCACCTAGAGCACGAGTTGTGGAAGCCCAAATATGAGCAGTCGAACTGTTCTTCATTTCTGGATAACCCAGAAAATGAAGAACAGCTCTAATAGCCACTTTGGACGATTAGATCTCCTTTGTTAGTTGCTTTGTGATCATGTTGATGGTTGGATTTTGTAGTATGTTACTAGTACTACAAGGTATGACGAGCAGAAATCCCAGAAACGTTACGAGCTAATATTTACGTTTAGTCAAACCAAGCCCCTCGAAACTGTCTATGGTGTTCTGGGTTTTGGCCAAGAACATGAAGAACACCTATAGCGACGGCTCTGTCGCTATAGGTGGTCTTTAGCAATAGATAATATATTATTTTCTGAAAATTAATAAATAAATAGAAAAAAATAGTTTTTAATTATTAAAAAATACCAAATAAATTATTAAAAATTATTTTAAATTCTAAAAATTAGTTTTTAATTATTTAAAAAATATTTCATAAATATTTAATATTTTTGGAATATTAAAAGTATTTAATTTATTTAATTATAATATTAAATAAATTAGTTAAAAATGATTTTAATACTTGAAAAAAATCGTTTAAAATTATATTATGATATAAGAAAATATTTAGAGTTATTTTTAATGACTTTTAATATTTTGTGATAAATTTTATTAATAAATTAATATTAATGATAATTAAGTTATTTACTAAATAAATTAAATAAATTAATTAAAAATAATTTTATTATATTAAAAATCATTTTAAATTATAATAAAGTATTTAAAAATATTCAAAGTTATAAAATATAACTTTTTATATTTAAAGATAAATTTTATTAATTAATTATTGTTAATGATATTAAAGTTATTTAATAATTATATTAAATAATTTAGTTTAAAAATGATTTTAATATTATAATAATCATTTTAAATGAAAATAAAGTGTTTAAAGATATTTTAAGTTATAAAAAATAACTTTTAATATTTAAAGAATAATTTCATTAATAATTTAATATTAATAATTATTAATTTATTATTATTTATATTAAGTTTATTTAATAATTATATTAAATAAATAGTTTTAAAATGGTTTTATTAATTTAAAAATCATTTAAAAAGGATATAAATGAATTAAAAATATTTTAAGTTATAATTAATGACTTTTAATATTTTTATAAATGAAACATTAATACTTTAAAAATATTCTAAGTTATTATAAATAATTTTAATATTTTGGAAATGATTTCATTAATAGTTTAATATTAATTAAATATTAATGATAATAGAATTGTTTAATATTTAAATCATTTAATAATGATTCCGATATTTGAAAATTCATGCTAAATTATAATAAATATTTTAAAATTATCTTAAGTTATTTAAAAATAATATGACTGATACTTATAGATATTGAGTTACGGGATAGAGTCTTAGACTCGATAAATACCCGATAAGGCTGTCAGTACGCTGACATGTTTCAGAAATTGATCTGGACTTAGATAATTTAAGTAGATATGTGTTTATTTATAATTCAACGGTTGTTAAACATATGTGACAATGTGATTAGTTATGTGCTGACTGCAATAAGCAGTGCTATGTGTTATAGTATATTATTCTAATCGATCAAACGATCTTATTAATGATAGGTCGTGAGATAAACGATAAAACTAAGTTGTGAACTGTAAGCAGCGCATCAGGCAAGTATCTTACCTTTGCATTTCCTTTATGCAATGGACATGAGTAAGAAGTTTCAGAATTATATTATTATTATGCTATATTATTAACCTTATTGTGATATATTCTATATCCGATCATTGTTTATCAACATGTTAGTATATGGTAATTCAGATATATATATATATATATATATATATATATATATATATATATATATGTTCGTTAATTTCTAAATATGGTTATACAAGTGTCCCCACTTGGATAATCATTGTATTTAATCACATGTTGATATATATTTATAAGCCGTCTAAGCTATTTGACCAGCTAGACACAGATTTATAAATATCGTTGAATATGATAAAACTTCTTTGTATCCAATCAAATTATTTTGTTTCGGATTCTAGACTAGTATGAATGTGAGGGCCCCGAATCCAGGTCCCAAATCACCTCGGATCCGGTTCGATCAATCTATACAACTATTACTATTTGCGGAAGATATAAATATAAATTATTTATACAATACATTACACACTATTCCCCAAGATCGAGTAACCTTAACTTAATCACATTTCATAACTTACTTAACACATAACCTTAAAATACAACACTTATACAATTTAGCTGCACACATATCCTAATGCTGGAACTGTCTTTAACCTTTCCTTGTATCCGACGCGTTCGTCTTAATCTGCAATGTTTTATCATGATATAGCAAGGGTGAGCATAAAGATTGCCCAGCAAATTTAAATTCAACAATATAACGATATATCATGATTGAAGAATTTGAATAATAAGCTGGCTACAATTTAACAATATAATTGTGAACTAGCAGGAACAAGTTTATGACTGAACAAGTATTATACATGAACAAATATATCTGAAACCAACTGGTAATGAAGGTGATCAGCCTTTCATGCCTGACTTATACATGCAATATGTACAGAGTACAAATTATACATGGCAATCAGCAATGATTAACTATAAGCATATCCGAATAAAACACTGTTAGTAGAGTTAAGTAAAACAAACTTGCCTGAACCGTTGATTACCGTTACGCAATTTATATCGCCTTATCCGAAGACCTAATATTAGTAATATAGATCTCCAATATTAGAATAATATCATCACAATATAATACTATTATATATATAAACATACCTAGAATAACCTAAACACATAACACATAACACATAATTCTATCAGTCTATAACACACATAAGACTCGGTATCAAGTCAAACTATTGTAGTCTGAGTTGAACCCGACACAATTCTAACATCCCGACGGTCTAGTCGGACTTTTATCGTGTCTAAGTTCAATTAAACTCTACCTAACACTTAACAATTATCTCAGATAATTTTAATATCAGTCAAAAATATTTTTCTAAGTCTCATAATAATTTTCACATAATTATTATCATTTATCGTAAATTTTCAATCATTAAACACGTATTTAAATAATTTAAATACCACATAATTCTTTTATCATTAATATTTATTTATTATCAAATATTAATAAAATACATGTTATAATATTATAATATATTTATAATATATCAAAGTATTTTTAATACTTTAAAATCACCTTTATATGATTTTTAAACACTTAAATCCATTATCCAATAATTGGTTTTAATATTGAAATATTAATATTTTCATGACAAAAAATCAAAAGTTATATTTTATAACTTAAAATATTTTTCTAACACTTAAATCATTTTTATATGATTTATAAAACATTAATTCTATTTTTCCTTAATTTATTTAATATATTCATTAAATAAACTAATCATCATTAATATTAATTAATTAATGAAATTCATCCTAAAATATTAGAAGTCATCAAAAATAACTTAAATTATTTTCTTATACCATAATATTATTTTTCATGATTTTTCACGTATTAAAACTATTTTTAAATAATTTATTTAATATTATAATTAAATAAATTAAATATCATTTATATTCCAAAAATATTAAATATTTATGAAATATACTCAAAATAATTAAAAACTATTTTTCAGGCTTTAAAATAATTTTTCAGAATTTATTTTGTATTTTTAATAATTAAAAACCATTTTTTATCTATTTTTAAATAATTTCCAAAAAAATTAGAAATTAAATAAATTCAAAACCGTCGCTAAAAGGCCCTATAGCGACAGAACCGTCGCTATAGGTGTTCTTGGTGTTCTTGATGCCTACCCAGATCTTCAAGTCAGTGGACAAGCTAGGTGGTTTGACCACAAATGAATCTGGGTTCCGGTCGATTTCTGGTCTGATAATGTTTCTGGTTATGTCGTATAAGTGTAATATTACAATAGCAAACTAAGTTCATATCCATACGACACGAAATCAGAGAGATCAAGGCCTCCAAATATTCTGACAACATTATTCTTCATTTCTGGGTTTTCCAAAAAATGAAGAACAGTCGAGGGTACTTGTTTTCGATCTTCATAACTTGCATCCGGCAACTTGTTTGGGTGAACTATTGGTTCAATACTATAGACCATATATCAGGGTACAAGTCTGTAACAACCGATCATCATAACAACAACTAATTCACAAGATTCAAGCAAGTCAAACCTTGTCAGAATATTCGGCCTTTGAAGATTCTGGGTTTTCCAGAACTTCAACAAAGCAGACGGTCAACCAAGGTTTGACCAAGATTAATTATTATTCTGGTCACGATCTAAGTAACATAAAAGCATTGCTGTGTAGTCTACATGTCAGACAATAACCTTAAAGTAACAAAATGGTTAGATTCCTTAACTGTTGCAAGATGTAGAGCCTGCAAATCGTTGTCAGACGCTTTTTGGGTAAATCTGGGTTACCCAGAACAGTTGGTCAATGCGGGTCAACGCCCTTTTATCCTTCATAACTTACCATATACACGTGATCTGAGCTTAATTCAAAATTTAGATTAAAGACCATACAACAAGGAACAAATCTATAACATAAAATACAACAAATCAATAACTGGTTGAGATCTACGGCCACTGACATTAGCTTGTCAGGCCATATTTTCCCACTTTTCCATATTTTCAAAAATGCTAAATTCGAGGACTTTGATGTTATGGATCTTGGATTTTACAACCCAGATCACTTATAGACACCTTCTAACACATATTTAACCAATCACTAACAACATTAACACAAAATTTTAAGAGTTTTGAATTTCAAAGTTTATACCTCATTCAAGCTTTGATCATGATTCTGATCTTGATGATCTGATATAGGAGAGCTAAAGGATGTTCTTGGCTTTCCATAACACTTAGTTCCTCTCAAATTTTTCGGATGAAAGAGAGAGAGAGAAGACTTGGCTAGTTGAAAAAAATAAAGTAAGTCACTTTTCTAGATTTTTTTGTTTTTAATCCCAAGATGCAATGTATATTGCTGGCATAGATGGCTGGTAATTGAGATATAGGCACATGCTAGGCTAGGTTTTGGTCACCAACTCACACTAGAGCAAGTCTTGTAAGTTAAGTCACAATAATGCACTAAAGGGCATTTAAGTCATTTCGCATACAAAATTAATGGCAATTTGGATATTGCCCCAAACCCTTAGGGTTTAGGGATTGGTTAGAGTTTAGGGTTTAAGCTAATTTAGGGTTTAGGGTTCACAAATTACATTTTCTAAAATTTTCAATTTAGGTTTTTAAAAAAAATAAAAATATTAATATTTCTAAATTCTAATTAGAATTATATTAAAATTTCTTAATCATTACTTAAATCTTGCTAATCAAGATTAACATTTCCTAATTAAAATCGCTAATCCAGCAATTAAGGTCAAATCGATCATTAGTGTTTATAACCCATAATTAGGGTTTCTAATAGAAAAATAATTTTTCTAAACTTGAAATTAAATTTCGTAATTAGATTAGGGTTTTCTAATTACTTAACTTGAAAATTAGGATTAAGGTTTCCTAATTAACACTAAATTACTAAATTAACACTTAGTTTTTCACGAATTATAAAATTAGGGTTTCTAACCCAGAAATTAGGGTTTTCAAAAATGTGAAATTAGGGTTTGCTAATAATTAAGCTTTTCCCTAATTAATATTATAATAAATAACACTTATGCAATATAATAATCATTTAAATTCCCAGATTAGGGTTTCATGCACCGAATTAGGGTTTCTTATTAAACACTAGGGTTTTCTAACCGAACATTGACGTTCTTAATATACGATTAGGGTTTCTTACAGATATCGTGTATCTGGTCAACCCTTGACCCTCAACCACATATTGTACACATACATAACCATATTCACATATTTCTTAATCCTGAATAATTCACCTAAATTCTTTATAGAGTTTTGAAATCCTCAAAATTCTTTCTTAAAAATATTAAACGCATACACTTATTTTCCGTCTAAGTTCTAATTTTGAACCTTAAATCAATAAATAAAAAATTTAAAAATATTCAAAATTCTCGAATTGTTACAATGAACATCCCGATCAAGGGAAAACTTTTATGCTCCCAAGGCGGACAGAGTGAACGATCACATCGTTCTTGCAATGTAGTATTGATCAATACAGGGTCCATGGGATGTACACCCTCTTGCCCGTAAGTTATAACGATTTGCGGATGAAGTTCTGCTAAACCTATTCGAAAATTGAAAAACAATGTTCATAGTATGTCAACTAAACCCCATATATAGTCATTACGTAGTTTCAAAAATTTGAGAT
Source organism: Panax notoginseng (assembly GCA_016801055.1). Classification (NCBI taxonomy): domain Eukaryota; kingdom Viridiplantae; phylum Streptophyta; class Magnoliopsida; order Apiales; family Araliaceae; genus Panax; species Panax notoginseng. The sequence continues at coordinate 79,235,427 of CM029014.1, forward strand.
AGAATTGTTATGTTATTATTATCGGTTCAATTTACTTCATAACTAATAATTCGTTGTAGAAGCGATGTATAAAGAAAACATTTAATTCTTTCAGCTAATTATATTTATAATTGTTATTACTTGCTGGGCACTCAAATGCTCACCCTTGCTTAATTTAAATGTTTTCAGCTAAGTGTGAAAAGCTAGAAGGTTCGGCCAACAACAAGTGATAAGGAAAGCAAATAGAATATGTTTAATGGTATCTTTTGTAATAGTTAGACTGTATTAATATAATGATATGTATTATATATCATGTAAAGAATTATAGTAAAGGTTGCGTACTTGGGATTAGACTCTGATAAATGTAAATTAAGTTTGATATTAATATTATTGTTATTATTATTAGTATTTTTTCGCTCATAGAAATGGTATCGTAAAGCACTGAGTTCGGGTTTCAAGTACCTGAATTTGGGGGTGTTACATTCAAAACCAGAGGTTACCCCTATCGTGGGCCTTGAAGGCAACATAACAACAGTGACTATCAGGCCTCAGCTGGACAGGATTGTGACGCCCCAAAATAGGTATACAAAATCCATCTTAGGTCGCCAGAAAATACACTGCTGACAACTTCATTTATACGACTATCGTGCAAAATATGATGACTCATATACTGTGAGTTTCAATACAAATATTGTTACGTATATAATACGACAATATTCATATTTAAATTATTACAATGTCATATAAAGTACAACAACAAATATTTCAAGTCCCTAAAGGAACTCGAGAAGATTTCAGTGAAATTGATCAACTTAAACAATGCTTGCATTCCTTATCTATACTTGGAGTAACCTTACAATCAACAGAAATACTAACAATATTGTAGTAAAAGAATTTTATATTTTTAGTGTAGTAATAGTGTGTGTTTAGTTGCTCAACTGGGCAACCTATTTATACTGAAAATTGAGGAAACAATTAGCACACGCGCTTTGACAAAATAACCAAATGAGGTATATAATAATTGTAATACCCGAGAATTTCCATATATTAAAAAATAGATATATTAATGAAAATGAGTATTTATTTGAATAGAAATGATTTCGTGTTATGAGACGAGTTAACTCAATTATATTAAAGTGAATAATTGTAATAAGTGAGGAAATGTGGAGTTGTAATAAACTCGTTGAAATGCCTTGTGTGGCACCGTGATGAGAAATAGTAGTGATTATATTAATTAACGAAAGAATTGTTAGGCGAACAATTAATCTATATAAATTATTAATTGTTACTAAAGAATATGGATGAATTGTTATAGAATATTAATGGTGATTAATAATATATGATTATTATTAGTGTAAGAGTTATAATAATAATGAACAACGTGTTTATAAATATAACAAGATTCATATTTATTTAATCAATTGTTATAAAGATTAGTAATGTCATTGATTAATGGGGAAGGGATTTATTAATATTATTATTAATTAATTGGTAAGATAAATAATTTATTAATTGCTATGTGCAAGCATGTGATAATTAAATATATATGTATAGTAGCTACCTATATATATAATATAAAGTGTAAAGTGCAATGTGGCTATATTATATATAAAAACCATATAAGAAGATTTATTTTTATTGAGACCATATGTTATGAATACATCATGAAATGCTTATGTAACAATATGTGTGTGGGTATACATTAAAATAATATACCATGAACATATTGTAAACTATTATTTTAATAAAGGAGATAATGTTATGTGATAACATCCGAATAAAGTATATCGGTGTGATAAAATGTACATGGATTATATGTGTACCAATTTACATTTACTACATTATGAGAATTATATACTGACATTTCAATTGGAAATAAAACCTAAGTGTATTTGAACCACGTGTATGTATAAGATGTATATAACCTAAATGGGCTTATACATGTAACTATAGTATGTGGTATTAGTTGAATTGCAAATGCTGAGATTAAGGCTTGTCCCAAATTTAGTGTCCAATTGCTCCTCACTTCTCATTTACGTGTAACACATAAAGGCTAGGAGCTATTCCACATTCTTCTCCCAAGCTCCTTCTAGCTCAAGATTATGGGGGGGGGGGGGGAGTGGTTGTCATGGTGATCTTCAACAACCATTTACCAACTCTCTCTTAACCATCATATAATCTAACATTCTCATTGGTTTAATTTGATGTATACATGCATTGTCTATAGATTTTGTTGGTTGTTTTGTTATGATATTTGGTTTATGGAGCATGCTAATACAACTTAGTTAAGCTTATTTCAGTCCTTGACATACTAGTTATGTTGCCTTTCATATAATTCCTCACCTAGTTTGATTTCAATAGAAAACTTGAGTTTTCAATGTGCAAACTCAATAGTCCATTTGTACCTTAAAGTTCTAACTTGAAGACATGTTAATGTGGTCTGATTTCATTTGTACGTAAGCATGCGAGCAGGATGTATAGTAAGTGAAGTAGTTTAACATACTAAATGACATTGATAACATACTAATGGAAACTTAGAGTTTCAAAATGGACATTGACTTATTATATTCGTTTTGATATTCTGATCTTGCAAGCATGTTAGTATGATTTTGAAATGCATGTCGAACATACTAACTTACGTATATAGATTTCATAAAGAAGCATAAACATATTGGACTTATTAGTAAGCTTTACTAATGAAAATGCGAACTTTGAACGTGAATGTTAACGTGCTACTTTGAGAGTTAGAATATGATATTTGTGAACATGTTTGATGATACTCTTAGACTCACTCATGTATCATAAATGTATATATACCATGCTTAGGTATCATAATTCAAGTGAAGCACAAACGAAGCATATTTTCAAACCAAAACGATGTTAATTACACATATGTGAGATGAATACTCACAAGCATGTATAAATATTAGTTATATAACTACCTTATATGTTTAAGAAGCAATCATGTTAGACCTTATGGTTTCATAACCTTGAATGACCTTAACTTGTTGAGATGATCAACTTAGAACCATATAATGAAAGAAGGGACCAAAATTGAACTTGGGAGATACGAAAGGACCCTTAACATGTTAATATATGTTATGTGTGTAAGGATGGGCAAGCTAAGCCAAACAAGTGATTGCTCAGCCCTGGTTTGAACTGGGAGCCGCGCGGCTGCTCGTCTCCCTAGTACAAATCAGGTGCGGCCGTGCCCTTCTGCAGACTTGGAAAGTGACTTTTGTGATTTCTGAAATGTGTAGCATGCTAGTATAACTTCATTATACTTAGTTTTGTCCATGACACACTGACAGAGGTAGCCTTGCATGTTAACACCTATCTTAGCTTGAATTGACAAGGTGTTTCTAAATGATGAAGTCTAACGATAGTTCCGAGCTACGTAATAACATACGTATAAGATTTTATGATTGAGTCACATGTGTAAACTTGATCTATATATCAAGTTTGTTTATCGAATATGTTTAACTAATGAACATCCTAAACATATAATACACTATAATAGGATTCAAAAGTGTTGGTTAAATTACGTGGATAGACTACGCTAAAGGCAAGTATCTGAACCCTACTTTTAGTATGCAAGTTTCCTAACTTACACTCTTTTACAGTGCAAGTATTCTATCCTGGTATATTGCGAGCTAGTTTCCTTACTTACTCGTTTAAATTAAGTTAGCATACTTGGACTCATATTTCGTTAAGTCGAATCAAAGCTATTATTCATGCTGAACTTGGTATTGTTCTTGGATATTGTGAAAGTATCTATGTCATTTGTTTCGGCTAGACTATATTCATGTTTATAAAACTGTCCAAACCAATTGACTGGTGTGAGAATCTTGAAAACTGAGTTGAATAACCCTTATGGTAAGGGGAGTGTTTATTGTTGGTAGCCCCAACACACGCGTGAATTTTACTGTGGTGTTATGCATAACATAGAGTATTGTAGACTGATCATCTATCGTACTTGATTCTTTTGGGTTATCAGTTTAATATTGGTAATTCTAGTAGATGTTCAATAGTCCTTAATGACTTCTCAGTATAAATTGTTTATCCAGTTGGATACGTTGATAGCCTTTTAATTCACACGCACACACACACACACACACACACACACACACATATATATATATATATATATATATATATATCTGTTGATCTATATTGAATTATCATTTCATATTCCAAGGATTTTATTCAAGAATTATTGATATTCGTTATTCATGATATTATTCTGAAACCCTGAACAATCTTAGAGATGATACTTTGATATTTTAAACTTGTGTTATAAAACTCTTTACCCTTTTTATATATTACTTGCTGGGCAATTTGTGCTCATTCTTTCTTATTTAAAACCTTTTAGTTAAGGCGGATCATGGAAGTGTCTCTGGGAAAGACAAGGGCAAGGGCAAGGCTACCGACTAACTTGTTCCTTTATGTTTAAAAAGTGTTATGTTGTATTAAGGTTGTCTTCAGACTATGTTTAAGCTTAAGTAGGATTATGTAATAAGTCTTTATTAGATATCATTATGTAATCTATTAAGTACTGTAAGTTGCGAGATATGGGGAATAATTATAATAAATCATTGTATATTATTCTAGATTAGATCTTCCGCTGTGAATGTGAAATTTTAATTACTATTATATTACCATGAGCACGTGATGAACCGAATTCGACTGACCAAGTAGCGGTCCAAATTTGGGGGCGTCAGAAGTTGGTATCAGAGCTTTAGTTATAAACTTAGGAACGAGAGTCCTTAGTCTATAACTTAGATAATAGAGAGGGATGAGACTCATATAGAGTTTTCCTAGAGAGTAACTTAGTGTGTTATAGAATGTAACTTCATTCTATACAATGAACTTATGTTATTTAACATTCTAATAGAGTTGTTGTTTGTCTTGTCTTATGTTGATGATTGTAGGATGACTGACATGGGAGAACCTAGCCAACTAGTAGAGGAGGAGTCACGTGACCTACACGTGGTATATGAGGCACCATTGATAGCGGAGCCCATATCAGTAGTGGCCCCTATTGATGAGGATGATGAGGGGGAGGAGATGGAGCCTTTACCTGAGGAGTCTGATCCGGATGAGGAGCCTATAGAGGAGGAGCCTGAACCTATGGAGGACTCCGACGAGGCTACCTTCGAGGATCAGATGTTGGGGGAATATGAGGAATAGATTTTAGAGTTGGGATGTAGAGTGGAGGAATTAGAGGCTGAGGCTAGGGAAAGGGAGTCTGAGTCCCAAAAAATGAGGGACGAGGAACATCAGAGGCAATTAGTGATGCAGGAGATGGAGGTGGAAATTGTTCACTGTAAGGAGGCAGGGATCTAGATGGGAACTTTGTTTCACCGATCGGTGGCTAGAAATGTAGAGTTGGCCGGGAAATTGGAAGAATTGGAGCAGAGAGAATTAAGCGAGGGGACAGAGAAGGAAGCACTTCACACTTAGCTAAAGATGGAGGTAATGGATAGGATTCACTTCGAGGAGAAGTGGGAAGAAACTAATGATCGGGCTAATGACTTAGAGGATGAGGTGAGATGCAAGAGAAGGAAGTGAACAAGATGGGCTATGCTCTGCGCACGACCATGGAAAGATTGATTGATGGGGTAAATCACTACCTTGCTGAACAAGGATAGACCCGACATACCATAAGCCGAGATATGGTGGTGCACATCACTCAGAAGGAATACCAGAGTGCCGTGGAGCGTGGAATGTTAGATTGAGTCTGGAGAAAAAAGCTTAGGAGTTGTATTATATTTATTTATGTGATGTTTGATCTGTTGTTGAAATCTCAGTCTTTTGTGTAAGATGTGAGACAGTAGTTGTAACGTCCCGAAATTCGGTCTATCTTCACACCCGAATTTCGTACGTCACGAGTACATCATTCATCCAACACACATCATTATATACTGAAATATAACAACATACATCCTCAAATCCTAGGTTCTAAAACCTTAAAACCTTTTTCATTACAAATAATGAAAATTACATTATTCTTTACATCGTATACGAGTGACTTTCATCCGCCACCAAGGATACAAAAACGTTCATTAAACTATTCTATAGTTCAATTCATCTTCCAACATTACACGTCTTCACTTGATCTTCACACACATTCACATACTGAATGAACTTCTTCTAGATACCGCTCAACTTGATCTTTACGGGATCCTTAAGTTCTTTCTAACATCGTTCGCTGAAATTGTTTTTCATTTAAAGCAAGTATGAGCATTCAATTGCCCAGCAAGCCATAACAGTCGAACAAACAACTTCAAGAGTTTAAACATTCATCAAAACTTCGATAACCGAACAAAGGTTATGAAGCAGCTTGAATAATAGGAATAGTCTCGATTCCTATCATTTTAGAACATTCATCACATACTCTTTACACCACTTTCATTCTTCTACTTTTTTTTTCCATACATATCCTGTCTGGCTAGAATCATTAGCACAGACTTAATAATAACGGTTCATGTATAAATAGAACATTCTTTTATTGAACAGTTCAATCACAGAACAGTTCATCTCAAAGAAACACTGAAGTGTTCACATTGCGGCATAAGGCCTCATACGTTCTACCACTTTGTACAAATATCACACATTCGCGCACATACAGAACTTCTCAAGTTCAACATTTGAGAAGTTTAAGAAACTAGCATTCATGTAAAATATGAATGAAGTTATGAAACTTGCCTTACGCACAGCTACAACTTATAGTTTATGCTGAACTGCTCATTCCAAATCCCTATATAACACATAAGGAAATAACACGTAAGGAAATAACACGTACACCAATTAGTCATATACTTGACTTACGCATTGGTTTACTTAACTTTACTTCTTAAGGTTCACGTTCTTGTAATTTAAGCTTACGCGACTAACTTTCATTACCAGATTACGGCTTTATGACATACTGAGATGTATTATTCATACATTTATCATCTTTGATGATTTACATTCTTATCTTCTTCTTATAACTCTCCTAGACTCAGCACACATCGTGTCTCTGCTAGTAGTCCATATGGTACTCTGAGTGGTTTCCCACAAACAACCAACAAACAAGTTCCCGTCTCGTCTACACTGCCCACACAGTGAGTTAGATCGGTTTCCAGTTTCGTATATACCTTCGCTCTCTGAAGGAATTATTTATCCCAACTCCCATATGTCAACCATCGATGGTTACGATTGTACCACAACCTAACTTCTCTTAACTTATCTGAACCATTAAATACAATGTTCGTTAAGTCAACTTCTTATTCCTTATGGCTTTCTGGCAAGTAAATGCCATACCTCAGGATTCATTCTTTATCGTCTAAGTCATACAGTCTTTTGTACACTCGGAACGATCATTCAATGTCAATACTATGAGGTCAAAGCATTAACCATTTCATATGAATTTATTCATACCTTAAAACGTCTAGTTCCTTCAACTCAGAACGTTTATCCAAGTTATACTTATTAACTCGGCTTCTTAACGTTATACTTTATTATCTTCAATTTAGTTTCTTCACCATTCACGGTTAATCAACATTCATCATTACCTTACGGCTTTCTTGATACCATTCGTATCTTACTTACTACTTTTATCAACGTCTAGGTCATACAACTAGGTATACTTAGAATGCTCGTCCAACTTGAATACAATTCACAAGGATCGTTTACGTATTCAACGTTTACGTTGCTCGTCTCTTAATCTCTCATTCAACCTTTATTCAAGGTTTTAATCGCTTTCGATTGTTATCCATCCCATGAACCCCATGTTCATTATTCTTTCTTAATGTCAAAGCCATATTGTTCGTTGTATGCTAAGACCGATCGTTCTTCGCAACAACGTTGCGTTCACAGCGTCTATACGCTTTACGTTCATCTTACAATGCCATGTCATAACATCGGAATGTTATTCGTTACCTTCGTCACTCAACGTCTAAGGAATCACAATCACAGTAATCCCTCACGTTCATTCATTACGACTACGGTCCCTGGATATCGGTTACGTAATCTAGCGCTTAAATTCTTCATCTTTTAATCTCGTTTAATCTTTCCGTTCAACCTTCACTAAAGGTTTAACACACTTACTTAAGTGTTACATTATGTGAACTACGTGTTCATACTTCTTTCTTGCACATCCCCCAGTAATTGAGAAATAAAAATCTCATTTTTGGGCCTTGCACTGCACCGGCGCTGCGGCGCCACTCCCTTCCTTTCCTCTCGCGCTGCGGCGTGACCTACTTCTCTCTCATCTCTTTTGGCCTGGCGCTGCGGCGCCAAGTCCTTTGTTATCACTCGCGCTGTGGCGCCACTCTCCAGAAGATTATGGCCGATCTCACGCTGTGGCTTCGGCCTCCAAGGTACGACTCGAGCTGTGGCGCTGAGCATGAAACCTAGAAAATTTTTTATAAGTCTTTTACAAGCTTAAGATGCTGATTTCGAAATCTCATAACTTCTTCGTTATAACTCGGAATGAGGTCGTTCCAAAGCTATTTTCTTCCTTATCTTACGTACTTCGATTACCCACAGACATAAATTTGTTATGAATCCATTAACATGCCATTCAATTGGATTAATCTTCATTCTTTGTTCATTTTAATGTTTTTAACGTTCTTCGTTCGTTCGTCCGTAATTTGGTCATCCGAACTCAAAATTCGTTCATTCTTGAGTCCACTACTCACATTTTATACGTTCTCTTACATTATTATGAAACCCTACACATTTGGGTTCATTCTCTAACTTTCTAATTCTCGTTCGTCTTTTATAAAATTTTGCCATAACTTCGTTATAGCTCCATTTTAATTTGTTCTTCATGAACTTTTCTAACGTTCCTAACCAAGAAATTAGCATCTGACTTATACACGATGGTTTTAAACTTGTCCATCAACAATAATTACACTACGATGGTTTTAAATTTGTCCATCAACAATGTTCTTCGTGTTCTTCGCGTGTTCTTCGTGTTCTTCATTCGTTCTTCATTTTAATTGATATTTTGGATTATGATTCTACTTTTTCTTAGAATTTGATATTATAGAACATCATTCCTTACTAATTTAACCTACTCATTCATAAAATTCATTCGGATCGCTCAAAATCCTTACGAATCTTATACTTCCTTAAGAAATTCATAAAATAAATTTCTAATTCTTATTTCTTCATTTTCTCATGATTTCAACCATATGAAATCATTCTTAACTTCATCTACTTCTTATCTTCATTAAGTTATGTTTTTGAACATAAAAACTTAAAGAAAATTTAGAAGAAACTAATGTTCGAATTACCGTTCTTCTTTAATCTCCTTCCATCGGACAAAGCGTGAACTCGGGCTAGCTTTTCCTCATTTTTCTCCTTCTTTTCCCACATCCGAACTCTGTCTCTTTCTCTCTCAAAGAGTATAATTTTCAAAATCCCATTCAAATGAGATTAAGCTTCCTATTTATAGATTTTCAAGGCTAGGGGTATTTTAGTCATTTTCCCTCCTAACCTCCTTACTATTCATAACTTAACCACCAAGTTTACTTGGTGGCCAAGTGGCCGCCCCACCTCCTTTACCTAGCTTCCCTTGGAAGCTTCGTGCTTCCGTAATTCGGAATTCGTCCGACAGTTCGAAAACTGCAATTCTCGGAATCCAAATATTTTTAGATATTTCGTCTTTGGCCATAACTGAAATATTATTAAATATTCCATCATGTCTCAACATTTTACGTAATCTATAACTTCCCGAAATTTCAAAATAAAACTCCGAGCAGAAACTGATGAATAGTGCCTATTTCGTCTTTTTCCTTGAAAAATATTTTGTTCCCGGAAAACTTTCATTTTCGTCTTGAAAATTCTTACTCGTTCAATCTAGCTCGTAGCCAGAATACTCCCGACTTATAATCATCCTAGGTTATAGAATAATTAATAAACACATAGCACAGAATAGTATTAATAAAAATTCATTTTATTAATAACTAATTCTTTAAACCTAAATTCTGGATAATCCAAAATTTCAGGTTGTTACATTCTTCCCTCCTTATAAAAATTCCGTCCTCGAAATTTCTTAAAACTTAACCCTTACCCGGGTTCTCACATTCTTCCCATCTTCACAGAATTTCGTCCTCAAAATTTTAGCTTACATTTCTTCTCAACTGCTCTTCAAAGAAGTTCTTATCTTTCCATCATTCCAACCTCCATAACCTATCAAGAATCACGAAGTAGAAGGAATAGCGAGGAATATAAAATATCCTTTAAAATATCTCATACTTTTGCTGAGGGGTCAAATTGACCATGATCCCTTTACTAGGTTGAACAACCTTTCGCCGTAAACCTTTCTTTCCACGGTAAGTTTACAATCACAAAGAAGGTAAACTACCTCTTTCCATACGTAGGTGATTAGCCTATCGTATATCCCCATTTCGGGGTATGTTCACCTCAGACTTAATTATTAGATTCCATACCAAAACAATTTAGCTTGGCATAACTTTTTCAAAGAAAGCTCGATTTTCTTATAACAGGACATACCATTTGTCTTAGCCAAATCAATTAGCTTAGACCATACTAATAAATTGGACATCAACTTGAAACATTTGTCTAGTCAACTCACTTGACATCGACTACTTCTTTAAATTCGTTTCGCAATACATCAAAACGTTTTATGACGTCATGATACCGTACTCTTCATAGTACGTTGAGGACTTCGTCAGTTTATGACTTCGTCATTATACATCTTACCATAGTGGTTTGTTGATCCTAAGATCACATCCCACTAGGTTCAAGTGCATTAACAACTCCATCTTTTTACCACCCTTGCATCAAATGCACGGATGATATAAAAATTCTTTTTGATATTTTAAAATTAACTTCTGTCTAGCCGTAGCAATTGGCATAGACATACCAAGAACAACTCTTTTAAAATCCATTGGTTCCGAAAGTTGAACCAATTCTTTCTTTTTCAAAATGTACATTTCAGCACGATTTCAATAAACTTCAAAATCTAGCATAGCTAGAGGATTATAGTCTTAGGTATTCATACCTAAGGTTTATAACCTATCAGCTCTGATACCAACTTGTAACGTCCCGAAATTCGGTCTATCTTCACACCCGGATTTCGTACGTCACGAGTACATCATTCATCCAACATACATCATTATATACTGAAATATAACAACATACATCCTCAAATCCCAGGTTCTAAAACCTTAAAACCTCTTTCATTACAAATAATGATAATTACATTATTCTTTACATCGTATACGAGTGACTTTCATCTACCACCAAGGATACATAAACGTTCATTAAACTATTCTATAGTTCAATTCATCTTCCTACATTACACGTCTTCACTTGATCTTCACACACATTCACATACTAAATGGCACTTCTTCTGGATACCGCTCAACTTGATCTTTACGGGATCCTTAAGTTCTTTCTAACATCGTTCGCTGAAAATGTTTTTCATTTAAAGAAAGTGTGAGCATTCAATTGCCCAGCAAGTCATAACAGTCGAACAAACAACTTCAAGAGTTTAAACATTCTTCAAAACTTCGATAACCGAACAAAGGTTATGAAGCAGCTTGAATAATAGGAATAGTCTTGATTCCTATCATTTTACAACATTCATCACATACTGTTTACACCACTTTCATTCTTCTACTTTTTTTTTCCATACATATCCTGTCTGGCTAGAATAATTAGCACAGACTTAATAATAACGGTTCATGTATAAATAGAACATTCTTTTATTGAACAGTTCAATCACAGAACAGTTCATCTCAAAGAAATACTGAAGTGTTCATATTGCGGCACAAGGGCTCATACGTTCTACCACTTTGTACAAATATCACACATTCGCGCACATACAGAACTTCTCAAGTTTAACATCTGAGAAGTTTAAGAAACTAACATTCATGTAAAATATGAATGAAGTTAGGAAACTTGCGTTACGCACAACTACAGCTTATAGTTTACACTGAACTGCTCATTCCAAATCCCTATATAACACATAAAGAAATAACACGTACACCAATTAGTCATATACTTGACTTACGCATTAGTTTACTTAACTTTACTTCTTAAGGTTCGCGTTCTTGTAATTTAAGCTTACGCGACTAACTTTCATTACTAGATTACGGCTTTATGACATACTAAGATGTATTATTCATACATTTATCATCTTTGATGATTTACATTCTTATATTCTTCTTATAACTCTCCTAGAATTAGCACACATCGTGTCTCTGCTAGTAGTCCATATGGTACTCTGAGTGGTTTCCCACAAATAACCAACAAACAAGTTTCCATCTCGTCTACACTGCCCACACAGTGAGTTAGATCGGTTGCCAGTTTCGTATATTGAGTTAGATCGGTTGCTAGTTTCGTATATACCTTCGCTCTCTGAAAGAATTGTTTATCCCAACTCCCATATGTCAACCATCAAAGGTTACGAATGTGCCACAACCTAACTTCTCTTAACTTATCCGAACCATTAAATACAATGTTCGTTAAGTCAACTTCTTATTCCTTATGGCTTTCTGGCAAGTAAATGCCATACCTCAGAATTCATTCTTTATCCTCTAAGTCATACAGTCTTTTGTACACTCGGAACGATCATTCAATGTCAATACTATGAGGTCAAAGTGTTAACCATTTCATATGAATTTATTCATACCTTAAAACGTCCAGTTCCTTCAACTCAGAACGTTTATCCTAGTTATACTTATTAACTCGGCTTCTTAACGTTATACTTTATTATCTTCAATTTAGTTTCTTCACCATTCACGGTTAATCAACATTCTTCACTACCTTAAGGCTTTCTTGATACCATTCGTATCTTACTTACTACTTTCATCAACGTCTAGGTCATACAACTAGGTATACTTAGAACGCTCGTCCAACGCGAATACAATTTGTAAGACTCCAACTTTTATAAATAAAGATGAATTTTCTATAAATATCATTTTTGAATATTATGGAGTTAATTTGATATAATGTTATAGTTGTGGGTAATATTTATAAATTTTGCAAAGTACGCAAGTTGTTATATAATATTTGATTGGTCGGGGAATATTCGTTTTAACAGGAAATATTCGTACAACGGCACAATCATTGGTGGACCCCACAACGGAATTATTGTCGGATTGAGAAAACGACAAAAATATTTTATTAAAAATAACGGCGGAAGTTTTACCATTGATACTGTTGAACTACTCGGTAGTAAAAGTATAGTAATACGTGTGGTTGCATAGTAGCACACGGTATTGATTATTAATGCTTATGTGAGAAGTCACTCAGTTTGATTCAATTATTGTCAGTTAATAATATGAATTATTTAGCGATAATGAAGTTTTGTTTTATTCGTATTATTAACGTAATAAAACAGAAACATCTTTTTATATAAAACATAATACTTTATTAAAGTTATTCTATAAATAGAATATATTATATTTTATTTAAAAGATTTTTCTTTAAATATGGACCGTCAGATTAAAGTAATCAATCTGGACCGTTCATGGAATAGTTACTATGCATTCTATTTTTCTATAAATAGCAGCTCATTCCTTTATTATTTCTTACGAATTCACTGAACTCTAGAGAGAGAAACTATAGAGAGAAACTATAGAAAGAGAGAAGAAAAGTATTCTACTACTTAACTACTTCCTTATTTCAGTTCTTCTTTAAAACGGTAAGGAGTGTTATTCTTTCTTATTCATGAAGAGAACTGTTGTTATTCCATTTTTATTATTTTGTTGGAATAACCTTTATACGCGGTCTACCCTATACTTGGTGACATTTTTCTGTTATTCTGTTGGAACATCCTGTCTGTGTGTTTTACACCGGACCTGGTTCCGTTTTTGTTATTATTCTGTTGGAACATTCTGTCTGTGTGTTTTACACCGGACCTAGTTCCGTCTTGTTATTATTCTGTTAGAACATCCTGTCTGTGTGTTTTACACCGGACCTGGTTCTATTATTTATTATTCTATCGGAATATCTTGTCTGTGCGTTTACGCCGGACCTGGTTCCATTATTTATTATTCTGTCGGAATATCCTGTGTATGCATTTACGCCGGACCTGGTTCCATTATTTATTATTCTGTTAGAATAACCTGTCTGTGCTGTCTATCGCATGCCGAGTGATTTCTTTTGTTATTCCATTCTTTATTATACTCAGTTGGTTAAGTTTTAACTTCTATACTCCATGAAATTAGTGGAATATCCTTTATAATTGCGGTTCATCCAGTATCTTTTCATGAAAATATTCTTCTATGCATTCTTGAATTTTACTCCACAAAGCAGTATCATGTTGACAATTTGGACGTTGTTAATTCTAGGATAAATTAATTCTTGAACTTGTTTTATTGAATTCTTATATCATTGTCATCATCCTCATATTTATAAAATGTTGAAAGTCATCTATGACATGTAATGCATAGATGGACTTGGTGTGATTATAACCAGGGATTATTCAGTGTAATCATGACCGTAATGTTACAAATGATGTGGTAAAAGTCCTCATTGGCCCGTAGTGCATTGATGGATAGTTGTTGGCATGATCATGACCATTAATGAATACCCGAATATCCTTGGCCGTAGTGCAGGGGTGATTCGATGATGTGAATTATTTTATTAAGCTGAGTCCCAGCGATAACAGTGTTGAAAAACCTTTTAAATCATAGAAGATAGTAGATTTTATTCTCTACTTGACTCTTTTAATGGATTGCTTGTTCCGCTGCAGTAAAACTTGATGCTCGTTATATTTTATCAGTTTAACACTGTTGAAGGCTAATGATAATTTATTGTGCATTATCTTTGTTATAATATTTCTTACTGGGCTAGTTGAGCTCACCCTTTCTTTCACTGTTCTCTTCAAAAAATGAGAATATAGCTGGGACGAGTCGGGAAACGGAGTGATAGACCATATGATAGTATTAGTAGTCCTCACTATTCTATTAAATAGTGTGACAATAATTGTAATGAGGACTCCTTTTGAGTTTGCATAGTCTCTAGTAGACAATAATTGTATTCAAACTCACAGTTATGTTTTGTCGTATTATACACGACAGTTGTATTAGTAAGTTGTATTTGTATTCTGTACTATGTATCTGACGACCCAAGATGGGTGATGTATACCTAATTTTGGGGGCGTCACAGTTGGTATCCGAGCTTAGGGATATGATCCCTGGCTAAGACGTGAGAATAAAACTAGGAGGGCAGAGACGGAGAATTCCTTCGCTAGTATGACCTACCTAAGTTTATTTGCATGGAGTTTAATTGGTCGGTCATAATGTAAGGATAATATATGACATATCAATTAACTTTTTTTTGTGGCAGTATCTGAAAATGGCATCTGAGAATGTTGAGAATAGTAATGGAGCACAGGCGACTGTTGATTCAGCACATATCAATAATCAGGATAATGTGCATCAGGAAGGTGACAATCCTCATGCAAACAACAATACTGACCAGATGATGAATGATGGAATGTTCAGAAGCTTTATGCAGTTCATGCAACAGCAGGCGAGAGCGGCTCCTGTCCAAAATATAGGTTGAAACACTGAAAACTCTCGGACGGTCACCGCTAAACAGTTCAAGGAGCTGGGACCACCGGAGTTTAAGGGAGAGCCAAAACCACTTATAGCGGAAATATGGATAAAGCAGATCACCAAGATATTTAATGTCTTGGGATGCTTCGAGGAGCAAAAGGTTCCCTTTGCCGCCTTTATGTTGCGAGGAGAGGCAGATTACTGGTGGAAATCGATTAAGCGTACTCAACCTGACGCACTGAAGATGTCTTGGGAGAAATTCCAAGAGCTGTTCAATGACAAATACTTTCTCGAAAGTGTTCGTCACATGAAGGAGGTGGAGTTCATCAAATTGGAGCAGAATAATATGATCGTGTCACAGTATGAGGCTAAATTTGCTGAGTTGTCCCGGTTTGCGTCCCACTTGGTGGATAATGAAGAGCGAATGACGCGAATGTTTTTGCGAGATTTAAAACCTGAGATACGTCAACATCTTATTTCTCATAAACTGTGTTTGTATTCAGATGTTGTGAATATGGCTCAGTTAGTGGAGCGCGATAACGAGTCAACGCAACCAAAAGAGAGCAGTCGGCAAAATGATAATACCAGTGAAAGCAGTCATCGAAGCGGTGACAACAAGCGTGGAGGGAATCAACATGCCAGAAATGGTAGCCACTTCGGTGGTAATCAGGGCCAAAACAATAAGAATGGTCATTTCAAGAAGAGGAGATTCAACAATGATGGAAAGACGTCAACACCAGCACCCATTGTTAAGGAAGGAGAACGACCACCTATCATATGTTTCAAATGCGGAGGGGAGGGGCACATCAATCCCAACTGCGCGATGCCGTCTAAAGCATGTTATAATTGTGGAAGAGAAGGTCATTTAGCTCGATTTTGTCGTTTACCAAAAACAAGTTCAGCCAAGATGGAGACACCAAAGGCCGTCCCAGAAAAGTCAAAATCGGTAGTGCAAGGGAGAGCGTTTGTTGTGACCTCCCAAAAAGCAAGGAACCCGAATGAGGTCATCACGGGTAAGCTTATCATAAACTCTAACGAAGTCTATAATTTATTTGATATCGGTTCTACCCATTCTTTTATTTCTCCTACTTGCGCTCATCGATTAAATTTGACTCCGGAAAAATTAGACTTTGACTTATCTGTTGAAACTCCATTGCGAGAAACCTTCATTACATCCATGGTTTATACGTCTTGTTTGGTTCAAGTTGGTACCCACACATTACCTGTCGATCTTATTTCATTAAAAATACTTACATTTGACGTGATTCTAGGGATTGATTGGTTAACTACTCATCATGCAAAAATTGATTATTTTCGTAAGGTTGTTAGCTTTCATATTCCTAATCAACCTATTATGCGAATTCAAGCAACCAAACCATTAAAATCAATCGATGTCATCTCAAGCCATAAAGCTATTCGTTTATTGAAAAATGGATGTCAAGCTTTCTTAGCTCATGTCACGGATTTAAACAAAAATACGTCAGTTTTGAATGATATTTCTATTGTTAATAAATTCCCTGACGTATTCCCTAAAGAACTTCCTGGCCTACCCCAGAGCATGAAATTGAATTTTGTATCGACCTTAAACCCGGTACAAAACCCATTTTCAAAGCCCCATATCGAATGGCTCCTATTGAACTTCAAGAGATAAAGATCCAACTAAAGGAATTCTAAGACATTGACTTTATTCGTCCTAGTACTTCTCCTTGGGGTGCTCCTGTGCTATTCGTGAAGAAGAAAGATGGAAGTATGTGACTTTGTATTGATTATCGGGAGTTAAATCATGTCACCATCAAAAATAGGTACCCATTGCCACGTATTGATGACCTGTTTGACCAGTTGCAAGGAGCACAATTCTTTTCAAAGATCGATCTTCGTTCTAGATATCATCAGCTGAAGGTTAGAACTGAGGATATTCCAAAGACAACTTTCAGAACTCGGTACGGGCATTATGAATTCCTAGTCATGTCCTTTGGATTGACTAATGCTCCTGCTGCCTTCATGGATATGATGAACCGGGTATTCAAGGAATATTTGGATCACTTTGTGGTCGTCTTTATTGATGACATCCTTATTTATTCCAAAAGCCATGAAGATCATGAGTAACACTTGAGGCTGGTACTCCAAAAGCTTTGTGAATACAAGCTTTATGCCAAGTTGAAGAAATACGAGTTCTAGCTGGAGGAGGTAGCATTCCTTGGGCACGTAGTATGAAGTTATAGAATATCGGTTGACCCGACAAAGATTGAAGCTATTAAAAGCTGTGAGCAACCTAAATCAGTGACTGAAGTACGTAGCTTTCTTGGTTTAGCTAGTTATTATCGGAGATTCGTGGAAAGATTTTCTCGAATCGCTACTCCATTAACTCAGCTGACTTGGAAAGATACAAAGTTCGGTTGGAGCGAAGAATGTGAGAAGAGTTTTCAAAAACTCAAGAGGAGACTCATTTCAGCACCTGTTCTAACAATACCATCTGGCTCGGAGGGATTTGTCATCTACAGTGATGCTTCGAGCAAAGGGTTGAGATGCGTTCTCATGCAACATGGAAAAGTCATAGCCTATGCATCAAGGCAACTCAAGGAATATTAGAGGAATTATCCTACTCATGATCTAGAGTTGGAAGCTGTTGTCTTTGCACTTAAAATTTGGAGGCATTGCTTGTGTGGGGAGAAGGTGGAGATCTTTACGGATCATAAAAGCCTCAAATATTTCTTCACTCAAAAGGAACTCAACATGCGACAACGATGTTGGCTTGAACTGTTGAAAGATTATGATCATACCATTCAATACCATCCTAGAAAAGTGAACGTGATAGATGACGCATTGAGTAGAAGATCATATGCAAGTACGAGTGCGATATTGTCAACACAAAGGCCCATTTTGTGTGACTTGGAAAGGATGGAGATAGAGTTAAAGACTCTAGGGACCCATGTGATGATGGCGAATATACGAGTAGAACCAACTTTAATCGATAAAGTTAAAGCTGCTCAAGCTACAGACCTGGAGCTGATGCGTATGAGGAAAAAAGTGCAAGAAGGTGCTATGCCGGAAGCAAGAATCGATGAAGAAGAAATACTTCGAGTCAACTCCAGGCTTTGTGTTCCTAACAACCCTGATTTAAAGTATGAAATCATGATGGAGGCGCACAACACACCGTTTGTAATCCATCCTGGAAGTACCAAAATGTATCATGATCTTCGTCATACATTTTGGTGGAGCAATATGAAGAGAGAGATAGCGCTGTTTGTCTCAAGGTGTCTAACTTGTCATACGTATGACTACAGAAAAGATTCAAATGATCCGGCAACGTATAAAAACCTCACAAGATCGACAAAAGAGTTATGCTGATCTTCATCGAAAGGACGTAGAATTTGATATAGGAGATCATGTGTTCTTACATGTTGCTCCATGGAAAGGAGTTACGAGATTTGAAAAGAGAGGAAAGCTCAATCCTCGATTCATCGGTCCATTTTTAATCCTCGATCGAGTAGGAACTATGGCTTATAGACTCGCTTTACCGCCAAGTATGTCTCGTGTTCATAACGTTTTTCACATATCCATGTTACGTAAATATATGGAAGACCCGAACCACATTATTGAGTTAGAACCGGACGAAATAGCAGAAGATTTGACGTATGAAGAAGTTCCTGTTCAAATCTTGGATAAGAAGGAACATATTCTACGCTCCAAGGTTATACCTCAAGTCAAAGTTTTGTGGAGAAATCACGATGTTGAGGAAATGACTTGGGAGTTAGAATCTGAAATGAAATCAAGGTATCCTTACCTCTTCGACATACTAGGTACGCACCCTAATTTCGAGGGCGAAATTTCATAAGAAGGGGAGGTTGTAAGACCCCAACTTTTATAAATAAAGATGAATTTTCTATAAATATCATTTTTGAATATTATGGAGTTAATTTGATATAGTGTTATAGTTGTGGGTAATATTTATAAATTTTACAAAGTACGAAAGTTGTTATATAATATTCGATTAGTCGGGGACTATTTGTTTTAACAGGGAATATTCGTACAACGACACAATCATTGGTGGACCCCATAACGGAATTATTGTCGGATTGAGAAAACGACAAAAATATTTTATTAAAAATAACGACGGAAGTTTTACCATTGATACTGTTGAACTACTCGGTAGTAAAAGTATAGTAATACGTGTGGTTGCATAGTAGCACACGGTATTGATTATTAATGCTTATGTGAGAAGTCACTCAGTTTGATTCAATTATTGTCAGTTAATAATATGAATTATTTAGCGATAATGAAATTTTGTTTTATTCGTATTATTAACGTAATAAAACAGAAACATCTTTTTATATAAAACAGAATAAAGTTATTCTATAAATAGAATGTATTATATTTTATTTAAAAAAATTTACTTTAAATATGGACCGTCAGATTAAAGTAATCAATCTGGACCGTTCATGGATTAGTTACTATGCATTCCATTTTTCTATAAATAGCAGCTCATTCCTTCATTATTTCTTACGAATTCACTGAACTCTAGAGAGAGAAACTATAGAGAGAAACTATAGAGAGAGAGAAGAAAAGTATTCTGCTACTTAACTACTTCCTTATTTCAGTTCTTCTTTAAAACGGTAAGGGGTGTTATTCTTTCTTATTCATGAAAAGAATTGTTGTTATTCCATTTCTTATTATTCTGTTGGAATAACCTGTATACGTGGTCTACCCTATACTTGGTGACATTCTTCTGTTATTCTGTTAGAACATCCTGTCTGTGTGTTTTACACCGGACCTGGTTCCATTTTTATTATTATTCTATTGGAGCATCCTGTCTGTGTGTTTTACACCGGACCTGGTTCCGTCTTGTTATTATTCTGTTGGAACATCCTGTCTGTGTGTTTTACACCGGACCTGGTTCCATTATTTATTATTCTGTCAGAATATCCTGTCTGCGCGTTTACGCCGGACCTGGTTCCGTTATTTATTATTATGTCGGAATATCCTGTCTGTGCGTTTACGCCGGACCTGGTTACATTATTAATTATTCTGTTGGAATAACCTGTCTGTGCGGTTTATCGCATGCCAGGTAATTCTTTTTGTTATTCCATTCTTTATTATACTTAGTTGGTTAAGTTTTAACTTCTATACTCCATGAAATTAGTGGAATATCCTTGATAATTGCAGTTCATCCAGTATCTTTTCATGAAAATATTCTTCTAAGCATTCTTGAATTTTACTCCACAAAGCAGTATCATGTTGACAATTTGGACGTTGTTAATTCTAGGATAAATTAATTCTTGAACTTATTTTATTGAATTCTTATATCATTGTCATCATCTTCATGTTTATAAAATGTTGAAAGTCATCTATGGCATGTAATGCAGAGATGGACTTGGTATGATTATAACCAGGGATTATTCGGTGTAATCATGACCGTAATGTTACAAATGATGTGGTAAAAGTCCTCATTGGCCCGTAGTGCATTGATGGACAGTTGTTGGCATGATCATGACCATTAATGAATACCCAAATATCCTTGGCCGTAGTGCAGGGGTGATTCGATGATGTGGATTATTTTATTAAGCTGAGTCCCAACGATAACAGTGTTGAAAAACCTTTTAAATCATAGAAGATAGTAGATTTTATTCTCTACTTGACTCTTTTAATGGATTACTTGTTCCGCTGCAGTTAAACTTAATGTTCGTTATATTTTATCAATTTAACACTGTTGAAGGCTAATGATAATTTATTCTGCATTATCTTAGTCATAATATTTCTTACTGGGCTAGTTGAGCTCACCCTTTCTTTCACTGTTCTCTTCAGGAAATAAGAATATAGCTGGGACGAGTCGGGAAACGGAGTGATGGACCATATGATAGTTTTAGCAGTCCTCACTATTCTATTAAATAGTGTGACAATAATTGTAATGAGGACTCCTTTTGAGTTTGTATAGTCTTTAGTAGATAATAGTTGTATTCAAACTCACAGTTATGTTTTGTCGTATTGTACACGACAGTTGTATTAGTAAGTTGTATTTGTATTCTGTACCATGTATCTGACGACCCAAGATGGGTGATGTATACCTAATTTTGGGGGTGTCACACAATTCACAAGGATCGTTTATGTATTCAACGTTTACGTTGCTCGTCTCTTAATCTCTCATTCAACCTTTATTCAAGGTTTTAATCGCTTTCGATTGTTATCCATCCCATGAACCCCATGTTCATTATTCTTTCTTAATGTCAAAGCCATATTGTTCGTTGTATGCTAAGACCGATCGTTCTTCGCAACAACGTTGCGTTCACAGCGTCTATACGCTTTACGTTCATCTTACAATGCCATGTCATAACATCGGAATGTTATTCATTACCTTCGTCACTCAACGTCTAAGGAATCACAATCACAGTAATCCCTCACATTCATTCATTACAACTACGGTCCCCAGATATCGATTACGTAATCTAGCGCTTAAATTCTTCATCTTTTAATCTCGTTTAATCTTTCCGTTCAACCTTCACTAAAGGTTTAACACAATTACTTAAGTGTTACATTATGTGAACTACGTGTTCATACTTCTTTCTTGCACATCCCCCAGTAATTGAGAAATAAAAATCCCATTTCTAGGCCTTGCCCTGCACCGGCGCTACGGCGCCACTCCCTTCCTTTCCTCTTACGCTGCGGCGCGACCTACTTCTCTCTCATCTCTTTTGGCCTGGCGCTGCGGCGCCACTCTCCAGAAGATTATGGCCGATCTCACGCTGCGGTGCCGGCCTCCAAGGCACGACTCGAGCTGTGGCGCCGAGCATGAAACCTAAAATTTTTTTTCTAAGTCTTTTACAAGCTTGTGACGCTGATTTCTATGTCTTCGTTCATTTTAATGTTTTTAACGTTCTTCGTTCGTTCGTCCGTAATTCGGTCATCCAAACTCAAAATTCATTCGTTCTTGAGTCCACGACTCACATTTTATACGTTCTCTTACATTCTTATGAAACCCTATACATTCGGGTTCATTCTCTAACTTTCTAATTCTCGTTCGTCTTTTACGAAATTTTTCCATAACTTCGTTATAGCTCCATTTTAATCCGTTCTTCATGAACGTTTCTAACGTTCCTAACCAATCAATAAGCATTTAACTTATACACGATGGTTTTAAACTTGTCCATCAACAATAATTACACTACGATGGTTTTAAATTTGTCCATCAACAACGTTCTTCGTGTTCTTCGTGCTCTTCGCGTGTTCTTCGTGTTCTTCATTCGTTCTTCATTTTAATCGATATTTTGGATTACGATTCTACTTTTTCTTGGAATTTGATCTTATAGAACATCATTCCTTACTAATTTAACCTACTCATTCACAAAATTCATTCGGATCGTTCAAAATCCTTACGAATCTTATACTTCCTTAAGAAATTCATAAAATAAATTTCTAATTCTTATTTCTTCATTTTCTCATGATTTCAACCATATGAAATCATTCTTAACTTCATCTACTTCTTATCTTCATTAAGTTATGTTTTTGAACATAAAAACTTAAAGAAAATTTAGAAGAAACTAGTGTTTGGATTACCGTTTTTCTTTAATCTCCTTCCGACGGACAAAGCGTGAACCGGGCTAGCTTTTCCTCATTTTTCTCCTTCTTTTCCCACATCCGAGCTCTCTCTCTTTCTCTCTCAAAGAGTAGGATTTTCAAAATCCCATTCAAATGAGATTAAGCTTCCTATTTATAGATTTTCAAGGCTAGGGGTATTTTAGTCATTTTCCCTCCTAACCTCCTTACTATTCATTACTTAACAACCAAGTTTACTTGGTGGCCAAGTGGCCGCCCCACCTCCTTTACCTAGCTACCCTTGGAAGCTTCGTGCTTCTGTAATTCAGAATTCGTCCGACAGTTTGAAAACTGCAATTCTCGGAATCCAAATATTTTTAGATATTTCGTCTTTGGCCATAACTGAAATATTATTAAATATTCCATCACGTCTCAACATTTTACATAATCTATAACTTCTCAGAATTTCAAAATAAAACTCCTAGCATAAACTGATGAATAGTGTCTATTTCGTCTTTTTCCCCGAAAAATATTTTGTTCCCGGAAAACTTTCATTTTCGTCTTGAAAATTCTTACTCGTTTAATCTAGCTCGTAGCCAGAATACTCCCGACTTATAATCATCCTAGGTTATAGAACAATTAATAAACGCATAGCACATAATAGTATTAATAAAAACTTATTTTATTAATAACTAATTCTTTAAACCTAAATTCTGGATAATCCAAAATTCAAGGTTGTTACAGTAGTAAACCCCAACTTTTGAAAAATGTTAGAAGGGTAGTAAGCTAGTGTAACAATCCAGAATTTTATTTGTAATTTCAAATTTTATTGAATTAAATAAATATTTTTAATTGATGTGTTTGTTATTTAGTAGATATTTGTTGGATTATTTATTAGAAAGTAAATAATTCATGAGGTAAAAAATTCATGAGTTATGGAAATTAACTTAATTAAGATAAATGAGTGATGAATTAAATTTATGAGATAATACTCTAATTTAATTTAATAACTAAATTAGAGAGTTGTTAAGGATTATATAGTTTCCTAGAATGTTGTTTTAATTTAATTTAGCAATTAAAGTGATATGTTAAGTTATTAAGTAAAATTATAATAAAAAATTATACTTTTGTGGTAATTAGTTTTGTTTATTTAATTAAGGTTGGATATGGAAATCTAAGTAAACAATGTGGGACAATAAACAATATTATAAATGACTTATGAAAATAAATTAAAAAAGTTTTAATTTGGTTTTACCAAACAAAACCCTAGAACATTTGAAATTCTTATATTAATCTTGTTTTGCCAAACAAGGCTTAAGGAATGATTAAGTCATTATTTTAATAGGTTTTGCCAAACAAAGCCTTATGGCTTTTGAATTAAAAAAAATAATAAAATATAATATAATAAATATTACAGAATTAGTGTATTTATTATTATGACAGTTTTATACGTTTTATTTTTATTCTTGCGTCTGTTTTATTTTACGTAAGAAGTTTTGACATAAGCCTGAGAATAGAAGGGAGGAAGAACAAAGAAGAAATTGAGAGAGAAAGAGAAGAAGTTCTCTATAAATTGAGAGAAGGAATTTTGAGAATTATGGAAAAAAGAAACAAGAAGGAAGTAGCAATTCTCTAACATCTCCTAGCAAAGCTAAACAAGAATTAAAAGGTAAATAACCTAGTTTCTTCTTAGTTTTGGTGTTCTTGAGTTATCCTTTAAAATTGGAAATTTAGTTGGATGAATTGCTAAATAGATGTTATATATATGTTGTTAGATGTTTATAATCTATTAGTTATTATCTAGAATGATTTTCTGAAATTAAATTCATATAAAACATGTTTTAAACTAAGGAATTGAGTTTTGGTTGAATATGTACATTTTTGACTTATGTTGGGGTCAAAATTGTTAGTTAGTTCATGAATAGAATCTGAAATTGGTGCTAGATATTGTTAGTATATTGAATAACGAAAGCAACGAAGTTTAAACGGATTGATTTGGTTAGGAATTGAATCCGTGGTGAATGAATTCGCTAAACATGTTTAAAACATGAAAGTATAGCATGAATAGAAAATTGGAACCCTTAAACTGATTTGTTAAAGTTTTTCAAATGTTAAAATTATTTTGTAGATGAGTAGTTCAGTGTTTCACGAGTTCATAGAATCGAAAACCAACTAATTCTGACTTAAAATGAAGAAGTTATGAAGATTTGAAGTAAAAACATTGCAAAAACTTTAATGTGGGTGAAACCGAGCGCGGTCGCGCTACCCAGGAGCTCGACCGCGCGGCTGGGCGCTACTAGATGGTGCGGGCATGCTGGATTTGTGAAGGAAATGGGCGCGGCCGAGCCCATAGTGTGTCAGGTGTGACTATTTTCACCTATTTTAGTAAAATAGGCATAACTGATTCATACGAACTCTGATTAAGGCTATTCAAGATGATTCTAAACGAAGACAAATAGACCTACAACGTTCATTCTTTAAGTTTTTCAATTTGAGGTCCTTAGTAGGGGTCAAAATGGTCATATTTAGGACTATTGTGTTTTCGGGAACAATCGGAGGGCGTCAGGCATGCACGTATGCAAGTGTAGTGCTTTTGACGATAAAAGATGTTATTCTAAGCTATAAAACATAAATATTATGAAGCATAATGATGCTTAACATTAATAAATGATATATTAGATAAATTGTATAAGTATACTAAGCACACACAAGAGAGACAAATCGGGCGTGTGACGAATGAACGTCGAAACGCCGTGACAAGTGTTAATGAATGTAAAAAGTGTTTAATTAAAGTCAAATGAAATGAATATTATAAGATATAAAATGGGGTTAATATAAAGCCAATAAGTAGTCCTAGCAAGACTTAAACATTTGAATGAACTTCCGGTATGACTAAGAAGAAGTATAGTTAGATATAAGTTGAAAGTTAACACAATCAAATTGAACATTGTGTATTGATTAATAAGAAGGGTCATCAGATATAGAGTAAAGTTTACATTGCAACTACTATGCGTTGCTATGTGACTAATAGTTAATGTGAATGATTATATAATTGTCTAGGGCATGTGAAGTGCAGATAGCTGCAAGCTGTTAGACTGTTATTGGTAAACAACGATCAAGGCAAGTCTTTCAGTTCCTATTTGCTATGTGAACTTGATGATTAAATGTTTTAAATCTTTATTACAAAGAACATGATGTGTTATGTATATGTTGAATGTGTGAAATGTTAAAGTCAATTTATGACTACGTTGATTGAGTAAAGAACTCAATCTTTATACGGGTTATATGAATTGTAGCATGTATATTATGTTAGTCCGATGTTTATGAGATATATATGTTGGGCATGGTATTATGTGTTACGTGATTCATGAAAACTGTTAGATTTTGTTGGGCTGTCGAGCTCAACCTTGTAAATAACCACTTTTGCAGGTTAAAGATTCAAGGTAAAGTTATGTACTACTTGAAAGACACGAATCAGATGTGATACTCGAAGATTTATACACTTTAGCTGAATTATTATTATTTGAACCATGTTTAGGGTTTCGAATAATGTATGATGTTTAATAGATGTTGAGTTATAAAGTTTAAGTTTCGTTTGTTGTATGAAAGGGTTTTGAACCTGGATGTAAGTTTTATTTAGTAACTCTAATAAGATGAGTAATAAGCCAAGTATGGTTTAAAGGTAAGTAAAGATAAAGGTTTGGAGAAATGTACTTGATAAATTATAATAATTATGTAAAGTTTAAGTTATCTGATATGCAAAGGTTATCAGATTGAAGTGTAAGATTTTATATAATAACTTTGATTAAGCGAATCATAAAATACGATTTTTTTGATTCAGGAAATTAAAGTAAGAAGATAGAAAAGTTTAAATTATTCCGCATTTTATTAATCTTAACATCGAATTATGATATAAAATCAGAAGTTAGACGTGTTATTAATGACCAAAGTCGATATTTATATTGTATGAATTTCGGGGTTGTTACAATTGGTATCAAAGCTGTAGGTTATAAACCTTAGGTAGGAGTACCTTAGGCTATAACCTTAGAAAAGGAAGGTGAAGATAATAAAAGAATAAGCTCAAATAAAGTTTGAACAATAAGAAGTAATTTAAGAAATTTATAAAGAAGGGATTAGAACATGCGTGAGAGGATTCAAAGAAGAATCTCGCAGAGTTATAAGGAATATGAATGTGGGGTTACCTAACTCCAATAATAAGAATGTATGATGATAATAAATAGACAATGTCTATAAGAAGAGAATGATAAAGAAGTTAAGAATAGAAAGTTATATTTAAGTATGGTACAATTGTACTCTTTAATAGTTGATGTATGGTATCTGGGCTAAACGATTCCTTCATAGAGCGGAGGTATATACGAACTAGCAACTCGGAAACAAGTTTGTTGGTTGTTTGTGGGAAACCACTCAGCGTACTATATTGAAACTATTAGAGACTCGATGTGTACCAAGTATAGAAAATGGATACGTATGATGAAAATGTAGAACTTGAATGAAATGTTGAGCAATGTAAATGAAGTTAGAAATTCTTAAAGGAAGAATTGTTATATAAACAAGAAAATTCAAAGAAGAATCTTGAAAAGATATAAAGATAAGAAATGGTAGTTACCTAACTCTAATAGCCAAGATAATGAATAACGATGAATAGACAAAGTCTGTAAGATTAAAAGCATAAATGAAAACATAAATGATGAAAAAGGAAAGAAAGATGATCGTAAAACAAAACGATCACGAGTTAAGAAAAGAATTTTAAGGGAGATGATTATAAAATAAGATCACGACGTGATCTGCTTAAGTTATAAAAGAAAGACAGTCTGTAATGTCTGAATAATTATAGCTTGATGCTATGAAGATAATATACTATGATATAGTACGAGATAAACTCACAAGGAGTTATAGATGATGAGGTACGAAAAATTCATATCGAGCAAAGAGCAAGTTATAAGCAAGATAGAGTTAGGAGGGATTTCAATTGAGAACTCATGTGATGACTGAGTTGTACAAACCTTTGTATGAGCGAGGGTTTAGTGTTTGTGCTCAGTTTATGACATTGATAATCATTGGAATGTTGGTGTCACGCTATCAATGTATATGTGATGAAAATGTGATTCTTTTCTCATGTGTATATTTGATAGTTAGAAACTATTAAGATTAGTAAGATATTATTAGGATTAGGTGCGATTCTTAAAACTAATGCGTATGGTAAGTTCATGACTGATAATAATATGGTATGTTTTGAACCCCTCAGCGAATGGACGCCTATGGTCTGACTAGGATAAGTTCTTAAACTCATATTATTGTGGCAAGTTCCTAGATTTCCAATGTGTAGTAAGTTTGATGAACTATAATGGAGGTATAGGAAGATTGTAAGTTGAAATACAAGAATATTTACTATAAAAGTATTGGCGATGCTAGAAATAATAAGAATTAGTTAGTAATGTGGTAAAAAGATTGAAATTGATGGTGAAAATTAGATATTCTAAATCTACTAGCTATGCTAGACTTTCGAGATTTATTGACTTCATGCCGATGGTTGTACTTTTGATTTTTGAAAAATGTTGGATCACACTAGTGAACCAAAGAGTTTTTAAAACAATGTTATTATTCGCGTATCTATGTTGTTTGTTTCGGCTAGATAAAAAAATGATTTTTAAAATTTTAAAATATATTTTAACTATATGTATCGGGTGATATGATAAACGATGGAGTCATCAATGTAATGGAACCTGGTGTTGGATGTGATCATATGATCGTCAGCCCAATATGGTGAGATGTAGTATGACAACGTCATAATCATGCTGCCATAAAATGATTTTTGAGATTTCTTTGAGATATGAGAATATATATATATATATATATGTGTGTGTGTGTGTGTGTGTGTGTGTGTGTGTGTGTGTATGTGTGCATATTTCGATTGATGTCTGAATTATTGTAGAAGTCTATGCTATTTAATTCAGCTAGACGATTATTGAAAGATGTTCATGAAATTCAAGCGTTTCTTGAGAATTTATGCCAAACCAAATTGCTTTGGTGCGGATTCAGATGTTGAAAAGCTGATATGAACAACCCTTTTATAGGGGAGTACGCGAAAGCGTTTAGATATTTGTGCACAATACATGGTACGAAGGGCTGATCACCCTAAGTATGGGAGTCCCTACAATCTGATGACTGTTAAGGTTTAAGTTGAAAGAGTACTTATAACCGTGGATAAAGTGCATAATACAACGTACGGAGGGCTTAACACCCTAAGTACGGGAGTCCCTACAGTCTAATGATTGTTAAGATTTAAGTTGAAAGAAATACTTATAATCGAGGATGTAGTTCAAGGTCTCGTGACCCCTCAATATGATTTGGAATTTTTTTAAATTCCTGAGTTATTCATACTGCTTCCCAATTATTGAGCAATTGTGGAAGATTCTTGCTATTATAAAAGCCGAATGTGGTAAGGATCATATTCCATAGAAAGAAGTAAGTCGTAGAATACGACACTGAATGATGAACATATTAAATAAGTGAGAAGAAATTTTGAAATGAGAAGGAGATGAGTTATCAAAGAATAATGTAAAACTTTTAATAGAAAAGTTAATAATTGTAGAAATATCTTTGTGGAAAGAAGTGGTTATAGAACTCAATGAATGAATAAAGTATTAACGTAAAATCTATTTTGATAGATTGAATGAATGAAGATTAATAAATAAAATTTCGAGGATGAAATTCTTAGAAGAATGGGTGAATGTAATATCCCGAATGTTTATGAGTTAAGTATATGATAACCATCCTTAGAAAAGGAAATGAATGGGTTAATGAATATATAATACTCAAATATAATTGAGTCTAAGTAAATGTTATGAAATATAAAACCTATATTATGGTAATGTGTTGAAGTTATTCAACGAAGAGATTTGATGAAAACCTGAGTAAGGTAGGGTTTCGGTGATTCCGAGGACGGAATCCTTATAAGGAGGGAAGAATGTGACAAATGAATTGTTTGAGTTGTGATTCTGGGGACAAAATTCTTATAAGGAGGGAAGGATGTAACAATCCAGAATTTTATTTGTAATTTCAAAAATTTATTGAATTAAATAAATATTTTTAATTGATGTGTTTGTTATTTAGAAGATATTTGTTGGATTATTTATTAGTAAGTAAATAATTCATGAGGTAAATAATTCATGAGTTATGGAAATTAACTTAATTAAGATAAATGAATGATGAATTAAATTTATGAGATAATACTCTAATTTAACTTAATAACTAAATTAGAGAGTTGTTAAGGATTATATAGGTTGTTAGAATATTGTTTTAATTTAATTTAGTAATTAAAGTGATATGTTAAGTTATTAAGTAAAATTATAATAAAAATTATAATTTTGTGATAATTAGTTTTGTTTATTTAATTAAGGTTGGATATGGAAATCTAAGTAAACAATGTGGGACAATAAACTATATTATAAATGACTTATGAAAATAAATTAAAAGAGTTTCAATTTGGTTTTACCAAACAAAACCCTAGAGCATTTGAAATTCTTATATTAATCTTGTTTTGTCAAACAAGACTTAAGGAATGATTAAGTCATTATTTTAATAGGTTTTGCCAAACAAAGCCTTATGACTTTTGAATTAAAAAAAAATTAATAATAAAATATAATATAATAAATATTACACAATTAGTATATTTATTATTATGACAGTTTTATACGTTTTATTTTTATTCTTGCGTCTGTTTTATTTCACGTAAGAAGTTTTGGCATAAGCCTGAGAATAGAAGGGAGGAAGAACAAAGAAGAAATTGAGAGAGAAAGAGAAGAAGCTCTCTGTAAATTGAGAGAAGGAATTTGTGAGAATTATAGAAGGAAGAAACAAGAGGGAAGTAGCAATTCTCTAACATCTCCTAGCAAAGCTAAACAAGAATTAAGTGGTAAATAACCTAGTTTCTTCTTAGTTTAGGTGTTCTTGATTTATCCTTTAAAATTGGAAATTTAGTTGGATAAATTGCTAAATAGATGTTATATATATGTTGTTAGATGTTTATAATCTATTAGTTATTATCTAGAATGATTTTCAGAAATTAAATTCATATGAAACATGTTTTAAATTAAGAAATTGAGTTTTGGTTGAATATGTACATTTTTGACTTATGTTGGAGTCAAAATTGTTAGTTAGTTCATGAATAGAATCTGAAATTGGTGCTAGATATTGTTAGTATATTGAATAACAAAAACAACGAAGTTTAAACGGATTGATTTGGTTAGGAATTGAATCTGTGGTGAATGAATTCCCTAAACATGTTCAAAACATGAAAGTATAGCATGAATAGTGAATTAGAACCCTTAAACTGATTTGTTAAAATTTTTGAAATGTTAAAATTATTCTATAGATGAGTAGTTCAGTGTTTCACGAGTTCATAGAATTGAAAACCAACTAATTCTGACTTAAAATGAAGAAGTTATGAAGATTTAAAATAAAAATATCGCAAAAACTGTAATCTGGGAGAAACCGAGCACGACCGCACTGCCCAGGAGCGTGACCGTGTAGCTGGGCACTGCTAGCTGGTGCGGGCATGCTGGATTTGTGAAGGAAATGGGCGCGACCGTGCCCATAGTGTGTCAGGTGTGACTATTTTCACCTGTTTTAGTAAAATAGGCATAACTATTTCATACCAACTCCGATTAAGGCGATTGAAGATGATTCTGAACGAGGACGAATAAACCTACAATGTTTATTCTTTAAGTTTTTCAATTTGAGGTTCTTAGCAGGGGTCAAAATGGTCATCTTTAGGACTATTATATTTTTGGGGACAATCGGAGGGCGTCGGGCATGCACGTATGCAAGTGTAGTGCTTTTGATGATAAAAGATGTTGTTCTAAGTTATAAAACATAAATATTATGAAGCATAATGATGCTTAACATTAATAAATGATATATTAGATAAGTTGTATAAGTATACTAAGCACACACAAGAGAGACAAATCGGGCATGTGACGAATGAACGTCGAAACGTCGTGACAAGTGTTAATGAATGTAAAAAGTGTTTAAAGTCAAATGAAATGAATATTATAAGATATGAAATGGGGTTAATATAAAACCAATAAGTAGTCCTAGCAAGTCTTAAACATTTGAATGAACTTCCAGTATGACTAAGAAGAAGTATAGTTAGATATAAGTCGAAAGTTAACACAATCAAATTGAACATTGTGTATTGATTAATAAGAAGGGTTATCAAATATAGAGTAAAGTTTACATTGCAACTACTATGTGATGCTATGTGACTAATAGTTAATGTGAATGATTATATAATTGTGTAGGGCACGTGAAGTGTAGATAACTGTAAGCTGTTAAACTGTTATTGGTAAACAACGATCAAGGCAAGTCTTTCAGTTCCTATTTGCTATGTGAACTTGATGATTAAATATTTTAAATATTTATTGCAAAGAGCACGATGTGTTATATATATGTTGAATGTATGAAATGTTAAAGTCAATTTATGACTACATTGATTGACTAAACCATGCTGATTGAGTAAGGAACTCAATCTTTATACCGGTTATATGAACTGTAGCATGTATGTTATGTTAGTCCGATGTTTATGAGATATATATGTTGAGCATGGTATTATGTGTTACGTGATTCATGAAAACTATTAGATTTTGCTGGGCTGTCGAGCTCAACCTTGTAAATAACCACTTTTGCAGGTTAAAGATTCAAGGTAAAGTTATGTGCTACTTGAAAGACATGAATTAGATGTGATACCCGAAGATTCATACACTTTGGCTGAATTATTATTATTTGAACCATGTTTAGGATTCTGAATAATGTATGATGTTTAATAGATGTAGAGTTATAAAGTTTAAGTTTCGTTTGTTGTATGAAAGGGTTTTGAACCTGGATGTAAGTTTTATTTATTAACTCAAATAAGGTGAGTAATAAGCCAAGTATGGTTTAAAGGTAAGTAAAGATAAATGTTTTGAGAAATATACTTGATAAATCACAATAATTATGTAAAGTTTAAGTTATCTGATATGCAAAGGTTATTAGATTGAAGTGTAAGATTTTATATAATAACTTTGATTAAGCGAATCATAAAATAAGATTGATTCAAAGATATATAGATTATAAAGGTTTTGATTCAGGGAATTAAAGTAAGAAGATAGAAAAGTTTAAATTATTCCGCATTTTATTAAGCTTAACATCGAATTATGATGTAAAATCAGAAGTTAGACGTGTTATTAATGACCAAAGTCGATAATTGAATTGTATGAATTTTGGGGTCATTATAGCTAGTGTTGTCCCTGTCTTTTGTGATAATAGGGGCTATGTGTTATCATTTATAGTAGTATGCTAGAGAGAATCATGATTTTGTAACAATTTGGCATATGAATATAAATGATCTTATTTCAGAAGCGTGTTATAAATTCTTATTTCTTTTATTTGAGAAATGTCTAAGCAATATAAGTAGATAATAAAATGAAATTTTATGATGCAGAAACATGCCGCCCAGACGTAGAATAACTGCACCGGAAGAGTCGATTAATGATGAAAGAGGACTAGCAGATCCGATGCAAAGGCTTGTAGATTTGTTAGGAGAAGTTCTTAGGGGAAGAAATGAGCCAGTACCACCCATTCCCCAAGCAGCTCCAGTCACAAACTTTAAGGATTTTAGGAGTGTAGGACCCGATAGTTGCGCAAACATGGATCAAGGAGATCGAAAAAGCTTTCATTATAGCTCACGTGGGCGAAGATCAGAAGACGGTGTTTGCTACGTATATGATGAGGGGAGAAGCGAACTATTGGTGGAAGGCTAATCAGCAGAGAGCTGGCGAAGGAATAATAACATGGGATAGGTTTAAGACACTGTTCTTCGAGAATTACTTCCCGAAGAGCATAAAGAATCGAATAGAGGTGAAATTTCTAGAATTAAAACAAGTTGAGATGACGGTGGCGCAATACGCGGCTAAGTTCAATGAACTAGCGCGGTTTGCAGAGCACTAGGTAGGAGATGAGGAAAGGAAGACGAGATGCTTCGAGCAAGGGCTAAAGCCGTGGTTGTATAATAAGGTATCAGTTCTCTAAATTGATTCCTTTGCGGCATTGTTAGAGAAGGCAATCATTACGGAAGGCGGCAGTGAGGCCTTAAGTCTATATCATAAGGAGAAGATAAACAAGAACACTGGTAGTGAGTATCGTGGAGGAAGCAGCAGTGGAGGGAGTAACTCCAGAAAGAGAAAATGGGAAAACAACAATAGAAACAATAATCAAGGTGAGAGTCACCAGGGAAACTTTAAGAAAAGGACTGAAGCTTGTAACAAGTGTGGGAGGAATCATCAGGGGGAGTGCTGGAAAGGAAAGAGCATGTGTTATAATTGCGGC
The DNA here is from genome assembly GCA_016801055.1 of Panax notoginseng. NCBI lineage: Eukaryota > Viridiplantae > Streptophyta > Magnoliopsida > Apiales > Araliaceae > Panax > Panax notoginseng. Next base: position 79,269,845 of record CM029014.1, read on the forward strand.
CAAGAGGGGCATATATCGCCAAATTGCCCAAAACTAGAGAAGATCAGGGGATGTTTTGCTTATGGATCAACAGAGCACCAGATAAAAGATTTCCCAAAGAAAGGAAGTGGTGGAACTGGCGGAGGCCAGGGAGGAGGAAACAAGTTAATGATTGGTGGACCCGCACAACCTAACCGATCGACCGCCCGAACGTTTAACATGACCGTCCAGGACGCAGTAGCTACAAAGGACGTGGTGTCAGGTATAATCCCAATCAATGATATAAATGCCTATGTATTATTTGATTCGGGTGCCACCTGTTCTTTTATATCTGAAGAATTTGCTAGAAAATTTAGTATACCCTGAGAACGATTAGAAGATCCTTTGAACATAGAAGTTACGAATAAGGAAATAATCCTTGCAGAATACGTTTATCAAAATTGTCGTGCAAACATTAGAGAACATGAACTGAGCGTACACTTTATTCCTATTAGACTGGGAGAATTTGACGTAATACTGGGAATGGATTGGTTATATAATCATGTGACAGTAATTAACTGTTAGAACAAGTGTGTAAACCTTCGGACTCCGAGTAAGTCTAAGATAGTGTTTTATGGTAGCTCATCGCTTAAACAATCATGTTGTGTTACGATGATGCAGGCCAAGAAATTGTTAAGGAAATAATGTGTAGGTTATTTAGCTTACATTGTAGATACTCGAAAGAAGGGAGTAGAAATTAAGGATATATCTGTAGTGAATGAATTTCAAAATATGTGTTTCCGGACAATCTGCCTGGTCTTCCATTAGACAGAGAAATCGAATTCGTAATACACTTAACACCGGGAACATCACCGATTTCAAAAGCTCCATATCGTATGGCGTCGAGTGTGTCTCCTTGGGGAGCACCAGTGTTATTCGTGAAGAAAAAGGACAAATCGATGAGGCTCTGTATCGATTATCGAGAATTGAATAGAGTAACAATCAAGAACAGATATCCACTACCGAGGATAGATGACTTGTTTGATCAACTGAAGGGAGCAAAATGTTTCTTGAAGATCGACCTACAGACGTGATATCATCAACTAAAGATACGAGATGAGGACATATCAAAGACTGCGTTTCGAACCCGTTATAGACATTATGAGTTTTTGGTAATGTCATTTAGTTTGACTAATGCTCTGGCAGCCTTTATAGACTTAATGAACCGAGTTTTCAAGCCATACTTGGATATATTTGTAGTAGTGTTCATCGATGATATTTTGATCTACTCGAAGATAGAGAAGAACAAGCCAAACATCTGAAGATTGTTTTGGAGGCACTGAGGAAAGAGAAGATGTATGCGAAGTTTTTAAAGTGTGAATTTTGGATGAAGAAGGTTCAATTCTTAGGCCAAGTGGTGGATAAGAATAAAATCTCAGTAGACCCCATAAAGGTCGAAGCAGTAAGTAATTGGGAACAACCGAGAACACCAACGGAGATGAGAAGTTTCTTAGGGTTAGCTGGGTACTATCAAAGATTTATCCAAGATTTTTCTAAGATAGCAACCCCATTTACCAATTTGACAAGGAAGACAGTAAAGTTTGTATGGACAAAAAAATGTGAAGAAAGTTTTCGGGAATTGAAGAAGACATTGAGCGAGGCGCCTGTGTTATCATTACCAGATGATGTGAGAAATTTTGTGGTGTTTAGTGATGCATCACACAAGGGACTTGGTTGTGTTCTTATGCAACACGACAAAGTCATTGCGTATGCATCACGACAATTAAAGGATTACGAAAAACGATTCCCTACTCATGACTTAGAGTTAGCGGCAGTAGTTTTTGCTTTAAAAATATGGAGGCATTACTTATACGGGGAGAAATGTGAGATATACACGGACCATAAGAGTCTAAAATATATCTTCACACAGAAGGAGTTGAACATACGGCAGAGAAGGTGGTTAGAATTAATCAAAGACTATGACTGTGATATTCTTTATCACCCGGGGAAGGCAAAAGTGGTTGTCGACGCTCTGAGCAGGAAAGGAAGGGAGAAATTATTTTAATTGACAACTCAGGAAGAGTTGATAAGAGAGATGGAGAAATTAGAGATAGAAGTGAAAGGACCAGAAAGGTCTGGAGAGAAGTTCTTTGTAATGGAAGCTTATCTGACATTATTGGATAGAGTAAAGGAAGCACATGAGAAAGATAAAGAATGTGAAAAGATCAAAAAGTGGATTACAGAGGATGAAGAAAAGAAATTTCGAATGGATAAAGATGGTGTATTAAGATTTGAAGGAAGAGTAAGGGTACCAGCGGTAACCGAGTTGAGGGAAGAGATTTTGCACGAGACACACAATACGACATATTCCGTTCATTCGGGAGGCACGAAGATGTACCGAGATCTAAGGAAATATTTTTGGTGGCCCAATTTGAAACGGGAAGTGATAGAATGCGTCATTAGATGTTTGACTTGTGAACGCGTTAAAGCAGAGCATCAGCGGCCGAGTGGTTTATTACAACCGTTGGAAATACGGGAGTGGAAATGGGAGCATATTACGATGGACTTCGTGGTAGGACTTCCAGTTACGCAGAAAGGTTGTGATGCTGTTTGGGTTATCGTGGATCGACTTACAAAGATCACACATTTTCTACCGATCAAGATCCACTACAGTTTGAACCAATTAGCAAGCCTATACATAAAGGAGATTGTCTCACGACATGGAGTGCCGATATCTATTATCCCTGATCGAGATCCGCGCTTCATGTCCAATTTTTTGAAGAGTTTGCAAGAGAGAATGGGAACATAGTTGAGGTTGAGTACCGCTTATCACCCTCAGACAGATGGACAAAGCGAGCGAACTATACAAATGCTAGAGGACATGCTTAGGACTTGCGTGATGGACTTCAAGGGAAATTGGGACGACCACCTACCCTTAGTCGAATTTGCATATAATAATAGTTACCATGCGAGTATCGGCATGCCACCATATGAAGCTCTTTACGGGAGAAAGTGCAGAATGCCATTATGTTGGGATGAAGTCGGAGAGCGATGAATACTCAGACCAGAGTTAGTACAACAAACCACAGACGTGGTGACAATGGTAAGAGCCAGACTTGTAGCAGCTCAAGATATCCAGAAGAAATATGCATATTTGCATCGGCAGGACCGAGACTATAAAGTCGGCAGTTTTGTTTTCTTAAAGGTATCTCCATGGAAGAAAAAGATCCGTTTAGGCAAGAAAGGAAAGTTGAGTCCAAGATTCATAGGACTGTTCGAGATACTGAAGAGAGTGGGCGAAGTGGCATACAAAGTTGCATTACCACCCGAGTTCGAGCACATTCACAACGTGTTCCACATTTCCGTGTTGCGACCGTACAAGGCCGACTACAAGCACGTGATTTCTTACGAGCCCATTCAAGTGGAGAAGAACTTGGCGTATGAAGAAATTCTTGTCCACATACTAGATAGGAAATAGCAAACCATGAGAAATAAAGTTATTACCTCTGTAAAAGTACTTTGGCATAACCACGATGTCGAGGAGGCAACGTGAGAGTTAGAAGATAGGATGATGAGGGATTATCTCCATCTATTTGTGTAATCTTGTAGCAATTCCGAGACGGAATTTTTAGTAGGAGGGGGGAGGATGTATTACCCGAGAATTTCCATATATTAATAAATAGATATATTAATGGAAATAAGTATTTATTTGAATAGAAATGATTTCGTGTTATGAAACGAGTTAACTCAATTATATTAAAGTGAATAATTGTAATAAGTGAGGAAATGTGGAGTTGTAATAAACTCGTTGAAACGCCTTATGTGGCACCGTGATGAGAAATAATTGTGATTATATTAATTAACGAAAGAATTGTTAAGCAAACAATTAATCTATATAAATTGTTAATTGTTATTAAAGAATATGGAATAATTGTTATAGAATATTAATGGTGATTAATAATATGTGATTATTAATTGCTATGTGAAAGCATGTGATAATGATATATATATGTATAGTAGCTACCTATATGTATAATATAAAGTGTAAAGTGCAATGTGACTATATTATATATAGAAACCATATAAGAAGATTTTTATTTATGGAGACCATATGTTATAAATACATCATGAAATGTTTATGTGACAATATGTGTGTGGGTATACATTAAAATAATATACCATGAACATATTGTAAACTATTATTTTAATAAAGGAGATAATGTAATGTGATAACATCCGAATAAAGTATATCGGTGTGATAAAATGTACATGGATTATATGTGTACCAATTTACACTTACTACATTATAAGAATTATATAGTGACATTTCAATTGGAATTGAAACCTAAGTGTATTTGAACCATGTGTTTGTATAAGATGTATATAACCCAAGTGGCTTATACATTAACTATAGTATGTGGTATTAGTTGAATTGCAAATGCTGAGATTAAGGCTTGTCCCAAATTTAGTGTCCAATTGCTCCTCACTTCTCATTAACGTGTAACACATAAAAGCTAGGAGCTATTCCACATTCTTCTCCCAATCTCCTTCTAGCTCATGATTATGGGGGGAGTGGTTGTCATGATGATCTTCAACAACTATTTACCAACTCTCTCTTAACCATCATATAATCTAACATTCTCAATGGTTTAATTTGATGTATATATGCATTGTCTATATATTGGTTTCTCTATAAATACAATCCATCTCCTTCTAATTTGATTTGCTGAGAATGTTATTGAGTTTGTGAATTGAGAGCGTACAAGTATTCTAAGAGTTTGGGAATTCATTTAGCAGCAAACTCATTTCACGTTATAGAGGTATAATCCTTCTTCCTTGCTTTTCATTTTCATTCTCTGTCAAAAGAATTTCTTAAGTTTTTGAATTTCAATTTCTTGATTATGCCAAGTTGAATTGTGATTGGGTTGTAGAACACTTATATAGTTGTTGTATAGGCTTATTAACATGTTTAGTATGCAATGCGGCTTGGTTACAGTCGAATTGGTGAAGAAAATTTGATATTGGGCTTGTTATCTGCCGAGGCTGGGAAGTCTCTGGTCTGGAACGGGAGCCGTGTGGCCGCGCGTATCCCTAGTACAAATGGCACGCGGTCGCGCCCCTCTGCAGATTTTGTTGGTTGTTTTGTTATGATATATGGCTTATAGAGCATGCTAATACAACTTATTTAAGCTTCTTTCAGTCCTTGACATACTAGTTATGTTGCCTTTCATATAATTACTCACCTAGCTTGATTTCAATAGAAAACTTGAGTTTTGAATGTGCAAACTCAATAGACCATATGTACCTTAAAGTTCTAACTTGAAGACATGTTAGTGTGGCCTGATTTCATTTGTACGTAAGCATGCGAGCAGGATGTATAGTAAGTGAAGTAGTTTAACATACTAAATGACATTGATAACATGCTAATGGAAACTTAGAGTTTCAAAATGGACATTGACTTATTATATTCGTTTTGATATTCTGATCTTGCAAGCATGTTAGTATGATTTTGAAATGCATGTCGGACATACTAACTTATGTATATAGATTTCGTAATGAAGCATGAACATATTGGACTTATTAGTAAGCTTTACTAATGAAAATGCGAACTTTGAACGTGAATGTTAACGTGTTACTTTGAGAGTTAGTGTAACGACCCCAAAATCTATACAACTTAATTCTCGACTTCGGTCGTTAACCATACATTAAATCTCAAATTTTACATCATTATTCGATATTAAAAATCACTAAAATTGCGGAATAATTAAAACTTTTATACATCTCCTTCTGTCTTGCCCTAAATCATAACCTTTACATTACATCTCTTCGATTCAAATCAAATGCCATGAATCATTACAACAAACTGACTATGCAAAGTCTTACATCATAACTAAATATCCATATACATTGGATAGCTCAACTTACAATTCAACAACACGTTACATTTAAGATAGGAAATACATTTCTCATAGAACATAAGTAATCTTCGTGAATATAGATCTCTATAACTCACTTAGCACATATCTTTACCTTAAAGTTTGTACCTGCAAAAGTGGTTATTTGCAAGAGTGAGCTCGACAGCCCAGCAAAGTCTAACAGTTTTCATGCATCACATAGCACATAATAACATGCTCGATATACAACTCATTAAAGTAACATGGCATACATGCTTTTAACTCACATAGCAAATATAAAGATTGAGTTCCTTACTCAATCATCATTACTTAGCCAAAGCAATGCAGTCATATATTGACTTTAACATTTTATGATTTCAACATGTATAACATATCATGTAATTTAAAACAGTTCATCAAATCCACGTAGAAAATAGGAACTGAAAGACTTGCCTTGATCGTTGTTTACCAGTTTAACAGCTGGGGCGTGAAATTTGGCGCCAGGGCGCGAAATTTGGCGCTGGGGCGTGAATTTTGACGCTGGGGCGCCGAAACTCACAGAAACCAACCACGAACAACTAAATTTTCTGTCTATAACTTCAATTCCAACACTAATTGACATGAATAACTAATGCAAATTACACATAAACTTCACCGAGCATACAAATACTAAATTAACACAACTTAAACCATAATTTTAGAAAATTAAATACTAGAATAACATATTTTAAAACTCAAAAACTCTATTTTTGATATTTTTCATAAAAATCAACACTGTGATTTTGTTATTCAACCAAAACAGAAATTTCAAAGCATCATAATTATGTTTTTACATACTCTATCAATTCTAACAATCAATTTATCCATTTAACAACAATTAAAACCTTAATTTCTATTTTAAAATAGCCATATTCATACATATTGTCATATGAACACTCTGTAATATATTTTCTTCCACAAAACACATATATGCATGAACTAATTTCTCTATAATCATATATAAGTTCATAGAACAACCATATAATCAATAATCATGCCAAACCATATACATAACAACAATTTATCTTTAATAAAATTTTCACAAAGACTTTTTGGGAAGAAGAAAACTAAATTTTTAAAGAAAGAGCTAGAGCTCCTACCTTGGATTATGAAAGATGATGACACTATCCCTTTTTCTCCAAATCTTTTCTCCAAAACCTGTAAAATTTTCTTAATTCTCTCAATTTTTCTCTTAGTTTTCTTCTTTTCTTCTTCTTCTTCCTCTGAGTTTTTCTTTTTTTCTCTCCTTTCTCTCTCCTCTAATCTTACGTAAAATATTATAACGCATATAAGATATAATTATAATAATTATATAATATAAGTACTGACATAAGTTATGTCAGTTACATAAGTTTTAAAAATCAAAAGCCTTAAGGCTTGTTTGGCTAGCATAATAAAATAACCCATTAATCCTTACACCTTGTTTGGTAAACTGAATTAAAACAAATTGATTAATTCTTATACCTTGTTTGACAAAACTAAATTAAACCATTTTTTATTTATTTATTTTAATAACTCCTTTATAGCAAGGTTATTAGTCACACTTTTATTAAATTAATAAATCAATTAAAACATTAATCTATTAAATTACTTTAACACATAAATCATTATCACATAATTATAATTTCTTTTATAATTTTATTTAACCAACGAATATTTTAAATTACAATTTCCCATTTAAAATATTATAACTTATTTAAATCACCATAAGCTCTCTAGCTTACTTATTAAATTATATTATTATATAATCTCATAACAATTAATTTACTTAGCTCCTTAATTATTTATTCAACAAATAATTAAATCACATCAACTCAAATTGTCATATAATTCAATAAATATTTAATATTGCCAATAAATATTTAATATTTAATATTTAATTATTTATTCAACAAATAATTAAATAAACCACATCACTCAAATTGAACAATTATTTATTCAACAATAACATATCCATTAAATACTTAAATAAATCAATAAATATTTAATATCACGCTTTAAAATTATGGAATGTTACATCATTCCCACCTTACAAGGATTCTGTCATCAGAATCACAATTCAAATAAATTATTCGTTACATTCTTCCCTACTTACAAAGATTCTGTCCCCAGAATCACCGAAACCCTACCTTACTCAGGTTTTCCTCAAATCTATTCATTGAATAACTTCAACACATTACCTTAATATAGGTTTTATATTTTCTACTCTCACCATTCTTGATAATAAATTCTTATAAATTTTATTTCATAATATTTACTTAGACTCAATTATATTTGAGTATTATATATTCTTTGACCCGTTCATTATCTTTCTCTAAGGATCATTATCATATATTATATGATCAAACTCTCGGGACATTACATTCACCCTTTCTTCTAAGAATTTCGTCCTCGAAATTTTTATTTATTAATCTTTATTCATTCAATCTATCAAAAATAGATTTTACGTTAATACCTTATTCATTCATTGGATTCTATAACCACTTCTTTTCCACAAAGATCATTCTACAATTATTAAATTTTTCTATTAAAAATTTCACATTATTCTTTAATAACTCATATCCTTCTGACTTCAAAATCTCTTTTCTCACTTATTCAACATATTCATCATTCAGTGTCGTATTCTATGACTCACTTCTTTCTAAGGAACGTCATCCTTACCACATTCACCTTTTAGAATTTCAAGAATCTTCCACAATTGTTCAATAATTAGGAAGTAGTATGAATAACTCAGGAATTTAAAAGATTCCAAATCATGCTGAGGGTCACAAGACCTTAAACTACGTCCCCAGGTTGTCATGTATATCTTGACTTGAACCTTTAACAGTCATACGACTATATGGACCTCCGTACTTTGGGTGTTAAGCCCTTCGTACAATATATTGTGCATAAACATTTTAGCGCAAAGTATAAACTAAGCGTAACCTCTGATAAAAGAGTTGTTCATCTCAGAATTTAGAGTGCAAGCATTCAACTGAGGGTCTAATGACCACGAACCATGTCCACAGTTATAAGTAATCTTTCAACTTTAACTTTAACAGTCATAAGACTATAAGGACTCCAAAGTACTTAGGGGGATCAATCCTTCGTACATGTATTGTGCACAAATATTTCAGCGCAAAGTATAAACTAAGCGTAACCCCTAATATTAGGGTTGTTCATCTCAGTTTTTTAACATCTGAATCCGCACCAACACAATTTGGTTTGGCATAACTTTTCAATGAACGTTTGAATTTCATGAACATCTTTCAATATTTGTCTAGCTGAATCAAATAGCATAGACCTCTATAACAATTCGGACATCAACCAAAATATACATATACATACAATAATACATATGTATTCTAATATCTAAAAGAAATCTCAAAAATCTTTTTATGACGTCATGATACCGCACTGTATTTACAGTCCGTTGAGGATTCCGTCATTTGGTGATTTTATCATACTACATCATACCATAGTGGGCTGACGATCCTTAGATCACATCCAACACTAGGTAATACTGCATTGATGACTCCATCATTTTTTTTATCATCTTTGCACCAGGTTACATGATGCATTAATGATATAAAATACATTTTGATATACTGCAAATCACTTTTGTCTAGCCGAAGCAATTAGCATAGACATACAATAATAGTATTGTTGTTAAAACTCATTGGTTCCATCATTTGATCCAATATTTTTCAAAAAAATAGAAGTGTAAACATCAGCACGAAGTCAATAAATTTCGAAAGTCTAGCATAGCTAGTAGATTTAGAATACCTATGCTTCCACCATCAACTCCACTTTCTATAATGATCCATTGCTTAATAGGTCTATCTATTCCTATCATCCTCAATACTCTATTCACACTTATCTATACCCTAGTTCATCAAACTTACCACACGTTATGAGTTCAGGAACTTGCCACAATCATATGAGTTTAAGAACTTATCCTAGTCAGACCATAGGCGTCCATTCGCTGAGGGGTTCAAAAACATACCTTATAATTATGAGTCACGAACCTACCATAAGTATGAGTTTTAAGAACTCGCACTTACCTTATAATATTCTCTAACTATACTCTACCTATCTGTTATACACATGAGAAAAGAATCACCTTCTCAACATGCATATAGCAAATAGCGCGACACAAACATTCCAATAATTATCATTGTGATAAACTGAGTGCAAGCACAAAACCCTCGCCCATACAAAGGTTTGTACAACTCAGCCATCATAAGAGTTCTCTATTGAAATCCCACCTAACTCTATCTTTCTTTTAACTTGCTCTTTGCTCGATACGAATTCCTCGTATCACATCATCGATAACTCCTCATGAGTTATCTCGTACTATTTCATAGTACACCATCTTCATAGCATTAAGCTATAATCATTCAAACATTATAGACCATCTTTCTTTTATAACTTAAACAGATCACGTCGTGACCTTATTCTATAATCATCTCTCTTAAAATTATTTTATTAACTCGTGATCGTTTTGTTTTACGATCCTCATTCTATCTCTTTTTCATCATTTACGACATTATTCGTTATCTTGGTTATTGGAGTTAGGAAACTCCCATTTCTTATCTTTATATCTTTTCAAGATTCTTCTTTGAATCTTCTTGTTTATATAACAATTCTTCCTTTAAGAATTTCTAACTTCATTTACATCGCTCAACATTTCATTCGAGTTACACACTTGGTACACATCGAGTCTCTAACAGTTTCAATATGGTACGCTGAGTGGTTTCCCATAAACAACCAACAAACTAGGTTCCGAGTTGCTAGTTCGTATATACCTCCGCTCTATGAAGGAATAGTTTAGCTCAGATACCATACATCAACTACTAAAGAGTACAATTGCACCATACTTAAATATAACTCTCTATTCTTAACTTCTTTATCATTCTCTTTTTATAGACATTGTCTATTTATTATCACCTTACATCCTTATTATTGGAGTTGGGTAACCCCACATTCATATTCCTGATAACTCTGCGAGATTCTTCTTTGAATCCTTTTACACAAGTTTTAATCCCATATTGTTCAAACTCTATTTGAGCTTATTCGTTCATTATCTTCACCTCTCTTCTCTAAGGTTATAGCCTACGGTACTCCTACCTAAGGTTTATAACCTACAGCTTTGATACAAACTGTAACGACCCCAAAATCTATACAACTTAATTCTCGACTTCGGTCGTTAACCATACATTAAATCTCAAATTTTACATCATTATTCGATATTAAAAATCACTAAAATTGCGGAATAATTAAAACTTTTATACATCTCCTTCTGTCTTGCCCTAAATCATAACCTTTACATTACATCTCTTCGATTCAAATCAAATGCCATGAATCATTACAACAAACTGACTATGCAAAGTCTTACATCATAACTAAATATCCATATACATTGGATAGCTCAACTTACAATTCAACAACACGTTACATTTAAGATAGGAAATACATTTCTCATAGAACATAAGTAATCTTCGTGAATATAGATCTCTATAACTCACTTAGCACATATCTTTACCTTAAAGTTTGTACCTGCAAAAGTGGTTATTTGCAAGAGTGAGCTCGACAGTCCAGCAAAGTCTAACAGTTTTCATGCATCACATAGCACATAATAACATGCTCGATATACAACTCATTAAAGTAACATGGCATACATGCTTTTAACTCACATAGCAAATATAAAGATTGAGTTCCTTACTCAATCATCATTACTTAGCCAAAACAATGCAGTCATATATTGACTTTAACATTTCATTATTTCAACATGTATAACATATCATGTAATTTAAAACAGTTCATCAAATCCACGTAGAAAATAGGAACTGAAAGACTTGCCTTGATCGTTGTTTACCAATAACAGTTTAACAGCTTACAGCTATCTGCACTTCACGTGCCCTACGCAATTATATAATCACATCAAATATTAGTCACATAACAACACATAGTAATTGTAATGTAAACTCTACTCTACGTCTCATAACCCTTCCTATCATAAATACACAATGTTCAACTTAATTGTGTTAACTTTCAACTTATATCTCACTGTATTTCATATTCGCAGTTCATTCAAGTGTTTAAGTCTTGCTAGGACTACTTATTGGTTTTATATTAAATCCATTCCTTATCTTATAATATTCATTTCATTTGAATTAATACACTTTTTAAGTTCATTAACACTTGGCACGGCGTTTCGACGTTCATTCGTCACACGCCAGATTTGCCTCTCTTGTGTATGCTTACTATGCTTCTATAACTTATCTAAAAAATCATATATTAATGTTAAGCATCATTATATTTACTATTATTCATGTTTTGTAACTTAGGACATCATCTTTTATGGTATGGAGCACTACACATGCATATGTGCATGCCCGACACCCTCCGATTGCCTCTGAAAACATAACAGTCCTAAAGATGGCCATTTTGACAACTGTTACAGACCTCAAATTAAACAACATAAAGAATGAAAGTTGTAGGTCTACTCTTCCTCTTTCTGAATCATCTTGAATTACCTAAATCGGAGTTCGTATGAAAAAGTTATGGCCGTTTTACTACAGGAGGCCAAAACTGCTCAACTAGGCCACTTTTCCGGCGCCGGGGCGCGGAACAGTGGCGCTGGGGCGCGAGCCACGGCGCTGGGGCGCGAGCATCAGCGCTGGGGCGCGAACTACGGCCCATTTTGGCGCTGGGGCGCGAAATTTGGCGCCAGGGCGCGAAATTTGGCGCTGGGGCGTGAATTTTGACGCTGGGGCGCCGAAACTCACAGAAACCAACCACGAACAACTAAGTTTTCTATCTATAACTTCAATTCCAACACTAATTGACATGAATAACTAATGCAAATTACACATAAACTTCACCGAGCATACAAATACTAAATTAACACAACTTAAACCATAATTTTAGAAAATTAAATACTAGAATAACATATTTTAAAACTCAAAAACTCTATTTTTGATATTTTTCATAAAAATCAACACTGTGATTTTGTTATTCAACCAAAACAGAAATTTCAAAGCATCATAATTATGTTTTTACATACTCTATCAATTCTAACAATCAATTTATCCATTTAACAACAATTAAAACCTTAATTTCTATTTTAAAATAGCCATATTCATACATATTGTCATATGAACACTCTGTAATATATTTTCTTCCACAAAACACATATATGCATGAACTAATTTCTCTATAATCATATATAAGTTCATAGAACAACCATATAATCAATAATCATGCCAAACCATATACATAACAACAATTTATCTTTAATAAAATTTTCACAAAAACTTTTTGGGAAGAAGAAAACTAAATTTTTAAAGAAAGAGCTAGAGCTCCTACCTTGGATTATGAAAGATGATGACACTATCCCTTTTTCTCCAAATCTTTTCTCCAAAACCTGTAAAATTCTCTTAATTCTCTCAATTTTTCTCTTAGTTTTCTTCTTTTCTTCTTCTTCTTCCTCTGAGTTTTTCTTTTTTTCTCTCCTTTCTCTCTCCTCTAATCTTACGTAAAATATTATAACGCATATAAGATATAATTATAATAATTATATAATATAAGTACTGACATAAGTTATGTCAGTTACATAAGTTTTAAAAATCAAAAGCCTTAAGGCTTGTTTGGCTAGCATAATAAAATAACCCATTAATCCTTACACCTTGTTTGGTAAACTGAATTAAAACAAATTGATTAATTCTTATACCTTGTTTGACAAAACTAAATTAAACCATTTTTTATTTATTTATTTTAATAACTCCTTTATAGCAAGGTTATTAGTCACACTTTTATTAAATTAATAAATCAATTAAAACATTAATCTATTAAATTACTTTAACACATAAATCATTATCACATAATTATAATTTCTTTTATAATTTTATTTAACCAACGAATATTTTAAATTACAATTTCCCATTTAAAATATTATAGCTTATTTAAATCACCATAAGCTCTCTAGCTTACTTATTAAATTATATTATTATATAATCTCATAACAATTAATTTACTTAGCTCCTTAATTATTTATTCAACAAATAATTAAATCACATCAACTCAAATTGCCATATAATTCAATAAATATTTAATATTGCCAATAAATATTTAATATTTAATTATTTATTTAACAAATAATTAAATAAACCACATCACTCAAATTGAACAATTATTTATTCAACAATAACATATCCATTAAATACTTAAATAAATCAATAAATATTTAATATCACGTTTTAAAATTATGGAATGTTACATCATTCCCTCCTTACAAGGATTCTGTCCTCAAAATCACAATTCAAATAAATCATTCATTACATTCTTCCCTACTTACAAAGTTTCTGTCCCCAGAATCACCGAAACCCTACCTTACTCAGGTTTTCCTCAAATCTATTCATTGAATAACTTCAACACATTACCTTAATATATGTTTTATATTTTCTACTCTCACCATTCTTGATAATAAATTCTTATAAGTTTTATTTCATAACATTTACTTAGACTCAATTATATTTGAGTATTATATATTCTTTGACCCGTTCATTATCTTTCTCTAAGGATCATTATCATATATTATATGATCAAACTCTCGGGACATTACAGTTAGAATCCGATATTTGTGAACATGTTTGATGATACTCTTAGACTCACTCATGTATCATAAATGCATATATACCATGCTTAGGTATCGTAATTCAAGTGAAGCATAAACGAAGCATATTTTCAAACCAAAACGATGTTAATTACACATATGTGAGATGAATACTCACAAGCATGTCTAAATATGAGTTATATGACTACCTTATATGTTTAAGAAGCAAGCATATTAGACCTTGTGGTTTCATAACCTTGAATGGCCTTAACTTGTTGAGATGATCAACTTTGAACCATATTATAAAAAAAGGGACCTAGATTGAACTTGAGAGATATGAAAGGACCCTTGACATGTTAATATATGTTATATATGTAAGGATGGGCAAGCTAGGCCAAGAAAGTGATTGCTCAGCCCTGGTTTGAACTGGGAGCCGCGCGGCAGCGCGTCTCCCTAGTACAAATCAGGCGCGGCTGCGCCCTTCTGCAAACTTGGAAAGTGACTTTTGCGATTTCTAAAATGTGTAGCATGCTAGTATAACTTCATTATACTTATTTGTGTCCATGACACACTGACAGAGGTAGCCTTGCATGTTAACACCTATCTTAGCTTGAATTAACAAGGTGTTTTTAAATGATGAAGTCTAACGATAGTTCCGAGCTACGTAATAACATACGTATAAGATTTCATGATTGAGTCATATGTGTACACTTGATCTATATATCAAGTTTATTTTTCGAATATGTTTAACTAATGAACATCCTAAACATATAATACACTATAATAGGATTCAAAAGTGTTGGTTAAATTACGTGGATAGACTATGCTAAAGGCAAGTATCCGAACCCTACTTTTATTGTTCAAGTTTCCAAACTTACACTCTTTTACAGTGCAAGTATTCTATCCTGGTATATTGCGAGCTAGTTTCCTTACTTACTAGTTTAAATTAAGTTAGCATACTTGGACTCTTATTTCGTTAAGTCGAATCAAAGCTATTATTCATGCTGAACTTGGTATTGTTCGTGGATATTGTGAAAGTATCTATGCCATTTGTTTCGGCTAGACTATATGTATGTTTATAAAATTGTCCCAACCAATTGACTGGTGCGAAAATCTTGAAAACTGAGTTGAACAACCCCTATGGTAAGGGGAGTGTTTATTGTTGGAAGCCCCAACACACGCGTGAATATTACTGTGGTGTTATTCATAACATAGAGTATTGTAGACTGATTATCTATCGTACTTGATTCTTTTGGGTTATCAGTTTAATATTGGTAATTCTAGTAGATGTTCAATAGTCCTTAGTGACTGCTCAGTATAAATTATTTATCCAGATAGATACGTTGATAACCTTTTAATTCATATATATATATATATATATATATATATGTTGATCTATATTGAATTATCATTTCATATTCCAAAGATTTAATTCAAGAATTGATGATATTCATTATTCATAATATTATTCTGAAACCCTGAACTATCTTAGAGATGATACTTCGATATTTCAAACTTATGTTATAAAAATCTTTACCCTTGTTATATATTACTTGCTTGGCAATTTGTGCTCATTCTTACTTATTTAAAACCTTTCAGTTAAGGCGAATCAGGGAAGTGTCTCTAGGAAAGACAAGGGCAATGGCAAGGCTACCGAGTAGCTTGTTCCTTTATGTTTAAAAAGTGTTATGTTGTACTAAGATTGTCTTCAGACTATGTTTAAGCTTAAGTAGGATTATGTAATAAGTCTTTATTCGATATCATTATGTAATTTATTAAATACTGTAGGTTGTGAGATATGAGGGAATAATTATAATAAATCATTGTATA
The DNA here is from genome assembly GCA_016801055.1 of Panax notoginseng. Classification (NCBI taxonomy): domain Eukaryota; kingdom Viridiplantae; phylum Streptophyta; class Magnoliopsida; order Apiales; family Araliaceae; genus Panax; species Panax notoginseng. The sequence goes on from CM029014.1 coordinate 79,286,162, forward strand.
TTATTCTAGATTAGATCTTGCACTGTGAATGTGAAATTTTAATTACTATTATATTATCATGAGCATGTGATGAACCGAATTCGATTGACCAAGTGGCGGTCCGAGTTTAGGGGCGTCACAATAATGGTAGTGGAATTTATGGTCCCATAGAAAAAATTAAACCAACATGTACTGTGACGCCCCCAAATCCGAGTTCCCCGGGTTTAGTGCTCACAATCCATCATCATCATAAGCATTCTATAAACTATTATGGAATAATAAACATACATTGTTCATTATAATAAAGTTTTCCAACATTCTCCCAAGGTCTATTAACATTAACTCATACATACCTTAATTAAGTTACCCTTAGTAACACAAAAGGTTTACATTACCAATGTACATAATATAATATAACACATAAACATTCTCCTTATCTATTCCGACACTTTTCGTTTGCCTTTGTCCCTCTTGGACGTCTCTAGCATGACTGAAATAAATGTTTTGATATAGCAAAGGTAAGTAATAAATTTGCTTAGCAAGTTTAAGTACGAAGAAGATATATCATGATTAACAAGAAATTTATTGTTCAATGTTCAACAATAGAAATTAATTGTGAAACATAGTGACCATGAACATATGCTAAGGTTGTCAGTATTTAAACTGGTCCTTTTAATAAGTTTTGGTAACGGGATCAGCCTTTCATACCCGGTGTATTATGCATAAACACTTAATGTATGAGCAATAATTGTTTTTCAATAATGCTTTAATCAAGTTGTTCTTTTTCTCAGTCTTGAGTCCTTACCAAGTCAATTGGTGAAGAACAACTTTTAACAACATATTTGATTTAAAAATTTAAACATACTTGATCTAGCTGATACAATGAGCATAGATCTATATCTTAAACAGTTCATGAATAAAAGAACTTTAACTAATTCATAGTTCAATAATAATAGAACAGAAATTTAATTGCACCGAGTGCGAGTATCAATAATCAATATAAATGTGAATAATCAACAATAATTATTCACTAACATGTTTTGAAATTAATAACTCAAGTTTGAGTTAGATAACTTGCCTCGACTGCGATCTACTGCTTCACAACTTAATTTAATCTCTTTATTGTAAAGGCCTATCATTGTTAACATTGATCTTAAAATCAGCATATCATACTTTATATCATAATACAATTACTCTATCAGTAATTTAGTTAACACTTAACCACATAATCAATTACCTGAAAACATCTTTATTATTATCATTCTTTGATAATATTTTAATTACTTTTTCATATACCTTATGATTTAACACTTAATCTTTCCTTTTATTAGCTCTTCCTTATAATCTAGTAAGCTTAATACTAACATCATAGTCTAGATTATACAAACATGCAATCCAGCCACCTGGATTGGCTAATCTAACAAACTGGATTCAACAAACTTCCAATCCAGCATGCCTGGATTTTAAATCCTTCAATGTAGCAAGCCTGGATTTCAAATCCTTCAATCCAGCAAGCCTGGATTCTAAATCCTTCAATCCAGCAAGCCTGGATTCTAAATCCTTTAATCCAACAAACTGGATTCAACTATTTTTCAATCCAGCCAGCTGGATTCCATATCTTCTTTAACGAAAATACCAAATCAACTTATTATTTTTCTATCTTTTGGCCATACTTATATACATGTATTTCATACACAAAAAGTATTTTTCCGTAAATTTTCAATTTCTTTAAGTATTTTTCAAAAATCATTTTTAGTGTGTGGCTTAAGAAATTAGCTCCATCATGCTCAACTCCAAAAATTCCCATCTCTTGGAATAATCGTATACATGTTAACGTGATCCTCCAGTTTATATTTTGTGGCCATCGGAGTTATAGAACTCTGGTTATAGCGATTTTTGTCCGAAAAACCCAAATATTGAAATGGTCATAACTTGGTCATTTTAAGTCGGAATGAGCTCATTTTTGGATAGGAGCTACTTTATCTCATATATTTTGATGTCCCAAAAGGACGGAATTTTTTTCAAAATTTAAGTGGCCGAAACCGCCCTTGCAAAATCTTGGATAGTTTGTTTTCAAATTTTCCTCTTTTACCTACATTGTTAAAATCAGTCCATACGGAAATCTACAACTCCTTTTTCAGTGATTCCACTTGGGTTTGAAAAATAACTAACCATATTATCATTCCAAATTTTTTCATAATTTTTAAATGTCATAAAAATGACAAAACTGCCCCTAGCACTGACTGTCCAAAAATAGTTTGTTTTTCTTTCTAAAGACAAGACTATTTTTCCTAAAATAGTCACTACTACTTGTGTTCTCAACATTTTTGAGTGTTATCACCTGGGTTTAGTAGTTAGCTTATATATCTAGCACCCCTTTTTGACGGATCACAAAAAGAAGGTGTAGATCAAAAATGGTAGTTAATCAAAGGAAGTGAAAAAAACTAGAGTTTTCTAACAAAACAAAACTAGTTTCTTTTCTATCCTTTTGATTTACTTTCTAACACTCAAAAATGTTAGAACCACACATGAAACCATATAAAACATGTAGATAGAGGGTTTTAGACCTCAAGATCATAAATTTTAAATAACCAAAATCAAACAAAATAAATAGAATAAGCTAGTTTAGTTTTCACTTTGATTTTTGGGCACACTTTCTTTCTCTTCCAAAGTAGATGTGACACCCCCAAATCCGGTACTTCCATTTCTACAAGATTTGGTGTTCACTGTACAAACATCATCCATCTATATACCCATAAATAAATGCAAACCATTCAATAGATAGAAATAATAATAAATCTCCCCTTATGGGGTTACATCAACTGTATAATAATTAAATCCCAGGTTACTCTAACCTTAAATCATTTGTGCGGAAACATAAACAAATAAGTCTTACGTAACATCAATTCTAATTATCATTACATAACCACATAAATAATCAATCTTCATTACTTGCTAAGCTTGCTCTTGCCTTTACTAGTGGAAGGTTCGTCTGCTCTTTCGTTCTTAACTGCAATGTTATTATTACGCAAGAGTGAGCACGATTGCCCACAAGTATAACAATATAACAATGAATAATAATATATGAGAAAAATAATAACTTCGAATATAAAAGCTCAACTTTTGAATCAGGAATGAATAACAAGAATCAAAAGAAATTTCTAAGGGTCATAAGACCTTGAACTATGTCTTAGGTTGTCAAGGGTTATACTTGAAACCATTAACAGTCATAAGACTATGGACCTTTCTTCTCGTACTTAGGGGGATCAGCCCTTAGTGCCATACTGTGCACAATATCTTAACGCTAAAGCATAAATAATCCCCTAAATAGGGTTGTTCATCTCAATTTGACATTCGAGTCCGCACCAAAGGAAGTTTGGTTTGGATAATCCATCAAGGGTTCTGAAATTTAGAACGCTCATAAACTATGGACTAGTCGAATCATAAAGGGTTTGCTAGTCTAATAAGGTTTAACAATAATTGATAACTTAATTGAATAGAATCTCAAAAGGTATACAATAGAATAAGTATTGTATAACAACATCATGCTTGAAAGATTTATAAACTTTAATATACAAAATAGACTTGATCAATAATAATGAGAACTTGCTCAATGTTGAAAGGTGAATTAATCAACTTATATAACGATAACAAGTAGGGTTAGGAAAACTTGCCTCGTGCGTAGATTACACTTTAACTAAACTCGTTCTTTGATTTAAATCCTACATATCAATTATGTTCACAATACCAGTCAAAAATAACGAACTAAACATCATAAGTTATTCTTTGTCTAATCTCAAATTTATGACTATATTTAGTCAAATTACTACTCTTATTGTAAAAATTATGTTTTCACAAACAAAAAGCTAGCTATGCATTCGATCATTCAATTCACACGTAATTGTGTTATGGCCGTGTTGAGAATTTATTTTAACACCTCATTATATGTCTAACAAGTTTTTATGATCATTAGACTAGGTTACTAACTCATTTCTATACTTGAACATTAAAAAAAACATTTTCTGGACATTCTGCTAAGTGGCGCTGCGGTGCCACTTTTGTACTGGGTCTTGGCGCTACGGCGCCGTGGCGCTACGGCTTGGTACATGGCGCTGCGGCGCCGTGGCGCTGCGGCGCGGGACATCAGTTCTGGAGTTGGCGCCGCGGCACGACACTCTAGTATTTGATTCCCAGTTCGCGAAGAACACAGAGTTCAGCGAATTAAACATTACATGATCATTATTTTCCCAAATTAAACATACCCACATGTTAGAATTAATATATAATCAATGCCCAATGTTTATAGAGTGATTTTAACCCATTAAAAATACATAATCACTGAATTAAAATATGCAAATTGTACTGTTCTTGAAGGTTTGAACATAAATCATAAAATTTGATACTACGGATTCGTTATAACACCGAATCCATCCATTTAAACTTTGGTCTCTTCGTATCAACATGCTTAATAATATACGAGTGTACATTTTACGAAAACATTTATGTTTGACACACAAAATCTGTAAATTTTGAAATAATAAGTCATCGTATTATGAAAGTTATGATATGGAATCATATACAATACATATATAAAACATTTTATGCTACTCGTATTATTACATATATCCATATAACAACACAATTTCCCAATTATAGAGACTTTACAGTAAACTTTGAAAACCATGTTTATGAAAACTCAAACAACGTAAAAACAGAATTTGGTTTGGAGAATTTACCCAGAGTATAAAGTGTAGAGTGAGTAAAGATAACAATTCCTTTTTCAGATACTACTTCAATCACAGAGTTTTCCTCCCACAATTTCTCTGAATTCTCTCTGACTCTCAAACACTTCCCTTCTCTGTTTTTCCCAGACTTAGAAAATAAGAAAAGAAAAGAATACGTATAATAAAGGAAAAGAAAACTGATGAGCATAAAGTCAGTTAACCCAGTCATGGGTAACTGCTAGTAACTCCCACTAAGGCCATGTTTGGCTAGGCTTAATAGATTTCAAAACCATTTAATTTAATAAAGCTTTATCATATAGTTTAATTAATGCCACACTCCTTCATAAAATAAATCAATATTTTATTTAATTTACTTTAAATAAAATATAATAAATTCTCATAAATTCACATAGTCACATAATTAAATTTCTCATTAATAAATAATGTCAAATTATTAACTCTTTAATTAATAATTAAATTAATTAAAATACATTAGGCTTATTTAGTATTTCTTTTAATAGTATAAGCTCACATAATCACAAACTTCGATAATAAAAATTCTCCACATTAATTTAATAAATGTAACACATATAATTAAATTAATCTTCCATAATTTCATCAATTAATTATTTAATCTAATAATTAAATCATCGAAAATATTTATTTATTTTAATAAATATTAAGAATTAAATTACAAAAATCTCGTTCATCACATCTTTCCCCTCTTAAAAGGATTTTGTCCCTAGAATCACAACTCAATAAATTCGACCCGTCACATTCTCCCCCCTTACAAAGATTCCGTCTCCAGAATCGCATACACACAATTAAGTAAATAAATGAGGGTAATTCTTCATTATATTATCTTCGAGTTCCCACGTAGCTTCTTCAGCGTTGTGGTTCTTCCAAATTACCTTAACAGATGGTATTACCTCACTTCTCAGAACTTGTTCTTTTCAGTCGACAATTTGAACAAGAATTTCTTCGTAAGATAAGTCTTTTTCAAAATGTAGGGGTTCGTATTCAATTACATGCTTGTAATCGGATTTGTAGGGTCGTAAAACTGAAACATGGAAGACATTGTGGACATTCTCGAGTGCTGGAGGTAAGGCTACCTTGTACGCGACTTCTCCGATTCTTCGTAGTACTTCAAAGGGTCCAATGAATTTTGGGCTTAATTTCCCTTTCTTTCCAAACCTGATCTTTCCCTTCCAGGGAGAGACCTTTAAGAACACATAACTACCCGGTTCAAACTCAACATTCTTACGGTGTGGATCGGCGTATTTCTTCTGCCTATCTTGAGCTGCTACCAATCGTGTTCGGATTACTTTGACTATTTCTGCTGTCTGTTGTACCAATTCTGGCACTAGTAACTGTCTTTCGCCAACTTCATCCTAGTAAAGCAGAGTTCTGCACTTTCTGCCGTATAAAGCTTCATAAGGCGACATGCCAATACTAGCGTGATAACTGTTGTTATAACCGAACTCTACGAGCGGTAGATGATCATCCTAATTTCCTTTAAAGTCCATTATACAAGCACTTAACATATCTTCCAATGTCTGAATTGTTCTTTCACTCTGTCCATCTGTCTGAGGGTGATATGCTGTACTCATTCGCAACTGTGTACCCATGCATTCTTGTAGACATTTCCAGAAGTTCGACGTAAAGCGCGTATCCCTATCTGAAACAATTAACACCGGCATTCCGTGGCTCGAAACAATCTCTTTTACATATAACTTTGCCAACTGATCTAAATTGAATCTAATTTTGATTGGAAGAAAATGTGCGGATTTCGTCAGTCGGTCAACGATAACCCATACTGCGTCGTAGCCTTTTTGAGTCGTCGGAAGGCCAACCACGAAGTCCATTGCAATATGTTCCCATTTCCATTATGGGATCTCCAACGGTTGTAGCAATCCACTCGGTCTTTGATGTTCTGCTTTCACTTTCTGACATGTCAGGCACTTGGCAACACATTTTGCAACCTCTCGTTTCAAATTTGGCCACCAAAAGTGTTGTCGAAGATCTTGGTACATCTTGGTACTTCCAGGGTGGATCGAATATCGTGAGTTATGAGCTTCGCTCAAAATTTCTTCCTTAATCTCTGGTACTGGTGGTACCCAAATTATGTTCTCGAATATCAGTATTCCTTCCTTATCCATCTTAAATCTTGGTTCAGATCCTTCAGATATCTTCCTTATCACCTTTTTGCATTCATCGTCCTGAAGTTGAGCCTCCTTAACTTTATCCAGTAGGGTTGTACCAGATTGCATTTGGAACAGCTTCTCATCAATTTCCATAGGATACTTCACTTCCAGTTCTAACTTCTCCACGGCCAAAATTAACTCCTCCTGTTCGGTCAACATCATCAGCTTCTCCTTCCTCTATTGGTATGCACTTGATATGTGGCAAACCTTGCCAATTCGTTAAATCTAGCTCATAATATGATACAGACATATTCCCTTGCTTCAATTCCAGAAACTGAACCTCCAATTGGTTCTGCGAGGTAGTCGGGAAATACATCTCGAAAAACATCTCCTTGAACCTCTCCCAGGTTATCATACCTTCTCCTCCACGGATCTTGTTTGCTTGCCACCAAAAACTGGCTTCAGATTTCAGCATAAACTTTGCAAAAGTAGTCTTCTAGTTCTCTCTGACTCTTACGACCTCAAAAACCTTCTCCATCTCCATAACCCAAGTGTAGACACTCGAAATTTTCTGTAGTACTGTCACTAACATTGCAGGAGAGCAGATTCGTCTTTTAAGAGGGAACCCTGAAAGACGATCCATATCCGTACCGGATACTATCGGAAGTTTAGCATCAACCCCGGATCGCAATCTGGGAGTAACAATTCCAATCTCGGAGATAACCCCGAGGCATGCAGATCAATACCGGCACACACATCGGAGAAGACCGATTAATCTCGAAGATAACCCCGAGGTATCCAGTCTCAGTCCCAACCATGGGAATAGCCACCAACCTTGGTGATAACCCCAAGGAATGCAATTTCGGCAATAACCCTAGAAATGCTTGTTACAAGTACGACCAGCTTCAATCTCGGCGCTCACAACGAGATCCACTGCACCAGCCCGGCGATAACATCGGGAAGACAGACACACCTCAAGGATGATAATGAGGACCTTCAACCAATTGCAGCAGTCCAATCCCAGCGAAGCTGAGCAACGTCTCCTTTATCAGCCCAATCCGACGATAACACCGATGAGGGGCAACATCGTCATCTGACAAACACAATACCATGCCACGTCACCTCAATATATCTATGCAACAATGTCCTACAAGACTAATCAATCCCGAGTGACTATTCTACGGGGTAACGGATGAAAGTTGAAGCTTGAAGACCGGAGGGCACCGTCCCATCTTCAATGACTTCGTACAAACTCTAATCCCACGCCATCGTACAAATCTTGACAACAGCGGTCCGAAATAGGTCCTGTATACCTCAAACGGATGCCCGAATCGCACTTCTGAAAGTTCGAGTGGACATTACAGTGCCCGAGTGCACGTACTTTGAGACGACCCTACCCAAAAAACCCGGGCCAACCCGTGTTTCCTCTGGTACACTTGTGGCTCAGCCGCAGGTGTACCTGCAGCTAATATGCCTATAAATAGAGGGCTTGGGGTGCTGATTTTTCAAGAGAAAACGGTGAGGAAGCCCTGCCCAATTTGCTCTGCACTCATCCCATACAGTGTACTTTCCCCTTTTAAACACCTGTGAGCTCATACATAGCCAGTTTTGTACCCACAAAAGCCAGTGTTTACCCACTCTAAAGATATAGAAGCCTTTTTTAGCAGTCAGCTGTAAGCCTTCTCACACACTTTAGAGTCTTTCTCTTCATCTTTGCACACACCCTTCTACACATTGAGAGTCGTGTTGCTTGCTTTTGCCCGGGCTTCGGTCCGTGGTTTCATTCCAGTCTGTATATATATATATATATAAATATATTTATATATATATATTGACTAACATTATCGAGTTATGCCTCGATTGAGCCTAGACTTCGGTCTGGAGCGTTAAATTGGTTTTATATATATATACATTTATATATATGAACTGCGTGTCGAACTCTGCGCGATGAGCCTAGACTTATGTCTGGTGCGTTTAATGGCTTTCTTATATATATAATTATATATATGAACTGCTATCAAACTCTGTTCGGTGAGCATGGATTTCACATCGGGTGCGTTACTGCTTTAATATATATATACTTATATATATTAACTGTTGTTGAACTCCGTCCGATGAGCCTGGATTTCATATCCGGTGCGTTTACTGCTTTAATATATATATATATATATATATATATATATATATATATATATATATATATATATATATATATATATATATATATTAACTGTTGTTGGACTCCGTCCGATGAGCCTGGATTATATATCCGGAGCCTAAAATATATATTTACATTTCGTCCCACCTGGAGTTTACTTCGTGGTGGTTGACCGTTTTTACAGCTGTTTGTACATTTCATCCCGCCTGGAGTTTCCTCCGTGGCGGTTGATATCTTTTACAGCTTTATTTATATTTCTGATACCCCATGGATGTGCTTCGTGGTTGGTGATCATGTATGTATATATATATATATATATATATATATATATATATATATATATATATATATATATATATATATATATTTTTACAGCTTTTATATATATATCTGCTTACTGCGTTTATATCAATTGCGGCATCATGTGAGCCTAGGAATCATGTGATCACAGATTCAGTCCCCTAAATCTAGATTCGGTTCCCGTGATGTACCTTTTTAGCTGTAAGCAACTTGTACATTTATCTATGATGTTTGGATTTCCTCATATGGTTTTCATACCCACGAGGAATTCAGCACCTTTTTGTACATTTATTTTCGTACAGATGCCTCGCATCTGTCAAATAAAATCAATCAAGCCGAGCACTTAATAAAATGGGAGTGTAAAAGGTCTCAATTACTATTGAGCATCAGGGTTTGAAAATACCTCTTTTATAAAACATCACTGCCATATCTTGCTTAAACTTGATTTTTTACATAAAATTCAAACCCTGTGTATATAAGTGCGAACGAGGCCTCGCACTACTTCCAAATAACAGCACATTGACCCACACACACACACATTCAGATAACAGTTTCTTGAAAAGAGGCGGTCACCGTGGTAACACGGATGTCGGGGGGTGCCTAACACCTTCCCTCCGCATAACCAAGTCCCCGGACCCTAATGAATCTCGGTTTCACCGACCCGCTTAGCAGTGTCACATCACTGGGTCAATGTGCAAACCATTTCTCGGTTGTGTTGGTACAACCATTTAAAAAACCAACTGGCGACTCTTAAATCGTTGACATTATACATGTCGGACCTTTTTCACTTGTTTTTTCAAATAAATCTCACCTAAAATGAGAACACCAAAAAACAAGAAACGGAAAGGGACAATTAAAAATCCCAACGTTGACAGGTGGCGATTCTACTGGGGACTCCAGTAAGAGGACTTAAGCTGCTATTACAATTTTACCAAAATTGTTATCTGCTTGTGTGTGGATGTTGCATTTATATTTTATGATAAATGTGTACGAATGCATTTCCATACTTAGTGCTTCGAACTATAAACTGCTTGTGATATTAGTGCTTCGCACTATAAACTGCTTGTGATATTAGTGCTTCACACCATATCTACTTGTGATATTAGTGCTTCGCACATGTCATCATTTTCATATGGTAAGACGCGATGTATGTGAATGTATGTTGTGTGGTCCCTCCACCAGGAGGCTATCCCATCGGTGTTTGATTACTGGACTTGTGAGAAGACTAATTCTCTGAGGCTTAGGAAAGGCACCACCCAAATTCGCTCTAGTTGAAAGACCGGATTAACTTCCCGTCAAGTAGATTGCGATGATTTGGGAACCTTCACGCTAAAAAGCCGCGAGAGTAACCTAAGATAGGTCAGCCTCTGATAAACCCAAAATGGAGGAAAGTCTCTTCATGCTCTCATTTCAAATTACTTGTAAAGCATAATTACTTGTAATTATCTTCCATATCTATCTCCATGTAATGAGAAATATAAAGAAATGTGTACACATACATGCTACAAACAGCTGACATCCGTTTTGCAGGATAAAATTCCTAAACTAGACACATCACATAACATGTTATTATCCACCTTCCCTAAAGACTAAACTATGCAAGTCTTTTGCAGGGAATCAATCGGGCCTACCACCCGTTCAAAGTCCAAAAAGGAAACTGGCCTACAGTCAATCATGTCGTCATCCGACTAGACCGAACTTAATCCAGTTTCTCGCAAAGAATTCGACGGATTAAGCAAACAGATTATAGATTTGGCTGTTCTACTAAAAGAATTACACCAGTCTACACAGGGTCAGAAAATACCCGTACATGCTGAATCTTCCACACAAAGAGGAACCCAGGTCATTACAATACCTGAACTGTAGTTGGATCCGACCAACAAAACTCATGATGCTGCCCATCCATTGGAGATCCAGACACTGGTGACATCAAAAAGAAAGTCCTCCAAATGGAAGAGACTCTTCGCACTATCAAAGGAATTGGAACACACGAAAGTGTTTCATATGCTGATTTGTGTATTTTCCCTAGTATTCATTATCCAGAAAAGTTTAAGACTCCTGACTTTGAAAAATATGACGGGTTAGGAGATCCTTACACACATCTAAAGGTGTTTATTGGAGAACTGGGATCTTATACAGAGGATGAAAAACTCAAAATGCAACTGTTCCAAACAAGTCTAACTGGAGAAGCCCGTTCGTGGTACACAAGATTAGACAATTCAAAGATCCATAGTTGGGAAGAGCTTGCACACGCTTTCCTCACCCAATACAACTTTCAATCTCAAATGGCTCCTAATCGGTATCAAATTACCAAGATCAAAAAACAGTCTAATGAGTCTTTCAGAGAGTATGCTCAAAGGTGGAGACACTTGGATGCCCAAGTTAGTCCTTCCATGACAGAATCAGAGATGGTCATAACTTTCATAGACATACAAGAAGCACCTTTCTATGAAAGAGTTTTAACCGGCATCGGCAAGCCATTTTCTGAAATGGTCAAACACGGGGAGATGGCTGAAATGGGATTGAAATCCAAAAAGATTCAAGACCTAGCTGCATTCAAAGCTGTTATTGATCACATCCAATCAGGAAATTATGGGAACAACCCCCGGAGGGTCCATAAAAAGAAAGAAGAGGATGTTTCTCTGATACTACAGGGTCAAAAAGGCAATCAGAACATGTCTGTCCAGAGGAGAAATTACACTCCCTTTCAAGCACAGTCTTCAAATCCTCCAATACCAAAAGGTGGAGAAGCCAAACGCCCTCGAGTATTCACACTCTTAGGGGACACCCTCGAGAACATTCTCAATCTTCTAAAAACACAGAAGAAAATCGCGCATCTGCTTCCACCAGCCAGCCCTAATGGACGGGGTTTTAATGCTGCTCCAAAATATGCTTATCATGCCGGAGCACCTGGACATGATACTCAAGATTATTGGGCCTTGAAATACAAAATCTAAGAACTAATAAACAACGGTGAAATTGAGGTCACCAAACCCGATCAGCCTCACGTTCAAGACAACCCTCTTCCTCAACACAAGGAAGAAGGGGTCAACATGATCAATTGGAGCAGCGGACAGAGTTCCAATTTCAGTTGTGAATCCTCCTAGACCCCCAAAGATGCTGATAACAGATGGGATTATGCCAAGTTCCAATTCACAATGGAACGAAAGAGAAAAGCTCTCTGTAAACAAATTGAGCAATTGGCAAAACTGGTGACTTATCAGCATCAAGTGACTCGTCAGCTAATCAACCAGGAGCATGCCAGTCTCCTACCTATTGTCATGAATATTCCCTCCTCACTTTCAGAAAATGAAATGCTGGAAGACAAAGTAACGAAGAGAGCGAATGCCAAGGCCCGTCGGGATTTTGCCAACAAAAGGGAATTCACACATTTGGGCCAACCTATGGAGGAAATCCTTCATATGTTAATCAATAAAGGAAGGATTAGTTCCCTTCTACCTCCAATCAACCCCCGTTCAGGACGATACAACTCCGAGGGAGTATGTCAATATCATTCTCAATCTCGCGGTCACAGCATAGAAGAATGTTGGGCACTCCGTCACCATATTCAAAATTTAATCGACAGTGGCGTACTGCTCCTGGCAGATAACGACACTGTGTTACGGGCAAGTGAGGATTTGGGTCCTACTAAGTGGAAGAGTGTAGTAGCAGTCATATCCGCTAAAAATGGTAGGGTTAACAAATCACTTGTCATGTCAGTAATTCAACTCAAGGGAATCAACAATCCTTTGAAAGTGGTCACTCCCGAGCCAATCAACTTTCCATGCAGAGCACAATATCCTATTGTTAGCTTGCGCATAGTTCTGTGGAATTATGGAGAAGGTGAAGGATCCACCTCGCATACAACTGCTGCAGTGTCGAAGGAGAATCCACTGTATCTTCCCCAACGGGTAATGAAGAATGTCATCATGTCTAAGGGGAAAGTATCCATTGAGAAGATTGAAAATTTCCTCCGCACTATGGGTCATAACGAAGCCAAGGTGGTTTTAAGCTTTAAAGAAACTCCACAACAGATATGAATCTTGGACTTGGTCCTAACTTTCGAGAATCACCGGAAGGTCTTGTTAAAGGTTTTAGAAGAAGCCTATCTACCGACATCAGTTGATACGGAAAAGTTTTAACATTTTGTTGATCACATTTTCAACAACAATGTGATATCCTTCACTGATGATGACATACCGCCCGAAGGGACCGGTCATTACAAACCGTTGCACATTGCGTTCTTATCCTTCGGATATATGGTGGCTGGAGTTTTAATAGATGGAGGCTCCTCTCTGAATATCTGCCCATACGCTACCTTGGTGAAGATGAATATCAATCCCAATCGAATTCGGAGTAGCTATACCATTATCAAAGTTTTTGATGGAGCCCGCCGTAACTCGGTCGGAGTAGTTGGGCTGCCAATTGAGAATGGTCCTCATACATTCTGCGTATCTTTCCATGTGCTCAAGATAGATTCGGGATACAACCTGTTCTTGGGACGACCATGGATTCATATGGCAGGGGCAGTCCCCTCCACTCTTCATCAACAGTTGAAATACATCATCAACAATAGCCTGGTCACAGTCAACGCTGAACTGGAGATTCCTCAGCACGGGGACATGCCGTTTATCAATGCCAATAAGGATGTTGAGCTAATTAGTTTTCATACTTTGGAAATACGCAATACCCAATACCATGTTATTGGAACGCCACTGCCCGAACCCCAGATTTCTGCCAAGGTAATGTCGGCCACTCAAGAAATGATGTCGTTGGGTCATAAATCGGGACAAGGGTTGGGTAAAGATTGCCAGGGTATCAAGTACCCTATTCACTTAACCATGCAAATTGGGACAGCTGGACTAGGATATTCTGCCAGCTCTAGTCATAGGAATCCTCATAAGCATCAGCAGATTCCTTCAGCTTCAACCATACGGCGTTTAGCTTCGCCTTCAAGCTCCGAGTCCGCACAACCTCCCGTAAAGGCGCCAACCAATATAATGGCGATGTTATTTCCCAAGCCGGTACCGGTGAAGGAGAAAGAAATCTTTGTTGCAGATCCCGCAGTGGAGGAAGAGGAACGAAGAATCAAACAAGACGTCATGCAGATGATGTCCGACATACGCATCATCGTTCATGATGAGCATACCAACAGATACACCACGGACGATGATTGCCCAGACGTAATGGCTATCATTCGGGACAGAGAAGATGATGACAATCCCTCTATCACTGCGGTTCACCCAAAATTTGCTCTTGCCAATTGGAACAGTATTCCTTGCATTGGTCGTCAAGGGTAAAGCGGGTGGAAACTCTTCTTGCCCTATAGATATAATAACTGCTTACTTTTCTGTAAAGTATTAGCGATTTATTTTGCCAGTATATGCTAACACTGTGTATGATCAACACATTTCATATATACTAAGTGAGAGCATATTTTGTTTCAGGACTCTGAATTTAGATGTGCATGTACTTGCTGATACGGTGCCTCTTCTCCACAAGGATTGGACCTTTGATGTAGAGATGAATTCAGCCTTGGTGGATATACAGGATGACATTGAGGTGCCTCCAGAAATTTAAGAATGGGTCAAAGACAAACCCAAACCTAACCTTGATCAAACAACTCCTTTCAATCTCGTAACCTTAGAAAATCCTAAGTTAATCCAGATTGGTTCAGACCTTACCCCAAACTGACGAAATGACATGGTTACGCTACTAACCCAGTTCCAGGATGTGTTTGCATGGTCTCATAAGGATATGGTGGGTTTGTCCACTGACATTGTCCTTCATCTCCTTCCTATTAAAGAGGGATTTAAGCCAGTCAAGCAAAAGCTTCGGCTATTGAAACCTAAATGGAGTTTAAAGGTGAAAGAAGAAATTGTGAAACAGTTTCAAGCTGGCATCATAATGGTGTCTACATATCCTGAGCGGATATCCAACATCGTGCCCGTACCTAAACCTGGAGGGAAGGTGCGAGTTTGCGTGGATTACCGGGACTTGAACAAGACTTGCTTAAAAGATAGTTTTCCCGTGCCATTTATCCACATTCTCATTGACAATACTGCACAATACGACATGTATTCCTTTGCAGATTGCTTTGTGGGGTATCATCGTATCATGGTTGCCGAGGAAGATCATAAGAAGACTGTTTTCATCACTCTTTGGGAAACTTTTTGCTATAAACGGTTGTCATTCGGCCTCATCAATGCTGGAGCTACCTATCAACGAGCTATGATAGCTCTTTTCCACGACTTAATGCATAAGGAGATCGAGATCT
Source organism: Panax notoginseng (assembly GCA_016801055.1). NCBI lineage: Eukaryota > Viridiplantae > Streptophyta > Magnoliopsida > Apiales > Araliaceae > Panax > Panax notoginseng. The sequence continues at coordinate 79,301,744 of CM029014.1, forward strand.
ATGTGGATGACATTATTGTCAAATCCCGGAATGAGGGTGACCATATAGACCATCTCAAGAAGTTGTTCAACAGGTTGTGTAAGTACAACTTGAAGTTGAATCCAGCTAAGTGCGCCTTTGGCGTTAAATCAGGCAAGTTGCTAGGATTTCTAGTCAGCCACAAAGGGATAGAGCTGGATCCTGCCGAAATCCAAGCCATCACGGAAATGCCCATTCCTCATACAGAAAAGGAAATACGGGAATTTTTGGGAAGAATCAACTTCATTAGCAGATTTATCTCTCAACTCACAGCAACCTATGAGCCAATCTTCAAACTATTAAGGAAGAACTCCTCCATGAAATGGAATGAGGAGTGCCAGGATGCCTTCCTTACAATCAAAAAATAGCTAATCAAAGCTCCCATCTTGGTACCACCCAGGGATGATGTTCCCCTGTTTATGTATCTGTCCGTAAGTGACAATGTCATGGGCTGCATGCTGGGACAGAAGGACGATAGAGGCCTAAAACGAGCTATCTATTACCTCAGCAAAAGATTCAATAGAAGTGAACACAAGTACACTCTGATCAAAAAGGCGTGTTGTGCTTTAGCATGGGCTTCCATGAGGTTACAGTATTATCTCCATGGTCATACAACCCATCTCATATCCCACGTGGATCCTCTCAAGTACGTGTTCAACAAACCCATGTTAAATTGTCGGCTGTCCAGATGGCAGTTGATCCTACAACAATTTGACATCGTATATATGACTCAAAAGTCCATCAAAGGTCAAGGAATTGCGGATCAATTGGCCGCCACACCATCAGGGGATTTCAAACCCTTGGAGACATATTTCCCCGATGAAGGAGTAATGACAGTTCAGTAACACCATCAGTACGATACACGCCAAATGTGGAAGATGTATTTCGATGGAGCTGTTAATATGGAAGGTTCTGGAGCTGGAGCAGTTCTAGTATCTGATACGGGGGAGCAGTATCCTGTCGCCGTCAAATTACAGTTTGTCAGGACCAACAATACGGCTGAGTATGAAGGCTGTCTTATGGGGCTAAAACTTGCCCATTCAATGGGCATCAGGCGGTTAACTGTCCTTGGAGATTCGGAGTTGGTAATCAGACAATCCACCAGAATCTATTAAACTAAGGAACTACATTTGCTGCCTTACCATCGGCAGGTTTTAAAGATGGTTTTGGGGTTCGAAGAAATATCCTTTCTACACATTCCTCGTAATAGAAATGATTTCGCGGACGCGTTAGCAACTTTGGCCTCCTTGATCCGCATATCAGACAAGGAACACTTGCCAAGCGTCACAATTTCCCTGCACAAGGCCCCAACCTATGGGAATTACGTTGGAGAAGTATCGAATGAGCTACCTCCCATCCAACATCATTGGTATCAGCATATCAAGAAATATCTGCGAGATGGATCTACACCCGCTGGGGTGAGCCCGACTGAGAAAAGGCGGATCCATCGATTTGCTATAAAATTCTACCTGAGTGGAGATGCGCTCTACAAAACAGATACATGATTAGGTCTCCTCAGATGTTTAGATAAAGATCAAGCCCAAAGGCTTATGGATGAAATCCATGGTGGAGTCTGTGGCCCCCACATGAGTGGCCCCCTCATTGTCAAGAAAGTCCTCAGGACAGGACATTATTGGCTATCTCTCAAAGCTGATTACAATGACCATGTCAGGAGATGCTATCTGTGCCAGATTCATGGGAATGCTATACACGCCCCTCCACGGGAACTTCACAATATGAGTTCACCTTGGCCCTTCTCAATGTGGGGAATGGACGTTATCGGGCCCATTGAACCTAAAGCCAGTAATGGTCATCGATTTATCTTCACCATGATCGACTACTTCACCAAGTGGGTAGAAGCAGCCTCCTTCCCCAGGGTTACTAAAGAAGTCATCATTGCTTTCATAAGAAACAATGTCATTTGTCGATATGGACAACCAGAGGTGATTGTGTCTGACAATGCCAAGAACCTCAACAACAAAATGATGGAGGAATTATGCAGTAAATTCCACATTAAACATCTCAACTCAGTCATCTATCGTTTGAAGATGAATGGTGCTGTTGAAGCGGATAACAAGAACATCAAGAAGATTATGCAAAAGATGTCCACCAATCACAAAAATTGACCTGACCTATTGCCTCTGACTCTGTTAGCCTACAGAACCTCAATGCACACTTCCACTGGGGCAACCCCCTACGCATTAACCTATGGGATGGAAGCGGTACTCCCTATAGAAGTTGAGATGGAATCCCTAAGAGTATTATTGATAGACGCTCAATTGGATGAAGACCAATGGGTACAAGATAAGTATCACCAATTGGCTCTAATAGACGAAAGGCGAACCCCAACTATCTTCCATGGTCAGTTATATCAACAAAGGATCGCCAGATCCTATAACAAAAAAGTTCGGCTACGGCAATTCAGACAACATGACTTGGTTTTGAAGAAAATCTTTGACAACCAAGATCAGTCTAAGGGAAAATTTGCTCCTAATCGGGAAGGCTCGTTTATTGTCAAGGAAGTATTGACAGGAGGAGCTCTCAGATTGCAAGAAATGGAAAGCGATGAATTTCCACAACTCATCAACTCGGACACCGTGAAATGATACTATGTCTGAAGTTGCCGTCAAGTAAACATCCTGGTGGTAGACCATCAGGTCACCAGTCATTCCGATTCTTTAAACCTTTACCACAAACAACTTTTCTACACTTCGCCCCTCAGGGAAACATACCTTTAAAGCCAGCAGCCTAGCTCTCCTTTGCGCTCATGTAACTTAGGTCATCCCACCACGGATTGAACCTCTTGCGTATACAATTTGGCTACCCATACCTGGGATCAAACTTTTCACCTGCAGTTTATCCTCAACCTAGGATTAAACTTTCTCTTCCCCGCACTCTGACCTGCATACGGGATTACGCTTTTCATTTCGCCCTGAGGGGCGAACTACATTGACCTGATCTCCTTTTCAATAGGACTACGTAGGCAACCATTTCATATGGCTCGGTCGCAATAAAACAAAAACATCAAAAACATTTCCACCCTTTTCCTTACAAAAACAAAAATAAAACAAACATTCCCACACCATTCATGCCACATACAGCGTTGAACCTCTTACACCAGGTTCGAACTACGCATACCTGATCTCCTCTTCAATAGGAGTACGTAGGCAGCCATTCATGGTGCGGTCTCACCCCCTACCAAAACATAAACCCTTGTCAGTTGGTACTGGGATCATCCTTCAAACCACTACATTTCATTTGGCTTCAGACCAAAGGGATGGAATTACCTGAACTCCTCCCAACTAGGAGATTCGGTGACCATCTAAGCTGCAGTCATACCTTGAAGAGCAACAACAATCCATAAGAGATGGAATTAACTAGGCTTCTCCTAAATAGAAGTACTGGCGACCATCTGTGGTGCGGTTAATCTCAGATAGGAAAGCCATACTCCTCTCCTTATTTCCATACAGAAACCAGTCCCAAGACACAAAAGATGGTAGGTATACATACAGATCGATGATCCATTCTGAACTATCCAGAGATAACTCAATGTCCATCCACCTAGGAAGAATTCAGAATACATCAAGATCACAAGCCCTGAAGCATCAGGCAAAATATCAAGCAAGTAGCAAAGCATATCTAAAAGGGAAGTGATCAAAAATATATTTCCCTGTCATATATATAATGCTGTTTGATATACACAATATAAACTATACATGACAAAATGGCTAAGCTAGTCTGTGCAGGAAAATACAAGATCATCTACAAGTCAGGGTATATGCAAGCTAACAAGCCCAACATGGCGTCCCTCTCAGAAGATGGAGGTGAAGCTGTGGTCTCCTGTATGAGAATATCCACACGACCTAACAGATCTGCAGCCATCTTCATGGTGACCATATAATCATCAATATATGCGCTCATCTCTGCGATCATGCCAGTGTTAAGGGACCTCACTGCAGTACTATCTGTGACGGCTACATCCCGGGCAGATATGGCGATATCCCGCTCAACTATCACTACATCTCTGGCTAATATAGCCTCATCCCGCTCAACGATGGCGGCATCTCTACGAGCCAATGCCTCATCTCTCTCCAATAGAGCGGCCTTCCTCCCATCAAGAGCAGTCGACATCATAGATCGAATCTGATCTCTCTCAAAGGTCATCAGATGAAGACTCTGCTCTAAGTATTGTACCGAGTGCTGAATCACAACAGTACTGGTACTAGGAGAATCCGGAAGAAATGTTGGCTCCTCCTCGATGTAGGTATCAATGTCCTCCATGGGCTCTACATCATCAAAGTCACGCTCCGGTACTGCAAATACTACTGCAACCGATAAAATCTATGTCTCCATCCACACGGAATACTCAGCGAAATAACCCAGATGACTGACAGAAAAAGCCGCTATCTCGTGCTGATCCCAACAGGCGTATACCCGAGATCAGTCCTCTGCTGAGAGGTACCGAGAAGCTGAACACTGACCTGTCGCCCCCTCAAAAGGATGAAAATCCTGGAACTGGTCGAACTGCGACATCACGGCCAATGGGTGATAAGTGGTCACTCCCCTCAAACCAGCCAGAGGGAGATAGTCCATGCCCGGAGCATGAGTAATGAAGCTGTATGGTGAGCTAAGCCCGAACACGGCAATATGCTGAATGGATCTCTGATATCTGCCAAGAATGTGGACCAGGACAGAGCATCTATACACTCTGATGGCTGAAAAAAGTATGACATAGTTACATCATGGGTGAAGCAGTACCCATACCATCTAAGAGTGCCAATCGGTCTCAAGTGTGACATGAACCACACATATAGCATGACTGAGCTACCTGTGAACACTCTTATAGGATACGTGCAACAATACGATGCCGACCGCAGGGTCTCTGCTACAATCATAAGTACAATGGTACGACCCTCCCTGAGAGCTCTCACGGCCATGTTAATGCCTATATCTATCTCATCCATATATCGCGGCATATACACATATGACAATACACATAGCATCAGTACGTCAACTCTGGCCAAATGCCAATGATCCTCCGGTGCGGTGAAATCCCCAGAATGTCGTGAATAGCTATCCTCCGAGCCAAATCTGTCATACAGAAAATGCTGGGATATCACGTGGCCAAATGTCAACTCATCCTGTACCACTTTGCGCCTCATTCCTGTGAGAGTCATGAATCGTTTGCTCATGTCTCCCAAAGCCAGATGCACGCAAGGTCTGTCTAAAGGCAGCATCGTCAAACGTGCATACTCCTCCAGAGTAGGAGTCAACTCATGGGTGCCGAATCAGAATACCTGCCTTTCCGGTAGCCAATGCCCTATCACCCCATCCACAAATCCTACGGGAACCTGAAAAGTCAAAAAGGTCATGGTATGCTGCAATAAATGATCTACAGTCACCCTGTCTGGTGGTGACATGCTATCATACCATGATCGCATACTCGACGCCACCACTGACGGTGGGGTATGATCTATACGGCTAACTGTTGAAGAAGACATCTGTGTGGGCCGTGTCATAAGACCATCCAGGGGTCAATGTCGAATATCTCTAGACATATATATATATATATATATATATATATATATATATGCATAGCATGATACATGCATAACATATAATAGATGGCAATATGATATAGGGAATGGAAATACTGTGCATACATTCCTAAGTATATCATCATATAATACATCATCTCTGTACAGCTACAAATACAGGGAAATGAGGCACAGACGCCTTACTACTAACAGAGGCCTATTAAAAGATATAACGAGAATATACATCAGAAGAAGACTAGGGTCTCGATATCCACATCATCAATCTTGTCCACCTGATGTAACTCCTCCCGAGTCACTAGATCTCTATCAACAGGGATGTCAGGAATATAAAGAGGAGGATCTGCACCGGCAAAACCGAATGGGTCGTCCGAGGGGCCATCGCCTGAGCTGGAAGGAACGAATGACTCCGCCTCTGCTGGATCTCTGCCCAAATGCCAAATAAATATATGTGCCCGATTTAACTGTCGGGTCAAGCCATCAATCTGGGTCATATGAGTCGGAGCTCGAACACAAGCTACCCAATCCGCCATCATCAATGATCCTGGAACCATGTCCCCCATAAACTGTGTGGCGCGGGACTGGGCTCCAATAGTGCGAAGGAACCATTAACGCTGGAATATCTCCTTAGTATATGGACCCTCTGACAATGCAAATCTGTCAACCCCCAACAACGGGATATCAATGGCGGGTGACTATGATACGAGCTAAGAACGCCTAGCAGGAGGTAAGATCGGTATACAGATCTCCCATGTGGTGCTCCTGATAGCACGCTCTCCTAAATAGAGCTCCCAGCCTCCATCCGTGAAGAGAGGAACTCTCCTGGTGAAAATCGCATACTCGGCTCCTATCGGGTATCCATCCTCGAAACTCACGATCAGGTGTTCCCCGGAATAGGGAAGCCATGTGATGGTGTCGGCCGTCAGCAACTCCAGCTGTATACGACAATAAGTGAATCCCTCAGCTACGGGGACCTCTGGTAAAATCAAATGATGCCATCGTCGTCCTCGTGGAATAGTGTCTAAACCTAACACACTCACGGGACGCAAGCATGGAAGCCTCTCATAGGCCCAGAACTGCCAATACAATAAAAAAAGTATATCTGCTATCAGTAAACACTCTTAACCTATAAAGAGGAAACGATAAGAGAAAGACTCACCAGCAGAAACGGGTAAAATCCTAGCTAAGCCTCGGTCAAACCCTGTGAGCGCATACGCATGCCCCGGAGGAAATAGGCAAAGGTATAGGAGCCCCAATCATACTCTCCAATACGGTCCGCATCACGTGTAGCGCTGATTAAAGCGAAAGATACTATGAAAGAGTTATCTGCTATGAAACAGCCTCGAATGATCATCAGGAACAATCGCCGCACAACGCGATCTCTGATCCTGACATCATCAGACATGGGCTCACTCAATAGCCCGCTCATAGCATCTACGCTTAAAGGACCTGAACGGACAGTCCTGCCTTTGAGTGCCGCCGCCGAAACTTCTAATAAGGATCTAATGGCAGTAGGGGTAATATTTGCCATGCAAGGCACTGGCACCCATCCAAACTCCATACCTGTGATAAATTGCCAATCTATAGGCGTCATCATCACCTCGTAATCCAACAGATGGAGTGACTGAGTCTGATGAAACCATAGCTCAGACAATGCCCTGAGATAACCCCAGGGACAACGATGGGGAAGGATGGAGAAAAATGCTCCAAATCCCCACTCATGCACTACCACTCTATAGTCAGGATGAAGCACCTGGTACATGGAGTGAATGTTGAACCAGTTCCCTCGAGGCTGTGTAAAACTAGGGACCTGCATGAAATGCAGATCAACATCAAAGCCCATTAATCCTCATCAATAGGAAAGAAGGAAGATTAAAGTCTAACGTCATACCTCGTTAGCATGCAAATACATCGATGGATGTCTGCCCAAATCACCCAGCAACTCTAGGTTCACCACCCGAATGCTGGAAGCTCCCTACGAGGGACATATGCAGTAGGAGCGGGGTCCTCTATCGGAATATCCGCCTCCTCGTCCTCAACGTCTGGAATATCTACCTGGACAGGACGTATCACAGCCTCTACCAACCGACGAGGCTATCTGACAGAACGAGGACGAGGCACTTCAGAAGCCCTCCGTCGTATACCAGAAGTAGTCCTATAGGAACTGCTCGGCTGATCCGGATCCATAATATCTGGACAACAAGTCTCCAAATCACCTCAGAAAGGGTGTGGTATTTCTTTATCTGGGACTTTCTAAAATACATTCTATGACTATATGCATGCATGCATTTACTTTAACATATAATAGAGTTAAAAATGCATGACTACCCAATGCCTACATTTGGAAAATTTTTGCCATAGTTCCCTTTGAAAATAGGACTATCCACATGCATATAGGCATGTCTAGGTGGCCATTAAGTAGCACACATGCCCCAAAGTCATATACATAATATATGTATTAAAAATTAAAATCATCATGCATAAGGCCAACCTCAATACTAGGAGTACTTTGCCTTGCTACCTTATGCTCATTTGGACCTCAAATAGGACAAAAAAAAGCAGAAAAAGGTGCCAATTTGACTGTCTCAAAAGTCAAATTTTTTTTACATCATTATGTTCACCATGGTTTAATACTAACATTTACTATGTTGAATATTTTTTATCAAGTCATTTGTGCATACATAATCACTACTATGTGTTTAGATGCATTTCATGCGATAACTCAAAATCCAACGGACAGAAATGAGAGAAAATATAGGCATATGTTACCAGGATAGTGTAGAACACTTGTACGGTGATAGAATTTGTAGAAAGCAGCCCGAACTCAGCAGATCTGAAGATGGCTCGCAGTTTTCTCTATGCGAAGCAAGTTGAAAGTGACTTGTGAAGACCAACCTGCAAGATTTATGATCCACGGTTGGCCGCAGGCCCATCTGCGGCTGCAGCAGATGCACCTGCGGCACCCCTATGTGGGACCTACCCCTCTGGCTCGGTCCAGTTCGAGTTGCAAAGGAGTTATTGTAGATTAGCAAAGTCAAATCAGAAATAAAAATGCCATGCGATTGAGCAAAACTGCATACAATCCCAATCCTCTCAGATTAGACTTTGAATCTATACATCACTCATTGGTAGTCACCCGAGTACAAGGTATACCCTGCCAATGATCCCAGTTGTCACAAATCACAGACGACAATACCTTATATAGGTCTGATGCCACCAACTCCGGGTCATTACCCTACGTGAAATCCCCGACGAGGGTTACAACGTGAGATCCCCGGCGGGGGTTACAACGCATGCTCATCCATTGACACACAAATCAACGAAGGTCAAGCAGCCTTGACGTTGTTTCAGCCGATGGCAAGTAAACCCATCGAAGTATGGAAAGTTGTTCAATCATTGCGTACGTTTATATTCATCACTCCCTAATGGATCCCCGACGGGGGTTACAATATGAAGTCACGGCAGGGAATACCACGTATATTCAAGCCGTTGACATATATATCAATGAAAGTCAAGCAGCCTTGACATTATTACAGTCGATAGCGATTTAAACCTATCAGAGCTCTGGAGCTATTCGAGGTTTTCACACCCGACCGCTCGTATTCCCCAGCGGATCCCCGGCGGGGGTCACAACACACTGTTTCGGTGATCTACACGACAGCGGATGTCAAGCAACTGTGACAATCTACCAATAAAGTTTCAGTCATTGATTCACACGTCGACGAAGGGAATGTCAATAAAGAGGATAGATGATGGAATAGGTTATACACATCCTCAAACAGATCAAGCTTCATCTCCATAGATCTCATACATAAGAGGTACATCTTCGGGATCAAGTCATAATCGAAGACAGAGGACTTTGGTGATAACTCCAACATCAACAACCTAACAGATTCAGATTACACATCAAATCTGGTCATCGTTGCCAACCCCCAGTTGAAGCAACAGGGAGCCAGCAATCATCCCTAGCGTGTTGGGCTACAACCCCGTACACATGCAGCATACATTTGCATCATGTTGCTATCTATAGTACCATGTTTGTCTTGTTACATTTTAAGTGTCTAGGATTCTTTATCCTACACATGCATCGCCATGCATGAGTAAGATAAAGAGGGGCATCTGTAGGCACTCGAAATTTTTTGTACTACTATCACTAACATTGCAGGAGAGCAGATTCATCTTTTAAGAGGGAACCCTGAAAGACGATCCATATCCGTACCAGATACTACCGAAAGTTCAGCATCAACCGCAGATCGCAATCTGGGAGTAACAATTCCAATCTCGGAGATAACCCCGAGGCATGTAGATCAATTCCGGCACACACACTGGAGAAGACCGATTAATCTCGGAGATAACTCCGAGGTATCCAGTCTCAGTCCCAACCATGGGAATAGCCACCAACCTTGGTGATAACCCCAAGAAATTCAATTTCGGCAATAACCCCAGAAATTCTTGTTACAAGTGCGACCAGCTTCAATCTCGGCGCTCACAACAAGATCCACTACACCAGCCCGGCGATAACATCGGGAAGATAGACACACCTCAAGGAAGACAATGATGACCTTCAACCAATTGCAGCAGTCCAATCCCAGCGAAGCTGAGCAACATCTTCTTTATCAGCCCAATCCGACATAACACCAGTGAGGGGCAACATCGTCATCTGACCAACACGATGCCACGCCACGTCGCCTCAACATATCTATGCAACAATGTCCTACAAGACTAATCAATCCCGAGTGACTATTGTATGGGGTAACGGATAAAAGTTTAAGCTTGAAGACCGGAGGGCATGTCCCATCTTCAATGACTTCGTACAAACTCTAATCCCATGCCATCGTACAACTCTCGACAACGGCGATCCGAAATAGGTCTTGTATTCCTCAAACGGATGCCCGGATTGCACTTCTAAAAGTTCCAGTGGACATTACAGTGTCGGAGTACACGTACTTCGAGACGACCTGACCCGAAAAACCCGGGCCAACCTGGGTTGCCTCTGGTACACCTGCGGCTCAGCCGCAGGTACACCTGCGGCTAATATGCCTATAAATAGAGGGCTTGGGGTGCTAATTTTTTAAGAGAAAACGGCGAGGAAGCCCTGCCCAATTTGCTCTGCATTCATCCCATGCAGTGTACTTTCCCCTTTTAAACACCTATGAGCTCATACATAGCCTCTTTTTTACCCACAAAAGCCAGTGTTTACCCACTCTAAAGATATAGAAGCCTTTTTTAGCAGTCAGCTGTAAGCCTTTTCACACACTTTAGAGTCTTTCTCTTCATCTTTGCGCACACCCTTCTACACATTAAGAGTCGTGTTGCCTGCTTTTGCCCGGGCTTCAGTCTGTGGTTTCATTCCAGTCTGTATATATATATATATATATATATTGACTAACATTATCGAGTTATGACTCGATTGAGCCTAGACTTTGGTCTGGAGCGTTTAATTGCTTTTGTATATATATACATTTATATATATGAACTGCGTGTTGAACTCTGTTCGATGAGCCTAGACTTATGTTTGGTGCGTTTAATGGCTTTCTTATATATATAATTATATATATGAACTGCTATCGAACTCTGTTTGGTGAGCCTGAATTTCACATCTGGTGCGTTTACTGCTTTAATATATATATACTTATATATATTTAGTGTTGTTGGATTCCGTCCGATGAGCCTAGATTTCACATCCGGTGCGTTTACTGCTTTAATATATATATACATATATATATTAACTGTTGTTGGACTCCATCCGATGAGCCTGGATTTTATATTCGGTGCGTTTATATGCTCTTATATATATATATATATATATATATATATATATATATATATATATATATATATATATATACATTTCGTCCCACCTGGAGTTTACTTCGTGGTGGTTGACCGTTTTTACAGCTTTCTGTACATTTCGTCCCGCCTAGAGTTTCCTCCGTGGCGGTTCATAGCTTTTACAGCTTTATTTATATTTCCGATCCCCCGTGGATGTGCTTTGTCATTGGTGATCATGTATGTATATATATATTTACAGCTTATATATATATATATATATATATATATATATATATATATATATATATATATATATATATATATATATCTGCTTACTGCGTTTATATCAATTACGGCATCATGTGAGCCTAGGAATCATGTGATCACAGATTTAGTCACCTGAATCTAGATTCAGTTTCCGTGATGGACCTTTTCAGCTGTAAGCAGCTTGTAAATTTATCTGTGATATTTGGATTTCCTCAGATGGTTTTCATACCCACGAGGAATTCAGCACCTTTTTGTACATTTATTTTCGTACAGATGCCTCGCATCTGTCAAATAAAATCAATCAAGCCGAGCACTTAATAAAATGGGAGTGTAAAAGGTCTCAATTACTATTGAGCATCAGGGTTTGAAAAAACCTCACTGCCATATCTTGCTTAAAATTGAATTATTACATAAAATTCAAACCTTGTGTATATAGGTGCGAACGAGGCCTCGCACTACTTCCAAATAACAGCACATTGACCCACACACACACACATTCAGATAACAGTTTCTTGAAAAGAGGCGGTCACCATGGTAACACGGATGTCGGGGGGTGCCCAACACCTTCCCTCCGCATAACCAAGTCCCCGGACCCCAATGAATCTTGGTTTCACCGACCCGCTTAGCAGTGTCACATTACTGGGTTAATGTGCAAATCTTTTCTCGGTTGTGTTGGTACAACCATTTAAAAAACCAACTGGCGACTCTTAAATCGTCGACATTATACATGTCGGACCTTTTTCACTTGTTTTTTTCAAACAAATATCACCTAAAATGAGAACACCAAAGAACAAATAACGGAAAGGGACAATTAAAAATCCTGACGTCGACACCAAGTCTGAGCTTCGATCGGGTTCATTGAACCTTTAAACTTTGGCGGTCCCATCGCCTTGAAATCCTTAAACGAAGTATTCGGTGGAGCTTGAGGTTGATTATTCATTGCTCCAGCTAGTAAGTTCACTAATTGTTGGACGGGATTGACATTGGCATTATTGTTATTATTCGTTGACTCTTCTTGAGCTGGTTGACGGTTTTGTCTTCTAGGCGGCATATTTCTATTAAGAAAATACGCTTATTAGGTCTTTATTCAATCCTTCAAACAATTAAGACTTAACTAGAATATTTAATCATATTTAATGTAACACATTACTTCAAATAAACTCTGACATTTCATTTAATTCAAAAGTTTTAACATCATAAGATAGCGTCACTACTATTTACATCAACTATCCCGAGATAAAGAATCTACAGGATTTAAAACATCAAAATATTCCTTTATTTATAAACACATCGGAATTTATATCATTAACTACCAAATAGTTTTCACATAATTAAACTAATACTATCACTGTCTGTTAAGGCACCGAATAGCCTTGCTACGTTCCTCTTCCATGATACGAGACATCGTTCTGCGATCCAGTATGTACGATGGTAGACCTTCAAACTGGATTGGGTACCTCAAAACTTTAACCTGGGCTTCATCCATTGCATTACTAAGTGCAGATTATGTCTCCTCAAGTTTAGCCTTCTTCGCACGACGATCGTCTTCTGCAAGATCAGCACGACGTGACTCTCGTACCCAGCCCTCCTCTGCTACGAAAAGCCTCTCTGAGCTTTCCTTCAGTTCCTTCTTTAACTTCTCTATTTCTTCAGACTTTTCCTCATTTTGACCCTTCTCGTGGACCAAATCCCATTCTACATTTCCCAGTCATGTGTGAAGAGTCTCAACCTCCCTCTCCTTCTGCTCGAGAGTAATTTGCTGACTAATCGCCCGCTCAGTCAAGTCCTGAACAGTATCTCGTAATTTTACGTTACGGTCATATAACGTGTCGTGCATCTCAGCATCGATGGAGTTCAGTGGGAACTCCTCTTCTTCATCTTCCTCCTCAGGATCCTCCTCTGGATCAGTCTCAGGCTCGTGCTCCTGACCAACAACTGTGATCAACGGAAATAGCTCCCTCTGAATCAACTGCTCTCTGACAATATGAATGTCTCGGGGCTCCTCCTCAATAGACACTCGGGGTTCCTCCTCCTCAGCTCTACTAGCTCCTCCAACAACCGACACCCTAACAACAAAATTTTAAGTTTTAGTTACTAATCCGTGCTAGCGAACACATAGATTAACACATAAGCACATAGAGTCTTTTATTATCTTCAATGAATTACGAAATTCATCTCTTAGAACTCGATAAGAGTTTTCCTTCACTATGTTCTTCCTATAAGGCTATTACCTAAGGTTGTTCCCCCACCTAAGGTTCATAACCTACAACTTTGATACCAACCTGTGACACCCCCAAATCTGGTACTTCCATTTCTACAGGATTTAGTGTTCACTATACAAACGTCATCCATCTATCTACCCATAAATAAATGCAAACCATACAATAGATAGAAATAATAATAAATCTCCCCTTATGGGGTTACATCAACTGTATAATAATTAAATCCCAGGTTACTCTAACCTTAAATCATCTGTGTAGAAACATAAACAAATAAGTCTTAAGTAACATCAATTCTAATTATCATTACATAACCACATAAATAATCATTCTTCATTACTTGTTAAGCTTGCCCTTGCCTTTATTAGTGGAAGGTTCGTCTGCTCTTTCGTTCTTAACTGTAATGTTATTATTATGCAAGAGTGAGCACGATTGCCCACAAGTATAACAATATAACAATGAATAATAACATGCGAGAAAAATAATAACTTCGAATATAAAAGCTCAACTTTTGAATGAAGAATGAATAACAAGAATCAAAAGAAATTTCTGAGGGTCATAAGACCTTGAACTATGTCCTAGGTTGTCAAGGGTTATACTTGAAACCTTTAACAGTCATAAGACTATGGACCTTTCTTCTCGTACTTAGGGGGATCAACCCTTAGTACCATACTGTGCACAATATCTTAACGCTAAAGCGTAAATAATCCCCTATACAGGGTTGTTCATCTCTGTTTGACATTCGAGTCCGCACCAAAGGAAGTTTGGTTTGGATAATTTATCAAGGGTTCTGAAATTTAGAACGCTCATCAAATATGGACTAGTCGAATCATAAAGGGTTTGCTAGTCTAACAAGGTTTAACAATAATTGATAACTTAATTGAATAGAATCTCAAAAGGTATACAATAGAAAAAGTATTGTATAACAACATCATGCTTGAAAGATTTATAAACTTTAATATACAAAACAGACTTGATCAATAATAATGAGAACTTGGTCATTATAGAAAGGTGAATTAATCAACTTATATAACGATAACAAGTAGGGTTAGGAAAACTTGCCTCGTGCGTAGATTACACTTTAACTAAACTTGTTCTTTGATTTAAATCTTACATATCAATTATGTTCACAATACCAGTCAAAAATAATGTACAAACATCATAAGTTATTCTTTGTCTAATCTCGAATTCATGACTATATTTAGTTAAATTACTACTCTTATTGTAAAAATTAAGATTTCACAAACAAAAAGCTATCTATGCATTCGATCATTCAATTCACACGTAATTGTGCTATGGCCGTGTTAAGAATTTATTTTAACACCTCATTATATGTCTAACAAGTTTTTATGATCATTAGACTAGGTTACTAACTCATTTCTATACTTGAACATTAAAAAAAATATTTTCTGGACATTCTGCTAAGTGGCGCTGCGGCGCCACTTTTGTACTGGATCTTGGCGTTGCGGCGCCTTGGCGTTGCGGCGCCGTGGCGCTACGGCTTGGTACATGGCGCTGCGGCGCGGTGGCGCTATGGCGTGGGACATCAGTTCTGGAGTTGGCGCCGCGGCGCGACACTCCAGAATTTGATTCCCAGTTCGCGAAGAACACAGAGTTCAGCGAATTAAACATTACATGATCATTATTTCCCTAAATTAAACATACCCACATGTTAGAATTAATATATAATCAATACCCAATGTTTATAGAGTGATTTTAACCCATTAAAAACACATAATCACGGAATTAAAATATGCAAATTGTATTGTTCTTGATGTTCTTGAAGGTTTGAACATAAATCATAAAAATTGACACTACGGATTCGTTATAACACCGAATCCGTTTATTTAAACTTTGGTCTCTTCGTATCAACATGCTTAATAATATACGAGTGTAAATTTTACAAAAACATTTATGTTTGACACACTAAAATTACATATAAGGGCCATAAGGCCAAAACCCAAACTCTGTAAAGTTTGAAATAACAAGTCATCGTATTACGAAAGTTATGATATGGAATCATATACAATACATAAATAAAACATGTTATGCTACTTGTATTATTACATATATCCATATAACAACATAATTTCCCAATTACAGAGACTTTACAGCAAACTTTGAAAACCATGTTTATGAAAACTCAAACAACATAAAAACAGAATTTGGTTTGGAGAATTTCCCAGAGTATAAAGTGTAGAGTGAGTAAAGATAACAATTCTTTTTTCAGATACTACTTTAATCACAGAGTTTTCCTCCCACAATTTCTCTGAATTCTCTCTGACTCTCAAACACTCTTCTTTTCTGTTTTTCCTAGACTTAGAAAATAAGAAAAGAAAAGAATACGTATAATAAAGGAAAAGAAAACTGACGAGCATAAAGGTCAGTTAACCCAGTCATGGGTAACTGCTAGTAACTCCCACTAAGGCCATGTTTGGCTAGGCTTAATAGATTTCAAAACTATTTAATTTAATAAAGCTTTATCATATAGTTTAATTAATGTCACACTCCTTCGTAAAATAAATCAATATTTTATTTAATTTACTTTAAATAAAATATAATAAATTCTCATAAATTCACATAGTCACATAATTAAATTTTTCATTAATAAATAATGTTAAATTATTATCTCTCTAATTAATAATTAAATTAATTAAAATACATTAGGCTTATTTAGTATTTCTTTTAATACAATAAGCTCACATAATCACAAACTTCGATAATAAAAATTCTCCACATTAATTTAATAAATGTAACACATATAATTAAATTAATCTAACACAATTTCATCAATTAATTATTTAATCTAATAACTAAATCATCGAAAATATTTATTTATTTCAATAAATATTAAGAATTAAATTACAAAAATCTTGTTCATCACAGTAGAAGATAAACTTTGGTGGATCTCCTTCCTTTTTCTCTCCACCGAATTTCTCTCTCTCTCTCTCTCTCTATGTTTTTGCTTTTTGTTTAGTTAACTAGTAATGAGATGAAAGAGAATATGGTTTAAGTGTTGGAAAAAAATCTATAGATATAGTTGGTATATCTATACATTATCTCCTACCATATCTCCTCTCTCTCTGTCTCTTAATTATAACTATATTACCTACAAGACTAGCCAAATGTTGTGGCTCCATAATACAATTGACACCTAGCCCATCTTGTACTTATCTTTGGAAAATTTGGAGCATGAAATGATTATATTCACCCCCCCTTCCTCTCCTTATCTTGGCTGGCCATGTGGCCTTATTATCCATAAAAATTAATTTCTTTTTAATTCTTATTTAGCATACCAAATGTCCAATATGCCCCTCCTTAATTGGGCTTAAAGTTGGACCACCAATTTCATCTTTTGGGCTTACAATTAAATGTTTAATGGGCTTGCACTTTAATTATCTTGCTTACTTATAAAATTGAACTTGGGCTTCCCCATTAATTCAATTGGGCCATTATTATATTTATCTTATACATGACCTCTTGGCTAATTTAATAAACTAATTGCCCTTGAATTAATTTTATCTACAAGTCCCACACTAAAAATATAATTGGGCTTGTTTAATTACTTATTTTGCTTTCATTATTATCTCTTGAACTTATGCTCATTATTATTAATATTTCCATAATAATATTCATTAATAATATTAATTCACTCACATAACCCAATTAGACTTGTCTTATTCAAGTTTATTGAGTATTTAATTAGGGTTTAACACCTTAAATCTATTTTCTAGATTATTAAAATACTTAGGTTAGTTCACTAACTTATTTAACTTATTAGTGAGACTTCCTTTAAATATTCTAGCATATCATTCACATAATCACTTAATCATCCAAAATCTATTATAGATTATTTAATATATTTGTTTACAATGTACCACAGAAATTCTTGGTTATTACATTATCCCCTCCTTATAATAATTTCGTCCCTGGAATTTCATTAAGGTTACTCAAAAAGATTCGGATAATTCTTTCTCATCTTTTCTTCAAGCTCCCACGTAGCTTCTTCAGCATTGTGGTTTCTCCATAGGACTTTGACATAATGTATGACCTTATTTCTCAATTTTTGCTCTTTCCTATCCAAAATTTCTATAGGAACCTCCTCGTACGATAAGTTCTTCTCGACTTGAATCGGCTCGTAGGATATCACATGCTTCTAATCCTGTGACGCCCCTAAATTCGGGTCTCTTCTAACCCAACATATAGTGCTCCAAGGTGCTACAGCTCACATAAACATTCAATCAAAATGCCTCAAAAGAACGAATATGTCTTCTATATATTCTGTAACAATACTAACATTCCCTAGGTTCTTTATAATCGTTACATTTGTTCTTGTCATAATATCAAATATTATCATTACAAACCTATACTATTACATAGGTAATCTACAACTTTGCTTTAGCCTTCTCTTTATTCTTGTCGAATCCTTCAGTCCATTCGATCTAAGCTGCATTCATATGGTTCAAGCAAGAGTGAGCATAACAAGCTCAACAAGTACAACAATTTCATTTTAAAAGCATGCTTGAAACATAGGAATTGTATATCTTCAATAACTGGATAGTGGTTATGAAGTACTATCAATAACTCAAAATAGCATTTCATTTCCTTCAAAACGTTTTACAATGATAATATTCATTAATACATCAATTCTGGTTCAAGACGTGAGCGTCTTATAGTTTCTTTGAAAAGGACAACCCGGCACGAAGTCCGTAAGTCCGACATATTTTACAAGCACTTCTAGGTGATCAGCCTATAGTACTCTATGTTGATCAACACTACATCTATTAAACGTGTGCACGTTTAAGTTGTGGCAACCTCCCGTGCCCATCGAATACTCGATGAAAATACATTTGTTTGTTCATAGACAAACTTACCTTTGAATTCATACCAAATACTTAGCATAGGATAGCGTTAGCAATTCTATATTGAAAGACTTGTAAATCAATCAATCTATCACGATTACTCTAGCCGAGTTAAAGCTGGCATCGACTCTTTCTTTAAAACTATACATGCATCTCATAACTTGAATCATTTTGAAAACCTGGCTAACACGACGGTTAGACAAGCGTTTAAGAAAAAACTTGCCTTTAGCGTCTGCTACAGTATAATTATGTTTCCTTTGAGTCTTTATGGTATCTACAACACATAATCAGATAACATACCACATTAGGTCATGAATGAACATACATGGGTCTTAATGAATCTTACCCTTCTTCTCAATCTAATCCCGTATTAGATTTGTTATTTATTGGTTCCGGCTTTCCGTCATTCTTTATATCATTCTTACCAACTTCGTTCTTTTCTATTACTTAATAGAATTTATTTCATTATAACAACTCATTTTCGAGTTAAACATCTTTCCTTATGACTTACTAACATCCTTACGTTATTAATCATAACTTGATTGTCATTGATGAAGTACCAACTTTGAATACCATTCATGGTTTACTCAATTACCCCTCACGTTCTTCGTTCTCGCTCAATTGATTATCTTCGACCTTTAGTGTATTACTTAAGGTTTATAACATTCTTAACGATGCTACATTAAGTTAATTATGGAGTTAATTTATCCTTCATTCAATTCTCCTTTACTTCACATTCAAAAACCTTTCTTCTCTCTCTATATTCTAATGTTGGCACTGCGGCGCCAGTTTCTATACTACACCTCACGCTGCGGCGTCACCCATTAAGGCTTAGAGACCGGACTCGGCGCTATGGCACGAGTCTTAGTGTTGTTGGCCGCGCTGCAGCGCCAAACTTTAGTAGCTCACAGCCCTTTGCGGCGCTGCGACGTGACTTAATTTGCCTTCACTGGCGCTGCGGTGCCAGTGCTCAGCACCAGAAAAATTTGACAGTTAACTTTTTATGTGAGATTCCCGGACTCGTAACTTCTTCGTTATAAGTCTGAATTGGTTCGTTCAAGAGCCTACGGTTCACAAATCATGAACTCTACGTGTTCATGCAAGAATTTTAACTATTCGACTTCGTTTGCTAAAAATTCACCTATTAGTCCATTTTTAACGAAAACGATAAACGTTCGTGAATGTTCAACCGTTTCTTCGTTCTAAGTCGGAATCCGGCCATTTTTGAGTCCACAACTCTATAATACCAAATAAGACTTTTCTCCATTAAAAACCAACGTTTCCAAGCTCAATATCAAAATTTGACTTCTATTCCGAGAATTTCACGAATTCGACGATTATCGTCTAATCGTTTGAATTCCGACAAAACTTCATTACTTAAGATTTGTTCATCATTCTAAATGGATTCCTTCCAACATACCTACATCTTGACATACATGCTTCATTAACTTATAAACATGATAAATTATTCCTAGTTCATTGTGAGTTTATAACTTATACAAATATAAATTACTTATATTTTCATTACTCATGACTTATGTCTTCCTTTCATATGACTTGTTAATAAGTTAAGTCCTTTAATCATTATTCTTACATCTTATTAATCATACTAATTTTATTAATGTAAACATGTTACAAATTCTAACAAGTTCTTATACTTTCATTATAAGTTCATAACTTATTTACGAATGAATTTCTTATTCATAACTTATCCAGCTTATTAAGACTTAAGCCCTTTGATTCATTATTCCAACCTCTTCTTAGCATGCTTGTTCTACCAATACCCCCTTCTCTAATAATGGAAGAGAAAGAGAAACATGGTTTAAGAACACTTACTCTTTGATGATCTCTTGCTAAGTCTTAATTTTCTTCTTGCCTCTTGAAAATCTAACAAAGGAAGTATAACTTATATGTGCTTATTCTCTCTACAAAATAAGCTCTCAACTTAAGTTGGATGAAAAACTAACAACCAACAAAATGAAAGGCAAGCTTGCTATTTATAGGAAATCCTAGATGAGGGTATAATGGTCATAAGGCCACTCCACCTCCTTACTATTCCTAACTTAGGCATTAAGTTAACTTGCTCTCCAAATAAATTACTTGTCCATCACAACACTTAACTCTTAAGTCTCTTTGTCATTAAGTCTACTTGTTAATCACACATAAACACTTTGCTTGTCCACCACACGTACTTAACTATTAAGCTACTTGCTTATTACTTAGCTTATCTCTTGCTTAGCACTTAAGATTACTTGCTCCTTACTTCCTTTACTTGGTCATCACATTAATGTCTTGGTCATTACACAAAATGCTTGGTCACCAAGATTATCCACATGATCATGGGTTGCCCCATGGATCACCTTAACTCATTGGATCTTAGCTTGGGCTTTAACTTAATTAGTTTAGCTTAATCATTTTGGGCTTGCAATAAATTGCTTTGGGCCTTACATTACAAATACTTAGGCTTAATATTAATAAACACTTGGGCTAAACATTAATCTATCTTGGGCTTGCCCTTAAAGTTTATGGACTTGCATTTCATACACAATCCACAATTCTATTCATAAATGGCTTAAAGCCTTATAACGCATAATTTACGTACAATTCTAGAATTCTAAATCATATTCTTATTCATCATATACGATATACCATTATTCATACCTACTCGTATAATACCTCATATCATACTCGTATTCATTACTTTGTATAATACCTACGTATTATACGATCATTGTTTTATTCATTAATCGCATTACATTTCCTTCTCGTAAATTATTTTCTCTAAACGTTAGGTTTTAAGTCCCCAGGACTGCGTCTTTCATAACTGAAATATTATTGGATATCCTATCCCACCTCAATATTCTATCGTTATGTATTTCTCGGAAGTTCAAAAATAATTCCCGACCAGAAATGCGTGAATAGTGTTTTTCGAAAAATTTCTCGAAAAACTTTTATTTTCGTCTTCAAAATTCAAACACTTTAATTCTATCACGTAGCCAAAATCCTACGATGTTTTGATATGTTTAGGTCATAGAACGACCTTCAATTAGCTTACTTCCTTAAATAATCAATTAAATTCATTTAATCCTCATAATTAAATAAAATTTAATTCTCCTAAAAATTTGATTTTCTGGGGCGTTACAAATCCGGCTTGTACGGACGCAACACTGACACATGAAACACATTGTGAATATGTTCCAGTTCAGGAGGTAGAGCTACCTCGTACGCCGCTTTCCCTATCTTCTTCAGTATTTCAAACGGTCAAATAAACCTTGGACTCAGTTTACCTTTCTTCCCAAATCTTATCTTCCCCTTCCAAGGAGATTCCTTCAGAAATGCGTAGCTTCCCACTTCAAAATTTCTTTTCTTGCTATGAATATTTGTGTACTTCTTTTATCGATCCTGAGTTGCTACTAGTCGAGCTCTTATCACTTTGATGATCTCCATAGTCTGTTGCACCAATTCTGGTCCCAATAATCGTCTTTCACCCACCTCGTCCCAACATAAGGATGTTCTGCACTTTCTCTTATACAGGGCTTCATACGGTGACATTCCAATGCTTGCATGATAACTATTGTTATACGCAAACTCCACCAATGGAAGATGATCTTCCCAGCTTCCCTTGAAATCCATCACATAGGCTCTGAGCATGTCTTCTAATGTTTGAATCGTTCTCTCGCTTTGCCCATCTGTTTGTGGATGATACGCAGTACTCAACCTTAATTGTGTCCCCATTCTTTCTTGAAGACTCCTCCAAAAGTTTGACGTGAAGCGCGGATCTCTATCAGACACGATTGATACTGGCACTCCATGTCTCGAAATTATCTCCTTGATATATAACTTGGCTAACTGATCCAAAGTATACCTGATCTTGATCGACAAAAAGTGTTCTGACTTTGTAAGACGGTCGACAATTACCCATATAGCATCATAACCCTTCTGTGTCGTTGGAAGTCCTACCACAAAATCCATCGTGACGTGCTCCCACTTCCATTCTGGAATCTCCAACGGCTTTAATAGTCCACTTGGTCATTGATGATCTGCCTTGACTCTTTGATAAGTTAAACAGCGGCTGACGCATTCAGCAACCTCTCTCTTCATGTTTGGCCACCAATAATGTTGACGCAAATCTTGATACATCTTCATGCTTCCTGGGTGTATCGAATAGCTCGTATTGTGCGCTTCTTGTAGAATCTCTTCTCTTAACTCTGGTACTGTAGGTACCCAAATTCTTCCTTCAAATCTCAGCAATCCAGTGTCGTCGATCTTATACTTCAGCTCTTCGCCTTTAGCCAACTGATTCTTTATGTTACCACATTCTTCATCATTCCCTTGTGATTCTTTTACCTTGTCTAATAAAGTCGTACTTGCTTCCATTTCTATTACTTTATCCGAATTCTTCGAATTTTTCACCTCCAACTCCATTTTCTCCATTTCTCTTACTAATTCTTCCTGGTCTGTTAATACATATAATTTTTGTTGGCACTTTCTGCTTAAAGCATCTACCACTGCATTAGCTTTTCCCAGATGATATAGAATATCACAATCATAGTCCTTAATCAATTCTAACCATCTCCTTTGCCTCATATTTAATTCTTTCTATGTAACGATGTACTTCAGACTCTTGTGATCTGTGTATATCTCACACTTTTCTCCGTAGAGATAATATCTCCAAATCTTAAAGCCAAATACTATTGAAGCCAATTCAAGGTCATGGGTAGGGTATCCCTTCTCATAGTCTTTTAACTGCCGTGAAGCATACGCAATGACTTTACCATTCTGCATTAATACGTAACCTAGTCCTTTGTGTGATGCATCACTATACACTGTAAAACCTCCCGTATTATCTGGTAAAGATAACACAGGTGCTTCACTTAATCTTCTCTTCAATTCCTGAAAACTCTATTCGCACATCTCTATCCACACATACGTAACAGTCTTCCTCATCAGATTAGTTAATGGTGTTGCTATCTTCAAGAAATCCTGAATAAACCTTTGATAATATCATGCCAATCCCAAGAAACTTCTAATCTCTGTCGGCGTCTTCGATTGTCCCTAATTTTTCACCACTTCTACTTTAGCTGGATCGACAGAAATTCACTCGTTATCGATAACATGTCCCAAAAATTGAACTCTCTTCAACCAGAACTCACACTTTAAATATTTTACATATAGCTTCTCCCTTCTCAACGTTTCCAACACCATCAATAGGTGTTCAACATGCTTCTCTTCAGTCTTTGAATACACCAAAATGTCGTCAATGAACACCACCACAAATTTATCCAAATACGATTTAAATACTCTGTTCATCAAGTCTATAAAAGTTGTTGGTGCATTCGTCAGTCCAAATGACATCACTAAGAACTCATAATGACCGTAACGAGTTCTAAATGATGTCTTTGGTCCATCCTCTATTCTCACCTTCAACTAATGATAACTAGTTCTCAGGTCAATCTTCGAAAACCATCTCGCTCCCTTAACTTGATCAAACAGATCGTCTATTCTTGGTAACGGATACTTGTTCTTGATTGTCACCTTATTCAGTTCTCTATAATCCATACATAATCTCATTGAACCATCTTTCTTCTTTACAAACAACACTGGTGCTCCCCATGGAGATACACTAGGTTGAATGTACTTCTTATCCAACAACTCCTATAGCTGGATCATTAACTCTTTCATTTCTACCGGAGCCATCCTATATAGTGCTTTCGATATCGGTGCTGTCCCCGATACTAAATCAATCACAAACTCTATTTCTCTGACTGGAGGAAGTCCTAGAAGTTCTTCTAGAAAGACATCCCCAATCTCATTGACTACAGGTATTTGTCCCATGTCCGAATTCACCATCCGTGTATCCACTACATGAGCCAAATAACCTTCACACCCTTTTCGTAGCATTCTCTTGGCCTGCATCATCGCCAGATAACTCGTTTGTCATGGCGACTTGCTACCATAAAATACAACCTTAGACTTATTCAGTGTCTTAAGGCGTATACTCTTATTTTGACGGTCTATAACTACCTAATAGTTAAACAACCAATCCATCCCTAAGATAACATCAAATTCTCCTAAGCGTATCAGAATCAAATTCACGCTTAACTTATGACCCCTTATTTCCACACCATAATTGTTATGGATAAACTTTGCAGGGATCACTTCTTTGTTTGCAACTTCTATATTCATTGGGTTCTTTAACTTTTCACATGGTAAGTTTAATCTTCTAGCAAATTCATCAGACACAAATGAACAGGTAGCTCCCGAATCAAATAATATGTAGGCATTTATATTATTGATCGGAATAATACCAGACACCACCTCTTTTGACGCAACTGCGTCTTGCACAGTCATGTTGAACGTTCGGGCTGTCGGCTTGCTCTACTGCGTTGGCCCTCCAATATTTAACTTTGTAGAACTGCTCTTGTTTCCACTTCCTCCATCTGTATTCTTCTTTAATGGACAATCCTTAAATCGATGCCCCGTTCCTCCATAAGAAAAACAACCACTTTTCTTTGGCTTAGGACAATTTGATGAAATATGTCCTTCCTGACCACAATTATAACATACGTTTTTCCCTTTTATACACTCTCCTGAGTGATTCTTTCCACACTTTGTACACGCTGGCTTCTTCTGCTGAATATTCCCTTGTTGCGTTCTTGATTCATTGCCACTGTTGTTCCAATTATGTTTCTTGTTGTTACTGCCACCACTACTGGCACCCTGATTTCCACCTTCCATCTTGTTCTTATACTTTTCCCTGTTGTACTTAGACACCGCTTCAATACCACCTTCTGCAATGATAGCCTTTTCCAACAACATTGAAAACGTATTAATTTGCAAAATTGCCACCTTGCTGTATATCCAAGGCTTCAATCCATTCTCAAATCTGCGCGCCTTTCTTGCTTCTATGTCCACCTGATGTGATGCAAATCTTGCTAGCTCGTTGAATTTGGCTGCGTATTCTGAAACTGTCATATTCTCTTGCTTCAATTCAAGAAATTTCACTTCCATTCTGGCTTACATGCTTGGCGAGAAATAATTCTCGAAGAACAACTCCTTAAACCTTATCCAAGTTACCACTGTTGTTCCGGCTCTCGCCTGATTTGATTCCCATCAATAATTAGCTTCACCTTTCATTAAATAGGTAGCGAAAGCTGTCTTTTGCCCCTCTTCTACTCTAGCAATCACAAATGCTTTTTCCATCTCCTTCACCCAGGTCTGAGCTTCAATAGGGTATGTGGTTCCCTTAAATTCTGGTGGTCCGACTGCTTTAAAATCTTTAAAATTCGCCAATCCAACATCTGGCCTACCTCTAGCTACTGGTGCTCGATTTTGCATAGCCTGGGCTAACATATCAACAAAGTTCTGCATTGGGTCTACCTGACCTTCTTCATTATTTACAGATCTTTCCTCCCTCTGGTTACGATTTTGACGTCTTGGCGGCATTATATGATTAAACACAACCTTAATTTATTACATCGAGTTTAATTATATGATATATCTTCTAAGTGTTTAAAATATAACATGTAATTTAAACTCTAACAATCATATTATCATAATGTTATATTAACGAATTTAACCTGCTGAATTGACTAATTTAGCTTGCTGAATTAACGTATTCATCTTACTGAATTCACATATTCAGCTTGCTGAATAACACATTCAGCTTGCTGAATGAACACATTCAGCTTGCTGAATTAACATATTCAATTTACTGACTTTTGAAACAGATAGCTTCTCATTTTAATTCTTAATATTTTTCTATTTGATCAAACAAGTAATTATAATAATGCATGTATATTCATATACCAAAAAAAAAATTAGTGTCGTACGCATGCCTGACATATTTTTATAAATGCTAATTATCCCATTCTTAACATCCAGAGATGGGATCTATCAAAAGACATACTCCCCTACACACCTAATATGGAGATACATCATATTTACATACTACCTCGCACAATGTGAGGTTTACATCAAGCATAAAACCCTAATAAACAAAAGGGGTTCTACTGCATCTATATACAATAGAAAGCTATAAAACTATCACTGCGCATCTGGAGAGGGTGTGCCTGCATGCTCCTACTCTGGTGGAATAAGTCCATCCAAAAGTCGACGTCTAACAGATTGACTCGACTCACCAATCTCAAGGTATGACCTCCTTTCTCCTACTTGGGGACCAGTATATGCTGCATCTAAAGCCCGTCCCAAGGACTCCATCCTAACCCGTCCAGCCTCCATCTCAACCTTTAACTGATCCACTCTTCTCGTTGCTCGTACGCAAGCATCCTTAACTCGGATCCTATCAACGATCTCTAAGTCAAACCTTAGTTGCAATGCATGATGTTCAATACTCAATACCGCAAACTTATTCTTCTCTTGTTCTAGTATCTCCCTCAGCTCAGCATTCATGGCAACCATATGCGTAGCCAAGGTCATCTACTCCTACAACTGTATCTTCATCTCAGCAAGCTCGTTCTGAGCTTGACATGCCAACTTCTTGTATTGAGTTTCAGTAAACTGATGAGTGGCATTCTCCTACTCTAACTCTGTCAGTCTATTCTCCAGCGCCATGTTCTCTTCGAATAAATCCTCCATCACATCCTCGTCACGCTCATCACTATCAGCATGATCCTCTATCGAATCTATCGGCTCTTGCTTAACTGTATGGCTACCTTGCCCTTCCTCAGACATCCTATAACCAAACAAACACAACATCAGTATCACAATAAAATATATTCATTGATAAAATGAAACAATATTTTATTATGTATAATCTATACTAGATGAATCTCCACAATCCACCTCTTAGCATACTCTATACGAGTGTTCTTCTAAGGTTATAACCTAGGTTTCGCATCCTAAAGTTTATAACCTACGACTTTGATACCAATCTGTGACGCCCCCAAATCCGAGTTCTCAAACCCCGGGTTTGGTGCTCACAATCCATCATCATCATAAGCATTCTATAAACTATTACGGAATAATAAACATACATTGTTCATTATAATAAAGTCTTCCAACATTCTCCCAAGGTCTATTAACCTTAACTTATACATACCTTAATTAAGTTGCCCTTAGTAACACAAAAGGTTTACATTACCAATGTACATAATATAATATAATACATAAACATTCTCCTTATCTATTCCGGCACTTTTCCTTTGTCTTTGTCCCTCTTGGACGTATCTGGCATGGCTGAAATAAATGTCATGATATAGCAAGGGTACGCAACAAATTTGCTTAGCAAGTTTAAGTACGAAGAAGATATATCATGATTAATAAGAAATTTATTATTCAATGTTCAACAATAGAAATTAATTATGAAAGAACATGAATTAAGTCTTGATAACTGAATATTCGAATAGTTGAATAACAGATGTTGAGTGGTCATAGTGACCATGAACATATGCTAAGGTTACCAGTATTTAAACTGGTCCTTTTAATAAGTTTTGGTAATCAAGGGAATCAACCTTTTATACCCGGTGTATTATGCATAAACACTTAATGTACGAGCAATAATTATTTTTCGATAATGCTTTAATCAAATTGTTCTTTTTCTAAGTCTTGAGTCCTTACCAAGTCAATTGGTGAAGAACAACTTTTAACAACATATTTGATTTAACAAATTTAAACATACTTGATCTAGCTGATACAATGAGCATAGATCCATATCTTAAACAGTTCATGAATAAAATAATTTTAACTAATTCACAGTTCAATAATAATATAACATGAATTTAATTACACCGAGTGCGAGTATCAATAATCAATATTGATGTGAATAATCAACAATAATTATTCACTAACATATTTTGAAATTAATAACTCCAGTTTGAGTTAGAGAACTTGCCTCGACTGCGATCTACTGCTACACAACTTAATTTAATCTCTTTATTGTAAAGACCTATCATTGTTAAGATTGATCTTAAAATCAGCATATCATTCTTTATATCATAATACAATTACTCTATCAACAATTTAGTTAACACTTAACCACATAATCAATTACCTGAAAACATATTTATTATTATCATTCTTTGATAATATTTTAAATACTTTTTCATATACCTTATGATTTAACACTTAATCTTTCCTTTTATTAGCTCTTCCTTATAATTTAGTAAGCTGAATACTAACATCATAGTCTAGATTATACATACATGCAATCCAGCCACCTGGATTGGCTAATCCAGCAAACTGGATTCAACAAACTTCCAATCGAGCAAGCCTGGATTCTAAATCCTTTAATCCAGCAAGCCTGGATATCAAATCCTTCAATCCAGCAAGCCTGGATTCTAAATCCTTCAACCCAACAAACTGGATTCAACTATTTTTCAATCCAACTAGCTGGATTCCATATCTCATTTAACGAAAAGACCAAATCAAATTATTATTTTTCTATCTTTTGGCCATACTTATATACATGTATTTCATACACAAAAAGCATTTTTTCGTAAATTTTCAATTTCTTTTAGTATTTTTCAAAAATCATTTTTAGTGTGTGGCTTAAGAAATTAGCCCCATCATGCTCAACTCCAAAAATTCTCATCTCTTGACATAATCATATACATGTTAACATGACCCTCCAATTTAAATTTTGTGGCCATCAGAGTTATAGAACTCCTGTTATACCGATTTTCGTCCGTAAAACCCAAATATTGAAATGGTCATAACTTGGTCATTTTAAGTCAAAAAGAGCTCATTTTTGAACAGGAGCTACTTTATGTCATATATTTTCATGTCCCAAAAGGCTATAATTTTTGTCAAAATTTAAGTGGCTGAAACTGCCCTTGCAAAATCTTGGGCAGTTTGTTTTTGGAATTTCCTCTTTTACCTACTTTGTTAAAATCAGTCCGTACAGAAATTTACAACTCCTTTTTCAGTGATTCCACTTGGGTTTGAAAGATAACTCATCATATTATCATTCCAAATGTTTCCAGAATTTTTAAATGTCACAAAAATGATGAAACTGCCCCTAGCACTGACTGTCCAAAAAAAGTTTGTTTTTCTTTTTAAAGACAAGAGTGTTTTTGCTAAAACAGTCACTACTACTTGTGTACTCAACATTTTTGAGTGCTTATGCTTGAGTTTAGTAGTTAACTTATATATCTATCACCCCTTTTTGACGGATCATAAAAAGAAGGTGTAGATCAAAAATGTTAGTCGATCAAAAGTAGTGAAAAAAACTAGAGTTTTCTAACAAAACAAAACTAGTTTCTTTTCTATCATTTTGATTTACTTTCTAACAGTCAAATATGTTAGAACCACACATGAAACCATATAAAACATGTAGATAGAGGGTTTTAGACCTCAAGATCATAAATTTTAAATAACCAAAATCAAACAAAATAAAAAAAATAAGCTAGTTTAGTTTTCACATTGATTTTTTGGCACACTTTCTTTCTTTTCCAAAGTAGAAGATAAACTTTCGGTGCATCAATGGTGGATCTCCTTCTTCTTTCTCTCCTCCTCTCCACCGAATTTCTCTCTCTCTCTCTCTCTTATGTTTTTGCTTTTTGTTTAGTTAACTAGTAATGAGATGAAAGAGAATATGGTTTAAGTGTTGGAAAAAAATCTATAGATATAGTTGGTATATCTATACATTATCTCCTAGCATATCTTCTCTCTCTCTCTCTCTCTCTCTAATTATAACTATATTACTTACAAGACTAGCCAAATGTTGTGGCTACATAATACAATTGACACCTAGCCCATCTTGTACTTATCTTTGGAAAATTGGGAGCATGAAATGATTATATTCATCCCCCCTTCCTCTCCTTATCTTGGTTGGCCATGTGGCCTTATTATCCATAAAAATTGATTTCTTTTTAATTCTTATTTAGCATACCAAATGTCCAATATGCCCCTCCTTAATTAGGCTTAAAGTTGGGTCACCAATTTCATCTTTTGAGCTAACAATTAAATGTTTAATGGGCTTGCACTTTTATTATCTTGCTTACTTACAAAATTGAACTTGGGCTTCCCCATTAATTTAATTGGGCCATTATTATATTTATCCTATACATGACCTCTTGGCTAATTTAATAAAGTAATTGCCCTTGAATTAATTTTATCTACAAGTCCCACACTAAAAATATAATTGAGCTTGTTTAATTACTTATTTTGCTTTCATTATTATCTCTTGAGTTTATTCTCATTATTATCAATATTTTCATAATATTATTCATTAATAATATTAATTCACTCACATAACCCAATTAGACTTGTCTTATTCAAGTTTATTGAGTATTTAATTTGGGTTTAACACCTTAAATCTATTTTTCTAGATTATTAAAATACTTAGGTTAGTTCACTAACTTATTTAACTTATTAGTGAGACTTCCTTTAAATATTCTAGCATATCATTCACATAATCACTTAATCATCCAAAATCTATTACAGATTATTTAATATATTTATTTTCAATGTACCACAGAAATTCTTGGTCATTACATGTACACGTTTTAAAAATAATTGAGTTGTGGTCCAGTCTACTTTAGAAAAAGTAGAGTGTCGGCAAGTCTTACCAAACTTACTTTTGTAAAAAGAAAATAATTGAACAAACATCTATATATCATACTTATCTAATTCATCATTGATTAATGTTAAATATTATTATATTTAATAATGTTCATGTTTTACAACTTAGAACATTACACGTTGCATGCGTGCATGCCCAACGTCCTACGATTGTCTCTAAATGCACATCAGTCCCAAAAATAGCCGTTTTAGACCTTGATCCCGACCTTAAATCTCAAAACATAAAGAATGAAAGTTTTAATTCTACTCGTTATCTTTCTGAATCATCCTGAATCACCTCAATTGGAGTTCATAATAAAATGTTATGCCCAATTTTCTAAAGGACGTCTAGACAGATTTTAGCTTAACACTTGACCAGCGCCTAGGCGCCCAACTTTGGCCTTGGGCAAGCGCCTAGGCACCCAAGAACAGAGTTTAAGCACCGAGCCTAGCGACTAGGCGCTCAACCCTTGGCACTTAACTCCGATTTTCTAGATTTTGCAACTTTTGATGCACATACTTCAAATCTTTATAACTTCTTCATTTTAAGTTGGAATTAGTCTGTTTTCGAGGCTATGGAAAGCTTGAGACATGCTATACAAAACCCTCATGATTTCATAATATTTTAGATTCATTAATTAGTCCGAAATTTGGCTCAAAAGTCCCCCAATACTAAGTTTTTCATCGATTAACATGTTTTACGAAAACTATCACCACGACTTCAATTTAAATCATTTTTAGTCCGTTCAAATTGGAATATTTCCATAAATTCTTAATCTATAGATCCTCCTCCTCATATTTTACATATAAATCAACCATCAACACTTTTACAAGTTTGATTTAAGTCGTCAACATAACTTTTGCTTATCCTCAAACATATGCCTAACTTTTTGGTCTTAAATTTTATTGTGACCTAGATTAAACATAAAATCTTTATGATATACTTCCATATTATTTTGGCTTCATCATGATCCCCTACAACCCAACTTTCAACAAATTAAACTCTTAAGAAAATTAAAGAGATGAAAAGTTTTGATTTTACATTTTGAGTTCTTATTCTTCCTTCACGCTTCTATGGTTTCATCTTCTTCTTTCTTCTTTCCTTTCTTTCTTTTTCTTTTCCTTCTCTTCTAATCTCTTCCACCAAGAGAGAATGGAAGGATACTCTATGAACTATCACTACTTTAGCATGTATGGTGACCTAGTAAAAATAAACTATGTGACTACTTAAGGAGGGAGATAGATCATCTTTATGATATACATCATTATCAAATTTGTTGCTATATATATGCTTATTGAGTTTTCTTGACATTGCAAATTCTCCTTACTCTCCTAATTAATTTCCCCATTTTTCTAGTAATCCACTCCTTGCCAAAATTTCTTTTCTCTTTTTTTATTAGCTCATTTATCCGATTAAATGTTCATTTGACCATTTATCAATTTAACATCTTAAAATTTTAGAATAATAATCATAAATTAAATTAGACTATTATTTCATAAAAGTTGGGGTCTTACAATCACCCCACCTTATGAAAATTCGTTCCCAAAATTTACGAACGTACCTAAAATTCCGAAGAGATAAGAATTTCAAATTCTAGCTCCCAGGCTACTTCCTCTGTCTCATGATTCATCAATTGCTCATCTCCTGTATTTCATATATTATTCTAGAATACAGCTTTAAAATAAAGGTTAATTGACATATCATAATTTGTCAACTAATTAAGTAACAAAAATCAGCTTAGGTAGGTGATAAGTGGGATTTATACCTACATATTGAATACCAATTCACGCGAACTATGCCCATCTCAAGTACATTTTAGTGTATTTTTAGTGCATTTCATGTTATTTTGCATTGCATTTACTTAAAACTCCTTTTGGTGAAATAGTGTAGAAAATGGCCTGTTTTGGTGGTATTAGAGGGCACGAGGCTAATGGATGCATGAAGGCGAGGCACAAGCTGGGATATACATGGCAAGAGGATCAAGTGAAGCATGGATGGACAAAGGATGGAGCAGTAGAGCAAATCAGTGCAGCAACAGAATCAGAAGGCACAAACTGCTAGCCGCGCGACCTGACAAGCTTGGAGACGCGCGCCCGTGCGAGCACCCGACCAGACAACTTTACCTACTGCAAGTCGAGCGCCCGCGCGAGATATACACTGGAGGGGCGCGTGGCCGCGCGTGATGCATGTAGCTGCTAATTTGTTTTATTTTACTTTTTAATTAAAAGGGTTGTAATTGATTTAAAAATGATTTTTTGACTAGTGTTAGAGGGATCATTATTCTATTTTTACGTATTTTCATTTTGATAACTAGGGTTTACACCGTGAGGGAGATTCCAACGTAGAACGAAGCCAAAATGCTTACTCTTCCAATTCTTCTTGGGATTCTCTATCATTGTGGATTAGTATTATTATTTTGCTGGAATTTTATGAGGATTTGATCGTTAATATTGGTTTATATTCAGCAATTGGGTTTGATCGTTCTATCCTTCATCTTTCAATTTTTTGCTTATTAGCCATGCTTTGCTTTGATCCCATAATGGCTTTTGGTCCAGTCATGAACTAAACTCCATTATGGGATTCTAACGAATTTTAATATGTAGTTTAGTTGCATGCTTGATTGCTAGGGCTGTTTTACATATCATATGGGGTTTCTATCATGGTTGTTTTGCATGTGTGAATGCTTGATCACCATTCGTCTCAATACTTGCATGGAATTGATAATAAACATGCAAGTATGGATAGTAATCATGATAGCGAATATGGGGCTGTTTTATATGGCTTGTGTATTTCGTGAACCAGATAGACATATATTGTTTTACCGTATGAGTTAGAATAAGGGCTTGTGCTTAAGTTAAGTATGATTGCAATTTCACATAGACATATAGTGATGTTGGTTATATTGACGATTACATGGAGTCTATCATCTGTGGATGCTATGTAAGTAGGTCATAGTGCATTGAAAAATGACTATGACTCTTTTAGTGCTCTTGGCTATTTTCTTGTGATATGTGAACACTTCTTGCATGATAGTGGTGATTGGATGAAATATTAAATGAAGTTAGGATCTCATTATTTCTAGATTTGATTTATTCCATTATTAGTGTTATCTTAGTTGTTATATGCAATTTAGGGTAATTCACAAATATAGCCATTAGTTTAAGCATATGAATATAGTGATTTAATTGATGCATGGTGATTTAAATTAGACAACTTTCTATGTGGGATCGATACTTTACTTACTCTGTATTACTTGTTGACATATGCATACTTGCATGAGTTAGAGCTCTTTTATCAAGAGGCAACAAGTTTTGAAAGTACGGCTTGTCCCAAATTTAGTGTCCAATTGATCCTCACTTCTCATTCACGTGTAACACATAAAGGCTAGGAGCTATTCCATATTCTTCTCCCAAGTTCTTTCTAGCTCATGATTATGGGGGGGGGGGAGTGGTTGTCATGATGATCTTCAGCAACCATTTACCAACTCTCTCTTAACCGTCATATAATCTAACATTCTCATTGGTTTAATTTAATGTATATATATGCATTGTCTGTATCTTGGTTTCTCTATAAATACAACCCATCTCCTTCTAATTTGATTTGTTGAGAATGTTATTGAGTCTGTGAATTGAGAACATACAAGTATTCTAAGAGTTTGGGAATTCATTTAGCAACAAAATCATTTCATGTTACAGAAGTATATTCCTTCTTCCTTACTTTTCATTTTCATTCTTTGTCAAAAGAATTTCTTGAGTTCTTGAATTTCAATTTCTTGATTATGCCAAGTTAAATTGAGATTGGGTTGTAGAACAATTATATAGTTGTTGTATAGGTTTATTAACATGTTTAGTATGTAATGCAGCTTGGTTACAGTCGAATTGGTGAAGAAAATTTGATATTGGCCTTGTTATCCGCCGAGGCTGGGAAGTCTCTGGTCTGGAATAGGAGCCGCACGACCGCGCGTATCCCTAGTAAAAATGGCGCATGGCCGCGCCCCTCTGTAGATTTTGTTGGTTGTTTTGTTATGATATATGGTTTATGGACCATGCTAAATAACTTAGTTAAGCTTATTTCAGTCCTTGACATACTAGTTATGTTGCCTTTCATATAATTACTCAACTAGCTTGATTTCAATAGAAAACTTGAGTTTTCAATGTGCAAACTCAATAGACCATTTGTACCTTAAAGTTCTAACTTGAAGACATGTTAGTGTGGTCTGATTTCATTTATACTGTGAAACCCCAGATTTTATGAATGAAGATTTAATTTTTTCGAAATATTTTTTTAAATATTATGGTGTGAATTTGAGATAATGTTATAGTTGTTGGTAGTATTTATAAATTTTGCAAAGTATGTAAGTTGTTGTATTATATTCGATTGGTCGGGAAATATTATTTTTGTCGGGGAATATTCATACGACGACACAATTATTGGTGAACCCCATAACGGAATTATTGTCGGATTGAGAAAACGACAAAAATATTTTATGAAAATAACGGCGGAAGTTTTACCGTTAATACTGTTGAACTACTCGGTAGTAAAAGTACAGTAATACGTATAGTTGTATAGTAGCATACGGTATTGATTATTGAGGCTTACGTGATAAGTCACTCAATTTTGTTTTATTGGTATTATTAATGTAATAAAACTGAAAAGCTTTTTATATAAAACAGAATACTTTTATAAAGTTATTCGTTTTATTAGGCTAATAGTAATTTTTTTTATATAAAACAGAATACTTTTATAAAGTTATCTATTTTATTAGACAATAATTAGAATATATTATATTTTATTATGAATAGTATTTGCATAGTGCCTGCATAGTGTTTGCATAGTAAAATCTTTTATAAAGTTATTCGTTTTATTAGATTATAAATAGAATATATTATATTTCATTTAAAAGATTTTGCTTTAGATATGGACCGTCAGATTAAAGTAAATCAATCTAGACCGTTCATGAGTTAGTTATTATGAAGTCCATTTTTCTATGAATAGAAGCTCATTCGTTCATTATTTCTTACGAATTCACTGAAACTCTAGAGAGAGAAATTATAGAGAGAGAGAAGAAAAGTATTCTGCTACTTCACTACTCCGATATCAAGTTTCTTTTATGGTAAGGTATATTATTTGTTGTACCCGTAAGGGATATTATTTCTTTTGTATTCATGAAGAGAACTTCTGTTATTCCATTTTTTATTATTCTGTTGGAATAACCTATATACGCAGACTACCCTATACTTGGTGAAATTCTTCTGTTATTCCATTCTTTATTATTATGTTAGAATAACCTGTTTATGCGAAGTACCGCATACATGGTGAAATTCTTCTATTATTCTGTTCTTTATTATTCTGTCGGAATATCCTATCTGTGCGTTTACGCCGGACCTGGTTCCATTATTTATTATTTTGTCGGAATATCCTGTCTGTGCGTTTTACGCCGGACCTGGTTCCATTCTTTATTATTCTGTTGGAATATCCTGTCTGTACGTTTTACGCCGGACCTGGTTCCGTTATTTATTATTCTGTTAGAATAACATGCCTGTGCGGCCTATCGCATGCATGGTGATTTCTTTTGTTTTTCCATTCTTTATTATACTCAGTTGGTTAAAACTTTGACTTCTATACTCCATGAAATTAGTGAAATATCCTTGATATTTACCCTTTATCCAGTATCTTTTCATGGAAATATTCTTCTGAGCATTCTTGAATTTTACTCTACAAAGTAGTATCGTGTTGACAATTTGGACGTTATCAGTTTCTAGATAAATTAATTCTTGAACTTGTTTTATTGAATTTTTATATCATTGTCATCATCCTCATGTTTATATTTTGTTAAAAGTCATCTATGGCCTGTAGTGCATAGATGGACTTGGTATGATTATGACCAGGGATTATTCGGTGTAATCATGACCGTAATGTTACAAATGATGTGGAAAAAAAAGTCCTCATTGGCCCGTAGTGCATTGATGGACAGTTTTTTGGTATGATTATGGCAATGGATTCTCTTTGGCCGTAGTGCAAAGATGAATTGTTTTATAGCATGATCAGGATCGTTGATGAAAACATGATTATCTTTAGCCGCAGTGCATGGATAATTCGTGGTCGTGATACTAAAGAATATCCTTGGCCGTAGTGCAGGGGTGATTCGATGATGTGGATTATTTATTAAGCTGAGTCCCAGCGATAAAAGTGATAAAAAACCTTTTAAATCATAGAAGATAGTAGATTTTATTCCCTACTTGACTCTTCTAATGGATTGATTGTTCCGCTACAGTTAAACTTGATAGTTATTATATTTTATCAGTTTAACACTTTTAAAGACTAATGATAATTTATTCTGCATTATCTTAGTTATAATATTTCTTACTGGGCTAGTTGAGCTCACCCTTTTGCTTTCATTGTTCTCTTCAGGAAATGAGAACGTAGCGGGGACTAGTCGAGGAACGTAGTGACGGTTCAGAAGATAGTATTAGTAGTCCTCACTATTCTGTTAAATAGTGTGACAATAAATGTAATGAGGACTTATTCTGAGAGTGGATATTGTCTAGAAGACAGTATTTGTATTGAAACTCACAGTTCTCTTATGGTATATTAAAGATTGTATTTGTATTCTGTACCATGTATTTGGCGACTCAGAATAGGCGATGTATACCTATTTTGGGAGCGTTACAGTTGGTATCAAAGCTTAGGGATATGATCCCTGGCTGAGATGTGAGACAAGAACTACGAGGGGAGAGACGGGAAATTCCTTCGCTAGTATGACCTACCTAAGTTTATTTGGTATTTAATTGGTCGATCAGAGTATAAGGATAATATGTGATATGTTAATTAACCCTTGTTTTGTTGCAGAATTTGAAAATGGCATCTGAAAATATTGAGATAAGCAATGGAGCACAGGAGACTATTGAGTCTCCACAAATCAATAATAAGGACAATGTGCAACAGGATGGAGATAATCCTCCTGTAAACAACAACACTGATTAATTGACGAACGACGGTAAGTTTAGGAGTTTTTTAGAATTCATGCAACATCAGACGAAGGCGGCTCCTGTTCATAATGTAGGTAAAAATAATGGCAACCCACGGTTGGTCACCGCTAAGCAATTCAAGGAGCTGGGACCACCGGAGTTTTTGGGAAAGCCAGAACCACTTAAGGCGGAGACGTGGTTAAAGCAGATCACCAAGATATTTGATGTCTTGGGATGCTCCGAGGAGCTAAAGGTTACCTTTGCCACCTTTATGTTGCGTGAAGAGGCAGATCACTGGTGTGAATCTATAAAACATACCCAGCCTGACACATTTAAGGTGTATTGGGAGAAGTTTCAAGAGCTGTTCAATGATAAGTACTTTCCCGAAAGCATTTGTCACATGAAGGAGGTGGAATTTATCAAGTTGGAGAAAAACAACATGACCGTGTAGCAGTACGAAGCCAAGTTTGCTGAGTTGTCCCGATTTGCGTCCCACTTGGTTGATAACGAAGAGAGAATGACGCGGATGTTTTTAAGAGGTTTGAAGCCGGAGATACGTCAATATCTTATTTCTCATAAACGGTGTTTGTTTTCAGATATTGTAAATAGGGCTCAGTTAGTGGAGCGCGATAACGAGTCAACGCAACCAAAAGAGAGCAGCCGGCAAAATGATAATACCGGTGATAACAGTCATCAAAGCGGTGACAATAAACATGGAGGGAATCAACACGCCAGAAATGGTAACCACTTCGGTGGTAATCATGGCCAAAACAATAAGAATGGACATTTCAAGAAGAGAAGCTTCAACAATGACGTGAACACGTCGGCACCAGCACCCGTTTCAAAGGAAGAAGAACGACCACCGGTCGTATGTTTCAAATGCGGACATAAGGGACACATCCGTCCAAACTGTACGCAACAATCTAAAGCGTGTTTTAATTGCGGAAGAGAAGGTCACCAAGCTCGATTTTATCGTATGGTGACGTCAAGTCCAGCTGGGATAGTGATGCCAAAGGATGTCCCAGACAAGCCAAAACCGGTAGTTTAAGAGAGAGCATTTTTTTTTCATGACTAGGAACCTGAATAAAATTATCACGGGTATGTTAGTCATAAACTTTTGTGAAGTCTATACCGTGTTAGATACCAGTTCTACTCACTCTTTTATTTCACCTAGTTGTGTTCAATGTTTGAAGTTAACTCCGAAGAAGTTAGACTTTGATATATCTGTTTAAACTCAGTTAGGAGAAACCTTCATTACCTCCACTATTTATAAATCTTGTTCAAAACAACACTTTCACGTTACCTGTCGATCTTAACTCTTTGAAAATACTTGTATTTGATGTGATTTTTTAAAACGATTGGTTAAGTACTTATCATACTTTTGTAAGGTTATTAGCTTTCATACTCCTAACCAACCTGCTATTCGAATTCAAAGTCCAAACCACTAAAGTCAATCATTGTCATATCAAGCCATAAGTAAAGAGCCCCGATCCTTTCATTGTTAACTTCCTTGTGTGGAATGCACCGAAGCCAGACTTTCTGTAGGCGACGTCGTGAATGACGATGGCAAGTTCATAGGTATCAATGTGACGTGCTATCCAAGTCTTGGATGAGGGTCACAGTTTTGAACGATATTTCTATTGTTAATAAATTTTCTGACATATTCTTGAAGATTTCTTAGCCTACCTTTAGAGCGTGAAATCGAATTTTGTATTGACCCCAGTACAATACCCATTTCTTAAACCCTTAAATATTTCTTCACCCAAAAGGAACTTAACATGCGGCAACGACGTTTGCATGAACTGTTGAAAGATTATGATCATACCCTCCAATACCATCGTGGAAAAGCAAACGTGGTAGCTGACGCGTTGAGTAAAAGATCGTATGCGTATACGAGTGCGAATATACGAACCCACGTGAAGATAACGAATATATGATTAGAATCGACTTTAATCGATAAAGTTAAAGCCGCTCAAGCTACATACTCAGAGCTGATGAATGTAAAGAAGAAAGTTCAAGAGGGCGTTATTCTAGAAGCAAGAATCGATGAAGAGAGGAAATCTCAACCCTCGATTTAATTAACCCATTTGAAATCCTCGATCGAGTAGGAACTGTGGCTTATAGACTCGTTTTACCGTCAAGTATGTCGCGTGTTCATAACGTTTTTAACGTATTGATGTTACGTAAATATGTGGACGACCCGAACCACATTATTGATTTAGAACCGGACGAGATAGCGGATAATTTAACGTATGAAGATGTACCTTTTAAAATCCTAGAATATATTCAACACTCAAAGGTTGTACCTCAAGAGTTAGAATCTGACGAAGTGTCCTCATCTGTTCGGCATACCATGTACGTACATAAATTTCGAGGGCAAAATTTCATAAGGAATGGAGATTGTGAAACCCCATATTTTATGAATAAAGATTTAATTTTTTCGAAATATTTTTTTAAATATTATGGTGTGAATTTGAGATAATGTTATAGTTGTGGGTAGTATTTATAAATTTTGCAAAGTATGTAAGTTGTTGTATTATATTCAATTGGTCGGGGAATATTATTTTTATCGGGGAATATTCGTACGACGACACAATTATTGGTGGACCCCACAACGGAATTATTGTCGGATTGAGAAAACGACAAAAATATTTTATGAAAATAACGACGGAAGTTTTACCGTTAATACTGTTGAACTACGCGGTAGTAAAGGTACAGTAATACGTATGGTTGCTTAGTAACATACGACATTGATTATTGAGGCTTACATGATAAGACACTCAGTTTTATTTTATTGGTATTATTAATATAATAAAACAGAAAAGCTTTTTATATAAAACAGAATTCTTTTATAAAGTTATTCGTTTTATTAGGCTAATAGTAAAATCTTTTTATATAAAACAGAATACTTGTATAAAGTTATCTATTTTATTAGACAATAATTAGAATATATTATATTTTATTATGCATAGTGTTTACATAGTGACTGTATAGTATTTGCATAGTAAAATCTTTTATAAAGTTATTCATTTTATTAGATTATAAATAGAATATATTATATTTTATTTAAAAGATTTTGCTTTAAATATGGACCGTCAGATTAAAGTAAATCAATCTAGACCGTTCATGAGTTAGTTACTATGTAGTCTATTTTTCTGTAAATAGAAGCTCATTCGTTCATTATTTCTTACGAATTCACTGAAACTCTAGAGAGAGAAATTATAGAGAGAGAGAGAAGAAAAGTATTCTGCTACTTCACTACTTCGATATCAAGTTTCTTTTACGGTAAGGTATATTATTTGTTGTACCCGTAAGGGATATTATTTCTTTTGTATTCATGAAGAGAACTTCTGTTATTCCATTCTTTATTATTCTGTTGGAATAACCTATATACGCGGACTACCCTATAATTGGTGAAATTCTTCTGTTATTCCATTCTTTATTATTATGTTGGAATAACCTGTTTATGCGAAGTACCGCATATATGGTGAAATTCTTCTATTATTCTGTTCTTTATTATTCTGTTGGAATATCCTGTCTGTGCGTTTACGCCGGACCTGGTTCCATTATTTATTATTCTGTCAGAATATCCTGTCTGTTCGTTTTACGCCGGACCTGGTTCCATTCTTTATTATTCTGTTGGAATATCCTGTCTGTGCATTTTACGTCGGACCTGGTTCCGTTATTTATTATTCTGTTAGAATAACCTGCCTGTGCGGTCTATCGCATGCATGGTGATTTCTTTTGTTATTCCATTCTTTATTATACTCAGTTGGTTAAAACTTTGACTTCTATACTCCATAAAATTAGTGGAATATCCCTTATATTTATGATTCATCCAGTATCTTTTCATGGAAATATTCTTCTGAGCATTCTTGAATTTTACTCTACAAAGCAGTATCGTGTTGACAATTTGGACGTTATCAGTTTCTAGATAAATTAATTCTTAAACTTGTTTTATTGAATTTTTATATCATTGTCATCATCCTCATGTTTATATTTTATTGAAAGTCATCTATGGCATGTAGTGCATAGATGGACTTGGTATGATTATGACCAGGGATTATTCGGTGTAATCATGACCGTAATGTTACAAATGATGTGGAAAAAAAAGTTCTCATTGGCCCGTAGTGCATTGATGGACAGTTTTTGGTATGATTATGGCTATGGATTCTCTTTGGTCATAGTGCAAAGATGAATTGTTTTATGGCATGATCAGGACCGTTGATGAAAACATGATTATCTTTAGCCGCAGTGCATGGATAATTCGTGGTCGTGATACTAAAGAATATCCTTGGCCGTAGTGCAGGGGTGATTCGATGATGTTGATTATTTATTAAGCTGAGTCCCAGCGATAAAAGTGATGAAAAACCTTTTAAATCATAGAAGATAGTAGATTTTCTTCCCTACTTGACTCTTCTAATGGATTGCTTGTTCCGCTGCAGTTAAACTTGATAGTTATTATATTTTATCAGTTTAACACTGTTGAAGACTAATTATAATTTATTCTGCATTATCTTAGTTATAATATTTCTTACTGGGCTAGTTGAGCTCACCCTTTTGCTTTCATTGTTCTCTTCAGGAAATGAGAATGTAGCGGGGACTAGTCGGGGAACGGAGTGACGGTTCAGATGATAGTATTAGTAGTCCTCACTATTCTGTTAAATAGTGTGACAATAAATGTAATGAAGACTTATTCTGAGAGTGGATATTGTCTAGAAGACAGTATTTATATTGAAACTCACAACTCTCTTGTGGTATATTAAAGATTGTATTTGTATTCTGTACCATGTATTTGGCGACTCAGAATAGGTAATGTATACCTATTTTGGGGGCGTCACATGTACGTAAGCATGCGAGCAGGATGTATAGTAAGTGAAGCAGTTTAACATACTAAATTACATTGATAACATACAAATGGAAACTTAAAGTTTCAAAATGGACATTGACTTATTCTATTTGTTTTGATATTCTGATCTTGCAAGCATGTTAGTATGATTTTGAAATGCATGTCGGACATACTAACTTACGTATATATATTTCGTAATGAAGCATGAACATATTGGACTTATTAGTAAGCTTTACTAATGAAAATGCGAACTTTGAACGTGAATGTTAACGTGCTACTTTGAGAGTTAGAATATGATATTTGTGAACATGTTTGATGATACTCTTAGACTCACTGATGTATCATAAATGTATATATACCATGCATAGGTATCATAATTCAAGTGAAGCATAAACGAAGCATATTTTCAAACCAAAACGACGTTAATTACACATATGTGAGATGAATACTCATAAACATGTCTAAATACGAGTTATATGACTACCTTATATGTTTAAGAAGCTAGAATGTTAGACCTTGTGGTTTCATAACCTTGAATGACCTTAACTTGTTGAGATGATCAACTTAGAACCATATTATGAAAAAAGGGACCTAAATTGAACTTGAGAGATACGAAAGAACCCTTGACATGTTAATATATGTTATGTATGTAAGGATTGGCTAGGCCAAGCAAGTGATTGCTCGGCCCTGGTTTGAACTGCGAGCTGCGCGGCCGCGTGTCTCCCTAGTACAAATCAGGTGCGGTCGCGCCCTTCTACAGACTTGGAAAGTGACTTTTGTGATTTCTGAA
Source organism: Panax notoginseng (assembly GCA_016801055.1). NCBI lineage: Eukaryota > Viridiplantae > Streptophyta > Magnoliopsida > Apiales > Araliaceae > Panax > Panax notoginseng. The sequence goes on from CM029014.1 coordinate 79,345,567, forward strand.
ATGTGTAGCATGCTAGTACAACTTCATTATGCTTATTTTTGTCCATGACACACTGACGGAGGTAGCCTTGCATGTTAACACCTATATTATAATGAATTGACAAGGTGTTTTTAAATGATGAAGTCTAACGATAGTTCCGAGCTACGTAATAACATATGTATAAGATTTCATGATTGAGTCATATGTATACACTTGATCTATATATCAAGTTTGTTTATCGAATATGTTTAACTAATGAACATCCTAAACATATTATACACTACAATAGGATTCAAAAGTGTTGGTTAAATTACTTGGATAGACTACGCTAAAGGCAAGTATCCGAACCCTACTTTTATTGTGCAAGTTTCCTAACTTACACTCTTTTACAGTGCAAGTATTCTATCCTGGTATATTGCAAGCTAGTTTCCTTACTTACTCGTTTAAATTAAGTTAGCATACTTGGACTCTTATTTCGTTAAGTCGAATCAAAGCTATTATTCATGCTGAACTTGGTATTGTTTGTGGATATTGTGAAAGTATCTATGCCATTTGTTTCGGCTAGACTATATGCATGTTTATAAAATTATCCAAACCAATTGACTGGTGCAGAAATCTTGAAAACTGAGTTGAACAACCCTTATGGTAAGGGGAGTGTTTATTGTTGGAAGCCCCAACACACGCGTGAATATTACTGTGGTGTTATGCATAACATAGAGTATTGTAGACTGATCATCTATTGTACTTGATATGTTGATCTATACTGAATTATCATTTCATATTCCAAGGATTTAATTCAAGAATTGTTGATATTCGTTATTCATGATATTATTCTAAAACCCTGAACAATCTTAGAGATGATACTTTTATATTTTAAACTTGTGTTATAAAACTCTTTACCCTTGTTATATATTACTTGCTGGGTAATTTGTGCTCATTCTTTCTTATTTAAAACCTTTTAGTTAAGGCGGATCATGGAAGTGTCTCTGGGAAATACAAGGGCAAGGGCAAGGCTACTAACTAACTTGTTCCTTTATGTTTAAAAAGTGTTATGTTGTATTAAGATTGTCTTCAGACTATGTTTAAGCTTAAGTAGGATTATGTAATAAGTCTTTATTCGATATCATTATGTAATCTATTAAGTACTGTAGGTTGCGAGATCTGGGGGAATAATTATAATAAATCGTTGTATATTATTCTAGATTAGATCTTCCGCTGTGAATGTGAAATTTTAATTACTATTATATTACAATGAGCACGTGATGAACCGAATTCGAGTGACCAAGTGGCGATCCGAATTTGGGGGCGTCACAGGTTGGTATCAGAGCTATAGTTATAAAACTTAGGAACGAGGGTCCTTAGTCTATAACTTAGAAGATAGAGAGGGATGAGACTTATGTAGAGTTTTCCTAGAGAGTAACTTAGTGTGTTATAGAATGTAACTTCATTCCATACAATGAACTTATGTTATTTAACATTATAATGGAGTTGTTGTTTGTCTTGTCTTATGTTGATGACTGTAGGATGACTGACATGGGAGAACCTAGCCAAGTAGTAGAGGAGGAGCCGCGTGACATACACGTGGTATATGAGGCACCATTTATAGCGAAGCCCATATCAGTAGTGGCCCCTGTTGATGAGGATGATGAGGGGGAGGAGATGGAGCCTTTACCTGAGGAGTCTAATCCGGAGGAAGAGCCTATGGAGGAGGAGCCTGAACCTATGGAGGACTCTGACGAGGCTACCTTCGAGGATCGGATGTTGGGGGAATATGAGGAATAGATTTTGGAGTTGGGATGTAGAGGTTGAGGCTAGGGAAAGGGAGTCTGAGTTCCAAAAAATAAGAGACGAGGACCATCAAAGGCAATTAGTGATGCATGAGATGGAGGTGGAAATTGTTCACCGTAAGAAGGCAGGGATTCAGATGGGAACTTTGTTTCACCGATCGGTGGCTAGGAATGTAGAGTTGGCCGAGAAATTGGAAGAATTGGAGCAGAGAGAATTGAGCGAGGGGATGAAGAAGGAAGCACTTCACACTTAGCTAGAGATGGAGGTGATGGATAGGATTCACTTCGAGGAGAAGTGGGAAGAAACAAATGATCGGGCTACTGACTTAGAGGATGAGGTGAGATACAAGAAAATGAAGATGAACAAGATGGGCTATGCTCTGTGCATGGCCATGGAAAGATTGATTGATGGAGTAAATCATTACCTTGCTGAACAAGGACAGACTCGACATACCATAAGCTGAGATATGGTGGTGCACATCACTCAGAAGGAATACCAGAGTGCCGTGGAGCGTGGAATGTTAGATGAGTCTAGAGAAAGAAGCTTAGGAGTTATATTATATTTATTTATGTGTTGTTTGATCTGTTGTTGAAATCTCAGTCTTTTGTGTAAGATGTGAGACAGTAGTAAACCCCAACTTTTAAAAAATGTTAGAGGGGTAGTAAGCTAGTGTAACAATCCAAAATTTTATTTGTAATTTCAAATTTTTATTGAATTAAATAAATATTTTTAATTGATGTATTTGTTATTGAGTAGATATTTGTTGGATTATTTATTAGTAAGTGAATAATTCATGAGGTAAAAAATTCATAAGTTATGGAAATTAACTTAATTAAGATAAATGAGTGATTAATTAAATTTATGAGATAATACTCTAATTTAACTTAATAACTAAATTAGAGAGTTGTTAAGGATTATATAGTTTGCTAGAATGTTATTTTAATTTTATTTAATAATTAAAGTGATATGTTAAGTTATTAAATAAAATTATAATAAAAATTATAATTTTGAGGTAATTAGTTTTGTTTATTTAATTAAGGTTGGATATGGAAATATAAGTAAACAATGTGGGACAATAAACTATATTATAAATGACTTATGAAAATAAATTAAAAGAGTTTTAATTTGGTTTTACCAAACAAAACCCTAGAGCTTTTGAAATTCTTATATTAATCTTGTTTTGCCAAACAAGGCTTAAGAAATGATTAAGTCATTATTTTAATAAGTTTTGCCAAACAAAGCCTTATGGCTTTTGAATTAAAAAAATTAATAATAAAATATAATATAATAAATATTACATAATTAGTATATTTATTATTATGACAGTTTTATACATTTTATTTTTATTCTTGCGTATGTTTTATTTTACATAAGAAGTTTTGGCCTAAGCTTGAGAATAGAAGGGAGGAAGAACAAAGAAGAAATTGAGAGAGAAAGAGAAAAAGTTCTTTGTAAATTGAGAGAAGTAATTTGTGAGGATTATGGAAGGAAGAAACAAGAAGGTAGTAGCAATTCTCTAACATCTCCTAGCAAAGCTAAATAAGAATTAAGAGGTAAATAACCTAGTTTCTTCTTAGTTTGGGTGTTCTTGAGTTATCCTTTAAAATTGAAAATTAAGTTGGATGAATTGCTAAATAGATGTTATATATATGTTGTTAGATGTTTATAATCTATTAGTTATTATCTAGAATGATTTTTAGAAATTAAATTCATATGAAACATGTTTTAAATTAAGGAACTGAGTTTTGGTTGAATATGTACATTTTTGACTTATGTTAGAGTCAAAATTGTTAGTTAGTTCATGAATAGAATCTGAAATTGGTGCTGGATATTGTTAGTATATTGAATAACGAAAACAACTAAGTTTAAACGGATTGATTTGGTTAGGAATTTAATCCGTGGTGAATGAATTCGCTAAACATGTTTAAAACATGAAAGTATAGCATGAATAGTGAATTGGAACCCTTAAACTGATTTGTTAAAGTTTTTGAAATGTTAAAATTATTTTGTAGATGAGTAGTTTAGTGTTTCACGAGTTCATAGAATCGAAAACCAATTAATTCTGACTTAAAATGAAGAAGTTATAAAGATTTGAAGTAAAAACATCGCAAAAACTGTAATCTGGGCGAAGCCGAGTGTGGCCGCGCTACCCAGGAGCGCGGGTGTGCAGCTGGGCACTGCTAGATGGCGTGGGCGCGCTGGATTTGTGAAGGAAATGTGTGCGGCCGCGCCCATACTGTGTCAAGTGTGACTATTTTGACCTATTTTATACGAACTCCACTTAAGGCAATTCAAGATGATCCGATACGAGGACGAATAGACCTACAACTTTCATTGTTTAAGTTTTTCAATTTGAGGTCCTTAGCAGGGGTTAAAATGGTCATCTTTAGGACTATTGTGTTTTTGGGGACAATCGGAGGGCGTCGGGCATGCATGTATGCAAGTGTAGTGCTTTTGAAGATAAAAGATATTGTTCTAAGTTATAAAACATAAATATTATGAAGCATAATGATGCTTAACATTAATAAATGATATATTAGATAAGTTGTATAAGTATACTAAGCACACACAAGAAAGACAAATCGGGTGTGTGACGAATGAACGTCGAAACACCGTGACAAGTGTTAATGAATGTAAAAAGTGTTTTAAGTCAAATGAAATGAATATTATAAGATATGATATGAGGTTAATATAAAAACAATAAGTAGTTGTAGCAAGACTTAAACATTTGAATGATCTTCCAGATGACTAAGAAAAAGTATAGTAAGATATAAGTCGAAAGTTAACACAATCAAATTGAACATTGTGTACTGATTAATAAGAAGGGTTATCAGATATAGAGTAAAGTTTACATTACAACTACTATGCGTTGCTATGTGACTAATAGTTAATGTGAATGATTATATAATTATGTAGGGCACGTGAAGTGCAGATAGCTGTAAGCTATTAAACTGTTATTGTTAAACAACGATCAAGACAAGTCTTTCAGTTCCTATTTGCTATGTGAACTTGATGATTAAATGTTTTAAATCTTTATTGCAAAGAGCATGATGTGTTATATATATGTTGAATGTATGAAATGTTAAAGTCAATTTATGACTACGTTGATTGACTAAAGCATGCTGATTGAGTAAGGAAGTCAATCTTTATACCGGTTATATGAATAGTAGAATGTATGTTATGTTAGTCCGATGTTTATGACATATATATGTTGAGCATGTTATTATGTGTTACGTGATTCATGAAAACTATTAGATTTTGCTGGGCTGTCGAGCTCAACCTTGCAAATAACCACTTTTGCAGGTTAAAGATTCAAGGTAAAGTTATGTGCTACTTGAAAGACATGAATCAGATGTGATACTCGAAGATTTATACACTTTAGCTGAATTATTATTATTTGAACCATGTTTAGGGTTCTGAATAATGTATGATGTTTAATAGATGTTTAGTTATAAAGTTTAAGTTTCGTTTGTTGTATGAAAGGGTTTTGAACCTGGATGTAATTTTTATTTATTAACTCTAATAAGGTGAGTAATAAGTCGAGTATGGTTTAAAGGTAAGTAAAGATAAAGGTTTTGAAAAATGTACTTGATAAATCACAATAATTATGTAAAGTTTAAGTTATCTGATATGCAAAGGTTATCAGATTGAAGTGTAAGATTTTATATAATAACTTTGATTAAGCGAATCATAAAATAAGATTGATTCAAAGATATATAGATTATAAAGGTTTTGATTCAGGGAATTAAAGTAAGAAGATAGAAAAGTTTAAATTATTTCGCATTTTATTAATCTTAACATCGAATTATAATGTAAAATCAGAAGTTAGACGTGTTATTAACGACCAAAGTCGATAATTGAATTATATGAATTTTGGGGTTATTACAAATGGTATCAAAGCTTTAGGTTATAAACCTCAGGTAGGAGTACCTTAGGGTATAACCTTAGAGAAGGAAGGTGAAGATAATAAAAGAATAAGCTCAAATAAAGTTTGAACAATAAGAAGTAATTTAAGAAATTTATAAAGAAGGGATTAGAACATGCGTGAGAGGATTCAAATAAGAATCTCGCAGAGTTTTAAGGAATATGAATGTGGGGTTACCCAACTCCAATAATAAGAATGTAAGGTGATAATAAATAGGCAATGTCTATAAGAAGAGAATGATAAAGAAGTTAAGAATAGAAAGTTATATTTAAGTATGGTACAATTGTACTCTTTAATAGTTGATGTATGGTATCTGGGCTAAACGATTCCTTCATAGAGCGGAGGTATATATGAACTAGCAACTCGGAACCTAGTTTATTGGTTGTTTGTGGAAAACCACTCAGCGTACTATATTGAAACTATTAGAGACTCGATGTGTACCAAGTATAGAAAATGGATACGTATGATGAAAATGTAGAACTTGAATAAAATGTTGAGCAATGTAAATGAAGTTAGAAATTCTTAAAGGAAGAATTGTTATATAAACAAGAAAATTCAATGAAGAATCTTGAAGAGATATAAAGATAAGAAATGGGAGTTACCTAACTCCAATAGCCAAGATAACGAATAATGATGAATAAACAAAGTCTGTAAGATTAAAAGCATAAATGAAATCATAAATGATGAAAAAGGAAAGAAAGATGATCGTAAAACAAAATGATCACGAGTTAAGAAAAGAATTTTAAGGGAGATGATTATAAAATAAGATCACGACGTGATCTGTTTAAATTATAACAGAAAGATGGTCTGTAATGTTTGAATAATTATAGATTGATGCTATAAAGATAATTTACTATGATATAGTACGAGATAAACTCACGAGGAGTTATAGATGATGAGGTACGAAAAAATCGTATCGAGCAAAGAGCAAGTTATAAGCAAGATAGAGTTAGGAGGGATTTCAATTGAGAACTCATGTGATGACTGAGTTGTACAAACCTTTGTATGGGTGAGGGTTTTGTTCTTGCGCTCAGTTTATCACATTGATAATCATTGGAATGTTGGCGCTATCAATATATATGTGGTGAAAATGTGATTCTTTTCTCATGTGTATATTTGATAGTTAGAAACTATTAAGATTAGTAAGATATTATTAGGATTAGGTGCGGTTCTTAAAACTAATACATATGGTAAGTTCGTGACTCATAATAATATGGTATGCTTTGAACCCCTCAGCGAATGGACACCTATGGTATGACTAGAATAAGTTCTTAAACTCATATTATTGTGGCAAGTTCCTGAATTTCCAATGTGTAGTAAGTTTGATGAACTACACTGGGGGTATAGGAAGATTGTAAGTTGAAATACAAGAATATTTACTATAAGAGTATTGGTGGTGCTAGAAATTATATGAATTAGTTAGTAATGAGGTAAAAAGATTGAAATTGATGGAGAAAATTAGATATTCTAAATCTACTAGCTATGCTAGACTTTCGAGATTTATTGACTTCGTGCCGATGGTTGTACTTTTGATTTTTGAAAAATGTTGGATCACACTAGTGAACCAAAGAGTTTTTAAAATAGTGTTATTATTCGCGTATCTATGTTGTTTGTTTCGGCTAGATAAAAAAAATGATTTTTAAAATTTTAAAATATATTTTAACTATTTGTATCGGGTGATATGATAAACGATGGAGTCATCAATGCAATGGAACTTGGTGTTAGATGTGATCATATGATCGTCAGCCCAATATGGTGAGATGTAGTATGACAACGTCATAATCATGCTGCCATAAAATGATTTTTGAGATTTCTTTGATATATGAGAATATATATATATATATATATATATATATATATATATATATATATATATATATATATATGCACTTCGATTGATGTCCGAATTATTGTAGAAGTCTATCCTATTTGATTCAGCTAAATGATTATTGAAAGTTGTTCATGAAATTCAAACATTTCTTGAGAAGTTATGCCAAACCAAATTGCTTTGGTGCGGATTCAGATGTTGAAAAGCTGATATGGACAACCCTTTTATAGGGGAGTATGTGAAAGCGTTTAGATGTTTATGCACAATACATGGTACGAAGGGTTGGCCACCCTAAGTACGGGAGTCCCTACAGTCTGATGACTGTTAAGGTTTAAGTTGAAAGAGTACTTATAATCGTGGACAGAGTGCACAATACATCGTACGGAGGGCTTAACACCCTAAGTACATGAGTCCCTACAGTCTAATGATTGTTAAGGTTTAAGTTGAAAGAAATACTTATAATCCTGGACGTAGTTCAAGGTCTCGTGACCCCTCAGCATGATTTGGAATTTTTCTAAATTCCTGAGTTATTCATACTGCTTCCCAATTATTGAGCAATTGTCGAAGATTCTTGCTATTCTAAAAGCTGAATATGGTAAGGATTATATTCCTTAGAAAGGAGTAAGTCGTAGAATACGACACTGAATGATGAATATATTGAATAAGTGAGAAGAAATTTTGAAATGAGAAGGAGATGAGTTATCAAAGAATAATGTAAAACTTTTAATAGAAAAGTTAATAATTGTAGAAATATCTGTGTGGAAAGAAGTGGTTATAGAACTCAATGAATGAATAAAGTATTAATGTAAAATCTATTTTGATAGATTGAATGAATGAAGATTAATAAATAAAATTTCGAGGACGAAATTCTTAGAAGAATGGGTGAATGTAATATCCCGAATGTTTATGAGTTAAGTATATGATAACCATCCTTAGAAAAGAAAATGAATGGGTTAATGAATATATAATACTCAAATATAATTGAGTTTAAGTAAATGTTATGAAATATAAAACCTATATTAAGGTAATGTGTTGAAGTTATTCAACGAAGAGATTTGATAAAAACTTGAGTAAGGTAGGGTTTCAGTGATTCCGAGGACGGAATCCTTATAAGGAGGTAAGAATGTGATGAATGAATTGTTTGAGTTGTGATTCTGGGAACAGAATCTTAGTAAGGAGGGAAGGATGTAATAATCCAGAATTTTATTTGTAATTTCAAATATTTATTGAATTAAATAAATATTTTTAATTGATGTGTTTGTTATTTAGTAGATATTTGTTGGATTATTTATTAGTAAGTAAATAATTCATGAGGTAAATAATTCATGAGTTATGAAAATTAACTTAATTAAGATAAATGAGTGATGAATTAAATTTATGAGATAATATTCTAATTTAACTTAATAACTAAATTAGAGAGTTGTTAAGGATTATATAGTTTACTAGAGTATTGTTTTAATTTAATTTTGTAATTAAAGTGATATGTTAAGTTATTAAGTAAAATTATAATAAAAATTATAATTTTGTGGTAATTAGTTTTGTTTATTTAATTAAGGTTGGATATGAAAATATAAGTAAACAATGTGGGACAATAAACTATATTATAAATGACTTCTGAAAATAAATTAAAAGAGTTTTAATTTGGTTTTACCAAACAAAACCCTAGAGCTTTTGAAATTCTTATATTAATCTTGTTTTGTCAAACAAGGCTTAAGGAATGATTAAGTCATTATTTTAATAGGTTTTGCCAAACAAAGCCTTATGGCTTTTGAATTAAAAAAAATTAATAATAAAATATAATATAATAAATATTACATAATTAGTATATTTATTATTATGACAGTTTTATACGTTTTATTTTTATTCTTGCGTCTGTTTTATTTTACGTAAGAAGTTTTGGCATAAGCCTGAGAATAGAAGGGAGGAAGAAAAAAGAAGAAATTGAGTGAGAAAGAGAAGAAGTTCTCTGTAAATTGAGAGAAGGAATTTGTGAGGATTATGGAAGGAAGAAACAAGAAGGAAGTAGCAATTCTCTAACATCTTCTAGCGAAGCTAAACAAGAATTAAGATGTAAGTAACATAGTTTCTTCTTAGTTTGGGTGTTCTTAAGTTATCCTTTAAAATTGGAAATTTAGTTGGATGAATTGCTAAATAGATTTTATATATATGTTGTTAGATGTTTATAATCTATTAGTTATTATCTAGAATGATTTTCAGAAATTAAATTCATATGGAACATGTTTTAAATTAATGAATTGAGTTTTGGTTGAATATGTACATTTTTGACTTAAAAATTGTTAGTTAGTTCATGAATAGAATCTGAAATTGGTGCTTGATATTGTTAGTATATTGAATAACGAAAACAACAAAGTTTAAACGGATTGATTTGGTTAGGAATTGAATCCGTGGTGAATGAATTCGCTAAACATGTTTAAAACATGAAAGTATAGCATGAATAGTGAATTGGAACCCTTAAACTGATTTGTTAAAGTGTCTGAAATGTTAAAATTATTCTGTAGATGAGTAGTTTAGTGTTTCACAAGTTCATAGAATCGAAAACCAACTAATGCTGACTTAAAATGAAGAAGTTATGAAGATTTGAAGTAAAAACATCGCAAAAACTGTAATCTGTGCAAAATCGAGCGCGGCCACACTGTCCAGGAGCGCGACCGCGCAGCTGGGCGCTGCTAGATGGCATGGGCATGCTAGATTTATGAAGGAAATGGGTGCGGCCGCGTCCATAGTGTGTCAGGTGTGACTATTTTGACATGTTTTAGTAAAATAGACATAACTGTTTCATATGAACTCCGATTAAGGCAATTCAAGATGATTCTAAACGAGGACAAATAGACCTAAAACGTTCATTCTTTAAGGTTTTCAATTTGAGGTTCTTAGCAGGGGTTAAAATGGTCATCTTTAGGACTATTGTGTTTTTGGGAACAATCGGAGGGCGTCGGGCATGCACGTATGCAAGTGTAGTGCTTTTGACGATAAAAGATGTTGTTCTAAGTTATAAAACATAAATATTATGAAGCATAATGATACTTTACATTAATAAATGATATATTAGATAAGTTGTATAAGTATACTAAGCACACACAAGAAAGACAAATCGGGCGTGTGACGAATGAACATCGAAACGCCGTGACAAGTGTTAATGAATGTAAAAAGTGTTTAAAGTCAAATGAAATGAATATTATAAGATATGATATGGGGTTAATATAAAACCAATAAGTAGTCCTAGCAAGACTTAAACATTTGAATGAACTTTCAGTATGACTAAGAAGAAGTATAGTGAGATATAAGTCGAAAGTTAACACAATCAAATTGAACATTGTGCATTGATTAATAAGAAGGGTTATCAGATATAGAGTAAAGTTTACATTTCAACTACTATTTGTTGCTATGTGACTAATAGTTAATGTGAATAATTATATAATTGTGTAGGGCACGTGAAGTGTAGATAGTTGTAAGCTGTTAAACTGTTATTGGTAAACAACGATCAAGGTAAGTCTTTTAGTTCCTATTTGCTATGTGAACTTGATGATTAAATGTTATAAATCTTTATTGCAAAGAGCATGATGTGTTATATATTTGTTGAAAGTATGAAATATTAAAGTCAATTTATGACTACGTTGATTGACTAAAGTATGCTGATTGAGTAAGGAACTCAATCTTTATACTGGTTATATGAACTGTAGCATGTATGTTATGTTAGTCCGATGTTTATGAGATATATATATTGAGCATATTATTATGTGTTATGTGATGCATGAAAACTGTTAAATTTTGCTGGGTTGTCGAGCTCAACCTTGCAAATAACCACTTTTGCAGGTTAAAGATTCAAGGTAAAGTTATGTGCTACTTGAAAGACATGAATCAGATGTTATACTCGAAGATTTATACACTTTGGCTGAATTATTATTATTTGAACCATGTTTAAGGTTCCGAATAATGTATGATGTTTAATAGATGTTGAGTTATAAAGTTTAAGTTTCGTTTGTTGTATGAAAGGGTTTTGAACCTGGATGTATGTTTTATTTATTAACTCTAATAAGGTGAATAATAAGCCAAGTATGGTTTAAAGGTAAGTAAAGATAAAAGTTTTGAGAAATATATTTGATAAATCACAATAATTATGTAAAGTTTAAGTTATCTGATATGCAAAGGTTATTAGATTGAAGTGTAAGATTTTATATAATAACTTTGATTAAGCGAATCATAAAATAAGATTGATTCAAATATATATAGATTATAAAGGTTTTGATTCAGGGAGTTAAAGTAAGAAGATAGAAATGTTTAAATTATTCCACATTTTATTAAGCTTAACATCAAATTATGATGTAAAATCAGAAGTTAGACGTGTTATTAACGACCAAAGTCGATAATTGAATTGTATGAATTTTGGGGTCGTTACAGCTAGTAATGTCCCTGTCTTTTGTGATAATAGGGGATATGTGTTATCATTTATAGCAGTATGCTAGAGATAATCATATTTTTGTAACGATTTGGCATATGAATATAAATGATCTTATTTCAGAAGCATGTTATAAATTCTTATTTCTTTTATTTGAGAAATGTCTAAGTAATATAAGTAGATAATAAAATGAAATTTTATGATGCAGAAACATGCCGCCCAGACGTAGAATAACTGCACCGAAAAAGTCGATTAATGATGAAAGAGGACCAGCAAATCCGATGCAAAGGCTTGTAGATTTGTTAGGAGAAGCTCTTAGGGGAAGAAATGAGCCAGTACCACCCATTCCCCAAGCAGCTCCAGTCACAAACTTTAACGATTTTAGGAGTGTAGGACCTCCAGAATTCGTAGGAACTACTGACCCGATAGTTGCACAAACATGGATCAAGGAGATCGAAAAAGCTTTCATTATAGCTCGCATGGGCGAAGAGACGGTGTTTGCTACGTATATGATGAGGGGAGAAGCGAACTATTGGTGGGAGGCTAATCAGCAGAGAGTTGGCGAAGGAACAATAATATGGGATAGGTTTAAGACACTGTTCTTCGAGAATTACTTCCCGAAGAGCGTGAAGAATCGAATGGAGGCAAAATTTCTAGAATTAAAACAAGGTGAGATGACGGTGGCGCAATACGCGACTAAGTTCAATGAACTAGCACGGTTTGTAGAGCACTAGGTAGGAGATGAGGAAAGGGAGATGAGACGCTTCGAGCAAGGGCTGAAGTCGTGGTTGTATAATAAGGTATCAGTTCTCCAGATTGATTCCTTTGCGACATTGTTAGAGAAGGCAATCATTACGGAAGGCGGCAGTGAGGCCTTAAGTCTATATCATAAGGAGAAGAAAAATAAGAACATTGGTAGTGAGTATCGTGGAGGAAGCAGCAGCGGAGGGAGTAACTCCGGAAAGAGAAAATGGGAAAATAACAACAGAAACAATAATCAAGGTGGGAGTCACCAGGGAAACTTTAAGAAAAGGACTGAAGCTTATAACAAGTGTGGGAGGAATCATCAGGGGGAGTGTTGGAAAGGAAAGGGCACGTGTTATAATTGCAGCCAAGAGGGGCATATATCGCCAAATTGCCCAAAACTAGAGAAGATCAGGGGATGTTTTGCTTGTGGATCAACAGAGCACCAGATAAAAGATTTCCCAAAGAAAGGAAGTGGTGGAACTGGCGGAGGCCAGGGAGGAGGAAGCAAGTTAATGATTGGTGGACCCTCATAACCCAATCGATTGACCACCCGAACTTTTAACATGACCGTCCAGGACGCAGTAGCTACAAAGGACGTGATGTCGGGTATAATCCCAATCAATGATATAAATGCCTATGTATTATTTGATTCGGGTGCCACCTGTTCTTTTACATCTGAAGAATTTGCTAGAAAATTTAGTATTCCCCGAGAACGTTTAGAATATCCTTTGAACATAGAAGTTGCGAATAAGGAAATAATCTTTGCAGAATACGTTTATCGAAATTGTCGTGCAAACATTAGAGAACATGAACTGAGCGTAGACTTGATTCCTATTAGACTAGGAGAATTTGACGTAATACTAGGAATGGATTGGTTATATAACCATGCGATAGCAATTGACTGTCAGAACAAGTGTGTAAACCTTTGGACTCCGAGTAAGTCTAAGGTACTGTTTTATTGTAGCTCATCGCTTAAACAATCATGTTGTGTTACGATGACGCAGGCCAAGAAATTGTTAAGGAAAGGATGTGTAGGTTATTTAGCTTACATTGTAGATACTCGAAAGAATGGAGTAGAAATTAAAGATATATCTGTAGTGAATGAATTTCAAAATGTGTTTCCGGACGATCTGCCTGGTCTTTCGTCAGACAGAGAAATCGAATTCGTAATAGACTTAGCACCGGGAACAACACCGATTTCTAAAGCTCCATATTGTATGACGCCGGTAAAAATAAAGGAGTTGATAGTATAACTTCAAGAGTTATTGGATAAAGGTTACATTTGACCGAGTGTGTCTCCTTGGGGAGCACCAGTGTTATTCGTGAAGAAAAAGGACGAATCAATGAGGCTCTGTATCGATTATCGAGAATTGAACAGAGTAACGATCAAGAACAGATATCCGCTACCGAGGATAGATGACTTATTTGATCAACTGAATGGAGCAAAATGTTTCTCGAAGATCGACCTACGGACGTGATATCACCAACTAAAGATACGGGATGAGGACATACCAAAAACTGCGTTTCGAACCCGTTATAGACATTACTAGTTTTTGGTAATGTCATTTGGTTTGACTAATGCTCCGACAACATTTATGGACTTAATGAACTGAGTTTTCAAGAAATTCTTGGATATATTTGTAGTAGTTTTCATCGATGATATTTTGATCTACTCGAAGACAGAAGAAGAACATGCCGAACATCTGAAGATTGTTTTGGAGGCACTGAGGAAAGAGAAGATGTATGCGAAGTTTTCAAAGTTTGAATTTTGGATGGAGAAGGTTCAATTCTTAGGCCAAGTGGTGGATAAGAATAGAATCTCAGTAGACCCCGCAAAGGTCGAAGCAGTAAGTAATTAGGAACAACCGAGAACACTAACGGAGGTGAAAAGTTTCTTAGGGTTAGCTGGGTACTATCAAAGATTTATCCAAGATTTTTTTAAGATAGCAACTCCGTTGACCAATTTAACAAGGAAGACAGTAAAGTTTGTATAGATAGAAGAATGTGAAGAAAGTTTTCAGGAATTGAAGAAGAGATTGAGCGAGGTGCCTGTGTTATCATTACCAGATGATGTGGGAAATTTTGTGGTGTTTAGTGATGCATCGCATAAAGGACTTGGTTGTGTGCTTATGTAACACAACAAAGTCATTGCGTATACATCACGATAATTGAAGGATTACGAAAAACGATACCCTACTCATGACTTGGAGTTAGCGGCAGTAGTTTTTGCTTTAAAAATATGAAGGCATTACTTATATGGGGAGAAATGTGAAATATACACGGACCATAAGAGTCTGAAATATTTCTTCACACAGAAGGAGTTGAACATACGGCAGAGAAGGTGGTTAGAATTAATCAAAGACTATGACTGTGATATTCTTTATCACCAGGGGAAGGCAAAAGTGGTTGTCGACGCTCTGAGTAGAAAAGGAAGGGAGAAATTATTTTAATTGACCACTCAGGAAAAGTTGATAAGAGAGATGGAGAAATTAGAGATAGAAGTGAAAGGACCTGAAAGGTCTGGAGAGAAGTTATTTGTAATGGAAGCTTATCCAACATTGTTGGATAGAGTAAAGGAAGCACATGGGAAAGATGAAGAATGTGAAAAGATCAGAAAAAGAGGATTACAGCGGATGAAGAAGAGAAATTCCGAATGGATAAAGATGGTGTATTAAGATTCGAAGGAAGAGTGTGGGTACCAGCGGTAACCGAGTTGAGGGAAGAGATTTTGCACTAGACACACAATACGACATATTCCGTTCATTCGGGAGGCACGAAGATGTACCGAGATCTAAGGCAACATTTTTGGTGGCCCAATTTGAAACGGGAAGGGGCAGAATGCGTCAGTAGATGTTTGACTTGTGAACACATTAAAATAAAGCATCAGCAGCCGAGTGATTTATTACAATCATTGGAAATACTGGAGTGGAAAAGGGAGCATATTGCGATGAACTTTGTGGTAGGACTTTCAGTTACACAGAAAGGTTGTGATGCCGTTTAGGTTATCGTGGATCGACTTACAAAGACCGCACATTTTCTACCGATTAAGATCTGCTACAGTTTGAACCAATTAGCAAGCCTATATATAAAGGAGATTGTCTTACGACATTGAGTGCCAATATCTATTGTCTCTGATCGAGATCCGCACTTCACGTCCAATTTTTGGAAGAATTTGCAAGAGAGAATGGGAACACAGTTGAGGTTGAGTACCTCTTATCACCCTCAGACAGACGAACAAAGCGAGCGAACTATACAAATGCTAGAGGACATGCTTAGGACTTCCGTGATGGACTTTAAGGGAAATTGGGACGACCACCTACCCTTAGTCGAATTTGCGTATAATAATAGTTACCATGCGAGTATCGACATGCCACCATATGAAGCTCTATACGGGAGAAAGTGCAGAATGCCATTATGTTGGGATGAAGTCGGAGAGTGATGAATACTCGGACCAGAGTTAGTACAACAAACCGCAGACATGGTGACAATGATAAGAGCCAGACTTGTAGCAGCTTAAGATCACCAGAAGAAATACGCAGATTTGCATCGGCAGGACCGAGACTATAAAGTCGGCAGTTTTGTTTTCTTAAAGGTATCTCCGTGGAAGGGAAAGATCCGTTTCAGCAAGAAAGGAAAGTTGAGTCCAAGATTCATAGGGCCGTTTGAGATACTGAAGCGAGTGGGCGAAGTGGCATACAAAGTTGTATTACCACCCGAGTTCGAACACATTCACAACATGTTCCACATTTCCGTGTTACGACCATACAAGGCCGACTACAAGCACGTGATTTCTTACGAGCCCATTCAAGTGGAGAAGAACTTGGCGTATGAAGAAATTCCTGACCAAATACTAGATAGGAAATAGTAAACCTTGAGAAATAAAGTTATTTTCACTATAAAAGTACTTTGGCGTAACCACGATGTCGAGGAGACAGTGTGAGAGTTAGAAGATAGGATGATGATGGATTATCCCCATCTATTTGTGTAACCCTGTAGCAATTCCAGGATGAAATTTTTAATAGGAGGGGGGAGGATGTAATACCCGAGAATTTCCATATATTAATAAATAGATATATTAATGGAAATAAGTATTTATTTGAATAGAAATGATTTCGTGCTATGAGACGAGTTAACTCAATTATATTAAAGTAAATAATTATAATAAGTGAGGAAATGTGGAGTTGTAATAAACTCGTTGAAACGCCTTGTGTGGTACTGTGATGAGAAATAATAGTGATTATTTTAATTAACGAAAGAATTGTTAAGCGAACAATTAATCTATATAAATTGTCAATTGTTACTAAAGAATATGGATTAATTGTTATAGAATATTAATGGTGATTAATAATAAGTGATTATTATTAGTGTAAGAGTTATAATAACAATGAGTAACGTGTTTATAAATATAACAAGATTCATATTTATTTAATCAATTGTTATAAAGATTAGTAATGTCATTGATTAATGGGGAAGGGATTTATTAATATTATTATTAATTAATTGGTAAGATAAATAATTTATTAATTGCTATGTGCAAGCATGTGATAATTAAATATATATGTATAGTAGCTACCTATATGTATAATATAAAGTGCAAAGTGCAATGTGACTATATTATATATAGAAACCATATAAGAAGATTTATATTTATGGAGACCATATGTTATGAATACATCATGAAATGTTTATGTGACAATATGTGTGTGGGTATACATTAAAATAATATACCATGAACATATTGTAAACTATTATTTTAATATAGGAGACAATGTAATGTGATAACATCCGAATAAAGTATATCGTTGTGATAAAATGTACATAGATTATATGTGTACCAATTTACACTTACTACATTATAAGAATTATATAGTGACATTTCAATTGGAATTGAAACCTAAGTGTATTTGAACCATGTGTATGTATAAGATGTATATAACCTCAGTGGCTTATACTTGTAACTATAATATATGGTATTAGTTGAATTTCAAATGCTGAGATTAAGGCTTGTCCCAAATTTAGTGTCCAATTGCTCCTCACTTCTCATTCACGAGTAACACATAAAGGCTAGGAGCTATTCCACATTCTTCTCCCAAGCTCCTTCTAGCTCATGATTATGGGGGGGAGTGGTTGTCATGATGATCTTCAACAACCATTTACCAACTCTCTCTTAACCATCATATAATCTAACATTCTCATTAGTTTAATTTGATGTATATATGCATTGTCTATAATTGGTTTCTCTATAAATACAACCCACCTCCTTCTAATTTGATTTGCTGAGAATGTTATTGAGTTTATGAATTGAGAGCGTACAAGTATTCTAAGAGTTTGGGAATTCATTTAGCAGCAAACTCATTTCAAGTTACAGAGGTATAATCCTTTTTCCTTGCTTTTCATTTTCGTTCTCTGTCAAAAGAATTTATTGAGTTCTTGAATTTTAATTTCTTGATTATGCCAAGTTGAATTGTGATTGGGTTGTAGAACACTTATATAGTTGTTGTATAGGCTTATTAACATGTTTAGTATGCAATGCAGCTTGGTTACAGTCGAATTGGTGAAGAAAATTTGATATTGGGCTTGTTATCTGTCGAGGCTGGGAAGTCTCTGGTCTGGAATGGGAGCCGTGCGGCCGCGCGTATCCCTAGTACAAATGGCACGCGGTCGCGCCCCTCTGTAGATTTTGTTGGTTATTTTGTTATGATATATGGTTTATGGAGCATGCTAATACAACTTAGTTAAAATTATTTCAGTCCTTGACATACTAGTTATGTTGCCTTTCATATAATTACTCACCTAGCTTGATTTCAATAGAAAACTTGAGTTTTCAATGTGCAAACTCAATAGACCATGTGTAGCTTAAAGTTCTAACTTGAAGACATGTTAGTGTGGTCTGATTTCATTTGTACGTAAGCATGCGAGCATGATGTATAGTAAGTGAAGTAGTTTAACATACTAAATGACATTGATAACATGCTAATGGAAACTTAGAGTTTCAAAATGGACATTGACTTATTATATTCATTTTGATATTCTGATCTTGCAAGCATATTAGTATGATTTTGAAATACATGTCGGACATACTAACTTACGTATATAGATTTCGTAATGAAGCATGAAAATATTAGACTTATTAGTAAGCTTTACTAATGAAAATGCGAACTTTGAACGTGAATGTTAATGTGTTACTTTGAGAGTTAGAATCTGATATTTGTGAACATGTTTGATGATACTCTTAGACTCACTCATGTATCATAAATGTATATATACCATGCTTAGGTATTGTAATTCAAGTGAAGCATAAACGAAGCATATTTTCAAACTAAAACGATGTTAATTACACATATGTGAGATGAATACTCACAAGCATGTCTAAATATGAGTTATATGACTACCTTATATGTTTAAGAAGCAAGCATGTTAGACCTTGTGGTTTCATAACCTTGAATGGCCTTAACTTTTTGAGATGATCAACTTAGAACCATATTATAAAAGAAGGGACCTAGAATGAACTTGAGAGATACGAAAGGACCCTTGACATGTTAATATATGTTATATGTGTAAGGATGGGCAAGCTAGGCCAAGCAAGTGATTGCTCACCCCTGGTTTGAACTGGGAGCCGCGCGGCCGCGCGTCTCCCTAGTACAAATCAGGCGCGACCTCACCCTTCTACAAACTTGGAAAGTGACTTTTGTGATTTCTGAAATGTGTAGCATGCTAGTATAACTTCATTATGCTTATTTTTGTCCATGACACACTAACAGAGGTAGCCTTGCATGTTAACACATATCTTAGCTCGAATTAACAAGGTGTTTTTAAATGATGAAGTCTAACAATAGTTCCGAGCTACGTAATAACATATGTATAAGATTTCATGATTGAGTAATATGTGTACACTTGATCTATATATCAAGTTTGTTTATCGAATATGTTTAACTAATGAACATCCTAAACATATAATACACTATAATAGGATTCAAAAGTGTTGGTTAAATTACCTGGATAGACTACGCTAAAGGCAAGTATCCGAACCCTACTTTTATTGTGCAAGTTTCCTAACTTACACTCTTTTACAGTGCAAGTATTCTATTCTGGTATATTGCGAGCTAGTTTCCTTACTTACTCGTTTAAATTAAGTTAGCATACTAGGACTCTTATTTCGTTAAGTCGAATCAAAGCTATTATTCATGTTGAGCTTGGTATTGTTCGTGGATATTGTGAAAGTATTTATGCCATTTGTTTCAGCTATACTATATGCATGTTTATAAAACTGTCCAAACCAATTGACTAGTGCGAAAATCTTAAAAACTGAGTTGAACAACCCTTATGGTAAGGGGAATTTTATTTGTTGGAAGCCCCAACACACGCTTGAATATTACTGTGCTGTTATGTATAACATAGAGTATTGTAGACTGATCATCTATCGTACTTGATTCTTTTGGGTTATCAGTTTAATATTGGTAATTCTAGTAGATGTTCAATAGTCCTTAGTGACTGTTCAGTATAAATTGTTTATCCAGTTGGATACGTTGATAGCCTTTTAATTCATATATATATATATATATATATATATATATATATATATATATATATATATATATATATATCTGTTGATCTATATTGAATTATCATTTCATATTCCAAGGATTTGATTCAAGAATTGTTGATATTCGTTATTCATGATATTATTCTGAAACCCTGAACTATCTTAGAGATGATACTTCGATATTTTAAACTTATGTTATAAAACTCTTTACCCTTGTTATATATTACTTTGTGGGTAATTTGTGCTCATTCTTGCTTATTTAAAACCTTTCAGTTAAGGCGGATCAGGGAAGTGTCTCTGGGAAAGACAATGACAATGGCAAGGCTACCGAGTAGCTTGTTCCTTTATGTTTAAAAAGTGTTATGTTGTATTAAGATTGTCTTCAGACTATGTTTAAGCTTAAGTAGGATTATATAATAAGTCTTTATTTGATATCATTATGTAATCTATTAAGTACTGTAGGTTGTGAGATATGGGGGAATAATTATAATAAATCATTGTATATTATTCTAGATTAGATCTTCCACTGTGAATGTGAAATTTTAATTACTATTATATTACCATGAGCATGTGATGAACCAAATTCGAGTGACCAAGTGGCGGTCCAAATTTGGGGGCGTCACAATAATGGTAGTAGAATTTATGGTCCCATAGAGAAAATTAAACCAACCTGTACCGTGATGCCCCCAAATCCGAGTTCCCCGGGTTTAGTGCTCACAATCCATCATCATCATAAGCATTCTATAAACTATTATGGAATAATAAACATACATTTTTCATTATAATAAAGTCTTCCAACATTCTCCCAAGGTCTATTAACCTTAACTTGTACATACCTTAATTAAGTTACCCTTAGAAATACAAAAGGTTTAAGTTACCAATGTACATAATATAATATAATACATAAACATTCTCCTTATCTATTCCGACTCTTTTTCTTTGCCTTTGTTCCTCTTGGACGTCTCTGGCATGGCTGAAATAAATGTCATGATATAGCAAGGGTAAGCAATAAATTTGCTTAGCACGTTTAAGTACAAAGAAGATATATCATGATTAACAAGAAAATTATTGTTCAATGTTCAACAATAGAAATTAATTATGAAAGAACATGAATTAAGTCTTGATAACTGAATATTCGAATAGTTGAATAATAGATGTTGAGTTGTCATAGTGACCATGAACATATGCTAAGGTTGTCAGTATTTAAACTGGTCCTTTTAATAAGTTTTGGTAATCAAGGGGATCAACCTTTCATACCCGATGTATTATGCATAAACACTTAATGTACGAGCAATAATTGTTTTTCAATAATGCTTTAATCAAATTGTTCTTTTTCTCAGTCTTGAGTCCTTACTAAGTCCATTGGTGAAGAACAGCTTTTAACAACATATTTGATTTAACAAACTTAAACATACTTGATCTAGCTGATACAATGAGCATAGATCCATATCTTAAACAGTTCATGAATAAAAGAACTTTAACTAATTCACAGTTCAATAAAAATAGAACAGAAATTTAATTGCACCGAGTGCGAGTATCAATAATCAATATAAATGTGAATAATCAACAATAATTATTCACTAACATGTTTTGAAATTAATAACTCAAGTATGAGTTAGAAAACTTGCCTCGACTGCGATCTACTGCTACACAACTTAATTTAATCTCTTTATTGTAAAGACCTATCATTGTTAATATTGATCTTAAAATCAGCATATCATACTTTATATCATAATACAATTACTCTATCAGCAATTTAGTTCACACTTAACCATATAATCAATTACCTGAAAACATCTTTATTATTATCATTCTTTGATAATATTTTAATTACTTTTTCATATACCTTATGATTTAACACTTAATCTTTCCTTTTATTAGCTCTTCTTTATAATCTAGTAAGTTGAATACTAACATCATAGTCTAGATTATACAAACATTCAATCCAGCCACCTGGATTGGCTAATCCAACAAATTGGATTCAACAACCTTCCAATCCAGCAATCCTGGATTTCAAATCCTTCAATCCAGCAAGCCTGGATTCTAAATCCTTCAATCCAGCAAGCCTAGATTTCAAATCCTTCAATCCAGTAAGCCTGGATTCTAAATCCTTCAATCCAGCAAGCCTGTATTTCAAATCCTTCAATCCACCAAGCCTGGATTCTAAATCCTTCAATCCAGTAAGCCTATATTTCAAATCCTACAATCCAGCAAGCCTGGATTCTAAATCCTTCAATCCAACAAACTGGATTCAACTATTTTTCAATCCAGTCAGCTGGATTCCATATCTCCTTTAACGAAAATACCAAATCAACTTATTATTTTTCTATCTTTTGGCCATACTTATATACATGTATTTCATACACAAAAAGTATTTTTCCGTAATTTTTCAATTTGTTTTAGTATTTTTCAAAAATCATTTTTAGTGTGTGGCTTAAGAAATTAGCCCCATCATGCTCAACTCCAGAAATTCCCATCTCTTGGAATAATCTTATACATGTTAACGTGACCCCAGTTTAAATTTTGTGGCCATCGGAGTTATAGAACTCCGGTTATAGCAATTTTTGTCCGAAAAACCCAAATATTGAAGTGGTCCTAACTTGGTCATTTTAAGTCAGAATGAGCTCATTTTTGGTCAAGAGCTACTTTATGTCATATATTTTCATGTCCCAAAAGGCTGTAATTTTTGTCAAAATTTAAGTGGCCGAAACCGCCCTTGCAAAATCTTGGACAATTTGTTTTCGGAATTTTCCTCTTTTACCTACTTTGTTAAAATCAGTCCATACGGAAATCTACAACTCCTTTTTCAGTGATTCCACTTGGGTTTGAAAGGTAACTCATCATATTATTATTCCAAAGTTTTCCAGAATTTTTAAACATCACAAAAATGTCAAAACTGCCCCTAGCACTGACTATCCAAAAATAGTTTGTTTTCCTTTCTAAAGACAAGAGTGTTTTTGCTAAAACAGTCACTACTACTTGTGTACTCAACATTTTTGAGTGCTACCACTTGGGTTTAGTAGTTAACTTATATATCTAGCACCCCTTTTTGATGGATCACAAAAAGAAGGTGTAGATCAAAAATCGTAGTTGATCAAAGGAAGTGAAAAAAACTAGAGTTTTCTAACAAAACAAAACTAGTTTCTTTTCTATCCTTTTGATTTACTTTCTAACTCTCAAATATGTTAGAACCACACATAAAACCATATAAAACATGTAGATAGAGGGTTTTAGACCTCAAGATAATAAATTTTAAATAACCAAAATTAAACAAAATAAAAAGAATAAGCTAGTTTAGTTTTCACCTTGATTTTTGGGCACACTTTCTTTCTCTTCCAAAGTAGAAGATAAACTTTGGGTGCATCAATGGTGGATCTCCTTCCTCTTTCTCTCCTCCTCTCCACCGAATTTCTCTCTCTCTCTCTCTCTCTCTCTCTCTCTCTCGCTCTTATGTTTTTGCTTTTTGTTTAGTTAACTAGTAATGAGATGAAGGAGAATATGGTTTAAGTGTTGAAAAAAAATCTATAGATATAGTTGGTATATCTATACATTATCTCCTAGCATTTCTCCTCTCTCTCTCTCTCTCTTAATTATAACTATATTACCTACAAGACTAGCCAAATATTGTGGCTCCATAATACAATTGACACATAGCCCATCTTGTACTTATCTTTGGAAAATTGGGTGCATGAAATGATTATATTCATCCCCCTTTCCTCTCTTTATCTTGGCTGGCCATGTGGCCTTATTATCCATAAAAATTGATTTCTTTTTAATTCTTATTTAGCATACCAAATGTCCAATATGCCCCTCCTTAATTGGGCTTAAAGTTGGGCCACCAATTTCATCTTTTGGGCTTGCAATTAAATGTTTAATGGGCTTGCACTTTTATTATCTTGCTTACTTACAAAATTGAACTTGGGCTTCTCCATTAATTCAATTGGGCCATTATTATATTTATCTTATACATGACCTCTTGGCTAATTTAATAAACTAATTGCCCTTGAATTAATTTTATCTACAAGTCTCACACTAAAAATATAATTCGGCTTGTTTAATTACTTATTTTTCTTTCATTATTATCTCTTGAACTTATGCTCATTATTATTAATATTTCCATATTATTATTCATTAATAATATTAATTCACTCACATAACCCAATTAGACTTGTCTTATTTAAGTTTATTGAGTATTTAATTAGGGTTTAACACCTTAAATCTATTTTCTAGATTAATAAAATACTTAGATTAGTTCACTAACTTATTTAACTTATTAGTGAGACTTCCTTTAAATATTCTAGAATATCATTCACATAATCACTTAATCATCCAAAATCTATTACAGATTATTTAATATATTTATTTACAATGTACCACAGAAATTCTTGGTTATTACATTCTCCCCTCCTTATAAGAATTCCGTCCCCGGAATTTCATTAAGGTTACTAAAAAAGATTCGGATAATTCTTTCTCATCTTTTCTTCAAGCTCCCACGTAGTTTCTTCAACATTGTGGTTTCTCCATAGGACTTTGACATAATGTATAACCTTATTTCTCAATTTATGCTCTTTCCTATCCAAAATTTCTATAGGAACCTCCTCGTATGATAAGTCCTTCTCGACTTGAAATGGCTCGTAGGATATCACACGCTTGAAATCTAGCTTGTACGGACGCAACACTGACACATGAAACACATTGTGAATATGTTCCAGTTCAGGGGGTAGAGCTACCTCGTACGCCACTTCCCCTATCTTCTTCAGTATTTCAAACGGTCCAATAAATCTTGGACTCAGTTTACCTTTCTTCCCAAATTTTATCTTCCCCTTCCAAGGAGATACCTTCAGAAATGCTTAGCTTCCCACTTCAAAATCTCTTTTCTTGCAATGAATATTTGCGTACTTCATTTGTCGATCCTGAGCTACTACCAGTCGAGCTCTTATCACTTTGATGATCTCCATAGTCTGTTGCACCAATTCTGGTCCCAACAATCGTCTTTCACCTACCTCGTCCCAACATAAGGGCGTTCTGCACTTTCTCTCATACAGGACTTCATACGGCGGCATTCCAATGCTTGCGTGATAACTATTGTTATACGCAAACTCCACCAATGGAAGATGATCTTCCCAGCTTCCCTTGAAATCCATCACACAGGATTTGAGCATGTCTTCTAATATTTAAATCTTTCTCTCGCTTTGCCCATCTGTTTGTTGATGATACGCAGTACTCAACCTTAATTGTGTCCTCATTCTTTCTTAAAGACTCCTCCAAAAGTTTGATGTGAAGCGCGGATCTCTATCAGACACGATTGATACTGGCACTCCATGTCTCAAAATTATCTCCTTGATATATAACTTGGCTAACTGATCCAAAGTATACCTGATCTTGATCGATAAAAAGTGTGCTGACTTTATAAGACGGTCGACAATTACCCATATAGCGTCATAACCCTTCTGTGTCGTTGGAAGTCTTACCACAAAATCCATCGTGACGTGCTCCCATTTCCATTCTGGAATCTCCAATGGCTTTAATAGTTCACTTGGTCATTGATGCTCTGCCCTGACTCTTTGACAAGTTAAACAGCGGCTGACGCATTCATCAACCTCTCTCTTCATGTTTGGCCACCAATAATGTTGACGCAAATCTTGATACATCTTCGTGCTTCCTGGGTGTATTGAATAGCTCGTATTGTGCGCTTCTTGTAGAATCTCCTCTTAACTCTGGTACTGCAGGTACCCAAATTCTTCCGTCAAATCTCAGCAAACCAATGATGTCGATCTTATACTTCAGCTCTTCGCCTTCAGCCAACCGCTTCGTTATGTTACCACATTCTTCATCATTCCCTTGTGATTCTTTCGCCTTGTCTAATAAAGTCGGACTTGCTCCCATTTCTATTACTTTATCTGAATCTTTCGAATTTTTCACCTCTAACTCCGTTTTCTCCATTTCTCTTACTAATTCTTCCTGGTCGGTTAATACAAATAATTTTTCTTGGATCTTTCAACTTAAAGCATCTACCACTACATTAGCCTTTCCCGGATGATATAGAATATCACAATCATAGTCCTTGATCAATTCTAACCATCTCCTCTGCCTCATATTTAATTCTTTCTATGTAAAGAAGTACTTCAGACTCTTGTGATCTGTGTATATCTCACACTTTTCTCCGTAGAGATAATATCTCTAAATCTTAAGGGCAAATACTATTGCAGCCAATTCAAGGTCATGGGTAGGGTATCCCTTCTCATAGTCTTTTAACTGCCGTGACGAGTACGCAATAACTTTACCATTCTGCATTAATACGTAACCTAGTCCTTTGTGTGATGCATCACTATACACTGTAAAACCTCCTGTATTATCTGGTAAAGATAACACAGGTGCTTCACTTAATCTTTTCTTTAATTCCTAAAAACTTTGTTTACACTTCTCTATCCATACATACTTAACAGTCTTCCTCATCAGATTAGTTAATGGTGTCGCTATCTACGAGAAATCCTGAATAAACCTTCGATAATATCCTGCCAATCCCAAGAAACTTCTAATCTCTGTCGATGTCTTCGGTTGTCCCCAATTTTTCACCGCTTCTACTTTAGCTGGATCAACAGAAATTCCCTCGTTATCAATAACATGTCCCAAAATTAAACTCTCTTCAACCAGAACTCACACTTTGAATATTTTGCATATAGCTTCTCCCTTCTCATCATTTCCAACACCATCAGTAGGTGTTCAGCATGCTCCTCTTCAGTCTTTGAATACACCAAAATGTCGTCAATGAAGACCACCACAAATTTATCCAAATACGTTTTAAATACTCTGTTCATCAAGTCTATAAAAGTTGTTGGTGCATTCGTCAGTCCAAATGACATCACTAAGAACTCATAATGATTGTAACGAGTTCTAAATGATGTCTTTGGTACATCCTCTGTTCTCACCTTCAACTGATGATAACCAGTTCTCAGGTCAATCTTCGAAAACATCTCACTCCCTTAACTTGATCAAACAGATCGTCTATTCTTGGTAACAGATACTTGTTCTTGATTGTCACCTTATTCAGTTCTCTATAATCCATACATAATCTCATCGAACCATCTTTCTTCTTTACAAACAACACTGGTGCTCCCCATGGAGATACACTAGGTTAAATGTACTTCTTATCCAACAACTCCTATAGCTGGATCATTAACTCTTTCATTTCTACCGGAGCCTTCCTATATAGTGCTTTCGATATCGGTGCTGTCCCCGATACTAAATCAATCACAAACTCTATTTCTCTGACTGGAGGAAGTCCTAGAAGTTCTTCTAGAAAGACATCCCAATCTCATTGACTACAGGTATCTGTCCCATGTCCGAATTCACCATCCGTGTATCCACTACATGAGCCAAATAACCTTCACACCCTTTCTGTAGCATTCTCTTGGCATGCATCATCGTCAGACAACTCGTTTGTCTTGGCGACTTGCTACCATAAAATACAACCTTAGACTTATTCGGTGTCTTAAGGCGTATACTCTTTTTTTGACGGTCTATAACTGTCTCATAGTTAAACAACCAATCCATCCCTAAGATAACATCAAATTCTCCTAAGCGTATCGGAATCAAATTCACGCTTAACTTATGTCCCCTTATTTCCACACCACAATTGTTATGGATAAACTTTACAGGGATCACTTCTTTGTTTGCAATTTCTATATTCATTGGGTTCTTTAACTTTTCACATGGTAAGTTTAATCTTCTAGCAAATTCATCAAACACAAATGAACAGGTAGCTCCCGAATCAAATAATACGTAGGCATTTATATTATTGATCAGAATAATACCTGACACCACTTCTTTTGATGCAACTGTGTCTTGCACAGTCATGTTGAACGTTCGGGTTATCGGCTTGCTCTGCTGCGTTGGCCCTCCAATATTTAACTTTGTTGAACTGCTCTTGTTTCCACTTCCTCCATCTGTATTCTTCTTTAATGGACAATCCTTGAATCGATGCCCCATTCCTCCATAAGAAAAACAACCACTTTTCTTCGGCTTAGGACAATTTGATGAAATATGTCCTTCCTGACCACAATTATAACATATTTTTTTCCCTTTCATACACTATCCTGAGTGATTCTTTCCACACTTTGTACACGCTAGCTTCTTCTGTTGAATATTCCCTTGTTGCGTTCTTGATTCATTGCCATTGTTGTTCCAATTGTGTTTCTTGTTGTTACTGCCACCACTGCTGGCACCCTGATTTCCACCTTCCATCTTTTTTTTATTCTTTTCCCTATTGTACTTAGACACCGCTTCACTACCACCTTCTGAAATGAAAACATATTAATTTACAAAATTTCCACCTTGCTGTATATCCAAGGCTTCAATCCATTCTCAAATCTGCGTGCATTTCTTGCCTCTGTGTCCACCTGATGTGATGCAAATCTTGCTAGCTCATTGAATTTAGCTGCGTATTCTGAAACTGTCATGTATTCTTGCTTCAATTCAAGAAATTTCACTTCCATTCTGGCTTGCATGCTTGGTGAGAAATAATTCTCGAAGAACAACTCCTTAAACTTTGTCCAAGTTACCACTGCTGTTCCGGCTCTCACCTGATTTGATTCCCATCAATAATTAGCTTCACCTTTCATTAAATAGGTAGCGAAAGCTGTCTTTTGCCCCTCTGCTACTCTAGCAATCACAAATTCTTTTTCCATCTCCTTCACCCAGGTCTGAGCTTCAATAGGGTCTGTGGTTCCCTTAAATTATGGTGGTCCGATTGCTTTAAAGTCTTTTAAATTTGCCAATCCAACATCTGGCCTACCTCTAGCTATTGGTGCTCAATTTTGTATAGCCTGAGCTAACATATCAACAAAGTTCTGCATTGGGTCTACCTAACCTTCTTCATTATTTACAGATCTTTCCTCCCTCTGGTTACGATTTTGACGTCTTGGCTGTATTATATGATTAAACGAAACCTTAATTTATTACATCGACTTTAATTATATGATATATCTTTTAGGTGTTTAAAATATAACATATAATTTAAACTCTAACAATCATATTATCATAATGTTATATTAACGAATTCAACCTGCTGAATTGACTAATTCAGCTTACTGAATTAACATATTTATCTTACTGAATTCACATATTCAGTTTGCTAAATAAAACATTCGGCTTGCTGAATGAACACATTCAGCTTGCTGAATTAACATATTCAATTTACTGACTTTTGATACAGATAGCTTCTCATTTTAATTCTTAATACTTTTTTATTTGATCAAACAAGTAATTATAATACTACATTTATATTCATATACCAAAAAAAAATTAGGGTCGTACACATGCCTGACATATTTTTATAAATGCTAACTATCCCATTCTTAACATCCGAGATGGGATCTATCAAAAGACATACTCCCCTACACACCTAATATGGGGATACATCATATTTACATACTACCTCGCACAATCTGAGGTTTACATCAAGCATAAAACCCTAATAAGCAAAAGGGGTTCTACTGCATCTATATACAATAGAAAGCTATAAAACTATCACTGCGCGTCTGGAGAGGGTGCGCTTGCATGCTCCTGCCCTAGTGGAATGAGTCCATCCATAAGTCGACGTCTAACAGATCGACTCGACTCACCAATCTCGAGGTATGACCTTCTTTCTCCTACTTGGGGACCAGTATATGCTGCATCTAAAGCCCATCCCAAGGACTCCATCCTAACCCGTCCAGCCTCCATCTCAACCTTTAACTGATCCACTCTTCTTGCTACTCGTACCCAGGCATCCTCAACTCGGATCCTGTCAGCGATCTCTAAGTCAAACCTTAGGCGCAACGCATTATGCTCAATACTTAATACCGTAAACTTATTCTTTTCTTGTTCTAGTATCTCCCTCAGCTCAGCATTCATGGCAACCATATGCGTAGCCAAGGTCATCTGCTCCTGCAAATGTATCTTCATCTCAGCAAGCTTGTTCTGAGCATGATATGCCAGCTTCTTGTATTTAGTTTCAGTAAACTGATGAGTGGCATTCTCCTACTCTAACTCTGTCACTCTATTCTCCAGCGCCATGTTCTCTTCAAACAAATCCTCCATCACATCCTCGTCACGCTCATCACTATCAGCATGGTCCTCTACCGAATCTATCGGCTCTTGCTTAACTGTATGGCTACCTTGTCCTTCCTCAGACATCCTATAACCAAACAAACACAACATCAGTATCACAATAAAATATATTCATTGATAAAATGAAACAATATTTTATTATGTACAATCTATACCAGATGAATCTCCATAATCCACCTCTTAACATACTCTATACGAGTTTTCTTCTAAGGTTATAACCTAGGTTTCGCATCCTAAAGTTTATAACCTACGACTTTGATACCAATCTGTGATGCCCCCAAATCCGAGTTCTCAAACCCCGGGGTTGGTGCTCACAATCCATCATCATCATAAGCATTCTATAAACTATTATGGAATAATAAACATACATTGTTCATTATAATAAAGTCTTCCAACATTCTGCTAAGGTATATTAACTTTAACTTATAAATACCTTAATTAAGTTACCCTTAGTAACACAAAAGGTTTACATTACCAATGTACATAATATAATAAAATATAATACATAAACATTCTCCTTATCTATTCCGGCACTTTTCCTTTGCCTTTGTCCCTCTTGGACGTATCTGGTATGGCTGAAACAAATGTCATGATATAGCAAGGGTACGCAACAAATTTGCTTAGCAAGTTTAAGTACGAAGAAGATATATCTTGATTATCAAGAAATTTATTGTTCAATGTTCAATAATAGAAATTAATTATGAAAGAACATGAATTAAGTCTTGATAACTGAATATTCGAATAGTTGAATAACAGATGCTGAGTGGTCATAATGACCATGAATATATGCTAAGGTTGTCAGTATTTAAACTGGTCCTTTTAATAAGTTTTGGTAATCAAGGGAATCATCCTTTCATACCCGGTGTATTATGCATAAACACTTAATGTACGAGGAATAATTATTTTTCAATAATGCTTTAATCAAATTGTTCTTTTTTTAAGTCTTGAGTCCTTACCAAGTCAATTGGTGAAGAACAACTTTTAACAACATATTTGATTTAACAAATTTAAACATACTTGATCTAGCTGATACAATGACCATAGATCCAAATCTTAAACAGTTCATGAATAAACGAACTTTAACTAATTCACAGTTCAATAATAATAGAACATGAATTTAATTACACCGAGTGCGAGTATCAATAATTAATATAGATGTGAATAATCAACAATAATTATTCACTAACATGTTTTGAAATTAATAACTCAAGTTTGAGTTAGAGAACTTGCCACTACTGCGATCTACTGCTACACAACTTAATTTAATCTCTTTATTGTAAAGACCTATCATTGTTAAGATTGATCTTAAAATTAGCATATCATACTTTATATCATAATACAATTACTCTATCAACAATTTAGTTAACACTTAACCACATAATCAATTACTTGAAAACATCTTTATTATTATCATTCTTTGATAATATTTTAAATACTTTTTCATATACCTTATGATTTAACACTTAATCTTTCCTTTTATTAGCTCTTCCTTATAATCTAGTAAGCTGAATACTAACATCATAGTCTAGATTATACAAACATGCAATCCAGCCACCTGGATTGGCTAATCCAGCAAACTGGATTCAACAAACTTCCAATCCAGAAAGCCTGGATTCTAAATCCTTCAATCCAGCAAGCCTAGATTTTAAATCCTTCAATCCAGCAAGCCTGGATTCTAAATCCTTCAACCCAGCAAACTGGATTCAACTATTTTTCAATCCAGTCAGCTGGATTCCATATCTCCTTTAACGAAAATACCAAATCAATTTATTATTTTTCTATCTTTTGGCCATACTTATATATATGTATTTCATACACAAAAAGTAATTTTTCGTAATTTCTCAATTTCTTTTAGTATTTTTCAAAAATCATTTTTAGTGTGTAGCTTAAGAACATAGCCCCATTATGCTCAACTCCAAAAATTTCCATCTCTTGACATAATCTTATACATGTTAACGTGACCCTCCAATTTAAATTTTGTGGCCATCGGAGTTATAGAACTCTAATTATAGCGATTTTCGTCCGAAAAACTCAAATGTTGAAATAGTCATGACTTGGTCATTTTAACTTGAAAAGAGCTCATTTTTGGATAGGAGCTACTTTATGTCATATATTTTCATGTCCCAAAAGGCCGGAATTTTTGTCAAAATTTAAGTGGCCGAAACTGCCCTTGCAAAATCTTGGGCAATTTGTTTTCGGAATTTCCTCTTTTACCTACTTTGTTAAAATCAGTCCATATGGAAATTTACAACTCCTTTTTCAGTGATTCCACTTGGGTTCGAAAGATAACTCATCATCTTATCATTCCAAATGTTTCCAGAATTTTTAAATGTCACAAAAATGACGAAACTGCCCCTAGCACTGACTGTCCAAAAATAGTTTATTTTTCTTTCTAAAGACAATAGTGTTTTTGCTAAAACAGTCACTACTACTTGTGTACTCAACATTTTTGAGTGCTACAACTTGGGTTTAGTAGTTAACTTATATATCTAGCACCTCTTTTTGACGGATCACAAAAAGAAGGTGTAGATCAAAAATGGTAGTCGATCAAAGAAAGTGAAAAAAACTAGAGTTTTCTAACAAAACAAAACTAGTTTCTTTTCTATCATTTTGATTTACTTTCTAACAGTCAAATATATTAGAACCACACATGAAACCATATAAAACATGTAGATAGAGGGTTTTAGACCTCAAGATCATAAATTTTAAATAACCAAAATCAAACAAAATAAAAAGAATAAGCTAGTTTAGTTTTCACCTTGATTTTTTGGCACACTTTCTTTCTATTCCAAAGTAGAAGATAAACTTTGGGTGCATCAATGGTGGATCTCCTTCCTCTTTCTCTCCTCCTCTCCACCGAATTTCTCTCTCTCTCTCTCTTATGTTTTTGCTTTTTGTTTAGCTAACTAGTAATGAGATGAAAGAGAATATGGTTTAAGTGTTGGAAAAAAATTTATAGATATAGTTCGTATATCTATACATTATCTCCTAGCATATCTCCTCTCTCTCTCTCTCTCTCTCTCTCTTAATTATAACTATATTACCTACAAGACTAGCCAAATGTTGTGGCTCCATAATACAATTGACACCTAGCCCATATTGTACTTATCTTTGGAAAATTGGGAGCATGAAATGATTATATTCATCCCCCCTTCCTCTCCTTATCTTGGCTGGCCGTATAGCCTTATTATCCATAAAAATTGATTTCTTTTTAATTCTTATTTAGCATACCAAATGTCCAATATGCCCCTCCTTAACTGGGCTTAAAGTTGGGTCATCAATTTCATCTTTTGGGTTTGCAATTAAATATTTAATGGGCTTGCACTTTTATTATCTTGCTTACTTACAAAATTGAACTTGGGCTTCCCCATTAATTCAATTGGCCCATTATTATATTTATCTTATACATGATCTCTTGGCTAATTTAATAAACTAATTGCCCTTGAATTAATTTTATCTACAAGTCCCACACTAAAAATATAATTGGGCTTGTTTAATTACTTATTTTTCTTTCATTATTATCTCTTGAGTTTATGCTCATTATTATTAATATTTTCATATTATTATTCATTAATAATATTAATTCACTCACATAACCCAATTAGACTTGTCTTATTCAAGTTTATTGAGTATTTAATTTGGGTTTAACACCTTAAATCTATTTTCTAGATTATTAAAATACTTAGGTTAGTTCACTAACTTATTTAACTTATTAGTGAGACTTCCTTTAAATATTCTAGCATATCATTCACATAATCACTTAATCATCCAAAATCTATTACAGATTATTTAATATATTTATTTACAATGTACCACAGAAATTCTTGGTCAATACATGCACACGTTTTAAAAATAATTGAGTTGTGGTCCAGACTACTTTAGAAAAAGTAAAGTGTCGGCAAGTCTTGCCAAACTTACTTTTGTAAAAAGAAAATAATTGAATAAATATCTGTATATCATACTTATCTAATTCATCATTGATTAATGTCAAATATTATTATATTTCATAATATTCATGTTTTACAACTTAGAACAACATCCTTTATCATCGAAAACATTACACATTGCATACATGTATTCCCAACGTCCTACGATTGTCTCTAAATGTACATCAGTCCCAAAAATAGCCATTTTAGACCTTGATCCCGACCTCAAATCTCAAAACATAAAGAATGAAAGTTTTAATTCTACTCGTTATCTTTTCGAATCATCCTGAATCACCTCAATCGGAGTTCGTATAAAAACGTTATGCCCAATTTTCTAAAGGACTTTCGGACAGATTTTAGCTTAACACTTGACCAGCGCCTAGGCGCCCAACTTTGGCCTTGGGCAAGCGCCTAGGCACCCAAGAACAGAGTTTAAGCACCGAGCCTAGCGCCTAGGCGCTCGACCCTTGGCACTTAACTCCAATTTTCCAGATTTTGCAACTTTTGATGCATATACTTCAAATCTTCATAACTTCTTCATTTTAAGTCGGAATTAGCCCGTTTTCGGGGCTATGGAAAGCTTGAAACATGCTATACAAAACCCTCATGATTTCATAATGTTTTAGATTCATTAATTAGTCCAAAATTTGGCTCAAAAGTCCCCCAATACTAAGTTTTTCATCGATAACATGTTTTATGAAAACTAACACCACGACTTAATTTAAATCATTTTTAGTCCGTTCAAATTGGAATATTTCCATAACTTCTTAATCTATAGATCCTCCTCCTCAGATTTTAAACATAAATCAATAATCAAAACTTTTACAAGTTTTATTTAAGTCGTCAACATAACTTTTGCTCATCCTCAAACATATGCCTAACTTTTTGGTCTTAAATTTTATTATGACCTAGATTAAACATAAGATCTTTATGATATACTTCCTTATTACTTTGGTTCCATAATGATCCCCTACAACCCAACTTTCAACAAATCAAACTCTTAGGAAAATTAAAGAGATGAAAAGTTTTGATTTTACCTTTTGAGTTATTGTTCTTCCTTCATGCTTCCATGGTTTCATCTTCTTCTTTCTTCCTTTCTTTCTTTCTTTCTTTCTTGTTCTTTTCCTTCTCTTCATATCTCTTCCACCAAGAGAGAATGGAAGGATTCTCTATGAACTATCATTACTTTCGCATGTATGGTGACCTAGTAGAAATAAACTATGTGACTACTTAAGAAGGGAGATAGATCATCTTTATGATATACATCATTATCAAATTTGTTGCTATATATATGCTTATTGAGTTTGCTTGACATTGCAGGGACCTAGAAAGAAAATTCACCTTACTGTCCTAATTAATTTCCCCATTTTTCTAGCAATCCACTCCCTCCCAAAATTCCTTTTCTCCTTTTTTATTAGCTCATTTATCCGATTAAATATTCGTTTGGCCATTTATCAATTTAAAATTTTAGAATAATAATCATAAATTAAATTAGACTTTTATTTTATAAAAGTTGGGGTCTTACAATCACCCCACCTTATGAAATTTTGTCTCCGAAATTTACGAACGTACCTGGAATTCTGAAGAGATAAGAATTTCAAATTCTAGTTCCCAGGCTACTTCCTCTGTCTCATGGTTCATCTATTGTTCATCTCTTGTATTTCATATATTATTATAGAATACAGCTTTAAAACAAAGGTTAATTGACATATCATAATTTGTCAACTAATTAAGTAAGGTGATAAGTGGGATTTATACCTACTTATTGAATACCAATTCATGTGAACTATGCCCATCTCAAGTACATTTTAGTGTGTTTTTAGTGCATTTCATGTTATTTTGCATTGCATTTACTTAAAACTCCTTTTGGTGAAATAGTACAGAAAATGGCCTGTTTTGGTGGTATTAGAGGGCACAAGGCTAATGGACGCATGAAAGCGAGGCACAAGTTGGGATATGCATGGCAAGAGGATCAAGTAAAGCATGGATGGACAAAGGATGGAGCAGTAGAGCAAATCACTGCAGCAGCAGGAACAGAAGGCACAGGCTACTAGCCACGCAGCCGCGCGACATTATAAGCTTGGAGTCGCGCGCCCGCGTGAGCACCCGGCCAAATAACTTTACCTACTTCAAGTCGCGCGCTCGCGTGAGATATACACTGGAGGGACGCGCGGCCGCGCAGCCGCTCGCGATGCCTGTAGCTGCTAATTTATTTTATTTTAATTTTTAATTAAAAGGGTTGTAATTGTTTTAAAAATGATTTTTTGACTAGTGTTAGGGGGATCATTATTCAGTTTTTACGTATTTTCATTTTGATAACTAGGGTTTACACCGTGAGGGAGATTCTAACGTACAACGAAGCTAAAACGCTTACTCTTCCAATTCTTCTTGGGATTCTCTATCATTGTGGATTAGTATTATTATTTCGCTGGAATTTTATGAGGATTTGATCGTTAATATTGGTTTATATTCAGTAATTGGGTTTGATCGTTCTATCCTTCATCTTTCAATTGTTTGCTTATTAGTCATGCTTTGTTTTGATCCCATAATGGCTTTTGGTTCAGTCATGAACTAAACTCCATTATGGGATTCTAACGGTTTTTAATATGTAGTTTAGCTGCATGCTTGATTGCTAGGGTTGTTTTACATATCATATGGGGTTTCTATCATGGTTGTTTTGCATGTATGAATGCTTGATCACCATTCGTCTCAGTACTTGTATGGAATTGACAATGAACATGCATGTATGGATTGTAATCATGACAGCATACGAATATGGGGTTGTTTTATATGTCTTGTGTATTTCGTGAACCAGATAGACATATATTGTTTCACCGTATGAGTTAGAATAAGGGCTCGTGCTTAAGTTCAATATGATTGCAATTTCACATAGACATATAGTGATGTTGGTTATAGTGACGATTACATGGAGTCTATTATCTGTGGATGCTATGTAAGTAGGTCATAGTGCATTGAAAAATGGCTATGACTCTTTTAGTGCTCTTGACTATTTTCCTGTGATATGTGAACACTTCTTACATGATAGTGGTGATTGGATGAAATATTAAATGAAGTTAGGATCCCATTATTTCCAGATTTAATTTATTCCATTGTTAGTCTTATTTTAGTTGTTATATGCCATTTAGGGTAATTCACAAATATAGCCATTAGTTTAAGCATATGAATATAGTGATTTAATTGATGCATAGTGATTTAAATTAGACAACTTTCTCTGTGGGATTGATACTTTACTTACTCTGTATTACTTGTTGACACATGTATGCTTGCATGATTTAGAGCTCTTTTATCAGAACTAAAAAAGAGGCAACAATTCCTCGGCAACGGCGCCAAAAACTTGTTGCCTCTTTTTCTGTGGTGGTATAGTTCAATTGTGCATTTGTGAGGGTCTTGCTGGCATAATAGATCACATGAAATATCTTGTCCTTCCGCTGTCCCAAAACAGCCCCTACGGCGTAATCACTGGCATCGCACATCAACTCAAATGGCAGAGCCCAATATGGTGCAGTAATCGTTGGTGCTGAAGTTATTTTTCTCTTTAGGTGCTCAAATGCTGACACGCAGGCTTCATCAAAACTAAATTGTGCATCCTTCTCCAATAGACTGCATAGTGGTTTAGTTATTTTGGAGAAGTCCTTGATGAATCTGCGATAGAAACCTGTATGTCCCAAAAATCTGCGAACACCTTTTACTGAAGTAGGTGGTGGCAAGTTCTCAATAGTCTCCAGCTTTGCCCTATCCACCTCAAGTCCCTTCTTCAAAACCTTGTGTCCCAATATGATTCCTTCTTGGACCAGGAAATGGCATTTTTCCCAGTTCAGCGCTAAGTTCGTTTCAACACACCTCTTCAAGACCATAACCAGATTCTCAAGGCATAAGTCAAATAAATCCCCGAAGACTGAAAAGTCATCCATAAATACCTCCACATTCTGCTCCACCATGTCTGAAAATATAGCCATCATGCATCTCTAAAAGGTGGCTGGAGCATTGCACAACCCGAAAGACATCCTCTTAAAAGCGAAAGTACCATACGGGCATGTGATGGTAGTCTTTTCATGGTCTTCTGGAGCTATCATAATTTGATTTTAGCCCGAATATCCGTCCAGAAGGTAATAGTACTCATGACCTGCTAATCTATCCAACATCTGATCAATAAATAGGGGTGGGAAATGATCCTTCCTCGTAGCTTTGTTAAGCCTGCGGTAATTCATGCAGACTCTCCACCCCGTTACTGTTTGTGTTGGAATTAACTCATTATGCTCATTAGTCAGGATTGTCATGTCACCCTTTTTCGGAACACACTGCACTGGGCTCACCCATAAGCTATCTGAAATTGGATAAATTATTCCTGCATCTAACCATTTCAGTACCTCTTTCTTAACCACTTCTTTCATTATCGGATTAAGCCTTCTTTGTTGCTCAACTGGCGGCTTGCTACCATCTTCCATCAGGATCTTGTGCATGCAATACGAAGGGCTGAGCCCTTTGATATCTTCTATGGTCCATCCAATAGCGGATTTGAACTCTCGAAGCACT
The DNA here is from genome assembly GCA_016801055.1 of Panax notoginseng. NCBI lineage: Eukaryota > Viridiplantae > Streptophyta > Magnoliopsida > Apiales > Araliaceae > Panax > Panax notoginseng. The sequence continues at coordinate 79,384,384 of CM029014.1, forward strand.
CGTAGCAGTTTTTCTTCCTGACAAGGTGTTAGTGCAGAAGCAATAATCACAGGTAATTTTGAATCCGAACTTAAAAATGCATACCTAAGATGTTCTGGAAGTGGTTTTAACTCCAGCACTAGAGGTGTCTCAAAAGATGGCTTTAACTTTACCGAGGCTTCCCCAGCTTTTGTTAATGGCTCGACAGGTGCTCTAAATTTCTGGAATTGTGGTGTGGTATCCAGATATTGCATAAATTCGTCAAATTCCTCGTCCTCCGAATCTAAGTTCTCATCAGTGATATTCCTTAAAGGTTCATATTCCACTAGATTTTGTACTTCATCATTTAGAACTTGATTTACCCAATCGACTAGGAAACAATCCTCTTCATCGGCTGGGAACTTCATGGCCTTGAAGACATTAAAGATCACCTCTTGATCATATACACGCATAGTGAGTTCCCCTTTTTGCACATCTATCAAAGTCCTTCCTGTGGCTTAGAATGGTCTCCCCAGTATGATCGGTATACTCTTGTTTTCCTCAAAATCTAAGATGATAAAGTCAGCCGGAAAGATAAATTTGTCCACTTTCACCAATACATCTTCAACAATTTCTCGTGTATACGTGATGGATCTGTCAGCTAGCTGCAACGAAATGTTTGTCGGCCTTGGAGCCGGACATCCCAACTGATTAAACACTGACAAGGGCATCAGATTGATACTTGCCCCAAGATCACATAAACACTTTTCGAAGTTTATCTTTCTGATAGTACACGAAACTGTGAAACTGCTTGGATCTTTCAGCTTTGGAGGTAGTTTACGCTGAAGCACTGCACTGCATTCCTCTGTCAAGGCCACTATCTCAAACTCATCTAATCTTCTCTTCCTTGATAATATACCCTTCATAAACTTTACATAGCTTGGCATTTGTTCCAATGCCTCGACGAACGGTATATTGATCTGCAGCTTTTTAAATACCTCCAAGAACTTGCTGAATTGCTTATCTTCCCTCTGTTTATTCAATATTTGTGGATACGGTACCTGAGGGTAATCTGGTGGTATTGAACTCACAGGTTTCTCAACTATCCTTGTTATATCTTTCTCTTCATGATGCACCTCAGATTTTTCCAGATTTTCTTTCTCAACAGTCACCTGTTCTGCCTCGAGCGGCCACGCGACCTCTTTAGTGCAATTGGGCGCGGGCGCGCGACTTTCAGTACCTGCAATATTTTTCCCAGATCTCAATGTGATTGCTTGACACTGCTCCTTCCCGTCCCTTCTTGGATTTGTCTCTGTATTACTTGGCAAAGAACCTTGGGGCCTGTTGTTAAGCATACTCGCCATTTGTTCCATTTGAGTCTCCAAATTCTTGATAGCCACTGCTTGGCTTTTGATCATAACTTCTGTATTTTCCATGTACTTCAACATCATCTCCTCCATTTCTGATTTCTTTTCTGGCTGTGGTGCAGCTAGAGTGTGATGTTGTTGTTGTTGAGAGAATCCAGGTGGAAACGGTGGTTTTGGTGTAAACTGTGGCTGAGGTGGTTGTGACTGAAACTGTTGGTTCGGCTGAAACTGATTCTGCTAATTTCCTTGGTTATTGGACCAACTAAAGTTTGGATGATTTCGGTTGTTGGGGTGGTATGTATTCTAAAAATGTCCTTGATCTTTCCTGTAGTTGCTCACATACTGCACTGACTCTAAGTTGATAGCACATTGATCTGTCGAGTGTGACCCCGCACAAATCTCACAGACGAAGGCAACTGTTTTTGTCTTGCTTTCTGTCAATGTATTTATTTTCTATGTTTTTTTGTGGGCCCCATAATAGAATAACTGTCGGATGAAGAAAATGATAAATTTGAGTTTTTACAAATAACGGCGTAGTTGTTACCGTTAACACTGTTGGAATACCCGGTGGTTAAAAAACCAATAATACGCGTGGTTGCACAGTAGCACACGGTATTGCACAGTATTGAATTATTGATTCTTACGTAAGAAGGCTCTACTCAATAATTGTTACAGTAATTACTGTTCAATATTTTATTTTATTGAATCAATAATTAATGCGTTGATATTTTATATTATTGTTGTTTCAATAATTATCACTGCACAGTATCTTCATTATCAGATCAATAATTCATTTTATTTGAATAATATTATTAGATAGCATTATTGGCAATGTCTAGAAAGTTCTGTCAAGGAGAGGTTTGGTCACCTAATTGCGCGCCAGTAAGGAGAAATCCTTATCGGAAAGCCCCCTCTTTCCTGGGAACTGCCTGGTTGTCATTACTGTGATTCTGTAATATTATTTGTGCATAATTAATTATTGATCTATATGATAATAAAATATTTATTTGATGTGGATATAAATGATGGATTTATTTATGTGGTTATTATTGACGGAATTAATGTTGAGGTGTTTTATCAGTATTTCTGTCGGAATGGAGGTATTAAAAATTAAATCAGTATTTTTCAGATATATTGCGTGAGTTATAATTTTTATTCCGATCGTTGGATCGTTGTGATTTCAGATATATTGCGTGAGATATATCCACAAATTTTGAACTGTTAAAAATGAACGTATGATTTGTTATGAATTTTAAGAGGTGACTGATTCAGAAATTAGGTTTATAAATGATTTTGGTGGAAAATTCTAGAAATGGGTGGGCCCCACTTTTGGTTGTTGGGGAAGATGGCAGATTTTTGGTGGGTGGAATAGTAGCAGGTAAAGCCATCAGGTATCAGGTCAAGTCTGCTTCGGCGTGCTAACATTTTCCTATAAATAGAGGGCTAAGTTAGAATTGAAAATCACACTAGAAATCATAAGTTTTCTCTATTTTTCTCTCTATATTATCGAGTGTATTTTGTGAGTATTTAGATACTTGGTGAGTTGCTATTCATAAATGCAAGTTTCATTCAGCGTCATATCCGATATCCAGTCAGAAGTGCTGCTCTTTTGAGGTAAGGGATAGTAAGGGATTTTAAGGGTTGTTATGTTTTTCAGTTTCGTAATTTTTCTGACCTTCAAAAATTTTGAAAAAATTTGAAATGATAATTTAATGAGTTTTCTAGATTATGTCCAAAAATGGCGATTTTTGGATGTATAGATTAAGAGTTATGAATTTTATGGGAAAAGACTATTTTAAAAGTAAACCCTTATAACTCCTGGTGGTTAACTCCAAAATTGGTAAAAATTTTATTGGGAGTACATGCATATAACAGAAGTATACTCTATAAATTTCGGAATTTTTAGACAAAAGTACAGTTTATGATAAATGTCTAAATATTTGGCAGTTTTAGTCATATGAAAAATAGTAAATAAATTTTAAAAATTTCGGGAAACAATATATGTTCAATAGGGGACTATATTCTACTAAATCCTAGAAAAGAAATAGTTTTGGGACTGATTTGGTATTTTTCATAAAAATGGACTAGTTATGAGTAAATGAAAATATGTTATGTGAAGTAAGAAAATTGGAAAATAGGATTTTATGGCTTGAGATTCCTATATAATGTATATGCAGATTTTTGATGAGGGTTTTGGTTATTAGTAATAAAATCTTATGAGTTTGGCATTTTAGGATGATTAAATGCATTATTTAGTAAAATATAAACAATTAAAATAAATTGTTTATAAGTTTAAGAAATGTTATTCTTTCAATATCATTATACCAAAATATTGGTATGTATTTTATTGTGGAATTTCTACCTTTTTGTGTCGGGGTTACTATTCATGAGTTACTATTCACAACTTACTATTCATGAGTTACTATTCACGAGTTACTATTCACGACAAAATTAGTTTCTTTTTCTAATCAAATTATAGTTGATTTATGAATATTACTTTTGAGATTAAATCTATATGTTGATTATATTATTTTTATTACCATATATAACATTTTTATAACCCTAATGATGATATTTCTCTTTGACTTGAGTGTAAAGATGAGTAGATTTTTGGTATGATCATGCCTATGGTTTCCCTTTGGCCAGTAGTGCAAAGTTGAATTGTTATATTGGTATGATCATGACCATTGAATTTATAATGGAATATCTTTAGCTTAAGTGCAAAGGTGAATTGATCAACATGGTCATAATTATGGTTTATATAAATTCTGAAATGATTATATATTTTTTTGAAGATATTAATATCTTTGGCCTGTAGTGCAAAGATGATCTGTTGTTGAATATCTTTGGCCTGTAGTGAAAAGATGATCTGTGGTTGAATATCTTTGGCCAGTAGTACAAAGATGAACTGTTGATGAATATCTTTGGCCCGTAGTGCAAAGATGAATTTATTAGTATGATTATGAACATGAATTATGATTTGGTTTAACCATGATTTTCGATGTTTCAGGTAAAGATAGGTGATAAAAATTATCTTCGTCCTGGATGAGAAGAGAAATTTAGAACCACAATTATGATTATGAGTTATTCATATGATTGTGGACCAGAACTGTTGATTGATGTTACAGGGATAAAACATTATTGGTGGATTTTTAACATGGAGAAGATAATAGACTTTATGGTCTATTTGACTCTTCTAATGAATTTCTCATTCTGCTGCAACTATGGTTGAAATTTTTTATCATTTACCATATGTTCTAAATCTGTGATTTATTACTGTTGAAGGCTATTGATAATTTATTTACCTTTAGTCATGATATTCTTTATTGGGCTAGTTGTGCTCACCCTTTTGCTTCACAATTCTTTTAAGGTAATAAGAGTGTAGCTGGGTCGAGCGAGGGTAACAAGGAAATAGAATGGTGGTCGCTAGCTGTGGAGGTTCTCCCTAAGAAGTATAGAAAAGTTCATTTAGTAGTTGTATTTGGTGAATCCTATAGGGTAAGGCGTACCCAACGTTGGAAGGGTGTTTTGCCACTATCATACAAGATTTCTAACGACATACAACCTCGTGTTATCATAAGACAGGGATGTGTTCATCCACTTGCTGATTATATCTATGAGCACTACCTATATGATTCTGGAGTTTATTATAAATATAATTTTCAACTAGAGACATGGGAGATAGTTATATGTCAAGAGAAGACTCACCATTGGAAAGAATATGATAGTAATCTTCTCGTTTTTTTTTGGGTCTATTGGGTCAACCAAGGATAATTCTGTGGACATATGATATCTATCATAACCTGAAAGCATGACCTCCCATGTATGAAGGTTTCCTTGAGCACTTTCCAAAGATTCTAATTTCTAAAACAGTTTTTGACTGTACCTTTATGTAAGGTGCCATTGTGACGTGCTATCCAAGGTTGGAATAAGAGTTACAGTTGGTATATATTTGTATCAAAACTCACAACATATGTGTTGTTGTATTTTGCACGATAATTGTAGTAATAAAGTTGTAGTTGTTTTATGTACTATGTATTTGGCGACTCAAAATGGGTTGGGTGAACTGGACCTATTTTGGGGTTGTCACACACACACACACACACACACACACACACACACACACACACACACATATATATATATATATATATATATATATATATATATATATATATATATAATATCCTTTATAATTTTATTATTAAAATAAAGAGTTTATTTTAATCTTGAAATTGGATTTCATGAAACTTAAAATTGCCCATTAAATGATATATATATATATATATATATATATATATATATATATATATATATATATATATATATATATATAAATGATTTTATTTATAAGATGAATGTTTTATTTATTGATACATGTGATGATTTGTATGATAATAAATGGGATTGATTCTGGACTATTAACCAATATGATTTGATTTATTTTGGATGAATGCTTGAATGAATGAGTTTTATTAAATGGGGTCTGTGTGCCTCGTCTTTTCTGATTTTCTTCTTGATGAAAATTCTATTTCTCTACTATATACTTTCCCTTGACTACTGATCAAGGTTTCTATTTAAATTAAATAGTTTAATTGTTATAGGATTATTTAGAATTTTTTGAAGAACCGGAGATCAAGGAGCAAGGAGCGCTTGAAGACCCGTTTGTAATGGAGCCCGGGTTTAAATGTAATAGTTATATTTAAATGTTAATTCTTGCACCCCTAGGGTTTGACCTTTTGGTTCACTTGGTGGCTCTAGTGAACCAAAGTAGAATAAAAGTTCATAATCAATCAATATAGAATATAGTATTCTATGTATGCATGCTAGTATAATATATATATATATATATATATATATATATATATATATATATATATATATATATATATATATATATATATATATATATATGTTCATGCGTGCTAAACAAGACGAGACAATTAATAACAAACCCCTCAAAGAAATTATATTAAGTCCTAAGCGCTTAAAGATATTTGAAATATCGAACGTCGCCTTCTAGCATGATAAAATTAATAGAGTATTAAATATTTAATATGAGTTTGTTGTGTCGCCACAAGGTAAGTATTAAGTATTTAAGATGTTGATTTATCACATTTGGTGCTTATAAAGAAAATTGAACAATATTGTTTTGTTGTGTCACCACAAGAACAATGTTTTTCTTTTTTGAATATATGGAAGTGCTAGGTTGGACTTAACTTAGATAATTTTGATTCGGATGTGCCACCACTTGATCAAAATAATTCAAGAGGCAAAACATAAGGAGTTACATGATGATGTAATTGACAAAGAGTTGTCTACCTATTTATTTATATATAGTTTGTTGTGTCACCATAAGGCTATATATATTTGAAATGGAATCCTTATTCTCACTAGCAAAAACTGTAATTAGAATCTGCCGAACTATATAGATGAGGATAATATAGTTTGAAGAAAATAATGGGAGATACCAATATAAAATAAGACCTAATTTATTTTGGTAAAATAAATTAATTAAATAAATGTTTGCTAAAATGTTATCTTTTTACATGCAGAATTTGAAAATGTCATATTCATTAATTTCACTGTGTAGCATACTTGATGCTAACAAACTGACTGGACCGAATTACATGGACTGGTTAAGAAATCTGAGAATTGTTCTCACTGCTAAAAAGATTTCTTATGTCCTAAATTTGCCCGTACCTGCAAATGTTGCAGAGACAACCTCTGAGGAAGAGATTGCTACTTTTAAAAAGTGGCAAGATGATGCATCTGTGGCTCAATACATCATGCTTGCATCCATAAGTAACGAGCTTTAGTGTCATCATGAAACTATGGATGCTCCTACTATGCTACTACACCCGCAAGAGCTGTATGGTGAGCAAAGTAGAACTGCTAGATATGAAATATCTAAGGAGTTCTTCCGATCATGGATGACCGAGGGTACTACCGTTGAGACTCATGTCTTAAAGATGATCAATCTAATTGAACGTATTGGACAGCTTGGGTTCGTCATGGATGGGGAGTTGAGTCAAGATTTAGTCTTGTAGTCACTCCTGGACACCTTTTCACAATTTGTTGTGAATTTTCACATAAATAAGTTAGATGTCCACTTGCCTGAATTATTTAACATGCTGAAAACTGCTGAAGGTCACTTCCCATCCAAGAAGGACCATGTCTTAATGGTGGATGATTCTTCCAAGAAAAGGAAGAGACCCAAGGTATCTTCTCAAAAAAAAGAAATCTAAGAAGGTTAAGGGAAAGGCGAAAGTGAAGGATCAAAAGAAACCTGATCCAGCTAGCAAAGGAATTTGATTCCATTGCAATAAGCCGGGTCACTGGAAGAGAAACCACAAGGATTATCTTGTGGAGCAAAAGCAGAAGAAGCTCGGAGAAGCTTCAAATCCTAATCAAGGTTTGTTTATGATTGAAATTAATTTCTCTGAAAGTCAATCTTCTACTTGGGTATTGGATACCAGCTGTTGTTCTCACATATGTAATAATATGCAGGGACTAGTCAGAAGTAGGAAGCTGAGCAAGGATGATGTCGTCCTATGAGTGAAAAATGGAGCAAAAGTTGTTGCATTGACTGTAGGGACTTATTGTTTAGCATTGCCTACGGACAAGTTCATTTATTTAAATAATTGTTATTTTGTTCTGAATATCATTAGAAACATTATTTCAATTTTTGTATTGGATATGGATGGTTTTGACATTATAATAAAGAACAACAGTTGTTCTATTTATAATAGTAATGTTTTATACGGTGTTAGTAATTTGCGAAATGGACTTTATATACTTGACTTGCATGAAAATATACTTTAAATTGAACAAACTAATAAAAGGAAAAGAGATGATGTTAATTGTACCTATATGTGGTACTGTAGACTTGGTCATATTAATGAAACAAGATTATCCAAGTTGCATAAAGATGGGCTTCTAGAGCTATCAAATTATGTATCATATCCAACTTGTGAATCTTGTCTTATGGGAAAAATGACTAAATCTCCTTCTAATGGAAAAGGAGAAAGAGTTACAGAGTTGTTAGCGTTGGTACACACAGATGTATGTGGACCTATGACAACGAATGCATGAGGAGGGTATTCTTATTTTATTACATTCACTGACGATCACTCAAGATTTGGATATGTGTATTTAATTAAATAAAAATCTGAATCATTTGAAAAGTTCAAAGAGTTTAGAAGTGAAGTAGAGAAACAAACTGGCAAAAGTAATAAGATTCTTTGATCAGATAGAGGTGGTGAATACTTAAGCGGTTAGTTTCTCAATTGTCTCGAAGAAAATGGTATAATCTCACAATGGACTCCACCAGGGATGCCATAACTGATTGGTATATCTGAAAGGAGAAATCGAACATTGTTGGACATGGTTCGATCCATGATGAGCTTTGCCGACCTTCCAGTTTCCTTCTGGGAATATGCCCTAGAATCGGTTGCATACCTACTTAACAAGGTACCTACCAAATCCATCCCTAAAACCCCATATGAGTTATGGACAGGGAGAAAACCAAATCTTAAGCATGTTAAGACTTGGGGTTGTCCAGCTTATGTCAAAAAGTTTGAAAATGATAAGCTACTGACTAGATCCGACAAGTGTAGATTTGTGGGATACCCTAAAAAAACATCATGGTATTATTTCTATCATCCAACTGATCAAAAGGTGTTTGTTGCGAAATATGCTGCCTTCTTGGAAAAGGAGTTTATCCTTAAGGGGTCAGTGGGAGTAAGATATATCTTGAAGAAATTCAAGAACCACAAAATACTACAGATCAAAGTCAGGTACCTAACCAAGTGGAAGAATCTATTGTAACACACCTTATTTGTAAAACTAGGAGAATACCAAAGTTACCTGATAGGTATGGATTCGTTATAGAGTATGATGATGAGGTATGCATCATAAATGGTGATGATCCATTAAATTACGAACAGGCTATGAGTAGTAAAGACATAGAGAAGTGGCAAGAAGCCATAAAATTCGAGATGGACTCCATGGATGAAAACCAAGTATGGACTTTGGTTTCACCACCTAAAGGCATTAAGCTTATTGGGTGTAAATGGGTCTTTAAAAGAAAGACTGGAGCAAATGGCAAGGAGTTGACTATTATGAAACCTTCTCACCAGTAGCGATGCTTAAGTCCATTCGGATTTTGTTTGCGATTGCAGCTTACCATGACTACAAAGTATAGTAGATGGACGTGAAAACGGCTTTCCTCAATGGAAAACTTAAGGAGGATGTGTATATGACACAGCCAGAGGGATTTGTTTCAAAGGTTGGAATAAATCAAGTTTGTAAGCTACAACGATCTATTTATGGATTAAAGCAAGCTTCTCGTAGGTGGAACATCCATTTTGATGCGACAATCAAAGAGTTTGATTTTATCAAAAATGAGGATGAACCATGTCTGTACAAGAAGGTTAGTGGGAGCGATGTTTCATTACTTATATTATATGTTGATGATATATTACTGGTAGGGAATGATATTCCTATGTTACAATCGATTAAAATTGGGTTATCTAAACACTTCTCCATGAAGGACTTGGGTGAAGCATCCCATATTTTGGGGATAAAGATTTATAGAGATAGATCTAAAAGGATGCTTGGCTTATCCTAAGGAACGTACATTGACTTGATGCTAAAGAAGTTTAGCATGAAAGATTCCAAAAGAGGTCTCATGCCGATGAGGCATGGAATACATCTCTCCAAGAAACAGGCCCCAAAGACACCTGAGCAGAGAGACCGTATGAGTAAGATTCCTTATGCTTCAGCTGTGATGCCCCCAAAATAGGTATACATCACCCATCTTGAGTCTTCAAATACATGGTATAAAATTTAAATACAACTTAATTATACAGCAGTCGTGTAAAATACGACAAAACATAATCTAAGAGTTTTAATAAGAATATTCTCATCTAGACAATATCCACACTCAATGGAGTCCTCATTACATTTATTGTCAAACTATTTAACAAAATAGTGAGGACTACTAATGCTATCATCTGGACCGTCACTCCGTTCCCCGACTAGTCCCGGCTACGTTCTCATTTCTTGAAGAGACCAGTGAAAGAAAGGGTTAGCTCAACTAGCCCAGTAAGAAATATTATGACTAAGATAATGCAGAATAAATTATCATTAGCCTTTAACAATGTTAAACTGATAGAATATAATAGACAACAAGTTTAACTGCAACGGAATAAGCAATCCACTAGAAGAGTCAACTAGAGCATGATATCTACTATCTTCTATGATTTAAAATGTTTTCATCAATTTTTATCGCTGAGACTCAGCTTAATAAATAAACCACATCATCGAATCATCCCTGCACTACGGGCCAAGGATATTCATTAAACCATCAATGGTCATGACTATACCGAATAATCCCTAGTCATAATTATACCAAAAACTGTCTATCAATGCACTACAGGCCACTGAGGACTTTTACCACATCATTTATAACATTATAGGCCATGATTATACCGAATGATCCCTGGTCATAATCATGCCAAGTCCATCTATGCACGTAAGCCAGAGATGACTTTCATCACAATATAAGCATGAGGATGATGACAATGACATAATAATTTAATAAAACAAGTTCAAGAATAAATTTTAAAGATTTATAAGTTAATTTATCCTAAAATCAATAACGTCCAAATTGTCAACATGATACTGCTTTGTGAAGTAAAATTCAAGAATGCTCAGAAGAATATTTCCATAAAAAGATACTGGATGAAGCGCAAATATCAAGGATATTCCACTAATTTCATGGAGTATAGAAACCAAAACTTTAACCAACTGAGTATAATAGAATATATGAAACCTCAAATGGATTTTTGCCCGCCATACAGTAATCCACGTAGACAGATCATTTTCACAATTTAATAAGGAATGAATACGAAGGATCATTCACCATGCATGCGGTAATCCACATAGACAAGTTATTCCAACAGAATAATAAAGAATGTAATAAGAAAAGAATTCACCAGGCGTGCGTAATCCGCACGGACAGGTTAATTATTCCCACAAAATGATAAAGAATGGAACCAGGTTATGCGTAATCCGCACAGACAAGATATTCCAACAGAATAATAAAGAATAGAACCAGGTCATGCGTAATCTGCACAGACAGGATATTCCAACAGAATAATAAAGAATGGAATAACAACAGAATTTACCAAGCATGCGATAGACCGCACAGATAGGTTATTCCAATAGAATAATTAGGAATGGAATAACAACAGAATTCACCAGGCATGCGATAGACCGCACGGACAGGTTATTCTAACAGAATAATAAAGAATGGAATAACAACCCTTACGAGTATTGAAAGAAAATAACTCTCTTCATGAATACGAAAGAAATAATACCCATTACCTTAGAAGAAAACTGGATACTGGAATAGTGAGGTAGCAGACTTCTCTTCTTCTTTCTCTTTATAATTTCTCTCTATAATAATTGCTCTTGTGAGACTTAGTGAATTGGTGAGAAATGAAGGAAGAATGAGCTTCTATTTATAGGAAAATATAGTTTCAATAATTGCACATTTTGGAACTCAAAATATTACAGTATAATACCTCCCACTTTTTCTTTATTTTTAATTTAGTCCTGCAAGTATTATCAAACTTGCACCACCTCCCCTAATAGTAAATCATGTGAATTAATAGTTCATTCATGTGACTTAATAGTATAATCATGTGAAAAAACTAATTACAGTATAGTACCTTCATCTATACCTCTATTTTTAATTTAGTCATGCAAGTATTATCAATCTTGCACCAACTCCCCTAATAGTAATTCATGTGAATCAATAGTACACACATGTAAACACATAGTTATAAGCATGTGAATTTGTGAAGCCCCCAAACTCGGGTACTTGAAACCCGAACTCGGTGCTTCACGACACCATTTCTATGAGCGGAATAATACTAATAATAATAACAGTAATATAAAATTCACACTTAATTTACATTTATCAGAGTCTAATCCCAAATACGCAACCTTTACTATAATTCCTTACATGATAAATAATACATATCATTGTCTTAATACAGTTTAACTATTATAAAAGATACCATTAAACATATTTAGTTTTCTTTCCTTTTTTCCTTGTTCTTGGTCGAACCTTCTAGCTATTCACACTTAGCTGACAACATTTAAATTAAACAAGGATAAGCATTTGGGTGCCCAACAAGTAATAACAATTATAAATTTAATTAGCTGAAAGAATTAAATGTTTTCTTTGTACATTACTTCTACAACAAATCATTAGTTGTGAAGTAAACTGAACCGATAATAATAACATAACAATTCTATCTCAAATTTTTGAAACTACATAATGACTATATATGGGGTTTAGTTGACATACTATGAACATTATTTTCAATTTTTTAGTAGAACTTCATCAGCAAACCGTCATAACTTACGGGCACGAGGGTGTACATCCCATGGACCCTGTATTGATCATTAATGCATGCAAGAACGATGTTATCGTTCACTTTGTCCGCCTTGGTTGCATAAAAGTTTTTTATTGATCGGGATGTTCATACTTAGTCTGGAATCCGAACCAAAATAATTTGATTGGATATAAAAAGGTTTTATCATATTCAACGATATTTCTAAATCTATGTCTAGCTGGTCAAATAGCTTTTACAGCTTATATATATATATATATATATATATATATATATATATATATATATATATATATATATATATATCAACATGTGTTTAACTACAATGATTATCCAAGTGAGGACACTTGTATAACCATATTTCGAAATTAACTAACAGAATATATATATGAGTTATATAATATAATATCATGTTGATAAACAATGATCGGATATAATATATACGACAATAGGGTTAATAATCTAGTACAATAATAATATAAATCTGAATTTTCTTACTCATGTCCATTGCATAAAGGAAATGCAAAGGTAGGATACTTGTCTGGTCTGCTGCTTGCAATACGCAACTTAGTTTTATCTTTTATACCGAAACCTATCATTAATAAGATCATTTGATCGATTAAAATAACATACTATAAAATATAATACTGCTTATTGCAGTCAGCACATAACCTAATCACATTGTCACACAAAATCAACAGTCATTGAATCACAAACAAACATTAATACAGTCAAAATATCTAAGTCCAGATCAGTTTATGAAACATGTCGATGTATCGACAACTTTACCGGATAATTATCGAGTCTAAGACTCTATCAAGTAGCTCAATGTCTGCAAGTAACAGTCATATTATTTTTAAATGACTTATAATAATTTTTAAATATTTATTATAATTTATCATGAATTTTTAAACTCTGGAATCATTATTAAATGATTTTAAATACTAATTAATTCTATTATCATTAATATTAAACTATGAATGAAACTATTACCAAAATATTAAAGTTATTTATAATAACGCAAAGTATTTTTAAAGTACTAATATTACCCTTAAATGATTTTTAAAACATTTAAAATCATTTTTAAATGATTACCTATAATATTTAAATATTAATGCATTATCTATCAAAATATTAAAAGTCATTAATTATAGCTTAAAATATTTTCAATTCATTAATATCCTTTTTAAATGATTTTTAAATTATTAAAACCATTTTTGAACTATTTATTTAATATAACAATTAAATAAACTTAATATCATTAATATTAAAATATTAATGAAATTATCCTCAAAATATTACAAGTTATATTTTATAACTTAAAATATCTTTAAACACTTTATTTTTATTTTAAATAATTTTTATAATATTAAAATTATTTTAAAACTAATTTATTTAATATAATTATTAAATAATTCTAATATCATTAACAGTAAATAATTAATGAAATTTACCTTTAAATATTGAAAGTTATATTTTATAACTTTAAATATTTTTATAACCTTTAAATCATTTTTCTATAATTTTTAAATCATTAATTTTATTTTTCCTCAATTTATTTAATACATTTATTAAATAACTTAATTATCATTAATATTAATTTATTAATGAAATTAATCACAAAATAGTAAAAGTCATTAAAAATAACTTAAAATATTTTCTTATATCATAATATAATTTTAAATAATTTTTCATGTATTAAAATTATTTTTAAATAATTTATTTAATATTATAATTAAATAAATTAAATACCTTTAATATTTCAAAAATATTAAATATTTATGAAATATATTCAAAATAATTAAAAACTAATTTTTGGACTTTAAAATAATTTTTAATAATTTATTTTGTATTTTTAATAATTAAAAACTAATTTTTCTATTTATTTAATAAAAATAATTAATTGTAAAAATAAACTGTCGCTAAAGACTGCTTATAGCGACAGAACCGTCGCTATAAGTGTTCTTCGCGTTTTTCATGAAACCAAGAAATGCATAGTCAGTAGACAAGGGTACTACTTTGACCATCATTTTATCCATGATCCTAAGGTGTTCTGGCCCGGGTAAAGTGTTTAGGTTACAGTATTAATATAATACTACAAATAACAATCGATAACATAGTCAAAACACAAACATATTAGTGAGATCTTAGCCCTGAAAAAATTGTCAGACACTGTTCTTCAATTTCTGGGTTTTCCAGAACTGAAGAACAGTTCAAAGTATCATTTTTGGAGCTCTGAATCTTGGCTTTCCATCCTTAGTTTGAAGGATCTAATGGTTTAATACTGTAGTTTAGATGTCAAGGAACCATTATGCAACATAATATCAACTTAACAACATAACCCATAAAAGATCTGAGCCGGTCAAAACCCTGTCAAAACCGTGTTCTTTGACTTTCTGGAAATTCCAGAAAACGCATTTCATGCTCCTACAGCCTACTTTGACTGTCGAATACTTTGATCATGCTTATCATTTAGGTGATATAAAGTCATTCATTTGTAGTACATATTACATACTGTAAGACCCCGAATTTTTTTTTTTTAATAAAATAGAATTTCCTTTATTTATTATTTTGAAATAGTAAGGGTTTATTTGATTAATGTGGTTAGTTATGCGTAAAATGAGTAAATATTTTTAAATAAGCAAGTGGTTATAAAATATTCATTGTTGTTGGGGAATATTCGTTTGGTCGTGGAATATTCTTGCTGTCGGGGAATATTCGTACGACGACGCAGCCTTTTGTGGGCCCCATAACGGAAAGCGATTAGATGAAGAAAACGACAAGTGTAAGTTGTTTATAAATAATGGCGTAGTTGTTACCGTTAATACTGTTGGAATACCCGGTGGTTAAAACACAGTAGCACACGGTATTGCACTAATTATTAATTCTTACGTAAGAAGGCACTACTCAATAATTGTTACAGTAATTACTGTTCATTATTTTGTTTTATTGATTCAATAATTGTTGCATTGATATTTTATATTACTGTTATTCAATAATTGTCACTACACAGTATTTTCCATTATCGGATTAATAATTCATATTATCTGATTAATATTATTAGATAACATTATTGGCAATGTCTAGAAAGTTCTGTCTAAGGAGAGGTTTGGTCATCTAATTGCGCGCCAGTAAGGAGAGATCCTTATTGGAAAGCCCCCTCTTTCCTGGGAACTGCCTGGTTGTCAGTATTGTGATTCTATAATATTATTTGTGAATAATTAATTATTGATTTATATGATGAGGAAAATATTCATTTTATGTGGATATAGATGGAGAAAATTTTAATGTGACAATTGTTGAAAATTAATATTTTATCTTTTTCTGATAAAAATTCATTTAAATATATTATTATATAATAATAATATTATAATGATGAAATTTTTACAATGAATGTGTGATATATGAGTATATGATGAGGAAGAGTATTTTTGTTGTATTAAATGATTAAAACATGTTTTTCATGTTTGTGGACCCCATTTCTTGACTGAAATTTGATTATAGCCTGTAAAATCGTCCGTATGTGGATTTCGATCAATTTCTATTTGGAATTTTGAAAAACTTTCTTCTGCAAAGTTGTAGAGAATGAAATTTCCTATGAAAAAGGCATAAGGTTTAAATTTTTCTGATAAAAAGACTATTTATTATGAATTATTGAAGTTTCGAGGTTCCGAAATAATTGATTTTTGGAAGTTTTAATTATTTATATCAACAAAAGCATTTTTAACAAGTTGGTGGGCTCATTTTGTTGTTAAACATGTGGGATTCCAGCATTCAAAGGTTGGCGTAGGAATTTATATATAATATATTAATATTTTATTAAATTTTCTGCTTTAGTGTTCTAAGCATTTTTCTATAAATAAGGTGCTTAGGTTAGAATTGAAAATCACACCAGAAACTTAAATCTTTCTCTCTCTATATTATCGAGCGTATTCTTGTGAGTATTTTAAGACTTTGAGTATTGCTATACGGTGCAAGTTCCCTTCAGTTCTATATCCAGTATTCTAGTCAAAAGTACTGTCTTTTCGAGGTAAGGGATGTTATTTTTTTATCAATAATATTATTTCTTTCAATATCATTATACTGAAATATTGATAAGATTTTTCTTGTGAAATTCTTATCTTTTCATGTCGTACTATTCACGAGTTACTATTCATAAGTTACTATTCACAAGTTACTATTCATGAGTACTATTCATGAAGCATAATAATTTTTTTTTCTTGTGGAATTTCTACCTTTTAGTGTCGAGGTTACTAGTCACGTATACAGCACTATTCACGTATACGGCACTATTCACAAATACGGTACTATTCACATAAAAATTAAAAAAAAATTCTGTGTCCAAGATATCTATTATGGATACTAGCTTTGATTGTATCCATGTTTTGATCATTCTTGAATTTTACTTTGCTATGATTGTTTATGAAGTATTTTTGAACTTGGATTGTTTGAAATACGAATCCTTAAAATTTATTCTTTTGTTTCACTGGATTCGTTTTCTTTAAAAGGTTTTTCATCATCCTCAGTCCTAAATGATGATATAACTGAATATCTTTGGCCTGTAGTGCAAAGATTAATGATTTTATGATGAATATCTTTGGCCCGTAGTGCAAAGATGAACAGGTATTGAGATGAACATGACCAACTGATGAATATATTTGGCCTGTAGTGCAAAGATGAATATTTGATTCAAGATGTTTATTGATTGATGTTACAGGGATATAATATTGATGATGGACTTTTAAATTCATAGATGATAGTAGATTTCATCATCTACTTAACTCTTCTAATGAATTATTATTTCCGCTGTGAATATTGATTTAAAATTTATTGTCTATTGTATTCTATTAAATTTTTCCCTATTGAAGACTAACGATAATTTATTCTATATTATCTTAGTCATAATATTCTTTACTGGGCTAGTTGAGCTCACCCTTTTCCTTTTTGTTCCATTTTTCTTCTCAGGAGGCAAGACTGTAGCGGGTACTAGTTGGGGTATGGAATGATGGTTCAAGATAGTTATCTTAGTAGTCCCACTATTTTATAAAATAGTGTATCAATAATTGTAATGAGGACTTATTTGAGTGTAGATATTGTCTAGAAGACAATATTTGTATTTAAACTCACAGTATATGTGTTGTCGTATTTTGCACGACAATTGTAATAATAAAGTTGTAGTTATTTTCTGTACTATGTTATTGACAACTCAAAATGGGTGATGTATACCTATTTTAGGGGCGTCACGCATACTATAACACTGATGCAAAAAATGTACAAAACACATAAAACCTGCAAGATCTGAACCCAAGAACTATCGGTCAGACCGACCTGGGGAAATCTGGGTTACCCAGAAATCTCCCGGTCAATGCCAGTCAACGGTCTTTGACCATTAATAACTTGAAATCTATGCATCACATGATCGTGATTTCACTTTCAGAACAAAGACCGTATACCAGACTATTGATCCAAAACATAAAATAACAAAAACACTTAACAGTCTGTGATCTACAGGGTCTGACATTCGTTGTCAGACCACAAAAATAATTTTTTCCAGATTTTTGAAAACACCAATTTCGTGTATTTAAATGTTATAGATCCACTAAATACCAACCTAGATCATTGACTAACATCTTATAAAACATGATTAAACATAAAAACCACAAATCCATTATAGCATACAAGATCAAAAATTTTAGTATAGGTTTATACCTTTCTTGGACAATTTCTTGATTCAAAGCTTCTGATTTGCTATGTGTGTTGGTGGGGCTTAAATATGGGACTGAAATACTTATCAATTTCGTGGGTTGGAGAGAGAGAGGGACTTGGTAGTGAGTTGGTGTACAAGTGGGCTAAAAATGAACTTTCTCTCTTTTTTTCAATTTATGTATATATGATAATACAATGTATATGACTGAGATATAGACTAATTACTGCTGATTTTGTCACATGGCTGATCATAGAGTAGTTCACCAACAACATTTTAGCTAGATTTACAAGCAAGCCTCAATTATGCAATAAGGGCAAAAATGTCTTTTGGCTTTTAAAATTAAGGGCAAACTAGTAACTTGTCAAACCCTTAGGATTTGACCCTTAGGGTTTAACCTTAAGGTTTGGCACAAAGATGTTTTAGGATTTCGAATTTGGCTTTAAAATAAAATAACAATTTAGTTTCCAAAAATATAAATTTGAGTTTACTAAATATAATTAGTTTTCTAATTCCATTACTTAAACATTTAGGGTTTAAAATCTATTAATTAGCATTAACGATTACAATTAGCCATTAAGGTTTTATTTTAGCAAATTAGGGTTACTAAATTAGAAATTAGGTTTACTAATTAAGAAATTAGGGTTTCTAGAAATTAGAATTTCTAAATATTAATTAGGGTTTCTCTAATTAATATTAAATTCTATAATACGTAACATAATTCATTTCACACAATTACATAACCGTTTCTAACTCATAATTGAGTTTCAAATTAGGGTTTCCAAATTTAGAAATTAGGTTTCCTAATTTAGTAATTAGGGTTCTTAATTAATTAGGGTTTCTAATTAATTAAGTTTTCTAAGTATAATTAGGGTTTTACCTAATTACTTTGAATTCTGCAATACACGACATAATTCAAATAACACAGTCTTGAATTTCCCATTTGAATTTCACAATAAGGTGAAACAAATTAATGCTAGGGTTTGGTCATGATACAACATATTTGAAAAACCATTATCAGTCCACACATATACTGAACATATTTATAGTACTGAAAAACTAATATTATATTATTATTCTCATTCCTTGATCAAAATCTAAAATTAGGGTTTGGATTCCATATCTGATTTATCTTACATAAATAACATTATTAAGTTAGAAAAATAATTAACTTACTAATATGAAATAATTCCATATAATAATAATATAAAATAATTATTATAATAATTCTATAATCATTTCACATATTATTTAAATAATATAATGATCATATTTTTATAGAAAATAAATAATAAAAACATTTCCACTATAAAATTAATTATTAAAAAAATATACTTTATAATAACCAATAATTCTAAAATAAAATTATTTATATTTAATCATGTAATAAATATATTTTTATTTATCACATAAATACATACTCTTTATCTTGTACAAATCCTCATCTTTAAAATAAAAAAAAAATTATACGCAAAATTTCTGATTTAATTATATAGAAAATATCGGGTTGTTACATAATTAATAGCAATTAATTGCTCATTTATCCGGTTAATTACCCGATTGGTCAATATAACCTCCAGACATTAATTATTATCGAAATAAATGTCTATTTCCATTAACACTAATAATTTTCACACAATGGAACTATCAATTTTATCTTTAATCAACACGAACTTATTCATCATTAATATCATAACTCACAATATTTAACAACCAAATCATTCCTATGAAAGAAGGGGCTTTTCGATAAGAATTTCTCCTTATTGGCGCGCAATTAGGTGGCCAAACCTCTCATTGACAGAACTTTCTAGACATTGTCAATATTGTAAATAATAATATGAATAACTTTGTCGTCTCAATTATTGATTTAATAATATAACATATTATACAGATGATACTGTGACAATAATTGAATAAATAATATGAGAGATATAATGCAGCAATTACTGTAGTAATAATTGAATATAACTGAGTGACTTCTCACGTAAGAATCAATAATCAATACCGTGTGCTACTATGCAACCACACGTATTATTGTACTTTTACTACTGGGTAGTTCAACAGTTTAACGGTAAAACTTCCGTCGTTATTTTTATAAAGAGATAATTATGTCATTTTCTAACTACGACAATACTTCCGTTGTGGGGTCCACCAACGATTGTGCTGTCGTACGAATATTCCCTATTAAAACGAATATTCCCCGACGAATCGAATATTATATAACCACTTGCTTACTTTGTAAGTATTACCTAGAACTATAATATTATATCAATCCACACCATAATATTCAAAAAAAATATATTTCGAGAAAATTATTCTTTATTCATAAAAGTTGGGGTCTTACAACCTCCCCTTCTTATGAAATTTCGTCCTCGAAATTAGGGTACGTACCTGGTATACCGAAGAGGTGAGGATATCTTGACTTCATCTCAGATTCTAACTCCCAGGTCATTTCTTCCACATCGTGGTTTCTCTACAAAACTTTGACTTGAGGTATAACCTTGGAGCGTAGAATATGATCCTTCTTATCCAAGATTTTAACAAGTAACTCTTCATACGTTAAATCATCCTCTATCTCGTCTGTTCTAATTCAATAATGTGGTTCGGGTCTTTCACATATTTACGTAACATCGATATGTGAAAAACATTATGAACACGAGACATACTTGGCGGTAAGGCGAGTCTATAGGCCACAGTTCCTACTCGATTGAGGATTAAAAATGGGCCAATGAATCGAGGATTGAGCTTTCTTCTCTTTCCAAATCTCGTAACTCCTTTCTATGGAGCAATACGTAACAACATATGATCTCCAATATTGAATTTCACGTCCTTTCAATGAAGATCAACATAACTCTTTTGTTGATCTTGTGAGGTTTTTTTACGTTGTCGGATCGTTTGAATCTTTTTCGTAGTCATACGTACCAAATTCGGTCCCAACAATGTTGCTTCACCCACCTCATCTCAGCATACTGGAGAACGACAATTTCTTCCATACAACGCCTCAAATGGAGCCATGCCAATACTTGCTTGATAACTGTTGTTGTAGGAAAACTCCACTAATGGTAAGAACTTGTCCCAATTTCCTTTAAAGTCAAGGACACAGAGTCTTAATAAATCCTCAAGAGTTTGAATAGTCCTCTCTGATTGCCCGTCCATTTGAGGATGATATGCCGAACTAAATCGTAAATTCGTACCCATAGCTTTTTGCAAACTAACCCAAAATCTTGAAGTGAATCTTGGGTCTCGATCAGAAATTATGGATACTGGCATACCATTCAGCCTTACAATCTCGTTTATGTACATACTAGTAAGACGTTCAAGTGTATACGTTTCTCGTATCAGTAAGAAATGAGCAGACTTGGTCAATCTATCAACAATGACCCAAATCGCATCTATGCCTTGAGAAACCATGGGAAGACCAGTAATAAAATCCATGGTAATGAGCTCCCACTTCCATTCTAGAATTTCAAGTGGTTGCAATGAACCTTTTGGCACTTGATGCTCCGCCTTGACTCGTTGACAAATTAGACACCTTGAGATTAACCCCGCTATCTCTTTCTTCATATTGCTCCACCAAAATGTATGTCGAAGATCATGATGCATCTTGGTACACCCAGGATGGATTGCAAATGGTGTGTTGTGCGCCTCCATCATGATTTTATACTTCAAGTCAGAATCGTTAGGAATACAAAGTTTGGAGTTGACTCGAACTGTTCCTTCTTCATCGATTCTTGCTTCTGTAATAGCACCTTCTTATATTTTCTTCTTCATACGCATCAGCTCCAGGTCTGTAGTTTGAACAGCTTTAACTTTATCGTTTAAAGTCGGTTCTACTCGTATATTCGCCATCATCACATGGGTCCCTAGAGTCTTTAACTCTATCTCCATCCTTTGTAAGTCATACAAAATGGGCCTTTGTGTTGACAACATCGCACTCGTACCCGCATATGATCTTCTACTCAATGTGTCAGCTACTACGTTTGCTTTTCCAAGATGGTATTGAATGGTATGATCATAATCTTTCAATAGCTCAAGTCAACGTCGTTGCAACATGTTGAGTTCCTTTTGAGTGAAGAAATATTTGAGGCTTTTATGATCCGTATAGATCTCCACCTTCTCTCCATACAGGTAATGCCTCCAAATCTTAAGCGTAAAAATGACTGCTGCCAACTCTAGATCATGGGTAGGATAATTCCTCTCATATTCTTTGAGTTGTCGTGAGGCATAGGCTATGACTTTCCCATGTTACATGAGAACACATCCTAACCCTTTGTCTGAAGCATCACTGTAGATGACAAATCCCTCCGAGCCAGATAGTATTGTCTGAACAGGTGCTGAAATGAGTCTCCTTTTGAGTTCTTGAAAACTCTTCTCACATTCCTCGCTCCAACACGAACTTTGTATCTTTTAGAGTCAGCTGAGTTAATGGAGTAACGATTCGAGAAAATCCTTCCACGAATCTATGATAATAAC
Organism: Panax notoginseng; assembly: GCA_016801055.1. NCBI lineage: Eukaryota > Viridiplantae > Streptophyta > Magnoliopsida > Apiales > Araliaceae > Panax > Panax notoginseng. Next base: position 79,407,315 of record CM029014.1, read on the forward strand.
CAGCTAAGCTGAGAAAGCTACGTACTTCGGTCACTGATTTTGGTTGCTCCAAGCTTTGAATTGCTTCAATCTTCGTTGGGTCAACAGATATTCCATGATTTGATATCACGTCCCCAAGGAATGCAACTTCCTCAAGCCAAAACTCGCATTTCTTCAACTTGGCATATAGCTTATTTTCACGAAGCTTTTGGAGTATCAGCCTCAAGTGTTGCTCATGGTCTTCACGGGTTTTGGAGTATATGAGGATGTCATCAATAAAGATGACCACAAAGTGATTCAAATATTCCTTGAATACTCTGTTCATCATGTCCATGAAGGCAGCAAGAGCATTAGCCAATCCAAAAGACATGACTAGGAATTCATAATGCCCGTACCGAGTTCTAAAAGCAGTTTTTGGAATGTCATCAGTTTTAATCTTCAATTGATGATATCCGGAACGAAGATCAATCTTTGAAAAGAATTTGGCTCCTTGCAACTGGTCAAACAGGTCATCAATGCGAGGCAACGGGTACCTATTTTTGATGGTGACATGATTCAACTCTCGATAATTAATACAAAGTCGCATACTTCCATCTTTCTTCTTCACGAATAGAACAGGAGCACCCCAAGGAGACGTACTAGGACGAATGAAACCGATGTCTAACAATTCCTATAGTTGGGTTTTTAACTCCTAAAGTTTAATAGGAGTCATTCGATATGGGGCTTTAGAAATGGGTTTTGTATTAGATTCAAGGTCAATACAAAATTCAATTTTACGCTCTGGGGGTAGGCCAGGAAGTTCTTCAGGGAATACGTCAGGAAATTTATTAACAATAGAAATATCATTCAAATTTGACGTATTTTTATTTAAATTCGTGACATGGGCTAAAAATGCTTGACATCCGTTTTTTAATAAACGAATAGCTTTATGGCTTGATATGACAGTGATTGATTTTAATGGTTTGGTTACTTGAATTCGCATAATAGGTTGGTTAGGAATATGAAAGCTAACAACCTTACGAAAATAATCGATTTTAGCATGATGAGTAGTTAACCAATCAATCCCTAAAATCATATCAAATGCGAGTATTTTCAAAGAAATAAGATCGACAGGTAATGTGCGGTTATCGATTTGAATTAAACAAAACTTATAAACAGTGGATGTAATGAAAGTTTCTCCCAACGGAGTTTCCACAGAAAAGTCAAAGTTTAATTTCTCCGGAGTCAAATTTAAACGTGAGCGCAAGTAGGAGAAATAAAAGAATGGGTAGAACCGGTATCAAATAAGGTATATACTTCACTAGAGTTTATGATTAGCTTACCCGTGATCACCTTGTTCGGATTCCTCACTTTTTAGGAGGTTACGACAAATGCTCTCCCTTGAACTACCAGTTTTGTCTTGTCTGGGACACCTTTTGATGCCTCCATCCCAACTGGACTTGACTTTGGTGCATGACAAAATCGGGCTAGGTGACCTTCTTTTCCACAATTGTAACACGCTTTGGACTGCATCACGTAGTTTGGACTAATATGTTCCTCCCCTCCATATTTGTAACATACGACCGGCAGTCGTTCTCCTTCCTTAACAACAACTGCTGGTGCTGACGTCTTTCCATCATTGTCGAATCTCCTCTTCTTGAAATGTCCACTCTTATTGTCATGGCCATGATTACCACCAAAGTGATTACCATTTCTGGCATGTTGATTCCCTCCACGCTTATTGTCACCGCTTCGATGACTGCTACCATTGGCATTATCATTTTGTCGGCTGCTTTCTCTTGGTTGGGTCGACTCGTTATCGCGTTCCAATAACTGATCCCTATTTACAACATCTGAATACAAACACAGTTTCTGAGAAATTAAGTATTGGTCTATCTTAGGTTTCAAACCTCTTAAAAACATACGTATTATTCTCTCCTCATTATCAACCAAGTGGGACGCAAACCGAGATAACTCAGCAAACTTAGCTTTGTACTGCGCCGCGGTCATATTGTTTTGCTCAAGCTTGATGAACTCTACCTCCTTCATGTGACGAATACTTTCAGGAAAGTACTTGTCGTTGAACAGTTCTTGGAACTTCTCCCAAGACATCTTCAGTGCCGCAGGTTGAGTATGCTTTACAGATTTCCAACAATAATCTGCCTCTGCTCGCAACATGAAGGTGGCAAAGGGAACCTTTTTCTCCTCGGAACATCCTAAGACATAAAATATCTTGTTGATCTGCTTTATCCACGTCTCCACATTAAGTGGGTTTGGCTCTCCAAAAAACTTCGGTGGTCCCAGCTCCTTGAACTGCTTAGCGGTGACCATCCAAGAGTTGTCAGTGTTTCCACCTACATTTTGGACAGGAGCCGCCCTCGCCTGATGTTGCATGAATTGCATAAAACCTCTGAACGTCCCATCGTTCATCATTTGATCGTTGTTATTTACCTGAGGATTATTGTCTTCCTGTTGCACATTATCCTGGGTATTAATCTGTGGTGACTCAACGGTCTCATGTGCTTCATTGCTTATCTCAACATTTTTGGATGCCATTTTCAAATACTGCCACAAAACAAGGGTTAATTAACATATCACATATTATCCCTATACTCTAACCGACCAATTAAATACCAAATAAACTTAGGTAGGTCATGCTAGCGAAAGAATTCCCCGTGTCTCCCCTCCTGGTTCTTATCTCACATTTCAGCCATGGATCATATCCCTAAGCTTTGATACCAACTGTGACGCCCCCAAAATAGGTATACATCACCCATCTTGAGTCGTCAAATACATGGTACAAAATTCAAATACAACTTAATTATACAACAGTCGTGTAAAATACGACAAAACATAATCTAAGAGTTTTAATACGAATATTGTCATCTAGACAATATCCACACTCAATGGAGTCCTCATTACATTTATTATCACACTATTTAACAGAATAGTGAGGACTACTAATGCTATTATCTGGACGGTCACTCCGTTTCCTGACTAGTCCCGGCTACGTTCTCATTTCCTGAAGAGAACAGTAAAAGAAAGGGAGAGCTCAACTAGCCCAATAAGAAATATTATGACTAAGATAATACAGAATAAATTATCATTAGCCTTCAACAATATTAAACTGATAGAATATAATAGACAACAAGTTTAACTACAACGGAATAAGCAATCCATTAGAAGAGTTAAGTATGACATGATATCTACTATCTTCTATGATTTAAAATATTTTCATCAATTTTTATCGCTGAGACTCAGCTTAATAAATAAACCACATCATCGAATCATCCCTGCACTACGAGCCAAGGATATTCATTAAATCATCAATGGTCATGATACCAAATAATCCCTGGTAATAATCATACCAAAAACTATCCATCAATGCACTACAGGCCACTGAGGACTTTTACCATATCATTTATAACATTACAGGTCATGATTATACCGAAGGATCCCTGGTCATAATTATACCAAGTCCATCTATGCACGTAAGCCAAAGATGACTTTCATCACAATATAAGCGTGAGGATGATGACAATGACATAATAATTCAATAAAACAAGTTCAAGAATAAATTTTAAAGATTTATAAGTTAATTTATCCTGAAATCAATAACGTCCAAATTGTCAACATGATATTACTAATTTCATGGAGTATAGAAGCCAAAACTTTAACCAACTGAGTATAATAGAATATATGAAACCGCAAATGGATTTTTGCCCGCCATGCGGTAATCCACGTAGACAGATCATTTCCACAATTTAATAAGGAATGAATACGAAGGATCATTCACCATGCATGCGGTAATCCACATAGACAGGTTATTCCAACAGAATAATAAAGAATGGAATAATAGAAGAATTCACCAGGCGTGCATAATCCGCACAGACAGGTTATTCCCACATAATGATAAAGAATGGAATCAGGTCATACGTAATCCGCACAGACAGGATATTCCAACAGAATAATAAAGAATGGAACCAGGTCATGCGTAATTCGCACAGACAGGATATTTCAACAGAATAATAAAGAATGGAATAACAACAGAATTGACCAGGCATGTGATAGACTGCACAGACAGGTTATTCCAACAGAATAATAAAGAATGGAATAACAACAGAATTCACCAGGCATGCGATAGACCGCACAGACAGGTTATTCCAACAGAATAATAAAGAATGGAATAACAACCCTTACGAGTATTGAAAGAAAATAACTCTCTTCATGAATACGAAAGAAATAATACCCCTTACCTTAGAAGAAAACTGAATACTGAAATAGTGAGGTAGCAGACTTCTCTTCTTTTTTCTCTCTATATTTTCTCTCTATAATAATTGTTCTTGTGAGACTTAGTGAATTGGTGAGAAATGAAGGAATATTGAGCTTCTATTTATAGGAAAATATAGTTTCAATAATTACACATTTTGGGGCTCAAAAAATTATAGTATAATACCTTCCTCTTTTTTTTCATTTTTAATTTAGTCCTACAAGTATTATCAAACTTGCACCACCTCCCCTAATAGTAAATCATGTGAATTAATTGTTCATTCATGTGATTTAATAGTATAATAATGTGAGAAAACTAATTACAGTATAGTACCTTCATCTATACCTCTATTTTTAATTTAGTCATGCTAGTATTATCAATCTTGCACCAACTCCCCTAATAGTAATTCATGTGAATCAATAGTACACACATGTAAACACATAGTTATAAGCATGTGAATTAATAGTAATTAATTGCTCATTTATCTGGTTAATTACCCGATTAGTCAATATAACCTCTAGACATTAATAATTATCGAAATAAATGTCAATTTCCATTAACACTAATAATTCACACACAATGGAACCATCAATTTTATCTTTAATCAACACTAACTTATTCATCATTAATATCATAACTCACAATATTTAACAACCAGATCATTCCTAGCAAAGATGGGGCTTTTCGATAAGGATTTCTCTTTATTGGCGCGCAATTAGGTGACCAAACCTCTCCTTGATAGAACTTTCTAGACATTGTCAATATTGTAAATAATAATATGAATAACTTTGTCGTCTCAATTGTTAATTTAATAATATAGCATATTATGCAGATGATACTGTGACAATAATTGAATCAATAATATGAGAGATATGATGCAGCAATTATTGTAGCAATACTTGAATATAACTGAGTGACTTCTCACGTAAGCATCAATAATCAATACCATGTGCTACTATGTAACCACACGTATTACTATACTTTTACTACCGGGTAGTTCAACAGTTTAACGGTAAAACTTCCGCCGTTATTTTTATAAAAAGATAATTATGTCGTTTTCTAACTACGACAATACTTCCATTGTGGGGTCCACCAATGATTGTGTTGTCGTACGAATATTCCCTGTTAAAACGAATATTCCCCGACCAATCGAATATTATATAACCACTTGCTTACTTTGTAAAATTTATAAATATTACCCACAACTATAACATTATATCAATCCACACCATAATATTCAAAAAAATATATTTCGAGAAAATTATTCTTTATTTATAAAAGTTGCTACATCAGCAATAAGATCTATCATGTATGGTATGATATGTACTAGACCAAATGTCGCTTATGCACTAAGTGTGACAAGCAGATATCAGTCAAATCCAAGAGAAGAGCATTGGAAGGCAGTGAAAAATATCCTAAAGTAGATGTATTTCTTGTCTACGGTGGGTCTGAATTGAAACTAGAGGGCTTCACAGACTCAAGTTTCCAAACGGGCCAAGATGACAGTAAATCCGTTTCGGGGTATGTGTTTACCTTGAATGGTGGCGTACTGAGTTGGAAGAGTTCTAAACAACAAGCATTTGCTGATTCAGTGACAGAGGCAGAGTACATAGCTGCAAGTGAATCTGTAAAGGAAGCTGTTTGGATGAAGAAGTTCATTACCGAACTTAGTGTGGTTCCTAGAATTACAGGATCAATACCTTTATTTTGTGACAACACCAGAGCTGTTGTGCAGGCTAAGGAACTCAGGTCTCATTAGAAATCCAAACACGTGTTGCGGCGGTTTCATTTGATCTGAGAGATCATTAAAAGAGGAGATGTCACCCTAGAGCGTTTGGACTCTCAAGATAATATTGCAGATCTATTTACTAAAGTGTTAACACAACAACCGTTCTATCATTACAAAGAGAAGATGGGTATGAGATACCACGGCGATTAGCTTTAGTGCAAGTGAGAGATTAAAAGTAGTATGCATACAAGCCAATCATGTATGATGATAAAGTATATACTTTGTAATCAATCTTATTTATTTATTAATAAAAGAATTATTCATTAAAGGCATTTAATTATCTACATGGTGTTGTTTTAATAATATGTGATAAACCCATAGTTTTAAGTAATGCTTTTAGAATCATGATGAGATCATGCTAATGAGATCTAAATTCTTAGATAGCTTAAAACTAAAATGTTCTCAATCAATGGATTACTAAAATAGGGATTAGGGAATACGGATAGATTGATACATACGTTACTTGCTCATTAGATGAGAATGATTGATCTCATGCTCATTTGTGTGGAGACACTAAAGTAAGTATGTAGATGCTTATTGGAGAATAAGTTCACTGAACGTGACTCGCTAAGGAATACCTAATGGAGTTTTACTTGCCTGTCAATAGGAATTTCTGTAGTGATAGTAGTACGAATGATCCTTAGACTTGAGATCATCATAGTATCTTATATATAATGAATTACATTTTGACTTATTCCTTAAGACTCTTAGAGTATATCAAAGGGTATGCTTGGGTATAATAAGTTATATATGGAGATAATGAATTATCAATAAAGAATCTACCACTTCTAGTAAAAGAAGAGAAATGTCCTATGTGATTCGATAAATGACAACACATGAATCCTTGGCCAAGGTGGAATGAAATTAGAAAGTAGTTTCTAATTTGCATTCATTAGGAGTTCTGCATTTAGGAATCGAAATACATATAATTAAATAAAATAAGACTTGACATTACTTCCATGTCTTATACTTAATTGGAACATTGTATGGTGGAAGGATTGAATTGTATAGTAACTATTTACTCAAATGTTATTTTGTAATTAATGTTGAAATCTATATTATCTAGAAAGTCGTTGATTGCTAGGGAGGCTTATCCCTATTGTGGAATAAATATTATTTATTTAAATAAATTAATAGTTTAATTTGTTTATTTAAATAAGATTAGAATTGTTATAATTGATTTATTCACAACCGGTTTAATATGGAGAACCTAAAGGGTCACACCATAAAAGGAAGAATAATTATTTAAGAAGTTAATGACATAATCGTAATAATATGTTAAGTATATTTAATTTAATCTGTGGTGATACAATAAATCAAATAGCTTAATATTTATTATTTAATATTTTGGAAATATTAAATATAAATTAATGAGATGAGTCTTATTAATATTATTACAATTATTATTATTTTTAATTTCTAAAAGAGTTAATGAATTAATTTAATATAAGTACTCTCATTTATTCCTAATAGGATTAGGAGGCAAAATTAGTTAAAGAAGTTTAATTGATTATTCCTAATAAGATTAGGGAGCCCAATTAATTAAAGGAGTTTAATTAAATAAATAATACTTTTTTTAATTAAATAGGGTTACCTGATATGTTTATAAGATGAGTCTTATATCAGATATTAGATATACGTGATTTTAATTGTTGGAGAGTACGCCCCTTTTTTTACAGAGATAGAAAACTAGGGTTTTCGCCAATACACACTTCTTCTTAAAAATTTATCTTCCTTGGTGGATCACCTGTAGAGGCTATACATTTGGGTGGCTAATATTAATCAAAGGAAGGAATCTATCCGGAGATTCAAAAAGATCGCAGAGAAGTAGGAGTTGAACTCGTACCTGTGGAAGCTCGTATCTACAAGAGTATGATTTCATAACTTCTTATTCTTCGTTTTAATTAATAATATGCATAAATGATGATCCGAGTAATTATTGGAAGGTGAAAATTTTAAAATTTGATTTTTACTTTGCTTATGCTAATTTTGTAATTTGATTGCGTCTTTGATCTTCACAAAACCTAACAGGAACTTGTCTCGATAACAGGCTCCTGGAATGATGCAGAGGCCTAAGTAATTAACATTCCCATGTGCTCCAGTCCCTTTGAAAGATCGGATGGTTTCTACCATTTGTTTGACTTTCCTTCTGATGTCACCAGTTTCTCGATCTTCCTTGAGATTGGTGATTTTAGGGGTTTTGTTGGTTTTCTCATTGAACTGAGGTTCAGGTATCTGTGCTTCCTTTTTCTTGTCAGTACCCTGGTTGTCACCTTGTGCAGAGGACTCTAGTTGAGTAAGTATTTGTTGACCTTGAGTACTTTCACTCTACTTTTTTAGGAAGACAACTAGTTCTGCTATCTGACTTCAGAGTCCCTCGAATTCTTCTCGAGACATGAAACCTGACCCCTATTTGGCACTTTCCTCCATATTAGTGGATAGGCTTTGTGCCTTCTTAGATTTGGATATGGTAATGGGACCAATCTTGCCTACAATAAAAGTAGGTAGTTTAGTCTTGATAAACCCGAACAGTATGCATGCTTATACAGTCTGTCAATTTTTAGGGGTTTTTTAATATTTTTCTGCAAAACAAATGTCAGTTATTTTGATGACAGGATAACATGACATGATTTTATATCTGACAATGAATGGAATTGACAAGGAATGATATTTACATGGATTTGAAATTTACATTGAATTGCAAGGAAAAGGAATGAAGAGACTTTCCTTCGCGTTTGGTTTATCAGAGGCTGACCTATCTTAAGGTTACTCTCACGGTCTTTTCGGCATAAAGGTTCCTAGATCATCGCAATCTACTAGATGGGAAGTTAATCTGATCTTTCAATTGGAGCGGATTTGAATGGCGCCTTTCCTTGAGCGTCGCGAGATTTGTCTCCTCTTGAGTTCAGTAATCAACAATCGATGGGATTTCCTCCTAGTGGAGAGACCACACAACATACATTCATCGTGTCTCACCGTTTATGCATGATGATATTGTGCTAAGCACTAATATAAAGCATTGTAAAGAGACACTCATTCACATCCATTCAATGTAAAGACAAAATTCACACATGTAGATAAAAAGGGAAATAACAAGATTGAAATGCGGCTTAAGCCCTCTACTGTCCCCAGCAAAGTCTCCACTTTTTGATTCCGAGATTTTTTCTTATTTGTGTTCTCTACCCTTTATGTGTTCTAGGTTGATTTCATCTTGCTTAAATGTAAGAATTTTGAAAAGAACGACATACAATGTTGACGATTTGAAAAGTTTAATTTTATTTTATTGGGCCGAATTAGACAGAGTCGCCAGTTGGTATGAGTTAAATGGTTGTACCAACTCAACTGAGTTTTGAAAATTTTTACAATATGACCCAATATATGACTCTGTTTAATTGGTCTTGGAACCCGAGATTCATGGAGTTCGGGGGCTTTCTTAAGCGAATGAAAGGTGTTAAGCACCCCCGACTTACGTGAAACACGGTTACAACATCTTTTCAATTCCCTAAGCATTGTGTGTGAAAATATTATACTCGAAGTGAGATATTCGAAAGTAGTGTTATGCCTCTTTTGAACCTATATACAAAGGGTTTGACTTATTTGAAAAGTTTAATTTTATGCAAAGAATATAAAAGTAACGTTTTGAAAATAGGTTTTCAAACCCTTATGCTCGCATAGGAATTGAGGTCTTTGATACTTCCATTTATTCCATATTCGACTTGATTTTACTTTATTCAAGATGTGAGGCATCTTTGATAGTATATATATATATATATATATATATATATATATATATATATATATATATATATATATATAAGTGTCGGACTTCTTATGGGCATAAAAGCCATCAAAGTTAGTCCAAATACCACAACCACAATTTTCACTATTTTGGGGCCTTAAATCTTTATCCCCGTTTTAAGGCCCTGGATTTACAAGTACAAAAATTTGCAAGCTAGCTGTACAACTGAAAAGTGTCCATCGTAAGAACCAGATCTAGATCCATGGATTGAATCATAGATCATATAGCTCCTAGGCTCACATGATACCACATAAATAGTCTACATAATGAATATATTGCAATAAAACACATATTTACTCTCAACGTAGCAAAACAAAGGATTCATCAGTCAAATCCTTCCATGCGTGTAGCCAAAGCTTTTAGTGTCCTCTAGATATAGATCTAGGGCCGCATGGTTGCTAAATATTTACAAAAACTAGAAAGAAAACTATATTTGTACAGATCTTAGTCATTCTATCTTCCAGGTTAAAGTTTCACAACTTTTGAACCGGTTAAAATCTAGATCTGACCAAATCTAGTACAGATCTAGTCAATAAAGCTTAAATATTAACTATTTACAAAAAATAAACGGTTAAAAAGCTAGATCTATACCATACATAGGCAGATTTGTCTGTATATAATACTTATATATAGTGTAAAGCAAGAAAAAGCAACAAATCTGATGGGATCTTATAGTTAAGCACGAGAATGGCTATCGAATGGCTTTAAGTGCCTTAAAACTTGTTTTCCACCGGTTAAAACTTGATATGTTGCTATATATATGTATACAACTGTTTGTATAAGAGAATTACAAAGATTGAACGGAAGAAAAGCTGCCTTTCACTCTCAAATAACCTAATTTCTCTCTTGAACCCTTTTTTTCTCTCTTTTTTCATATAAATGAGCTAGGGGGAGGGGATATTTATAGACCCGATCTACCCTTGGGTCTACCAGTGGCTAGGCCTAGTGGGCCCAGCTGTCTCGAGGTACGAGCACTCCGACCAATGCACAATTTACTTAAAACTTCATAACTTGCAATCTGGGAATCTGATGGAGGCGTGCCATACCTTTTCGAAAGGCTCTTTTTGTGAGCTATGCAATGACATAGGGCTTGACCTTATCCAAATTCAGGAAGATGGGTCCATAACCAGATCTTCAAGTCTTCGTAGTCAATTCGCTGAGCTGTTTGGGGCAGTTTTCACTCGGGATTGCTGTGATGGTTCTATTTTCCATTATTCATAGTAGTTTGATTAGTTTTAATGTTGAGTTGGCAAAATTACCCTTTTTCCCTTCCGAGTTAATTTTCGAGCTTGATGTGTTGCATCTGTCTTTCCTCTGGGTTATCTCTGAGGTTTAACTACTGTTGACTTATGTCTGTCCTCAGGGTTGTCTCTGAGGTTGATTTGAAGATTTCCTGGGGTTGTCTACGGGGGTCTGGTTTTATGATTTCCTGGGGTTGTCTCTGGGGGTCTGGTTTGATGATTTCCCGGGGCTATTTCTGGGGGTTTAGTTTGATGATTTAGACTTCCAGGGTTGTCTCCGGAAGATAAAAGACAATTCTGACCTCCTGCATGGTTAGTAACAGGAATGCGAAATTTTGAGTGTCTACACTTATGCTGGTGTTAACTCCAATAGTTTGATTCTCATCGGTGTTGCTAATGCTTTGTTTGATAAAGATAAACTAAGATATTTTCTTTATCTCTGCTAGGAATGATGTTCTAAAATCACTAGAGCTTCCCGAAGTCTACGCTGGTAGTTTACAATGGTGTCTACCCTACTGGTAGTTGACAACGGTGCCTACACTGCTGGTAGTTAACAACGGTGCCTACCCTGTTGGTAGTTGACAACGGTGCCTACCCTGCTGGTAGTTGACAATGGTGCCTACCCTGCTGGTAGTTTAGAAAGGTTAATCTCATCGGGTTGATGTCAATCCCTACCCTATCGGTAGTTTAGAAAGTTTAATCTCATCAGGTTGATGCCGATGCCTATCCTGTCGGTAGTTTAGAAAGTCTAATCTTATGGGGCTGATACCGATGCCCACCTCGCTCATAGTTTAGAAAGTCTAGTCTCATCAGGTTAATGCCGATGCCTACCCTGCTGGTAGTTTAGAAAGTTTAATCTCATTTGGTTGATGTCGATGCCTACCCTGCCGGTAGTTTAGAAAGTTTAATCTTATCAGGTTGATGCCGATGCCCACCCTGCTGGTAGTTTATAAAGGTTAATCTCATCAGTTTGATGCCGATGCCTACCCTGTCGGTAGTTTAGAAAGTTTAATCTCACCGTGTTGATGCTGAAGCCTACCATACTGGTAGTTTAGAAAGTTTAATAATATAAGACATCCCGATTTCTTCGCTGAAATAGTGTTCAACGATTCACTTCATCGGATCCTTCCCCGATGATACGCTGAATTGACGCCAACGGTTTACCATATCAAACATCCTGATATCTTTGTTGAAGTATTGTTTGGCTTACATCACCATATGCTTCCCCGATGCTACGCTGGATTAAAGCCAATGGTTTGATCATTGATTCAAAAAAAGGGCGAGCTCTTTACTTGCAACCATGCTAGATTAGATACTGGCTTGATTGATAACCTGGGTATCGCTGTTGTCCCTGGAGGATGCAAACCGTTCTTTCACTGCCCAGATTTGGACTTTGATGTAGAGGCCTCGACGTGTAAGGACTTGGCGCAGGTTGACATGTTTGATGGCGTAGATTTCATTTGCTAGACCTTTTGTTGTCGGGCATCTATTTTTGAGTTAAGGACTCTCTTGAGAATTTTCCCTTCTTTTTTAGGGGCAAGCTTATGTCTCCATGATTTCTTTCAATAGTTATCCCCTTTCTTTTAATGAGAGGCTTGATCCCGCTTTATACTCCTTCCATTTTTTAGAATTGGAAAATGCCCTAGCCCTTTCGCATGTTGTTATCAGGGATTCATATAAGAAACACTCTTTGTTGACCAAGTCGCGAGTGAGCAATATCCTGTTCATCAAAAGAACAAAATGCACCCAAAAGCTTGACGGCTCGGCCATTAGGATTAGTATAATCTTATGAATGAGGCTTTTGAAGTTTAAAGTTTATGAAATTGAATGAGTTATGAAATCACAAGGAAATTTTGAAGCATCTATGGTCCTTGTTCATGGTTGAGATTAGATTCAAAAGACTTATTTCCCTTTATCAAAGATACTTTATCTTCGCTCTAGATGTTATTCCTCGCAGAATTGACTTCATATGACACACGCACTATGAGTGACACAACTCTTAGCAGCGTTTCATTCCCATGACTTTTAAGATTCTACATTTTTTTCTTTTTTTCCCCTCGCTTAACTTGTCTAATTTTCTTAGGCTATTCAGAGTTACCTATTTAACGAGTTTTGGACCAATGACTCCCAAACATAATGGCTTTAGGGCACTAGGTGTAAAGACACCCCTTTGGGTTTTCTTGCTCGAGTAATAAAGGCCACGCATTGATAGAAATCAAGCGGTCTACTCTATTTGCTCCTCGCCTGAGCTTGTGCAAGGTCCGTTTTCTTAGGCTTAAATTACCCACTTAGCGAGTGTTAGGCCGGTGACTCCCAAATCAGATGGCTTTAGGGCATCGGGTGTGAAGACATCCCTTAGGCTTAATTGCTCGAGTAACCTACACCATGATTTGAATCTGCTCAGGTATCACCTTCTCTTCCTCGTAATGCTCATTTTCTTAGGCACTATGTTACCCATATAACGAGTGTTGGGCCGATGACTCCTAAACTAGATGGTTTTAGGGCACCAGGTGTAAAGACACCCCTCAAGCTTAATAACTTGAGCAAACCAGGCTACGATTCGAGATATTAGGCTGGCTACCTATCTTTTATCTTCTCATTAATTGTCTTTGTTTTTGCCATAGCTTCATACCCCACAACTAAGAATCAGGGCAACTGCAAAGTGCAGACATGCATATGAGATCAAGTCTGTTCCAAAAAGCTCTTTGAACTAGGATGTCATGCCTAATCAAAAGGGTTGAATATTTTTAATTCTTTAATCGTTCCCATGATGCTTGGTCCACGGACGCTTATCGAAATTCTTCCGATTCATAACAAGTTAAAAAAAAAAATCTTTTAAAACCTTTTTCTAAGATTCTAACACAAGATTTATCTACTTAACATGCATATTATCGCTAATGCATGTAAATAAAGACCAAAAGCGCATAAAGAAATGAAAGAGTCGTACCTCATATGTGGATTAAGTAAATTTTGATTGGAAAATACCAAATGATCGTACTAGATCGCCAGTGAAATGATATGAGGGAAGTTCTGATGATAACAGACCATGCTGATAGGGCTGACTGGTGCATTCTCCTTTTTAGGACGACCGATAAATGCCCCATTGTTGAGTTATCGCTGTTTCTGACATTGTGACACCCCCAAATCTGGATACTTCATTCCAACATGATTTGGTGTTCACTGTCCAATCATTCATTCCTAACTACCCAAATATAATAAGATTTAAACAATAAATCTTCCTATTAAAGGGTTACATAATTAAATCAAATAAAATCCCAGGTCATCTAACCTTAAAACATTTATCAAATGCGAAAAATTAAATAATTACATTACATAATTAAACCAAGTCTATAAACATAAATCTTAGCAAGTCTTCAACACATGTTCATCTTTCCTTTTCCTTTGTTAGTGGTTGGCTCATCAACCTTCTCAATTTTAGCTGCAATTGTTATATATATGCAAGAGTGAGCAAAACAAATGCTCACTTGAAAGAACACAATAACTGGCAATGAATAATCTTAACTGAATTAAATAACATTTTATAGTATCGATAATCAAGAACTGATATTGAAATTCATCTGAGGGTCGCAAGACCATGAACTATGTCCCAAGTTAAAAGTATTTCTACTTGAACCTTTAACATTCCTTAGACTATATGGACCTTCTTTCTTGTACTTAGGGGGATCATCCCTTTGTACTATATACTGTGCACAAACATCTAAGCACTTTCGCGTAAATAATCCCTTATAATAGAGTTGTTCAACTCAGTTTTAACATATGAGTCCGCACCAAAGGAAGTTTGATTTGGACAAGTTTCAAGGGTAATTTAGAGTTCAACGTACATCAACTAATGATTAGTTGAATAAAAAGTTTAATGACAATGTGAGGGTTCAACAACGACATGTTATAAAGTAGTTATGAACCATAAATGAATAGTATAATACATCAAAGTCATGCTTTAAGAATACCTTTCAAAGCATTGAAAAGATATAATAAACCTTACTTGAACAAAAATTATAAACTAAGGTTACATTTTCCAATAAGGAAACAAAATTAAGAACTTTGCTCAATAGAATTCAAGAACTTGCGTAATTTAGAAACAAGATAGGATAGCAAACTTGCATAAAATAAGTAGGGTATGATAAGCTCAAATAAAGATTAAGGTTCGGAAACTTGCCTTGCGTGTAAGATAAACAGTATAACTTGATTCTCAATATCCTATACACATGTTATCATGACATAATTAGTTACTACATGATCTCAATACATAATTAAATATCTATTTCATGTACGACTTGTAGTCTTAGGTTTAACCACATGGTTAAGCCACACTTCTAATTTTATTAACACTAGTTTCATTTATCACATAACTTGTTAATTGACAATATTCATATTTGATATTATAAAAACACTTCAACATGATTAATCACATTTTATAATCATAAGATCATGCTACATTAACATTTACAGGCTTGTATACTAAAAATCACATTTTCAGGCCAAACTGCCAATTGGCGCTGTAGTGCCCCACTTTGTACTGAGGACCGGCGCTGCAGCGCTGCTCTGGCGCTGCCACGCTCAACATAGGCCTTAAGCTAGCTCTTTCGTGCTGTGCCGGCGCTGCAGTACCTCGATACAGTTCCAGACCATTCCAGTTGGCAAAGAACACAGAACAAAGCCAAATAGGCTTAAAAGCTCCTTTCTAACAACCAATTTAGCACATATAAAACACATAAACTTTACATAAACATAAATTAATGTTTCTAACCATATAAAAAACATAAACAACAAATTAAAACCTCCAAATTTTATTATTTTTGCTATTTCTTCACTTTTTGACATTCTTAACAAAATTAATCATTGTGAATTCGTTTTTCAACTAAAACAACCCGTTTAAATCACTTAATTTTCGTTTCTTCACATATTTACACAATTAGAACTCAATTTACACTTTATATTATGAATTGATTATTAATTTTGATTCTAAAATAAGCCATATCATATACACATAACTGTATTTTTCTATAAACATGATTTCTTCACATATAACACGTTTTCATTGATTAACCTACTCTAAATCATATACGAATTATATAAAAACAGTTTATATTCACTAATTAACATATGTAAGCCATATTTTCAACAATTATAATAGAATTCAAATTACAGAGAAATAAAAACAAGTTTTTTAAGGAAGAACAATAAAGAGAGTAAACTAATAATTGAAAGTTAGATTACTACCTCAAATTTCTTGTTTGATCAATAAAGATGGTAGCAACCTCCTTTGGTTTTCTCAAATTTCTTCCATCAAACTCATAGACTTCTCACTTTCTCTCAAGTTTTCTCTTTTCTTTCTCTATTTTTCTTCTTCCTCTCTCTATACTATACGTAACTTATAAAACTGATATATACATATAATATATTTTATTACGTAATATAAAAACTGACAAAACATATAATGTCCCTTCTTAATTCTTTGTCAATTACTTTTTTTTAATTCAAAAGCCACAAAAACTTGTTTGGCAAAACTAATTTAAAATTAAAGAATTAAAATCCTTAAGCCTTGTTTGGCAAAATTGAATTAAAACTCTTTTAATTTATTTTAATAACTCATTTATTATATAGTTTATTGTTACACTTTATTTAATTAAATTCCCAAATTCAATTTAATTAAATTAAAACTAACAACTTGTTAAATCAAAATACCACATTATGAAATTGCCACAAAATTATAATTTTCATTATAATTTTATTTAATAAATTTGTACATCACTTGAATTACTAAATTAAATTAAAACAATATTATAACAATTCCTTCAATCCTTATCAACTCTCTAATTTAATTATTAAATTAAATTAGAATATTGATTCATCACTCTTTTAATTTAATTAACTTCAACATACAAAATTACTGAATATCAACTTAATTAACATATTACACTTAATCAAGTTAATTCATCACAACTCATGAATTATTTATTTAATTAATAAGTAATCAAATTAAACAAAAATTTATTTAACAATAAACACATCAACTAAAATATTTATTTAATTCAATAAATATTTGAAATTACAAATAAAAATTCTGGATTGTTACATCCTTCCCTCTTTATAAGAATTTTATTCCCAGAATCACAACTCAAAATAATTTATTCGTCACATCTTTCCCTCCTTACAAGGATTCTGTCCACAGAATCGAAGACACAAATAAAACAAATAACTCAGGTTTGTTTTTTCTCATCTTGTCTTCGAGTTCCCACGTAACTTCTTCGGCATTGTAGTTCCTCCATATCACCTTCACAGAAGGTATTACTTTATTCTTGAGCACTTGTTATTTCCTGTCAATTATTTGGATAGGAATTTCCTCATAAGACAAATCTTTATCGAACTGTAATGGTTCGTACTCGATCACATGTTTGTAGTCGGGTTTATACGGTCGTAATACCGAAACATAAAAAATATTGTGAACATGTTCTAATTTTGGAGGTAGACCTACCTCATAAGCCACTTCCCTTACTCTTCACAACACCTCGAAGGGTCCAATAAATCTTGGACTTAGTTTTCCTTTCTTACCAAATTGGATCTTCCCCTTCCAAGGAGAAACTTTTAGGAAAACAAAATTTCCAACGTCAAATTTGCGATTTTGTCCGTGTTGATCAGTATACTTCTTCTGTTTGTCTTGAGCAGCTACCAATCTTGGCCTGATGATTTTGACAACCTCAGCGATCTGCTGTACTAGTTCCGACCCTAACAGTTAACGTTCACCAACTTCATCTCAGCACAGTGGAGTTTTACACTTTCTGCTATACAATGCTTTGTACGGCGGCATGCTAATGCTCGCGTGGTAACTGTTGTTATAGGAGAATTTAGCCCACGGTAAATGATCATCCTAGTTTCTTTTGAAATCCATAATGCAAGCTCTCAACATATCTTCTAACATCTAGATTGTTCGTTTGCTTTGGCCGTCTATTTGAGGATGGTACGCCGTACTCATTCTCAACTGTGTTCCCATGCATTCCTGTAGTCTCTTCTAGAAGTTTGACGTGAATTGTGGATCTCTGTCTGACACAATTGACAATGGAACTCCATGTCTCGAAACGATCTCCTTGACGTACAACTTTGCTAACTGATCAAGATTGAATCTAATCTTTCTTGGAAAAAAGTGTGTTGATTTCATCAGTCTATCCACTACCACCCAAATTGCATCATACCCTTTTTGAGTAGTCGGAAGACCTACCACAAAATCCATTGCGATATGTTCCCACTTCCATTCCAGTATTTCCAACGGCTGAAGTAACCCGCTTGGTCTTTGATGCTCGACTTTGACTTTCTGACATGTCAAGTATTTCATGACACATTTTGCAACATCTCTTTTCATATTTTGCCACTAAAAATGTTATCGTAAATCTTGATACATTTTCGTACTCCCTAGGTGAATTAAATATCTTGAGTTATGTGCTACAGTCATGATTTCGTCTTTAATTTCAGGTATTGATGGAACCTAGATTCTTCCCTCGAACCTCAGCAACCCCTTGGTATCAATCTTAAATTTTACCTCACTACCCTCATATGCTTTTTCTTTGATTTTCTTGCATCATTCATCTTGTAGTTGAGCGTTCTTTACCTTGTCCACTAAAGTTGGACTAGCTTCCATCTAGAACAATCTTTCATCCGATTCTTTCGAAAATTTTATTTTCAACTCTAGTTTCGCCATTCCTGAAATGAGATCCTCCTAGGTAGTTAACAACATCAACTTCTCTCAACCCTTCCTACTCAAGGCATCAGCAACCACATTTGCTTTACCCGGATGACAAAAGCTTTCGCAATCAAAATCTTTTATCAATTCTAGCCATCGCCTCTGATGCATGCTTAGTTCCTTCTCTGTAAAAATATACTTCAGACTTTTATGGTCCGTATATATCTCACATTTCTCCCCATAGAGATAGTGTCTCCATATCTTCAGAGTAAACACCACCGCAGTCAACTCTAAATCATGAGTCGGGTATCCTTTCTCATAGTCCTTCAGTTGACTTGATGCATGTGACAACCCGAATTTTTAGAAATTATTAAATAAGAATTAAACTATTGAAGAAATTAAATAAAATTATTATGAAAAGGAAATTAACTGAATAACATTAGTTAATTTGATTAAGTTGGAAATTATATTAATATTATTTGATTATTAAGCTTTGGCAATGGAATTGTTATGAGTTAATCTCAGAAATAAAGTAAGTAGTTCATTTAATTAAAATAGTGAATTAACGTAAATATATTTATTTTAATAAAATGAGAGGGTAATATATTACATATAAATGTAATTAGGTTATCTAATGACTTAATGTATTATATTATGCCAAGCAGTTGTCAAATTTGGTTATGAGATAAGGAGAACCAATATGTATATGAAAATAATATTGGAATCAAGATCAATAAATTGATTAATATTTAAGTACTGATTAGATGTATGGATTAAATAAATTGTATTGAGACAATTTATGCGAGGAAAGGAATTAAATAATTATATATTATAATTGTATGATTCATTTGAGTTAATTAAAATAATTAATGGAATAAATATTAATTATTTTAATGGAAAGGTTTATTTTAAGTTGAGGTGCTATGAATATAATTTCGTAATCTATGGAGTAATAGTTATACATATTATAATTGTATAATTATTTAGTGTAGCTAGCTAAATAATTTAGCAATAAAGTGTAGTGTGACATAGGTATCATATAGTAAAAGGAATATTAAAATAAACAAGAAGAGCGTCTAATGGAGTTAGCCAAACAAGGCTTAGAGACTCTCCATATTTTTAACGGCTGGAGACTTTTCCTTTGTATAACCGATAACTTAACTTAAGTTCACGTATTCTTTATTCATACGCTCATTTTTCTTAAGTTGAGAAAAGGAGAGTTTGGTGAGGGAGGGAATTCTCTGTAAGTTAGAAAAAGAAATCTGGGGAATCACAGAAGAATAAGAAGATTGATTAAGCAATTTCCATCATTGGTTAAGACTAAAGAAGATTCAAGGTAAGAATCAATTCTAAAACCTCAAACCTCTATTCTTGAGTTTTCTATAGAAGATATTTGGTTGTATGATTTGATAAGTTATTGAATAAATATGTTTATGGGTGGTATAACCCATTTTATAACATCTAAAAGTGGTTTTTAGGGTGATCAAGTTCATGAAAGTATAATTAAACAAGAAGAAATTTAGTTTTATAGATATATGTACATTAAGGCTTGTTTTGGAATCAAAAATTGACGATGAATTCATGATATAATCTGAAATTGATTATAGATGTTGTTAGTATGATGAAAAACGAAGAAAACCCAAGTTGAACGAGTCAAAACGGATGTAAAACGAATTCATAGTGAATGAATTCGTTAAATATATTTAAAACATGAAAATATAGCATGAACACTGAATTGGAACACTTAAAATGAATTGTTAATATTTTTGAAGTGTTATAATTATTCTGTAGATGAGTAGTTCAGAGTTGAACGAGTTCAAATAGTCGAAAACCAACTAATTCTGACTTAAAATGAAGAAGTTATGAAGATTTGAAGTGTGTGCATAAAAACATTGCAAAATATGGAATCTGGGCGAAGCCGAGTGCGGGCGCGCTGCCCATGAGCTTGGGCAGCTGGGAGCTGCTAAAGAGTGCGGGCGTGCTAGAAATATGAAGGGAGTGGGCGCGGTCGCGCCCATAGTGTGTCAGGTGTGACTATTTTGACCTATTTTAGTAAAATAGGCAAAACATTTACATAAGACCTCCAATTGAGGTGATTCAAGATGATCCGGGACGAGGAAGAATATGCCTACAACTTTTATTCTTTAAGTTTTTCGATTTGAGGTCGAGAACATGGGTCAAAATGGCCATATTTGGGACTGATGTGTATTCAGAGGCAATCGGAGGGCGTCAGCCATGCACGTATGCAAGTGTAGTACTTCTAACGATACAATATGTTGTTCTAAGTTATAAAACATGAATATTATGAAGTACAATGATGCTTAACATTAATAAATAATATATTAGATAAGTTGTATAAGCATACTAAGCATACACAAGAAAGACAAATCGGACGTGTGACGAATGAACGTCGAAATGCCATGCCAAGTGTTAATGAACTTTAAAAGTGTTTCAATTCAATTGAAATCAATATTAAAAGATATGGAATGGGGTTAATATAAAACCAATAATGATTCCTAGCAAGGCTTAAACACTTGAATGAACTTCGAGTATGAAATATAGTGAGATATAAGTCAAAAGTTAACACAATCAAATTGAACATTGTGTATTGATAGTAGGAAGGGTTATGAGATATAGAGTAAAATTTATATTACAACTACTATGCATTGATATATGACTAATAGTTGATGTGCATGATTATATAATTGTGTAGGGCACGTGAAGTGCAGATAACTGTAAGCTGTTAAACTATTATTGGTAAACAACGATCAAGGCAAGTCTTTTAGTTCCTATTTGCTATGTGAACTTGATGATGAACTGTTTTAAGTCTTTATTGTAAAGAGCATGATGTGTTATATATATGTTGAAAGTATGAAACATTAAAGTCAATTTATGACTACATTGATTGAGTAATGAATGGTGATTAAGTAAGGAACCCAATCTTTATACTTGTTAAATGAACTGCAACATGTATGTTATGTTAGTCCAATGTTTATGAGATGTATGATAAGTATGTTATTATGTGCTACGTGATGCATGAAAACTATTAGATTTGCTGGGTTGTCGAGCTCAATCTTGCAAATAACCATTTTTGCAGGTTAAGGATTTAAGGTAACACTATGCGCTACTTGAATGACGTGAATCAAAAATAATACACGAAGATTAATATTTTAGCTAAAGTTGTTATTTCTTTAAACCATGATTAAGGTTCATGAGATGTACTCAATATTTTATGATGTATATTTTATTTTGAGTTGTAAAGTTAAAGTTTGAGATGTCCGATGTATAAAGGCTATCAATTTGATATGTAAGTATATATATATATTAACTCTGATAAAGTGAATCATGGATTATATATGATTCAAAGACATGTAGATGATAAAGGTTTCTTGTAAGACCCCAAGTTTTATGAATAAAGATTAATTTTTCTCGAAATATATTTTTGAATATTATGGTGTGGATTTGATATAATGTTATAGTTGTGGGTAATATTTACAAATTTTTCAAAGTAAGCAAGTGGTTTTAAAATATTCGATTGGTCGGGAAATATTCGTTTTAACAAGAAATATTTATACGACGGCACAACTATTAGTGGACCCCACAACAGAAGTATTGTCGTAGTTATAAAACGACAGAAATATCTTTTCATAAAAATTACGGCGAAAGCTTTACCGTTAAACTGTTGAACTACCTGGTAGTAAAAGTACAATAATACGCGTGGTTGCATAGTAGCACACGGTATTGATTATTGATGCTTACATAAGAAGTCACTCAGTTATACTCAATTATTACTACAGTAATTACTGCATAATATCTCTCATATTATTGATTCAATTATTGTCATAGTATCATCTGCATAATATTTTATATTATTAAATCAATAATTGAGACGACAAAGTTATTTATATTATTATTTGCAATATTGACGATGTCTAGAAAGTTTTGTCGAGGAAATGTGTTTGGTCACCTAATTGCACGCCAATAGGGAAAAATCCTTATCAGAAAGCCCCCTCTTTCTTGGGAATGATCTGGTTGTTAAATATTGTGAGTTATAATATTAATGATGATTAAGTTCGTGTTGATTAAAGATGAAATTAATATTTCCATTATGTTGGGATTATTTTTGTTAGTGGAAATCAACCTTTATTTCGATAATAATTGATTTTTGGAGGTTATATTGACCAATCGGGTAATTAATCAGATAAATGAGCAATTAATTGCTATTAGTTCACATGCATAAAAAAATTTGCTCACATGAATGGAACTTTTGGTTCACATGCATTACTATTAAGGGAGGTGGTGCAAGATTGATAATACTTGCAGGACTAAATTAAAAATGGAGGAAATGATGAAGGTACTATATACTGTAATAATTCGAGCCCCAAAACGTGCAATTATCGAAACTATGTTTTCCTATAAATAGAAGCTCATTCTTCTTTCATTATCACCGATTCACTAAGAGTCACAAGAGTAATTATAGAGAGAGAAATTATAGAGAGGAAGAAGAAGAGTATTCTGATACTTCACTATTCTAGTATCAAGTCTTCTTCTAAGGTAAGAGATATTATTTTTATTCAGTATTCATAAGGAATAAAAAAAAATTCCATACTCTGTAGTATATGAGTAATATTATTTCGTCTCGTATTCCTAATTATACCCTCATTTTATTAAAGTATTGCTTCTATACTTTGTCAAATTAGTAGAATATCCTTAAAATTTGTGCTTCATCTAGTATTGTTTCACAAGGATATTTTCTACACATTATTGTTAAATTTTAAGCTTTTCATGTCGGAGTACTGTCCATGAGTACTATTCATCTATACAGTACTATTCACAAAATACTATTTACGGGGTACTATTGACAAAGTACTATTCACAAGTACAATTCATAATGTACTATTCACGGGGTACTATTCGCGAAGTACTATTCACTCGAGTACTATTCACTCGGGGTACAAAAATTGATTTCTTTGTTGTCCAAATCATTTTCGATACAATATTATTCTTAAATTTTACTCCACAAAGCAGTATCATGCTGACAATTTGGACATTATTGAATTCTGAATAAATTAAATTATAAATCTTTAAAAATTTATCCTTTGTTTTCATTTAATTGAATTCTTATATCATTGTCATCATCCTCACACTTTGTTAGAGTTTGTGCCCTAGAGGCCAATTATTTGATATAATTGCTTAACATTTGATATTATTGTTGATTGAATAAATAAATGATTTTATTATGGTTTTATTTACTGCGTAATATAATTGTTAACATAATAAAATTCCTTAGAATAGTGATACAAATTATATAGTTTCAAGTATGTGACTTGAACATGAGATTATATAATTACAATTAGTATCATTGTTCTTAAATGTCCCTAGTCGAGTATCATTGTTGATGGGACAACAATGATGCATTGAGACTAGTATGTGGATTGACTGATGACCAAATCTCATTGGTCATAAATATATGAGATATTAAGTCAATGCATAGGTACATGTTAGAGAACAATGTACTGGACAGACCCACCATGAGAATTCTATATGGAGCATTATGCGAAGTGTCATTAGCAATTCTCATAGTGACAATGATATAATGGTCCTCCGACCTGAAACCGCTATATTACTACACAAGAATTTATGTACTTTGATATCATCAAATGTCACCTTTAATAGGGTGGATTATAAAGGTGATTATTGGGTTCATTGTGAATCGTGTGAGAAATA
This sequence comes from Panax notoginseng, assembly GCA_016801055.1. Taxonomy (NCBI): domain Eukaryota; kingdom Viridiplantae; phylum Streptophyta; class Magnoliopsida; order Apiales; family Araliaceae; genus Panax; species Panax notoginseng. The sequence continues at coordinate 79,431,795 of CM029014.1, forward strand.
TGAGTGATCTAGATAGAATTTAACCATCCTATATTTTATAGGTGATATCCATAGGCCTCTTGATTGAGTAGGACTATGAAATGCATGGCCATGCTCAAATAGTGATTTGTTTCATATAGTCTACTCATTGATCAAGAAAACTCAGATTAAATTATGAAGAGTATGACACATTCCATGACTCGAGTTTAATCTAGGATATTAAGGTTAAAAGGATTAAATTACATTGAAACATTGGTCACAAAAAGGTTGCATCGAATCATCGATCTTATTATTACTTGGGTAGCAGTGATGCATTACTAGATGCCGCTCACCGTTTATAACTTTATAATATGATTTTAAAGTTATTGCCAACGTAATAATAACCTATAGGGTCACACACAAAGAACATAATTAAAAGGAAATTAATTTAAATTGTGAAGATTTAAATATGTCAATATGATTGATATAATTTTAAATCACGAATTTAAATTAATAGGATAATTTATATATAGGTATATTAATTAAGTAAGACTTAATTAAGATATATATAAATTCGGATTTTAATAACATTAGGTTTTGATTAATTCCTTCTAACTGCTATATATATATGATGTATATCAGTCACTTTAGGTTTTACGTCAAAATAAAAACCCTAGCCGCTCTTAGAGAGAGACTAGAGAAAAACAGTTTAAAAATCCTCATCCTTGGTGGCTAGTACCACGTTTCCTTCTTCTGCAGATCGTAGGACGATTCGTGTGGAGCGTTCGTGTGGATACCGTAGAGACGCAGTCCGTTTGAATTGCGTTGGAGATTCGACCGCATCGATTCTAGCTTTTACAATCGGTATAATTTCTAACCACTGAATTAATTATTTTTCGCATGGATCCTGTTTTAGGGTTTCGAAATTGCTTTAAATTTTAATTTCCACTGTGCATTTCTATAGCGAGACCCCAACAGTGGTATCAGAGCTACTTGTGAAAAGATTAATTCAGATTACGTGTTTTAATTGTATTCGATATATATGATATATGATGATGCATGTTTACCGATATGAAATTGAATATATGATATTCCGTTGTATATGTATTCTGGTAATATATATGATGATACTGTTAATCGTATCTTTAATCGGTGGAATAACAATATAACTGTTCTAATCAGATTAGAAGCGTGAAGAATCGTTTTAATATGATTAATCGAAACTGGATATATATGATAAATTCTGGGTGTACTGTTATTCGTTTTAATATGATTAAATCGAAACTGGACATATATGATTTGTTATTATGGGTGTTTTGGTGGATTAAAATGTATGATTCTGAAACTGTTTCAGAGATTCGTATGAAAAAAATTCTGCAATACAGATTGTAGTTCAAAAAAAAAATTCAGGGGCGCTACCCCCGACCCCGCTCGCTGACCGGTCAGCGAGACCACCCGCCGGCTGATCGGTCAGCCGGACCACCGCCAAGGGGGGAGACCCCCCTTTGGACCCCCCCGTCATTGCGCACGATGGTCGTGACCCCAATTTGTTATATATTTTTCTTTAATTTTATATAAATTCTTATATGCTTATTGTGATATGCATGGTGCACAGTTATGGCCTTTTGACCCATAGGTTAGTGGTTTTGGTTTTGAAATACGGCTTGCATGTCATGCCTTTCTATAGATTCTAATGTAATATTCTCTTGTCATCTAAATCCCCTCGAATGTAACTTGAGGTTTCTTTATGTCATGTAATAATCTGTAATCAATGAAGATGTCAAGATGGAGAACACGATGTGAGATGATGATGGAGAGGAGGCACATGCTTGAGGAAGATCCAAGGAAGCTATTTATTTTAAGATCTTTTACCACCTTAGATTGACCTTTAATCTTTCATTAGCTTGAAAAGATTGACAGTGGATTGGGCCATAACTGTGACACATTTAATTTTGCACTTTATTTATGCTTGTATGCGATATGATATGATGAATAATGTGCATGCTTAATAAGATTAAAATTGGTGAGATCTAAATTAATTAATAAAATCCCTCATTAAATTATTAAGTCTAAATCAGATGTCTTCCAATGAATAACACTCATCAAGACCTTGATCAATAGATGTAGGTTTGTCAAAGCAAAGTACCCTATTTATCTAGGTAAGATGCGATAGGATAATTGTGATATCCAAACTGTTAAAATCATTGGGCCCGACTTAACTAAGTTATCTCAATAGGATTGTGGACTTAGAGGCATAGAGTTTGGTAGGTACCATTAGATGGACTAAAAACAATTGTTGTTTACCAAACTATCCAGGAGTTATATATGATATAATTGACAAAGGGTTGTCTACCTAAATAATTATGTTTTAAGAGATTAGCCAAAGCTAACTTAAGTCATAATGAAATATGGATCTTGGCTCACTAGAAAGATTTAATAAAAAATGCTTTCCGAATTAATTGTGAGGGCTATTAATTTGAATAAAATAGTGAGAGGTATATTTTGAATGTACTATTATCAATTACATAATATCTACTCTGCAATTTGACTTATTATTTTGGCACTTATAAATTGTAGATATCAATGGCAAACAACAACAACAACACAAGTAGTCTTTCACTACGATCAGTCCTTGAGAAGGACAAGCTGAGTGGGATTAATTTCCTTAACTGGCACAGGAACTTGAGGATTGTCCTCAAACAAGAGCGTAAGCTATATGTCCTTGATGGGCCCATTCCTGCAGCACCGGCTGTCACTGCACCACGTGCGGAGCATAATGCTTACAAGAAGCATCAAGATGATGCTCTGGACGTGAGTTGTCTCATGCTAGCAACCATGAACGCTGAGCTTCAGAAGCAACATGAGTTAATGGATGCTTATGAGATGATCGAGCATCTCAAGAAATTGTTCGAAGGGCATGCTCGACAGGAGAGGTATGATACAAGCAAAGCGTTATATCACTGCAAGATGGGTGAACGTGATCCAGTTGGTCCACATGTGCTGAAAATGATTGGGTATATTGAGTACCTTGATATTTTGGGTTTTCCAATCACTCCGGAAGCCCAAACTGATCTTGTTTTACAATCTTTGAACAGCAGCTACTCTCAATTTGTTATGAACTATCTTATGAATGAAATTGAGAAACCCCTTACTGAGTTGTTGAGCATGTTACGAACTGCCGAGAACAACATGAAAAAGGCAGGACCCGCTCCTATAATGATGGTGTAAAAGGGGAATGCTAAGGGAAATTGGAAAGGCAAAAAGAAGATAGGATCTAAGTCTGTTGCCAAACCCAATTCCAAAACCAAACAGGCTTTAAAACCTAAAGGTGGGGTGGCTAAAGAAGGTGAATGTCACTTCTGTGGAAAACCTGGACACTGAAAAAGGAACTGTCATGCATATTTGGAAGAAGTGAAGAAAAGGAAAGGAAGTACGACTTCTGATTCAGGTATATATGTTATAGAAGTCAATTTGTCTACTTCTACATCATGGGTATTGGATACTGGATGTGGTTCTCACATTTGTGTTAATGTGCAGGGACTCCGAAGGAGTAGGACTTTGGCGAAAGGAGAGGTTGACCTACGAGTTGGGAATGAAGCAAAAGTTGATGCACTGGCCGTAGGAACTTATCATTTATCTTTGCCCACTGGGCTAGTTTTAGAATTAGAATATTGTTATTTTGTGCCTACTATAAACAAAAACATTATTTCTGTTTCTTGTTTGGACAAGAAAGGTTTTTCATTTATAATTAAGAACAATCGTTGTTCGTTTTACTTAAATGATATTTGCTATGGTGTTGCACAATTGTTTAACGGTCTTTATATTCTTGATTTAGAAATGCCTATCTATAACATAAACACAAAACGATTTAAATCAAATGATTCAAATCCGACATATCTCTGGCACTGTCGTTTGGGCCATATAAATGAGAAACGCATATCAAAACTCCATAAAGATGGATTTTTGGATTCATTTGATTTTGAATCATATGAAAAATGTGAATCTTGTTTATTAGGCAAGATGACTAAAACCCCTTTCACTGGATACAGTGAACTGGCTAGCGATATATTGGGACTTATACATAGTGATGTATATGGACCCATAAGTTCGTTAGCAAGAGGTAGGTTTTATTACTTCATTACATTTACTGACGACTTCAGTAGATATGGATATGTGTATCTAATGAGACACAAATCTGAATCCTTTGAAAAGTTTAAGGAATTCAAGAATGAAGTTCAAAACCAATTTGGAAAAAGCATAAAAGCCCTTCGATCCGATCGAGGAGGTGAATACTTAAGCCAAGACTTTGATGACCTTCTAAAGGCGTGTGGTATTATATCACAGCTCACTCCACCTGGAACACCACAATGGAATGGTGTGTCTGAGAGGAGGAATCGAACCTTGTTGGACATGGTACGATCAATGATGAGTCATGCAGATCTTCCAATAAGCTTCTGGGGTCATGCCCTAGAAACAGCTGCATTCACACTTAACCGTGTTCCTACAAAGACAGTTCAAAAGACACCATATGAGATGTGGACTGGAAAACGTCCTAGTATGTCGTTCATGAAGATTTGGGGATGCGTGGCGTTTGTAAAACGTCTGGATTCTGATAAGCTCGGACCCAAATCTGACAAATGTAATTTTGTGGGATACCCAAAAGAAACAAAAGGGTATTATTTCTACAAACCTTCTGAGAATAAAGTGTTTGTTGCTCGAACTGGTATTTTTCTAGAAAGAGAATTTGTCTCTAAAGGAAATAGTGGGAGGAAAGTAGAACTCGAAGAAATTCGAGAACCACAAAATATCATTGAACCTGAGTTGGAACGTGAGCAGGAACCACAAGAAATTGTGGAAAGTGAACCTGCTCAAATTACACAAGGAATTCGTAGATCTGGTAGGACACGCCATGAGCCCGAGAGATATTATGGATATCTTGTGACTCAAAACGGTGATGTGATGCTCATAGATCAGGATGAGCCTACTTCCTACCAAGAAGCTATGAATGGACCAGATTCTGAGAGATGGCTTGAAGCCATGAGATCTGAAATGGACTCCATGTATACTAACCAAGTATGGACTTTGGTTGATCCACCCGAAGGGGTAAAACCAATCGGGTGCAAGTGGGTTTTCAAGAAGAAAACCGACATGGATGGTAATGTACAAACCTATAAAGGCCGACTGGTAGCAAAAGGTTTCAAACAAATTCAAGGTGTTGACTATGATGAAACTTTTTCTCCAATGGCAATGGTTAAATCCATCAGGATCTTACTTGCTATTGCAGCCTTTTATGATTACGAAATCTGGCAGATGGATGTCAAAACTGCTTTCCTTAACGGAAATCTACTTGAGGATGTGTATATGACACATCCTGAGGGTTTTTTCACTCCAAATGATGTTGGAAAGGTATGTAAGCTGCAGCGATCCATTTATGGATTGAAGCAAGCCTCTCGGAGTTGGAATCTTCGATTTGATGAAGCAGTCAAAGAATTTGGCTTTATTAAAAATGAAGATGAACCTTGTGTATATAAGAAGGTTGGTGGGAGTCACATTGTATTCCTAGTATTATATGTTGATGGCATATTAATTATTGGAAATGACATTCCTTCCTTACAGGCTGTAAAAACATGGTTAGGAAAATGTTTCTCCATGAAAGATTTGGGCGATACTGCCTATATTTTAGGTATCAAGATCTATAGAGATAGATCGAGAAAAATGCTCGGCCTAAGTCAAAGTACATATATTGATAAAGTGTTGAAACGGTTCAGCATGCAAGAGGCGAAAAGAGGAAATTTACCCGTGACTCATGGTGTAAAGATCTCTAAGGCCCAATGTCCTAAATCACAAGATGATGAGGAGCGTATGAGAAAGATCCCTTATGCTTCGGCAATTGGATCTATCATGTATGCAATGATATGTACTCGTCCGGATGTCTCGTATGCTTTGAGCATGACGAGCAGATACCAGTCGAATCCAGGTGAAGGTCATTGGATAGTAGTCAAGAATATCCTCAAGTACCTGAAAAGGACTAAAGATTCAATCTTGGTATATGGATGTGAAGACGAACTGGCAGTAAAGGGTTACACAGATGCTAGTTTCCAAACTGACAATGATGACTATAAGTCTCAGTCAGGTTTTGTGTTTTGCCTTAATGGTGGTGCTGTTAGCTGGAAAAGTTCGAAGCAAGAGACAATAGCTGATTCTACAATAGAGGCTGAGTATATTGCTGCTTCTAGTGCAGCCAAGGAGGCTGTATGGATTAAAAAGTTCATCACTAAACTTGGTGTTGTTCCAACCATTGTTGATCCGGTTGCTCTATACTGTGATAATAATGGAGCCATTGCACAGGCTAAGGAACCCAGATCTCTCCAACGATCCAAGCATATACTTAGGCGGTACCATCTCATCCGTGAAATCATTGACAGAGGAGATGTACATATAGGAAGAGTGCCAAAAGATGATAATGTTGCAGATCCACTGACCAAGGCTTTGTCGCAGCAGAAGCATGACGGTCATATTAGTTCCATGGGTATTAGATACATGAGTGATTGGCTCTAGTGCAAGTGGGAGACTGTTAGAGTTTGTGCCCTAGAGGCCAATTATTTGATATAATTGCTTAACATTTGATATTATTGTTGATTGAATAAATAAATAATTTTATTATGGTTTTATTTACTGCGTAATATAATTGTTAACATAATAAAATTTCTTAGAATAGTGATACAAATTATATAGTTTCAAGTATGTGACTTGAACATGAGATTATATAATTACAATTAGTATCATTGTTCTTAAATGTCCCTAGTCGAGTATCATTATTGATGGGACAACAATGATGCATTGAGACTAGTATATGGATTGACTGATGACCAAATCTCATTAGTCATAAATATATGAGATATTAAGTCAATGCATAGGTACATGTTAGAGAACGATGTACTGGACAGACCCATCATGAGAATTCTATATGGAGCATTATGTGAAGTGTCATTAGCAATTCTCATAGTGACAATGATGTAATGGTCCTCCGACCTGAAACCGCTATATTACTACACGAGAATTTATGTACTTTGATATCATCAAATGTCACCTTTAATAGGGTGGACTATAAAGGTAATTATTGGGTTCATTGTGAATCGTGTGAGAAATATGAGTGATCTAGATGGAATTTAACCATCCTATATTTTATAGGTGATATCCATAGGCCTCTTGATTGAGTAGGACTATGAAATGCATGGCCATGCTCAAATAGTGATTTGTTTCATATAGTCTACTCATTGATCAAGAAAACTCAGATTAAATTATGAAGAGTATGACACATTCCATGACTCGAGTTTAATCTAGGATATTAAGGTTAAAAGGATTAAATTACATTGAAACATTGGTCACAAAAAGGTTGCATCGAATCATCGATCTTATTATTACTTGGGTAGCAGTGATGCATTACTAGATGCCGCTCACCGTTTATAACTTTATAATATGATTTTAAAGTTATTGCCAACGTAATAATAACATATAGGGTCACACACAAAGAACATAATTAAAAGGAAATTAATTTAAATTGTAAAGATTTAAATATGTCAATATGATTGATATAATTTTAAATCACGAATTTAAATTAATAGGATAATTTATATATAGGTATATTACTTAAGTAAGACTTAATTAAGATATATATAAATTCGGATTTTAATAACATTAGGTTTTGATTAATTCCTCCTAACTGCTATATATATGATGTATATCAGTCACTTTAGGTTTTACGTCAAAACAAAAATCCTAGCCGCTCTTAGAGAGAGACTAGAGAAAAATAGTTTAAAAATCCTCATCCTTGGTGGCTAGTACCACGTTTCCTTCTTCTGCAGATCGTAGGACGATTCGCGTGGAGCGTTCGTGTGGATACCGTAGAGACGCAGTCCGTTTGAATTGCGTTGGAGATTCGACCGCATCGATTCTAGCTTTTACAATCGGTATAATTTCTTACCACTGAATTAATTATTTTTCGCATGGATCCTGTTTTAGGGTTTCAAAATTGCTTTAAATTTTAATATCCGCTGTGCATTTCTGTATCGAAACCCCAACACACTTATATTGTGATGAATGTCATCTTTGGCTTACGTGCATAGATGGACTGTTGATTGGTATGATTATGACCAGGGATCATTCGGTATAATCATGACCCGTAATGTTGCAAATGATGTGGTAAAAGTCCTCATTGACCCGTAGTGCATTGATGGACAGTTGTTGGTATGATTATGACCAGGAATTATTCGGTATGATCATGACCATTTGTGAAAACACGAATATCCTTGGCCCATAGTGCATGGATAATTCGTGGTTGTGATACTATTTATTGAGTTGAGTCTCAGCGATAAAATTGATGATAAACTCTTAAATCATAGAAGATAGTAGATATCATGCTTTACTTGACTCTTCTAATGGATTGCTTGTTCTGCTACAGTTAAAGTTGATGCTTATTGTATTTTATCAGTTTAACACGATTAAAGGCTAACGATAATTTATTCTGCATTATCTTAGTCATAATATTTCTTACTGGGCTAGTTCAGCTCACCCTTTTGTTTTCATTGTTCTCTTTAGGAAATGAGAACGTAGCCGGGACTAGTCGGGGAATGGAGTGACGGTCCGAGATGGTGGCTATAGTAGTTCTCACTATTTTATAAAATAGTGTGATAATAATTGTAATGAGGACTCCTTTTTGAGTTTGAATACTGTCCTTTAGATAATATTCGTGTAAAAACTCTTAGCAACGTTTTGTCGTATTGTAAAAAAGAAGTTTATATTTGATTTCTGTACCATGTATTTGGTGACTCAAGATAGGTAATGTATACCTATTTTTGGGGCGTCGCAGTTGGTATCACAGCTTAGCGATATGATCCCTGGCTAAGATGTGAGACTAGAACTAGGTGGGAGAGACGGGTAAATCATTCGCTAGTATGACCTACCTAAGCTTATTTGTTATTTTATTGGTCGGTCAAAGTATATGGGTAATATGTGGCGTGTCAATTAACTCTTGTTTTGTGGCAGTGTTTGAAAATGACATCCGAGAATGTTGAGATAAGCAATGGAGCACATGAGACCGTTGAGTCACCAACGATCAATACCCAGGATAATGTGCATCAGAAAGGAAATAATCCTCAGGAAAATAACAACACCAACCAAACAATGAACGATGGGATGTTCAGAGGCTTTATCCAATTCATACAACATCAGGCGAGAGTGACTCCTATTCAAAATGTAGGTGGAAACATTGGTAATTCTCGGATGGTCACCGCTAAGCAGTTCAAAGAGCTGGGACCACCAGAGTTTTTGGGAGAGCCAAAACCACTTAAGGCGGAGGCGTAGATAAAGCAGATCACCAAGATATTTGATGTCTTAGGATGCTCCGAGGAAAAAAAGTTTCCCTTTGCCACCTTCATGTTGTGAGGAGAGGCAAATTACTGGTGGGAATATGTAAAGCGTACTCAACCTGCCGCACTGAAGATGTCTTGGGAGAAGTTCTAAGAACTGTTCAACGACAAGTACTTTCCCGAAAGTATTCATCACATGAAAGAGGTGGAGTTTATCAAGCTGGAGCAAAATAATATGACCGTGTCGCAGTACGAAGCTAAGTTTGCCGAGTTGTCCCGGTTTGCGTCCCACTTGGTTGATAATTAGGAGAGTATAACGCGGATGTTTCAAAGAGGTTTGAAACTTGAGATACGTCAATACCTAATATCTCACAAACTATGTTTGTATTCAGATGTTGTTAATAGGGCTCAGTTATTGGAGCGCGATAATGAGTCAACCCAACCAAGAGAGAGTAACCGGCAAATCGACAATACCAGTGGTAGCAGTCATCGAAGCAGTGACAACAAACGTAGAGGTAATCAACATGCCAGAAATGGTAACCACTTCGGTGGTAATCATGGCCAAGACAATAGGAGTGAAAATTTCAAGAAGAGGAGATTCAATAATGATGGAAAGACGTCAGCATCAGCACTCGTTGATAAAGAAGGAAAACGACCACCGATCGTATGCTTTAAATGCAGAAGGGAGGGACACATCAGTCCAAACTGCACGATGCAGTCCAAAGCGTGTTACAATTGCGAAAAAGATGGTCACCTAGCCCAATTTTGTTATACAGTAAAGTCAAGTCCAGCTGGGACGGAGGCACCAAAGGCCGTCCCAGAGAAGTCAAAGCTGGTAGTTCAAGAGAGAGCGTTTGTCGTAACCTCTAAAAAAGTAAGGAACCCGAACGAGGTCATTACGTGTAAGCTAATCATAAACTCTTGCAAAGTCTATACCTTATTTGATACCGGTTCTACCCATTCTTTTATTTCTCCAACTTGCGCTCAATGTTTAAATTTAACTTTGGAGAAATTAGACTTTGAATTATCTGTTAAAACTTCATTGGGAGAAACCTTCATTACATCCACCATTTATAAGTCTTGTTTGGTTCAAATCAGTACCCTCACATTACCTGTCGATCTTATTTTCTTAAAAATACTTGCATTTGATGTGATTTTAGGTATTGATTGGTAAACTACTCATCATGTAAAAATTGATTATTTTCGTAAGGTTGTTAGCTATCATATTCCTAACCAACCTATTATGCGAATTCAAGCAACCAAACCACTAAAATCAATCACTGTCATATCAAGCCATAAAGCTATTCGTTTATTGAAAAATGGATGTCAAGCTTTCTTAGCCCATGTCACGGATTTAAATAAAAATACGTCAGATTTGAATGATATTTCTATTGTTAATAAATTTCCTGACGTATTCCCTGAAGAACTTCCTGGCCTACCCCCAGAGCGTGAAATTGAATTTTGTATCGACCTTGAACCCGGTACAAAACCCATTTCCAAAGCCCCATATCGAATGGTTCCTATTAAACTTCAGGAGTTAAAAAACTCAACTGTAGAAATTGTTAAACATCGGTTTCATTCGACCTAGTACGTCTCATTGGAGTGCTCCTGTTCTATTCGTGAAGAAGAAAGATGGAAGTATGCGACTTTGTATTGATTATTGGGAGTTGAATCATGTCACCGTCAAAAATAGGTACCCGTTGCCTCGCATTAATGACCTGTTTGACTAGTTGTAAGGCGCCAAATTCTTTTCAAAGATCGATTTTCATTTTGGATATCATCAGTTGAAGATTAAAATTGATGACATTCTAAAGACTGCTTTCAGAACTCGGTACGGGCATTATGAATTCCTAGTCATATCTTTTGGATTGATTAATGCTCCTGCTGCCTTCATGGATATGATGAACCGAGTATTCAAGGAATATTTGGATCACTTTGTGGCCGTCTTTATTGATGACATCCTTATATATTCCAAAAGCCGTGAAGATCATGAACAACACTTGAGGTTGATACTCCAAAAGCTTCGTGAAAACAAGCTTTATGTCAAGTTAAAGAAATGTGAGTTCTGGCATGAGGAAGTAGCATTTCTTGGGCACGTGATATCAAATCATGGAATATCTGTTGACCCGGTAAAGATTAAAGCAATTCAAAGCTGGGAGCAACCTAAGTCAGTGACCGAAGTACGTAGCTTTCTCGGTTTAGCTGGTTATTACCAGAGATTCGTAGAAGGGTTTTCTCGAATCGCTACTCCATTAACTCAGCTGACTCGAAAAGATATAAAATTCGGTTGGAGCGAGGAATGTGAGAAGAGTTTTCAAGAACTCAAGAGGAGACTCATTTTAACACTTGTTCTGACAATATCATCTGGTTCGGAGGGATTTGTCATCTACAGCAATGGTTCAGGCAGAGGGTTAGGATGTGTTCTCATGTAATATGGGAAAGTCATAGCCTATGTCTCACGATAACTCAAAGAATATGAGAGGAATTATCCTACTCATGATCTAGAGTTGGCAGCTATCATTTTTACGCTTAAAATTTAGAGGCATTATCTGTATGAGGAGAAAGTGGAGATCTATACAGATCATAAAAGTCTCAAATATTTCTTCACCCAAAAGGAACTCAACATGCGGCAACGACGTTGGCTCGAGCTGTTGAAAGATTACGATCATACCATTCAATACTATCTTAGAAAAATGAACGTGGTAGCTGACGCATTGAGTAGAAGATCATATGCGGGTACGAGTGTGATATTGTCAACGTAAAGACCCATTTGGTATAACTTACAAAGGATGGAGATAGAGAAAAAGACTCTAGGGACCCACGTGATGATAGCAAATATACGAGTAGAACCGACTTTAATCGATAAAGTTAAAGTTGCTCAAACTACAAACCTGGAGCTGATGCGTATAAAGAAGAAAGTGCAAGAAGGTGTTATTCTGGAAGCAAGAATCTATGAAGAAGGAATACTTCTAGTCAACTCCAGACTTTGTGTTCCTAACGATTCTAACTTGAAGTATAAAATCATGATGGAGGCGCACAACACACCGTTTATAATCCATCCTGAGAGTACCAAAATCTATCGTGATCTTCGACATACATTTTGGTGGAGCAATATGAAAAGTGAGATCGCAGAGTTTATCTCAAGGTGTTTAACTTGTCAACGAGTCAAGGTGGAGCATCAAGTGTTAAAAGATCCATTGCAACCACTTGAAATTCCAGAATAGAAGTAGGAGCACATTACCATGGATTTTACTACTACTCTTCCCAAGGTTTCTCAAGGAATTGATGCAATTTGGGTTACTGTTGATAGATTAAGCAAGTCTGCTCATTTCTTACTTATACGAGAAACTTATTCACTTGAATGTCTTGCTCGTATTTACATAAATGAGATTGTAAGACTGCATGGTATGCCAATATCCATAGTTTCTGATCGAGACCCAAGATTTACTTCACGGTTTTGGGTTAGTTTGTAGAAGGCTATGGGCACAGATTTACGATTTAGTTCGGCATATCATCCTCAAACAGATGGGCAGTCGAAGAGGACTATTTAAACTCTTGAAGATTTATTAAGACTCTGTGTCCTTGACTTCAAAGGAATTTGGGACAATTTCTTGTCATTGGTGGAATTCTCCTACAACAATAGTTATCAAGCAAGTATTAGCATGGCTCCATTCGAGGCGTTGTATGGACGCAAATGTCGTTCTCCAGTATACTGGGATGAGGTGGGTGAAGCGACATTGTTGGGACCAGATTTGGTACGCATGACAACGAAAAAGATTCAAATGAACCGGTAACGTATATGTAACATTCCATATTTTTTTAAATGTAAGTTATAAATATTTATTGATTTATATAAATATTTATTGGATATGTTATTGTTGAATAAATAATTGTTCAATTTGAGTGATGTGGTTTATTTAATTATTTGTTGAATAAATAATTAAATATTAAATATTAAATATTTATTGGCAATATTAAATATTTATTGAATTATATGGCAATTTGAGTTGATGTGATTTAATTAATTATTTGTTGAGTAAATAATTAAGGAGCTAAATAAATTAATTATTATGAGATTTTATAATAATGGAGTTTAATTTAATAAGCTAGAGAGCTTATAATGATTTTAAATAAATAATAATATTTAAATGAGAAATTGTAGTTTGAAATGTTAGTTGATTAAATGAAATTATAATTGTAAAAAGAATTATAATTGTTTATGTGTTAAAGTAATTTAATAGATTAACGTTTAATTGATTTATTAATTTAATAAAGGTGTGACTAATAACCTTGCTATATAGGAGTTACCAAAATAAATTAAAAGAGTTTAATGTGGTTTTACCAAACATGTCTTATGGCATAATAACTCTTTATCTAATTGAGTTTTACCAAACAAGGCATAAAGATTAATGAGTTATTTTATTTAGACTAACCAAACAAGCCTTATGGCTTTTGATTTTCAAAACCTTTAACTGATGTTAGTTATATATCTTATATTTATAATATACAATTATTATAATTATAATTATATACGTTATATTTTAGTACGTATGTTAGAGAGAGAAAAGAGTTCAGAAGAAGGAAAATAGAGAAGAAGAAGAACACAGAGAAATGTTTGAGAGGATTTTGAGAGAATTGAGAGTTGTTTTTCAGGTTTTGGAGAAAAGGCTTGATAATCAAAGAGTAGAGTATCATCTTCTTCATAATCCAAGGTAGGCCATCTTTTCTTTTGTAAGCTCTAAAAGTTTTTTTTTCTTCCCAAAAAGTCTCTGGGAAAATTTTATAAAAGATAAATTGTTGTTATGTATATGGTTTGGCATGATTATTGATTATATGGTTGTTCTATGAATTTATATATGATTATAGAGAAATTAGTTCATGCATATATGTGTTTTGTGGAAGAAAATATATTACAGAGTGTTCATATGACAATATGTATGAATATGGCTATTTTAAAATAGAAATTAAGGTTTTAATTGTTGTTAAATGGATAAATTGATTGTTAGAATTGTTAGAGGATGTACAAACATAATTATGATGCTTTAAAATTTCTGTTTTGGTTGAATAACAAAAATCACAGTGTTGATTTTTATGAAAAATATCAAAAATAGAGTTTTTGGGTTTTAAAATATGTTATTCTAGTATTTAATTTTCTAAAATTATGGTTTAAGTTGTGTTAATTTAGTATTTGTATGTGATTCTATAAATTGTATGCTAACTGAGGAATTGAACTATACATGTTATTTTGTTATGTTGGCATACTTGTATTTCAAAGGAATCAAATTTGGTTGATAACAATAGAATTTCAGTTCAATGTATTTTTTATCTGTCAACCATGGAGTTTTGATCTAATAACAGTGTTTCAAAGAATTAGCCTATGATATTGTTAATTAGTGGTTAGTAATTGGTATATTGATGATCGTTAACTTTTATGTGTAATTTTCATGAAGTTATACATGTGTTAGATGCCATTGGTGGTTAAAAATAATTTAGACAGTAGCTTTGCTCTGTCTTTCGGGTTGGTTATGTGAGTTTCGGCGCCCCAGCGTCAAAATTCACGCCCCAGCGCCAAATCTCGTGCCCTGGCGGCAAGGTTCGCTCCCCAGCGTCAAAAATGGGCCCGTAGCTCGCGCCCAGCGCTGAAGCTCGCGCCCCAGCGCTGATGCTCGCGCCCCAGCGCCGTAGCTCGCGTCCCAGCGCTGATGCTCGCGCCCCAGCGCCGTAGCTCGCGCCCCAGCGCCACTGTTCCGCGCCCCGGCGCCGGAAAAGTGACCTAGTTGGATAGTTTTGGCCTCCTGTAGTAAAATGGCCATAACGTTTTCATACGAACTCCGATTTAGGTAATTCAAGATGATTCGGAACGAGGCCGAGTAGACCTACAACTTTCATGCTTTAAGTTTTTTTATTTGAGGTCTGTAACAGTAGTAAAAATGGCCATCTTTAGGACTATAGTGTATTTGGAGCCAATCGGAGGGCGTCGGGATGCACGAATGCAAGTGCAACCCTTTGGGTATTAGTATAACTTAATGATAACTTGTTGGACATGTATTAGGATGTTGTATCAAGTTGTGAATGTACATGTGGTGCAATGGCATGATCATTTAGGTAGTTGTAATAAAGCTAAAAAGTAATGTTCATGAAAGATGTGCTGTTGTTTAAACTTAAACTTAGTTAGTAGCTATACTAAGAGTAATAAAGGAATTCATAAAGGTAATGTTAGTGTAACTAATGTGTATTGTCAATGCATATGGTATGTGTAGGACTTGGGGTGAACGTGAATAGTAATTGTTTAACCTACACGCGAGGCAAGTTCCCTAACCCTTTCTACTTTATTATTCAGCAAGGTTACTTTTCACTGTTATGTTATACTTATGCAAGTTCTCTAACTCAAAACTTTATTGTGCAAGTTTGAATTCGTTAAACACATTATCGCTTTAATTCCAGTTCAATTGTACAAATTGCTAACTTTACACTTTCATAGAGTTAGATTGTTTATTGTTGATTAAGCTCGTGTATCTATTGGTTTATGAGGATGCATGTTATGATTATTCCATGATTATGCTATTAAATTATTCCTAAAGCATGATGTTAGTTTATAAATATCAATTCAACTATGATTATTGCATAGTATACAGTTATGTTGTTTGTAATCAACTAACCCTTAGTTGATTACCGTTGAATTCTAAATTACCCCATGATGTATCCAAACCAAACTCACTTTGGTACGGACTTGTATTCTAAATACTGAGAAGAACAACTCTTTTATAAGAGGTTACGCTTAGCGTTGAAATGATTGTGCACAATACATTGTACGAAGGGTTGATCCCCCTAAGTATGTGAAGTCCTTATAGTCTTATGACTGTTAAAGTTTAAGTTGAAAAATTACTTATAACTGTGGACATGATTCGTGGTCATTAGACCCTCAGTAATTGATTAAAGTTTTTAAAAAGTAATAGAATTTATTGTTCAGTTCTATTAAACCTAATGTTGGTACATGATGTAAAGTTAACTGATTTACTTATTGTTATTTCAAGTGGGCCTTGTTTGCTCACTCTTACCTGTAAAATTTCTTACAGCTAAGGTTGAAACTGGTGATGTACCTAGCACCAGTAAAGAGAAGGGAAAGATGAAACAATGCTGAAGACCTGTAATAGATTGAATAGTTTATTTTCAGACTTGTTTAAAGATTGTAATGAAGTTATTTAATTTTTCGCATTTGAATGATTGTTTGTAAAGGTTAGATAACCTGGGAGATTTTTATTTAAGTTTAATCCTGTATGGGCAGGTTTTATTTATTCAATTTTATCAATTGGGTAGTTAATAATGAATGTTTTGATTACGTGAACACCAAATCTTGAGGAAATGAAGTACCAGGATTTGGGGGTGTCACAGGTTGGTATCAAAGCTTTAGGTTATGAACCTTAGGTGGGGGAAAAAGCCTTAGGAAGTAACCTTTTGAAAAGATAGTGAAGAAAACTCTTATCAAGTTTCAAGGATGAAGTAATAAAACACTTATGTGCTTATGTGTTTATAACTTATGTGCTCGCGAGTGTCGAGTAGAATGATTAATAACTAAAACTTTAAAATTTTGTTGTCAGGATGACTAATGTCGGAGAATCTAATCAGACTAGGGAGGAGGGACCTCAAATGCCTATAGAGGATGAGCCTCGCGACATTCAGGTAGTTTGGGAACAACTACTGCCACGGGAGTCAGCCCCGTTGGCCACAGTAGTTGAGGATGAGGATGATGATGTAGAGACGGATGAGGAGGATCCCGTGGAGTTACCACAGGAGGATGAGGATGACGAGGATGAGGAGGAAAGGATTCCGCTCAACTCGATTGCTGGACGTGTATACGATGAACATAAAATAATCTAAACACATAACACATAACACATATCCCTATCAGTCTATAACACACATAAGACTCGGTATTAAGTCAAACTATTGCAGTCTATCTTGATTCCGACAAAATTCTAACGTCCCGACGGTCTAGTCGGACTTTTATCTAGTCTAAGTTCAATTAAACTCTTCCTTAACACCTAACAATTATCTCATATAATTTTAATATCAATCAAAATATTTTTCATAAGCTCGTAATAAATTTTAAATAATTATTACCATTTATCTTGATTTTTTAAATCATTAATAACATATTTAAATAAATTAAATACTACTTAATTATTTTCTCATTAATATTTATTTATTATCAAATATTAATGAAATACATGTCATAATATTATAATATAATTATAATATCACAAAGTATTTTTAATACTTTAAAATCATATTTATAAGATTTTTAGACCGTTAAATTCATTATCCGATAATTACTATTAATATTAAAATATTAATATTTTCATGACAAAATATCAAAAGTTATATTTTATATCTTAAAATATTTTTATAACACTTAAATCACTTTTATATGATTTTTAAATCTTTAATTCTATTTTTTCTTAATTTATTTAATATATTTATTAAATAAACTAATTATCATTAATATTAATTTATTAATGAATTTCATCACAAAATATTAAAAGTCATTAAAAATAACTTAAAATATTTCCTAATACCATAATATAATTTTTCATGAATTAAAATCATTTTTAAATAATGTATTTAATATTATAACTAAATAAATTAAATACTATTTATATTCCAAAAATATTAAATATTTATGAAATATACTCTAAATAATTAAAAACTATTTTTCAGACTTTAAAATAATTTTTCAGAATTTATTTTGTATTTTTAATAATTAAAATCTATTTATTTCAATTTATTAATTAATTTCCAAAAATTAGAAAATAAAATAAATAGAAATCGTCGCTAAAAGGCCCTATAGCGATAGACCCGTCGCTATAGGTATTCTTGAGCTGTTCTTGTGTGACAACCCAAGAATTTTAAATTTTTTTTAAATTTTTATTAATTAATTTAAGGTTCAAAATTAGAACCTAGACAGAAAATAAGTGTATGCGTTTGATATTTTTAAAAAGGAATTTTGAGGATTTCAAAATTCTGTGAAGGATTTAGGTGAATTATTCAGGATTAAGAAATATGAGAATATATTCTGTGGATATGTGTACAGTATGTGGTTAAGGGTCAAGGGTTGACCAGATAAACGATATCTGTAATAAGCCCTAAGTATATATTAAGAACGTCAACGTTCGGTTAGAAAACCTTAGCGTTTAATAAGAAACCCTAGAAACCGGTTCTGAAAACCCTAATTTCAGTTTTGGGAATTCGAAACCCTAATTCGGTGCATGAAACCCTAAATTAGGAACTTAATGGCGTAAGTGTAAATAATTATAATATTAATTAGGGTAATGCTTAATTAGTTAGCAAACCCTAATAGTTGTTAAACCCTAATTTCGGGGTTAGAAACCCTAATTTATAATTCGAGAAAACCTAAGTGTTAATGTAATAATTTAATGTTAATTAGAAAATATTAATTCTAATTTTCAAGTTATAATAATGAGAAAGTCCTAATCTAATTACGAAATCTAATTTTAAATTAGAAATTTATTTTATATTAGAAACTCTAAAATTTTGGGGTATAAACCCTAATGACCATTTTGACCCTAATTACGTAATTATCGATTTTAATTAGAAAATACTAATCCTAATTAGCAAGATTTAAATTATGATTAAGAAATTTTAATATAATTAGAAAATTCTAATTATAATTTAGAAATATTAATTTTCTATTTTTAAAACCTAAATTGGAAATTTTAGAAAATTAAATGTGTAAATCCTAAGGATTTCAAACCCTAAGCACTAAATTAGCTCAAACCCTAAACCCTAACCAAACCCTAAACCCTAAGGGTTTGGCAATTGTCTAAAATGCCATTAAAATTAAAATGGAAAAGACTAAAATGCCCTTAATGCATAATTGAAGGTTTCTTGTAAATCTAGCCAAGATTGAGTTGCTCAACTACTCCATGACTCACCATTTGACTGAGATATACATACATATCAGCCAACATCTCAGCCACATTATTGCATCAAATAATTTGTAGAATAAAGTGAGAGAAAACTCACTTTACTTAGCAAACTAGCCAACCTCTTTTCTCTCTCTAAAATTTGCGACCAAGAGTGATAATGAGTGATGAGATAAGTCAATATCATTCCTTAACTTGGCCGGAACAGATTCAAGGATCAGAAATCAGAATCAAAGCTCAAAATGGTAAAGAACCCTAAATTTTAAAATCTTTTGATTTGATGTTAGTTGTTGTAATTGATTGTTTAAAGTTATGTATTAGGGTGTTAATAATTGATCTGGGTTGATAGATCATGGATCTATAACACTTAGATGCACGAATCAAGTATTTTAAAAAAATCTGGGAAAAGGTTGAAAAGTGGCCTGACAGTCGAATGTCAGGCCCTCTAGATGTTTATGTGTTTGATGTTTTATGTGTTTAATGTTTTTAATCCATTCTATGTTGTAAGGACTACGATCTAAAACAAGAAACAAGTCCAGAGCTTTAGTAAATTAAGGGATACAAGCGGTCAAACAACGTTGACCCATCACGAAATAGAGTTTCTGGGCAAACCCAGAATTTCCATGTAACCCTGACAACCTTTTGATGGCCTCTGATCTTCCTTCTGTTAAGCGATCTGGCCATGTGTGTGTAATGTAATTGTAGACTGACATTTAGGCTTCATGTTCCTGCTTATATAACTCACATATTATGTATAGAATCTGAGATAAGTAGGGTCAAAGTAGGGTTGACCGACTGTTCTTGAAGATTTCTGGAAAACCCAGAAATCTTCATGTACGAGTTTTTGTCAGAGGTTTGACCAGCCTTAATCGTTCTTGTGTTATGATGTTATTATGTTATGATGTAATAAATTTGTACTATGAAATGTGTTCTATACAATAAAATCATTATATTACACAAACCGAGTCTGGGAAGCTAAGATTTAAGGATCCAAAGTAGGTGCCTTCAATTCTGGAAAATCCAGAAACCGAAGAACACGTCTGACAACTATATTAGAGGCTCTGATCTCCTATTTGTGATGTGTTTTGACCGAAGTTATGGTTTAATGTTGTAGTACTACATTACTGCTACACGATATAAGGTTTAGATGGGACAGAAACAATCTAGAAAGAAAGTTATCCACGGTCAAACTGGCAACCTCGATCTTTGACACGGTTTCTGGGCAGAACTCAAGAACAGCTCAAGAACACCTATAGCGACGGTTCTGTCGCTATAGGGCCCTTTAGTGACAATTTTATTTTCTAATTTTCAAAAATTAATTAAAAATTGAAATAAATAGATTTAAATTATTAAAAATACAAAATAAATTTCGAAAAATTATTTTAAATGCTGAAAAATAGTTTTTAATTATTTAGAGTATATTTCATAAATAGTTAATATTTTTGTAATATAAATGGTATTTAATTTATTTAATTCTAATATTAAATAAATGATTTAAAAATAGTTTTAATTCATGAAAAATTATGAAAAATAATATTATGGTATAATAAAATATTTTAAGTTATTTTGAGTGACTTTTAATATTTTATGACTAATTTCACTAAGTAATCAATATTAATGATAATTAGTTTATTTAATAACTATATTAAATAAATTATGGAAAAATAGAATAAATGATTTAAAAAGCATATGAAAATGATTTAAGTGTTATAAAAAATATTTTAAGTTATAAAATATAACTTTTGATATTTTGCCATGAAAATATTAATATTTTAATATTAAAAGCGATTATCGGATAATGAATTTAATTATTTAAAAATCATATAAATATGATTTTAAAGTATTAAAAATACTTTGATATATTATAAATATATTATAATATTATGTGATGATTTTCATTAATATTTGATAAAAAAAATATTAATGATAAAAGAATTATGTGGTATTTAATTCATTTAAATACGTTTTTAATGATTTAAAATTCATGATAAATGGTAATAATTATGTGAAAATTGTTATGAGAGTTAGAAAATTATTTTGACTATTAACAAAATTATCTGAGTTAATTGTTAAGTATTTAGGCAGAGTTTAATTGAACTTAAACTCGATATTTATCCGACTAGACCGTCGGGATGTCAGTTTTGTGTCGGGTTCAACTCAGATTGCAATAGTTTGACTTGACACCGAGTCTTATGTGTGTTATAGACTGATAGGATTATGTATTATGAGTTATGTGTTTAGGTTATTCTATGCATAACTATATATATATATATATATATATATATATATATATATATATATATATATATATATATAGTATTATATTGTGATGATATTATTCTAATATTGGAGATCTATATTGCTAATATTAGGTCTTCGGATAAAGCGTTATATATTGCGTTGCGGTAATCAACGGATCAGGCAAATTTATTTTTACTAACTTTAATAAGAGATGTTTCATTCGGATAAGCTTATGGTTAATCATTGCTGATTGCCATGTATAAATTGTACTCTGTACATATTGCATGTATAAGTCAGGTATGAAAGGCTGATCACCTTGATTACCAGTTGGTCAAAATATATTTGTTCATGTATAATACTTGTTCAGTCATAAACTTGTTCCTGCTAGTTCACAATTATATTGTTGAATTGTAGCCAGCTTATTATTCAAACTCTTCAATCATGATATATCGTTATATTGTTGAATTTAAACTTGTTGGGCAATCCTTATGCTCACCCTTGCTATATCATGATAAAATATTACAGACTAAGGCGAATGTGTCGGATACAAGGAAAGGTTAAAGACAGTTCCAGCGTTAGGATATGTGTGCAGCTAAATTGTATAAGTATTGTATGATAATAATGTTGTTATTGTTTGGTTTGTAATATTCATGAATGCAATCAAATTGCACAAAATAGCGAAAACGTGGAAAAATCAGAGTTTAAAATTTTACAAACCATATACCCGGATCACCCTTTATGTGCAATTATTAATTAAATGAAAAGATAAAGAACAAGAATCATACCCTTGAAGATCCGAGCTTCCTTGGGTACAAGTTCACCTCTAATCCTTTTCGTGTCCAACTTGAATCCACCGGGTTTGGTTCCTTCCTTTGATCAACGTTAGCCACCCAAGTGTTTGGCCTCTAGAGGTGATCCACCAAGGAAGAATAAGAATTCAAGAAGATGGGTATTTGGCAAAACCCTAGTTTTTCTATATCTCATAGAAAAGAAGTGTACTCTCCAATAATTGGAATAACGTATGTTTGATATCTGATATAAGACTCCTCTTATAAAGATATCAAGTAACCCTATTAAAAATAAGGTATTATTTATTTAATTAAACTCTTTTAATTAAATGGGCTCCCTAATCTTATTAGGAATAATTAATTAAACTCCTTTAACTAATTTTTCCTCCTAATCCTATTAGGAATAAATGAGAGTACATATATTAAATTAATTCCTAAACTCTTTTAGAAATTAAAATAATAATAATAATAATATTAATAAGCCTCCTCTTATTAATTTATATTTAATATTTCTAAAATATTAAATAATAAATATTAAGCTATTTAATTTATTCTTTCACCATAGATTAAATTAAATATACTTAACATATTATTACGATTATGCCATTAACTTCTTAAATAATTATTCTTCCTTTTATGGTGTGACCCTTTAGGTTCTCCATATTAAACCAATTGTGAATAAATCAATTAGAACAATTCTAATCTTATTTAAATAAAGAAATTAAACTATTAATTTATTTAAATAAATAATTTTTATTCTACAATAGGGATAAGCCTCCCTAGTGATCAACGACTTTCCAGATAATATAGATTTCAACATTAATCATAAAAGAACCTATGAGTAAATAGTTACCGTACAATTCAATCATTCCACCATACAATGTCCCAATTAAATATAAGACATGGAATTACTGTCAAGTCTTATTTTATTTAATTATATGTATTTCGACTCTTAAATGCACAACCCCAAATAATGTAAATTAGAAATTTCTTTCTAATTTCATTCTGCCTTGGCCAAGGACTACTAGGTTGTCATTTATCGAATCACATAGGACATTTCTCTTCTTTTACTAGAAGTGGTAGATTCTTTATTGATCATACATTATCTCCATGTACAACTTATTATACCCAAGCATACCCTTTGATATACCCTAAGGGTCTTAAGGAATAAGTCAAAGTATAACTCATCATACACAAGATACTATGATGATCTCAAGTCCAAGGATCACTTGTACTACTATCACTACAGGAATTCCTATTGACAAGCAAGTAAAACTCCATTAGGTATTCCTTTAGCGAGCCACATTCAGTGAACTTATTCTCTAATAAGCACCTACATACTTGCTTTAGTGTCTCCACACAAATGATCATGAGATCAATCATCCTCATCCAATGAGCAAGCAACGTATGTACCAATCTATCCGGATTCACTAATCCCCAATTTAGTAATCCAACGATTGGAAACTATTTTAGTTTTAAGCTTTCTAAGAATTTAGATCTCATTAGAATGATCATCATCATTATTCTAAAAGCATTGCTTAAAACTATGGGTATATCACATATTATAAAACAGTATCATGTAGATAATTAAAAGCCTTTAATAAATAATACTTTTTATTAATAAATGAATAAGATTGTTACAAAGTATATACTTTATCATCAAACATGATTGGCTTGTGTGCATACTACTTTCAATCTCCCACTTGCACTAAAGTCAATCGTCATGGTAACTCATACTCTTCTTCTCTAAGTGACGATTATCCTGCTGTTTAATAAGCTTCAGTAAATGGATATGTAATGTTGTTCTTGAGAGTCCACTATCTCTATAGTGATTTCTCATCTTTCAATGATTCCTATAATCAAATGAAAGTTCCACAACACATGTTTAGATCTAAGATGAGACTTAGGAACTATTCCTAGTTCTGTAATGAACTTTTATCCAAATAATCAACTTGCAGCTTCATTTATAGCTATATACTTTGTCTTTATCACTAAACCAACAACTCTTTGCTGTTTGGAACCTTTCAAATTTCACTGCACCACCGTTCAAGGTAACGCTTTACCTTAAAGTGGATTTTCTGTCGTCTTGGTCTGTCTAAAAAACTTGAGTCTGTTAAGCCCTCTAGTTTTAATTCAGACCCACCATAAATATAATCACATCCTTAGTGCCAGTTAAGTACTTTAAGATGTTTTTCACTGTCTTATAGTGATCTTCTCCAGAATATGACCGATCAACATCAGGTCTCGTACATTTCGTTGCATACATGATAGTTACTCATGTGATCTCTCTTTTATGAGTCTATTGGAACTATTAAGAGAGATACACTCCATGGCTCATCAACATGAGACATTTCTTGGAGTTTGTCATGCTAAACGACTTTAGCATCAAATGAATATACGTTTCTTGGGTTAAGTCAAGCATCATTTTAAATCTATCTATATAGATTTGTATCCCCAATTACGATACTCTTCCCAAATCATTCATGGAAGAATGTTTAGACAACTTTATCTTTACTAATTATAGCATTGGTATGTCATTTCTTATCCGTAGTATATCAGCATATAATACTAAGAATGTCACGACGCTCCCACTGACCCTTTTGTACACACTAGAACTCTTACCTCATCGTATGTAACTGGATCATCATCTTCTATGATGTGTACCTCATCATCATCATCTATGATGAATCCATACCTCCTAGGTATCTTTGGTACTATTTCAGATTTACGATTCGGTTGTGGTATAATAGGTCTATCTACAAGTTCCTCTTATTTGACTTATAGTGATTTGTGGTTCTTGAACTCTTCAAGATCTATTATCCTCCCACTAGCTCCTTCAATGATAAATACCTTTATCTTAGAAGTTAGTGTGTTTCGCAACAAATACCTTTTGCTAGGTAGGATTATAGAACATATTCCCAAAACTTACTTTAGGATGTCCCACAAATCTGTACTTGTCAAATTTTGTCTCAAGCTTATCCTTTGAAACCTTTTTCACATAAGTTGGACAACCCCTTATCTTAACATACTTAAGATTAGGAATCCTTCCTGTCCATAACTTTTATGGAGTCTTGGGGCCAGATTTTAAGGTTATCTTTTCGTATATATGCAGCCATTTCTAGGGCATAACCCCAGAAGGATACTGGAATGTCAGTAAAATCATTATGGACCTCACCATGTCCAACAAGATACGATTTTTCCTTTCAGATACATCAATCAATTATTGCGTATCAGGAGGTGTCCATTATGAGAAAACTATTTAAGATGATCTAGAAACTTATTACACAAGTATTTATTCCTTGATCTAATCAAAGAATCTTAATACTTTGTCAATTTGTTTCACTTCTGAATTCTTTGAACCTTTCAAATAATTCACACTTGTATTTCAACAAATACACACATTCAACTCTTTGAATGATCATCTCCTTTTCTTATACTAGTTTGTTAAATTTGCAAAATTATTTTCACGTAAGTCAAGTATATAAAATCCATTAAATAATATTCCAGTTCTATACAAAACATTATTATTATTATAAATAGAACAACAATTGTTCTTAAATATAATACCAAAGATTTCATTGTCCAACAATAAAATGAAATAATGTTTCCAACAAGAACTGGAATACAATAACAACTTATTGACTTAATAGACTTGCCCGTAGGCAGTGCTAAACTATAAGTTTCTATGGCTAATGTAGCAACCTTTGCTTCATTTCCCACATATAGGATTGCTTATCTTTGTTTAGCTTTCTACTTCTGCTTGTTCCCTTCATAAATCTATATTTATGATAACCAAAGCCGGTATCAAATACCCAAGTAGAACCTTGACTTAAAGAAAATTTATTTCAATCATGAACAAAAACTGTATTGTAACCGAAACTTCACTAAGCTTCTTTGGTTAGCCTCTGCAAGATGCTTCTCGCAGTTTCTTTTCCAGTGTCCTGGCTTATTGCTGTGGAAGCAAACTCCTTTGCTATCCGTATTAGTTTTGTTCTTATTATCCTTTATTTTGGCCTTTTCTATTTACCTTCTTAGAATCGTTCTTCTTTTCAGAAGATTCTTTGGCCCCTACCAGTAAGACATGGTCTTTCTTGGTTAGAAAGTGACTCTCAACATTTTTCAACATGTTAAGCAAATCAGCGAGGCTGATATCTAGCTTGTTCATATGAAAAATTCACAACAATTGTGAAAGGAGTCCATGAGTGAGTGCAAGAACAAATCTTAGCTCAACTCTCCATCCATAACAAAACTCGTTGTCCTAATTGATCAATCAAATTGATTATGTTATGGACATGTGTCTGTACTGTAGTGTCATCGGTCATTCTAGATCAGAAGAGCTCCTTAGATATCTGATATCTTTCAGTCCTACTTTCCTCACCATCAACTACTTGATGTGCAGGAATATAGTAAGAGCATCCATAGTTTCATGCTGACGCTGAAGCTCGTTACTCATGGATGCGAGTATGATGCATTGAGCCAACTATGTATCATCTTGCCACTTTCTAAAAGTAACAATCTCTTCCTTAGAGGCATTGTCTGCAACCATTGCAGAGATAGGTATATTAAGGACATAAGATAGCTTTTCAGCCATGAGAACTATTCTCAAATTCCTTAACCAATCCGTTTAATTCGGTCTGATTAATTTAGCATCTAATATGCTACGCAGTGATAATAATTTAGACATTGTAAAATTCTGTAAATGAATTTGTAATTAACAACATTTTAACATAAATTCTTTTATTAATTACCAAAATAAATTAGGTCTTATTTTAAATTGGTATCTCCCACTATTTTCTTCAAACTATATTACCCTCAATATATATAGTTTGGCAATATCTAATTAAAGATATGCTAGTGAGAATAAGGATCCCATTTCAAATGTATATAGCCTTGTGGTGACACAACAAACTATATATAAATAAATAGATAGACAACTCTTGTCAATTACATCAACTATGTAACTCCTTATATTTTGCCTCTTAGATTATTTTGATCAAGTGGTGGCACATCCGAATCAAAATTATCCAAGTTAAGTCCAACCTAGCATCCCATATATTCAAAAAAGAAAAATATCATCCTTGTTGTGACACAACAAAATAATATTGTCCAATTTTCTTTATAAGCATCAAATGTGATAAATTAACATCTTAAATACTTAATACTTGCCTTGTGGTGACACAACAAACTCATATTAAATATTTAATACTCTATTAATTTTATCATGCTAGAAGGCGACGTTCGATATTCCAAATATCTTTGAACGCTTATGACTTAATATAAAAAATTTGAGGGGTTTGTTATTAAAAAGTCTCATCTTGTTTAGCGCGCATACACATATATATATAAAATACGCGTCATATTAATGAACATGCGAAGCATGTTTGCATAATATATAATATATATAATATAAGCATGCACATATAGAATACTATATTCTACTTGGATTGATTATGAACTTTTATTCTAGTTTGGTTCACTAGAGCCACCAAGTGAACCAAAAAGGTCAAACCCTAGGGGTGCAAGAATTAATATTTAAATATAACTATTATATTTAAATCCGGGCTCCATTACAAACGGGTCTTCACGCGCTCCTTATTCCTTGATCTCTAATTCTTCAAAATTAATTCTAACTATTCCTGTTACAAAACTATTTAAAATAAATAGAAACCTTGATCAGCAGTCAAGGGGAAGTACATAAGAGGGAGATATAATTTATATTAAGAAAAATTAGAGAAGACGAGGTACGCCGACCCCATTTAATAAAACCCATACATTCATGCATCCAACTAAAAAAAAATTCAATCACATTGGTCAATAGTCTATAATCAATCCCATTTATTATCATACGCATCACCATATGCATCAATAAATAACATTCATCTTATGAATAATAAACATTCAATATATATATTGATATCATTTAATGGGCAAATTTAGTTAGTATAAAATCTAATTCTGAATCAAAATAAACTCGTTTATTTTAATCCAAATTTAAATCAAAATAAAACTATTTTATTTTAATTTTTCTAATTTTGAATAAAATAAACTATTTTATTTTAATCAAAATCTTTAATCAAAATAAACTCCTTTATTTTAATTAATTATGGAATCCAATTCCATGTAAAAAAAAACTCCTTTATTAAAGGAAACACGAATTCTCTTTCCCATTCACAAATAAACTACTTTATTTGGAATAATATGAAATATTATTTCTTATCTAAATAAACTCATTCATTTAAGGAAAGACTGATTCTTTTTCCTATTCACAAATAAACTCTTTTATTTTGAATAATATGAAATCTTATTTCATATCTAAATAAACTATTTTATTTAAGGAAACATGGAATCCAATTTCAACTCTAATTAGTTAGCATGGAATCAAATTTCAACTCTAATTAGTTAGCATGAAATTTAATTTTAAAATTAAAATAAACTCTTAATTTTAAGATTAAAATAAACCGTTTATTTTAAAATTAAAATAAAATTTTTTTTTAATTATAAAATTATTAAAAATAATATATTATATATATATTATACTAAGTAATCACTTGAATCCATGTTGTTGAAAAAAAAAATATGCGCAGCTACCCACCACCTTGAAAAAAGTTAAATGATTATAAGATAATCATTTTATATATTATATATATTTGATAACCTGTTAACATGGAAGTAATATATATCATATATATAATATAATAACTTGTTAACTTTGAATAAAGCAGGTGGTCGCGAATCACATTGAATCACGAAAATCTGTGAATCGTTCTTTCTTTTCAACAGTCCGCAATATAACAGATTTTCAGGAGAAAAAATATTTCGGCTCCTTTATTTTTTTATTTTTTATTTTTTTAAATAAATTTTATACAACAAAATAATGCCCAATTAAATTGTTCTAAACACATATCAATATACATATCAAATTTGAATAATTAATAATTCGCATAAAGGTTTGGCTCTGATGCCACTGTTAGGTTTGTAATATTCATGAACGCAATCAAATTGCACAAAATAACGAAAACGTAGAAAAATCAGAGTTTAAAATTTTACAAACCATATACCCGGATCACCCTTTATGTGCAATTATTAATTAAATGAAAAGATAAAGAACAAGAATCATACCCTTGAAGATCCGAGCTTCCTCAGGTACAAGTTCACCTCCAATCCTTTTCGTGTCCAACTTGAATCCATCGGGTTTGGTTCCTTCCTTTGATCAACGTTAGCCACCCAAGTGTTTGGCCTCTAGAGGTGATCCACCAAGGAAGAAGAAGAATTCAAGAAGATGGGTATTTGGCAAAACCCTAGTTTTTCTATCTCTCATAGAAAAGAAGCGTACTCTCCAACAATTGGAATAACGTATGTTTGATATCTGATATAAGACTCCTCTTATAAAGATATCAAGTAACCCTATTAAAAATAAGGTATTATTTATTTAATTAAACTCTTTTAATTAAATGGGCTCCCTAATCTTATTAGGGATAATTAATTAAACTCCTTTAACTAATTTTTCCTCCTAATCCTATTAGGAATAAATGAGAGTACATATATTAAATTAATTCCTAAACTCTTTTAGAAATTAAAATAATAATAATAATAATAATAATAATAAGACTCCTCTTATTAGTTTATATTTAATATTTCTAAAATATTAAATAATAAATATTAAGCTATTTAATTTATTCTTTCACCATAGATTAAATTAAATATACTGAACATATTATTACGATTATGCCATTAACTTCTTAAATAATTATTCTTCCTTTTATGGTGTGACCCTTTAGGTTCTCCATATTAAACCAGTTGTGAATAAATCAATTAGAACAATTCTAATCTTATTTAAATAAATAAATTAAACTATTAATTTATTTAAATAAATAATATTTATTTTACAATAGGGATAAGCCTCCCTAGCGATCAACGACTTTCCAGATAATATAGATTTCAACATTAATCATAAAAGAACCTTTGAGTAAATAGTTACCGTACAATTCAATCCTTCCACCATACAATGTCCCAATTAAATATAAGACATGGAATTACTGTCAAGTCTTATTTTATTTAATTATATGTATTTCGACTCTTAAATGCACAACCCCAAATAATGTAAATTAGAAACTCCTTTCTAATTTCATTCTGCCTTGGCCAAGGACTACTGGGTTGTCATTTATCGAATCACATAGGACATTTCTCTTTTTTTACTAGAAGTGGTAGATTCTTTATTGATCATACATTATCTCCATGTACAACTTATTATACCCAAGCATACCCTTTGATATACCCTAAGGGTCTTAAGGAATAAGTCAAAGTATAACTCATCATACACAAGATACTATGATGATCTCAAGTCCAAGGATCACTTGTACTACTATCACTACAGGAATTCCTATTGACAAGCAAGTAAAACTCCATTAGGTATTCCTTTAGCGAGCCACGTTCAGTGAACTTATTCTCTAATAAGCACCTACATACTTGCTTTAGTGTCTCCACACAAATGATCATGAGATTAATCATCTTCATCCAATGAGCAAGCAACGTATGTACCAATCTATCCGGATTCACTAATCCCCAATTTAGTAATCCAACGATTGGGAACTATTTTAGTTTTAAGCTTTCTAAGAATTTAGATCTCATTAGAATGATCATCATCATTATTCTAAAAGCATTGCTTAAAACTATGGGTATATCACATATTATAAAACAGCATCATGTAGATAATTAAAAGCCTTTAATAAATAATACTTTTTATTAATAAATGAATAAGATTGTTACAAAGTATATGCTTTATCATCAAACATGATTGGCTTGTGTGCATACTACTTTCAGTTATATGTTAGAAAAGTTATGAATGTGATTAAGTTAAGGTTACTCGACCTTGGGGAATAGTGAGTATATGTATTGTATAAACAATTTATGTTTATATCTTCCGCAAGTAGTAATAGTTGTATAGAATGATCGAACCGGATCCGAGGTGATTTAGGACCTGGATTCGGGGACCTCACAGTTGGTATCAGAGCTGTTGGTTATGAAGCTTAGGTAGGAATACTTGAGACTAATAACCACAATGATTAAGATAATTACTAACTCACATAGAGTTAGTTGGGTAGGTAAGATTCAAAGACGAATCTCGGCTAGTTATAAGATACAAGAGTTCCCTAACTTTGATAATGAAGTTGAACAGTAGTGGTGAATAGATTGTCTAAAAGACTAAAAGTGCAGTGATAGAAGATCGTAAAACAAAACGATCAAGATATAGAAATGAATCGTAACATATACGATGAGATCACTCCGTGATCTGATAAAGTGATAGCATGGATAAGAATCAATCTAATGATTGAAAAGTTTACAACAAGATATTGTCTGTAAGTTGTACTATGAAATTGTACTATGAAAACTCATAAAAGAGTTATGGATTATGAATATGGATTAAATGAATTCGTATTGAGAAGGGTGTTAAGATTAGGTGGTAATTTCAATTGAGGACTCATGTCAGCAGCTAAGTTGTATGATTCTTTGTATGGGCAGGGAATTTGTACTTGGTTTTAGAATCACTTAGCTTCCTGATCGATATAGTGGTTAGGTTGACCAATTCTTTGTATGGGCAGGGAATTGTGCGCTTAGCTTCCTATATTGATTAGTGGCTAAGTTTGGTTTGACGACACTTAGTTTCTGATACTGATAATCATTGAAATGTTGTGTTGCGCTATTTGCTATATGCATGTTGAGAGGGTGATTCCTTTCTCGTGTGTATAAAAGATAGATAGGTCATAGGTAGAGGATATAAGGTTAAGTACGAGTTCTTAAAACTCATACTTATGTGACATTCTTGATTCATAGTTATATGAAATGTTTATGAAACCCTCAGCGAACGGACGCCAAAGGTCAGACTAGGACAAGTTCTTAAACTCATATGATTGTGGCAAGTAAATGAACTCATAAGTGTGGTGTGATGAACTGGGTATAGTTATGTGTAAACAGAATATTGAGGATAATATGAATAGATAGATTGTTAAGCAAATGATTATTAGTAGAGACATAAGTTTTCTAAAACTCCTAGCTATGCTAAACTTCGAAATTTTGACATCAAGCTAAATACGCACTATGTGCCTTTAAAAAAAATATGTAGACTCGTAATCATTTTTGAAACGGTTTAAAGTATAGTCTATGCCACTTATTCCAGCTAGACGCAAATGATTTGAAATATCAAAATTTATTTTATTTATCACTCATGTACCATGTAACCTGGTGCAGAGATGATAAAAATTTGATGGAGTTGTAAATACAGGAATACTTAGTGTGAATTTGATCTAAAATCGTTGTTCCACTATTGTATGATGTGTTATGACAAAGTCATACAATGACGGCATCCTCAAACGGACTGTTAATACAGTACGACATCATGACGTCATTCTCGAAAATGTTTTCAAAAGTTTAATTTGCCAACGGGGTTTGGCTACACCTAAATAATTCGATTGAATTGAATTATTGATATGGGTCTATGCTATTCGATTCAGCTAGACTAAAGTTTATGAAAACTCTAAGTGTGCATTGAAAGAAATTTCCCGAACCAAATTGTTTTGGTGCGAAATCCTATGATAAGTCTGAGGTGAACAACCCTGAAAATGGGGATATACTAATTGGATAAAATATTCCAATCTTTAATTCTATTTTTTCTTAATTTATTTAATATATTTATTAAATAAACTAATTATCATTAATATTAATTTATTAATGAATTTCATCACAAAATATTAAAAGTCATTAAAAATAACTTAAAATATTTCCTAATACCATAATATAATTTTTCATGAATTAAAATCATTTTTAAATAATGTATTTAATATTATAACTAAATAAATTAAATACTATTTATATTCCAAAGTACCCGCATCGGTAGTTTACCTTCTTTGTGATTGTAAACATACTGTTAACCTTTGTATGGGGTAGAATACCTTTTTCTTAATTGAAATAGGTAGCAGGTAGTAATACCTATAAACCTCAGTAGTTCATGGTCTATATGACCCCTCAGTACAATTTGAACTTTTACTCTTGTGAGTGGTGTATTGGGTAGCATGAGATGCTGTGTATGTATGGTGTATGGTGTATGGAGTAAGGTGTAAGGTGTAAGGAAAATTTCGGGGACGAAATTTTTAGAAGAAGGGGTGAATGTGACAACCCGAGAATTTTGATTTTTTTTTAAAATTTTTATTAATTAATTTAAGGTTCAAAATTAGAACCTAGACAGAAAATAAGTGTATGCGTTTGATATTTTTAAAAAGGAATTTTGAGGATTTCAAAATTCTGTGAAGGATTTAGGTGAATTATTCAGGATTAAGAAATATGAGAATATATTCTGTGGATATGTGTACAGTATGTGGTTAAGGGTCAAGGGTTGACCAGATAAACGATATCTGTAATAAGCCCTAAGTATATATTAAGAACGTCAACGTTCGGTTAGAAAACCTTAGCGTTTAATAAGAAACCCTAGAAACCGGTTCTGGAAACTCTAATTTCAGTTTCGGGAATCCGAAACCCTAATTCGGTGCATGAAACCCTATATTGGGAACTTAATGGCGTAAGTGTAAATAATTATAATATTAATTAGGGTAATGCTTAATTAGTTAGCAAACCCTAATAGTTGTTAAACCCTAATTTCGAGGTTAGAAACCCTAATTTATAATTCGAGAAAACCTAAGTGTTAATGTAATAATTTAATGTTAATTTGAAAATATTAATTCTAATTTTCAAGTTATAATAATTAGAAAGTCCTAATCTAATTACGAAATCTAATTTTAAATTAGAAATTTATTTTATATTAGAAACTCTAAAATTTTGGGGTATAAACCCTAATGACCAATTTGACCCTAATTGTGTAATTAGCGATTTTAATTAGGAAATACTAATCCTAATTAGCAAGATTTAAATTATGATTAAGAAATTTTAATATAATTAGAAAATTCTAATTATAATTTAGAAATATTAATTTTCTATTTTTAAAACCTAAATTGAAAATTTTAGAAAATTAAATGTGTAAACCCTAAGTGTTTCAAATCCTAAGCACTAAATTGGCTCAAACTCTAAACCCTAACCAAACCCTAAACCCTAAGGGTTTGGCAATTGTCTAAAATGACATTAAAATTAAAATGGGAAAGACTAAAATGCCCTTAATGCATAATTGAAGGTTTCTTGTAAATCTAGCCAAGATTGAGTCGCTCAACTACTCCATGACTCACCATTTGACTGAGATATACATACATATCAGCCAACATCTCAGCCACATTATTGCATCAAATAATTTGTAGAATAAAGTGAGAGAAAACTCACTTTACTTAGCAAACTAGCCAACCTCTTTTCTCTCTCTAAAATTCTTGACCAAGAGTGATAATGAGTGATGAGATAAGTCAATATCATTCCTTAACTTGGCCGGAACAGATTCAAGGATCAGAAATCAGAATCAAAGCTCAAAATGGTAAAGAACCCTAAATTTTAAAATCTTTTGATTTGATGTTAGTTGTTGTAATTGATTGTTTAAAGTTATGTATTAGGGTGTTAATAATTGATCTGGGTTGATAGATCATGGATCTATAACACTTAGATGCACGAATCAAGCATTTTAAAAAAATCTGGGAAAAGGTTGAAAAGTGGCCTGACAGTCGAATGTCAGGCCCTCTAGATGTTTATGTGTTTGATGTTTTATGTGTTTAATGTTTTTAATCCATTCTATGTTGTAAGGACTACGATCTAAAACAAGAAACAAGTCCAGAGCTTTAGTAAATTAAGGGATACAAGCGGTCAAACAGCGTTGACCCGTCACGAAATAGAGTTTCTGGGCAAACCCAGAATTTCCATGTAACCCTGACAACCTTTTGATGGCCTCTGATCTTCCTTCTGTTAAGCGATCTGGCCATGTGTGTGTAATGTAATTGTAGACTGACATTTAGGCTTCATGTTCCTGCTTATATAACTCACATATTATGTATAGAATCTGAGATAAGTAGGGTCAAAGTAGGGTTGACCGACTGTTCTTGAAGATTTCTGGAAAACCCAGAAATCTTCATGTACGAGTTTTTGTCAGAGGTTTGACCAGCCTTAATCGTTCTTGTGTTATGATGTTATTGTGTTATGATGTAATAAACTTGTACTATGAAATGTGTTCTATACAATAAAATCATTATATTACACAAACCGAGTCTGGGAAGCTAAGATTTAAGGATCCAAAGTAGGTGCCTTCAATTCTGGAAAATCCAGAAACCGAAGAACACGTCTAACAACTATATTAGAGGCTCTGATTTCCTATTTGTGATGTGTTTTGACCAAAGTTATGGTTTAATATTGTAGTACTACATTCCTGCTACACGATATAAGGCTTAGATGGGACAGAAACAATCTAGAAAGAAAGTTATCCACGGTCAAACTGGCAACCTCGATCTCTGACACGGTTTCTGGGCAGAACTCAAGAACAGCTCAAGAACACCTATAACGACGGTTCTGTCGCTATAGGGCCCTTTAGTGACAGTTTTATTTTCTAATTTTTGAAAATTAATTAAAAATTGAAATAAATAGATTTTAATTATTAAAAATACAAAATAAATTCCGAAAAATTATTTTAAATGCTGAAAATTAGTTTTTAATTATTTAGAGTATATTTCATAAATATTTAATATTTTTAGAATATAAATGGTATTTAATTTATTTAATTCTAATATTAAATAAATGATTTAAAAATGGTTTTAATTCATGAAAAATCATGAAAAATAATATTATGGTATAATAAAATATTTTAAGTTATTTTGAGTGGCTTTTAATATTTTATGACTAATTTCACTAAGTAATCAACATTAATGATAATTAGTTTATTTAATAACTATATTAAATAAATTATGGAAAAATAGAATAAATGATTTAAAAAGCATATGAAAATGATTTAAGTGTTATAAAAAATATTTTAAGTTATAAAATATAACTTTTAATATTTTGCCATGAAAATATTAATATTTTAATATTAAAAGCGATTATCGGATAATGAATTTAATTATTTAAAAATCATATAAATATGATTTTAAAGTATTAAAAATACTTTGATATATTATAAATATATTATAATATTATGTGATGATTTTCATTAATATTTGATAAAAAAATATTAATGATAAAAGAATTATGTTATATTTAATTCATTTAAATACGTTTTTAATGATTTAAAATTCATGATAAATGGTAATAATTATGTGAAAACTGTTATGAGAGTTAGAAAATTATTTCGACTGTTAATAAAATTATCTGAGTTAATTGTTAAGTGTTTAGGCCGAGTTTAATTGAACTTAAAGTTGATATTTGTCCGACTAGACCGTCGGGATGTCAGTTTTGTGTCAAGTTCAACTCAGATTGCAATAGTTTGACTTGACACCGAGTCTTATGTGTGTTATAAACTGATAGGATTATGTATTATGAGTTATGTGTTTAGGTTATTCTATGTATAACTATATATATATAATAGTATTATATTGTGATGATATTATTCTAATATTGGAGATCTATATTACTAATATTAGGTCTTCAGATAAAGCGTTATATATTGCGTTGCGGTAATCAACGGATCAGGCAAGTTTATTTTTACTAACTCTAATAAGAGATGTTTCATTCGGATAAGCTTACGGTTAATCATTGCTGATTGCCATGTATAAATTGTATTCTGTACATATTGCAAGTATAAGTCAGGTATGAAAGGCTGATCACCTTCATTACCAGTTGGTCAAAATATATTTGTTCATGTATAATACTTGTTCAGTCATAAACTTGTTCCTGCTAGTTCACAATTATATTGTTGAATTGTAGCCAGCTTATTATTCAAACTCTTCAATCATGATATATCATTATATTGTTGAATTTAAACTTGTTGGGCAATCCTTATGCTCACCCTTGCTATATCATGATAAAACATTGCAGACTAACGCGAATGCGTCGGATACAAGGAAAGGTTAAAGACAGTTCCAGCGTTAGGATATGTGTGCAGCTAAATTGTATAAGTATTGTATGATAATAATGTTGTTATATGTTAGAAAAGTTATGAAATTGATTAAGTTAAGGTTACTCGACCTTGGGGAATAGTGAGTATATGTATTGTATAAACAATTTATGTTTATATCTTCCGTAAATAGTAATAGTTGTATAGAATGGTCGAACCGGATCCGAGGTGATTTAGGACCTGGATTCGGGGACCTCACATCTTGAGCTGCGCAAAACTTCTTGGCCAGTTGACAGGTTGGGTGGTTTGACCGGTGGTAGATCTTTGTTCATTATGTTTCTGGGCTGGCTAAAGTGTTAGGATTGTATTACTAATGTAACATTACAACCTCAAACTGATTTAATGGTCATTACATAACCAAGTTGCAAGATCCAAGCTCCAGAAAAGTCTGACATCGTTGTTCTTCATTTTTGGGTTTTCCAGAAAATGAAGAACAGACGATGGTACTATATCTCGATCCTTATAACTTGAGTTCTTGGTTTTGTTTGTGTAAAGTAATGGTTGTATCTTGTATTGGAGATGTCAGGCTTCATTTATTAAACAACATATCATTATAAAAACATTACACATGACAGATAAAGGCTGGTCAAACTAGGGGTCAGGACGCGGTTCTTGAAGATATGGATTTCCCAGAAATCTTCATCCGGTCAGTTCGTCAACGGTCGTTTGACCACCATTATCTATGATTCAGTTATGTATCTGGTTGTTCTAAGAGCATTATTGGGTAGTACTTATACCATACTACGGCATAAAAACAACAAATCGTTTAAAAACTCAAACACATGCAAGATCAGAGGCCTTGAAAGTGCTTGTCAGACAACAATCTGGGTTCTGGGTTGCCAAGAAACCCATTCCTGTGATCGTTCAACGTAGTTTGACTGATCATAACTACAAATCTAGACCTGCTATGAACATGATTCAAGTTCCAGACTAAAGACCACATGGCAGAGAACAGGTCCAGAACAAAAACAACACTAAACAACTAACACACGCAGATTTATGAGGGCAGACAAATGGCTGTCAGACGATTTTTCAAACTTTTTCCAGATTTTTTAAAATGCTTGATTCGTGCATCTAGATGTTATGGATCTATGATCCAACAACCCAGATCTCTAATTGACACCTTATAACACATATTTAACCAACAACTAACATTAAACAACATAAGATCAAAGGATTTTGAAATTTTTAGGGTTTACCTTCTTATGCTTTGATTTTTTTTGGATCTGACTTTGATCTTGTTATTGAAGGGCTATGAACTGATCTTAGCTTAGATTCTCTCTCTCACTCACTCTAGATATCGAAATTGAAGAGAGAGAATGGTCTTGGCAAAAATGAAAAGTAAAGTAAGTATTTTCTTACTTTTAAATCTCTTATGTTTTGATTCATTATATCTAATGTTGCTAGGTGTCCCCAAATCTGATCTTGGGATGATTTAAGGCACATGGGATAAACATTAGAGTAGTGAGTCACCAAGATTGCCATATCTTTTGCTTAAGTTTTAAGAAAAGGGCATTTTGGTCTTTTTTATTTTAATTTTAATGGCATTTTTGACATTTGACCAAACCCTTATGGTTTAGGGTTTGAACCCTTTAGGGTTTAGGGTTTTAACTCTCAAGTTTAGAAATTTAATTTTCTAAAATTTTCAATTTAGGTTTCCAAAAATAGAAAATTAATATTTCTAAATTATAATTAGGATTTTCTAATTATATTAAAATTTCTTAATCACCAATTAAATATTGCAAATTTAGGATTAATATTTCCTAATTAACATTAAAATTATTGAACTAACAATCATGCTTTCCCTAATTACAAATTAGGGTTCCTAAACCAGAAATTAGGGTTTCAAATTTTGAAATTAGGGTTCTCTAACTAATTTGTTAAGATTAACCCTAATTAATCTTATACTTATTTACACTTATGTCATTAAGTTCCCAATTTAGGGTTTCATACATCGAATTAGGGTTTTGGATTCCCGAAACTGAAATTAGGGTTTCCAGAACCGATTTCTAGGGTTTCTTGTTAATTATTAGGGTTTTCTAACCGAACACTGACGTTCTTAATATATACCTAGGGTTTGTTACAGATATCATTTATCTGGTCAACCTTTGACCCTTAATCACATACTGAACATATATACACAGAACATATTCACGTATATCCTTAATTCTGAATAATTCACCTAAATCCTTCATAGAATTTTGAAATCCTCAAAATTCCATCTTAAAAATATCAAACGCATACACTTATTTTCTGTCTAGGTTCTAATTTTGAACCCTAAATTAATTAATAAAATTTTTAAAATTTTCCAAATTCCCAGGTTGTCACAAATTTTGGGGTCGTTACAGTTAATATCAAAGTTATAGGTTATAAACCTTAGGTACGAGTACCTTAGGCTATAACCTTAGAGAAGAAATGAGAAGATGGTGAAGAATAAACTCAGATATAGTTTGATCAATAAGGAATAAAGTTAAGAAATGTATAGAGAAGGGATTAAAATATATATGAGAAGATTTAAAGAAGAATCTTGAGGTATTTAAAAGATATGAATATGAAGTTACCTGACTCCGGTAATAAGATGTTAAATGTTATTAAAATAGACGATGTTTTCAAGATGAGAAGGTGATTAAAGGAATAATAAGGAACTTAAATAACGTTTAATTGATGATAAATTTAGAGAATTCTTATGAAACAAGTTAAGATAATATGTGTGGGTTCAAAGAAGAACATGAAGAGTTAAAATTGAGTTAAATAATCATAAGACAACATAACTAAAGAGGAAGTAATGAGGATCATAAAACCAAAACTGTGACGCCCCCAAAATAGGTATACACAACTCATTCTTAGTCACCAAATATATGGTACATAATTTAAATACAAACTTAATTTATATAATTATCAACTGTCGTGTAAAATACGACAAAACGTAAGCTGAGAGTTTTAATACGAATATTGTCTCGTAGACAATATCCAAACTCAAATGGAGTCCTCATTATAATTATTATTACACTATTTTATAAAATAGTGAGG
Organism: Panax notoginseng; assembly: GCA_016801055.1. Lineage (NCBI taxonomy): Eukaryota > Viridiplantae > Streptophyta > Magnoliopsida > Apiales > Araliaceae > Panax > Panax notoginseng. The sequence goes on from CM029014.1 coordinate 79,472,143, forward strand.
ACTACTATAGCCACCATCTTGGACCATCACTCCATTCCCCGACTAGTCCCAGCTATATTCTCATTTCCTAAAGAGAAAAATAAAAGAAAAGGGTGAGCTCAACTAGCCTAGTAAAAAATATTATGACTAAGATAATATAGAATAAATTATCTTTAGTTTTTAACAGTATAAAAATTGATAGAATACAATAGACAACAAGTTTAACTGCAGTGGAACAAGCAATCCATTAGAAGAGTCAAGTAGAGCACGATATCTACTATCTTCTATGATTTAAAAGTTCATCATCAATATTTTATCTCTGTAACACATCTCAATAAATAAACCACATCACCAAATTATCCATGCACTACGGGCCAAGGATATTCGTTAGTATCACATCCACTATGGGCCAAGGATATTCGTTAGTATCACCAATGGTTATGATCATGTCAAACAACTGTCCATCAATGCACTACGGGCCAATGAGGACTTTTACCACATCATTTGTAACATTATAGATCATGATTACACCGATACGTAATTCTTGGTCATAATCATATCAATCAACAGTCCAACTATGCACTACGGGCCAAAGATGACTTTCATCACAATATAAGCATGAGGAAGATGACAATGATATAAGAATTTAATTAAGTGAGATCAAAGATAAATTTTAAAGATTTATAATTCAATTTATCAAGAGTTTAAGAATGTCCAAATTGTCAACATGATAACTGCTTTGTGGAGTAAAATTCAAGAATAATATTCGTGTATCAAAAATAATTTAGACAGAAATGAAATTAATTTTTATCGTGAATAGTACCCCAGGTGAATAGTATCTCGTGAATAGTACTTCGTGAATAGTACCTCATGAATAGTACCGTATGTATGAATAGTATTGTATGTATGACTAGTGTTGTATGTATGAATAGTACTCCGACATGAAAAGATTAAAATTTAACAAGAATGTTCAGAAAAATATTACAGTGAAATGATACTAGATGAAGCACAATTTTTAAGGATATTCTACTAATTTCAAGGAGTATAGAAGCAATACTTATCAAAATAAGTTTAGATTTAAGAATATGAAACGAAATAATTTTGCTTATATACTACAGAGTATGGAAGAAAATATTATTTCTTACAAATATTGAACAAAATAATATTTCTTACCTTAAAAGGAGAGTACTTCTAACTGGTATAGCGGGGATATTATTGAAGAAAACTTGAACTACTTTCTACACTCAAAGTTTCCTTAAACTCTAAAAAAATACGCTCAATATTATAGAAGAAGAATTCTCTGATTCTGGTGTGATTTTCATTTCTAAACTAAGCATCTTATTTATAGGAGAATGGTAGGGTACTATTTAAAAAAATAATCACGGACTGCACAGGAAGAAAATCACGGGTGCACACCGGCGAAAAATCTAGTTTTTTAATTTTCACTATGCAGCACTATGCAAACACTACGCAGACACTATGCAGTATTATGCAACACTATGTAGTACTATACAAACACTATGCAGTACTATGCAATAATAAAATATAATATATTCTATTTATAATATATTAAAACGAATAACTTTATATATAATATAAAAATTATTCTATTTTATATAAAAAGTTTTCTAGTTTATACAAAAATTGAGATAACTTTCTACCGACGATTTTGAAAAATAAGTAAGTGGGGGTCCATGTAATAAGCCAAATTTACAACAAATACTTCATGACAACCCTTTATTTATATCGAATAACTTGACTTCACTAAACACATTTTTAATCTTTCAACATTTATTCATCATTAATATTATAACCCACAATATTAATAACCAGATCATTCCCAAGAAAGAGGAGACTTTTCAATAAAGACTTCTCCTTATTGGCCCGCAATTAGATGACCAAACCCCTTTCCTCGACAAAACTTTCTAGACAATGTAAATAATGAAAATAATAATATGAATAACTGTGTCATCTCAATTATTGATTTAATAATATAAAATATTGTGTAGATGATACTGTGACAATAATTGAATCAATAATATGAGATATTATGCAGCAACTACTATTGCAATAATTGAGTATAACTGAGTGACTTCTAACGTAAGTATCAATAATCAGAGATACTGTGCAATATCGTGTGCTACTGTGCAACCACGCGTATTACTGTACTTTTATCACTAAATATTTCAATAGTTTAACGGTAAAAGTCTTGCCGTTATTTTTATAAAAAGGTTATTTCTGTCGCTTTCTATATCCGACAGTAATTTTGTTGTGGAGTCCACCAATGATTGTGCCGTCGTACGGATATTCCCTGATAAAATGAATATTCCCCGACCAAACGAATATTTTATGACAACTTTCTTACTTTGTAAAATTTGTAAATATTACCCACAATTATAACATTATATCAAATCCACAACTTATTACTCAAAATAATATTTAGAGAAAATTAAATCTTTATTCATAAAAGTTGGGGTCTTACAAAAACGATCATAATAGAAAGGAATCATAAAGAAGATGATTGTAGAATAAGATTACGACGTGATCTGGTTAAGTTGTAAAATGATAGATGATTTGTAATGACTGAATAGTTATAGCTTGATGCTATAAGAGGATATACTATAAAATAGTACGAGAAAAACTCATGAGGAGTTATAAATGATGAGATACGAAAAATTTGTATCGAGTAAAGAGCAAGTTATAAGCAATATAAAGTTAGGTGGGATTTCAATTGAGGACTCATGTGACGGTTGAGTTGTAAAACTTTGTATGGGCGAGGGTCTTTTGCTTGCACTCAGTTTATCACATTGATAATCATTGGAATGTTGGTGTCACGCTATCAATGTATATGTGGTGAAAAGGTGATTCTTTTCTCATGTGTATATTTGATAGTTAAAAACTATTATGACTAGTAAGACTTTATTAGGATTAGGTTCGAGTTCTTAAAAATCATACTTATGGTAAGTTGATGACTCATAATCATATGTATATTTTTGAACCCCTAAGCATATGGGCAGTCTCTGATTGGTTCTTCGACTACGTATTGCTATGACAAGTTCCTAAACTCATATTATTGTGCGAGTTTCTGAACTTCCAAAGTGTGGTAAGTTTGATGAACTTTATTGGGAATAGAAAAGTTGTGAAGGAAGGACTAAGAATTTTTGGTATAATAAGCATTGATGGTGCTAAACATTAGTAGAATGATTAATTAACGAAGCAGTGGTGTAAGGATTTAAGATGATGAAGGAAAAATTGGATATTCTAAATCTTCTAGCTATGCTAGTTTCTCGAAATTTATTGACTTCGTGCTGATGTTGCACTTCTTTGTTTTTGAAAAATGTTGGAACATGTGACTGAATCAATGGGTTTTTTAAAACAGTGTTGTTATTCTTGTGTCTATACTAATTGTTTCGACTAGATAAAAATGATTTTAAATTATCAAAATGTATTTTGTACAATCGTGTACACCATTTGATATGGTGTAGAAATAATAAACGATAGAGTCATCAATGCAATTAAACCTGGTGTTGGATGTGATCATTGGATCGTTAGCCCACTATGGTATGATGTAGCATGACAAAGTCACAAAATGACGGAATCCTCAATGTATTATTAAGACGGTACGATATCATGACGTCATAAAAAAGTTTTTATTTGGTTATCTTTAAACTAAGAAAAGCATATTAATTGAGTTTGTTAATATATATATATATATATATATATATATATATATATATATATATATATATATATATATATATATATATCTTTCGATTGACGTCCGAATTGTTGCTAAGAGTATAAGCTATTTGCTTCAGCTAGACGATTATTGAAAGATGTTTATAAAATTCAAGCATTCTTTGGGAAGTTTTGCCAATCCAAATTATTTTGGTGTGGATTCAGATGTTGAGAAGCTGAGGTGAACAACCCTTATAAAAGGGGACATGTTATCGAAGACAATGGTTCCGAAAGTAATGCATATAGTCGTTGCGATGTTAAGATGTAATACGTTGTGCATAACGTAGTGGTACGATAGGCTGATCACCTAGAGTACTTGCAGAGGGTGTTTTCAGTCTTTGATTGATAAACATTCTGTTAAAAAGGGTTTAAAGTGTGAAGTACTGGGGGTGAAGCACTATTAAACCTAAATATGAGTTCATGGTCTTGTGACCCCTCAGCATGATTGGATAATCTTTTAAAATCATGAGTTATTCATATTGTTTCCCAATTATTGAGCAATTGTGGTAGATTCATGTTATTCTGAAGTGAATGTGGAAAGGAGGATGTTCCTTTGAAAGAAGTAAGTTATAGAATGCAACATCTAATGATCAATATATTGAACAAGTAAAAAAAGAAATTCTGAAACAACAAGGGGAGGAGTTACTTGAGAAAACTATAATAATTCCAGGAAAGAAATGAAATTCTGAAAAAAGAGAAAGGATGAAGTTATCTAAAGGAAATGTGAAACTCTTAGAAGAGGAAGAGGTGAGGAATATGATGATCTTAAAAAGACCCTTAGAGAAAGAATTTGGTTGTAGAACTTAATGAATAAATAAATATTAAAATAAAATCTATTTTGATAAATGAAATGAACGAATATTAGTAAGTCAAAATTTCGAGGACGAAATTCTTAGAAGAAGGGGTGAATGTAATGTCCCGAGAGTTTGAGAATCTAGTACATGATAATGATGCTTAGAGAAAGATAGTGAATGGGAAAAGAATATGTAATACTCAAATATAAGGAACAGGTTAAAGAATTTATTGTGAAGAATGGTTGGAGTGGTAATAAATAAAATCTATATTAAGGTAATGTGTTAAAGATATTCAACGATAAATTTTGAAAAGGGCTTTGGTGAAAACTGAGTAAGGGAGGTTTCGTTGATTCCGAGGACGGAATCCTTATAAAGGGGGAAGGATGTGACAACCCAGATTTTTAGAAATTATTAAATAAGAATTTAATAAATAAAATTCTTATTATTAGATGTATGATTTTGAAATATGTGATTTGATGTGAAAAAATGAAATATATATGAGGTTAAATAGTTAATTAAACTATTGAAGAAATTAAATAAAATTGTTATGAAAAGGAAATTAACTGAATAACATTAGTTAATTTGATTAAGTTGGAAATTATATTACGAGATAATATAATTTGATTATTAAGCTTTGGCAATGGAATTGTTATGAGTTAATCTCATAAATAAAGTAAGTAGTTTATTTAATTAAAATAGTGAATTGATGTAAATATATTTGTTTTAATAAAATGAGAGGGTAATATATTACATATAAATGTAATTAGGTTATCTAATGACTTAATGTATTATATTATTCCAAGCGGTTGTCAAATTTGGTTATGAGATAAGGAGAACCAATATGTATATGAAAAAAATATTGGAATCAAGATCAATAAATTGATTGATATTTAAGTAGTGATTAGATGTATGGATTAAATAAATTATATTGAGATAATTCATGCGAGGAAAGGAATTAAATAATTGTATGATTCATTTGAGTTAATTAAAATAATTAATGGAATAAATATTAATTATTTTAATGGAAAGGTTTATTTTAAGTTGAGGTGTTATGAATATAATTTCGTAATGTATGGAGTAATAGTTATACATATTATAATTATATAATTATTCAATGTAGCTAGCTAAATAATTTAGCAATAAAGTGTAGTGTGACATAGGTATCATCTAGTAAAAAGAATATTAAAATAAACAAGAAGAGAGTCTAATGGACTTAGCCAAACAAGGCTTAGAGACTCTCCACATTTTAACGGCTGGAGACTTTTCCTTTGTATAACCGATAACTTAACTTAAGTTCACGTATTCTTTATTCATACACTCATTTTGCTTAAGTTGAGAAAAGGAGAGTTTGGTGAGGGAGGGAATTCTCTGTAAGTTAGAGAAAGAAATCTGGGGAATCACAGAAGAATAAGAAGATTGATTAAGTAATTTCCATCATTGGTTAAGACTAAAGAAGATTCAAGGTAATAATCAATTCTAAAACCTCAAACCTCTATTCTTGAGTTTTCTATAGAAGTTATTTGGTTGTATGATTTGATAAGTTATTGAATAAATATGTTTACGGGTTGGTATAACCCATTTTATAACATCTTAAAGTGGTTTTTAGGGTGATCAAGTTCATGAAAGTATGATTAAACAAGAAAATTTGAGTTTTATAGATATATGTACATTAGGGTTTATTTTGGAATCAAAATTTGATGATGAATTCATGATATAATCTGAAATTGAATATAGATGTTGTTAGTATGATGAAAAACAAAAGAAAACCCAAGTTAAACGAATCATAACGGATGTAAAACGAATTCATACTGAATGAATTCGCTAAATATGTTTAAAATATGAAAATATTGCATGAACACTGAATTGGAACCCTTAAAATGAATTGTTATTGTTTTTGAAGTGTTATAATTATTCTGTAGATGAGTAGTTCCGAGTTTAACAAGTTCAAAGAGTCGAAAACCAACTAATTTTGACTTAAAATGAAGAAGTTATGAAGATTTGAAGTATGTGCATAAAAACATTGCAAAATCAGGAATATGGGCGAAGTCGAGCGCGAGCGCGCTGCCCATGAAAGCGGGCACATAGCTGGGAGCTGCTAGAGAGTGCGGGTGTGCTTGAAATGTGAAGGAAATGGGCATGGGCATGGCCATGCCCATAGTGTGTCAGGTGTGACTGTTTTGACTTAATTTAGTAAAATAGGCATAACATTTGCATAAGACCTCCAATTGAGGTGATTCAAGATGATCCGAGACGAGAAAGAATAGACCTACAACTTTTGTTCTTTAATTGTTTCGATTTGAGGTCGGGAACAGGGGTCTAAATGGCCATCTTTGGGACTAATGTGTATTCAGAGGCAATCGAAGGGCGTCGGGCATGCACGTATGCAAGTGTAGTACTTCTAACGATAAAAGATGTTGTTCTAAGTTATAAAACATGAATATTATGAAGTATAATGATGCTTAACATTAATAAATGGTGTATTAGATAAGTTATATAAGCATACTAAGCATACATAATAGAGACAAATCGGGCGTGTGACGAATGAACATCGAAACGTCATGTCAAGTGTTAATGAACTTTAAAAGTGTTTCAATTCAATTGAAAGGAATATTATAATATTTGGAATGAGATTAATATAAAACCAATAATGATTCCTAGCGAGACTTAAATGCTTGAATGAACTTCGAGTATGAAATATAGTGAGATATATGTCAAAAGTTAACACAATCAAATTGAACATTGTGTATTAATAGTGTGACGCCCCCAAAATAGGTCCAATCTATCCAACCTATTCTGAGTCGCCAAATACATGGCACAGAAAATAACTACAACTTTATTATTACAATTGTCGTGCAAAATACGACAACACATATACTGTGAGTTTAAATACAAATATTGTCATCTAGACAGTATTCATACTCAATTAAGTCCTCATTATACTTATTGATACACTATTTTACAAAATAGTGAGGACTACAAAAACAACTGTCTTGAACCATCATTCCACACCCCGACTAGTACTCGCTACATTCTCGCCTCCTGAGAAGAAAAATGGAACAACAAGGGAAAGGGTGAGCTCAACTAGCTCAGTAAAGAATATTATGACAAAGATAATATATAACAAATTATCGTTAGTCTTCAACAGGGAAAAATTTAATAGAATACAATAGACAACAAGTTTTAAATCAATATTCACAACGGAAAATAATAATTCATAGAAGAGTTACGTAGAGAACGAAATCTACGATTATCTATAAATTTAAAAGCCCATCATCAACATTTTATCCCTGTAACATCAATCAATAAATATCTTGAATCAAATTGTCATCTTTGCACTGCAGGCCAAAGATATTCATCAGTTGGTCATGTTCATCTCAACACCTGTTCATCTTTGCACTACGGGCCAAAGATATTCATCAGAAATCATTCATCTTTGCACTACAGGCCAAAGATATCCAGTAACATCATCATTTAGGACTGAGGATGATGAAAAATATTTTAAAGAAAACGAATCCAGTGAAGCAAAAGAACAAATATTAAGGATTCGTATTTCAGCTATTCCATGTCCAAAAATATCTCATAAATAATCATAGTGGAGTAAAATTCAAGAATGATCAAAACATGGATACAATCAAAGCTAGTATCTAGAATAGATATTTTGGACAAAAAGAAGAAAATTTCATTTTTCGGTGAATAGTAACTCGTGAATAGTAACCCCGACATGAAAAGTTCCAAATTTGATAAAAAGTTCAGATCAATACTCCGGCATAATGATATTGAAGAAAATAATATCATTTAAGAAGAAATAACATCCCTTACCTCGGAAAGACGGTACTTCTGACTGGAATACTAGATATAGTGCTGAAGGAAACTTGCACCGTATAGCAACACTCAAAGTATCAAATACTCACAAGAATACGCTTGATATAGAGAGAGAAATAGAGAGAAACTTGTGTTTCTGGTGTGATTTTCAATTCTAACCTAAGTACCCTATTTATAGGAAAATGCTTAGAACACCAAAGTAGAAAATTTAATATAATAATAATATATTTATCAAATTTTCCTTAGCCCACCTCTAGACATATGATCTCAGCCCATTTATATCACATGTTAGCCCACTTAAATGCCAAAAACCGTTTTTCTTCAAAATAATAAATAAAACTTCCAAAAATCAATTATTTCGGAACTTCAGAACTTCAATAATTCATAATAAATAGCCCTTTTATCAGAAAATTCAAATCTCGCCAGTTTGTATAGGAAATTCAATTCTCTATAACTTTGCAGAAGAAAGTTTTTCCAAATTCCAAACAGAAATTGATCGAAATTCACAAACGGGAGATTTTACAGTCAATAATAAATTTTCGGTCAAGAATTGTGTCCACCAACACACAAAACATGTGTTAATCATTTAATGTCACAAAAATACTCTTCCTCCTCATATACTCATATATCCCACATTCATTGTAAAAATATCACCATCAATATATTATTAAAATAATATATTTAAATGAATTATTTTATCAAAAAAAGATAAAATATTAATTTTCAACAATTGTCACATTAAAAATTTTCTCCATCTATATCCACATAAAATCAATATTTTCCTCATCATATAAATCAATAATTAATTATACACAAATAATATTACAGAATCACAGTACTGGCAACCAGGCCGTTCCCAGGAAAGAGGGGGCTTTCCAATAAGGATCTTTCCTTACTGGCGCGCTATTAGATGACCAAACCTCTCCTTAGACAGAACTTTCTAGACATTGCCAATAATGTTATCTAATAATATTATTCAGATAATATGAATTATTGTTCCGATAATAGAAAATACTGTGTAGTGACAATTATTAAAACAACAGTAATATAAAATATCAACGCAACAATTATTGAATCAATAAAATACAATATTAAACAGTAATTACTGTAACAATTATTGAGTAGTGCCTTCTTACGTAAGAATCAATAATTGGTGCAATATCGTGCGCTACTGTGCAACAACGCGTATTATTGTGTTTTAACCACCGGGTATTCCAACAGTATTAACGGTAACAACTACGCCGTTATTTATAAACAACTTATTTTTGTCGTTTTCTTCATCCAATCGCTTTCCGTTATGGGGCCCACAAAGACTGCGCCGTCGTACGAATATTCTCCGACAGTAAGAATATTTCACGACCAAGCGAATATTCCCCGACAACAACGAATATTTTATAACCACTTGCTTATTTAAAATATTTGCGCATTTTACCCATAACTAACCACATTAATCAACCCTTACTATTTCAGAATAATAAATAAAGAAAATTAAATTTTATTTATTAATAATTTGGGGTCTTACAACCTCCCCTCCTTATAAAATTTCGTCCTCGAAATTGACATACGTACCTGGTGTTTCGAAAAGATGAGGATACCTCGCTTTCATTTCCGTTTCCAACTCCCAGGTCATTTCCTCAATAGCATGGTTTCTCCACAAAACTTTAACTTGTGGTATGACCTTCGTGCGTAGTACATGCTCCTTCCTATCCATGAACTTGACAGGTACCTCTTCGTACGTTAAGTCTTCGACTATCTCGTCCGGTTCTAACTCAATAACGTGGTTCGAGTCTTTCACATATTTACGAAGCACAGTTATATGAAAAATATTATGAACACGAGACATTCTTGGAGGTAACGCGAGTCTATAGGCCACATTTTCTACTCGGTCAAGAATCTGAAATGGACCAATAAATCATGGATTGAGCTTCCCTCTCTTCTCGAATCTTGTAACTCCCTTCCATGGAACAACTCGCAACAATACATGATCCCCAATATCAAATTTCACGTCCTTTCGATGAAGATCCGCATAACTCTTTTGTCGATCCTGTGCCGTTTGTATACTTTGTCGAATCGTTTAGATCTTTTCCGTAGTCATACGTACCAACTCGGGTCCCAACAATGTTGCTTCTCCCACCTCATCCCAGCATACTGGAGAGCGGCACTTTCGTCCATACAATGCTTCAAATGGAGCCACACCTATACTTGCCTGATAACTGTTATTGTAGGAGAATTCCACTAATGGTAGGTACTTATCCCAACTCCCTTTGAAATCTAGAACACAAAGTCTTAATAGATCTTCAAGAGTTTGAATAGTCCTCTCTGATTGTCCTTCTGTTTGAGGATGGTAAGCTGAACTAAATCGTAAATCCGTGCCTATAGCTTTTTGCAAGCTAACCCAAAATCTTTAAGTGAATCTTGGGTCACGATCCGAAACTATGGATACTGGCATGCCATGCAACCTTACAATATCATTCACGTACATACTAGCAAGACGTTCAAGGGAATAAGTCTCCCGTATCGGCAAGAAATGAGCAGACTTGGTTAATCTATCAACAATAACCCAAATAGCATTTATGCCTTGAGAAACCGTAGGAAGACCCGTAACGAAATCCATGGTAATGTGTTCCCACTTCTATTTTGGAATCTCAAGTGGTTGCAATGGACCCTTTGGCACTTGATGCTCCGCCTTTACACGTTGACAAGTTAAACACCTCGAAATAAACTTTGCAATCTCTCTCTTCATATTGTTCCACCAAAATGTATGTCAAAGATCACGATACATTTTGGTACTGCCAGGATGGATCGCAAATGGTGTATTGTGTGCCTCCATCATAATCTTGTACTTCACATCAGAGTCGTTAGGAACACAAAGTCTAGAGTGGACTCGAAGTATTCTTTCTTCATCGATTCTCGCTTCCGGAATAGCACCTTCTTATACTTTCTTCTTCATACGCATCAGCTCCGGGTCTGTGGCTTAAGTAACTTTAACTTTATCGATTAAAGTTGATTCTACGCGTATACTTGACATCATCGCACTCGTTCTTGGATATGATCTTCTACTCAATGCGTCAGCTACCACGTTTGCTTTTCTAGGATGGTATGATCGAAATCTTGTAACAGCTCGAGCCAACGTCGGTGTCGCATGTTGAGTTCTTTTTGAGTGAAGAAATATTTGAGGCTTTTATGGTCTGAATATATCTCCACTTTCTCCCCATATAGATAGTGCCTCCAGATCTTTAGCGCGAAAACAACTGCTGCCAACTCTAGATCATGAGTAGGATAATTCCTCTCATATTCTTTAAGTTGTCGTGAGGCATAGGCTATGACTTTCCCACGTTGCATGAGAACACATCCTAACCCTTTGCCTGAAGCATCGCTGTAGATAACAAATCCATCCGAACCAAATGGTATTGTCAGAACAGGTGCCGAAATGAGTCTCCTCTTAAGCTCTTAGAAACTCTTCTCGCATTCTTCACTCCATACGAATTTGATATCCTTCCGAGTCAGCTGAGTTAACGGGGTAGCGATTCGAGAAAATTCTTACACGAATCTCTGATAATAACCAGCTAATCCTAGAAAGCTACGTATTTCGATTACTGACTTAGGTTGCTCTCAACTGTGACTCATATCCCAATCTTGGATAGCACGTCACAATGACACCTATCAGTTTACTACCACACGAATATGGTATCCCCTACGGAGAGTCTGGCTTCAGTGCATTCCACAAAGGAAGTCACCAGATAGAGGCTCGGGTACAAACTTCTACAGTTAGGTTTTTAACTCCTGAAGTTCAATAGGAGCCATTCGATATGAGATTTTAGAAGTGCGTTTTGTACCAGATTCAAAGATGATACAAAATTCAATATCACGCGTAGGCCAAGAAATTCTTCAGGAAATACGTCAGGGATTTACTAACAATAGAAATATCATTCAAATCTGACGTATTTTTGTTCAAGTCCATAACATAGCTAAGAAAGCTTGACATCCGTTTTTCAATAAACGAATGACTTTACGGATTGATATGAAAGAGTTTGACCTCAATGGTTTGGTTGCTTGAATTTGAATAACAGGTTGCTTAGGAATATAAAAACTAACAACCTTACAAAAGCAATCAATTTGGCATGATGAGTAGTTAACCAATCGATCCCTAAAATCACATCAAAAGCAAGTATCTTTAAAGAGATAAGGTCAACAAGTAATGTGATGGTGCCAACTTGGATCAAACAAGATTTATAAATAGTGGATGTGATGAAAATTTCTCCTAACGGAGTTTCAACAGATAAGTCAAAGTCTAATTTTCTCCGGAGTCAAGTTTAAACGTTGAGTATAAGCAGAAGAGATAAATGAATGGGTAGAACCGGTATCTAATAAGGTATAGACTTCGCAAAAATTTATAATTAACTAACCCGTGCTAACTTCGTTCGGGTTCCTCGTATTCTGACCAGTCACGAAAAACGCTCTTCCAGGAACCGTTGACTTTGACTTTTCTGGGACAACTTTTTGAGTCACCATCCCCGCTGGACTTGATTTCGCTACAGTGCAATCTCGAGCGATATGTCCTTCCTTTCCACAATTATAACATACCTTAAACTGTTGTGGGCAGTTTGGGCTGATATGTCCTTCTTTTTTGCACTTATAGCATATAACCGGTGGTCGCTCTCCTCCCTTGGAACCAGTTGCTGCTGGTGCTGACGTCTTCACATTGTCATCGTTGAATCTCCTCTTTTTAAAATCTCCCCCCGACTCGCTTCTTCTATTCTCATGGCCACGATTACCACCAGAGTGGTTGCCGCTCTTGTCCGTATTCTTCTTTCTCTGCTGGTTATCGTTGTTCTGATGACTGCTGTCACCGGTATGATCCTGGTTGTGGTCCTTCGATTGACCGTACTCGTTATCTCGCTCTAATAATTGAGCCCTGTTGACAACATCTGAATAGAGAGAAAATTTATGAGAAATGAGATATTGACGTATGTCGGGTTTCAAACCTCTCAGAAACATCCGCGTTATACGTTCCTCATTCTCCACCAAATGAGGTGCAAACCTGGAAAACTCTGCAAACTTCGCCTCGTACTGGGACACCGTCATGTTATTCTGCTCCAGTCTAATAAGCTCTACCTCCTTCATATGACGAATACTTTCAGGAAAGTATTTGTCATTGAACAGTTTCTGAAATGTCTCCCAAGATATGCTGAGTGCGGCTGGATGGGTACGTTTCACAGACTCCCACCAGTAGTCTGCCTCGCCACGGAACATAAAGGTGGCGAATGGAACCTTCTGTTCCTCCGTGCATCCCAAGACATCAAATATCTTGGTAATTTGCTTGACCCACGTCTCCACCTTAATCGGATCCGGTTTTCCCCAGACTTTTGGTGGTCCCAACTCTTTGAACTGCTTGGATGTGACAAACCGCACGTTGTTATCATTTCCACCTATATTCTGCACACGAGTCTCCCTCGTTTGATTTTGCATGAATCGCAAAAAGCTTCTAAACATCTCATCGTTCATCGTCTGCTCAGTGTTGTTGTTCACAGGAGGAACATTGCTAGCCTGTTGCACGTTCTCCTCGTTGGTGAGTACAGGTGTCTCCACGGTTTCATTTACTCCACTGTTAACATTCTCAGTCGACATTCTCAAATACTACCACAAAACAAGGGTTAATTTAACAAATTAACATATCACATAATATCCCTATATTATGATCGACCAGCAAATAAGCTTAGGTAGGACACACTAGCGAAGGATTTGCTCGTCTCACACCTCCTAGTTCTATTCCCTGATCTCCGCCAGAGATCATATCCCTAAGCTCTGATACCAACTGTGACGCCCCCAAAATAGGTCCAATCCATCCAACCTATTCTGAGTCACCAAATACATGGTACAGAAAATAACTACAACTTTATTATTACAATTGTCGTGCAAAATACGACAACACATATACTGTGAGTTTAAATACAAATATGTCATCTAGACAGTATTCATACTCAATTAAGTCCTCATTATAATTATTGATACACTATTTTACAAAATAGTGAGGACTACAAAAACAACTGTCTTGAACCATCATTCCACACCCCGACTAGTACTCGCTACATTCTCGCCTCCTGAGAAGAAAAATGGAACAACAAGGGAAAGGGTGAGCTCCACTAGCCCAGTAAAGAATATTATGACTAAGATAATATACAACAAATTATCGTTAGTCTTCAACAGGGAAAAATTTAATAGAATACAATAGACAACAAGTTTTAAATCAATATTCGCAGCGAAAAATAATAATTCATAGAAGAGTTACGTAGAGAACGAAATCTACGATTATCTATGAATTTAAAAGCCCGTCATCAACATTTTATCCCTGTAACATCAATCAATAAATATCTTGAATCAAATTGTCATCTTTGCACTACAGGCCAAAGATATTCATCAGTTGGTCATGTTCATCTCAACACCTGTTCATCTTTGCACTACGGGCCAAAGATATTCATCCGAAATCATTCATCTTTGCACTACAGGCCAAAGATATCCAGTAACATCATCATTTAGGACTGAGGATGATGAAAAATATTTTAAAGAAAACGAATCCAGTGAAGCAAAAGAACAAATATTAAGGATTCGTATTTCAGCTATTCCATGTCCAAAAATATCTCATAAATAATCATAGTGGAGTAAAATTCAAGAATGATCAAAACATGGATACAATCAAAGCTAGTATCTAGAATAGATATTTTGGACAAAAAGAAGAAAATTTCATTTTTCGGTGAATAGTAACTCGTGAATAGTAACCCCGACATGAAAAGTTCCAAATTTGATAAAAAGTTCAGATCAATACTCCGGCATAATGATATTGAAGAAAATAATATCATTTAAGAAGAAATAACATCCCTTACCTCGGAAAGACGGTACTTCTGACTGGAATACTAGATATAGTGCTAAAGGAAACTTGCACCGTATAGCAACACTCAAAGTATCAAATACTCACAAGAATACGCTTGATATAGAGAGAGAAATAGAGAGAAACTTGTGTTTCTGGTGTGATTTTCAATTCTAACCTAAGCACCCTATTTATAGGAAAATGCTTAGAACACCAAAGCAGAAAATTTAATATAATAATAATATATTTATCAAATTTTCCTTAGTCCACCTCTAGACATCTGATCTCAACCCATTTATATCACATGTTAGCCCACTTAAATGCCAAAAAACGTTTTTCTTCAAAATAATAAATAAAACTTCCAAAAATCAATTATTTCGGAACTTCAGAACTTCAATAATTCATAATAAATAGCCCTTTTATCAGAAAATTCAAATCTCGAGAGTTTTTATAGGAAATTCAATTCTCTATAACTTTGCAGAAGAAAATTTTTCCAAATTCCAAACAGAAATGGACCGAAAACCACAAACGGACGATTTTACAGTCAATAATAAATTTTCGGTCAAGAATTGTGTCCACCAACACACAAAATATGTGTTAATCATTTAATGTCACAAAAATACTCTTCCTCCTCATATACTCATATATCCCACATTCATTGTAAAAATATCACCATCAATATATTATTAAAATAATATATTTAAATGAATTATTTTATCAGAAAAAGATAAAATATTAATTTTCAACAATTGTCACATTAAAAATTTTCTCCATCTATATCCACATAAAATCAATATTTTCCTCATCATATAAATCAATACTTAATTATACACAAATAATATTACAGAATCACAGTACTGGCAACCAGGCCGTTCCCAGGAAAGAGGGGGCTTTCCAATAAGGATCTCTCCCTACTAGCGCGCTATTAGATGACCAAACCTCTCCTTAGACAGAACTTTCTAGACATTGCCAATAATGTTATCTAATAAGATTATTCAGATAATATGAATTATTGTTCCGATAATAGAAAATACTGTGTAGTGACAATTATTAAAACAACAGTAATATAAAATATCAACGCAGCAATTATTGAATCAATAAAATACAATATTAAACAGTAATTACTGTAATAATTATTGAGTAGTGCCTTCTTACGTAAGAATCAATAATTGGTGCAATACCGTGTGCTACTGTGCAACAACACGTATTATTGTGTTATAACCACCGGGTATTCCAACAGTATTAACGGTAACAACTACACCGTTATTTATAAACAACTTATTTTTGTCGTTTTCTTCATCCAATCGCTTTCCGTTATGGGGCCCACAAAGACTGCGTCGTCGTACGAATTTTCTCCGACAGTAAGAATATTCCACGACCAAGCGAATATTCCCCGACAACAATGAATATTTTATAACCACTTGCTTATTTAAAATATTTACATATTTTACCCATAACTAACCACATTAATCAACCCTTACTATTTCAGAATAATAAATAAAGAAAATTAAATTTCATTTATTAATAATTTGAGGTCTTACAACTAGTAGGAAGGGTTATGAGATATAAAGTAAAGTTTACATTAAAACTACTATGCATTGCTATATGACTAATAATTGATGTACATATTTATATAACGATCAAGGTAAGTCTTTTAGTTCCTATTTGCTATGTGAACTTGATGATGAACTGTTTTAAATTTTTATTGCAAAGAGCAAGATGTGTTATATATATGTTGAAAGTATAAAACGTTGAAGTTAATTTATGACTACATTAATTCAGTAACGAATGCTGATTGAGTAAGGAACTCAATCTTTATACTTGTTATATGAACTGTAACATGTATGTTATGTTAGTCCAATATTTATGAAATGTATGATAAGTATGTTATTATGTGCTACGTGATGCATAAAAATTGTTAGATTTGCTGTGCTGTCGAGCTCAACCTTGTAAATAACCATTTTTGTAGGTTAAGAATTAAAGGTAACACTGTGTGCTACTTGAATGACGTGGATCAGAAATAATACATGAAGATTAATATTTTGGCTAAAGTTGTTATTTTTTTAAACCATGATTAGGGTTCATGAGATGTACTCAATATTTTATGATGTATATTTTATGTTGAGTTGTAAAGTTAAAGTTTGAGTTGTCCTATGTATAAATGCTATCGATTTGATATGTAAGTATATATTTATTAACTCTGATAAAGTGAATCATAGATTATATATGATTCAAAGAGATGTAGATGATAAAGGTTTTGATTCAGGAAATTAAAGTAAAAAGATAGAAAAGTTTAAATTATTCCGCATTTTATTAAGTTTAACATCGAATAATGATGTAAAATAAGAAGTTAGACATATTATTAACGACCAAAGTCGATAATTGAATTATATGAATTTTGGGATCGTTACAATGCATAGCAATAACTTTGCCGTTTTGCATAAGCACACAACCCAGTCCTTTATGCGATGCATCACTATACACCACAAAGGTTCCTGTATTATCCGGTAATGACAACACAGATTCGGGCTGGATCAAGGCGAAAATTGGGCTTGAAGTAGATGCTATGTAAATTACAAGCAGGACAACTTTAAGCTTTGATCTTTGTTGATCAAAAGGCCATAACTCTCACATCCGAGCTCTGATTGGGATGATTTAAGATGTTTCAGAAAGTTAAGAAGTAGATCTATAATAAAATCTAAGTTCCAAGCCAAGAACATGCATCCAACTTGGTGTTAAAAGCCCTACAATCTTCCCTTCTTGCATTTGCTTGCATAATTTAGTACAAAAGATGTTTGAATTGCTTTTCCTTGCTTCTTCATGCCAATGTTGTGTCATAGCCTACAAAATAACATAACATGTATGAAGTGCACACACAATGCATGAAAAGTAACTACAAAACATAGATTTAAGCAACTAATTCAAGTAATAGATACCAGATAAGTAGGTATAAAGCCTACTTATCAAATACCCCCAAATTTAAACAGTTGGTTTTCCTCAAGCAAAAACACAAAACAACAATGCTATGCAATGCAACTAATCTATATGCCTACAAATCCAGCAGTAATGACAGAAACAAGTATATTCAACCGGCCTTAGATAAATCAAGTAAACATGATAATGCATCATATCAAAACAAATCATTAACTTCCCAATCAATCATCATATCTTATACTGTTATCACTAATATAGTGTGTGTGTGTGCTCCATAACAATGTTAATTGATATAAAATCAAATTTGACATATAATAAGTCTCTTCGAAGGCATCATACAGTGTAAACTTAAAAAATCCAAAAACAATCTAGATCCAGCTAAAATCAAACAATTACCAATATCGAGGGTCAACATGGGATACTTATGCTTCATTTTTCATCTACGGGGACTTTTTGCTCTTATATCCCGTTTTATTCATTTTTTTTCTTTTGGTTTATATACACATAGCTATGCAATGTCTTATTCCCTTAAGTTTTTCAATGCTACCTTAACGAGCTTTCAACCACGGACTCCCAGACCATTAAGACCTTAAGG
This sequence comes from Panax notoginseng, assembly GCA_016801055.1. Classification (NCBI taxonomy): domain Eukaryota; kingdom Viridiplantae; phylum Streptophyta; class Magnoliopsida; order Apiales; family Araliaceae; genus Panax; species Panax notoginseng. Next base: position 79,490,870 of record CM029014.1, read on the forward strand.
CGCTAGGTGTAAAGACAATCCCCTCGGACATACTTACTCAAGTAACAAAGGCCACATAACTAGACAAGCACGCCACGATATTTATTCATACTTTTTTTTCTTTTTTTATAGCTTATTTACCCCAAATATTCTCCCAAACTTAGGTTCTTGTCTAACTTTCGTCATCACTACTTATTCTTGTCATTTTTTCATTTAAACTAGCATTATCCTTTAGAGTCTCATTATGTATCAATTTAAACTCAATCAATCAACAAGTTATTTTTACTGTGATATCCTTATTATACCAGTTTCAAACAGAAAAAGACTCAATTCATAACAAGAAATCACATCAAAGCTCTAATAGTCAGTACTATACTTGTCTGCCCAATTTCAATCTCATCATTGGCCAAAACAAACTATAAATATCAAACAGCTGGACTCATGCAAGATGTACTAAATGCTATATAAACATAGTAAACTAACTACTAATTTTTCAATTTTTTTTTTAAAAATCAAGAAACTGAATGCAAAAACTAAATGTAACTATATGAACTACAATGTAAATAACTAAATATATGCAATATAACACTAAAATGCCCCCCAAACTTAAATTAGACATTGTCCTCAATGGCTGAAATAGAAAAAATTAAAAGAGAGGACTTCCCTGAAAATACAACATTTTCATCCTTGTCTGCTAAGTCTAAAGAATAGGCCAGACAGATTGGAATAAATCGGGCACCACACTTGAGTTGGACTTGACTAACCTATGAATATGATAGAAGCAAGCTTGTTAGATCCTAAGATATAAAAATTTATTAAATACTATGAAACCTAAAAAAAACTAAATATTAAACTTGGGTTGCCTCCAAATAAGCGCTTGATTTATAGTCCTTCAGCCAGACTTTGTCTGGTCAACGCTATCCAATTTCTCTTCCATAATTGACGAACCCTCCATCCATCGGAAACAAATTGTCCTTTTGGAGGTTCCCATAGGCGATGGCCAATACATTAAAGTCACTTAGCATGCTCTGATTTGGTATGATCTCAATCAAGATCGTCCCACAGCTAGGTGTTTTTTCCATTGTGTATGTGATCACTTTGGGGCATGGAAGCTTGTCACACACAATGGGCTCTTCATCTATATTCTCTTTCTCGTCCCACCATGGATTTAAAATTGTACTCGCTCTTATGTCATCAAGAGCTTCACTGATGACATGACTACCAAGTGGGCATGATTTTGCAAATCTGACTGACTCTTTGATCTTTGATGGAGACCCATTTAGATCTTCGTCGACCCCTATTTCATTATCCCCAATTGTCTCCATACTTTCGATATATTGTGGCTCATCCAGTCGCAGATTTGGTTCGGGTTCTCCGTCATTTTCGTCATCCATGTCATAAAGCCAAGTGTTTAGAGGAAGGTTGCTTACGGCTTTGGTCATTTGCTCTATCTGATCCACAAGATTTTGAATTGACCTCGCTTGATTACTCATCTTCTCCTCATTTGCTATAAACTAGGACAATAATTCCCCCAGCCTTGAATTTTCTGTTTCAGTCTTGGAAGCCATGTATTGAGGACCATTAGTTGAGGTAGTGACGAGTTGTTCCATCCGATTATTAAAATTTTGGGTTGACAGCTCTTGGCTAATCCTCATCTCCTCTAGGTCTGCTATGCCCTTCAATATTACATCCCTCGGATTTGGCTTTTCTTCTTGTGGCATTGGAGGTGGACATGAAAATTTCGGTGTGTATGATGGATTTGGAGCTTAATATTGGTCATCATAAATGTAGCTCCCTGAAAAATCCGGGTGATACCCCCAATCTCGGTGATAGTTAGGCTCAGCATAGTTATTGAGGTAATCATCATTATATTGTACCGGTTCAAAACTGACGGTGCATTAATGACTTTGATGGTTGCCAGCACAATAGTCACACGCAATTGCCATCCTTCGACTCCTTTGGGCTGCAATAACGTCCAACATCCTCGAAAGTACTTCAATCTGTGCTGATATTACGAAAAATGCATCAAGTCTATCAATCCCTATTTCCCTTGGTTGAGTCATATTTGCCATCCTTCGACTCCGTTGGGCTGCGATAACCTCCAACGTCTTCGAATTTGCCTCAATTTGTACTGACTCTACAAAAAATGTATTAAGTCCATCAATCCCTATTTCCCTTGGTTGAGTCATGTCCGTGTATGGCCATTGATACGCAAAGTCATCCATGGTACCTGAAAAGAGAGAAATATAGGAAAAGAATTAAAAATAAAAATAAAAATGTTTAAATTATGACTAATTTGATTGAAATTAATATTGGTAAATAATTATTAAATTAATTTTCCGACAACGACGCCACAAACTTGTTGGGTAAAATCTAATTACGCACAACACGCAAGTATACGTAGTCAACAAGTAATAAAGTGAAAGTAGAGTATCGTTCCCATGAGGAATTGTTTAATAAAAATCACCAAGTACTAACCCATAACCAACTCAATCTTATTTAAACGAATGAATTTCAAATTATAAGTAAACTAATTTTAATTACCACTGGTTAAATTAAGAGTATGGAGATTTAAGATCACAACTTTACTTATTGCTTCATTTAAGTTAGCACACTTCTCATCCAATTATTCTCTATCCTGAATTGTTACTCAAGAACACTAAAGCAAATAAAACCACCTCTCGATTCATAATACTCATACTCACTTAAATCCACAGATGATAGAATTAAGCAAGACACCCTAATTAACTAATCCACTATATCTCTATGTGAATTATAATTAAAAAGGATTTAAAGCACAAGTTCTCTATAAGATTACATATGGCGTAAAGGCATATCTCTATCCTAAACACAAATCATGAATTCCATCTATGCAAAAATCACAAACACATGCTATCATGATCAGATCTAAACCTATACTTCATATCTCAAGTTCATATAGATTATCACGGTAATTGATGACCAATCAATTAAACAATTAAGTTCAAATCACAATAGACAATCCTCACAATAGAACATAATAATTGATAGCGAAGCATATTAAAATAAACTACATAGTAAGATCCATTGTAATCTCAAACAAAGAATTAGTTTATTGAATTAAAACTAAGAATCCACACTTGAATACACATTAAAAGACAAAACTAAGAGTATAGTAAAGAATAAATATGTTGTCAGCAAATCTCTATCTTCCTCAAGCTCCTACTCTTGATCTTCAATGGTCTCCAAGTTGCTTCAATCTCCAAATCTCATAAGAACTAGGGTTTTTCTCATAATCTACTCTAATATAATCTAATGGAATCCTTCAAAACTAGCCCCCCAATCCAAGTTAAAATCAAGTATTTATAGTCAAATAGACACCCTAGCAAGTTAGGCAACTAAGAATCTTATTCTAGCTCAAACTGGACAACATAACACCCAATTTAACTCTCTCCCCCCATCGACCGGTGCGCCCAGCACTGCTCCTAGGCCAATTGGGCGCGCCCCGCGCTACTATAGCAGAGAAACAGATGGCACGGTGCACCCCGCGCCGCTTGTAGTTCATTTATGGCGCGCCCCGCGCCACTTTATTTTCTACTGCGACATCCTTTGGTAAGATAGACATAACTTTTGATCCGCTAGGAGTTACGGGGCATGCCACCTAAAATATCGACGAGATCTACAACTTTCATGCTTTGAGAATTGACAGATTCGGGTTAGATCAAGGCAGAAATCAGGCTTGAAGTAGATGCTATGGAAACTGCAAGCAGGACAACTTTGAGCTTTGATCTTTGTTGATCAAAAGGCCATAACTCTCACATCCGAGCTCCAATTGGGATGATTTAAGATGTTTCGAAAAGATAAGAAGTAGATCTACAATACAATCCAAGTTCCAAGCCAAGAACATGCATCCAACTTGGTGTTGAAAGCCCTGCAATCTTCCCTTCTTGCATTTGCTTACATATTTTAGTCCAAAAGATGTTTGAATTGCTTTTCCTTGCTTCCTCATGTCAATGTTGTGTCATACCCTGCAAAATAACAGAACATGTATGAAATGCACACACAATGCATACAAAGTAACTACAAAACATAGATTTAAGTAACTAATTCAAGTAATAGATACCGGATAAGTAGGTATAAAACCTACTTATCACCAGGATACCATCAATGAACACCACCCCAAACTTATCTAAGAATGGTCTAAACACCATGTTCATCAAATCCATAAATACTGCAAGGGCTTTGGTCAAACCAAAAGACACTACCAGAAACTCGTAGTGTCCGTACCGAGTACTGAATGTCGTCTTTGGTACATCCTCCTTTCTTACCTTTAATTGATGATACCCACTTCTCAGATCTATCTTTGAGAAGTATCTAGTGACTTTGTTTAAGTCCCTGTAATTAATTCAAAGACGCATTGACCCATCCTTTTTCTTCACGAATTATAACACCGGCGCCCCCCATGGTAATACACTCGGTTGAATGTATTTCTTGTCTAGCAACTCTTAAAGATGGTTGAGGACAATTCAGAGCAATGTGACCCTCCTATCCACAATTATAGCACACCCGCTTACCCCTCAAGTGCACACCAATGTGATTTCTCCCACAGGTAGCACACGCTTCAAATTTCCTCTTCTGTTGGCTACTCTGCTGACTTCCAGCACCTAAACCCTCATTCCACTTCCACTTTAGGTTATTATTTCTACCACTGCTACCACCAGTTTTGCCTTTATTCTCATTCTTCTTTCTCTATTCTTGATTGTATTTTGTTAAGGCATCGCTTCCACCCTCCGTAATAATCTCTTTCTCAAGCACTACCACAAACATTTTTAACTAAAACATAGAGACTCTGATGTACAACCAGGGCTTTAATCCCTATTTAAACCTTCTTACCTTGCGCTCATCTGTGTTAACTTGATACGGCGCGAACCTCACTAGCTCATTGATTTTTGCCGCATATGCTGATATCGTCATTGTACCCTGCTTCAGCTCAAAAAATTGGACCTCTATCTGATTTTATGAGCTTTCTGGAAAATAGGTTTCAAAAAATATTTCCTTAAACCTATTCCAAGTCATCACCCCCTGACCTCCTCGAGTTTTGTTTGCCTGCCACCAATAGATGGCTTCTGCTTTTAACATGAATGTCGCAAAAGCAGTTTTTTGGTCATCATTGACTCTAACAACGTCGAAAACCTTTTCTATTTCCATGATCCAGATCTGTGCCTCAACTGGATTCATAGACCCACGAAATTTCGATGGTCCAACCGTCTAAAAATCTTTGAAGGTCGCTGCTTGGTTCTGCGGCTGATTCTGTAGTGCTCCAGTCAGTAATATCACCAATTGCTGAACTGGGTTAGCATCAGTGTTGTTGTTATTGGTAGGCCCCTCAGGGGTTCTTTGTCGTGGTTGACGTTTTCTTAGAGGCTTTTTCTGTTTAAAATACACTTATTAAATAGTTACTTAATTTCTTAAGTATTTTCTACTTAACTTGCACATCACAAATGATCATCACATAACACATAATGTCTTGAATAAATATTAACATTTTATTCATTCATAATCTCTTAAAAACATAGAAACGATAGCATCACTACTATTTATATCAATTTCCCGAACTAATAAAGTTTCAGGATATCATCATCATATCCCATCGGTCACATAACACTTGGGATTAACATCTTATTTATTATATAATTATTTATTCAACAATCACACTTCCTACTAAGGCCTAATAAGACGTTGCACAGCCTTACGGTGCTCCTCTTCTATATATGATACGGAACATCGTTCTACGATCTAACATATACCATGGCAAATTTTTGAACTGAGTTGGATAATACATGACTCTGTCTTGAGCTCAGTTTATCACAGTGTTGAAAACATAATCCATCTCTTCCATCTTGATCTTCTTTGCTTGTACCTCTCCCTCTGCTACCTCTACACGCTAGGAAGCTTTCTCATATACATCTTCAATTCTTGGTCTCTTGGAGGATTCTTCTTTCAGGTTATCCTTTAGTTTTGCAACCTCCTTCATCAGCTGCTCCTTTTCCCCCTCTATGTGAACCAACTTCCATTCCACATTACCTAGACACTTTTCAAGATCTTAAATCTCATCATTCTTCTGTGCCACCGAAGTCTGATGTTTAGCTAGTAGCTCCTCCACTTCCCCGACTATATCTTGAAGCTTAATGCTACGATCGTATACTTCGTCATACATTTGAGCTACAATAGAGTTTGATGGAAACTCTTCCTCATCCTCATCCATCTGTGGCAACTCCATGGGGTCTTCATCATCCGCCTCTACTACATCTTCATCATCAGGTATCCCCTCCTGCTCAAACTCCCTTAGCACTAGTTGTTCCCAAACTACCTAAATATCTCGAGGCTTCTCCTCTCTAGGCATCTGAGGTCCCTTGTAATAACCCAATATTTTAAATATAATTAAATAAAAAAATTTAAGTATAATTTAAAAAAATAAAAATAAAGGTGAGAATATGTGCAAGGTAAAAAGTATGTATATATGTGATAAATAAAAATTTATTTATTACATGAATAATTGTAAATAAATTTTTTAAAGGAATTATTGATCATTATAAATTATATTTTTATAATAAATTAATTTTGTAGTAAAAATATTTATTATTTATTTTTCATGAAAATATGATTATTGTATTATGTAATATATGATATGATTATTGGAATTATTATAATAATTATTTTATACGAATTTATTCAGATTAGTTAAGTTAATTATTTTAACTTAATTAATAATGGTATATATGAAAGTTAAGTCAGATATGGATTCGAAACCCTAATTTTAGGTTTTTAATATGGAATGAGAATAATAATATAATATTAATTATATTTTAGTGCTATAAATATGTACTATATGTGTATGTTGATAATGGTTAGTCAATTATAGTGTATCATGAGAAAACCTTAGTATTAATTTGATAAACCCTAAATTGGAACTCAAATGGGAGTTTAAGACTGTTATGTAATTGCGTTAATATGAATAATGACAAGTATTATAGAATATAACCCTAATTAGGAAAATTCCTAATTATTAGAAACCCTAATTTCTAAATTAGGAACCCTAATTGTCAAATTAGAAACCCTAATCGCTATAAATTAGAAAGCTATATGTTAATTAGTGAATCTCAAACCTAATTTCCAAGTTCAAAGTAATTAGGATGTAACGAACGAGAATTTTATAAATTATTTTAAATACTTATTGAAGTAAATAAATATTTTTCGATGATTTAATTATTAGATTTAATAATTAATCGATGCAATTGTGGTAGATTAATTTAATTATATGTGTTACATTTATTAAATTAATGTGGAGAATAATTATTATTCAAGTATGTAATTATGTGAGCTTGTCGAATTAAATAAATTATTTAATTAAGCATGATGTTATTTAATTAATCTAATTATTAATTAGAGATTTAATAAATTGTTATTATTTATTAATGAGAAAAATTAATTATGTGACTATATGAATTTATGAGAAAATATTATATTTTATTTATAATAAATTAAATAAATATTAGAGTTATTTTATAAGGAGTGTGACATTTATTAAACTATATAATAAAAGGTTTATTAAAATAATGAGCTTTGAATTTATTTGCTAAGCCAAACATGGCACTAAGAGAGGTTATGGGCACTTAACCCATGACTGGGCAACTGACCACATCGCGTCAGTTTTATTTCTTCGACGCTTCGTTCTTCTTCTTCATAATTTCCTAAGTCTGGCATTATTTTCAGAGAGAGTTCAGAGAGAAGGTGAGAATTTTTGAGAGAATTTTTGAGTGTGTAATTACAGGTTATTGCAAAAAGGGTTATCTGATCATCTTATACTCTGGGTAATTCTCTCCAAACCCAATTTCTACATTTACGTCTTTTAGGTTTTCATAAAATGGCTTTCACAGTTTTCTAAAAATCTCTGTGTTTGGTATATGAGATGAGTATAACTTTATATATGTGTGTTATGTTATACCAAATAGTGTTTAATTATATATACCATGTAAGCCATGTGATCAGTTTCATGAAAGCATGTCGTACGTATGTTTTTCAAAATAAACAGAGTACGTGATATGGCCATATGGCCATATATGTGATAATTAATGTATTGATTATATATTATCCCTAAATTTTGGACTTGTATGTTGTTATGCATGTTAATACGAAGAGTTTAAGCCTTAAACGAACGAATTCGGTGTTGTAACGAATTCGTAGGGAGAATTTTCACATAAAGTTTTCTAAAACTTCGTGAACATCAAAGTCAGTGAATTGTTAGGCTTTAAATCTGTTATTAAGTGTTTAAAATTAGTTTTGTCAGTATATAAATATTGGGTATTAATTATATATGAATTCCAACATGTGGGTATGTTTAATTTGGAGAATTAATGATTTTGTAGTAATTATTTTCGCTGAATTCTGTGTTCTTCGCGAACTGGAAAAAAAAATAAAAAAAATGAGCTTTTAAATTTTCTAAGTCTAACAATGGGTTAGTGTATTAAAATAATGAACATGTAAATATGTTAGAAATATTATATGATGATAAAATATTTGTTTAGCATGTAAATAACATAATTACATGTGAATTGTATTATTAAATACATAATTAGTTAGTCATTCATGACGAACAAATTAGGTGTCAACGTGATGATTTGACTAAGTTAGTCAATTATTAAAGTAGACAACGAGAATAAGTTATGATGATTAGTTAATAATTAACTGGTATTGAATGTGAATGGTATGTAGGATTTATTTCAAAGAACATGATTAGTTAAAGTGTAATCTACACGCGAGGCAAGTCTCCTAAACTTAAACTCTTAAATTGAGCAAGTTTCTTAACTCTATTTTTACATTGAGCAATTTACTTAAACTTAAATTATTATTCAAGTTCAAGTATTATATTAAAGATTGATTATCTTTCAAAGCATGATTCAATTATACAATAATTGTTCTATTGTATACATTTGAGATTATTATTCAAATCGAATATCATTATTGTTGAACCTTTTTAGACTAGTGAATCTTAATGATTTAGCTAGTCCTTAGTTGATGAACGTTCTAAATTTCAGAACCCTTATTGAATTATCCAAACCAAACTTCCTTTGGTGCGGACTCGAATGTCAAACTGAGATGAACAACCCTGAAAAGGGATTCACTTATGCGTTAGCGTTAAGATATTGTGCACAGTATGGTACTAAGGGCTGATCCCCCTAAGTACGAGAAGAAGGTCCATAGTCTTATGACTGTTAAAGGTTTCAAGTATAACCCTTGTTAACCTAGGACATAGTTCAAGGTCTTATGACCCTCAGTATTCTTTTGATTCATGTTATTTATTCTTGATTCAAAAGTTGAGCTTTATTCAGATGTCGTTGATTATTCGCATGTTGTTATACTGTTGTTTCATTTTTTTATACTTGTGGGCATTTGTGCTCACTCTTGCTTAATAATAACATTGCAGTTAAGAATGAAAGAAGTGATGAACCATCCACTAGTAAGGGCAAGGGCAAAGTTAGCAAATGATGAAGACCTGTTATTTATTAATTGATGTATTTGTTTAAGACTTGAGTTATGTTGATGTTAAGACTTATTTGTTTAGAATTCCGCACAGATGTTTTAAGGTTAGAGTAACATGGGATTTATTTATGATTCAGTTGATGTAACCCTTAAGGGAATAGATTTTATTATGATTTCTATCTATTGTTTGGTTTGATATTATTTATGGGTAGATAGATAGATGATGCTTGTACAGTGAACACCAAATCCCGTGGAATCGAAGTACCCGGATTTGGGGGTGTCACAAGTTGGTATCAAAGCCGTAGGTTATGAACCTTAGGTGGGGGAAACAACCTTAGGTAATAGCCTTATAGAAGAAGATAGTAATTAAAAACTCTTATCGAGTTCTAAGAAATGAATTTTTGTAATTCATTGAAGATAAAAAAATACATTATGTGTTTATGTGTTAAGTATGCGTTAGATAGTATGACTTAGTAACTAAAACTTAAAATTTTGTTGTCAGGATGACGAATGATGGAGAAGCTAGTCAAACTGAGGAGGGACCCCATTTACCTATAGTACCTACTGAGGAGGGATCTCGTGTACTTATAGGACCGACTGAGGAGGAGCCCCGAGACATTCATGTCGATAGGGAGCAGCTGGTGCAGAGGGTTTCATCTCCATTGATCACCGTTGTTGGTCAGGAGCATGAACCTGAGATTGATCCTGAGGAGGGTCCTGAGGAGGAGTTTGATGAGGAGGAAGAAGAAGAGGAGCTACCACGGTACACTGTTGATGCTGAGATGTATGACACACTATATGATCGTAACGTGGAGTTACAAGATGAGGTTCAGGAATTGACTGAGCGAGCGACTGTTCAGCAGTCTACTTTAGAGGAGAAGGATAGAGAGATTGTGACCCTTCATACACATTTAGGAAACGTGGAGTGGGATCTAATTCATGAGAAGGGTCAAACCGAATATAAAACTGAGGAGATAGAGAAGCTGAAGAAGGAACTGAAGGAAACTTCCGGAAGACTGAAAATAGCAGAGGAAGGATGGGTAAGTGAATCACATCGAGCTGATCGTGCAGAAAATGATAGTCGTGCAAAGAAGGCAAAGCTTGAAGACACGTACGCCACACTTAATCATGCGATGGATGAGGTTCAAGAGCGAGTGTTAAGGTACCCCATCCAGTTTGAAGGACTTCCATCGTATATGTTGGATCGCAGGACGATGTCTCGTATCATGAATGAGGAGCGTGGCAAGGCTATTGAGCACCTTGGAAGACAGGAATAGAATCTGTTTATTTATGTGAAAGACTTATATAGTTTTATGTAAATTCTGATGTGTTTATGAACTAAGGAATATGTTAATATTTGAATGTTTTAAATCCTGTGGATTCTTTATTCCAGGATAGATGATGTAAATAGCAGCATGATATAGTTTAATGTTAAAACTTTTTATTTGAATGAAAAGATATCAAGTTGTTTGAGATGATGTGTTAAGTGATATGTTAAATTGTTGAGTAATGTCTTAACTATGCAGAGAAATAAATAAAGTTCTAATAAACGTTTATTTAACAGAAAAATGCCGCCAAGGAGAAGACAACAACGTCAACCGACTCAGGAAGGGTCAACCAATAATAACAATAATGCCAATGTTAATCCAGTTCAACAGCTAGTTAATTTACTAACTGGAGTCATGAATAACCAACCGCAAGCTCCACCTAGCACAACGTTTAAAGATTTTAAGGCGGTGGGACCGCCAGAGTTCAAAGGTTCCAGAAACCCGATCGAGGCTCAAACGTGGGTGATGGAAATGGAGAAGGTTTTCGACGTTGCTAGGGTTCGAGAAGATCATAAGACCGTTTTTGCAACATTTATGCTGAAGTCTGAGGCTAGCTACTGGTGGCAGGCAAACAAGATGCGAGGAGGTGAAGGTGTAATTACGTGGGAGGGATTCAAAGAGATGTTTTTCGAAATGTATTTCCCAGCTAGTTCGCAGAATCAGATGGAGGTGCAATTTCTGGAATTGAAACAGGGAAACATGAGCGTGCCTGAATACGCGGCTAAATTCGATGAGTTGGCAAGGTTTGCCCCGTATCAAGTACACACTGACGAGAGGAAAGCCAGACGATTCGAACAAGGACTGAAGCCTTGGGTATACAGCAAGGTATCAATGTTTCAACTTAACACGTTTGCGGGAGTTTTGGAAAAGGCCATTCTCGCGGAAGGAGGAAGTGATGCAGTGACTAAGTACAACCAAGAACAGAAAAAGAAAAAGAGTGAGAATGAAGGTAATAACAAGACTGGTGGAAGTAATACTGGGAATAATAATAATCAGAAGAGGAAGTGGACGGATAACTCGACAGCTGGAAGTCAACACAGAGGGCAGAAAAAGAAGATAGAAGCATGTCTGACTTGCGGCAAGGCACATCTAGGAGTTTGTTTGAAGGGAAAGAGAGTGTGCTACAATTGTGGTCAGGAAGGCCACATAGCACCAAATTGTCCAAACCCAAAGAAGGGTGCTTGTTTCAACTGTGGTTCGAAAGATCATTTAGCAAGAGACTGTCCCAAAAAGGGATCGGGAGGATCAGGACAAGGAGGAAACCGGGGAAATAGCAGTGGAAATACCTTAACCATCACCGGACCACCTGCAACAAACAGACCAACCGCAAGAACTTTCAATATGACGGTGCAGGATGCAATCCAGTCTCGTGATGTGGTGTCAGGTATCATTCCGATCAATGAAATTAATGCTTACGTTTTATTTGATTCGGGTGCTACTTGTTCCTTTATATCCGATGACTTTGCTAATAGTTTAGATTTGCTTAAGGATGAATTGGAATATCCCATGATTATAGAAATTGCGAATAGAGAGATAATTCCTGTTAAGCATGTGTATAAGAATTGTAGAGTGGATATTAAGGGTAATATCATGAACGTAGATCTTATCCCTATTCGATTGGGGAAATTCGATGTTATATTGGGTATGGATTGGCTATCCAATTATGGGGCTGTAATTGACTGCCAAAAGAAGCGTATTAACCTTATGACTCCGTCAAATGTTGTGTTTTATGGTAGCAAGTCGCCTAGACAAGCGAGTTATCTGACGATGTTGCAGGCTAGGAAGTTATTAAGACAAGGCTGTGTAGGATATTTAGCTTACATAGTCGACAGTCGAAAAGAGAACCCGAAGGTAGAGGAGATACCGATTGTGAGGGATTTCGTCGATGTATTTCCAGACGATTTGCCAGGACTTCCTCCAGATAGAGAAGTAGACTTTGTGATTGATTTGGCGCCCGGAACTGCTCCAATATCGAAGGCACCATACCGAATGGCGCCAGTAGAGATGAAGGAATTAATGGTACAACTACAAGAATTGTTGGACAAAAAGTACATTCAACCGAGCGTATCGCCGTGGGGAGCGCCGGTGTTATTCGTGAAAAAGAAGAACGGATCGATGAGGCTCTGCATTGACTACAGAGAATTAAATAAGGTCACGATTAAGAACAAATATCCATTACCGAGGTTCGATGATCTGTTTGATCAATTGAAGGGAGCAAAATACTTTTCCAAGATTGACTTGAGGAGTGGTTATCACCAACTGAAGGTGAGGCCAGAGGATGTACCGAAGACAGCGTTCCGAACGCGATATGGTCATTATGAGTTTTTAGTAATGTCGTTTGGTCTTACGAATGCTCCTGCAGCATTTATGGGACTAATGAATGGTGTATTCAAGCCGTTTTTGGACAAATTCGTGGTGGTATTTATAGATGACATTTTGGTATATTCCAAAACCAAAGAGGAACATGAAGAACACTTGAGGTTAACGTTGGAAGTATTGAGAAGGGAGAAGTTGTATACTAAATTTTCGAAATACGAATTCTGGATCGAGAGAGTACAATTTCTTGGTCACGTAATCGATAAAGATGGAATTTCGGTAGATCCATCCAAAGTAGAAGCTGTGATTAACTGGGATCAGCCGAGAACGCCGTCAGAAGTAAGAAGTTTTCTTGGATTAGCAGGATATTATAGAAGATTCATACAAGATTTTTCTAAGATCGCAACTCCGTTAACGAATTTAACTCGAAAAGCTGTGAAATTTGTTTGGACGGAGAAGTGTGAGGAGAGTTTTCAAGAATTAAAGAAGAGGTTGAGTACAGCGCCTGTGTTATCTCTTCCGGATGATACAGGAAATTTTGTTGTTTTTAGCGATGCGTCACATAAAGGACTTGGTTGTGTGCTGATGCAAAACGGCAAAGTCATTGCGTATGCATCACGGCAGTTGAAGGATTACGAGAAGGGTTACCCAACCCATGATTTGGAGTTAGCTGCAGTTGTTTTTGCTTTGAAAATTTGGAGGCACTATCTATACGGGGAAAAGTGTGAAATATATACGGACCACAAGAGTCTGAAATATATTTTTACACAGAAAGATTTGAATATGCGTCAAAGAAGATGGTTGGAATTAATCAAGGATTATGACTGTGAGATTTTATACCATCCGGGTAAGGCTAATGTGGTTGCCGACGCCTTAAGTAGAAAGGGTCGTGAGAAATTGATGATGTTGACTGCTCAGCAGGAGCTAATTGCAGATATGGAGAAACTGGAGTTAGAAGTGAAGTATCCTATGGAGATTGATGAGAAGCTATTTCAGATGCAATTTGGTACAACTCTACTAGATAGAGTGAAGGAGGCTCAGCTTCAGGATGATGAATGCAAAAAGGTAACAACGAAGATATCTGAAGGAACCGAACCAAGATTTAAGATGGATAAGGAAGGAATATTGAGATTTGAAAGCAGAATTTGGGTTCCGCCAGTACAAGAAATTAAGGAAGAATTTTTGAGTGAGGCTCATAGTTCAAGATATTCGATTCACCCTGGTAGTACAAAAATGTACCAAGATCTTCGACAACATTTCTGGTGGCCGAATTTGAAACGTGATGTTGCAGAATGTATTGCCAAATGCCTGACATGTCAGAAAGTTAAAGCAGAACATCAGAGACCGAGTGGATTGCTACAACCGTTGGAGATCCCAGAATGGAAATGGGAACATATTACGATGGATTTCGTGGTTGGCCTTCCGACGACTCAGAAAGGCTACGACGCAGTATGGGTTATCGTTGACCGACTGACGAAATTCGCGCACTTCCTTCCTATCAAAATCAGATTTAACTTAGATCAGTTGGCAAGATTATATGTGAAAGAGATTGTTTCGAGGCACGGAGTGCCGGTGTCTATTGTTTTCGATAGGGATCCGCGCTTCACATCAAATTTTTGGAAACGTCTTCAGGAATGCATGGGTACACAACTGCGAATGAGTACAGCTTACCACCCTCAAACAGACGGACAGAGCGAACGAACGATTCAAACACTGGAAGATATGTTACGAGCATGTGTAATGGACTTCAAAGGAAATTGGGATGATCACCTACCGTTGGTAGAGTTCGGCTACAACAACAGTTACCACGCTAGTATTGGTATGCCGCCTTACGAAGCGTTATACGGCAGAAAGTGCAGAATTCCGCTTTATTGGGATGAAGTTGGTGAAAGACAATTGCTAGGGCCAGAATTGGTACAGCAGACGGTAGAAATAGTCAAAGTGATCCGAGCACGACTGGTAGCAGCTCAAGATCGACAGAAGAAATACGCTGATCCACATCGTAAAAATATCGAGTTTGAATCAGGTAGTTATGTTTTCTTGAAGGTCTCTCCTTGGAAGGGAAAGATCAGGTTCGGAAAGAAAGGAAAATTGAGTCCAAGATTTATTGGACCCTTTGAGGTACTGCGAAGAATTGGAGAAGTTGCGTACGAGGTAGCCTTACCTCCAGCACTCGAGAATATCCACAACGTCTTCCATGTTTCTGTGTTACGACCTTACAAACCTGATTACAAGCATGTAATTGAATACGAACCCCTACATTTTGAGAAGACTTATCTTATGAAGAAATTCCTGTCCAAATTATCGACCGAAAAGAACAAGTTCTCAGAAATAAAGTTATACCTTCTGTTAAGGTAATTTGGAGGAACCACAACGCTGAAGAAGCTACGTGGGAACTCGAAGCGAATATGATGAAGAATTACCCTAATTTATTTACTTAATTATGTGTATGCAATTCTGGGGACAGAATCTTTGTAAGGGGGGGAGAGTGTAACGGGTCGAAATTATTGAGCCGTGATTCTGGGGACAGAATCCTTTTAAGGGGAGAAAGATGTGACGAACGAGAATTTTGTAAATTATTTTAAATACTTATTGAAGTAAATAAATATTTTTCGATGATTTAATTATTAGATTTAATAATTAATCGATGCAATTGTGGTAGATTAATTTAATTATATGTGTTACATTTATTAAATTAATGTGGAGAATAATTATTATTCAAGTATGTAATTATGTGAGCTTGTCGAATTAAATAAGTTATTTAATTAAGCATGATGTTATTTAATTAATCTAATTATTAATTAGAGATTTAATAAATTGTTATTATTTATTAATGAGAAAAATTAATTATGTGACTATATGAATTTATGAGAAAATATTATATTTTATTTATAATAAATTAAATAAAATATTAGAGTTATTTTATAAGGAGTGTGACATTTATTAAACTATATAATAAAAGGTTTATTAAAATAATGAGCTTTGAATTTATTTGCTAAGCCAAACATGGCACTAAGAGAGGTTATGGGCACTTAACCCATGACTGGGCAACTGACCACATCGCGTCAGTTTTATTTCTTCGACGCTTCCTTCTTCTTCTTCATAATTTCCTAAGTCTGGCATTATTTTCAGAGAGAGTTCAGAGAGAAGGTGAGAATTTTTGAGAGAATTTTTGAGTGTGAAATTACAGGTTATTGCAAAAAGGGTTATCTGATCATCTTATACTCTGGGTAATTCTCTCCAAACCCAATTTCTACATTTACGTCTTTTAGGTTTTCATAAAATGGCTTTCACAGTTTTCTAAAAATCTCTGTGTTTGGTATATGAGATGAGTATAACTTTATATATGTGTGTTATGTTATACCAAATAGTGTTTAATTATATATACCATGTAAGCCATGTGATCAGTTTCATGAAAGCATGTCGTACGTATGTTTTTCAAAATAAACAGAGTACGTGATATGGCCATATGGCCATATATGTGATAATTAATGTATTGATTATATATTATCCCTAAATTTTGGACTTGTATGTTGTTATGCATGTTAATACGAAGAGTTTAAGCCTTAAACGAACGAATTCGGTGTTGTAACGAATTCGTAGGGAGAATTTTCGCATAAAGTTTTCTAAAACTTCATGAACATCAAAGTTAGTGAATTGTTAGGCTTTAAATCTGTTATTAAGTGTTTAAAATTAGTTTTGTCAGTATATAAATATTGGGTATTAATTATATATGAATTCCAACATGTGGGTATGTTTAATTTGGAGAATTAATGATTTTGTAGTAATTATTTTCGCTGAATTCTGTGTTCTTCGCGAACTGGAAAAAAAAAATAAAAAAAATGAGCTTTTAAATTTTCTAAGTCTAACAATGGGTTAGTGTATTAAAATAATGAACATGTAAATATGTTAGAAATATTATATGATGATAAAATATTTGTTTAGCATGTAAATAACATAATTACATGTGAATTGTATTATTAAATACATAATTAGTTATTCATTCATGACGAACAAATTAGGTGTCAACGTGATGATTTGACTAAGTTAGTCAATTATTAAAGTAGACAACGAGAATAAGTTATGATGATTAGTTAATAATTAACTGGTATTGAATGTGAATGGTATGTAGGATTTATTTCAAAGAACGTGATTAGTTAAAGTGTAATCTACACGCGAGGCAAGTCTCCTAAACTTAAACTCTTAAATTGAGCAAGTTTCTTAACTCTATTTTTACATTGAGCAATTTACTTAAACTTAAATTATTATTCAAGTTCAAGTATTATATTAAAGATTGATTATCTTTCAAAGCATGATTCAATTATACAATAATTGTTCTATTGTATACATTTGAGATTATTATTCAAATCGAATATCATTATTGTTGAACCTTTTTAGACTAGTGAATCTTAATGATTTAGCTAGTCCTTAGTTGATGAACGTTCTAAATTTCAGAACCCTTATTGAATTATCCAAACCAAACTTCCTTTGGTGCGGACTCGAATGTCAAACTGAGATGAACAACCCTGAAAAGGGATTCACTTATGCGTTAGCGTTAAGATATTGTGCACAGTATGGTACTAAGGGCTGATCCCCCTAAGTACGAGAAGAAGGTCCATAGTCTTATGACTGTTAAAGGTTTCAAGTATAACCCTTGTTAACCTAGGACATAGTTCAAGGTCTTATGACCCTCAGTATTCTTTTGATTCATGTTATTTATTCTTGATTCAAAAGTTGAGCTTTATTCAGATGTCGTTGATTATTCGCATGTTGTTATACTGTTGTTTCATTTTTTTATACTTGTGGGCATTTGTGCTCACTCTTGCTTAATAATAACATTGCAGTTAAGAATGAAAGAAGTGATGAACCATCCACTAGTAAGGGCAAGGGCAAAGTTAGCAAATGATGAAGACCTGTTATTTATTAATTGATGTATTTGTTTAAGACTTGAGTTATGTTGATGTTAAGACTTATTTGTTTAGAATTCCGCACAGATGTTTTAAGGTTAGAGTAACCTGGGATTTATTTATGATTCAGTTGATGTAACCCTTAAGGGAATAGATTTTATTATGATTTCTATCTATTGTTTGGTTTGATATTATTTATGGGTAGATAGATAGATGATGCTTGTACAGTGAACACCAAATCCTGTGGAATCGAAGTACCCGGATTTGGGGGTGTCACATAGGAAACCTAATCTAATTAGGGATCCCTAATTTACATTTTTTAGAAAGCTTAAATTCCATTTTAGCCCTAATTAGAAATCCTAGAAATTAAATTAGAAGACCTTAGGGTTAAACCCTAAGGGTCAAACCCTAAAGGTTAGGACAAATGACTATAGTGCCATTAAATTTACAAGTCAATTGACCAAATTAGCCTTTTTATATTATTTATTAGATAACTTGTATATCTTGTCAAATCTTGAGTTGGTGACCAACTCTAGATCATCCCATGTGCTCTAAATATCAACATATCAGCCACATATATCAGCCACATCTGGAAAATTTTAAAATGTTGTATGACAACCAAATGTCAGATCTAATAAATCTTTGTCTGTTTATGGTTTTGTTTGTTTAAAGGTTTGTAGTTGTAGTATATTGTAAGGGCTTTAATCTGAAACTGAAATCAAGCCTAGATCAGGTACAGATTTTAAGTTATGGGTGGTCAAACCTCATTGACCAACCATGACTTTGCAAATCCGGGTAACCCAGATGTTACCTAGAACAAGAAGTTTATGGACTCTGATCTTTCAGTTGTTTGATTCTTTGGTCTTGTTGTGGTATCCATGTTGTTGTATGGTAGATTAACTACAGATCCATGCCTTTATAACACCTAAATGAAAAACAGGTAGGATTTAGTGGCCGATCAAAGTATCTAAGTTGATCACGTTTTCTGTTTTCTGGGTAACCTAGAAAACGTATGAACATGTATTCTAACATGGGTTGACCAACATGGATCTTAAGATTTTGTTGTTGTTAGACTGGTTTTATGTGATAGATCTCTTCCTTGTAATGTTAGCTACAGTATGAAACCTTAAGAACACTAAAACATTACCTGTATAGCAAGTTGTGGAAGCCCAAAACTAGCCAGTCGAACTGTTCTTCATTTCTGGGTAACCCAGAAAATGAAGAACAGCTCTGACAGCTTGTTCAAGGCCTTAGATCTTGCTCATATGTTATGATATGACCAAAAAATTGTTTTGAATTTGTAATATTACATATATACTACAATATATGATCATTTGTTAGTCTAGAAACACATTACATAGTGAATCATTATTGGTCAAAGTAGGTAGCTCGATATCTGATTATGAGTGTTCTTGAGGCTCAATAACACCAAAGGCGACACTTTCTGTCGCTAAGGGATATAGCGACAGACTTTTTAATTTTAATTAATTTATTTTTCATAAATCATTTAAAAATAGAAATTAATTATTAAAAATTCTAAAATTAATTTTAAAAATTATTTTAAGTTATAAAAAATAACTTTTAATAATTTGACATATTTTTCATAAATATTAGTATTTATTTGAATATTAATAATATTAAATTTATTTAATAAATATATTAAATAAATTAATTAAAAATGATTTTATTATATTTAAAATTATTTTAAATTATAATAAGGTATTTAAAAATATTATAAGTTATAAAACATAAGTTTTAATATTTTAAGATAAATTTTATTAATACTTTAATATTAATTATATTAGATTTATTTAATAATTATATTAAATAAATAGTTTAATAATGGTTTTATTGATTTAAAAATTATTTAAAAAGGATATAAATTATTTAAAAATATTTTAAATTATAATAAATGACTTTTAATATTTTGATAAGTAATACATTAATATTTAAATATTAATGGTAATTATTTAAAAATAATTTTAAATGTTTTAAAAATCATTTAAGGGTAATACTAATACTTTAAAAATATTTTGAGTAATTATAAATAACTTTAATATTTTGGCAATGATTTCATTAATATTTTAATAATAGTTAAATATTAATGATAATAGAATTATTTAGTATTTAAATCATTTAAAAATAATTCCAGTGTTTGAAAAATCATGATAAATTATAATAATTATTTAAAAATTATTTTAAGTCATTTAAAAATAATATGATTGATATTTAAAATATCTAAAGGAATATTGAACTATAGGATAGAGTTTTAGACTAGATAATTACTCGATAAAGCTGTCGGTACACCAAAATATTTCAGAAATTGATCTGGACTTAGGTAGTTTGACTAGATAGGTGATTGTTTATGTTCTTATGACTGGTATAAATGTGTGACAATGTGTTTAAGTTATGTGTTGACTGCAAATAGCAGTACTAAGTGTTATGATGTGTTATTCTAATCGAAAGAACAATCTTATGAATGATAGGTATTTATATAAAAGATAAAACTAAGTTCTGTAAGCAGCAGATCAGGCAAGTACCTAACCCTTTGCATTTACTTTATACAATGGACATGTGTAACAAAGTATCAGAACTATTCTTTTTATTGTGAATGTATCCTTATTCTTTGCAATTACTTATATAATGATCCTGTGTAAGTTGGTTATGAAATTATAATCTGTTATACAAACTCTTTAACTATATTATTATAGATCAAGATATATATTTCATTCGTTAATTTCTAAGATTGATTATACAAGTGTCCTTACATGGATAATTATTGTACATGTTGATACATACTTGTTGATTTCCAGTATGTATACCTTAATTAAAAGTCGTCTAAGCTATTTGTATCGGCTAGACACAAATTTAAAAATATCGTTGAACATGATAAAACCTTATTGCAATCCAACCGAATTATTTTGGTTCGGATTCCAAACTAAGTATGAACATCTCGAACATGAGAAACTTTTGTGTGCCTAAGGCCGATAAGCTGGACGAAAATATCGTTCGAACACGTTGTATTGATCAATACAGGGCATAACGGGTTGATCACCCTCAGTGCCCGTAAATTATGACGGTTTGCAGATGAAGTTCTGTAAAACCTTTTCAAAAATTAAAAACAAAGGTCATAGTAAGTCGATTGCTCACCAATCATAGTCAGTACATAATTTCAAAATTTTGATATAGAATTGATATGTTGTTTAGAATTGGTTTAGCTTACTTCACAACTGTTGATTCGTTGTAGAAGTGTCATTCAAAGAAAACATTTAATCCTTTCAGCTAATATTCATTGTTTGCTATTACTTGCTGAGCACTCAAATGCTCATTCTTGTTTTAAATTTAAATGTTTTCAGCTAAGCGTGATCAACCTGAAGGTTCTGCCAAGAACAAAGGGAAGGGAAAGCTGACAGAATAAACTTTATGGTATCCGATGTAATAGTTAGACTTTATTAGACGATAATATTTATTAATTATCATGTAATGAAATGTATTAAAGGTCGCATACTTGGGATTTAGACAACTCTGATTATATGCGACGCCCCCAAATTTAGATACTTGAAACCCGAACTCGGTGCTTCAGGATACCATTTCTATGAGCGGAATAATACTAATAATATAAACATTACACTTAATTTACATACATCAGAGTCTAATCCCATGTACGCAACCTTTAAACATTCATTACATGATAATAATAGATATCATTGTCTTAATAAAGTCTAATTATTACATAAGATAGCATAGAACTTATTCTACCAGCTTTTCTTTTCCCTTGTTCTTGCCTGAACCTTCAGGTTGATCACGCTTAGCTGAAAATATTTAAAATTTAAAGTAAGGATGAGCATTTGATTGCCCAACAAGTAATAGCAAACAATAAATATTAGCTGAAAGGATTAAATATTTTCTTTGAACGACACTTTTATAATGAATCAACAGTTGTGAAGTAAGTTGAACCAATAATAACAACATATCAATTATATATCAAAATTTTGAAACTACGTATTGACTATAAATGGTGAGCAGTCGACAGACTATGAACTTTATTTTCAATTTTCAAAAAGGTTAAACAGAACTTCATTTGCAAACCGTCATAACTTACAGGCACGGGTGGTGATCAACCCGTTATGCCCGGTATTGATCAATACTACATGATCGAACGATATTTTTGTCCAGCATATTCGCCTTAGGCGCACAAAAGTTTCCCAGATTCGGGATGTTCATACTAGTCTAGAATTCGAACCAAAATAATTCGGTTGGATACAATAAAGTTTTATCTTGTTCAACAATATTTTTAACTCTATGTTTAGCTGAATCAAATAGCTTAGACGACTTTTAAGTCAATGTATACATACTGGAAACTAACTAGTATGTATCAACATGTGATAAAATATAATGATTATCCAAGTGAGGACACTTGTATAACTATATTTAGAAATTAACGAACATAATAAATATCAGGATTGTACAATAATACTGCATTGATAAACAATGATCGAATTTTAAGAATTTGTATGAATTCAAATAATTGGATACATAATCGATAACAATAGAGTTAATAATCTGACATAATGATAATATAATTCTAAAATTTTCTTGCTTAAGTCCATTGCATAAAGTAAATGCAAAGGGTAGGATACTTGCCTGATCTGCTGCTTACACAACTTAGTTTTATCTTTTATATTGAGACCTATCATTAATAAGATCATTCATTCCATTAGAATAACATACTATATCACATAGTACTGCTATTTGCAGTCAACACATAACCTATTCACATTGTCACATCAGTTTAACAGTTATTGTATCACAAACAGAAACGTATCTAGTTAAATTATCTAAGTCTAGATCAATTTTTAAAATATTTCGATGTACCGACGGCTTAATCGGGTAATTATCGAGTCTAAAACTCTATTCTGTAGTTCAATATTCAATTAGATAATTTAAATAATAGTCGTATTATTTTTCCATTGCTTATAAATTTTTTTAATTAATTATTATAATTTATCATGATTTTTACTAGAATCATTTTTAAATGATTTAAATATTAAATAATTCTATTATCATTAATATTTAATTAATATTAAATTATTAATAAAACCATTACTAAATTATTAAAGTTATTTATAATAACTCAAAATATTTTTAAAATATTTTTATTACCCTTAAATAATTTTTAAAACATTTAAAATCATTTTTAAATAATTTCCATTAATTTTTACATATTAATGTACTATTTATCAAAATATTAAAAGTCATTTATTATAATTTAAAAATATTTTTAAACCATTTATATCTTTTTTAAATGATTTTTAAATTAACAAAATCATTTTTAAACTATTTTATTAAATATTATTATTAAATAACTCTAATATCATTTAATATTAAATTACTAATAAAATTTACCTTTAAATATTAAAAGTTATATTTTATAACTTAAAATATTTTTAAACTATTTATTTTTATTTAAAATGATTTTTATAATATTAAAATCATTTTTAATTAATTTATTTAATATAAATGTTAAATAAATCTAATATCATTAATATTAACTAATTAATGAAATTTTTCTTAAAATATTAAAAGTTATATTTTATAATTTAAAATATTTTTAAATTCTTTATTATCATTTAAAATAATTTTTAATATTATAAAATCATTTTTAATCAATTTATTTAATACATTTATTAAATAAATTAAATATCAATAATATCCAAATAAATATTAATATTTATGAAAAATATGTCAAATTATTAAAAGTTAATTTTTATAACTTAAAATTATTTTTAAAATTATTTTTGTAATTTTCAGAAATTAATTTTTATTTTTAAATGATTTTTGGAAATTAATTTAATTAAAATTAAAAAGTCGGTCGCTATAGCCTTTAGCGACAGAAAGCGTCGCCTTAGGTGTTCTTGAGCACCAAGAACATTCAAAGTCAGTTAACGAGTGATCTACTTTGACTAACAATAAATGTCAGATCTTAATGTTTCTGGGCAAGCTATGATAGTGATCTTGTAGTACTAGTGTAATACTACATGATTCAATAATAAACATGGCCAAATAGCATAACACAAAGGAGATCTAAGCATGCAAAGTAGCTGTCAGAGCTGTTCTTTATTTTGGGTTACCCAAAAATGAAGAACAGTTCTACTACCCGACGTTGGGCTTCCACAACTTGTGATTCTGGTGATGTTTTAATGATTTAAGAGTTGCAGTGTGTAGTCAACATGTGAATGAAGAGATCCATTACATAAAATCACTATGACAACAACAGAATCGCTAGATCCATGCCGGTCAAACCATGTTAGAAGACATGTTCATACGTTTTCTAGGTTACCCAGAAAACGTATATCATGATTGTCCAGCTTGGTTTGACCTTCCACAATAATCAACCTGTTTGATATTTAGGTGTTATAAAGGCATAAACATGTAGTCTAAACAACATACTATAACACTGATGCAACAACATATACAAAACATATAAAACCTGCAAGATCAGTGCCCAAGAACAAGCTGTCAAACCAATTTGGGGAAATCTGGGTTACAGAAAAATGAAAGTCATGGTCAGTCAACTATGTTTGACCAGCCATAACTTTCAATCTGTTCATGTTTTGACTTTGATTCAAGTTCCAGAATACATATATCATAGCATACTACATGTTCAGATCTTTAAACAACAAAAACACATAACAGACTGAGATCTATGGGACCTGACATTTGGTTGTCAGACCATATTTCTCAGTTTTCCAGATTTTGAAAAACTTCAAATCCGAGCCTATATGTTATGGATCTAACATCTATCAACCCAGATCATTTATTTACACTATAAACAACATAATACAACACAAAAACACAAGATCTAACACCTCAATCAAGATCAGATTTGGTTCTAGGGTTTATACCTCTTATGAACAAATTCTAAATCTAGGGTTCCTGATCTGTTTATGATGATCTAGGATCTTGATATGGGACTGAAATACTAATGATTTTCGTGGGTGAAGAGAGAGAGAGTCTTGGGTATGAGTTTGCAAACAATTGAACTAGCTTTTGTGAATTTCTCTCTCTTAATCTATTTATATAACTTAGATGCAATGCACATGGCTGATTTACTTGGCTGATATGTTTTAATTTCAGTCACATGGGAGGTCAAAAGTGGTTCACCAACTAAAGTTATGGCCAAACCTACAAGTTATTTCATAAATAATGCAAGAAGGGCATTTAGGTCATTTTACTTTTAATTTTAATGGTTATTTTGTCATTTGGCTAACCCTTAGGGTTTAACCCTAAGGTTTGGCCCATTAATTTTGTAGGATTTTGCAATTAGGGCTAAAATGGGAAATTTAGTTTCCTAAATTATAATTAGGGTTTTCTAAATTATAATTAGGATTTTATAAATTAGTTTAGGTTTCTAATTACTTAGAACTTATAATTTAGGTTTAAAGAGTTACTAATTAGCATTAAGATGACTAAATTAGCGATTAGGGTTCTAGGTTAGTAATTAGGGTTTCTAATTACTAAATTAGGGTTCTAGCCATTAGGGTTTCTAATTATTAATTAGGATTTTCCTAATTAGTAATAAAATCTACCATACTTGATATTAATCACATTAACATAATTTTTGACCAATCTTAAACTATGGTTTGAGTTTCAAATTAGGATTTATCCCTGTAATCCCAAGGTTTGTCATGATACACCATAATTGACCAATTATTATCAATATACACATGCAATACATATTTATAGCACTGAAATAAAAATAATATTATATTATTATTCTCATTCCTTGTTCAAACTCAAAAATTAGGGTTTGGATTCCATATCTGATTTATCTTCCATATGCATACCATTATTAATTATGTTAAAATTATTAACTTAACAATCTTGAATAAATTTACATAATAAAATAGTTATTATAATAATTCTAATAATCATTTCATATATTATTATTTAAATAATATATAATCATATTTTTATAGAAATTAATTAATAAAAATCATTTCTACTATAAAATTAATTATTATAAGAATATACTTTATAATGATCAATAATTCTAAAATAAAATTATTTGTAATTATTCATGTAATAAATATATTTTTATTTGTCACATAAATGCATATGCTTTGTCTTATACATATTCCCACCTTTAAAATAAATAAAAAATTTATATGCAAAATTTCTTATTTATTTATATAGAAAATATCGGGTTATTACATAATATAAATTAAGTTTGATATTTATATTATTATTATTATTTCGCTCAAAGAAATGGTATCGTGAATCACCGAGTTCGGGTTTCAAGTACCTGAATTTGGGGGCGTCACAAGTTGGTATCAGAGCTTTAGGTTAAAAACCTTAGGTGGGGTATACCTTAGGTTATAACCTTAGGATAAAGGGAAACGTTGAAAATACTAATAACTCAAATAGAGTTTAAAAGGAGATGAATTAAATAAATTCATCGTCAAACAAAATATAAGATAACTTATATAAAACTATTATTTGCCATGTGTATATATTATATTCTAATCAAAATAATTTATTTGTAGATGTCAGGTGGAAAAGGATTAGGATACACTCAGACCGTAAAGAAGGAGCAAATCTTCATGACCGAGCCAATATCAAAGCCAATAGATGAAATAAAGACTCATATTGAAAGCAACTCTAATGAGGTGGTTATTTTGAAAAATATAGTACCAGATCCAGAAATGATAGAACGGACAAATAATGATTCGGGCACCGAAGTTGGAGCTGACCAGGCATCAATGGAAGTGCAGAATCTGAGGAACAAGATTTCTTCTCTAGAAAAGCTGTGGGAAATAGAAAACCTGTTAAATAGTCAATTACGAAAAGCGTTAATAGAAACAATAGAAGAACAAGATAAGCTTAAAATCTAAATTGATCATATGGGAGCCAAAAACAACAAATCATATGCAGCTCCGAGCAAGAAGGGGAAAAGAAAGATAAAAGATCGCGACTTAGGAAATTCCGATAATAACCAATAGAACGCTAACAAATTAGAAACTGTACAAACTGTAAAAAAAATGAAGGCGTATGCAGGAAATGGAAAAAGAAATGTTACAGTTGCGAACATGAGGGATATATCTCTCCTCAGTGTCCCAACTTTAAGCAAGGTGCATATTTTATTTGTGGGATAGAAGGTCATCAGGTGAAAGGTTGTCCAAGAACAGGAAAAGGCGTAGGAAATAAGTAGTATTAGTATTAGTTGAATATATATGATATGTATATGATAAGTATGTGTGTGTAATGTAATATTGTCAACTTTTGTATAAGTGTAATAGTGATTATCGAGTTCTGTGGTCACAAAGGGATAACGAATGCTTAAAGCAGTATGTGTTATGCTATGTAAAGTACTATGAATTAGTTGAATGAATATAAATATATGTTTAATTAAGGAAATAAGTTTCTATGTATCTATCTGATAACTGGTTAATAAAGTAAACCAAGTTTTCAAAATTCAATATTCTGAGTACATGATTATTTGAGTAGAAAATTTTGCGTTATATGTTAAGTGTATACAATAAGGTGGCGGTGTTGCAGATCAATACTTTTGCAGCACTTTTAGAAAAGGCTATCATAGCTGAAGAGGGGAGCGAGGCCATGAGCCTCTACAATAAGGAGAAAAAGAACAAAGGTAAGGTTAAAGGAGCAATAAAGGTAGAAGTAAGTAGTGGGAATAAGAATGGGAAAAGAAAAAGGGATAATTTTGGAAATATCCAGGTTAAGCAAGAAGGTGTAAAGAAGCAGGTGGTACAGTGTGGAAATTGCTGGAAGAACCATTCGGGTGAGTGTTTAAAGGGAAAGTTCGTGTGTTATAAGTGTGGGCAGGAGGGACATATCTCTCCTAACTTTTCCAATCCAAGGATGAGTAGTGGGTGTTTTCTGTATGGGTCAACGGAGCATAAGGTGAAGGACTATCCGAAAAGGAGAATGGATGCAGAGAGTGTGAACACAGGAAAAAGCAGCAGAACATTGGCAATAACGGGACCGACTTCAACCAACAAACCAACAAAATCAACCGCAAAAGTCTAAAATATGATAGTTTAGGATACTGTAGCAGCCGGGGATGGAATACCAGGTATTATTCAAATAAATTTTATTTTCTTATATATAATTTTCTTATATATAGTAAATTATTTTATAAAGAAATTTTGAAGGAGAAATTTGAGTTCTATTAGAAATCAAATTTCCGTATAATCAGATAGACAAACTTTATGTTGAATACTTAAATATTAGTTCGATCGAATCTGATCGAGATCTACTTGAAATGAATGCGTATGTTGTTTATCCTAGTATTTATAAGTTTTGAAACGGTGATTCCGGGGACGGAATCCTTATAAGGGAGGGTGAATATAATAACCCAATATTTTTGATATAATTAAATAAGAAATTTTACATATAATTTTTAAAAAAAAAATAAAGGTGGGAATATGTGCAAGGCAAAATGTATGTATATATGTGATAAATAAAAATTTATTTATTACATGAATAATTATAAATAATTTTTTAAAGGAATTATTGATCATTATAAATTATATTTTTATAATAAATTAATTTTGTAGTAAAAATATTTTATTATTTATTTTTTATGAAAATATGATTATTGTATTATGTAATATATGATATGATTATTAGAATTATTATAATAATTATTTTATATGAATTTATTCCGATTAATTAAGTTAATTATTTTAACTTAATTAATAATAATATATATGAAAGTTAAGTCAGATATGGATTCAAAACCCTAATTTTGGATTTTGAATAAGGAATGAGAATAATAATAATATAATATTAATTATATTTTAGTGCTATAAATATGTACTGTATGTGTATGTTGATAATTGTTGGTCAATTATAGTGTATCATGAGAAAACCCTAGTATTAATTTGATAAACCCTAAATTAGAACTCAAATGGGAGTTCAAGACTATTATGTAATTGTGTTAATATGATAAATGACAGATATTATAGAATATAACCCTAATTAGCAAAAACCCTAATTATTAGAAACCCTAATTTCTAAATTAGAAACCCTAAATGTCAAATTCGAAACCCTAATTGTAATGACCGAGAAAAATCGGATTTTTAGGAGAATTAAAAGTTTATTTAATTATGAGGATTAAATGAATTTAATTAATTATTTAAGCGAGTAAGCTATTTGAAGGTCGTTCTATGACCTAGACATGTCAGAACGTCGTAGTATTTTGGCTACGTGACAGAATTAAAGTGTTTGAATTTCCAAGACGAAAATAAAAGTTTTCCGAGAAATTTTTCGAAAAATACTATTCCCGCATTTCTGCTCGGGAATTATTTTTGAACTTCCGAAAAATACGTAATGATAGAATATCAAGGTGAGATGGAATATCCAATAATATTTCAGTTATGAAAAATGCAGTATTTCGCCTGCGGACTTAAAACCTAACGATTAGGGAAAATAATTTACAAGAAGGAAATGTAATGCGATTAATGAAGTAATCAATGATCGTATAATACGTAGGTATTATATGAAGTAATGAATACGAGTACGATACGTGGTATTATACGAGTATGTATGAATGATAGTATATTGTATATCATGAATTAGTATACGAGTTAGAATGTGATAATAATACATATAGGATACATTATGAGGCTTTAATCCAAATGTATTGAATTTGTTGAAATGTGTAGGAAATTGTATTGTCCAATGGAAATTATAATAAGGCCCACATATAAGAAGGGTTAAGTCCAATAGAATTAATGCAAGCCAATGTTTGTTTTAGTACAAGCCCAATGAATAAGTTAATCCAATTATGCTAGAAGCCCAAAGTAAGTAACCAATGGATTATTGGATGGTTTAAACCCATGGGGCAAACCATGGATGATCCAATGTAGGGAGCAAGCAAACTTAATCGTTAAGATAAGTAACAACCAAGTAAATAATGCGGTGAGCAAGTGTTGTGGTGCCCAAGTATTGGATAGATATTGTGATGGCCAAGTAATTAAGGTGAAGAGCAAGTATACTTAGGGATTAAGTAATGAATAGTAAGGAGGTTATTAAGGAGGTGGAGTGTCTTATTGACTATTATGCCTTCATTTAGGATTTTCTATAAATAGAGGGAGAGCTAGCTCATTTGTTGGTTGTTGTATTTCATCCAACATTTTAAGTTCTTATTTTCTTGAGAAAATAAGCTACAAAAGTTAGAAAAGCTAGAGTTTATATTTCAAGAAGCAAGAAGAAGATTAAAGAGTTATCAAGTGATCATCAAGGGTAAGTAATCCTAAACCGTGATTCTCTTTCTCTTCCATTAATAGAGAAGTGGGTAGTGGTAGAACTTGTATGCTAAGGAATGACAAGAATGAGTAATAAAAAGGGCTTAAGTATTAATAAGCCGTAATTAAGTCATGTTGTAAGATAAGCAATGAATGAAGTTGTGAACTTAAGAAGAATTTGTAACATGTTTACATTAATGAAATTGGTATGATAAGATGAAGAAAGGATGATGGTTAGAGGTCTTGAACCATAATAAGTCATATAAAAAGAAAACATAAGTCATGAGAAATGGAAACATAAGTATTTCATACTTTAATAAGTTATAAGATCACAAAGAATAAGTAATAACTTAACATGTTTATAAGTTAATGAAGTATGTATGTCAAGATGTTAGTATGATGGAATGAATCCAATTGAAACTGTTTAAAAATCTCAAGTAACGAAGTTAAGCCGTAATTTACACGATTAGACGATAATCGTCGAATTCGTGAAAATCTCAGAATGGAAGTTGAATTTTGATATTGAGCTTGGAAACATTGGTTTTCAATGGAGACAGGTCTTATTTGGTATTATAGAGTTGCGAACTCGAGAATGACCGAATTCTGACTTAGAACGAAGAAACGAGCGTTGAACGTTCACGAACGTTTATCGTTTTCGTTAAAATGGATTAATAAGTGAATTTTTAGCAAACGAAGTCAAATAGATAAAATTCTTGCATAACCACGTAGAATACAAGATTTATGAACCGTAGGCTTTTGAACGAGCCAATTCGTACTTATAATAAAGAAGTTATGAGCCCGGGAATCTCATAGAAAAAGTTAACTGTCAAAATTTTTCTGGTGTTGAGTACTGGCGCCGCGGTGCCAGTCAAAGCAAAGTAAGTCACGCCGTAGCGCGAGGGAAGAGCATAGCCACTGTTAGTTGGCGCTGCAGCGTGGCCATAACAAAGGAGACTCGCGCCGCAACGCCGAGTCCGGTCTCTAAGCCACAATGGATGACGCCGCAACGCGGCATAACAAAGGAACACTGGCGCCGCAGTGCTAGCCTTAAAACTTAGATTGTAAAGAATGGTTACAAGTAGAGTTTGAATATAAATTGTTTAGCAATGAACTAAAGGATTTAATAAAACATTGTTAAGTCATAATTAAAACTCAAGTGTGATCACTTAGAGTTAAAGAAAGTTAAATGAATGTAAACAAGAACGGTGTACAATAAGTGTACATAATCAATGTCGATTAAGTGTCAATTAATAATGTAATGACATTAGTAAGCCGTGAGGAAGGATAATTAACTCGAATCGAGTTGTATTAATGAAATAATTTCAATTAAGTTATAGAAAGGAAAGAAGTTGGTAAGAACGATGTAAAAGAACGACGGAAAGTTGGAACCAATAAATAACAAATATAATACATAATTAGATTGAGAAGAATGGTAAGATTCTTTAGGAACTATGTATGTGCATTCATGACCTAATGTGGTATGTTATGTGATTATGTGTTGTAGAGACCGTAAAGACTCAAAGGAAAAGTTATTATATTGTAGCAGACGCTGAAGGCAAGTTTTTCTTAAACGCTTGTCTAACCTTCGTGTTAGCCAGGTTTTCAAATGATTCAAGTTATGAGATGCATGTATGGTTTTAAAGAAAGAGTCAATGCCAATTTTAACTCGGCTAGACTAATCGTGATAGATTGATTGATTTACAAGTCTTTCAATATAGAACTGTTAACGCTATCCTATGCCAAGTATTTGGTACGGATTCAAAGGTAAGTTTGTCTATGAACAAATAAATGTATTTTCAACGATTATTCGATGGGCATGTGAGGTTGCCAAAACATAAACGTACATACGTTTAAGGGATGTAGTGTTGATCAACATAGAGTACTATAGGCTGATCACCTAGAAGTGCTCGTATGCTATGCCGGACTTACGGACTTAGTGTCGGGTTGTCCTTTTCAAAGAAATTATGAAATGCTAATGGTCTTGGACCATAATTGATGTTTTACTGAATATTGTTATTGTAAAACGTTTTGAAGGAAAAGGAACGCTATTTTGAATTATCGATAGTACTTCATAACTATTATCCAATTACTGAAGATATACGATTCCTATGTTTCAAGCATGCTTTTTAAATGAAATTGTTGTACTTGCTGAGCTTGTTATTCTCACTCTTGCTTGAACCATATGAATGCAGCTAAGGACGAGCGAACCGAAGTTCCAGTAGAGATAAAGGCAAGGCGAAGACGAATGATTAGTTTATCTTGTAATAGACTAGTAAGTATATGTATTATATTATGATGAACCAACAATGTAATGGTTTAAGAACCTGGGAATGAGATTTATTATTAATGTAATAAGAATGTCGTTGGAACACATATTTTGATGTCATTTCATTAGAATGAACGTACAGTTATGAGTACCGTGTAACACCATTTGTCGGGTTGAAAGAGACACGAATTTGGGAGTGTCACACTAATCGCTAAATTAGAAAGCTATATGTTAATTAGTGAATCTCAAACCTAATTTCCAAGTTCAAAGTAAGGGTAAAGGTGCTAAAATGCCCCTAATGTTTACCCCGATATCCCACTTACACTCTAAACTATTTTTTTTTCAAAAGTACCCTTAATGTTATAAAATTCAGCCCAATTATGCACTTCCCATTAACAGACTTGCCACCGAGGAAAATAGAGCAGACACGTGGACATATTCTCTTTTTTCTCCCTCTTCTATCTCTGTAAATCCATATTCTCGTTCTTCTCCCTCTTTTATCTCTGTCTCATCTCCTTCCACATGAAACCAAGAACATTACAAATCCGATCAAATCAAAAATGAATTCCATTCAAACTGTGACACTCCCAAATCCTGGTACTTCATTTCCTCAAGATTTGGTGTTCACGTAATCAAAACATTCATTACTAACTACCCAATTGATAAAATTGAATAAATAAAAGAAAACCTGCCCATACAGGATTAAACTTAAATAAAAGAAATCTCCCAGGTTATCTAACTTTTACAAACATTCATTCATTCATGCGGAATAATTAAAATAACATTCATTACAATCTTTAAACAAGTCTGAAAATAAACTATTCAATCTATTACAGGTCTTCAGCATTGTTTCATCTTTCCTTTCCCTTTACTGGTGCTAGGTACATCACCAGTTTCAACCTTAGCTGTAAGAAATTTTACAGGCAAGAGTGAGCAAACAAAGCCCACTTGAAATAACAATAAATAAATCAGTTAACTTTACATCATGTACCAACATTAGGTTTAATAGAACTGAACAATAGATTCTATTACTTTCTAAAAACTTTAATCAATTACTGAGGGTCTAATGACCACGAATCATGTCCACAGTTATAAGTAATTTTTCAACTTAAACTTTAACAGTCATAAGACTATAAGGACTTCACGTACTTAGGGGGATCAACCCTTTGTATAATGTATTGTGCATAATCATTTCAACGCTAAGCGTAACCTCTTATAAAAGAGTTGTTCTTCTCAGTATTTAGAATACAAGTCCGTACCAAAGTGAGTTTGGTTTGGATACATCACGGGGTAATTTAGAATTCAACGGTAATCAACTAAGGGTTAGTTGATTACAAACAACATAACTGTATACTATGGAATAATCATAGTTGAATTGATATTTATAAACTAACATCATGCTTTAGGAATAATTTAATAGCATAATCATGGAATAATCATAACATGCATCCTCATAAACCAATAGATACACGAGCTTAATCAACAATAAACAATCTAACTCTACGAAAGTGTAAAGTTAGCAATTTGTACAGTTGAACTGGAATTAAAGCGATAATGTGTTTAACGAATTCAAACTTGCACAATGAAATTTTGAGTTAGAGAACTTGCATAAGTATAACATAACCGTGAAAAGTAACCTTGCTGAATAATAAAGTAGAAAGGGTTAGGGAACTTGCCTCACGTGTAGGTTAAACAATTACTATTCACGTTCACCCCAAGTCCTACACATACCATATGCATTGACAATACACATTAGTTACACTAACATTACCTTTATGAATTCCTTTATTACTCTTAGTATAGCTACTAACTAAGTTTAAGTTTAAACAACAACACATATTTCATGAACATTACTTTTAGCTTTATTACAACTACCTAAATGATCATACCATTGCACCACATGTACATTCACAACTTGATACAACATCCTAATACATGTCCAACATGTTATCATTAAGTTATACTAATACCCAAAGGGTTGCACTTGCATTCGTGCATCCCGACGCCCTCCGATTGGCTCCAAATACACTACAGTCCTAAAGATGGCCATTTTGACTACTATTACAGACCTCAAATTAAAAAACTTAAAGAATGAAAGTTGTAGGTCTACTCGTCCTCTTTCCTAATCATCTTGAATTTCTTAAATCGGTGTTCGTATGAAAAAGTTATGGCCGTTTTACTACAGGAGGTCAAAACTGCCTAACTAGGCCACTTTTCCGGCGCCGGGGCGCGGAACAGTGGCGCTGGGGCGCGAGCATCGGCGCTGGGGCGCGAGCTTCAGCGCTGGGCGCGAGCTACGGGCCCATTTTTGACGCTGGGGCGCGAACCTTGGCGCCAGGGCGCGAGATTTGGCGCTGGGGCGTGAATTTTGACGCTAGGGCGCCGAAACTCACAGAACCAACCCGAAAGACAGAGCAAAGCTACTGTATAAATTATTTTTAACGACCAATGGCATCTAACACATGTATAACTTCATGAAAATTACACATAAAAGTTAACGATCATCAATATACCAATTACTAACCACTAATTAACAATATCATAGGCTAATTCTTTGAAACACTGTTATTAGATCAAAACTCCATGGTTGACAGATAAAAAATACAGTGAACTGAAATTCTACTGTTATCAACCAAATTTGATTCCTTTGAAATACAAGTATGCCAACATATAAATCAATTCACATGTGTAGTTCAATTTCTCAGTATTAGCTCACAATTTGCATAATCACATACCAATTTTGTTATTTCGCAAATATACGATTCATACATGTTTTTCACTGTGAAAAATCCATTTCTTGAATACATAATTTACAATATAACACACATATATATATGCTAACTATAACAATTATAACAATAAAAACATGTAACATCATAACCAATTCTAGTACATGTTTTACAGATAATTTTGTAAAACTTTATACACAATGAAAAAGAAGAACACAGAGACATACAAATTCACATAGCTGTAATATAAAACATATACAATAAGGTTTATAAAACATACCTTTTGTTGTTAAGAAAACTTTGTTATTCACTATCAAAAGCTAGATAATCTCAGAACTTTCCTCTCTCTCTGGCTCTCTCTCACACTATCTCTGAAATCTTTCTCAGACAACTTCTATTTTCATTAGGCTTAAGCCAAAACAATATACGTAATTTTAAAATAAAAGCCAACGTATGTTTTTAAAACGCATAAAACCGACGCCACTCTTATTACCCTAATAATATATCAGTTACCAAATATATATATATATATATATATATATATATATATATATATATATATATATTTATTTATTTAACTAATAATTTAAATTCGAAAGCCATAAGGCTTTGTTTGGCAAACCATTTAAAAATTAAAGAATTAATATACTTAAACCTTGTTTGGCAAAACTAAATTAAAATTACTTTAATTTATTTTAATAACTCTTTATAACATAGCTATTTGTCATACTTTATTTAATAACAATTTATTAAATAATTCACTTAATCACATAACTCAATCCACATAACACATTAATTATTTAACAAATAAATAATTAACTTAATCACATTAATTATTTAGCAAATAAATAATTAACTAAATAAACTCAATCAAATTGAACAATTACTTATTCAATAATAAACATATCCAATAAATATTTATATAAATCAATAAATATTTATAACTTACATTTAAAAAAATATGGAATGTTACAAAACCCATACAAGTTCATATTTTATATTCATCCGATCTCAATATCATTCGTTACAGATCTCATATCTGTATCTTAAACTTCATTCTAGCTCAAATAAATTGAAAGCTCAGATAAACCCTCTCAAAATATATAAATTTCAAAAAAAAAAAACCCATATTATTTTTTCTTGTGCTCCCTCTATAAACAACTGTGCAATTACCGCTTTTTTCTGTCTAAAGGAGTGGGAGAAAATGATAAAATTAAGGGAGTGGATTTGATCGGGTACCTGGCTGTGACGCCCCCAAAATTAGGTATACATCACCCATCTTGGGTCGTCAGATACAAAGTACATAATACAAATACAACTTACTAATACAACTGTCGTGTACAATACGACAAAACATAAACTGCGAGTTTGAATACAAATATTATCTTCTAGAGAGTATTCATACTCAAAAGGAGTCCTCATTACATTTATTAACACACTATTACATAGAATAGTGAGGACTACTAACTAATACTATCATTCGGACCATCACTCCGTTTCCCGACTTGCCCCAGCTACGTTCTCATTTCCTGAAGAGAACAATGAAAGAAAGGGTGAGCTCAACTAGCCCAGTAAGAAATATTATGACTAAGATAATGCAGAATAAATTATCATTAGCCTTCAACAATGTTAAACTGATAAAATATAATAGACATCAAGTTTAACTGCAGCGGAACAAGTAATCCATTAAAAGAGTCAAGTAGAAAATAAACTCTACTATCTTTTATGATTTAAATGGTTTTTCAACACTGTGATCGCTGAGACTCAGCTTAATAAAATAATCCACATCATCGAATCACCCCTGCACTACGGCCAAGGATATTCGTGTATTCATTAATGGTCATGATCATGCCAACAACTGTCCATCAATGCACTACGGGCTAATGAGGACTTTTACCACATTATTTGTAACATTACGGTCATGATTATACCGAATAATCCCTGGTCATAATCATACCAAGTCCATCTATGCACTACAGGCCATAGATGACTTTTAACATTTTATAAACATGAGGATGATGACAATGATATAAGAATTCAATAAAACAAGTTCAAGAATTAATTTATACAAGAATTAACAACGTCCAAATTGTCAACATGATACTACTTTGTGGAGTAAAATTCAAGAATGCTTAGAAGAATATTTCCATGAAAAGATACTGGATGAAACGTAATTATCAAGGATATTCCACAAATTTTATGGAGTATAGAAATCAAAACTTAACCAACTGAGTACAATAAAGAATGGAATAACAAAAGAAATCACCATGCATGCGATAGACCGCACAAACAGGTTATTCCAACAGAATAATAAATAATGGAACCAGGTCCGGCGTAAACGCACAAACAGGATATTCCCACAAAATAATAAATAATGGAACCAGGTCCGGTGTAAAACACACAGACAGGATGTTCCAATAGAATAATAACAAAGACGGAACTAGGTCCGGTGTAAAACACACAGACAGGATGTTCCAACAGAATAATAATAAAAACGGAACCAGGTCCAGTGTAAAACACACAGACAGGATGTTCCAACAGAATAATAATAAAAACGGAACCAGGTCCGGTGTAAAATACACAGACAGGATGTTCCAACAGAATAATAGAAGAATGTCACCAAGTATAGGGTAGACCGCGTATACAGGTTATTCCAATAGAATAATAAGAAATGGAATAATAACAGTTCTCTTCATGAATAAGAAAGAATAACACCCCTTACCGTTTTAAAGAAGAGCTGATATAAGGAAGTACTTAAGTAGTAGAATACTCTTCTTCTCTCTCTCTCTATAGTTTCTCTCTATAGTTTCTCTCTCTAGAGTTCAGTGAATTCGTAAGAAATAATGAAGGAATGAGCTGCTATTTATAGAAAAATAGAATGCATAGTAACTAATCCATGAACGGTCCAGATTGATTACTTTAATCTGACGGTCCATATTTAAAGAAAAATCTTTTAAATAAAATATAATATATTCTATTTATAGAATAACTTTAATAAAATATTATGTTTTATATAAAAAGATGTTTCTGTTTTATTACGTTAATAATACGAATAAAACAAAACGTCATTATCGCCAAATAATTCATATTATTAACTGACAATAATTGAATCAAACTGAGTGACTTCTCACATAAGCATTAATAATCAATACCGTGTGCTACTATACAACCAAACGTATTACTGTACTTTTACTACCGAGTAGTTCAACAGTAACAATGGTAAAACTTCCGTCGTTATTTTTAATAAAATATTTTTGTCGTTTTCTCAATCCGACAATATTTCCGTTGTGAGGTCCACCAATGATTGTGCCGTTGTACGAATATTCCCTGTTAAAACGAATATTCCCCGACCAATCGAATATAATATAACAACTTGCGTACTTTGCAAAATTTATAAATATTACCCACAACTATTATATCAAATTAACTCCATAATATTCAAAAATGATATTTATAGAAAATTCATCTTTATTTATAAAAGTTGGGGTCTTACAACCTCCCCTTCTTATGAAATTTCGCCCTCGAAATTAGGGTACGTACCTGGTATGTCGAAGAGGTAAGGATACCTTGATTTCATTTCAGATTCTAACTCCTAAGTCATTTCCTCAACATCGTGGTTTCTCCACAAAACTTTGACTTGAGGTATAACCTTGGAGCGTAGAATATGTTCCTTCTTATCCAAGATTTGAACATGAACTTCTTCATACGTCAAATCCCCAGCTATTTCGTCCGGTTCTAACTCAATAATGTAGTTCGGGTCTTCCACATATTTGCGTAACATGGATATGTGAAAAACGTTATGAACACGAGACATACTTGGCGGTAAAGCGAGTCTATAAGCCACAGTTTCTACTCGATCGAGAATTAAAAATGGACCGATGAATCGAGGATTGAGCTTTCCTCTCTTTCCAAATCTCGTAACTCCTTTCCATGGAGCAACACGTAAGAACACATGATCTCCTACATCAAATTTCACGTCCTTTCGATGAAGATCAGCATAACTCTTTTGTCGATCTTGTGAGGTTTTTATACGTTGTCGGATCGTTTGAATCGTTTCTATAGTCATACATACCAACTCCGATCCCAACAACGATGCTTCACCCACCTCATCCCAGCATACTGGAGAACGACATTTTCTTTCATACAATGCTTCGAATGGAGCCATGCCAATACTTGCTTGATAACTGTTGTTATAGGAAAACTCCACCAATGGTAAGAACTTGTCCCAACTTCCCTTGAAGTCAAAGACACAGAGTCTTAATAGATCTTCAAGAGTTTGAATAGTCCTCTCTGATTGTTCTGTCCGTCTGAGGATGATATGCTGAACTAAATCGTAAATCCGTGCCCATAGCTTTTTGTAAACTAACCCAAAATCGTGAAGTGAATCTTGGGTCTCGGTCAGAAACTATGGATACTGGCATACCATGCAGTCTTACAATCTCGTTTATGTACATACGAGCAAGACGTTCGAGTGTATAAGTTTCTCGTATCGGTAAGAAATGAGCAGACTTGGTCAATCTATCAACAATGACCCAAATCGCATCAATACCTTGAGAAACCCTAGGAAGACCGATAACGAAATCCATGGTAATGTGCTCCCACTTCCATTCTGGAATTTCAAGTGGTTGCAATGGACCTTTTGGTACTTGATGCTCCGCTTTGACTCGTTGACAAGTTAGACACCTTGAGATAAACAACGCTATCTATCTCTTAATATTGCTCCACCAAAATGTATGACGAAGATCATGATACATTTTGGTACTTCCAGGATGGATTGCAAACGGTGTGTTGTGCGCCTCCATCATGATTTCATACTTTAAATCAGGGTTGCTAGGAACATAAAGTCTGGAGTTGACTCGAAGTATTCCTTCTTCATCGATTCTTGCTTCCGGTATAGCACCTTCTTGCACTTTCTTCCTTATACGCATCAGCTCCAGGTCTGTAGCTTGAGCAGCTTTAACTTTATCGATTAAAGTCAGTTCAACTCATATATTCGCCATCATCGCATGGGTCCCTGGAGTCTTTAACTCTATCTCCATCCTTTGCAAGTCACACAAAATGGGCCTTTGTGTTGACAATATCGCACTCGTACTTGCATATGATCTTCTACTCAATGCGTCAGCTACCACGTTCGCTTTTCCAGGATGGTATTGAATGGTATGATCATAATCTTTCAACAGTTCAAGCCAACGTCGTTGTCGCATGTTGAGTTCCTTTTGAGTGAAGAAATATTTAAGGCTTTTATGATCCGTAAAGATCTCCACCTTCTCCCCATACAAGTAATGCCTCCAAATTTTAAGTGCAAAGACAACAGCTGCCAACTCTAGATCATGAGTAGGATAATTCCTCTCATATTTCTTGAGTTATCTTGATGCATAGGCTATGACTTTTCCATGTTGCATGAGAACGCATCCCAACCCTTTGCTCGAAGCATCACTGTAGATGATAAATCCCTCCGAGCCAGATGGTATTGTTAGAACAGGTGCTGAAATGAGTCTCCTCTTGACTTCTTGAAAACTCTTCTCACATTCTTTGCTCCAACCTAACTTTGTATCTTTCTGAGTCAGCTGAGTTAATGGAGTAGCGATTCGAGAAAATCCTTCCA
This sequence comes from Panax notoginseng, assembly GCA_016801055.1. NCBI lineage: Eukaryota > Viridiplantae > Streptophyta > Magnoliopsida > Apiales > Araliaceae > Panax > Panax notoginseng. The sequence goes on from CM029014.1 coordinate 79,531,791, forward strand.
CGAATCTCCGATAATAACCAGCTAAACCAAGAAAGCTACGTACTTCGGTCACTGATTTAGGTTGCTCTCAGCTTTGAATAGCTTCAATCTTTACCGGGTCAACCGATATTCCACGACTTGATACTACGTGCCCAAGGAATGCTACCTGCTCCAGCCAGAACTCGCACTTCTTCAACTTGGCATAAAGCTTGTATTCACGAAGCTTTTAGAGTACTAGCCTCAAGTGTTGCTCATGATCTTCACGAATTTTGGAATAAATAAGAATGTCATCAATAAAGACGACCACAAAGTGATCCAAATATTCCTTGAATACTCGGTTCATCATATCCATGAAGGCAGCAGGAGCATTAGTCAATCCAAAGGACATGACTAGGAATTCATAATGCCCGTACCGAGTTCTGAAAGCCGTCTTTGGAATATCCTCAGTTCTAACCTTCAGCTGATGATATCCAGAACGAAGATCGATCTTTGAAAAGAATTGTGCTCCTTGCAACTGGTCAAACAGGTCATCAATACGAGGCAATGGGTACCTATTTTTGATGGTGACATGATTCAACTCCCGATAATCAATACAAAGTCGCATACTTCCATCTTTCTTCTTCACGAATAGAACATGAGCACCCCAAGGAGAAGTACTAGGACGAATAAAGCCAATGTCTAACAATTCCTGCAGTTGGATCTTTAACTCCTGAAGTTCAATAGGAGCCATTCGATATGGGGCTTTGGAAATGGGTTTTGTACCGGGTTCAAGGTCGATACAAAATTTAATTTCACGCTCTGGGGGTAGGCCAGGAAGTTCTTTAGGGAATACGTCAGGAAATTTATTAACAATAGAAATATCATTCAAAACTGACGTATTTTTGTTTAGATCCGTGACATGAGCTAAGAAATCTTGACATCCGTTTTTCAATAAACGAATAGCTTTATGGCTTGAGATGACAGCGATTGATTTTAATGGTTTGGTTGCTTGAATTCGAATAATAGGATGATTAGGAATATGAAAGCTAACAACCTTACGAAAACAATCAATTTTTGCATGATGAGTAGCTAACCAATCAATCCCTAGAATCACGTCAAATGCAAGTATTTTTAATGAAATTAGATCGACAAGTAATGTGTGGGTACCAACTTGAATCAAACAAGACTTATAAATCGTGGATGTAATGAAGGTTTCTCCCAATGGAGTTTCAACAGATAAGTCAAAGTCTAATTCCTCCGGAATCAAATTTAATCGATGAGCGCAAGTAGGAGAAATAAAAGAATGGGTAGAACCGGTATCAAATAAAGTATAGACTTCGTTAGAGTTTATGATAAGCTTACCCGTGATGACCTCACTCGGGTTCCTTGCTTTCTGGGAGGTCACAACAAACACTCTCCCTTGCACTACCGGTTTTGACTTTTCTGGGATGGCCTTTGGTTTCTCCATCTTGGATGAACTTGTTTTTGGTAAATGACAAAATCGAGCTAAATAACCTTCTCTTCCACAATTATAACATGCTTTAGACGGCATCGCGCAGTTTGGACTAATGTGCCCCTCCCCTCCGCATTTGAAACATATGATAGGTGGTCGTTCTCCTTCCTTAACAACGGGTGCTGGTGCTGACGTCTTTCCATCATTGTTGAATCTCCTCTTCTTGAAATGACCATTCTTATTATTTTGGCCCTGATTACCACCGAAGTGGTTACCATTTCTGACATGTTGATTTCCTCCACGCTTGTTGTCACCGCTTCGATGACTGCTCTCACTGGTATTATCATTTTGCCGACTGCTCTTTTTTGGTTGTGTTGACTCGTTATCGCGCTCCACTAACTGAGCCCTATTCACAACATCTGAATACAAACACAGTTTATGAGAAATAAGATGTTGACGTATCTCAGGTTTCAAACCTCGCAAAAACATTCGTGTCATTCGCTCTTCATTATCCACCAAGTGGGACGCAAACCGGGACAACTCGGCAAACTTGGCTTCGTACTGCGACACGGTCATGTTGTTTTGCTCCAACTTGATAAATTCCACCTCCTTCATGTGATGAATACTTTCGGGAAAGTATTTGTCGTTGAACAGCTCTTGGAACTTCTCCCAAGACATCTTCAGTGCGGCAGGTTGAGTACGCTTAATCGACTCCCACTAGTAATCTGCCTCTCCTCGCAACATAAAGGCGGCAAAGGGAACCTTTTGCTCCTCGGAGCATCCCAAGACATCAAATATCTTGGTAATCTGCTTTATCCATGTTTCCGCTATAAGTGGTTTTGGCTCTCCCTTAAACTCTGGTGGTCCCAGCTCCTTGAACTGTTTAGCGGTGACCGTCCGAGAGTTTTCAGTGTTTCCACCTATATTTTGGACAGGAGCCGCTCTCGCCTGCTGTTGCATAAACTGCATAAAGTTTCTGAACATTCCGTCATTCATCATCTGGTCAGTGTTGTTGTTTGCATGAGGATTGTCACCTTCCTGATGCACATTATCCTGATTATTGATATGTGGTGAATCAACAGTCGTCTGTGCTCCATTGCTATTCTCAACATTCTCAGATGCCATTTTCAGATACTGCCACAAAATAAAAGTTAATTGATATATCATATATTATCCTTATATTCTGACCGACCAATTAAATGCCATGCAAATAAACTTAGGTAGGTCATACTAGCGAAGGAATTCCCCGTCTCTCCCCTCCTAGTTCTATTCTCACATCTTAGCCAGGGATCATATCCCTAAGCTCTGATACCAACTGTGACGCCCCCAAAATTAGGTATATATCACCCATCTTGGGTCGTCAGATACAAAGTACATAATACAAATACAACTTACTAATACAACTGTCGTGTACAATACGACAAAACATAAACTGCGAGTTTGAATACAAATATTATCTTCTAGAGAGTATTCATACTCAAAAGGAGTCCTCATTACATTTATTAACACACTATTACATAGAATAGTGAGGACTACTAACTAATACTATCATTCGAACCATCACTCCGTTTCCCGACTTGCCCCAGCTACGTTCTCATTTCCTGAAGAGAACAGTGAAAGAAAGGGTGAGCTCAACTAGCCCAGTAAGAAATATTATGACTAAGATAATGCAGAATAAATTATCATTAGCCTTTAACAATGTTAAACTGATAAAATATAATAGACATCAAGTTTAACTGCAACGGAACAAGCAATCCATTAAAAGAGTCAAGTAGAAAATAAACTCTACTATCTTTTATGATTTAAAAGGTTTTTCAACACTGTGATCGCTGAGACTCAGCTTAATAAAATAATCCACATCATCGAATCACCCCTGCACTATGGCCAAGGATATTCGTGTATTCATTAATGGTCATGATCATGCCAACAACTGTCCATCAATGCACTACGGGCTAATGAGGACTTTTACCACATCATTTGTAACATTACGGTCATGATTATACCGAATAATCCTTGATCATAATCATACCAAGTCCATCTATGCACTACAGGCCATAGATGACTTTCAACATTTTATAAACGTGAGGATGATGACAATGATATAAGAATTCAACAAAACAAGTTCAAGAATTAATTTATCCAAGAATTAACAACGTCCAAATTGTCAACATGATACTGCTTTGTGGAGTAAAATTCAAGAATGCTTAGAAAAATATTTCCATGAAAAGATACTGAATGAAACGCAATTATCAAGGATATTCCACAAATTTCATGGAGTATAAAAATCAAAACTTAACCAACTGAGTACAATAAAGAATGGAATAACAAAAGAAATCACCATGCATGCGATAGGCCGCACAGACAGGTTATTCCAACAGAATAATAAATAATGGAACCAGGTCCGGCGTAAACGCACAGATAGGATATTCCCACAAAATAATAAATAATGGAACCAGGTCCAGTGTAAAACACACAGACAGGATGTTCCAACAGAATAATAACAAAGACGGAACCAGGTCCGGTGTAAAACACACAGACAGGATGTTCCAACAGAATAATAATAAAAACGGAACCAGGTCCAGTGTAAAACACACAGACAGGATGTTCCAACAGAATAATAATAAAAACGGAACCAGGTCCGGTGTAAAACACACAGACAGGATGTTCCAACAGAATAATAGAAGAATGTCACCAAGTATAGGGTAGACCGCGTATACAGGTTATTCCAACAGAATAATAAGAAATGGAATCACAACAGTTCTCTTCATGAATAAGAAAGAATAACACCCCTTACCGTTTTAAAGAAGAGCTGATATAAGAAAGTAGTTAAGTAGCAGAATACTCTTCTTCTCTCTCTCTCTATATTGATTTTAGCGATGGAAAAGTTGGAGTTAGAAGTGAATTATCCTATGGAAATAGATGAGAAACTATTTCAGATGCAATCTGGTACAACCCTACTAGATAAAGTTAAGGAGGCTCAACTTCAGGACAATGAATGCAAAAAGGTGATAAGAAAGATATCCGAAGGAATTAAACCGAGATTTAAGATGGATAATGAAGGAATATTGATATTTGAGAGCAGAATTTGGGTATCGCTAGTACAAGAGATTAAGGAAGACATTTTGAGCGAGGCACATAGTTCACGATATTCGATTCACCCTGATAGTACCAAGATGTACCAAGATCTTCGACAGCATTTCTAGTGGCCGAATTTGAAACGTGATGTTGTAGAATGTGTTGCCAAGTGTCTGACATGTCAGAAAGTAAAAGCAGAACATCAGAGACCAAGTGGATTGCTACAACCATTGGAGATCCCAGAATGGAAATGAGAACATATTACAATGGACTTCGTGGTTGGCCTTCCGACGACTCAGAAAGGCTACGACGTAGTATGGGTTATCGTTGACTGACTGACGAAATCTGCACACTTCCTTCCGATCAAAATCAGATTTAACTTATATCAGTTGGCAAGGTTATACGTAAAAGAGATTGTTTCAAGGCACGGAGTGCCGGTGTCAATTGTTTAGATCGAATTTTTGGAAACGTCTTCAGGAATGCATTAGTACACAATTGCGAATGAGTAGAACATACCACCCTCAAACAGACGGACAGAGCGAAAGAACAATTCAAACATTGGAAGATATACTAAGAGCCTGTGTGATGAATTTTAAAGGAAATTGGGATGATCACCTACCGTTAGTAGAGTTCGGCTACAACAACAGTTACCACGCTAGTATAGGCATGCCGCCTTACGAAGCGTTTTACGGCAGAAAGTGCAGAACTCCACTTTATTGGGATGAAGTTGGCGAAATACAATTGCTAGGGCCAGAATTGGTACAGCAGACTGCAGAAATAGTCAAAGTGATCCGAGCACGACTGGTAGTAGCTCAAAATAGACAGAAGAAGTACGCAGATCCACACCGTAAGAATGTTGAATTTGAACCGGGTAGTTACGTGTTCTTAAAGGTCTCTCCCTGGAAGGAAAAGATTAGGTTCGGAAAGAAAGGGAAATTAAGCCCAAGATTCATTGGACCCTTTGAAGTTCTACGAAGAATCGGAGAAGTCGCGTACGAGGTAGCCCTACTTCCAGCACTCGAGAATGTCCACAACGTCTTCCATATTTTTGTGTTACGACCCTACAAAGCCGATTACAAGCATGTAATTGAATATGAACCCCTACATTTTGAAAAAGACTTATCTTACGAAGAAATTCCCGTTCAAATTGTCGATAGAAAAGAACAAGTTCTCAGAAATAAAGTAATACCTTCTGTTAAAGTAATTTGGAGGAACCACAACGCTAAAGAAGCTACGTGGGAACTCGAAGAGAACATGATGAAGAATTACCCTCATTTATTTACTTAGTTTATATGTAAGAGATTCTGGGGACAGAATCTTTGTAAGGGGGGAGAATGTAACGGGTTGAATTTATTGAGTCGTGATTCTGGGGACATGATCCTTTTAAGGGGGGAAAGATGTGACGAACGAGATTTTTGTAATTAATTTTAATATTTATTGAAGTAAATAAATATTTTTGATGATTTAATTATTAGATTAAATAATTAATTGCTGCAATTGTGATAGATTAATTTAATTATATGTGTTACAATTATTAAATTAATGTGGAGAATTTTTATTATCGAGGTATGTGATTATGTGAACTTATTGTATTAAAAGAAATACTTAATAAGCCTAATGTTATTTTAATTAATTTAATTATTAATTTGAGAGTTAATAATTTGACATTATTTATTAATGAGAATTTTAATTATGTGACTATGTGAATTAATGAAAAATTATTATATTTTATTTAAAGTAAATTAAATAAGATATTGAATTATTTTATAAAGGAGTGTGACATTAATTAAACTATATGATAAAGCTTTATTAAATTAAAGGAGTTTTGAATTCTATTATGCTAGCCAAACAAGGCCCTAAGAGAAGTTAATAACAGTTACCCATGACTGGGTAACTGACCATCATCACATTAGTTTTTATACGCCTCTAGCGTATTATGTTGTTTCATGTATGCTAAGTTGAGAACTCAGAGAAAATTCAGAGAGAAAAGTTAAGAATTTTGAGTGTGTGATTGAAGAAGAGTTTGAGAAGGGTTTCAATTCATCTCCTACATTATACTCTACGCTTTGGGTAATTCTCTCCAACCCAATTTTCATTGTTATGTCATTTAGTTTTTATAAAAAAATGGCTTTCATTCATTCTGTAAGTCTTTGTGAATTGGGAAATGGTGTTATTATAAGAATATGTGTAATAATATGACTAGCATAACATGTTTTATATATATATATATATTGTATGATTCCATATCATAAGTTTCGTAATATGATGACTTGTTATTTCAAAATTTATTGAGTTTGAGTTTTGGTCATATGGCCCTTATACGTAAATTTAATGTGTCAAACATAAATGGTTTTGCAAAATTTATACTCTTATTTGATTATGCATGTTGATACGAAGTGACCAAACCTTAAATGAACGGATTCGATGTTATAACGAATACGTAGTATTAAATTTCATGATTTATTTTCAAAACCTTCAAGAACATCAAAGTTAGTGAAATTCACATATTTTAATTCTGTAATTTTGTGTTTAATGGATTAAATTCATTCTGTAATTGATGGGTAACGATTATGTATGAATTATATCATGTGGGTATGTCTAAATTAATGCAGAAATTTAGAAATTGATAGAAAATGGCATGTTCTGCGATTTTTCGCGAACTGCCATTTTTGCAACTGGTACGCCGCGCCGCAGCACCGGCTGCCTGCCTATTTCTCGCGCCGCAGCGCCATGTATCTGGCCACTGCGCCATGGCACCGCAGCGCCAAGACCTAGTATAAAAGTGGCGCCACAGCGCTACTTTCCAGAATGTACAGGAATGGAATTTTTAAAATAATTAAGTCTAGCAATGTGTTAGTAACTTAATTAATGAACATGTAAAAATATTAAAAGTATAATGAGGTGATAAAATAGATGTTTAACATGTAAATAACATAATTTTTATGGATTGAATTATTGAATATATAATTAGTTTGTTATTTGTGAAGTGTAAATTATGTGACAATGAATGTGATATATTGACTAAGTATAGTCATAACCAAAGTTAGACAAAAAGAATGAAGTTACTATGATTAGTTACGTTATAATTGACGGGTATTGTGAATGTAAATGATATGTAGGATTAAATTCAAAGAACGAGTTTAGTTAAAGTGTAATCTACGCACAAGGCAAGTTTCCTACCCCTACTTGTTATCATTGTTCAAGTTTATTATTTACCTTGAGTAAATTCTCATTACTATTATTCAAGTTCGAATTGTTATATTAAAGATTGATTATCCTTTCAAAGTATGAATTTGTTATATAATAATTGTCCTATTGTATACTTCTTGAGATTATTATTCAAATTGAATATCATTATTGTTTAACCTTGTTAGACTAGTGAACCTTATTGATTCGACTAGTCCATAGTTGATGAACGTTCTAAATTTCAGAACCCTTATTCAATTATCCAAACCATACTTCCTTTGGTGCGGACTCGAATGTCAAACTGAGATGAACAACCCTGCAAAGGGATTTACTTATGCGTTAGCATTAAGATATTGTGCACAGTATGGTACTAAGGGTTGATCCCCCTAAGTACGAGAAGAAGAGTTCATAGTCTTATGACTATTAAAGGTTTCAAGTATAACCCTTGATAACCTAGGACATAGTTCAAGGTCTTATTACCCTCAAAAATCTTTTGATTCTTGTTATTCATTCTTGATTCAAAAGTTGAGCTTTTATTTCAGAAGTCTTTGATTCACTCGCATGTTATTATACATTGTTATTTCATTATTTTACTTGTGGGCAATAGTGCTCACTCTTGCGTAATAATAACATTGCAGTTAAGAACGAAAGGTCCGACGAGCCTTCTACTAGGAAAGGCAAGGGCAAGATTAACAAGTGATGAAGACTTGTTGTTTTATATGATGATGTATATCTGTTTAAGACTTAAGTTAATAATGTTGTTTAAGACTTATTTGTTTATGTTTCCACACAGATGTTTAAGGTTAGTATGACCTGGGATTATGTTTATTATTCGGATGTTGTAACCCCATAAGGGGAGGATTTTATTTCTATTTATTACATGATATGCATTTATTATGGGTATATAGATAGATGATATTTGTACAGTGAACACCAAATTCCGTGGAATTGAAGTACCCGAATTTGGGGGTGTCACAGGTTGGTATCAGAGCTATGGGTTATGAACCTTAGGTAGGGGAACAACCTTAGGTAATAGCCTTATAGGAAGAACATAGTGAAGGGAAACTCTTATCGAATTCTAAGAGATGAATTTCTTAATTCATTGAAGATAATAAAAGAATTTATGTGTTTATGTGTTAAATTATGTGCTCACTAGTACGACTTAGTGACTAAAACTTCAAACTATGTTGTCAGGATGTCAGATGTTGGAGGAGCTAGTTGAGCTGGGGAGGAGGAACCCCGAGTGCCTATTGAGAAGGAGCCCCGAGACATTCATGCTGTCAGGGAGCTGTTGATTCAGAGGGAGCCATCTCCATTGATCACAGTTGTTGGTCAGGAGCATGAGCCTGAGACTGATCCAGAGGAGGATCCTAAGGAAGAAGAGGAAGAAGAGGAGTTCCCACCGAACTCCATTGATGCTGAGATGTATGATGCACTTTATGATCGTAATATAGAGTTGCAAGATACTATTCGGGATCTGATTGAGCAGGCGGTTAGTCAGCAGATTACCATCGAGCAGAAGGATAGGGAGATTGTGACTCTTCACACACGTGAGGGAAACGTGGAATGGGATTTGGTTCACGAGAAGGGTCAAAATGAGGAGAAGTCCACAAAAATAGAAGAATTGAAGAAGGATCTGAAAGAGAGCTCAGAGAGGCTTGCCATAGCAGAGGAAGGCAGGGTAAGAGAATCACGTCGTGCTAATCTTACAGAAAGGGATTGTCGTGTAAAGAAGGCTAAGCTTGGGGAGACATACTCTACACTTAATAACGCAATGGATGAAGCCCAGGATCGAGTTTTGAGGTACCCAATCCAGTTTGAAGGTCTACCGTCATACATGCTGGATCGCAGCACGATGTCTCGTATCATAGAAGAGGAGCGTAGCAAGGCTATTCGGAACCTTAACAGACAGTGATAGTATTAGTATTAATTATGTGAAAACTATTTGGTAGTTAATGATGTAAATTCCGATGTGTTTATAAACAAAGGAATATTTTGATGTTTTAAATCCTGTAGATTCTTTATCTCGTGATAGTTGATGTAAATATCAGTGATGATATCTTATGATGTTAAAACTTTTGAATTGAATGAAATGTCAGAGTTTATTTGAAGTAATGTGTTAAGTGAATTATGATTAAATGTTCTAGCTAAGCCTTAAATGTTTAAGGAATTGAATAAAGACCTAATAAGCGTATATTCTTAATAGAAATATACCGCCTAGAAGGTAAAACTGTCAACCAGCTCAGGAAGAGTTAACGACTAATAACAATAACGCCAATGCTAATCCCGTCCAACAATTAGTGAACTTACTAGCTGGAGCAATGAATAGTCAACCTCAATCTCCACCGAATACAACGTTTAAAGATTTCAAGGCGGTGGGATCGCCAGAGTTTAAAGGTTCCATGAACCCGATCGAAGCTCAGACTTAGGTTATGGAGACGGAGAAGGTTTTTGAGGTCACAAGAGTCAGAGAGGACCAGAAGACTGCTTTTGCAACGTTTATGCTGAAATCTGAAGCCAGTTTTTGGTGGCAAGCAAACAAGGTCCGTGGAGGAGAAGGTATGATAACTTGGGAGAGGTTCAAGGAGATGTTTTTCGAGATGTATTTCCCGAATACCTCGCAGAACCAATTGGAGGTTCAGTTTCTGGAATTGAAGCAAGGGAATATGTCTGTATCAGATTATGCGGCTAGATTCAATGAATTGGCAAGGTTCGCCACGTATCAAGTGCACACGAACGAGAAAAAAGAAAGAAGGTTCGAACAAGGACTGAAGTCGTGGTTGTATAGTAAGGTGTCGATGTTTCAGTTGAAGACATTCGCCGGGGTATTAGAGAAAACCATACTCGTTAACGGTGGAAGCGATGTTGTAACGAAGTATAAACAGGAGCAAAAGAAGAAGAAGAGTGAGAATGAAGGTAATAACAAGACTGGTGGGAGTAGCACTGGGGGTAGCCATAATCAGAAGAGGAAGTGGATAGATAACTCGTCAGTTGGAAGTCAACAAGGAGGGCAGAAGAAGAATATCGAAGCGTACTCAAGCTGCGGAACAGATCATTTGGGAGTTTGCATGAAAGGGAAGCGTGTGTGTTACAATTGTGGTCAGGAAGGCCACATAGCACCTAACTGTCCTAACCCAAAGAAGGGTGCCTGCTTCACTTGTGGTTCAAATGATCATTTGGCAAGAGATTGTCCTAAGAAGGGATCTGGGGGGAACGAGTTCAGGAGGAAATAGAGGGAATACCGGTGGAAGCACTCTGACTATCGCAGCACCAACCGCAACCAATTGACCAACCGCCAGAACCATCAATATGACGGTGCAGGATGCAGTGCAGTCTCGCGATGTGGTGTCAGGTATTATTCCGATTAATAAAGTTAATGCTTATGTGTTATTTGATTCGGGTGCTACTTGCTCATTTATATCCAATGACTTTGCTAAGAATTTAGAATTGCCTAAGGATGAGTTAGAATACCCAATAAATATAGAAATCGCGAATAGAAAAATAATCCATGTTAAGTACGTGCATAAGAACTGTAGAGTGGATATTAAGGGTAATTGTAAGACCCCAACTTTTATAAATAAAGATGAATTTTCTATAAATATCATTTTTGAATATTATGGAGTTAATTTGATATAATGTTATTGTTATGGGTAATATTTATAAATTTTGCAAAGTACTCTAGTTGTTATATAATATTCGATTGGTAGGGAATATTCGTTTTAACAGGAAATATTCGTACAACGGCACAATCGTTGGTGGACCCTATAACAGAATTATTGTCGGATTGAGAAAACGACAAAAATATTTTATTAAAAATAACGGCGAAAGTTTTACCATTGATACTGTTGAACTACTCGATAGTAAAAGTACAGTAATACGTGTGGTTGAATAGTAGCACACGGTATTGATTATTAATGCTTATGTGAGAAGTCACTCAGTTTGATTCAATTATTGTCAGTTAATAATATGAATTATTTAGCGATAATGAAGTTTTGTTTTATTCGTATTATTAACGTAATAAAACAGAAACATCTTTTTATATAAAACAGAATACTTTATTAAAGTTATTCTATAAATAGAATATATTATATTTTATTTAAAAGATTTTTCTTTAAATATGGACCGTCAGATTAAAGTAATCAATTTGGACCGTTCATGGATTAGTTACTATGCATTCTATTTTTCTATAAATAGCAGCTCATTCCTTCATTATTTCTTATGAATTTACTGAACTCTGGAGAGAGAAACTATAGAAAGAAACTATAGAGAGAGAGAAAAAAAATATTCTGCTACTTAACTACTTCTTTATTTCAGTTCTTCTTTAAAACGGTAAGGGTGTTATTCTTTCTTATTCATGAAAAGAACTGTTGTTATTCCATTTCTTATTATTCTATTGGAATAACCTGTATACGCGGTCTACCCTATACTTGGTGACATTCTTCTCTTATTCTGTTGGAACATCCTGTCTGTGTGTTTTACACTGGACCTGGTTCCGTTTTTATTATTATTCTGTTGGAACATCCTGTCTGTGTGTTTTACACCGGACCTGGTTCCGTCTTGTTATTATTCTATTGGAACATCCTGTCTATGTGTTTTACACCGGACCTGGTTCTATTATTTATTATTCTGTCGGAATATCCTGTCTGTGCGTTTACGCCGGACCTGGTTCCATTATTTATTATTCTGTCGGAATATCCTATCTGTGCGTTTACGCCGGACCTGGTTCCATTATTTATTATTCTGTTGGAATAACCTATCTGTGCGGTCTAACGCATGCCGGATGATTTCTTTTGTTATTCCATTCTTTCTTATACTCAGTTGGTTAAGTTTTAACTTCTATACTCCATGAAATTAGTGGAATATCCTTGATAATTGCGGTTCATCTAGTATCTTTTCATGAAAATATTCTTCTCAGCATTCTTGAATTTTACTCCGTAAAGCAGTATCATGTTGATAATTTGGACGTTGTTAATTCTTGGATAAATTAATTCTTGAACTTATTTTATTGAATTCTTATATCATTGTTATCATTCTTATGTTTATAAAATGTTGAAAGTCATCTATGGCATGTAATGCATAGATGGACTTGGTATGATTATAACCAGGGATTATTCGGTGTAATCATGACCGTAATGTTACAAATGATGTGGTAAAAGTCCTCATTGGCCCGTTGTGCATTGATGGACAGTTGTTGGCATGATCATGACCATTAATGAATACCCGAATATCCTTGGCCGTAGTGCAGGGGTGATTCGATGATGTGGATTATTTTATTAAGCTAAGTCCCAGTGATAACAGTGTTGAAAAACCTTTTAAATCATAAAAGATAGTAGATTTTATTCTCTACTTGACTCTTTTAATGGATTGCTTGTTCCGCTGCAGTTAAACTTGATGTTCGTTATATTTTATCATTTTAACACTGTTGAAGGCTAATGATAATTTATTCTGCATTATCTTAGTCATAATATTTCTTACTGGGCTAGTTGAGCTCACCCTTTCTTTCACTGTTCTCCTCAGGAAATGAGAATATAGCTGGGTCGAGTCGGGGAACGGAGTGATGGACCAGATGATAGTATTAGTAGTCCTCACTATTCTATTAAATAGTGTGACAATAATGAGGGCTCCTTTTGAGTTTGTATAGTCTCTAATAGACAATAATTGTATTCAAACTCACAGTTATGTTTTGTCGCATTATACACGACAGTTGTATTAGTAAGTTATATTTGTATTCTGTACCATATATCTGACGACCCAAGATGGGTGATGTATACCTAATTTTGGGGGCGTCACAGTTGGTATCAGAGCTTAGGGATATGATCCCTGGCTAAGATGTGAGAATAGAACTAGGAGGGGAGAGACGGGGAATTTCTTCGCTAGTATGACCTACCTAAGTTTATTTGCATGGTATTTAATTGGTCGGTCATAATATAAGGATAATATATGACATATCAATTAACTTTTGTTTTGTGGCAGTATCTGAAAATGGCATCTGAGAATGTTGAGAATAGCAATGGAGCACAGGCGACTGTTGATTCACCACATATCAATAATCAGGATAATGTGCATCAGGAAAGTGACAATCCTCATGCAAACAACAACACTGACCAGATGATGAATGATGGAATGTTCAGAAGCTTTATGCAGTTCATGCAACAGCAGGCGAGAACGGCTCCTGTCCAAAATATAGGTGGAAACACTGAAAACTCTCGGACGGTCACCGCTAAACAGTTCAAGGAGTTGGGACCACCGGAGTTTAAGGGAGAACCAAAATCACTTATAGCGGAAACATGGATAAAGCAGATCACTAAGATATTTGATGTCTTGGGATGCTCCGAGGAGAAAAAGGTTCCCTTTGCCGCCTTTATGTTGCGAGGAGAGGTAGATTACTGGTGGGAATCGATTAAGCGTACTCAACCTGCCGCACTGAAGATGTCTTGGGAGAAGTTCCAAGAGCTGTTCAATGACAAATACTTTCCCGAAAGTGTTCGTCACATGAAAGAGGTGGAGTTCATCAAATTGGAGCAGAATAATATGTCTGTGTCGCAGTATGAGGCTAAATTTGCTGAGTTGTCCCGGTTTGCGTCCCACTTGGTGGATAATGAAGAGCGAATGACGCGAATGTTTTTGCGAGGTTTGAAACCGAAGATACGTCAACATCTTATTTCTCATAAACTGTGTTTGTATTCAGATGTTGTGAATAGGGCTCAGTTAGTGGAGCGCGATAACGAGTCAATGCAACCAAAAGAGAGCAGTCAGCAAAATAATAATACCAGTGAGAGCAGTCATCGAAGCGATGACAACAAGTGTGGAGGGAATCAACAGGCCAGAAATGGTAACCACTTCGGTGGTAATCAGGGCCAAAACAATAAGAATGGTCATTTCAAGAAGAGGAGATTCAACGATGATGGAAAGACGTCAGCACCAGCACCCGTTGTTAAGGAAGGAGAACGACCACCTATCATATATTTCAAATGCGGAGGGGAGGGGCACATCAATCCAAACTGCGCGATGTCGTCTAAAGCATGTTATAATTGTAGAAGAGAAGGTCATTTAGCTCGATTTTATCGTTTACCAAAAATAAGTTCAGCCAAGATGGAGACACCAAAGGCCGTCCCAGAAAAGTCAAAACCGGTAATGCAAGGGAGAGCGTTTGTTGTGACCTCCCAGAAAGCAAGGAACCCGAATGAGGTCATCACGGGTAAGCTTATCATAAACTCTAAAGAAGTCTATACTTTATTTGATACCGGTTCTACCCATTCTTTTATTTCTCCTACTTGCGCTCATCGATTAAATTTGACTCCGGAGAAATTAGTGTAAGACCCCGAATTTTATGAAATAAAAGTATTCAATTTTTCTTATAATTACTATTCAGTAAATGGTTAAATTGATAAAAGTTTAAAGTTATGGGTGAAATATGAAATTTTTTTCAAAATAAGCAAGTGGTTATAAAATAATCATTGTTGTCGGGGAATATTCGTTTGGTCGTGGAATATTCTTTCTGTCGGAGAATATTCGTACGACGGCGCAGCTATTTGTGGGCCCCATAACGAATAACTGTCGGGTGAAGAAAAACGACAAATTTGAGTTTTTACAAATAACGGCGTAGTTGTTATCGTTAATACTGTTGAAATACCCGGTGGTTAAAATACAGTAATACGCGTTATTGCACAGTAGCACACGGTATTGCACATTATTTTTGAAATTATTGATTCTTACGTAAGAAGGCACTACTCAATAATTGTTACAGTAATTACTGTTCAATATTTTATTTTATTGATTCAATAATTGCTACGTTGAAATTTTGTATTATTGTTGTTCAATAATTGTTGCTGCACAGTATTTCTCATTATCAGATCAATAATTCATATTATTTGAATAGTATTATTAGATAGCATTATTGACAATGTCTAGAAAGTTCTGTCTAAGGAGAGGTTTGGTCATCTAATTGCGCGCCAGTAAGGAGAAATCCTTATTGGAAAGCCCCCTCTTTCCTGGGAATGGCCTGGTTGTCATAAATGTGATTCTGTAATATTATTTGTGAATAATTAATTATTGATTCATATGATAAGAAAATATTTATTTTATGTGGATATAAATGAGGGATATATTTTTGTGGTTAAGAAATGAAGGAGTTAATGTTGAGATTTTTATCCGTATTTTTGTCGGAATGGAGGTATTAAAAATCAGGGTTTTTGAGATATTTTGCGGGGGTTATAATTTTTAATCCGACCGTTGGATCGTGGTAATTTTTGGATATGTTATACATATATAAGTTGAGTATATGCCCACAAATTTTGAACCGTTAAAAATGAACGTATGATTTATTATGAATTTTACGAGATGACTGATTCAGAAAATGTTAAATTTTCGGAGTTTATCATTTTGGTGGAAAATTCTAGAATTGGTGGGCCCCACTTGTGGTTGGTGAAGAAATGTGCTGAATTATATTTCAAATGTGGTGGGTGGGAATAGTAGCAGGTAAAGCCATCAGGTTACAGGTCAAACCTACCAAAATTTTCCTATAAATAGAGGGCTAAGTTAGAATTGAAAATCACACCAGAAACATAAGCTTTCTCTCTTTCTCTCTCTATATTATGAAGCATATTTTGTGAGTT
The DNA here is from genome assembly GCA_016801055.1 of Panax notoginseng. Lineage (NCBI taxonomy): Eukaryota > Viridiplantae > Streptophyta > Magnoliopsida > Apiales > Araliaceae > Panax > Panax notoginseng. The sequence goes on from CM029014.1 coordinate 79,548,078, forward strand.
TTTAAATACTTGGTGAGTTGCTATTCATCAGTGCAAGTTTCCTTCAGCATCATATCCGATATCCAGTCAGAAGTACTGCTCTTTTGAGGTAAGGGATTGTAAGGGATAGTAAGGGATTGTAAGGGATTGTAAGGGATAGTAAGGGATTGTAAGGGATTGTAAGGGATAGTAAGAGATATTAAGGGATTTTAAGGGTTGTTATAATTTTCAGTTTCGTAATTTTTCTGATCTTCAAAAATTCTGGAAAAATTTGAAATGATATTTTGATGAGTTTTCTTGATTGTGTCCAAAAATGGTGATTTTTGGATGTATAGATTGAGAGTTATGAATTTTATGAGAAAAGACTATTTTAGAAGTAACAGCTTATAATTCCTTGTGGTTAACTCCAAAATTGATGAAATTTTTATTGGGGGTACATGTATATGATAGAAGTATACTCTGTGAATTTCAGAATTTTTAGATAAAAGTACAATTTTTGATAAATATCTAAATATTCGGCTATTTTGGCCATATGAAAAATAGTAAATGACTTTTAAAAATTCTGAAAAAAATATATGTTTACTATGGGACTATATTATGCTAAATCCCAGAAAAGAAATATTTTTGGAACTGATTTGGTATTTTTCATGAAAATGGTCTAGCTATGAGTAAATGAATTAAATATGTTTTGTGAAGAAAGAAAATTGGAAAATAGGATTTTATGGCTTGAGAATCCTATATGAGGTATATGCAGATTTTTGATGAGGGTTTTGGTTATTGATGATGAAATTGTAAGAGTTGGCATTTTATGATGATTAAATGCATTAATTAGTAAAGTGTAAACAATTAAAATAAATTGTTTATAAATTTAAGTAATGTTATTCTTTCAATATCATTATACCGAAATATTGGTATGAATTTTACTGTAGAATTTCTATCTTTTGTGTCAGGGTTACTATTCATGTGTTACGAATATTACTCTTGAGATTAAAACTATATGTTGATCATATTATTTTTTTATCATCATATATAACATTTTTATAACCCTGATGTTGAAATTCTCTTTCACTGGAGTGTAAAGATGGGTAGATTATTGGTATGATCATGACTAGGGTTCTCTTTGGCCTGTAGTGCAAAGTTGAATTGTGACTGGTATGATCATGACCATTGAATTTATAATTGAATATCTTAAGCTTAAGTGCAAAGGTGAATTGATCAACATGGTTATAATTATTGTTTATATAAATTCTGAAATGATTATATATTTCTTTGAGATATGAATATATTTGGCCTGTAGTGCAAATATGAATTGTTGATGAATATCTTTGGCATGTAGTGCAAAGATGGCCTGTTGATGAATATCTTTGGCCTGTAGTGCAAAGATGAACTGTTGTTGAATATCTTTGGCCAGTAGTGCAAAGATGGTTTGTTGATGAATATCTTTGGCCCGTAGTGCAAAGATGGTTTGTTGATGAATATCTTTGGCCCGTAGTGCAAAGATGGATTTGTTAGTATGATTATAAACAGGAATTATGATTTGGTATAACCATGATCTTTGATGTTTCAGGTAAAGACATGTGATGAAAATATTCTTCGTCCTGGGTGCGAAGAAAAATTTAGAATCACAATTATGATTATGAGTTATTCATATGATTGTGGAAAGGAACTGTTGATTGATGTTACAGGGATAAAACATTGTTGATGGATTTTTAACATGGAGAAGATAATAGACTTTATAGTCTATTTGACTCTTCTAATGGATTGCTCGTTCCGCTGCAACTATGGTTGAAATTTTTATCATTTACCATATGTTCTAAATCTCTGATTTATTATTGATGAAGGCTACTGATAATTTAATTATCTTTAGTCATGATATTCTTTACTGGGCTAGTTGTGCTCACCCTTTTGCTTCACAATTCCTTTCAGGTAATAAGAGTGTAGCTGGGTCGAGCGAGGGTAACGGGGAAATAGAACAATGGTCTCTAGCTGTGGATGTTCTTCCGAAGCAGTATAGAAAAGTTCATTTAGTAGTTATATTTGGTGAATCCAATAGGGTAAGGTGTACCCAACGTTGGAAGGGTGGTTTGCCACTATCATACAAGATGTCTAACGACATACAACCTCGTGTCATCATAAGACAGGGATGTGCTCATCCACTTGCTGAGTATATATACGAGCACTACCTATATAATCTTGGTGTTTGTTTAAAGTATAATTCTCAATTAGAGACAGTAGAGATAATGATATGTCAAGAGAAGACTCACCATTGGGAAGAATATGATAGTAATCTTCTCGTTTTTCTTTGGGGTCTATTGGGTCAACCAAGGATAATTCTGTGGCCATATGATATCTATCATAACCTAGACGCATGGCCTCCCATGTACGAAGGTTTCCTTGAGCACTTCCCAAAGATTCTAATTTCTAAAACAGTTTTTGACTATACCTTTATGTAAGGTGTTATTGTGAGGTGATGTCCACAGTTGGAACATGAGTCACATTTGGTATATATTTGTATCCAAACTCACAGCATATGTGTTGTTGTATTTTGCACGACAATTGTTGTAATAAAGTTGTAGTTGTTTTCTGTACCATGTATTTGACGACTCAGAATGGGTTGGGTGGAATGAACCTATTTTGGGGGTGTCACAATTAGACTTTGACTTATCTGTTGAAACTCCATTGGGAGAAACCTTCATTACATCCACGGTTTATAAGTCTTGTTTGGTTCAAGTTGGTACCCACACATTACCTGTCGATCTTATTTCATTAAAAATTCTTGCATTTGACGTGATTTTAGGGATTGATTGGTTAACTACTCATCATGCAAAAATTAATTGTTTTCGTAAGGTTGTTAGCTTTCATATTCCTAATCGACCTATTATGCGAATTCAAGCAACCAAACCATTAAAATCAATCATTGTCATCTCAAGTCATAAAGCTATTAGTTTATTAAAAAACGGATGTCAAGCTTTCTTAGCTCATGTCACGGATCTAAACAAAAATACGTCAGTTTTGAATGATATTTCTATTGTTAATAAATTCCCTGATGTATTCCCTGAAGAACTTCCTGGCCTACCCCAGAGCGTGAAATTGAATTTTGTATCGACCTTGAACCCGGTACAAAATCCATTTCCAAAGCCCCATATCGAATGGCTCCTATTGAACTTCAGGAGTTAAAGATCCAACTGCAGGACTAGTGCTTCTCCTTGGGGTGCTCCTGTGCTATTCGTGAAGAAGAAAGATAGAAGTATGCGACTTTGTATTGATTATCAGGAGTTGAATCATGTCACCATCAAAAACAGGTACCCATTGCCACGTATTAATGACCTGTTTGAACAGTTGCAAGGAGCACAATTCTTTTTAAGGAACGATCTTCGTTCTGGATATCATCAGCTGAAGGTTAGAACTGAGGATATTCCAAAGATGGCTTTCAGAACTCGGTACGGGCATTATGAATTCCTAGTCATGTCCTTTGAATTGACTAATGCTCCTGCTGCCTTCATGGATATGATGAACTGGGTATTCAAGGAATATTTGGATCACTTTGTGGTCGTCTTTATTGATGACATCCTTATTTATTCCAAAAGCCGTGAAGATCATGAGCAACACTTGAGGCTGGTACTCCAAAAGCTTCGTGAATACAAGCTTTATGCCAAGTTGAAGAAATGCGAGTTCTGGCTGGAGGAGGTAGCATTCCTTGGGCACGTAGTATCAAGTCATGGAATATCGGTTGACCCGGCAAAGATTGAAGCTATTCAAAGCTGGGAGCAACCTAAATCAGTGACTGAAGTACGTAGCTTTCTTGGTTTAGCTGGTTATTATCGGAGATTCGTGGAAGGATTTTCTCGAATCGCTACTCCATTAACTCAGCTGACTCAGAAAGATACAAAGTTCGGTTGGAGCGAAGAATGTGAGAAGAGTTTTCAAGAACTCAAGAGGAGACTCATTTCAGCACCTGTTCTAACAATATCATCTGGCTCGGAGGGATTTGTCATCTACAGTGATGCTTAGAGCAAAGGGTTGGGATGCGTTCTCATGCAACATGAAAAAGTCATAGCATATGCATCAAGACAACTCAATGAATATGAGAGGAATTATCCTACTCATGATCTAGAGTTGGCAGCTGTTGTCTTTGCACTTAAAATTTGGAGGCATTACTTGTATGGGGAGAAGGTGGAGATCTTTACGGATCATAAAAGCCTCAAATATTTCTTCACTCAAAAGGAACTTAACATGCGACAACGACGTTGGCTTGAACTGTTGAAAGATTATGATCATACCATTCAATACCATCCTGGAAAAGCGAACGTGGTAGCTGACGCATTAAGTAGAAGATCATATGCAAGTACGAGTGCGATATTGTCAACACAAAGGCCCATTTTGTGTGACTTGCAAAGGATGGAGATAGAGTTAAAGACTCCAGGGACCCATGTGATGATGGCGAATATACGAGTAGAACCAACTTTAATCGATAAAGTTAAAGCTGCTCAAGCTACAGACCTGGAACTGATGCGTATGAGGAAGAAACTGCAAGAAGGTGCTATGCCGGAAGCAAGAATTGATGAAGAAGGAATATTTCGAGTCAACTCCAGACTTTGTGTACCTAACAACCCTGATTTAAAGTATGAAATCATGATGGAGGCACACAACACACCGTTTGCAATCCATCTTGGAAGTACTAAAATGTATCATGATCTTCGTCATACATTTTGATGAAGCAATATGAAGAGAGAGATAACACTGTTTATCTCAAGGTGTCTAACTTGTCAATGAGTCAAAGCGGAGCATCAAGTACCAAAAGGTCCATTGCAACCACTTGAAATTCCAGAATGGAAGTGGGAGCACATTACCATGGATTTCGTTACCGGTCTTCCTAAGGTTTCTCAAGGTATAGATGCGATTTGGGTTATTGTTGATAGATTGACCAAGTCTGCTCATTTCTTACCGATACGATAAACTTATACACTTGAACGTCTTGCTCGTATGTACATAAACGAGATTGTAAGACTACATGGTATGCCAGTATCCATAGTTTCTGATCGAGACCCAAGATATATTGCAATTCATTTTTGTCTAGCCGAAGTAATTAGCATAGACACACGAATAATAGTATTGTTGTTAAAACTCATTGGTTCCATCATTTGATCCAATGTTTTTCAAGAAAATAAAAGTGTAAACATCAGCACGAAGTCAATAAATTTCGAAAGTCTAGCATAGCTAGTAGATTTAGATTACCTATGCTTCCCACCATCAACTTCACTTTCTATAATGATCCATTGCTTAATAGGTCTATCTATTCCTATCATCCTCAATACTCCATTTACACTTATCTATACCCAGTTCGTCAAACTTACCACACGTTATGAGTTCAAGAACTTTCCACAATCATATGAGTTTAAGAACTTATCCTAGTCAGACCATAGGCGTCCATTCGCTGAGGGGTTCAAAAACATACCATATAATTATGAGTCACGAACCTACCATAAGTATGAGTTTTAAGAACTCGCACTTAACCTTATAATATTCTCTAACTATACTCTACCTATCTGTTATACACATGAGAAAAGAATCACATTCTCAACATGCGTATAGCAAATAGCGCGACACAAACATTCCAATGATTATCATTGTGATAAACTGAGTGCAAGCACAAAACCCTTGCCCATACAAAGGTTTGTACAACTCAGCCATCACATGAGTTCTCAATTGAAATCCCACCTAACTCTATCTTTCTTTTAACTTGCTCTTTGCTCGATACAAATTCTTCGTATCACATCATCTATAACTCCTCATGAGTTATCTAGTACTATTTCATAGTACACCATCTTCATAACATTAAGCTATAATCATTCAAACATTACAGACCATCTTTCTTTTATAACTTAAACAGATCACGTCGTGACCTTATTCTATAATCATCTCTCTTAAAATTCTTTTGTTAACTCGTGATCGTTTTGTTTTGCGATCCTCATTCTTACTCTTTTTCATCATTTACGACATTATTCGTTATTCTGGCTTTTGGAGTTAGGAAACTCCCATTTCTTATCTTTATATCTCTTCAAGATTCTTCTTTGAATCTTCTTGTTTATATAACAATTCTTCCTTTAAGAATTTCTAACTTCATTTACATCGCTCAAAATTTCATTCAAGTTCTAAGCTCTCATCATACGTATCCATTTCTACACTTGGTACACATCGAGTCTCTAACTGTTTCAATATGGTACGCTGAGTGGTTTCCCACAAACAACCAACAAACTAGGTTCTGAGTTGCTAGTTCGTATATACCTCCGCTCCATGAAGGAATCATTTAGCCCAGATACCATACCTCAACTATTAAAGAGTACAATTGTACCACACTTAGACATAACTCTCTATTCATAATTTCTTTATCACTCTCTTTTTATAAACATTGTCTATTTATTGTCACCTTACATCCTTATTATTGGAGTTGGGTAACCCCACATTCATATTCCTGATAACTCTACGAGATTCTTCTTTGAATCCCTTCACGCAAGTTTTAATCCCATATTGTTCAAACTCTATTTGAGCTTATTCATTCTTTATCTTCTTCTCTCTTATCTAAGGTTATAGCCTACGGTACTCCTACCTAAGGTTTATAACCTACAGCTTTGATACCAACTGTAACGACCCCAAAATTTATACAACTTAATTCTCGACTTCGGTCGTTAACCATACATTAAATCTCTAATTTTACATCATTATTCGATATTAAAAATCACTAAATTGCGGAATAATTAAAATTTTTATACATCTCCTTTTGTCTTGCCCTAAATCGTAACCTTTACATTACATCTCTTCGATTCAAATCAAATGCCATGAATCATTACAACAAACTGACTATACAAAGTCTTACATCATAACTAAATATCCATATACATTGGATAGCTCAACTTACAATTCAACAACATGTTACATTTAAGATAGGAAATACATTTCTCATAAAACATAAGTAATCTTTGTGAATATAGATCTCTATAACTCACTTAGCACATATCTTTACCTTAAAGTTTGTACCTGCAAAAGTGGTTATTTGCAAGAGTGAGCTCGACAGCCCAGCAAAGTCTAACAGTTTTCATGCATCACATAGCACATAATAACATGCTCGATATACAACTCATTAAAGTAACATGGCATACATGCTTTTAACTCACATAGCAAATATAAAGATTGAGTTCCTTACTCAATCATCATTACTTAGCCAAAATAATGCAGTCATAGATTGACTTTAACATTTCATGATTTCAACATGCTTAACATATCATGCAATTTAAAACAGTTCATCAAGTCCACGTAGAAAATTGGAACCGAAAGACTTGCCTTGATCGTTGTTTACCAATAATAGCTTAACAGCTTACAATTATCTGCACTTCACGTGCCCTACACAATTATATAATCATACACATCAACTATTAGTCACATAACAACACATAACAATTGTAATGTAAACTCTACTCCACATCTCATAATCTTTCCTATTAATAAATACACAATGGTCAATTAGATTGTGTTAACTTTTCGACTTATGACTCACTATATTTCTTCTTAGTCAAACTCGAAGTTCAAGTGCTTAAGTCTTGCTAGGACTACTTATTAGTTTTATATTAAACCCATTCCATATCTTATAATATCCATTTCAATGGAATTGAAACACTTTTTAAGTTCATTAACACTTGGCACGGCGTTTCGACGTTCAATCGTCACACGCCCGATTTGCCTCTCTTGTGTATGCTTACTATGCTTCTATAACTTATCTAATACATTATTTATTAATGTTAAACATCATTATATTTACTATTATTCATGTTTTGTAACTTAGGATAACATCTTTTATGGTCTGGATCACGACACATGCATATGTGCATGTCCGACACCCTCCGATTGCCTCCGAAAACATAATAGTCCTAAAGATGACCATTTTGACCCATCCTAATGACCTCAAATTGAAAACCTTAAAGAACTAAAGTTGTAGGTCTACTCGTCCTCGTTCCGGATCATCTTGAATCACCTCAATCGGAGTTCGTATGAGGAAGTTATGGCCATTTTACTACAGGAGGTCAAAACTGTCCAAGTCAGACTTCTGTCCCCGCGCTGGGGCGCGAGGACTAAGCCAACTAGTGGCGCTGGGGCGCGAGGTTGGCGCTGGGGCACGAATTTCAGCGCTGGGGCGCCAACTTCTGGCGCTGGGGCGCGAATTTTGGCGCCGGGGCGCGATTTTTGGCGCTGGGGCGTGAATTTTGACGCTGGGGCGCCGAAACTCGCAGAACCCAACCACGAAGAACAGAACAACTGATTTGTTTGTCTGTTACTTCAATTCTAACACTAATTAACACCAATTAATATGTATAACCTAAGCTAATTACACATATACACATTACCCAACATGTATATACTAATTACCAACGACTAAATCATGATTCTAGAAATCTTAAATCATTGAAAGCTTTATTTTAAAAACCAAACTCCATAACTGACGTTTATACACTGTTATACCAATTTGATTTTAATTACTTCAAGCTACGATTCTCTGTAGTTTATACCCAATTAACCATTCGCAGTTCAATTTCACAATTTCACAATTAACATATACTAATTTTGATATTTCTACAAACCACGTTCATACGTGAATGTTTACTGCAAAACCAATTCTTCTTTCTTTGTGAATGCTAGCATACTTCTCATATATACATACATGTGCTAATATAACAATTACAGTTACAAATACACTTAATATCATACAAAGCTATATATATATATATATATATATATATATATATATATATATATATATATATATATATATATATATATCCACAATTCATCTTTTACAATTATTTTACAGAGAACTTTTTGGAATAAGAAAACTAAACTTTAAAATAAAATAAGAGGATTAATATCCTACCTTTGATTTAAGAAGATAATGGCTATCATTTTGATTATCAAGCTTCTTTTTCCCAATTCCTTTCTCAAAAACCTGTTAGAAATCACTCACTTTCTCTCTAGAGTAATATCAAAGTTTCTCTGTATTCTTCTTCTTCTCTCCCTTTTCTTCAACTGAGTCTTTCTTTTCTCTTCTAACATACGTAGAATAGTATAACGTATATAGTAGTAATATATATTAATGTTATAATATAAATATAGATATAACTTATATCAGTTATGTAAGTTTTTGAAAATCAAAAGCCATAAGGCTTGTTTGGCTAACCACTAAAAAAATAATCAATTAATCCTTATGCCTTGTTTGGTAAAACACAATTAGATTAAAGACTTAATAGGCATTAGGCTTTGTTTGGCAAAACTAAATTAAACACTTTTAATTTATTTTAATAACTCCTTTATAACAAGGTTATTTGTCACACTTCTATTAAAATAAATAAACAATTTAATCAATTCAAATACTACTCTATTAAATTACTTTAACACATAAATCATTACCACATAATTATAATTTCTTTTATAATTATAATTTTATTCAACCAACTAACACTTTATTTTAATTACAAATTCTAATTATAAATATTATAATTCATTTAATCATTATTAGCTCTCTAACTTAATTATTAAATTAAATTAGTATATAATCTCATAACAATTAATTTTCTTAGCTCCTTAATTATTTATTCAACAAATAATTCACTAAATGACATCAACTCAAATTGAACAATTATTTATTCAATAATAAACATATCCATTAAATATTTATATAATTCAATAAATATTTAAATATTATAATAAAAATCTGGATTGTTACAACAATGATATAAGAACTCAATAAAACAAGTTCAAGAATTAATTTATCCAAGAATTAACAACGTCCAAATTGTCAACATGATACTGCTTTGTGGAGAAAAATTCAAGAATGCTTAGAAGAATATTTTCATGAAAAGATACTGAATGAAACGCAATTATCAAGGATATTCCACAAATTTCATAGAGTATAAAAGTCAAAACTTAACCAACTGAGTATAATAAAGAATGGAATAACAAAAGAAATCACCATGCATGCGATAAACCGCACAGACAGGTTATTCCAACAGAATAATAAATAATGGAACCAGATCCGGCGTAAAACGCACAGACAGGATATTCCAATAGAATAATAATAAAGACGGAACCAGGTCCGGTGTAAAACACACAGACAGGATGTTCCAATAGAATAATAATAAAGACGGAACCAGGTCCGGTGTAAAACACACAGACAGGATGTTCCAACAGAATAATAATAAAAACAGAACCAGGTCCGGTGTAAAACACACAGACAGGATGTTCCAACAAAATAATAATAAAGACGGAACCAGGTCCGGTGTAAAATACACAGACAGGATGTTCCAACAGAATAATAATAAAGACGGAACCAGGTCCGGTGTAAAATACACAGACAGGATGTTCCAACAGAATAACAGAAGAATGTCACCAAGTATAGGGTAGACCGCGTATACAGGTTATTCCAACAGAATAATAAGAAATAGAATAACAACAGTTCTCTTCATGAATAAGAAAGAATAACACCCCTTACCGTTTTAAAGAAGAGCTGAAATAAGAAAGTAGTTAAGTAGCAGAATACTTTTCTTCTCTCTCTCTATAGTTTCTCTCTCTAGAGTTCAGTGAATTCGTAAGAAATAATGAAGGAATGAGCTGCTATTTATAGAAAAATAGAATGCATAGTAACTAATCCATGAACGGTCCAGATTGATTACTTTAATCTGACGGTTCATATTTAAAGAAAAATCTTTTAAATAAAATATAATATATTCTATTTATAGAATAACTTTAATAAAGTATTTTGTTTTATATAAAAAGATGTTTCTGTTTTATTACGTTAATAATACGAATAAAACAAAACGTTATTATCGCTAAATAATTCATATTATTAACTGACAATAATTGAATGAAATTGAGTGGCTTCTCACATAAGCATTAATAATCAATACCGTGTGCTACTATGCAACCACACGTATTACTGTACTTTTACTACCGAGTAGTTCAACAGTATCAATGGTAAAACTTCCGCCGTTATTTTTAATAAAATATTTTTGTCGTTTTCTCAATCCGACAATAATTCCGTTGTGGGGTCCACCAATGATTGTACGAATATTCCCTGTTAAAACGAATATTCCCCGACCAATCGAATATTATATAACAACTTGCATACTTTGTAAAATTTATAAATATTACCCACAACTATAACATTATATCAAATTAACTCCATAATATTCAAAAATGATATTTATAGAAAATTCATCTTTATTTATAAAAGTTAGGGTCTTACAACATCCCCTTCTTATGAAATTTTGCCCTCGAAATTAGGGTACGTACCTGGTATGTCGAAGAGGTAAGGATACCTTGATTTTATTTCAGATTCTAACTCCCAAGTCATTTTCTCAACATCGTGGTTTCTCCACAAAACTTTGACTTGAGGTATAACCTTGGAGCGTAGAATATGTTCCTTCTTATCTAAGATTTGAACATGAACTTCTTCATACGTCAAATCTTCTGCTATTTCGTCCGGTTCTAACTCAATAATGTGGTTCGGGTCTTCCACATATTTGCGTAACATGGATATGTGAAAAACGTTATGAACACGAGACATACTTGGCGGTAAAGCGAGTCTATAAGCCACAGTTCATACTCGATCGAGGATTAAAAATGGACCGATGAATCGAGGATTGAACTTTCCTCTCCAAATCTCGTAACTCCTTTCCATGGAGCAACACGTAAGAACACATGATCTCCTACATCAAATTCAACGTCCTTTCGATGAAGATCATCATAACTCTTTTGTCGATCTTGTGAGGTTTTTATACGTTGTCGGATCGTTTGAATCTTTTCTATAGTCATACGTACCAACTTCGGTCCCAACAACGTTGCTTCACCCACCTCATCCCAGCATACTAGAGAACGACATTTTCTTCCATACAATGCTTCGAATGGAGCCATGCCAATACTTGCTTGATAACTGTTGTTGCAGGAAAACTCCACCAATGGTAAGAACTTGTCCCAACTTCCCTTGAAGTCAAGGACACAGAGTCTTAATAAATCTTCTAGAGTTTAAATAGTCCTCTCTGATTGTCCGTCTGTCTGAGGATGGTATGCCGAACTAAATCGTAAATCTGTGCCCATAGCTTTTTGTAAACTAACCCAAAATCGTGAAGTAAATCTTGGGTCTCGATCAGAAACTATGGATACTGGCATACCATGCAGTCTTACAATCTCATTTATGTACATACGAGCAAGACGTTCAAGTGTACAAGTTTCTCATATCGATAAGAAATGAGCAGACTTGGTCAATCTATCAACAATGACCCAAATCGCATCAATACCTTGAGAAACCCTAGGAAGACCGGTAACGAAATCCATGGTAATGTGCTCCCACTTCCATTTTAGAATTTCAAGTGGTTGCAATGGACCTTTTAGTACTTGATGCTCCGCTTTGACTCGTTGACAAGTTAAACACCTTGAGATAAATAGCGGTATCTCTCTCTTCATATTGCCATACCAAAATGTATGACGAAGATCATGATACATTTTGGTACTTCTAGGATGGATTGCAAACGGTGTGTTGTGTGCCTCCATCATGATTTCATACTTTAAATCAGGGTTGTTAGGAACACAAATTCTGGAGTTGACTCGAAGTATTTCTTCTTCATTGATTCTTGCTTCCGACATAGCACCTTCTTGTACTTTCTTCCTCATACGCATCAGCTCCAGGTCTGTATCTTGAGCAGCTTTAACTTTATCGATTAAAGTTGGTTCTACTCGTATATTCGTCATCATCACATGGGCCCCTGGAGTTTTTAACTATATCTCCATCCTTTGCAAGTCACACAAAATGGGCCTTTGTGTTGACAATATCGCACTCGTACTTGCATATGATCTTCTACTCAATGCGTCAGCTACCACGTTCGCTTTTTCAGGATGGTATTGAATGGTATGATCATAATCTTTTAACAGTTCAAGCCAACGTCGTTGTCGCATGTTGAGTTCCTTTTGAGTGAAGAAATATTTGAGGCTTTTATGATCCGTAAAGATCTCTACCTTCTCCCCATACAAGTAATGCCTCTAAATTTTAAGTGCAAAGACAACAGCTGCCAACTCTAGATCATGAGTAGGATAATTCCTCTCATATTCCTTGAGTTATCTTGATGCATAGGCTATGACTTTTCCATGTTGCATGAGAACGCATCCCAACCCTTTGCTCGAAGCATCACTGTAGATGACAAATCCCTCTGAGCCAGATGGTATTGTTAGAACAGGTGCTGAAATGAGTCTCCTCTTGAGTTCTTGAAAACTCTTTTCACATTCTTCGCTCTAATCGAACTTTGTATCTTTCCGAGTCAGCTGAGTTAATGGAGTAGCGATTCGAGAAAATCCTTCCATGAATCTCCGATAATAACCAGCTAAACCAAGAAAGCTACGTACTTCGGTCACTGATTTAGGTTGCTCCCAGCTTTGAATAGCTTCAATCTTTGTCGGGTCAATCGATATTCCATGACTTGATACTACGTGCCCAAGGAATGCTACCTCCTCCAACCAGAACTCGCATTTCTTCAACTTGGCATAAAGCTTGTATTCACGAAGCTTTTGGAGTACCAGCCTCAAGTGTTGCTCATGATCTTCACGGCTTTTGGAATAAATAAGGATGTCATCAATAAAGACGACCACAAAGTGATCTAAATATTCCTTGAATACCCGGTTCATCATATCCATTAAGGCAGCAGGAGCATTAGTCAATCCAAAGGACATGACTAGGAATTCATAATGCCCGTACCGAGTTCTGAAAGTCGTCTTTGGAATATCCTCAGTTCTAACCTTCAGCTGATGATATCCAGAACGAAGATTGATCTTTGAAAAGAATTGTGCTCCTTGTAACTGGTCAAACAGGTCATCAATACGTGGCAATGGGTACCTGTTTTTGATGGTGACATGATTCAACTCCCGATAATCAATACAAAGTCGCATACTTCCATCTTTCTTCTTCACGAATAGCACAGGAGCACCCCAAGGAGAAGTACTAGGACGAATAAAGCCAATGTCTAACAATTCCCGCAGTTGGATCTTTAACTCCTAAAGTTCAATAGGAGCCATTCGATATGGGGCTTTGGAAATGGGTTTTGTACCGGGTTCAAGGTCGATACAAAATTCAATTTCATGCTCTGGGGGTAGGCCAGGAAGTTCTTCAGGGAATACGTCAGGGAATTTATTAACAATAGAAATATCATTCAAAACTGACATATTTTTGTTTAGATCCGTAACATGAGCTAAGAAAGCTTGACATCCGTTTTTCAATAAACGAATAGCTTTATGGCTTGAGATGACAGCGATTGATTTTAATGGTTTGGTTGCTTGAATTCGCATAATAGGTCGATTAGGAATATGAAAGCTAACAACCTTACAAAAACAATCAATTTTTGCATGATGAGTAGTTAACCAATCAATCCCTAAAATCACGTCAAATGCAAGTATTTTTAATGAAATCAGATCGACAAGTAATGTGTGGGTACCAACTTGGCTGAACTTATTTTTGGTAAACAACAAAATCGAGCTAAATGACCTTCTCTTCCACAATTATAACATGCTTTAGACGGCATCGCGCAGTTTGGACTGATGTGCCCCTCCCCTCCGCATTTGAAACATATGATAGGTGGTCGTTCTCCTTCCTTAACAACGGGTGCTGGTGCTAACGTCTTTCCATCATTGTTGAATCTCCTCTTCTTGAAATGACCATTCTTATTGTTTTGGCCCTGATTACCACCGAAGTGGTTACCATTTCTGGCCTGTTGATTCCCTCCACGGTTGTTGTCATCGCTTCGATGACTGCTCTCACTGGTATTATCATTTTGTCGACTGCTCTCTTTTGGTTGCGTTGACTCGTTATTGCGCTCCACTAACTGAGCCCTATTCACAACATCTGAATACAAACACAGTTTATGAGAAATAAGATGTTAACGTATCTCAGGTTTCAAACCTCGCAAAAATATTCGCGTCATTCGCTCTTCATTATCCACCAAGTGGGACGCAAACCGGGATAACTCAGCAAATTTAGCCTCATACTGCGACACGGTCATATTATTCTGCTCCAATTTGATGAACTCCACCTCCTTCATGTTACGAACACTTTCGGGAAAGTATTTGTCATTGAACAGCTCTTGGAATTTCTCCCAAGACATCTTCAGTACGGCAGGTTGAGTACGCTTAATCGATTCCCACCAGTAATCTGCCTCTCCTCGCAACATAAAGGCGGCAAAGGGAACCTTTTGCTCCTCGGAGCATCCCAAGACATCAAATATCTTGGTAATATGCTTTATCCATGTTTTCGCTATAAGTGATTTTGGCTCTCCCTTAAACTCTGGTGGTCCCAGCTCCTTGAACTGTTTAGCCGTGACCGTCCGAGAGTTTTCAGTGTTTTCACCTATATTTTGGACAGGAGCCACTCTCGCCTGTTGTTGCATGAAATGCATAAAGTTTCTGAACATTCCATCATTCATCATCTGGTCAGTGTTGTTGTTTGCATGAGGATTGTCACCTTCCTAATGCACATTATCCTGATTATTGATATGTGGTGAATCAACAGTCACCTGTGCTCCATTGCTATTCTCAACATTCTCAGATGCCATTTTCAGATACTACCACAAAATAAAAGTTAATTGATATGTCGTATATTATCCTTATATTATGACCGACCAATTAAATATCATGCAAATAAACTTAGGTAGGCCATACTAGCGAAGGAATTCCCCGTCTCTCCCCTCCTAGTTCTATTCTCACATCTTAGCCAGGGATCATATCCCTAAGCTCTGATACCAACGGTGACGCCCCCAAAATTAGGTATACATCACCTATCTTGGGTCGTCAGATACATAGTACAGAATACAAATACAACTGTCGTGTACAATACGACAAAACATAAACTGTGAGTTTGAATACAAATATTATCTTCTAGAGAGTATTCATACTCAAAAGGAGTCCTCGTTACATTTATTAACACACTATTACATAGAATAGTGAGGACTACTAACTAATACTATCATTCGGACCATCACTCCGTTCCCCGACTTGCCCCAGCTACGTTCTCATTTCCTGAAGAGAACAGTGAAAGAAAAGGTGAGCTCAACTAGCCCAGTAAGAAATATTATGACTAAGATAATGCAGAATAAATTATCATTAGCCTTCAACAATGTTAAACTGATAAAATATAATAGACATCAAGTTTAACTGCAGCGGAACAAGCAACCCATTAAAAGAGTCAAGTAGAAAATAAACTCTACTATCTTTTATGATTTAAAAGGTTTTTCAACACTGTTATCGCTGGGACTCAGCTTAATAAAATAATCCACATCATCGAATCACCCCTGCACTACGGCCAAGGATATTCGTGTATTCATTAATGGTCATGATCATGCCAACAACTGTCCATCAATGCACTACGGGCCAATGAGGACTTTTACCACATCATTTGTAACATTACGGTCATGATTATACCTAATAATCCCTGGTCATAATCATACCAAGTCCATCTATGCACTACAGGCCACAGATGACTTTTAACATTTTATAAACATGAGGATGATGACAATGATATAAGAACTCAATAAAACAAGTTCAAGAATTAATTTAACCAAGAATTAACAACGTCCAAATTGTCAACATGATACTGCTTTGTGGAGTAAAATTCAAGAATGCTTAGAAGAATATTTTCATGAAAATATACTAAATGAAACGCAATTATCAAGGATATTCCACAAATTTCATGGAGTATAAAAGTCAAAACTTAACCAACTAAGTATAATAAAGAATGGAATACCAAAAGAAATCACCATGCATGCGATAGATCGCACAGACAGGTTATTCCAACATAATAATAAATAGTGGAACCATGTCCGACGAAAAACGCACAGACAAGATATTCCAAACGAATAATAATAAAGACGGAACTAGGTCCGGTGTAAAACACACAGACAGGATGTTCTAATAGAATAATAATAAAGACGGAACCAGGTCCGGTGTAACACACACAGACATGATGTTCCAACAGAATAATAATAAAAACAGAACCAGGTCCGGTGTAAAACACAGAGACAGGATGTTCCAACAGAATAATAATAAAGATGGAACTAGGTCCGGTGTAAAACACAGACAGGATGTTCCAACAGAATAATAATAAAGACGGAACCAGGTCCGGTGTAAAACACACAGACAGGATGTTCCAACATAATAACAGAAGAATGTCACCAAGTATAGGGTAGACCGCGTATACAGGTTATTCCAACAGAATAATAAGAAATGGAATAACAACAGTTCTCTTCATGAATAAGAAAGAATAACACCCCTTACCGTTTTAAAGAAGAGCTGAAATAAGGAAGTAGTTAAGTAGCAGAATACTTTTCTTCTCTCTCTTTCTATAGTTTCTCTCTATAGTTTCTCTCTCTAGAGTTCAGTGAATTCGTAAGAAATAATGAAGGAATGAGATGCTATTTATAGAAAAATAGAATGCATAGTAACTAATCCATGAACGGTCCAGATTGATTACTTTAATCTGACGGTCCATATTTAAAGAAAAATCTTTTAAATAAAATATAATATATTCTATTTACAGAATAACTTTAATAAAGTATTTTGTTTTATATAAAAAGATGTTTCTGTTTTATTACGTTAATAATACGAATAAAACAAAACGTCATTATCACTAAATAATTCATATTATTAACTAACAATAATTGAATCAAACTGAGTGACTTCTCACATAAGCATTAATAATCAATACCGTGTGCTACTATGCAACTACACGTATTACTGTACTTTTACTACCGAGTAGTTCAACAGTATCAATGGTAAAACTTTCGCCGTTATTTTTAATAAAATATTTTTGTCGTTTTCTCAATCCGACAATAATTCTGTTGTGGGGTCCACCAATGATTGTGCCGTTGTACGAATATTCTCTGTTAAAATGAATATTCCCAGACCAATCGAATATTATATAACAACTTGCGTACTTTACAAAATTTATAAATATTACCCACTACTATAACATTATATCAAATTAACTCCATAATATTCAAAAATGATATTTATAGAAAATTCATCTTTATTTATAAAAGTTGGGGTCTTACAAGAAAAGTATTCTGCTACTTAACTACTTCTTTATTTCAGTATTTCTTTAAAACGGTAAGGGGTGTTATTCTTTCTTATTCATGAAGAGAACTGTTGTTATTCCATTTCTTATTATTCTGTTGGAATAACCTGTATACGCGGTCTACCCTATACTGACATTCTTCTGTTATTCTGTTGGAACATCCTGTCTGTGTGTTTTACACTGGACCTGGTCCCATTTTTATTATTATTCTGTTGGAACATCCTGCCTGTGTATTTTACACCGAACCTGATTCTGTCTTCTTATTATTCTGTTGGAACATCCTGTCTGTGTGTTTTACACCGGACCTGGTTCCATTATTTATTATTCTGTCGGAATATCATGTCTGTGCGTTTACGCCGGACCAGATTCCATTATTTATTATTCTGTCAGAATATCCTGTCTGTGCGTTTACGCCGGACCTGGTTCCATTATTTATTATTCTGTTGGAATAACCTGTCTGTGCGGTCTATCGCATGCCGGGTGATTTCTTTTGTTATTTAATTCTTTATTATACTCAGTTGGTTAAGTTTTAACTTCTATACTCCATGAAATTTGTGGAATATCCTTGATAATTGCGGTTCATCTAGTATCTTTTCATGAAAATATTCTTCTAAGCATTCTTGAATTTTACTCCACAAAGAAGTATCATGTTGACAATTTGGACGTTGTTAATTCTTGGATAAATTAATTCTTGAACTTGTATTATTGAATTCTTATATCATTGTCATCATTCTCATGTTTATAAAATATTGAAAGTCATCTATGGCATGTAATGCATAGATGGACTTGGTATGATTATAACCAGGGATTATTTGGTGTAATCATGACCGTAATGTTACAAATGATGTGGTAAAAGTCCTCATTGGCCCGTAGTGCATTGATGGACAGTTGTTGGCATGATCATGACCATTAATGAATACCCGAATATCCTTGGCCGTAGTGCAGGGGTGATTCGATGATGTGGATTATTTTATTAAGCTGAGTCCCAGCGATAACAATGTTGAAAAACCTTTTAAATCATAGAAGATAGTAGATTTTATTCTCTACTTGACTCTTTTAATGGATTGCTTGTTCTCCTGCAGTTAAACTTGATGTTCGTTATATTTTATCATTTTAACACTGTTGAAGGCTAATGATAATTTATTCTGCATTATCTTAGTCATAATATTTCTTACTGGGCTAGTTGAGCTCACCCTTTCTTTCACTGTTCTCTTTAGAAAATGAGAATATAGCTGGGTCGAGTCGGGGAACGGAGTGATGGACCAGATGATAGTATTAGTAGTCCTCACTATTCTATTAAATAGTGTGAAAATAATGAGGACTCCTTTTGAGTTTGTATAGTCTCTAGTAGACAATAATTGTATTCAAACTCACAGTTATGTTTTGTCGTATTGTACACGACAGTTGTATTAGTAAGTTATATTTGTATTCTGTACCATGTATCTGACGACCCAAGATGGGTGATGTATACCTAATTTTGGGGGCGTCACAGTAATATCTTGAACGTAGATCTTATCCCTATTCGACTTGGGGAATTTGACGTTATTTTGGGAATGGACTGGTTATTCAATTACGGGGCGGTAATTGATTGCCAAAAGAAGTGTATTAACCTTATGACTCCGTCAAAGGTTGTGTTTTATGGTAGCAAGCCGCCTAGACAAGCGTATTTTCTGACGATGATGCAGGCCAGAAAGTTGTTACGACAAGGATGTGTAGGATATTTAGCTTACATAGTCAACAGTCGTAAGGAGAATTCGAAAATAGATGAGATACCAGTAGTGAGGGATTTCGTCGACGTATTTTCAGACGATTTATCAGGACTTCTGCCAGATAGACCAATTGAATTCGTGGTCGATTTGGCTCCAAAAACGACTCCAATATCGAAGGCACCGTACCGAATGGCACCGGTAGAGATGAAAGAACTGATGGCCCAACTACAAGAATTACTGGACAAGAAGTATATCCAACCAAGCGTATCACCGTGGGGAGAGCCGATTTTATTTGTGAAGAAGAAGGATGAGACAATACGACTCTACATTGATTACAGAGAACTGAATAAGTTCACAATTAAGAATAGATATCCATTACCGAGGATCGATGATCTGTTTGATCAATTGAAGGGAACAATATACTTTTCAAAGATAGATTTGAGAAGTGGTTATCATCAACTGAAGGTGAGACCAGAGGATGTACCGAAGACAGCATTCAGAACACAATATGGTCACTACGAATTTTTAGTAATGTCGTTTGGTTTAACGAATGCTCCTGCAGCATTTATGGGACTAATGAATGGTGTGTTCAAGCCGTTTTTGGACAAGTTCATAGTGGTATTTATAGATAATATTTTGGTATATTCGAAAACCAAGGAAGAACGTGAAGAGCATTTGAGATTAACGTTGTAAGTATTGAGAAAAGAGAAGTTGTATGCGAAGTTTTTGAAATGTGAATTCTGGATTGAAAGAGTACAATTTCTTGGACATATGATCGATTGGGACGGAATTTCGATGGATCTCTCCAAAGTCAAAGCTGTGATTAACTGGGATCAGCCGAAGACACCGTCAGAAGTAAGAAGTTTTCTTGGATTGGCAGGATATTACAGAAGATTCATTCAATACTTTTCCAAGATCGCAACTCCGTTAACAAATTTGACTAGAAAAGCTGTGAAATTTGTTTGGACAGAAAAGTGTAAGGAAAGCTTTCAAGAATTGAAGAAGAGGTTAAGTTCAGCAAATTTTGTGGTTTATAGTGATGCTTCACACAAAGGACTTGGTTGTGTGCTTATGCAAAATGGCAGAGTCATTGCGTACGCGTCACGACAACTGAAGGATTGTGAGAAGGGGTATCCGACCCATGACTTGGAGTTAGCTGCAGTGGTTATCGCTTTGAAAATCTGGACGCACTATCTCTACGGGGAGAAGTGTGAAATATATACAGACCATAAGAGTCTGAAATATATTTTTACATAGAAAGATTGAATATGCGTCAAAGAAGGTGGTTAGAGTTAATTAAGGACTGCGACTGTGAGATTTTATACCATCCAGGTAAGGCAAACGTGGTTGCCGACGCCTTAAGTAGAAAGGGTCGGGAGAAGTTGATGATGTTGACCGCTCAGAAGGAATTGATTTCAGCAATGGAAAAGTTGGAGTTAGAAGTGAATTATCCTATGGAAATAGATGAGAAACTATTTCAGATGCAATCTGGTATAACCCTACTGGATAAAGTTAAGGAGGCTCAACTTCAGGATGATGAATGCAAAAAGGTGATAAGAAAGATATTCGAAGGAATTGAACCGAGATTTAAGATGGATAAGGAAGGAATATTGAGATTTGAGAGCAGAATTTAGGTACCGCCAGTACAAGAGATTAAGGAAGACATTTTGAGCGAGGCACCTAGTTCACGATATTCGATTCACCCTGGTAGTACCAAGATATACCAAGATCTTCGACAACATTTCTAGTGGCCGAATTTGAAACGTGATGTTGCAGAATGTGTTGCCAAGTGTCTGACCTGTCAGAAAGTAAAAGCAGAACATCAGAGACCAAGTGGATTGCTACAACCGTTGGAGATCCCAGAATGGAAATGAGAACATATTACAATGGACTTCGTGGTTGGCCTTCCGACGACTCAGAAGGGCTACGACGCAGTATGGGTTATCATTGACCGACTGACGAAATCCGCACACTTCCTTCCGATCAAAATCAGATTCAACTTAGATCAGTTGGCAAGGTTATACGTAAAAGAGATTGTTTCGAGGCACGGAGTGCCAGTGTCAATTGTTTCTGATAGAGATCCGCACTTTACATCGAATTTCTGGAAATGTCTTCAAGAATGCATGGGTACGCAATTGGGAATGAGTACAACATACCACCCTCAAATAGACAGACAGAGCGAAAGAACAATTTAAACATTGGAAGATATGCTAAGAGCCTGTGTGATGGATTTTAAAGGAAATTGGGATGATCACCTACCGTTAGTAGAGTTCGGCTACAACAACAGTTACAACGCTAGTATAGGCATACCGCCTTACAAAGCGTTATACGACAGAAAGTGCAGAATTCCACTTTATTGGGATGAAATTGGCGAAAGACAATTGCTAGGGCCAGAATTGGTACAGCAAACTGCAGAAATAGTCAAAGTGATCCGAGCACGACTGGTAGTAGCTCAAGATAGACAGAAGAAGTACGCAGATCCACACCGTAAGAATGTTGAATTTGAACCGGGTAGTTACGTGTTCTTAAAGGTCTCTCCCTAGAAGGAAAAGATTAGATTTGAAAAGAAAGGAAAATTAAGCCCAAGATTCATTGGACCCTTTGAAATTATACGAAGAATCGGAGAAGTCGCGTACGAGGTAGCCCTACCTCCAACACTCGAGAATGTCCACAATGTCTTCCATGTTTCTGTGTCACGACCCTACAAAGCCGATTACAAGCATGTAATTGAATACGAACCCCTACATTTTGAAAAAGACTTATCTTACGAAGAAATTCCAGTTAAAATTGTCGACAGAAAAGAACAAGTACTCAGAAATAAAGTAATACCTTCTGTTAAGGTAATTTGGAGGAACCACAACGCTGAAGAAGCTACGTGGGAACTCGAAGAGAACATGATGAAAAATTACCCTCATTTATTAACTTAGTTTATGTGTAAGCGATTCTGGGGACAGAATATTTGTAAGAGGGGGAGAATGTAACAGGTTGAATTTATTAAGTCGTGATTCTGGGGACAGAATCCTTTTAAGAGGGGAAAGATGTGACGAACCAGATTTTTGTAATTACTTTTAATATTTATTGAAGTAAATAAATATTTTCAATGATTTAATTATTAGATTAAATAATTAATTGATGCAATTGTGATAGATTAATTTAATTATATGTGTTACAATTATTAAATTAATGTGGAGAATTTTTATTATCGAGGTATGTGATTATGTGAACTTATTGTATTAAAAGAAATACTTAATAAGCCTAATGTTATTTTAATTAATTTAATTATTAATTTGAGAGTTAATAATTTGACATTATTTATTAATGAGAATTTTAATTATGTGACTATGTGAATTAATGAGAAATTATTATATTTTATTTAAAGTAAATTAAATAAGATATTGAATTATTTTATAAAGGAGTGTGACATTAAATAAACTATATGATAAAGCTTTATTAAATTAAAGGAGTTTTGAAATTTATTATGCTATCCAAACAAGGCCCTAAGAGAAGTTAATAACAGTTACCCATGACTGGGTAACTAACCATCATCACGTCAGTTTTTATACGCCTCTAGCGTATTATGTTGTTTCATGTATGCTAAGTTGAGAACTCAGAGAAAATTCAGAGAGAAAAGTTAAGAATTTTGAGTGTGTGATTGAAGAAGAGTTTGAGAAGGGTTTCAGTTCATCTCCTACATTATACTCTACGCTTTGGGTAATTCTCTCCAACCCAATTTTCATTGTTACGTCATTTAGTTTTTATAAAAAATGGCTTTCATTCATTCTGTAAGTCTCTGTGAATTGGGAAATGGTGTTGTTAAAAGAATATGTGTAATAATACAAGTAGCATAACATGTTTTATATATATATATATATATATATATATATATATATATATATATATATATATATATATATTGCATGATTCCATATCATAAGTTTCGTAATATGATGACTTGTTATTTCAAAATTTACAGAGTTTGGGTTTTGGCCATATGGCCCATATACATAAATTTAATGTGTCAAACATAAATGGTTTTGTAAAATTTATACTCTTATTTGATTATGCATGTTGATACGAAGAGACAAAACCTTAAATAAACGGATTCGGTGTTATAACAAATCCGTAGTATTAAATTTCGTGATTTATTTTCAAAACCTTCAAGAACATCAAAGTCAGTGAAATTCACATATTTTAATTCTGTAATTTTGTGTTTAATGGGTTAAATTCATTTTGTAATTGATGGGTAACGATTATGTATGAATTATATCATGTGGGTATGTCTAAATTCGTGCAGAAATTTAGAAATTGATAGAAATTGGCATGTTCTGCGATTTTTCGCGAACTGCCATTTCTGCAACTGGTACGCCGTGCCGCAGCGCCGGCTGCCTGCCTATTTCTCGTGCCACAGCGCCACTGCGCTGCAGCGCCATGTATCTAGCCGCAGCGCCATGGTGCCGCAACGCCAAGACCTAGTATAAAAGTGGCGCCGCAGCGCCACTCTCCAGAATGTACAGGAATGGAATTTTTAAAATAATTAAGTCTAGCAATGTGTTAGTAACTTAATTAATGAACATGTAAAAATGTTAAAAGTATAATGAGGTGATAAAATAGATGTTTAACATGTAAATAACATAATTTCATGTGGATTGAATTATTGAATACATAATTAGTTTGTTATTTGTGAAGTGTAAATTATATGACAATGAATATGATATATTGACTAAGTATAGTTATAACCAAAGTTAGACAAAAAGAATGAAGTTACTATGATTAGTTACGTTATAATTGACGGGTATTGTGAATGTAAATGATATGTAGGATTAAATTCAAAGAACGAGTTTAGTTAAAGTGTAATCTACGCACGAGACAAGTTTCCTACCCCTACTTGTTATCATTGTTCAAGTTTATTATTTACCTTGAGTAAATTCTCATTACTATTATTCATGTTCGATTTGTTAGATTAAAGTTTGATTATCCTTTCAAATTATGAATTTGTTATACAATAATTATCCTATTATATACTTCTTGAGATTATTATTCAAATTAAATATCATTATTGTTGAACCTTGTTAGACTAGTGAACCTTATTGATTTGACTAGTCTATAGTTGATGAACGTTCTAAATTTCAAAACCCTTATTGAATTATCCAAACCAAACTTCCTTTGGTGCGGACTCGAATGTCAAACTGAGATGAACAACCCTGCAAAGGGATTTACTTATGCGTTAGCGTTAAGATATTGTGCACAGTATGGTACTAAGGGTTGATCACCCTAAGTGCGAGAAGAAGAGTTCATAGTCTTATGACTATTAAAGGTTTCAAATATAACCCTTGATAACCTAGGACATAGTTCAAGGTCTTATGACCCTCAGAAATCTTTTAATTCTTGATATTCATTCTTGATTCAAAAGTTGAGCTTTTATTTCAGAAGTCTTTGATTCACTCGCATGTTATTATACATTGTTATTTCATTATTTTACTTGTGGGCAATTGTGCTCACTCTTGCATAATAATAACATTGCAGTTAAGAACGAAAGGTCCGACGAGCCTTCTACTAGCCAAGGCAAGGGCAAGATTAACAAGTGATGAAGACTTGTTATTTTATATGATGATTTATTTCTGTTTAAGACTTAAGTTAATGATGTTGTTTAAGACTTATTTGTTTATGTTTTCGCATAGATGTTTAAGATTAGTATGACCTGGGATTATGTTTATTATTCGGATTTTGTAACCCCATAAGTGGAGGATTTTATTTCTATCTATTGCATGGTTTGCATTTATTATGGGTAGATAGATAGATGATATTTGTACAGTGAACACCAAATTCTGTGGAATTGAAGTACCCGAATTTGGGGGTGTCACAGTAGAAACCTTGAAAGCGTTGTACTCTTTCATTATCGAATTATTGTGTTGCTTAGGTTGCGAGAAGACTTGTTAGTGATTAACGAATTGTTCAGCTATTTCAAAGTTCCCCGAACTTTTGTGTCATTCTATCGAAATAGATAGTATGTTAATCTTGATTCTTATACATTCAATTTATGTCTTAACTTGCGGGGCAAATTTGTTGCTCATACTTGCTAAATAAAATATTTCAACTAGGAATGAAGAAGTCAGAGGGTCAGAGAAGAGCATTATTATTATGTGTTATTTGTAAACCCTTTTTGTATATCTAAGGTTATGTTTTTAATGTTAAGGTTAGAGAGCATGGGGTAATGTATTAACAATATAAGTTAATGAGATGTATATTTATATTCATAAACGAATGGGTAGTTAGATGTTATTTATATGTTGGATCGTGAGCACCAAATTCAGGGGTCAGGTAATCCGGATTTGGGGGCGTCACAGGTTGGTATCAAAGCTGTAGGTTATAAACCTTAAGTGGGGTGGGGAAAACCCTAGGATTATAACCATAAGTGAGAGATAATGAATACTTATTTAGAGTACTAAGTGAGAGATTGATAAAGTGTATCAATAGTGAGATGTGTGGACAACGTATGTATTAAGTTTGTACTGGTGAAGTACTAATCAAGTTATTTAAACTGATTGTAGGATGTCAGGAGAAGATGAAATGAGTACAGAGATGCTAGCTCCTGTTGCACCAGTGCCAGTAGCCAAAGTGCCAGCACAAAGTTAGTCAGATGAAGAAGTTGGAAAAGATGAACCCTTGGTGAATCTGGGGAGTGATCATGATGATTATCCCAAGATGTATTTGAGTGGAGATGAGGAGGCATAGTCCGAGGAAGTTATGGTAGAGAAAGAGAATTGACGTAAGATTTTTATTTAAATCAGATAATGCCGCCTAGATGACAGAATCGAAATCAAAGAGAAGAGCAGATAGTGAATAATGAAGGAGGTCAACCAGACCCGATGCAAAACTTTACAAATATGATAGCCCAATCTATGGGAAATAGAGCTCCAGCAGTAGGAGCAAGAGAATAGCCAACCGATAGTGTCAGACCCTGAATTTTATGAAATAAAAGTATTCAATTTTTCTATTTAGTAAATAGCTAAATTGATAAAAGTTTAAGATTAAGGGTGATATATGCAAATATTTTTTTAAATAAGAAAGTGGTTATAAAATACTCATTGTTGTCGAGAAATATTCGTTTGGTCGTGGAATATTCTTGCTGTCGGGGAATATTCGTACGACGGTGCAACCATTTGTGGGCCCCGTAATGAAAAATTATCGGATAAAGAAAACGACAAGAATGAGTTTTCTAAAAATAACGTCGTAGTTGTTACCGTTAACACTGTTGGAATACCCGGTGGTTAAAATACAGTAATACGCGGTGTTGCATAGTAGCACACGGTATTGCACCAACTACTGATTCTTACGTAAGAAGTCACTACTCAATAATTGTTACAGTAATTACTGTTCAATATTTTATTTTAATGATTCAATAATTGCTGCGTTGATATTTTATATTGTTGATTCAATAATTGTCATTTCACAGTATTTCAAATTATCATATCAATAATTTATATTATTTGAATAATATTATTAGATAGCATTATTGACAATGTCTAAGGAAATTATGTCTAGGAGAGGTTATTTAATTGCGCGCCAGTAAGGAGAAATCTTTATCAAAAGGCCCCCTATTTCCTGAGAACGACCAGGTTGTCATTATTGTGATTCTATAATATTATTTATGAATAATTAATTATTGATAAAAATGATATGAAAATATTTATTTTATGTGGATATAAATGAATGAATTAATTCTGAGGTGTTTTATCAGTATTTTGTCGGAATGGAGGAATTTTTAGAAAAGTGACAATTATTGAAAATTGATATTTTATCTATATTATTATATTACATTATAAATGTATAATTTGATAATATAATAATATAATAACGGTGATATTTTTACAATGAATGTGTGATATATGAATAAATGAGGAGAAAGAGTATTTTTGTTACAATAAATGCTAAAAACATGTTAAACATGTTGGTGGATCTCGTTTTTGACTAAAATTTGATTATAGCCTGCAAAATCGTCCGTATGTGGATTTCGGTCAATTTCTGTTTAGAATTTGGAAAAATTTAAAGCTACAAAGTTGTAGAGAATTAAATTTTCTATGGAACGGACATAAGAATTGAATTTTTCTGATAAAAGGGCTATTTATTATGAATTATTGATGTTCTGGAATAATTGGTTTTTGGAGTTTAAAATATTTATTTTAAGAAAAATATTTTTTTGCAATTAGGTGGGCCCCATATGTGTTGTAAATGTGCTGAATTCAGATTTCAAGAGGTGGGAGTGAAAATTATTAATAAATATTATTATTTTATTAAAATTTCTGTTTTGGTGTTCTAAGTATTTTCCTATAAATAGGGTGCTTAGGTTAGAATTGAAAATCACACCTGAAATTGAAGTTTTTCTCTCTATAATATCGAGCGTATTTTTATGAGTATTTAGATATCTTGAGTATTGCTATACAGTGCAAGTTTCCTTCAGCGTTATACCCAATATTCCAGTCAGAAGTACTGTTCTTTTGAGGTAAGGGATTGTAAGGGATGGTATGGAATGTTATTTTTTTCAAGTAAATGATGTTATTTCCTTTAATATCATTATACCGAAATATTGATATGAATTTTATTGTGAAACATTATCTGTTCGTGCCGGAGTTACTATTCACGTATACGACACTATTCATGTATATGGCACTATTTACGTACACGATAATATTTACGTATACGGTACTATGTATGAATACGAGTTACTATTCACAAGTTACTATTCACAGGTTATTATTCACGGGATACTATTTACGACAAAATTGATTTCTTTTTCTGACCAAATTATCGTTGATTTATGAATCTTACTCTTGAAATTAAACTCATGTTTTGATTATATTATTTTTATAACATTTTTATAATCCCGATGATGAAATTTTTCTTTCACTTGAATGTAAAGATGGATAGATTATTGGTATGATCGTGACTATGTGTTTTATTTGGTCAGTAGTACAAAGATGAATTGTTGACTGATATAATCATGACCATTGAATTTACAATTGAATATCTTTAGCTTAAGTGCAAATGTGAATTGATCAACATGATTATAATTATTGTTTATATAAATTCTGAAATGATTATATATTTCTTCAAGAAATTAATATCTTTGGCCTATAGTGCAAAGATGACTTCTTGTTGAATATCTTTGGCCTGTAGTGCAAAGATGAACTGTTGGTTAATATCTTTGGCCCGTAGTGCAAAGATGAATTTATTAGTATGATTATAAACATGAACTGTGATTTGGTATAACCATGATCTTTGATGTTTCAGGTAAAGACAAGTGATGAAAATTATCTTCGTCCTGGGTGTGAAGAGGAATTTAGAACCACAATTATGATTATGAGTTATTCACGTGATTGTGGATAAGAACTGTTGATTGATGTTACAGGAATAAAATATTATTGGTGGACTTTTAACATGGAGAATATAATAGACTTTATGGTCTATTTAACTCTTCTAATGGATTGCTTGTTCCGCTGCAACTATAGTTGAAAAGTTTATTTATCTACCATATGTTCTAAATCTTTGATTCATTACTGATGAAGGCTATTGATAATTTAATTATTTTAAGTCATAATATTCTTTACTGTGCTAGTTGAGCTCACCCTTTTCCTTTTTGTGTCATTTTTCTTCTCAGGAGGTGAGAATATAGCAGGTATTAGTCGCGGTGTGGAGTGATGATTCAAAACAGTTGTCTTAGTAGCCCTCACTATTTTGTAAAATAATATATCAATAATTGTAATGAGGACTTATTTGAGTGTGGATATTGTCTAGAAGACAATATTTGTATTTTAAACTCACAGTATATGTGTTGTCGTATTTTGCACGACAATTATAATAATGAAGTTGTAGTTATTTTTTGTACCATATATTTGGCGACACAGAATAGGTTGGATGGATTGGACCTATTTTGGGGGAGTCACAGTTGGTATCAGAGCTTAAGAATATGATCTCTGGCGGAGATCCGGGATTAGAACTAGGAGGGAGAGGCGAGTAATATCCTTCGCTAGTGTGTGCCCTACCTAAGCTGAATTTTCTTACTTAAGTTGACAAATTGTGATATGTCAATTAACCTTTATTTTGAAGTTGTATTCTAGAATGATATTTGAAATACAGAAGATGAGCAATGGAGAAATAATGAGTACAGGGAAGACAGAATCTGAAATGAAAGCAAGGTATTCTCAGCTCTTCGAAATACCAGGTACGTAAATTTCGGGGACAAAATTTCATAAGGAGGGAAGATTGTAAGACCCCGAATTTTATGAAATTAAAGTATTTAATTTTTCTATTTAGTAAATAGTTAAATTGATAAAAGTTTAAAGTTAAGGGTGATATATGCAAATATTTTTTTAAAATAAGCAAGTGGTTATAAAATACTCATTGTTGTCGGGGAATATTCGTTTGGTCGTGGAATATTCTTACTGTCGGAGAATATTCTACGACGGCGCAACCATTTGTGGGCCCCGCAACGAAAAATTATCGGATAAAAAAACGACAAGAATGATTTTTCTAAAAATAATGTCGTAGTTGTTACCGTTAATACTATTGGAATAGCCGGTGGTTAAAACACAGTAATACGCGGTGTTGCAAACTAGCACACGGTATTGCAAAGTAGCACACGGTATTGCACAGTAGCACACGGTATTGTACCAACTATTGATTTTTACGTAAGAAGTCACTACTCAATAATTGTTACAATAATTACTGTTTAATATTTTATTTTATTGAGTTAATAATTGCTGCGTTGATATTTTATATTGTTGATTCAATAATTTTTATTTCACAGTATTTCAAATTATCATATCAATAATTTATATTATTTGAATAATATTATTAGATAGTATTATTGATAATGTCTAAGGAAGTTCTGTCTAGAAGAGGTTATTTAATTGTACGCCAGTAAGGAGAAATCTTTATCGGAAGGCCCCCTCTTTCCTGAGAACGACCTGGTTGTCATTATTGTGATTCTGTAATATTATTTGTGAATAATTAATTATTGATAAAAATGATAAGGAAATATTTATTTTATGTGGATATAAATGAATGAATTAATGTTGAGGTGTTTTATCAGTATTTTGTCGGAATGGATGAATTTTTAAAAAAAGTGACAATAATTAAAAATTGATATTTTATCTATATTATTATATTACATTATAAATGTATAATGTGATAATATAATAGTATAAGAAATGTGATATTTTTACAATGACTGTGTGATGTATGAATAAAAGAGGAGGAAGAGTATTTTTGTTATAATAGATGCTAAAAACATGTTAAACATGTTGGTGGATCCCGTTTTTGAGTAAAATTTGATTATATCCTGTAAAATCGTCCGTATGTGGATTTTGGTCAATTTCTGTTTAAAATTTAGAAAAACTTAAAGCTACAAAGTTGTAGAAAATTAAATTTCCTATGAAATGGACATAAGATTAGAATTTTTTTTGATAAAAAGACTATTTATTATGAATTATTAAAGTTCCGTAATAATTGATTTTTAGAGTTTAAAATATTTATTTTAAGAAAAACATTTTTTTGCAATTAGGTGGGCCCCACATGTGTTGTAAATGTGTTGAATTCAGATTTCAAGAGGTGGGCGTGAAAAAATTTAATAAATATTATTATTTTATTAATTTTTCTACTTTGGTGTTCTAATTATTTTCCTATAAATAGGGTGTTTAGGTTAGAATTGAAAATAACACCAGAAACTGAAGTTTCTCTCTATAATATCGAGCGTATTTTTGTGAGTATTTAGATATCTTGAGTGTTGTTATACAGTGCAAGTTTCCTTCAGCGTTATACCCGATATTCCAGTCAGAAGTATTGTTCTTTTGAGGTAAAGGATTGTAAGGGATAGTAAGGGATGGTATGGGATGTTATTTTTTTCAAGTAAATGATGTTGTTTCCTTTAATATCATTATATCGAAATATTGATATGGATTTTATTGTGAAATTTTATCTTTTCATTTCAGGATTACTATTCACGTATACGACACTATTCATGTATATGACACTATTTACGTATACGGTAATATTTACGTATACGAGTTACTATTCTCGAGCCACTATTCACGGGTTACTATTCACGAGGTACTATTCATGAATAAATTAGTTTCTTTTTCTGACCAAATTATCGTTGATTTATTAATCTTACTCTTGAAATTAAACTCATGTTTTGATTATATTATTTTTATAACATTTTTATAATCCTGGTGATGAAATTTCATTTTCACTTGAGTGTAAAGATGGGTAGATTATTGGTCTGATTGTGACTATGTGTTCTCTTTAGCCAGTAGTGCAAAGAGGAATTATTGACTGATATGACCATGACCATTGAATTTACAATTGAATATCTTTAGCTTAAGTGCAAAGGTGATATGATCAACATGGTTATAATTATTATTTATATAAATTCTGAAATGATTATATATTTCTTCGAGATATTAATATCTTTGGCCTGTAGTGCAAAGATGACTTGTTGTTGAATATCTTTGCCTTGTAGTGCAAAGATGAACTGTTGGTGAATATCTTTGGCCCGTAGTGCAAAGATGAATTTATTAGTATGATTATAAACATGAACTGTGATTTGGTATAACCATGATCTTTGACGTTTCAGGTAAAGACAAGTGATAAAAATTATCTTCGCACTGGGTACGAAGAGGAATTTAGAACCACAATTATGATTATGAGTTATTCACGTGATTGTGAACAGAAACTGTTGATTGATGTTACAGGGATAAAAAATTATCGGTGGACTTTTAACATGGAGAAGACAATAGACTTAATGGTCTATTTAACTCTTCTAATGGATTGCTTGTTCCGCTGCAACTATGGTTGAAAAGTTTATTCATCTACCATATGTTCTAAATCTCTGATTCATTACTGATGAAGGCTATTGATTCATTAATTATTTTTAGTCATAATATTATTTACTGGGCTAGTTGAGCTCACCCTTTTCCTTTTTGTTTCATTTTTCTTCTCAGGCGGCGAGAATATAGCGGGAACTAGTCAGGGTATGGAGTGATGATTCAAAACAGTTATCTCAGTAGTCCTCACTATTTTGTAAAATAGTGTATCAATAATTGTAATGAGGACTTATTTGAGTGTGGATATTGTCTAAAAGACAATATTTGTATTTTAAACTCACATTATATGTGTTGTCGTATTTTGCACGATAATTATAATAATAAAGTTATAGTTATTTTCTGTACCATGTATTTGGCGACTCAGAATAGGTTTTGTGGATTGGACCTATTTTGGGGAGTCACAGTTAGTATCAGAGCTTAGGGATATGATCTCTGGCGGAAATCCGGGATTAGAACTAGGAGGGGAGAAATGAGTAATATCCTTCGCTAGTGTGTGTCCTACCTAAGCTGAATTTTCTTACTTAAGTTGACAAATTATGATATGTCAATTAACCTTTGTTTTGAAGCTGTATTCTAGAATGATATCTGAAATACAGGAGATGAGCAATAGAAATGTCATGAGTACAGGGAAGATAGAATCTAAAATAAAAGCAAGGTATTCTCAACTCTTCGAAATACCAGGTATGTAAATTTTGGGGACGAAATTTCATAAAGAGGGGAGATTGTAAGACCCCGAATTTTATGAAATAAAAGTATTCAATTTTTCTATTTAGTAAATAGTTAAATTGATAAAAGTTTAAAGTTAAAAGGTGATATATGCAAATATTTTTTTTTAAATAAGCAAGTGGTTATAAAATACTTATTGTTGTCGGGGAATATTCGTTTGGTCGTGAAATATTCTTACTGTCGGGGAATATTTGTACGACGGCGCAACCATTTGTGGGCCCCGTAACGAAAAATTATCGGATAAAAAAATGACAAAAATGATTTTTCTAAAAATAACGTCGTAGTTGTTACCGTTAATACTGTTGGAATACTCGGTGTTTAGAACACAGTAATACGCGGTGTTGCACAGTAGCACACGGTATTGCACCAACTATTGATTCTTACGCAAGAAGTCATTACTCAATAATTGTTACAGTAATTACTGTTCAATATTTTATTTTATTGATTCAATAATTGTTGCGTTGATATTTTATATTGTTGATTCAATAATTGTCATTTCACAGTATTTCAAATTATCATATCAATAATTTATATTATTTAAATAATATTATTAGATAGCATTATTGACAATGTCTATAGTAGTTCTGTCTAGGAGAGGTTATTTAATTGCGCGCCAGTAAGGAGAAATCTTTATCGGAAGACCCTCTCTTTCTTGGGAACGGCTTGGTTGTCATTATTGTGATTCTGTAATATTATTTGTGAATAATTAATTAATTAGAGAAATGATAAAAAAATATTTATTTTATATGGATATAAATGAATGAACTAATGCTAAGGTGTTTTATTAGCATTTTGTTTGAATGAATGAATTTTTAGAAAAGTGACAATTATTGAAAATTGATATTTTATCTATATTATTATATTACATTATAAATGTATAATGTGATAATATAATAATATAATAATGGTGATATTTTTATAATGAATGTGTGATATATTAATAAATAAGGAGGAATAGTATTTTTGTTACGATAAATGCTAAAAACATGTTAAACATGTTGGTGGATCCCGTTTTTAACTAAAACTTAATTATAGTTTGTAAAATCGTCCGTACGTGAATTTCGGTCAACTTCTGTTTATAATTTTGAAAAACTTAAAGCTACAAAGTTGTAGAGAATTAAATTTCCTATGGAATGGACATAAGATTTGAATTTTTCTGATAAAAGGGCTATTTATTATGAATTATTGAAGTTCTGGAATAATTGACTTTTGGAGTTTAAAATATTTATTTTAAGAAAAACGTTCTTTTACAATTAGGTGGGCCCCACATGTGTTGCAAATGTGCTAAATTTAGATTTCAAGAGGTGGGCGTGAAAAAATTTAATAAATATTATTATTTTATTAAATTTTCTTCTTTGGTGTTCTAAATATTTTCCTATGAATAGGGTGCTAGGTTAGAATTGAAAATCACACCAGAAACTGAAGTTTTTCTCTCTATAATATCGAGCGTATTTTTGTGAGTATTTAGATATCTTGAGTGTTGCTATACAGTACGAGTTTCTTTCAGCGTTATATCCAATATTCTAGCCAGAAGTACTGTTCTTTTGAGGTAAAAGATTATAAGGGATAGAAAGGGATGGTATGTGATGTTATTTTTTTCAAGTTAATGATATTATTTCCTTTAATATCATTATACCGAAATATTGATATGGATTTTATTGCGAAACTTTATCTTTTCGTGTCAGGGTTATTATTCACGTATACGACACTATTCATGTATATGGCACTATTTATGTTTACGGTAATATTTACGTATACGGTACTATGTATGAATAGGAGTTACTATTCATGTGTTACTATTCACATGTTACTATTCACGGAGTACTACTACTATTCACGACAAAATTGGTTTCTTTTTTGGACAGAATTATCATTGATTTATGAATCTTACTCTAAAAATTAAACCCATGTTTTGATTATATTGTTTTTATAACATTTTTATAATCTTGGTGATGAAATTTATCTTTCACTTGAGTGTAAAGATGGGTAGATTAATGGTTTGATCGTGACTATGTGTTCTCTTTGGCCAGTAGTGCAAAGATGAATTGTTGACTGATATGACCATGACCATTGAATTTACTATTGAATATCTTTAGCTTAAGTGCAAAGGTGAATTGATCAACATGGTTATCATTATTGTTTATATAAATTCTAAAATGATTATATATTTCTTCGAGATATTAATATCTTTGGCCTGTAGTGCAAAGATGACTTCATGTTGAATATCTTTGGCATGTAGTGTAAAGATGAACTGTTGGTGAATATCTTTGGCTCGTAGTGCAAAGAAGAATTTGTTAGTATGATTATGAACAAGAAATGTGATTTGATATAACCATGATCTTTGATGTTTCAAGTAAAGACAAGTGATGAAAATTATCTTCGTCCTGGGTGCGAAGAGGAATTTAGAACCACAATTATGATTATGAGTTATTCACATGATTGTGAACAGAAACTGTTGATTGATGTTACAGAGATAAAACATTATTGGTGGACTTTTAACATGGAGAAGATAATATACTTTATGGTCTATTTAACTCTTCTAATGGATTGCTCGTTCCGCTGCAACTATGGTTGAAAAGTTTATTCATCTACCATAAGTTCTAAATCTCTGATTCATTACTAATGAAGGCTATTAATAATTTAATTATCTTTAGTCATAATATTCTTTACGGGGCTAGTTGAGCTCACCCTTTTCTTTTTTGTTCCATTTCTCTTCTCAGGAGGCGAGAATATAGCGGGAACTTGTCGGGGTGTGGAGTGATGATTCAAAATAGTTATCTTAGTAGTCCTCACTATTTTGTAAAATAGTGTATCAATAATTGTAATGAGGACTTATTTGAGTGTGGATATTGTCTAAAAGACAATATTTGTATTTTAAACTCACATTATATGTGTTATCGTATTTTGCACGACAATTATAATAATGAAGTTATAGTTATTTTCTGTACCATCTATTTGGCGACTCAAAATAGGTTTTGTGGATTGGACCTATTTTGGGGAGTCACAGTTGGTATCAGAGCTTAGGGATATGATCTCTGGCGGAAATTCGGATTAGAACTAGGCGGGGAGAGATGAGTAATATCCTTCGCTAGTGTGTGTCCTACCTAAGCTAAATTTTCTTACTTAAGTTGACAAATTGTGATATGTAAATTAACCTTTGTTTTGAAGCTATATTCTAGAATGATATCTGAAATACAGGGGATGAGAAATGGAGAAATCATGAGTACAGGGAAGATAGAATCTGAAATAAAAGCAAGGTATTCTCAACTCTTCGAAATATCAGGTACGTAAATTTTGAGGACAAAATTTCATAAGGAGAGGAGATTGTAAGATCTCGAATTTTATGAAATAAAAGTATTCAATTTTACTATTTAGTAAATATTTAAATTGATAAAAGTTTAAAGTTAAGGGTGATATATGCAAACATTTTTTAAAATATGCAAGTGGTTATAAAATACTCATTGTTATCGGGGAATATTCGTTTGGTCATGGAATATTCTTGCTGTCGAGGAATATTCGTACGACGGCGCAACCATTTGTGGGCCTCGTAACGAGAAATTATTTGATAAAGAAAACGACAAGAATGAGTTTTCTAAAAATAACGTCGTAGTTGTTATCGTTAACACTGTTGGAATACCCGGTAGTTAAAACACAGTAATAGGCGGTGTTGCACAGTAGCATACGGTATTGCACCAACTATTGATTCTTACGTAAGAGGTCACCACTCAATAATTGTTACAGTAATTACTGTTCAATATTTTATTTTATTGATTCAATAATTGTCGTGTTGATATTTTATATTGTTGATTCAATAATTATCATTTCACAGTATTTCAAATTATCAAATCAATAATTTATATTATTTGAATAATATTATTAGATAGCATTATTGACAATGTCTAAGAAAGTTCTGTTTAGGAGAGGTTATTTAATTGCGCGCCAGTAAGAAGAAATCTTTATCGGAAGGTCCCCTCTTATTTGGGAACGACCTGGTTGTCATTATTGTGATTCTGTAATATTATTTGTGAATAATTAATTAATGATAAAAATGATAAGGAAATATTTATTTTATGTGGATATAAATGAATGAATTAATGCTGAGGTGTTTTATCAGCATTTTTTCTGAATAGAGGAATTTTTAGAAAAGTGACAATTATTGAAAATTTATATTTTATCTATATTATTATATTACATTATAAATATATAATGTGATAATATAATAATATAATAACGGTGATATTTTTACAATGAATATGTGATATATGAATAAATGAGGAGGAAGAGTATTTTTGTTACGATAAATGCTAAAAACATGTTACACATGTTGGTGGATCCCGTTTTTAACTAAAACTTGATTACAGTCTGCAAAATCGTCCGTATGTGGATTTCGGTCAACTTTTGTTTAGAATTTTGAAAAACTTAAAGCTACAAAGTTGTAGAGAATTAAATTTCCTATGGAATGGACATAAGTTTTGAATTTTTCTGATAAAAGGGCTATTTATAATGTATTATTGAAGTTCTGTAATAATTAATTTTTGGGGTTTAAAATATTTATTTTAAGAAAAACGTTCTTTTGCAATTAGGTGGGCCCCACATGTGTTGCAAATGTGCTGAATTCAGATTTCAAGAGGTAGGGGTGAAATTTTTTTAATAAACATTATTATTTTATTAAATTTTCTTCTTTAGTGTTCTAAGTATTTTTCTATAAATAGAGTGCTTAGGTTAGAATTGAAAATCACACCAGAAACTGAAGTTTTTCTCTCTATAATATCGAGCATATTTTTGTGAGTATTTAGATATCTTGAGTGTTGCTATACAGTGTAAGCTTTTTTCAGCGTTATATCCGATATTTCAGTCAGAAGTATTGTTCTTTTGAGGTAGGGGATTATAAAGGATAGTAAGTGATGGTAAGGGATGTTATTTTTTTCAAGTAAATGATGTTATTTTCTTTAATATCATTATACCAAAATATTGGTATGAATTTTATTGTGAAACTTTATCTTTTTGTGTCGGAGTTACTATTCACGTATACAATACTATTCATGTATATGACACTATTTACGTATACGATAATATTTACGTATACGATACTATGTATGAATACGAGTTACTATCCACGAGTTACTATTCACGAGTTACTATTCACGTGGTACTATTCACGACAAAATTAGTTTATTTTTCTGACCAAATTATCGTTGATTTATGAATCTTACTCTTGAAATTAAACCCATGTTTTGATTATATTATTTTTATAACATTTTTATAATCTTGGTGATGAAATTTCTCTTTCACTTGAGTGTAAATATGGGTAGATTAATGGTTTGATCGTGACTATGTGTTCTCTTTGACCAGTAGTGCAAATATGAATTGTTGACTGATATGACCATGACCATTGAATTTATAATTGAATATCTTTAGGTTAAGTGCAAAGGTGAATTGATCAACATGGTTATAATTATTGTTTATATAAATTCTGAAATGATTATATATTTCTTCGAGATATTAATATCTTTGGCCTGTAGTGCAAAGATGACTTCTTGTTGAATATCTTTGGCCTGTAGTGCAAAGATGAACTGTTGGTAAATATCTTTGGCTCGTAATGCAAAGATGAATTTATTAGTATGATTATGAACAAGAACTGTGATTTGATATAACCATGATCTTTGATGTTTCAAGTAAAGACAAGTGATGAAAATTATCTTTGTCCTGGGTGCGAAGAGGAATTTAGAACCACAATTATGATTATGAGTTATTCACGTGATTGTGAACAGAAACTGTTGATTGATGTTACGGGGATAAAACATTATTGGTGGACTTTTAACATGGAAAAGATAATAGACTTTATGGTCTGTTTAACTCTTCTAATGGATTGCTCGTTCCGCTGTAACTATGGTTGAAAAGTTTATTCATCTACCATATGTTCTAAATCTCTGATTCATTACTGATGAAGGCTTTTGATAATTTAATTATCTTTAGTTATAATATTCTTTAGTGGGCTAGTTGAGCTCACCCTTTTATTTTTTGTTCTATTTTTCTTCTCAGGAGGCGAGAATATAGCAGGAACTAGTCGGGGTGTGGAGTGATGATTCAAAACAGTTGTCGTAGTAGTCCTCACTATTTTGTAAAATAATGAATCAATAATTGTAATGGGGACTTATTTGAGTGTGGATATTGTCTAGAAGACAATATTTGTATTTTAAACTCACAGTATATGTGTTGTCGTATTTTACACGACAATTGTAATAATGAAGTTGTAGTTATTTTCTGTACCATGTATTTGGCGACTCAGAATAGGTTGGGTAGATTGGACCTATTTTGGGTTGGCTAACTTTAAAGATTTTAAAGCGGTAGGACCGCCTGAATTCAAAGGGACTATGGATCCGATTGAAGCCCAAACTTGGGTGAAGAAGATGGAGAAGGCATTCATTATTGCCAGAGTAGCGGAAGAGCAAAAGACAGCTTTTGTAACATATCTGATGAAGGGATAAGCCAATTACTGGTAGGAGACTAATCAGGCGAGAGCTGGAACAATAATAGTGACTTGGACAAGATTCAAGGAGTTGTTCCTTCAGAACTATTTTTCACCGAGTATGCAAGCTCGGATGGAAGTCAAGTTTTTAGAACTGAAGCAGGAGAACATGTCGGTATCAGAATACGCTGCTAAATTCAACGAGTTAGCGAGATTTGCACCTCATCAGCTGGACACGGAGGTGAGAAAAGCGAGAAGGTTTGAGAATGGACTGAAGTCAGGGATATTCAACAAAGTAGCTGTATTTTAGATCAATACGTTTGCGGCTTTGTAAACGGTAATTATTGAAGGAGCTGCATCTCGATTTCATCTGGAGAAGAAGAATAAGGCAAATGACGGAGGAAGCAGTGGTGGTAGTAATCCGAACAAAAGAAAGTGGAGCGAGAATACCAAGTCGGGTAACAAATCAGAGGAGAAGAAGAAGATAGGTGAACCATGTACAACTTGTGGGAAGCATCATCTAGGAATTTGTTTGAAGAGAAAGGGAGTCTGTTATAACTGTGGACAATAGGGACACACGTCTCCCAATTGTCCCAGTCCGAAGAAGATACAAGGTTGTTATGCATGTAGATCAACTAATCATCTAGTTTGGAATTGTCCGAAGAGGAATATGAAGAAGGGAAGTGCCAACAAGGGACCCGGTGGCGGAACCATGGCGATTAGAGGACCTGCTCAGCCAAGAAGACCAACGGCCCGTACATTTAATATGACAGTGCAAGATGCAATGGCTGTCTAGGAGGTGGTGACAGGTAACAATTTCGCTTAATAATATAATTACGCGAGTAATATTAGATAGATATCGCTGTGGATTGTTTTCTTTTATAGATCCAAATCACAGGTTAGTATATGAGACACAAGTTAATATTGTGTTGATGTAAGTGAATTGATGATACAACTTTAAAAGATTGTAGAGAGTAAGAAAGCGGTGATTCGGAGGACGGAATCCTTATAAGAGGGGAGAATGTGATTACCCGAGAATTTATATGATTAATAAAATCTTAATTGATTAAATAAAGGTTGAATAATAAGACCTAGACTGGAAATAAGGTATGAATTTAAAAAAATTATGAAAGACTTGTATGGTTTTGTGTATTGTTATATGTGAGTAAATGCATATGAATAATATGTGTTTATTTTTATTTGTTTATTATAAATAAATAAAAGAAACTAAGGTAACCTAATTATATATTAGGAATGAACAATTGAATAACTTAAGGGTTATGATACGGGAGAATATTAGTATATAAAATATATACTAATTTTAAGATATTTATTTTATACATCTCAGTTAATTAATTTTATAACCTAATTATAGCAAGTCTAATTGGGTTAAGAAAATTATGTGCATTAGTAAGGATTTAAGTTATAATTGAGGAAATAAAAATCCTAATTATATAATTAGGAAATGGTAATATTAAAAGTGTTGGGATATGCTACTTGTTATAG
Source organism: Panax notoginseng (assembly GCA_016801055.1). Taxonomy (NCBI): domain Eukaryota; kingdom Viridiplantae; phylum Streptophyta; class Magnoliopsida; order Apiales; family Araliaceae; genus Panax; species Panax notoginseng. Next base: position 79,589,496 of record CM029014.1, read on the forward strand.
CCCAAAGAAACTAAATTAAAAGCCCGTAGGATTAAAATAGGAGCCCAATTGAAGAAAGGGCATTTTAGACATTTGTTATACTAAGTGGAGCAATAAAAATAAAAGCAAGACTTGGGCAAGAATAAGGCCACTTGGTCGGATTATTGTTGGAAGAAAAGGAGAGGAAATGGTGGTTACACATCATCAATTTTAATCACCACATGTGGCAAAAGATATTACACCAATTAGGTTGGGTGTCACATTAATGAAGGAGCCACTTTGCTTGATAACCATCCACATGATTAAGTGTGAGAGAAAGTGAGAATGTGGTGGAGGAATTAAGGGCCACATGGCTGGATGAAGCATGAGGAGGAAAAGGAGAATGGATATAGATAATTGATATATATCCATATCTAATAAAAATCTATCTTATTTTTCTCTTTCATCTCTTTTATTATCCTAACAAGAACTCGAGAGAGAGAGAGAGAGAGTGAGAGAAGAGAGGCTTCGGCAGCCATGGAAGGAAGAAGAGAGAATAGGAGAGAGAAAGTTCATCCACGGAAGAAAAGGAAGAAGGAGAGCATGAACATCAAAGGTATAAATACATTTTGTGTATGTATTTTTGATTATTGTTAATCAAACCTTGATATATATGTTTCTAAACTCAAAAACTATGAATATACATGTTAATGAGTGTTTATTGTTTAGATATACCCATATTGGGTGTTAATTTGTTTGGAAATCAATAGTGAAGAAAAGTGATTTTCTAGTATATAAACCATAAAATTTCAATGTACTTTGGATTTTTCCCGTTTTTGATCTACGCCTTCTTTTTGTAATTTGTCAAATGGTGGTGCTAGATATTTAAGTTAACTACTAAACTCAAGTGGTAGCACTCAAAAATGTTGAGTACACAATCCTTAGTGACTGTTTTAGCTAAAATAGTTTCTTGTCTAGAGAGAAAAGAAGACTATTTTTTGACAGTCAAGGGTAGGGGTAGTTTCGTTATTTTCCTGACATTCAAATATTTTGGAAACATTTGAGAGGATACTATGATAAGTTTTCTAACATCTCCAAGTGGAATCACTAAAAAAGGAATTGTAGATTTCCGTATGGACTGTTTTTAACAAAGTACGAAAAACCCGTTTTTCCAAAATAGCTACTGCCTAGAACTTTCCAGGGGCAGTTTTAGCCACTTGATTTGTGAAAAAACTTCTGGCCTTTTGGGACATTAAAATATATGGTATAAAGTATCTCCTGTCCAAAAATGAGCTCATTCCGACTTAAAATGACCAAGTTATGACTATTTCAATTTTTGGGATTTTTCGACGAAAACGGTTATAACCGGAGTTCTATAACTCCAATGGCCACGAAATTTAAACTGGAGGCTCACGCTAACACGTATAAGATTGTGTCAAGAGATTGGAATTTCTGGAGTTGAGTATGATAGGGCTAATTTCTTAAGCTACGAACTAAAAATAATTTTTTGAAAAATACTAAAGGAAGTTGAAAAATTATGGAAAAATACTTTTTGTGTATAAAATATATGTATATGTGTTTGGACAAATGATAGAAAAATAATATGTTGATTTGGTATTTTCATGAAAAGGTTAATGAATCCAGCTTGCTGGATTAAAAAATCTGATGAATCCAACTTGCTGGATTGAAAAACAGTTTACTGAATTGAAAATATGTTGAATCCAGCTTGCTGGATTGCAATCTAGTTGTTGGATTTGGAATCCAATTTGCTGGATTGCAATTTGGTTTGCTGGATTGGCCATTTGGTCGCTGGATTTGGAATCCAGGTTGCTGGATTGGAATCTGGTTTGCTGGATTGCAATCTGGGTTGCTGGATTGGTATTTGACTTATTAGAATTTAAAGAAGAACTTATAATATATAAGATTAGAGTGTTAAATCATAATGTATATGATATAGTTATTAAATAATTATCAAAGGATGGTAATAATACTAATGTCGTAAAGTCTTATCTAATATTTAATTATGTGGTTAAGTGTTAGATAATTGATTGATAAAGTAGTTGTATTATGATACAAAGTATGATGCAGATTGAAAGACCAATCTTATTAATGATATGTCTTACAAAAGAAGTTTAACTTAAATTGTGTAGCAGTAGTCAACGAATCAGGAAAGTTTCCTTAACTCAATCTTGAGTTATATCTTTTCAAATATTATGGTGGCTAATTATTGTTGATTAGACCATGTCTGAGAAGTTTTGTTTATTATTTGCAGTTAGTGTATGTTTCTTAATTCAAATTGAATTAGAGTGTATGTTTCTTAATTCAAATTGAATTAGTGATTCTGAGAATATACTTGGGAAATAACTGTTGTTGGATATTTACATTCATAGGAACTATTATTGATTTCAAATAGTACAGATAATTACTGTCTATTGTTGAATCGTATTGAGATAAGTCTTAGCCAATTGTTCTGGCTAGACAAAATTTTGTTGAAACCTGATAGGTTCGAGAAGAGAACTCAATTATTATTGACAGGTCGATGCTAATTGTTTCGGCTAGATCGATAAAGCAAACCTGATAGGTTCGAGAAGAGAAGAGAAGCAATTAGAGATTAAAATCATCGTATTTCGTTGTTAAAATTCAAATTCAGATTATAAGACTGAGAAGAACAACCTTTTTATATAAAAGGGAACCTTTTGGTCTTATATTCGGCCATTGTGCGTGTTTTAAGTATTATGCATAATATAGGATATGAGGAGTTGGCCGCTCTAAGTACTTGTTGGGGGGTATGATTTAATCTTTATGGTTACTTGATACACCTGGGTATATCAAAGTAAATCTTTGATAGTTACTCGACAAGAGAAGTTCGAGATCCATTTGGATCACTCAGCATAAACTCTGAAAAATATTTTCATCTTGTTATTCAATTGAATATTGTAGAAACCTTGAAAGCGTTGTACTATTTCATTATCGAATTATTGTGTTTCGTAGGTTGCGAGAAGACTTGTTAGTGATTAACAAATTGTTCAGCTATTTCAAAGTTCCCCAAACTTTGGTGTCATTCTATCGAAATAGATAATATGTTAATCTTGATTCTTATACATTCATTGTATGTCTTAACTTGCGGGGCAAATTTGTTGCTCACCCTTGCTAAATAAAATATTTCAGCTAGGAATGAAGAAGCCGGAGGAGCAGAGAAGAACAAGGGCAAAGGTGTTTTGTTGGATTAGTTGTAATGAACATTATTATTATTTGTTATTTGTAAATCCTTTTTGTATATCTAAGGGTATGTTTGTAATGTTAAGGTTAGAGAACCTGGGTAATGTATTAACAATATAAGTTAATGATATGTATGTTTATATTCATAAACGAATGGGTAGTTAGATGCTATTTATATATTGGATCGTGAGCACCAAACTTGGGGGTCAGGTAACCCGGATTTTGGGGCGTCACATTAGCTACAATATGAAACCTTAAGAACACTAAAACATCATCTGTACAACTAGTTGTGGAAGCCCAAAACTAGCCAGTCGAACTGTTCTTCATTTCTGGGTAACCCAGAAAATGAAGAACAACTAGCTTGTTCAAGGCCTTAGATCTTGCTCATGTGTTATGATATGACCCAAAAATTGTTATGAATTTGTAATATTACATATATACTACAATATATGATCATTTGTTAGCCCAGAAACATATTACACAGTGAATCAATGTTGGTCAAAGTAGGTAGCTCGATATCTGATTATGAGTGTTCTTGAGGCTCAAGAACACCAAAGGCGACACTTTCGGTCGCTAAGGGATATAGCGACAGACTTTTTAATTTTAATTAATTTATTTTTCATAAATCATTTAAAAATAGAAATTAATTATTAAAAATTCTAAAATTAATTTTAAAATTTATTTTAAGTTATAAAAATTAAATTTTAATAATTTGACATATTTTTCATAAATATTAGTATTTATTTGAATATTAATAATATTAAATTTATTTAATAAATGTATTAAACAAATTAATTAAAATAATTTTATTATATTAAAAATCATTTTAAATGATAATAAGGTATTTAAAAATATTATAAGTTATAAAACATAAGTTTTAATATTTTAAGATAAATTTTATTAATAATTTAATATTAATGATATTAGTTTTATTTAATAATTATATTAAATAAAAAGTTTAAAAATGGTTTTATTGATTTAAAAATCATTTAAAAAGGATATAAATGATTTAAAAATATTTTAAATTATATTAAATGAGTTTTAATATTTTGATAAATAATACATTAATATTTAAATATTAATGGTAATTATTTAAAAATAATTTTAAATATTTTAAAAATCATTTAAGGGTAATATTAATACTTTAAAAATATTTTGAGTTATTATAAATAACTCTAATATTTTGGCAATGGTTTTATTAATATTTTAATATTAGTTAAATATTAATGATAATAGAATTATTTAGTATTTAAATCATTTAAAAATGATTCCAGTGTTTGAAAAATCATGATAAATTATAATAATTATTTAAAAATTATTATATGTCATTTAAAAATAATATGATTGATATTTAAAATATCAAAATAAATATTGAACTACAGGATAAAGTTTTAAACTCGATAATTACCCGATAAAGCTGTCGGTACACCGATATGTTTCAAAAATTGATCTGAACTTAAATAATTTGACTAGATAGGTGATTGTTTATGTTCTTATGACTTATATAAGTGTGTGACAATGTGTTTAAGTTATGTGTTAACTGCAAATAGCAGTACTAAGTGTTATGATGTATTATTCTAATCGAAAGAACAATCATATGAATAATAGGTATTTGTATAAAATATAAAACAAAGTTGTGTAAGCAGCAGATCAGGCAAGTATCTAACCCTTTGCATTTACTTTATGCAATGGACATGTGTAAGAAAGTATCAGAACTATTCTTTTTATTGTGAATGTATCCTTATTCTTTGCAATTACTTATACAATGATCCTATGTAAGTTGGTTATGAAATTATAATCTGTTATACAAACTCTTTAACTCTATTATTATAGATCAAGATATATATTCTGTTCGTTAATTTCTAAGATTGGTTATACAAGTGTCCTCACTTGGATAATTATTATACATGTTGATACATACTTTTTGATTTCCAGTATGTATACCTTAATTAAAAGTCGTCTAAGCTATTTGTCTCGGCTAGACACAGATTCAAAAATATTGTTGAACACGATAGAACCTTATTGTTATCCAACCGAATTATTTTGGTTCGGATTCCAAACTAAATATGAACATCCTGAACATGGAAAACTTTTGTGTGCCTAAGGCGGATATGTTGGACGAAAATATCATTCGAACACGTAGTATTGATCAATACAGGGCACAACGGGCTGATCACCCTCTGTGCCCGTAAGTTATGACGGTTTACGGATGAAGTTCTATAAAACCTTTTCAAAAATTAAAAACAAAGTTCATAGTATGTCGACTGCTCACCAATCATAGTCAGTACGTAGTTTCAAATTTTTGATATAGAATTGATATGTTGTTTAGAATTGGTTCAGCTTACTTCACAACTGTTGATTCGTTGTACAAGTGTCGTTCAAAGAAAACATTTATTCCTTTCAGCTAATATTCATTGTTTGCTATTACTTGCTGGGTACTCAAATGCTCATTCTTGCTTTAAATTTAAATGTTTTAAGCTAAGCGTGATCAACCTAAAGGTTCTGCCAAGAACAAAGGGAATGGAAAGCTGACAGAATAAACTTTATGGTATCCAATGTAATAGTTAGACTTTATTAGACGATAATATTTATTAATTATCATGTAATGAAATGTATTAAAGGTCGCGTACCTGGGATTTAGACAACTCTAATTATGTAAATTAAGTTTGATATTTATATTATTATTATTATTATTTCGCTCAAAGAAATGGTATCGTGAAGCACCGAGTTCTGGTTTCAAGTACTTGAATTTGGGGGCGTCACATCCCTCCTCCCTAGCCTGACTAGATTCTCCCCCATTAGTCATCCTGATAACAAAATTTTAAGTTTTTAATTACTACACATCATTACTCGACACTCACGAGCACATAGGTTGCAACCACATAAACACATAGATTATTTTATTATTTCTTCCTTAAAACTCGATAAGAATTTATCACTATTATCTTTATCTTTATAATCTCCTATAAGGTTACTTCCTAAGGTTTTCCCCTGCCTAAGGTTCAACACCTAATGCTTTGATACCAACTTATGAAACCCCCAAATCTGGGTACTTCATTCCCACATAATTTGGTGTTCATTGTCCAATCATTCATTTCTAACTACCCAAATATAATAAAATTTAAAAAATAAATCTTCCCATTAAAGGGTTACATAATTAAATCCAATAAAATCCTAGGTCATCTAATCTTAAAACATTTATCAAATGCGAAAAATTAAATAATTGCATTACATAATTAAACCAAGTCTGTAAACATAAATCTTAACAAGTCTTCAACACTTGTTCATATTTCCTTTTCCTTTACTAGTGGTTGGCTCAACAACCTTCTCAATTGTAGCTGTAATTATTATATATATGCAAGAGTGAGCAAAAAAAAAATGCTCACTAGAAAGAACACAATAACTGGCAATGAATAATCTTAACTGAATTGAATAACATTTTATTGTATCGATAATCAAGAACTAATATTGAAATTCATATGAGGGTCGCAAGACCATGAACTATGTCCTAGGTTAAAAGTATTTTTACTTAAACCTTTAACAGTCCTTAAACTATATGGACCTTCTTTCTCGTACTTAGGGGGATCAGCCCTTTGTACCATGTATTGTGCACAAATATCTAAACGCTTCCGCGTAAATAATCCCATATAATAGGGTCGTTCATCTTAGTTTTAACATATGAGTCCGCACCAAATGAAGTTTGGTTTAGATAAGTTTCAAGGGTAATTTAGAGTTCAATGTACATCAACTAAGGATTAGTTGAATCAAAAGTTTGATGACAATGTGAGGGTTCAACAACGACATGTTATAGAGTAGTTATGAACCATAAATGAATAGTATAATACATCAAAGTTATGCTTTAAGAATAACTTTCAAAGCATTGAAAAGATATAATAAACCTTGCTTAAACAAAAATGATAAGCTAAGGTTACAGTTTTCAATAAGGAAACAAAATTAAGAACTTTGCTCAATAGAATTCAAGAACTTGCATAATTTAGAATCAAGATAGGATATCATACTTGCATAAAATAAGTAAGGTAGGATAAGCTCAAACAAAGATTAAGGTTTGGAAACTTGGCTTGCGTGTAAGCTAAACAGTATAATTTGATTCTCAATATTCTATACACATGTTATCATGACATAATTAGTTACTACATGATCTCAATACATAATTAAATATCTATTTCATGTACGACTTGTAGTCTTAGATTTATCCACATGGTTAATTAAGACACACTTCTAATTTTATTAACACTAGTTTCATTTATCACATAACTTGTTAATTGACAATCTTCATATTTGATATTATAACAACACTTCAACATGATTAATCATATTTTATAATCATAAGATCATGCTACATTAACATTTACAGGGTTGTATACTAAAAATCACATTTCTAGGCCAAACTGCCAATTGGCGCTGTAGTGCCCCAGTTTGTATTGAGGACTGGCGTTGCAGCGCTGGTCTGGCACTGTCGCGCTCAACATAGGCCTTGAACTGGCGTTGCCGCGCTATGCCGGTCCTGCAACGCTGGAATTGTGCTCTGGACCAGCGTTGCAGCGCCTCTGCATAGTTCCAGGCCGTTTCAATTCGCGAAGAACACAGAACAAAGCTAAATAGGCCTAAAAGCTCCTTTCTAACAACCAATTTAGCACATATAAAACACATAAACTTTACAGAAACATAAATTAATGTTTCTAACATTTTTCTAACCATATAAACAACAAATTAGAACCTCAAAATTTCATTATTTTTGCTATTTCTTCATTTTCTGACATTCTTAGTAAAATTAATCACTGTGAATTCGTTTTTCAACTAAAACAGTCCGTTTAAATCACTTTGTTTTCATTTCTTCACATATTTACACAATTAAAAATCAGTTTACACTTTATATTATGAATTTATTATCAATTTTGATTCCAAAATAAGGCATATCATATACACATAACTGTATTTTTCTGTAAACATGATTTCTTCACATATAACACGTTTTCATGGATTAACCCCTCTAAATCATATACAAATTATACAAAAACAGTTTATATTCACTAATTAACATATATAAGCCATATTTTCAACAATTATAATAGAATTCAAATTACAAAGAAATAAAAACATGTTTTTTAAGGAAGAACAATAAAGAGAGTAAACTGATAATTGAAAGTTAGATTACTACCTTAAATTTCTTATTTGATCAACAAAGATGGTAGCAACCTCCTTTGGTTTTCTCAAATTCCTTCCTTTAAACTCACAGACTTCTCACTTTCTCTGAAGCTTTCTATTTTCTTTCTCTGTTTTTCTTCTTCCTCTCTTTATACTATACGTAACTTATAAAACTTATATATACATATAATATATTTTATTACGTAATATAAAAACTGACAAAACATATAATGTCCCTTCTTAATTCTTTGTCAGTTACTTTTTTTTTAATTCAAAAGCCATTAAGGCTTGTTTGGTAAAACCAGTTTAAAATTTAAAATCCTTAAGCCTTGTTTGGCAAAACTGAATTAAAACTCTTTTAATTTATTTTAATAACTCATTTATTATATAGTTTATTGTCACCCTTTATTTAATTAAATTCCCATATTCAATTTAATTAAATTAAAACTAACAACAACTTATTAAATCAAAATACCACATTATCAAATTGCCACAAAATTATAATTTTTATTATAATTTTATTTAATAACTTAGTACATCACTTGAATTGCTAAATTAAATTAAAACAATATTATAACAATTCCTTCAATCCTTATCAACACTCTAATTTAATTATTAAATTAAATTAGAATATTGATTCATCACTCTTTTAATTTAATTAACTTCAACATACAAAATTACACTTAATCAAGTTAATTCCTCACAACTCACGAATTATTTATTTAATTAATAAGTAATTAAATTAAATAAATATTTATATAACAATAAACACATCAAATAATATATTTATTTAATTCAATAAATATTTAAAATTACAAATAAAAATCCTGGATTGTTACATCCTTCCCTCCTTACAAGGATTCTGTCTCCAGAATAACAACTCAAAACAATTCATTCGTCATAGACATTGCCCTAGTCTTGTTTGATGTAAGGGTCTCAATATCGGGTTGTCGCCAATTCTGAAATTGCCCCAGTCTTGCTTGTTATTTAGGGTAATTATTTTGTTGTATGTTTAACAGATGGGATGATAAGATGCCGAGATTGCAAGTCTTTTATCTCCTGACCCATATGGTGAACTCAACAAATTTTCTCGATGCCTACTCGATGGTAGTTTACAGAGCTTTCATCACCGAACCTTCTTGATGACTACTCGAACGGTAGTTTACAGAGCTTTCATCAGTGAACCCTCTTAATGCCTACTTGAACGGTAGTTTGCAGAACTTTCATCACCAAACCTTCTCGATGCCTACTCGAACGGTAGTTTATAGAGCTTTCATCATCGAACCTTCTCGATGCCTACTCGAACTATAGTTTACAGAGCTTTCATCATCGAACCTTTTCGATTTCTACGTTAAGTTGAAGCCAATGGTTAAGAGTATCCATCACTGCTACCAAGACAGATTAGATGAAATGTTGTAGAGATGTTTTCAACATCCTTGCTAGGGAGATTTTTCTATGGCTGATACCACTGGACCTTTTTGAATCCAACGTTGGGGTTGTCACCAACGTTCTTTATCTTCAGATATGTTATGAATAAGCATGTGAATGATATTCCTATTTATATATGATTTGATTATGATATAAATGAATGAATATGCAAGTATACTTGCATTAAGAAAAGCTGTAAAGTCCTTTGATAGAAAATAGGAACATATGTACAAGGACTTAGAATGAATTGATCAAATATGTTAGGTTGATCCTACATAAGCAAAATAGCTTTGTAAAGTCCTTATAAAGAAATGATGTACAAGGACTATAAATATAGAAAGATCAAGCTTGTTAGGTTGATCTTAAAATGTAATAGATATGCTTATCTGATCAGCGAGAACTGCACCACAAATCGTAGTCTGCTAGGAGAGTCAAGGATAACTCGAGAACTATCAAGGCGAAATCGTAGTCTTTAAGATAGTAGATCTCGGAGTTCGTAGACTGCCAGGAGAGACGAGGAAGGATCGTAGAGTGTTGAGAATAACTTCCTCAGAGTCGTAGTCTGTTGAGGAAGTCATGTTCAGAATCGTAGATGTGACGGCCCCAAAATAGGTATACATCACTCATCTTGAGTCACCAAATACATGGTACAAAAATCAAATACAAACTTTTTTCATACAATACGACAAAATGTAGCTGAGAGTTTTTACACGAATATTGTCTAAAAGACAGTATTCAAACTCAAAAAGGAATCCTCATTATAATTATTATCACACTATTTTATAAAATAGTGAGGACTACTATAGCCACCATCTCGGACCGTCACTCCATTCCCCGACTAGTCTCGGCTACGTTCTCATTTCCTGAAGAGAACAATGAAAACAAAAGGGTGAGCTCAACTAGCCCAGTAAGAAATATTATGACTAAGATTATCGTTAGCCTTCAACAGTGTTAAACTGATAAAATATAATAAACAACAAGTTTAACTGCAGCAGAACAAGCAATCCATTAGAAGAGTCAAGTAGAGCATGATATCTACTATCTTCTATGATTTTAGAGTTTATCATCAATTTTATCGCTGAGACTCAGCTCAATAAATAGTATCACAACCACGAATTATCCATGCACTACGGGCCAAGGATATTCGTGTTTTCACCAATGGTCATGATCATACTAAATAATCCCTAGTCATAATCATACCAACAACTGTCCATCAATGCACTACGGGCCAATGAAGACTTTTACCACATCATTTGTAACATTACGGGTCATTACCGAAAGATCTCTGGTCATAATCATAGCAATCAACGGTCCATCTATGCACGTAAGCCAAAGATGACTTTCATAACAATATAAGCATGAGGATGATGACAATGATATAAGAATTCAATTAAAAGAAAATAAAGGATAAATTTTTAAAGATTTATAATTTAATTTGTTCAGAATTCAATAATGTCCAAATTGTCAACATGATACTGCTTTGTGGAGTAAAATTCAAGAATAATATTGTATCAAAAATGATTTGGACAGCAAAGAAATTAATTTTTGTCATGAATAGTACTCCGGGTGAATAGTACCTGAGTGAATAGTACCCTGTGAATAGTATTTCAGGAATAGTATCTCATTAATAGTACTTTGTGAATAGTACTTCGTGAATAATACCTATAAATAGTACTTTATGAATAGTACCCTGTGAATAGTACTTTATAAATAGTATCGTATAAATGAATAGTACTCATGGACAGTACTCCGGCATGAAAAGCTAAAAATTTAACAATAATGTGCATAAAATATCCTTGTGAAACGATACTAGATGAAGCACAAATTCAAGGATATTCTACTAATTTCATGGAGTATAGAAGCAATACTTTAACAAAATGAGAGTATAATTAGGAATCCGAGACAAAATAATATTACTCACATGCTACAGAGTATAGAAGAAAATATTATTGCTTAAGAATACTGAATAAAAATAATATCCCTTACCTTAGAAGAGGACTTGATACTGAAATAGTGAAGTAACAGAATACTCTTCTTTTTCCTCTCAATAGCTTCTCTCTCTATAACTTCTGTCTCTATAATTTCTCTTGTGAGTCTTAGTGAATTGGTGAGAATGAAAGAAGAATGAGCTTCTATTTATAGGAAAATATAGTTTCGATAATTGCACGTTTTGGGGCTCGAATTATTACAGTATAGTACCTTCATCTTTTCCTCCATTTTTAATTTAGTCTTGCAAGTATTATCAATCTTGCACCACCTCCCCTAATAGTAATGCATGTGAACCAATAGTTCCATTCATATGAGTAAATAGTTATATGCATGTGAAATAATAGCAATTAATTGCTCAATTATCCGATTAATTACCCGATTGGTCAATATAACCTCCAGAAATCAATTATTATCAAAATAAATGCCGATTTTCACTAACACAAATAATCCCAACACAATAGAAATATTAATTTCATCTTTAATCAACACGAACTTAATCATCATTAATATTATAACTCACAATACTTAACAACCAGATCATTCCTAGGAAAGAGGAGGCTTTCCGATAAGGATATCCCCCTATTGGCTCGCAGTTAGGTGACCAACCCCCTTTTCTCGACAGAACTTTTTAGACATCGTCAATATTGTAAATAATAATATGAATAACTTTGTCGTCTCAATTATTGATTTAGTAATATAAAATATTATGTAGATGATACTGTGACAATAATTGAATCAATAATATGAGAGATATTAAGTAGTAATTACTGTAGCAATAATTGAGTATAATTGTCTGACTTCTCACGTAAGCATCAATAATCAATACCGTGTGTTACTATGCAACCACACGTATTACTGTACTTTTACTACCGGGTTGTTCAACGGTTTAATGATAAAACTTTCACCGTTATTTTTTTAAAAAGATATTTCTGTTGTTTTTTAACTTCGACAATACTTACGTTGTGGGGTCCACTAATGATTGTGTCGTCGTTTGAATATTCCATGTTAAAACGAATATTTCCCGACCAATCGAATACTTTAAAACCACTTGCTTACTTTGCAAAATTTATAAATATTACCCACCACTATAACATTATATCAAACCCACACCATAATATTCAAAAATATATTTCGAGAAAAATTAATCTTTATTCATAAAACTTGGGGTCTTACAGTAGAGACATCCTGTCTAAGAGCCGAACGAGCATCTACTAAAGTCAAGTCAAGAATTGTAGACCACACTCAGAGTCGTAGAGTCTACTGATCATATAAGAGGCAGAGCTAATAGTCGAGCCAGATCAGATGAAAACATCAAGCTTAAGGACAGAAATCATAGAGTGTCAACATCTGATCTCGGAGTCATAGTGTCTGTAGAACCAAAGCTACATCGTAAAGTGCATAACTAACGATTCAACAGAGGTGCTCACAACGCCAAGGCAGAATTGTCGAGTAAGCATGATTCTCAACAAATGAGCACTCCCAGAATATCCAAAGTATGAAGCCTCTGGTCTGAGCTGCAAAGATACATTCCACCTAAAGGAAACCAGAGAGCACTCAACGAATGACATGCAAGCTAACAGAAGATCCAAGCACCAACCCAATCAACATCCAGATTGAGTTGTGAAGCCATTCAAGATGAAGTCTTCCATAAGTTGATCAGAAGAAGACTTTAGTAAAAGTGACTAAGGAAATTCAGCAAGTGCAATAACTGTCAAGAGAACATAAGATAATGATCTTGGGAGTAACCAGGATCGTAGTGTTTGCCAAACAAAGTAGGAACTAATGAAGTGTACACAGAGATACTGGTCAGCTTATGAAGAACAAGGCTAAAGTGATTAAGCATGGGTCAGTCCATTGATGATAAGTGGACGGGAGATCACAAGGAAAAAGTGAGCTGGGCATGCCACAAATCTGATGTGTCTTGCTATTCAGAACAGACCAAAACAAGGAGTCAAGCTATCAGTTCCTGAGACCAGTCGAGGAAAACAGAAGTGTTAAAACGATGCACAAGAGAAGCAAGAGGTGTTCTACATTAAAGATCCAATGAACACTCTTTAGGATCGTAGTGTTGTCTCAATTTGTTAGTGAGCAACATTCAACAAGACACACTACGATCAGGTCCAAGAACAACTGCATTAGAATGGTAGAGTTCGGTCATCTGAAGATTGAAGCATTGGCAACGGTTCAATCTGAAGACTGATATTCGAACATTGTTGTTTGAGAGCATCGATGAAAAAGGACAACTTCTGATGTTCTAATCAAGAAATCAGAAAGGAGAAATAAAGTTGACTATTTGCCAGAGACATCAAAGTGACATCTTTGACGGGGTAGGTAAAATAGTGGACTGCAGTGTCAAAAAGATGAAAAAGGGGATGTCATATCACATCTGCAATCTACATCAAATAACTCGAGATCTGCGGAGCAATTCAAATAAATTTCAACGGCTATATACCAACGATAAGATTGGGAAGGATTATATATCTTCCAGAGTTTCAAAGATCAAGAGTTACTGAGTTAAAAGATCATAGAGTTGTTGGAATGCTATAGTGCTGACTCTACGAGTTCCACTAGAGCTAAACAGAACAAGTCTTAATGACAGTGAGACTACAAAGGTGGAAGTGAAGTAGCTTTAAAGAAGGACTTGAACAGACTAAAGCTTCACTCAATAAAGGTGAGAATGCCACTGAAGATGACAGCTAAGCTAAGAGCCGAGAAGGCCAAGAAGATAGCATTCAAAAAAGTGGCAGTGCACAAAGAAGATCCAGAGAGCCACTCTACGAATCACCTTGAACCAAAAGCTGAAATAGAACAGATGTAGAACCATGTCTGCAAACCACTCAAGAAGGGTTCACGGAATGCTAAGTGCCAGACGAAGTCTACCAAAAGCTCAAACACTTACCAAACCTAAATAGTGATGGTGCACAGCTGACATCAGATGAAGATGAGCAGAACAGAATGAAGATCAGCTGCACCAGAGAAGATGTGGTCTAGACTTTACACAGAATACAAAGAGGACCATACCAAGCTACTAAGTACAGAAGATGTTTAAGCTTAAAGACATCTTAGCAACAAGGCACCCACAACAACAACTACACCAACAAGTAGCCAGGACCTGGGGGGGTCCTTGTCCAGAGGGACTAAATAAAGTTCCAAGCCTGCTGGGTTTGAAGAGTTCCTAGAGAACTAAAGGAGTTCCAAGCCTACTGGGCTTGAAGAGTTCTTAGTGAACTGAAGTTCCAAGGCTGCTAGCCTTGAAGGAATCTTAGTGATTCAGGATGCTGCCCTTCCTTAGTGAAAATCCTGCTAGTTAAAGCAGAAAGGTAGATTAGGAGATTGAGTCTCTGAACCACTTAAAATCCCTTGTGTCTTTTACATTCAGTCATTTACTTTCTATTATTTACATTAAGTACCTAATTGCTATAAATGCTATGTATGTATTAACTGCTTACAACTTAACTAACTCTACGAACAATGTATATTTGATCATGAATATATTAATGAAGGGGATATTTTACTTATTCCGTTGTGCTTGAAAAGATTCTGATGTTTGTCATATGCTAATTCATTAGCAATACAAAATAAACGAGAAAAGTATTTGAAATTAAAAAGGATCTATTCAACCCCTCTTCTAGATCTATTGTGTGCCTACTGGGAACTAATAATTGGTATCAGAGCAGGTTCGCATGTGATATTCAAAATCTAATCGCTTTGAGTCTGATCCTATGCATAAACATTATTCTAAACTTTGTTTAGTAGTAAGTCACTTGTAAATGCAGATGATTTCACACATTGGAAATATTGTGTACAGGGTAAATGTGTATATACGCTTGAAACTACTCAGATTGATCCATGTTCTTAAATGCCATAACAACAAGACCAATCCTTGCTCACAGTCAATCTTGTAGTCTGAAGACTAGATATGGAAGCTCATGAGGCATCAACGGTAAAGAGTCAAACATCCACCAGTCTGAAAGATAAAAAGGCCATATATGCTAAGAAGTACTTATCCAGAGAAGAAAGAAGAATTTCTCAAATCTGTATTTGGCCAACTAGCAGCTGGATGTGAACCTTGAGGACTCAAGGTTGTCAAAGAACTAAATATGCCAAGATTCTTTGAGCCTTCAAGACTATGACTGATTGATCAAAAGACAACTAGAACAACAAGATATCAGGAGTGAATGAAAAATTATGCACATCAATGCCTAACCTCACTATGTCAAGATAAATGACTGTCAAGAAACTGATAGTGGAAAGGTACAATTCCTCATCAAAATAAATATGTACATCATGTTGCATCACCTTATACACTATAACAGTATTCTATCAAGAGACCATACTCTACCTAAAAAGGGAAGAGAGAAAGTACACTGAGGTTGGAAAATCAAATGCTAATAAACTTTCTCTCCATCCAAGTTTTAGGTTGAAGATTACATCTTGAAAGAAGTCTGAAATAGGTCATAAGCATATCAAGAATTAATTTATCTTAAGTGGAGTAATTTTTGCTAATAGGTTAGTATGTATGTACAAACCTATGTTCTAGGTTTTTGATAATACGTAGAGTATGATCAGTTCTACAAAAGTATCTTGAAGATTCGTAGAAACTGACCACCTCCATGAATTAACCAGATACAAATAAGTGATAGAGTTGATTCTCACTCTGTGAACATTTAAACTCTGTGAACATAACCAAGTAAATGATGAAACCATCAAAGAAAAAGAGTGTTTTATTAAAATGGTTAATCTTACGCACACTCATAATCATGCATCTTAAAATGTCATATCTAAATTGGATACATGCATAAATATGATTATTGGTGATCAATATGATAAAAATTCAAATATATGAGGAATAGTAATTTTGAAAACTAACCAGGCAGGACCCATTTAACCATGGGTACCAAAAATAGAAATTTATCTAACCTGCAGGTACTTGGTCTATCTGACCACACTAAGGAATACTGAAGTAGATGACTTCAGTCAAGAAGATTCAACCGGCTAGAGGCTTAAGACATTTCAAAAATATTCCTGACAAAATCCTTATTTGTTAAAGCCTGTCCTTGAAGACTTGCTGAGCTAACATAAATGAAGCTCACATGGTTGCTGATCTCCAAATGGAAGCAAACCATTCACCCTAAGATAAACAGGGTCTTATATGCTCAATCATCCAAAGCATATCATCGAAGAAGAACCCTCGAGAAACTCATTATAAAGGCAGAACTCCACAAGAACAAACTGTCAAAGAAGACTACGTTCGTAGTTTTGTCAAACTATCGTAGAGTGATTAGTCCTGAAGATATCTATTTCTATGATCCAAAGAGGTTTAAATGACTGTGATGACTTCAGTCAGAAGGAGATATGCAAGGCTGCCTTCTGATGCACATGAAGAAGAAGAACTCACACCTCTCTAAGAAGATAGTATCAACTATGGGGTAGCAGAAATCTGTTAAGGAACAACAACACTAAAAGTATAAGAAATACACTATGAAGCAATATACCAGTTATAAAGTCCCAAAACTTTGTGGCTGATGAACCAAATAAAGATCCATATTCAGTAGGAACATCTCAAAATGTGCTACTGATAACCTTGTCAACCACCCAACACAAAATCGTGGAGCGCCTACGATCAAACATCTGATCGTAGTGTAAGAGCAGGAGGACACCACGATTATAGCCAAATGCAAATGTCTAAAGTTGGTTGATGGACTCCCTAGCAGAAAAGATCAAAATGAGATATCAGTACTAATCAAGTTTAAAGCTCTTCTTCTGGTAAGCGCCTCAGGGACAAACCTGACCCTTAGTTCGCTCTAAGAGGTTAGCCCTTCCTGAGCTACCTTAGACTAAAAAGAATGCTTAGTCAAGTTCATCTCAAGTGTAAGACCCCAACTTTCATAAATAAAGATTAAATTTTTTCTTGATATATTTTTGAATATTATGGTGTGGATTTGATATAATGTTATAGTTGTGGGTAATATTTATAAATTTTGCAAAGTATGCAAGTTGTTATAAAATATTCGATTGGTCGGGGAATATTCGTTTTTAACAGGGAATATTTGTACAACGTCGCTATCATTGGTGGACCCCACAAAGAAATTATTGTCGGAATGGGAAAACGACAGAAATATCTTTTTATAAAAATAACGGCAAAAATTTTACCGTTAATTGTTGAAATACCCGATGATGAAAGGTATCCCCACAGTCTCATTCACTCCATTTTTAGCATTCTCAGCTGTCATTCTCAAATACTGCCATAAAACAAGGGTTAATTAAGCAAATTAACATATCACATAATATCCATATATTATGACCAACCAACAATTAAGCTTAGGTAGGACACACTAGCAAAGGATTTACTCATCTCTCCCCTCCTAGTTATATTCCCCGATCTCCGCCAGAGACCATATTCCTAAGCACTGATACCAAATGTAACAACCCCAAAATAGGTCCATTCCATCCAACCTATTCTGAGTCGCCAAATACATGGTACAGAAAACAACTACAACTTTATTACAATAATTGTTGTGCAAAATACAACAACACATATGCTGTGAGTTTGGATACAAATATATACCAAATGTGACTCATATCCCAACCATGGACAGCACCTCACAATGACAACTTACATAAAGGTATAGTCAAAAACTATTTTAGAAATTAGAATCTTTGGGAAGTGCTCAAGGAAACCCTTGTACATGGGAGGCCATGCTTCTAGGTTATGATAGATATCATATGGCCACAGAATTATCCTTGGTTGACCCAATAGACCCCAAAGAAAAATAAGAAGATTACTATCATATTATTCCCAATGGTGAGTCATCTCTTGACTTATCATTATCTTCACTGTCTCTAATTGAGAATTATACTTCAAACAAACACCAAGATTATATAGGTAGTGCTCGTAAATATACTCAACAAGTGGATGAGCACATCCCTGTCTTATGATGATACGAGGTTGTATGTCATTAGACATCTTGTATGATAGTGACAAAATACCCTTCTAACGTTGGGTTCGCCTCACCCTCAACAGCTATAGACTACCGTTCTATTCCCCTGTTATCCCCCACTCGACCCCGCTACACTTTTATTACCTGAAAGGAATTGTGAAGCAAAAGAGTGAGCACAACTAGCTCAGTAAAGAATATCATGACTAAAGATAATTAAATTATCAATAGCCTTCATCAGTAATAAATCAGAGATTTAGAAGATATGGTAGATGATAAAAATTTTCAACCATAGTTGCAGCGGAACGAGCAATCCATTAGAAGAGTCAAATAGACTATAAAGTCTATTATCTTTTTCATGTTAAAAATCCACCAACAATGTTTTATCCCTGTAACATCAATCAACAATTCTGGTCCACAATCATATGAATAACTCATAATCATAACTGTAGTTCTAAATTCCTCTTCTCATACAGGACGAAGATAATTTTCAGCACCTATCTTTACCTGAAACATCAAAGATCATGGTTACACCAAATCACATTTTCTGTTCATAATCATACTAATAACTTCATCTTTGCACTACGGCCAAAGATATTCATTTGTATCACTAATTGGTCATGTTCATCTCAACACCTGTTCATCTTTGCACTACTGGCCAAAGATATTCAACAACATGTCATCTTTGCACTAAGATATTCATCAACATATCATCTTTGCACTACAGACCAAAGATATTCATCTACAATTCATCTTTGCACTACAGGCCAAAGATATTCTTCAACAATTCATATTTGCACTACAGACCAAATATATTCCTCAACAGTTCATATTTGCACTACAGGCCAAATATATTAATATCTCAAAGAATATATAATCATTTCAGAATTTATATAAACAATAATTATAACCATGTTGATCATTTCACATTTGCACTTAAGCTAAAGATATTCAATTATAAATTCAATGGTCATGATCATACCAGTCAACAATTCAACTTTGCACTACTGGCCAAAGAGAACCTATAGTCATGATCATACCAATAATCTACCCATCTTTACACTCAAGTCAAAGAGAAATATCATCATTAGGGTTATAAAAATGTTATATATGATAATAAAAATAATATAATCAACATATAGTTTTAATCTCAAGAGTAATATTTATAAATCAACTATAATTTGGTCTGAAAAAGAAATAAATTTTGTCGTAAATAGTACCCGTAAATAGTAACTCGTGAATAGTAACTCGTGAATAGTAATCTCGACACAAAAAAGTAAAAATTTTACAATAAAATAGATACCAATATTTCGGTATAATGATATTGAAAGAATAATATTTCTTAAGCTTATAAACAATTTATTTTAATTGTTTACACTTTACTAAATAATGCATTTAATCATCCTAAAATGCCAAACTCATAAGATTTCATCACCAATAACTAAAAACCCTCATCAAAAATCTGCATATACCTCATATAGGATTCTCAAGCCATAAAATCATATTTTCCAATTTTCTTACTTCACATAACATATTTAATTCATTTATTCATAACTAGTCTATTTTCATAAAAAATACCAAATCAGTTCCAAAAATATTTCTTTTCTGGAATTTAGCAGAATATAGTCCTATATTGAACATATATTTTTCTCAGAATTTTTAAAATTCATTTACTATTTTTCATATGGCCAAAACCGTCGAATATTTAGACATTTATCATAAATTGTACTTTTATCCAAAAATTCCGAAATTCACAGAGTACACTGATATTATATAGATATACTTCCAATAAAAATTTTATCAATTTTGGAGTTAACAACAAGGAGTTATAAACGGTTACTTTTAAAATAGTCTTTTCCCGTAAAATTCATAACTCTTAATCTATACATCCAAAAATTATCATTTTTGGACACAATCAATAAAACTCATCAAAATATCATTTCAAATTTTTCCAGAATTTTTTTGAAGGTCAGAAGAAGTACGAACTAAAAAATATAATAACCCTTAAAATTCTTTACTATCCCTTACCTCAAAAGTGCAGTATTTTTGACTGGAATGCAAAGCCGAAGGAAACTTGCACTGAATAGCAACTCTCAAAGTATCTAAATACTCACAAAATATGCTTCATAATAGAGAGAGAGAAATAGAGAAAGCTTATGTTTCTGGTGTGATTTTCAATTCTAACTTAGCCCTCTATTTATAGGAAAATGTTAGCACGCTGAAGCAGACTTAACCTGCAACCTGATGGCTTTACCTGCTACTATTCCCACCCACCACATTTGAATAAAAATCTCAGCACATTTTTTTACCAACCAAGAGTGGGGCCCACCAATTCTAGAATTTTCTACCAAAATAATAAATTCTGAAACTTCAACAATTTCTGAACTAGTCATCTCTTAAAATTCGTAACAAATCATACGTTCATTTCTAGCGGTTCAAAATTTGTGAACATATGCTCAACTTATATATGTATAACATATCCAAAAATCATAACGATCCAACGGTCGGATTAAAAATTATAACCCCCGCAATATATCTCAAAAAGCCTAATTGATTTTTAATACCTCCATTTCGACAAAAATACTGATAAAACACCTCAACATTAACTCCTTCATTTTTAACCACAAAATATATCCAACATTTATATTCACATAAAATAAATATTTTCTTATCATATGAATCAATAATTAATTATTCACAATTAATATTACAGAATCACATTTATGACAACCAGGCCGTTCCCAAGAAAGATGGAGCTTTCCAATAAGGATTTCTCCTTACTGGCGAGCAATTAGATTACCAAACCTCTCCTTAGACAGAACTTTCTAGACATTGCCAATAATGTTATCTAATAATATTATTCAAATAATATGAATTATTGATCTGATAATGAAAAATACTGTGCAGCAACAATTATTGAAATAACAATAACATAAAATATTAACGCAGTAATTATTGAATCAATAAAATAAAATATTGAACAGTAATTATTGTGACAATTATTCAGTAGTGCCTTCTTACGTAAGAATCAATAATTTCAAAAATACCGTGCAATACCGTGTGCTACTGTGCAATAACGCGTATTACTGTATTTTAACCACCGGGTATTGCAATAGTGTTAATGGTAACAACTACGCCGTTAATTATAAAAACTCAATTTTTGTCGTTATCTTCATCCGACCGTTTTTCATTATGGGGCCCACAAATAGCTGTGCCGTCGTACGAATATTCCCTGACAGAAAGAATATTTCACGACCAACGAATATTCCCCGACAACAATGATTATTTTATAACCACTTGTTTATTTTGAAAAATTTTCACATTTCACCCATAACTTTAACTTTTTATCAATTTAACCATTTATTGAAGTGTAATTATAATAGAAATTGAATACTTTTATTTCATAAAATTCGGGGTCTTACAAGTTTGGTCACCTAATTGCGCGCCAATAGGGAGAAATCCTTAACGGAAAGCCCCATCTTTCCTAGAAACGATCTGGTTGTTAAATATTACGAATTATAATAATGATGATAAATGTTGTTAAAAATATTGAAGGGATTTTTATGAAGTATTTGTGGTAATTTTGGCTTATTTTATGGACCCCCATATACTCATTTTCCAAAATAATCGGTAGAAGATGATTCAGTATATATATATATATATATATATATATATATATATTTGTGTGTGAGTGTGATGTGTGTGAAAGGGACATGTGGGGTGGGGCACACATGTGGAATGAAGAATGGAAATGGGGGGGGGGAATGATACGTAAAGGGGAGGGAATATATATATATATATATATATATATATATATATATATATATATATATATATATATGTTATAAGTATTATTTTATTAGATTATAAATAGAATATATTATATTTTATTTAAAGTTTTCGTTTTATTAGAATATTTTATTGCATAGTGCTGTATAGTAAATTAAATTTTTAAGAAAATTCGGCCGAAGGAATCATCCGTGAAGTATTCATATGAATTCTACTGTGCGTCCATGATTAAATTTTTTAAATAGTATCCTTCCATTCTCCTATAAATAGGATGCTTAGTTAGAATTGAAAATCACACCAGAATCAGAGAATTCTTCTTCTATATTATTGAGCATATTTCTTTAGAGTTTTAAGAAGCTTTGAGCGTAGAAAACAATGAAAGTTTTCTTCAAGAATATCCCCGCCCTACCAGTCGGAATACTCTTCTTTTTAAGGTAAAGGATATTATTTTTGTTCAATATTCATAAGAAATAATATTTTCTTTCATACTCTGTAGTATGTAAGTAATATTATTTCATTTCAAATTTTGAATTTTATACTCATTTTGTTAAAGTTTTGGCTTCTATACTCCATGAAATTAATAGAATATCCTTGATATTTACGCTTCATCCAGCATCTTTTCATAGAAATATTATTCTGAGCATTCTTGATAAGTTTTAACTTTTTCATGCCAGAGTACTATTCACGGAGTACTATTCTCGAAATTACTATTCACAGGATACTATTCACTCGGGTACTATTCACCTAGGGTACTATTTATGACAAAAATTGATTTTTTTTAATCTAAATCATTTTTGATACAATATTATTCTTGAATTTTACTCCACAAAGCAGTATCATGTTGACAATTTAGGCATTATTGAATTCTGGATAAATTAAATTATAAATCTTTAAAAAATTTATCCTTTGCTTTCTTTTAATTGAATTCTTATATCATTGTCATCATCCTCATGTTTATATTATGATGAAAGTCATCTGTGGCCTGTAGTGCATAGATGGACTTGGTATGATTATGACCAGAGATTATTCAGTATAATCATGACCGTAATGTTACAAATGAAGTGGTAAAAGTCCTCATTGGACCATAGTGCATTGATGGACAATTGTTGGCATGATCATGACCATTGGTGAAAACACGAATATTCTTGGCCTGTAGTGCATGGATAATTTGTGGTCGTGATACTAATATCCTTGGACGTAGTGCGTGGATGATTCGATGATGTGGATTATTTATTAAGCTGAGTCTCAGCGACAAAATTGATGATAAACTTTTTAAATCATAGAAGATAGTTGATATCATGTTTTACTTGACTCTTCTAATGGATTGCTCGTTCCGCTGCAATTAAACTTGATGTCTATTATTTTTTATCAGTTTAACACTGTTGAAGGCTAACGATAATTTATTTTGCATTATCTTAGTCATAATATTTCTTACTGGGCTAGTTGAGGTCACCCTTTGCTTTCATTGTTCTCTTCAGGAAATGAGAACATAGCCGAGACTAGTCGGAAAACGGAGTGATGGTCCGAGGTGGTGCATTAGTAGTCCTCACTATTCTGTGAAATAGTGTGATAATAATTGTAATGAGGACTTATTTGAGTTTGAATACTGTCTAGAAGACAATATTTGTATAAAAACTCACAGCTTATGTTCGGTCGTATTCTACACGACACTTAATAGTTGTATAAATTAAGTTTGTATTTGAATGTTGTACCATACATTTGACGACTCAGAATGGGTGATGTATACCTATTTTGGGGGCGTCACATCAAGGACCAGGACATACAACGTTCGTAGAGTAGATTCTGAAGTAAACTCGACGATCGTAGTGCAACCTCAACGATAGTAGAGTAGGCTCGACGATCGTGGTCTTCCCAAAGGATACACTAGCTCATGGGGAGCTTGGTAGAACTCGGCACATACCAAACTATTTAGATCGTGTGGAGATAAGATCGGATGCAGGTTGGAAAGATGCCCTGCAAACTCACCTCAAAATTTCAGTGCCCAAACTATCTTGGGGTACATCAGTGGTTAAGCCATGCAACTTCAAGATGACGATTAGTGTAAAATCATCCACTGAAGCATCTCTCAGAAGGCGATCGTTGAGTCGACAAAGAAAATCGTAGAGTCCATAGCTACCTCATCAAGCTACTCTACGTACTGAAAAGGTCAACGGTCAATCTACGTCAGTAATATTTATTTTCTTAAAAGGAAATTAAAACTGAAAAACTATTCAGTTTATGGGGAGTTACAGTTTCTTACTGGGCGTCGTGCAACCAATGACTGGTTGACACATCACAGCTTATGCAGAGTCAGAAGCAACTGTCATAAAGACAAATTCAAAATCTCCAAACAGTTATTAGAAGCTATCGAACCTCTCTCCCTCCCTTTTTTAAACCCTAAAATCCTCTTCCAAGCTTGATCCATAAAACCTCTAGATTCGCCCAAATTGCATTCATTTATCTCTCATAGGAGGTTTGAAACTAAATACCCATATATTTTGACCCCTCAAAATGGAAGAATGGTGTGTTATAACCGAAATCCAACTAGGCTTCAAGAAGTTCGAAAGATCAGAAAAGAAGTTCAAGGATATACTTGAGCTTGTAAAGAATGATGGGTTTTTCTGAATGCTTGGAAGCTAACACTCCCGTCTATACCGAGCTAGTGAAGAAATTCTACTCCAATGAATGATAGACTCTGGGCTTCTGTCTACAAAGGTCAAAGGAGTAAGTCTGAAGATAAGGGCATCAGACATCAACCAATGCCTAGGGTTTCCCAACCAAGGTCTGATAAACCTCGAGGAAGTTGACATTGAAGAAGGCAAGAAGTTAATGTGTTACAAGAGGAACATAAATATGAAGGATATGAAGAAGGAGTTTCCTGAAGAGTTTGAATTTTTGGCTGAGATTATAGGAAAATGCATCTTGTGGAAGGGCACTGCACATCTACCAAAGAAGAGAACGTAAAGTCAAAAGATGAGAAAGGAACTAAAAGCCTCGAGAATGAACCCTCAAAGAGTAAGTCCAGCAGTGAAGAAGAAGTTGAATCTGTGAAAGGAATAACTAAATCCGATAGTGAAGAAGAATGTACAAGTCCTATGGCTAACATTCAGAGCAACAACTCTGCTACTGAAGAAAGTTTGAGAGCTGAAACAATTGCATCTCTTATTGCTAAAGTCCCAACAAGTTCATCTGATGGGTCAAAAGATGTTGAATCCAAAGAAGAAGGACTTTCCCCCATTGTTGCTGAACATTAAGGAAGCTTATCTGATGATACAAAGGCTTCAGATTTTGAAGAAGAAAAAGAGTTTGAAACTCCTATAGCTGAACCTCCAAGGAGGAGAAAGAGCAACAGGCTGCTTGCTAAATCTATCCCAAAGAAGAAAGGAGAATCTTCTACTGCTATCATTGAACTGAGTGATGATAAGTCTGAATCCTAGAGAGAAAATGCTGAAGAAGGTACTAGTGATGAAAATTAGCATTAAGGATTCACTGATGAATTAGATGAAAGAAGTCAACATGATTCAAGCTCAGAAGGTGAAGAAATGGAAAAAGATTCTAGTTCTACAAATTAGGAATTAGAGGAATCAGCAGACTATCCTGTTCTCTCTCCAGCAAGAATTTGCAGAAGAATAGTGGTGGAAGTTTCTGATGAACCACATGTTGTACCACCAGAAAGATGGATAAGCTATGGAAACGAACAACTCAAGGTTGTAAGGATGACTGCATATAATGTGTTTAACAACTGGAACAACATGGAGTTAGACTGCACTATAATTCTGTACAATCCTGATGATCTTCTGATGAGATGGTTCTTCCCATGGATGCCCTGGTTAAAAGCATATACTGAAAAGGATGGAAGTTACTTCAACTGGTGTTATTCACAGTTTCCGAACTTGGAGCTGGTGTCACAAAACTTTCCAAGGGTAAAGAAGTTTGCAACCAAGATGATCAAAGACCAGTCTCACTTCAAAGTCTATCGACATGCTGGTAACCACTACATTCCCTACGACTGTAGAGTGGGTTCAAATGGCAGAAGGGTTATGCCCAAGCATATGATCGTAGAGTCCCTTCACTGTACCATTGAAGATGATCAAGTTCAGTTTGAGAAGCTTCCCTCTATCCAAGCACAATTACCTAAAATTCCTTCATCCTCCAACAGTGATTGGCACTCAACAATTTATCAGATTCTCACTGCTTTCAAAAATCTGTCCAAGAATGAAAATCGTGGAGTCAAATCTGGTGTTCAACAAGAGTCTGCCTAACCACATGACCAAACTCATACGGAGCAGGAGTTATTGAAGAATTCTGATGAGTTGGTTGAGACGATATCCATCATCATTGAAAAGGCAAAGATGTTGTCAGAAGAAGAAGAGAATGTTTTTCAAGACAAACTCCAAGCCACTATGTCTGATATATCTCTCAAAATCAACGAGAGAGATCAAATCTATCTGAAGGCTATGAATGATCAGGAAGAAGAAGCTCTACGAGCACAGAAGGCTAATGAAGAGCAAATTATATCCCTCTCTGACAATATTGACAATCTGAATCAGTCTCTCTCTCTACAACTTGAGCTGAGCCAACAAGAACTCAAGATTAAGGTTGGTAACTCATCTTACCTCATGGAGCAACTTATGTCAAACATGGAGCAGCTTTCACAAGTTATTAATGAAAAAAAGGGGGAGAAAAAGAGACATAGAAAGAGGCACTCAAGGAAGAGCAAGGAAAAAAGAATGAAGGAAGATAAGAAGGCCAAGAGAAAGGCAAAGGAAAAGAAGAAGAAGATAGCAACAGCAGAAGCAAAAGCATCATCTGAGGGGAAGCTAAAAGATGATGATATGAACACAAAATCTGAGGGGGAGCAGAGAAAAGAAATGAAGTCACCATCCTAAGGGGAGCAGGAGCAAAAAGATGAGTAGATAAGTAGCAGATCAACAGACATCCTAGAAACACACATGGAGCCAAAAAGGTACATCCCTATCTAGTTAGGTGTGTTCTGGATCCAGGATGTAAAGTGTCATAGTTTATGTAACTTCATATTATCATCAATGACATTCATGATTACTTGTTTTAGAAATATAGCTACTCACTGTATATAAGATTCATTCATCTCATTCATATGCACTAATTGTTTTTGTCATAATCAAATAGGGGGAGATTGTTAGGAATAAGCATGTGAATGATATTCCTATATATATATGATTTGATTATGATATAAATGAATGAATATGCAAGTATGCTTGCATTAAGAAAAGCTATAAAGTCCTTTAATAGAAAATAGGAACATATGTACAAGGACTTAGAATGATTTGGTCAAATATATTAGGTTGATCCTACATAAGCAAAATAGCTTTGTAAAGTCCTTATAAAGAAATGATGTACAAGGACTATAAATATAGAAAGATCAAGCTTGTTAGGTTGATTTTATAATGTAATAGATAGGCTTGTCTGATCGTTGAGCACTGCACCAAAAATCGTAGTCTACCAGGAGAGTCAAGGATAACTCGAGAACTATCAAGGCATAATCGTAGTCTACAAGATAGTAGATCTTGAAGTTCGTAGACTGCCAGGAGAGACGAGGAAGGATCATAGTGTGTCGAGAAGAACTTCTTTGGAGCTGTAGTCTGCTGAGAAAGTCATGTTCAGAATCGTAGAGACAGCCTGTGTAAGAGCCAAACAAGCATCTGCCAAAGCCAAGAATCGTAGACCACACTTGAAGTCGTAGAGTCTACTGATCATATAAGAGGCAGAGATCGTAGTCGAGCCAGATCAGATGAAGACATCAAGCTTAAGAACAGAGATTATAAAGTGTCAACATCTGATCTCGGAGTCGTAGTGTTTACAGAACCAAAGCTACATCATTAAATGCAGAACTAAGCCTTCAACAGAGGTGCTCACAATGCCAAGGCAGACTCGTCAATTAAACATGATTATCAACAAATGAGCACTCCCAGAATATCCAAAGTATGAAACCTCTGGTTTGAGCTACAAAGATACATTCCACCTAAAGGAAACTAGAGAGAACTCCATGAATGGCATGCAAGCTAACAAAAGATCTAAGCACCAACCCAATCAACATCCACATTGAGTTGTGAAGCCATTTAAGATGAAGTCTTCCACAAGTTGATCAGAAGAAGACTTCAAAAAAAGTGACTGACTAAGGAAAGTCAGCAAGTGCAATAGCTGTCAAGAGAACAGAAGACAACGATCTTGGGAGTAACCAGGATCGCAGTGTTTGCCAAACAAAGCAGGAACTGATGAAGTGTACGCAGAGATATTGGTCAGCTTATGAAGAACAAGGCTAAAGTGATAAGCATGGGTCAGTCCATTGATAATAAGTGAACGGGAGATCACAAGGAGAAAACGAGTTGGGCACGCCATAAATCTGATGTGTCTTGCAATTCAGAAGAGAGCAGAACAAGGAGTCAAGCTATTAGTTCCTGAGACCAGTTGAGGCAAACAGAAGTGTTGAAGCGATGCACAAGAGAAGGAATAGGTGTTTTACATTGAAGATCCAATGAACACTCTTCAGGATCGTAGTGTTATCTCAATCTGTCAATGAGAAACATTCAACAAGACACACTACGATTAGATCCAAGAACAACTGCATCAGAATAGTTGAGTTCGGTCATCTGAAGATTGAAGCATTAGCAACGGTTCAATCTGAATACTGATATTCAAACATTATTGTTTGAGAGCATCGATGCAAAAGGACAACTTCTGATGTTCTTATCAAGAAATCAGAAAGGAGAAATAAAGTTAACTACCTGCCCGAGACATCAATGTGACATCTCTGACGGGTAGGTGAAACAGTAAACTATAGTGTCAAAAAGATGAAAAAGGGGATGTCATGCCACATCTGCAGTCTACATCAAATAACTCAAGATCTGCGAAGCAATTCAAATAAATTTCAATGGCTATTTTCTAATGGGAAGATTGGGAAGGATTATATATCAGCTAAAGCTTCAAAGATCAAGGGTTGCAGAGTTAAAGGATCATAGAGTTGTTGGAATGCTATAGTGTTGACTCTACGAGTTTCACCAGAGCTAAACAGAACAAGTCTCAGTGATAATGAGACTACAAAGGTGGAAGTGAAGTAGCTTTGAAGAAGGACTTGAACAGACTAAAGCTTCACTCAACAAAGATGAGAATGCCACTGAAGATGACAGCTAAGTTAAGAGCCAAAAAGGCCAAGAAGATAGCATTCAGAAAAGTGGCAGTGCACAAAGAAGATCTAGAGAGCCACTCTACGAATCATCATGAACCAAAAGCTGAAACAGAATATATGTTGAACCATGTATGTAAACCACTCAAGAAGGGTTCAGGAAATGCTAAGTGCCAGACGAAGTCCACCAAAAGCTCAAAGACTTAGCAAACCTAAATGGTGAAGGTGCACAGCTGACACCGGATGAAGATGAGCAGAACAGATTGAAGATCAGTTGCACCAAAGAAGATGTGGTCCAAACTCTATGCAAAATAAAAAGAGGATCATGCCAAGCGACTAAGTATAGAAGATGTTCAATCTTAAAGACATCTTAGTAGCAAGGCACCCACAACAACAACTACACCAACAAGTAGCCAGGGCCTGAGGGGTCCTTGTCCGGAGGGACTAAATGAAGTTCTAAGCCTGCTGGGTTTGAAGAGTTCCTAAGAAACTAGAGGAGTTCCAAGCCTGCTGGGCTTGAAGAGTTCTTAGTGAAATGAAGTTCCAAGGCTACTGGCCTTAACGGAATCTTAGTGATTCAGGGTGTTGCCCTTCCTTAGTGGAAATCCTGCTAGTTAAAGCAGAAAAGTGGATTAGGAGCTTGAGTCTCTGAACCACTTAAAATCCCTTGTGTCTTTTACATTCAGTCATTTACTTTCTGTCATTTGCATTATGTACCTAACTGCTATAAATGTTATGTATGTATTAACTGCTTATAACTTAACTAACTCTACGAACAATGTATGTTTGATCATGAATATATCAATGAAGGGGATCTTTTACTTATTCTGTTGTGCTTGAAAAGATTCTTATGTTTGTCATATGCTAATTCATTAGCAATACAAAATAAATGAGAAAAGTATTTGAAATTAAAAAGGATTTATTCAACCCCCCCTTCTAGATCTATTGTGTGCCTACTGGAAACTAACAAGATATACTTTCGAACTTCACCTCCGCTGGGGATATTGGCCTCATTGTAGATTCTCGATGTTTATCCTGATGATAATTTACTACGGTTTACATCATCGGATCCTTCCCGACGCTATGTTGGGGTTGTCACCAATGATTTGGATTTTTATCTAGTTAAATGTCATTCTTGTTATAGGGGATAGAGATCACAATTTTAACATACTCTCAATGCCTACTCGAACGGTAGTTTACAAGGTTGACCATCACACAATTGATTTGATACCTACTCGAACGGTAGTTTTAGGGTTTGCCCATGACCGAACCTCCTCGATGCCTACTCAAACGGTAGTTTACAACAGTCGATCATTACTAAACTAATTTGATTTAGCTGGAGATTTCATTTATAACAAATTCCATCACTGGTCCTTCCCGATGTAGATAGTTTTCAATATTCGTCACTGACAGGCTTTCATGATGCTTTATTAAATGCAATTTTCAATGGGTTCTAATGTTGACATTCCTGAGGCTTCATTGGGATTGACACCAATGACTTACATGAAGATTTTCATTTGTCAGAGGTTAACTTTACGTTTCCATGTTTCAGGCCCCTTCCGCTCAATCGCGTAGAACCTTTTTTTCCTGATTTGACTTTTCAGCTTCTGGGAGACCTGCCTGACCTCAAATTAGACTGAAATAGAGGGGGTGGGACCCATCCTGGACTTCTGTAGGTAGACCTATGGATTTCGTAGGTATATACCCACGAAAGGCCGCGGGTGGTTTTATACACCTTGGGCCCTTCACAAGTCATTTTTAGTTTGAACTTTTTAGAGAAATTCGGACCTTCCATCTCAGATCTACTCATTTCGGGCTGCTTTTTCTCAAAATTCGTCACCGTACAAATGTTATTCACATTTCAAGTAATGTTTACATCTATTTCTTTCAAGTTTTGATTGTTAGAACGCTATATTTAATGGCTAGTAAGTTTAAACACAGTATAACAAATATATATGCCTATATGACTTAACTAAAAATGAATGGGTCTAGTAAATGTTTGTATTTTACCATTTTGAACATTTCGATGTGAAAAAATTTAATTTCTGAGATAGTCATTTTACACCCTTTTTGGCTACTTTCTTTATTCTATTTGAGGACAAATGAGCATGGATTTTCAAAATAAAGTACATATGGTAATTTGGATGCCATGGTGAGTTTAATTTTTAATGATTTTCATATATATGAAATGCTCATGATTTTGGGTTGGTGTGCTACTGAATGGCCACCTGATCATGCCTATTGTGCATGCAGATAGTCCATTTTATAAAGGAGACTATGGCGAAAATTTTTCAAGAGTCTGGGCATTTGATATGAATGCAATTTTAACTCTACTGGGGAAGCATGTTAAATTAATGCATGTTTTCACATAAGATATGCATTATGTGATTTCTAACTTTTTAGGATTCTAATGTCCTAAGGTCACGCACTTACTCAATTAATTTTTAAATAAATCATACATCACCCTTTCTAAGATGATTTGGAGATTTTTATTTCCAGATTGGATTCTAACCAGTCCAGCAGCTCTATTCCCCGTACGGTTTCTTCTGGGGTCAGGAGGGCAGCTTTGACTATTTCTTTGCCCAGACCAACCCAACCGGCACGTCAGTTGGCCGAGTCTGTTATCCATCCCATTAGAGTTGGGAGGGCAGATGCCATTGATGAGGAGGAGGACCCTATTACAGATACAACTCCTTCTTCTTCCACACCGCACCGAGATCTTCCCGGTATACATGTGCCGATTCTCGACCTTCTAGGTGATTTGGGACATCATCCATCAGTTCATCTACATGCTAATGAGGTAATGGAAGTTTTCAATTTTTCTTTTGTTTCTCCTCTCATTTTTTGACAATGGTCGGTCCTTGATTTGCAATGTAGGTTCCCGGGTTTACTTAATCGAGGGGGAATTGGTTTACTATTCATTCCATTTATCGAAACTTGCATCCTAAGTACCAGGCCATTATACATTCATGGGGCCTCGAGGCTTTCTTTTCCATCACACCACGGCGTTGTCCATGGGGTTATATGAGAATATTATCCAAGCGGTGGTTTCATCAGACTCAGTCCCTTCATTTGCTAGATTGTGAGGTGATGATGACTCCGATGGATTAGCAATTCATTACCGACTTGGAGTTTACAGGTGAGAGGGTGCCATTGTCGACATATATATCTTCTGCTGCTGTTAGATCTTTGTTGGGGCTCCCTGCTTCGGCCCTCAAGGATCGGGCATCTGTTCCGGTCCATTAAGCGTTGATGCTTCCAGTGGGGCTATATCAGAACCTTCTCTAGAGGATCAGGCAACAAGAGATTGCATTCTTCGGTGTATATTTTTGACCATCATGAGGGGTTACTTTATTGTAGATAACTCATCGATTGTCTCATTTGCCCTTATTGGTGCTCTCCGAGATGTAGATTGCATCGGAGATTTTGATTGGGGCTCTTTCACATTTGTATATTTCCTCTGAGGGATGCGCCTACATTCTTAAGGTGTTACAAAGGCTTGGTTAGGCTTCTACCCCTTTTTACTGGTAAGTACTGACAATTGATCTTCCATTCCCCACCTTCGGGAATTTTTGATAGATAGATTGATACACTTGGTTTCTGCCTATTTCAGTTCTGGGCTTATGAGATGCTTCTTTACCTTCGAACAGTTACCATTTTGGGCTTAGAGATATATCTGCGGGGATGATGTTGGCATCACTCTACTTTGATAGAGGTCTCCATAGCGGAGGGTTTTACACACAGTCGCTTGTAGCTGGAGCTATTGACTGCAGATGTCATCACCTGGGTTCCTTATAACCCCGATTATCTAACAGTTGGCTTTGAAGATGGTTACCCGACAGGGTTGGAGTATGCTTTATCTACTCATCAGATTTCCTTCTTGGACGAGGGAGGATGGGAGCTTTATTTGGGAGAGCGAGTGATCATGTGCATCACAGGGCAGATTCTGATTCCTTACTTTCCACCCGCTCAGCGACATTGGCCTTTATCTCTTCCTGTTACAGACATTCCCTTGATGGGTTTGGATGGTTTCACCTTGTCAGATAGACTCTGCACATCAGACACCTTCAGTTCACGGTGGATTCCTCGTACCATAGGGGCTCAGACCCGGGCCACTTAGTTCGTAGCGGACCTAGTACCTAGATCAATTATGATGATAGATTGGATTGCCTACTTTTGAGAGCCTACCCATCTAGACCAGATAGCAGATTTGACCCACCAACTGGACATGGCACATCTTTTCATTCGCCACTTAGGTAGAGATCCTTCAGAGGTGGATACTTTTGATTCCTCTAACTCAAGTGTTGGTACAACTAGCGGCCCACACACTACTGATTTTACTGGATCAAATTCTCCTCTATACCGCTCAAATATCCCCTTTAACAGAGATACATTGACTTAGAAGGAGTTGGATCGTGTTGGTCGCCTAGGGGATATAGATATCCATGACTTCTTATGATAGGCTTTTGTTAGACATAGGGTTGTTGTGCCCCACTTCCCTATACTTTTTATTTTCATTTTTAGAACAGAGATTATGTATTTATGATGTATGTAGGTTTACATTCTATAATGCTTTTACTTCCTGTACTTGTTATATTGTTATTTATCATGATGCATTCACTATATATCATGGATATGCATTTGATGAGTTTGGCATTGACCCCTGGATGGTCTCATGATACGGTTTTATAGATGTATTCTTCATCAGTATCACGCATTGATCGACTTCCTGCCAGCCGTATAGCTACGGATTTGTGATCTTGGTTTGATAGTCTTCCAAAGTCAGATCGCATATTGGCAGGTGGCATGTTGGGCCACTCTATATCTTTGTTGACCATAAGAGTTCCTGACAGTTTTGTAGAGGGCATGTTATCTCTTTGGATCCCCGCCAGACAGGTTTTTCGCTTTGGTTCTGATGAGTTGACTCCTACCTTAGAGGAGTATTTCTATATCACCGGGTTATTTTTATATGCTCCGTGTGCCCGGA
Organism: Panax notoginseng; assembly: GCA_016801055.1. Taxonomy (NCBI): domain Eukaryota; kingdom Viridiplantae; phylum Streptophyta; class Magnoliopsida; order Apiales; family Araliaceae; genus Panax; species Panax notoginseng. The sequence goes on from CM029014.1 coordinate 79,624,132, forward strand.
CAGCGGTCGGTTAAATGTGCCGCCCAGTTTATGGACATGACAAGTATACGACGGTTAGTATTTTTAGCTGAGGTCACCTCGGGTCACATTGTATCTATGGAGTTCCTGATTGACCGCTTTGGATCTTTGGATAGCTTCTCACATTATTAGGACGATTTCTTGATATCCAAGGATGAGTGGAGGATAGCCAAGGTGGACACTCTATTGATGTGTGTTGTGGCTTATTTATATATGCCACTTTACCTGGATCATTTGGACATTACCTTAGTCACTGTAGTCAAAGCTTTACGGGAGGGTTGCACCATTCTCCCCATGATTCTTGCAAAGACTTTTATTTCATCTACCTACTGCCAAAATGATGATAACGGGTATTTCTGAGGTAGTGCGGTTTTACTGTAGGTATAGTTCATCGCACATCTTTGGCCGATAGGCACTTTGAGACGTCTTGGATATTGCTTTGGGCATGATAGAGTGATCTCCTTTTCTTTTCACCCTACAGAGTGCATGCATTCTGTGTAGCAAAGGCATAATCTTGCCTCGTTGTAATCCTTTTAAGCTTTCAATCCTCAATCTTATCTCTTGCATCCATATGGTGCTGAAGACTTCTAAACTGTGTACTAAACATATACTTTGCCTTCCTAGAAGCACCAGGTGCAGCAGCATCCTCACCTTCAGAAAGCTCATCAGCCCTAAACTCATCATCCTCTGAATCGACTTCTGCCTCTTCCTCCTTCGGAGCCTCTGGAAATATAAGACCAAGCCCACGAGGATGTGATTTGCCTCCTGGCCAAATAGAATATCTTGCAATTAGCCTAGGGTCCAGTAACTACAGAGGTTGCTGCATAGGCTCATCTACAGTCCATCACACGCTTGACTGACAACATAATCCACAAATCAGCGATAGATGAGGTAACCCCTCTAAAAAGGGGCCTCGTCGACAACGCCTGATAGAAAAACTGATGACTTCCCTAATATTGATATCAAAGTCTTTGATAATCGAATACAGCAGTAACACCTTCTCCTTTGTCACCTCGCTAGTGTGTTGAGATGGAAACTACTTTGCTCATAGAAAGGCATACCAAATCTTCTCGTACAAACTCAAATCCTTGCTCATGAATAAGGTTTCTCCTCTCTTTCCCTTGACCCATGTAGTGCATGGCTTTATATTCTCTATCAGAATATGATCATAATCAAAATTTCCATCTCTCAACTGGGCATATTAACATACTGCTGGAGCCCTCACATCATAAAATTGATTGATAACCTCTGAACTAAACGGCACCATCTTACCTTGTACGAATGTAACAAATGGAACTTTATCCTTAGCATTCGCGTAAAACTCTTTAACCACCATCACTACCACTGATTCAGGTTGATTGGTGAAGCTGTCCCGGCCATGTTTATAAATCTGCCTCCTCATATGTCCATCAAAAGATTCGGGCCTCAACCCACGTTCTGGTGTCAGTGCCTTCAGGGCTAAATAGTCTAATTTGTCCGCCGCCACGGCACTGACAAACTTACGTTTGTCAAAACTTCGTGCAGGTGGCGATGAACCTTCACCCCTCTATCGCTTAATAAGTGTTTTAGGAGCCATGGTTTAGCAATTCGAGCAAAATCCCCCAAACTTTGTCACTTAGGCTTTTCATTGAACACTTAGTGTGTGTAAGAGCAAAGAGTACCAAAATCAACCCCCAAACTCAATAACAACTAGAAAATATGAATGCTTACCCAATTTCAGACTTTTTGTTGTTGCTAGGTAGTGATTCCCTTCTAATCTATGCACAAATCTGAACTTCAGAACCTTGTGCTTGAGAGTTGATCAATGGTGTAAAGAAAACCCTAGTTTTTGTGATGGAAAGCTCAAAATTGGTGTGGAATTGATGAACTTGCAGTTGGGTATGTATAGGAATGATGATATGGGGAAAAATTTGGTGTGTAATGGGAGTTATGGGAGGATTTCGTGGGTTTGGGGTGCGGTTATGTATTATAGAAGTAGGAAGAGTCGCGCCTACGATGGGTTTTAAAAAAATTGAAATTCGTCAGGCCCGCCGGGGCGGGCTCATTTTGTACTGTAAATCCCCGTCGGGGTGGGATAGGACAGAGGAACCCCTCGATGGGGCGGGCATGTTTGCTCTTTGGGAAGCCGCCAGGGCGGGGTGATATAAAGGCTACCCCCGTCGGGGCGGGAGTTTATAAGCTACAATACCCCGTCGGGGCGGGGCCTGTTTTTCTGCCAGACATACTTTTTGCTTCTAATTTTGCCCTGCACGCGCGCTAACCTCATTCTTAGTTCCTGAAATCATATAAAACCCCAAAATTAGAGTGAGTACTATGGACAATGAGCAAGAAAGTTTTGATTAACACAAATTGACTAATTAACTAGCTAACTAACTAACTATCCTATGAATTGCAAAAATTTGAATACTAAGTATATATACTGATAACTAGTCTACTGAATTGTAAAATTTGAAACTAAATACTGAAATAACATAAACATTGGGTTACCTCCCAATAAGAGCTTGATATTAAGTCTTTCAGCCAGAGTACTCCCTGTTCCATGGCATATCGGCAAGAGTGATTGAGGTTGCTTGGTGATCGAGGTCACCAACCCAATAATGCTTTAGGCGTTGTCCGTTTACTTTGAAGGTTTCCATAGGATTCCAGCTATACAATTCAACGGCGCCATGTGGATAGACTGTTTTGATGGTGAATGGTCCCGACCATCTGGATTTCAGTTTCCCGGGGAACAGTCTCAGTCGAGAGTTGTACAATAACACTGCTTGGCCCGGTTCGAACTTCCTGTTCACAGTTTTCTGGTCGTGCCACTTCTTAGCCTTTTCTTTATACAACTTGGAGATCTTGTATGTTTGCAGATGAAATTCATCTAACTCACTGAGTTGCAGAAGTCTTCTCTCCCCCGCTGTTGTGAGATTAAAATTTAGCTTCTGTATGGCCCAGTATGCTTTATGCTTAAGTTTGACTGGGAGGTGACACGTTTTTCCGTACACAAGCTGATATAGAGACATACCGATTGGTGTCTTGTATGCTGTGCGATATGCCCATAAAGCGTCGTCCAATTTTAGAGACCAATCTTTTTTGTTCGGATTCACTATTTTCTCCAAAATCCTTTTCACCTCTCTATTCGAAACTTCTGCTTGGCTACTAGTTTGGGGATGATACACAGTAGCAATTCTATGGTTAACCCCGTTTTTAGCCAAGAGAGCTGTAAAGTATTTATTGCAGAAGTGACTTCCCTCATCACTAATAATCGCTCTTGGGGTGCCAAATTTTGTAAAGATGTTCTTTTGCATAAATTTCAAGACACCTTTGGCATCATTTGTCGGTAGTGCTACAGCTTCAACCCATTTAGACACGTAGTCTACTGCCAACAAGATATACAAATTATTGAATGAAGGCGGAAAAGGTCCCATGAAATCCATCCCCCACACATCAAAAACTTCCATTTCTAGAATCAAGTTGAGTGGCATCTCATTCCTTTTAGATATATTGCACACCATTTGACATCAATCACAGTTTTTCACAAACTAATGTACATCTTTAAACAAAGTGGGCAATAGAATCATCTTATCTACACATTGTCTAAACAAATACGGATCATTCCACATATACCATTTTACATCATGTATGAATTTCTTCTTCTACTGACCTGTCAAGTTTGGAGGAAGGAACTTGCTCACCAAGTAGTCGGAAAAATCCACATACCATGGAAATTCGAAACTAACCCCAAACAACTGTTCGTCCGAAAATGATTCATTGATTAACACCTTATCTTCTTTATCTTTGTTCGAATTTTCCAACCTCGAAAGATGGTCAGCTATTTGATTTTTTTGTTCCCTTCCTATCTTTAATTTCTAAGTCAAACTCTTGAAGGAGTAGAATCCAGCGAATTATTCTTGGCTTGGCATCTTTCTTGTAAATTAAATACCTAATAGCCGAATGGTCGGTATACATTACAACTTTTGTTGCAATCAGATACGAGCGAAATTTATCAAAGGCATACACGATCGCAAGTAGTTCCTTTTTGGTGGTTGTGTAATTCAATTGCATCCGTCAAAGTTTTACTTGCATAGTGGATTGCATGAAAATTTTTATCTCGACGTTGTCCCAAAACAACCCCTGCCACATAATTACTAGCATCGCACATCAGTTCAAATAGCATGGTCCAGTCCGGTGCTACGATTACAGGTGATGTCGTCAATTTCTTTTTTAATTGCTCAAACGCCAATAAACACTCGTCATCAAATCTGAAAATTGCATCTTTCTCTAATAAACTGCATAGTGGTTTTGCAATCTTTGAGAAGTCTTTTATGAACCAGTGGTAGAATCCAGCATGACTAAGAAAACTGCGAATCCCTTTTACTGATGTCGAGGTAGGAAGATTATCAATTGTTTCTAATTTTGCACGGTCCACTTCCAACCCTTTTACAGAGACTTTATGCCCTAGGATGATTCCTTCTTCAACCATGAAGTGACATTTTTCCCAGTTAAGCACTAGATTGGTTTCCACGCATCGTTTAAGTACCATAACCAGATTCTCTAAACAAATGTCGAATGTATCCCTATACACTTAAAAGTCATCCATGAAAACCTCTACATTATGTTCCTCCATATCCGAGATTATTGCCATTATACATATCTAAAAAGTTGTCAGTGCGTTACAAGTCCAAATGACATCCTCCTAAAGGCAAAGGTGCCATATGGGCATGTGAACGTTGTCTTCTCTTGGTCTTTCGGTGCAATGACAATTTGATTGTACCCCGAATAACCATCTAACAAGCATTAGTACTCATGTCCTGCTAATCTATCCAACATCAGATCAATGAAAGGTAAGGGGAAGTGATCCTTTCGGGTTGCCTTGTTAAGTTTCCTGTAATCCATGTATACCCTCCAACCTATTATTATCCGAGTTATTATCAGCTCATTGTCTTTATTGGTCACGACTGTCATACCACCTTTTTTTGGGACACACTGCACTGGGCTCACCCATGAGCTCTCTGAAATAGGATAAATTATTCCAGCATCCATCCATTTTAGAATTTCTTTCTTTACTACCTCTTTCATGATCGTGTTTAGCCTCCGTTGTTGTTCTACTATCGATTTTCCATCATCTTCCAAGAGTATCTTGTGCATACAGAGTGAAGGGCTTATTCCCTTGATATCAGTAAAAGTCCATCCTATAGCATATTTGTACTCTCGAAGAACCCTCAACAGCTTACTTTCTTGCAAATCGTTAAGTGCAGATGCAATATTAACGGGTAAAGCAGATGAATTACCCAAAAATGCATACCTAAGGCGTTTAGGAAGAGGCTTAAGTTCAAGTGTGGGTGGTTCCTCTAGTAAAGGTTTCATCCGTACTGATGATTTTTCTGCAATTTCTAATGGCTCAAACGGTATCTTGAATCTACTCACTCTAGGTAATGCATCCAACATGTGCAAATAGTCAATAAATTCGGGATCGTCTAAGTCAACATCTCCCAGCAATGTGTTTTCCAACGGGTCCCTGTCCATGCCTCGCATCAAATCTTCACTAACCATTTTCTCAATGACATCCATTCTAAAACATTCTTCCTCATCTGTAGGAAATTTCATAGCTTTGAAAACATTGAATGTAATCTCTTGGATTTGCACTCTCATAGTTAACTCTCCTTTTTGCACATCAATGATAGTCCTCCCAGTTGCTAAGAATGGTCTCCCTAAAATAATTGGAATGTTTTTATCTTCTTTGTAGTCAAGGATAATGAAGTCCGCTGAAAATATGAACTTATCCACTTTCACCAATATATCTTCCACAATTCCCCTCGGATAAGTAACTGATCTATCTGCAAGTTGTAATGAGATGTTTGTTAGTTTCAGTGCCGGCAATCCCAACTGAGTGAATCTGATAACGACATGAGATTCACACTTGCACCCAAATCACATAAACATTTATTGAAGGACATGTTTCCAATAGTGCAAGGAATAGTGAAACTACCCGGATCCTTCAACTTCGGAGGTAACTTCGTTTGCAAAACTGTGCTACACTCCTCCATCAATGCTACAGTCTCATAATCCACTAATTTCATCTTTCTTGAGAATATACCCTTCATAAATTTATCATAACTCGTCATTTGTTCTTGGGCTTCTGCAAATGGAATATTTATTTGTAGCTTTTTGAAGATTTTCAGGAACTTAGAGGACTGTTTGTTTAACTTTTTCTTTTGAACCCTTTGTTGAAATGGTGGTGGTGGATAGACAACTGGTACAACATCTGCATGTTCCTTAGCCACTTATCTTTCTTCACCCTTTTTCTCTTCAACTACGTTTTCTTCACTTTCCTTAACATCTTTCTTTGACGAATTTTCTGCACTTTGTTCCTCTAACTGTTTTTCGCTACGAAGTGAAATAGCTTGACACTACTCTTTATTTCCCCTGGGATTCTTTTCGGTGTCACTCGGTAAAGACCCTTGAGGTCTATTATTCAAGGCCATCGCAAGCTGTCCCATTTGATTTTTTGGATTTTTATCGCAACCACCTGAGTTTTCATTACCGCTTCATTACTTGATATATATTTCAAAAGTATCTCCTCCAAATCTGATTTCTTTTCATGAGGTGGAGCTGACTGTTGGTGATGATTTTGAAATCCGAGGGGGTACGATGGTCATGGAGCTTGCTGCTAATTCTGATTGTTGCTCCATGAAAAGTTAGGGTGGTTCATTGCCCCCGGATTGTAGGTATTCTGATATGAGTTAGGTTTTCGATTATAACTACCCACAAACTGAACTATTGTCGGATTTATTGTGCATTGATCTGTCGGATGTTCCCCTGTACACAATTCACATACATATGCTACCTACTGAACTTGTACTCTTGTGAGGGCATCCGTTTCTTCGATAGCGCAGAAACCTGAGCTGTTAAGGCTGTAACTCCATCCACTTCTAACACTCCAGCAGCCTTAGGTTCAGTCATCCATGCAGTTGGCCACTAATAGTTATTAGCTGCCATAGTCTCAATCAAATCATATGCCTCCTTAAACCTCTTAGCCATAAATGCTCCTCCTGATGCTGTGTCTATGCTAGTTCGAAGATTACTGTTCAATTCATTATAGAAGGTGTTCATCTGCAACCACTTGGGCAATCTATGATGTGGACATTTCCTCAATAACTATTTATACCTCTCCCAAGCTTCATACAGTGACTCCCCATGTTGTTGTTCAAACGTAGAAATCTCATTCCTCATTTTTGTTGTCTTCGCCTGTGGGAAGAATTTTGCTAGGAACTTTTGAGCCAGGTCATCCCAAGTAGTAATTGAACCTGATGGAAATGAATGTAGCCAACTCTTCTCCTTATCTCGCAGTGTGAATAGGAATAAGTGAAGTCTCACTGCATCATCTGATACCCCATTATATTTCAAGGTATCACATATTTCCAGAAAGCTCACAAGATGCTCATTCGGATTGTCATTAGCCAAACCCCCAAACTGTACTGAGTTCTGAATCATCTGTATTATACCAGGCTTTATCTCAAAGTTGTTATCAGTAATCGCAGGTCTGGTAATACTCGACTAAATCTCGGTAACTCTTGGTGTGGCATAATCTCTCAGTGCTTTTTGATCATCTGTAGCCATTGTTTCTTATTTTTCTAAATTCTCTCTAGTCTCTTTTATCCACTTAATCAACCGCTGAAACCTTCTTTCGATATCGTCCTCGTAAGGTAATAAGTTTGGCTTCTTTGATCGAGTTTGCATGCACTATTCAAGAGAATCTGAAACAAGAAATAAAACAAAAACAAAAAAATGTTTAACTAAAACTGATATAATTAAACTGATATTGAAAGAAATAAACTCAATTATCTATCCCCGACAATGGCGCCAAAAACTTGTTAGGTAAAATTTAGTTATGCACAGGACGCAAGCATACGTGGTCAACAAGTAATAAAGTGATAAGTAAAGTATCGTTCTCATATAGATAAATACTAAATGTTATCCTAATAATTACCAATCTTGTATTATCTAAATTTTATTAAACTAATGATTAAGTGGTGAATTTAATGAAAAATTACTAAATAAAGAAAAATCAACTAACTACCACAAACTTTAATCAGATATTGGAGAATTAAGTCTACAATTTCACTTTATGCTTCACTTAGATTGGAACACTACTTTTTAATTTAAATTAACTATACCAGTTCGTTAATCAAGAACACGAAAGTAGATATAACCATCTCTCGATGCACTATACTCATATCAACTTAAATTCATAGATGATAGAATTAAGCAGAATACCCTAATTAACTAATTCACTATGTCTCTATGTGAATTAATTAAAAAAGGTTTAATTACAAGTTCTCATAAGATTACATGCTATGTATAGGTATATCTCTATCCTAGACATAAATTATGAATCCCAACAATATACAAAAATCACAATCACAAGCTATTATGATTAGGTCTAAACCCATAGTTCATCTCTTGAGTTCATATAGGTTCACAAGGAATTGGTGATCAAGCAATTCATAAATTAAGCATAAACCATAATAAATGAACTGAAAATAACATCATTAAATTAAAATAGAAGTATGACAATCCTCATTACGCAAAAAGATCCATCATAGGATTAAAAAGAGAATTTAGTTCATAACTAATGAATTAAAAACTGAAAATATCAGAGAATCAAGCATCCTGAATACAAAGATGAACTTGAAGAATGAAAACAATAAAAAGAACCACCGCTTTTCTTCAATTCCTTTGCAATCTTCGTGCTCTAACTTCCTTGCGTCAATTCCTCCAAAATCTTGATCAAAAGCTCCCTTGCTAATTGTGATGATTGATGATGATTGTGATAAATGATAATCCTTCTATGCAACTGAATCGGCCTTTTATCTCATCCCAATCACGTACTGAATCCACCAGCTCCGTAATACTAGAGTTAGATTTGCAACAGAACACTGCCAAACCTGTCGCGCACCCCCGTCCTGGCGGACAATTTACTCTTGATAAACCCCGCCCCGGCAGGCGTCAAACTTTCCTGATAACGTGGACCCCCGCCTCGGTGGGTAAATTTGATCTGCATTTTCATAACTTTTGTTCCTTCTGTTTCTTTGCCAACTATTTCTTGCCTTAGCCAACATGAACTGAACCTACAATAAACACACAACACAACACAATAAAACAATACTAAAACGTAAGGATTAGAACCCGTTTAAGTTCGAAAATTACCCAATTCGTAGGTATGAAACCCACTCATCAGCAGGTCTACCTGTAGAAGCACGAGCCTTTAAATATCAGCCCTCATCAGCTCATAAATCAAGTTTTGAGAGAGAGAGGGAGAGATAAGGGCCCAGGAGAGAGAAATCTGAACCTTGGTACGCCAAACTGCTCAAATCACATATCAAGTTTTAACGGGTGGAAATCGAGTTTAAATGCATCATAAGCCGTTCGATAGCCCATCTCGTGTAAGAATATAAGATCTCTTCAGATCTGTGTCTTTTACTTGTTTTAATATATATATATATATATATATATATATATATATATATATATATATATATATATATATATACGGAGCGGATCAAGTACGGACTCCCGCATTTTATTAAAATGCGGACCTTTTTTTTTTGGTTTTTTTTTAAACAACTAAAAAAAAGTTTAATATTTTATGGAACTGGAATTTTTTCATAATAAAGTGTTTTGGGCGTGATTTTGATATATATAACAAAACAGGTCTGTACTGTACAGACCTGTTTTCTTATATATATCAAAATCACGCCTAAAACACTTTATTATGAAAAAATCCAGTTCCATAAAATATTAAAAAAAAATAGTTGTTTTAAAAAAAATAAAATTTTGGTCCGCATTTTAATCAGGTCCGGACACCCGGACACGATCCTGGCTATATATATATATATAAATGTTGTATATATATGTAGCTTTTTAATCGTTCATTTTGTGTAAATAGTCAATATTCAAAGTGTATTAACTAGATCTAGCCAGATCTAGCTTTTAACCGGTTCAAAAGTTGTAAAACTTGAACCGTTGAGCTAGAATGGCTAAGATCTAGATAGATCTAGTTTACTTTCTAGTTATTTTTTGCAAATATTAAGCAACCACGCGACACTATATCTTTATATAGAGGAAACGGAAAGCTTGGCTACGCGCGTGCAAGGATTTAACTGATGAATACTTTATTTTTCGACGTTTATATGTAAATATGCATTTTATTTCAATATATTCATTGTTCAAGCTGTGAAATGATGTCATGTGAGCCTAGGACCCATAGGGTCGATGATTCATTCAATGGATCTAGATTCAGTTCCAATAATGGATTTGTTTGAGTTGTACAACTGCTTGCAATCCCTTGTACATGTAAATACAAGGCCTTAAAACGGGTATCAGGATTTAAGGCTCTAAAATAGTGAAAATCATGCATATGGTGTTCGGGCTTACTTTGATATTTTACATGCCCATAAGAAGTCTGACCCTTGTAAATAGTTTATATCTTGCCTCGTAGATGCTTCGCATCTCAAGAAATAAAATTAAATCAAGCCGAATAAGGAATAAAATGGAAGTATCAAAGGCCTCAATTCCTATGCGAGTGAAAGGTTTTGAAAACAGATTTTCAAAACATCACTTTTATGTGCCTGTTTAAAAACAAACATTTCAATAAATCAAACCCTTTGTATATAGGTGCAAAAGAGGCATAGCACTACTTTTAAATGAAGCACAAAACATCTTTTCAATCCAAAGCTTTAAAACACACACAGACACAATTCATAGAGAATGAAAAAGTAGCAGTAACCGTGTTTCACGGAAGTCAGGGGGTGCCTAACACCTTCACTTAAGAAAACCCCCGAACTCCATGAATCTCGAGTTCCAGACCAATTAAATAGAGTCACATATTCGGTCGTATTGCAAAAAATATTTCAAAACTCAGATGAGTGAATACATCCACTGAAACTCATATCAACTAGTGGCTTTGTCTAATTCAGCTCAATCATTAAAATCAAGCTTTTCAAATCGTCAACATTATATGTTAGTCTTTTTTAAAAATCTCATCCTTTAAGCAAGATCAAATCAACATAGAACACATAAAGGGTAGAAAAAATAAAACCAAGGAAAATTTTCCAACGTTGACAAATTCCATTGCCAAAAAGGCATAATACTCAAATTATATTATTTCATAATTTAATTTTGAACTTAATTAAATTAACTAATATTGTTTAGTTAATTTTCTTTTCGTAACAATCTCATTTACTTTCTTCAATAATTTAATTAACTATTAAATCTCATTTCCCCAATAAATGAATAAATATAACTCTCTTTTATATATAAACATTTAATTCTCTTCACACCAAATCACATATTATAAAATATAAAACATATATATTTTTATTCGAACCCGACACATTTCATAATAAGAATTTTATTTACTAAATTCTTATTTTAATAATTTCTGAAAATTTTGGTTGTCACATCTTTAAACACATAACACAGAATAAATCCATATAATCTCATTTTATTCAATATAATCAAATAAAATCTATTTAAATTCTAATTCGATTTTTTTGGTCGTTATAGTAGGAGAGGAGAAGAAAACTATTTTTGCTACCTACTTAATGAAAGGGGAGGCCAACTTCTGGTGGTAGGCCAACCAAAGTTGGGCAGGAGCAGGTATAGTTGCTTGGGATGTGTTTAAAGAAATATTTTTCGAGAACTATTTCCCTCAGAATTTGAAGAGCCGTATGGAAATGCGGTTCCTAGATCTAAAACAGGGGGACATGATAGTGTCCCGGTATGTAGCCAAGTTCAATGAACTGAGACATTTTACTCCGCATCAGGTTGATATGGAGGAGAGGAAGACGAGGAGATTTGAGCCAATAAGGTCGTTCGGAACGATCCTAGAGAAGGATATTATAGCCGAAGGAGGAAATGAGGCTTTGAACCTCTATATTAAAGAGAGAAAGAATAAGGGTAAGACTAAGGGATCGGTCAAGACCGAGGTGAACAGTGGCACCAGCCAGAATAGGAAATGGAATAATTTTGGGAATAACAAAAATAGACAAGGGGACTCTAAGAAGAGGGTTAAGGCCTGCAAGACTTATAGGAAGAACCATTCAGGAGTGTGCCTGAAAGGTAAATCAGTGTGCTATAAGTGCGGGCAGGAGGGACACATTTCTCCTAACCGCCCCAATCCAAAGAAGAATAGTGGGTGTTTTATATGTGGTTCAACAAACTATATGGCAAGGAATTGCCCGAAAAAAAGGGAACAACAGAGGGAGTGGCAGCAAGGGGAACAAAGTGAAAAGCTAATAATAACAGGTCCAGCTCCACCAAATAGACCGACAGCTCAGACCTTCAACATGACGTTCCACGATGTAATTGCATCTGTCGATGTAGTTTCAGGTATCGTCCCGATTAATAATATTAATGCTTATGTATTATTTGATTCGGGTGTAACCTATTCTTTCATATTGCATGAATTTGCTAGAAAGTGACGTATGCCTCTAGAGAATCGAGAGACTTGTTGGATAAAATCTAATTACGCACAACACGCAAGTATACGTGATCAACAAGTAATAAAGTGAAAGTAGAGTATCGTTCCCACGAGGAATTGTTTAATAAAAATCACCAAGTACTAAACCGTAACCAACTCAATCTTATTTAAACGAATGAATTTCAAATTATATAATTAAACTACTATTAAATTCCACTAGTTAAATTAAGATTACGGAGATTTAAAATCAACACTTAACTTATTGCTTCATTTAAGTTAACACACTTCTCATCAATTATTCTCTATTCTGAATTGTTAATCAAGAACACTAAAGCAAATAAAACCACCTCTCGATGCATAATACCCATACTCACTTAAATCCACAGATGATAGAATTAAGCAAGACACCCTATTGGGTACAATCTAGATACACACAACACGTAAGTATACGTGGTCAACAAGTAATAAAGTGAAAGTAGAGTATCGTTTCCACGAGGAATTATTAATACAAATTACCAAGTACTAACCATTAATCAACTCAATCTTATTTAAATGAATGAATTTCAATTTATAAGTAAACTACTTCAAATTACCACTAGTTAAATTAAGATTACGAAGATTTAAGATCACAACTTCACTTATTGCTTCATTTAAATTAACACACTTCTCATCAATTATTTTCTATCCTGAATTATTAATCAAGAACACTAAAGCAGATAAAACCACCTCTCGATGCGTAATACCCATACTCACTTAAATCCACAGATGATAGAATTAAGCAAGACACCCTAATTAACTAATCCACTATATCTCTATGTGAATTACAATTAAAAATGATTTAAAGCACAAGTTCTCTATAAGATTACATATGGCGTAAAGACATATCTCTATCCTAAACACGAATCATAAATTCCATCTATACAGAAATCACAAACACATGCCATCATGATAAGATCTAAATCAATACTTCATCTCTCGAGTTCATATAGATTATCACGGTAATTGATGGCCAATCAATTAAACAATTAAGTCCAAATCATAATAGACAATCCTCATAATAGAACATAATAATTGATAGCAAAGCATATTAAAATAAACTACACAATAAGATCCATTGTAATCTCAAACAAATAATTAGTTCATGATTATTGAATTAAAACTAAGAATCCACAATTGAATACATATTAAAAGATAAAGATAGCAGAAGATGAGAAGATAGAATCTATTGTCTGTAGATTTGAAGCTCCCTCCTTGCTCCTACTTTGAATCTTAAGTGGTCTCCAAGTTGCTTCAATCTCCAAATCTCATAAGAACTAGAGCTTTGGTCCTAATCTACTCTAATCTAATCTAATGGAATCCTCCAAAACTAGCCTCTAATCTTTGTGATTCTCGTCCTTTTATAAGTCTCTTTGTATGTCTTTAAGTCCTCTTGAAAGTCCTTAAGTCAATCGGATCGAAATAATCCTTCTCGAACTCAAATTTGGCCAAAAACTGAGTTTTCTGCGCATACCCCAGCCCCGGCGGGGGGTATAAGGCATAAAGGGCCCACCCCGACTAGCATACACACTGTTTTACAGCTGTTATGCCCACCCCGGCGAGGGTTTTGTGAAGGAAAAGCCCACTCCGGCGGGGGTCTTGTTTCTACTCAGATGTCCTTTGGTAAAACGGCCATAACTTTTGATCCGGGAATAGTTACGAGGCCTGACACCTATCAAATCGAAGATATCAACGAGCTATACAACTTTCATTCTTTGAGAATTGAGAAATAACGAATGGATGAAGGTCAAAATTGGGCTGGAAGTGACTGCTATGCAAATGGCCACCCAAAATAGTGAAGTTCGACGTCCGTTGGTACAAAGATCACAACTCTTGCATCCGAACTCCGATTGGAATGATTCAAGATATTCCGAAAAGCTAAGAAGAAGCTCTACAATATAATTTAAGTTCCAAGCCAGGAACATGAAATAAACATGAAAGCCCAAATGATGTCGGATTGCTTTTCTTTGCGATTTCATACCAATTCTTTACGATTTCAGCTCCCAAGCATATAATCTACAAAACAAACACAAAATGCTTGAAAAGTAACTAAGAAATATGAGATTAAGCAACTAATTCAAGTAACAGATGCCGAATAAGTAGGTATAAAACCTACTTATCAAATACTCCCAAACTTAAACCTTTGCTTGTCCTCAAGCAAAAACACAAAACAATAATTCTATGCAATGCAACTAATCTACATGCCTACGAATCCAGCAGTAATGATAGAAATAAGTCTATTCAACCGGCCTTAGAAAAAACAAGTAAACACGATAATACATCATATCAAAACAAATCATTAACTTCCCAATCAATCATCAAATCTTAGACTGTTATCACTAATATAGTGCGTGTGTGCTCCACAACAATGTTAACTGATATAAAATCAAATTTAACACATAACAAGTCTCGTCGAAGGCATCATATAGTGTAAACTCAATAAATCCAAATATAAGCTAGATCCAACTAAAATCAAACAATTACCAATATCGAGGGTCAACATGGGATACTTATGCTTTGTTTTTCATCTACGGGGGCTTTTTGCTCTTATTTCCCATTTTATTCATTTTTTTTCTTTTGGTTTATATACACATAGCTATGCAATGTCTTATTCCCTTAGGCTTTTCAATGCTACCTTAACTTGCTTTCGACCAATGACTCCCAGACCATTAAGACCTTAGGGCGCTAGGTCTAAAGACAAGCCCCTCGGGCTTACTTACTCAAGTAACAAAGGCCATAAAACTAGATAAGCACACCACGGTGTTTATTCATACTTTTCTTTTCTTTTCTTTTCTTTTTTTTATATAGACAAATAAAAACGCTTTACAACTACTCTACTATGCAAACTAATATGTACTTACACTATATGAATGCAAACATATAATAAACCTAAACTAAACAAACATGACAACTTATGCAAAACTAAAACAACTACATTAAACATGCAAAACTAAACTAATTAACTCCCCTAAACTTAACAATTATAATGTCCTCATTGTAAGAATATAGCGTGAAGTGGACGAGAACTTCCCTGTAATCATTTAAGCTTGTGGTGATGGTGGCGTGGCACAAAGACTGAAAACTCCTCTACATTGGAATTTGAAGGAGGATAATGTGTCATGGGTTCAGGCTGGTGGCTTCCCTTTCCCTAATCTTTTGCCTATCCATTGAACCTCCAATACCAGTAATGAAGAGAGACAACATGGATTAGAATAACACTTTGGATTTATAAGAGAACTTAATAAGTAAATTAATTCCTATCTACTAAATAAACTAGTAAAGCAAATAAATATAAAAATTCCTAGGTTGCCTCCTAGTTAGCGCTTGAATTACAGTCTTTCAACCTGACTTTGTCTGGTAAATGCTATCCAATTCCTCTTTGATAATTGAGGAATCCTCCATCCATCAGAAATAATATAACTTTTGGTAGGTTCCCATTTGTGATAGCCATTGCATTAAAGTCACCTAACATGCTTTGTTTAGATAACATCAGATTCAAGAACGTCCAACATCTAGGTGTTTTCTCCACTGCATCTATGAATAGATTCTGGCATTGAAGCTTGTCAGACACAATAATCTCTACTTCTATCTTCTCCAGCTCATTACACCATGGCTTTGAAGTTGTACTCGCTTTTACGTCACAAGGAGTATTGCCGATGACATGACTACCTAGCGGACAAGGTTTTGCAAATCTAACCGGATCCTTGAACTTTGGTGGAGAAACCACTTGAGGCATTAATAACATCGACTCATCCTCGTTAGTACTCACAGTTAGTTCATCCCCACTTGTCTCCTCTTTTTCAACATCTCGTGTCTCATCCAGTTGTAGATTTGGTTCATGCACTTCATCAATCTCAGAATCCTCGTCATAACACCAATTATTTTGAGGACAGTTGTGAAGCCCCAAACTCGGGTACTTGAAACCTGAACTCGATGCTTTACGATACCATTTCTATGAGCGAAATAATACTAATAACAATAACAATAATATGAATATCAAACTTAATTTACATATGCATCAGAGTTTACTCCCAGGTACGCGATCTTTAAACATTCATTTACATGATACTTAATAGTTATCATTGTCTTACTAAAGTCATAGTATTACATAGACTACCAAAAATCTTATTCTGTTTGCTTTCCTTTTCCTTTGTTTCTGCATGACCCTTCAGGTTGATCACGATTGGCTGAAAATATTTAAATTAAGCAAGGATGAGCATTTGAGTGCCCAGCAAGTAATAACAATTATAAATATATTTAGCTGAAAGAATTAAATATTTTCTTTGTACATCACTTATATAACAAATCAATAGTTGTGAAGTAAACTGAACCGATAATAATAACATAACACTTCTATCTCAAATTTTTAAAACTACGTATTGACTATGAATGGAGTTTAGGTGACATACTATGAACATTACTTTAAATTTTTGATAAGGTTTAACAGAACTTCATCTGCAAACTGACATAACTTACGGGCGCGAGGTTGTACTTCCCATGTGCCCTGTATTAATCAATACTGTATGCAAGAACGATATTATAGTTCACTCTGTCTACCTTGGGCGCATAAAAGTTTTTCCTTGATCGGGATGTTCATACTTAATCGGAAATCCGAACCAAAATAATTTAATCGGATACAATGAGGTTTTATCATATTCAACGGTATTTCTAAATATGTGTCTAGCTGGTCAAATAGCTTAGATGGCTTTTATATATATATATATATATATATATATATATATATATATATATATATATATATATATATATATATATATATATTTGCGGAAGATAAAAACATAAATTGCTAATACAATACGTTTACACACTAACCCCAAGGTCGAGTAACATTCACATATACACAATTCATTATTCTTTCTGACATACAATGTTATTATCATACTATACTATTACAATTAAGCTACACATAAAATCTCAAGCTGAACTTGGCTTATCCTTTCCTGTATCCTAACATATTCGCCTTATCTGTAATGTTTATCATGATGTAGCAAAGGTGAGCAATAAGTTTGCCCAGCAAGTTTAAGTTCAATAAATTGAGGATATATCATGATTGTAAGAATTAAACAAAAGCTGGCTACCGTTCTACAATATAATTGCGAACTATCATGAACAAATTTTACATAGCTGAACAAACATTGAACATGAACATATATATATATATATATATACAGCCCTGATCAGGAGCACTCTCCTTAACGAGCACTCTGTCCTTAAATTGCACTCTCCTTTAAAAACCTGGTCTTTTATTACTCTCTCCTCACTAAGTCGATAAAACAAAGACACAAAGGAAGAGCTTCACTACAGACTACAAAGGCTGAGAAATCCTTCACTGCCAAAATCTTCTCCCTTGAAATCGTCCACTGCCAAAATCGAAGAGATAGAGAAATCTCGATTTCTTGAAGCCCCGTCGATTCCTTGAAGCCCTGTTTCTAAGGCTCCCCTAAAATCAGGAATTGAGTTTGCTGCAAGAGAGAAAGCCAAGAAAATCAATTTTTCTCTCTCCAACTCTTCCCCCTCTTACTCACGCGATACTGTATCAGATGGAAGGTAAAGTTAAACTTGTGTTTGAAATTTTTGTTTGTCGCATTAGAAATTTAAGGTTTGTTCTTTATGAGTTTTCATCATATGGGTTGTCAAGTAAGAAATCTAGGGTTTATTCTTTATAATTGGGAAAATTGTACTGTATTAATTTGTGGAAGAGGAATAAATTTCATTATGAACAGGTGTTAGCTTTGTAGTAGTATATTATTGGCAAAAGGTGGACTGGGTGAATCTCAGAGTTGGCATCATATTTTATGAATATGATACTTGATTTAATTCCTTGCATCTTTAAGTAAAGTTATGAATATAGTACTTGCTTTGTTAAACTTCTAATCCTGCTACATTGTTGAAGTCTTTGAACCATGTGGAAGTAATTCTCTGCAAAGTTTGTTGACTTCAAATTCTGATTGAGGGCTTATCTGTTACTTTATTGTAGAATCATGTCGAAGTAATTCTTTGTTAAACTTTATTGTAGAATCTGCATTATCTGTTACTTTATTGTATATTTGATAATGATTGAGGGCTCAGTTAAACTAGGAAAGAGTCAACTTAAATGGCCGCAGTTAACCACTGTCATTGTCATCGCCCGGCTATGTTGATAACTTCTTGGACTGATTTGAATCCTGGTCGTTGATTCTATGGATGTCAAAATGCAAGAGTAAGTAATTTATATTCAATTTCCTTTAATATGAAGTTTGTTCTCAAATAAATTCTTTTTTGACAGCCTCATGGTTGCGGGTATTTCATGTGGTATGATCCTCCGATGCAGCCGAGAGCTATTCAAGTGATTCCTAGTTTGTTGAGGAAGTTGAGGGCTCTTGAGGATGAAGCTCAAAATGTTAGACGCAAACATAGGATTTACAAGATAATCATATGGGTTTCCTTGATTTTATTACTTTGGAATTTCTTTGGAACCATCTCTGTTTAAGAAGATGCTTAAATCTGAGAAATTTGTAATGAAGATAGGTTGTGTGAAGTCCATCTTTGAAATGTAATGAATTGATTGCAATGAAGCAAAGTTGGTTACTACTAGTTGATTCCTGTAGTATTTAATCCTCCAGTTTGTTGATTCCTGTAGTATTTAATCTTTATGTGTTGGCTTGACCATAAATGTGGCCCTGATTTACTTTGATGGCACATATCCAAATTCTAGATGGTGAAAATGACATGTACATTACACTTAAAGAAATTCCTGTACACCAAATTGACTCTAAAGATTGCTGACTATGACTGCTTAGGATTTTCTCACACCACTTAGGATCTATGTCAGTGTAATCCGGAAATTTATAAGGTAAAGCTCTTTGTCTGATTGGTTTAGTTACAACAGGAGTAGGAGTATGAGAAGAAGAATCATCAAAAAAATTATTATCACCTGTAGAATGACTAGGAAGTGAAGAATTGGGTGTTAAAGAATTGGGAGATGAAGGATCACATTTCTGGAAAGATCACATTTTCGGAAACAAATTTTATTTGTTGACATAAAGGATATCCCAGAAAAACACATTTGACAGTTTGTGGAGAAAATTTTTCTCTATTATGGGTTCAACAGCTATTCAACAGCTATTCCTGTACATCAAATTGACTCTAGGCTATTACACTTAAAGAAATTCTTGTACACCAAACTGACATTTATATTACACCAAACTGACATTTACATTACCAAACAAGTTAAACTGAGTCAAACAAGTGACTGCAATTTTGAGATGACTATGTTTACATTACAAACCATTAAACTGTCAATTACTCTGCTCTATTAAACTACACCAGCAAAAGCTGTTAAACTAGAAACTGTTAAACTGCTCTATTACATCTTCATTCTGAGCAACTGTTAAACTACACCATCAAAAGCTGCAACTGTTAAACTACACCATCAAAAGCTGCAAGTGTCAATTACTCTGCATTAGTCTTTGAACCATGTCGACGGAATCCTGCTACATTGTTGAAACCATATGTTAGACTGGGAAAACAAACACAGCATTAAGGCAGTATAAAAGCTGGGGTTCTAGACTGGGAAAACAAATAGAGCATCAAGAAGAGGAAAAAAGATGAGGTTCTAGATGATGGTATAACTAAGGCAGTATTGAACACCATATCAAAAACTACCTCATGACTTGTAACTGATACCATGAGTGACTCCCACGATTAGTGCAATTCTGAAGGTCACTATGTAGAAAAAAAATACCAAGGTAATACAAAGATATAGATATACAAGACATGTCAGAAATAAAATTCCACCCGTCTGTGAATCGCATTCATCATCTACACTTGGATCCTGAGTAGCATCAACTGTTGATTCTCCAATTCTACATTTAAACAAATGACAAAGTCAAATTTAAACAAATAGCAAAGTTAAATTGAATCAAATAACAAAGTCAAAATAAATAAACTTGTTTACCGATTATTAAGAGCCGGACAGTTTCTTTTGTCGTGTGTGACACCAACGTTGCCACATCCATGACAACGTCTCCCCTTGGGGTTTTTTTTCCCCAAAGCCCTTTCTTTTCCACCCTTCAGCCTTTTGCCACACCCTTTTGCACGCACTTGGTTCGACTCAATGTAATTATGTTCACAATTCCCAGGCATGTTAACTGACTTGGATGCACTCATTCCACCAGACTCCATTTCATTGTTTCGTTTGGAACCTTTATTCCCGATTATTTGCTTGATCTTTTCATAATCTCTATTGAAACATTCCTTTAATACAGTTGTGGCTTCTTCATTTGTGAGAGCACTATCAATCATCTCTAGAGATTGTTGAATCAATTGACTCCGTAAGAGTAAGTATGGCTTGTCATCTTTTATCTCCACACCATTATCATCAACTACACCACTTGATTTTGCTCCTTTTGTCCACCTTTTTAAAATGTATTTTGTAGGCAATTTGTCAAGATCATGAAACTTATGCAAATAAGCTATCACATGCCTACATAGGATTCCCAAACTTTCAAACTTTTTGCAAGTACATGTTGCATAATCCAACGAGATGTCATACTGGATTTCTCTTACTTTAAACTTGCTGACATTCCTTCGGTAAATCTTATATACACGGTGGTTGACATCCTCCGTCAGAAGTTCAAACCTATAATTCAAGCTCTCACACAACTCTTCTTCAAATTTATAATATATAGAGTGTGTATAAATGTCAACCATTTGAACTAAGAAGTCATGACGATATTTCATTCTCGGCCTCTCAACCAAATCTTTGTTATCTAAAACCAACTCATTATGTCGTTGCTGCTAAAGGCCCCTCCCAAATTGAATCATAAAATCCACTAAAGAATTCCTTTTAGAAACAAACTTTTTAAAAAATGCATGACAACTCTCCGCTCGTTGGCTACTTGACATGCCGGCTGAGAAAATATGATTCACATGTGCGGGTACCCATCTACAACGGATGTCATACATTGATTGTAGCCATTTATAAGCATTCAACCCACTTTTCTCCATTAACGCTACCTAAGTAGAGTCAAAATCTTCCACATTCTCCGACTTCCAAATGCAATCAGCAAACTCTTTATAATAAGCGCTGTATTTTACTGAGTCAATCTTCTCTGAGAATTTGGTCAATATGTGCCAACTACAATACCTATGCAATGTATTAGGAAGCAAATGTGAAATGGCATTTGTCATAGCTGGATCCTGATCGGTGATAATCATGTCAGGTGCATTGCCTGGCATTGCTTCCAAAAAACACTGCAAAAGCCATTCAAAACTAGCTATGGTTTCATCACTTAAGAAAGCACAACCAAATACAGTAGTTTGACCATGATTATTAACCCCCATTAGTGGTGCAAATATCATTCCGTAGCGATTAGTATTGTATGTGTAACAATCCAGATTTTTAGTATAATATTTAAATATTTATTAAATTATATAAATATTTAATGGATGTGTTTATCGTTGAATAAGTATTTGTTTAATTGATTTGATGTGATTCGATTATTTATTTGTTTAATAAATAATTAATGAGTTAAGGAAAGCAATTATTTTGAAATAGTAATCTAATTTAATTTAATAATTAAGTTAGAGAGTTTATAATGATTAAAAAAAATTATTATATTATGCAACAAATTGTTATTAGAATTAATTAAATTAAGTATGAAAACTTAATTAATTAGAATTGTGACAAATAACTATATTATAATTAGTTATTAAAATAAATTAAAGTAATTTTAATTTAGTTTTGCCAAACAAGGCTTATATATATTAAGTCTTTAATTTTAAATAATTTTGCCAAACAAATCCCTATGGCTTTTGGATTTTTTAAATTTGATTTATTAGTAATATAAATTAAATTAAACAAAATATAAATAATATATAATATATTTGGTAACTGATATTTTAATAGGGTTATTAAGTATATGGCAGTTTCGTACGTTTGGCTTTTAGTTTATTTGGTTTTACGTATATTGTTTGGCTTAAGCCTAAGAAAAGCTACAGAGAAAGGAAAAGTTCAGAAAGGTTTGAGAGAGTCTGAGAAAGAGAAGCAACAAGAGCTGAGTTCTTCAAGTTATTATTAGAGTTTAACACGAATTTCTTAACAACAAAAGGTATGTCTATGACCTTAATACTAGATACACATATAATTTATATGTCTCTGTGTATTTCTTTTTCACTGAGTAGAAGGTTTTTTACAAAATTCTTGTAAAACTATGTTTTTATAATTGTTATAGTGGCATATATAGATATGTGGTTAAGATTTCATGTTAATTACGTGTTAAAGAAAAAGGAAGTAGAATTACAGTGAACATATATGTACAAACGTGGTTTGCAGAGTACCAAATATTATACTTGTATTTTATGATAATCATGAAATTGAACTGTGATTATATGAATTGGGTAAGAATTTAATAGAATATAATTAGAATAGATCATATTATTTTATAACTATGATTACAGTGCTCACTGTGTCAAGAATATCATCAATGGAGTTTTTGTTTTAAAAAAAAATAGCGTTTTCAAAGAATTAGTTTATGATATTGTTGATTAGTGGTGGATAATTGGTATATAGATGATTGTTAGCATTTATGTATAAATTATATCAATTATACGTATATAATTAGTTGCTAGAATTTCTTAAACAGACCAAAAATGGTCTTCGTGCTTGGTTCTATTAGTTTTTGGCGCCCCAGCGCCAAAACTGGAGCCCTAGCGCCAAAATTCGCGCCCCGGCGTCAAAGTTCGCGCCCTGGCGCCACTGGCTAACTTAGGACTCACGCCCCAGCACTAGAACTCGCGCCCCGGCGCCACTATCCGCGCCCCAGCGCCGGATTTGTGGTATGACTTGGACAGTTTTGACCTCCTGTAGTAAAATAGCCATAACTTCCTCATACGAACTTCGATTGAGGTGATTCAAGATGATCCGGAAAGAGGACGAGTAGCCCTACAACTTTCGTTCTTTAAGTTTTTCAATTTGAGGTCATTAGGATGGGTCAAAATGGTTATCTTTAGGACTATTGTGTTTTCTGAGGCAATCGGAGGGTGTCGGGCATGCACATATGCATGTGTAGTGCTCTTGACCATAAAAGATGATGTCCTAAGTTATAAAACATGAATATTAGTAATTATAATGATGCTTAACATTAATACATGATGTATTAGATGAGTTATAGAAGCATAGTAAGCTTACACAAGAGAGGCAAATCGGGCGTGTGACGAATGAACGTCGAAACGCCATGCCAAGTGTTAATGAACTTAAAAAGTGTTTCAATTCCATTGAAATGGATATTATAAGATATGAAATGGGTTTAATATAAAACCAATAAGTAGTCCTAGCAAGACTTAAGCACTTGAACTTCGAGTTTGACTAAGAAGAAATATAGTGAGTCATAAGTCGAAAAATTAACACAATCTAATTGACCATTGTGTATTTATTAATAGGAAAGATTATGAGATATGGATTAGAGTTTACATTACAATTGCTATGTGTTGTTATGTGACTAATAGTTGATGTGTATGACTATATAATTGTGTAGGGCACGTGAAGTGCAGATAACTATAAGCTGTTAAGCTATTATTGGTAAACAACGATCAAGGCAAGTCTTTCGGTTCCTATTTTCTACGTGGACTTGATGAACTGTTTAAATTGCATGATATGTTAAGCATGTTGAATCATGAAATGTTAAAGTCAATATATGACTACATTATTTTGGCTACGTAATGATGATTGAGTAAGGAACTCAATCTTTATATTTGCTATGTGAATTAAAAGCATGTATGCCATGTTACTTTAATGAGATGTATATCGAGCATGTTATTATGTGTTATGTGATGCATGAAAACTGTTAGACTTTGCTGGGCTGTCGAGCTCACTCTTGCAAATAACCACTTTTGCAGGTACAAATTTTAAGGTAAAGATACGTGCTATGTGAGTTATAGAGATCTATATTCACGAAGATTACTTATGTTTTATGAGAAATGTATTTCATATTTTGAACGTAACATGTTGTTGAAATGTAAGATAATGTATATGGATATTTAGTTATGATGTAAGACTTTGTATAGTCATTTTGTTGTAACGATTCATGATATAAGAATGAATCAAAGAGATGTAATGTAATGGTTGCGATTCAGGGCAAGGAAGAAGGAAATGTATAAAAGTTTTAAATATTCCGCAATTTTATTAAGTTTAACATCGAATAATGATGTAAAATTAGATATTTAATGTATGGTTAACGACCGAAGTTGAGATTTAAATTGTATGGATTTTGGGGTCGTTACAGTTGGTATCAAAGCTGTAGGTTATAAACCTTAGGTAGGAGTACCGTAGGCAATAACCTTAGAGAAGAGAGGTGAAGATAAAGAATGAATAAGCTCAAATAGAGTTTGAACAATAAGGGATTAAAACTTGCGTGAAAGGATTCAAAGAAGAATCTCGCAGAGTTATCAGGAATATAAATGTGGGGTTACCCAACTCCAATAATAAGGATGTAAGGTGATAATAAATAGACAATGTCTATAAAAAGATAATGATAAAGAAGTTATGAATAGAGAGTTATATCTAAGTGTGGTACAATTGTACTCTTTAATAGTTGATGTATGGTATCTGGGCTAAACGATTCCTTCATGGAGCGGAGGTATATACGAACTAGCAACTCGGAACTTAGTTTGTTGGTTGTTTGTGGGAAACCACTCAGCGTACCATATTGAAACTGTTAGAGACTCGATGTGTACCAAGTGTATAAATGGACACGTATGATGAGAGTTTAGAACTTGAATGAAATTTTAAACGATGTAAATGAAGTTAGAAATTCTTAAAGGAAGAATTGTTTATAAACAAGAAGATTCAAAGAAGAATCTTGAAGAGATATAAAGATAAGAAATGGGAGTTTCCTAACTCTAATAGCCAAGATAACGAATAATGTCGTAAATGATGAAAAAGAGAAAGAATGAGGATCGTAAAACAAAACGATCACGAGTTAACAAAAGAATTTTAAGAGAGATGATTATAGAATAAGGTCACGACGTAATCTGTTTAAGTTATAAAAGAACGATGGTATGTAATGTTTGAATGATTATAGCTTAATGCTATGAAGATGGTGTACTATAAAATAGTACGAGATAACTCACGAGGAGTTATAGATGATCTGATACGAGGAATTCGTATCGAGCAAAGGACAAGTTATAAGCAAGATAGAGTTAGGTGGGATTTCAATTGAGGTCTCATGTGATGGCTGAGTTGTACAAATCTTTCTATGGGCGAAGGTTTTGTGCTTGCACTAAGTTTATCACATTGATAATCATTGAAATGTTTGTGTCACGCTATTTGCTATATGTCTGTTGAGAAGGTGATTCTTTTCTCATGTGTATAACAGATAGGTAGGGTATAGTTAGAGAATATTATAAGGTTAAGTGCGAGTTCTTAAAACTCATACTTATGGTAGGTTCGTGACTCATAATTATATGGTATATTTTTGAACCCCTCAACGAATGGACGCCTATGGTCTGACTAGGATAAGTTCTTAAACTCATATGATTGTGGCAAGTTCCTGAACTCATAACGTGTGGTAAGTTTGATGAACTAGGGTATAATTAAGTGTGAATAGAGTATTGAGGATGATAGGAATAGATAGACCTATTAAGCAATGGATCATTATAGAAAGTGGAGTTGATAGTGGGAGCATAGGTATTCTAAATCTACTAGCTATGCTAGACTTTCAAAATTTATTGACTTCGTGCTGATGTTTACACTTTTATTTTCTTGAAAAACATTGGATCAAATGATGGAACCAATTAGTTTTAACAACAATACTGTTATTCGTATGTCTATGATAATTGCTTCGGCTAGACAAAAATGATTTGCAATATATCAAAATGTATTTTATATCATTAATGCATCATGTAACCTGGTGTAAAGATGATAAAAACGATGGAGTCATCAATGCAGTATTACCTAGTGTTGGAGGTGATCTAAGGATCGTCAACCCACTATGGTATGATGTAGTATGATAAAATCACCAAATGACGGAATCCTCAACGGACTGTAAATACAATGCGGTATCATGATGTCAAAAAAAAAAGATTTTTGAGATTTCTTTAAGATATGAGAATACATATGTATGTATGTATATGTATATTTCGGTTAATGTCCGAGTTATTGTAGAGGTCTATGCTATTTGATTCAGCTAGACAAATATTGAAAGATGTTCATGAAATTCAAGAGTTTCTTGAGAAGTTATGCCAAACCAAATTATTTTGGTGCGGATTCAGATGTTGAAAAACTGAGATGAACAACCCTTTTATAGGGGATTACGCGGAGGCGTTGAGATGTTTGTGCACAATACATTGTACGAAGGGCTGATCACCCTAAGTACGAGGAGTCCCTATAGTCTTATGACTGTTAAAGTTTAAGTTGAAAGATTACTTATAACTATGGACATGTGCATAGCGTTTAAATGTTTGTGCACAATACATCATACGAAGGGCTTAACACCCTAATTACGGGGGTCCTTATAGTCTTATGACTGTTAAAGTTGAAGTTGAAAGATTACTTGTAACTGTGGACATAGTTCGTGGTTTTATGACCCTCAGCATGATTTGGAATCTTTTAAAATTCCTGAGTTATTCAAACTACTTCCCAATTATTGAACAATTGTGGAAGATTCTTGTTATTCTGCAAGATGGAAGTGAAAAAGGAAAATATTCCTTAGAAAGAAGTAAGTCGTAGAATGCGGCACTGAATGATGAATGTGTTGATTAAGTGAGAAAAGAGATTTTGAAATGAGAAGGGGGTGAGTTATCAAAGAAATTTGTGAAACTTTAATAGAAAAGTTAATAATTTTAGAATGATCTTTGTGGAAGAACTGGTTATAGAACCTAAGGAATGAATATAATATTAACGTAAAATCTACTTTGATAGATGGAATGAATAAATATTAATTGATAAAATTTTGAGGACGAAATTCTTAGAAGAAAGGGTGAATGTAATATCCCGAGTGTTTATGATAGCGATTCCCGAGTGTTTTTGATAACGATCCTTAGAAAAGGAAATGAATGGGTTAAAAGATATATTTTACTCAAAATATAATTGAGTTCAAATGAAACTTATGAAATGAAACATAGAATTTGTTAGGTAATGGATGTAGTAGAAAATATAAAATCTATATTTAGATAAAATGATGAAGTATTTCTCTAAGTCATTTGCGTAATTTGTGTCTTCGATTCTGGGGACAAAATCTTTGTAAGTAGGGAAGATTGTAACGAATGAGTGGCTTGAGTTGTGATTCTGAGGACAGAATCCTTGTAAGGAGGGAATGATGTAACAATCCAGATTTTTAGTATAATATTTAAATATTTATTAAATTATATAAATATTTAATGGATGTGTTTATCGTTGAATAATTATTTGTTTAATTGATTTGATGTGATTCGATTATTTATTTGTTTAATAAATAATTAATGAGTTAAGGAAAGCAATTATTTTGAAATAGTAATCTAATTTAATTTAATAATTAAGTTAGAGAGTTTATGATGATTAAAAAAAATTATTATATTATGCAACGAATTGTTATTAGAATTAATTAAATTAAGTATGAAAACTTAATTAATTAGAATTATGACAAATAACTATATTATAATTAGTTATTAAAATAAATTAAAGTAATTTTAATTTAGTTTTGCCAGACAAGGCTTATATATATTAAGTCTTTAATTTTAAATAATTTTGCCAAACAAATCCCTATGGCTTTTGGATTTTTTAAATTTGATTTATTAGTAATATAAATTAAATTAAACAAAATATAAATAATATATAATATATTTGGTAACTGATATTTTAATAGGGTTATTAAGTATATGGCAGTTTCGTACGTTTGGCTTTTAGTTTATTTGGTTTTACGTATATTGTTTGGCTTAAGCCTAAGAAAAGCTACAGAGAAAGGAAAAGTTCAGAAAGGTTTGAGAGAGTCTGAGAAAGAGAAGCAACAAGAGCTGAGTTCTTCAAGTTATTATTAGAGTTTAACACGAATTTCTTAACAACAAAAGGTATGTCTATGACCTTAATACTAGATACACATATAATTTATATGTCTCTGTGTATTTCTTTTTCACTGAGTAGAAGGTTTTTTACAAAATTCTTGTAAAACTATGTTTTTATAATTGTTATAGTGGCATATATAGATATGTGGTTAAGATTTCATGTTAATTACGTGTTAAAGAAAAAGGAAGTAGAATTACAGTGAACATATATGTACAAACGTGGTTTGCAGAGTACCAAATATTATACTTGTATTTTATGATAATCATGAAATTGAACTGTGATTATATGAATTGGGTAAGAATTTAATAGAATATAATTAGAATAAATCATATTATTTTATAACTATGATTACAGTGCTCACTGTGTCAAGAATATCATCAATGGAGTTTTTGTTTTAAATAAAAAATAGCGTTTTCAAAGAATTAGTTTATGATATTGTTGATTAGTGGTGGGTAATTGGTATATAGATGATTGTTAGCATTTATGTATAAATTACATCAATTATACGTATATAATTAGTTGCTAGAATTTCTTAAACAGACCAAAAATGGTCTTCGTGCTTGGTTCTGTTAGTTTTTGGCGCCCCAGCGCCAAAACTGGAGCCCCAGCGCCAAAATTCGCGCCCCGGCGTCAAAAGTTCGCGCCCTGGCGCCACTGGCTAACTTAGGACTCACGCGCCAGCACTAGAACTCGCGCCCCGGCGCTGGTACTCGCGCCCCGGCGCCACTATTCTCGCCCCAGCGCCGGATTTGTGGTATGACTTGGACAGTTTTGACCTCCTGTAGTAAAATAGCCATAACTTCCTCATACGAACTCCGATTGAGGTGATTCAAGATGATCCGGAAAGCGGACGAGTAGCCCTACAACTTTCGTTCTTTAAGTTTTTCAATTTGAGGTCATTAGGATGGTTCAAATTGGTCATCTTTAGGACTATTGTGTTTTTTGAGGCAATCGGAGGGTGTCGGGCATGCACATATGCATGTGTAGTGCTCTTGACCATAAAAGATGATGTCCTAAGTTATAAAACATGAATATTAGTAATTATAATGATGCTTAACATTAATACATGATGTATTAGATGAGTTATAGAAGCATAGTAAGCTTACACAAGAGAGGCAAATCGGGCGTGTGACGAATGAACGTCGAAACGCCGTGCCAAATGTTAATGAACTTAAAAAGTGTTTCAATTCCATTGAAATGGATATTATAAGATATGAAATGGGTTTAATATAAAACCAATAAATAGTCCTAGCAAGACTTAAGCACTTGAACTTCGAGTTTGACTAAGAAGAAATATAGTGAGTCATAAGTCGAAAAATTAACACAATCTAATTGACCATTGTGTATTTATTAATAGGAAAGATTATGGGATATGGATTAGAGTTTACATTACAATTGCTATGTGTTGTTATGTGACTAATAGTTGATGTGTATGACTATATAATTGTGTAGGGCACGTGAAGTGCAGATAACTATAAGCTGTTAAGCTATTATTGGTAAACAACGATCAAGGCAAGTCTTTCGGTTCCTATTTTCTACGTGGACTTGATGAACTGTTTAAATTGCATGATATGTTAAGCATGTTGAATCATGAAATGTTAAAGTCAATATATGACTACATTATTTTGGCTACGTAATGATGATTGAGTAAGGAACTCAATCTTTATATTTGCTATGTGAATTAAAAGCATGTATGCCATGTTACTTTAATGAGATGTATATCGAGCATGTTATTATGTGTTATGTGATGCATGAAAACTGTTAGACTTTGCTGGGCTGTCGAGCTCACTCTTGCAAATAACCACTTTTGCAGGTACAAATTTTAAGGTAAAGATACGTGCTATGTGAGTTATAGAGATCTATATTCACGAAGATTACTTATGTTTTATGAGAAATGTATTTCATATTTTGAACGTAACATGTTGTTGAAATGTAAGATAATGTATATGGATATTTAGTTATGATGTAAGACTTTGTATAGTCATTTTGTTGTAACGATTCATGATATAAGAATGAATCAAAGAGATGTAATGTAATGGTTGCGATTCAGGGCAAGGAAGAAGGAAATGTATAAAAGTTTTAAATATTCCGCAATTTTATTAAGTTTAACATCGAATAATGATGTAAAATTAGATATTTAATGTATGGTTAACGACCGAAGTTGAGATTTAAATTGTATGGATTTTGGGGTCGTTACAGTTGGTATCAAAGCTGTAGGTTATAAACCTTAGGTAGGAGTACCGTAGGCAATAACCTTAGAGAAGAGAGGTGAAGATAAAGAATGAATAAGCTCAAATAGAGTTTGAACAATAAGGGATTAAAACTTGCGTGAAAGGATTCAAAGAAGAATCTCGCAGAGTTATCAGGAATATAAATGTGGGGTTACCCAACTCCAATAATAAGGACGTAAGGTGATAATAAATAGACAATGTCTATAAAAAGATAATGATAAAGAAGTTATGAATAGAGAGTTATATCTAAGTGTGGTACAATTGTACTCTTTAATAGTTGATGTATGGTATCTGGGCTAAACGATTCCTTCATGGAGCGGAGGTATATACGAACTAGCAACTCGGAACCTAGTTTGTTGGTTGTTTGTGGGAAACCACTCAGCGTACCATATTGAAACTGTTAGAGACTCGATGTGTACCAAGTGTATAAATGGACACGTATGATGAGAGTTTAGAACTTGAAAGAAATTTTAAGCGATGTAAATGAAGTTAGAAATTCTTAAAGGAAGAATTGTTTATAAACAAGAAGATTCAAAGAAGAATCTTGAAGAGATATAAAGATAAGAAATGGGAGTTTCCTAACTCCAATAGCCAAGATAACGAATAATGTCGTAAATGATGAAAAAGAGAAAGAATGAGGATCGTAAAACAAAACGATCACGAGTTAACAAAAGAATTTTAAGAGAGATGATTATAGAATAAGGTCACGACGTGATCTGTTTAAGTTATAAAAGAACGATGGTATGTAATGTTTGAATGATTATAGCTTAATGCTATGAAGATGGTGTACTATAAAATAGTACGAGATAACTCATGAGGAATTATAGATGATCTGATACGAGGAATTCGTATCGAGCAAAGGACAAGTTATAAGCAAGATAGAGTTAGGTGGGATTTCAATTGAGGTCTCATGTGATGGCTGAGTTGTACAAATCTTTGTATGGGCGAAGGTTTTGTGCTTGCACTAAGTTTATCACATTGATAATCATTGAAATATTTGTGTCGCGCTATTTGCTATATGTCTATTGAGAAGGTGATTCTTTTCTCATGTGTATAACAGATAGGTAGGGTATAGTTAGAGAATATTATAAGGTTAAGTGCGAGTTCTTAAAACTCATACTTATGGTAGGTTCGTGACTCATAATTATATGGTATATTTTTGAACCCCTCAGCGAATGGACGCCTATGGTCTGACTAGGATAATTTCTTAAACTCATATGATTGTGGCAAGTTCCTGAACTCATAACGTGTGGTAAGTTTGATGAACTAGGGTATAATTAAGTGTGAATAGAGTATTGAGGATGATAGGAATAGATAGACCTATTAAGCAATGGATCATTATAGAAAGTGGAGTTGATAGTGGGAGCATAGGTATTCTAAATCTACTAGCTATGCTAGACTTTCAAAATTTATTGACTTCGTGCTGATGTTTACACTTTTATTTTCTTGAAAAACATTGGATCAAATGATGGAACCAATTAGTTTTAACAACAATATTGTTATTCGTATGTCTATGCTAATTGCTTCGGCTAGACAAAAATGATTTGCAATATATCAAAATGTATTTTATATCATTAATGCATCATGTAACCTGGTGCAAAGATGATAAAAACGATGGAGTCATCAATGCAGTATTACCTAGTGTTGGAGGTGATCTAAGGATCGTCAACCCACTATGGTATGATGTAGTATGATAAAATCACCAAATGACAGAATCCTCAACGGACTGTAAATACAATGCGGTATCATGATGTCAAAAAAAAAGATTTTTGAGATTTCTTTAAGATATGAGAATACATATGTATGTATGTATATGTATATTTCGGTTAATGTCCGAGTTATTGTAGAGGTCTATGCTATTTGATTCAGCTAGACAAATATTGAAAGATGTTCATGAAATTCAAGAGTTTCTTGAGAAGTTATGCCAAACCAAATTATTTTGGTGCGGATTCAGATGTTGAAAAACTGAGATGAACAACCCTTTTATAGGGGATTACGCGGAGGCGTTGAGATGTTTGTGCACAATACATTGTACGAAGGGCTGATCACCTTAAGTACGAGGAGTCCCTATAGTCTTATGACTGTTAAAGTTTAAGTTGAAAGATTACTTATAACTATGGACATATGCATAGCGTTTAAATGTTTGTGCACAATACATCGTACGAAGGGCTTAACACCCTAAGTACGGGGGTCCTTATAGTTTTATGACTGTTAAAGTTGAAGTTGAAAGATTACTTGCAACTGTGGACATAGTTCGTGGTTTTATGACCCTCAACATGATTTGGAATCTTTTAAAATTCCTGAGTTATTCAAACTACTTCCCAATTATTGAACAATTGTGGAAGATTCTTGTTATTCTGCAAGATGGAAGTGAAAAAGGAAAATATTCCTTAGAAAGAAGTAAGTCGTAGAATGCGGCACTGAATGATGAATGTGTTGATTAAGTGAGAAAAGAGATTTTGAAATGAGAAGGGGGTGAGTTATCAAAGAAATTTGTGAAACTTTTAATAGAAAAGTTAATAATTGTTGAATGATCTTTGTGGAAGAACTGGTTATAGAACCTAAGGAATGAATATAATATTAACGTAAAATCTACTTTGATAGATGGAATGAATAAATATTAATTGATAAAATTTCGAGGACGAAATTCTTAGAAGAAATGGTGAATGTAATATCCCGAGTGTTTATGATAGCGATTCCCGAGTGTTTTTGATAACGATCCTTAGAAAAGGAAATGAATGGGTTAAAAGATATATTTTACTCAAAATATAATTGAGTTCAAATGAAAGTTATGAAATGAAACATAGAATTTGTTAGGTAATGAATGTAGTAGAAAATATAAAATCTATATTTAGATAAAATGATGAAATATTTCTCTAAGTCATTTGCGTAATTTGTGTCTTCGATTCTGGGGACAGAATCTTTGTAAGTAGGGAAGATTGTAACGAATGAGTGGCTTGAGTTGTGATTCTGAGGACAGAATCCTTGTAAGGAGGGAATGATGTAACAATCCAGATTTTTAGTATAATATTTAAATATTTATTAAATTATATAAATATTTAATGGATGTGTTTATCGTTGAATAAGTATTTGTTTAATTGATTTGATGTGATTCGATTATTTATTTGTTTAATAAATAATTAATGAGTTAAGGAAAGCAATTATTTTGAAATAGTAATCTAATTTAATTTAATAATTAAGTTAGAGAGTTTATAATGATTAAAAAAAAATTATTATATTATGCAACGAATTGTTATTAGAATTAATTAAATTAAGTATGAAAACTTAATTAATTAGAATTGTGACAAATAACTATATTATAATTAGTTATTAAAATAAATTAAAGTAATTTTAATTTAGTTTTTCCAAACAAGGCTTATATATATTAAGTCTTTAATTTTAAATAATTTTGCCAAACAAATCCCTATGGCTTTTGGATTTTTTAAATTTGATTTATTAGTAATATAAATTAAATTAAACAAAATATAAATAATATATAATATATTTGGTAACTGATATTTTAATAGGGTTATTAAGTATATGGCAGTTTCGTACGTTTGGCTTTTAGTTTATTTGGTTTTACGTATATTGTTTGGCTTAAGCCTAAGAAAAGCTACAGAGAAAGGAAAAGTTCAGAAAGGTTTGAGAGAGTCTGAGAAAGAGAAGCAACAAAAGCTGAGTTCTTCAAGTTATTATTAGAGTTTAACAAGAATTTCTTAACAACAAAAGGTATGTCTATGACCTTAATACTAGATACACATATAATTTATATGTCTCTGTGTATTTCTTTTTCACTGAGTAGAAGGTTTTTTACAAAATTCTTGTAAAACTATATTTTTATAATTGTTATAGTGGCATATATAGATATGTGGTTAAGATTTCATGTTAATTACGTGTTAAAGAAAAAGGAAGTAGAATTACAGTGAACATATATGTATAAACGTGGTTTGCAGAGTACCAAATATTATACTTGTATTTTATGATAATCATGAAATTAAACTGTGATTATATGAATTGGGTAAGAATTTAATAGAATATAATTAGAATAAATCATATTATTTTATAACTATGATTACAGTGCTCACTGTGTCAAGAATATCATCAATGGAGTTTTTGTTTTAAAAAAAAATAGCGTTTTCAAAGAATTAGTTTATAATATTGTTAATTAGTGGTGGGTAATTGGTATATAGATGATTGTTAGCATTTATGTATAAATTACATCAATTATACGTATATAATTAGTTGCTAGAATTTCTTAAACAGACCAAAAATGGTCTTCGTGCTTGGTTCTGTTAGTTTTTGGAGCCCCAGCGCCAAAACTGGAGCCCCAGCGCCAAAATTCGCGCCCCGGCGTCAAAGTTCGCGCCCTGGCACCACTGGCTAACTTAGGACTCACGCGCCAGCACTAGAACTCGGCCCCGGCGCTGGTACTCGCGCCCCGGCGCCACTATCCGCGCCCCAGCGCCGGATTTGTGGTATGACTTGGACAGTTTTGACCTTCTGTAGTAAAATAGCCATAACTTTCTCATACGAACTTCGATTGAGGTGATTCAAGATGATCCGGAAAGAGGACGAGTAGCCCTACAACTTTCGTTCCTTAAGGTTTTCAATTTAAGGTCATTAGGATGGGTCAAAATGGTCATCTTTAGGACTATTGTGTTTTTTGAGGCAATCGGAGGGTGTCGGGCATGCACATATGCATGTGTAGTGCTCTTGACCATAAAAGATGATGTCCTAAGTTATAAAACATGAATATTAGTAATTATAATGATGCTTAACATTAATACATGATGTATTAGATGAGTTATAGAAGCATTGTAAGCTTACACAAGAGAGGCAAATCGGGCGTGTGACGAATGAACGTCGAAACGCCGTGCCAAGTGTTAATGAACTTAAAAAGTGTTTCAATTTCATTGAAATGGATATTATAAAATATGAAATGGGTTTAATATAAAACCAATAAGTAGTTCTAGCAAGACTTAAGCACTTGAACTTCGAGTTTGACTAAGAAGAAATATAGTGAGTCATAAGTCGAAAAATTAACACAATCTAATTGACCATTGTGTATTTATTAATAGGAAAGATTATGAGATATGGATTAGAGTTTACATTACAATTGCTATGTGTTGTTATGTAACTAATTGTTGATGTGTATGACTATATAATTGTGTAGGGCACGTGAAGTGCAGATAACTGTAAGTTGTAAGCTATTATTGGTAAACAACGATCAAGGCAAGTCTTTCGGTTCCTATTTTCTACGTGGACTTGATGAACTGTTTAAATTGCATGATATGTTAAGCATGTTGAATCATGAAATGTTAAAGTCAATATATGACTACATTATTTTGGCTACGTAATGATGATTGAGTAAGGAACTCAATCTTTATATTTGCTATGTGAATTAAAAGCATGTATGCCATGTTACTTTAATGAGATGTATATCGAGCATGTTATTATGTGTTATGTGATGC
Source organism: Panax notoginseng (assembly GCA_016801055.1). NCBI lineage: Eukaryota > Viridiplantae > Streptophyta > Magnoliopsida > Apiales > Araliaceae > Panax > Panax notoginseng. The sequence continues at coordinate 79,660,396 of CM029014.1, forward strand.
ATGAAAACTGTTAGACTTTACTGGGCTGTCGAGCTCACTCTTGCAAAAAACCACTTTTGCAGGTATAAATTTTAAGGTAAAGATACGTGCTATATGAGTTATAGAGATCTATATTCACGAAGATTACTTATATTTTATGAGAAATGTATTTCATATTTTGAACGTAACATGTTGTTGAAATGTAAGATAATGTATATGGATATTTAGTTATGATGTAAGACTTTGTATAGTCATTTTGTTGTAACGATTCATGATATAAGAATGAATCAAAGAGATGTAATGTAATGGTTGCGATTCAGGGCAATGAAGAAGGAAATGTATAAAAGTTTTAAATATTCCGCAATTTTATTAAGTTTAACAACGAATAATGATGTAAAATTAGAGATTTAATGTATGGTTAACAACCGAAGTTGAGATTTAAATTGTATGGATTTTGGGGTCGTTACAGTATGTGGTGTCAAAAATGACAACATCACCATAAAATCTATAAGCCCGTCTAGACGTTGCATCGACCCAAAAACATCGAGTGATCCGATTTTCATCGTGTGTATCAATTGTGAAAGTGAATGAAGGATTCTTTTGTTGTTTTAACTGTAAGTACTCATTCAACATATCCCCATCATGTCCCTTCAAGTCATTACGCTTGTCTCTTTTAAAGTTATATAAATCTCGTTGCGTGCAACCAATATTTTCAAAATCACCCGCCTGCACTGCAAGAAAATTGTATTGTTGGTATTGTGGTATATTCACTGTGCCAAGTTGCTGAAACAACGATTTTTGGGCATTTGACACATTACGATGCGATCGTAACAAATGCCTCTTATGTGGAGTTGACAATGGATGACAATGACCCTCCTCAATTTTAGTAATTACGTACAAGTCATCTCTCTTTACCACTGTAATTTTTGAACCACAACCTTCTTTTGTAGATCCGCGTTTTCTTTTTACGACCACATCGGCTAATAGTTTACCCTTTCCTTGCTTAGAACACACATACTCCTTCCTATAAATCTCATCGCTACCCGCCCTTTTTTTCTCATTATACTTTCGTACACTAAATCCACCATGCATTGCATATGTATTGTAAAACGTATGAATCTCATCTAATGTTTGAAATTCTTGACCAATCTTAGGTGTAAACTCATCTGCTACTTGAGGATAGTAGACAACAGTATTAGTATTCACATTCAACCCCTCTCCACTTGAGTCATCCCCATCCATTTCAATTTCCAAATTCATTTCTACATTATCCCCGCAACTCCCTACTTCATTGTACATGTCATCCATTATATTTACACCTGGACAAACAAAAATTTACTTGAAATTGTGAAATCACCAATTAAAATTCATTAAGCTTGTCCCAAATTCACACTAATCCATAAAAAGACGCAACATTGAGCGTAACAAATTTTGAATTAAGCTTTCTATTTACAACAAAAAAACCGAAATTTAAAAAATAAAACAGGAATGCACTTACTGATTTTCAAGGGTCACTAACTGATGGCATTTGGAGAAGTTTTGTCGCACGTCACGGCTTCTGAAGACTACTCTGGGCTTCGATTTCCTGAAGGGGATCGCGTTGGCTACTTGCTTGGCATCATTCTCCCTTGCATCAATTGAATTCTAGGGCTTGGGTTGGCTTTCTCTTCCAACAATCGTGATGGCTGAGAATCGTGATGGCTGAGATTGCGTTGGCTACTTGCTTGGCATCATTCTCTCTTGCATCAATTGTGTTCTAGGGCTTGGGTTGGCTTTCTCTTGCAACAATCGTGATGGCTGAGATTTTCTAGTGCAATGCTTTCTCTCTCTTCGTTTTTGCAGCAATGGATTTCAAAGGGAATCGATATGTGGCAAGAAGCTCAGCCTTTGTAGTCTGTAGTGAAGCTCTTCCTTTGTGTCTTTGTTTTATCGACTTAGTGAGGAGAGAGTAATAAAAGACCGGGTTTTTAAAGGAGAGTGCAATTTAAGGACAGAGTGCTCGTTAAGGAGAGTGCTCCTGATCGGAGCTGTATATATATATATATATATATATATATATATATATATATATATATATATATATATATATATATATATATGGACCGAATGGTAATGAAGGTGATCAGCCTTTCATACCTGATGAATACATGCAGTATGCACAGAGTGCGATTTAATAATTCTTAGATATGGCAATCATCAATGATTAACCACAAGTATATTTGCATAAGCAACTCAAAGTTGAGTTAAAGAAAAACATGCATGTTCGGTCGATGACTGTTACACAATTTAATAAGCCTTGTCTGAAGACCAATATATAAATAATATTGATATACAAATTAGAATAATATAATTATAGTATTTAAAATAACCTAAATACATTAACACATAACCCTATCAGTCTATACAACACATAAGATCAAGTCAAACTATTTCGGTTTAGACATTTGCTACAACCCTTAGGGTTTAACCCTTAGGGTTAAAACATAAGGTTTCAAAAAATAAATCAAAGATTTCCAAATTAAGATATTAAAAATGGAAAATTAAGCTTTCAAATTTATAATTAGCATTTTCTAATTATATTAAAGTTTACTAATCACTTTCAAGCTTGCTAATTAGGATTAATGATTCCTAATTAAAATTAAAATTACCTAATTACCAATTATGGTTTCAAATTTACAAATTAGGATTTCTAATAATTAGGGTTTCTAATTATTAGAATTTCTAAATAATCATTAGGGTTATCCCTAATTAGGTTGTAATTAATACACAAAAGCTTTATACATAGCATTTAAATTTCACATTAGGATTTTGAAAATTCGAATTAGGGTTTCAAATTCCCGAAACTAAAATTAGGATTTCCAGAATCGATTTTAGGGTTTCTTATAATTCGAAAGAACTTTCTAACTGAACGTTGACATTCTTAATATAATATTAGGGTTTATCACTGATATAAGTTATCTGGTCAACCCTTGACCCTTAACCACAAGCTGTACTCATAAAATATCATACACACAGAACATATTCACTTATATACTTAATCCTGAATAATTCACCACAGAAGTTTTAAATTCACAAAATTCCCTCTCGAAAATCTCAAATCCATTCACTAATTTTCTGTCTAGGTATATTATTTAACCTTAATTCAATATTTTAAGATTTTATAAATATCCAAATTCTCGGGTTGTGGATTGACAATTGAAATACATCCTTGATAGGATATGTGAATATTGCTTGGTTAGGATGTAGACAATGAATCAATGGACTGATTCCATTTGATTTAGCGTACAACACACGAGTAACGAAGTTATGGAGAATTTTACGAAATTAAATGTTAAACGTTGAAATCGTATAATTTCGGATAAGTAGTCAACTTGCCGTGTAACTTGGAAACTTTGGTTTTCGATGGCATAGCATAATATACTGTATTCAAGAGTCATGGACTCAAGACTCATGAATTCTGACTTAGAACCAAGAAAATGAGCTATGAACGCTCATAAACGATAAACGAACGCTTAATATGAACTAAGCGGTGAGATCCGTGTTAGAAGATTCAAAAATGAAATCATAATGCACATGATTTAGGAGCTAATGGCTTTTGAATGAGCCAATATGGATGTAAAATGAATTAGGAAAGGTCACGTATGTAAAACGAATGCGTAAAACTTGGCAAGAAAAGTAAGTTAAGAAACTACCAACCAGGACCCCCGTCGGGGCGGGCTATGTAAAGGCCAAAACCCCTGCCATGGCGGAGGGGGTGTTTAATGGTTGACAGGAGCCTAGCCTGTCGGGGCGGGGGGTACTGAAACAAAGTTGACCAAGTGGTTTTTGAACCGAAGTAATTATAAACCAATAGTGAAGCATGTATGTACTTAATATACATAGTAAGACCAATCTTAAATCACTTAGGTAGTGATGACTTTATGAACTTGAGCATGGTGTAATAGGAAGTAAATGAAGAACGCGAAGTGTAAGTGAGTAAATCGTTAACGGTATTCACTAAGTATACTTAACCAAAGATGATCGAGTCTAGGTTAGTAACGTAAGAATGTAACAAGTCGTAAGGAAGCATAGTAAGTCGATTTGACATTTATTAATGAAATAAATTCACTTAAGACATAGAAGAGAAAGAAGTTGGTTAAAACAATGAAGTTAGATTGTTTAGTAACTAATCTCAGTGTGCTATGTGAATATATCATGTAGATACTGTAACGAGCAAGAATTGTTGAATATTTTATCCGAGGATGCTTGAAGGTAAGTTTTCTTAACGCTTGTCTAACCTCCGTGTTAGTCAAGTTTTCTGTGATTCATGTCTTGAGATGCATGAATTGTTTTACGAAAGGGTCGATGCTAGTTTTAACTCGGCTGGACTATTCTTAAGAGTTAGATTGATTTGTTTACAAGTCTTTCGAAATAGAACTATTAACACTATCCTATGCCAAGTATTTGGTACGGATTTAAAGGTAAGTTTGTATATGAAAAAATAAATGTAATTTCATCGATCATTCGATGGGCACGTAAGGTTGCCAAAACTAAAACGTAAATACGTTTAACGGATGAATGTTGATCAACATAGAGTACTATAGGCTGATCACCTAGAAGTGCTCGTAAGAAATATCAAATGTACGGCCTTAGTGCCGGGATGTCCTTTTCATGTATGAAAACGAAAAGAGAATGTTCATGGTCTTTCGACCGGTTCAGAATTTTTAAGTTATTATAAATACTTCGAAATTATTGTTATGAAATGAGAAGTCCTAGTCAATGTTTCATAGTACTTCATAGCTATTTGTTCAGTTATGGAAGATAATCATATAATTCTCGATGTGGTATTTGTATTATCCTTTGTTAGACTTACTGAGCTAGTTATGCTCACTTCTTGCTTGAATTATATGATTGCAGCTAAGGCCGAACGAACTGAGGGTTCTAAGAAAGATAAAGGCAAGGCTAAGATGGATAGTTAATTATCCTGTAATAGACTAGTATGTTTGTATGTAATATACTTATGAATAACGACGAATGTATTCAGTTTCTGAACTTGGGAAAGGATTTCTTACTATTGTAATAAGAATCACGTATGGAATCACGTATGTTATAAAAGTCAACAACCACCTCACCCATAATAAGACTCCTCTTATTTATAGATGTGGGCAACCCTCCTCAACAATTAAGGAATTGAGTTTTATTTTAATTAATTAAATTCTTTTAATTAATTAAGCTCCCTAATCTTATTAGGGATAATTAATTAAACTCTTTTAATTAATTTGCCTAATAATCCTATTAGGATATTTGAGAGTACTTTTATTAATTAATTTCCAAACTCCTTTAGGAATTAAATAATAATAATAGTAATAATAATAATAAGACTCCTCTTATTAATTTATATTTAATATTTCTAAAATATTAAATAATAAATATTAAGCTATTTAATTTATTCTATCACCATAGATTAAATTAAATATACTTAACTTATTATTACGATTATGCCATTAACTTTTTAAATAATTATTCTTCCTTTTATGGTGTGACCTTTTAGGTTCTCCATATTAAACCAGTTGTGAATAAATCAATTAGAACAATTCTAATCTTATTTAAATAAATAAATTAAACTAATAATTTATTTAAATAAATAATATTTATTCTACAATAGGGATAAGCCTCCCTAGCGATCAACGACTTTTCAGATAATATAGATTTTAACATTAATCATAAAAGAACCTTTGAGTAAATAGTTACCGTACAATTCAATCCTTCCACCATACAATGTCCCAATTAAATATAAGACATGAAATTACTGTCAAGTCTTATTTTATTTAATTATATGTATTTCGACTCTTAAATACGCAACTCCAAATAATTCAAATTAGAAACTCCTTTTTAATTTTATTCTGCCTTGGCCAATGACTACTGAGTTGTCATTTATCGAATCACATAGGACATTTCTCTTCTTTTACTAGAAGTGGTAGATTTTTTATTGATCATACATTATCTCCATGTACAACTTATTATACCCAAGCATACCCTTTGATATACCCTAAGCGTCTTAAGAAATAAGTCAAAGTATAACTTATCATACACAAGATACTATAATGATCTCAAGTCCAAGGATCACTTGTACTACTATCACTACAGGAATTTCTATTGACAGACAAGTAAAACTCCATTAGGTATTCCTTAGCGAGCCACGTTCTATGAACTTATTCTCTAATAAGCACCTACATACTTGCTTTAGTGTCTCCACACAAATGATCATGAGATCAATCATCCTCATCCAATGAGCAAGCAACGTATGTACCAATCTATCTGAATTCACTAATCCCCAATTTAGTAATCTAACGATTGGGTACTATTTTAGTTTTAAGCTTTCTAAGAATTTAGATCTCATTAGAATGATCATCATCATTATTCTAAAAGCATTGCTTAAAATTATGGGTTTATCACATATTGTAAAATAGCATCATGTAGATAATTTAAAAGCCTTTAATAAATTAATACTTTTTATTAATAAATAAATAAGATTGTTACAAACTATATGCTTTATCAGCAAACATGATTGGCTTGTGTGCATATTACTTTCAATCTCCTACTTGCACTAAAGTCAATCGCCACTGTATCTTATACCCTTCTTCTCTAAGTGACGATTATCCTACTGTTGGATAAGCTTTAGTTAATGGATATGTAATGTTGTTCTTGAGAGTCCACCATCTCTATAGTGATTTTCCATCTTTCAATGATTCTTATAATCAAATGAAAGTGTCACAACACATGTTTAGATCCAAGATGAGACTTAGAAACTATTCCTAGTTCTGTAATGAACTTTTTATCCAAACAATCAACTTGCAGCTTCATTTATAGCTACTTACTTTGTCTTTATCACTAAATCAACAACTCTTTACCTTTTTGAATCTTTCCAATTCACTGCATCACCGTTTAAGGGAACACTTAACCTTAAAGTGGATTTTCTATCGTCTTGGTCTGTCTAAAAAACTTGAGTCTGTTAAGCCAGAGTTTTAATTTAGACCCACCATAAATATGATCACATCCTTAGTGCCAGTAAAGTACTTTAAGATGTTTTTCACTGTCTTACAGTGATCTTCTCCAGAATATGACTGATCAACATCAAGTCTCGTACATTTCATTGCATACATGATAGTTACTCATGCGATCTCTCTTTTATGAGTCTTTGGGGACTATTAAGAGAGATACACTCCATGGCTCATCAACATGAGACATCCCATGGAGTTTGCAATACTAAACGACTTTAGCATCAAATGAATATACGCTCCTTGGGTTAAGCCGAGCATCCTTTTAAATCTATCTATATAGATTTGTATACCCAATTACGATACTCTTTCCAAATCATTAATGCAGGAATATTTAGAAAACTTTATCTTTACTAATTGTAACATTGGTATGTCATTCCTTATCCGTAGTATATCAACATATAATACTAGAAATGTCACGACGCTCCCACTGACCCTTTTGTACACACTAGGTTCATTCTTGTTTTTGATAAAATCAAACTCTTTTGATTGTCTCATCAAAACGAATGTTCCATATTGGAGAAGCTTGCTTCAATCCATTTCTCTGAGTGTCTACAACTCTTACCTCATCGTATGTAACTGGTTCATCATCTTATATGATGTGTACCTCATCATCATCATCTATGATGAATCCATACCTCCTAGGTATCTTCGGTACTGATCCAGATTTATGATTCAGTTGTGGTACAATAGGTCTATCTACAGGTTCCTCTTATTTGACTTATAGTGTTTTGTGGTTCTTGAAATCTTCAAGATATATTATCCTCCCACTAGCCCCTTAAATGATAAACATTTTTATCTTAGAAGGCAACATGTTTAATAACAAACACCTTTTGCTAAGTAGGATTATAGAACATATACCCTAAACTTACTTTAGGATGTCCCACAAATTTGTACTTGTCAAACCTTGTCCCAAGCTTATCCTTTGAAACCTTTTCACATAAGCTGGACAACCCCTAATCTTAACATACTTAAGATTTGGAATCCTCCCTGTCCATAATTTTTTATGGAGTCGTGGGGCCGAATTTTGAGGTTACCTTTTCGTAGATATGCAGCCATTTCTAGGACATAATCCTAGAAGGATACTGGAATGTCGGTAAAATCATTATGGACTGTACCATGTCCAACAAGGTACGATTTTTTCTTCCAGATATATCAATCAATTATTACGTATCAGGAGGCGTCCATTATGATAAAATCATTTGAGATGATCTAGAAACTTATTGCACAAATATTTATTCCTTGATCTAATTAAAGAATCTTAATACTTTGCCAATTTATTTCACTTCTAAATTCTGTGAACCTTTCAAATAATTCACACTTGTATTTCAGTAAATACATACATTCAACTCTTTGAATGATCGTCTCATTTTCTTATACTAGTTTGCTCAATTTACAAAATAATTTTTCACGTAAGTCAAGTATACAAAATCTATTAAGTAATATTTCAGTTCTATACAAAACATTATTATTATAAATAGAACAACAATTGTTCTTAAATATAATACCAAAGATTTCATTGTCCAACAATAAAATGGAAATAATGTTTCCAACGAGAACTGGAATACAATAACTTATTGACTTAATAGATTTGCCTGTAGGCAGTGCTAAACTATAAGTTCCTATGGTTAATACAGCAACCTTTGCTTCATTTTTCACACATAGGATTACTTATCTTTGTTTAGCTTTCTACTTCTGCTTGGTCCCTTCATAAATCTATATTTATGATAACCAAAGTCGGTATCCAATACCCAAGTAGAACCTTGACTTAAAAAAATTATTTTAAATCATGAACAAATTTGTATTTATAACCGAAACTTCACTAAGCTTCTTCTGGTTAGCCTTTGCAAGATGCTTCTTGCAGTTTCTTTTCAGAGTCCAGGCTTATTGCAGTGAAAGTAAACTCATTTGTTATCCGTATCAGTTTTGTTCTTATTATCCTTTGTTTTTGCCTTTATATTTACCTTCTTAGAATCATTCTTTCTTTTAGAAGATCCTTTGACCCCTACCAGTAAGACATGGTCTTTCTTAGTTGGAAAGTGACTCAACATTTTTTAACATGTTAAGCAAATCAGCGACACTGATATCTAGCTTGTTCATATGAAAAATTCACAACAATTGTGAAATGAGTCCGGGAGTGAGTGCAAGATCAAATCTTGACTCAACTCTCCATCCATGACAAAATCAGTTATCCTAATTGATCAATCAAATTGATAATATTAAGAATATTTATCTGTACTGTAGTGTCATCGGTCATTCTAGATCGGAAGAGCTCCTTAGATATCTGATATCTATCAGTCCTACTTGCCTCACCATCAACTACTTGATGTGCAGGAATATAGTAGGAGCATCCATAGTTTCATGCTGACGCTGAAGCTCGTTTCTCATGGATGCGAGCATGATGCATTGAGCCAACTGTGCATCATCTTGCCACTTTCTAAAAGTAGCAATCTCTTCCTCAGAGGTATTGTCTACAACCATTACAGGGATAGGCGTATTAAGGACATAAGACATCTTTTCAGCCATGAGAACTATTCTCAAATTCCTTAACCAATCCATTTAATTCAGTCCGATTAAATAACATCTAATATGCTTCGCAGTGATAGTGATTTAGACATTGTTAAATTCTATAAATGAATTTGAAACTAACAACATTTTAACATACATTCTTTTATTAATTACCAAAATAATTTAGGTCTTGTTTTAAATTGGTATCTCTCACTATTTTCTTCAAACTATATTACCCTCACTTATATAGTTCGGCAAAATCTAATTAAAGATTTGCTATTGAGAATAAGAATCCCATTTCAAATGTATATAGCCTTGTGGTGATACAACAAACTATATATAAATAAATAGATAGACAACTCTTGTCAATTACAGCAACTATGTAATTCCTTGTATTTTGCCTCTTAAATCATAATGGTCAAGTGTGTGCACATCCGAACTAAAATGATTTAAGTTAAGTCCAACCTAGCACTCCATATATTTAAAAAAAAATATTGTTCTTGTGGTGACACAACAAAATAATATTGTTCAATTTTCTTTATAAGCATCAAATATGATAAATTAACATCTTAAATACTTAATACTTGCCTTGTGGTGACACAACAAACTCATATTAAATATTTAATACTCTAGTAATTTATCATGCTAGAAGGCGACGTTCGATATTCCAAATATCTTTGAACGCTTAGGACTTAGTATAAAAAATTTGAGGAGTTTGTTATTAATTTGTCTGCGCGCATGCAAATATATATATAAAATACGCGTCATATTAATGAACATGCGAAGCATGTTTGCATAATATATATATATATATATATATATATATATATATATATATATATATATATATATATATATATATATATATATATATATAGTATAAGCATGCACATATAGAATACTATATTCTACCCAGATTGATTATGAACTTTTATTCTAGTTTGGTTCACTAGAACCACCAAGTGAACCAAAAGGTCAAACCCTAGGTGTGCAAGAATTAATATTTAAATATAACTATTACATTTAAACCCGGGCTCCATTACAAACGGGTCTTCATGCGCTCCTTGCTCCTTGATCTCTAATTCTTCAAAATTAATTCTAACTATTCCTATTACAAAACTATTTAAAATAAATAGAAACCTTGATCAGCAGTCAAGGGGAAGTACATAGGAGGGAGATAGAATTTACATTAAGAAAAATTAGAGAAGACGAGGTACGCAGACCCCATTTAATAAAACCCATAAATTCATGCATCCGACTAAAATAAAATTCAATCGCATTGGTCAATAGTTCATAATCAATCCCATTTATTATCATACACATCACCATATGTATCAATAAATAACATTCATCTCATGAATAATAAACATTCAATATATATATTGATATCATTTAATGGGCAAATTTAGTTAGTATAAAATATAATTTTGAATCAAAATAAACTCCTTTATTTTAATCCAAATTTAAATCAAAATAAAACTATTTTATTTTAATTTATCTAATTTTGAATAAAATAAACTATTTTATTTTAATCAAAATAAATTTCTTTATTTTAATTAATTATAGAATCCAATTTCATGTAAAAAAAACTCCTTTATTAAAGGAAACACTGATTCTCTTTCCTATTCACAAATAAACTCTTTTATTTTGAATAATATGAAATCTTATTTCATATCTAAGTAAACTCCTTTATTTAAAAAAATACGGATTCTCTTTCCTATTCACAAATAAACTCTTTTATTTTGAATAATATGAAATCTTGTTTCATATCTAAATAAACTCCTTTATTTAAGGAAACATTGAATCCAATTTCAACTCTAATTAGTTATCATGAAATCCAATTCCAACTCTAATTAGTTAGCATAAAATTTAATTTTAAACTTAAAATAAACTTTTTTTATTTTAAGATTAAAATAAAATTTTATTTTAAAATTAAAATAAACTTTTTATTTTAATAATAAAATAATTTAAAAAATATTATATATTATAATATTTATATTAACCGAACCGTGTGGCACGTTAAAAAAATTTGTTAATCACGTTATCCTGTAATAACAAGTTTATATATGAAATATATATCCACCATAAAAAGTTTAACTTCACCTGTTAAGTATCATGCGAAGGAGCTAACAAACTAACCACGTCAATCAGCAGGATTAACATGCTAGCCACGTGAATTAGGTGAGAGAGAAAAAACGGATTTCAAGAATAACGTTTTTTTTAAAAAAATTTATACAACAAATTATGCCCAATTAAATTGTTCTAAATATATATCAATATACACATCAAATCTAAACAATTAATAATTCGCATAAAGGTTTGGCTTTGAAGCCACTGTTAGGTTTATAATATTCATGAACGCAATCAAATTGCTCAAAATAAGCGGAAACGTGAAAAATTAGAGTTTTAAAAATTTTACAAATCATATACCCGGATAACCCTTTATGCATAATTATTAATTAAACGAAAAAGAAAGAACAAGAATCATACCCTTGAAGATCTGAGCTTCCTCAGGTACAAGTTCACCTTCAATCTTTTTCGCGTTTAACTTGAATCCACCAGGTTTGGTTCCTTCCTTTGATCAACGTTAGCCACCCAAGTGGAAGAAGAAGGATTCAAGAAGATGAGTATTTGGCAAAATCTTAATTTTTCTATCTCTCATAGAAAAGTGCGTGCTCTCCCAACAATTGGAATCACGTATGTTATAAAAGTCAACAACCACCTCACCCATAATAAGACTCCTCTTATTTATAGATGTGGGCAACTCTCCTAAATAATTAAGGAATTGAGTTTTATTTTAATTAATTAAATTCTTTTAATTAATTAAGCTCCCTAATCTTATTAGGGATAATTAATTAAACTCTTTTAATTAATTTGCCTCCTAATCCTATTAGGATATTTGAGAGTATTTTTATTAATTAATTCCCAAACTCCTTTAGGAATTAAATAATAATAATAGTAATAATAATAATAAGACTCCTCTTATTAATTTATATTTAATATTTCTAAAATATTAAATAATAAATATTAAGCTATTTAATTTATTCTATCACAATAGATTAAATTAAATATACTTAACTTATTATTACGATTATGTCATTAACTTCTTAAATAATTATTCTTCCTTTTATGGTGTGACCCTTTAGGTTCTCCATATTAAACCGGTTGTGAATAAATCAATTAGAACAATTCTAATCTTATTTAAATAAATAAATTAAACTAACAATTTATTTAAATAAATAATATTTATTCTACAATAGGGATAAGCCTCCCTAGCGATCAATGACTTTTCAGATAATATAGATTTCAACATTAATCATAAAAGAACCTTTGAGTAAATAGTTACCGTACAATTCAATCCTTCCACCATACAATGTCCCAATTAAATATAAGACATGGAATTACTGTCAAGTCTTAGTTTATTTAATTATATGTATTTCGATTTTTAAATACGCAACTCCAAATAATGCAAATTAGAAACTCATTTCTAATTTTATTTTGCCTTGGCCAAGGACTACTGAGTTGTCATTTATCGAATCACATAGGACATTTCTCTTCTTTTACTAGAAGTGGTAGATTCTTTATTGATCATACATTATCTCCATGTACAACTTATTATACCCAAGCATACCCTTTGATGTACCCTAAGGATCTTAAGGAATAAGTCAAAGTATAACTTATCATACACAAGATACTATGATGATCTCAAGTCCAAGTATCACTTGTACTACAATCACTACAGGAATTCCTATTGACAGGCAAGTAAAACTCCATTAGGTATTTCTTAGCGAGCCACGTTCAGTGAACTTATTCTCTAATAAGCACCTACATACTTGCTTTAGTGTCTCCACACAAATGATCATGAGATCAATCATCCTCATCCAATGAGCAAGCAACGTATGTACCAATCTATCTGAATTCACTAATCCCCAATTTAGTAATCCAACGATTGGGAACTATTTTAGTTTTAAGCTTTTTAAGAATTTAGATCTCATTAGAATGATCATCATCATTATTCTAAAAGCATTGCTTAAAATTATGGGTTTATCACATATTGTAAAACAACATCATGTAGATAATTTAAAAGCCTTTAATAAATTAATACTTTTTATTAATAAATGAATAAGATTGTTACAAAGTATATACTTTATCATCAAACATGATTGGCTTGTTTGCATATTACTTTCAGAAGATACCCGGATTTGGGGGCGTCACATATACAACTCTATAAGAGTTCAACAACTATAAAGTACATCATCAAAAACATGATTCAAAATCATAACTTCAGGTAAATAAATCAATATTCTTGTGATACTATTGAATTCTGTCAATCAAGTTGCATGTAACTTTACCATGAGTTCTTAACCTGCAAAAGTGGTTATTTGCAAGGGTGAGCTTGACAGCCCAGCAATTCTAACAGTTTTCATGCATCACATAACACATAATATCATGTGCATTTTATAAAATCATAATCATTTAAACTCAATAGGCATGCTGCTTCTCACATAGCAAGTATAGAGATTAACTTCTTAAACATATAATCATAGATTGACTTTCAAATTTCATACATATCTCATAGACATTTCCACATTTCATGGCATAACATAATTTATTTCATCCATATCTCATATGCATTTCATATATAATTTAACATTCCATATCATAACATAAATCAATTAACAGTTATCAACATTATAGAGCAAAAAGGAACTAAAAGACGTGTCTGGCTCGCAGATTATCAATTATAACTTAACGGCTTATCATTATTTGCACTTCATGTATTTCTACACAATTGTATAATCATGGATTCATACCCATCAGTCATACATTTCCTTACATTCTCAATGTAATAAGAATTATTACATTATTTTCTAACTCGGTTCTTAAAACCTTTACTTCACTTTCTTATCATACTTTTAGGATAGTTATGTATGTATAAGTATACAGTAGCCACACATACTTGACATTAACATTCATAAACCTTTATCATGCACTTGACTAGCTATGTGTTCGTTTCACATTTAAAACTCATAGATGCTTGATTCATATTAGTCTTGCATTTTGCAAACCTTAATAAAATTTAACAAATTTGGGATTTATATAACCATTACTTGCTCATATACTTAAAACATCACTTAAGTTGAGCATTGAAGATTAAGACATTCATACACATATGCTTAAAGGTTCATATTACAATTTAAACAGTCAAGTAACACTGCCTTGCAGCGCAGCTGCGCCGTCCCCTGGCCAGACCAGATTGGAATCTTTATTTCTCAGTTTACACCTCATTTCTTAACATGCATGAATGTTAACACATAATATATACACACGTTCAGAGGTCTTGGTCCAAGTTTGGTGCCTCTTATGTTTACTTTAAGCTATATTCATAATTTATAGACTTATTGCCATTTATTTCATGGCTAAGCGAGTTCATGCAACAAGGGTCTAAATATGTAACCAATAATGATGTTAAACTACTTTCAATACGCATGCTCACATATATTTATTTTATCTACATATGACTAGCATAGTTTATCTCTTGAAAACGTACTTTTAAAACATGCTTGAATGACTTTAATTTGTCAAACTAGGTGAGTGCATTTATCAGCCATGTTTAGTGACCCAAAAGATACTAGCGTGCAATCCCTACAAGTCTAAAATGTGAGCAACACATTGCTCATAAATATAAATTTGCAAAGTGTTCAAGTTCACTTTTAAAAGTCATTCTAGGCCAAGTTAAAGCAACTCAGTGCAACTTTAAATCTCTTTTCATAGCTAACTAAGCCATATACGTATGTTATCACGTTTAGAACTTTAAGTACACAAGTTCCTTTAAGTTCGTTCTCAAAGTTTCAAGTTTTCTTTAGAAATCATTTTTAACTAAGCTATTGTAAGTTGATTATAAGTAAAGCAAATTTAAATCACTTCTCATGCTAATTTGTATGCATACTCAATCATATTAATATGCTACAAGGTCAGAACTTAAATGACTCAAGGTTCGTTAAGATTTGTTTTCAAAATTTCAAGTTTCTTTTCCAAACACTTGCTAAATCATGCTACAGAAATCCATTGTAAGTAAGGTAACTTTAATTATGTCATGTTTATTTTCATGCATATTTAAGTCAAACTAACATGCTAGAGATATCACGTTTCAACAAAAATCAGTCTCAAGTTCTGGTGAACGGCTCAGTTGTGCTGTTCTGTACTGTGGGAGCGGCACAGCTGCACTGCTATAGGATAGTTTCAGAGACAGCAGCTTGTGCTGTAGAAGGGGCGCAGCTGTGCCCTTACCGGATAGTTCCAGAATGTCTCTACTTCTGCAGAATCCAAACCCAAACACATAATTCCTGGATTATCATGCTTAAAATCAACCAAATTGCTTTCATACATGTATATAATACTCAAATAACATGGTAGCAATTCACAAACTCTATAAAAAACCAATTTGATTATTCAAATTCATGGTTTATGCTATTTTTCCATAATTTATAATGTTCAGCGAATTTCATCACCACGGATTTGTTTCTAAACCAAATTGGTCTGTTTAACTTCTGTTGTTTTCGTATTTAACTGTATTAACAATATCTTACAAAAATTTATGGATTACAACAATCCTTAGCCACCAATTTTTTGACTCAAAAGCAACCATTTTCTTGACATTACTAAGAAATTGCAAAACTTAGGATTTAGAATGTGACAACCTGAATTTTCAGACATTATTTAAATAAAAATTTAATAAATAATATTCGTATTATAAGACGTTTTGAGTTTGAGTATGTATATATATATGTGTTATATATTGTGAAATATGTTATTTGGTGTGAAGAGAATTATATATATTCATGTATTGGGAAAAAAAGGTTTAATAGTTAATTAAACTATTAAAGAAATTAAATGTAATTATTATGAAAAGGAAATTAACTGAGTAATATTATTTAATTTGATTAAGTTAAAATTATATTATGAGAGAATATAATTTAATTATTATTGTGACAATGGAAATTATTATGAATTAAGTTTCATAAATAATGTGAGTGATTCACTTAATTAAAATAATGAAATAATGCGAATATATTTGTTTTAATAAATGAGAGATTAATATATATATTACACATAAATGTAATAAGTTAATGTAGTAAGATTGTGAGTTTCGTAAATAGTTAAAAATATTTATAGGATTAAATAAATATTTTAATTGGAATATTTATGGAATTAAATAAATATTCGATGGAGATTATGATGGAAATATTCTAATTCGATTAATTAATTAAATTAGAAAGGTAATAATTTGTTAAATAAAATTGGAGTTATATTTGTTAAATAATTTAATTAAATTAGATGTGACATTTGTAAATTATAGTGAATAATTAAAATAAATTAAAAAGGGTTATATAATGTACTAGCCAAACAAGGTCTTATGACCCTTGGTGGGTTTTAACTGCTGAGATTTTGTGTATGTAACTGACAAGTCACATATTCATCAGTTGGGGTTACGCTCATTATTTGTATAAAACAGAGTTGGGGAAAATTGAGAGAGGGTGAGAGTTATCTGTGAGTCTTTGAGAGGAAGTATGGGAATTCAAAGGAGAAGAAGAGGATTAAACAAGAAATTCCTATCATCTAGCGATTCCAAGTAGAAATTAAGAGGTAATAACCTAGCCCTAAAACTCTAGTTTTGGTTTCTTGAGTTTTTCTCTGTAATTAGATTTTGGAGGAGGATTTGTCAACAGTTGAATTATATATGTTCTTATATATGTATAATTCGTTATATGTCATCTATAATTGGTTTTTAAGTAATCAAATTCATGTATTTATGTTTAAGAAGAGGAATTTGGATTTTGATGGTAATATGTATGTTTTGGTCTACTTTGAGGCTATAATTGGCTAAGAAATCATATAGTAATCTGCAAATTGATAGTAGTTGTTGTTAATACGTTGAAAAATGAAAACAACGAGGGTTAAATAGATTGATTTCGTTAAGAATTAAATCCGTGGTGAACGATTACGCTAAATATGTTGAAAACATGAAAGTTTATTATGAACATGAGTTTTGGGTCAAGATTTAGGTTAGTTAATGGTTCTATAAATTGTTAATTCTTTGGTATGTTGTATTTCTATGAATTACGAATCCATCAAATCGAAAACTGACTAATTTGGATGTGTATAACTCGAGTTATAAAGATTAGAAAGAGAAAAAGTTCAAAAATCGTGAGAATAGTAAACTGCAAATTCTGGCTCAGCTAACGGGAGCAGCTGCGCTATGCCCTAAGTCTTTTGGGGCGTAGCTGCACTGTTTCCAAGGCTTAATTGGGCTCAGCTGCGCTCTAGGTATGTCAGGTGTGACTGTTTTGATCTCATTTAGTAAAACAACCACAACGTTTTCATATGAACTCCGATTGAGGCGATTCAAGATGATTCGGAATGATAATGAGTAGACCTACAACTTTTATTCTTTAAGTGCTTCGATTTGAGGTCGGGTACAGGGGTAAAAATGATCATCTTTGGGACTGATGTGTATTCAGAGGTAATCGGAGGGCGTGGGCATGCACATATGCAAGTGTAGTGCTTCTGACAATAAAAGATGTTGTTCTAAGTTATAAACATAAATATTATTAAATATAATGATTCATAACATTAATAAATGATGTATTAGATAAGTTGTTTTAGCATACACAAGAGAGACGAATCGGGCATGTGACGAATGAACGTCGAAATGCCGTGACAAGTGTTAATGAACTTAAAAAGTGTTTCAATTCAAATGAAATGAATATTATAAGATATGAAATGAGATTAATATAAAACCAATAAGTAGTCCTAGCAAGACTTAAGTACTTGAACGAACTTCGGGTATGACCTAAGAAGAAATATAGTGAGATATAAGTCGAAAGTTAACACAATCAAATTTAACATTGTGTATTGATTAATAGGAAGGGTTATGGGATATAGAGTAAAGTTTACATTATAACTACTATATGTTGCTATGTGACTAATAGTTGATGTGCATGATTATATAATTGTGTAGGGCACGTGAAGTGCAGATAGCTGTAAGCTGTTAAACTGTTATTGGTAAACAACGATCAAGGCAAGTCTTTCAGCTCCTATTTGCTATGTCAACTTGATGATGAACTGTTTTAAATCTTTATTACAAAGAGCATGATGTGTTATATATGTTGAAACTATGAAACGTTAAAGTCAATTTATGAGTACGTTGATTGAATAAAAAATGTTGATTGAGTAAGGAACTCAATCTTTATACTTGTTATGTGAACTGCAGCATGTATGTTATGTTAGTCCAATTATTATGAGATATATGTTGAGTATGTTATTATGTGCTACGTGATGCATGAAAACTATTAGATTTGCTGGGTTGTCGAGCTCAACCTTGCAAATAACCACTTTTGCAGGTTAAGGATTCAAGGAAATGCTAAGTGCTACTTGAAAGACATGAAACAGATGTAATGCATGAAGATTTATATCTTTGGTTGAGTTGTTATTATTTGAACCATGTTTAATGTTCTGGATGATGTACTTGATAATGTATGATGTTTAAGAGATGTTGAGTTTTAAAGTTTAAATTTTGTCTGATGTATAAAGGGTATTGAACCTGGTTGTAAGTTTTTTTTATTAACTCTGATAAAGTGAGTAATAAACTAAGTATGGTTCAAAGGTAGGTAAAGATAAAGGTTTTGAGAAATGTACTTGATAAATCACAATAATTATGCAATAATAAACTGTAAAGTTTGAGTTAACTATTATGTAAATGTTATCGGATTGAAATTTAAGATTTTATATAATAACTTTGATGAAGCGAATCATAAAATAACTTGATTCAAAGATGTGTAAATGATTAAGGTATCGATTCAGGAAATTAAAGTAAGAAGATAGAAAAGTTTAAATTATTTCGCATTTTTTTTTAAGTTTAACATCGAATAATGATGTAAAAATCAGAAGTTAGACGTAGTATTAACGACCGAAGTTGATAGTTGAATTGTATGAATTTTGGGGTCGTTACATAGAATATGTATAACAGTAGTGTTACCTTCTTTGAAGCTAAAATGATCATTTACTTCCAATATCATATTTTCCACTCAATTTCAGGACCTCGCCCTCTATATGGAACTTATCAGACAACTTAACAAAGTGAACTTAGAAGAGAGGGTATTCCATTTATAGGGAATTCATTACCCAGATATTTGTTTTGCCTCAAAGATAGAATCCAATGGAGGATGGAAGAAGATGATGGTTGAGGAGAAGTTGCTGGAAAGTTGATACCAACTCCCTCCCCTCCATTCTTCTAGCCATCATCAGCCTCTTTGATTATCAGCAACAACAATAGGCTAAGCTAATGGCCTACCACGGCTAATATAATTAGAGAGACACTGATATAGGGACAAGGGGTTTGTTTTGGTCTATAGTAACAAAATTGTTACTAATACACTTTCGTTTATTTTCTGTTTGGGCTCATTAAGTCAATTAAAATGACTTAATATTACTACGTTAAATTAATTTATAGGCACATATATACACATATATATGTACATACCCACATATAGGAAGTATACTTATATTTTAAATATACACCAATATATAATCTTATATCCCATGTACATTGTGATAGTCCAAATAATATTTTAATTGGGCTAAATATAATTCAGTTGGGTACTCTCAACCCATTATTTCCTATCATACGTAAATATCACAATAATTAATTAATATTAATTATTTATTTCATTACCATTAATTCTCTTTCTATTAATTCCATTTAAACCTTTAGTCTGGTTTAAGTTTAATACTCATGTCACACAAGGCTCAGTTATCCCACTTACTAGAGTTATATAACCCAAGCTCATAATCTCAATAATAAAATATTAGGGGTCTAGGCCAAGTTTGGATTTTCCACAATTCCACATTATTTTAATATTCATTTAATATAAGGTATGGGTGACACATTATACTAAATTATTTAACCACCTTAAAAAATTATATCCTATGAAATTGTAATCATGACATTCTTATTTAAATTAATTATTTTCCTTAAAATAATTAGTATGTACAATACCAATATAATAATTTCTTTATTTCTTTTCTTCCATAAATTGTCCCAAAACAATTCTATTAGCCACATCTTAACGCATTAACTTATTATATCCATCTCTAACCAATATTTAGTTATAAATATATTAGTTATCTCCTTTGTCAAACACTTATTATCCATTAACATCTTTCAACTATTAAATCCTTTCATATATTACCATACTATGTAATATATTAAAATTCTAATTTAATTAACATATTCATTACATTTTCTTTATGTTAAACACATATTAATTCGCCATCTTATGTAAGTGAATTAATCTTTTTTATTTAATTTACTATCACGCCACTGTCACGCAAAGTTTTATAATATAATATTCCATAATATCACTTAATTAACCAATATTTATTATGGGTTAATTAATTCCATAACTAATTCTCATCCAATTCATGTTTTGCTATCTCAATCCATTCTTGGACAGCTTGAACACCAATTTATGACTTTTACTACACATATTAACCATTAATATACATGTCTTGAAATTCAAATTTCATAAACTTACTCAGAGCTTTCTTCATACCGGTGCAGTTGTGTTAGCCTTAGGCTTGGAAGTGTCGCAGCTGCGCCACCTCAAGTTCAAACGCAGACAAGTTTTGCTTTAGCAAAAACAGAATCTAAATTCCTAAATACTTTGCACACACTTCATAAATGTTAACTTATTTAAAATCAATATCTTTTTTGATTTCACATCATCGATTACTACTTTCTGTAATAATTTAAAGATCAAACTTCAAGTTTTAAAACTCTATTTTTTCTTAATAGTTTAACCAACTATAAAATCTCATTTATGGATTTCTTTCCACCAATAACACAAAATTCAAAATATATAACACTTATATATATTCTTATTCAAACCCGACACATCCTATAATAAGAATTTTATTTATTAAATTCTTATTTTAATAATTTTTGCAAATTCGGGATTTCACGGTGATTCTGGGGACAGAATCCTTTTAAGGAGGGAATGATGTAATGAATGTCATTTTTGTAATAATTAAAAATATTTATTGAGTGAATAAATATTTTAGTTGGGTTATTTATTAAATAAAATAAATATTTGATGGAAGTTATTGTGGAATAATTTAATTAAGTGTGATAAAATTGATTAATTGATGTTAAATAATTTTATAGTGGTGTGTATTTTGTTACACTAATGTGTTGGCAATATTTTAATTTAATTTAATAATTAAATTAAAGGATAAGTGAATTGTTAAATAATTTCAATATTGTGTAATGGTGATGTTATAATTATTTTAATAATTAAATTAGAGATTTAATAATTTTCTAAATAAAATTATAATTATATCACAAGGATTAATTTGATTTAAGAATTAAATTAATTTAATTGTTTAGTAGGTATGACAAATGAACTATATAATAAGGAGGTTATAAAAATAAATTAAAAAATGGTTAAGTTGGTTCTAACCAAACAAGGTCTTATAACATTTGGTATATTGTAAGAGCTGAGAATTCTTTAGGTTTGTAACTAACTAAATGATAAATCACGTATAAGGCTAGTCTTCAGTTTATTTTCTAGTCTTCAGTTTATTTTCCATATGCTAAGTCTAAGAAAACAAAAAGCAAAGAAATAGAGTGAGACTTTGAGAGAGTTGTGAGATTATAGAGGTTTTCTGTGAATTGAGAGTCAAATTATGAGAATCAAGAGAAGGAAGAAGCATAATCAAACCCTTCTAGTTGTCTAAATTACTTATCTGTAATTGGTTGGTTGGCTAATTTGTTAAGTGAATTGTTATATATGTGTTCTTGGTTGCAAGTAATTCATTATATACCATTTATAGTTAAGTTTTTAGTAATTAAATTCATGAAAACACGAATTAGAAAAAAAAATTGAGTTTTTGGTTGAATATATTCAAAATGGCTTATTTTAGAGTCAAAATTGATTGTTAAATCATGTTCAAATCTGTAAATTGATAGTTGATTGATTTAATACGATAAGAAACGAAAAGAATGCAAGTTGAATGAACCAATTTGGTTGAGAAACGAATCAGTGGTGAGGTTATTCTCTAAATGTGTTGAATTTTGTAAAAACTAGCATGACCATGGTTTTAAATCTTCTAAATTTGTCTTTTAAGTGGTTTTAGTTGTTATAATGGTTATGTATATGTGTTATGTTGTTTCGGTAAAGTTTATACTATATGGGTATGTTTAGATTTCTATCTGTATTAGATTTTGGGAGGTTTTGGTTCACAACAGGTAAGAAAGCAGTTTGCAGAATTTGAATCGGCGCAGCGGCGCTGCCGTGCCGTGTCAAGGCCTAATTAAGGAGCTGTTGCTCCATGACAAAGGCCAATAGTGGTGCAGCCGCACCAACACCTAAACTGAAACAGTATTAATTTGTTAAGTGTTCTGCTGGGGTGGTGTGAACATAACTTAACCTAACCAAATGAACATAAAGAAGCTTTAAACATGTGTTAAGATGTATCATGAGTGTGTAATCACAAAGTTAAATTATAAGCTAGGATTTGGTAAGTTTTAAGGGACTTTAACTTGTTGTTTGTGAGAATTTGAATACTATAACTTATGTTGCAAGCTTGTAGAAATTTCAGTTTTGTGTTGTGTGGTTTATATAACAGACCTAGAGCTAAAGGTTGTAAAGTTAAGTAAAATGGAAGTTTAACCAATGAATATAGTAGTAATATAACTAACTAGTATTGTGATCCTAAATAATATATGTAGAGTATTTAGAGAACGTGAGTTGTAATTGTTAAGCTTACGCACGAGGCAGGATTCCTATCCTTACTTTGTTATTAATACACAAGTTCCTTAATTTTACTCTTTTATTGAGCAAGTCTCATAACCTTGGTTTACTGTTATTCAAGCAAGGTTTCTTACAATGTTCAACACTTATGTTTTGATTAAGCCTTCTAATTCTTATGAAAGCATGATTTTGATATATGATGCTTATCCACTTATGATTCATTGATATCCTACCATTGTTAAAGTATTCCTTTATAATATTATGTTGTTATCGAACTCTTAAATGTTATAGAATCCTTTTAATTCAACTAGTCCATAGTTGATGAGCGTTTTAAAGTCTAGAATTCCTATTGAAGCTAATTTAAACCAAACTTCCTTTGGTGCGATCTCTAATGTCAAAGCTGAGATGAATAACCCTATTATAGGGGATTATATTATGCGAAAATGCTAAAATGTTTGTGCACAATACATTGTACAAAGGGCTGATCCCCTGGAGTACAAAACGGGTAGTCTAAATGGTCTATAAGAGTGCTAAAGGTTACAATAGAGATACTTGTTAGCCTATGACATAGTTCGAGGTTTTGTAACCCTCAGTTATACTTTGATCTTGGTTTCTAATATTGATTCAAAAGTGGAATCCTTTTATTGAGCTTACAATTCTTGAATATCATTGACTGTTTTCTAAGAAAATCATATTATTTAGTTGAGCTTATCTATTTATATTTCATATATCATTATTGTTTATTACCGTCCTTGTGAGAAATTCAAGATGAACAAATGAATGATGTTTAGTTTAATTTCTTTTCATAGAGTTTATGTAATCAGACTTAATTATTATTATGTTTTGTTTTTCGCTGAAGTGATGTAATAAAGGTTAGATAATCTAGGATTTATTTTGGATTATGTAACCCTTTAATGGGAAGATGTTTAATAAGTTTTTTTTAGATTAATTATCCTTTACTTATGTGTAGTTAGATGTATTTATATTGGACGGTGAACGCCAGATCTGTGGGATTGAAGTACCCAGATTTTAGAGTTTCACAGTATCTACAACATTTGCAGGGACAAGCGAATTTAGGACATAAGAAATCTTTTCAGCAGTGAAAATAATTCTCAGATTCCTTAACCAGTCCGGTCAATTTGTTAGCATAAAGTATGCTACGCAGGTAAATTAGTGAGTTTGACATTTTCAAATTCTACATGTGAAAAAGACAACATTTTAGCAAACATTTAATTAATTAATTAATTACCAAAATAAATTAGGTCTTATTTTGAATTGGTATCTCCTACTATTTTCTTCAAACTATATTACCCTCATTTATATAGTTAGGTAAAATCTAATTAAAGATTTGCTAGTGAAAATAAGGATCTCAATTCAAATACATACATATACATATATATATATATATATATATATATATATATATATATCCTTGTGGTGACACAACAAATTATATATGAATAAATAGGTAGACAACTCTTAACAATTATATCATCATGTAACTCATTTTATTTTGTCTCTTAGATTATTTTGATCAAGTGGTGACACATCCAAATCAAAATTATCCAAGTTAAATCCAACCTAGCACTACCATATATTCAAAGAGAAAAATATTGTCCTTGTGGTGACACAACAAAATAGTATCGTTCAATTTCTTTATTAGCATCAAATGTGACAAAATAACATCTCAATAAATTAAGATAAGCCTTGTGGTGACACAAAAAAATTAAAATAATTAATTAATACTATATTATTTTTATCATGTTAGAAGGCGACGTTTGATATTCCAAATATCTTTAAACGTTTAGGATTTAATATAAATTTTTTGAGGGGTTCGTTATTATTTGTCTCATCTTGTTTAGCGTGGATGCTCACATATATATAAAATAAGTGTCATCTTAATTTACATGCGAAGTATGTTGCATAATATATAATAAATACATAGTATAATCATGCACATATAGAATACTATATTTTATCCAAATTGATTATGAATTTTATTCTAGTTTGGTTCACTAGAGCCACCAAATGAACCAAAAGGTCAAACCCTATGGTGCAAGAATTAAATTTAAACATAACTACTACACTTAAACTCAAGCTCCATTACAAACAGGTCTTCACGCGCTCCTTGTTCTTTGGTCTCCAATTCATCAAGATAATTCTATCGAATCCTATTACATAAACTATTTACATTAAATAGAAACCTTGATCAGCAGTCAAGGGGAAGTACATAGGAGGGAGATAGAATTTACATCAAGAAAAATTTGAGAAGACGAGAAACGCAGACCCCATTTAATAAAACTCATACATTCATACATCCAAGTAAAATAAAATCCAATGACATTGGTCCATAGTCCATAAGCAATCTCATTTACTATCATACATATCATCATGCGGAACAATAAATTAACATTCATCTCATGAATAATAAATACGTTCCATATATGCATCGATATCATTTAATGGGCAAAAGTTTGTTAAACTTTAGTTTTGAAACAAAATAAACTCTTTTATTTTAATCAAAAATCAAATCCAAATTAAACTTCTTTAATTTTTAGCAATCTGAAATTATATTTTAAGTAAAATAAATATATTTATTTTAAACTTTTATTAATTAAATAAACCATTTATTTTAATTGAAAAACAAAAATTTTCAGATTCTGGCATATGGCGCTGCCTTGCCCAGAATGAACTGGGATGCGACGCGGCCACGCCGCGTAGCAGAACTAGAAATTTTTTTGGTTTGCCCAGAAAATTCGATCCAATCACATATCAATTCGTACATGGAATTATAAAATCGATAATTAGCACAAAGTTAGGCTTTGATACCACTATTCAGTTTGTATCACTATAAGAAAAAGCTCTATCTGCGACCAATAATATTAGCAACCGCACTATCTGCGACCAAGAAGGATTATAGTCGCTAGTGTATATCAGCGACCGCCTGTGGTCGCTGATTTGTCACTGGAATGAATTTTCCTCACAAAAATTAGTGCGAAACTTTGGCACGGCGACCACTTTATATCAGCGACCGCTAGCGGTCGTTGATATGTCCACATCATTAAAAATTAGCGACCGCAAGTGGTCGCTGATTCTTATAACCTTAATCAGATTCAGGCATTCGCTCGAATCAGTACAGAAGAAAAAAGAGAGGAAGAAACAGACGAGGGAGAAGAGGGAATAGAGGGAGAAGAGAAGAGGGAGGATATTGCCGCTCACCTCCAACATCGTCGGTCGGCCGACGCCTTCACCACCACCGTACCATCGCCGGTAACTCCTTTAATTATAGAGTTAGTTTATTAATTCAGAATTATTTTGTTTAATTAGATTGATAAAATAATATCATTTTACAAAATCATAAAGGAAATAGGACTTTTGAACTGTTGATGTAATTCCATTTATATGGAAATTATCATTTTGTTTAATGAAATGTTAATGTGATTCCATTTATATGGAAATTTGAACTCATGTTTTCATATATCTTGGTTGTTTTTTGAAGTTCAAAATGAAAGATGCTTCTTATTCTGTTCATTATACATGTATTGTTGACTGTTCTCTGTAATGTGAATAAGTAATGATGTAGTAATTTAGTTAGGCAAGTAAAAATAGAAATTTCTAACCAAAGTTTTTGCATATGTAGTTGCAATTACATATCATGTTTCATCTTCAATGCGTATTAAATGTTCTGTTTTGACAAAGGTTGCTCTGCAAATAAGTATTCCCTGCAATTGTTGGTCGGAAAACTGATCACTAAACATGCGCAAGTATACACGGTCTAACAAGTAATACAGTGATAAGTAGAATGACGTCGTACCCATGAGGAACTATGACTAATATTTATCAAGTACCGACTGTGTATCGCTAAAGTCTTATTCAAACAGCAATAAATGGAAGTGTGATTAATCTAGTTATAACTAATTAACAAAGCAAGTAAATGGATAACGAATGGTAATCGAAGGAAATACAGGCTAAGGTCACAACTTCACCCCACACAGACATTCTGTCGAACACCTGGCGTGCTATGCTTCATCAAACTAACTACCCTTCTCTCATTGGTCTTAATGGTCACGATAATTTGTCTACCGAGAACACACAGGTGCCTATGCACCTCTATCGAGGTATGCACAAATATATCCTCTCTAGATCCACCCGAAAGGGAATAGAACAGAAAAGAACGTCCAAGCTAGATACAATCCTACACATGTCTATGCGAATTAATCATAACAAGGATTTAAGCATAAGTTCTCTATTAGGTCACACGTGGCGCACATATCTATGTCTATTCTACGCACAACTTATGCAGTCGAAACCCACAATCACATGCCAATAAATTTAGGTGTAAATCCACAATCCTTCTGTCAATATCATGTAGATTACCAAAATCATCACTAATGTCTTAGCAAGAATCATTAAGCACAAATATATTAAATCAAATCATATGGTGCCAACCAAAGAGATAAAACAGTCAATTTAAATAACAAAGGGTTCCATTATAACCTTAGAGACAGTATTCAGTTCATAGCTATTGAACAAAATACAAGTAGCAATAAAGACAATATTTATAGATTACAAAATCAGAAGAAATAAATGGATAAGAGGGAACTCTGTCAAAGCCCTTCAATCTCCACGCATTTCGCTCAATCAAGCTTTCCAATCCGTGTAGCTCACTGCTCTTGTCGCTCCAAGGATATGTCAGACTTCTCCCTAATCTAACTAATCTATATTTATAGACATAATCTAAGAACTAGAGAGAGAAATACAGAAGAAAAGAGAAAAACTAACTAAGCTAAGCTAAGCTAAAATATATGATATAGGATGTCTGATATATTGTTTGCAGAGGCTTCAGTGTGTTATATACGCCTTTTTCCTTCAAGCTAGGTCAAACCAAGGCCATTTCTGCCTGGGCACCGGAGGTGGCACCGGAGGTGGCGTCGCGGCGCGGACAATAAGCCTATGGGTGACGCTACAGTGCCATGTCATTAATCAAAGAGACCCGAGGTCGCGCTGCAGCGCGAGTCCAAGAGGGAACAGTGGCGCTGTGGCGCGAGGGTTGTGACGCCCCCAAATTTTGACCTCTATTTGGTCACCCCAATTCGGTTCATCACGTGCTCAAAGTATTACCATAAAAACTAAAATCATACATTCACAACGGAAGATCTAATTTAGAATAATATACAATGATTTATTATAATTATTTTCCCAAGTCTCGCAACCTACAGTACTTAATAGATTAGATAATAGTATCGAATAAAGACCTATTACATAATCCTACTTAAGTTTAAACATAGTCTTAATACAACATAATAAACTTAAACATAAAAGGAACAAGTTAGTCGGTAGCCTTGCCCTTGCCCTTGTCTGATCCAGAGACACCTCCCTGTTTTTCCTTAACTGAAAGGTTTTAAATAAGCAAGGATGAGCACAACTTGCCAAGCAAGTAATATACAACAAGGGTGTAGGATATAATATCACAAGGTTCAAAATATCTAAGTGTCATTTCTAGGATAGTTTAGAGTGTCATAATAATATCATGAATAATGAATATCAACAATACTTAGACTAAGATCAATAATTCAATATAAATCAACTGATATATATGAATTCAAAGGCTATCAAGGTATCCGACTAGATAACAATTTATACTGAGCAGTCACTAAGGACTATTGAACATCTACTAGAATTACCAATATTAAACTGATAACCCAAAAGAATCAAGTAATGTAGAGGATCAGTCTACAATACTCCAAGTTATTCATAACACCACAGTAATAATATACTCATGTGTTGGGATTTCCAACAACATACAATCCCCTTACCATAATGGTTGTCCAACTCAGTTTTCAAGATTCCGCACCAATCAATTGGTTTGGACAGCTTTTATAAACATGCATATAGTCTAGCCGAATCAAATGGCATCGACTCTTTCACAATATTCAAGAACATTACTAAGTTCAATATGAATAATATCTTTCACAAGGGTTTAAGCATATTAGCTCATTTGATCGGAAAAGTAATATAGCTTGCATTTAAAGAGATAAGCTTACGGTATTCGTCGAATAAAGAATGCAATTATACTTGCACAATAAGTGTAGGGTTTGGATACTTGCCTTACACATAGTTTACCCTCTTTTAAGAATTCAACACTTTCGAATCCTATTTATAACGTATTATATGTACAAGATGTTCATTAGCTAACATAGTCTTTAATCAAGCTTGTCATGATATAAGTATGCACGTATGATACAAAATCAATTTATAAGTCATCACAAATACAATGACGTCTTGATTTCTTGAAGATATTCTTTGGACTTAACATTAAGAAGTTATGATCAACACTTGACCCTATCACTTAGCATGCTACTTAACACATTAACTAGCACATTAGTCATATAAGATAAGTTAAAGTAATCATGTAGGCATGCTTCATACATCAGACCAAAAATAGAATCGACATGTGACTGCTGCACGGCGCAGCTGCGCCATGGCTAAGCCTAGGACCGGTGCAGCTGCGCTGTCCTCTGGCTATGCCAAGACTCAGCTGCTGCCTTATGGCTTCTGCCCGGCTTGACCAAAACTCTCACACATGTTATATATATTATGTTAAAGGTCCTCTCATGCTTCTCAAATTAATGTAGGTTCCTTTTCATAACAACATATTCCTAAATAAGCTATTTCAACAAGTTAGGGTCATGAAACCACAAACTTATCATGCTTGCTCTCTAAACATACAAGATTATTATAACACCCATATTAAGCATGTGTACGAGTATTCATAACATATATGTGGAACTAATACCGCTTTAGTTGAAAATAGGCTTCGTTTATGCTTTTCTTGAAATGCGATACACAAGCATGGCATATATATGTTTATACTACATGAGTAAGTCTAAGAGTGACATCAAACATGATTTCAAATGTCAGATTCTAGTCCTTATGGTATCTTAACAATATTCACATTCAAAGCTTGCTAGTAGGTTCAACATGCTCATGTTTGCTTTCTAATCATATAAGCACAACCTAAAGGCTTATTAATGCATTTCTAAGTCATACTATCATGCTTGTAAAGTCAGAATACATACATGGCATATATACATAATAAATTCATTATTAAGTTCTCAGATCCATTTTTAAGCTACATACTTCATTTAATCATGTTAAGCTAGTCTCACATGCTCCCATTAGGCTCATATATCTATATATACCCCTTATACATGCTTGCATGCTAGTACACTACATGGTACTATAACAATTTGCAAAACAGAAGCTCAAATCAAAATTCAGAAACTGGCGCAGCTGCGCTACGCCCTAGTGTAATTACGGCGCAGCTGCGCTGTGCCTGGTTCAAACCAGGAACAGTCTGTTTCGGCAACTGTTTAGGCCAAACACAGAATTTACTCACGAAATCATTCCTAAACACTTATTTATCAGTTCAAACATGTTTGTAAGGTCATATAACAACCATATAATCAATACCCAACCATACTAACATCCATTTCCATGAATTCAAGAAATTTAAATTCCAACACTTGAAAACTCTGTTAACAGAAACGGAAATGGAAAGCAAGGAATGGAATTATACCTTTGTAATGTGAAAGAACTTACTACTAATTGAATTTCTAAGCTCTTGGAATGCTTGTATACTTCCAACTCTTACTTAGCAAAATCTCAGACAACTTCAAGGACCTCAACTGATAAACATGGCTGCTATTTATAGAAGGAGTGTGGAGTGGACATTGATGTTACACAAACCTTGAATCCATGGTGAAATGAAATGGGACAATGGCTGCTCAAGGGTTGGTCAACCACCCTCAAGCTCAACCATCATCACCTAGCTCTAGCCTTTTGGAGAATACATATAATAGCTTTGAGTTACTATTCATGTACTTGGTGACTCTCATTTTGGGACAAGAGAACTTTCAGCATTTCATGTTATCTAGGCTTGGTTTGGTTTATTTAAGTTCCATAATGTAACCTTAATGTACAATTGTTATCATATTAGGAATTTTAGGGATAAATTATACACTCACATCATATAGTCTATGTACATTAAATATACGCAATAAAATAATGCAGTCAGATATTGTTGTCTGGGTAGTTCCATAATTATCTCTACCACTCATATAACCATATTATAATCTTATTATATTAGTAACTTATTTATTTATATTAGTTAAATAAATTTATTCTATGACACCCACAAATTTAGGTACTTCATTCCCACAAGATCTGGTGCTCACTATTCATACATTCATACTATCTACCCAAATACAATAATATTTAAACCATAAATACTCCCTTTAAATAGGGTTACAACATTAATTTAAAAACATCCCAAGTTACCTAACCTTTAAACATCATTCAAGTGCAAAAATAAATAATTACATTACATCATTATTAAAAATTCGATCATCAGATTAAAAGTCTAAAGTCATAACAACAAACATCATTACAAGTCTTCGTCACTTGTACATTTTCCCCTTTCCTTTGCTAGTTGAAGGCTCATCTACCTTCTCAACTTTAGCTGCAATGAGTATATAAATATGCAAGAGTGAGCAAAACAATCGCTCACCAGATATAATAATGGATCAACAAGAGAATAACAACAATAACTGTCAACGAATAGGCTCATCAAAACTGGGTAGTACTCTAACAATGATAATCAAAAATTAGAATCCAAAATATGGAATATATGTAACTGAGGGTTATAAGACCATGAACTATGTCCACAGTTGCGAGTAATCTTTCAACTCCAACTTTAACAGTTATAGGACTGCAAGGACTCCTCGTACTTAGGAGGATCAGCCCTTCGTATAATGTATTGTGCACAAACATTTCAACGCTACGCGTAAATTATCCCCTAATAATAATAGGGTTGTTTATCCCAGTATTTAGAGTACAAGTCCGCACCAAAGAAAGTTTGGTTCGGATAAGCTTTTAAGGGAAATTGAAGTTTAACGAACATCAACTAGAGGACTAGTTGAATCAATAGTGCCTGATAATACAACAGATGTTTAATAACAACATAACTTAGAACATTTGAGAATCATCAATGAAATGGTTCTACATATCTAACTCATGCTTGAAATAACTATAGAGCATAAGCATTCAATAACTGAATAAAATGGTTAACCTTTGCTTGAACAGTAAAATAAGCTAAGGTTAGAGTCTTATAACATTAGAAATTAAATTACTGAACGTACATTAATTAATAGCAAGTTGGAAACTAAAAACTTGCCCAACATGGTATTAAATTCAAGCAAGGAATAAAACAGTTCAAAAATTACAAACTGTGTTCATTATACAAGAATGTAACTTAAGAAACTTGCTTAACTATAAACAAGTTAGATTGAATCAACAAAATGAGAATTCAAATAACATTAGAGTTAAAGTTAGTTCGAATGAACTAGGACGATTGACTTATTCAATTAACAGTTGAAATAGAAAGCTTGCTCAATCAAAGAATAAAGCTTCATAATGTAATAATGAAACTAGCCCAACAAAAATAAAGAATTAGAAAACTTTCTCAATGTAAAAGATAGAGAGTAGAAACTTGCCTTGAGCGTAAGCTATAAAATTAACTCACGATCACCTACACATAAATTTTAGAACCACAATACCTATTAGTTATGCTAACATACCATAACATAATCATTACCATTTATATTTTAGAAACTCTAAGTGTTTTACTTCGCAACACTTGTCTAACTTTCATTATGTATACTAAGTCACCGCATAACACGTTCTTGATTTACTAATCATTTTTTTTACAATTTTGAATTCATAATCCACATCACAAGACTCTACTTAACCTTGTTGTTACATGATTCTCATATTACCATAACCTTAGGCCAAACCACAAAGAACGATCAAAGTCTGCAGTATAAGCAGACTTCAGTGTCTGAAAATGGGCACTCGCGCGGCCGCACGAGTTTTTTTATGGGGATGTCGCGTGCCCGCACGACAGCTGCGAGTCCGCACCTAAGGGCTGCACGCCCGCGCGACTTGCAGAACCCAGTTTTGCAGAACAGAACCACGACACTTTTCTTAAGCCAACTAACCCAAACTTCACCCATCAAACAGTAAAATTAAGACATACAAATGATACAACACCATTACAACATGTTTCCTCACTTTTATATCAATATAGAACAACTTAACAGTAATTACACCATTGTAATTTCTCAAATTTCAAGTTTTTCATATAAAACTCAATTTTCTTGACATTCATCCTAAAATCATCACTGTGAATTCTTTATTTAGCCAAAACACTCCATTCAAATTACGTTATACTCGTATCTCATTAAACTAACATATACCAGCTTCAATTTATAATTTCACACACTAATTGGCCACTAAAATTAATACTTACATGAGCCATATGAAAGAATATATATACTGACATTATTTCTTCCTACTATCAAACGAATTTAGCATGCAATTGTTGTTTAAACATAATCTCTATCATCATAAACATGTATAACCACAAGTAATCCATTGTAAAGCAACAATTCAATAAATTTGCAATTCTTAGAGTCTAAAATAGTTGTCGTAGAACATATATATGTATATATATTATAGAGTTAACATACCTTCAAATTGCTTATAGATAATCGTTGCTAAACACTGGAATTGTTGTGAAATTTCTTAATTTCTCTCTCAATTCTCTCAACTTTCACAGAAAATCTTTTCTTTCTTCTCTCGGTATTAGACTAGGTACTAACAATAGTAAGCCTAAACTAACTGATAATAGTTTGCGTCAAAAATAAAAATGCTATGGCAATAATAAGCCTACTTATTATATCAGTTACAAAACTAATGTATAATATATAAATATATTATATTTATTATTTTATTTGTTTTATTTTAAATTTCAAAAATTAGAAATACCAAATGCCATAAGACTTGTTTGACAAAACTATTTAATTTTAAAGAATTAAAATACTTAAGCCTTGTTTGACAAAAACTAATTTAAATCCTTTTTACTTATTTTAATAAACACTTTAGTTTATAAACTATAATCACATATTATTTTCATATCCCACAATAACCCATTAAATTAATCACATACTATATTTTAATTAAATATAGGCCTTTTTGCAAATATCACCAAATTATAATTTTTATTTTAATTTTATTTAATAATTTAACATATCATCTAAATTATTAAATCAACACAACAACATAACACCTCACGTAATAATACAACCTCTAAATTATAAATTAATTTAATTTATAAAATTCTCTAATACATTTAAGTTTATCAACTATCACATCCATAAAATATTTATTTAATAATAAACACCTCAAATAATATTTATATAACTCAATAAATATTTAAATTACAAATTAAAATTTCGGATCGTTGCATCCTTCCCTCCTTACAAGGATTCTGTCCCCAGAATCACAATTTAAACAATCAAATTGTCACATTCCCCCATACTTATAAAGATTCTGTCCCCAGAATCGAAGACACAGATTAAATAAATAACTCAGGGTAATGTTTCATCATTTCAACTTCGAGCTCCCACGTTGCCTCTTCGACATTGTGGTTTCTCCATATCACCTTCACAGAAGGTATCACTTTATTCTTGAGCACTTGTTCCTTCCTGTCGACTATCTGGATAAGAATCTCTTCATAAGATAAATTTTTACTGAACTGCAACGGTTCATACTCGATCACATGCTTGTAATCGGGTTTATATGGTCGCAATACTGACACATGAAAAACATTGTGCACATGCTACTGGAGGTAAAGCTACCTCGTAAGATACTTCTCCCATTCGTCGCAAAATTTTGAAAGGTTCAATAAACCTTGGGTTGAGCTTTCCTTTCTTGCCAAAATGAATTTACCCCTTCCAAGGAGAAACTTTCAGGAACACGAAACTTCCTGCTTCAAACTCTCGATTCTGCCTGTGTTGATTAGCATACTTTTTTTGTCGATCTTGAGCAGCTACTAGTCTTGCTCTGATGAGTTTGATAACTTCAGCGGTCTGCTGTACCAGTTTTGGGCCTAACAGTTGACGTTCTCCAACTTCATCCCAGTACAGTGGAGTTCTACACTTCCTACCGTATAATGCCTTGTACGGCGGTATACCAATGCTTGTGTGATAACTGTTGTTGTATGCAAATTCCACCAATGGTAGATGATCATCCCAATTTCCTTTGAAATCCATAATGCATGCTCTGAGCATATCTTCAAGCATCTGGATCGTCCGTTCGCTTTGCCCATCAGTTTGCGGATGATATGATGTGCTCATCTTCAGTTGCGTTCCCATGCATTCTTGTAGTCTCTTTCAAAAATTTGATGTGAATCTCGGATCTTTGTCTGATACAATTGACACTGGAACTCCATGTCTTGAGACGATTTCTTTAACGTATAGTTTCGCCAACTGATCAAGATTAAATCTAATCTTTATTGGCAAAAAGTGTGCAGATTTTGTCAATCTATCCACTATCACCCATATCGCATCGTATCATTTCTGAGTCGTTGGAAGACCTACCACAAAATCCATTATGATATGCTCCCACTTCCATTTCGGTATTTCCAACGGTTGAAGTAATCCGCTTGGTCGTTGATGCTCGGCCTTCACTTTCTGACATGTCAAGCATTTTGCAACGCATTCTGCAACATCTCTTTTCATGTTCGACCACCAAAAATGACGTCGCAAATCTAGAAACATTCTCGTACTTCCCAGATGAATCGAATATCTTGAGCTATGAGCTTCCATCAAGATGTCTTCTTTAATATCCTGTATTGCTGGAACCCAAATTCGTCCCTCGAATCTTAGCATTCCCTCAGTATCGACCTTGTATTTTACTTCTTTACCCTCAACCACACTTTATTTTATTTTTTTGCATTCTTCATCCTGTACTTGTGCGTTCTTCACTTTGTCCACTAAAGTTGGACTAGCTTCTATCTGGAATAATTTTTCACCAGATTCTTCTGAAAATTTGATTTCTAGCTCTAGCCTTGCCATTGCTGAAATGAGCTCCTCCTTATCAGTTAACAACATCAACTTTTCTCTGCCTTTCCTACTCAAGGCATCTGCAACCACGTTAGATTTTCCCGGATGATAAAAGATCTCACAATCGTAATCCTTTATCAATTCCATCCATCTCCTTTGCAGCATGTTCAGGTCTTTCTGTGCGAAAATATACTTCAGACTTTTATGGTCTGTATAGATCTCACATTTCTCTCTGTAGAGATAGTGTCTCCATATCTTCAATGCAAACACAACCGTCGCCAACTCTAAATCATGAGTCGGATATCCTTTCTCGTATTCTTTCAGTTGCCTTGATGCATACGCAATAACCTTGTTGTTCTACATAAGGACACAACCCAATCCTTTGTGTGAAGCATCACTATACACCACAAAGTTTCCTGTATCATCTGGTAACGACAACACAGGTGCCACACTTAATCTCTTTTTTAGTTCTTGAAAACTTTCCTCACACTTTTCCGTCCAAACAAATTTTACAGATTTTCTCATCAAATTTGTCAATGAAGTGGCAATCTTGGAAAAATCCTGAATAAACCGTCTATAATAGCCTGCCAATCCCAAGAAACTTCTCACTTCTGATGGAGTTCTTGGTTGTTCCCAATTTATCACAGCTTCGAATTTTGATGGATCTACCGAAATCCCATCCTTATCAATTACATGCCCAAAAAATTGTACACGTTCCAACCAAAATTCACATTTAGAGAATTTTGCGTACAACTTCTCTTTTCTTAACGTCTCTAGCGTTAGACGTAAGTGTTCCACATGTTCCTCTCTAGTTTTAGATTACACCAAAATAACATCGATAAATACCACCACAAACTTGTCTAAAAATAGTTTAAACACCATGTTCATCAAATCCATGAACGCTCCAGGGGCGTTTGTCAAACCAAATGACATCACTAAAAATTCGTAATGTCCATACCGAGTTCGGAATGCCGTCTTTGGTACATCCTCCTTCCTCACTTTTAATTAGTGATACCCACTTCTCAAATCT
Source organism: Panax notoginseng (assembly GCA_016801055.1). Taxonomy (NCBI): domain Eukaryota; kingdom Viridiplantae; phylum Streptophyta; class Magnoliopsida; order Apiales; family Araliaceae; genus Panax; species Panax notoginseng. The sequence goes on from CM029014.1 coordinate 79,697,729, forward strand.
ATTTTCGAGAAATATCTAGCACCTTTCAACTGATCAAACAAGTCATCTATTCTTGGTAATGGATATTTATTTTTAATAGTGACCTTGTTTAATTCTCTATAATCAATGCAAAGACGCATTGACCCATCTTTCTTCTTCACGAATAACACCGGTGCTCCCCACGGTGACACACTCGGCTGAATGTACTTCTTGTCTAACAGTTCTTGCAGTTGCATCATTAGTTCTTTCATCTCCACAAGAGCCATTCTGTATGGGGCCTTCGATATTGGAGTGGTTCTTGGCGTTAAGTCTATCATGAACTCGATTTCTCTGTCAGGCGGAAGTCCTGACAAATCTTCTGGAAACATGTCCACGAATTCTCTAACCACTGGTATTTCCTCCAATTTCACACCCTTCTTCTGAGTATTGACTATATAAGCTAAATACCCTACACAACCTTGACTCAATAACTTCTTGGCCTACATCATCGTAAGACATTTCATTTGTCTAGACGATTTGCTACCATGAAAAACTACCTTTGACGGAGTCATAAGGTTTATACACTTCTTTTGGCTGTCGATTATTGCTCCATAACTGAACAGCCAATCTATTCCCAAAATAACAGCGAACTCTCCAAGCTTTATCGGGATTAAATCTACTTTCATAACATTTCCTTTAATATTCACCCTACAGTTCTTGTATACGAACCTAACAGGAATTACTTTTCTATTCGTAATTTCTATGTTTAAAGGGAATTTCAGCTCTTCACTAGGTATTTCTAACTTCTTAGCAAATTCATCAGATATAAACGAGCAAGTAGCACCCGAATCAAATAATACATATGCATTTATATCATTGATTGGGATAATACCTGACACGACATCTTTTGATTGCACCGCGTCTTGCACCGTCATGTTGAAGGTTCTTGTTGCGGGCTTATTTGTTGATGTTGGCCCAACAATAGTTAGCGTACCTCCACAAGCATTTTCCTTGCTTCCACTTGTCTCACCAGACTTCTTCTTTGGACACTCGCGAGCAAAGTGATCCTTTGACCCATAGGTGTAGCAAACATTCTTCTTGGGTTGATTGCAATTTGGGGCGATGTGACCCTCCTGGCCACAGTTGAAGCATACTCGTTTCCTCATCAAGCACACACCCTTATGAAACTTTCCGCATGTAGCACATGCTTCAAACTTTTTCTTTTGCTGGCTTCCTCGCTGATTTCCAGCTCCCCCATTTATATTCCACTTCCTCTTCAAACTGTTGTTGCCATTTCCACTGTTACTACCTCCACCATTCTTAACTTCACCTTCACTCTTCTTCTTCCTCTGCTCTTGGTTATGTTTGGTTACAGCCTCGCCTCCACTCTCCGCGAGAATTACCTTCTCCATCACTGCTGCAAATGTTTTCAACTGGAACAAGGAGACTCTACTGTACAACCAGGGCTTCAGTCCCTATTCAAACCTCTTCGCCTTGCGTTTGTTCGTGCTGACTTGATATGGCGCAAACCTCACCAACTCGTTAAATCTTGCGTCATACTCAAATATCGACATCGTTCCCTACTTCAGTTCCAAAAATTGTACCTCTAGCTGACTCTTTGAACTCTCTGGGAAGTAGGTCTCGAAGAATATTTCCTTAAACCTATCCCAGGTCATCACCCCTGGCCCTTCACGAGTTTTATTGGCCTGCCACTAATAACTAGCCTCTGCTTTCAACATGAATATTGCAAAAGCAGTCTTCTGATCATCCCTTACCCTAGCAACATCGAACACCTTTTCTATCTCCATAATCCAGGTTTGTGCCTCCACTAGATTCATGGACCCACGAAATTCAGATGGTTCAACCGCCTTGAAATCCTTAAACGTTGTTCCTTAGTTCTGTGGTTGATTTTACAACGCTCCCGTCAATAGCGTCACAAGTTGCTGAACGGGGTTTCCTTCCACATTATTGTTGTTGTTGTTTTCCTCAGTGGTTCTCTGTCGTGGTGGTTGACGTCTTGGAGGCATTTTCTATTAAAATACATCCATTAGCTTCTATTCAACCTTTTAAGTATTATATACTTAAGTTGCACATCATAAAAGATTATCACGTAACACATAACACTTTGAATAAAACAATAACTTTTATTCATTCATCATCTTTTAAAAACATCAAAACAATAGCATCACTGCTATTTACATTACTTTTCCTGAACTACAATAGTTGCAGGACAACATCATCATCATTTATCCCATTGGTTATATCATACCCGAGATTTACATCTCATTTACTTCCTAACCACATATCAGCTATGATGTCCTACTACAATACTCCGAGCCTTACTACATTCTTCCTCCATAATTCAGAACATTGTTCGGCGATTTAATATGTATGATGGTAGCGTCTCGAACTGAATTGGATAACCCATGACCCGATCCTGAGCTCGATTGATCACGGTGTTGAATACTCTATTCATCTCTTCCATCTTCATTCTCTTTGCTTGTGCGTCTCTTACTGCTATCCTGGCTCGTTGAAATGCTTCCTCATATGCGTCTTCGGCTCTTGCCCTCTTAGTAGCTTCTTCCTTCAGCTTGTTCCTCAGTTTCGCGACTTCCTCCATCAGTTGTTCTTTCTCTCCTTCAGTCTGTTCAAGCTTCTCCTCAACATTAGTCAGTCATTCCTCATGATCCTGGATCTCATCATCTTTCTGTGTCATTGCAGTCTGCTGTTCAGCTAATATCTCTTGCAACTCCTCGACGGTATCCTGAAGTTCCTCGTTGCGGTCATACACCTCGTGGTATATACGAGCAGCTATCGAGTTAAGTGGAATCTCCTCTTCCTCCTCCTCATCCCCTGACTATGGCAGCTCAACAGGGTCCTCCTCATCCGCCTCTATCTCATCATCCTCATCAGGTACTCTTTCCTACTCAACTACTATGACCGACGAAACTGTTTCCCGTGGCAATAGTTATTCCCAAATCACCTGAATATCTCGAGGCTCCTCCTCCCTAGCCTGACTGGATCCTCCTACATTAGCCATCATGTCAACCAAATTTTAAGTTTAATTACTAATCATTACTACTCGACACTCACGAGCACATAAGTTGTAATCACATAAGCACATAAGTGTTTTATTACTTCTTCCTTAACAACTCGATAAGAGTTTATCATCACTATCTTTTCAAATGTTACTTCCTAAGGCTTTTCCCCCACCTAAGGTTCATAACCTAGATCTTTTATACCAACATGTGACACCCCCAAATCTAGGTACTTCATTTCCACAAGATCTGGTGCTCACTATTCATACATTCATACTATCTACCCAAATATAATAATATTTAAACCATAAATCCTCCCTTTAAAAAGGGTTACAACATTAATTGAAAAACATCCCAGGTTACCTAACCTTTAAACATCATTCAAGCGCGGAAATAGATAATTACATTACATCATTATTAAAAATTCGATCATCAGATTAAAAGTCTAAAGTCATAACAATAATCATCATTACAAGTCTTCATCAATTGTACATTTTTCCCTTTCCTTTGCTAGTTGAAGGCTCATCTACCTTCTCAACTTTAGCTGCAATGAGTATATAAATATGCAAGAGTGAGCAAAACAATTGCTCACCAGATATAATAATGGATCAACATGAGAATAACAACAATAACTGTCAACGAATAGGCTCATCAAAACTGGGTAGTACTCTAACAATGATAATCAAAAACTGGAATCCAAAATATGGAATATATGTAACTGAGGGTCATAAGACCATGAACTATGTCCACAGTTGCGAGTAATCTTTCAACTCCAACTTTAACAGTCATAAGATTGTAAGGACTCCTCGTACTCAGGGGGATCATCCCTTCATAAAATGTATTGTGCACAAACATTTCAACGCTACGCGTAAATTATCCCCTAATAATAATAGGGTTGTTCATCCCAGTATTTAGAGTACAAGTCCGCACCAAAGAAAGTTTGGTTCGGATAAGCTTTTAAGGGAAATTGAAGTTTAACTAACATCAACTAGAGGACTAGTTGAATCAATAGTGCCTAATAATACAACAGACGTTTAATATCAACATAACTTAGAACATTTGAGAATCATCAATGAATTGGTTCTACATATCTAACTCATGCTTGAAATAACTATAGAGCATAAGCATTCAATAACTGAATAAAATGGTTAACCTTTGCTTGAACAGTAAAATAAGCTAAGGTTAGAGTCTTATAACATTAGAAATTAAATTACTGAATGTACATTAATTGATAGCAAGCTGGAAACTAAAAACTTGCCCAACATGGTATTAAATTCAAGCAAGGAATAAAACAGTTCAAAAATAAAGACGAGAGTTCAAACTATGTTCATTATACAAGAATGTAACTTAAGAAACTTGCTTAACTATAAACAAGTTAGGTTGAATCTACAAAATGAGAATTCAAATAACATTAGAGTTAAAGTTAGTTCGAATGAACTAGGACGATTAACTTATTCAATCAACAGTTGAAATAGAAAGCTTGCTCAATCAAACAATAAAGCTTCATAATGTAATAATGAAACTAACCCAATGAAAATAAAGAATTATGAAACTTTCTCAATGTAAAAGATAGAGTTTAGAAACTTGCCTTGAGCGTAAGCTATAAAATTAACTCACGATCACCTACACATAAATTTTAGAACCACAATACCTATTAGATATCCTAACATACCATAATATAATCATTACCATTTACATTTCAGAAATTCAAAGTGTTTTACTTCGCAACACTTGTCTAACTTTCATTATGTATACTAAGTCACCGCATAACACGTTCTTGATTTACTAATCATTTTTTTTTTCAATTTTGAATTCATAATCCACATCACAAGACTTTACTTAACCTTGTTGTTAGATGATTCACATATTACCATAAGCTTAGGCTAAACCACAAAGAACGACCAAAGTCTGCAATACAAGCAGACTTCAGTGTTTGAAAATGGGCATTCGCGCGGCCGCGCGAGTTTTGTATGGGGATGTCGCGCACCAGCGCGACTTGCATAACCCTGTTTTGCAGAACAGAGTCACGACACTTTTCTTAAGCCAACTAACCCGAACTTCACCCATCAAACAGTAAAATTAACACATACAAATGATACAACACCATTACAACATGTTTCCTCAATTCTATATCAATATAGAACAACTTAACAGTAATTACACCACTGTAATTTCTCAAATTTCATGTTTTTCATATAAAACTCAATTTTCTTGACATTCATCCTAAAATCATCACTGTGAATTCATTATTTGGCCAAAACACTCCATTCAAATTACGTTATACTCGTATCTCATTAAACTAACATATACCAGCTTCAATTTATAATTTCAGACACTAATTGGCCACTAAAATTGATACTTACATGAGCCATATGAAAACATATATATACTGACATTATTTCTTCCTACTGTCAAACGAATTTGGCATGCAATTGTTGTTTAAACATAATCTCTATCATCATAAACATGTATAACCACAAGTAATCCATTGTAAATTAATAATTCAATAAATTTGCAATTCTTAGAGTCTAAAATAGTTGTCGTAGAACATATATATGTATATATAATATAGAGTTAACATACCTTCAAATTGCTTATAGATAATCGTTGCTAAACACTGAAATTGTTGTGAAATTTCTTAATTTCTCTCTCAATTCTCTCAACTTTCACAGAAAATCTTTTCTTTCTTCTCTCGGTATTAGACTAGGTACTAACAATAGTAAGCCTAAACTAACTGATAATAGTTTGCGTCAAAAATAAAACTGCTATGGCAATAATAAGCCTACTTATTATATCAGTTACAAAACTAACGTAGAATATATAAATATATTATATTTATTATTTTATTTGTTTTATTTTAAATTTCAAAAATTAGAAATACCAAATGCCATAAGACTTGTTTGACAAAACTATTTAATTTTAAAGAATTAAAATACTTAAGCCTTGTTTGACAAAAACTAATTTAAATCCTTTTTACTTATTTTAATAAACACTTTAGTTTATAAACTATAATCACATATTATTTTCATATCCCACAATAACCCATTAAATTAATCACATACTATATTTTACTTAAATATAGCCCTTTTTGCAAATATCACCAAATTATAATTTTCTTTATAACTTTATTTAATAATTTAACATATCATCTAAATTATTAAATCAACACAACAACATAACACCTAACGTAATAATACAACCTCTAAATTATAAATTAATTTAATTTATAAAATTCTCTAATACATTTAAGTTCATCAACTATCACATCAATAAAATATTTATTTAACAATAAACACATCAAATAATATTTATATAACTCAATAAATATTTAAATTACAAATTAAAATTTCGGATCGTTACATCCTTCCCTCCTTACAAGGATTATGTCCCCAGAATTACAATTCAAACAATCAAATCGTCACATATTCCTTCCCTTGATTAATCATCACTTAGTATAATATAGTTTAATATATAGTCACTCAATATCACACTACACTATATAGTATAGTTGTATTAGCACTCATATGCACATAACTGTCAATATAACATTGTTATATTACTAACTTACTTATTTATGTTAAATAAATCATGCACTTCCTTAATTAATTAACACCAATATTAATTAATCCAACCATTGATTAATGTAATTAAGGATTTCCATAATCATCATTCATCTTTATAATATATTGCAAATAATAGTAATCACACGTTATTAGTTAATTACTAAGAATTTAATATTCTACCACAACCATTAACAATTAATTAATATAACAATTAACAATTAATATAAATTAATGGTTTAATAATTCCGTTGTCGGACATAACATACTTTAATTGCAATATACTCTTATCATATGGTTTTATCCATGCTACACATATAACATTAATGTCCCCAATTCAGTGTTATAGTAGAAAGTAACCAACTCCAACTAACTGCTGGCGCAGCTGCGCCAGTTTGTACTGCTGGGACAGTGCAGCTGCGCCGTGCCCTAACAGTGCCAAGACTGGTGTAGGTTCTGCCCTTGCCAGTTTTCAACGCTAACTAGTTTTATACGACATGAAATGATGTCCACAAAAGTGTTACTACAAGTCTATGAGCGTATTGATTACTTATATAAAATCTCATGATCATACACGATTAATCTTCCTAATTCCCAGTTTAACTTACTTAGTAAATTTTCTCGTTTCGCACTATGCCACACAAGGCATTTCACACTTCTCATTGCCAATTCACATTTCTTAATACGCATTGATCTAATACGAATCAATTGAATTAACCAACTCACAAAATAATAACACCTTTATTCACAGAAATTTTATTTCTATTAATATATTCATTTAATAATACTTGGAAATTCTCGGGTATTACAGGTGACGTCAGCAAGGACCAGGGGGCGGCACCGCGGCGCGATACTAACACTGGGCATTGGCACTGCGGTGCCAGTGTATGGAAAATGATCGTTTTGCCCTTGAATGCTAGAAAACACCTGTAAAGCTCTACAATATATCGATTAAGCACAATAACACTATAATCATATAAAACTATATAAAATCTATGAGAACATGCAACTATTTAAGTCATAAAGTATCTGATTCATGAGTATAAATCTCACTCATCAAATACCCCCAAACTTAAGTCTTTACTTGTCCTCGAGCAAACTATCTAACACAACACTAATAATAAAACAAATGCGAAAGAAAAATAAAACTGTATAATAGTATCATGGCTTCTAAGCTCGATCAAAGCTATTCCTAGAGAACAGGGCAAACACAGATATGAATAAGGGTTCATTCAATTCCAAGCATAAGACTGTATTCAATCCATTCTATATGTGTGTGTGGAGACCAACCTTCCTAACTAATCATAGCTCAAATAAGTTCGCACAGTCGATTGCTAATACCAATAAGCAAACTCCGCAACTTAAACATTCAACAAGCATTAAGAATAAGACGCAAGTGAAGGAAAAGATCAAAAGACTCTAGCATGATGACAGTAAAATCTGACTCGGACAGTCCTTAATTACCTTAGGCTATTCAGAACTACCCATGAATGAGCTTTTGATCAGTGACTTCCAAGTCAGGCGACTTTAGGGCACTAGGTGTAGAACACCCCTATGAATCTAATAACTCGAGCAGTAAAGACCACGTAATCAACATAAGCCAACTAAGACTTTACAACAAAAAAATGAAGATTATTTAGCGAGTGCATTTTATGCTCCATCTCGATATCGGTCCTGCGTTTATGGGCGAGTGCGTTTTACGCTCCATCTCGACCCACCGTAAAACTTTTGATATAACTCTTCTTTTCTATTTTTATTCTCATTTCAATCATTTTATTTTATTTTTTTATGTCAACATGCTAGAATCCAAGATCCAAAACTGTATAAATGTCTAAGTTTTTTATTATCTTGCAAAAATGAAAGTTTATAAGAGTTAACAAACTCTCAAAGCAATAAACACGTGAACAAAATTCGATAAAATAACTAGTTAACAAAGTTGGTCGGTGTTTGCTAAGAAGGACGGATCAATAACAGTCTAAACTTATCGATTGAACAACCCTAGCTCATACATGCTTGACACGACTCTAAGAGATAGACATAATTACTTGGTGATTGTCATCAGCCCCAATCAAAAATTAATGGTAAATATAACACCCTTGCTAAATAGCAGCTCAAAATAGGGTAAAAGGCCATTCACATGGCACAAGCCTCTAAATCTGTATAAGCCCCAAAAAGATGGGTATAAACAACAATCATGTTGATAATAATCAAAGCATTAATAATAAAAAACCAAAAATAGTTCATGGCATCCATAAATAAAAATCCAAGGATAATCCCGTAGTTCAAAATGACTGCACCATAATACTGATAAAATCAAAACATACGCTAAGTACTAGATATGGCAACCTAACATGGCAGTACAGAAATAAACAGATATAGCCAAAACACCCCCAAACTTGAGGTGAGCAATGCCTTCATTGCTAAACATAGAGCAATCGTAAACAAGAGGGCTTCCCTGAAGTTCGCTCACTCAGCAGCAACATCATCCTCATCAGCTTCGGCGAGCGGTGATGGTGGAGGGTATGGTGAAAAGACAGGAGGCTCGAGGAACTGGAATGATATGAACTCAGTATCCTCACCACTATACACGGTGTAGATACTCTGCATCGTGTTGACCAACTCATCCTGGTACTGCATGGCAATGTCCTGCCTCTATGCCACTTCAGCAATGTGCCTCTGCGCCTCGGCGTCGTGCTTCTAATGCAGCAGGGTGAGGGATGCCATAATATCTACCTGTACTCCCTGTGAAGCTGGACCTGCGTCTGGTGCCTGCGAGGGCTCTAGGTCTGCTATAGGAGGTGGTGCTGTCGGTGGCCCGTAGCCTTCACCTCTAACATGCGACTTTGCCCCGTCCCACATAATGAAGCGTGAGATCATCTGATGGTCAATAAGTGACATAGGTGGTAGAGTTATCTCTTCTGGCCCCCAATGGGTACCGGCCCTCTTGCATAGCCTGGTGATTATGGATGGATGTGGGAGTCCCGCAGCGACTGTGCTCTTGATCGCCTTTATGATGGACTCGTATATGAGAACCCCGACGTCCACATTCAGGCCCGTGACAATAGAAAATAGGAGGATCGCTCGATCCTTAGTCACATCACTCAGATGCCAGGTTGAAATCATATTAGCACAGATGAAGTTGAACCACGCCTTCCCATTGCGACTGAGTGCTAAAGACGGGAAACTGGTCTTTTCACCCGTGTAGTCGTTCTTCTTCCATGAAGTCCTGGGCTTGTAGAACCTCCTGATAATTTCCTCGAGATCATAGCTGTGGAGTCCCGACTCCATATAATCCTTGCTCTCATAGTTGGGCGTGGCAAACAGTGCATTGAAATCTTGGCTTGCAAAAGCCACTGCTTTCCCCCTGACTTGGACAACCGAAGGGCCCTCGGCACTAGCATTGGCGTAGAACTCCCGAACCACAGATACAATAGCCGATTCGGGCGACCTCGTGAAGTGGATCCACTGGCATCCCAAAATCATGGTCACTAACTCGCCATCATTTTTGCTCGGCCTCAAACCCCGCTCGGGAATCAAATTTCGAGCGACAAAAGAACTTTTGTAACCTTTCCATGCCTCCTCGCTCACAAATTTGGTGTTATCCCATGGCGTTGGTGCAGCGGATGAGGAACCACCGACGTTAAGGTGTTGTCGCTTTGAAGCCATGTCTAAATTTCCGTTGGTTTTATGCAAAAGCAGTCCCTAAGCAGTGGCAAAATTCCCCCAAACTTAGGCCAAATAAACCCAAACAATTGCCAATGCCAAACAGCCCAATTAAGTCAAATGTTTGGTTCAGACAATTTCTCAAACACCTTACGAGCGTCCTTAAGACCAAACTTGGATAGCCTTTGGTAGCAGTGCTCTAACCCAATTTCCATCAGTGGAAATCACCCTAATCAACAAAGACAAACTAACCCAGATATCGAAATCAAACAAAACTGTAAATGAATCCCCAAATACCTTAAAGTGGGAAACCCTAGATTGACTGATCTCCTTTTATGAATGGGCAACTGGTTTGCTATTGGGCGACTAATTTTGGGGGCTTATGGGAAGCGATGGTAAATTGTGGAGCAGAAAAAAGGCTGGAGTGTTTGTACAGTTGTGTTAGAGAATGAGGGTTGTTGTGTTGCTTGTGTGTAGGCTGCCTAAAGACATCGAGAGAAGAGGGGAGTAATGGGCTAAACTGTTGGCTTTAGTGCATTTTTAAAAACTGAATCTTGCCTGTGGCGTCGCGACGTGGCCTGCCCTTTGTTGGTTGGCGATGTGGCGCTAGTTAGCAGTAGGTTGGACTCGATAGTGGCGCCACAGCGCAGCCTTGCCTTTATTCCATGGCGCTGCGACGCGAGCTAGGAAAGTTTGATTTTCATCATGGCACCGCGGCACGAGTTGTGGTGCAGATGCTGGCGCCGCGACGCGAGCCTTGTAACTCAGTTTCTCCCTGCAAAAACTAAGCCATGTTTTAGCCAGCATAAAAAGACATACATATATATACATATATATATATATATATATATATATATATATATATATAACCCACATACTAACTAGCGTATCAATAATATTATATATAAAACAACAACACAAAAGGAAAACATGCTGTCTGCATTCTATAGCCACAAAAACATGCAGCTGACATTATAATTAATATGGCAGCAATATGAAAACACTAAAGCAAAAAGACTAAATATAAACTAGACATAAGTAAGGAAAATAGATATAATTTGATACTGAGATGGGGGTGCCTCCCCACCAAACGCTTATTTTAAAGTCATCGGCTTGACTGTACCGATGCCGCTCAATCCGGCTCATAAGTGAAAATGACCATTTTATGCCATCTATTCGTCAATTCCTCTAAATTTTTGACCGAAATGGATGATTGGTCATTCTTCTTTCCTTCATCCACCAAGTCATCCATCGGCACAAAGAATCTTTCGCCACTGGAATTATCCACTAATTCACCTATTTCATTAAATTAAAAGTGTTCTTCATGCTCTAGTGGGCCCTCCAGGGTTTCCATAGTCGTGAGCGTGATTTCTAACTGCTGATTACTCTTGACAGTGCACCCACTGATGATCCTCTCTTCTTCTAGCTCAGCCTCTGTAGGTTAGTCAATTTGCACATTGACATTGCCGTCAACACTTTGGTGAGACTCATCGCCTTCTCCTCGCGTATCCACCATGCACTGCTCTACTACTTCATCATCAAGATCATTATGACCAGTAGAAAATTTGGCGATGGATTTGTAATGGCATTGACGAGTTGCCCCAATTAACTTTCGAGGCTCTACAATGCGGCTTCTTAGCTTGCCATCTGAACCTCATTTTTCTTAATAAAGTTGGTGAGAAGGTCTTCAAGCATGTTCTCTTCTTCTTGTGTTGAGTACTCAGGAAAGTTGTAATTGGGTCGAGACGTCAACTCATATTGCGGCGAAGACTGATATTCAAACTGAGAGGCATAATTCGGATCATGATATTGCTCTTGACTATAGTCCGAAGAGTTTGGATAACCCTAGCAGTTTGGATGATAGGAGATAGGTTCAAAGTCAGCACATTCCTGACAGTAGGCATTCTGAGTGGACTGACACTCAAGATTGTCAGAAAACCTCAAGGCATTTGAAATTTGAACTTACAATTGCTCGAGTCCTTCTTCGGAGCTTGGTTGCGTCGTCCCCTTATAAGTCCATTGATAACATTGATCGTCCATAATCTGTAAACTTAAAAATAAAAAGAAAGGATGATCAAATAAATAAAATATATATATATATATATATATATATATATATATATATATATATATATATATATATATATATATATATATATACGTTCAAAGTAAGACTAAATTGATGAAAATTAATATTAGACAATATTAAAATAATAGTTCCCCGGCAGCAGCGCCAAAAACTTATTGGTCGGACGCTCAAGTATACGCGGTCTAACAAGTAATATAGTGATAAGTAGAATGTTGTACCCACGACGAACTATGACTAATATTTACCAAGTACCGATTGTGTATCGCTAAAGTCTTATTCGAACAGCAATAAATGGAAGTGTGATTAATCTGGTTATAACTAATTAACAAAGCAAGTAAATAGATAACGAATGGTAATCGAAGGAAATACAAGCTAAGGTCACAACTTCACCCCACACGGGCATTTTGTCGAACACCTAGTGTGTTATGCTTCATCAAACTAACCACCCTTCTCTCATTGGTCTAAATGGTCACGACATTTTGTCGACCGAGAACACACAGGTGCCTATGCACCTCTGTAGAGGTATACACAAACATATCCTCTCCAGATCCACCCGAAAGGGAATAAAACAGAAAAGAACGTCCAAGCTAGATACAATCCTACACATGTCTATGCGAATTAATCATAACAAGGATTTAAGTATAAGTTCTTTATTAAGTCACACGTGGTGCACAGATCTATGTCTATTCTACGCACAACTTATGCAGTCGAAACCCACAATCACATACCAATAAATTTAGGTGTAAATCTATAATCCTTCTGTCGATATCATGTAGATTACCAAAATCATCACTAATATCTTAGCGAGAATCATTAAGCGCAAACATATTAAACCAAATCATATAGTGCCAACCAAAGAGATAAAACAATCAATTTAAATAACAAAGGGTTCCATTATAACCTTAGAGCCAATATTCAGTTCATAGATGTTGAACAAAATACAAGTAGCAATAAAGACAACATTTATAGATTACAAAATCAGAGGAAATAAATGGATAAGAGGGAACTTGTTAAAGCCCTTCAATCTCCACGCATTTCGCTCAAATCAAGCTTCCCAATCTGTGTATCTCACTGCTCTTGTTGCTCCAAGGATATGCCAGACTTCTCCCTAATCTAACTAATCTATATTTATAGATATAATCTAAGAACTAGAGAGAGAAATATAGAAGAAAATAGAAAAACAAACTAAGCTAAACTAAAATATATGATATAGGATGTCTGATATATTGTTTGTAGAGGCTTCAATGTGTTATATATGCCTTTTTCCTTCAAGATAGGTCAAACCAAGGCCATTTCTACCTGGGCACCGGAGGTGGCGCCGCGGCGCGGACAATAAGCCTATGGGTGGCGCTGCAGCGCCATGTCATTAATCAAAGAGACCGGAGGTCGCGCTGTAGCGTGAGTCCAAAGAGGGAACAGTGGCACTGCAGCACGAGCGTGACGTCAACAAGGACTAGGGGGCGGCGCCGCGGCATGAGACTAACACTGGGCATTGGCGCTACTGCGCAAGTGTATGGAAAATGACCGTTTTGCCCTTAAATGCTAGAAAACACCTGTAAAGCTCTGCAATACGTCGATTAAGCACAATAACACTATAATCATATAAAATCATATAAAATCTATGAGAACAGGTAACTATTTAAGTCATAAAATATCCGATTCGCTGGTATAAATCTCACTCTTCAGCAATATGTATGTATATATATTTTTATTTATTAAATATTGAATTTAATTTTTGAAATGTCAGGGTAGTAAAGCTTACTAACCTTTGTTCTCGAGACTTATTTTTTCATTTGAGCAATATGTTTGAATCATATGAATATATATCTTTTATATCTAAATCAATAGTTATGAAGTACTATGGATAATTCAAAATAGCACTTCTCTTTTCTTTAAAATGTTTAAAGTAACCACATCTGTTAAACCTTGATTTTGGTCCAAGATCTTGAGCATTTCATTCTTTCTTTAAAAAGGACAATCCGACACCAAGTCTATAAGTCCGACATTTCTTACGAGCACGTCTAGGTGATCAGCCTATAGTACTCTATGTTGTACAACACTACTTCATTAAACGTATCTACGTTTAAGTTTTGGCAACCTCACATGCATGTCGATTGATGACAAAATATTTGTTTATTCATACTCAGTCTTTCTTTGAAATCCATACCAAAACAGTTGGCATAAGATAGCAACATTGATAATATTTTGATAGATTATAAGGAAATCCACAAAACACATTAAGTCTAGCCGAAGGAATTGGCTTCGACTTCTTTGTACATCAATCAATGCGTAAGATACATAAATCATAAAGCTTGTCCAAAATGAACATAGACGAGGGTTTAGAACACTTGCCTTCAGTGTCTTCTACAGTTAATTCACTTCTCTTTTGAGTCTTTATAGATTATACAGTACATAATTATATAGCATGCCACATTAGGTCGTAAACAATCATCAAGTATTGTCATTAACCTATCTTCTCCTTTTTTTTCAGTCTAACCATTCATTTGCATAACTTACCAACATTTATTAGGTTAGTTAACATTCATTACGGCTTTATAACATGTTATTGTTATAAGGAATCTTATTCAATCAACTTAAGTAATTACATTACAAATAACCTCAAACATTCATTCATCGTGCGTATGGTTTTCGAATTACTAACTTACTTCGTGTTTACGTTTTTGTAACCTTTCGTTAACTTTTAATAGTTAAACTTGAGGTTTTAATTATCCTTTATGATGTTACTTAAGTTTAATTAAGGTCATAATTCACCTTCAATCAACTTCCCCTTTCATTATATTTATTAACTTTCTTCTCTACCTCTTGCCTAGTACTGGCGCTGCGGCGCCAGTCTCCTTTGTATATGTCACACTGCAGCGTGACTCATCAGTGTCTGGGATCAGGGCATGGTGCTGCAACACCATGCTCATAGGCTTGGGTGGCGCTGCGGCGCTGGCCTTGAGCCTTTGAAAAATATTTAAGTTTTTCAATTCAAATCCTTTCCGAGTTCGTAACTTAATCGTTATAAGTCGGAATTCGACCATTCTTGAGTCCACAACTCTTAAATGCAATGTTCTACTATAAGCCATCAAAAACTAAGGTTTCTGAGTTAAACGACGACTTTTGAATTTCATTCCGATAATTTCACGATTTTGACGATTATCGTCTAATCTCGTAAATTTTGTCATAACTTCGTTATTTGAGATTTTTACTCCTTTCAAAATGGATTCATTCCATTATTCATACATCTATCATCCTAACCAAACATATATCATCTAATCCTATACACGATGGTTTAAACTTGTCCATCAACAATAGATGATAATTTTTCATGTGTTCTTCATTAGTTCATATTTCTATGATTATGATTCCACTTATAACATGATTATTAATATTTAAGTCCACTAATAGCCATCCTTGTTACTCCTTATGATACATGCTCCACCAATATCCACTTCTCTATTATAGCTACAAATGAAGAGATGAAGATTAATGGTTAAGATTTCATTACCTTTGATGTTCTAACTTTTCTTGTTCTTCTTAAATTGATTGAGATAGCTCTCACCTCTCTCAATACAATTGTTCTAAGTTGTTGGTGATTTGAACAAGCAACAAATGATCCACCAAGCTCTCTATTTATAAGCTTTCAAAGTGAGGGCAAAAGGGTCTAAATCACCCACCTCCTTACTATTTCATACTTGCAAGCTAAGCCACCTCCTTTGCTTGGCCACCAAGTGGCCATCCATGACTCACCATGGGGGCCCACATGGGTTGCCCCATGGGTTTTTCTCACCCGATGACCCATCGGTTCGATCCACGGGTTCGGTTCTTGGTTCGGGCTTAGGTTTACTTTACTTTGGGCCTAACATTGGACTTGCATTACTTATCTTTAGGCCTTAACAAAATTTCATTTGGGCTTTCCAAATTCATAAACAAATCCTATTAGTTCATTAAGAATGGTTTAAACTTTTAACGTATAATCCTCGTATTCTTTTTGTATACTAGTTCGTTTACATTCATCATATACGTTATGTCATCTTTCGTATATACTTATATAATATTTCATATTATACTCGTATTCATTCCTTCGTATAATAACTTTCTTATCATACAATCATCTTTTATTCGAATTCTCACTTCACTTAATATTCTCGAACTTAGTACGCAGGCGAAAAACTGCGTTTGTCATAATAGAATTATTATTAGATTATCCATCCTTCCTTATCATTATATCGTTACATATTTCCCAGAAGTTCAAAAATAATTCCCAAGCAGAAATGGATGAATAGTGTTTTTCGGAGAATTTCTCGGAAAGCTTTTATTTTCGTCTTGAAAATTCAAATACTTTAATTCTATCACATAGCCAAAATATTACAATATTATTCCTCCTTTAGGTTATAAAACAACCTTCATCACGCTTACTCGTTATAAGTAAAATATATTATAATTTTAATTCATTATTTATTCAAATAAAATTATTTTACATTTAATCCGATTTTTCTCGGTTGTTACACAAAATACAGGAGTTACATGGTGATGTAATTAACAATAGTTGTCTACCTATTTATTTATATATAGTTTGTTGTGTCACCACGAGGCTATATTAATTAGATTTTGTCGAACTATACATGGAGGGTAATATAGTTTGGCGAAAATAGTGGGAGAAACTAATTTAAATAAAGACCTAATTTATTTTGGTAATATATAAAATGAATGTATGCTAAAATATTGTTAAATTACGAATTCATTTATAGAATTTTACAATGTTTAATTCACTATCACTACGAAGCATATTAGATGTTAATTAACCATACCGAATTACACAGATTGGTTAAGGAATTTGAGAATAGTTCTCAAGGCTTAAAAGCTATCTTATGTCCTTAATACGCATGTCCCTGCAATGGTTGCAGACAATGCCTCTGCGAAAGAGATTGCTACTTTAAGAAAGTGACAAGATGATGCACAGTTGGCTCAATGCATTATGCTTGCATCCATGAGTAATGGGCTTTAGCGTCAGTTTGAAACTATGAATGCTCCTACTATAATCATGCACTTCAAGTAGTTGAATGGTGAGGAAAGTAAGACTACTAGATATCAGATATCTAAGGAGCTCTTCCAATCTAGAATGACCGACAGAACTATAGTACAAACACATGTCCTCAAAATGATCAATTTGATTAAATAGTTAGGACAACTGGGTTTTGTCATGGATGGAGAGATGAGTCTAGATTTGATCTTGCAGTCACTCATGGACTCCTTCTCACAATTGTTGTGAATTTTTACATGAACAAGCTAGATGTCAGCCTCGTTGTTTTGCTTAACATGTTCAAAAGTGCTGAAAGTCATTTTTCAACCAAGAAAGACCAAGTCTTACTAGTAGTTGATTCTTCCAGGAAACAGAAGAGGGCCAAAGCATCTTTTGAAAAGAAGAATAATTGAAAGAATGTATAAGGAAAGGCAAAAATAAAGGATAATAACAATAAAACTGATACAGCTAGCAAAGAAGTTTGCTTCCACTGCAATAAGTCTGGACACTAGAATAGAAACTACGAGAAGTATATTGTAGAGGCTAACCAGAAAAAGCTTAGTGAAGCTTTTGTTACAGATACAGGTTTGTTCATGATTGAAATAAATCTTTCTGTAAGTTAAGGTTCTACTTGGGTATTGGATACCGGTTATGGTTCTCATAAATAAAGATTTATGAAGGGACCAAGTAGAAGTAGAAAGTTAAACAAATAATAATAAATCTTATGTGTGAAAAATAAAGTAAAGGTTGTTGCATTAGTCGTAAGAACTTATTATTTAGCACTATCTACGAGCAAGCCTATTAAGTCAATAATTTGTTATTGTATTCTAATTCTTGTTAGAAACATTATTTTCATTTTGTTGTTGGATAATGAAATTTTGGTATTATATTTAAGAAGAATTGTTGTTTTATTTATAATAATGATGTGTTGTATGGAACTAGAAGATTACTTATTGAACTTTGTATACTTGACTTAAATAAAAAATATTTTACAAATTTAACAAACTTGTAAATGAAAAGGAGATGATCATTCAAAGAGTTAATGTGTGTATTTGCTAAAATATTAGTCTGAATCATTTGAAAGGTTCAAAGAATTCAAAAGTGAAACAAATTGGCAAAGTATTAGGATTCTTTGATTGGATCGAGGAGGAAATACAAGTGTAATAAGTGTCTAGATCGTCTTAAATGGTTTTCTCACAATGGACGCTTCTTGATACATAATAATTGATTGGTGTATATAAAAGAAAAAATCGTACCATGGTAGAAATGGTGCGGTCCATAATGATTTTACCGACATTCCAATATCCTTCTAGGGTCATACCCTAGAAATGACTTCATGTCTAGAAAATAAGGTAACCTCAAAATTATGTCCCAAGACTCCATAAGAGTTATGGATAGGGAGAATTCCTAATATTAAGTATGTTAGGATAAGGGGTTGTCCAGCATATGTGAAAAGGTTTCAAAAGGATAAGCTTGGGACAAAATTTGATAAGTGCATATTTGTAAGACATCCTAAAGTAAGTTTAGGATATATATTCTATAATCCTACTGAGCAAAAGGTGTTTGTTGCGAAACACGTTGTCTTCTTGGATAAATTTGTTTATCATTGAAGGGGCTAGTAGGAGGGTAATAGTTCTTGAAGGAGTTCAAGAACCACAAAAAACTATAAGTCAAAAAGTAGGAACTTGTAGGAAAACCTATTGTACTACAATTGAATCATAAATCTGGAATAGTACCGAAGATACCTAGGAGGTATAGATTCATTAAAGATGATGATGATGAGGTACGCATCATAGAGGATGATGATTCAGTTACATACAATGAGGCTAAGAGTTGTAGACACTCAAAGAAATGGTAGATGACCATAAAATCCAAAATGGACTCCATATATGAAAAACCAAGTGTAGACTTTAGTTAAACCTCTGGTAGGTATAATGCCTAAAGGGTGTATATGAGTTTTTAAGAGAAAAACTGGTGCAAATGACAAGGTGGAGACCTATAAGGCCAGACTGGTGGGAAAAAGGTTTCTAATAAAGTTAAAGAGTTGATTGTGTTAAAACCTTATTACCAGTAGTAATGCTCAAGTCCATTTGGATTTTACTTGCAATTGAAGTTTATTATTAGTAAATCTGGCAAATAGACATGGAGACACCCTTCCTCAATGAATATTAGAGGAGAATGTATGTATGATACAACCAGTTGGATTTGTTTCAATGGTTGAAGCAAATCATGTATATGAACTACAAGAATCCATTTATGGATTGAAGCAAGCTTTCAAAGATGGAACATTCGTTTTGATGAGACAATCAAAAGAGTTTGATTTTGTAACGAATGTGATTTTTATAATTAATTAAAATATTTATTTGAGTTAGATAAATATTTTAGTTGATTTATTTATTAAATAGTAAATATTTGATGTTGGTTGTTATGGCTTAATTTAATTAAGTGTTATAATTTGATAGATAATTTTATAATTGATGTGCATTTTATTATTAAAATTTAATTGATTTTACTAATAAAATAACTTTAAATTATTTAAGTGTGATTTTATTAATTAAGTGTATGTTAAATAATTCTTCAATTGATGTGTATTTTATTACTTTAATGTTATGGAAATATTCTAATTTAAATAAATAATTAAATTTGAAGGTTTGTAATGGGTTAAATAAAATTGCAATTATTTTGGTTAAATAGGAATTATAATTAGTAAGGTTTAATTGAGTTTATTACTAAAATAAGTAATTAGTTAAGTCTGACAATAGAAATATGTTATATGTCATAGTAAAGTAATAATAGTATATAATGAATAGCCTAACCATTGGGTTGCTTAACTAATGATGGAAAAGTGATTTTATGCTACTAAGATGGCTTAATGTGATATTGGTCATGCATGTAGGAGTTTTGTAACATAAGACTTATGTTATTAGTAGGGGTTACTATTATATTAATTAATTACATAACTATTACCCCAATGAGGAGTTACACAAGAAGAAATCCTAGAGTTTTTTTCTTTTAGAGCAAGAGTCTTGGTAGAAGAAAGAAATAGAGAAATTGAGAGAGATAGAGAGAAATAGATGAATTGAGAGAAGCTAGAAGAAGAAGAAGAAAAAGCTAGAAGAAGGTAACTTCTAAACCCTTGTTTAATCTTTAATTTTTGGATAGATTTATGTTTTTATAAGATCTAGGGTAGTAGATCATGCTTAATCTTGTTTGTATTGGTTTAATCTTGGATTATCAAGAATCAAACAAGAGGATTCAAGAAAGAAAATTGTAGACACTCAAAATTTTCTGTACACCTGTCACTAACATTGCAGGAGGACAGATTCGTCTTTTAAGAGGGAACCCTGAAAGACAATCCATACCCATGCCGGATACTACCGGAAGTTCAACATCAACCCCGGATCGCAATCTGGGAGTAACAATTCTAATCTCGGAGATAACCCCGAGGCATGCAGATCAATACCAGAACACACACCGGAGAAGACCGATTAATCTTGGAGATAACCCCGAGGTATCCAGTCTCAGTCCCAACCATGGGAATAGCCACCAACCTTGGTGATAACCCCAAGGAACGTAATTTCGGCAATAACCCCGAAAATGCTTGTTACAAGTGCGACCAGCTTCAATCTCGACGCTCACAACGAGATACACCGTACCAGGCCGGCGATAACATCGGGAAGACAGGCACACCTCAAGGATGACAATGAGGACCTTCAACAAATTGCAGCAGTCCAATCTCAGCGAAGCTGAGCAACGTTTGCTTTATCAGCCCAATCCGGCAATAACACCGGTGAGGGGCAACATCGTCATCTGACCAACACGATGCCATGCCATGTCATTTCAACATATCTATGCAACAATGTCCCACAAGACTAATCAATCCCGAGTGACTATTGTATGGGGTAACGGATGAAAGTTGAAGCTTGAAGACCGGAGGGCACCGTCCCATCTTCAATAACTTCGCACAAACTCTAATCCCATGTCATCGTACAACTCTCGACAACGGCGGTCCGAAATAGGTCCTGTATACCTCAAACGGATGCCCGGATTGCACTTCTGAAAGTTCGAGTGGACATTACAGTGCCCGAGTGCACGTACTTCGAGACGACTCGAGCCGAAAAAATCTGGGCCCACCCGGGTTGCCTTTGGTACACCTGCGGCTCAGTCGCAGGTACACCTGCGGCTCCATCCTCTATAAATAGAGGGCTTGGGGTGGCCATTTTGTAAGAGAAAACAGTGAGGAAGCCCTGCCTAATTTGCTCTGCACTCATCCCAGGCAGTGTACTTTCCCCTTTTAAACACATGTGAGCTCATATATAACCCTTTTGTACCTACAAAAGTCTATATTTACTCACTCTAAAGATATAGAAGTCTTCTTTGGTAGCCCACTGTAAGCCTTCTTATATACTTTGGAGTCCTTCTCTTCATCTTTGCACACACCCTGCTACACGTTGAGAGTCGTGTTGCTTGCTTTTGCCCGAACTTCGGTCCGTGGTTTCATTTCAGCTCTATATATATATATATATATATATATATATATATATATATATATATACATTTATATATATTAACTGTGTGTCGAACTTGTTCGATGAGCCTAGACCTCGGTCTGGAGCGTTTACATGCTTTAATATATATATATTTATATATATTATCTGTGGTCGAACTTTGTTCGATGAGCCTGAATTTTACATCCGGAGCGTTTACGTGCTTTAATATATATATATATATATATATATATATATATATTAGCTGTGGTCGAACTCTGTTCGATGAGCCTGCATTTTACATCCGGTGCGTTTATTCGCTTTTATATAAATATATATATTTACATTTCGTCCTGCCTGAAGTTCACTTCGTGGTAGTTAATTACTTTGTACAGCTTTCTTTACGTTTTGTCCCACCTGGAGTTTCCTCCGTGGCGGTTGATAGCTTTTATAGCTTTATTTATATTTCTGATCCCCCATTGAGGTGCTTCGTGGTTGGTGATCATGTATGTATATATATATTTACAGTTTTTATATATATACCTGCTTACTGCATTTATATCAATTGCGGCATCATGTGAGCCTAGGAATCATGTGATCACAGATTCAGTCCCCTGAATCTAGATTCGGTTCCCATGATGGACCTTTTCAGCTGTAAGCAGCATGTAAATATATTTGTGATGTTTGAATTTCCTCAGATGGTTTTCATACCTACGAGGAATTCAGCACCTTTTTGTAAAGTATTTTCGTACGGATGCTTCGCATCTGTCAAATAAAATCAATCCAGCCGAATACGGAATAAAATAGGAGTGTAAAAGGTCTCAATTACTATTGAGCATCAGGGTTTGAAAAACCTCTTTTGTAAAACATCACTGCCATATCTTTCTTAAAATTGAATTTTTACATAAAATTCAAACCCTGTGTATATAGGTGCGAACGAAGCCTCGCACTACTTCCAAATAACAGCACGTTGACCCACACACACACATTCAGATAACAGTTTCTTGAAAAGAGGTGGTCACCGTGGTAACACGGATGTCGGGGGGTGCCTAACACCTTCCCTCCGCATAACCAAGTCCCCGGACCCTAATGAATCTCGGTTTCACCGACCCGTTTAGCAGTGTCACATCACTGGGTCAATGTGAAAACCTTTTCTCGGTTGTGTTGGTACAACCATTTAAAAAACCAACTGGCGACTCTTATAGTCCAATTGTTGACATTATACATGTTGGACCTTTTTCACTTTTTTTTTTCAAACAAATCTCACCTAAAATGAGAACACCAAAGAACAAGTAACGGAAAGGGACAATTAAAAATCCCGACGTCGACAGGTGGAGACTCTGCTGGGGACTCCAGTAAGAGGACTTAAGCCGCTATTACAATTTTTTCAAAATTGTTATCTGCTTGTGTGTGGATGTTGCATTTACATTTTGTGATGAATGTATACGAATGCATTTCCTTACTTAGTGCTTCGCACTATAAACTGCTTGTGATATTAGTGCTTCGCACTATAAACTGCATGTGATATTAGTGCTTCGCACTATAAAACTGCTTGTGATATTAGTGCTTCGCACCATATCTGCTTGTGATATTAGTGCTTCGCAAATATCATCATTTTCATACGGTAAGACGCGATGTATGTGAATGTATGTTGTGTGGTCCCTCCACCAGGAGGCTATCCCATCAATGTTTGATTACTGGACTCGTGAGAAGACTAATTCTCCGAGGCTCAGGAAAGGCACCACCCAAATTCGCTCCAGTTGAAAGACCGGATTAACTTCCCGTCAAGTAGATTGCGATGATTTGGGAACCTTCATGCCAAAAAGCCACGAGAGTAACCTAAGATAGGTCAGCCTCTGATAAACCCAAAACGGAGGAAAGTCTCTTCATGCTCTCATTTCAAATTACTTGTAAAGTAAAATTACTTGTAATTATCTTCCATATCTATCTCCATGTAATGAGAAATATGAAGAAATGTGTACACATACATGCTACAAACAGCTGACATCCGTTTTGCAGGATAAAATTCCTAAACTCGATGCATCGTATAGCATGTTATTATCCACCTTCTCTAAAGACTAAACTATGCAAGTCTTTTGCAGGGAATCAATCGGACCTACCACCCATTCAAAGTCCAAAAAGGCAACAGGCCTACAGTCAATCATGTCGTCATCCGACCAGACTGAACTTAATCCAGTTTCTTGCAAATAATTCGACAGATTAAGCAAACAGATTACAGATTTGGTTGTTCTACTAAAAGAATTACACCAGTCTACACAGGGTCAGAAAATACCCGTACATGTTGAATCCTCCACACAAGGAGGAACCCAGGTCGTTACAATACCTGAACTGCAGTTGGATCCGACCAACAAAACTCATGATGCTGCCCATCCCACTGGAGATCCAGACACTGGTGACATCAAAAATAAAGTCCTCCAAATGGAAGAGACTCTTCACACTATCAAAGGAATTGGAACACACGGAAGTGTTTCATATGCCGATTTGTGTATTTTTCCTGGTATTCATTATCCAGAAAAATTTAAGACTCCTGACTTTGAAAAATATGACGGGTTAGGAGATCCTTACACACATCTAAAGGTGTTTATTACAGAACTGGGATCTTATGCAGAGGATGAAAAACTCAGAATGCAACTGTTCCAAAAAAGTCTAACTGGAGAAGCCAGTTCGTGGTACACAAGATTAGACAATTCAAAGATCCATAGTTGGGAAGAGCTAGCACACGCTTTCCTCACTCAATACAACTTTCAATCTCAAATAGCTCCTGATCGGTATCAAATTACCAAGATCAAGAAACAGTATAATGAGTCTTTCAGAGAGTATGGTCAGAGGTGGAGATGCCTGACTGCCCAAGTTAGTCCTTCCATGACAGAATCAGAGATGGTCATGACTTTCATAGACATACAAGAAGCACCTTTCTATGAAAGAGTTTTAGCCGGCATCGGCAAACCATTTTTTGAAATGGTCAAACATGGGGAGATGGCTGAAATGGGATTGAAATCCGGAAAGAATCAAGACCTAGATGCACTCAAAGCGGTTGCTGATCACATCCAATCTGGAAATTATGGGAACAACCCCCGGAGGGTTCATAAAAAGAAAGAAGATGTTTTCCTGATACTACAGGGTCAAAAAGGCAGTCAAAACATGCCTATTCAACGGAGAAATTACACTCCCTTTTAATCATAGTCTGCGAACCCTCCAGTACCAAAAGGTGGAGAAGTCAAACGACCTCGAGTATTCACACCCTTAGGGGACACCCTCGAGAACATTCTCAATCTTCTAACAACATAGAAGAAAATCACGTATCTGCTTCCACCAGCCAGCCCTAATGGTCGGGGTTTTAATGTTACTCGGAAATGTGCTTATCATGCCGGGGCACCTGGACATGATACTCAGGATTGTTGGGCCTTGAAACACAAAATCCAAGACCTGATAGACAACGGTGAAATCATGGTCACCAAACCCGATCAACCTCACGTTCAAGACAACCCACTTCCTCAACACAAGGAAGAAGAGGTCAACATGATCAATTGGAGCAGTGGACAAAGTTCTAATTTCAGTTGTGAATCCTCCCAGACCCCCAAAGATGGTGATGACTGACGGGATTATGCCAAGTTCCAATTCACAATGGAATAAAAGATAAAAGCTCTCTGTAAACAAATTGAGCAATTAGCGGAACTGGTGACTTATCAGCATCAAGTGACTCGTCAACTAATTAGCCAGGAGCATGCCAGTCTCCTACCTATTGTCATGAATATTCCCTCTTCGCTTTCAGAAAATGAAATGCTGGAAGACAAAGTGATGAAGAGAGCGAATGCTAAGGCCCGTCGGGATTTTGCCAACAAAAGGGAATTCACACATTTGGGCCAACCTATGGAGGAAATCCTTCATATGTTAATCAATGAAGGAAGGATTAGTTCTCTTCTACCTCCAATCAACCCCCGTTCTGGACGATACAACTCTGAGGGAGTATGTCAATATCATTCTCAATCTCGTGGTTACATCACAAAAGAATGTTGGGCACTTCACCACCTTATTCAAAATTTAATCAACAGTGGCGTACTGCGCCTGGCAGATAACGACACTGTGTTACGGGTAAGTGAGGATTCATGTCCTACTAAGTGGAAGAGTGTAGTAGCAGTCATATCTGCTGAAAATGATGGGGTTAACAAATCACTTGTCATGCCAGTAATTCAATTCAAGGGAATCAACAATCCTTTGAAAGTGGCCGCTCCCGAGCCAATCAACTTGCCGTGCAGAGCCCAATATCCTACTGTTAGCTTGCGCGCAGTTCCATGTAATTATGGAGAAGGTGAAGGATCCACCTCGCATATAACTACTGCAGTGTCGAAGGAGAATCCACTGTATCTTCCCCAACGGGTAATGAAGCCTTTCATCAAGTCTAAGGGGAAAGTACCCATTAAGAAGATTGAAAATTTCCTCCGCACAATGGGTTATAACGAAGCCAAGGTGGTTTTAAGCTTGAAAGAAGCTCCACAACAGATATCAATCTTGGACTTGGTCCTGACTTCCGAGAATCACCGGAAGGTCTTGTTAAAGGTTTTAGATGAAGCCTATCTACCGACATCAGTTGATACGGAAAAGTTTCAACATCTGGTTGATCACATTTTCAACAACAATGTGATATCCTTCACTGATGATGACATACCGCCCGAAGGGACCGGTCATTGCAAACCGTTGCACATTGCGGTCTTGTCCTCCGGATATATGGTGGCTGGAGTTTTAATAGATGGAGGTTCCTCTCTTAATATTTGCCCATACGCTACCTTGGTGAAGATGAATATCAATCCTAATCGAATTCGGAGTAGCCATACCATTATCAAAGCTTTTGATGGAGCCCGCCGTAACTCGATTGGAGTAGTTGAGCTGCCAATTGAGATTGGTTCTCATACATTATGCGTATCCTTCCATGTGCTTAAGATAGATTCGGGATACAACCTACTCTTGGGACGACCATGGATTCACATGGCAAGGGCAGTTCCCTCCACTCTTCACCAACAGTTGAAATACATCATCAACAATAGCATGGTCACAGTCAACGTTGAACCGGAGATTCCTCAACACGGGGACATATCGCTCATCAATGCCAATAAGGAGGTTGAGCCAATTAGTTTTCATGCTTTAGAAATAAGCAATACCCAATACTATGCTATTGGAACGCCACTGCTCGAACCCCATATTTCTGCCAAGGTAATGTCGGCCACGTAAGAAATGATGTCGTTGGGTCATAAACCGGGACAAGGGTTGGCTAAAGATTGCCAGGGTGTCAAGTATCCTATTTGCTTAACTCAGCAAATTGGGACAGCTAGACTAGGCTATTCTGCCAGCTCTAGTCATAGGAATCCTCATAAGCATCAGCAGATTCCTGCAGCTTCAACCATGCGGCGTTTAGCTTCGCCTTCAAGCTCTGAGTCTGCACAACCTCCCGTAAAGGTGCCAGCCAATATAATAACGATGTTATTTCCCAAGACGGTACCGGTGAACGAGAAAGAAATCTTTGTTTCAGATCCCGCAGTGGAGGAAGAGGAACGAAGAATCAAGCAAGACGTCATCAGGATGATGTCCGGCATACGCATCATCGTTCATGACGAGAATACCAATAGATACACCCCAGACGATGACTGCCCAGACGTAATGGCTATCATTTAGGATATGGAAGATGATGATAATCCCTCTATCACTGCGGTTCACCCGGAATTTGCTCTTGCCAATTGGAACAACATTCCTAGCATTGGTCGTCAAGGGTAAAGCGAGCGGAAACTCTTTCTGCCCTGTAGATATAATAACTGCTTACTTTTCTGAACAGTATTAGCGGTTTATTTTGCCAGTATATGCTAACACTGTGCATGATCAACACATTTCATATATACTAAGTGAAAGCATATTTTGTTTCAGGACTCTAAATTTAGATGTGTCGGTACTTGTTGATACGGTGCCTCTTCTCCACAAGGATTGTACCTTTGATGTAGAGATGAATTCAACCTTGGTGGATATACCGGATGACATTGAGGTGCCTCCAGAAATTTAAGAATGGGTCAAAGACAAACCCAAACCCAATCTTGATCAAACCACTTCTTTCAATCTCAGAACCTTAGAAAACCCTAAGTTAATCCAGATTGGTTCAGGCCTTACCCCAAACCAATGGAATGACATGGTTACGCTTCTAACCCAGTTCCAGGATATGTTTGTATGGTCTCATGAGGATATGGTGGGTTTATCCACTGACATTGTCCTTCATCGCCTTCCCATTAAAGAGGGATTTAAGCCAATCAAGCAAAAGCTTCGACGATTGAAACCTGAATGGAGTTTAAAGGTGAAAGAAGAAATTGTGAAACAGTTTCAAGACAGCATCATAATGGTGTCTACATAACCTGAGTGGATATCCAACATCGTGCCCCTACCTAAACCTAGAAGAAAGGTGCGAGTTTGTGTGGATTACCGGGATTTGAACAAAGCTTGCTTAAAAAGATAGCTTTCCCGTGCCATTTATCCACATTTTCATTGACAATACTGCGCAATACGACATGTACTCCTTTGCAGATTGCTTTGCGGGGTATCATCAGATCATGGTTGCCGAGGAAGATCGTGAAAAAACTTCTTTCATCACTCCTTAGGGAACTTTTCGCTATAAACGGTTGTCATTCGGCCTCATCAGTGCTGGAGCTACCTATCAACGAGCTATGATGGCTCTTTTCCACGACTTAATGCATAAAGAGATCGAGATCTACGTGGATGACATTATTGTCAAGTCCCGGAAGGAGGATGACCATATAGACCATCTCAGGAAGTTGTTCAATAGGTTGCGTAAGTACAACTTGAAGTTGAATCCAGCTAAGTGCGCCTTTGGCGTTAAATCAGGTGAGTTGCTAGGATTTCTAGTCAGCCATAAAAGGATAGAGCTGGATCCTGCCAAAATCCAAGCCATCACTGAAATGCCCATTTCTCAAACAGAAAAGGAAATACGGGAATTTTTGGGAAGAATCAACTTCATTAGCAGATTTATCTCTCAGCTCACAGCAACCTGTGAGCCAATCTTCAAGCTATTAAGGAAGAACTCCTCCATGAAATGGAATGATGAGTGCCAGAATGCCTTCCTTACAATCAAGAAACAGCTAAATAAAGCTCCCATCTTGGTACCACCCAGGGATGATGTTCCCCTATTTATGTATCTATCCGTAAGTGACAATGCCATGGGCTGCATGCTGGGACAGAAGGACGATAGAGGCCTAGAACGAGCTATCTATTACCTCAGCAAAAGATTTAGTAGCAGTGAACACAAGTACACTATAATCGAAAAGACGTGTTGTGCTTTAGCATGGGCTGCCATGAGGTTACAACATTATCTTCATGGTCACACAACCCATCTCTTATCCCGCGTGGATCCTCTTAAGTACGTGTTCAGTAAACCTATACTGAATTGTCGGCTGTCCAGATGGCAATTGATCCTACAACAATTTGACATCGTATATGTGACTCAAAAGTCCATCAAAGGTCAGGGAATTACGGATCAATTGGCTGCCGCACCATCAGGGGATTTCAAACCCTTGGAGACATATTTCCCCGATGAAGGAGTAATGACAGTTCAGCAACACCATCAGTACGATACACGCCAAACATGAAAGATGTATTTCGATGGAGCTGTTAATATGGAAGGTTCTGGAGCTGGAGCAGTTCTAGTATTTGATACGGGGGAGCAGTATCCCGTCGCCGTCAAATTACAGTTTGTCAGTACCAACAATACGGCTGAGTATGAAGGATGTCTTATGGGGCTAAAACTTGCCCATTCAATGGGCATCAGGCGGTTAACTGTCCTTGGAGATTCGGAGTTGGTAATTAGACAATCCACCGGAATCTATCAAACCAAGGAACTACATTTGCTGCCTTCCCATCAGCAGGTTTTAAAGATGGCTTTGGGATTCGAAGAAATATCCTTTCTACACATTCCTTGTAATAGGAATGATTTTGCAGACGTATTAGCAACTTTGGCCTCCTTGATTCGTATATCAGACAAGGAACACTTGCCAAGTGTCACAATTTCCCTGCACAAGGCCCCAGCCTATGGGAATTACGTTGGAGAAGTATCGGATGAGCTACCTCCCATCCAA
Source organism: Panax notoginseng (assembly GCA_016801055.1). NCBI lineage: Eukaryota > Viridiplantae > Streptophyta > Magnoliopsida > Apiales > Araliaceae > Panax > Panax notoginseng. The sequence goes on from CM029014.1 coordinate 79,727,694, forward strand.
CATCCTTGGTATCAGCATATCAAGGAATATCTGCGAGATGGATCTACACCCGCTGAGGCGAGCCCGACTGAACAAAGGCGGATCCACCAACTGGCTAAAAAATTCTACCTGAGTGGAGATGCGCTCTACAAAAGAGATGCAGGATTAGGTCTCCTCAGATGTTTAGACAAAGATCAAGCCCAAAGGCTTATGAATGAAATCCATGGCGGAGTCTGTGGCCCCCACATGAGTGGCCCCCTCCTTGTCAAGAAAGTCCTCAGGACAGGACATTATTGGGTATCTCTCAAAGCTGATTGCAATGACCACGTCAGGAGATGCTATCAGTGCCAGATTCATGGGAATGCTATACACGCCCCTCCACGGGAACTTCACAATATGAGTTCACCTTGGCCCTTCTCAATGTGGGGAATGGACGTTTCGGGCCCATTGAACCTAAAGCCGGTAATGGTCATCGATTTATCTTTACCATGATCGACTACTTCACCAAGTGGGTAGAAGCAGCCTCCTTCCCCAGGGTTACTAAAGAAGTCATCATTGCTTTCATCAGAAACAATGTTATTTGTCGATATGGACAACCAGAGGTGATTGTGTACGACAATGCCAAGAACCTCAACAACAAAATGATGGGGGAATTATGTAGTAAATTCCACATCAAACACCTCAACTCAGTCATCTATCGTTCGAAGATGAATGGTGATGTTGAAGCGGCTAACAAGAACATCAAGAAAATTATGCAAAAGATGTCCACCAATCACAAAAATTGGCCTGACCTATTGCCTTTGACTCTGTTAACCTACAAAATCTCAATGCGCACTTCCACTGGGGCAACCCCCTACGCATTAACCTATGGGATGGAAGTAGTGCTCCCCATAGAAGTTGAGATGGAATCCCTCAGAGTATTGATAGGCGCTCAGTTGGATGAAGACCAATGGGTACAAGATAGGTATCACCAATTGTCTCTAATAGACGAAAGGCGAACCGCGGCTATCTTCCATGGTCAGTTATATCAGCAAAGGATCGCCCGATCCTACAACAAAAAAGTCCGACTACGGCAATTCAGACAACATGACTTGGTTTTGAAGAAAATACTGGACAACCAAGATCAGTCTAAGGGAAAATTCGCTCCTAACTGGGAAGGCCCGTTTATTGTCAAGGAAGTATTGACAGGAGGCGCTCTCAAGTTGCAAGAAATGGACGGCGATGAATTTCCGCAACTCATCAACTCAGACGCTGTGAAACGATACTATGTATGAAGTTACCATCAAATAAACATCTTGGTGGTAGACCATCAGGTCACCAGTCATTCCGGTTCTTTAAACCTTTACCACAAACAACTTTGCTACACTTTGCCCCTCAGGGAAACATACCTTTCAAGCCAGCAGCTTGGCTTTCTCCTTTGCGTTCCTACAACTTAGGTCATCCCACCGTGGATTGAACCTCTTGTGTATACAGTTTGGCTACCCATACATGGGATCAAACTTTTCACCTACAGTTTATCCACAACCTAGGATTAAACTTTCTCCTCCCCACACTCTGACCTGCACATGGGATTACTTTTTTCATCTCGCCTTGAGGGGCGAACTACGTCGACCTGATCTCCTCCTCAATAGGAGTATGTAGGCAACCATTTTATATGGCCCGGTCGCAATAAAAAAAAATAACAAAAACATTCCTACACCATTCCTGCCACATAAAGCGTTGAACCTCTTACACCAGGTTCGAACTACACAGACCTGATCTCCTCTTCAATAGGAGTACGTAGGCAACCATTCATGGTGCGGTCTCACCTCCTACCAAAACACAAACCCTTGTCAATTGGTACTGGGATCATCCTTCAATCCACTACATTTCATTTGGCTTCAGACCAAAAGGATAGAATTACCTGAGCTCCTCCCAAATAGGAGATTCGGCGACCATCTAAGCTGTGGTTATACCTTGAAGAGAAACACCAATCCATAAGAGATGGAATTAACAAGGCTTCTCCTAAATAGAAGTACTGGCGACCATCTGTGGTGCGGTAAATCTCAGAGAGGAAAGCCACACTCCTCTCCTCATTTCTATACAGAAACCAGTACCAAGACACCGAAAGATGGTAGGGATGCATACAGATCGATGATCCATTCTGAACTATCCAGAGACAACTCAATGTCCATCCACCCAGGAATAATTCAGAATACATCAAGATCACAAGCCCTGAAGCAGCAGGTAAAATATCAAGCAAGTAGCAAAGCGGTCTAAAAGGGAAGTGATCCAGAAATATATCTCCCTATCATATATATAATGTTGTTTGATATACACAATGTAAACTGTACAGGACAAAATGGCTAAGCTAGTCTGTGCAGGAAAATACAAGATCACCTACAACTCAGGGTATATGCGAGCTAACAAGCCCAACATGGAATCCCTCTCAGAAGATGGAGGTAAAGTTGTGGTCTCCTCTATGACAATATCCACACGACCCAACAGATCTACAGCCATCTGCATGGTGACCATATGATCATCAATATATGTGTTCATCTTTGCGATCATGCCAGTGGTAAGGGACCTCACTGCAGTGCTATCTGTGACGGCTACATCCCGGGTAGATATGGCGATATCCCGCTCAACTATCACTGTATCTCTGGCTGATATAGCCTCATCCCGCTCAACGACGGCGGCATCCCTACGAGCCAATGCCTCGTTTCTCTCCAATAGAGCAGCCTCCCTCCCATTAAGAGCAGTCGACATCATAGATCGAATCTAATCTCTCTCAAAGGTCATCAGATGAAGACTCTACTCTAAGTACTATGCCGAGTGCTGAATAACAATAGTACTGGTACTAGGAGAATCCGAAAGAAATGCTTGCAACTCAGTAGTGGATTCCTCTTCGATGTAGGTATCAATGTCCCCCATGGGCTCTACATCATCCAACTCGCGCTCCGGTACTACAAACACTGCTGCAGCAGATAAAATCTCTGTCTCCATCCACGCGGAATACTTTGCAGAATAACCAGGATGACTAACAAAAAAAGTCGCTATCTCGCGCCGATCCCAGCAGGCGTATACCCGAGATCGGTACTCTGCTGAGAGGTACCGAGAAGCTGAATGCTGACCTGTCGCCCTCTCAAAAGGATAAAAATCCTAAAACTGGTCGAACTGCGACATCACAACCAATGGGTGATAAGTGGTCACTCCCCTCAAACCAGCCAGAGGGAGATAGTCCATGCCCAAAGCATGAGTAATGAAGCTCTATGGTGAGCTAAGCCCCAAACACGGCAATATGCTGAATGGATCTCTGATATCTGCCAAGAATGTGGTCCAGGACAGAGCATCTATACACTCTGATGGCTGAAAAGAGAATGACATAGATACATCATGGGTGAAACAGTACCCATGCCGTCTAAAAGTGTCAATCGGTCTCAAATGTGACATGAACCACACATATAGCAGGACTGAACTCCCTGTGAACACTTCTGTAGGATATGTGCAACAATATGATGCCGACCGCAGGGTCTCTGCTATAATCATAGGTACAAAGGTACGACCCTCCCTGAGAGCTCTCACGGCCATGACAACTCCTATATCTATCTCATCCATATACCGCGGCATATACACATATGACAATACACATAGCATCAGTACGTCAACTCTGGCCAAATGCCAATAATCCTCCGATGCAGTGAAATCCCTGAAATGTCGTGAATAGCTATCCTCCGAGCCAAATCTGTCGTATAGAAAATGTTGGGATATCACGTGGCCAGATATCAGCTCATGTTGTACCACTCTGTGCCTCAATCCTATGAGAGTCATGAATCGCCTACTCATGTCTTCCAAAGCTAGATGCACGCAAGGTCTGTCTAAAGGCAGCATCGTCAAACATGCATACTCCTCCAGAGTAGGAGTCAACTCATGGGTGTCGAATCGGAATACCTACCTATCCGGTAGCCAATGCTCTATCATCCCGTCCATAAATCCTGCGGGAACCTGAAAGTCAAAAAGGTCATGGTATGCTGCAATAAATGATCTACAGTCACCCTGTCTAGTGGTGACATGCTATCATACCACGATCGCATACCCGATGCCACCACTGACGGTGGGGTATGATCTATACGGCTAACTGTCGAAGAAGACATCTGTGCGGGTCGTGTCATAAGACCATCCAGGGGTCAATGCCGAATATCTCTGGACATACATACATATGCATAACATGATACATGCATAACAGATAATAGATGGCAATATGATATAGGGAATGAAAAAAAATAGTGCATACATTCCTAAATATATCAGCATCTAATACATCATCTCTGTACAGCTACAAATACAGGGAAATGGGGCACAGACGCCCTACTACTGATAGAGGCCTATCAAAAGATATAGCGAGAATGGAGCACAGCCACCCAATATCTAACAGAGGTCTATCAAAAGATATAACAAGAATACACATCAGAAGAAGACAATGGTGTCGATGTCCACATCATCAATCCTGTCCACCTGATGTAACTCCTCCTGAGTCACTCGATCTCTATCAACAGGGATGTCAGGCCTATATAAAGGAGGATCTGTGCTGACAAAACTGAATGGGTCACCTGAGGGGCCAGCGCCTGAGCTAGAAGGATCAAATGAAGCTGCCTCTGCCTGATCTCTGCCCAAATACCGGATAAATATGTGTGTCTGGTCCAACTGCCAGGTCAAACTATCAATATGGGTCATATGAGTCAGATCTCGGACACAAGCTATCCAATCTATCATCATCAAGGATCTTGGAACCATGTCCCCCATAAACTGTGTGGCGCGGGACTGAGCTCCAATAGTGCGAGGGGACTACCACCGATGGAACGTCTCCTGAGTACATGGACCCTCTGATAATACAAAACCGTTAACCCCCAACAAGGGGATATCAGTGATGGGTGACTGCGATACAGGCCAATAACGCCTGGCAGGAGGCAAGATCGGTATACGAATCTCCCATGTGGTGCTCCTAATAGCACGCTCTACTAAATAGAGCTCCCAGCCTCCATCTGTGAAGAAAGGAACTCTCCTGGTGGAAATCACATACTCGACTCCAGTCGGGTATCCATCCTCAAAACCCATGGTCAGGTGTGCCCCAGAATAGGGAAGCCATGTGATGGTGTCGGCCATCAGCAACTCCAGCTGCATACGGTAATGAGTGAATCCCTCAGCTACAGGGACCTCTGGAAGAATCGAATGATGCCATCGTCGTCCTCGTGGATAGGTGTCTAAACCTAACACACTCACGGCACGCAAACATGGAAGCCTCTCATAGGCCCAAAACTGCCAACACAAAGGAAAACATCTGCTGTCAGTTAACATTCTTAACCTATACATGGTAAATGACAAGAGAAATACTCACCAGCAGAAATGGGTAAAATCCTAGCCAAGCCTCGGTCAAACCCTGTGAGCGCATACGTATGCCCCGGAGGAAATAGGCAAAGGTGTAGGAGCCCCAATCATACTCTTCAATACGGTCCACATCACGCGTGGCGCTGATCAAAGCGAAAGATACCGTGGAAGAGTTATCTGCTATGAAGAAGCCTCTAATGATCATCAGGAACAATCACCGCAGAACGCGATCCCTGATTCTGACATCATCAGGCATAGGCTCACTCAATAGCCCGCTCATTGCATCTACGCTCAAAGGACCTGAACGGATAGTCCTTCCTTTGAGCGCCGCCGTCGGAACTCCTAATAAGGATCTAACGGTCGTAGGGGTAATATTTGCCATGCAAGGCAATGGCTCCCCTCCAAACTCCATACCTGTGATAAATCGCCAATCCATAGGCGTCATCATCACCTCACAATCTAGCAGATGGAGTGACTTAGTCTAATGAAACCATCGCTCAGACAATGCCCTGAGGTAACCCCAGGGACAACGACGGGGAAGGATGGAGAAGAATGCCCCAAATCCCCACTCATGCACTATCGCTCTATAGTCAGGATGAAGCACCTGATACATGGAGTGAATGCTGAACCAGTTCCCTCGAGGCTGTGTAAAATCAGGAACCTGGATGAAATGTAGATCAACATCAAAATCCTTTAATCCTCATCAATAGGAAAGAAGGAAGATCAAAGTCTAACGCCATACCTCGTTAGCATGCAAATACATCGATGGATGTCTGCCCAAATCACCCAATAACTCTGGATTCACCACCTGAATGCTCGGAAGCTCCCTACGAGGGACATATGCAGTAGGATCGGGGTACTCTATCAGAATATCTGCGTCCTCATCCTCAACGTCTGGAACATTTACCTGGACAGGACGTATCACGGCCTCCACCAACCGACGAGGCTGTCTGACAGAACGGGAGGCACTTCAGAAGCCCTCCGCCGTACGCCAAAAGTGGTCCTATAGGAACTGCTCGGCTGATCCGGATCCATAGTATATGGACAACATGTAACAATCCAGATTTTTAATTATAATATTTAAATATTTATTGAATTATATAAATATTTAATGGATGTGTTTATCGTTAAATAAGTATTTGTTTAATTGATTTGATGTGATTTGATTATTTATTTGTTTAATAAATAATTAATGAGTTAAGGAAATTAATTATTTTGAAATTGTAATCTAATTTAATTTAATAATTAAGTTAAAGAGTTTATAATGATCAAATAAATTATTATATTATGCAACGAATTGTTATTAGAATTAATTAAATTAAGTATGAAAACTTAATTAATTAGAATTGTGACAAATAAATATATTATAATTAGTTATTAAAATAAATTAAAGTAATTTTAATTTAGTTTTGCCAAACAAGGCTTATATATATTAAGTCTTTAATTTTAAATAATTTAGCCAAACAAAGCCCTATGGCTTTTGGGTTTTTAAATTTGATTTATTAGTAATATAAATTAAATTAAACAAAATATAAATAATATATAGTATATTTGGTAACTGATATTTTAATAGGGTTATTAAGTATATGGCAGTTTCGTACGTTTGGGTTTTAGTTTATTTGGTTTTACGTATATTGTTTGGCTTAAGCCTAAGAAAAGCTACAGAGAAAGGAAAAGTTCAGAAAGGTTTGAGAGAGTCTGAGAAAGAGAAGCAACAAGAGCTGAGTTCTTCAAGTTATTATTAGAGTTTAACATGAATTTCTTAACAACAAAAGGGCACGTGAAGTGCAGATAACTATAAGCTGTTAAGCTATTATTGATAAACAACGATCAAGGCAAGTCTTTCGGTTCCTATTTTCTACGTGGATTTGATGAACTGTTTTAAATTGCATGATATGTTATACATGTTGAAATCATGAAATGTTAAAGTCAATATATGACTGTATTATTTTGGCTAAGTAATGATGATTGAGTAAGGAACTCAACCTTTATATTTGCTATGTGAATTAAAAGCATGTATGCCATGTTACTTTAATTATTATGAGATGTATATCGAGCATGTTATTATGTGCTATGTGATGCATGAAAACTGTTAGATTTTGCTGGGCTGTCGAGCTCACTCTTGCAAATAACCACTTTTACAGGTTGAGATTTTTAGGTAAAGATATGTGCTAAGTGAGTTATAGAGATCTATATTCACGAAGTTTACTTATGTTTTATGAGAAATGTATTTCATATTTTGAACGCAACATGTTGTTGAATTGTAAGTTGAGCTATCCAATGTATATGGATATTTAGTTATGATGTAAGACTTTGGATAGTTATTTTGTTGTAGCGATTCATGATATAAGATTGAATCAAAGAGATGTAATGTAAAGGTTGCAATTCAGGGCAAGAAAGAAGGAAATGTATAAACGTTTTAAATATTCCGCAATTTTAGTGTTTTTAATATCGAATAAGGATGTAAAATTAGAGATTAAATGTATGGTTAACGACCGAAGTTGAGATTTAAATTGTATGGATTTTGGGGTCGTTACAAGTTGGTATCAAAGCTGTAGGTTACAACCCTTAGGTAGGAGTACCGTAGGCTATAACCTTAGAGAAGGAATGTGAAGATAATGAAAGAATAAGCTCAGATAGAGTTTGATCAATAAGAAGTAATTTAAGAAATTTATAAAGGAAGGATTAAAACATGCGTAAGAGAATTCAAAGAAGAATCTCGTAGAGTTATAAAGAATATGAAAATGAGGTTACCCAACTCCAATAATAAGGATGTAAGGTGATAATAAATAGACAATGTCTATAAGAAGAGAATGATAAAGAGGTCAAGAATAGAGAGTTATATTCAAGTATGGTGCAATTGTACTCTTTAGTAGTTGATGTATGGTATCTGGGCTAAACGATTCCTTCATAGAGCGGAGGTATATACGAACTGGAACTTAGTTTGTTGGTTGTTTGTGGGAAACCACTCAGCGTACCATATTGAAACTGTTAGAGACTTGATGTGTACCAAGTGTAGAAATGGACACGTATGATGAAAGTGTAGAATTCGAATGAAATATTGAGCTATGTAAATGAAGTTAGAAATTCTGAAAGGAAGAATTATTTTATAAACAAGAAGATTCAAAGAAGAATCTTGAAGAGATATAAAGATAAGAAATGGGAGTTTCCTAACTCCAATAGCCAAGATAACGAATAATATCGTAAATGATGAAAAGGAAAGAATGAGGATCGTAAAACAAAACGATCACGAGTTAAGAAAAGAATTTTAAGAGAGATGATTATAGAATAAGGTCACGACGTGATCTGTTTAAGTTATAAAAGAAAAATGGTCTATAATGTTTGAATGATTATAGCTTAATGCTATGAAGATGGTGTACTATAAAATAGTACGAGATAACTCATAAGGAGTTATAGATGATGTGATACGAGGAATTCGTATCGAGCAAAGAGCAAGTTAAAATAAAGATAGAGTTAGGTGGGATTTCAATTGAGGACTTCTTTGATGGCTGAGTTGTACAAATCTTTGTATGGGCGAGGGTTTTGTGCTTGCACTTAGTATATCACAATGATAATCATTGGAATGTTTGTGTCGCGCTATTTGCTAAATGCATGTTGAGAAGTTGATTCTTTTCTCATGTGTATAACAGATAGGTAGAGTATAGTTAGAGAATATTATAAGGTTAAGTGCGAGTTCTTAAAACTCATACTTATGGTAGGTTCGTGACTCATAATTATATGGTATATTTTTGAACCCCTCAGCGAATGGACGCCTATGGTCTGACTAAGATAAGTTCTTAAACTCATATGATTGTGACAAGTTCCTAAACTCATAACGTGTGGTAAGTTTGACGAACTGGGTATAGATAAGTGTGATTAGAGTATTGAGGATGATAGGAATAGATAAACCAATTAATCAATGGATCATTATAGAAAGTGGATTTGATGGTAGAAGCATAGGTATTCTAAATCTACTAGCTATGCTAGACTTTCGAAATTTATTGACTTCGTGCTGATGTTTACACTTCTATTTTCTTGAAAAAATATTAGATCAAATGATGGAACTAATGAGTTTTAACAACAATACTGTTATTCGTATGTCTATGCTAATTGCTTCGGCTAAACAAAAATGATTTGCAATATATCAAAATGTATTTTATATCATTAATGCATCATGTAACCTGGTGCAAAGATGATTAAAATGATGGAGTCATCAATGCAGTATTATCTAGTGTTGGATGTGATCTAAGGATCGTCAACCCACTATGGTATGATGTAGTATGATAAAATCACCAAATGACAGAATCCTCAACGGACTGTAAATACAGTGCGGTATCATGACGTCATAAAAAGAATTTTGAGATTTCTCTAAGATATGAGAATACATATGTATGTATGTATATGTATATTTCGGTTGATGTCCGAATTGTTGTAGAGGTCTATGCTATTTGATTCAGCTAGACAAATATTGAAAGATGTTCATGAAATTCAAACGTTCATTGAAAAGTTATGCCAAACCAAATTGTTGGTGCGGATTCAGATGTTAAAAAGCTGAGTTGAACAACCCTATAAGGGGACAATTTTTTCGGGGATAATGGTTCCGAGCGTAACGCATATAGTCGTTACAAAACACTACGTTGCGGCCCAACGTAGTGGCACAATAGGCTGGCCACCTAGTGTACGTGAGGAGGGTGTTTTCATTCTTTGTGATTAATAAACACTCTGGTTTGCAGTGTGAAGGATTGAGTTGAAGCACTAGTAAGCCGAGAATATAGTTCACGGTCTTGTGACCCCTCAGCATGATTTGGAATCGTTTAAATTTCTGAGTTATTCATACTACTTCCCAATTATTGAACAATTGTGGAAGATTCTTGTTATTCTGCAAGATGGAAGTGAAAAAGGAAAGTATTCCATAGAAAAGAGATTTTGAAGTGAGAAGTAGATGAGTTATCAAAGAATAATGTGAAACTTTTAATAGAACAGTTAATAATTGTATAATGATCTTTGTGGAAAGAAAGTGGTTATAGAAACCAATGAATGAATGAAGTAGTGACGTAAAAATCTACCTTGATAGATTGAATGAATAAAGATTAATAAATAAAATTTCGAGGACGAAATTCTTAGAAGAAATGGTGAATGTAATATCCCGAGTGTTGATGATAACGATTCTTAGAAAAGAAAATGAATAGGTTAAGAATATAATACTCAGAATATAATTGAGTTCAAGTGAAGGTTATGAAATAAAACCTAGAATTTGTTAAAGTAATGAATGTAGTATGAAATATAAAACCTATATTTAGATAAAATGATGAAAGATTACTCTGAGTTATTTGTTTAATTTGTGTCTTCGATTCTGGGGACAGAATCTTTGTAAGTAAGGAAGATTGTAACGAATGAGTGGTTTGAGTTGTGATTCTGAGGACAGAATCCTTGTAAGGAGGGAATGATGTAACAATCCAGATTTTTAATTATAATATTTAAATATTTATTGAATTATATAAATATTTAATGGATGTGTTTATCGTTGAACAAGTATTTGTTTAATTGATTTGATGTGATTTGATTATTTATTTGTTTAATAAATAATTAATGAGTTAAGGAAAGTAATTATTTTGAAATAGAAATCTAATTTAATTTAATAATTAAGTTAGAGAGTTTATAATGATTAAATAAATTATTATATTATGCAACGAATTGTTATTAGAATTAATTAAATTAAGTATGAAAACTTAATTAATTAGAATTGTGACAAATAACTATATTATAATTAGTTATTAAAATAAATTAAAGTAATTTTAATTTAGTTTTGCCAAACAAGGCTTATATATATTAAGTCTTTAATTTTAAATAATTTAGCCAAACAAAGCCCTATGGCTTTTGGATTTTTAAATTTGATTTATTAGTAATATAAATTAAATTAAACAAAATATAAATAATATATAATATATTTGGTAACTGATATTTTAATAGAGTTATTAAATATATGGCAGTTTCGTACGTTTGGGTTTTAGTTTATTTGGTTTTACGTATATTGTTTGGCTTAAGCCTAAGAAAAGCTACAGAGAAAGGAAAAGTTCAGAAAGGTTTGAGAGAGTCTGAGAAAGAGAAGCAACAAGAGCTGAGTTCTTCAAGTTATTATTAGAGTTTAACACGAATTTCTTAACAACAAAAGGGCACGTGAAGTGCAGATAACTGTAAGCTGTTAAGCTATTATTGGTAAACAACGATCAATGCAAGTCTTTCGGTTCCTATTTTCTATGTGGATTTGATGAACTGTTTTAAATTGCATGATATGTTATACATGTTGAAATCATGAAATGTTAAAGTCAATATATGACTGTATTGTTTTGGCTAAGTAATGATGATTGAGTAAGGAACTCAACCTTTATATTTTCTATGTGAATTAAAAGCATGTATGCCATGTTACTTTAATTATTATGAGATGTATATCGAGCATATTATTATGTGCTATGTGATGCATGAAAACTGTTAAATTTTGATGGGCTGTCGAGCTCACTATTGCAAATAACCACTTTTGCAGGTCGAGATTTTTAGGTAAAGATATGTGCTAAGTGAGTTATAGAGATCTATATTCACGAAGTTTACTTACATTTTATGAGAAATGTATTTCATATTTTAAACGTAACATGTTGTTGAATTGTAAGTTAAGCTATCCAATGTATATGGATATTTAGTTATGATGTAACACTTTGGATAGTCATTTTGTTGTAGCGATTCATGATATAAGATTTAATCAAAGAGATGTAATGTAAAGGTTGCAATTCAGGGCAAGAAAGAAGGAAATGTATAAACGTTTTAAATATTTCGCAATTTTAGTGTTTTTAATATCGAATAAGGATGTAAAATTAGAGATTAAATGTATGGTTAACGACCGAAGTTGAGATTTAAATTGTATGGATTTTGGGGTCGTTACACAACAAGTCTCCAAATCACCTCAGAAAGGGTGTGGTATTTCCTTACCTGGAGCTTTCTAGAATGCATTTTATGACTATGTGCATGCATGAATTTACTTTAACATATATAATAGATGACTACCCAATGCCTACATTTGGAAAAATTTTGCCATAGTCCCCTTTGAAAATAGGACTATCCACATGCATACAGACATGTTTAGGTGGCCATTCAGTAGCACACGTGCCCCAAAGTCATATACATAATATATGCATTAAAAATTAAAATCATCATGCATCAGGCCAGCCTCAATACTAGGAGTACTTTGCCTTGCTACCTTATGCTCATTGGACCTCAAATAGGACAAAAAATAGCAGAAAAAGGTGCCAATTTGACTGTCTCAAAAGTCAAAAATTTTCACATCATTATGTTCAGCATGGTTTAATACTAATATTTACTATGTTGGATATTTTTTATCTAGTCATTTGTGCATACATAATCACTACTATGTGTTTAGATGCATTTCATGCGATAACTCAAAATCAAACGGACAGAAATGAGAGAAAATACAGGCATATGTTACAAGGATAGTGTAAAACACTCGTACTATGATAGAATTTGTAGAAAGCAGCCCAAACTCAGTAGATCTGAAAGGGGCTCACGTATTTTCCTTCGCACAACAAGTTGAGATTGACTTGTGAGACCAACCAGCTGGAATTTATCATCCACGGTTGGCCGCAGGCGCATCTACGGCTGCAACAGGTGCTCTTGCGGCACTCCCATATGGGTCCCATCACTCCGGCTCGGTCCAGTGCGAGTTGCAAAGGAGTTCTTACAAGCTGAAAAGGCCAAACCCGAGATAAAAACGCTACGCGATTGAGCAGAATAGCCTAAAACCTTGATTTTTCTGGATCCAACTGTGGCTTCCTTTTCATCCATTGGTATTCGCCCGAACACAAGGTTTACTATACCGATGATTCAAGTCTGTGCATACCACATTCAGCAATACCGTACAGAGGTCCGATGCCGTCAGCGTAAGGTTGTCACCCTAATCTTTTCACACAAGCTAGATCCCCGACGAGGGTTACAACGTGAGATCCCCGGCGGGGGTTACAATGCATGCTCATCCGTTGACACACAAATTAATGAAGGTCAAGCAGCCTTGACATTATTATAGCCGATAGCGATTTAAACCTATCAGAGCTCTGAAGCTATTCGAGGTTTTCACACCCGACCGCTCAGATCCCCGGCTGGGGTCACAACGTAATGTTCCGTTGATTCACACGTCGGCGAAGATCAAGCAACCTTGACAATATATCCCACAGGATTTTTCAACCGTTGATTCTCATGTTGGTGAAGTACACGTCAACGAAGGTCAGGCATCCCTGACAGCATTTGCTGTTGGAAGTAAACCCAACAGAATCTTGGCATATTCTGGCAATACTAACCAGGAGAGGTCAATGTCATCAGAGAGGATAGATGATGGAATATGTTATACACATCCTCAAACAGATCAAGCTTTATCCCCACAGATCTCTTACATATAAGAGGTACATCTGTAGGATCAAGTCATTATCCAGGAAGGTGGTGATAACTCCAACATCAACATCCTACCAAAATCAGATTACACATCAAATCTGGTCATCATTGCCAATCTCCAGTTGAAGCAACAGGGAGCCAGCAATCATCCCTAGCGTGGTGGGCTACAACCCCGTACACATGCATCGTACATTTACATTATGTTGCTATTCATAGTACCATGTTCGTCTTGTTACGTTTCAAGTGTCTAGGATTCTTTATCCTACCCATGCATCGCCATGCATGAGTATGATAAAGAGGGGCATCTGTAGACACTCGAAATTTTCTGTACACCTGTCACTAACATTGCAGGAGGACAGATTCGTCTTTTAGGATGGAACCTTGAATGACAATCCATATCCATGCCGGATACTACCGGAAGTTCAACATCAACCCCGAATCGCAATCTGGGAGTAACAATTCTAATCTCAGAGATAACCCCGAGGCATGCAGATCAATACCGGAACACACACCGGAGAAGACCGATTAATCTCAGAGATAACCCCGAGGTATACAGTCTCAGTCCCAACCATGGGAATAGCCACCAACCTTGGTGATAACCCTAAGGAACGCAATTTCAGCAATAACCCCGAAAATGCTTGTTACAAGTGCGACCAGCTTCAATCTCGGCGCTCACAACGAGATACACTGTACCAGCCCGGCGATAACATCAGGAAGATAGGCACACCTCAAGGATGACAATGAGGACCTTCAATAAATTGTAGCAGTTCAATCTCAGCGAAGCTGAGCAACGTCTGCTTTATCAGCCCAATCCGGTGATAACACCGGTGAGGGGCAACATCGTCATCTGACCAACACGATGCCACGCCACGTCGTTTCAACATATCTACGCAACAATGTCCCACAAGACTAATCAATCCCGAGTGACTATTGTACGGGGTAACGGATGAAAGTTGAAGCTTGAAGACCGGAGGGCACCGTCCCATCTTCAATGACTTCACACAAACTCTAATCCCATGCTAACGTACAACTCTCAACAACGGCGGTCCGAAATAGGTCCTGTATACCTTAAACGGATGCCTGGATTGCACTTTTGAAAGTTTGAGTGGACATAACAGTGCTCGAGTGCACGTACTTCGAGACGACCCGAGCCAAAAAAAACCCAGGCCCACCCGGGTTGCCTCTGGTACACCTGCGGCTCAGCCGTAGGTACACCTGCGGCTCCACCCTCTATAAATAGAGGGCTTAGGGTGACCATTTTGTAAGAGAAAACGGCAAGGAAGCCCTACCCAATTTGCTCTGTACTCATCCCAGGCAGTGTACTTTCCCCTTTTAAACACTTGTGAGCTCATATATAGCCCTTTTGTACCTACAAAAGTCTGTGTTTACTCACTCTAAAGATATAGAAGTCTTCTTTGGCAGCCCACTGTAAACCTTCTTACACACTTTAGAGTCCTTCTCTTCATCTTTGCACACACCCTGCTACACGTTGAGAGTCGTGATGCTTTCTTTTGCCCGGACTTCAGTCCGTGGTTTCATTTCAATTTATATATATATATATATATATATATATATATATATATACATATATATTAACTAACATTATCGAGTTATGCCTCGATTGAGCCTAGACTTCGGTCTGGAGTATTTATTTGCTTTAATATATATATATATATATATATACATTTATATATATTAATTGTGTGTCGAACTTTGTTCGATGAGCCTAGAGCTCGGTCTGGAGCGTTTACGTGCTTTAATATATATATACTTTTATATTATCGGTGGTCGAACTTTGTTCGATAAGCCTGGATTTTATATCTGGAGCGTTTACATGCTTTAATATATATATATATATATATATATATATATATATATATATATATACTGTGGTCGAACTCTGTTCGATGAGCCTGGATTTTATATCCGGTGCATTTATTCGCTTTTATATAAATATATATATTTACATTTCATCCTGCCTGGAGTTCACTTCGTGGCAGTTGATTGCTTTGTACATCTTTCTTTACGTTTTGTCCCGCCTGGAGTCTCCTCCGTGGCGGTTGATAGCTTTTATAGCTTTATTTATATTTCTGATCCCCCATTGAGCTGCTTCGTGGTTGGTGATCATGTATGTATATATATATATTTATAGCTTTTATATATATACCTGATTACTGCGTTTATATCAATTGCGGCATCATGTGAGCCTAGGAATCATGTGATCACAGATTCAGTCCCCTGAATCTAGATTCGGTTCCCATGATGGACCTTTTCAGCTGTAAGCAGCTTGTAAATATATATGTGATGTTTGGATTTCCTCAGATGATTTTCATACCCACGAGGAATTCAGCACCTTTTTGTAAAGTATTTTCGTAAGGATGCTTCGCATCTGTCAAATAAAATCAATCCAGCCGAATACGGAATAAAATGGGAATGTAAAAGGTCTCAATTACTATTGAGCATCAGGGTTTGAAAAACCTCTTTTATAAAACATCACTGCCATATCTTGCTTAAAATTGAATTTTTACATAAAATTCAAACCCTGTGTATATAGGTGCGAACGAGGCCTCGCACTACTTCCAAATAACAGCACATTGACCCACACACACACATTCAGATAACAATTTCTTGAAAAGAGGCGGTCTCCGTGATAACACGGATGTCGGGGGGGTGCCTAACACCTTCCCTCCGCATAACCAAGTCCCAACCCTAATGAATCTCGGTTTCACCGACTCGTTTAGTAGTGTCACATCACTGGGTCAATGTGCGAACCTTTTCTCGGTTGTGTTGGTACAACCATTTAAAAAATCAACTAGCGACTCTTATAGTCCAATCGTCGACATTATACATGTCGGACCTTTTTCACTTGTTTTTTCAAACAAATCTCACCTAAAATGAGAACACCAAAGAACAAGTAACGGAAAGGGACAATTAAAAATCCCGACGTCGACAAAAATGAAATGGAAAGAAAATTTGAAGAACAAAATTCGTAGGTTTTGATTAATTGTGGACAGATCTTGTGAAATTCATACCTCTTTGGGTATAATGAATTAGAAAGTGAGCCTTATATCAAATCGAAGCTATGGAAGTAAGATATATTCTGAAAGTGGAATCATATGAAAACTCCTTGTAGATTTCTTGCAGTGTCTATTTTAGTAAGGCTGGTGCGAAGGGAAAAAAATGCCCAGAAAATTAAAACTGTTACGGTTTCTGACTTTGCAAAATTTATATAAATTCGTGTGTTTTGAATCTGAAGAAACTTTAAACTTAAAAGTTGCAGATATGGAAGTTTACTAGCCAGATTCGCAAGATTGAGCCATTTTACGGATCGTTTCATGTCCGAAATAAATTATTTAGTAAGGCTGTCCAGAAAATGAAATTTTCTGGACTAGTTGATGAAATTGCAGAATATGTTTTAGATGGATAAGGGTTTGACTTTAAGGCCTAGATGAGGTTGTTGTACACTGAGTAAGGGTTAATTCTACATAATAAGGAACAAAAACGGACATATAATGAAGGAGTTACGTTAAAAAAGAAAACAACGTTTTGTTAAAGAAATTGTGAAGATGAGTTTTATAATTCTATTTGAATTAAGATTTTGGGTGATTGTATATTTTGATGATTAACAATATGTTTTGACATATGTAATGAGTATAAATATGTGTTATAACATTCTATGCATAATTAACCATTTAAGATCAAGAGTTCAGATAAGTTAATGTGTGCACATAACGTGCTCGATAAAATACCTAAGAGTAATAGTGTTTCTAAACTTTGGTATACAAAGTGTCTAACTAATGGCTAATATTGAATGTTATGTGCATCTAAGTATGAAAAGATGATAATATAAGAATAATAATGGAAAGGAATCGAAAAGGGCAAATTTTGATTTTTGAAGGAATATTAAACATGTAAACAATGTGTTGAATATGTATTTTTGAAACCAAAGTGGTATAATAAAATGGTGCGATATACACACATTAAACTACAAGTGTGATAGTCTAGCATGTGTGGTGATGAAAATGAAAATAAAATCAGTTGCATATAAAACACAGTTAGATGACTATAAAGAAATTATAAAGGATAATAAGATAAAGTAAGGTCTTATAATAAATTTGACCATAAGATTGAGTATTGATTTTGTTTATTATCAATCTAAAATACAGTTTAGGTTGTGCAAGGACGCGAAGTATTAGCGTGTTGGTAAAATGTCGGTAAAGGCGTGTCTTTCAGTTCCTTTTTGCTATGTGAACATGATGATGAACTGCTTTAAAATTTTATTGTAAGATGTATTATATATGTCAAAAGTATGAAATGTGAAAGTCAATCTATGACTATGATGATTGAGCTATGAATGTTGATTGAGTAAGGAACTCAATCTTTATAGTTTTTATGTGAGCTACAACATGTATGCTATGTTAGTTTTATGATTATGAGATGTATGTTGAGCATGTTATTATGTGCTACGTGATGCATGAAAACTGTTAGATTTTGCTGAGTTGTCGAGCTCATTCTTGCAAATAACCCATTTTGCAGATTCAAAAATTAAAGGTAACGTTATGTGCTATTTGATTGATATGGATCAAAAGTGATACATGAAGATTTAATATCCTAGCCAAGTTGTTATTCTTGTAAACCATGTCTAATGTTTTGGTAAATGTATTAATATTGAATTGTAATATCGTTTTGCAATGTAAATTCTTGTAGTATTAAAATGATTCTGAGATATTTAGATGTAAAGGTTAAAAGTTTTGGGAACAAGAATAGTTTGCAATAGAAAATTTTAATTATTCCACAAATTTCAATGGTTCTATTATCGTTTAATGATGTAAAATTAGAGGTTGAATGTATTGTTAACGACCGAAGTCGAGAATTAAATTATTTAAATTTTGGGGACATTACAGATTTTATCAAAAATGAGAATGAACCTAGTGTGTACAAAAGGGTTAGTGGGAGCACTGTGACATTCCTAGTATTATATGTTGATATACTACTCATAAGGAATTATATACTAGTGTTACAATTAGTAAAGATAAAGTTATTTAAACATTCCTCCATGAATGATTTGGGCGGAGCATCATATAAATTAGGGATAAATATTTATATTGATAGGTTTAAAAGGATACTTGGCTTGATCCAAGAACGTATATTCATTCGATGCTAAAGAGGTTTAGCATGGCAAACTCCAAGAGATGTCTCATGCTGATGATCCATAGAATGTATTGATGAATGGGTAATATACCCATAAATCGGATATACTTGGGTTTAATTTGTTGTATTTTTGAGTCATTTAGGAATATTTTTACTGTGTTTATGTGTTGTATTGCAAATTCGGGAGCTGCAAGGACAAATTGGGGAGTTTAAGATTAAAAAAGGCATTATGGTAATTTCTGGTCCTCAGCGTCGGGGTGCTCAAGACAGTGTATTCCACAGCGCTAGGGTGCTGAGCCTCGGCTACAGTTGACTGGATACGCGTTTAATTTTCTGTTTGACTTGGTTTGGCTTATGTAATGCAAAGTTGACTTGGATTTGGAGTGGGGAGCAATAGGGGAAGTATATAAGGTTTATGTTGCTGAATTAAAAGAGGAATCTAATCATTCATTCATTGGAGGCTACACAAAGGATTACTTGAAGACTAAGGATTGGCTCAAGAGTTTTCTTCTTCTCCATATTTTTCAATTTGTAATTCTTTAAGGATGTTTTACAAACGATTATTGGTTTTTCGTTCCGTTACGAACTAATTCTTTAATTAAGATTTCAATTGAACCTTTTATGGCTATAAATTAGTTATTCAGATTATTCCAATTATTTAGGTTGAAGTGAATTGTTTATCATGCCTTACATCTATTGATTAATTATTTGGCCAATAATTACCTTGTTACTCTAGAAGGAATTGAAAAAGGAATTCTAGGGTTAGAACTGGGTTTGGTAACGTGTGACTTAGTTATTTGCACAGTGAATAATTAGGTTTGTGAATTGAATGGAAATATTTGTTTACCGCATGTAACATATAAGGAATTGGGATTAAAGGAGTTTTCACTTGTCTTGCATAGGAATATACCAATATTAAATTGAGTTAAATAGAAGTAAATTGTTTACTTGGAAAAGGTCGTTTGGCAGTAGAGAATTCTTGTTAACAATTCAGTAGACATAATAATTGGGATAAGTGGCTAATTGGTTTATAAAGTCATAATTGGGGATATTGAAGTCATAATCCTTATTTATCGGAGTTCATTCAAATCATCTTTTAGTTTATCTGTTTTCTTTAGGATAATCAGTTTAATTAGTTAATTTAGTTCTCTTAATTAGAAAAATCACAATTTATCGTTGTTTAAATAAAATTCGGTTGATATAGTACTTGTAGTTGGGATTTATTAATATAATTCTATGTGGGAACGACATTCTATCTTATCACTTTATTACTTGTTGACCGTGTATACTTGAACGTATTTATTGATTGCGAAATCGACCAACAAGTTTTTGGCGCCGTTGTCGGGGAATTTTTATTAATATTAATTTCATATTAGTTATAATCAATCCGGTCTTAATTTAAACGTTACTCATTTTTCTTCTTAAATTGGCAGGAATTCTTGTGAGTGTATGCACACTAGATCGAAAGTGAAAAAGGAACTTTTTTCGTAAACAGACGACATAGAAAGGAAGTTTCGGAAATTACGGTTGAATAGCGAGGTTATACATTTGGAAGAAGAACTGGCAGACCAGGAAATACCCGTGAACATGGCAGGTAACGAACAGAAATCACTTAGGGATTACGCCATGCCGAATGTCACGGATATACAGTCGAGTATTAGGAGGTCGGCAATTAATGCAAACAGTTTTGAGATTAAACTGGGAACAATTCAGATGCTACAGAATACATGTCAGTTTGGGGGTAATTCAATAGACGATCCTAATGAGCATATCTTAAGTTTCTTGGAAGTTTGCGACACCTTCAAATTCAACAATGTATCGGAAGATGCTACCAGGTTACGAATGTTCCCGTTTACCTTAAAAGATAAAGCGCGGAGTTGGTTACACTCTTTGCCTCCTGGCTCAATCACCACTTGGGACGACTTAGCTCAAAAAAATTTAGCTAAGTTCTTCCCAGCAGCGAAGTCGGCAAAACTGCGGAACGGTATTCACACTTTCACAC
Source organism: Panax notoginseng (assembly GCA_016801055.1). Lineage (NCBI taxonomy): Eukaryota > Viridiplantae > Streptophyta > Magnoliopsida > Apiales > Araliaceae > Panax > Panax notoginseng. The sequence continues at coordinate 79,748,641 of CM029014.1, forward strand.
AACTTGATTCAGAATCGTTATATGAGGCGTGGGAAAGGTTTAAGGATATGCTCCGTAAGTGCCCTCATCGTGGAATTCCGCAGTGGATGCAATTAGGGATATTTTGTGATGGTTTGCATGCGTCCACGAGATCTAGTATTGATGCAGCAGCAGGGGGAGCGATCATGTCCAAGAGTTTTGATGAGGCATATCAGTTGTTAGAATCAATGGCCACCAACAACTATCAGTGGCCCATGACGAGGTCTAATCAACCGAAAACATCGGGAAAGTTTGAAGTGGATGCGATGACAGCATTAACAGCACAAGTAGCCACAATGGCAAAGCAAATGGAAATATGGCGTCCACAATCCACACAGTAGGTTGCGATGGTTTGTGAACTATGTGCTGGGGGTCATGCGACGGAACAATGTGCCATAAATTCTGAATCAGCTCAGTTTGTAGGAAGCTACAATCGCTCAACTCAACTGTATCCGACTCAAAATGCATATAATCCAGGTTGGAGAAATCATTCGGGGTTTTCATGGTGCAACAATCAAGCAGCAACCCAAGCACCTAGGCAACAAAACACATTCGGATTTCAAAATCAGACTCAACAACAACCAGAGAAGAAATCGAATTGGGAAGAAGCCTTGGAAAAATTCATTAGAGCGTCTGACAAAAGAAACGAGGAACAAGACAAGAAAATGAATCAAATAGAGCTGAATATGCAAAGCCAAGGTGCATCGATAAAGAACCTGGAGAATCAAATGGGGCAAATAGCACATGCATTGAATAACCGTCCACAAGGAACACTCCCGAGTGATACAGAAATAAATCCGGGCAGAAACGAGCATTGCAAGGCTGTAACTTTACGCAGTGGGAAGGAATTGCAGGAAACAATTAAGGATAAGGAAAAGGAGGACAACGCAATAGATGAAATAGAAGAAGTTATGGAAACCGGGAAAGATAAAGATGAAATCATAGAGCAGAATGCACCAGAATCGACAATCACAATGCTGTCCATACCGTATCTGCAGAGGTTTCAGAAATCCAAGTTAGATAAGCAGTTTTCAAGATTTTTGGATATTTTCACAAAATTGCATATCAATATCCCATTTGCCGAAGCTTTAGAACAAATGTCGAGCTACGCCAAATTCATGAAGGATGTGTTGTCAAAGAAAAGGAAATTGGGTGATTTTGAAACAGTAGCGCTAACCGAAGAATGCAACGCACTTATCCAGAACAAGTTGCCTCCAATAATTGAAAGATCCAGGTAGTTTTACTATTTCGTGCGACATTGGCAACCAGTTTTCGGGAAGAGCATTGTGCGATTTGGGGGCTAGTATAAATTTGATGTCGTTATCCGTCTACAGTCAATTTGAACTTAAGGCACCAAAACTGACAAATATCATTTTATTTCTGGCGGACCGATCAGTTACATATCCACGAGGTATTGTTGAAGACATATTAGTAAGGGTGGATAAATTCATCTTCCCAGCAAATTTCGTTATCTTGGACTGTGAAGCAGATAAGGAAATTCCCATCATTCTCGGGCGACCATTTTTAGCAACGGGGAGAACATTGATTGATGTACAGAAAGGAGAATTGACAATGCGAGTTGAAGATCAACATGTCACCTTCAATGTGTTTAAATCGATGTCTTATCCGAAGGAAAAAGGTGAATGTTTCCGAGTAGATATAATGGATGAATTAGTTAATCACAAGTTCTGTGAAAACTACTCAGAGGACTCGATAGAATCCATGCTGTTCGGATAAGACGACTTCAGTATTGAAGAGGACATTGAACATATCAAATGGCTAGATACAACATCGTTCTTTCGGAAAAACAATAAACCATTCGACACCCTTGATAAGTCCGAAACGGAAGGTAAAAAGTGCAAACCTTCAATAGAAGAGCCACCGGTGTTGGAGTTAAAGCCACTACCATCTCATCTTGAGTATGCTTATCTGGGAAAAGATGCGACGCTACCAGTTATTGTTTCGACGGAGTTAACTGACACACAAAAGGAGAAACTGCTACGAGTCTTGCGAGAGTTCAAAACAGCAATTGGGTGGACTATAGCGGATATTCGAGGTATTAGCCCATCTTTCTGTATGCATAAAATTTTAATGGAAGAGGGGTCAAAACCAACCATTGAGATGCAAAGAAGGCTAAATCCCATTATGAAAGATGTGGTGAAAAAGGAGATCATAAAATGGTTGGATTCCGGTATTATTTACCCAAACTCAAACAGTTCATGGGTAAGTCCTGTACAATGCGTACCGAAAAAAGGGGGTATGACAGTGGTGAAGAATGAAGCTAATGAGTTCATCCCTACTAGAACTGTTACAGGCTGGAGAGTATGTATGTATTACCGCAAGTTAAATAAAGCCACACGTAAGGATCACTTCCCTTTGTCGTTCATTGATCAGATGTTGGACAGGCTAGCGGGACATCAATTCTACTATCTGCTGGATGGATATTCCGGATATAATCAAATTGCCATAGCTCCAGAAGATCAAGAAAAGACCACGTTCACATGTTCATACGGTACGTTTGCATTCCGACGTATGTCTTTTGGTTTATGTAATGCGCCGGCGACCTTTCAACGATGTATAATGGCAATCTTCTCCGATATGGTCGAACAGAATTTGGAGGTATTTATGGATGACTTCTCCGTGTTCGGTGATAGTTTCGACTTGTGTTTGAAAATCTGATCTTGGTGTTAAAAAGATGTGTGGAAACTAACCTGGTGCTTAACTGGGAAAAATGTCACTTTATGGTGCAAGAAGGGATTATTCTGGGGCATAAGGTTTCTGCATCCGGATTAGAGGTAGATAGAGCAAAGATAAAAACGATTGAGAAATTACCTCCTCCATCATCTGTGAAGGGAATACGAAGCTTCTTGGGACATGCGGGTTTCTACAGACGCTTCATTAAAGATTTTTCAAAAATCTCGAAACCCCTATGTTCACTCTTAGAGAAAGATGTGTCGTTCAAGATGGATCAGTCATGTATCGAGGCATTTGAGGTATTAAAGAAGAAATTGGTCTCTGCTCCAATTATAGTGACGCCCGATTGGACTTTACCGTTTGAATTGATGTGCGACGCCAGTGACTATGCAGTGGGAGCAGTGTTGGGTCAACGTCACGATAAGAATTTTGACACTATCTATTACGCTAGCAAGACGTTGACGGACGCCCAATTGAACTACACAACCACCGAAAATGAGTTACTTGCAGTTGTGTTTGCCTTTGACAAATTCAGATCATACCTCATTGGTACCAAGGTAATTGTCTACACTGATCATTCCGCCATTAAATATCTGATTGAGAAGAAGGATGCCAAACCGCGATTAATACGATGGGTACTGTTGTTACAAGAATTTGATCTGGAGATCCGGGACAAAAAAGATACCAAAAATCAAGTGGCGAATCATCTTTCTCGGTTGGAAAACGTGGAAGTACAGAAGGAAGGCAACATATTGATTAATGAAAAATTTTTGGATGGACAACTTTTCTGAGTAACCACAATGTTGCCTTGGTATGCTGACTACGTGAATTACGTGGTTTCAAAGGTGTTACCCCCGGATTTGACCTCACAACAACGAAAGAAGTTCCTCCACGATGTGAAGAAATACTATTGGGACGAACCATTTCTGTTTAAGGCTTGTGCCTATCAAATGATAAGACGTTGTGTGCCTCATGAAGAAATGCGATCGGTGCCAACACGTAGGTAACATCTTAAAGCGCAATGAAATGCCACTTAATACAATTTTGGAGGTAGAACTATTCAACGTATGGGGAATTGATTTTATGGGACCCTTCCCATCATCTTTTAACAATCAGTACATTCTGTTGGCAGTCGATTATGTTTCCAAATGGGTAGAAGTCGTAACATTACCCACGAATGATGCCAACGTTGTCCTTCGATTTTTAAAGAAAAATATCTTCACACGATTTGGGACACCGAGAGCGATAATAAGTGATGAGGGAACTCACTTCTGTAACAAGCAGTTCACAAAATTGCTTGTAAAGTATGGGGTTCGTCATAAAATTGTTGCTGCATATCATCCCCAAATAAATGGTCAAGCGGAGGTCTCGAATAGGGAGGTCAAGCAAATTCTGGAAAAAATGGTCAATCCATCACGCAAAGATTGGTCCTTGCATCTTGACGATGCCTTATGGGCATATCGAACAGCTTACAAGAATCCGATCGGCATGTCACCTTATCGGATGGTGTACAGAAAAGCGTGTCACCTCCCGGTTGAGCTAGAACACAGTGCACACTGGGCCATCTAGAAACTTAACTTTGATCTACAAGCAGCCGGTCAGAAAAGGTTACTTCAGTTGAACGAGATGGACGAATTCCGATTTAATGCGTATAAAAACGCCAAACTCTACAAGGGGAAAGTAAAGGCTTGGCATGATAAGAAAATTCTTGATCAAACATTTGAACCGAGCCAACAAGTCTTGCTTTTCAACTCTCGACTGTGTTTATTTCCTGGGAAATTGAAATCCAGGTGGTCCAGGCCATTCATGATTATATCTGTCGCTCCACACGAAAACATTGAGGTCGAAGAACCAAATTCTAAACGAAAATTTAAAGTAAACGGTCAGCGACTCAAACATTACTGGAGTGGACCCATCGAACGTTAAGCTACGGTTATGTACCTTTTCGAACCATTGGATAACTTGCCACGCCAACAAAGTCGGCCTGACGACTGGAAACCAAGCGTTTTAGGTAGGCAACCCCATTTGTGTTATTTTATTTCATTTAGTTACTTGTCTTTATTTCAATTTTTATTTTATTCGTTTAGTTATCTAATATGCGTAACATTTGTCTGTTTTATACCCACTTTAGTTGAAAGATGAACAGAACTGGACATAAGGAGAATTTCAATCAGCGCCTCAGCGCTTAAAAACAAGGAAGATCCAGCACCCAAGCACAATCCACTAGACTCTAGCACATGTACTCAGCGCCCCGGCGCTGGATTTCTATGCATCTACAGCGCCCCGGCGCTAGCCCATCTTGAAGTTGCTGCCTCTAAGCACCCCGGCGCCCAACTCCTATGCAAGCTTAGCGCCCCGGTGCTGAGGGTGCAAACTAGTTTCTGGATGCCAACGCCCCGACGCGCCCAATAGAACAAGTCCCAGCGGCCCGGCGCTAGGATCGCGAATCCGAATCCTCTTTTAGTTAAACTGTTCGGTTGCCAACTGCAACCTCTCCGCTTCCCACCACGATTCCACTACACGTATGGTAACTGCAACCTCTCCACTTCCCACAAGTCCCAACTGCAACCTCTCCACTAATCATGTGGGTTTATGTACAACTATTGGAGGAAATATCCTACATATGTGTGATTGCATACACGAGGCTTGAATCGATAGAAAATTAGAATGATTCCAAGCAAAGTATAAACTGCACACAAAGTGTTTGATGTTTTGGCTGACTCGATGTTAATGCATAAGATGTTGTTACATAGTGTACTTCTTTGCCAATTGCACCATGGGTTGTGACACACCCCCAATAATTTACACCAAATGCACATAACATGAAGTTTGGGGGTTGTGTTCGTAGTCCTTGTACACATATTTGAGTTATATTCAATACTAATTCCTGTGAATGCGACCACTTGTGCAGAATTCTCTACATGGCTTCCAAGCGTCAACGTGGCGACGGTTCCGATTCCGCCTCGGCTCCTCTGAGATTTGATAGCCGATGATTTGTCTCCGCCGAGGCACAAGAACGCTATAACCGCATGGCTACCCGATCTCTCGTCCCCGAACGTGGTTTACGGCCCGACCAAACCAAAGATGGGGAAATAGCGGTAATGATTGCTGAACGAAATTGGTTCTCCCTAACCGAATAACCTGATCTGACAATTATTGCAGTCGTGAAAGAATTCTATGCAAACGTTCCAGAACACGATCACTATGAAGTGTTTGTCAGAGGAAAAACTGTGGAAATCGGAGAAGAGGACATAAACGGGTGCTATCAAATGGATTTGGAGGATCTTAATGACGAATATGCCGGTCTTCTGAGTCAAGGTCCAAACTATAAGAAGATAATACGTGAGCTTTGTCAACCGGGTACCACATGGATAGTGGATGAACGTGGCAGCATGACCTTCCCCCATTCTCACCTCAGTCTATATGGGAAGGCGTGGTATGCCTTTATCTGTGCCAAACTCATGCCATGCACACATGTGAGCCATGTCACCAAAGAAGAGCGGTCCTGCTATATTCTATTATTCAAGGCTTGCAAAAAGATGTCGGGCACGTCATTCAATAGTATATTATCTGAGCATCCCGAGGAGGGACCACAGGCGGGTTACCACATCCATCTCTCATTTGCGTTTTGTGTGCTAAGTTTGGGGTTAAATGGAAATCGGATGAGATGATTCAAACACCTATGCCCGTGTTGGACCACAAGTTGATCAGCAGGTATAAAGTGTGGACTGGTGGGGCAAATCACCCTAGGGGATTGGGTTTCATAATTCCCCAAGTTAAAGCTTCTCAAGCTCCACCACCTCATCCTCCGCCTACTTATGGCCCATCTACAGTAGCTCATCGTGGTGTGGTTCCCGAAGCTGTCCAGCGGGAAATAGACGGCTGGTTTTACAACATGGAGTCCCAGAATGTACGTTTGTCTGAACGTCAAGACGTGATTTTCAAATTTTTAGTTGACCAATTTGTTGTACAGAATGCACTGACCGTCCAATTACATCCGGGCATTCACCTTAGCCAGTTCCTTACTGCTCCAGTTCTACCTGTATTTCCCCCTTCCCATCAAGAGATGAACGAGGATGAAGATGCACCTCCCGAGAAATAAGCGCATCAGGGAAGTCCTCTGTTTTATTTTGTTATATTTTTCGCATGAGGACATTGCTCTAGATTAGTTTGGGGTTAGTTAATTTTTATTTCTAAGTTGTAGTTTGTTATTAATTTGTGGATTTGGATTGTTATTGTTAGTAAACATTGCATTTAGGATTGCATGTTAATTCCAGTTTTTGATAGTACATATATTTGGGGGCCAATGATGAAATTATAATTGCATGAACAAGTCTAGTAAGGATTGTTTAGTCAGTGATATGATTTTCTTGACATGATTTGAATCTTTATCTATTTGACACTGATATTATAGGAAAGCACTTTGAAAAACGACCATGTTGGCTATGATAGTTAAATGGATAGATAATAGAGTTCTAAAGGATGATTGCTAGTGAAATGCAAGGACAATTTGAATAGCTAGAGAAGACTGAAGTTAGACATATACTCAAGTTTGGGAGAAAAATATTTGGAATATATAAGCTAAAAATAATAATAATAATAAACACCATGGCATGCTTGTCTAGTTTTGTGGCATTTGGTACTTGAGTAAGTAAGCCCGAGGGGATTATCTTTATACCTAGCGCCCTAAGGTCTTAATGGTCTGGGAGTCGTTGGTCGAAAGCTCGTTAAGGTATCACTGAAAAGCTTAAGGGAATAAGACAATGCATAGTCATGAGAAAAAAATAAAAAAAATAAAAAATAAATAAATACAAATGAAGCGGGAAAAGTGCAAAAAGCCCCCGTTATAAAAAAGAGAAGAAAAGCATAAGTATTCCATTTTAACTCTTGAATTCGGGTGATTGTTTGATTTTAGTTGAAACAAGTATATTTGATGAGTTCTCAAGTTTACAATGTATGATGCTTACTAAGAAATTTATTATCTTTCATATTTTTGCCTTTCATGGGTTAGCATGGTTGTTGAACACACACTCACAATATCAGTCATAACAAATTCAGATTTATTGTTTGTTGGGGATATTATTGATCTGCTTTAACATGATGTATTAACATGTTTTTGTGATTTTTCTGAGGCCTATGGATATATGTGAGCTATTGAATTGCTGGAATTAAGAACATATAGATTGTTTGCATTTGCATGTTGTTTAGTTTTATTTTTCGTGTTGTTTATGTTTTGTTACATGAGGACACGCAACGATTTAAGTTTGGGAGTATTGATGAATGGGTAATATACCCATTAATCGGATATACTTGGGTTTAATTTGTTGTATTTTCGAGTCATTTAGGAATATTTTTACTGTGTTTATGTGTTGTATTGTAGATTCGGGAGCTACAAGGACAAATTGGGGAGTTTAAGCTAAAAAAGGGCATTATGGTAATTTCTGGTCCTCAGCGCCGGGGCACTCAAGACAGTGTATTCCTCTAATTGGGGAGCAGTCCGGTGAATCTTAATGACCGGTATCGTCCCGTGCAGTATTAATCTTTTTTTATTTTTTTTGTTTTTTGTTTTTTTACCACAATTATGAGGGAAAAAAATAAAAAATAATAGAGCAAGTTTGAACAAAAAACTGTAAAAAGTTTACAGTATTTTTTCAATAAAAAATGTACTTTTTATAGTTTTTTGTTCAAACTTGCTCTATTATTTTTTATTTTTTTTCCTCATAATTGTCGTAAAAAAAATAAAAAAAAATAAAAAAAATTAACACATGCACTGGACGTTAGTCCGGTATATTTGTACCGGACGCCCCCCCCCCCCCCCAACCTGTATTCCTCAGCGCTGGGGCGCTGAGCCTCGGCTGCAGTTGACTGGATACGCGTTTGATTTTCTATTTGACTTGGTTTGGCTTATATAATGCAAAGTTGACTTGGATTTGGAGTGGGGAGCAATAGGGGAAGTATATAAGGTTTATGTTGCTGAATTAAAAGAGGAATCTAATCATTCATTCATTGGAGGCTACACAAAGGATTACTTGAACACTAAGGATTGGCTCAAGAATTTTCTTCTTCTCCTTATTTTTCAATTTGTAATTCTTTAAGGATGTTTTACAAACGATTATTGGTTTTTCGTTCCATTTTGAACTAATTCTTTAATTCAGATTTTAATTGAACCTTTTATGGCTATAAATTAATTATTCAGATTATTCCAATTATTTAGGTTGAAGTGAATTGTTTATCATGCCTTACATCTATTGATTAATTATTTGGCCAATAATTACCTTGTTACTCTAGAAGGAATTGAAAAAGGAATTCTAGGGTTAGAACTGGGTTTGGTAACGTGTGACTTAGTTATTTGCACGGTGAATAATTAGGTTTGTAAATTGAATGGAAATATCTGTTTACCGCATGTAACATATAAGAAATTGGGATTAAAGGAGTTTAATTCACTTGTCTTGCATAGGAATATAGCAAGATTAAATTGAGTTAAATAGAAGTCAATTGTTTACTTGGAAAAGGGCTTTTGGCAATAGAGAATTCGTGTTAACAATTCAGTAGACATAATAATTGGGATAAGTGGATAATTGGTTTATAAAGTCATAATTGGGGATATTGAAGTCTTAATCCTTATTTATCGGAGTTCATTCAAATCATCTTTTAGTTTATCTGTTTTCTTTAGGATAATAAGTTTAATTAGGTAATTTAGTTCTCTTAATTAGAAAAATCACAATTTATCGTTGTTTAAATAAAATTGGGTTGATATAGTACTAGTAGTTGGGATTTATTAATATAATTCTCTGTGGGAACGACATTCTATCTTATCACTTTATTACTTGTTGACCGTGTATACTTGCACGTATTTATTGATTGCGAAATTGACCAACATGTATCTCTCTTAATAGTCCCTATACACTCTTGAAAAGAGAGATCGCATGAGTAACTATCATGTATGCAATGAAATATACGAGACTTGATGTTGATCAGTCAAATTCTGGAGAAGATCACTCTAAGATAATGAAAAATATCCTAAAAGTACTTAACCGGAACAGAGTATGTGTTAATGAATTATGGTGGGTCTAAAAAAAACTAGAGGACTATACAGACTCAAGTTTTTCAAACTGACCAAGACAATAAAAAATCCACTTTAAGGTAAATAGTTACCTTGAACAATGGTGCAGTGAATCGAAAAGGTTCCAAACAGGAAAGAGTTGTTGGTTTAGTGACAAAGACAAAGTATATAGTTGTAAATGAAGCTGTAAATTGATTGTTTGGATGAAAAGTTCATAACAGAACTAGGAATAGTTCCTAAGTCTCATCTTGGATCCAAACATGTGTTGCGATACTTTTATTTGATTATAGAAATTATTGAAAGAGAAGAAGTAACTATAGAGATAGTGGACTTTCAAGAACAACATTGCATATCAATTTATTGAAGCTTTATCCAACAACATGATGATTATCACTTAAAGAATATGTGTATGAGATACCATGGTGATTGACTTCAGAGCAAGTGGGAGATTGAAAGTAGTATGCACGCAAGCCAAACATATTTGATATGATGTAATATATTCTTTGTAAGCTTTTTTGTTTATTAATAAAAAGAATTAATTTATTAAAGGAATTTTACTTTATCTACACAGTGTTGTTATATTAAATGTGATAAATCCATAGTTTTGAGCAATACTTTTAGAATTATGATGATGATCATGCTAATGAGATCTAAATTCTAGATAGCTCACAAACTAAAATCGTTCCTAATCGTTGGATTACTAAAAATGGGATTACAGAATCTGGATAGATTGGTACATATTTGCTCATAGGAAGATGATGATTGATCTCATAATCATTTGTGTGGAGACACTAAAGCAAGTATGTAAGACCCCAACTTTTATGAATAAAGATAAATTTTTCTCGAAATATATTTTTGAATATTATGGTGTGGATTTGATATAATATTATAGTTGTGGATAATATTTACAAATTTTACAAAGTATGCAAGTTGTCATAAAATATTTGATTGGTCGAAAAATATTCATTTTAACAGGGAATATTAGTACGACTGCACAATCATTGGTGGACCCCACAACGGAATTACTGTCGGAGTTAGAAAACGACAGAAGTATCTTTTTATAAAAATAACGGAAAAAGTTTTACCGTTAACTGTTGAAATACCCGGTGATAAGTAGAGTAATACGCGTGGTTACATAGTAGTACACGGTATTGATTATTGATGCTTACGTGATAAGTCACTCAGTTATACTCAATTATTGCTACAGTAATTGTTGTATAGTATCTCACGTTATTGATTCAATTATTGTCACAATATTTTATATTATTAAATTAATAATTGAGATGACAAGCTATTCATATTATTATTTACATTATTGACAATGTCTAGAAAGTTCTGTCGAGGAAAGGGGTTTGGTCACCTAATTGCGCGCTAATAGGGAGAAATCCTTATCGAAAAGCCCCCTCTTTCCTGGGAATGATCTGGTTGTTAATATTGCAAGTTATATTATTGATGAATAAATGTTGTAAAAAATATTGAAGGGATTTTTATGAAGTATTTGTTGTAAGTTTGGTGTATTATTTGAACCCCTACTTACCCATTTTTTTAAAATAATCGGTAGAAAGTTATTCAGTATATATATACATATATTATAAGAGGTGGGGCCCGCATGTGGGAAGAAATGGTGGGTGGTGGTGGTGTTACGCGAATGGGAGGGTATTTATAATATATATATATATTATAATAAGTTTTGTTTTTTTATAAAAAATGGAATATATTATATTTTATTATGTATAGTATTTGCATAGTGTCTGCATAGTGTTTGCATAGTAAATCAGGAAAAAATTTCTTTCGCCGGTTGCATTTGTGATTATTTTCACTGTATAGTCTGTGAATAAAATTTCTAAATAGTATCCTTCCATTCTCCTATAAATAGGATGCTTAGTTTAGAATTGAAAATCATACAAGAATCAGAGAATTCTTCTTCTATAATATTAAGCGTATTTCTTTCGAGTTTTAGGAAGCTTTGAGTATAGAAAATAGAGTAAATTTTCTTCACGAATATCCCCGCCCTACCAGTTAGAAGTACCCTCTTTTTAAGGTAAGGGATATTATTTTTGTTCAATATTCGTAAGAAATAATATTTTCTTCCATACTCTGTAGCATGTAAGTAATATTATTTCGTTTCAAATTCTGAATTCTACACTCATTTTGTTAAAGTATTGCTTCTATACTCTGTGAAATTAGTAGAATATCCTTAAAATTTGCACTTCATCTAGTAACTTTTCACGAAAATATTATTCTGAACATTCATTTTTAATCTTTTCATGTCAGGGTACTATTCATGGGGTACTATTCATGAAATACTATTCACATGGTACTATTCACTCGGGTACTATTCACCCAGGGTACTATTCAGGATAAAAAAATTGATTTCTTTTCGGTCCAAATCATTTTTGATACAATATTATTCTTGAATTTTACACCACAAAGCAGTATCATGTTGACAATTTGGACATTATTGAATTCTAGATAAATTAAATTATAAATCTTTAAAATTTATCATTGCTCTCATTTAATTAAATTCTTATATTATTGTCATCATCCTCATGCTTATATTGTGATGAAAGTCATCTTTGGCCCGTAGTGCATAGATAGACTGTTGATTGGTATGATTATGATTAGGGATTATTCGGTATAATCATGACCTGTAATATTACAAATGATGCGGTAAATGTCCTCATTGACCCGTAGTGTATTGATGGACAGTTGTTGGCATGATCATGTCCATTGGTGATAACACGAATATCCTTGGCCTGTAGTGCATGGATAATTTATGGACGTGATACTAATGAATATCATTGGCCCATAGTGCACGGATAATTCATTGATGTGGATTATTTATTGAGCTGAGTCTCTGGGATAAAATTGATGATAAACTTTTTAAATCATAGAAGTTAGTAAATATCATTCTCTACACGACTCTTCTAATGGATTGCTTGTTCCGCTGTAGTTAAACTTGTTGTTTATTGTATTCTATTAGTTTAACACTGTTGAAGGCTAACGATAATTTATTCTGCATTATCTTAGTCATAATATTTCTTACTGGGCTAGTTGAGCTCACCCTTTGCTTTCATTGTTCTCTTCAGGAAATGAGAATATAGTTGGGATGAGTCGGGGAATGGAGTGACGGTCCAGATAGGTGGCTATAACAGTCCTCACTATTATGTAAAATATTGTGATAATAATTGTAATGAGTACTCCATTTGAGTTTGGATACTCTCTACTAGACAATATTCGTGTAAAAACTCCCAGCTAAGTTTTTGTCGTATTGTATAAGGAAGTTTGTATTTAAATTCTGTACCATGTATTTGGCGACTCAGAATAGGTGATATATACCTATTTTGAGGGCGTCATAGTTGGTATCAAAGCTTAGGGATATGATCCCTGGCTGAGATATGAGAGTAGAACTAGGAGGGGAGAGATGGGTAATTCCTTCGCTAGTATGACCTACCTAAGCTTATTTGTTATTTAATTGGTCGGACAGAATATAGGGATAATATGTGGCATGTCAATTAACCCTTGTTTTGTGGCAGTGTTTGAAAATGACATCCAAGAATATTGATATAAGCAATGGAACACATGAGACCGTTGAGTCACCAACGATCAATACCCGGGATAATGTGCATCACGAAGGCAATAATCCTCAGGAAAACAACAACACCGACCAAATGATGAACGATGGGATGTTCAGAGGCTTTATGCAATTCATGTAACATCAGGAGAGAGCGACTCCTGTGCAAAATGCAAGTGGAAACACTGGCAGCTCTCGAATGGTCACCGCTAAGCAGTTCAAGGAGCTGGGACCACCAGAGTTTTTGGGAAAGCCAGAACCACTTAAAGTAGAGACGTGGATAAAGCAGATCACCAAGATATTTGATGTCTTGGGATGCTCCGAGGAGCAAAAGGTTCCCTTTGCCACCTTCATGTTGCGAGGAGAGGCTGATTATTGGTGGGAATCTATAAAACGTACCCAGCCTACCGCACTAAAGATGTCTTGGGAGAAGTTCCAAAAACTGTTTAATGATAAGTACTTTCCCAAAAGTATTCGTCACATGAAGGAGGTGGAATTTATCAAGCTGGAACAAAACAATATGATCGTGTCATAGTACGAAGCTAAGTTTGTCGAGTTGTCCCGGTTTGCATCCCACATGGTTGATAATGAGGAGAGAATGACGCGAATGTTTCTGCGAGGTTTGAAACTCGAAATACATCAATACCTCATTTCTCACAAACTGTGTTTGTATTCAAATGTTGCAAATAGGGCTCAGTTATTGGAGCGTGATAATGAGTTAACCCAACCAAAAGATAGCAGCCGGCAAAACGATAATACCAGTGGTAGTAGTCATCGAAACGGTGACAACAAACGTGGAGGGAATCAACATGCCAGAAATGGTAACCACTTCGGTGGTAATCATGGCCAAGACAATAAAAGAGGAAATTTCAAGAAGAGGAGATTCAATAATGATGGAAAGACGTCAGCACCAGCACCCATTGTTAAGGAAGGAGAATGACCATCGATCGTATGCTTCAAATGCGGAGGGGAGGGACATATCAGTCCAAACTGCACGATGCAGTCCAAGGCATGTTATAATTGCAAAAGAGAATGTCACCTAGCCCGATTTTATCGTGCAATGAAGCCAAGTCCAGTTAGGACGGTGACACCAAATGTCGTCCCAGACAAGTCAAAGTCGGTAGTTCAAGGGAGAGCGTTTGTCATAACCTTCCAAAACTTGAGGAACCCAAACGAGGTTATCACAGGTAAGCTAATCACAAACTCTTACGAAGTCTATACCTTATTTGATACCAGTTCTACCCATTCTTTTATTTCTCCTACTTGCGCTCAATGTTTAAATTTAACTTCGAAAAAATTAGACTTTGACTTATCTGTTGAAACTCTGTTGGGAAAAACCTTCATTACATCCACTATTTATAAGTATTGTTTAATTCAAATTGGCACCCGCACGTTACCTGTCGATCTTATCTCTTTGAAAATACTGGCATTCGATGTGATTTTAGGAATTGATAGGTTAACTAATCATCATGCTAAAATTGATTGTCTTCGTAATGTTGTTAGCTTTAATATTCCTAACCAACCTATTATGCGAATTCAAGTAACCAAACCACTAAAGTCAATCACTGTCATATCAAGCCATAAAGCCATTCGTTTATTAAAAAACGGATGTCAAGCTTTCTTAGCTCATGTCACGGATTTAAACAAAAATAATTCAAATTAGAATGATATTTCTATTGTTAATAAATTTCCTGACGTATTCCCTGAAGAACTTCCTGGCCTACCCCCAGAGCGTGAAATTGAATTTTGTATCGACCTTGAACCCGGTACAAAACTCATTTCCAAAGCCCCATATCGAATGGCTCCTATTAAACTTCAGGAGTTAAAGACCCAACTGCATGAATTGTTAGACATCGGTTTCATTCGTCCTAGTACGTCTCCTTGGGGTGCTCATGTTCTATTCGTAAAGAAGAAAGATGAAAGTATGCGACTTTGTATTGACTATCGGGAGTTGAATCATGTCACCATCAAAAATAGGTACACGTTGCCTTGCTGTTAGGTTTGTAATATTCATGAACGCAATCAAATTATACAAAATAAGCGGAAGCGTGAAAAATCAGAGTTTTAAAATTTTACAAACCATATACCCGGATCATCATTTATGCATAATTATTAATTAAATGAAAAGATAAAGAATAAGAATCATACCCTTGAAGATTCGAGCTTCCTCATGTACAAGTTCACCTCCAAATCCTTTCGCGTTCAACTTGAATCTACCGGGTTTGGTTCCTTCCTTTGATGAACGTTAGTCACCCAAGTGTTTGGCCTCTAGAGGTGATCCACCAAGAAAGAAGAAAGATTCAAGAAGATGGGTGTTTGGCAAAACTCTAGTTTTTCTATCTCTCATAGAAAAAAAGCGTACTCTCCAACAATTAGAATCACATCTATTGATATCTGATATAAGACTCCTCTTATAAAGATATCAGTTAACCCTTCTAATCTAATTAAAAAATAGGGTATTATTTAATTAATTAAATTCTTTTAATTAATCAAGCTCCCTAATCTTATTAGGGATAATTAATTAAACTCTTTTAATTAATTTAACCTCCTAATCTTATTAGAAATATTTGAAAGTATTTTTATTAATTAATTCCCAAACTCCTTTAGAAATTAAATAATAATAATAGTAATAATAATAATAAGACTCCTTTTTTATATTTAATATTTCCAAAATATTAAATAATAAATATTAAGCTATTTAATTTATTCTATCACCATAGATTAAATTAAATATACTTAACTAATTATTACGATTATGTCATTAACTTCTTAAATAATTATTCTTCCTTTTATGGTGTGACCCTTTAGGTTCTCCATATTAAACCGGTTGTGAATAAATCAATTAGAACAATTCTAATCTTATTTAAATAAATAAATTAAATTATTAATTTATTTAAATAAATAATATTTATTCTACAATAGGGATAAGCCTCCCTAGCGATCAACGATTTTCTAGATAATATAGATTTCAACATTAATCATAAAAGAACCTTTGAGTAAATAGTTACCGTACAATTCTATCCTTCCACCATACAATGTCCTAATTAAATATAAGACATGGAATTACTGTCAAGTCTTATTTTATTTAATTATATGTATTTCGACTCTTAAATGCACAACTCCAAATAATGCAAATTAGAAACTCCTTTCTAATTTTATTCTGCCTTGGCCAAGGACTACTGGGTTGTCATTTATCGAATCATATAGGACATTTCTCTTCTTTTACTAGAAGTTGTAGATTCTTTATTGATCATACATTATCTCCATGTATAACTTATTATACCCAAGCATACCCTTTGATATTCCCTAAGGGTCTTAAGGAATAAGTTAAAGTATAACTCATCATACACAAGATACTATGATGATCTCAAGTCCAAGGATCACTTGTACTACTATCACTACAGAAATTCCTATTGACAGGCAAGTAAAACTCCATTAGGTATTCCTTAGCGAGCCACGTTCAGTGAACTTATTCTCTAATAAGCACCTACATACTTGCTTTAGTGTCTCCACACAAATGATCATGAGATCAATCATCCTCATCCAATGAGCAAGCAACATATGTACCGATATATCCGGATTCACTAATCCCAAATTTAATAATCCAACGATTGGGAACTATTTTAGTTTTAAGCTTTCTAAGAATTTAGATCTCATTAGAATGATCATCATCATTATTCTAAAAGCATTGCTTAAAACTATGAGTTTATCACATATTATAAAGTAGCATCATGTAGATAATTAAAAGCCTTTAATAAATTAATACTTTTTATTAATAAATAAATAAGATTGTTACAAAGTATATGTTTTATCATCAAACATGATTTACTTGTGTGCATACTACTTTCAATATCCCACTTGCACTAAAGTCAATCGTCGTGGTATCTCATACTCTTCTTCTCTAAGTGACGATTATCTTGCTGTTAGATAAGCTTTAGTTAATGGATATGTAATGTTGTTCTTGAGAGTTCACTATCTTTATAGTAATTTCCCATCTTTCAATGATTACTATAATCAAATGAAAGTGCCACAACACATGTTTAGATCCAAGATGAGACTTAGGAACTATTCCTAGATCTTTAATGAACTTTTCATCCAAATAATCAACTTGTAGCTTCATTTATAGCTATATACTTTGTCTTTATCACTAAACCAACAACTCTTTGCTATTTAAAATATTTCCAATTCATTGCACCACCGTTTAAGGTAACACTTTACCTTAAAGTGGATTTTCTGTTGTCTTGGTCTGTCTGAAAAAAAATTTAAGTCTGTTAAGCCCTCTAGTTTAAATCCGACTCACCACGAATATGATCACATCCTTAGTACCGGTTAAGTACTTTAAGATATTTTTCACTGACTTACAGTGAACTTCTCCAGAATATGACTGATCATCATCAGGTCTCGTATATTTCATTGCATACATGATTGTCACTCATGCGATCTCTCTTTTCAGGAGTCTATGGGGACTATTAAGAGAGATACACTCCATGGCTCATCAACATGAGACATCTCTTGGAGTTTGTCATGCTAAACGACTTTAGCATCAAATGAATATGTGTTCCTTGGGTTAAGTCGAGCATCCTCTTGAATCTATCTATATAGATTTTATCCCCAATTAAGATATTCTTCCCAAATCATTCATGGAGGAATGTTTAGACAACTTTATCTTTACTGATTGTAGCATTAGTATGTCATTCCTTATATGGTATATCAACATATAATATTAGGAATGTCACAGCGCTCCCAGTGACCCTTTTGTACACACTAGGTTCATTCTTATTTGTGATAAAATCAAATTCTTTTGATTTGTTTCATCAAAATGAATGTTCTATTTTGAGAAGCTTGCTTCAATCCATTTCTCTGAGTGTTTACAACTCTTACCTCATCGCATTTAACTGGATCATCATCCTCTATGATGTGAACCTCATCATCATCTATGATGAATCCATACCTCTTAGGTATCTTCGGTACTATTCCAGTTTTACGATTCGGTTGTGGTACAATAGGTCTATCTACAGGTTCCTCTTATTTGACTTATAGTGTTTTGTGGTTCTTGAACTCTTCAAGATGTATTATCCTCCCACTAGCCCCTTCAATGATAAACATCTTTATCTTAGAAGGTAGCGTGTTTCGTAACAAACACCTTTCGCTAAGTAAAATTATAGAACATATACCCTAAACTTACTTTAGGATGTCCCACAAATTTGTACTTGTCAAATTTTATCCCAAGCTTATCCTTTTGAAACCCTTTCACATAAGTTGGACAACCCTTATCTTAACATACTTAAGATTAGGAATCCTCCATGTCCATAACTTTTATGGAGTCTTGGGGCTGGATTTTGAGGTTACCTTTTCGTAGATATGCAGTCATTTCTAGGGTATGACCCTAGAGGGATACTGAAATGTCGGTAAAATTATTATGGATCGTACCATATCCAACAAGGTACGATTTTTCCTTTCAGATACATAAATCAATTATTGTGTATCAGGAGGCGTCCATTGTGAGAAAACTATTTGAAATGATCTAGAAACTCATTGCACAAGTATTCCTTCCTTGATCTGATCAAAGAATCCTAATACTTTACCAATTTGATTCACTTTTGAACTCTTTGAACCTTTCAAATAATTCATACTTGTATTTCATCAAATACAAATATTCAACTCTTTGAATGATCATCTCCTTTTCTTATACTAGTTTGTTCAATTTGTAAAATAATTTTTCACGTAAGTCAAGTATACAAAATCCATTAAGTAATATTTCAGTTCTATACAAAACATTATTATTATTATAAATAGAACAATAATTGTTCTTAAATATAATACCAAAGATTTCATTGTCCAACAATAAAATGGAAATAATATTTCCAACGAGAACTGGAATACAATAACAACGTATTGACTTAATAGACTTGCCCGTAGGTTGTGCCAAACTATAAGTTCCTATGACAGATGCAGCAACATTTGCTTCATTTCCACACGTAGGGTTACTTATCTCTTGTTTAACTTTCTACTTCTGCTTGGTCCCTTCATAAATCTATATTTATGATAATCAACGTCGGTATCCAATACCCAAGTAGAATGTAACGGATCGAATTTATTGAGTCGTAATTCTGGAGACAGAATCCTTTTAAGGGGGGAAAGATGTGACAACCGAGATTTTGTAATTTATTTTAATATTTATTGGAGTGAATAAATATTTTTTCGATGAATTAATTATTAGATTAAATAATTATTTGATGAAATTATGGTAGATTAATTTAATTACATGTGTTGTATTTATAAAATTGATGTGGAGAATTTTATTATTCGATGCATGTATTTATGTGAGCTTATTGTATTAAAAGAAATATTTAATAAGCCTATTGTTATTTTAATTAAATTATTTATTAATTAGAGATTTAATAATTTGACATTATTATTAAATGAGAATTTAATTATGTCACTATGTGAATTAATGAAAAATTATTATATTTTATTTAAAATAAATTAAATAAGATATTGATTTATTTTATGAATGGGTGTAACATTATTTTAACTATATGATAAAGCTTTATTAAATTAAAGGAGTTTTGAAATTTATTATGCTAGCCAAACATGCCCTTAGTGGGAGTTATGGGCAGTTAACCCATGATGGGTAACTGACCACAATGTGCGTCTGTCGATTGCTGTTATACGTATTCTCCTTTCATTATTGCTAAGTCTAGAAACTATTCACAGAGAGAAAATCAGAGAGAGTTGTTAAGAGGTTTGTGTGAGTCAGGAAGAATCAGGAGGAATTCATCTCCTATTAATTCACTCTACGTTTTGGGTAATTCTCTCCAACCCAATTCTTATTTTACGCCTTTTAAGTTTCATGAATATGGCTTAAAGTCTTCTGTGAATCTCTTAAATTTGGAAAGTTGTGTTAAGGATATATGTAATAATTCGAGAAGCATAGCATGTTTTATATATATATATATATATATATATATATATATATATATATATATATATATATATATATATATTGCATGATTCCATATCATAACTTTCATAATACGATGACTTGTTATTTCAAATTTTACAGAGTTTGGGTTTTGGCCTTATGGCCCTTATACGTAATTTTAGTACGTCAAACATGAATGTTTTCGTAAAATTTACACTCGTATATTATTATGCATGTTGATACGAAGAGACCAAAGTTTAAATGAACGGAATCAGTGTTATAACGAATCCATAGTGTCAATTTTTATGTTTTGTTTTCAAAACCTTCAAGAACATCAAGAACAATGAAATTTACATATTTTAATTCTGTAATTATATGTTTTAATGAGTTAAAATCATTCTATAATTGTTGGGTAATGATTATATACGAATTATAACATGTGGGTATGTGTAATTTTGTGAAATTAGTGTTTATGTAATGTTTAATTCGCTGAACTCGGTGTTCTTCGCGAACTGGGAATCAAATTCTGGAGTGTCGCGCCGCGGCGCCAACACCAGAATTGATGTCCCGCGCCGCAGCGCCAACCCCAGCACTGATGCCCCGTGCCGCAGCGCCACAGTTCCATGTACCAAGCCACAGCGCCACGGCGCCGCAGCGCGAAGCCTGAGAACAAAAGTGGCGCCGCAGCGCCACTCTCCAGAAAGTTCAGAAATGAAAATTTTAAAGTGTTTAAGTCCATGAATGTGATGTTATCTTAATGTAATGAACATAAAATTTTGTTATAAGTATAATGAGATGTTAAAATAGATACTTAACATGTAAATAACATAATTACATGTGGATTGAATTATTGATTACATAATTAACTTGTTAATTGTGAGGTGTAAATTATGTGACAATAAATGTGATAAGTTAACTAAGTATAGTCATAATCAAAGTTAGACAAAAGAGAATGAACTTATGATGATTAGTTAAGTTATAATTAACTGGTATTGTGAATGTAAATGGTATGTAGGATTATATTCAAGGAACATGTTTAATTAACGTGTAATCTACGCACGAGGCAAGTTTCCTAACTCTACTTGTTATCGTTATATAAGTTGATTAATTCACCTTTCTACATTGAGCAAATTCTCATTATTATTGATCAAGTCTATTTTGTATATTAAAGTTTATAAATCTTTCAAGCATGATGTTGTTATACAATACTTATTCTATTGTATACCTTTTGAGATTCTATTCAATTAAGTTATCAATTATTGTTAAACCTTGTTAGACTAGCGAACCCTTATTGATTCGACTAGTCCATAGTTGATGAGCGTTCTAAATTTCAGAACCCTTGATGAATTATCCAAACCAAACTTCCTTTGGTGCGGACTCGAATGTCAAACTGAGATGAACAACCCTGTATAGGGGATTATTTACACTTTAGCGTTAAGATATTGTGCACAGTATGGTACTAAGGGTTGATCCCCCTAAATACGAGAAGAAGAGTCCATAGTCTCATGACTGTTAAAGGTTTCAAGTATAACCCTTGATAACCTAGGACATAGTTCAAGGTCTTATGACCCTCAGATTTCTTTTGATTCTTATTATTCATTCTTGATTCAAAAGTTGAGCTTTATTACAGAAGTCTTTGATTTATTCGCATGTTATTATTTTGTTACTTTCATTATTATACTTGTGGAAAATCGTGTTCACTCTTGCGTAATAATAACATTGCAGTTAAGAACGAAAGAGCAGACGAACTTTTCACTAGTAAAGGCAAGGGCAAGCTTAGCAAGTAATGAAGATTGTTTATTTATGTGGTTATGTAATGATAATTAGAATTGATGTTACTTAAGACTTATTTGTTTATGTTTCCGCACAGATGATTTAAGGTTAGAGTAACCTGGGATTTATTTATTATGAAGTTGATGTAACCCCATAAGGGGAGAGATTTATTATTATTTCTATCTATTGCATGATTTGCATTTTATTTATGGGTAGATAGATAGGTGATGTTTGTACAGTGAACACTAAATCCTGTGGAAATGGAAGTACCGGATTTGGGGGTGTCACAGGTTGGTATCAGAGCTGTAGGTTATGAACCTTAGGTGGGGGAACAACCTTAGGTAATAGCCTTATAGGAAGAACATAGTGAAGGAAAACTCTTATCGAGTTCTAAGTGATGAATTTCTTAATTCATTGAAGATAATAAAAGACTCTATGTGCTTATGTGTTAATCTATGTGTTCGCTAGCACGGATTAGTAACTAAAACTTAAAATTTTGTTGTCAGGATGTCAGATGTTGGAGGAGCTAGTCGAGCTGGGGAGGAGGAACCCCGAGTGCCTATTGAGGAGGAGCCTCGAGACATTCATGTTGTCAGGGAGCAGTTGATTCAGAGGGAGCCATCTCCGTCGATTACTGTTGTTGGTCAAGAGCATGAGCCTGAGACTGATCCGGAGAAGAGGAGTTCCCACCGAACTCCATCGATGCTAAGATGTACGATGCGTTATATGACCGTAACGTAGAATTACGAGATACTATTCAGGACTTGACTGAGCGGGCGATTAGTCAGCAGATTACTCTCGAGCAGAAGGAGAGGGAGGTTGAGACTCTTCACACACGACTGAGAAATGTAGAATGGGATTTGGTCCATGAGAAGGAAAAATGAGAAGAAGTCTAAAGAAATAGAGAAGTTAAAGAAGGAACTAAAGGAAAGCTCAGAGAGGCTTGCCATAGCAGAGGAGGGCTGGGTACGAGAGTCACATCGTGCTGATCTTGCAGAAGACGATCGCCGTGCGAAGAAGGCTAAACTTGAGGAGACATACTCTGCACTTAGTAATGCAATGGATAAAGCCCAGGATCGAGTTTTGAGGTACCCAATCCAGTTTAAAGGTCTACCATCGTACATGCTGGATCACAGAACGATGTCTCGCATCATGGAAGAGGAATGTAGCAAGGCTATTCGGAGCCTTAACAGCTAGTGATAGTATTAGTATTTAATTATGTGAAAACTATTTGGTAGTTAATGATGTAAATTCCGATGTGTTTATAAACAAAGGAATATTTTGATGTTTTAAATCCTGCAGATTCTTTATCTCGGGATAGTTGATGTAAATAGTAGTGATGCTATCTTATGATGTTAAAACTTTTGAATTTAATGAAGTGTTAGAGTTTATTTGAAGTAATGTGTTAAGTGAATTATGATTAAATATTCTATTTAAGCCTTAACTATTTAGAGAATTTAATAAAGATCTAATAAGCGTATATTCTTAACAGAAATATGCTGCCTAGAAGACAAAACCATCAACCAGCTCAGGAAGAGTCAACGAATAATAACAATAACGCCAATGCTAATCCCGTCCAATAATTAGTGAACTTACTAGCTGGAGCAATGAATAATCAACCTCAAGCTCCACCGAATACTTCATTTAAGGATTTCAAGGCGGTGGGATCGCCAGAGTTTAAAGGATCCATGAACCCGATCGAAGCTCAGACTTGGGTTATGGAGATTGAGAAGGTTTTTGAGGTCGCAAGAGTCAGAGAGGATCAGAAGACCGCTTTTGCAACGTTTATGCTGAAATCTGAAGTCAGTTTTTGGTGGCAAGCAAACAAGGTCCGTGGAGGAGAAGGTATAATAACCTGGGAGAGGTTCAAGGATATGTTTTTTGAGATGTATTTCCCGACTACCTTGTAGAACCAATTGGAGGTTCAGTTTCTAGAATTGAAATAGGGGAATATGTCTATATCAAATTATGCAGCTAGATTCAACGAGTTCGCAAGGTTCGCCACGTATCAAGTGCACACGGACGAGAGAAAAGCAAGAAGGTTCGAACAAGGTCTGAAGTCGTGGTTGTATAGTAAAGTGTCGATGTTTTAGTTGAAGACATTCGCCAGGGTACTAGAGAAAGCTATGCTCGCTGAAGGTGGAAGCGATGCAGTAACAAAGTATAATCAGGAGCAAAAGAAGAAGAAGAGTGAGAATGAAGGTAATAACAAGACTGGTAGGAATAGCACTGGGGGTGGCCATAATCAGAAGAGAAAGTGGACGGATAACTCATCAGCTGGAAGTCAACAAGGAGGGCAGAAGAAGAAGATCGAAGCGTGCTCAACCTGCGAAAAAGCTCATTTGGGAGTTTGCATGAAAGGGAAGCGAGTGTGCTATAATTGTGGTCAGGAAGGCCACATAGCACCAAACTGTCCGAACCCAAAGAAGGGTGCATGTTTCACTTGTGGCTCAAAGGATCATCTGGTAAGGGACTATCCCAAGAAGGGATCTGGAGGAACGAGTTTAGGAGGAAATAGAGGGAATACCAGTGGAAGCACTCTGACTATTGTAGCACCAACCGAAACCAACCGACCGACTGCCAGAACATTCAACATGACAGTGCAGGACACAGTACAGTCTCGCGATGTGGTGTCAGGTATCATTCCGATCAATAAAGTTAATGCTTATGTATTATTTGATTCGGGTGCTACTTGGTCATTTATATCCGATGACTTTGCTAAGAATTTAGAATTGCCCAATGATGAGTTAGAATACCCCATGAACATAGAAATTGCGAATAGAGAAATAATCCATGTTAAACACGTTCATAAGAACTGTAGAGTGGATATTAAGGGTAATATCATGAACGTAGATCTTATCCCTATTCGACTTGGGGAATTTGACGTTATCTTGGGAATGGACTGGTTATTCAATTACGGGACGGTAATTGATTGCCAAAAGAAGTGTATTAATTTTATGACTCCATTAAAGGTTGTGTTTTATGGTTGCAAGTCACCTAGACAAGCGAGTTGTCTGACGATGATGCAGACTAGGAAGTTGTTACGACAAGGATGTGTAGGATATTTAGCTTACATAATCGACAGTCGTAAAGAGAATCCGAAAATAGATGAGATACCAGTAGTGTGAGATTTCGCAGACGTATTTCAGGACGATTTGTCGGGACTTCCTCCAGATAGAGCAGTTGAATTCGTGATCGATTTGGCTCCAGGAACGGCTCCAATATCGAAGGCACCATACCGAATGGCACCAATAGAGATGAAAGAATTAATGGTACAACTACAAGAATTATTGGACAAGAAGTACATTCAACCGAGCATATCGCCGTGGGGAGCGCCGGTGTTGTTTGTGAAGAAGAAGGATGGAACGATGCGGCTCTGCATTGATTATAGAGAACTAAATAAGGTCACGATTACGAATAGATATCCATTACCGAGGATCGATGATCTGTTTGATCAATTGAAAGGAGTGAAATACGTTTCCAAGATAGACTTGAGGAGTGGTTATCATCAACTGAAGGTGAGACCAGAGGATGTATCAAAGACAGCGTTCAGAACACGATATGGTCAGTACGAATTTTTAGTAATGTCGTTTGCTTTAACGAATGCTCCTGCAGCATTTATGGGACTAATGATGTGACAACCCGGAAAATCGAATTGTCAAGAATTTAAGTTAAAGAATTAGTTATTAATAAAATAAATTTTTATTAATATTATTCTGTGCTAAGTGTTTATTAATCGTTCTATAACCTAGAATGATTATAAGTCGGGAGTATTCTGGCTACGAGCTAGATTGAACGAGTAAGAATTTTCAAGACGAAAATGAAATTTTTTCGGGAACAAAATATTTTTCGGGGAAAAAGACGAAATAGGCACTATTCACCTATTTCTGCTCGGAGATTTTTTTTGAAATTCTGAGAAGTTCTTGATTGCGTGAAATCTTGAGACGTGATGGAATATTCAATAATATTTCAGTTATGGCAAAAACGAAGTTTTCGTCTGCGGACTCAAAACCTAAGGGTTTGGGAAAGTGAGTTCCGAGAATTTTATGATCACGTATAATGATTAGGGTTATTATGCGTGAGAAATACGAGTATAATACTAGTTATTATACGAGTATATTACGAAGATTAGTACGACGTATAATACGAATATCGTACGAACAATATGCGAAGAGAATACGAGCATACGAGAATGGAATGCGTAGAATACGATTAGTCTTAATGGACTTAGTGTTCATAGACTTTTGTAGAATCCAATTGGACTTGGATTATGTCAAGCCCAATGATTTGTGAAGTTAAGCCCAAGTTAGGCCCAATAAGAATTAGGGTTAAGGCCCAAACCAAGAAAAGAAACCGCGGATCGAACCGATGGGTAAACGGATGGGTAAAACCCATGGAGCAACCCATGGGGATGACCCATGCGCATAAGGGCCGGCCACTTGGCCACCAAGTAAGGGTGGTGGCCAAGTTAACTTGGTTGCCAAGTGTGGAATAGTAAGGAGGTGGAGGGGAAATGACCAAAATGCCCCTAGCTTTGAAATTCTATAAATATGAAGCTTAATTTCATTTTCTAGGATTTTGAAAATCCTAGAACTTGAGAGAGAGAGAGAGGGAGCTCGGTTGGGAGAGAAGAGGAAGAGCATGATCATGAATGCTCGGATCAAAAGTGATCGTGAAATAGAAAAACTAGCAAATCGCCGGCTTTGTCAAATGGAAGAGAAATAAAGAAGAACTGTAATCCGAACCCTAGTTTCTTCTTCTATTTTCTTTAAGTTTAATATGTTTAAAACATAACTTAATGAGAATAAGGAGTAAAAGATGTTAGTAATGATTTCATATGGTTGAAATCATGAGAAAATAAGAAATGAGAAATAAGAAATTTAGTTTATAAATTTCTTAAGCAAGTATAAGATTCGTGAGGATTTTGAGCGATCCGAATGAATATTATGAACGAGTAGGTGAATTAAGTAAGGAATGGTGTTCTATAACATCAAATTCCAAGAAAAAGTGAAATCGTAATCCAAAATATCGATTAAAACGAAGAACACGAAGAACACGCGAAGAACACGAAGAACGTTGTTGATGGACAAATTTAAAACCATCATAGTGTAATTGTTGTTGATGGACAAGTTTAAAACCATCGCGTATAAGTTAGTTGCTTATTGCTTGGTTAGGAACGTTAGAAACGTTCATGCAGAACGGGTTAAAATTGAGCTATAACGAAGTTATGGCGAAATTTCGTAAAAGACGAACGAGAATTTGAAAGTTAGTAAATGAACCCGAACGAGTAGGGTTTCATACGAATGTAAGAGAACGTATAAAATGTGAGTCGTGGACTTAAGAACGAACGAATTTCGAGTTCGGATGACCGAATTACGGACGAACGAACGAAGAACGTTAAAAGCGTAAAATGAACGAAGGGTTAAGATTAAGCCAATTGAATGGCATGTTAACAGATTCAGAATGAAGTTCTGTCTGAGGCATATTAAAGTACGTAAGATAAGGAAGAAAATGGCTTTGGAACAACCTCGTTCCGAGTTATAACGAAGAAGTTATGAGATCGTAAAGTAAGCATCTCAAACTTGACTTAATACTTAGAAAAATTTCCTAGGGTTTTGTCTTGGCGCCGCAGCGCGGGAAGGGGCGCCGCAGCGCGGGGAAGGGCGTCGCAGCGCGGAGCTTGGCCATACACTCTGGAGAGTAGCACCGCAGCGCGAGAGGAAAGGCAAGGCACGGCGCCGCAGCGCCAGTGCAGTGCAATACCCAGAAATGAGATTTTAACTGCTCAATTTCTCGGGGGATGTGCAAGAAAAAAGTATGAACATATAGTTCACGTAATGTAACACTTAGTCAAGTGTTTTAAAACCTTTAGCAAAGGTTGAACGAAAAGATTAATCGAGAATAAAAGATAAAGAATGCTAATGCGTGTTACGGAACCGATGTCCGGGGATCGTAGTCGCGATAAACGAACGTGAGGGATTGCTATGGTTGTGATTCCTTAGCCGTTGGTTGACGATGTTGATGTATAACATTTCAATGTTATGACATGGCATTGAGAGATAAGTGTAAAGCGTATAAACGCTATGAACGCAACGTTGTTGCGATAAATGATCGGTCTTATCATACAGCGAACTGTATGGCCTTGACATTAAGAAAGAATAATGAACATGGGGTTCAAGGGATGGATAACGATCGAAAGAAAGTAAAACCTTAAGTAAAGGTTGAATGAGAGATTAAGAGACGAGCAACGTGAACGTTGAATACGTAAACGATCCTCGTGAATCGTATTCGAGTTTGACGAACGTGCTAAGTATACCCTAGTTGTATGACTTAGACATTGACGAAGATAGTAAATAAGATACGAATGGTATCAAGAAAGCCGTAGCGAACGGTAATGAGATTAAAGAAAGTCCGAGTGTGAGTCGGATAGAGAATGTTAGAATGAAGTAACCGATGAACACTTTAACCAGCGTAAGGGTTGAGTGTAAGCGAGTGTTAAATGGGCAGAACCTACACCCTGTGTATGGTTTAACCGTAATATAATGAAAAATGTTGATTAACCGTGAACGGTGAAGAAACTAAATTAAAGATAATAACGTATAACGTTAAGAAGCCGAGTTAATAAGTATAACTTGGATAAACGTTCTGAGTTGAGGGAACCAGATGTTGTAAGATATGAATAAGTTCATATGAAATGTTTAACGCTATGGTCTCATAGTATTGACAATGAATGATCGTTCCGAGTATACAAAAGATTGTATGACTTAGACGATAAAGAATGATTCCTGAGGTATGGCATTTAGTTGCCAGAAAGCCATAAAGAATAAGAAGTTAACTTAACGAACACTATAGTTTAATGGTTCGGATAAGTTAAGGTAAGTTAGGTTGTAGTACAATCGTAACCTTTGATGGTTGACATATGGGAGCTGGGCTAAACAATTCCTTCAGAGAGCGAAGGTATATACAAAACTGGCAACTAATCTAACTCACTGTGTGGGCAGTGTAGATGACACGGGAACTTATTTGTTGGTTGTTTGTGGGAAACCACTCAGAGTACCCTATGGACTACTAGCAAAGACACGATGTGTGCTGAGTCCTAGAGAAGTATAAGAAGAATATAAGAATGTGAATCATCAAAGATGATGAACGTGTTGATTAAGACATCTCAGTATGTCATGAAGCCGTAATCTGGTAATGAAAGTTAGTCGCGTAAGCTTAAATTACAAGAACGCGAACCTTAAGAAGTAAAGTTAAGTAAACCAATGCGTAAGTCAAGTATATGACTAATTGGTGTACTTGTTATTTCCTTATTTGTTATATAGGGTTTTGGAATAAGCATTTCAGCTTAAACTGTAAGATGTAGCTATGCGTAAGGCAAGTTTCCCAACTTCATTCATATCTTAAATGAATGCTAGTATCTAAAACTTCTCAGATGTTGAACTTGAGAGGTTCTGTCTATGTGTGAATGTGCGATATTTGTACAAGATGGTAGTATGTATGAGGCCTTGAGCCACAATGTGAGCACTTCGGTATTTTATGAGATGAACTATTTTGTGATCGAACTGTTCAATACAAGTATGTTCGGTTTATACATGAACCGTTATTGTTAAGTCTGTGCTATTGATTCTAGCCAGACCGATTGTGCATGAAAGAAAGTAGAGAATGAAAGTATTTCACAGTGCATGTGACTAATGTTTTAAAATGATAGGAATCAAGACTATTCCTATTATTCAAGCTGCTTCATAACCTTTGTTCGGTTATTGAAGTTCTGAAGAATGTTTAAACTCTTGAAGTTGTTTGTTCAACTGTTATGACTTGCTGGGCAATTGAATGCTCACACTTGCTTTAAATAAAAACATTTTCAGCGAACGATGTTAGAAAGAACTTAAGGATCCCGTAAAGATCAAGCTGAGCGGTATTCAGACGAAGTGTCATTCATTATATGAATGTGCGTGAAGAGCAAGTGAAGACTTGTAATATAGAATGATAGAATTAAACTATAGACTTGTTTAATGAACAGTTATGAATCCTTTGTGGCGGATGAAAGTCACTCGTGTAAGATGCAAAGAATAATGTAATTATCATTATTTGTAATGAAAGAGGTTTTGTGGTTATAGAACCTGGGATTTTAGAATATATGTTATTATATTTTAGTATATAATGATGTATGTTTGGAAGAAAATGGGATAGTGACGTACGGAATCCGGATGTAAAAATAGACCAGATTTCGGGGCGTTACAAATGAATGGTGTGTTCAAGCCGTTTTTGGACAAGTTCGTAGTGGTATTTATAGATGATATTTTGGTATATTCAAAAACCAAGTTTTTGAAATGCGAATTTTGGAACGAGCGGGTGCAATTTCTTGGACATGTGATCGATAAAACGGAATTTCAGTAGATCCATCCAAAGTCGAAGCCGTGATCAACTGGGATCAGCCAAAGACACCATCGGAAGTACGAAGTTTTCTTCGATTAGAAGGTTATTACAGAAGATTCATTCAGAATTTTTCCAAGATCGCAACTCCGTTGACGAATTTGACTAGGAAATCGGTGAAATTTGTTTGGACGAAGAAGTGTGAGGAAAGCTTTCAAGAATTGAAGAAGAGGTTGAGTACAGCACCTGTGTTGTCTCTTCCGGATGATACAGGAAATTTTGTGGTTTATAGTGATACGTCACATAAGGGACTTGGCTGTGTGCTTATGCAGAACGGTAGAATCATTGCGTATGCATCACGATAACTGAAAGATTACGAGAAGGGGTATCCGACCCATGACTTGGAGTTAGCTGCAGTGGTTTTCGCTTTGAAAATCTAGAGGCACTATCTCTACGGGGAGAAGTGTGAAATATATACGGATCATAAGAGTCTGAAATATATTTTTACATAGAAAGAATTGAATATGCGCCAAAGAAGGTGGTTGGAATTAATTAAGGACTACGATTGTGAGATTTTATACCATCCGGGTAAGGCAAACGTGGTTGTCGACGCCTTAAGTAGAAAAGGTCAGGAGAAGCTGATGATGTTGACCGAACAGGAGGAGTTAATTTTGGCCATGGAGAAGTTAGAACTGGAAGTGAAGTATCCTATAGAAATTAATGAGAAGCTGTTCCAAATCCAATCTGGTACAACCCTACTGGATAAAGTTAAGGAGGCTCAACTTCAGGACGATGAATGCAAAAAGGTGATAAGGAAGATATCTGAAGGATCTGAACCGAGATTTAAGATGGATAAGGAAGGAATACTGAGATTCGAGAACAGAATTTGGGTACCGCTAGTAACAAACATTAAGGAAGACATTTTGAGCGAGGCTCATAGCTCACGATATTCGATTCACCCTGGTAGTACTAAGATGTACCAAGATCTTCAACAACATTTCTTGTGGCCTAATTTGAAACGTAATGTTGCAGAATGTGTTGCCAAGTGTCTGACCTGTCAGAAAGTAAAAGCAGAACATCAGAGACCAAGTGGTACAACCGTTGGAGATCCCAGAATAGAAATGGGAACATATTACAATGGACTTCGTGGTTGGCCTTCTGACGACTCAGAAAGGCTACGACGCAGTATGGGTTATCGTTGACCGACTGACGAAATCCGCACACTTCCTTTCGATCAAAATCAGATTCAACTCAGATTAGTTGGCAAAGTTATATGTAAAAGAGATTGTTTCGAGGCACGGAGTGCCGGTGTCAATCGTTTTCGATAAGGATCCGCGCTTTACGTCAAACTTCTGGAAACGTCTACAAGAATGCATGGGTACACAGTTGCGAATGAGTATGGCATATCACCCTCAGACAGATGGACATAGTGAAAGAACAATTCAGACATTGGAAGATATGTTAAGAGCTTGTATAATGGACTTTAAAGGAAATTTGGATGATCATCTACCGCTCGTAGAGTTCGGCTACAATAACAGTTACCACGCTAGTATAGGCATGCCGCCTTACGAAGCGTTATATGGTAGAAAGTGCAGAACTCCACTTTATTGGGATGAAGTTGGCGAAAGATAGTTGCTAGCGCCAGAATTGGTATAATAGACAGCAGAAATAGTCAAAGTGATCCGAACAAGATTGACAGCAGCTCAAGACAGACAGAAGAAGTATGCAGATCCACACCGTAAAAATGTTGAGTTTGAACCGGGTAGTTATGTGTTCTTAAAGGTCTCTCCCTGGAAGGGAAAGATCAGGTTTGGAAAGAAAGGGAAATTAAACCTAAGATTCATTAGACCCTTTGAAGTACTACGAAGAATCGGAGAAGTCGCGTACGAGGTAGCCTTACCTCCAGCTCTAGAGAATGTCCTCAACATCTTCCATGTTTCAGTTTTACGACCCTATAAACCCGATTACAAGCATGTAATTGAATACGAACCCCTATATTTTGAGAAAGACATGTCTTACGAAGAAATCCATGTTCAAATTGTCGACCGAAAAGAACAAATTCTGAGAAATAAAGTAATATCTTCTGTTAAGGTAATTTGGAGGAACCACAACGCTGAAGAAGATACGTGAAAACTCGAAGAGAATATGATGAAGAATTATCCTCATTTATTTACTTAAATTATGTGTAAGCGATTCTGGGGACAGAATCTTTGTAAGGGGGGAGAATGTAACGGATCGAATTTATTGAGTCGTGATTCTGGGGACAGAATCCTTTTAAAGGGGGAAAGATGTGACAATCGAGATTTTGTAATTTATTTTAATATTTATTGGAGTGAATAAATATTTTTTCGATGAATTAATTATTCGATTAAATAATTATTTGATAAAATTATGGTAGATTAATTTAATTACATGTGTTATATTTATTAAATTGATGTGGAGAATTTTATTATTCGATGCATGTATTTATGTGAGCTTATTGTATTAAAAGAAATATTTAATAAGCCTATTGTTATTTTAATTAAATTATTTATTAATTAGAGATTTAATAATTTGACATTATTATTAAATGAGAATTTAATTATGTGACTATGTGAATTAATGAGAAATTATTATATTTTATTTAAAATAAATTAAATAAGATATTGATTTATTTTATGAATGGGTGTGACATTATTTTAACTATATGATAAAGCTTTATTAAATTAAAGGAGTTTTGAAATTTATTATGCTAGCCAAACATGGCCTTAGTGGGAGTTATGGGCAGTTAACCCATGATGGGTAACTGACCATAATGTGCGTCAGTCGATTGCTATTATACGTATTCTCCTTTCATTATTGCTAAGTCTAGAAACTATTCACAGAGAGAAAATCAGAGAGAGTTGTTAAGAGGTTTGTGTGAGTCAGGAAGAATCAAAAGGAATTCATCTCCTATTAATTCACTCCACGTTTTGGATAATTCTCTCCAACCCAATTCTTATTTTACGTCTTTTAAGTTTCATGAATATGGCTTAAAGTCTTCTGTGAATCTCTGTAAATTTGGAAAGTTGTGTTAGGGATATATGTAATAATTCGAGAAGCATAGCATGTTATATATATATATATATATATATATATATATATATATATATATATATATATATATATATTGCATGATTCCATATCATAACTTTCATAATACGATGACTTGTTATTTCAAAATTTACAGAGTTTGGGTTTTGGCCTTATGGCCCTTATACGTAATTTTAGTACGTCAAACATGAATGTTTTCGTAAAATTTACACTCGTATGTTATTATGCATGTTGATACGAAGAAACCAAAGTTTAAATGAACGGAATCGGTGTTATAACGAATCCGTAGTGTCAATTTTTATGTTTTGTTTTCAAAACCTTCAAGAACATCAAGAACAGTGAAATTTACATATTTTATTTCTGTAATTATATGTTTTAATAGGTTAAATTCATTCTATAATTGTTGGGTAATGATTATATATGAATTATAACATGTGGGTATGTGTAATTTGGTGAAATTAGTGTTTATGTAATGTTTAATTCACTGAACACTGTGTTCTTCGCGAACTGGGAATCAAATTCTGGAGTGTCGCGTCGCGGCGCCAACTCCAGAATTGATGTCCCGCGCCGCAGCGCTACCATGCCGCAGCGCCAACCCCAGCACTGATGCCCCGCACCACAGCGCCATGTACCAAGCCACAGCACCACAGCGCCGCAGCGCAAAGCCTTAGTACAAATGTGGCGCCGCAGCGTCACACCCCAGAAAGTTTAGAAACAAAAATTATAAAGTGTTTAAGTCCATAAATGTGATGTTATCTTAATTTAATGAACATAAAATTTTGTTATAAGTATAATGAGATGTTAAAATAGATACTTAACATGTAAATAACATAATTACATGTGGATTGAATTATTGATTACATAATTAGCTTGTTAATTGTGAGGTGTAAATTATGTGACAATGAATGTGATAAGTTGACTAAGTATAGTCATAATCAAAGTTAGACAAAAGAGAATGAACTTATGATGATTAGTTAAGTTATAATTAACGGGTATTATGAATGTAAATGGTATGTAAGATTATTGTGACAACCCGAGAATTTAGATAATTATTAAAATCCTAAAATGATGGATTAAAGGTTATAACATTAACCTAGACAGAAAATAAGTGTATGGAATTGCCGTTTCTGTGAAGAAATTTTAAAGATTTCAAAATTTTTAAGAAGAACCTATATGGTTTCTTAATTGAATGAGAATAAAGAAATATGGGTTACAAAATTTCAAAACCCTAGAAATGAATTAATATGTACTTGAAGGAATATCGAGAATAAGGTATTACGATACCTGTAAATTCGGTGTGAACTGAATAGTCTAAGAAATGTTATATAAGTACATATGGAAATTTTATTAAGGAGATAAGATTTCACATGAAGAGATGTTGTGAGGTTAAACGAAGATGAGTATATGTATAGAAATATATATACTTAGTAAGGTGCTATATATATTTTAGCAAGAGGAATGATGAATTAAGTTATTGATATAAGGATCAAGATAAAACTATGTTAGTAATTAACATAGCTTGAACGTTGACCTTGAATGGCAAATAAGAATTTGAATAAGTATAAAGTCGTTAGTTAATACGATTAGCAATAAGAAAGGAATAATTTAAAGCTCAAAATTTGAGTTAGAGATAGAATTTTGAAGCATGGACTGCTCGGTTGCGTCCGGAACGTCAAGTTTAATTAGAAGGGACAGTAAACACAAAATGTGTAAAAGTTGACTTTTGGTCAAAGTCAACAGTTGACTTTTATGAAGAAAAGTCAAAATTAGTGTGAGAAGTGAATTATGTTTTATGGATAATGGTATAATATCTAATATTATACCAAATGGTGTAAAGTAAAAATATGAGAGGAGATCCAATATGTAAATATGTATATTGGTATCAAGAAGTTAGTAAATTAATTTCATATTTGAATAAATGATTGAATATATTAAATTTATATATTTAATATATAAATAAATTGTTTGAAAACAATTTATAGAGAGGAAGAGGAAATTAAATTTAATTATACAATATAAATTGTATAACTTAAATAAGTTATTAAAACATGGTATGAGATTTAAATGACCTAAAGGGTTACTTTTATTTAGTGGTCACAGAATTAATTCAAGTGAATTAAGAATTAAGTTATGTAACCTAATATATATATTAGGTGTGGTAATTAAATAACCTAAGAGGTTATAATATGATAGAATATTAGTATCTATGTATATACCAACATTAAGAGATTTATTTATACATCTCAGTTAATTAATTTTATAACCTAATAATAGTAAGTCTAATTGGGTTAAGAAAATTAATGTGCACGAGTAAGGAATTTATTTTCTAGTGTGAGGAAAACCCTAATTAACTAATTAGGGGAGAATATTAAGAGTGTTGAACTATATAAATTTTATGTCCCAAAGAAACTAAATTTGAAGCCCAAAAGTATTAAAAGTAATGGACTATAATAATATCATAGCCCAATAATTTATTTAGAGTCCAAAAGAATTGGATTTAATGGGCTAAGGAGGTAATATTATTTAAGCGAGCCAAGTTAGTTTTTGTGAGTAAGTAAAACAATTAAATTTGTTAGCTCTATGGGATTGGATTATGTTAGTTTTATATGGCTCAAGAAATTACATTTTTTGTGGAAGCCCAAATTTATTTATTGGTAAGCAAAATAATAAAATTACAAGCCCAATAGAAATTAATTGGTAAGTGACCCAATTTTTGATCCACTTAAGGAGGGGCTATCTAGTCATTTGTTAAGTAATTAACAATTAAAATAAAATGAGGATTTAGAAGATAAGGATAAAATGAAAAAGAAGGAAAAAGATAAGAAGAAAAGAAGATAACAGAAGAAAGAGAAAGAGGAAAAGAAAGAAAGAGAGGAACGGTAGAAAACCGAGAGAGAGAAAGGAGAAGAGAGGCTTCGGCAGCCATAGGAGGATGAAGGGAGAGATGCTATCCATGGAAAGAGGAAGAAGAAGAAAGGTATAGAACAATTTCCTCCTAAGCTTGCTTCTCTTTCTATTTATAAATTGATGATGTGGGTTTTTGATTTGGATGTTAAAACCCTATAATCTTTGTGTTTTTCACGAGTCCATGTTTGGATCTACCCATATTGGGTGTTGATTGGGTTGAAACTCAAAAGAAAAGAAAACTTATTTTTCTAGTTTTGGAAACCCAAAATTTCTATGTACTTTGGATTTCCACCGTTTTAAATCTATAGCTTCTTTTTACGATCCGTCAAAGAGGGGTGCTAGATATATGTGTTTACTAGTTAACCCAAGTGGTAGCACTCAAATATGTTGAGTTTGCATGGGGTAATGACTGATTTTGTGAAAACAGTCCCGTTTTTCTAGAAACTGTTTTTGGGCAGTCTGTAACGGGGGCTATTTCGTCCACTTTTTGTACTTTAAAAATTCTGGGCTTCTGATATGTTATAGTATACTGAATAAGCTTTCCATAGACTCTGGAACGGACTAATTCCGACTCCGGAGGAGGTAGTTATGACGTTCGGAAGAAGCATAATCAAACTGTTCAACCAAATCCCGAACAATCTCCTTTTACGAACTTTTTGGACTGATGTGTTCGGATTTTGGAAAAATATCATTAGATAAAAGTTGTAGCCCTGGAAGTTAGCTTCGCGTGGGCTCAAGAATCGCTCAAAAATGTTTTAAAACGCGAGAGTTATGACTGTTTTAGCAAAGGACTCTAAAACTGTTTTATGCCAAAAAGTTGCTGCCCAAATTTTTGCGAGGGCTGTTTTGGCAACTTAGTTTATGTAATAAATTCTGACCTTTTGGGACATGAAAATATATGATATCAAGTACCTTGTGTCCAAAAATGAGCTCATTCCGAGTTAAAATGAGCAAGTTATGACCATTTCAATTTCTGTGATTTTCCGACGAAAATGGCTATAACCGGAGTTCTATAACTCCGATGGCTACGAAATTTAAACTGGAGTGTCACGTTAAGACGCATAAGATTGTGCCAAGAGATGGGAATTTCTGGAGTTAAGCACGAGGTAGCTAATTTCTTAAGGAATTAACTAAAAATGATTTTTAAAAAAATACCAAAGGAAGTTGGAAAATTTTGGAAAAATATTTTTTGTGTATGAAATATGTGTATACATATTTGTATAAAGGATAGAAAAATAATAAGTTGATTTGGTATTTTCGTGTACGGATATGGAATCCAGCTTGCTGGATTAGAAAATCTGATGAATCCAGCTTGCTGGATTGAAAAGAAGTTTACTGAATTGAAAATATGTTGAATCCAACTTGCTGGATTGCAATCTAGTTGCTGGATTTGTAATCTAGTTTGCTGGATTGCAGTTTGACTTGCTGGATTAAAGGAATTATGTATCAAGTCTGCTGGATTGGTCATTAGGTTGAAGGATTATGAATCCAGCTAGCTGGATTGAAGTATTAGAGAAAACAGCTTACTGAATTAGAGAAAACAGTTTGCTGAATTATAAACATTTTGCTGGATTATAGAAAAGAGTTTATAATATGAAAGATTAAGTGCTTAATCATAATGAATATGATACACTGATTGAATAATTATCCAAGAATGATAATAATACCGATGTGTTAGGATGTTATCTAATATTTGATTAAGTGTTAGATAATCTATTAACAAAGTAATTGTATTATGATACAAAGTAGAATATGCTGATTGAAAGACCAATCTTATTATTAATGATAGGTCTTACCAAAAGAAGTTAACTTAAACTGCGTAGCAGTAGTCAACGAATCAGGCAAATTTCCTAACTCAAACTTGAGTTGTATATTCAAAGCATGTTAGTGAATGATTATTGTTGATTATTCACGTCTACACTGATTATTGATTCGCACTTGGTGCATGTTGCATATGTTCATCAGGTATGAAAGGCTGATCACCTTCATTACCATAAGGTTCAGTTAAATTGTTTATGGTCATTGTTGACCTTCAAACATTATTGATTCAGTCATGAAATTATTGAAACTTGATTCATGTTATTTCACAATTATTATATTGTTGAAAACTTGAAAGCTTATTCATTCTTTTCAATCATGATATATCTTTATTGAATTTAAACTTGCTGGGCAAATTTGATGCTCACCCTTGCTATATCATGATAAAATTTTCAGATTAAGATGAAAGCTTGAGTAAAGTCAAAGGCAAAGTCAAAGTGCAAGATTAAATTACATTGCAGTTAGATCTATTAAATTTTTTGACGAAAATAGTATTGTAAATCTTCTAAGATATTGAATGTATGTATTAAGTTAAGGTTGTAGACCTTGGGAATGATGTGTAAAAGTTTAATGTATAAACAATTTATGTTTATATCTTCCGCAATAGTTATAGAAATAGTATACCAGATCCTTGGTGATTAGGACCGGGATCTGGGGATGCTACAGCTGGTATCAGAGCTGTAGGTTATAAACTTTAGGTAGGTGTACCTTAGGATATAACCTCGGAGAGATGATAAGTAATAAACTCGAATAGAGTTTAAGCGATAAGAGATGAATTTTTGGAAATTCATTATTAAGTAAAGAGAAAGATAATTAAGATTCAAAGAAGAATCTTGAAGAGCGATAAGGATAAGAATCCGGAATTACCTGACTCCAATAATAGAGATGAAAAGTGATAATAAATAGACTATGTCTATAAGATGAGAAGTGTTAATAAAATCATAATATAATATGATTAAAGAGAAGAATAAGGAGATCGTAAAATAAAACGATCGTAAGTATAAGGTGAAATGATTACGAAATAAGATCACGACTTGATCAGATTAAATCGTTGAATAACATATGATATGTTAAGTGATTGGTATGATATAGCCTGACGCTATAAAGAGAATGTACTATGAAATGGTACGATGTAAACTCAGAAAAGAGTGACAAATGTTAAGATGCGGATTAAAGAAAATTCGTATTAAGAAAAGAGAAAGTTAGAATGGTGAGGGATTTCAATTGAGGACTCATGTCAGCACCTGAGTTGTATGATTCCTTGTATGGGCAGGGAATTTGTACTTGGTTTTAGAATCACTTAGCTTCCTGGTCGATATAGTGGTTAGGTTGACCAATTCTTTGTATGGGCGGGGAATTGTCCGCTTAGCTTCCTATATTGATTAGTGGCCGAGTTTGGTTTGACAACCACTTAGTTTCTGGCATTGATAATCATTGGAACCTAATGTCGCGCTATTTGCTATATACATGTGGATAAGGTGATTCTTTTCTCATGTGTATAACGAATAGGTAGAGAATATAAGGTTAAGTACGAGTTCTTAAAACTCATACTTATGGTACGTTCGTGACTCATAATTATATGAAATGTTTATGAACCCCTCAGCGAATGGACGCCAAAGGTCTGACTAGGACAAGTTCTTAAACTCATATGATTGTGGAAAGTTCCTAAACTCATAATGTGTGGTAAGTTTGACGAACTGGTATAGTTATGTTGAGATGGAGAATTGAAGATGATAGAAATAGATAGACTTATTAAGAAATGGATCAGTAGAGAAATTGAAGTTGATGGTGGAAGCATAGGTATTCCAAATCTTCTAGCTATGCTAGACTTCAAAGTTTTTGACATCAAGCTAAATTCGCACTGATGTGCTTTTAAAAAAAAAAATTTTGTTATCCTCAACACATGGTGACAAGTGTGTAGGTGTGGACTTTGGGCCACTAACACATCGTTACCTGTTGTGGCGTGATGACACCAAAGATGATTTTCAAAGATTTTTGAATGGTTTAAAGAAGAGTCTATGCTAATTGATTTGGCAAGACGAAAATGATTTGAATTATCAAAATGTATTTTTATATCATTAATGCATCATGCAACCTGGTGCAGAGATGATAAAAATGATGGAGTTATCAATGCAGAATTACTTAGTGTGGTATGTGATCTAAAAATCGTCATCCCACTATGGTATGATGTAGTATGACAAAGTCACACAATGACGGAATCCTCAAATGTACTGTAAATACAGTGCGGTATCATGACGTCATAAAATGATTTTAAGAATTTTAAAGATAATTTATTGCCAACTGAATTTGGCTAGAAATGTTTCGATTGAAATTCGAATTATTGATATGTGTCTAAGCTATTTGATTCAGCTAGACAAATGTTTATGAAATTCAAAGTATTCTTTGAAAGCTTATGCCGAACCAAATTATTTTGGTGCGGAATCTTATGATGAGTCTGAGGTGAATAACCCTAAAAATGGGGATATACTAATGGGATAAAATATTCCAATCTAAGAACGCATATAGTCGTTCCGATTACTAAGGTACAATAGACTGATCCTCTAAAGTACCCGCATCGGTAGTTTACCTTCTTTGTGATTGTAAACATACCAAATATAAAATATTTCAGAGGTAGAGTACCTTTCTTTCGTAATTGAAAGAAGTAGCAGGTAGAAATACCCCTAAACCTCAAAGTTCATGATTTTTATGATCCTTCAGACAGATATGAAAAGTTTTTTTTAACTCTCTAGAGTAATGTTGTGATAGAAGGTGATGATGGATATGAAATATTGTGAACACGTTGCGTACGAGTAGAATCTGAGATGATTGAGTAAAGGTTATTATGACAACCTAATCTT
The DNA here is from genome assembly GCA_016801055.1 of Panax notoginseng. NCBI lineage: Eukaryota > Viridiplantae > Streptophyta > Magnoliopsida > Apiales > Araliaceae > Panax > Panax notoginseng. The sequence goes on from CM029014.1 coordinate 79,789,716, forward strand.
GCTGAATGTTTAGAAGATGTAAACTCCTAGTGAGTAGTTATGGTGAAATGTGATAATAGATGAGAAATCCTCAAAGGAGAAAATTGTAAAGGTTAAGATAAAAACCTAGTTTTGATCAAGAGAATAAGCAGAGATTAGTATGTTTTAATTTCGGGGACGAAATTCTTAGAAGAAGGGGTGAATGTGACAACCCGAGAATTTAGATAATTATTAAAATCCTAAAATGATGGATTAAAGGTTATAACATTAACCTATACAGAAAATAAGTGTATGGAATTACCGTTTCTGTGAAGAAATTTTAAAGATTTCAAAATTTTTAAGAAGAACCTATATGGTTTCTTAATTGAATGAGAATAAAGAAATATGGGTTACAAAATTTCAAAACCCTAGAAATGAATTAATATGTACTTGAAGGAATATCGAGAATAAGGTATTACGATACCTGTAAATTCGGTGTGAACTGAATAGTCTAAGAAATGTTATATAAGTACATATGGAAATTTTATTAAGGAGATAAGATTTCACATGAAGAGATGTTGTGAGGTTAAACGAAGATGAGTATATGTATAGAAATATATATACTTAGTAAGGTGCTATATATATTTTAGCAAGAGGAATGATGAATTAAGTTATTGATATAAGGATCAAGATAAAACTATGTTAGTAATTAACATAGCTTGAACGTTGACCTTGAATGGCAAATAAGAATTTGAATAAGTATAAAGTCGTTAGTTAATACGATTAGCAATAAGAAAGGAATAATTTAAAGCTCAAAATTTGAGTTAGAGATAGAATTTTGAAGCATGGACTGCTCGGTTGCGTCCGGAACGTCAAGTTTAATTAGAAGGGACAGTAAACACAAAATGTGTAAAAGTTGACTTTTGGTCAAAGTCAACAGTTGACTTTTATGAAGAAAAGTCAAAATTAGTGTGAGAAGTGAATTATGTTTTATGGATAATGGTATAATATCTAATATTATACCAAATGGTGTAAAGTAAAAATATGAGAGGAGATCCAATATGTAAATATGTATATTGGTATCAAGAAGTTAGTAAATTAATTTCATATTTGAATAAATGATTGAATATATTAAATTTATATATTTAATATATAAATAAATTGTTTGAAAACAATTTATAGAGAGGAAGAGGAAATTAAATTTAATTATACAATATAAATTGTATAACTTAAATAAGTTATTAAAACATGGTATGAGATTTAAATGACCTAAAGGGTTACTTTTATTTAGTGGTCACAGAATTAATTCAAGTGAATTAAGAATTAAGTTATGTAACCTAATATATATATTAGGTGTGGTAATTAAATAACCTAAGAGGTTATAATATGATAGAATATTAGTATCTATGTATATACCAACATTAAGAGATTTATTTATACATCTCAGTTAATTAATTTTATAACCTAATAATAGTAAGTCTAATTGGGTTAAGAAAATTAATGTGCACGAGTAAGGAATTTATTTTCTAGTGTGAGGAAAACCCTAATTAACTAATTAGGGGAGAATATTAAGAGTGTTGAACTATATAAATTTTATGTCCCAAAGAAACTAAATTTGAAGCCCAAAAGTATTAAAAGTAATGGACTATAATAATATCATAGCCCAATAATTTATTTAGAGTCCAAAAGAATTGGATTTAATGGGCTAAGGAGGTAATATTATTTAAGCGAGCCAAGTTAGTTTTTGTGAGTAAGTAAAACAATTAAATTTGTTAGCTCTATGGGATTGGATTATGTTAGTTTTATATGGCTCAAGAAATTACATTTTTGGTGGAAGCCCAAATTTATTTATTGGTAAGCAAAATAATAAAAATACAAGCCCAATAGAAATTAATTGGTAAGTGACCCAATTTTTGATCCACTTAAGGAGGGGCTATCTAGTCATTTGTTAAGTAATTAACAATTAAAATAAAATGAGGATTTAGAAGATAAGGATAAAGAGAAAAAGAAGGAAAAAGATAAGAAGAAAAGAAGATAAGAGAAGAAAGAGAAAGAGGAAAAGAAAGAAAGAGAGGAACGGTAGAAAACCGAGAGAGAGAAAGGAGAAGAGAGGCTTCGGCAGCCATAGGAGGATGAAGGGAGAGATGCTATCCATGGAAAGAGGAAGAAGAAGAAAGGTATAGAACAATTTCCTCCTAAGCTTGCTTCTCTTTCTATTTATAAATTGATGATGTGGGTTTTTGATTTGGATGTTAAAACCCTATAATCTTTGTGTTTTTCACGAGTCCATGTTTGGATCTACCCATATTGGGTGTTGATTGGGTTGAAACTCAAAAGAAAAGAAAACTTATTTTTCTAGTTTTGGAAACCCAAAATTTCTATGTACTTTGGATTTCCACCGTTTTAAATCTATAGCTTCTTTTTACGATCCGTCAAAGAGGGGTGCTAGATATATGTGTTTACTAGTTAACCCAAGTGGTAGCACTCAAATATGTTGAGTTTGCATGGGGTAATGACTGATTTTGTGAAAACAGTCCCGTTTTTCTAGGAACTGTTTTTGGGCAGTCTGTAACGGGGGCTTTTTCGTCCACTTTTTTTACTTTAAAAATTCTGGGCTTCTGATATGTTATAGTACACTGAATAAGCTTTCCATAGACTCTGGAACGGACTAATTCCGACTCCGGAGGAGGTAGTTATGACGTTCGGAAGAAGCATAATCAAACTGTTCAACCAAATCCCGAACAGTCTCCTTTTACAAACTTTTTGGACTGATGTGTTCGGATTTTGGAAAAATATCATTAGATAAAAGTTGTAGCCCTGGAAGTTAGCTTCGCGTGGGCTCAAGAATCGCTCAAAAATGTTTTAAAACGCGAGAGTTATGACTGTTTTAGCAAAGGACTCTAAAACTGTTTTATGCCAAAAAGTTGCTGCCCAAATTTTTGCGAGGGCTGTTTTGGCAACTTAGTTTATGTAATAAATTCTGACCTTTTGGGACATGAAAATATATGATATCAAGTACCTTGTGTCCAAAAATGAGCTCATTCCGAGTTAAAATGAGCAAGTTATGACCATTTCAATTTCTGTGATTTTCCGACGAAAATGGCTATAACCGGAGTTCTATAACTCCGATGGCTACGAAATTTAAACTGGAGTGTCACGTTAAGACGCATAAGATTGTGCCAAGAGATGGGAATTTCTGGAGTTAAGCACGAGGTAGCTAATTTCTTAAGGAATTAACTAAAAATGATTTTTAAAAAAATACCAAAGGAAGTTGGAAAATTTTGGAAAAATACTTTTTGTGTATGAAATATGTGTATACATATTTGTACAAAGGATAGAAAAATAATAAGTTGATTTGGTATTTTCGTGTACGGATATGGAATCCAGCTTGCTGGATTAGAAAATCTGATGAATCCAGCTTGCTGGATTGAAAAGAAGTTTACTGAATTGAAAATATGTTGAATCCAACTTGCTGGATTGCAATCTAGTTGCTGGATTTGTAATCTAGTTTGCTGGATTGCAGTTTGACTTGCTGGATTAAAGGAATTATGTATCCAGTCTGCTGGATTGGTCATTAGGTTGAAGGATTATGAATCCAGCTAGCTGGATTGAAGTATTAGAGAAAACAGCTTACTGAATTAGAGAAAACAGTTTGCTGAATTATAAACATTTTGCTGGATTATAGAAAAGAGTTTATAATATGAAAGATTAAGTGCTTAATCATAATGAATATGATACAGTGATTGAATAATTATCCAAGAATGATAATAATACCGATGTGTTAGGATGTTATCTAATATTTGATTAAGTGTTAGATAATCTATTAACAAAGTAATTGTATTATGATACAAAGTAGAATATGCTGATTGAAAGACCAATCTTATTATTAATGATAGGTCTTACCAAAAAAAGTTAACTTAAACTGCGTAGCAGTTGTCAACGAATCAGGCAAGTTTCCTAACTCAAACTTGAGTTGTATATTCAAAGCATGTTAGTGAATGATTATTGTTGATTATTCACGTCTACACTGATTATTGATTCGCACTTGGTGCATGTTGCATATGTTCATCAGGTATGAAAGGCTGATCACCTTCATTACCATAAGGTTCAGTTAAATTGTTTATGGTCATTGTTGACCTTCAAACATTATTGATTCAGTCATGAAATTATTGAAACTTGATTCATGTTATTTCACAATTATTATATTGTTGAAAACTTGAAAGCTTATTCATTCTTTTCAATCATGATATATCTTTATTGAATTTAAACTTGCTGGGCAAATTTGATGCTCACCCTTGCTATATCATGATAAAATTTTCAGATTAAGATGAAAGCTCGAGTAAAGTCAAAGGCAAAGTCAAAGTGCAAGACTAAATTACATTGCAGTTAGATCTATTAAATTTTTTGACGAAAATAGTATTGTAAATCTTCTAAGATATTGAAGGTATGTATTAAGTTAAGGTTGTAGACCTTGGGAATGATGTGTAAAAGTTTAATGTATAAACAATTTATGTTTATATCTTCCGCAATAGTTATAGAAATAGTATACCAGATCCTTGGTGATTAGGACCGGGATCTGGGGATGCTACAATTATATTCAAGGAACGTGTTTAATTAACGTGTAATCTACGCACGAGGCAAGTTTTCTAACCCTACTTGTTATCGTTATATAAGTTGATTAATTCACCTTTCTACATTGAGCAAGTTCTCATTATTATTGATCAAGTCTATTTTGTATATTAAAGTTTATAAATCTTTCAAGCATGATGTTGTTATACAATACTTATTCTATTGTATACCTTTTGAGATTCTATCCAATTAAGTTATCAATTATTGTTAAACCTTGTTAGACTAGCGAACCCTTATTGATTCGACTAGTCCATAGTTGATGAGCGTTCTAAATTTTAGAACCCTTGATGAATTATCCAAACCAAACTTCCTTTGGTGCGAACTCGAATGTCAAACTGAGATGAACAACCCTGTATAGGGGATTATTTACGCTTTAGCGTTAAGATATTGTGCACAGTATGGTACTAAGGGCTGATCCCCCTAAGTACGAGAAGAAGAGTCCATAGTCTCATGACTGTTAAAGGTTTCAAGTATAACCCTTGATAACCTAGGACATAGTTCAAGGTCTTATGACCCTCAGATTTCTTTTGATTCTTGTTATTCATTCTTGATTCAAAAGTTGAGCTTTATTTCAGAAGTCTTTGATTTATTCGCATGTTATTATTTTGTTACTTTCATTATTATACTTGTGGGCAATCGTGCTCACTCTTGCGTAATAATAACATTGCAGTTAAGAACGAAAGAGCAGACGAACCTTCCACTAGTAAAGGCAAGGGCAAGTTTAGCAAGTAATGAAGATTATTTATTTATGTGGTTATGTAATGATAATTAGAATTGATGTTACTTAAGACTTATTTGTTTATGTTTCCGCACAGATGATTTAAGGTTAAAGTAACCTGGGATTTATTTATTATGAAGTTGATGTAACCCCATAAGGGGAGAGATTTATTATTTTTTCTATCTATTGCATGGTTTGCATTTTATTTATGGGTAGATAGATAGATGATGTTTGTACAGTGAACACCAAATCCTGTGAAAATGGAAGTACCGAATTTGGGGGTGTCACATAGAACCTTGACTTAAAGAAAAATTTATTTTAAATCATGAACAAAATTGTATTTGTAACCAAAACTTCACTAAGCTTCTTCTAGTTAGCCTCTACAAGATGCTTCTTGTAGTTTTCTTTTCAGTGTCTTGGCTTATTACAGTAGAAGCAAACTCCTTTGCTATCCGTATCAGTTTTGTTCTTATTATCCTTTATTTTTGCCTTTCTATTTACCTTCTTTGAATCGTTCTTCTTTTTAGAAGATCTTTTGGCCCCTACCAGTAAGACTTGGTCTTTCTTGGTTGGAAAGTGACTCTCAACATTTTTTAACATGTTAAGCAAATCAGCGAGACTGATATCTAGCTTGTTCATATAAAAAATTTACAACAATTATGAAAGGAGTCCGGGAGTGAGTGCAAGATCAAATCTTGGCTCAATTCTCCATCCATGATAAAACATGTTATCCTAATTGTTTAATCAAATTGATCATGTTTAGGACATGTGTCTGTACTGTAGTGTCGTTGGTCATTCTAGATCGGAAGAACTCCTTAGATATCTTATATCTATTAGTCCTACTTTTCTCACCATCAACTACTTGATGTGTAGGAGTATAGTAGGAGCATCCATAGTTTCATGCTGACGCTGAAGCTCGTTACTCATGGATGCTAGCATGATGCATTGAGCCAACTGTGCATCATCTTATCACTTTCTAAAAGTAGCAATGCCTTCCTCAGAGACATTGTCTACAACTATTGCAGGGATAGGCATATTAAGGACATAAGATAGCTTTTTTATCCATGAGAACTATTTACAAATTCCTTAACCAATCCATTTAATTCGGTCCGATTAAATAGCATCTAATATGCTTCACAGTGATAATAATTTAGACATTGTAAAATTCTGTAAATAAACTTGTAATTAACAATATTTTAGCATACATTCTTTTATTAATTACCAAAATAATTTAGGTCTTATTTTAAATTGGTATCTCCCACTATTTTCATTAAACTATATTACCCTCACTTATATAGTTCGAAAAAATCTAATTAAAGATTTGCTAGTGAGAATAAGGTTCCCATTTCAAATGTATATAGCCTTGTGGTGACACAACAAACTATATATAAAGAAATAGGTAGACAACTCTTGTCAATTATATCAACTATGCAACTCCTTGTATTTTGCCTCTTAGATCATAATGATCAAGTGTGTCCACATCCGAACTAAAATGATTTAAGTTAAGTCCAACCTAGCAGTCCATATATTCAAAAAAGAAAAATATTGTCCTTGTGGTGACACAACAAAATAATATTGTTTAATTTTCTTTATAAGCATCAAATGTGATAAAATTAACATCTCAAAGAATTAAGATAAGTCTTGTGGTGACACAACAAACTTATAATAATTAATTGATACTCTATTATTTTTATCATGCTAGAAGGCGACGTTCGATATTCCAAATATGTTTGAACGCTTAGGACTCAATATAAAAAAATATTGAGGGATTTGTTATTAATTTGTCTCATCTTGTTTAGTGCGCATGCACATATATATATAAAATACGTGTCATATTAATTAACATGCGAAGCATGTTTGCATAATATATAATATATATAGTATAAGCATGCACATATAGAATACTATATTCTATCTGGATTAATTATGGACTTTTATTCTAGTTTGGTTCACTAGAGCCACCAAGTGAACCAAAAGGTCAAACCCTAGGGGTGCAAGAATTAATATTTAAATATAACTATTACATTTAAATTCGGGCTCCATTACAAACGTGTCTTTAAGCGCTCCTTGCTCCTTGATCTCCAATTCTTCAAAATTAATTCTAATTATTCCTATTACAAAACTATTTAAAATAAATAGAAACCTTGATCAACAGTCAATGGGAAGTACATAGGAGAGAGTTAGAATTTACATTAAAAAAAATTAAAGAAGACGAGGTACGCAGACCCTATTTAATAAAACTCATACATTCATGCATCCAACTAAAATAAAATTCAATCACATTGGTCAATAGTCTATAATCAATCTCATTTATTATCATACACATCACCATATGCATCAATAAATAACATCCATCTCATGAATAATAAACATTCAATATATATATTGATATCATTTAATGGGCAAATTTAGTTAGTGTAAAATCTAATTTAGATTTTGAATCAAAATAAACTCCTTTATTTTAATCCAAATTTAAATCAAAATAAACCTCTTTTATTTTAATTTATCTAATTTTGAATAAAATAAACTATTTTATTTTAATCAAAATCTTTAATCAAAATAAACTCTTTTATTTTAATTAATTATGGAATCCAATTCCAAGTAAAAAAAACTCATTTATTAAAGGAAACACGAATTCTCTTTCCTATTCACAAATAAACTCATTTATTTTGAATAATATGAAATCTTATTTCATATTTAAATAAACTCCTTTATTTAAGGAAAGATGGATACACTTTCCTATTCACAAATAAACTCCTTTATTTTAAGAAACATAGAATTCAATTTCAACTCCAATTAGTTATCATGGAATCCAATTCCAACTCTAATTAGTTAGCATGAAATCTAATTTTAAAATTAAAATAAACCTTTTATGTTAAAATTAAAATAAACCTTTTATTTTAAGATTAAAATAAACCTTTTATTTTAAGATTAAAATAAATATTTTTATTTTAATTATAAAATTAATAATAATAATAATAATAATAATAATAATAATAATAATAATAATAATAATAATAATAATAATAATAATAGAATTAGTACTACTCCGTGATTCGCGTGCATACTACTTACTCCCTGATCTAGAAAATATCATCTTACTAATACTAATACTAGTTATATGCATGAAGGTACTAATACTAGCTATATATATATATATATATATATATATATATATATATATATATATATTAAAATATAACCACGGTGGATGAAGCAACAGTATTAGCGCAAGGACTCAGCGAAATCAATATCCATGCGAATCACGGAATTTCTAAAAAAAATCGAAAATTTGTTTACGGCTTTTCATTTTTTTTATTAAAAAAAAATTATACAATAAAATTATGTTTAATTAAATTGTTCTAAACACATATCAATATACATATCAAATTAAAACAATTAATAATTTGCATAAAGGTTTGGCTCTGATGCTACTGTTAGGTTTGTAATATTCATGAACGTAATCAAATTACACAAAATAAGCGAAAGCGTGAAAAATCAGAGTTTTAAAATTTTACAAACCATATACCCAGATCATCATTTATGCATAATTATTAATTAAACGAAAAAATAAAGAATAAGAATCATAACCATGAAGATTCGAGCTTCCTCAGGTACAAGTTCACCTCCAAATGCTTTCGCGTTCAACTTGAATCCACCGGGTTTGGTTCCTTCCTTTGATCAACGTTAGCCACCCAAGTGTTTGGCCTCTAGAGATGATCCACCAAGGTAGAAGAAAGATTCAAGAAGATGGGTGTTTGGCAAAATCCTAGGTTTTCTATCTCTCATAGAACGAGTGTACTCTCCAACAATTGGAATCACATCTATTGATATCTGATATAAGACTCCTCTTATAAAGATATCAGTTACCCTTCTAATCTAATTAAAAATAGGGTATTATTTAATTAATTAAATTCTTTTAATTAATTAAACTCCCTAATCTTATTAGGGATAATTAATTAAATACTTTTAATTAATTTAACCTCCTAATCTTATTAAGAATATTTGAGAGTACTTTTATTAATTAATTCCCAAACTCCTTTAGAAATTAAATAATAATAATAGTAATAATAATAATAAGACTCCTTTTTTATATTTAATATTTCTAAAATATTAAATAATAAATATTAAGCTATTTAATTTATTCTATCACCATAGATTAAATTAAATATACTTAACTTATTATTACGATTATGTCGTTAACTTCTTAAATAATTATTCTTCCTTTTATGGTGTGACTCTTTAGGTTCTCCATATTAAACCGGTTGTGAATAAATCAATTAGAACAATTCTAATCTTATTTAAATAAATAAATTAAATTATTAATTTATTTAAATAAATAATATTTATTCTACAATAGGGATAAGCCTCCCTAGCGATCAACGATTTTCTAGATAATATAGATTTCAACATTAATCATAAAAGAACCTTTGAGTAAATAGTTACCGTACAATTCTATCCTTCCACCATACAATGTCCTAATTAAATATAAGACATGGAATTACTGTCAAGTCTTATTTTATTTAATTATATGTATTTCGACTCTTAAATGCACAACTCCAAATAATGCAAATTAGAAACTCCTTTCTAATTTCATTCTGCCTTGGCCAAGGACTACTGGGTTGTCATTTATCGAATCATATAGGACATTTCTCTTCTTTTACTAGAAGTTGTAGATTCTTTATTGATCATACATTATCTCCATGTATAACTTATTATACCCAAGCATACCCTTTGATATTCCCTAAGGGTCTTAAGGAATAAGTTAAAGTATAACTCATCATACACAAGATACTATGATGATCTCAAGTCCAAGGATCACTTGTACTACTATCACTACAGAAATTCCTATTGACAGGCAAGTAAAACTCCATTAGGTATTCCTTAGCGAGCCACGTTCAGTGAACTTATTCTCTAATAAGCACCTACATACTTGCTTTAGTGTCTCCACACAAATGATCATGAGATCAATCATCCTCATCCAATGAGCAAGCAACATATGTACCGATATATCCGGATTCACTAATCCCAAATTTAATAATCCAACGATTGGGAACTATTTTAGTTTTAAGCTTTCTAAGAATTTAGATCTCATTAGAATGATCATCATCATTATTCTAAAAGCATTGCTTAAAACTATGAGTTTATCACATATTATAAAGTAGCATCATGTAGATAATTAAAAGCCTTTAATAAATTAATACTTTTTATTAATAAATAAATAAGATTGTTACAAAGTATATGCTTTTATCATCAAACATGATTTACTTGTGTGCATACTACTTTCACTTGCATTGACGACCTGTTTGACCAGTTGCAAGGCGCCAAATTCTTTTCAAAGATCGATCTTCGTTTCGGATATCATCATTTAAAGATTAAAACTGATGACATTCCAAAGACTGCTTTCAGAACTCGGTACGGGCATTACGAATTCTTAGTCATGTCTTTTGGGTTGACTAATGCTCCTGTTGCCTTCATAGGTATGATGAACCGAGTATTCAAAGAATATTTGTATCATTTTGTGGTTGTCTTTATTGATAACATGCTATACGCCAAGTTGAAGAAATGCGAGTTCTGGCTTGAGGAAGTAGCATTCCTTGGGCACGTGATATCGAATCACAGAATATCTGTTGACCCAACGAAGATTTAAGCAATACAAAGCTGGGAGCAACCTAAGTCATTGACCAAAGTACGTAGCTTTCTGGGCTTAGCTGGTTATTATTGGAGATTCATGGTAGGATTTTCTCGAATTTCTACTCTATTAACTCAGCTGACTCGAAAAGATACAAAATTCGATTGAAGCGAGGAATGTGAGAAGAGTTTTTAAGAACTCAAGAGGAGACTCATTACAACACCTGTTCTGACAATACCATCTGGTTCGGAGGGATTTGTCATCTACAGTGATGCTTCAGGCATAGGGTTAGGATGTGTTCTCATACAACATGAAAAAGTCATAGCTTATGCCTCATGGCAACTCAAACAATATGAGAGGAATTATCTTACTCATGATCTAGAGTTGGCAGCAGTCATTTTTGCACTAAAGATCTGGAGGCATTACCTGTATGGGGAGAAGGTGGAGATCCAGATCATAAAAGCCATAAGTATTTCTTCACCTAAATGGAATTCAACATGCGGCAACGACGTTGGCTCGAGCTATTGAAAGATTACGATCATACCATTTAATACCATCCTAGAAAAGCGACTTTCCACCAACTCCTTCTTGTCTAATGGATTCTTCTTGCTTCCACTAGTTTGATTTCTAAGGCAAAGAACAAAGTTAGACAATGGTTGGGCTATATATAGAGAGCTTCCCTTCTCAATTTCTATTTGCTAGATTTCTGTTATGTGACGCCCCCAAAATAGGTATACATCACTTATTCTGAGTCGCCAAATACATGGTACAGAATACAAATACAATCTTAAATATACAACATGACCTGTGAGTTTTAATATAAATATTATCTTCTAGACAGCATTCAAACTCAAAATAAGTCATCAATACATTTATTATCACACTATTTCATAGAATAGTGAGGACTATTAATATTATCATCTTGACCGTCACTCCATTCCCCGACTAGTTCCTGCTACGTTCTCATTTCCTGAATAGAACAATGAAAGTAAAAGAGTGAGCTCAACTAGCCCAGTAAGAAATATTATGACTAAGATAATGCAGAATAAATTATCGTTAGTCTTCAACAGTGTTAAACTGATACAATATAACAAACATCAAGTTTAACTGCAGCGGAACAAGCTATCCATTAAAAGAGTCAAGTAGAGAATAAAATCTATTATCTTTTATGATTTAAAAAGGTTTTTCATCACTTTTATCGCTGAGACTCAGCTTAATAAATAATCCACATCATCCCTGCACTACGGCCAAGGATATTCATTAGTATCACGACCACAAATTTTCCATGCACTACAGGCCAAGGACATTTATGTATTCATCAATGGTCATGATCATGCCAACAACTGTCCATCAATACACTATGGGCCAATGAGGACCTTTACCACATCATTTGTAACATTACGGTCATGATTATACCAAATAATTCCTGGTCATAATCATACCAAGTCCATCTATGCACTACAGGCTACAGATGACTTTCAACATAATATAAACATGAGGATGATGACAATGATATAAGAATTCAATAAAACAAGTTCAAGAATTAATTTATCTAGGAACCATTAACGTCCAAATTGTCAACATGATACTGCTTTGTGGGGTAAAACTCAAGAATGCTCGGAAGAATATTTTCATGAAAAGATACTGGATGAAACGCAAATATCAAGGATATTCCACTAATTTCATGGAGTATAAAAGCCAAAACTTTAACCAACTGAGTACAATAAAGAATGGAATAACAAAAGAAATCACCAGGCATGCGATAGACCGCACAGACAGGTTATTCCAACATAATAATAAATAACGAAACCAGGTCATGCGTAAACGTACAGACAGGATATTCCAATAGAATAATAAAGAATGGAATAACAACAGAATTCACCATGCATGCTATAGACCGCACAGACAGGTTATTCCAACAGAATAATAAATAATGGAACCAGGTCATGCGTAATACGCACAGATAGGATATTCTAACAGAATAATAAAGAATGGAATAACAGAAGAATTTTACCATGTATGTGGTACTTCGCATAGACAGGTTATTTCAACATAATAATAAATAATGGAATAACAGAAGAATTTCACCAAGTATGCGGTACTTCGCATATACAGGTTATTCCAACATAATAATAAAGAATGGAATAATAGAAGCTCTCTTCATGAATACGAAAGAAATAATACCCCTTACAAGTACAACAAATAATATCCCTTACATTAGAAGAAACTGGATATAGGAGTAGTGAAGTAGCATAATACTTTTCTTCTTTCTCTCTATAGTTTCTCTCTCTAGAGTTTCAGTAAATTCGTAAGAAATAATGAAGGAATGAGCTTCTATTTATAGGAGAATGAACTGAATAGTAACTAATTCATGAACGGTCCAGATTGATTTACTTTTAAACGGACGGTCCATAATGATTTAATATGTAGTATTAATAAAATATTCTAATAAAATAAAATCTTTTAAATAAAATATAATATATTCTATTTATAATCTAATAAAACGAATAACTTTATAAAAGTATTCTATTTTATATAAAAAGATTTTACTATACAAATACTATGCAGGCACTATGCAAACACTATGCATAATAGAATATGATCTATTTATAGTCTAATAAAATAAATAACTTTATAAAAATATTCTGTTTTATATAAAAAGTTTTCTGTTTTATTACATTTATAATAATAATAAAACAAAACTTATCACCTTTATTATAATTCACAATATTAATCGACCAGGTCGTTCCCAGGAAAGAGGGGGCTTTCCGATAAGAATTTCTCCTTATTGACGTGCAATTAGATGACCAAACCTCTCCTTGACAGAACTTTCTAGTCATTGTCAATATTATAAATAATAATATGACTAACATTGTCGTCTCAATTATTGATTTAATAATATAACATATTATGCAGATGATACTGTGACAATAATTGAATCAATAATATGAGAGATATAATGCAGCAATTACTGTAGTAATAATTAAATATAACTGAGTGACTTCTTACGTAAGCATCAATAATTAATACCATGTCCTACTATGCAATCACGCGTATTACTGTACTTTTACTACCGAGTAGTTCAACAATTTTAACGGTAACACTTTCGCCGTTATTTTTATAAAAAGACAATTCTGTCATTTTTTTACTACGACAATACTTTCGTTGTGGGGTCAATTAATGATTATGCCGTCGTACGGATATTTCCTGACAAAAAGAATATTTTCCAACCAAACGAATATTATATAACAACTTGCATACTTTGTAAAATTTATAAATACTACCCACAACTATAACACTATCTCAAATCCATACCATAATATTAAAAAAAAATATTTCGAGAAAATTAAATCTTTATTTATAAAATTTGGGGTCTCACAATCTCCCCTCCTTATAAAATTTTGCCCTCGAAATTTACGTACGTACCTGGTATGCCGAATAGGTGAGGATACCTTGACTTCACTTCAAATTCTAACTCTTGCGGTATAACCTTTGAGTGTCGAATATTATCCTTCTTATCCAAGATTTTAACACGTATCTCCTCATACGTTAAATCTTCTGCTATCTCGTCCAATTCTAATTCAATAATGTGGTTTGGATCGTCCATATATTTACGTAACATCGATACGTGAAAAAGAACGTTATGAACACGCGACAAACTTGGCAATAAAACGAGTCTATAGGCCACAGTTCCTACTCAATCGAGGATTTTAAATGGGCCAATTAAATCGAGGGTTGAGATTTCCTCTCTTCAGCAACTCTTGCTTTTAAAATAACGCCTTCTTGAACCTTCTACTTCGTATTCATCAGCTCCGGGTCTGTAGCTTTAGCAGCTTTAACATTATCGACTAAAGTTGGTTCTAATCATATATTCGTTATCTTCACGTAGGTTCGTATATTCGCACTTGTAAACGCATACGATATTCTTCTCAACGCGTCAGCTACCACGTTCGCTTTTCCACGATGGTATTGAATGGTATTATTGTAATATTTCAACAGCTCGAGCCAACGTCTTTGGCTCATAATACGTTTGTTTTAGTTGAAGAAATATTTAAGGGTTTTAGAAATGGGGTTTTGTACTGGGGTCAATACAAAATTCGATTTCACGCTCTAGGGGTAGGCTAAGAAGTCTTCAAAAATACGTCAGGAAATTTATTAACAATAGAAATATCATTCAAAACTATGACTCACATCTAAGACTTGGATAGCACATATAATAAAGGTTTTTCCTAACGGAGTTTAACCGATAAGTCAAAGTCTAATTTCTCCGGAGTCAAATTTAAACGTTGAGCACAAGCAAGAAAGATAAAAGAATGGGTAGAACCGGTATCTAATAAAATATAGACTTCGCAAGAGCTTATGATTAACTTACCCGTAATAACCTCGTTCGGGTTCCTCGACAAACGCTCTCACTTAAACTACCGACTTTGACTTGTCTGACACATCCTTTGGTGTCACCATCCCAGCTGGACTTGACTTCACCATACGATAAAATCGAGCTAGGTGACCTTCTCTTTCGTGATTAAAACACGCTTTGGATTGCTGCGTTTTGGACAGATGTGTCCCTCCTGTCCGCATTTGAAGCATATGATAGGTGGTCGTTCTCCTTCCTTAACAACGGGTGCTGGTGCTGACGTCTTTCCATTATTATTGAACCTTCTCTTCTTGAAATTTCCACTCCTATTATCTTGGCCATGATTACCACCGAAGTGGTTACCATTCTGGGCATGATAATTTCCCCCACGATGGTTATCATTGTTCCGATGGCCGTTGCCACCAGTATGATTATTATCGCGTTGCTGGTCATTACCTTTTGGTTGTGCTGACCCATTATCGCACTCCAATAACTGAGCCCTATTCACAACATCTGAATATAAACAAAGTTTATGAGAAATGAGGTATTGACGTATATCGGGTTTCAAACTTCTTAGAAACATTCGCGTCATTCGCTCCTCGTTATTGACCAAATGGGATGCAAACCGGGATAACTCTGCAAATTTAGCCTCGTATTGCGACACGATCATATTGTTTTGCTCCAACTTGATGAATTCCACCTCCTTCATGTGACGAATACTTTCAGAAAAGTACTTGTCGTTGAACAACTCTTGGAACTTCTCCTAAGACATCTTGAGTGCGTCAGACTGGGTACGTTTTATAGATTTCCACCAGTAATCTGCTTCTTCACGCAACATAAAGGTAAAAAGGGGAACCTTTTGCTCCTCGGAGCATCCTAAGACATCAAATATCTTGGTGATCTACTTTAACCACGTCTCCGCCTTAAGTGGTTCTGGCTTTTCCAAAAACTCTGGTGGTCCCAGCTCCTTGAACTGCTTAGCGGTAACCGACCGTGGGTTGCCATTATTTCTACCTATATTTTGAACAGGAGTCTCTCTCACCTGATGTTGCATGAATTGCATAAAGCCACTGAACATCCCATCGTTCATCATCTGATCGGTGTTGTTGTTTATGTAAGACCCCAAATTATTAATAAATGAAATTTAATTTCCTCTATTTATTATTCTGAAATAGTAAGAGTTGATTTGATTAATGTGGTTAGTTATGGGTAAAATGCGCAAATATTTTAAATAAGCAAGTGGTTATAAAATATTCATTATTGTCGGAGAATATTTGTTTGGTCGTAGAATATTCTTGTTGTCGGGGAATATTCGTACGACGGCGCAGCCTTGTGTGGGCCCCATAACAGAAAGCGATTGGATGAAGAAAACGACAAAAATAAGTTGTTTATAAATAACAGCGTAGTTGTTACCGTTAATACTGTTGGAATACCCGGTGGTTAAATCACGGTAATACGCATAGCACACGGTATTGCACCAATTATTGATTCTTACGTAAGAAGGCACTACTCAATAATTGTTACAGTAATTACTGTTCAATATTGTATTTTATTGATTCAATAATTGCTGCGTTGATATTTTATATTACTGTTGTTTCAATAATTGTCACTACGCAGTATTTTTCATTATCGGAGCAATAATTCATATTATCTGAATAATATTATTAGATAACATTATTGGCAATGTCTAGAAAGTTCTGTCTAAGGAGAGGTTTGGTCATCTAATTACGCGCCAGTAAGGAGAAATCCTTATTGGAAAGCCCCCTCTTTTCTGGGAACGGCCTGGTTGTCAGTACTGTGATTCTGTAATATTATTTGTGTATAATTAATTATTAATTTATATGATGAGGAAAATATTGATTTTATGTGGATATAGATGGAGAAAATTTTTAATGTGACAATTGTTGAAAATTAATATTTTATCTTTTTCTGATAAAATAATTCATTTAAATATATTATTTTAATAATATATTGATGGTGGTATTTTTACAATGAATGTGGGATATATGAGTATATGAGGAGGAAGAGTATTTTTGTGACAGTAAATGATTAACACATGTTTTGTGTGTTGGTGGACATAATTCTTGACCGAAAATTTATTATTGACTGTAAAATCGCCCGTTTGTGAATTTCGGTCAATTTCTGTTTGAAATTTGGAAAAACTTTCTTCTGCAAAGTTGTAGAGAATTGAATTTCCTATAAAAACTCGCAAGATTCAAATTTTCTGATAAAAGGGCTATTTATTATGAATTATTGAAGTTCTGAAGTTTCGAAATAATTGATTTTTGGAAGTTTTATTTATTATTTTGAAGAAAAACATTTTTTGGCATTTAAGTGGGCTAACATGTAATATAAATGGGCTGAGATCAGATGTCTAGAGGTGGGCTAAGGAAAATTTGATAAATATATTATTATTATATTAAATTTTCTGCTTTGGTGTTCTAAGCATTTTCCTATAAATAGGGTGCTTAGGTTAGAATTGAAAATCACACCAGAAACACAAGTTTCTCTCTATTTCTCTCTCTATATCGAGCGTATTCTTGTGAGTATTTGATACTTTGAGTGTTGCTATACGGTATAAGTTTCCTTCAGCACTATATCTAGTATTCCAGTCAGAAGTACCGTCTTTCCGAGGTAAGGGATGTTATTTCTTCTTAAATGATATTATTTTTTTCAATATCATTATGCCGAAGTATTGATCTGAATTTTTATCAAATTTGGAACTTTTCATGTTGGGGTTACTATTCATGAGTTACTATTCACGAGTTACTATTCACGAGTTACTATTCACCGAAAAATGAAATTTTCTTCTTTTCGTCCAAATATCTATTCTGGATACTAGCTTTGATTGTATCCATGTTTTGATCATTCTTGAATTTTACTTTACTATGATTATTTATAAGGTATTTTTGGACATGGATAAATCGGAATACGAATCCTTAATATTTGTTATTTTGCTTCACTGGATTCGTTTTTTTTAAAATATTTTTCATCATCCTCAGTCTTAAATGATGATATAACTGAATATCTTTGGCCTGTAGTGCAAAAATGAATGATTTCTGATGAATATCTTTGGCCCGTAGTGCAAAGATGAATAGGTGTTGAGGTGAACATGACCAACTGATGAATATCTTTGGCCTGTAGTGCAAAGATGACTATTTGATTCAAGATATTTATTGATTGATGTAACAGGGATAAAATGTTGATGATGGGCTTTTAAATTCATAGATAATCGTAGATTTCATTCTCTACGTAACTTCTCTATGAATTATTATTTTTCGCTGCGAATATTGATTGAAAACTTGTTGTCTATTGTATTCTATTAAATTTTTCCCTGTTGAAGACTAACGATAATTTGTTGTATATTATCTTAGTCATAATATTCTTTACTGGGCTAGTTGAGCTCATCCTTTTCCTTGTTGTTCCATTTTCTTCTCAGGAGGCGAGAATGTAGCAAGTACTAGTCGGGGTATGGAATGAAGGGTCTAGGAAGTTGTTTTAGTAGTCCTCACCATTTTTTTTTGTAAAATATTATTCCAATAATTGTAATGAGGACTTATTTGAGTGTGGATATTGTCTAGATGACAATATTTGTATTTACACTCACAGTTTTTATGTTGTATTAATAAAGTTGTAGTTGTTTCTGTACCATATTATTGACGACTCAGAATAGGTGTTGTATACCTATTTTGGGGGCGTCACAGTTGGTATCAGAGCTTAGGGATATGATCTCTGGCGGAGATCGGGGAATAGAACTAGGAGGAGAGAGACGAGTAAATCCTTCGCTAGTATGTCCTACCTAAGCTTATTTGCTGGTCAGTCATAATATAGGGATATTATGTGATTTGTTAAATTAACCCTTGTTTTATGGCAGTATTTGCGAATGTCGACTGAGAATGTTAACAGTGGAGTAAATGAAACCGTGGAGACACCTGTACTCACCAACGAGGAGAACGTGCAACAGGCTGGCAATGTTCCTCCTGTGAACAACACCACTGAGCAGACGATGAACGATGAGATGTTTAGAAGCTTTTTGCGATTCATGCAAAACCAGACGAAGGAGATTCCTGTTCAAAATATAGGAAGAAACAATGGCAACGCACAGCTGGTCACAGCCAAGCAGTTTAAAGAGTTGGGACCACCAGAATTCTGGGAAAAACCAGATCCGATTAAGGCGGAGACATGGGTCAAGCAAATTACCAAGATATTTGATGTCTTGGGATGCACGGAGGAACAGAAGGTTCCATTCGCCACCTTTATGTTCCGTGGCGAGGCAGACTACTGGTGGGAATCTGTGAAGCGTACCCATCCAGCCGCACTCAGCATGTCTTGGGAGACATTTCAGAAACTATTCAATGACAAGTACTTTCCTGAAAGTATTCGTCATATGGAGGAGGTAGAATTTATTAGACTGGAGCAGAATAACATGACGGTGTCCCAGTACGAGGCGAAGTTTGCAGAGTTGTCCAGGTTTGCACCTCATTTGGTGGAGAATGAGGAACGTATGACACGGATGTTTCTGAGAGGTTTGAAACCCGGCATACGTCAATATCTCATTTCTCATAAATTTTCTCTCTATTCAGATGTTGTCAACAGGGCTCAATTGTTGGAGCGAGATAACGAGTACGGTCAACCGAGGGACCACAACCAGGATCATATCGGTGACAACAGTCATCAGAACAATGATAACCACGGAGAAAGAAAAGTACAGACAAGAACGGCAACCACTCTGGTGGTAATCGTGGCTATGAAAATAGAAGAAGCGAGTCGAGAGGAGATTTTAAAAAGAGGAGATTCAACAATGATAATACGAAGACGTCAGCACCAGCAGCAACTGGTTCCAAGGGAGGAGAACGACCACCGGTCATATGCTATAAATGTGGAAAAGAGGGACATATCAGCCCAAACTGTCCACAACAGTTCAAGGTATGCTATAATTGTGGAAAGGAAGGACATATCGCTCGAGATTGCACTGTAGCAAAACCAAGTCCAACGGGGGTGGTGACTCAAAAAGTTGTCCCAGAAAAGTCAAAGTCAACGGTTCCTGGAAGAGGGTTTTTTGTGACTGGCCAGAATGCGAGGAACCCGAACGAAGTTAGCACGGGTTAGTTAATTATAAATTTTTGCGAAGTCTATACCTTATTAGATACCGGTTCTACCCATTCATTTATCTCTCTTGCTTATACTCAACGTTTAAAATTGACTCCGGAGAAAATTAGACTTTGACTTATCTGTTGAAACTCCGTTAGGAGAAACTTTCGTTACATCCACTGTTTATAAATCTTGTTTGATCCAAGTTGGCACCATCACATTACCTGTTGATCTTATCTCTTTAAAGGTACTTGCTTTTGATGTGATTTTAGGAATTGATTGGTTAACTACTCATCATGCCAAAATTGATTGCTTTCGTAAGGTTGTTAGTTTTCATATTCCTAAGCAACCTGTTATTCAAATTCAAGCAACCAAACCATTGAAGTCAAACTCTTTCATATCAAGCCGTAAAGTCATTCGTTTATTGAAAAACGGATGTCAAGCTTTCTTAGCTATGTTATGGACTTGAACAAAAATATGTCAGATTTGAATGATATTTCTATTGTTAGTAAATCCCTGACGTATTTCCTGAAGAATTTCTTGGCCTACGCGTGATATTGAATTTTGTATCATCTTTGAATCTGGTACAAAACTCACTTCTAAAATCTCATATCGAATGGCTCCTATTGAACTTCAGGAGTTAAAAACCTAACTGTAGAAGTTTGTACCCGAGCCTTTATCTGGTGACTTCCTTTGTGGAATGCACTGAATCCAGACTCTCCGTAGGAGACGCCATATTCGTGCGGTAGTAAACTGATAGGTGTCATTGTGACGTGCTATCCAAGATTGAGATATGAGTCACAGTTGAGAGCAACCTAAGTCAGTAATCGAAATACATAACTTTCTAGGCTTAGCTGGTTATTATCGGAGATTTGTAAAAGGATTTTCCCGAATCGCTACTCCATTAACTCAGCTAACTCAAAAAGATACAAACTTCGAATGGACCGAGGAATACGAGAAGAGCTTCCAAGAATTCAACATGCGACACCGATGTTGGCTCGAGCTGTTGAAAGATTTTGATCATACCATCTAATACCATCATGAAAAAGCGAACGCGGTAGCTGACGCATTAAGTAGAAGATCATATGCAGGAACGAGTACGATGATGTCAAGTATACGCGTAGAATCAACTTTAATCGATAAAGTTAAAGTTTCTTAAGCCACAGACCGGGAGCTGATGCGTATGAAGAAGAAAGTACAAGAAGGTGCTATTCCGGAAGCAAGAATCGATGAAGAATGAATACTTCGAGTCCACTCCAGACTTTGTGTTCCTAACGAATCTGATTTGAAGTACAAGATCATGATGGAGGCACACAATACACCATTTGCAATCCATCCTGGAAGTACTAAAATGTATCTTCGACATACATTTTGGTGGAACAATATGAAGAGAGAGATTACAAAGTTTATCTCGAGGTGTTTAACTTGTCAACGTGTAAAGGCAGAGCATCAAGTGTCAAAGGGTCCATTGTAACCACTTGAGATCCCGAAATGGAAGTGGGAACACATTACCATGGATTTCGTTACAGGTCTTCCCAAGGTTTCTTAAGGTATAAATGTTATTTGGGTTATAGTTGATAGACTAACCAAGTCTGCTCATTTCTTTCCGATACGGGAGACTTATTCCCTTGAACGTCTTGCTAGTATGTACGTGAATGAGATTGTAAGGTTGCGTGGCATGCCAGTATCCATAGTTTCGGATCGTGACCCAAGATTCACTTCAAGATCTTGGGTTAGCTTGCAAAAAGCTATAGGCACAGATTTACGATTTAGTTCAGCTTACCATCCTCAAACGGACGGGTAATCAGAGAGGACTATTCAAACTCTTGAAGATCTATTAAGACTTTATGTCCTAGATTTCAAAGGAAGTTGGGATAAGTACCTACCATTGGTGGAATTCTCCTACAATAACAGTTATCAGGCAAGTATAGGTGTGACTCCCTTTGAAGCATTGTATGGACGAAAGTGTCGCTCTCCAGTATGTTGGGATGAGGTGGGAGAAGCAACGTTGTTGGGACCAGAGTTGGTACGAATGACTACAGAGAAGATCCAAACGATTCGACAACGTATACAAACGGCACAGGATCGACAAAAGAGTTATGTGGATCTTCATCGAAAGGACGTGAAATTTAACATTGGGGATCATGTATTATTACGTGTAGCTCCATGGAAAGGAGTTACAAGATTTGAGAAGAGAGGAAAGCTCAATCCACAATTTATTGGTCCATTTCAGATTCTTGACCGAGTAGGAAATGTGGCCTATAGACTCGCGTTACCTCCAAGTATGTCTCGTGTTCATAATGTTTTTCATATATCTGTGCTTCGTAAATATGTGAAAGACCCGAACCATGTTATTGAGTTAGAACCGGACGAGATAGCTGAAGACTTAACGTACGAGGAGGTACCTGTCAAGATCATGGATAAGAAGGAGCATGTCCTACGCACGAAGGTCATACCACAAGTTAAAGTTTTTTGGAGAAACCATGCTATTGAGGAAATGACCTGGGAGTTAGAAACGGAAATGAAAGCGAGGTATCCTCATCTTTTCGAAACACCAGGTACGTATGTCAATTTCGAGGACGAAATTTCATAAGGAGGGGAGGTTGTAAGACCCCAAATTATTAATAAATGAAATTTAATTTCCTCTATTTATTATTCTGAAATAGTAAGAGTTGATTTGATTAATGTGGTTAGTTATGGGTAAAATGCGCAAATATTTTAAATAAGCAAGTGGTTATAAAATATTCATTATTGTCGGGGAATATTTGTTTGGTCGTGGAATATTCTTGTTGTTGGGGAATATTCGTATGACGGCGCAACCTTGTGTGGGCCTCATAACAGAAAGCGATTGGATGAAGAAAACGACAAAAATAAGTTGTTTATAAATAACGGCGTAGTTGTTACCGTTAATACTGTTGGAATACCCGGTGGTTAAATCACGATAATACGCATAGCACACGGTATTGCACCAATTATTGATTCTTACGTAAGAAGGCACTACTCAATAATTGTTACAGAAATTACTGTTCAATATTGTATTTTATTGATTCAATAATTGCTGCGTTGATATTTTATATTACTGTTGTTTCAATAATTGTCACTACGCAGTATTTTTCATTATCGGAGCAATAATTCATATTATCTGAATAATATTATTAGATAACATTATTGGCAATATCTAGAAAGTTCTGTCTAAGGAGAGGTTTGGTCATCTAATTGCGCGCCAGTAAGGAAAAATCCTTATTGGAAAGCCCCCTCTTTCCTGGGAACGGCCTGGTTGCCAGTACTGTGATTTTGTAATATTATTTGTGTATAATTAATTATTGATTTATATGATGAGGAAAATATTAATTTTATGTGGATATAGATGGAGAAAATTTTTAATGTGACAATTGTTGAAAATTAATATTTTATCTTTTTCTGATAAAATAATTCATTTAAATATATTATTTTAATAATATATTGATGGTGGTATTTTTACAATGAATGTGGGATATATGAGTATATGAGGAGGAAGAGTATTTTTGTGACATTAAATGATTAACACATGTTTTGTGTGTTGGTGGACATAATTCTTGACCGAAAATTTATTATTGACTGTAAAATCGCCCGTTTGTGAATTTCGGTCAATTTCTGTTTGGAATTTGGAAAAACTTTCTTCTGCAAAGTTGTAGAGAATTGAATTTCCTATAAAAACTCGCGAGATTCAAATTTTCTGATAAAAGGGCTATTTATTATGAATTATTGAAGTTCTGAAGTTTCGAAATAATTGATTTTTGGAAGTTTTATTTATTATTTTGAAGAAAAACGTTTTTTGGCATTTAAGTGGGCTAACATGTGATATAAATGGGCTGAGATCAGATGTCTAGAGGTGGGCTAAGGAAAATTTGATAAATATATTATTATTATATTAAATTTTCTGCTTTGGTGTTCTAAGCATTTTCCTATAAATAGGGTGCTTAGGTTAGAATTGAAAATCACACCAGAAACACAAGTTTCTCTCTATTTCTCTCTCTATATCGAGCGTATTCTTGTGAGTATTTGATACTTTAAGTGTTGCTATACGGTGTAAGTTTCCTTCAGCACTATATCTAGTATTCCAGTCAGAAGTACCGTCTTTCCGAGGTAAGGGATGTTATTTCTTCTTAAATGATATTATTTTTTTCAATATCATTATGCCGAAGTATTGATCTGAATTTTTATCAAATTTGGAACTTTTCATGTTGGGGTTACTATTCATAAGTTACTATTCACGAGTTACTATTCACCGAAAAATAAAATTTTCTTCTTTTCGTCCAAATATCCATTCTGGATACTAGCTTTGATTATATCCATGTTTTGATTATTCTTGAATTTTACTTTACTATGATTATTTATAAGGTATTTTTGGACATGGATAAATCGAAATACGAATCCTTAATATTTGTTATTTTGCTTCACTGGATTCGTTTTCTTTAAAATATTTTTCATCATCCTCAGTCTTAAATGATGATATAACTGAATATCTTTGGCCTGTGGTGCAAAGATGAATGCTTTCTGATGAATATCTTTGGCCCGTAGTGCAAAGATGAACAGGTGTTGAGGTGAACATGACCAACTGATGAATATATTTGACCTGTAGTGCAAAGATGACTATTTGATTCAAGATATTTATTGATTGATGTTACAGGGATAAAATGTTGATGATGGGCTTTTAAATTCATAGATAATCGTAGATTTCATTCTCTACGTAACTTCTCTATGAATTATTATTTTTCGCTGCGAATATTGATTGAAAACTTGTTGTCTATTGTATTCTATTAAATTTTTTCCTGTTGAAGACTAACGATAATTTGTTGTATATTATCTTAGTCATAATATTCTTTACTGGGCTAGTTGAGCTCGCCATTTTCCTTGTTGTTCCATTTTCTTCTCAGGAGGCGAGAATGTAGCAAGTACTAGTCGGGGTATGGAATGAAGGTTCTAGGAAGTTATTTTAGTAGTCCTCACCATTTTTTTTTGTAAAATATTATTCCAATAATTGTAATGAGGACTTATTTGAGTGTGGATATTGTCTAGATGACAATATTTGTATTTACACTCACAGTTTTTATGTTGTATTAATAAAGTTGTAGTTATTTCTGTACCATATTATTGACGACTCAGAATAGGTGTTGTATACCTATTTTGGGGGCGTCACAGTTTACCTGAGGATTATTGTCTTTATGTTGCACATTATCCTGGGTATTGATCGTTGGTGACTCAACAGTCTCATGTGCTTCATTGCTGATCTCAACATTTTCAGATGCCACTCTCAAACACTGTCACAAAATAAGGGTTAATTGACAAATCACATATTATCCCTACACTATGACCGACCAATTAAATACCAAATAAACTTAGGTAGGTCATACTAGTGAAGGAATTCCCCATCTCTTCCCTCCTAGTTCTTGTCTCGCATCTCAGCCAGGGATCATATCCCTAAGCTCTGATACCAACTATGACGCCTCTAAAATAGGTATACATCACCTATTCGGAGTCGCCAAATACATGGTACAGAATACAAATAAAATCTTAAATATACAACATAAGATATGAGTTTTAATACAAATATTGTCTTCTAGACAGTATTCAAACTCAAAATAAATCCTCAATAAATTTATTATCACACTATTTCATAGAATAGTGAGGACTGCTAATGCTATCATCTGGAACATCACTCCGTTCCCCGACTAGTCCCTGCTACGTTCTCATTTCCTGAAGAGAACAATGAAAGTAAAAGGGTGAGCTCAACTAGTCCAGTAAGAAATATTATGACTAAGATAATGCAGAATAAAATATCGTTAGCCTTCAACAGTGTTAAACTGATACAATATAACAAACATTAAATTTAACTGCAGCGGAACAAGCTATCCATTAAATAAGTCAAGTAGAGAATAAAATCTACTATCTTTTATGATTTAAAAAGGTTTTTCATCACTTTTATTGCTGAGACTCAGCTTAATAAATAATCCACATCATCCCTGCACTACGGCCAAGAATATTCATTAGTATCACAACCACAAATTATCCATGCATTGCGGGCCAAGGATATTCGTGTATTCATCAATGGTCATGATCATGCCAACAACTGTCCATCAATGCACTATGGGTCAATGAGAACCTTTACCACATTATTTGTAACATTACGGTCATGATTTTACTGAATAATCCCTGGTCATAATCATACCAAGTCCATCTATGCACTACAGGCCACAGATGACTTTCAACATAATATAAACATGAGGATGATGACAATGATATAAGAATTCAATAAAACAAGTTTAAGAATTAATTTATTCAGGAACCAATAACGTCCAAATTGTCAACATGATACTGCTTTGTGGGGTAAAACTCAAGAATGCTCAGAAGAATATTTCCATGAAAAGATACTGGATGAAGCGTAAATATCAAGGATATTCCACTAATTTCATGGAGTATAAAAGCCAAAAATTTAACCAACTGAGTACAATAAAGAATGGAATAACAAAAGAAATCACCAGGAATGCGATAGACTGCACAGACTGGTTATTCCAACATAATAATAAATAACAGAACCATGTCATGCGTAAACACATAGACATGATATTCCAACAGAATAATAAAGAATGGAATAACAACAGAATTCACCATGCATGCGATAGACCGTACAGACAGGTTATTCTAACAGAATAATAAATAATTGAATCAGGTCATGCGTAATACGCACAGATAGGATATTCCAACAAAATAATAAAGAATGGAACAACATAAGAATTTCACCATGTATGTGGTACTTCGCATAGACAAGTTATTCCAACATAATAATAAAGAATGGAATAACAGAATAATTTCACCAAGTATACGGTAGTTCGCATATACAGGTTATTCCAACATAATAATAAAGAATGGAATAATAGAAGCTCTCTTCATGAATACGAAAGAAATAATACCCCTTACGAGTATAACAAATAATATCACTTACCTTAGAAGAAACTAGATATATGAGTAGTGAAGTAGCATAATACTTTTCTTCTTTCTCTCTATAGTTTCTCTCTCTAGAGTTTCAGTGAATTCGTAAGAAATAATGAAGGAATGAGCTTCTATTTATAGGAAAATGGACTGAATAGTAACTAATTCATGAACGGTCCAGATTGATTTACTTTTAAACGGACGGTCCATATTGATTTACTATGCAGTATTAATAAAATATTCTAATAAAACAAAATCTTTTAAATAAAATATAATATATTCTATTTATAATCTAATAAAACGAATAACTTTATAAAAGTATTCTGTTTTATATAAAAAGATTTTACTATGCAAATATTATGCAGACACTATACAAATACTATGCATAATAGAATATTATATATTCTGTTTATAGTCTAATAAAACAAATAACTTTATAAAAGTATTCTGTTTTATATAAAAAAAATTTACTATGCAAATACTATGCAAACACTATGCATAATAGAATATCATATATTCTATTTATAGTCTAATAAAACAAATAACTTTATAAAAGTAATCTATTTTATATAAAAAGTTTTCTATTTTATTACATTAATAATACTAATAAAACAAAATTTATATAATATATATATATAAACTTCCGTGACTTTATAAAAAGACACTTTAATATAATTAACAATATTTATCATCATTATTGTAATTCACAATATTAATCGACCAGGTCGTTCCCAGGAAAGAGGGGGCTTTCCAATAAGGATTTTTCCCTATTGACGCGCAATTAGGTGACCAAACCTCTCCTTGGCAGAACTTCTAGACATCGTTAATATTACAAATAATAATATGAATAACTTTTTCGTCTCAATTATTGATTTAATAACATAACATATTATACAGATGCTACTGTGACAATAATTAAATCAATAATATGAGAGATATGATGCAGCAATTACTGTAGCAATAATTGAGTATAACTGAGTGACTTCTTATGTAAGCATCAATAATCAAAACCGTGTGCTACTATGCAACCACGCGTATTACTGTACTTTTACTACCGAGTAGTTCAACAGTTTTAACGGTAACACTTTCACCGTTATTTTTATAAAAAGATAATTCTGTCATTTTCTTACTACGACAATACTTCCGTTGTGGGGTCCACTAATGATTATACCGTCGTATGGATATTCCCCGACAAAAAGAATATTCCCCGACCAAACGAATATTATATAACAACTTGCATACTTTGCAAAATTTATAAATACTACCCACAACTATAACACTATCTCAAATCCACACCATAATATTAAAAAAAATATTTCGAAAAAATTAAATCTTTATTCATAAAATTTGGGGTCTCACATGTTAGTTCAAATTATGGAGTGAAATTGCTGGATAGGGAGAGAGCAAGTGAGTTGAGAAGAATTCTAAGAAAGCTTTTGCATTTTGGTAAAAGGGAGTAATACTCTATAATTGAGGGAAATCATCAAAGGTACTCAATTATAACTCCTCTATATTTCTTTACACTTAAATCGGTGATAGAATTGTGAAACCATGATTGTGTGATTATAATTTATATACACATATGTTCTTCATTTCAAGTTTTGAATTTCTTAGAAATGTAAGAAATACTTGCTTTTAAGTCACAAATTTGATGGCTAAGGAGTGTTGTAATCCATGAAGTGTTAGATATTTATAATACAGTCAAATGTGAAAACAACGAAAGTTAAACGGACCAATTTGGTTTAGAAACGAATTCGTAGTGAATGAATTCGCTAAACTTTTCAAAACATGAAAATTTAATATGAATATGAGTTTTGGATTGATATGTGGGTTAGTTAATGTTTATGTTAATTGTTGATTCTTTGGTATGTTGTAATTTTATGAGTTACGAATCCATAGAATCGAAACCAACTAATTCGGACTTAAAATGAATAAGTTATGAAGATTTGAAGTAAAAACGTTGAGAAAACTGTAATCTGGGCAAGGCGGAGCGCGGGCGCACTACCCAAGAGCGTGGGTGGGTAGCTGAGTGCTGCCAAGTGGCGCGGGCGCACTGGAGTGTGAAGGAATTGGGCGCGGCCGCGCCCAAAGTGTGACTGTTTTGACCTGTTTTGGTAAAACAGCCATAACATTTTTATACGAACTCCTCTTGAGGCGATTCAAGATGATCTGGAACGAGGATGAATAGACCTACAACTTTTGTTCTTTAAGATTTTCAATTTGAGGTCGATAGAAGGGTTCAAAATAGTCATCTTTAGAACTGATGTGTATTAGGAGGCAACCGGAGGGCGTCGGACATGCACATACGCAAGTGTAGTGCTCCCGACGATAAAATATATTGTTCTAAGTGATAAAATATAAATATGCTTGATAATAGACATGTCATATAGCTAAGATTATTTTACTCATAATGGAATGCTTTAACATGATTTTCTAAAAGAAAACTTAAAGTTTTTGAGAAATGGAAGTTGATGAATTTGGTGTCCTTTGAGTTCTGACCTTGGACCCTATGTAGGCATATCAACGTGCATGAAATGTAGTTTTAAAGTTACCTTGGAAATGCTAGTTTGATATAGCTTGGTTTAAAATGTTTTGAAAGAAAACTCGGAAGTTTTGAGAACTAATGGCTTCAAATATTGTGTAAAGTATACTCTAACCTTTCTATCATGCATACTAATACGCCTTATGCCTCTAGACATGACGAATATGTTCATCATATAGCTAAGCATGAATTGGACCTTTTAAGTATGGTTGAAATAAGTTTTCAAGTAAATGAACTATGCTATGTCTATGTAAATGAGATAGTTCATGTGAACATGTGTATTAAAGGCTTGTTAGTGCCAATATAAGGTTTAAAAACTTATAAACATTAAACCTTTGGTAAAAGAAGTTGTTAAGCCTTGTTGATGTAAATAATTCAACATAGAGCTATGTAATTCAAAACTAAATGATTTGAAATGAGAACTTAAAGAAATATTTGAACCTACTTGATGTATGTTTATAGTATGCATCAGAATGCATAGTATGTTAGGACTAGACTGAGCAATGAAAAGCTCAAGTCTGGTTTTGGCAGGGAGTAGCGCGGCCGTGCCACTCCCAAGCTTAAATGCAGCGCGGCCGCGCCATTCTACAGAGTGACCGAGAGCAGTTTTTTAATTGCATGGTCTTAAGTTATGGTTATATGTTGTCCTTAAGGACTATAAGATATGAAACAAGATTGTTTAGATAAATATGTTAGTAGAATGAGCTAGTCTCATGGTTATCCTAAGTTCAAGTAAAAATGAAACCAAGTTAGGAAATAATATTTATTCTTATATTAAGAGTGTATGAAATGTATGACTGATGTGTATGAATTCATGATTATATAACTGTGTAGGAATAAACGCAGTGCATATAAGCTTTAAGCAATTAAGTCGTAGTTAATAAACTACAAATGTAACGACCCCAAAATCCATACAATTTAAATCTCAACTTCGGTTGTTAACCATACATTAAATCTCTAATTTTACATCATTATTCGATATTAAAAACACTAAAATTGCGAAATATTTAAAATGTTTATACATTTCCTTCTTCCTTGCCCTGAATCGCAACCATTACATTACATCTCTTTGATTCAATCTTATATCATGAATCGTTACAATAAAATGACTATACAAAGTCTTACATCATAGCTAAATATCCATATACATTAGCTTACATTTCAATAACATGTTACGTTCAAAAAATGAAATACATTTCTCATAAAACATAAGTAATCTTCATGAATATAAATCTCTATAACTCACATAGCACGTATCTTTACCTTAAAATTTGCACTTGCAAAAGTGGTTATTTGCAAGAGTGAGTTCGACAGCCCAGCAAAGTCTAACAATTTTCATGCATCACATAACACATAATAACATGCTCGATATACATCTCATTAAAGTAACATGGCATACATGCTTTTAATTCACATAGCAAATATAAAGATTGAGTTCCTTACTCAATCATCAATACTTAGCCAAAACAATGCAGTCATATATTGACTTTAACATTTCATGATTTTAACATGCATAATATATCATGTAATTTAAAACAGTTCATCAAATCCACGTAGAAAATAGGAACCAAAAGACTTGCCTTGATCGTTGTTTACCAATAATAGCTTAACAGCTTACAGTTATCTGCACTTCACGTGCCCTACACAATTATATAATCATACACATCAACTATTAGTCACATAACAACACATAGCAATTGTAATGTAAACTCTACTCCACATCTCATAATCTTTCCTATTAATAAATACACAATGGTCAATTAGATTGTGTTAACTTTTCGACTTATGACTCACTATATTTCATCTTAGTCAAACTCGAAGTTCAAGTGCTTAAGTCTTGCTAGGACTACTTATTGGTTTTATATTAAACCCATTCCATATCTTATAATATCCATTTCAATGGAATTGAAACACTTTTTAAGTTCATTAACACTTGGCACGGCGTTTCGACGTTCAATCGTCACACGCCCGATTTGCCTATCTTGTGTATGCTTACTATGCTTCTATAACTTATCTAATACATTATTTATTAATGTTAAGCATCATTATATTTACTAAGATTCATATTTTATAACTTAGGACATCATCTTTTACGGTCTGTAGCACTACACATGCATATGTGCATGCCCGACACCCTTCGATTGCCTCCGAAAACACAACAGTCCTAAAGATGACCATTTTGACCCATCCTAATGACCTCAAATTGAAAAACTTAAAGAACGAAAGTTGTAGGTCTACTCGTCCTCGTTCCAGATCATCTTGAATCACCTCAATCGGAGTTCATATGAGGAAGGTATGACCATCTTACTACAGGAGGTCAAAACTGTCCAAGTCAGACTTCTGTCCCCGCGCTGGGGCGCGAGTACTAAGCCAACTAGTGGCGCTGGGGCGCGAATTTCAGCGCTGGGGCACCAACTTCTGGCGCTGGGGCGCGAATTTTGGCGCCGGGGCGCGATTTTTGGCGCTAGGGCTCAAATTTTGGCGCTAGGGCGCCGAAACTTGCAGAGCCCAACCACGAAGAATAGAACAAAGCTACTGTCTTTATTTTTAACAGCAATTAACCCCAATTAATATGTATAACCTAAGCCAATTACACATATACACATTATCCAACATGTATATACTAATTACCAACGACTAAACCATGATTCTAGAAATCTTAAATCATTGAAAGCATTATTTTAAAAACCAAACTCCATAACCGACGTTTGTTTACACAGTGAACACTGTCATCCTACCAATTTGATTCCTTTGAACCATGTTCTGATTAATATCTTACTCAATTAACGAATTCAAAGTTAAATTTTGCAATTAGTATACACCTCAACCACTAATTTTGCTACTGTCATTATCCATGTATAAGAACATACACTGAGAAACAGTTTCCCTTTCTTTTAATAAAATTAACATAACCCTTCATGTTTAAACACTACTTCTAACATCATACACCCATAAAACAACATAGTTCAGTTATATAACAACTACTACAGAATTTTGTAAAAACTTTATATATACAGTGAAATAGAAGAACACAGACTTTAGTATCACGATGTAAAACATATGAGATTATGGGAAAAAATATCTTCTTGTTGTTTTAAAATTACTTGCTAACCACTAAGAAACGTTTTGGAATTACAGAACCCTTTCTCTCAATTTTTCTCTGATACTTCTCTCTCAAACCCTCTGTAATTCTCCTTCTCAGAAAACTTCTATTTTTCTTCTTAGGCTTAAGCCAAATGCATTATATGTAAACAAAAACTAACCCCCAAACGCACGTCTTAATTCAAACGCTTAAAACTGACACTACTAATGGCCTTATTAAATTAGCAGTTACCAAATTAATATATATATTATTTATATTATATTATTAATAATTCAAAATTTAAAATCCAAAAGCCATAAGGCTCCGTTTGGCAAAACTCTTTTAAAATTAAAGACTTAATATATTTAAGCCTTGTTTGGCAAAATAAATTAAAACTACTTTTATTTATTTTAATAACCACTTATAATATAGTTATTTGTCACACTTCTAATTAATTAAGTTTTCATACTTAATTTAATTAATTCTAATAACAATTCATTGCATAATATAATAATTTATTTAATCATTATAAATTCTCTAACTTAATTATTAAATTAAATTAGATTACTATTTCAAAATAATTACTTTCCTTAACTCATTAATTATTTATTAAAAAAATAAATAATCAAATCACATCAAATCAAATACTTATTCAACAATAAACACATCCATTAAATATTTATATAATTCAATAAATATTTAAATATTATAATAAAAATCAGGATTGTTACAACAAATCAGGCAGGTCTTTCAGTTCCTATTTGATATATGAATTCGATAACTGTTAGTTGAGCTATATTATGCTATGAGAATGTTGATTTATATATATGAAATGCATATGAGATATGTATGAAATTTAAAAGTTGATCTTTGATGATATACCTGTGAAGTAAATCTCTATGCCTATTATGTGAGAAGTAACATGCATAGTAAATATTCATTGATTATGAATGAATGAATTGAGTATGTTATTATATGTTATATGATGCATGAAAACTGTTAGAATTGTTGGGCTGTCGAGCTCACCCTTGTAAATAATCATTTTTGCAAGTTAAGGACTCACGGTAAAGATTACATGCTACTTGATTGATAGAGTTCAATAGTATCGAAGGAGATTTATTTATTTATTTAAATATATGCTCTTGAACCATGTTTAGGTTCTAGGAGATGTACATGATAGTAGTTTACGATGTGTAATACATGTTGAGTTGTAAAGTTATACTATGTGATACATAGGAGAATTCAAATTAAGATGTAAAAATTTATACAATAATTCGAATAGAATGAATCGTAACATAATTTGATTCAAGGATATGTAATTGATTCAAGTTAAGAAATCAGTAAAAGATATTTCAAAGGGGATTGAAAAAGTTTAAATTATTCTGCATATTTTTATAACATCGAATATGATGTAAGACATGAATGGTAAATGATCAAGATTTGAAACTTATAAAAGTTTGTGGTCATTATACAGATCCTGGAAATGTAAAGAATTTAAATTCTAAATTGTAATAAGCAAAGTTATATTCATTAAGTTATGAATAAAAAATATAAATAGTTGGACGATAGTAGTATCGTGGCGGACTGGATCTGAGATTCGAAGGGGCCCAGATTTAGGGGCGTCACAATGTATACCTATTTTGGGGGCGTCACAGACTGTTGATTATTGGTTTTATAGTTGAACATCTTTGGCCCGTAGTGCAAAGATGGACTGTTGATTATTGGTTTTACAGTTGTATATCTTTGGCCTGTAGTACAAAGATGGAATGTTGATTTACATGATTATATGTAACGACCCCAAAATTCATACAATTTAATTCTCGACTTCGGTCGTTAAAAATACATTCAACTTCTAATTTTACATCATTAAATGATAATACAACCATTGAAATTTGCAAAATAATTAAAATTTTCTATTACAAACTATTCTCGTTCCCAAAACTTTCCACCTTTACATCTAAATATCTCAGAATCATTTTAATACTACAAGAGTTTACATCACAAAACGATATTATAATTCAACATTAATACATTATTCGGAACCTTAAACATGGTTCAAATAATAATAACTCAGCCAAAGTATATAAATCTTCAAGTATCACATCTGATTCATATCTTTCAAGTGGCACATAACTTTACCTTAAATCTTTAATCTACAAAAGTGGTTATTTGCAAGGTTGAGCTCGACAACCCAGCAAAATCTAACAGTTTTCATGTATCACATAGCACATAATAACATGCTCGATATACATCTCATAAACATTGGACTAACATAACATACATGTTGTAGTTTATATAACAAGTATAAAGATTGAGTTCCTTACTCAATCAACATTCATTACTCAATCAACGTAGTCATAAATTGACTTTAACATTTCATACTTTCAACATTAATATAACACACTATGTTATTTGCAATAAAGATTTGAAACAGTTCATCATCAAATTCATATAGCAAATAGAAACTGAAAGACTTGCCTTGATCGTTGTTTACCAATAACAGTTTAACAGCTTACAGCTATCTGCACTTCACGTGCCCTACACAATTATATAATCATTTACATTAACTATTAGTCACATAGCAACGCATAATAGTTGTAATGTAAACTTTACTTTATATCTCATAAGTCCGATGACATCCAACTTTGGATATGTTGTAAACATCATATTAACCTATTTTTAAAAGTAATTGGACACCCATTTTGGATAAGATAGACAGTCCAAAATAGTGTTCAAAAAGGGGCGTTCAAAACTATTTTTCATTACTTCCCAACTTTACCCTCTCTCGCTAAAACAGTCACAACTTTTCCATTTCAAAACAGTTTTGAGCGATTCTTGAGCCCACGCGAAGCTAACTTCTGTGAATACAACTTTTATTCTTCGACCTTTCCCAAATTCTAAACACAGAATTCTAGAAAATTAGTTCAAGGTGACTGCCCCGAGTTGGTTAGACAATTTTGACGCGACTACTTTGAATGGTCATAACTCTTTGCTCCGAAGTCGGAATTAGTCCGTTCCAGAGTCTATGGAAAGCTTATTCAATGTACTATAACATAACAAAAGCCCAGAATTTTCTAAATAATCTTGCTAACCCCGAATTTTAATTTTTGGATCAGTAGTCCACTAGTTTTTCAGACTTCTCGTTTTGAGATCCAAAACTCGCCCCGACTCGTTCCAACCCAACTTTCTTTACAAATAAGTCTTATTTAACATAATCAGACTCGTCTAAGGTCTCTGCTTCATATCTCTAATAACAATCATTAGAACTCATTTACATAATCAATTCCAAGCCAAAATAAACATAGTAAATTAACTAGTTTACTAACAAAACTAACTAAACTTCCAAAATTCAAACTTTAACTAACAAACTAAATACAATATTTATAATAATAACATTACCAAAAATTAAATAAGAAATATACCCGAAAATACGAGTTTCACAAACTGACTACGCACTTCCACGCCAAAATTTAACTAAGGAGGTCTTTATAAAAAGTCCTCCTACAACAAAACCCTCAAAATTAGAGGCCTTATTGTTGTTGAATGAAACAAAAGACCAAGCCCTTCTATTTATAGATTTAGAAAAGGGGTAAAGTTCTCAATTTAGTCGATGTGGGACTTGGGTTATACTAATTCTAATTGGTTTATACTAATTTTTCATATTTTTAACATGCTAAGTGTATTTATTCATCACGAATTAGTTTCTTAACCAATTCGATTCGTTCAAGTTGCGTTGTTTTCGTTTTATAGAGGAGAACAACAATCATCCATCAATTTAAAGTTTCAATCACGAATTCATCATCAATTTTAGTCTTAAAGTACACTAAAACACACATTACTATCAAAACTCAAATTCCTCTTCTTTAACATAAATACATGAATTTGATTTCTGAAAAATCGTTTTTAGATGTCCATTATGAAATTATAAAATCTAATAACATATATAACATCATAACCCACAAATTCATTAACCAAAACCCCAATTTTAAAAGAAACTCAAGAACACATAAATTAGAAATATAAACTAGATTATGTACCTTTAATTCCTTAAGAAATAAAATTAACCTTATCAGTAAAATTATAATTTCTATTCAACCATTATAATCATAACATTATTTAACAAATTCTCACTCCTCTAATTTAATTATTTAATTAAATTAGAATATCACCATTATACTCGCGTAATAAAATACGTATAAATCTCATCTCTTTTATCACACTTAAATAAACTGTCTCATAACAATTTTCATCAAATATTTATATAATACCATAAATATTCATTTATTCCATAAAGTTTCCAACTAAAATATTTAATGTACTTAATAAATATTTTACTCACATTATACTAACATTTATATTTTCATGCAATATATTACCTTCTCACTTTATTAAATCAATTATACTTGTATTAATTCACTATTTTAATTAAGTGAATTATTCACACTATTTATGTAACTTAACTCATAATAATTTTCATTGCTCACAAGGCATAACAATTAAAATTATATTATCTCATAATATAATTTCAACTTAATTAAATTAACTAATATTATTTAATTTTTTTAATAGTTAATTAACTATTAAATCTCACATTCTCCAACATATGAATATATAATTCTCTTCACACCAAATCACATAATTCAAAATATATACACCTCATAATAAAAATTTTAATTATTAAATTCTTATTTTAATAACTTATGAAAATTCGGGTTGTCACATCCTTCCCTCCTTATAAGGATTCCGTCATCGGAATTAAAGAAACCTCCCTTACTCGGTTTTCACCAAATCTCTTTTTAAAATTTATCGTTGAATATCTTCAACACATTACCTTAATATATGTTTTATATTTCCTACTACATTCATTTATTCAACAAATTCTAGGTTTTATTTCATAACTTTCACTTGAACTCAATTATATTTTGAGTATTATATATTCTTAACACATTCATTTCTTTTTCTAAGGATCGTTATCATAAACACTCGAGATATTACATTCACTCATTCTTCTAAGAATTTAGTCCTCGAAATTTTATTTATTAATCTTTATTCATTCAATCTATCAAAATAGATTTTACGTTAATATTATATTCATTCATTGGGTTCTATAACCACTTTCTTTCTACAAAGATCTTTCTACAATTATTAAACTTTTTTATTAAAAGTTTTACATTATTCTTTTATAACTCATCTTCTTCTCATTTCAAAATTTATTTTCCCACTTATTCAATATATTCATCATTCATTGTCGCATTCTACGACTTACTTCTTTCTAAGGAATATCATCCTTACCACATTTGTAAGACCCCAACTTTTATAAATAAAGATGAATTTTCTATAAATATCATTTTTAAATATTATGGAGTTAATTTGATATAATGTTATAGCTGTGGGTAATATTTATAAATTTTGTAAAGTACACAAGTTGTTATATAATATTCGATTGGTCGGAGAATATTCGTTTTAACAGGAAATATTCGTACAATGGCACAATCATTAGTGGACCCCACAACAGAATTATTGTCAGATTGAGAAAACGACAAAAATATTTTATTAAAAATAACGGCAGAAGTTTTACCATTGTTACTGTTGAACTACTCGGTAGTAAAAGTACAGTAATACGTGTGGTTGCATAGTAGCACACGGTATTGATTATTAATGTTTATGTGAGAAGTCACTCAGTTTGATTCAATTATTGTCAGTTAATAATATGAATTATTTAGCGATAATGTCGTTTTATTTTACTCGTATTATTAACGTAATAAAACAGAAACATCTTTTTATATAAAACAGAATACTTTATTAAAGTTATTCTATAAATAGAATATATTATATTTTATTTAAAAGATTTTTCTTTAAATATGGACCGTCAGATTAAAGTAATCAATCTGGACCGTTCATGGATTAGTTACTATGCATTCTATTTTTCTATAAATAGCAGCTCATTCCTTCATTATTTCTTACGAATTCACTGAACTCTAGAGAGAGAAACTATAGAGAGAAACTATAGAGAGAGAGAAAAAGTGTATTCTGCTACTTAACTACTTTCTTACTTCAGCTCTTCTTTAAAACGGTAAGGGGTGTTATTCTTTCTTATTTATGAAGAGAACTGTTGTTATTCCATTTCTTATTATTCTGTTGGAATAACCTGTATACGCGGTCTACCCTATACTTGATGACATTCTTCTATTATTCTGTTGGAACATTCTGTTTATGTGTTTAAAACCGGACCTGGTTCCGTTTTTATTATTATTCTGTTGGAACATTCTCTCTGTGTGTTTTACACCGGACCTGGTTCCGTTTTTATTATTATTTTGTTGGAACATTCTGTCTGTGTGTTTTACACCGGACCTGGTTCCATCTTGTTATTATTCTGTTAGAACATCCTGTCTGTGTGTTTTACACCGGACCTGGTTCCATTATTTATTATTCTGTCGAAATATCCTGTCTGTGCGTTTACGCCGGACCTGGTTCCATTATTTATTATTCTGTTGGAATAACCTGTCTGTGCGGTCTATCGCATGCCAGGTGATTTCTTTTGTTATTCCATTCTTTATTATACTCAGTTGGTTAAGTTTTGACTTCTATACTCCATGAAATTATTGGAATATCCTTGATAATTGCGGTTCATCCAGTATCTTTTCATGAAAATATTCGTCTAAGTATTCTTGAATTTTACTCCACAAAGCAGTATCATGTTGACAATTTGGACGTTGTTAATTCTTGGATAAATTAATTCTTGAACTTATTTTATTGAATTCTTATATCATTGTCATCATCCTCATGTTTATAAAATGTTGAAAGTCATCTGTGGCCTGTAGTGCATAGATGGACTTGGTATGATTATGACCAGGGATTATTCGGTATAATCATGACCGTAATGTTACAAATAATGTGGTAAAAGTCCTCATTGGCCCGTAGTGCATTGATGGACAGTTGTTGGCATGATCATGACCATTAATGAATACACGAATATCCTTGGCCGTAGTGCAGGGGTGATTCGATGATGTGGATTATTTTATTAAGCTGAGTCCCAACGATCACAATGTTGAAAAACCTTTTAAATCATAAAAGATAGTAGAGTTTATTTTCTACTTGACTCTTTTAATGGATTGCTTGTTCCGCTGCAGTTAAACTTGATGTCTATTATATTTTATCAGTTTAACATTGTTGAAGGCTAATGATAATTTATTCTGCATTATCTTAGTCATAATATTTCTTACTGGGCTAGTTGAGCTCACCCTTTCTTTCATTGTTCTCTTCAGGAAATGAGAACGTAGCTGGGGCAAGTCGGGGAACGGAGTGATGGTCCGAATGATAGCATTAGTTAGTAGTCCTCACTATTCTATGTAATAGTGTGTTAATAAATGTAATGAGGACTCCTTTTGAGTATGAATACTCTCTAGAAGATAATATTTGTATTCAAACTCACAGTTTATGTTTTGTCGTATTGTACACGACAGTTGTATTAGTAAGTTATATTTGTATTCTATAGTATGTATCAGACGACCCAAGATGGGTGATGTATACCTAATTTTGGGGGCGTCACAGTTGGTATCAGAGCTTAGGGATATGATCCCTGGCTAAGATGTGAGAATAGAACTAGAAGGGGAGAGATGAGGAATTCCTTCGCTAGTATGACCTACCTAAGTTTATTTACATGGTATTTAATTGGTCGGTCATAATATAAGGATAATATATGACATATCAATTAACTTTTATTTTGTGGCAGTATCTCAAAATGGCATCTGAGAATGTTGAGAATAGCAATGGAGCACATGCGACTGTTGATTCACCACATATCAATAATCAGGATAATGTGCATCAGGAAGGTGACAATCCTCATGCAAACAACAACGCTGACCAGATGATGAATGATGGAATGTTCAGAAACTTTATGCAGTTCATGCAACAGCAGGCGAGAGCGGCTCCTGTCCAAAATATAGGTGGAAACACTGAAAACTCTCGGACGGTCACCGCTAAACAGTTCAAGGAGCTGGGACCACCAGAGTTTAAGGGAGAGCCAAAACCACTTATAGCGGAAACATGGATAAAGCAGATTACCATGATATTTGATGTCTTGGGATGCTCCGAGGAGCAAAAGGTTCCCTTTGCCGCCTTTATGTTGCAAGGAGAGGCAGATTACTGGTGGGAATCGATTAAACGTACTCAACCTGCCGCACTGAAGATGTCATGGGAGAAGTTCCAAGAGCTGTTCAATGACAAATACTTTTCCGAAAGTGTTTGTCACATGAAGGAGGTGGAGTTCATCAAATTGGAGCAGAATAATATGACCGTGTCGCAGTATGAGGCTAAATTTGCTGAGTTGTCCCGGTTTTCGTCCCACTTGGTGGATAATGAAGAGCGAATGACGCGAATGTTTTTGCGAGGTTTGAAACCTGAGATACGTCAACATCTTATTTCTCATAAACTGTGTTTATATTCAGATGTTGTGAATAGGGCTCAGTTAGTGGAGCGCGATAACGAGTCAACGCAACTAAAAGAGAGCAGTCGGCAAAATGATAATACCAGTGAGAGCAGTCATCGAAGCGGTGACAACAAGCGTGGAGGGATTCAACATGCCAGAAATGGTAACCACTTCGGTGGTAATCAGGGCCAAAACAATAAGAATGGTCATTTCAAGAAGAGGAGATTCAACAATGATGGAAAGACGTCAGCACCAACACCCGTTGTTAAGGAAGGAGAACGACCACCTATCATATGTTTCAAATGCGGAGGGGAGGGGCACATCAGTCCAAACTGCGCGATGCCGTCTAAAGCATGTTATAATTGTGGAAGAGAAGGTCATTTAGCTCGATTTTGTCGTTTACCAAAAACAAGTTCAGCCAAGATGGAGACACCAAAGGCCGTCCCAGAAAAGTCAAAACCGGTAGTGCAAGGGAGAGCGTTTGTTGTGACCTCTCAGAAAGTAAGGAACCTGAATAAGGTCATCACGGGTAAGCTTATCATAAACTCTAACGAAGTCTATACTTTATTTGATACCGGTTCTATCCATTCTTTTATTTCTCCTACTTGCGCTCATCGATTAAATTTGATTCCGGAAAAATTAGACTTTGACTTATCTGTTGAAACTCCATTGGGAGAAACCTTCATTACATCCACGGTTTATAAGTCTTGTTTGGTTCAAGTTGGTACCCACACATTACCTGTCGATCTTATTTCATTAAAAATACTTGCATTTGACGTGATTCTAGGGATTAATTGGTTAACTACTCATCATGCAAAAATTGATTATTTTCATAAGGTTGTTAGCTTTCATATTCCTAATCGACCTATTATGCGAATTCAAGCAACCAAACCATTAAAATCAATCACTGTCATCTCAAGCCATAAAGCTATTCGTTTATTGAAAAACGGATGTCAAGCTTTCTTAGCTCATGTCACGGATCTAAACAAAAATACTTCAGTTTTGAATGATATTTCTATTGTTAATAAATTCCCTAACGTATTCCCTGAAGAACTTCCTGGCCTACCCCCAGAACGTGAAATTGAATTTTGTATCGACCTTGAACCCGGTACAAAACCCATTTCCAAAGCCCCATATCGAATGGCACCTATTGAACTTCAGGAGTTAAAGATCTAACTGCAGGAATTATTAGACATTGGCTTTATTCATCCTAGTACTTCTCCTTGGGGTGCTCATGTTCTATTCGTGAAGAAGAAAGATGGAAGTATGCGACTTTGTATTGATTATCGGGAGTTGAATCATGTCACCATCAAAAACAGGTACCCATTGCCACGTATTGATGACCTGTTTGACTAGTTGCAAGGAGCACAATTCTTTTCAAAGATTGATCTTCGTTCTGGATATCATCAGCTGAAGGTTAGAACTGAGGATATTCTAAAGACGGCTTTTAGAACTCGGTACGGGCATTATGAATTCCTAGTCATGTCCTTTGGATTGACTAATGCTCCTGCTGCCTTCATGGATATGATGAACCGGGTATTCAAGGAATATTTGGATCACTTTGTGGTCGTCTTTATTGATGACATCCTTATTTATTCCAAAAGTCGTGAAGATCATAAGCAACACTTGAGGCTGGTACTCCAAAAGCTTCGTGAATACAAGCTTTATGCCAAGTTGAAGAAATACGAGTTCTGGCTGGAGGAGGTAGCATTCCTTGGGCACGTAGTATCAAGTCGTGGAATATCGGTTGACCCGGCAAAGATTGAAGCTATTCAAAGCTGGGAGCAACCTAAATTAGTGACCGAAGTACGTAGCTTTCTTGGTTTAGCTGGTTATTATCTGAGATTCGTGGACTAATTTTCTCGAATCGCTACTCCATTAACTCAGCTGACTCGGAAAGATACAAAGTTCAGTTGGAGCGAAGAATGTGAGCATAGTTTTCAAGAACTCAAGAGGAGACTCATTTCAGCACCTGTTCTAACAATACCATCTGGCTTAGAGGGATTTGTCATCTACAGTGATGCTTCGAGCAAAGGGTTGGAATGCGTTCTCATGCAACATGGAGAAGTCATAGCCTATGCATCAAGACAACTCAAGGAATATGAGAGGAATTATCCTACTCATGATCTAGAGTTGACAGCTGTTGTCTTTGCACTTAAAATTTGGAGGCATTACTTGTATGGGGAGAAGGTGGAGATCTTTACGGATCATAAAAGCCTCAAATATTTCTTCACTCAAAAGGAATTCAACATACGACAACGACGTTGGCTTGAACTATTGAAAGATAATGATCATACCATTCAATACCATCCTGGAAAAGCGAACGTGGTAGCTGACGCATTGAGTAGAAGATCATATGCAAGTACGAGTGCGATATTGTCAACACAAAGGCCCATTTTGTGTGATTTACAAAGGATGGAGATAGAGTTAAAGACTCCAGGGACCCATGTGATGATGGCGAATATACGAGTAGAACCAACTTTAATCGATAAAGTTAAAGTTGCTCAAGCTACAGACCTGGAGCTGATGCGTATGAGGAAGAAAGTGTAAGAAGGTGCTATGCCGGAAGCAAGAATCGATGAAGAAGGAATACTTCGAGTCAACTCCAGACTTTGTGTTCCTAACAACCCTGATTTAAAATATGAAATCATGATGGAGGCGCACAACACACCGTTTGCAATCCATCCTGAAAGTACCAAAATGTATCATGATCTTCGTCATACATTTTGGTGGAGCAATATGCAGAGAGAGATAGCGTTGTTTATCTCAAGGTGTCTAACTTTTCAACGAGTCAAAGCGGAGCATCAAGTACCAAAAGGTCCATTGCAACCACTTGAAATTCCAGAATGGAAGTGGGAGCACATTACCATGGATTTCATTACCGGTCTTCCTAGGGTTTCTCAAGGTATTGATGCGATTTGGGTCATTGTTGATAGATTGACCAAGTCT
This sequence comes from Panax notoginseng, assembly GCA_016801055.1. Lineage (NCBI taxonomy): Eukaryota > Viridiplantae > Streptophyta > Magnoliopsida > Apiales > Araliaceae > Panax > Panax notoginseng. The sequence goes on from CM029014.1 coordinate 79,834,068, forward strand.
GCTCATTTCTTACCGATACGAGAAAATTATACACTTGAACGTCTTGCTCGTATGTATATAAACGAGATTGTAAGACTGCATGGTATGCTAGTATCCATAGTTTCTGACCGAGACCCAAAATTCACTTCACGATTTTGGGTTAGTTTACAAAAAGCTATGGGCACGGATTTACGATTTAGTTCAGCATATCATCCTCAGACGGACGGACAATCAGAGAGGACTATTCAAACTCTTGAGGATCTATTAAGACTCTGTGTCTTTGACTTCAAGGGAAGTTGAGACAAGTTCTTACCATTGGTGGAGTTTTTCTACAACAACAGTTATCAAGCAAGTATTGGCATGGCTCCATTCGAAGCATTGTATGGAAGAAAATGCCGTTCTCCAGTATGCTGGGATGAGGTAGGTGAAGCAACGTTGTTGGGACCGGAGTTGGTACGTATGACTACAGAAAAGATTCAAATAATCCGACAACGTATAAAAATCTCACAAGATCGACAAAAGAGTTATGCTGATCTTCATCGAAAGGACGTGGAATTTGATATAGGAGATCATGTGTTCTTACGTGTTGCTCCATGGAAAGGAGTTACGAGATTTAAAAAAAGAGAAAAGCTCAATCCTCGATTCATCGGTCCATTTTTAATCCTCGATCGAGTAGGAACTGTGGCTTATAGACTCGCTTTACCGCCAAGTATATCTCGTGTTCATAACGTTTTTCACATATCCATGTTACACAAATATGTGGAAGACCCGAACCACATTATTGAGTTAGAACCGGACGAAATAGCAGAAGATTTGACGTATGAAGAAGTTTCTGTTCAAATCTTGGATAAGAAGGAACATATTCTATGCTCCAAGGTTATACCTCAAGTCAAAGTTTTGTGGAGAAACCACGATGTTGAGGAAATGACTTGAGAGTTAGAATCTGAAATGAAATCAAGGTATCCTTACCTCTTCGACATACCAGGTACGTACCCTAATTTCGAGGGCGAAATTTCATAAGAATGGGAGGTTATAAGACCCCAACTTTTATAAATAAAGATGAATTTTCTATAAATATCATTTTTGAATATTATGGAGTTAATTTGATATAATGTTATAGTTGTGGGTAATATTTATAAATTTTGCAAAGTACGCAAGTTGTTATATAATATTCGATTGGTCGGGGAATATTCGTTTTAACAGGAAATATTCGTACAACAGTACAATCATTGGTGGACCCCACAACAGAATTATTGTCAGATTGAGAAAACGACAAAAATATTTTATTAAAAATAACGGCAGAAGTTTTACCATTGTTACTGTTGAACTACTCGGTAGTAAAAGTACAGTAATACGTGTGGTTGCATAGTAGCACACGGTATTGATTATTAATGTTTATGTGAGAAGTCACTCAGTTTGATTCAATTATTGTCAGTTAATAATATGAATTATTTAGCGATAATGACGTTTTATTTTACTCGTATTATTAACGTAATAAAACAGAAACATCTTTTTATATAAAACAGAATACTTTATTAAAGTTATTCTATAAATAGAATATATTATATTTTATTTAAAAGATTTTTCTTTAAATATGGACCGTCAGATTAAAGTAATCAATCTGGACCGTTCATGGATTAGTTACTATGCATTCTATTTTTCTATAAATAGCAGCTCATTCCTTCATTATTTCTTACGAATTCACTGAACTCTAGAGAGAGAAACTATAGAGAGAAACTATAGAGAGAGAGAAAAAGTGTATTCTGCTACTTAACTACTTTCTTACTTCAGCTCTTCTTTAAAACGGTAAGGGGTGTTATTCTTTCTTATTTATGAAGAGAACTGTTGTTATTCCATTTCTTATTATTCTGTTGGAATAACCTGTATACGCGGTCTACCCTATACTTGATGACATTCTTCTATTATTCTGTTGGAACATTCTGTTTATGTGTTTAAAACCGGACCTGGTTCCGTTTTTATTATTATTCTGTTGGAACATTCTCTCTGTGTGTTTTACACCGGACCTGGTTCCGTTTTTATTATTATTTTGTTGGAACATTCTGTCTGTGTGTTTTACACCGGACCTGGTTCCATCTTGTTATTATTCTGTTAGAACATCCTGTCTGTGTGTTTTACACCGGACCTGGTTCCATTATTTATTATTCTGTCGAAATATCCTGTCTGTGCGTTTACGCCGGACCTGGTTCCATTATTTATTATTCTGTTGGAATAACCTGTCTGTGCGGTCTATCGCATGCAGGTGATTTCTTTTGTTATTCCATTCTTTATTATACTCAGTTGGTTAAGTTTTGACTTCTATACTCCATGAAATTATTGGAATATCCTTGATAATTGCGGTTCATCCAGTATCTTTTCATGAAAATATTCGTCTAAGTATTCTTGAATTTTACTCCACAAAGCAGTATCATGTTGACAATTTGGACGTTGTTAATTCTTGGATAAATTAATTCTTGAACTTGTTTTATTGAATTCTTATATCATTGTCATCATCCTCATGTTTATAAAATGTTGAAAGTCATCTGTGGCCTGTAGTGCATAGATGGACTTGGTATGATTATGACCCGGGATTATTCGGTATAATCATGACCGTAATGTTACAAATAATGTGGTAAAAGTCCTCATTGGCCCGTAGTGCATTGATGGACAGTTGTTGGCATGATCATGACCATTAATGAATACACGAATATCCTTGGCCGTAGTGCAGGGGTGATTCGATGATGTGGATTATTTTATTAAGTTGAGTCCCAGCGATCACAATGTTGAAAAACCTTTTAAATCATAAAAGATAGTAGAGTTTATTTTCTACTTGACTCTTTTAATGGATTGCTTGTTCCGCTGCAGTTAAACTTGATGTCTATTATATTTTATCAGTTTAACACTGTTGAAGGCTAATGATAATTTATTCTGCATTATCTTAGTCATAATATTTCTTACTGGGCTAGTTGAGCTCACCCTTTCTTTCACTGTTCTCTTCAGGAAATGAGAACGTAGCTGGGGCAAGTCGGGGAATGGAGTGATGGTCCGAATGATAGTATTAGTTAGTAGTCCTCACTATTCTATGTAATAGTGTGTTAATAAATGTAATGAGGACTCCTTTTGAGTATGAATACTCTCTAGAAGATAATATTTGTATTCAAACTCACAGTTTATGTTTTGTCGTATTGTACACGACAGTTGTATTAGTAAGTTGTATTTGTATTCTATACTATGTATCTGACGACCCAAGATGGGTGATGTATACCTAATTTTGGTGGCGTCACAACATTCGCCTTTTAGAATAACAAGAATCTTCCATAATTGCTCAATAATTGGAAAGCAGTATGAATAACTCAGGAATTTAAAAAAAATTCTCGAATCATGCTGAGGGGTCACAAGACCTTGAACTACGTCCCCAAGTTATCAAGTATCTTAACTTGAACCTTTAACAGTCATAAGACTATATGGACCTTTCTTCTCGTACTCAGGGAAATCAGCTCTTCGTACAATATTTTGTGCACAAATATTTTAATGCTTTCGCGTAATATAATCCCCTATAAAAGGGTTGTTCACCTCAGCTTCTCAACATCTGAATTCGCACCAAAATAATTTGGTTCGGCATAAGCTCTCAAAGAATACTTTGAATTTTATAAACATTTGTCTAGCTGAATCAAATAGCTTAGACTCATACCAATAATTCGAATATCAAGCAAAACATGTCTGGCCAAATTCAATTCGCAATAATTTATCTTTAAAATTTAGAAAATCATTTTATGACGTCATGATACCGCACTGTATTTACAGTCCGTTTGAGGATTCCGTCATTTTGTAACTTTGTCATACTACATCATACCATAGTGGGCTAACGATCCTTAGATCACATCCAACACTAAGCAATTCTGCATTGATAACTCTATCGTTTTTATCATATTTGCACTAGGTTACATGATGCAATAATGATATAAAATACATTTTGATATTTTCAAATTATTTTCGTCTAGCCAAAACAATTAGCATAGACTCTTCTTTAAACATTTCAAAACCATTAAAAATTAGTTTTAGTGTTATCATGTCGTAACAGATAACGAGATGTTAGTGGCTCATAGTCCACATACACACCCTTGTCACTGTATGATGTGGATAACAAAAATTCATTTGTATTTTTAAAGGCACATTAGTGCGAATTTAGCTTGATGTCAAAAATTTCGAAGTCTAGCATAGTTAGATGATTTGGAAAACCTATGTCTCTACCATCAGCTCCACTTTCTATTATGATCAATTGCTTAATCAGCCTATCTATTCTTATCATCCTCAATACTCCATTCACACTTATCTATACCCTAGTTCATCAAACTTGCCACACTTTGAAAGTTCAGGAACTTGCCACAATAATATGAGTTTAAGAATTTATCCTAGTCAGACCATAGGCATCCATTCGCTGAGGGGTTCAAAAATATACCATATTATTATGAGTCACAAACTTACCATATGCATTAGTTTTAAGAACCGTACTTAATCTTAATATCGTTTATCCTAACCTTAAAAGCCTCTAACTATCAAATATACACATGAGAAAAGAATCACCTTTCCACCATATATACATTGATAGCGTGACACCGACATTCCAATGATTATCAATGTGATAAACCAAGTACATGCACCAAATCTCTGCCCATACAAAGGTTTGTATAACTTAGTCACCATATGAGTTCTCAATTGAAATCCCCGCCTAACATTACCTTACTCTTAACAACTTGCCCTTAACTTTCTCAATACGAATTCCTCGTATCACATTATCTATAACTCCTCATGAGTTTATCTTGTACTATATCATAACACATTAACTTCATAGCATCAAGCTATAATTATTCAAACATTACAAACCATCTTTCTTTTATAACTTAAACAGATCACGTCGTGATCTTATTTTATAATAATCTCCCTTAAAATTCTTTTCTTAACTCGTGATCGTTTTATTTTACGATCCTCTTTCTTTCCTTTTTCATCATTTACGATTTTATTTATGATTTTAATCTTACAGGCTTTGTCTATTCATCATTATTTGTTATATTGGCTATTGGAGTTAAGTAACTCTCATTTCTTATCTTTATATCTCTTCAAGATTCTTCTTTGAATTTTCTTGTTTATATAACAATTCTTCCTTTAAGAATTTCTAACTTCATTTATATTGCTCAACATTTCATTTGAGTTCCACATTTTCAACATAAGTATCCATTTTTTATAGTTGGTACACATCGAGTCTCTAACAGTTTCAATATAGTACGCTGAGTGGTTTCCCACAAACAACCAACAAACTAGGTTTTGAGTTGTTAGTTCGTATATACTTCCGCTCTATGAAGGAATCATTTAGCCCAGATACCATATATCAACTATTAAAGAGTACGATTGTACCATACTTAAATATAACTTTTTATTCTTAACTTCTTTATCATTCTCTTTTTATAGACATTATCTATTTATTATCACCGTACATCCTTATTATTGGAGTTGGGTATCCCCACATTCATATTCCTTATAACTCTACGAGATTCTTCTTTGAATCTTCTCACGCAAGTTTTAATCTCTTCTTTATAAATTTCTTAAATTACTTTTTATTGTTCAAACTCTATTTGAGCTTATTCGTTCATTATCTTTACCTCTCTTCTCTAAGGTTATAGCCTAAGGTACTCTTACCTAAGGTTTCTAACCTATCAGCTTTGATACCAACTGTATCGACCCCAAAATTTATACAATTTAATTCTCGACTTCGGTCGTTAACAATACATTCAACCTTTAATTTTACATCATTAAACGATAATACAACCATTGAAAATTGCAGAATAATTAAAATTTTCTATTACAAACTATTCTCGTTCCCAAAACTTTCAACCTTTACATCTGAATATCTCAGAATCATTTTAATACTACAAGAGTTTACATCGCAAAACGATATTACAATTCAACATTAATACATTATTCGGAACCTTAAACATGGTTCAAATAATAATAACTCAGCCAAAAGTATATAAATCTTCAAGTATCAAATCTGATTCATATCTTTCAAGTAGCACATAACTTTACCTTAAATCTTTAACCTGCAAAAGAGGTTATTTGTAAGGTTGAGCTCGACAGCCCAGCAAAATCTAACAGTTTTCATGCATCACATAACACATAATAACATGCTCGATATACATCTCATAAACATTGGACTAACATAACATACATGATGTAGTTCATATAACAAATATAAAGATTGAGTTCCTTACTCAATCAACGTAGTCATAAATTTACTTTAACATTTCATACTTTCAACATTAATATAACACACCATGCTATTTGCAATAAAGATTTCAAACAGTTCATCATCAAATTCACATAGCAAATAGGAACTGAAAGACTTGTCCTGATCGTTGTTTACCAATAACAGTTTAACAGCTTACAGCTATCTGCACTTCACGTGCCCTACACAATTATATAATCATTCACATTAACTATTAGTCACATAGCAATGCATAATAGTTGTAATATAAACTTTACACTATATCTCATAAGTCCGATGACATCCAACTTTGGATATGCTATAAACATCATATTAACCTATTTTTAAAAGTTATTGGACACCCATTTCGGATAAGATAGACAGTCCAAAATAGTGTTCAAAAAAGGGCATTCAAAACTATTTTTCATTCTTTCCCAGCTTTACCCTCTCTCGCTAAAACAGTCATAACTTTTCCGTTTCAAAATATTTTTGAGCGATTCTTGAGCCCACACGAAGCTAACTTCTGGGACTACAATTTTTATTGTTTGACCTTTTCCAAATTCTAAACACAGAATTCCAGAAAATTAGTTCAAGGTGACTGCCCCAAGTTGGTTAGACAATTTTGACGCGACTACTTTGAATGGTCATAACTCTTTGCTCCGAAGTCGGAATTAGTCTGTTTCAGAGTCTATGGAAAGCTTATTCAGTTTACTATAACACACCAAAAGCCCAGAATTTTTTAAATAATCTAGCTAATCCCGAATTTTAATTTTTGGATCAGTAGTCCACTAGTTTTTCAGACTTCTCGTTTTGAGATCCAAAACTCGCCCCGACTCGTTCCAACCCAACTTTCTTTACAAATAAGTCTTATTTAACATAATCAGACTCGTCTAAGGTCTCTGCTTCATATCTCTAATAACAATCATTAGAACTCATTTACATAATCAATTCCAAGCCAAAATAAACATTGTAAATTAACTAGTTTACTAACAAAACTAACTAAACTTCCAAAATTCAAACTTTAACTAACAAACTAAATACAATATTTATAATAATAACATTACCAAAAATTAAATAAGAAATATACCCGAAAATACGAGTTTCACAAACTGACTACGCACTTCCACGCCAAAATTTAACTAAGGAGGTCTTTATAAAAAGTCCTCCTACAACAAAACCCTCAAAATTAGAGGCCTTATTGTTGTTGAATGAAACAAAAGACCAAGCCCTTCTATTTATAGATTTAGAAAAGGGGTAAAGTTCTCAATTTAGCCGATGTGGAACTTGGGTTATACTAATTCTAATTGGTTTATACTAATTTTTCATATTTTTAACATGCTAAGTGTATTTATTTATCACAAATTAGTTTCTTAACCAATTCGATTCGTTCAAGTTGCGTTGTTTTCGTTTTTTAGAGGAGAACAACAATCATCCATCAATTTAAAGTTTCAATCACGAATTCATCATCAATTTTAGTCTCAAAGTACACCAAAACACACATTACCATCAAAACCCAAATTCCTCTTCTTTAGCATAAATACATGAATTTGATTTCTAAAAATTCGTTTTTAGATGACCATTACGAAATTATAAAATCCAATAACATATATAACATCATAACCCACAAATTCATTAATCAAAATTCCAATTTTAAAAGAAACTCAAGAACACATAAACTAGAAATATAAACTAGATTATATACCTTTAATTCCTTAAGAAATAAAATTAATCTTCTACTCAACTATTATAATCACAACATTATTTAACAAATTCTCGCTCCTCTAATTTAATTATTTAATTAAATTAGAATATCACCATTATACTCGCGTAATAAAATACGTATAAATTTCATCTCTTTTATTACACTTAAATAAACTATCGCATAACAATTTTCATCAAATATTTATTTAATACCATAAATATTCATTTTATTCCATAAAGATTCCAATTAAAATATTTAATGCACTTAATAAATATTTTACTCGCATTATACTAATATTTACATTTTCATGCAATATATTACCATCACACTTTATTAAATCAATTATACTTGTATTAATTCACTATTTTAATTAAGTGAATTATTCACACTATTTATGAAACTTAACTCATAATAATTTTCATTGCCCACAAGGCATAACAATTAAAATTATATTATCTCATAATATAATTTCAACTTAATTAAATTAACAAATATTATTTAAATTATTTAATAGTTTAATAAACTATTAAATCTCACATTCTCCAACATATGAATATTGTGACGCCCCCAAAATAGGTATACATCACTCATTCTGAGTCATCAAATACATGGTACGGAAATAAATACAACTTTATTAATACAATTATCGTGCAAAATAAGACAACACATATACTGTGAGTTTAAATACAAATATTGTCTAATAGACTGTATTAAAACTCAAAAGGAGTCCTCATTACAATTATTGATACACTATTTTACAAAAATAGTGAGGAATGCTAAAACAACTTTCTAGAACCATCACTCCATACTCCGGTTAGCTCCTGCTATATTCTCACCTCTTGAGAAGAAAAATGGAACAAAAAGGAAAAGGGTGAGCTCAACTAGCCTAGTAAAGAATATTGTGACTAAGATAATATACAACAAATTATCAATAGTCTTCAACAGGAAAAAATCTGATAGAATATAATAGACAACAAGTTTTAGATCAACAACTGCAGCGAAAACAACAATTCATTAGAAGAGTTAAGTAGAGAATGAAATCTACTATCATTTATGAATTTAAAAGTCCATCATCAATATTTTATCCCTGTAACATCAATCAATATACATCTTAAATTAAATATTTATCTTTCCACTACGGGCCGAAGATATTCATTTGTATCACTAGTTGGTCATGTTCATCTCAACAACTGTTCATCTTTACACTATGGGCCAAAGATATTCATCAGGTAATCATTCATCTTTGCACTACAGGCCAAAGATATTCATTAAGTATCACCATTAAGGACTGAGGATGATGAAAAATATTTTAGAGAACGAATCCAGTAAGATAAAAAGACAAAGTTTAGAGATTCGTACTTTAAATAATTCAAGTTTAAAAATACTTTATAATAAACTATAATGGAGTAAAATTCAAGAATGACGATCAAAACATGGATACAATCAAAGATATTAACCATACTAAACATCTGGGACGAAAAAGAGAAAATTTTATTTTTCGATGAATAGTGTCGTATTTGTGAATAGTACCGTATACGTGAATAGTGTCGTATACGTGAATAGCAATCCCGACACAAAAAAGTAGAAATTCCACAATAAAACTTATATCAATAATTCGGCATAATGATATTGAAGAAAATAATATCATAGAAGGAGAAAATAACATCCCTTACCTTAAAAGAACAGTATTTATGAATGGAATATCGGATATGATGCTGAAGGAAACTTGTATTGAATAGCAACTCTCAAAGTATCTAAATACTCACAAAATACGCTCGATAATATAGAGAGAGTGAGAGAAAAAAAAACTTATTTCTGGTGTGATTTTCAATTCTAACTAAGCACCCTATTTATAGGAAAATGTTAGAACGCCGAAGCAAACTTAACCTGCTACCTGATGACTTTACCTTTTACTATTCATACCCACCACATTTGAAATAAAATTTTAGCACATTTCTCACCAACTAAAAGTGGGGCCCACCAATTCTAGAAATTTTCAAAATATTTTATCATTTAAACAATAATCAGAAACTTTAATAATTCATAATAAATAGCCCTTTTATCAGAAAAATATGAATTTTATGTCCATTTCATAGGAAATTAAATTCTCTACAACTTTGTAGCTTTACGTTTTTCTAAATTCTAAACGAAAAATGCCCGAAATCCACATACGGATGATTTTTAATACCTCCATTCCGACAAAATACTGATAAAACACCTCATCATTAATTCCTTCATTTATAATCAAATAAAATAAATATTTTCCTATCCTTCATTTATATTCAAATAAAATAAATATTTCTTATCATATAAATCAATAATTAATTATTCACAAATAATATTACAGAATCACAATTATGACAACCAGGCCGTTCCCAGGAAAGAGGGGGCTTTCCGATAAGGATTTTTCCTTACTGGCGTGCAATTAGGTGACCAAACCTCTTCTTAGACAGAACTTTCTAGACATTTCCAATAATGTTATCTAATAATATTATTCAAATAATATGAATTATTGATCTGATAATAGGAAATACTGTGCAGTGACAATTATTAAAACAACAATAATATAAAATATCAACGCAGCAATTATTGAATCAATAAAATAAAATATTGAACAATAATTACAGTAACAATTATTGAGTAGTGCCTTCTTATGTAAGGATCAATAATTCAACAATACCGTGTGCTACTGCGCAACCACGCATATTACTATATTTTAACCACCGGGTATTCCAACAGTGTTAACGGTAACTACTACGACGTTATTTGTAAAAACTCAAACTTGTCGTTTTCTTCATCCGACCGTTTTCCGTTATGGGGCCCACAAATGGCTGCGCCGTCGTACGAATATTCCCCGGCAGCAAGAATATTCCATGACCAAACGAATATTCTCCGACAAAAATGAATATTTTATAACCACTTGCTTATTTTGTAAAATTTACACATTTCACCCATAACCAAATCATTATATCAAATTAACTCCTTATTATTTCAAGATAATGAATAGAGAAAATTTAATTTTATTTATAATAAGTTAGGGTCTTACAACCTCCCCTCCTTATGAAATTTCGTCCTCGAAATTGACGTACGTACCTGCTGTTTCGAAAAGTTGAGGGTACCTCGCTTTCATTTTCGATTCCAACTTCCAAGTCATTTCCTCAATAGCATGGTTCATCCACAAAACCCTGACTTGTGGTATAACCTTTGTTCATAGGATATGCTCTTTCCTATCCAATATCTTGACAGGTACCTCCTCGTACGTTAAATCTTCGGCTATCTCGTCTGGTTCTAACGCAATAATGTGGTTCGGGTCTTTCACATATTTACGAAGCATAGATATGTGAAAAAAATTATGAACACGAGACATGCTTGGAGGTAATGCGAGTCTATAGGCCACATTTCTTATTCGGTCAAGAATCTCAAATGGACCAACAAACCGTGGATTGAGCTTTCCTATCTTCCCGAATCTTGTAACTCCCATCCATGGAGCAATACGTAATAGTACATGATCTCCAATATTGAATTTCACGTCCTTTCGATGAAGATCAACATAACTCTTTTGTCAATCTTGTGAGGTTTTTATACGTTGTTGAATCGTTTGGATCTTTTCTGTAGTCATGCGTACCAATTTTGGTCCCAACAACGTTGCTTCACCCACCTCATCCCAGCATACTAGAGAACGACACTTTCGTCCATATAACGCCTCGAATGGAGCCATGCCTATACTTGTTTGATAACTATTATTGTAGGAGAATTCCACCAATGGCAAGTACTTATCCCAACTTCCTTTGAAATCTAGGACACAGAGTCTTAATAGATCTTCAAGGGTTTGAATAGTCCTTTCTGATTGCCCGTCCATTTGAGGATGGTATACCGAACTGAATCGTAAATCCGTGCCCATAGCTTTCTACAAGCTAACCCAAAATCGTGAAGTGAATCTTGGGTCACGATCTGAAACTATGGATACTGGCATGCTATACAATCTCACAATCTCATTTAGGTACATACGAGCAAGACGTTCAAGGGAATAAGTCACACGTATATGCAAAAAATGAGTAGACTTGGTTAATCTATCAACAATAACCCAAATCGCATCTATGCCTTGAGAAACTTTGGGAAGACCTGTAACGAAATCCATGGTAATGTGTTCCCACTTCCATTTCAGAATCTCAAGTGGTTGCAATAGACCCTTTGGCACTTGATGCTCCGCCTTTACTCGTTGACAAGTTAAACACCTCGAGATAAACTCCGCGATTTCTCTCTTCATATTTCTCCACCAAAATGTATGTCGAAGATCATGATACATTTTGGTAGTCCCAGGATGGATTGCAAATGGTGTGTTGTACGCCTCCATCATGATTCTATGCTTTAAGTCAAAATCGTTAGGAACACAAAGTCTGGAGTGGACTCGAAGTATTCCTTCTTCATCGATTCTTACTTCTGGAATAACACCTTCTTGCACATTCTTCTTCATACGCATTAGCTCCAGGTCCGTAGATTGAGCAGCTTTAATTTTATCGATTAAAGTCGGTTCTACTCGTAAATTTGATATCATAAAGTGGGTACTTGGAGCCTTTACCTCTATCTCCATCCTTTGCAAGTTATACAAAATGGGTCTTTGTGTTAACAACATCGCACTCGTACCCGCATACGATCTTCTACTCAATGCGTCCACTACAACGTTTGTTTTTTCAGGATGACATTGAATGTTATGGTCGTAATCTTTCAACAGCTCGAGCTAACGCCGTTGACGCATATTGAGTTCCTTTTGGGTGAAGAAATATTTTAGGCTTTTATGATCCGTATAAATTTTCACTTTCTCCTCATACAAGTAGGTCTCCAGATCTTCAATGCGAAAATGACTGCTGCCAACTTCAGATTATAAGTAAGATAATTCCTCTCATACTCTTTGAGTTGGCGCGAGGCATAGGCTATGACTTTCCCATGTTGCATGAGAACACAACCTAACCCTTTGCCTGAAGCATCGTTGTAGATAACAAATCCATCCGAACCAGATGGTATTGTCAGAACAGGTGCCGAAATGAGTCTCCTTTTGAGCTCTTGGAAACTCTTCTCACATTCCTCGCTCCATACGAATTTTGTATCTTTCCGAGTCAGCTGAGTTAATGGAGTAGTGATTCGAGAAAATTCTTCCACGAATCTCCGATAATAACCAGCTAAGCCCAAAAAACTACGTACTTCGGTCACCGACTTCGGTTGCTCCCAACTTTGTATGGCTTCAATCTTCACCGGGTCAACAAATACTCCATGTTTTGCACCACATGCCCAAGGAATGCTACTTCCTCAAGCCAGAACTCTCATTTCTTCATCTTGGAATATAGCTTGTTATCGTGAAGCCTTTGAAGTACCAGCTTCAAATGGTGCTCATGATCTTCATGACTTTTGGAATAGATGAGGATGTCATCAATAAAGACAATCACGAACTGATCTAATTATTCCTTGAACACACGGTTCATTATATCCATGAAAGCAGCAGGAGCATTAGTCAATCCAAAAGATATGACTAAGAATTCATAATGCATGTACCGAGTTCTGAAGGCAGTCTTCGGAATATCCTCGGTTTTAATCTTCAGCTGATGATATCCAGAACGAATATCGATCTTTAAAAAGAATTGTGCTCCTTGTAACTGGTCGAATAGGTCATCAATACGAGGTAGCGGATACCTATGCTTAATGGTGACATGGTTTAATTCCCGATAGTCAATACAAAGTCGCATACTCCCGTCTTTCTTCTTTACGAATAAAATAGGAGCACCCCAAGGAGATGTACTAGGACGAATGAAACCGATGTCTAACAACTCCTGTAGTTGGACCTTTAACTCCTGAAGTTCAATATGAGCCATTCAATATGGGGTTTTAGAAATGGGCTTTGTACCAGGTTCAAGGTCAATAAAGAATTTAACTTCACATTCTGGGGGTAGACCGGGAAGTTCTTCAGGAAATACGTCAGGAAATTCACTAGCAACAAAAATATTATTCAAATCTGACGTGTTTTTGTTCAAGTCCATAACATGGGCTAAGAAAGCTTGACATCCGTTTTTCAATAAACGAATGGCTTTATGACTTGATATGACAGTGATTGACTTTAGTGGCTTGGTCGCTTGAATTCGCATAACAGGATGGTTAGGAATATGAAAACAAACAACCTTACGAAAATAATCAATTTTGGCATGATGAGTAGTTAGCCAATCAATCCCTAAAATCACATCAAAAGCAAGTATCTTTAAAGAGATAAGATCAACAGGTAATGTGATGGTGCCAACTTGGATCGAGCAAGATTTATAAACAGTGGATGTAATAAAAGTTTCTCCTAACGGAGTCTCCACAGATAAGTCAAAGTCCAATTTTTTCGGAGTCAAGTTTAAACGTTGAGCATAAGCAGGAGAGATAAAAGAATGGGTAGAACCGGTATCTAGTAAGGTATAAACTTCATAAGAATTTAAGATTAGCTTACTCGTGATAACTTCATTTGGGTTCCTCACTTGTTGGGAAGTCATGACAACCGCTCTCACCTGAACTACCCGACTTTGACTTGTCTGGGGCAGCATTTGGTGTCATCACTACCGTTGGAATTGACTTTTCTATAGGGCATATTCCACCCTCAACTGCTTCATCGTACTCCTGTTTTATGATCTGAATCATTAATCCTCAATCCATATCGAATTGGGGGTTGACCGCAATGTACAGGGTAATGCAAAACTTGATGTTGGGTTCTTTCAATTGCTGTCCAAAAAGAGAAAAACATATCATCTATTTTAACCTTCTTAGATCAGACATTTCTTTCCACAATATCAACGAGTCGTGCGGCTTTTACCCATGTATCACTCATTCTCACTCGTTCAGTTGTTTCTTCTTTCAGCTCAGATTCTAGCTTTATCATTTTATACTCTGCCAAAGAGTGCTTCTGTTCAAGTATCACATATCGGATAACACAAGCTTGAATTGTTGCATCCTTTTGCTCCACGGCCGACTGCCGTTCTTCAGCCTGCTCTTCTAACCCATGAATACAATTTTGCAATTCTACATTTCGATCATAAAATTCTTCTAATAAATTCTCCTCAGGTTCCTCTTCTTCCTCACTCTCAGTTGCTACCTCTGCGACTAGCTCAGGTGCAACTATTAATTCTTCCCTCACTACAAGAATATCTCTAATTCCTTCTTCACCTGACATCACATTATCATGGTTGGCGATTAGAGGTGTCTCCATGGTCTCATTCACTCCATTATTAACGTTCTCTGCTGCCATTCTTAAAAACTGTCATATAACAAGGGTTAATTAAACAAATCAACATATCATATAATATCCCTATATTATGACCGACCAACAAATAAGCTTAGGTAGGACACACTAGCGAAGGATTTACTCGTCTCTCCCCTCCTAGTTCTATTCCCCGATCTCCACCAGAGACCATATCCCTAAGCTCTGATACCAACTGTGACGCCCCCAAAATAGGTATACATCACCCATTCTGAGTAGTCAAATATATGGTACAGAAACAAATATAACTTTATTAATACAATTGTCGTGCAAAATATGACAACACATATACTGTAAGTTTAAATATAAATATTATCTAATAGACAGTATTAAAACTCAAAAGGAGTCCTCATTACAATTATTAATACACTATTTTATAAAAATAGTGAGGACTGCTAAAACAACTTTCTAGAACCATCACTCCATACCCCGGCTAGTTCCTACTATTCTCTCACCTCCTAAGAAGAAAAATGGAACAAAAAGAAAAAGAGTGAGCTCAACTAGCCCAATAAAGAATATTATGACTAAGATAATATACAACAAATTATCAATAGTCTTCAACAGGAAAAAATCTGATAGAATATAATAGACAACAAGTTTTAGATCAACAACTGCAGCGAAAATAACAATTCATTAGAAGAGTTAAGTAGAGAATGAAATCTACTATCATCTATGAATTTAAAAGTTCATCTCTTTTATCCATGTAACATCAATCAATATACATCTTGAATCAAATATTCATCTTTACACTACGGGCCAAATATATTCATTTGTATCACCAGTTGGTCATGTTCATCTCAACACCTGTTCATCTTTGCACTACGGGCCAAAGATATTCATCAGGTAATCATTCATCTTTGCACTACAGGCCAAAGATATTCATCAAGTATCACCATTAAGGACTAAGGATGATGAAAAATATTTTAGAGAACGAATCCAGTAAGATAAAAGGATAAAGTTTAGAGATTCGTACTTTAAATAATTCAAGTTTAAAAATACTCCATAATAAACCATAATGGAGTAAAATTCAAGAATGACGATCAAAACATAGATACAATCAAAGATAGTAACCATACTAAACATCCGGGACGAAAAAAAGAAAATTTCATTTTTCGGTGAATAGTGTCGTATTTGTGAATAGTGTCGTATACGTGAATAGTGCCATATACATGAATAGTAATCTCGACACAAAAAGATATAAATTCCACAATAAAACTTATATCAATAATTCGGCATAATGATATTGAAAAAAATAATATCATATAAGAAGAAAATAACATTTCTTACCTCAAAAGAACAGTATTTCCGAATGAAATATCGGATATGATGCTGAAGGAAACTTGCACTGAATAGCAACTCTCAAAGTATATAAATACTCACAAAATACGCTCGATAATATATAGAGAGAGAGAAAAAAAACTTATTTCTGGTGTGATTTTCAATTCTAACTAAGCACCCTATTTATAGAAAAATGTTAGAACGCCGAAGCAGACTTAACCTGCTACCTGATGGCTTTACCTGTTACTATTCATGCCCACCACATTTGAAATAAAATTTTTGCACATCTCTCACCAACTAAAAGTGGGGCCCACCAATTCTAAAAATTTTCAAAATGTTTTATCATTTAAATAATAATCAGAAACTTCAATAATTCATAATAAATAGCCCTTTTATCAGAAAAATATGAATTTTATGTCCATTCCATAGGAAATTAAATTCTCTACAACTTTGTAGCATTAAGTTTTTCTAAATTCCAAATAAAAAATGCCCGAAATCCACATACGGACGATTTTTAATACCTCCATTCTGACAAAATACTGATAAAACACCTCAGCATTAATTCCTTCATTTATAATCAAATAAAATAAATATTTTCCTATCCTTCATTTATATCCACATAAAATAAATATTTTTTATCATATAAATCAATAATTAATTATTCACAAATAATATTACAGAATCACAATTATGACAACCAGGCCGTTCCTAGGAAAGAGGGAGCTTTCTGATAAGGATTTCTCCTTACTGGCGCGCAATTAGGTGACCAAACCTCTCCTTAGACAGAACTTTCTATACATTACCAATAATGCTATCTAATAATGTTATTCAAATAATATGAATTATTGATCTGATAATAGGAAATACTGTGCAGTGACAATTATTGAAACAACAATAATATAAAATATCAACGCAACAATTATTGAATCAATAAAATAAAATATTGAACAGTAATTACTGTAGTAATTATTGAGTAGTGCCTTCTTATATAAGGATCAATAATTCAACAATATTATGCAATATCGTGTGCTACTGTGCAACCACGCATATTACTGTATTTTAACCACCGGGTATTCCAACAGTGTTAACGACAATTACTACGCCGTTATTTGTAAAAACTCAAACTTGTCATTTTCTTCATCCGATCGTTTTTCGTTATGGGGCCCACAAATGGTTGCGCCGTCGTGCGAATATTTCCCGGCAGCAAGAATATTCTATGACCAAACGAATATTCTCCGTCAAAAATGAATATTTTATAACCACTTGCTTATTTTACAAAATTTAAACATTTCACCCATAATCAAAGCATTATATCAAATTAACTCCTTATTATTTCAAGATAATGAATAGAGAAAATTTAATTTTATTTATAATAAGTTGGGGTCTTACAAATATATAATTCTTTTCACACTAAATCACATTATTCAAAATATATACACCTCATAATAAGAATTTTAATTATTAAATTCTTATTTTAATAACTTATGAAAATTCGGGTTGTCACATTACAAATATAAATTATGAATTTAACTATAATCTTTGGTGGTCCAGGTGAAGATAGGTGATGAAAGTTCTCTTTGTCTTGGGTACAATAAAGAATTGTTGATGGGTATTACAGAGATGAAATATTAATGATGAACTTTTAATTTTGAAGAGATAATAGATATTATGTTCTACTTTACTCTTCTAATGGATTGATGTTTTCGTTGCAGTTGTTAACCCTTCGTATTCATTCTTTATTAAACTGTGGGAGTAACCTGTCTACGTGGATTACTGCATGCATGCTAAAAAACTCTTCATATTCATTCTTTATTAATCTGCGGGAGTAACCTGTCTACGCGGATTACCGCATGCATGGTGAATGACCCTTCGTATTCATTCTTTATTAATCTACGGGAGTAACCTATCTGCGCGGATTACTGCATGCATGGTGAATAACCCTTCGTATTCATTCTTTATTAAATCGTGGAAATAATCTATCTACGCGGATTACTACATTGCGGGTGAAAATTTATTTGCCGTTTCGTATATTCTTTTATACTCGTATGAGATATCATTTCTTTTGTACTCGTCAAGGAATATCGTTTTCTTTCATATTTTCCATTTATGGGAACTATTCATACCAGAGTACTATTCATTCGGGTACTTTGCATGACGGGGTACTATTCACTCGGGGTACTTTGCATGACGGGATACTATTTACTCAAGTACTATCCACGAGGCACTATTCACGACAAAAGTGATTTTTTTATGTCTAAATTATTTTTGATACATGAATATCTATTTATTCAACGTACTTGGCATGACGGGGTACTATTCATTTGGTATTATTCACTCGGGGTACTATTCACGACAAAATTAGTTTCTTTTCTGACTAAATTATCTTTGATATATGAATCTTATTCTTGAATTTGAATGCACGTTTTGATCATCATGTTAACCATTTGGACATTCTTGAACTATGAATAAATTGAATTATCAATCTCTAATATTTATCCTTGATCTTACCTGATTGATTCTTTATATCATTGTCATCATTCTCATGCTTATATTGTGGTGAAAGTCATCGTTGGCCCGTAGTGCATAGATGGACTGTTGATTGGTATGATTATGACCAGGAATTGTGCATTAATATAATCATGACATGTAATGTTACAGACAAATGATATGATAAAAGTCATCTGTGGCCCGTAATGCATAGATGGACTGTTGATTGGTATAATTATGACCAGGAATTATGCATTGGTATAATCATTATCTATAATGTTACAGACAAATAATATGGTAAAAGTCATCTTTGGCCCATAGTACATAGATGGACTGTCGATTGGTATGATTATGACCAGGAATTGTGAATTGGTATAATCATGACATGTAATGTTACAGACAAATGATGTGGTAAAAGTCCTCTTTGGCCCGTAGTGTAAAGATGGACTGTTGATTATTGGTTTTACAGTTGAACATCTTTAGCCGTAGTGCAAAGATGGTCTATTGATTATTGGTTTTACAGTTATATGTCTTTGGCCCGTAGTGCAAAGATGGGCTGTTGATTTACATGATTATAAATATGAATTATGAATTTAACTATAATATTTGGTGGTTCAAGTGAAGACAGATGATAAAAGTTCTCTTTGTCTTGGGTAAAACAAAGAACTGTTGATGGATATTACAGAGATGAAATATTAATGATGGACTTTTAATTTGGAAGAGATAGTAGACATTATGTTCTACTTGACTCTTCTAATGGATTGTTGTTTTCGCTGCAGTTGTTGATCTAAAACTTGTTGTCTATTGTATTCTATTAGATTTTTCCCTGTTGAGAACTAAGGATGATTTGTTCTATATTATCTTAGTCATAATATTCTTTACTGGACTAGTTGTGCTCACCCTTTTGCTTCACAATTCCTTTCAAGTAATAAGAGTGTAGCTGGGTCGAGCGGGGATAACAGGGGAATAAGTGTGATAGTCTGAGACTGTGAAAGCTTCTCAATATATTATAAAACAGCATAACATGTAATATATAATTGTATTGAGGACTTAAGATGGGTGTATCATATTTTATACGTCACTTAATAATTGATTTTGGTGAACAACAATAAGTTGAAGAGAACCCTACTTAGAAAGCGTCAAAAATGCACCCTATTAGAATGAGGAGGACATAATTGTACTAAGAGCTTAAAGGGTGTGTTTTCACTATCATACATAATATCTAACCTCATACAAACTCGTGTTATCATAAGATATGGTTGTGCACATTCACTTGCTGACTATATCTACGAGCATTATCTATATAATCTTGGAGTATGGTTGGAATATAATTCTCAGTTTGAGACGATGGAGATAATTATATGGCAAGGAAGTACACACCATTGGAATGAACAGGATAGTAATCTTCTCGTTCTTCTTTGGGGTCTATTGGGTCAACCAAGGTTAATGCTCAAGTCCTATGATATCTATTATAACTTAGATGCATGGTCTCCCATGTATGAAGGATTCCTTGAGCATTGTCCAAAGATTTTAATTCCTAAAACAGTTATCGACTGTACCTTTATGTAGAGTATCATTAATTTGGAGTGTGAGTAATGTTATTTATACTGAAACTCACAGCTTATGTGTTATCGTATTTTGCACGATAGTTTAATAGTTGTATAAATGAAGTTTGTATTTGATTTCTGTACCGCATATCTGGCTACTCAAAATGGGTCGTGTGGACCTATTTAGGGGGCGTCACAGTTCTTCTATGATTAATGTTGAAATCTATATTATCTAGAAAGTCGTTAATCGCTAAGGGGGCTTACCCTTATTGTAGAATAAATATTATTTATTTAAATGAATTAAATAGTTTATTTTATTTATTTAATTAAGATTAGATTTGTTCTAATTGATTCATTTGTAACCGATTTAATATGGAGAACCTAAAGGGTCACACCGCAAAAGAAAAATATTTATTGAAGAAGTAAATGACATAATCGTAATAATATGTTAAGAATATTTAATTTATACTATGGTGATAGAATAAATTAAATAGCATAATATTTATTATTTAATATTTTAAAAATATTAAATATAAATTAATAAGAGGAGTCTTATTACTAGTATTATTATTTAATTTCTAAATGGGTTAGGAATTAATTAATAAAAATAATCTCATAAGTTCCTAATTGGATTAGGAATTTAATTAATTAAAAGAGTTTAATAAATTATGATAAAACCTTATCCCTAAATAATTTAGAAGAATTGCCAAAATCTATAAATAAGAGAACTCTTATTATGGGTTGGGGTTAGATAAACTTCCAATAGTTGAGAGAGTACTCACACATTCTCTAGAGAGAGAAAACTAGGGTTTTGTCAAACACCCAACTTCTTGAATACGTATTATTCCTTGATGGATCATCTCTAGAGGTCAAACACTTAGGTGACTTGTATTGATCTAAAGAAGGAATCTCATCGGTGGAATTCGAGGAGAATGCGAAGGAATTAGAGGTGAACTTATACCTGCAGAAGCTTTGATCTACGAGGGTAAGATTCTATATCTCCGTCTCTTTCGTTTAATTGATAATTGTGCATGAGGATGATCATGGTGATGGTTTATATAAAAATTTTAAAATCTGATTTAATTGCGCTTCCGCACTTTTTATGTAATTTGATTGCATCATCGCGCTATATATAAACCTAACACGAAGCCTTGAAGGGCATTTTTCATTTTTACACTTGACTTCATAAATTGTCTCATTTGTCCTCTAATTGTCAAAATTTCTATTTTCCTTAGTGTGTACCCCTTCAACTACTGATTCGAGAACATCTTTATTTGCAAAAAGAGCACCCAAATACAATTCATCACAAGAGCTGTCAAATGTTGCCCCACAACCATCGTGATTAGTTATCTCATTTTTTAACTCCTCAGTCTTAAACCATGAAACTATAGGTTGATATTCTCAAGTATACATATCAATAGCACCGATATTACCAGCATATACATTACCCTCATTCTCTCGGCTAGGCACCGGGCCATCTTCATCACTTCCCTCATCATCAGTGGGAGGAATCCTACTTGCTCCATTGCTATCAGGAAAATTTTCACGTGAAATAATATTAATGATAGCTGAAGAAACCAAATTCAGGTCAAGGCCCCAACGTGTCTCCTCTTCATCCTCAACTTCTACTACATCATTTGAATTGCAGGCTCCCTGAACAACAAGCTCTCCACTGCGATTGTAATAGTGGTTATAATCTTGTTCATCTTGCAATGACATCCCTCTATGAGCACTACCACCAACACCAAAGTTCTGATTTTGATACATTTGAGAAGCACCTCTATATGGCATATTCATATTTTCTGACTATATCAAAGTTGATGGGGTTGGGCTAAGTTAACAAATTAGTGTATCCACTATACTCCATTAAAAAATTAACAGGACCCATGAATGATGAACAAACTTGCTTAAGCTCGATATATAATTCTACTCCACAATTATTGTTGTAACATCTTTCTGGAATGTCCAACATAATATCAACGTCATTGTCATTGTTAACTTACAATCTATAAATTTTGGACACCCGATTCACAATATAGCTTGGATATTTACAACTCAATTTGAAATATCATTAGAATGAATCTTTTCCCAACTCATTGTAGAGTTTATTAATCAGCTTGTTAGACAAGGTGTTACGTTGTCCAATGGCAACCTTTTCTGACCTATTGAGTATCTAAAGTCATTTACATTTTTTGTCAAAACCTCACCTCCACAAAAACACATGACTTGAACATAACTATTCATCTTAAATATTCTGCAAAAGTATCATTTACATAACATTACATTTAAAATTATAACTCTTTTAAGGACAGCGATATCAACCAACCTATCCAAAATATAACAAAAAAAGTCCTTGTATTTCTTAATTAAGGTCACCATGATCGAGTTGAATTGTTTTAAATAATCAACATGACAACGAGATTACATTCTTTTTTAATAATATTAAATTTTTTTCATTATTATTTTCCAATAATAGAGTAATTATTAACATATTTAATATTAATTTTAGAAATGCATTTATTTTTTTCATATAATTTATCGAAACGTGGAATTAGGTTTTAATTAACACAAAAATACGCTTTACTTATCAAAAAGATTCTATATAAATTTATTTATCAAGTGTAGTCATTTTTTAATGTTTTTTAATATTATCTATTTTAAAATAATACTATTAAAACTATCTATTTTAGAAAGATATAGATTATTGAATGTATTTCTATAATGAGATTTTAAAAGTAGACAAATATTTGATTTGAAACAAATTATACTAATAAATATCATAATCATTAATTTTGAGAAGAATCAGTATGTTTCACAAATACAATATGTTAAATACTTTATGAAACATTCTTAGTGATTAAATATATATACATTCTTAGTGAAGATGGTAAAAACAGATATACCACAAAAAAAATTAATATCACAACAAAAGCTTACACCAACAAAAAAAATATATTGAATGTCACAATATAACAAATTTAACGCTAATAATATGCAGAAAAAAATAAAATTAGAGTAACATTATTATTACTTGATTTTATAATAAAATTAAAATGAGTACAAAAAATATTAATATATACCTTTAGGGGTGTTCGGGGTATTCTGAACAAAATTAATGGAGAAAAATAGAGGCAGATGGAAGCAAAAGAAAAGCTCAACGAAAAAAAATGGAAGGAAATAGCGAGAAAAGATAAGATAAAGAAAGATTAAAGGAAGGGAAGAATGAAGAAAAGGAGAGGAGAAAAAGAATGATGTTGAAGATGGGTAAAGATACCGAGAATGAAGGGTTTGGATATATGTTGTTGGGGGAAAAATTCCAATGCTATTTTGATTAGCATCCAAGAGAGCAAGTTGGATCTATTTTGACTTTTTGATTTTTCAAACCGCGCCGGATTTATTTTGAGATTTTTTATTATTTTAAAAAAATGGGTTAAGATAAATTAACTAGTTAATTAGTTTAAGCTAATTTCGTAAGTGGCGTCTAATTTTTTTTTTTTTAAAAACTCTTCATTGCTAATTAGATCGGCATTTAGGCTATACAAAAGAAAGTTTAAACAAATTAGATGTAGGTTAGAAAGTTGGACGGTAAAGTAGTCATTTTTGGAAATTACTCATGATCAAGATCGCAAACTTGATAAATTGATGGGTTTAAATCCTGAATTTTGGCTAGAAAAACTTTCTGATTACCAACCGCTGGTTCAATTGGATCGTCATCTTGTTGAACCTGAAGCTGATCTTGATTATGCTATGGATCAAGCTTGGCACCAACTTGTTTCCTAGCTTCAAACCATTTAGCCATAGAAGCAGAAAATTCGTCCGTAAATTTGTCAAAAGCAGCCTTGATAGAATTATCTATCAATGAAACACCATTTGTTACGGATTTTCTAGTCTCCCTATGTTACGTACTCTATCTTACCCTCACCTAGAAGCTGCATAGTAAGCACCTGTTGAGGAAGTCCAGATGCAATTCCTGTTATTTAGCAAGAGTAATTCCTGTTTACCTAGTCTACTGCTATTTGTTCCAATTTTTTAGCTACTACATTGTTTACTGCGCTTTCCTTAATTTTCTCTATTTTAGTTGTTGCACGTTGTGCACCCATGTGCTGTCTTGGCTATAAATACAGCCACATGAAACCCAATAAAGTACACAAGGAAATTAATTATTGTTCTCTTTCTCTTTTTCTTTCTGTTTCCGTCTCCTTTTTTTTCTCTCTCCAAATTCAACATATAACCTTGGTATCAAAGCAGGTTTTTTTTTCATGGATACTCGTGGAAAAACAAACGCTGAATTCCGTAATGAAGTGAATGAAGCATTAGTACGTCATGAGTCGAACTTCGATCAAGTGAATACAACTTTGCAGACAGTCTTGACAGAAATACAAGCCCTGCGCTCCACCAGAAGCTCCCACACCAGTCCACCAGAGGGTAATCCCCTTGTTTAGGCGGGAACCTCTCACCATCCACACATCACACAATCTGCAGCTAGCCAGAACCATGCACCACCATCTTCACTCAAGCTGCAGTTTCTGAAGTTCAATGGAGAAGATCTAATGGGATGGATCTACAAGGCTGAGCAGTACTTCGAATACCAAGGCATTGGAGCTGATCAACGGGGCATTGGAGCTGATCTTCACTCGCCTCTTTTCACTTGGAGGGCATCGTACTACAGTGGCATCGTTGGCAAATGAAATTTCGGGGACAACTTACCTGGGAAGAACTCACCAAGGCAATCTTGCTTCGCTTTGGTCCTACCGAATTTGAAGACCCATCAGAAGCTTTGTCACGTTTGAAGCAAACTACAACAGTTGCTGCTTATCAAGAGGCCTTTGAACGACTCTCGCATCAGGTAGATAAATTACCAGAAACCTTTTTGATCGGGTGTTTCATTGCAGGCTTACGAGATGATATCTGCCTGGATGTTAAGATCAAGCAACCTAAAACCTTGGCAGACACCATTGGAGTTGCCCGATTGGTGGAGGAACGAAACCAGCTCCAACGACGGCCTTCCCTCATCAACAGAATGCAGCCAGGGGCCCTACCGCCATGAGGAAACAATAATCCATCCACCAGAATTCTAGGACCAGCACCTAGCCAACGCTCAGGGATGGGAGCCAACACACCACCTTCTCCTTTCCGACGAATCACCAACCAGGAAGCACGGGAACGCCGAGAGAAAGGCTTATGCTATTACTGTAATGAAAAATACTCATTAGGCCATCGGTGCGAACATCCCCAATTATTTATGATTGAAGATGCACCACACATAGAGGAAGAAAACAGAGAGGAACCACCTAAAGAAGTAGAAAATCGGGAACTGCTACCCGAAATCTTTTTTCATGCAATTGCTGGCACTGAACATCCCCAAACCCTCCGAGTTTTGGGTAAATTGAAGAATAAAAGATTAATGGTACTGATCGACGGGGGTAGTACCTACAACTTTATTGATCAAAACACTGCTTCTCGATTCGGCCTGCAGATTGTCCGGGATAAGAAGCTACAGTTGTGGTTGCAAACAGGGGATGGATCGAATGCACAGGCCAATGTCTAGGGCTCAAGCTCATTATCCAAGGTATACCTATCACTGCTGACTATTATGTTCTTCCTATGGCAGCTTGCAAAGTAGTTTTGGGCGTACAATGGCTGGCGACACTTGGATCTATCGAAATGGATTATAAGCACCTCACTATGTCCTTCCATGTGAAGGGAACCACTCATACCCTTCATGGACTTGACCGCACAGCGGAGGTTGCCAATATCGAGGTTCTGAATGATAAAGATTGTGCAGAACTGCAAGGAACGGGGTTCTTCCTTCAGATAGTTTTGGCCAAACCCAAGTTCCCAATTCAACCTCACCCACCGGAGATCAGGAACCTTCTAGAGGAATTCTCTAAGGTCTTTGAGACTCCCACAGGCATTCCTCCAAAACGATTGCACGATCACCGAATTCAGCTCCAACCAGATACAGAACCAGAAAGCGTGCGACCCTACCAATATCCGTACTACCAAAAATCCGAAATTGAGTAGATGGTCAAGGCGCTCCTACAGACAGGATTTATACGACCCGGTAACAGTCCTTTTTCTTCTCCAGTTTTATTGGTAAAAAAAGTTGATGGAACTTGGAGATTTTGTGTTGACTACCGGGCTCTCAATAAGATCACGGTGAAAGATAAGTATCCCATTCCCGTAATTGATGAACTACTTGACGAGCTTCATGGTGACAAGTTTTATTCAAAATTGCGCCTACGATCGGGGTACACCAGATCCGAGTACAAAAGCGGCATTCCACCAACTAAAGCATGCCCTCATGGGAGCTGTCGTTGACACTCCTAAATTAACCTTACTTTCACTTCATAATTTATAATAATTAGCACAGTAGTAAGTAAGGATCGATCCCACAAAGAGTAAAGTTATTTTAGAATTATTCTATTATTTCAACAGAAAATAAAGATGGGGGTTTTTGAAAATTATTTTAAAACTAAGAGAACAAAAAATTAATGATTTAACCAAATAGGTAAAAACTTCAGTTCTACAGTTCAGTTTCACCAAGTACAACAATCAATTAATCAAGTTATTATTATTTTTTTCTTCAATGAAACTATTAGCCCTAGATAACAATAAGCTCTGCTATCTGAAATTCTCCTTAGATTATCACTGTATGAAACAAGCTCTCAACCAGATTCTAACTAGCATACAACCTAGAACAAGCTCTCTAGATTTAATATGATAGAAGCATTAAGAAATAGAGAATTAGGCTAATCCAAGCAACAAGCACATAAGCTCGATTTGTTTAACTTATTTTCTAATAATCTTAGCAATAAACAAAAGCTTGTCCACAATTATTATTACTAAGTTGCTACTTGTGATGAAGACAGATATCAATTACACGTAATATCAATCTTAATCTAGCATATGATAACGATCAAACTAATTCAATTGGCCATGTTAAATTAATTAGATCAATTAGCATGCAATCAATAAAAATAGATTATCAGAAGAAATTTCACACAAGAAGGAATAAATAATAATACTCAATTAATCAATTACTTGTAACAAGGATTCACCTCCCTTTAGAACTGAATGAAAAGAACTAGCCTGACATGCTCTTAAGTCTGCACTCCAATAGATGATAGTTGATAATTGAACAAATAAAACCATGACTCTCATCCTCTATTTATAGTGCTAGACAAAGTCCTAAATCCTATAAGAAGTAGAAATCCAAATCCTAAAGGAATTACAAATTATACTAATTTTCATAAAGAAATAGAATTCAATTTGGAAATAAATCTTATTCTAAAAGAAATCCTAATTACAATAGAATTGTAAAAATTAATCTTCTAGAATCCAAAATTCAGATTTAAAATTGGAATTAAATCCCACAATTGCCATGTGCTTAAACTCATTGTTGTGTGAATCCAAATCCATTTATGATACTAATTGTTGAATCCTTGATTTGCTAGGAATCCCGTAAACCTCCTCCAATTTATTTCTAAAATTATGAAACCCCTTCAATTGTACCTAAAATAAAAATATAAGAATAATGAGTTTATTTAGGCACAAAAGATTAAGTATTAAGGAATAAAAATATAACATATTTCATACTCATCAAATTCCCCCACACTTATCTTTTTTCACGTCCTCGTGTAAACCAAAAATTTGATTTCCAGAAAAATTCTATTCAACCATAATGTCAAAAGATTTCAAGGTACAAATCATGACTATTAACACTAAATTTGCAAAAATTTAATCAATGCCTTATCAGTTAACTCACAATGAATAACCTTACTATTTCACCAATGAATTTCATTAAACTAAATTGTAACCACATAAGAAACTTTTCCAAAATCTACATACTTACTCAACTTAGTTGCCATGGAGCAAAAATCGTGCACACTGACTCACAACCAAGAATAAATTTTTCTTACTTTTTAAGTTTTTTCCATAGAACCTTCTTCTTCTTTTTTTAGCACAGATGAATGTATTTTCATCCTTTTCTCGTATATTTTTTCCTTTTCTTGACATGTGCAATGTCTCCTTTTCTTAGGCTTTTCAGAGTTACCCATTAGCGAACTTTCCACCAACGACTCCCAAACCAGATGATCTTAGGGCGCTAGGTGTAGAGACACCCCTAAGGGCTTACTTATTCAAGTAACAAAGGCCACAAAAGTTGACTAGTCAAGCTGCTTTTATCCATCACACTTTTCAGCGTGAATACCGATGCTTCCCGAGGCTTATATACCCAATTATTTCGCACAATGGACATTGAAGCAGATTTTTAATTTTCATTTTTTTTTCATTCATCATTTTTTTTTCACATGGTTCTGCAACAACATAAGCAAGTTAAATAGTTCTAAGTCGTTAAATCAGTGCACATAGACAACTCCACAAATAACTTAGCCAAATAAACATGTTTCTCATATTCAAGTACTCATGTATCACAAATTCAATTTAAATCAATTACTATGGATCATAGCTTAGTTGTCATCATTCATTAACAAATTAAGCATCAAACAAATTCTGAATTTTAGTATTAATTTTCAATTTTTGACTTTAACCTTCGAACACATAGGCAAATAGAATCATGGAACCCAAGTTTTCAGAAGAAAAAAAATTCAATTTTTTTCAATCTTCCCATCAAAATTTAATCAATTTTTTCAAACTTCCCATCAAAATTAAATTATTCTTCCTATATAAAACCTAAATCTCCCCCCCCCCCACACTCAAACCGTACATTGTCCCCAATGTAAGAAAATTATGCAAAGAAGAAAGAAACTACTTACTAACATGCAAAAACTAAAAAGTAAAGGGATAGAAAAATCAAATCTGGAATCTTGGGTTGCCTCCCAAGCAGCTGCCCGTGTTTAACGTCTTTGGCTCGACGTCATGCCTCTCTTCTCAGCTTTCATAGATCGGATCGTCTAGCTCCACCATCTCAATATTTTTCACATGATGCCCCTCATAGAAAGCCTTTAATCTATGTCCATTCACCTTAAAGGTCTTGCTTGTGCTTGGGCTTTGAATCTCAACTGCACCATGAGGAAACACATTAGTGATAACAAAAGGACCAACCCATCTAGATCTTAATTTACCTGGAAATAACTTACGCCGAGAATGATATAGCAAAACTTTTTATCCCACAATAAATGTTTTCCACACAATCTGCTTCTCATGAAAAGCTTTGGTCTTTTCCTTATAAATCTTTGAACTTTCATAGGCTTCATTCCTCAATTCTTCCAACTCTTGTAACTGTAATCTCCTGTGTACTCCAGCTGCTTCCAAATTCATGTTGCACTGCTTGATTGCCCAAAAAGCCCTATGCTCCAACTCAACAGGTAAGTGGCATGGTTTTCCAAACACAATCCTGTATGGTGACATCCCAATAGGTGTTTTATACGCAGTTCTATAGGCCCAAAGTGCATCATCTAATCTCATACTCCAATCCTTTCTACTCAGGTTGACTACCTTCTCCAAAATGGATTTGATCTCTCGGTTAGACACCTCAGCTAGACCATTACTCTGCGGATGGTAGGATGTAGAAACCTTGTGCAGAACATTGTATTTCTTGAACAAAGTCGCTAACACCCTGTTGCAAAAGTGGGTTCCTCGATCACTAATGATGGCTCGTGGTGTTCCAAACCTGACAAATATGTTAGTTCTTAGTAGGCACAAGTTATCTAGAAGGGGGGGTTGAATAGATATTTGAAATTTTTTTCTGATTTAAACTTGTTCTTAGATAGTGATTAAAACTTAGCGAAATTAGTGTTTGTTTTAATCTTCTTAACCAAGCAATGAAGTTATGGACGAGTAAAGCAGTTATAGCAGATATAGCAGTTATGGCAGGAATGTAAATGACACGGCTATTTTTAAGTGATTCAGAGCACACAAGGCTCCTAGTCCACTCTTCTACTCAATGAGTAGGATATCCACTAAGGATGTCTCTTACAAACTTTTGAATCACACTGGATTCCTTCTAGACCAGCAGCCTAGGAACTTCTCTAGTTCACTCTTGAACTCTTCAAGTCCAGCAGACTTGGCTATCTTACAGTTCACTACGAACTCTTCAAGTCCAGCAGACTTGGTACTCTTCTTCAGTTGATTGATGATTGTTGTCTCGTTCTGAAGGTTGCTACTCAGTTGCTGTGTAAGCACTGGTTCGTCTAAGAACTGAGTGCTGAGCAAGCTTTGTAATATCTCAGATCGTAGAGTTGAGCCTTAGAGAATTATTCACGTTGAATGTTTTAATGCTTGCTTCTTTTTCCTCTCATCTGTCTGATCTGTATATATGTGATACAGAAAACTATCCGTTTGAATTCATCCGTTGAGGCATTAAATGCGTCTGAACTTTCTGTGCTGTGATGGTGACATTTCTGCACATCTTCTGAATTCTGCATCCTGGACCACTGACACTGCAGACTGCTTTCTCACCTACCACCTAAAAAGGTGTTTTATCCCTCTATTCCATAGTACTATCATTGGCTTCTTCAATACGCTTCTTTGTTGCGTCCTGAGGATATTTCATATAATCTGGGACTGATGGGCACTGCAGCTTCTCAGATTCATTCCTCGTTTCTTGAATTAACAACTCATGAGGCTTGACGTTTTCTGACATGAGACAGATGACGCTCTACGATTTGGATCGCTGTGTTCTACGATCTAGATCGTAGTGTCTTGACTTGTACACTATGATGACATCACTTGAGAGCACTACGATTTCTCTTAAACCTTTATGCACTACGATCTTCTCTTACTCGTGTAGTTGACTCTACGTTCCCGAGAGCACACTACGATCGTTGACTTGTAAACTTCATGTTTTCTTCAGCATACTACGATCGTGAAGTTGGCTCGGCGAACGTTGGGACCACTATACGATTTTCGAAGAGTTCCCTTCAAGGCAGGCAAACTACGATCTTCAGGCTCTACGATTTCTGCCATGACTTCTGCAATGTTGATCAGATTGATGCACTACGATCTCTTCATGACTAGTCTATTACATCTCAAGATCAACCTAACAGATTTGATCTTTCTATCTATACATTCTGGAACAGAATGATGCACGTTGAAAGCTTAGATCAACCTAACAATTTTGATCTATCACTAAGTCCTTGTACATATATTCTTTAAGGACCTTACAAATAATCATGAACACATTCATTAAAACATCAAATCATAATATGCATTCTCCCAACAAAATATGTTAGTCCTAACAAAATCTGCAACAACTTTAGAATCGTCAGTCCTAGTGGCTTTAGCTTCCACCCATTTTGAGATATAATCAACTGCCAAAAGAATATATAAATTCCCAAAGGATGAAGGAAAAGGTCCTATAAAATATATACCCCAAACATAAAAAATTTCAACAACTAATATAGGAGTTTGGGGCATTTGATTTCGTTGAGAAATATTCCCCGTCCTTTGGCAATTAACACATGTTTTACAAAACAGATAGGAATCTTTAAAAAGCGATGGCCAATAAAAACCACTTTCCAAAACTTTATTAGCAGTTCTTTTTGGACCAAAATATCCTCCACAAGCATAAGAATGACAAAAGGAAAGGATAGATTGAAATTCACTGTTAGGCACACATCGTCTAACTATCTGGTCAGCGCAAAATTTCCATAAGTATGGATCATCCCAAACATAGTGTCTAGCATCACTTTTTAACTTTTCCTTTTGGGATTTGGAAAATTCTTTAGGAAAATATGCACCTACCAAATAATTCACTATATCTGCATACTAGGGAATCTCAGCATGGATGGAAAGTAACTGCTCATCCGGGAAAGAATCATGTAACGGTAGCTCCTCTTCGTCTCTCAATAACCTACTCAAGTGATCCGCTACTAAGTTATTCGCACCTTTCTTATCCTTGATCTCTATGTCGAATTCTTGTAGGAGCAGAGTCCATCGAATAATTCGTGGCTTAGAATCCTTCTTGGTGAGCAAATACCTGAGAGCAGCATGGTCAGAATAAACTATAACTTTAGTACCAAGCAAATATGATCGAAATTTATCTAAAGCAAAAACCACATATAAAAGTTCTTTTTCAGCTGTGGAATAGTTTATCTGAGCCTCATTCAAAGTCCTCGAAGCATAGTAGATGGCATGAACGGCTTTGTCAATTCTTTGTCCCAAAACAGCCCCCACTGCATAGTTACTTGCGTCACACATGATCTCAAATGGCAATTTCTAATTTGGCGGTTGAATGACAGGAGCAGAAGTTAATAATTTCTTTAAAGTGTCAAAAGCCTCCTTGCATTCATCATCAAACTGAAAGTCCACATCTTTTTGTAGCAACTTACATAAGGGTAATGCAATGTTCGAGAAGTCCTTGATAAATCTTCGATAAAATCCTGCGTGACCAAGAAAAGAGCGAATCTCCCACACGCTGACGGGGTAAGGCAAAGCAGATATAACATCTATCTTAGCTTTATCAACTTCAAGACCTTTAGATGACACAACATGACCAAGTACTATTCCCTGTTCTACCATGAAATGACATTTTTCCCAATTTAAAACAAGATTAGTTTCCATGCATCTCTTTAGAACACAATTTAAATTATCTAAGCATGCATCCAAGGAATCACCATGAACTGTGAAATCATCCATAAAAACCTCAATGCATTCTTCTAAAAGATCCGAAAAAATGCTTACCATGCATCGCTGAAAAGTACATGGGGCATTATACAGTCCAAAAGACATCCGTCGATAGGCAAAAGTACCAAAGGGACATGTGAATGTTGTCTTCTCTTGGTCCTCGGGTGCAATCACAATCTGGTTATATCTTGAAAAACCATCTAGAGAAATAATAATAAGTGTGCCTAGCTAATCTCTCCAACATTTGATTAATAAAAGGAAGAGAAAAGTGATCTTTTCTTGTTACAACATTCAATTTTCTATAATCTATACACACTCTCCACCCTGTCTGCATTCGTGTGGGAACCAACTCATTATCATCGTTCTTGACAACGGTGATTCCGGATTTCTTTGGGACTACCTGCACTGGACTCACCCATTGACTATCGGAGCACCTCTTTTTTCACCACTTCCATCATGGGTGGATTCAATATCCTTTGTGCATCTCTTGTAGGCTTAGCTCCATCCTCTAACAATATCCGATGCATGCACATGGCAAGACTAATACCATTGATATCCGCTACTGTCCATCCAAAAACTGTAACATGGTCCCTTAGGACTCTCAGCAATTTTTTTTCCTACACCTTGGTTAGATTACTAGCAATAATTACAGGCAAAGTGTCATTAGTCCCCAAATAAGCATATTTCAAATGAGCAGGTAATTGTTTCAATTCTAGAGTTGGGGCTTGTACAACAGAAGGTAATAACTTTTGATGAGAAACAGGAAATTGAATAGAATATACCGTTGACTTATTTAAGAAATTTGGCAATGAATGTAATGCAGCTACATTCTCTTTTAATTCCTGGGTTTGCGCAATCTCTTCTTCCCTGTCCATGTCCAAACTGTTGGTGATTGCAATTTCCAAATTGTCCCTATGTAGTTGTTCAAAAGCTCTATGCACCAAGGAGTCTCTCACATCGATAGCAAAAACATGTCCTATATCACTAGGGTACCTCATGGCATCATAGATGTTAAACTGGATTTTCTCGCCATCAAACTCCATAGTCAAGGTCCCATTATGCACATCAATCATGGTTCTTGCTGTTTTCAGGAAGGGTCTTCCTAACAAGATGTGAGAAGGGTTTGGTAATGTATCATCTTCCATATCCACAATGTAAAAATCTGTAGGAAATATTAGTTCGTTCACCTACACTAAGACATCTTCAATTATCCCTCGGGGGTAAGTGTTAGTACGATCTGCCAATTGGATAATCACACCAGTATTTTTCAAAGGGCCTAGATTTAAGAAAGCATAAACAGATAAAGGCATAACATTAATTGAAGCTCCTAAATCTAGCAAGGCTTTTTCAAATCTGGTGTTTCCTATTTTGCAAGGGATTGTGAACATTCCTGGATCTTTACATTTAGGAGGCATTTTTCTTTGAAGAACAACAGATACATTTTCTCCAACTGTGACTCTTTCATCATTTTGCAATTTTCTTTTATTAGTGCATAATTCTTTTAAAAATTTAGCATACCGTGACACTTGTTTAATTGCATCAAGAAGAGGGATGTTCACTTCTACTTTTCTAAAAGTTTCCAAAATTTCTTTTTCTTTTTCATCTTCTTTGAGGTTTTAGAATTTCTGGGAGGAAAGGGAAGAGGAATGTTTTTAAGCTGATTAGGAGGGTTAGGTTGTACATTGAATTTTTCTGTTTTCTCCTTAGCTGCTTCCTCCTCAAACTCTACGGGGGTCGGTGGTGTATCCAACTGTGTTTCATTCCGCAAAGTTATGGTACTTGCATTCTCCCTTGGGTTGACTACTGTTTGAGATGGTAATTTTCCTGAGCCTCTGGATTCCAATATCCCCACAGTTGTAGCCAGTTATCCTACTTGGTTCCTCAAATCTTGAACCGAAGTTTTTGTCTCTTGCTGGAACTGCTGTGTCTGATTCATGAACTGTTGTGTCTGTCCCATGAATGCTTTAAACATATCCTCCAATGATGTTCCAGTAGGTGCAGGGACTACTTGCTTCGGTTGATATTGAGGTTGGGCGGGTTGGAAGCCCTGCTGCCTAGGTGGAAATACAGGTGGTGCCGCTTGCTTGCTCCCATAACTCAGATTTGGATGATCCCTCCATCCTAGATTATATGTGTTTGAGTACGGATCATACTTTTTCTGAGGTGGTAGCTAATAATTTCCCATTGCATTAGCTTGTTGCACAGCCTCGTCATCTTGTAATGTTGGGCATTCATCTGTATTGTGATTTGGTTGTAGACATATTCCACAAACCTTTGCAATTGGCTGTTGACCTGTAGCTAATTGTCTAACCATAGCTGTTAATTCAGAAATTTGTTGACCATAATCACAAGTGCTTACCTCGCTTACCCTTACTGGTGCATGATTTGTTCTAGTGCCATATTGTTGCGAGTTTGCTGCCATGTTTGCAATTAAATTCCTTGCAGCCTCTGGGGTCTTGTCAACTAGTGCTCCTCCGCTAGCTGCATCGATCATGCTTCTATCCATCGGTACCAACCCTTCGTAGAAATATTGGATCAGGTGTTGTTCATCTATTTGATGCGGTGGACAGCTGGAACAAAGCTTTTTGAATCTTTCCCAATACTCGTATAGTGTCTCCCCACTGAATTATCTAATCCCACAGATCTCCTTCCTTATGTTGGCTACTCTTGAGGCTGGAAAGTATCTTTCCAAGAACAACTTCTTCATGTCATTCCAAGACTGTATTGAACCTGAGGGTAGGTAGTACAACCAATCCTTTGCCAAATCTACTAGGGAGAATGGGAATGCTCTCAGCTTGATTTGCTCTTCGGTGATTCCGTTTGGTTTCATGGTGGAGCACACCACATGAAATTCCTTTAGATGTTTGTAGGGGTCCTCACCTGTAAGACCACGAAAAGTAGGCAGTAAATGGATTAGTCCCGATTTAAGTTCAAATGCAGCATCTAAATTAGGATATTCAATGCACAGAGGTTGTTGATTTAAATTAGGAGTTGCCAACTCCCTGAGAGTTCTATTGTTGTTTTGAATCGCCATCTCTTCTTCTTTATCAGATGCGGTGGATGATTCGTTGGATAATAATTCCAAAGCTAAGTTGAGGCCTGGTGATGATGCAGAAGCCTCGTCTATATCTGTAGAAGACCGTTGAACTTTAAGTTTTTCCTTCTTTAGCCTCCTTGCAGTCTTCTCAATTTCTGGATCAAAATCTAATATAGTAGCCTGAGAAGATCGAGTCATAAAACAAGAACAAAGCAAATAATAGAATAAAAACTGTGACGCCCCCAAAATCGGGTATTCATCACCCATCTTGGGTCGTCAGATACATGGTACAAAATACAAATACAAACTTAATTATACAAATGTCGTGTAACATACGACAATACATAAACTGAGAGTTCTAATAGGAATATTGTCATCTAGACAATATCCATACTCAAGGAGTCCTCATTACATTTATTGTCACACTATTTAACAGAATGGTGAGAACTACTAATGCTATCTTCTGGACCATCACTCCTTTCCCTGACTCGTCCCAGCTATATTCTCATTTCCTGAAGAGAACATTGAAAGAAAGGGTGAGCTCAACTAGCCCAGTAAGAAATATTATGACTAAGATAATGAAGAATAAATTATCAATAGTCTTCAACAATGTTAAACTGATAAAATACAATAGACATCAAGTTTAACTGCAGCGGAATAAGCAATCCATTAGAAGAGTCAAGTAGAGAATAAAACCTACTATCTTCTAGGATTTAAAAATGTTTTCATCAACTTTTATCACTGAGACTCAGCTTAATAAATAAACCATATTTTCTAATCATCCTTGTATTACGGGCCAAGGATATTCATTAAATCATCAATGATCATGACTATACCGAAAAATCCCTGGTCATAATCATACCAAAAACTGTATATCAATGCATTACAAGCCACTGAGGACTTTTACCACACCACTTATAACATCACAGTTCATGATTATACCGAATGATCCCTGATCATAATCATACTAAGTACATCTATGTACGTAAGCCAAAGATGACTTTTAACATAAAATAAACATGAGGATGATGACAATGTTATAGGAATTCAATTAAACAAGTTCAAGAATTAGTTTATCCAGGAACCAATAATATCCAAATTGTCAACATGATACTTCTTTGTAAAGTAACAGTCAAGAATGCTCAGAAGAATATTTTCATGAAAAGATACTGGATGAAGCGTAAATATCAAGGATATTCCACTAATTTCATGGAGTATAGAAATCAAAACTTTAACCAAATGAGTATAATAAAGAATATATGAAACTGCAAATAGATTTTCACCAGTCATGCGGTAATCCATGCATACAGATCATTTCCACAATTTAATAAGGAGTGAATATAAAGGATCATTCACCATGCATATGGCAATCCACATAGACAGGTTATTCCAACAGAATAATAAAGAATGGAATAACAGAAGGATTCACCATGCATGCGATAGAGACCGCACAGACAGGTTATTCCCAACAGAATAATAAATGCGGAATAATAAATATGGAACCAGGTCAAGTGAAATTCACACCGACAGGATATTCCGATAGAATAATAAATGCAGAATAATAAATGATGGAACCAGGTCAGGTGAAATTCACACCGACAGGATATTCCGACAGAATCGTAAAGAACGAAATAATAAAAGAGTTTCACCAAGTATGCGGTACTTCGCATAAACAGGTTATTCCAACATAATAATAAAGAATGGAATAACAGAAGAAGATCACCAAGTATTGGGTAAACCGCATATACAGGTCATTCCACCAAGTATAGGGTAAACCACGCATACAGGTTATTCCAACAGAATAATAAAGAATGGAATAACATAAGGATTTCACTAAGTATAAGGTATGCCGCGTATACAGTTCATGTATAGGGTATGCCACTTTTACAGGTTATTCCAACAGAATAATAAAGAATGAAATAACAGAAGTTCTCTTCATGAATAAGAAAGAATAACACCCCTTACCGTTTTAAAGAAGAACTGAAATAAAGAAGTAGTTAAGTGGCAGAATACTCTTCTTCTTTCCCTCTATAGTTTCTCTCTCTAGAGTTCAGTGAATTCGTAAGAAAATAATGAAGGAATGAGCTTCTATTTATAGAAAAATGGAATGCATAGTAACTAATCCATGAACGGTCCAGATTGATTTACTTTAATCTGACGGTCCATATTTAAAGAAAAATCTTTTAAATAAAATATAATATATTCTATTGATAGAATAACTTTAATAAAGTATTCTGTTTTATATAAAAAGATGTTTCTGTTTTATTACGTTAATAATACGAATAAAACAAAACTTCATTATCGCTAAATAATTCATATTATTAATTGACAATAATTGACTCAAACTGAGTGACTTCTCACATAAGCATCAATACCGTGTGCTACTATGCAACCACACGTATTACTGTACTTTTACTACCGAGTAGTTCAATAGTATCAACGGTAAAACTTATGCCGTTATTTTTAATAAAATATTTTTGTCGTTTTCTCAATCCGACAATAATTCCGTTGTGGAGTCCACCAATGATTGTACCGTCGTACGAATATTTTTCGTGAATAGTAACTCGTGAATAGTACTCTGACACAAAAAGTGTCCCAAATACTCAAGTGAACAATACTAGAGTGAATAGTAATTTGGGTGAATAGTAACCTGTGAATAGTAACTCGTGAATAGTAACTCATGAATAGTACTCCAATACAAAAAGTGTCTCAAATACTCGAGTAAACGATACTAGAGTGAATAGTAATTTTGGTGAATAGTAACCCGTGAATAGTAACTCGTGAATAGTGACCAGGTATTTTATGACAACTTGTTTACTTTAAAAAAAATTCACATATCACCCTTAACTTTAACCTTTTATCAATTTAACCATTTACCAAAATAGAAAAATTGTATACTTTTATTTCATAAAATTCGGGGTCTCACAATCTCCCCTTCTTATGGAATTTTGCCCTCGAAATTAACGTACGTACCTGATATTCGAAGAGATGAGAATACCTTGCTTTCTTTTTGGATTGTACCTTTCCGGATAATTCCGCTCTATCATGATTTTTCCATTTCTCATCTCCTGTATTTCGAATATCATTCTAGAATATACCTTCAAAACAAAGGTTAATCGACATACCACAATTTATCCACTTATTAAGTAAACAATTTCAGCTTAGGTATGTCACACCCTAGCGAAGTATATTACTCGTCTTCTAGACTAATATCTCCGTTAGTGACCATATCCCTGTAACATCAATCAACAATTTCTGTCCACAATCATATGAATAACTCATAATCATAATTGTGATTCTGAATTCCTTTACGCACCCAGGAAGAAGAAAATTTACATCACCTATCTTCACCTGAAACATCAAAAATCATGGTTATACCAAATCACAATTCCTGCTCATAATCATACTAATAAATTCATCTTTGCACTACGGCTAAAGATTTACAACTGTATAACCAATAATCAACAGTTAATCTTCGTACTACAGGCCAAGGATATACAACTGTAAAATCAATAATGCTGAGACTCAGCTTAATAGTATCACGACCACGAATTATCCATGCACTACGTGCCAAAGATAATCGTGTTTTCAATTACGGTCATGATTATACCGAACAATCCCTGGTCATAATCATCCCAAGTCCATCTATGCACGTAAGCCACAGATGACTTTTACCACATCTATGAATTAATATTTCATTGCTGAGACTCAGCTCAATAATTAATCCACATTATCGAATCATCCCTGCACTACAGGCCAATGATATTCTTTAGTATCACGACCACGAATTATCCATGCACTACGTGCTAAAGATAATCGTGTTTTCAATTACGGTAATGATTATACCGAACAATCCCTGGTCATAATCATACCAAGTCCATCTATGAACGTAAGCCACAGATGACTTTTACCACATCTATGAATTAATATTTCACTGCTGAGACTCAGCTCAATAATTAATCCACATCATCGAATCACCCTTGCACTCCGGCTAAGGATATTCTTTAATATCACGACCACGAATTATCCATGCACTACGGCTAAAGATAATCGTGTTTTCATCAACGGTCCTGATCATGCCATAAAATAATTCATTTTTGCACTACGGCCAAAGATAATCCATAGCCATAATCATACCAAAAACTGTCCATCAATGCACTACGGCCAATGAGGACTTTTTTTTCACATCATTTGTAATATTACAGTCATGATTATACCGAATAATCCCTGGTCATAATCATACCAAGTCCATCTATGCACTACAGGCCACAGATGACTTTCAACATAAACATGAGGATAAGGTATTGACGTATATAGGGTTTCAAACCTCTTAGAAACATTCGCGTCATTCGCTCTTCATTATCGACCAAATTGGATGCAAACCGGGATAACTCCGCAAACTTAGCCTCGTATTGCGATATGGTCATATTATTTTGCTCCAATGCTTATCTCAACATTGTTAGATGCCATTTTCAAACACTGCCACCAAACAAGGGTTAATTAACATATCACATATTATCCCTATACTCTGACCAACCAATTAAATACCAAATAAACTTAGGTAGGTCATACTAGCGAACAAATTCCCCGTCTCTCCCCTCCTAGTTCTTATCTCACATCTCAGCCAGGGATCATATCCCTAAGCTCTGATACCAACTGTGACGCCCCCAAAATCGGGTATTCATCACCCATCTTGGGTCGTCAGATACATGGTACAAAATACAAATACAAACTTAATTATACAAATGTCGTGTAACATACGACAATACATAAACTGAGAGTTCTAATAGGAATATTGTCATCTAGACAATATCCATACTCAAGGAGTCCTCATTACATTTATTGTCACACTATTTAACAGAATGGTGAGAACTACTAATGCTATCTTCTGGACCATCACTCCTTTCCCTGACTCGTCCCAGCTATATTCTCATTTCCTGAAGAGAACATTGAAAGAAAGAGTGAGCTCAACTAGCCCAGTAAGAAATATTATGACTAAGATAATGAAGAATAAATTATCAATAGTCTTCAACAATGTTAAACTGATAAAATACAATAGACATCAAGTTTAACTGCAGCGGAATAAGCAATCCATTAGAAGAGTCAAGTAGAGAATAAAACCTACTATCTTCTAGGATTTAAAAATGTTTTCATCAACTTTTATCACTGAGACTCAGCTTAATAAATAAACCATATTTTCTAATCATCCTTGTATTACGGGCCAAGGATATTCATTAAATCATCAATGATCATGACTATACCGAAAAATCCCTGGTCATAATCATACCAAAAACTGTATATCAATGCATTACAAGCCACTGAGGACTTTTACCACACCACTTATAACATCACAGTTCATGATTATACCGAATGATCCCTGATCATAATCATACTAAGTACATCTATGTACGTAAGCCAAAGATGACTTTTAACATAAAATAAACATGAGGATGATGACAATGTTATAGGAATTCAATTAAACAAGTTCAAGAATTAGTTTATCCAGGAACCAATAATATCCAAATTGTCAACATGATACTTCTTTGTAAAGTAACAGTCAAGAATGCTCAGAAGAATATTTTCATGAAAAGATACTGGATGAAGCGCAAATATAAAGGATATTCCACTAATTTCATGGAGTATAGAAATCAAAACTTTAACCAAATGAGTATAATAAAGAATATATGAAACTGCAAATAGATTTTCACCAGTCATGCGGTAATCCATGCATACAGATCATTTCCACAATTTAATAAGGAGTGAATATAAAGGATCATTCACCATGCATATGACAATCCACATAGACAGGTTATTCCAACAGAATAATAAAGAATGGAATAACAGAAGGATTCACCATGCATGCGATAGAGACCGCACAGACAGGTTATTCCCAACAGAATAATAAATGCGGAATAATAAATATGGAACCAGGTCAAGTGAAATTCACACCGACAGGATATTTCGACAGAATAATAAATGCGGAATAATAAATGATGGAACCAGGTCAGGTGAAATTCACACCGACAGGATATTCCGACAGAATCCTAAAGAACGGAATAATAAAAGAGTGTCACCAAGTATGCGGTACTTCGCATAAATAGGTTATTCCAACATAATAATAAAGAATGGAATAACAGAAGAAGATCACCAAGTATTGGGTAAACTGCATATACAGGTCATT
This sequence comes from Panax notoginseng, assembly GCA_016801055.1. Lineage (NCBI taxonomy): Eukaryota > Viridiplantae > Streptophyta > Magnoliopsida > Apiales > Araliaceae > Panax > Panax notoginseng. Next base: position 79,876,402 of record CM029014.1, read on the forward strand.
CCACCAAGTATAGGGTAAACCACGCATACAGGTTATTCCAACAGAATAATAAAGAATGGAATAACATAAGGATTTCACCAAGTATAGGGTATGCCGCGTATACAGTTCATGTATAGGGTATGCCACTTTTACAGGTTATTCCAACAGAATAATAAAGAATGAAATAACAGAAGTTCTCTTCATGAATAAGAAAGAATAACACCCCTTACCGTTTTAAAGAAGAACTGAAATAAAGAAGTAGTTAAGTGGCAGAATACTCTTCTTCTTTCTCTCTATAGTTTCTCTCTGTAGAGTTCAATGAATTCGTAAGAAAATAATGAAGGAATGAGCTTCTATTTATAGAAAAATAGAATGCATAGTAACTAATCCATGAACGGTCCAGATTGATTTACTTTAATCTGACGGTCCATATTTAAAGAAAAATCTTTTAAATAAAATATAATATATTCTATTGATAGAATAACTTTAATAAAGTATTCTGTTTTATATAAAAAGATGTTTCTGTTTTATTACGTTAATAATACGAATAAAACAAAACTTTATTATCGCTAAATAATTCATATTATTAATTGACAATAATTGAATCAAACTGAGTGACTTCTCACATAAGCATCAATACCGTGTGCTATTATGCAACCACACGTATTACTGTACTTTTACTACCGAGTAGTTCAATAGTATCAACGGTAAAACTTCTGCCGTTATTTTTAATAAAATATTTTTGTCGTTTTCTCAATCCGACAATAATTTCGTTGTGGGGTCCACCAATGATTGTACCGTCGTACGAATATTTTCCGTGAATAGTAACTCGTGAATAGTACTCTGACACAAAAAGTGTCCCAAATACTCAAGTGAACAATACTAGAGTGAATAGTATTTGGGTGAATAGTAACCTGTGAATAGTAACTCGTGAATAGTAACTCATGAATAGTACTCCAATACAAAAAGTGTCTCAAATACTCGAGTGAACGATACTAGAGTGAATAGTAATTTTGGTGAATAGTAACCCGTGAATAGTAACTCGTGAATAGTGACCAGGTATTTTATGACAACTTGTTTACTTTAAAAAAAATTCACGTATCACCCTTAACTTTAACCTTTTATCAATTTAACCATTTACCAAAATAGAAAAATTGAATACTTTTATTTCATAAAATTCGGGGTCTCACAAAAACAAAACGCCAAATTACTCCCCAGCAGTGGCGCCAAAATTTGGGAGCTGTCGTTGACACTCCTAAATTAACCTCACTTTCACTTCACAATTTATAATAATTAGCACAGTAGCAAGTAAGGATCGATCCCACAGAGAGTAAAGTTATTTTTGAATTATTCTATTATTTCAACAGAAAATAAAGATGGGGGTTTTTGAAAATTATTTTTAAACTAAGACAACAAAAATTAATGATTTAACCAAATATGTAAAAACTTCAGTTCTGCAGTTCAGTTTCACCAAGTACAACAATCAATTAATCAAGTTATTATTTTTTTCTTCAATGAAACTATTAGCCCTAGATAACAATAAGCTCTGCTATCCGAAATTCTCCTTAGATTATCACTGTATGAAACAAGCTCTCCACCATATTCTAACTAGCATACAACCTAGAACAAGCTCTCTAGATTTAATATGATAGAAGCATTAAGAAATAGAGAATTAGGCTAATCCAAGCAACAAACACATAAGCTCGATTTGTTTAACTTGTTTTCTGATAATCTTAGCAATAAACAAAAGCTTGTCCACAATTATTATTACCAAGTTGCTACTTGTGATGAAGGCAGTTATCAATTACACGTAATATCAATCTTAATCTAGCATATGATAACGATCAAACTAATTCAATTGGCCATATTAAATTAATTAGATCAATTAGCATGCAATCAATAAAAATAGATTATCAGAAGAAATTTCACACAAGAAGGAATAAATAATAATACTCAATTAATCAATTACTTGTAACAAGGATTCACCTCCCTTTAGAACTGAATGAAAAGAACTAGCCTGACATGCTCTTGAGTCTGCACTCCAATAGATGATAGTTGATAATTGAAAGAATAAAATCATGACTCTCATCCTCTATTTATAGTGCTAGACAAAGTTCTAAATCCTATAGGAAGTAGAAATCCAAATCCTAAAGGAATTACAAATTATACTAATTTCTATAAAGAAATAGAATTTAATTTGGAAATAAATCTTATTCTAAAAGAAATCCTAATTACAATAGAATTGTAAAAATTAATCTTCTAGAATCCAAAATTCAGATTTGAAATTGGAATTAAATCCCACAATTGCCATGTGCTTAAACTCATTGTCGCGTGAATCTAAATCCATTTATGATACTAATTGTTGAATCCTTGATTTGCTAAGAATCTCGTAAACCTCCTCCAATTTATTTCCAAAATCATGAAACCCCTTCAATTGTACCTAAAATAAAAATATAAGAATAATGAGTTTATTTAGGCACAAAATAAATACAAAAGATTAAGTATTAAGGAATAAAAATATAACATATTTCATACTATCACCTCACCACGCCACCTGCCCTGCGCCTGCCAAACTTCTCTCAATAGTTTGTGATTGAATGTGATGCCAGTGGCGTTGGACTCGGAGCTGTTCTCACACAACAAAACCAACCCATTGCCTATTTCAGTGAAGCTCTCAAAGGGTCTGCGTTGGCACTGTCCACATACGAGAAAGAGATGCTCGCAATAGTCAAGGCCATTAGAAAATGGCACCCTTATTTTCTTGGTAGGAGTTTCATAGTAAAAACAGATTACCAAAGCCTTAAGTATCTGTTGGAGCAACGCATCACCACTCCTGTCCAGTCCCGTTGGTTACCTAAGCTATTGGGATACGATTACATCATTGAATATAAAAAAGGGCCCGAGAACCAGGGTAGAGTGGATACCATGGGAAGAATTTAGCTATAACACCTCTATCCACTCTGCAACAAAGATCACTCCCTTCGAGGCTGTCTACGGCAAACCGCCGCTAAACCTATTGACATACATTCCGGGGAAGCCCAGAGTACAGGCTGTGGATGAATATCTCCAAGATAGGGATCGAATTCTAAGGGAACTTCGGCGCAATCTGCGACTTGCTCAGGAACGAATGATGACCCAAGCCAATCAGCATAGGCGTGAGGTTTCGTTTAATATAGGGGACTATGTCTACCTCAAACTCCAACCTTACCGCCAGACTTCTGCTGCATTTCGTAGGTCTCTAAAGCTTTCCCCTCACTTCTATGGGCCCTACAGAGTGCTTGAGCGGGTCGGACCTGTAGCCTACAAGCTAGAGTTGCCAACTGGATCATTGATCCATGATACCTTCCATGTTAGTCTCTTGCGTAAACACTTGGGCCCAATTGCTCCCGCCTCCCAAGTTCTTCCTCCAGTAGTAGATGATTCTACTATTCTCCCTCAACCAGAATCCATTTTGGCTCAGCAAGCAGTAAAAAAAGGAAAATACCGACCGAAATCCGAGGTTTTGATCAAATGGGTCGACACCTCAGTCGAGGAAGCTACCTGGGAAACTGAATGGCGATTCCGGAGGGCTTACCCCAATTTATGTCCTTGAGGACAAGGACCATTTGAGTGGGGGGGGGGGGGACTGTTACGTACTCTATCTTACCCTCACCTAGAAGCTGGATAGTAAGCACCTGTTGAAGAAGTCCAGATGCAATTCTTGTTCTTTAGCAAAAGTAATTCCTGTTTACCTAGTCTACTGCTATTTGTTCCTATTTTTTTAGCTACTACATTGTTTAGTGCGCTTTCCTTAATTTTCTCTATTTTAGTTGCTGCACGTTGTGCTCCCATGTGCTGTCTTGGCTATAAATACAACTACATGAAACCCAATAAAGTACACAAGGAAATTAATTATTGTTATCTTTCTCTTTTTCTTTCTTTGTCTCTGCCACAAACTCCACAAATTAGAGAGAAGAAAAAAAGAATTTGTAGATGAGAAAGAAGAGAGGTTTGGAAGAAAAAAATAATTTAATTTCGTTCATATCCTGTGTTGACAAGCCACAATATAAAGGGATAAATAATAATACAAGGCTTTCATCCTAACTACCCATCTCATAACTATTAACTCTAATCTCAGCCCTCCATTTATTTATATATATTAGTCTATATTTGTTACAAAAACAACTACTAAAAAAGCAACCGGGTAATCTGTTCTCATTCTACTAGCTAATCATTAGTAAAACTTATCAGGTTCAAGTTTTCCCTCTATAATTATGAGATGCATATTAACAAGATTACACCACTTCAAGAATCATAAGTCATTGCCTGCTCCAACTATAGTTCCAATTTGTTGCAGCTTTGCCATCTTTTTTATTGTTGCCCCAGTTATCAGTTTGATCTCCCCACTCTTGTGCAGCTCTTTTGTTGCCACTTGCTTCAGCATCATCCTTCTTACCAGCATTGCAATCCTTAGGCATATTCCCCCTCGGACGCTTACTTTGCATTTGATCTCCATTAATACCTGCAGCATTTTTGCTTCCATCGAAGCCCTGAAGTTTTCCCCAACTACTAGTATGATTCACCATCGACATTCTAGCATTAGTACCATAGTTTTGTGTACTTCTTCCACCTCGGTTAGCTCCTCTTCCCGTTCTCCCACCTGAACCACGGCCTCCTTCAAATGCTTTCGGCATATCCAAATATCCATGTTGATCTGCATTATCATCTGTTCTACGTTTTTTCCAACCGCCAAATCCTTGACCAGAAGATTGGCCTTGATCATAATGTCTCCCCCTGCCAAACTGATTAGTACCACCTCGGCCACTTCCTCTTCCCCTGCCAAATTGATCTCTACCACCTCGGCCTTTTCCTCTTCCTCTGCCAAACTGGCCTCTACCACTTAGGCCACCTCCTCGTCCCCTGCCAAACTGATCTCTACCACCTCGGCTACCTCCTCTTCCACCTGAACTACGCCCCCCTTCAAATGTTTTAGGCCTCTCCCAGCTTCCATGTTGATTTCTATCTTCTTTGTTCCAAGAAGATCCTTCAGCTTGTTTATTCAACGAAGGATTCTCATTCATGCCAAAGGCTTTTGGTTTGTTCCAACTGCTTGACTGACCTTTGTTACCAACACTTGTTGCTGCATTTCCAAAAGTATCTTCTTGAAGCCCCTTACCAAATGACTCAGCTTTACCCCAAGTAGATTCTCCTCTAATATCATCTTTACCTCTGCCACATGAATCCACTTGGTTCTTCACATATGGATTACTCCAGCTGCTTGTGGGTTTTCGAGTTAGATTCTTTTCTTTGTCCCAAGGTCCATTTGATTTTTTCCACCCACCATCAAAATTATGAGCATTTCCGTGCTTACCCCAAGAAGGTGCAGTACCATGACAAGAATTAGGACGATTATCAAATGCACTACTGCCACAACCAGTATTAGAAGTAGCTTTGTTCCTACAAGCGCCAATACTTCCCCAGCCTCCAGCTTGTGCAGTGTTTGCAAGAGCTTTTTCATTAACTACTGCTGCACCCCCTGCCGAATTTGTTCTTGCAGCCATTTTAGCTTTACAAGCAGAGACTATAACATCTTAACATCATATGAGAAGAATAAGAAGCAGAACATTGAAACAATAAATTTCCTGTTGAATTTACAAATGCTTTTTGGCAGATATGACACATAAACCATACCTTTCTTTGGATCATTATGCATAGAGTTTTGAGACTTTGCACCAGATTCTGGCTGAAGATAAAATTATGAACAAACTCATCAAAAAATTTATTTTGCGCGTATAGAGAAGATATGAAACCTCCTCTCCACTCCCCCCGGAAAAAGGAAAAGAAAAAAAGGAAAAACAAGAAGAGAGATAGCTAAACATATTTGAGCAAGTTCTGAACTTTACCAAGAAGCTTGAAGCAGGCCTAGCTCTCCTGCACAAGGGCTATAATTATTACATCATAAAAATAATAAAAAGCAAATACTGACAGTGGAGAGTAAAAGACTAAGCTTAGCCAAAAGTAAATGATACCTCGTGGGAGTCGTCAAATTCTGTCCTCGAACTTCAGCAAGATGCACGGCTTTAACTACAAAAACAATATTTTAGAAATTTATATTAGCCACCAATCTACCACAAAAATAAGAAACTAAATACTACTAACATTCATCACCAAACCTGTAAGAATATTCTGTTGAGAATCAAGCTTCACCGTGACATCAGAGTGCCAAACTGACAATACTTTACAAAGGTATCCCTTTAGAGCACCCTTTCGGATTCTCAACGATTGACCAACAGTGAACATCATGTCTTTACCTCCCCGGTTGACTGCATTCACAAAAAGTACATTATTACTAGGAGCTAAGAATTTTAAAACTTAAGGTAGACAGTAACATTTGCAAGAAGCAACAACTTTTAACATACATTTGTTGTTATTTACACTCTCTTGCAAGGTTTTTTGAGGTGATAGAGAGTATTTAAGGGATTCACCAGCCTGAATCAAGTTAAATAAAATACTTTAGTAAATGACTGGGGTTAGCTGGAGGAAGTTATAACTTTTAAATTAGAGTTAAAAGGCATATAAACCTTCTCTTTGCTAGCATCACCAGAAAGTGTAATTTTTTCACAAGTTTGAGCTTTACAACATAAATAACCACCAAATTCCAGTGCAGTTTCATCATATAGAAAGATAGTTCCTCCGAAAATTTGTTTAATAGTCCCTTGCCTACCCTACAAATGTGACAAACTTAAGTTAAATGCATATTAATATATCAATAATCACATAAATGTAAAAGTAATAGGATTTTCCATATCTAACCTCAAATGGACCTTTGACAATCCTAACAATGTCATTCGTCGATATGCTCTTCTGGTGGTGATCCCTTGCAGTAAACTTCTTATTAAATGATGCCTTCTTTAATTCACACAGCTTGATATTCATTACTACTAGCCCTTCGGAACCCTCTGTCAGAACCTGGAAGGTAAAAACATTACAGATGAGTTGCCAAAAATTTGGGGGTGAAGTAAAAGAGGTAGATTATATACCTTACAATTTTCATCATCATCTATGCCGATAATAACACCAAAACCTTTTTGACTGCAATGTTAAACAACACAAGTTTATTGTATTAATATGAAGTATATATAAACTTTTAACAACTCTCTCACACAACAACAACAAAAAGAAAATGAAACTCTTTTTTCTTTTTTCCCTTCTTTATCATGACAAGTGGCAAAAATGCATGAAAAGTGGCAAAGAGGAAGTTCAACCAAAGTAAACATCAGTTACATGACAATAGCTACCTGAAAAAAACCATATCATGCACCTTAAAACCATTTTCCATACTATCGCTCGACAAAACCTCTCCTTGACCATCACATTTATCACTCCTTATCATGATTTTTCCATCTTGTTCACCATAAAGCTGGGAGAGCCAGTCTAGATAATTAGGATCTTCATCTTTGGGAGGTTCAAATTTCAGGAGCTCATCTTCAGAAGGCAGTACGCTGCAGCTTAATGAGTTGATAGGCACTTTTTTATATAGATAACCATCCTTGAGCATCATGCCATCAAGAATCTCAAAGACTTTGCCAGTATCACGATCACGCCTATATTGAATTAGAGGTCGGAACTCCCTACAATATGCAATGTAACAAAAATATGTCAAAAGCACTGATGTGTAGAAATTAACTATGGAAATGAGAATAAATAGTACTCAAGGTCACTGGAGCTGATCAATCTCTGTGCTGGGGTTGCAGTTTTCTTGGCAGTTACTCCTCCAACCTGTTGATATGTATAAAGAGTCGCCATGCCTTAATATAAATATATGAATTGCAACCTACTACATCCCCACATATTTACTAAGAAATTCAAGCTTACTTTCTTAAATACCCAAATAAGGAATCAAAAATTTCCATATAGGATAACAATATAGATGAGCATGCTACATTAGAAAGTTAATAGTCACCAACTAAAAAATAACGAAGAAGAAAAAGAAGAAGGTAATAATCATGGTATAATGTCTATACCGGAGATATCAATTTGATAAATTAGGTTCTCGGTTCCTTTGCAATCAAAAGTGAGGTAACTAAATTACTTGGAAAAGAATGCGCCTTGAAAACTATCTAGATTTTCAATGATTATTTAAATATCTAAAACATCATTATCATCATTTATTAGAAAATTATAATCAACGAAATCGCCTTAGCTATGCATACACAATTTAATATGTAAGAATGCTGTATATTTGATAAGAGAAAAAATTAAACTAATTAATCTAGTACAAGCACAAAAGTTTTTCAATCTCCCAACAAGAAACAAGGGAATAAAGGTTTCTGAATACACATGCTAATATTGAAGTTTGATTATCATAACAGTAGATGAGATCTTCCAACATGAGAAGGAAACAAAAATCAAATAAAAGTAATATTTCTTCGCATCAGAAAAATTAACTCAAAATTTCAAAGTTAATATAGCTTACACTAATCAGGGAAAGTACTATTGGAAACCATATAAACCTGTTAGTGAAGGTTTTTATCTATATAGTCCATGCCTATGCTTTTTGTTATTTTCCTCTTTAAGGGATGTGTATATTTTTTTCCTCTAGGAGGGAGGATGGTAGAGAGGGTGTTTATCGGGTGCTCATGGCATCAAGAAAATAGCTATACTATTATAGTTTTGCACTTACCCCTTTTCAAATACCAATTGACATACCAATTACTCATACACATTTATACAGATATATGTATTTGCAAAGCAATTATATATGAGATGGGCTGATTTCATTACAAATTTTTTCGCAATAACTTGTAGATCTACTCTTGACATCAACTTCACAGTAGCTTTTTTCCGCAAGTCATTCACTGCCACAACCTACAAAGTTATAATTTTTAAGAGTCGGAAAACAACATCAAAACCGGTTAAAAATTTCCTAACTCCAGCTATTAAAAAATGACAGACACATACCCACACTACACTTGTACGCATAGAGTACTAAAACCAGCAAGCAGCTAGCTAGTGAATTGATGAGCAAGGTAAGAAAAAAAAAACCTGCGCTAAGTCCCCCTTGTATTTGCCTTTCTTTACATGAACCCACGTGCCAACAGCAATATTACTAGATTTGTTAAGGACATAAAGCAAACGAGAAACTTCATTTGGTGGAACAGGAGGTACTTGTCTCGAATATATATTACATAGCCCTTTGCATGCCTAAATATATTTGATACAACAATAAGAAAGGTCAGATATTAGTCTATAGTAAACAATAATTCACCAATAAATTTGTGCGGAAAAGTACCTCATAAACATCACATTGCTTGTAAGCTTCAATATAAAGAAAACCCTTTACATGCTCAAGCGCGAATGCAGAAATTATCTGTATATTCTTTCCCAGGGACTGAATATCAACATACTTTTGCATTAGACAAAAAGCTGAATGTCTCTCACGCCCAATCTACAGCCAAGAATATGGTCAAGAAACATTATACAAGATAAAAAAACAAGAGGAAATTAAAGGCGAAAAAAGTTGAGCATTGGCCGAAGTAATATCAAACACATTACCATGCATTTAACTTTCCAGATGATAGGATCCTCAGAATAAGGAATGACTTTTTCAACAGAAGGCATTACTGTGTCTGCTTCAAAGGATTGTTTAGTCTGATATGCATCTTCTGCATATGTAATTAAACTAGAACCCGGTTTGTAACGCTCTAGCACCATCTTTTCTAGTTCTTCCACACTCATGTCCTCCATTTTTTGCAAAAATGGAAGGTGATCAGTTTTCTCAGGTTCAGTTTGGACATTAACCTCAGTATTAAATTCATCTTCCAGAAAATCTGTTTTCAGTAAAGAAAAGAATAAAATGATCATCCGAAAAATACATGTCATAACAGACAAGTAAAAGAGCAAGATGAATATAATTATTTTATTATCATAACCCCATTGTCCAAAAAGTGACTGGGAAATAATATCTGCATGCCTAAAAGCCCATGTCATAAAATTAAAGTAAACAGATCCCAGAAAATTTGAAGATCAAGACCAGAAAGACCAAAATGGGAATGACAAACTTAGATTCAAGGATTAGATGCCCCTAGAGCAAGAACATGAAACATAAAAATAAAAAGCCGCAATCAGTTAATAGGAGCAATTAATATGTTTATGGCTTCTCTGTTGTAGAACAGAGGAGTTCAAGTACCCTGAGTAATTAACTTGTCTAAAGCAAAAATTATTAAAATCTATTTTGCCTCAATTGGTCAAGAGGTGGCAGACTGACAGTCATTAACCACACGTCTATCTTGACATATGTTAAAACTAGGAAAAAATACAAAATTTATGCTAAAGCTAGAAAAATAATACTCAAAAGAGTTCATTGTCCTATGCTTTATGTATAGTTAATATTACATAAAGAATGAATTACAACTATAAGACTCCGCTGCTAGCTTTCTTTCCTCACTCTCTGGATAGCAGCTCTTCTCTTTTCCTCTCTATAGCCCTCTCTCTATGAGCACTTTTATTCCGTTCTAAAAAAAGTCTCATTTGCAAAAATAATTCCTTCAGACTAACCCATTTTCAGAATATGAGAGGTATTATTTACTTAAAAACAAGAAAAGCAAAAAAGTGCAAATAAAATAAAAGAATAAGAAGAACCCATGATTAGAACTTAATGGAAAACCAAGACAAACAGAACTGAATTACATTTATTAAATTCATCTGAGCTTCATTGTAATTGCACTTTATCAAAAATTTAATCTGCACCATAAAAGGAGTGGTGAAAAAGAAGCAAAATGTGAAAAAAAAAATTAAAAAAAGTAAAGAAGAAGAACCCATGTTCATAACTTGATGAAAAACCACCACAAATTGAACTGAATTACATGTATCCTTCATCTTAATTGCACCAAAAACTTAATCTGCAACATAATATCCACAATAAAGTAACCAAAACTTTTGCCATTATCAACCAAAGAAATGTAAAATGATAACAATGGAAGACTAATGAAAACAGATATTTAAAATCCAGCAACTAGGTTTTTCTTTTGTAATTACTATGGTCATACCATTATCATTGCAAAAGCTGTCCATGCTTTTATCACTCTCACCATCAACTTCCTGTGCAACAACGTCGAAGAACTGAAGAACGCCGGCATTTTTCCTTTTCCGGCGGCCGGTTTTGATGCTGCCATCTAGCTTTCTCTTCCTTTTTCCGGTGGCTACTGCTTTACCTTTAGATGCCATATTTTAAGCTTTTAGAGAATCAAACAGCTTCACATTTGGAAGGGAATGAACAAACAGAGTGAACCAGTGGCATATAACTTATAAGTTGTTTTTTTTTTGGGTACGACTGTAAGGACAACAAGGAATGAATGGGAGGAATTTTTCATATTGGTCCTTTTTGTGGGGGTTATTATAAATAGAGTCCTAGCAACTTTTTATACATTGTGAAGAATAGTTTAGAAAGTTTAAAGGGTTTTCAAATTACATATTGATTTTAAAATGTGACGGGGACAGAGTAGTGTAACTTGTAATGATATTTTGTATAAAAATTGTCAGGTAGCTATATAAACATTGTTATATTTATTTAAAATAGATTATTCATAAGTTATAGTACTGTATATAACCCATTAATGTTTTGTATAATAAGATTATAAGTAAATTAGATGATTTATATTTAATTACTGTATGTAATTTGTACATATCTAATAGTTTGATTATAAAACACGTATTGAACATTATTTGTTACATTTTTTAGGGTTAGAATTGATCGATTACAAGAGGATATAGATAACAAATTTATATTGTTTTTGGTTCATTAATTACACTAGCTAAGCCAAGTTTATTTTTAATTTCTTATTTATTCTATATATATAATGATTATAAATTTTTTTTCCCAATTTTAATTCAATTTAATTTCCTAATTTTAATTTAATTTATTATAGAATGACTAAAATCTTTGTTCAAACAAACAATTATAAAAGACTTGCAATTGAATGTTAGTAATGTATTTTTTTTTGTTTTTAATTTAATATTCGTCTTATATAGTTTTTAAATTTAATATTTAATTTTTATTTTCAATCTTTCGAATTTATATATAGTTATTTAGAGTTCAAAAATTAAATGAGTGAAACCAAAAAGACTAAACTTAGTGTTTAAGGAATTCTAAATGACATATAATTGTTGTAAATTAATAAGCTACCATCATAGTTTTTTGTTTTTAATGGTAACTTACATTTTAATAACTATATATAAGTGAGATTTGTTCCTAACATTTATTAAGTAAAAATTATTAAAGTTTAATTGTTGGCCTATTTCTATACTAACAAATACACGCAAGTATACGTGGTCAGATATGCAATATAGAGCAAGCAAGGTATCGTTCCCACAGAGATTTGTGATTTATTCTATCAACTACCAATTTTATATCAAATCAATTTTATTAAACAAATGTCTGAATTTGTGAATTTTTAAAATAAAATAAACTAATTTAACTAACTATTAATCACCAAAACATGAATTCAGATCTTAAATGGCTTAAGGTTACAATTTCCCTTGATGTTTCACGTCAATTAAATCATTTCTTGTTAAGTTATGTCAATTACGTTGGATTGTTAACCAGGAACTCATAATTGTTTATAATCACCTTTCGATGACTTATAAAACAAATCCGCCTAAATCCACAAAAGATAGAATTAGGAAGAACACCATAATTAACTAATTCACTTTATTTCTGTGTGAATTATAATTAAAAAGGATTTCAAGTGCATGTTCTCTTTAGATTACAAACGATATATAGGTATATCTCTATCCTATACACAAATTATGAATCTTAATTTAAGTAGAAATCACAAGCATTACTATCATATCCAGGTCTTAATCTATAATTCACCTCTCAATTGCATATAAATTGTTATGCTAATTACTGTTCAGACAATTAAACAGTTAAAGTGCAAGATATAACATACAATCCATGCATAATTGTTGCTTGATTTGGCAATCAATAAATACGTGCAAGTATATACGGTCAACAAGTAATATAGTGTGAGTAGAGTATCGTTTACACGAGGAATTAATTCTAATATTTTTTCAAATATGAATTTCATATTAAGCCAATTTAATTTAAATAGATAGAAGTTTAATTCATAACAAATAAATTAAACTTTTCCAAATATTAATTAACATCCATTAAAAATAAAAGTTAGAAAGAAAAACTCTTGTGAAAACATCTTCCATCTCCAAGCATTCTTCAATTCCTTGCCTTCATTGGTGTTAAAAGAGTTGTTGTACTAGATCTCCAAGCCTGAAGTCTAGCCACCGCGATAAAAGAATTAATTTATCTAGTAGCCCTTTTATAGGCCTCGTGATTTTTTTAACCCTAAAATAATTACAATCCTAGTCTCAATCAAATTGGTTAAAAAGATTACAAAAAGTCAACTCTAGTCAACATCCGCTCTAGTGCGGCCGTGCTAGAAATGAGCTAGCAATGGGCGCTACCGCGCCCAACCCACAGAGAGCACTTTTTCCCTTTTTGCATGCAAGCGCGGCCGTGTCTGTTCCCTTTTTAAATCTAGCGCTGTCGCGCCTTAGCCCAGACAAGCCAACTTTGCTTCATTTGTACTGCAATCCAATCCAACACTCCCAAATTGATTCCAATGAAAAGAACATCTACAAAAGCAAACTAAATGAATGAAAAGGAATCACAACTACTCAAGAATAACAACAATTCAAGTCTAAACGTAATTGATTCGTAGGTATGAAACTCACTCATCAAATGTCCCTAAACTTAAATCTTTGTTTGTCCCCAAGCAAAACACAAAAAAAAAACTATAAAAATAAAAATAATGACCAAACTACATAAGCATTGAACTAAGTTGAAATTAAGCATTACCTCAAAGATTTCATATAAACAACTCTCACCAAAATTCAAATAATGCAAAGCTTAACAATTCAACCTAGTCATTCATTTCACAACACTCAAGATCCCAAACATGCGTGTGTGTGTCAACCAACTGCTCAAGCTAATCATACATTAGACAAGATCATATAACCAAACACTCAATAAAAGAAAATTATTATTAACTCCAGAATCCTACTTAAAACATCAATTGCAGCAAAGGCAAACCTCATAACAAAAATTTAAGGGAAACAAAGGATTTTCTCTATCAATTCACCTTCCCCAATTTTTTTTTCAACTTCCTTTTCAACCTTGACTTGTATAGTGTATAATTTCCTTAGGCTTTTTAGAGTTATACATGTAACGAGCGTTTGACCAATGACTCCCAAACTGGTTGGCTTTAGAGCATTAGGTGTAAATACACCCCTAATGATCTATTGACTTGAGTAACAAAAGTCAAACAATTAGATTAATCAAGCTAATATATTTCTTTCTTTCTTTGGTGATTGTATTTTATGCTCCTCACATTCTATTAAACAAGTGAATTTTACGCTCCATATCATTTCTGTATTTATAAGGGAGTATGCTTTTATGTTCATTCTGATTCCGCCATATAATGTAATATTTTAAGGAAGGTGATACAATTTTCAATTTTTTCATATTTCCCCCAAACTTATATGAATGCTTATCTTTGCTTTAATTGAAACTGAAATAAGTTCCCAAGTCTCAACAATTCCTCTCTTAAGTATTCAACTATACAGTCTCTCTAAAGACACAATCAACTGAACGACAGGATGTACGTGATTTAAAGTACAAAGATCACAACTACTGTAAACTAACTTCTAAGTTAAAATTCCAAACTAATGCATGATTCAAAATTTTACCCAAGTTATACCCAATTTCATCATTTCTTATCATTGGTCATCTCATATTCAATAAAGCCTTTTTTTAACGCAAACTAATATGCAAAAATAACAAACAAAGATCTCAAGTACCCCCAAACTTAAAGATTACATTGTCCTCAATGTCAAGTGAAATAGGAAGAATTAAAAAAAAACAAAAGGACTTCCTGGGGTCTCAAGTATCATCCTCCATCTCAGCGGCGTCGTCCTAGTCCTCGTCTTCTGTCTGGGGGTGAAACACTGGAATAATAGGAGATTGAACTTGGGTGAACCTGAAATTTCAGAGTTAGTGCACTTGGAAAGACCTTTTAATATTAAACCTACCTCACATGCAATTAAATTTTAATCATGCTAATATGCAATTAATTAAAATAAAAATTAAAACTACAAAACTAAATTACAAAACTGAAATTGTAACTTTTAATATTATTATTATTATTATTTTATATTATTTTGTTTTTTTAATATTGAAAAAAATAAAAATAACTAAAATATAATTATGTTATGCAAAATTGGGCTATAAGGCCCCAACTTACGTCAAGTCTTGTACATGAGCAGTACATTTACTTATTGTCTTGTCAATCTAATTTCACAATCGATAACGATAAAAAGAATGGTAAGGCTTCAGCTTACGCCAAATCTTGTACAAGGCCCCAACTTACGCAAATTCTTGTCAGTCTATTTATCACAATCGAAAAACACGTGCAAAATTAAAAAATAAATAAAAGTTTAAATTAAGATCAACTTGATTGAAAACAATATTAAAAAAATATTCAAAAATAATTCTCCGACAACGGCGTCAAAAACTTGTTGGTTGATTTAACAATCAATAAATATTTGCAAGCATACACGGTCAACATGTAAGATAATGTAAATATAGACATAGCATAGTTCAGTTACTTGAAAATTTATTTTAAACCATGCTTGAAAGGTCTAATTCATGTCTAGCTAGATGGTGAACACACTCGACACGTTTTAAAGGCATAAAGCGTCCTAGTATACATGCTTTGAAAAGCCATAGTACCATTTACAAAATGTTTGAAGCTATTAGTTCTCAAAACTTCTAAGTTTTCTTTCAAAATATTTTAAACCAAGCTATATTGATATAGTATATGCAAGGTAACTTAACAACTACATCTTGTAATAACCCGATATTTTCAATATAAAATAAATAAGAAATTTTGCATATAAATTTTTTTTTATTTATCTTAATGAAGAGAATAAGTGTCAAGTAATGTGCATGTATTTATGTGATAAATAAAATTTATTTATTTCATGAATAATTTCAAATAATTTTATTTTAGAATTTTTGACCATTATAAAATATATTCTTATAATAATTAATTTTATATTAGAAATGTCTTTATTAATTATTTTTCATGAAAATATGATTTTTGTATTATTTAAATAATATATGAAATGATTATTGGAATTATTATAATTATTATTTTATTATATGAATTTGTTCAGAATAATTAAGTTAATGATTTTAACTTAATTATTGATGTTATATATGAAGGATAAATCAGATATGGAATCCAAACCCTAAATTTAGGTATTGATCAAGGGATGAGAATAATAATATAATATTAATTATATTTTAATTTTTTAGTGCTATAAATATGTACTGTAAATGTGTAGACTGATAATGGTTGGCCAAATATGGTAAATTATGTCATGATCCTCATATCGTGTTATTAAACCCTAATTGTCGAACTCAGTTATGAGTTCGAGAATGTGTAGTAATTGTGTTATATGAATTTTATTGCGTATTATATAATTGCTATAATTAGGAGAAATCCTAATTATTATTTGAAAGCCCTAATTTGTTAAAATTAGAAACCCTAATTACTGTTTTAGTAAATTATAATGATAATTAGGAAACCCTAATTATTAATTTGGGAACCCTAATAGTATTAAGGAACCCTAATTTTAAAAACCCTAATTTTCTATTAAAAACCCTAATTTCTATTAAAAATCCTAATTTTAAATTAGCGTGTTTAATTAAAATTTTATTATACTTTAATTTTTAATTGTCTAAACCCTAAAAATTATTTGGGAAACTTTAAGATGTAAAATCTAGTGATTAAATCCTAGATTCAAGCACCTTGGACAAGAATACCCTTGAAATTAAGCAAAATTACTAAAATACCCTTTTGTCCCATTACTTGAATTATTGCTAGCAAATCTTATCCAAGATATGGCCAGCCACCCTACCCTAGACCTGCCTATGAGCTAGATTAACATCACATGATCAACCATCACATACATGCCATACATGATTTCTAGATTTAAGAGAGAAACTATTCATTTTTGGCCTAAATTGTTCACAAACAATTAGCCATACTCTCTCAAGACCAAACCCACGAAATTTCCTTGCTAGATCAGTCCCCAATCAAGCCCCACGAACACCAACATCAAATCAGAAACATAGAAGTCAGAATTTGATCCTAAGGAGGTAAAACCTAATTTACAATATGATCTTGAAGGCCATGTTAGATGTTATGATTTATTGTTAAAACATGTTATTTGTAGTCCATATAGTTGATCTGGGTTGGTATTTGTTAGACCCATAACATCAAAGTGCTCAAAATTAAGTTTTTCAAAAATCTGGAAATTATAAAAATAAGGTCTGACAGTGAATGTCAGTCCCCATAGATCTCAATCGGTTATGTGTTTTTGTTATTTTAATGTTTGGTCTTGTAGTATGTTATATGGACTTTTCTCTGGACTTGAAATCAGGCTTAGATCATGTCCAGAACAAAAGTTATTCAAACTCAGTTGACCGAGCATGACCAAGAGTTTCTGGGCAGCCCAGAAACTCAAGAACACTGTCTGACAACATTTTCTCAAGCCTATAACTGTCAGGTGTTACGTGTTTTGTTGATGTTATTGTATCTAATTTGTAGCCTATTAGTTGTACTCTAGATCCATGCTTTTAACTCACTCATACAATCAACAGATTGTAAGTAGTGGATGGTCAAAGTAACCTACTCGGCATTGACTTACATTTTCTGGGCAACCCAGAATCTGTTCTACAGTGTCTGATAAGATGTTCCTGGTCCTAGATCTTGCATGATTTTGATGTTTAGATTGTATTAATGTATCTAGACTATAATCTGGTATGTGTGCTACATATATGTACTCATAACTCACCTAGATAACCAACAAAATGAAAGTTATTTAAGGTCAAACTACCCTGCTCGTTCACAGATGCGATTTTCTGGAAAACCCAGAAACCGTATGAACAAGGTTTTCTGACAACCTTTGACCGGTGGCTATCTGATGATTTTGGTGTAGTTAGGTTGAGCTGATGACTGATAAATGTACCTTAACATGTATACTATAACTGTAAGACCCCGAATTTTATGAAATAAAAGTATTCAATTTCTCTTATAATTACAATTCAGTAAATGGTTAAATTGATAACAAGTTAAAGTTATGGGTGAAATGTGAAAATTTTTCAAAATAAACAAGTGGTTATAAAATAATCATTGTTGTCGGGGAATATTCGTTGGTCGTTGAATATTCTTTCTGTCGGGGAATATTCGTACGACGACACAACTATTTGTGGGCCCTATAACGGAAAACGGTCAGATGAAGATAACGACAAAAATTGAGTTTTTATAATTAATGGCGTAGTTGTTATCATTAACACTGTTGGAATACCCGGTGGTTAAAATACAGTAATACACGTTATTGCACAGTAGCACACGGTATTGCACAGTATTTTTGAAATTATTGATTCTTACGTAAGAAGGCGCTACTGAATAATTGTCACAATAATTACTGTTCAATATTTTATTTTATTGATTCAATAATTGCTGCGTTGATATTTTATATTATTGTTGTTTCAATAATTGTTGCTGCACAGTATTTTTCATTATCAGATCAATAATTCATATTATTTGAATAATATTATTAGATAACATTATTGGCAATGTCTAGAAAGTTCTATCTAAGGAGAGGTTTGGTAATCTAATTGCGCGCTAGTAAGGAGAAATCCTTATTGAAAAGCCCCGTCTTTCCTGGGAACGGCCTGGTTGTCATAAATGTGATTCTGTAATATTAATTGTGAATAATTAATTATTGATTCATATGATAAGGAAATATTTATTTTATGTGAATATAAATGTTGGATATATTTTGTGGTTAAAAATGAAGGAGTTAATGTTGAGGTGTTTTATCAGTATTTTTGTCGGAATGGAGGTATTAAAAATCAATTAGGATTTTTGAGATATATTATGGGGGTTATAAGTTTTAATCCGACCGTTGGATCGTTATGATTTTTGGATATGTTATACATATATAAGTTGAGTATATGTTCATAAATTTGGAACCGTTAAAAATAAACGTATAATTTGTTATGAATTTTAAGAGATGACTGGTTCAGAAATTGTTGAAGTTTCAGAATTTATCATTTTGGTGAAAAATTCTAGAATTGGTGGGCCCCACTCTTGGTTGGTGAAGAAATGTGCTGAGATTTTTATTCAAATGTGGTGGGTGAGAATAGTAGCAGGTAAAGCCATCAGGTTGCAGGTTAAGTCTGCTTCGGCGTGCTAACATTTTCCTATAAATAGAGAGTTAAGTTAGAATTGAAAATCACACCAGAAACATAAGCTTTCTCTTTTTCTCTCTGTATATTATGAAGCATATTTTGTGAGTATTTAGATACTTTGAGAGTTGTTATTCAGTGCAAGTTTCCTCCGGCTTTACATTCCAGTCAAAAATACTGCACTTTTGAGGTAAGGGATAGTAAGGAATTTTAAGGGTTATTATATTTTTCAGTTCGTACTTCTTCTGACCTTCAAAAAAATTCTAGAAAAATTTAAAATGATATTTTGATGAGTTTTATTGACTGTGTCCAAAAATAGTGATTTTTGAATGTATAGATTAAGAGTAATAAATTTTACGGGAAAAGACTATTTTAAAAGTAATCGCTTATAACTCCTTGTGGTTAACTCCAAAATTGATGAAATTTTTATTGAAAGTATATCTATATAATATCAA
Source organism: Panax notoginseng (assembly GCA_016801055.1). Classification (NCBI taxonomy): domain Eukaryota; kingdom Viridiplantae; phylum Streptophyta; class Magnoliopsida; order Apiales; family Araliaceae; genus Panax; species Panax notoginseng. The sequence continues at coordinate 79,896,151 of CM029014.1, forward strand.
TGTACTCCGTAAATTTCGAAATTTTTGGATTAAAGTACAATTTATGATAAATGTCTAAATATTCGGCGGTTTTGGCCATATGAAAAATAGTAAATGAATTTTAAAAATTCTGAGAAAAATATATGTTCAATATAGGACTATATTCTGCTAAATCCCAGAAAAAAAATATTTTTGGAATTAATTTGGTATTTTTCATGAAAATGGACTAGTTATGAGTAAATGAATTAAATATGTTATGTGAAGTAAGAAAATTGGAAAATATGATTTTATGGCTTGAGAATCCTATATGAGGTATATGCAGATTTTTGATGAGGGTTTTTGGTTATTGGTGATGAAATCTTATGAGTTAGGCATTTTAGGATGATTAAATGTATTATTTAGTAAAGTGTAAACAATTAAAATAAATTGTTTATAAGCTTAAAAAATATTATTCTTCCAATTTCATTATACTGAAATATTGGTATGTATTTTATTGTGAAATTTCTACCTTTTTGTGTCGGGGTTACTATTCACGAGTTACTATTCACGAGTTACTATTCACGGGTACTATTCATGAGTTACTATTCACGGGTGCTATTCACGACAAAATTAGTTTCTTTTTCAGACCAAATTATAGTTGATTTATAAATATTACTCTTGAGATTAAAACTATATGTTGATTATATTATTTTTATTATCATATATAACATTTTTATAACCCTAATGATGATATTTCTCTTTGACTTGAGTGTAAAGATGGGTAGATTATTGGTATGATCATGACTATGTGTTCTCTTTGGTCAGTAGTGCAAAGTTGAATTGTTGACTGGTATGATCATGACCATTGAATTTATAATTGAATATCTTTAGCTTAAGTGCAAAGGTGAAATGATCAACATGGTTATAATTATTATTTATATAAATTCTGAAATGATTATATATTCTTTGAGATATTAATATATTTGGCCTGTAGTGTAAATATGAACTGTTGAGGAATATATTTGGTCTGTAGTGTAAATATGAATTGTTGAAGAATATCTTTGACCTATAGTGCAAAGATGAATTGTAGATGAATATCTTTGGCCTGTAGTGCAAAGATGGTCTGTTGATGAATATCTTTGGCCCGTAGTGCAAAGATGACATGTTGTTGAATATCTTTGGCCAATAGTGCAAAGATGAACAGGTGTTGAGATGAACATGACCAATTGGTGATACAAATGAATATCTTTGGCCGTAGTGCAAAGATGAAGTTATTAGTATGATTATGAACAGAAAATGTGATTTGATGTAACCATGATATTTGATATTTCAGGTAAAGATATGTGCTGAAAATTATCTTCGTCCTGGATGAGAAGAGGAATTTAGAACTACAGTTATGATTATGAGTTATTCATATGATTGTGGACCAGGATTGTTGATTGATGTTACAGGGATAAAACATTGTTGGTGGATTTTTAACATGAAAAAGATAATAGATTTTATAGTCTATTTGACTCTTCTAATGGATTGCTCGTTCCGCTGCAACTATGGTTAAAATTTTTTTATCATCTACCATATGTTCTAAATCTCTGATTTATTACTGATGAAGGCTATTGATAATTTAATTATCTTTAGTCATGATATTCTTTACTGAGCTAGTTGTGCTCACCCTTTTGCTTCACAATTCCTTTCAGGTAATAAAAGTGTAGCTGGGTCGAGTGGGGGATAACAGGGGAATAGAACGGTGGTCTATAGCTGTTGAGGGTGAGGCGAACCCAATGTTAGAAGGGTGTTTTGTCACTATCATACAAGATGTCTAATGACATACAACCTCGTATCATCATAAGACAGGGATGTGCTCATCCACTTGCTGAGTCTATTTACGAGCACTACCTATATAATCTTGGTATTTGTTTGAAGTATAATTCTCAATTAGAGACAGTGGAGATAATGATAAGTCAAGAGAAGACTCACCATTGGGAAGAATATGATAGTAATCTTCTTATTTTTCTTTGAGGTCTATTGGGTCAACCAAGGATAATTCTGTGTCCATATGATATCTATCATAACCTAGAAGCATGGCCTCCCATGTATAAGGGTTTCCTTGAGCACTTCCCAAAGATTTTAATTTCTAAAACAGTTTTGACTATACCTTTATGTAAGGTGTCATTATGAGGTGCTGTCCACGGTTGGGATATGAGTCACATTTGGTATATATTTGTATCCAAACTCACAGCATATGTGTTGTTGTATTTTGCACAACAATTGTTGTAATAAAATTGTAGTTATTTTCTGTACCATGTATTTGGCGACTCAGAATAGGTTGGATGAAATGGACCTATTTTGGGGTTGTTACATTTGGTATCAGAGCTTAGGGATATGGTCTCTGGCGGAGATCGGAGAATATAACTAGGAGGGGAGAGATGAGTAAATCCTTTGCTAGTGTGTCCTACCTAAGCTTAATTGTTGGTTGGTCATAATATATGGATATTATGTGATACGTTAATTTGCTTAATTAACCCTTGTTTTATGGCAGTATTTGAGAATGACAGCTGAGAATGCTAACAATGGAGTTAATGAGACTGTGAGGATACCTCTAATCACTAACCATGATAATGTGATGTCAGATGAAGAAGAAATTAGAGAAATCCATGTGGTAAGTGAAGAATTGCTAGTTGAACCCGAGCTAGTCGCTGAGGTAGCAGCTGAGAGTGAGGAAGAAGAAGCACATGAGGAGAATTTATTAGAGGTATTATATGATCAAAATATAGAATTTCAAAATCGTATTCATGAGTTAGAAGATGTGACGAACGAGAATTTTGTAAATTATTTTAAATATTTATTGAGTTAAATAAATATTTTTTCGATGATTTAATTATTAGATTTAATAATTAATTGATACAATTGTGGTAGATTAATTTAATTATGTGTTACATTTATTAAATTAATGTAGAGAATTTTTATTATTCGAGTATGTGATTGTGTGAGCTTATTGAATTAAATGAAATATTTAATTAAGCATGATGTTATTTAATTAATGTAATTATTAATTAGAGATTTAATAAATTATTATTATTTATTAAAGAGATAATTAATATTGTGACTACGTGAATTTATGCGAAATTATTATATACTTTATTTAAAGTAAATTAAATAAAATATTAGATTTATCTTATAAGAGTGTGACATTAATTAAACTATATTGTAAATGTGTTATTAAAATAAAGAGTTTTAACTTAGTTGCTAGCCAAACATGGCACTAAGAGAGGTTAGGGTCAGTTAACCCATGACTGGGTAACTGACCACCAACGCGTCAGTTGTTTATTATTTAGTTACGTATTCTTTTATTTCTTCTTCATAATTGCCTAAGTCTAGGAAGCATCATAGAAAGAAATACAGAGAAAAAGTAGAGAGTCATAGAGAATTCAGAGAGAAAAGTTAGAATTTGTGAGTGCGTACTTATCAATTATTGTGAAAGGATCATCATTGATCACCTCTTCTAAATTACTCTGGGTAATTTCTCCAAACCCAATTCCTATTTCACGTCTTTTAGTTTTCATAAAATGGCTTCACAGTTTTCTGTAAATCCTTGTAGATTGGAATATGATATGATTATAAGTTTATATGTGTGTTATGTTGTATCAAATCATGTTTAATTATATATATTTCACAAACCATAACATCAAATTCATGAAAGCATGTCGTACGTATGTTTTTTCAAAATAAACAGAGTACGTGATATGGCCATATGGCCTTATACGTGATAATTGACGTATTGATCATATATTATCCATAAATTTTACACTCCTATATTATTATGCATGTTGATACGAAGAGACCAAGCTTTAAATGAACGGATTTGGCTTTATAACGAATCCGTGGCGTTGAATTTTAGGAATTTATGTTAAAAACTTTAAGAACTTCAAGAACACCCCATTTTACATGATTTAATTCTGTGATTAAGTGTTTTAAATGGTTAAAATCACTTTATATATGTTGGGTTATGATTATACATGAATTATAACATATGGGTATGTCTGAATTCGTGTTGTAATATTTAAAATTGAATTTTTTGGCTGTGTTCTGCAATTTTCGCGAATTGCAGAACTGTTTCTGGCTTGCCGCGCCGCGGCGCCAGTCCAATGCTTTAAGCCCCGCGCCGCAGCGCCACCACGCCGTAGCGTCCGAAGTCCAGCCGCAGCGCCACGGCGCCGCAGCGCGAATCCTTAGTTCAATAGTGGCGCCGCAGCGCCACTCCCCAGAAAATTCAGAAATGTATTTTTAAAATGTTTAAGTCTAACAATGTGTTAGTGGATTAATGTAATGAACATGTAAACATGTTATAGGTATAATGTGATATTAATATAGATGTTTAACATGTAAATAACATAATTACATGTAATTTGAATTATTAAATTACATAATTAGTTTGGTAATTCACGAAGTACAAATGATGTGACAAAGTGAAAATTTGACTAAGTTTAGTCGAATAATTAAAGTAGTCAAAGAGAAAAAGTTTATAATGATTAGTTAATTTATAATTAACTGGTATTGTGTATATGAATGGTATGTAGGATTTAATTCAAAGAACGTGCTTAGTTAAAGTGTAATCTACGCACGAGGCAAGTATCCTATCCCTAACTCCATTCTATTGAGCAAGTTTATTTAAACTTAAACGTTACTTTTTATGTTGAGTAAGTTTCCCTAACCCCACTTGTCATTATTGTTCAAGTTTATTATTTACCTTGAATAAATTATCCTTGTTATTATTCAAGTTCAAGCATGATATTAAAGATTAATTATCTTTCCAAAGCATGATTCAGTTATACAATAATTGTCCTATTGTATACTTTTGAGATTATTATTCTAATCAAATATTAATTATTGTTGAACCTTATTAGACTAGTGAACCTTATTGATTCAACTAGTCCATAGTTGATGAGCGTTCTAAATTTCAGAACCCTTGATGAAAGTATCCAAGCCAAACTTCCTTTGGTGCGGACTCGAATGTCAAACTGAGATGAACAACCCTATATAGGGGATTAATTACGCTTTAGCGTTAAGATATTGTGCACAGTATGGTACTAAGGGCTGATCCCCCTAAGTACGAGAAGAAGGTCCATAGTCTTATGACTGTTAAAGGTTTCAAGTATATTTCTTGTTAACCTAGGACATAGTTCAAGGTCTTATGACCCTCAGAATTCTTTTGATTCTTGTTATTCATTCTCGATTCAAAAGTTGAGCTTTTATTCAGATGTCTTTAATTTATTCGCATGTTATTATAATGTTATTTCATTATTATACTTGTGGGCATTTGTGCTCACTCTTGCTTAATAATAACATTGCAGTTAAGAATGAAAGAAGCGATGAACCCTCCACTAGTAAGGGCAAGGGCAAAGTTAGCAAGTGATGAAGACTTGTTATTTTAATTGATGATGTATTATGTTTAAGACTTATGTTGTTGTTTAAGACTTATTTGTTTAGAATTTCGCACAGATGTTTTAAGGTTAGAGTAACCTGGGATTTATTTATGATTCAGTTGATGTAACCCTTAAGGGAAGAGATTTTATTATGATTTCTATCTATTGTATGGTTTGATATTATTTATGGGTAGATAGATAGATGATGCTTGTACAGTGAACACCAAATCCCGTGGAATCGAAGTACCCAGATTTGGGGGTGTCATAAGTTGGTATCAGAGCAGTAGATTATGAACCTTAGGTGGGAGAAACAACCTTAGGTAGTAGCCTTATAGAAGAAGATAGTAATTGAAAACTCTTATCGAGTTCTAAGAAATGAATTTTTAAAATTCATTGAAGATAATAAAATACATTATGTGTCTATGTGTTAATTTATGTGCTCGTTAGTACGACTTAGTAACTAAAAACTTAAAATGTTGTTGTCAGGATGACGAATGTTGGAGAAGCTAGTCAAGCTGGGGAGGAAGAACCCCGATTATCTATAGTACCGACTGAGGAGGAGCCCCAAGACATACATGTTGTTAGGGAACAGTTAGTTCAGAGGGAGTCATCTCCATTGATCACCGTTGTTGGTCAGGAGCATGAGCCCGAGATTGATCCTGAGGAGGGTCCTGAGGAGGAGTTTGATGAGGAGGAAGAAGAAGAGGAGCTACCACGGTACACTGTTGATGCTGAGATGTATGACACACTATATGATCGTAACGTGGAGTTACAAGATGAGGTTCAGGAATTGACCGAGCGAGCGACTGTTCAGCAGTCTACTCTGGAGGAGAAGGAGAGGGAGATTTCGACTCTTCACTCACGACTAGGAAATGAAGAATGGGAATTGGTCCATGAAAAGGGTCAAACCAAAGATAAGATCGAGGAGATAGAGAAGTTGAAGAAGGAACTGAAGGAAACCTCCGGAAGACTGAAAATAGCAGAGGAAGGATGGGTAAGAGAATCACGTCGAGCTGATCGTGCAGAAGATGATAGTCGTGCAAAGAAGGCAAAGCTTGAAACCACGTACGCCACACTTAATCATACGATGGATGAGGTTCAAGAGCGAGTGTTAAGGTACCCCATCCAGTTTGAAGGACTTCCATCGTATATGTTGGATCGCAGGACGATGTCTCGTATCATGAATGAGGAGCGTGGCAAGGCTATTGAGCACTTTGGAAGACAGGAATAGAATCTATTTATCTATGTGAAAGACTTATATAGTTTTATGTAAATTCCGATGTGTTTATAAACTAAGGAATATGTTAATATTTGAATGTTTTAAATCCTGTGGATTCTTTATTCCAGGATAGATGATGTAAATAGCAGTATGCTATAGTTTAATGTTAAAACTTTTTATTTGAATGAAAAGATATCAAGTTGTTTGAGATGATGTGTTAAGTGATAGGTTAAATTGTTGAGTAATGTCTTAACTATGTAGAGAAATAAATAAAGTTCTAATAAACGTTTATTAAACAGAAAAATACCGCCAAGGAGAAGACAACAACGTCAACCGGCTCAGGATGAGTCAACCAATAATAACAATAACGCCAACGCTAATCCTGTTCAGCAGTTGGTGAATTTACTGACGGGAGTAATGAACAATCAACCTCAAGCTCCACTAAACACAACGTTTAAAGACTTCAAGGCGGTGGGACCGCCAGAGTTCAAAGGTTCCAGGAACCCAATCGAGGCTCAAACGTGGGTGATGGAAATGGAGAAGGTTTTTGACGTTGCTAGGGTTCGAGAAGATCAAAAGACCGTTTTTGCGACATTTATGCTGAAGTCTGAGGCTAGCTACTGGTGGCAGGCAAACAAGATGCGAGGGGGTGAAGGTGTAATTACGTGGGAGAGATTCAAAGAGATGTTTTTCGAAATGTATTTCCCAGCTAGTTCGCAGAATCAGATGGAGGTGCAATTTCTGGAACTGAAACAGGGAAACATGAGCGTGCCTGAATACGCGGCTAAATTCGATGAGTTGGCAAGGTTTGCCCCGTATCAAGTACACACTGACGAGAGGAAAGCCAGACGATTCGAACAAGGACTGAAGCCTTGGGTATACAGCAAGGTATCAATGTTTCAACTTAACACGTTTACGGGAGTTTTGGAAAAGGCCATTCTCGCATAAGTAGGAAGTGATGCAGTGACTAAGTACAACCAAGAACAGAAAAAGAAAAAGAGTGAGAATGAAGGTAATAACAAGACTGGTGGAAGTAATACTGGGAATAATAATAATTAGAAGAGGAAGTGGACGGATAACTCGACAGCTGGAAGTCAACACGGAGGGCAGAAAAAGAAGATAGAAGCATGTCCGACTTGCGGCAAGGCACATCTAGGAGTTTGTTTGAAGGGAAAGAGAGTGTGCTACAATTGTGGTCAGGAAGGCCACATAGCACCAAATTGTCCAAACCCAAAGAAGGGTGCTTGTTTCAACTGTGGTTCGAAAGATCATTTAGCAAGAGACTGTCCCAAGAAGGGATCGGGAGGATCAGGACAAGGAGGAAACCGGGGAAATAGCAGTGGAAATACCTTAACCATCACCGGACCACCTGCAACAAACCGATCAACCGCCAGAACTTTCAATATGACGATGCAGGATGCAATCCAGTCTCGTGAGGTGGTGTCAGGTATCATTCCGATCAATGAAATTAATGCTTACGTTTTATTTGATTCGGGTGCTACTTGTTCCTTTATATCTGATGACTTTGTTAATAGTTTAGATTTGTTTAAGGATGAATTGGAATATCCCATGATTATAGAAATTACGAATAGAGAGATAATTCCTGTTAAGCATGTGTATAAGAATTGTAGAGTGGATATTAAAGGTAATATCATGAACGTAGATCTTATCCCTATTCGATTGGGAGAATTCGACGTTATATTGGGTATGGATTAGCTATCCAATTATGGGGCTGTAATTGACTGCCAAAAGAAGTGTATTAACCTTATGACTCCGTCAAAGGTTGTGTTTTATGGTAGCAAGTCGCCTAGACAAGCGAGTTGTCTGACGATGTTGCAGGCCAGGAAGTTATTAAGACAAGGCTGTGTAGGATATTTAGCTTACATAGTCGACAGTCGAAAAAAAAACCCGAAAGTAGAGGAAATACCGATTGTAAGGGACTTCGTCAATGTATTTCCAGACGATTTGTCAGGACTTCCACCAGATAGAGAAGTAGACTTTCTGATTGATTTGGCACCCGGAACTGCTCCAATATCGAAGGCACCATACCGAATGGCGCCAGTAGAGATGAAGGAATTAATGGTACAACTACAAGAATTGTTGGACAAAAAGTACATTCAACCGAGCGTATCGCCGTGGGGAGCGCCGGTGTTATTCATGAAAAAGAAGGACGGATCGATGAGGCTCTGCATTGACTACAGAGAATTAAATAAGGTCACGATTAAGAACAGATATCCATTACCAAGGATCGATGATCTGTTTGATCAATTGAAGGGAGCAAAATACTTTTCCAAGATTGACTTGAGGAGTGGTTATCACCAACTGAAGGTGAGGCCAGAGGATGTACCGAAGACAGCATTTCGAACGCGATATGGTCATTATGAGTTTTTAGTAATGTCGTTTGGTCTTACAAATGCTCCTGCAGCATTTATGGGACTAATGAATGGTGTATTCAAGCCGTTTTTGGACAAATTCGTGGTAGTATTTATAGATGACATTTTGATATATTCCAAAACCAAAGAGGAACATGAAGAACACTTGAGGTTAACGTTGGAAGTATTGAGAAGGGAGAAGTTGTATGCTAAATTTTTGAAATGCGAATTCTGGATCGAGAGAGTACAATTTCTTGGTCTTGTAATCGATAAAGATGGAATTTCGGTAGATCCATCCAAAGTAGAAGCTGTGATTAACTGGGATCAGCCGAGAACGCCGTCAGAAGTAAGAAGTTTTCTTGGATTAGCAGGATATTATAGAAGATTCATACAAGATTTTTCTAAGATCGCAACCCCGTTAACGAATTTAACTCGAAAAGCTGTGAAATTTGTTTGGACGGAGAAGTGTGAGGAGAGTTTTCAAGAATTAAAGAAGAGGTTGAGTACAACGCCTGTGTTATCTCTTCCTGATGATACAGGAAATTTTGTTATTTTTAGCGATGCGTCGCATAAAGGACTTGGCTGTGTGCTGATGCAAAACGACAAAGTCATTGCGTATGCATCACGACAGTTGAAGGATTACGAGAAGGGTTACCCAACCCATGATTTGGAGTTAGCTGCAGTTGTTTTTGCTTTGAAAATTTGGAGGCACTATCTATACGGGGAGAAGTGTGAAATATATACGGACCACAAGAGTCTGAAATATATTTTTACACAGAAAGATTTGAATATGCGTCAAAGAAGATTGTTGGAATTAATCAAGGATTATGACTGTGAGATTTTATACCATCCGGGTAAGGCTAATGTGGTCGCCGACGCCTTAAGTAGAAAGGGTCGTGAGAAATTGATGATGTTGACTGCTCAGCAGGAGCTAATTGCAGATATGGAGAAACTGGAGTTAAAAGTGAAGTATCCTATGGAGATTGATGAGAAGCTATTTCAGATGCAATCTGGTATAACTCTACTAGATAGAGTGAAGGAGGCTCAGCTTCAGGATGATGAATGCAAAAAGGTAACATCGAAGATATCTGAAGGAACCAAACCAAGATTTAAGATGGATAAGGAAGGAATATTAAGATTTGAAAGCAGAATTTGGGTTCCGTCAGTACAAGAAATTAAGGAAGAAATTTTGAGTGAGGCTCATAGTTTAAGATATTCGATTCACCCTGGTAGTACAAAAATGTACCAAAATCTTCGACAACATTTTTGGTGGCCGAATTTGAAACGTGATGTTGCAGAATGTGTTGCCAAATGCCTGACATGTCAGAAAGTTAAAGCAGAACATCAGAGACCGAGTGGATTGCTACAACCGTTGGAGATCCCAGAATGGAAATGGAAACATATTACGATGGACTTCGTGGTTGGCCTTCCGACGACTCAGAAAGGCTACAACAACAGTTACCACACTAGTATTGGTATGCCGCCTTACGAAGCGTTATACGACAGGAAGTGCAGAACTCCGCTTTATTGGGATGAAGTTGGTGAAAGACAATTGCTAGGGCCAGAATTGGTACAGCAGACAGCAGAAATAGTCAAAGTGATCCGAGCACGACTGGTAGCAGCTCAAGATCGATAGAAGAAATACGCTGATCCACATCGTAAAAATATCGAGTTTGAACCAGGTAGTTATGTTTTCTTGAAGGTATCTCCCTGGAAGGGAAAGATCAGGTTCGGAAAGAAAGGAAAATTGAGCCCAAGATTTATTGGACCCTTTGAGGTACTGCGAAGAATTGGAGAAGTTGCGTACGAGGTAGCCTTACCTCCAGCACTCGAGAATATCCACAACGTCTTCCATGTTTCTGTGTTACGACCTTACAAACCTGATTACAAGCATGTAATTGAATACGAACCCCTGCATTTTGAGAAAGACTTATCTTATGAAGAAATTCCTGTCCAAATTATCGACCGAAAAGAACAAGTTCTGAGAAATAAAGTTATACCTTCTGTTAAGGTAATTTGGAGGAACCACAACGCTGAAGAAGCTACGTGGAAACTCGAAGAGAATATGATGAAGAATTACCCTCATTTATTTACTTAATTATTTGTAAGCGATTCTGGGGACAGAATCTTTGTAAGAGGGGGAGAATGTAACGGGTTAAATTTATTGAGTCGTGATTCTGGGGATAGAATCCTTTTAAGGGGGGAAAGATGTGACGAACGAGAATTTTGTAAATTATTTTAAATATTTATTGAGTTAAATAAATATTTTTTCGATGATTTAATTATTAGATTTAATAATTAATTGATGCAATTGTGGTAGATTAATTTAATTATGTGTTACATTTATTAAATTAATGTAGAGAATTTTTATTATTCGAGTATGTGATTGTGTGAGCTTATTGAATTAAATGAAATATTTAATTAAGCATGATGTTATTTAATTAATGTAATTATTAATTAGAGATTTAATAAATTATTATTATTTATTAAAGAGATAATTAATATCGTGACTACGTGAATTTATGAGAAATTATTATATATTTTATTTAAAGTAAATTAAATAAAATATTAGATTTATCTTATAAGAGTGTGACATTAATTAAACTATATTGTAAAGGTGTTATTAAAATAAAGAGTTTTAACTTAGTTGCTAGCCAAACATGGCACTAAGAGAGGTTAGGGTCAGTTAACCCATGACTGGGTAACTGACCACCAACGCGTCAGTTGTTTATTATTTAGTTACGTATTCTTTTATTTCTTCTTCATAATTGCCTAAGTCTAGGAAGCATCATAGAAAGAAATACAGAGAAAAAGTAGAGAGTCATAGAGAATTCAGAGAGAAAAGTTAGAATTTGTGAGTGCGTACTTATCAATTATTGTGAAAGGATCATCATTGATCACCTCTTCTAAATTACTCTGGGTAATTTCTCCAAACCCAATTCCTATTTCACGTCTTTTAGTTTTCATAAAATGGCTTCACAGTTTTCTGTAAATCCTTGTAGATTGGAATATGATATGATTATAAGTTTATATGTGTGTTATGTTGTATCAAATCATGTTTAATTATATATATTTCACAAACCATAACATCAAATTCATGAAAGCATGTCGTACGTATGTTTTTTCAAAATAAACAGAGTACGTGATATGGCCATATGGCCTTATACGTGATAATTGACATATTGATCATATATTATCCATAAAATTTACACTCCTATATTATTATGCATGTTGATACGAAGAGACCAAGCTTTAAATGAACGAATTTGGCTTTATAACGAATCCGTGGCGTTGAATTTTAGGAATTTATGTTAAAAACTTCAAGAACTTCAAGAACAGCCCATTTTACATGATTTAATTCTGTGATTAAGTGTTTTAAATGGTTAAAATCACTTTATATATGTTGGGTTATGATTATACATGAATTATAACATATGGGTATGTCTGAATTCGTGTTGTAATATTTAAAATTGAAATTTTTGGCTGTGTTCTGCAATTTTCGCGAATTGCAGAACTGTTTCTGGCTTGCCGCGCCGCGGCGCCAGTCCAATGCTTTAAGCCCCGCGCCGCAGCGCCACCACGCCGTAGCGTCCGAAGTCCAGCCGCAGCGCCACGGCGCCGCAGCGTCCGAAGTCTAGCCGCAGCGCCACGACGCCGCAGTGCGAATCCTTAGTTCAATAGTGGCGCTGCAGCGCCACTCCCCAGAAAATTCAGAAATGTATTTTTAAAATGTTTAAGTCTAACAATGTGTTAGTGGATTAATGTAATGAACATGTAAACATGTTATAGGTATAATGTGATATTAAAATAGATGTTTAACATGTAAATAACATAATTACATGTAATTTGAATTATTAAATTACATAATTAGTTTGGTAATTCACGAAGTACAAATGATGTGACAAAGTGAAAATTTGACTAAGTTTAGTCGAATAATTAAAGTAGTCAAAGAGAAAGAGTTTATAATGATTAGTTAATTTATAATTAACTGGTATTGTGTATATGAATGGTATGTAGGATTTAATTCAAAGAACGTGCTTAGTTAAAGTGTAATCTACGCACGAGGCAAGTATCCTATCCCTAACTCCATTCTATTGAGCAAGTTTATTTAAACTTAAACGTTACTTTTTATGTTGAGTAAGTTTCCCTAACCCCACTTGTCATTATTGTTCAAGTTTATTATTTACCTTGAATAAATTATCCTTGTTATTATTCAAGTTCAAGCATGATATTAAAGATTAATTATCTTTCCAAAGCATGATTCAGTTATACAATAATTGTCCTATTGTATACTTTTGAGATTATTTTTCTAATCAAATATTAATTATTGTTGAACCTTATTAGACTAGTGAACCTTATTGATTCAACTAGTCCATAGTTGATGAGCGTTCTAAATTTCAGAACCCTTGATGAAAGTATCCAAGCCAAACTTCTTTTGGTGCGGACTCGAATGTCAAACTGAGATGAACAACCCTATATAGGGGATTAATTACGCTTTAGTGTTAAGATATTGTGCACAGTATGGTACTAAGGACTGATCCCCCTAAGTACGAGAAGAAGGTCCATAGTCTTATGACTGTTAAAGGTTTCAAGTATATTTCTTGTTAACCTAGGACATAGTTCAAGGTCTTATGACCCTCAGAATTCTTTTGATTCTTGTTATTCATTCTCGATTCAAAAGTTGAGCTTTTATTCAGATGTCTTTAATTTATTCGCATGTTATTATAATGTTATTTCATTATTATACTTGTGGGCATTTGTGCTCACTCTTGCTTAATAATAACATTGCAGTTAAGAATGAAAGAAGCGATGAACCCTCCACTAGTAAGGGCAAGGGCAAAGTTAGCAAGTGATGAAGACTTGTTATTTTAATTGATGATGTATTATGTTTAAGACTTATGTTGTTGTTTAAGACTTATTTGTTTAGAATTCCGCACAGATGTTTTAAGGTTAGAGTAACCTGGGATTTATTTATGATTCAGTTGATGTAACCCTTAAGGGAAGAGATTTTATTATAATTTCTATCTATTGTATGGTTTGATATTATTTATGGGTAGATAGATAGATGATGCTTGTATAGTGAACACCAAATCCCGTGGAATCGAAGTACCCGGATTTGGGGGTGTCACAGAAGAGCAGGCTGAAGAACAACAGGCGGTCGTGGAGCAAAAGGATGCAACAATTCAAACTTGTGTTACCCGATATGTGATGCTTGAACAGAAGCATTCTTTGGCAGAGTATAAGATGTTAAAGATGGAATCTGAGCTGAAAGAAGAAAAAACTGAACGAGTGAGAATAAGTGATGCATGGGCAAAAGCCGCACGACACGTGGATATTGTGGAAAGAGATGTCCGATCTAAGAAGGCTAAAATAGATGATATGAATTTCTCTTTTTGGAAAGTAATTGGGATAACCCAACATCGAGTTTTGAATTACCCTGTACAGAGCGGTCAACCTGAATTTGATATGGATCGAAGATTGATGATTCAGATTATGAATCAGGAGTACGAAGAGGCAGTTGAGGGAGGAATATGTCCTATAGAAAAGTATATTCCAACGGTAGTGATGACGCCAAATGCTGCCCCAGACAAGTCAAAGTTGGGTAGTTCGAGGGATGGAGATTGTTATGACTTCCCAACAAGTGAAGAACCCAAATAAAGTTATCACGGGAGATGAGCAATGGAAAAATCATGATGACCCGGGAGATAGAATCTGAAATGAAAGCAACGTATTCTCAACTTTTCGAAATACCAGGTACGTAAATTTCGGTGACGAAATTTCATAAGGAGGGGAGATTGTAAGACCCCAAATTTTATGAAATAAAAGTATTCAATTTCTCTTATAATTACAATTCAGTAAATGGTTAAATTGATAAAAAGTTAAAGTTATGGGTGAAATATGAAAATTTTTCAAAATAAATAAGTGGTTATAAAATAATCATTGTTGTCGGGGAATATTCGTTGGTCGTGGAATATTCTTTCTGTCGGGGAATATTCGTACGACGACACAGCTATTTGTGGGCCCCATAACGGAAAACGGTCGGATGAAGATAACGATAAAAATTGAGTTTTTATAATTAACGGCGTAGTTGTTACCATTAACACTGTTGGAATACCCGGTGGTTAAAATACAGTAATACGCGTTATTGCACAGTAGCACACGGTATTACACAATATTTTTGAAATTATTAATTCTTACGTAAGAAGGCACTACTGAATAATTGTCACAGTAATTACTGTTCAATATTTTATTTTATTGATTCAATAATTGCTGCGTTGATATTTTATATTATTGTTGTTTCAAAAATTATTGCTACACAGTATTTTCTATTATCATATCAATAATTCATATTATTTGAATAATATTATTAGATAACATTATTGGCAATGTCTAGGAAGTTCTGTCTAAGGAGAGGTTTGATAATCTAATTGCGCGCCACTAAGGAGAAATCCTTATTGGAAAGCCCCCTCTTTCTTGGGAACGACCTGGTTGTCAAAAATGTGATTCTGTAATATTAATTGTGAATAATTAATTATTGATTCATACGATTAGGAAATATTTATTTTATGTGAATATAAATGTTGGATATATTTTATGGTTAAAAATGAAGGAGTTAATGTTGAGGTGTTTTATCAGTATTTTTGTCGGAATGGAGGTATTAAAAATCAATCAGGGTTTTTGAGATATATTGCGGGGGTTATAATTTTTAATCCGACCGTTGGATCGTTATGATTTTTGGATATGTTATACATATATAAGTTGAGTATATGTTCACAAATTTTGAACCGTTAAAAATAAACGTATGATTTGTTATGAATTTTAAGAGATGACTAGTTCAGAAATTGTTGAAGTTTCGAAATTTATCATTTTGGTGGAAAATTCTAGAATTGGTGGGCCCCACTCTTGGTTGGTGAAGAAATGTGTTGAGATTTTTATTCAAATATGGTGGGTGGGAATAGTAGCAGGTAAAGTCATCAGGTTGCAGGTTAAGTCTGATTCGGCGTGTTAACATTTTCTTATAAATAGAGGGCTAAGTTAGAATTGAAAATCACACCAGAAACATAAGCTTTCTCTCTTTCTCTCTCTATATTATGAAACATATTTTGTGAGTATTTATATACTTTGAGAGTTGCTATTCAGTACAAGTTTCCTTTGGCTTTGCATTCCAGTCAGAAATACCGCACTTTTGAGGTAAGGGATAGTAAGGAATTTTAAGGGTTATTATATTTTTTAGTTCGTACTTCTTCTGACCTTCAAAAAAATTCTGAAAAAATTTAAAATGATATTTTGATAAGTTTTATTGATTGTATCCAAAAATGGTGATTTTTTGATGTATAGATTAAGAGTTATGAATTTTACGGGAAAAGACTATTTTAAAAGTAATCGCTTATAACTCCTTGTGGTTAACTCCAAAATTGATGAAATTTTTATTGGAAGTATATCTATATAATATCAGTGTACTCTATAAATTTTGAAATTTTTGGATAAAAGTACAATTTATGATAAATGTCTAAATATTCGACGGTTTTGGCCATATGAAAAATAGTAAATGAATTTTAAAAATTCTGAGAAAAATATATGTTCAATATAGGACTATATTCTGCTAAATCCCAGAAAAAAATATTTTTGAAACTGATTTTGTATTTTTCATGAAAATGGACTAGTTATGAGTAAATGAATTAAATATGTTATGTGAAGTAAGAAAATTGAAAAATATGATTTTATGGCTTGAGAATCCTATATGAGGTATATGCAGATTTTTGATGACGGTTTTTGGTTATTGGTGATGAAATCTTATGAGTTTGGCATTTTAGGATGATTAAATGCATTATTTAGTAAAGTGTAAACAATTAAAATAAATTGTTTATAAGCTTAAGAAATATTATTCTTTCAATATCATTATACCAAAATATTGGTATGTATTTTATTGTGGAATTTTTACCTTTTTGTGTCGGGGTTACTATTCACGAGTTACTATTCACGAGTTACTATTCACGGGCACTATTCACGACAAAATTAGTTTCTTTTTCAGACCAAATTATAGTTGATTTATAAATATTACTCTTGAGATTAAAACTATATGTTGATTATATTATTTTTATTATCATATATAATATTTTTATAACCCTAATGATGATATTTCTCTTTGACTTGAGTGTAAAAATGGGTAGATTATTGGTATGATCATGACTATGGGTTCTCTTTGGCCAGTAGTTGAAAGTTGAATTGTTGACTGGTATGATCATGACCATTGAATTTATAATTGAATATCTTTAGCTTAAGTGCAAAGGTGAAATGATCAACATGGTTATAATTATTGTTTATATAAATTCTGAAATGATTATATATTCTTTGATATATTAATATATTTGGCCTGTAGTGCAAATATGAACTGTTGAGGAATATATTTGGTCTGTAGTGTAAATATGAATTGTTGAAGAATATCTTTGGCCTATAGTGCAAAGATGAATTGTAGATGAATATCTTTGGCCTGTAGTGCAAAGATGGTCTGTTGATAAATATCTTTGGCCCGTAATACAAAGATGACATGTTGTTGAATACATTTGGCCAGTAGTGCAAAGATGAACAGGTGTTGAGATGAACATGACCAATTGGTGATACAAATGAATATCTTTGGCCGTAGTGCAAAGATGAAGTTATTAGTATGATTATGAACAGAAAATGTGATTTGGTGTAACCATGATATTTGATGTTTCAGGTAAAGATATGTACTGAAAATTATCTTCGTCCTGGATGAGAAGAGGAATTTAGAACTACAGTTATGATTATGAGTTATTCATATGATTGTGGGCCAGAATTGTTGATTGATGTTATAGGGATAAAACATTGTTGGTGGATTTTTAACATAAAAAAGATAATAGACTTTATAGTCTATTTGACTCTTCTAATGGATTGCTCGTTCCGCTGCAACTATGGTTGAAAATTTTTATCATCTACCATATGTTCTAAATCTCTGATTTATTACTGATGAAGGCTATTGATAATTTAATTATCTTTAGTCATGATATTCTTTACTGAGCTAGTTGTGCTCACCCTTTTGCTTCACAATTCTTTTCAGGTAATAAAAGTGTAGCTTGGTCGAGTGGGGGATAACAAGGGAATAGAACGGTGGTCTATAGCTGTTGAGGGTGAGGCGAACCCAACGTTGGAAGGGTGTTTTGTCAATATCATACAAGATGTCTAATGACATACAATCTCGTATCATCATAAGACAGGGATGTGCTCATCCACTTACTGAGTATATTTACGAGCACTACCTATATAATCTTGGTATTTGTTTAAAGTATAATTCTCAATTAGAGACAGTGGAGATAATGATAAGTCAAGAGAAGACTCACCATTGGGAATGTAATAACCCGATATTTTTTTTATATAAATAGATAAGAAATTTTGCATATAATTTTTTTTTTACAATGAGAATACGTGTCAAGTATTGTGATGTTAAATGTAAATATATTTATTACTTGAAAAATTAGAAATAATTTTAAAATTATTAATTACTACAAATTATATTCTTATGGTAATTAATTTTTGTAAGCAGAAATGTTTTTATTATTTATTTTCCCTGAAAATATAATTTATATATTATTTAAATAATATATTAAGTGACAATTAGAATTATAATAATAAATATGTTATTATATGAATTTGTTCAGAATATTTAAGTTAATTATTTTAACTTGATTATTGATGTTGTGTACGAAGGATAAGTCATATATGGAATCCAAACCCTAAACTTGGATTTTTATCCAAGAATGAGAATAATAATGTAATAATAATTATATTTTAATTTTCAGTGCTTAAATATATACCGTATATCTGTAGACTGTTAATGTTGGTCAATTGTGGTAAATTGGGTCATAACCTAATATTGTGTTGTAAAACCCTAATTGTTAAACTCAATTATGAGTTAAGACTGAGTAGTAATTGTGTTATATGAATTCTTCTACGTATTAAAATTTCTGTAATTAGAAGAAACCCTAATTATTGTTTTATGCTCATAATTAGGAAAAACCCTAATTATTTATTTGAAAACCCTAATTGCAAATTTTAGAAACCCTAATTATTATTTTGTGAATTATAAAGATAATTAGGAAACCCTAATTAATTTAGGAACCTTAATAATATTTAGGAACCCTAATTTAAAAACCCTAATTTCTATTAAAAACCTTAATTTAATTAGTATGTTTTAAATTAAAATTGTATTACACTTTAAATTTTAAATTGTCCAAACCCTATAAATTATTTGGGAAATTGTAAGATTTTCAATCTAGTGAATAAACCCTAGATTTAATCACCTTGTACAAGAATGCCCTTGAGATTTTAAGTAAAATTACCAAAATGCCCTTTTTGTCCCATTAGTGTATTATTAGTGCATTATTAGTTGCATTGTTGCTAGAATCTTCACAAATGCCAGCCATTCACCATCTTCTAGAATCTACCATGACACTATAACATTACCCACAAATAATTCAGCCATCACACATCATTGTATGCATGATTTGTATAATTTAAAGAGAGAGAAAATGCACATTTATTCTAAAATTGTGCAACAATCACTTAGCCATTCTCTCTAGACCAAACCTCCAAAAATCTCTTGCTATATCAGTCCTAAACACAGCCCCACGAAATCCCATAGCAAATCAGTAGCCTAGAATCAAGAATCAAAGCTTAGAAAAGGTATAAACTCTAGCTTGATTTTTTTTAAAATTTTTGGTGTTAGATGTTATATTTAAATGTTAGAACATGTTTATTATAGTGTCTAAGGATGATCTGGGTTGCTAGATGTTGGATCCATAACATTTAGAAGCTCGGATTTGAAGATTTCTAAAATCTAGAAATTTTATTTTCTGTGATTTTTTGGCAAATGTCAAGCCTTATATCTCTGTGATCGTTAATGTGTTTTGTGTTCTAAAAGTTGATATGTGTAGCTTGTTATGTGGTATTTAATCTCCAAAACGAATCAGGTCCATATCTATTTTGGATCAAAAGTTATTTAAGGTCAAAGTGGGTTGACCGGCATTGACCGGCTGTCCTTCAAACCCAAAAAATATTCTAAGTGTCCAGAAAATATTTTTTGGCAAATGTCAGAGCTTATAAATCTTTGCTCGATCATGATTTTTGTTGTTTAGAAGTTGTTATGTGTAGTCGGAT
Source organism: Panax notoginseng (assembly GCA_016801055.1). NCBI lineage: Eukaryota > Viridiplantae > Streptophyta > Magnoliopsida > Apiales > Araliaceae > Panax > Panax notoginseng. Next base: position 79,916,295 of record CM029014.1, read on the forward strand.
ATGTCGTCTTTAATATGCAAAAAGAATCAAGTTCATATCTGTTATATATCGGGAGTTATTCATGGTCAAAACCCGTTGACCGAAAACGATGAAGAACACAAACCTAGAATTTTTTTGAGCAAATTCCGTGTTGAAGTTTGACCAGATAGATCTTGCTCATGTTATGATGTTAATGTGTTATGATGCTTTTTAGTTGTAGTCCTACATATTGTCTACACACTCCAATTGATAGATCACACAAACAATACACATATTGGAAGTTATAAGGATCCAAAGTAGGCACCTCGACTGTTCTTCAGTCGAAGAACAGCCTTGTCAGACTTTTTGATGGCTAATAACTCTTAGATCTGATGTTTTTTAGTCATGATGTTTGTTGGTAATTATAGTATTACATGATCACTACAAGATTCAAGTGTTAGATTGCCCAGAAACGTAATGGATTGAGAATTATAATCGGTCAAACTAGGCACCTTGATAACTGCCTTGTCAGTGTTCTTGAGGCTCAAGAACACCTAAGGCAACAGATAAGCGTCGCTAAAGCCTTTAGCGACGGTTTTGATTTATTTTAAAATTTTTAATTTCTGAAAATTCCGAAAATGATTTTAAAATTAGAAAAATTAGATTTTAATTATTAAAAAAACTTAATAAATTCTGAAAAATTATTTTAAAGTCTGAAAAATAGTTTTTAACTATTTTGAGTATATTTCAAAAATATTTAGTATTTTTGGAATATAAAAAAGTATTTATTTATTTAATTATAATATTAAATAAATTATTTAAAAATAATTTTAATTCATGAAAAATCATGAAAAATTATATTATTGTGTTAGAAAGTATTTTAAGTTATTTTTAATGAATTTTAATATTTTGTGATGAAATTTCATTAATTAATTAATATTAATGATGTTTAAGTTATTTAATAAATATATGAAATAATTATGAAAAATAGAATTAATGATTTTAAAAATCATTTATAGTATCATAAAAATATTTTGAGTTATAAAATATGACTTTGGATATTTTGTCATGAAAAATATTATTAATTTAATATTAATGATATTAATCTAATATTGATGATATTTAGTTTATTTAATAATTATATTAAATAAATAGTTTAAAAATGGTTTTATTTATTTAAAAAGGATATAAATGAATTAAAAATATTTTAAGTTATAATAAATGACTTTTAATATTTGGATAAATAGTGCATTAATATTTTAATATTAATGGTAATTATTTAAAAATGATTTTAAATATTTTAAAAATCATTTAAGAGTAATATAAATGTTTTAAAAGCATTTTGAGTTATTATACATAACTTTAATATTTTGGCAACAGTTTCATTAATAATTTAATATTGATTAAATGTTAATGATAATAGAATTATTTGATGTTTAAATCATTTAATTATGATTCCGATGTTTGAAAATTCTTGATAAATTATAATAAGTGTTTAAAAATTATTTTAAGTCAATTAAAAATAATATGACTGATACTTATGAATATTGAGATACAGAATAGAGTCTTAGACTCAATAATTATCCAATAAAGCTGTCGGTACACCGACATGTTTCAGAAATTCATCTAGACTTAGATATTTTGACTGTATTAATGATTAATTATGATTCAATGACGGTTGGATATGTGTGATAATGTGATTAGGTTATGTGCTGACTGCGAAATGCAGTACAATGTGTTATAATATATTATTCTAATCGAACGAATGATCTTATTACTGATAGGCCGCTGTATAAAAGATTAATCTAAGTTGCGTTATTGTAAGCAACATCTCAGGCAAGTATCATACCTTTGCATTTCCTTTATGCAATGGACATAAGTAAGAAGTTTCAGAATTAAATTATTAGTATGCTATATTATCAACTCTACTGCGACATATTCTATATCCGCTCATTGTTTATCAACATGTTAGTATATGATAATTCAGATATATATTATGTTCGTCAATTTCTATAAAATGGTTATATAAGTGTCCCCACTTGGATAATCATTGTATTTAATCACATGTTGATATACCTTTGTCAATTACCCTTATATATATATAGGTTGAATTATAGATTATTGTTGAACAAGATAAAACCTTTGCTTTAGAACCCAGACAAGTATGAACATCCCTTACATAGGAAAAAAATTTTATGCGCCCAAGGCGGAGAGAGTTCTTAAAATGTAGTATTGATCAATGCAGGGCACAACGGGCTGATCACCCCCGTGGCCGTAAGTTATGACGGTTTCCAGATGAATTTCTGTTTAACCTTTTCGAAAAAGAAAATAATGTTCATGATATGTCACTTAACCCTACTTATAGTCAATACGTAGTTTCAAAAATGTGAAAGAGAGTTGTTATGTTATTATTATTCTTGGTACAGCTTACTTCAGAACTGTTGATTCGTTGTAGAAGTGTCTTTCAAAGAAAATATTTAATTCTTTCAGCTAATATATATTATTGTTATTACTTGCTGGGCACTCAAATGCTCATTCTTGCTTAATTTAAATGTTTTCAGTTAAGTTTGAAGAACCAGAAAGCTCGTGCAGAAACAAAGGAAAAGGAAAGCTAACTGAATAAGATTTGTGGTAGTTGCTGTAATTGTTTATATTATTAAGACAATGATATATATATAAATAATATCATGTATTGTATGGAATGTACTTTAAGGTCTCGTACCTGGGGAGATAAACTCTGATAATTATGTAAATTAAGTTGTTATTCATATTATTGTTATTATTATTCGTAGAATTCCGCTCATAGAAATGGTATCGTGAAGCACCGAGTTCGGGTTTCAAGTGCCCGAATTTGGGGGTGTCACAGATTGGTATTAGAGCTTTAGGGTTAGAAACCTTAGGTGGGATCGATCTTAGGCTATAACCTTAGGACAGGGGAAAATGTTAAAAATACAAATAACTCATATAGAGTTTTAAAAGGAGATGAATTGAATAAATTCATCGTTGAACAAAATAAAAGATAACTCTTATAAAACTATTGTTTGCTGTGTGTATATTCTATATGCTAATCAGGATAATTTATGTGTGTAGATGTCTGGTGGAAAAGGATTGTTATGGGCTTATAACTTGAAGAAGAATCAGATCCATACACCCGAGCTAATATCGAAGCCAATAGCTGAAATAAAGGCTCACAATGAAACCAACTCGGACGAGGTGGTTATTGTGAAAAATGTTGTTCCAGATCCGAAAATGGTGGAACTGACAGATAGTGATTCGGACACTAAAGTTGAAGCTGATCAAGCATCAACGGAGGTGCAGGATTTGAGAAACAAGGTTTCTTCTTTGAAAAAGCTGTGGAAAATAGAAAAGCTGTTGAATATTCAACTGCGTCAGGCGTTAATAGAAACAATGGAAGAGCAGGATAAGCTTAAAATCCAAATTGATCAGATAGAAGCCTCAAGCAACACATCGTGTGCAGCTCCAAGAGATAAGGGAAAAAGAAAGATAGAAGACCATGATTTAGGAAAACCTGATAAGAAGAAAGGGAAAAAGATATGTTACAATTGCAGACATGAGGGACATACCTCTCATCATTGTCCCGACTTTAATCTAGGCGTACGTTTTGTTTGTGGGATGGAAGGTCATCGATCAAAAGATTGTCCGAGAGAGAGGCTTAGTAAATAGGTAGTATAGGTTCTGTTGTGTAGGTATGTTTAAGGTAATATGTGTGATAAGTATGTTTGTGTAATATTAAAATATTTTCAACTTTTATGTTGGTCAATGTTGTAAATCCCGACTTTTGTAGTCACAAAGGGATAGCTGGTGTGTAAAGTAGTATGTGCTATGCTATGTAAAATATTTGACGAATGAATATGAATCTAAGTTTAAGAAATGAAACAAGTTTAATATATTAATCTTATGCAATAAGGTTTAGAATGTAAGTTAATAAAGTATAATTTATGGTTTTACTTAACCAGATAATGCCGCCAAGACGTCAAACTCGAAACCAAAGGGTAGAAGAATCTCTCAACAACACTGAGGAACAACAACAAGACCCGATGCAAAACTTTGCAAACATGGTAGCTCAGGCTATGCAGCAGGGAATACCAGCCACAGGAAACCAGCCAGATAATCGCTTGGCAAAATTTAAAGACTTCAAAGCAGTAGGACCACCAGAATTCAGAGGATCAGCTGACCCTATAGAAGCCCAGACATGGGTTAATGAAATAGAAAAGGCGTTCATAATTACTAGGGTAGATGAGGGGCAAAAGACTGCTTTTGCCACTTATATGATGAAAGGGGAAGTCAACTTTTGGTGGGAGGCAAATAAAACTTGGACAGGAGAAGGAGTAGTTACTTGGGATAGGTTTAAGACTTTATTTTCGAAAACTATCTCTCAGCTAGTATGCAAGTTAGGATGGAGGTGAAATTTCTGGAGTTAAAGCAGGAGAACATGACTGTTGCGGAGTATGTCGCAAAGTTTAATGATTTGGCTAGGTTTGCTCCACATCAAGTTGATACGGAGGCTAGAAAGGCAATGAGGTTTGAGCTGGGCTTAAAACCCTGGCCCTACAATAAGGTGGCAGTATTGCAAATTAATACTTTTGCAGCACTCATGGAGAAGGCTATCATAGCTGAGGAGGGGAGTGAGGCCATGAGCCTCTACAATAAGGAGAAGAAGAAAAGAAGCAAGGCAGAAGGATCTTTGAAGGTGGAAGGAAATAGTGGAAATAGGGGTGAGAAAAGAAAGGGAAATTTTTCTAGGAATGTTCAGGTGAAACAGGAAGGTGTGAAGAAGCAGGTAGTGCAGTGCAAGAATTGCGGGAAGAATCACTCTAGTGAATGCCTGAAGGGTAAGTTTGTATGTTACAAGTGAGGGCAGGAGGGTCATATCTCTCCCAACTGCCCCAACCCAAGGATGAACAGTGGGTGTTTTATATGTGGATCGACTGAACATAAGGTGAAGGATTGTCCAAAGACGAGAATGGAGGCAGGAAATGTAACCACGGGGAAAGGCAGTGGGACTTTAGCAATCACAGGACCGACCTCAACCAATAACCCAACAAAAGCAACTCCGAGGGTCTTCAACATGACGGTCCAAGATACTGTGGCAGCTGAAAATGGAACTCCAGGTGTTATTCGAATAACTTATATATCTTATATGATTTTCTTATATATATAGTAAATTAATTTATAAAGAAATTTTGAATGAAGAATTTGAGTCCTTTTAGAAATCAAACTTCTGTTTAATCAGGTAGACAAGCGTTATGCTGAATAGTAAAAGATCAGTTCGATCAATTATGATCGAGGTCTACTTGCAATGATTATATATGCTATGTACCCTTGTATATATGAGTTTTAAAACGGTGATTCCGGGGACGGAATCCTTATAAGGGAGGGTGAATGTAATAACCCGATATTTTTTTATATAAATAGATAAGAAATTTTGCATATAAATTTTTTTTTTACAATGAGAATAAGTGTCAAGTATTGTGATGTTAAATACGAATATATTTATTACTTGAAAAATTAGAAATAATTTTAAAATTATTAATTACTACAAATTATATTCTTATGGTAATTAATTTTTGTAAGCAGAAATATTTTTATTATTTATTTTCCCTGAAAATATAATTTATATATTATTTAAATAATATATTAAGTGACAATTAGAATTATAATAATAAATATGTTATTATATGAATTTGTTCAGAATATTTAAGTTAATTATTTTAACTTGATTATTGATGTTGTGTACGAAGGATAAGTCATATATGAAATCCAAACCCTAAACTTGGATTTTTATCCAGGAATGAGAATAATAATGTAATATTAATTATATTTTAATTTTCAGTGCTTAAATATATACCGTATATCTGTAGACTGTTAATATTGGTCAATTGTGGTAAATTGGGTCATAACCTAATATTGTGTTGTGAAACCCTAATTGTTAAACTCAATTATGAGTTAAGACTGAGTAGTAATTGTGTTATATGAATTCTTCTGCGTATTAAAATTTCTGTAATTAGAAGAAACCCTAATTATTGTTTTATGCTGATAATTAGGAAAAACCCTAATTATTTATTTGAAAATCCTAATTACAAATTTTAGAAACCCTAATTATTATTTTGTGAATTATAAAGATAATTAGGAAACCCTAATTAATTTAGGAAACCTAATAACATTTAGGAACCCTAATTTAAAAACCCTAATTTCTATTAAAAACTTTAATTTAATTAGTATGTTTTAAATTAACATTGTATTACACTTTAAATTTTAAATTGTCCAAACCCTATAATTTTTTGGGAAATTGTAAGATTTTCAATCTAGTGAATAAACCCTAGATTTAATCACCTTGTACAAGAATGCCCTTGAGATTTTAAGTGAAATTATCAAAATGCCCTTTTTGTCCCATTAGTGTATTATTAGTGCATTATTAGTTGCATTGTTGCTAGAATCTTCACAAATGCCATCCATTCACCATCTTCTAGAATCTACCATGACACTATAACATTACCCACAAATAATTCAGCCATCACACATCATTGTATGCATGATTTGTATAATTTAAAGAGAGAGAAAATGCACATTTATTCTAAAATTGTGCAACAATCACTTAGCCATTCTCTCTAGACCAAACCTCCGAAAATCTCTTGCTATATCAGTCCTAAACACAGCCCCACGAAATCCCATAGCAAATCAGTAGCCTAGAATCAAGAATCAAAGCTTAGAAAAGGTATAAACTCTAGCTTGATTTTTTTTAAAAATTTTTGGTGTTAGATGTTATGTTTAAATGTTAGAACATGTTTATTATAGTGTCTAAGGATGATCTGTGTTGCTAAATGTTGGATCCATAACATTTAGAAGCTCGGATTTGAAGATTTCCAAAATCTAGAAATTTCATTTTCTGTAATTTTTTGGCAAATGTCAAGCCTTATATCTCTGTGATCTTTAATGTGTTTTGTGTTCTAAAAGTTGATATGTGTAGCTTGTTATGTGGTATTTAATCTCCAAAACGAATCATGTCTATATCTATTTTGGATCAAAAGTTATTTAAGGTCAAAGTGGGTTGACCGGCATTGACCGGCTGTCCTTCAAACCTAGAAAATATTCTAAGTGTCCAGAAAATATTTTTTGGCAAATGTCAGAGCTTATAAATCTTTGCTCGATCATGATTTTTGTTGTTTAGAAGTTGTTATGTGTAGTCGGATATGTCGTCTTTAATATGCAAAAAGAATCAAGTTCATATCTGTTGTATATCGGGAGTTATTCATGGTCAAAACCCGTTGACCGAAAACGATGAAGAACACAAACCCAGAATTTTTTTGAGCAAATTCCGTGTTGAAGTTTGACCAGATAGATCTTGCTCATGTTATGATGTTAATGTGTTATGATGATTTTTAGTTGTAGTCCTACATGTTGTCTACACACTCCAATTGATAGATCACACAAACAATACACATATTGGAAGTTATAAGGATCCAAAGTAAGCACCTCGATTGTTATTCAGTCGAAGAACAGCCTTGTCAGACTTTTTGATGGCTAATAACTCTTAGATCTGATGTTTTTTAGTCATGATGTTTGTTGGTAATTGTAGTATTACATGAGCACTACAAGATTCAAGTGTTAGATTGCCCAGAAACGTAATGGATTGAGAATTATAATCGGTCAAACTAGGCACCTTGATAACTGCCTTGTCAGTGTTCTTGAGGCTCAAGAACACCTAAGGCAACAGATAAGCGTCGCTAAAACCTTTAGCGACGGTTTTGATTTATTATAAAATTTTCAATTTCTGAAAATTCCGAAAATGATTTAAAAATTAGAAAAATTAGATTTTAATTATTAAAAATACTTAATAAATTCTGAAAAATTATTTTAAAGTCTGAAAAATAGTTTTTAACTATTTTGAGTATATTTCAAAAATATTTAGTATTTTTAGAATAAAAAAAGTATTTATTTATTTAATTATAATATTAAATAAATTATTTAAAAATGATTTTAATTCATGAAAAATCATGAAAAATTATATTATTGTGTTAGAAAGTATTTTAAGTTATTTTTAATGAATTTTAATATTTTGTGATGAAATTTCATTAATTAATTAATATTAATGATGTTTAAGTTATTTAATAAATATATGAAATAATTATGAAAAATAGAATTAATGATTTTAAAAATCATTTATAGTATCATAAAAATATTTTGAGTTATAAAATATGACTTTGGATATTTTGTCATGAAAAATATTATTAATTTAATATTAATGATATTAATCTAATATTGATGATATTTAGTTTATTTAATAATTATATTAAATAAATAGTTTAAAAATGGTTTTATTTATTTAAAAAGGATATAAATGAATTAAAAATATTTTAAGTTATAATAAATGACTTTTAATATTTGGATAAATAGTGCATTAATATTTTAATATTAATGGTAATTATTTAAAAATGATTTTAAATGTTTTAAAAATTATTTAAGAGTAATATAAATGTTTTAAAAGCATTTTGAGTTATTATACATAACTTTATTATTTTGGCAACAGTTTCATTAATAATTTAATATTGATTAAATGTTAATGATAATAGAATTATTTGATGTTTAAATCATTTAATTATGATTCCGATGTTTGAAAATTCTTGATAAATTATAATAAGTGTTTAAAAATTATTTTAAGTCAATTAAAAATAATATGACTGATACTTATGAATATTGAGATACAGAATAGAGTCTTAGACTCAATAATTATCCAATAAAGCTGTCGATACACCGACATGTTTTAGAAATTCATCTAGACTTAGATATTTTGACTGTATTAATGATTAATTATGATTCAATGACTGTTGGATATGTGTGATAATGTGATTAGGTTATGTGCTGACTGCGAAATGCAGTACTATGTGTTATAATATATTATTCTAATCGAACGAATGATCTTATTACTGATAGGTCGCTGTATAAAAGATTAATCTAAGTTGCGTTATTGTAAGCAGCAGCTCAGGCAAGTATCATACCTTTGCATTTCCTTTATGCAATGGACATAAGTAAGAAGTTTCAGAATTAAATTATTTTTATGCTATATTATCAACTCTACTGCGACATATTCTATATCCGCTCATTGTTTATCAACATGTTAGTATATGGTAATTCAGATATATATTATGTTCGTCAATTTCTATAAAATGGTTATATAAGTGTCCCCACTTGGATAATCATTGTATTTAATCACATGTTGATATACCTTTGTCAATTACCCTTATATATATATATATATATATATATATATATATATATATAGGTTGAATTATAGATTATTGTTGAACAAGATAAAACCTTTGCTTTAGAACCCAGACAAGTATGAACATCCCTTACATAGGAAAAAAATTTTATGCACCCAAGGCGGCGAGAGTTCTTGAAATGTAGTATTGATCAATGCAGGGCACAACGGGCTGATCACCCCCGTGTCCGTAAGTTATGACGGTTTGCAGATAAATTTCTGTTTAACCTTTGCGAAAAAGAAAACAATGTTCATGATATGTCACTTAACCCTACTTATAGTCAATACGTAGTTTCAAAAATGTGAAAGAGAGTTGTTATGTTATTATTATTCTTGGTACAGCTTACTTCAGAACTGTTGATTCGTTGTAGAAGTGTCTTTCAAAGAAAACATTTAATTCTTTCAGCTAATATATATTATTGTTATTACTTGCTGGGCACTCAAATGCTCATTCTTGCTTAATTTAAATGTTTTCAGTTAAGTTTGAAGAACCAAAAAGCTCGTGCAGAAACAAAGGAAAAGGAAAGCTAACTGAATAAGATTTGTGATAGTTGCTGTAATAGTTTATATTATTAAGACAATGATATATATATATAAATAATATCATGTATTGTATGAAATGTACTTTAAGGTCTCGTACCTGGGGAGATAAACTCTAATAATTATGTAAATTAAGTTGTTATTCATATTATTGTTATTATTATTCGTTGAATTCCGCTTATAGAAATGGTATCGTGAAGTACCGAGTTCGGGTTTCAAGTACCCGAATTTGGGGGGCGTCACAGAGAAGAATATGATAGTAATCTTCTTATTTTTCTTTGAGGTCTATTGGGTCAACCAAGGATAATTCTGTGTCCATATGATATCTATCATAACCTAGAAGCATGACCTCCCATGTACAAGGGTTTCCTTGAGCACTTCCCAAAGATTTTAATTTCTAAAACATTTTTTGACTATACCTTTATGTAAGGTGTCATTGTGAGGTGCTGTCCACGGTTGGGATATGAGTCACATTTGGTATATATTTGTATCCAAACTCACAACATGTGTTGTTGTATTTTGCACAACAATTGTTGTAATAAAGTTGTAGTTATTTTCTGTACCATGTATTTGGCGACTCAGAATAGGTTGGATGGAATGGACCTATTTTGGGGTTGTTACAATAACCTTGAACCATTAGAACACCTTTACCAAGAACAAAATTTATATAAATTAACGCCTCAAAAAGGACCCATGAAGCTGTCTGGGTTTCTGGAAAACCCAGAAGCTCTGACAATGACTTTACAAGGCCAGATCTTGCATCTGTGTTGCGTTATGACCATGATTAGTTGTTGAGTTGTGTAGTGTTACAACTCTACTACAAAACCATTACAAGACCCTGCCCAGAAACAACCTTACCAACAAGTTATGGACAGTCAAACGTGGCACTATGAACACGGAATGTCAGTGTTCTTGGCCCTCAAGAACACCTAAGGCGACAGATTCTGTCGCCAAAGGGCTTTAGCGACAGACACAATAAAATTAATTAATTTAATTTCTAAAAATCATTTAAAAATAGTAAATAAATTCTGAAAATTACAAAAATAGTTTTAAAAATTATTTTAAGTTATAAAAATTAACTTTTACTAATTTGGCATATTTTTCATAAATATTAATATTTATTTGGAAATTATTGGTATTTAAATTATTTAATAAATGCATTAAATAAATTAATTAAAAATAATTTTTTTGTATTAAAAATCATTTTAAATAAATAATAAGGTATTTAATAATATTTTAAGTTATAAAACATAACTTTTAATATTTTAAGATAAGTTTCATTAATTATTAAATATTAATGATATTAGATTTATTTAGTAATTATATTAAATAAATTAATTAAAAATGATTTTAATATTATAAAAATTATTTTAAAGGAAAATAAATAGTTTAAAAATATTTTAAGTTATAGAATATAACTTTTGATATTTAAAGGTAAATTTTATTAATAATTAAATATTAATGATATTAAGTTTATTTAATAATTATATTAAATAAATAGTTTAAAAATGGTTTTGTTGAATTAAAAATTATTTAAAAAGGAAACAAATGAATTAAAAATATTTTAAGTTATAATCAACGACTTTTAATATTTTGATAAATAATAAATTAATATTTTAATATTAATGGTAATTATTTAAAAATGATTTTAAATGTTTTAAAAATCATTTAAGGGTAATCTTAATAGTGTAAAAATATTTTGAGTTATTATAAATAACTTTAATATTTTGGCAATGGTTTTATTAATAGTTTAATATTAATTAAATATTAATGATAATAGAATTAATGAATATTTAAATCATTTAATAATGATTCCGATGTTTGAAAATTTATGATAAATTATAATAAATGTTTAAAAAATTATTATAAGTCATTTTAAAAATAATATGACTGATATTTTCAGTTATTGAACTACAGGATAGAGTTTTAGACTCGATAATTACCCGATAAAGTCGTCGGTACACCGAAATGTTTCAGAAATTGATCTGAACTTAGATAATTTGACTTGATAAGTGTTTATTTGTGATTCAATGGTTGTTCAACATACGTGACAATGCGATTAGATAATGTGCTAACTGTAATAAGCAGTGCTATGTGTTACGATATATTATTCTAATCGAACGAATGATATTATTACTGATAGGTCGCTGTATAAAAGATTAATCTAAGTTGCGTTATTGTAAGCAGCAGCTCAGGCAAGTATCTGAACTATCCTTTACATTGTGCAAGTATCCTACTTTTGCATTTCCTTTATGCAATGGGCATGAGTAAGAATGTATAAGAATTATATTATTACTGTACAGATTATTAACCCTATACTATATACACTCATTGCTTATCAACATGTTAGTATATGGTAATTCAGATATATATTATGTTCGTTAATTTCTATAAATGGTTATACAAGTGTCCCCACTTGGATAATCACCGTATTTAATCACATGTTGATACACCTTTGTCAATTACCCGTATATACATATGTTGAATTATATATTATTGTTGAACAAGACAAAACCTTTGATTTGGAACAAAGACAAGTATGACCATCCCGGAAACGAAAAAACTTTTTATGCACCCAAGGTGGACAGAGTGAACGATATTATCGTTCTGGCATGTATTATTGATCAATACAGGGCATAACGGGCTGATCACCCCCCGTGCCCGTAAGTTATGACGGTTTACAGATGAATTTCTGCTAAACCTATTCGAAAATTAAAAATAATATTTATAGTATGTCACCTAAACCCCAATTATAGTCATTACGTAGTTTCAAAAACTTGATAGAGAGTTGTTATGTTATTATTATCGGTTCAGATTACTTCACAACTATTAACTTGTTGTAGAAGAGTAGTACAAAGAAAATATTTAACCCTTTCAGCTAATATTTATAATTGTTATTATTTGCTGGGCACTCAAATGCTCACTCTTGCTTAAATTAAATGTTTTCAGTTAAGTATGATCAACCAGAAGGCTCAGGGAAGAACAAGGGGAAAGGAAAGCTGTTCGAATGAGATTTCTAATATGTTGTGTAATAATTATAGTTTATTAAGACAATGTTACTTATTATCTATGATGTAATGAATGTTTAAAGGTCTCGTACCTGGGAGTAAACTTTGATGCATATGTAAATTAAGTTTGAATTTTATATTATTGTTATTATTATTAGTATTATTCAGCTTATAGAAAATGGTATCGTGAAGCACCGAGTTCGAGTTTCAAGTACCCGAATTTGGGGACGTCACACATTTCATGCACGTTGATATGCGTACATAGGGTCCAAGGTTAGAACTCAAAGGACACAAAATTCATCAACTTCTGTTTCTCAAAAACTTTAAGTTTTCTTTTAGAAAATCATGCTAAACAACTACTATCATTCATTACATGAATGACAATATTAGTACACATGTCAGACTCAATTATACACTTATTGAAGTCTAACTAGCATGCTCAACAATTCAAATTACACAAAGTCATTTTCCATTTCTGCAGGACGGCGTGACCACGTTGCTTTTGTACTGAGGAGTGGCGCGATCGCTCCACTCTGGTTCCAGATAGGAGGCTTTCTGGAATATGCAGAGCTTCCTAACCAAAGTTTAACTTCTTCATGGAACATGCTTGAATACTATCGCATTGCATTTATAACATATACATAGACTCTACTAACATGTTACCATTATCCTACATATCAATTCTTAGCTAATTCATGAAATTTCTTATAAATTCATCTACTTAAAACTAAGAATTTAAGGTAAGGGTTATACTTCTTGGAGCTTTGAATTACTAAGCTTGCTTCTCAATCTCATAATTCTCTCTCTCAATCCTCACCAACAAACTCTCTATATAACTATTAAGAATTCAAGCAACATAATTTATGAGGGGAAACTCCCAATTTATAGAGAAGCTCTTACCCAATTCATGGTTTTGTCCAACAATTTAAACTAAGGGAAAGAAGAGGAATCCAATGGGCAAGAAGAAGTTGGTGGAGGTGGTTGAAGTTTACTATTTGAGCCATTCCCTCCTTCATTATTACCATCATTCTAGCCATTATCACCCTCATGCTAGCCTCTTTGATTTTCAACAATGAAATAAGATAGACCAAATGCCTACTCACGTGTATTGAAAGAATGGGACTCTCTTAATTGGGACAAGGCTTATTAAATAAATTTAAATGACTTAATGCTACTACATTTCATTAAGTTATATATATATATATATATATATATATATATATATATATATATATATATATACACACACACACACACATATGTACACCCACATAAAAAACATACCAATACACATAATAATGTACCTCATGTACATTGTTTTAATTCAATAATATTTTAATTGGGCTAATTATAAAATAGTTGGATATTCTCAATCCATCATTTTTCATAAAATTGATCATCTCAAATATACCCAATTATCATAATGATAATTAATATTAATTATTTATTACCTCACCATTTATTTTAATACTTCCCATTAAATCTCCATTTGATTTAACTTCATTAGTTATGCCACACAAGATATAATTATGTGAACTTAGTAATTAATAGTCCACAAGCTTATAATAATATAATCTCATAAAATAATATTATTCTTAACATTACATCTTATAATATGGTCATAATGTAATATCATTACATTATATGTTCTCATAACTTATATACTATTACTAATTAATGGTCTCTATTCATAGTCAATCTATTACCCTCCTATGGTCATTACACAAGGGGCAAAGAAGAGTTGGTGGCTAACTCCCACCAACTACTACTATCCATTGGACCTTAGCAATTGGGCTAACCATCATTGCTATCACATGAGCTATCTAGCAAGCTTATTCAACTCCAATTTTTAGCATTTCTAAGGGTCATGGGAGTGGTCTATTGCACCATGTTACATTGTATTATCTCACTTGTACATAATGCTAACATATAAGTCTTTATACATATGTATTCAAATACTTCCCTTATACATCCATATACGTATATAGATGTATATATGTATCCCTCACATTATATAATCCATGCACATTTGACAGTACCGAATATATTTTAATTGAGTAATGTCACAACACATTATCATGAACTTTATTATTTCAATTATACTTAATTCTTGAAATAATTATTAACAATAATTATTTATTTAGTTTAATTTAATATCCTTCTTAAAGTACACATTAATGTACCACACATAACACATTGTCACAGAGGTCCATTTATGTAACTCATGCGACTCATCCCACTTTGCCATATAGTTTCCTATATTATATAGTTACCAGTGAAGTGTCACACTTCATTTCATATCATATAGATGTAGCTACTATATAATATATAATTATTGCACATACAAATTAATTCCTTCAATTATTGATGAGTGGATTTTATACTTACGATTCGACCTCTAATTCAAGCTTAAACTGTGTTAAGTTTGTATAATTATGTTCGTTTTTACTTGTTTAGTGTTGTTTTGTGTTTAGGTGTGGTGGCATGGCATTTGTACTTAAAAGGTGGGTTCGTGGCGAAATTTGGCAAGGAAATGAGCAACAATTGGACTTCTGCAGAAAGACCCCCGCCGGGGCGGACTTTATAGAGGCAAAACCCCCGGCGGGGGTACCTAATCGAAGATAGTAGCACCCTCTGCTGGGGCGGGCTCATTAAGAAGGAAAACCCCCGCCGGGGCGGGGGTACGGGAAAAGCAAGTCTCCTATCTGAACTGTATTGCTACAGATGCGTGAAGGATAGAGGTTGGCATGGTTCGGAACTATAATGGCGTCGAATTATGAGTAGAATACGTGTCCAAGGCTGGAGATTAACAAGTAACAAGAAGGGAGAAGTAATCATACAATCAATTAGCAATTGGAAGCCATAATTTTGAGAGATAGCATTGGAGGAAGGATTGAAGGTCTGAGTCACGATAATTGCAAGTTGGAGCTAAGGAGAAGGATGGTTTTGGATTCATTCTATTTCCTTAATTCAATTATTGTAATTGGGATGATGATTTCTTTGATGATTTCAGTTTTTAATTCATTTGTGATGAACTAAATTATTTATTAGGCTTATGACGGATCGTATGGTTGAACGATGATTATGTAGCTTTGAATTTCAGTTTAATAATCTATCTTTCAGTCTATCTATAGTGATTTGTGCTTGAATTTATGAATTACTTGATCACCAATGTTGTGTGGAATTGGTATGGATTTGAGAGATGAAATACAAATCTAGACTTAGTCACTATAGCATGTGTTCTTGAATTCTGTGATTGAATGGAATCTTGATGAATATTAGGGTAGAGATATGCTTAACGTCGCAAGTAATCGGATAGAGAACTTGAATTTAAACATTCTTTGATTGTAATTCACATAGAGATATATAGTGAATTAGTTGATTAAGGTGTTTAACTTAATTCTATCTAATTTGTGGATTTAAGTTAATATGGTATTAGTGCATCGAGAGATGGCTAGTTCTACTTGAGTGCTCTTGATTAATAAACTGGGATTGTGAATTGAGCTGGAATAGGGTGTAGTAATTAGAGTGATACTTAAAGTGAAGTTGTAAGCATAATTCTCCATTATTTGCTTGAAATTATAGTTTTTGAGTTTGTTGATTGCTTAGTATTTTTATATTTTTAGTTTCCATAGTTTAAATCATTAAATTGGATAGTTTAATAAAATTGGGATTAATATAAAGCTGATAATTGTTAGGATTAATTTCATACTAGTCTGTGAGGGAACGATACTTGACTTATCATTATATTACTTATTGACCACGTACACTTGCGTGTGAGCGTATATAGATTTTACCCAACAAGTTTTTGGCAACGTTGCCGGGGACTTAGTATAGATTTTAATATTTTTCAATATCAGTTTAATTAGTCTAGTTTTACTTAAATATTTTTCTTTTGTTTTGTTCTTTCTTGTTTCAGGTTCTTGAAGTCAGTTTATGCAAACACGGTCTAAAAACCCAGACTTGCTTCCTTTTGAGGATAATATCGAGAAATGGTTTCAAACACTAAGTAAGTGGATAAAAGGACACAAGGGAAAACTTTGAGAATTCTAAGACAGAAGAAATAATGGCTGTAGAAGACCGGAAAGCATTGAGGGATTATGCCACTTCCAAGGTGACAGAGTTACAGTCAAGTATCACCAGGGATCAAGCCTCAGACCATATAGATGATTCAAAAATCGGTACAGTTTGGGGGATTAGCAAACGATGATCCGAATAAGCATTTAGTCAGCTTCTTGGAGATATGTGACACCTTTAGATATAATGGGGTATTCGATGATGCAGTGAGACTTCGCTTATTCCCATTCACTCTGCGGGACAAGGCAAAGAGTTGGTTACATTCTCTACCATCGGGATCTATCACTACATGGGAAGATCTTGCTCAGAATTTTTTGGCAAAATTTTTCCCACCAGCAAAGACTACAAAAATGAGAAACGATATTACCATGTTTGAACAGCAACATGGGGAATCTTTGTATGAGACATGGGAGAGGTACAAGGAATTGCTCAAAAAGTGCCCACATCATGGATTACCGAAATGGCTACAAATGAACACATTCTACAACGGGTTGAATGGGAATCTTAGGACCAGTATAGATGCAGGTTCGGGTGGAGCATTTATGGCCAAGAGCTACGAGGAGGCGTATGAGTCGGTAGAAACCATTGAAGCTAATAACTACCAGTGTCCTACATCGAGGACGACACAACTGAAGGTAGCTAGGGTATTAGAGGTAGACAGAGTAACCGCGTTGGCGGCACAAATTTCATCCTTATCAAATAAAATGGATACTCTGATGGGTGCACAACCATAGCAGGTGGCATATGTTAGCGAGTCATGTGCAGGAGAACATCCTACAGAACAGTGTGCCATCAACCGAGCTTCGATTCAGTTCGTGGGCAGCTACAATAGGATTCCACAGAATATGTATCAAAATGCCTACAACCCGGGGAATAGGAACCATCCAAAATTTTCATGGAGCAACAATCAAAATCAGCAGGCTCCACGACCTTCTTATCCCCCGGGGTTCCAAAATTAGAATCAATAGGCAGCTTCATAGCATGAGAAAAAGTCATATTTGGAAGAACTACTGTTGAAGTATATAGCAGGCAATGAGGCGGCCATGAAAACGCAAGCGGCAGTGATAAAGAATTTAGAGAATCAGATGGGACAACTTGCATTGACTTTGAACAACACCTCAAGGAACATTGCCTAGCGATATAGAAAAGAATCCGAGAGGAAATCACGAGCAATGTAATGCGATTACACTGAGGAGTGGTAAAGTCTTGGGTGCTGACTATGATGGGAAAGTAGGTACAGAAGAGGTTTGTGAGAACAAAGAAAATGATTTGACAAGAAAAATTGAGGAAAAATTTGTGGAAAAGCCGAAGGAAGATAAATAGAAGATATCTACACCACCGGTCCCTTTTCCCCAAAGATTAGAAAGTCAAAAGTTAAAGGATCAGCTTTCAAGGTTTATGGACATATTCAAGCAGTTGCACATCAACATTCTGTTCACCGAAGCACTTGAGCAAATGCCACGTTATGTCAAATTCATGAAAGAAATACTTTCGAAGAAACGCAAGCTAAAGGATTTCAAAACAGTAGCCTTAATTGAAGAATGCATGTAATACTACAGAAAAAGCTCCCTCATAAATTGAAAGATCCGGGAAGCTTCACAATTCCATGCGCAATTGGCAATCAAGATATAGGGAGAGCTCTATGCGATTTAGGAGCAAGTATAAATCTTATGCCACTGTCCATTACCAAAAGCTGGGGTTAAAAGAAGCAAAACCAACCAACATCAGTCTACAACTCGCAGATAGATCATTAACTTATCCACTGGGGATAGTCGAAGATGTGTTGGTTAAGGTCGACTCTTTGATCTTTCCAGCTAATTTTGTGGTGCTTAATTTTGAAGAAGATAAGAACATCCCTATCATCTTGGGACGACCATTCCTTACGACTGGATGAACACTGATTGACGTGCCTAACGGAGAACTGATAATGAAAGTGTTCGATCAGGTAGTGAAGGTGAAAGTGTTCAAGGAAACCCCAATCCTGACTGATAAGGAAGAGTGTAAGTTACTCGAGGAATCTACATGTGTCAAATTCGGGGATTGTAGAGAGGGTGGTGGCCTTAAGGCACTAATTGAGGATAGTAAGTCAACTTCATTCTCAAACATGCAAGTGAATCGGCATGTAATACAATGATGTTGGTTATGTGCTATAAAAAAATAGCATGCCGCGGATAGCCCAACCGATCCAGGATAACACAAGGAGTAGTCAGGCTAAAAGACTAAAAAACAAGCACTTATTGGGAGACAATCCAACTTTACTTTTACTCTTAGTATTTTTAAGCATGCTAATTAATACGTAGTTCAGAGTATAAGTTTAGTGTGAGTTTAGTTAAAGTATAAGTTTTACAATTTATTAGGTAGTTAGTCTAGTCATGCTCTCTAGTAAATTCAACCTTCAAAATGTTCATGTTGTTATCTTAAATTTATCAATTTTTGATGTTTCAGGTAATTGGGAAGTGCATGGATATGTATTGGCTATAAAGAATTAGAAAAATCAAGTGCAACTGCAGTGTACCCCCCGTCGGGGCGGACATTACACGAAGGAAACCCCCGCTGGGGCGGGGGTCTTGACCCAATAACAGTAGACCCACCCACCAGGGCGGACAAATTGCATAGAAATCCCCCGCCGGGGCTGGGGTCTTGGTCCAAAAGCAGAACACCTCCCCGCCGGGGCGGGCATCTACAGCTTATAACCCCCCCATTGGGGCGAGGGTACGGGAAGTTGAACATACAAATTCAGCAGTTACACACAGTTAACCCATCTTCTCCACTTACTTCTCTCATAACCGACGCCTATACCCCAATTAACCCACAAATTAGCCACAAACTCCCCACTTCTCCACTATATTAACCCACTAATTACTTACACTACTTCCTCTCTATAAATCCAAGCCCTAGCCACATCAATTTCATCCCTTTCCATACAATTTCACCAAAAATAGAGCTTAGATTCTTCTCGTTTGGGTTTCAACAAGGAGGAGAGTACTTCAATTGACCTCAGCCACTATATCAATATCACCATTAACGGAGAAATCATTGCAATCAACAAGGGTAAACTTTTGTGCTAATCATTTTTCTAAGTTATTCGAAATTATTGGGTTACAGTGGTCAAATTTGGAAGTCTAATGGGTAGTGCACACCAAGTGTTCGACAATTTGTTCAAGTAAAGTTTGGGGGAAATTTGGCTTAAGTTCATCCATTCAAGTACCATGGCACCAAAACCACCAGCAAAGAGATAGCGAGGTGAAAGCTCCGGGTCTACACCACCGACTCGGACCTTCGACAGAAGAAAGTTCATGAGTGCCAATGCCGCCGACCGTTATGACTATCTAGTGACTAAGGCACTAAACCCAGAGCGCGGCTTGGCACCTGACAATGTGGATGGCAAAATGAAATGACAAATATATGAAAAAGGATGGGATAGGTTAACTGACGAGCCAGAGCCAACGATTGTTAATGTAGTGAAGGAATTCTATGCTAATGCGGAGGATAAGGCCCCATTCATAGCATTCGTGATGGGCAAGCAAGTACTTTTCAGTGCTGATGTAATTAATGAGTATTACCAAGTGCGAGTTCCTAGAGAGTGCCAGCATGCCTATTTACGTGACCATGATCCTGACTATGAGGCCATTTTAACTGAAATAACAAAGCCGGGCACCACATGGGTCAAGGGCCGAAAAGGGGGCACCATCTTCCATAGCAAGGACCTAAGCCGCTATGGTAAAATATGGTACGCGTTCATGTGCGCCAAGCTATTCCCGTCCACACATACAACAGAGGTGACAAAGGAGAAGATCCTTCTTTTGTATGCCATCGTGCATGATTTTCTCATCGACGTAGGTGCCATCATCAGTTTCTCCATACGAAGATGCCTACGAGGGTCATTTTTCGGTGGCCTGCCACACCCATCCCTCATATATGGGTTGTGTAGGCAGGCTGGAGGGAGGTGGTCCGGTGATGAGACTACACAAATGCCACTTTAGATTTTGGACACAAGGATGATTGCATGATATACAGTGTGGCCCGAGGGTGGGTTGCATCCACAAGGGGTCGGGTTCATATTTCCACCAGCCTTTGAGGAGGAGACTGATGCTGAGGGCACCTTCGATGACGATGAGTTCCAAGCTGATGAGAGGATGGGAGAGCAGGATACTGAGGAGATACAGTAGTCCTGTAGAGATATGTTTAGCCCTCACTTTCAAAGCCTACAGAGACAAGTGGATAGGTACAACAAAGATGCTACCAGATAGATGAGGAGACTCGCCGTCAGACACGACCACATATTTGAGGCAATGACCATGTCCTTTGTCTCCTTGAACGTGACGCTTCAAAGTTTCAATCCAAATGCACAGTTTCCATACCAGCATCCAGCCTCAATGCCAAGGTTCTCACCTTCCGATTCAGACAATGAAGAGCAACAACCACCACCACCTCAAGCTTAGACGATTACAGGGAAGTCCTCATACACTAAGTGATTTATCTTTACAATGAGGACATTGAAATTATTTAGTTTGGGGGATTTAGTTTAATATTGTTATGTTTGCATGTTTAATTTAGTAGTTAGTTTTGCATATGTTAGTTGCATGTTTAGTTTTAAGTTTATTATATGTTTGCATTCATGTAGTGTAATAGTTGCATAGTAGAATAGTTTAGTAAATAGTTTTTATTTAGTTTGTAATTCTGTTATGTTATTCCATATCTAAACAAAAAAATTAAAAAGAAGTAGTTAAGTATTGTGTTATCTTGCATGAGTCCAGCTGTTTGATATATTACAGTCTATTTTGGACAATGATGAGACTGAGATTAAGTAGACACGTACAATACCGACTATTAGAACTTTGACATAATTTTTTGTTATGAATTGGATCTTTGCCTATTTGAAACTGGTATAATCAAGGTTAACACGTTAGAGACAACTATGTTGACTGATTAAATTTAAATTGGCACATAATGGACTTCTTAAGGACAATTCTAGTTTGAATGAATGAAAGACATGAATAGGCGGAGATGGCTAAATTTAGACAAAAACTTAAGTTTGGGGGAAAATTTTGGAATATATAAGCTTTAAAAAAAATAAAAATAAATGAATAAATACAGTGACTAGTCTTGTTTCGGGGCCTTTGTTACTTAAGCAAGTACGCCCGAGGAGAGTGTCTCTACAGCTAGCGCCCTAAGGTCTTTATGGTCTGGGAGTTGTTGGTCGAAAGCTCGCTAAGGGGTAGCACTGTTAGCCTAATGAAGTGAGACATTGCACAATCATGGTTATTAAAAAAACAATAAAATGGGAAAAGAGCAAAAAGCCCCCGTAATGAAAAGTAAAGCATAAGTATCCCAGATTGGACTCATGAACTTGGTGGATATTTGACTTTAGTTGGATCTAGCTTGTTCGTGAATTTGTGAGTTTAAAATGTATGATGCCTTTAAAGAGATCTATTATGTGTTGTATTTAGTATTATATCAGTTAGCATGGATGTTAATCACACACGCACTATACCAGTAATAACAGTTTAAGATTTGAGGATTGATAGGAATTATTGATTGGTTTTGATATGAAGTATTGTCATGTTTACTTGATTTCTCTGAGGCCGGTTGAACAAGACTTATTTTTATCACGACTGCTAGATTCGTAGGCATATAGATTAGTTGCATTACATTACATTCCATTGCATTGCATAGCATTTTTGTTTTGTTTTGTGCTCGAGGACTAGTACGGGTTTAAGTTTAGGGGAGTTTGATGAGTGGATTTTATACCTACGATTCGGCCTCTAATTCGAGCTTAAACTGTGTTAAGTTTGTATAATTATGTTCATTTTTACTTGTTTAGTGTTGTTTTATGTTTAGGTGTGGTGGAATGACATTTGGACTTAAAAGGTGGGTTCGTGGCGAAATTTGGCAAGGAAATGAGCAACCATTGGACTTCTGCAGAAAGACACCCCCGCCGAGGGGGGGGGTACCTAATCTAAGACAGTAGCACCCCCCGCCTGGGCGAGCTCATTAAGAAGGAAAACCCCCGTCGGGTCAGGGGTACGAGAAATGCAAGTCTCCTATCTGAACTGTATTACTGCAGATGCGTGAAGGATAGAGGTTGGCACGGTTTGGAACTGTAATAGCATCAAATTATGAGTAGAATACGTGTCCAAGGCTGAAGATTAACAAGTAACAAGAAGGGAGAAGTGATCATACAATCAATTAGCAATTGGAAGCCATAATTTTGAAAAATAGCATTGGTAGACGGATTGAATGTCTGAGTCACGATAATTGCAAGTTGAAGCTAAGGAGAATGGTGGTTTTGGATTCATTCGATTTCCTTAATTCAATTATTGTAATTGGGATGATGATTTCTTTGATGATTTCAGTTTTTAATTCATTTGTGATGAACTAAATTATTTATTAGGCTTATGACGGATCTTATGGTTGAACGATGATTATATAGCGTTGAATTTCAGTTTAATAATCTATCTTTTAGTTTATCTATAGTGATTTGTGCTTAAATTTATGAATTGTTTCATCACCAATTTTGTGTGGAATTGTATGAACTCGAGAGATGAAATACGAATCTAGACTTAGTCACTATAGCACATGTTCTTGAATTCTGTGATTGAATGGAATTTTGATAAATGTTAGGGTAGAGATATGCTAAACGTCGCATGTAATCGGATAGAGAACTTGAATTTAAACCTTCTTTGATTGAAATTCACATAGAGATATAGTGAATTAGTTGATTAAGGTGTTTAGCTTAATTCTATCTAATTTGTGGATTTAAGTTAATATGGTATTAGAGAATCGAGATGGCTAGTTCTACTTGAGTGTTCTTGATTAATAAACTGGGATAGTGAATTGAGCTGGAATAGGGTGTAGTAATTAGAGTGATACTTAAAGTGAAGTCGTAAGCCTAATTCTCCATTATTTACTTGAAATTACAGTTTTTAAGTTTGTTGATTGCTTAGTGTTTTATATTTTTAGTTTCCTTAGTTTAAATTATTAAATTGGATAGTTTAATAAAATTAGGATTAATATAAAGCTGGTAATTGTTAGGATTAATTTCATACTAGTCTTTGTGGGAACGATACTTGATTTATCATTATATTACTTGTTGACCACGTACACTTGCGTGTCAGCGTATATAAATTTTACCCAACAATTATTCATTCATTAAAGTATTTAATGAATGCTTATTCCATCACTTTGCCACACTAGGCATATCTCACAAGCTTAGCTTATTCTCATTCTCATTACTTATTCATTTCCCACCACATTACTATTTATAACATGTTCAATTTACATCGAACTATTATATCACAAGGTTCACATATAAATTTATCGTGAATAGAAATATTTAAATATTTTTTATAACATTCGCGGTAATATAATAACTCAAGTTATTAAAATAACTTAGTTTTCTTTTATAGCTTTAACCCTCTTGAAAATACATTACTATAATCAAAATTATGTATTTTGCCATAACATAAGATGTTTTTATTATCAACATTAGGATTTTTATTTGTCCCTTTTTATTCTATTTATAGAGGGCGGAGCCACAGGTCTACCCGTGGTAGCCGTAGGTCCACCTGTGGCTAATCGGGGTGCCCCGGGCTCTATGGGTCCCACTGTCTCGAAGTATGTGCCTGCATGCAACGTGTTGTCCGTTTGAACCTTCATAACTTTCAATTAGGGCATCCGATTGAGGCGTATAATACCTTTTCGGAATGCTGTTGTCGAGAGCTATACAATGACATGTGATAAGAGGTTATACAAAGTCAGGAAGATGGGTCCATGACCAGATCTTCAGGTCTTCAAATTCTATCTGGTGTGCTGTCTTGTGTAGTAGTCACTCAGGATTTTGAGTTATGGTTTTTGTGGGACACTTCTGTGTAGAATGTGGTATTAAATGATATTGAGACGTCATGAATGTAGCATCCAGGTGGCAAAATAATGATTTTGTCCCTCATCAAGGTTATCTCCGGGGTTAGAATTGAGTGCCTCGGGGTTATCTCCGAGGTTGAAACTAACTGCTCCAGAGTTATCTCCGGAATTGGAACTGCATCCCTCGGGGTTATCTCCGAGGTTGGAACTGAATCTCCCGGGATTGTCTCCGGGATTGGAACTAAGTATCTCAGGGTTGTCTCCGAGATGGGAAACTGAGTATCCCGGGGTTGTCTCCAGGATTGAGCTGGTTTGACTTCCAGTGTTATCTTTAGAAGACGATTTTGCCCTCCTGCAAGGTTAGTAACAGGAATGCAAAATTTCGAGTGTCTACAGATGCCCCTCTTTATCATATTCATGCAATGTAATGGAATGGATATGATAAAAAATACTAGACACTTAAAATGTGACAGGATAATCATGATGTAATATAATGCAGCATGAGGCAAAGGTGTGATGAATGTGGTTTGTTGGACCGTTTTCCAACGGAATGTGATGACTGTCTGCTCCCACGACTTCTGTTGGGGACTGAAGTTATCACTGATGACCCTGATGAGCTGCTCAGATGTTTACTCCAAAGCTCACAGAAACTTTCAGGATGTTGACATTGGGGTTATCACCAAATTCCTTAATCCTTGGTAAAGACTTTCCACTGAAGATATACTTCTCATGTATGAGAGAATCTTGGGGAATTGTTCTTTGTCTGATGAAGACTTGTATAATAGATTCCATCAATGATCCTCCCCGATGAGGATGGTTTTCCTTGGTTTGTACCGCCAGGTCTCTCCAGTGTTCTGTTAGAGTTACTGCCAATAGTTTATATTGTCAGGGCTACTTAACCGTCATTGAAATGTCTTTCAACGACCACAATCATCGGACCATCTCTGATGTTTCGTTGGGTTTAATTGCCAACGACGAATATCATCAGGGCTACATGACCTTCGTTGAAATGTGCTTCAACAGATGAGATCATCGGACCACTTTAGATGCTTCGCTGGGTTTACTTGCCAATGGCTGATAACGTCAAGGTTGCTTGACCATCGTTGAAATATGCTTCAATGGCTGAGATCATCGGACCACCTCTGATGCTTCGCTGGATTTACTTGCCAACAACTGATAACGTCAAGGTTGCTTGACCTTCGTTAAAATGTGTTCAACGACTGAGATCATCGGATAACTTCCGATGCTTTGCTGGATTTACTTACCAAAGGCTGAATAATGTCAAGGCTGCTTGACCTTCGTGAAATGTGCTTCAACGGATGAAGTTGTATGAAGTCCATTGGGGAGAGGTTTTTGATGAAAGGTATGGTGATGATTGAAGTTATGACCCCAAACTGACGGCATCAGACCTTTGTGAGGTATTGCCGAGTGTAGTTTAGAATAGCTGTAATCATTGGTGTTGTGAACCCTGTGTTTGGGTGAATACTAATGCGTGATATGTAGACCCGCAGTTTGGTCTCTAAAAATTAGGATTTCAGGCTTTTCCGCTCAATCGCGTTGATGATATATTTAAGTTGCTGATGAAGGGTGGACGGGACGGCTCCTGCCATATGAATCCACGGTCTTCCCAAAAGTAAATTGTATCCTGTAGTGATCTTATGCACTTGAAAGGATACGTAAAATGTATGTGGACCGATTTCCACAGGCAATTCAATCTCTCCGACAGCTGTAAGTCACATGCTAGGCTTAGGGTTGGTGAACAACCAATAATAGGGCTAGATCTACAAGCAACCTTCAATAATAAAACCAAGGGCACTTTAGTCAATTGATTTTTAATTTTAATGGTAAAATGGTAACATGTGCAAATCCTTAGGGTTTAGGGTTTAACCTTTTAGGATTTACGGTTTAGGTTTTGCATAATTAATTTCTAAAATTTCTAAATTAGGTTTCCAAAAATGGAAAATTAATATTTCTAAATTATAATTAGGATTCTATAATTTTATTAAAATTTCCTAAACATAATCCAATATTGCTAATTAGGATAATTATTTCCTAATTAAAATTGCTAATTCAGCAATTAGTCCATAATTGTACCTTAGGGTTTTAAACGGAACAATTAGGGTTTTAAATAGAAAAATAATCTTTCTAATTTAGAAATTAGATTTCCTAATTAGATTAGAGTTTTCTAATTACTTATAACTTAAAAAGTAGGATTAATGTTTCCTAATTAACATTAAAATTATTACACTAACAATCAGGTTTTCCCTAATTATAAATTAGGGTTTCTAAACCAAAAATTAGGATTTTCTAAATCAATTAGGGTTATCCCTAATTAAATATAATTAATAACGTTTAAACCTTATACTAGCATTTGCATTCCCAAATTAGGGTTTTAAATTTCTGAATTAGGGTTTTGGATTCCCGAAACTGAAATTAGGGTTTCAGAACTGGTTTCTAGGGTTACCTATCCATTGCTAGGGTTTTCTAAATGAACGTTGACGTTCTTAACATATACCTAGGGTTTGTTACATATATATTTTATCTGGTCAAACCTTGACCCTTAACCACATTCTGAACATATAAATGACTATCAATCTCTCCGACGGCATCGGACCTTTGTGAGGTATTGCCGAGTGTAGTTTAGAATAACTGAAATCATTGGTGTTGTGAACCCTGTGTTTGGGTGAATACTAATGCGTGATACGTAGACCCGCAGTTTGGTCTCTAAAAATTAGGATTTCAGGCTTTTTCGCTCAATCGCGTTGATGATATATTTAAGTTGCTGATGAAGGGTGGACGGGACGGCTCCTGCCATATGAATCCACAGTCTTCCCAAAAGTAAATTGTATCCTGTAGTGATCTTATGCACTTGAAAGGATACGTAAAATGTATGTGGACCGATTTCCACAGGCAATTCAATCTCTCCGACAGCATTTCGCCGGGATCCATCAAAAGCTTTGACGATTATATGGCTGCTTCGGATCCTGTTGAGATTGATGTTCATTTTCTCTAATGTGGTATAGGGGCAGATGTTTAAGGATGCATTGTGACTAATTTCACAGGTTGGGGGTTGAATGTGATATTCCCATAGCAGAATCCAGGGAATCTTGTATTTACTCACAAATTGGAGAAGGACTGGGACACCTTCATAGGTTGGATCAATTTTTTTGTGATTGCAAAAATGATTGAGTTAGACTTTCAGAGGATCAGGAAGAAGGTCATAGGTAGAACCAAATCTCGACCACCAATGAGAAAACCAATATGGGAAATGACTTTTGAATTTATGATTGAACTGAACAAACCAAGAATGACTGTGTGACTCATTTTGATGGAGGAAAACTTTATACCAAGCTTCCATGTAATCATAATAACAAAAAGAGTTATCTTGATTAGAAAGCTGCATAAGATCAGAGGGATGTTTTCTCTATTCGGACATCTGAATAAACTGTTTAATATATAACGAATGGTAATGAACTTTGGCTTTATCAATGTTGGCATAAATGGGTTTAATAAAGATTGACTCTGTTTCAACAAGGATATCCTTATAATACACAAGGGATTTATAAGGAGCAAGGGGCATAAAATGCCATCCAGAAGGAAAGAACTGGGAGGTTAATTTGATTGGGTCATTTCTAGGTTTCATATGAGGCTCAATATAGAACAAGAAATTGGTCCATCTAAGCATATACCCAGAGGGAGGATTACTGGGATTTGAACTAGAGGCTTTGGACTGAAAAGGGTCAACTGGAATTGGGTTACTAGCTAAGGCTGAACTATAGGGCTTGGGCATTGTCCCAAGGACAGTGAACTTGTTACTGGTTTGGTAAATTGGGTTTACTGGATGAGGAACCAAAGCTCCTTTTGGTTGAATACTTGGGCCTGTAGGGCGACCCGAACCCCTAGAAGTAGATGCTCCACAGATACTCATGATGGATGCATGGTACCATTGTAAATAAATTCCCGAGTGAGAAAATCAGGAATGAAATTGTTACTGCCTTTAATGTATTCAATATCAAAATCAAAGATACTTAAAAGGGCTTGCCAGCTAGCAAAGGAGTGTTTAGAAGCTATGTTTTCATCATCTTTCTCTAACACATATTTTGCAGATTTACAGTCAATTCGGACTAAAAATTTTTGATTTAATAAATCAATTTGAAATTTATTAATACATAATACAAGAGAAAGTATTTCTTTTTTAATAGTACTGTAATTTAACTGTGTACTATTCCATGCACCGGAATGAAAACGGACGATTTGTTCTAAGGAATCTGGAGTTAACTTTTGCTTGAGAATACCTCCGAATCCAATATCAGAGGCGTCAGTTTCAACAATTTTAAATGCAGAATCATTGGAAATACCAAGGCAGGGCAATGCCTTGCCGTATTTTTTAACTTATTGGACGACAGAAGTATGAATGTCAATCCATGGGGGAGGATTGTCTTGCAAACGCTAAAAGAGAGGTTTGCAAATTTTCCTGAGGTTTTTATAGAACTTGCCAATATAATTGAGCGAGCCCAGAAACCTCTACAGTTGGGTTTTATGGGTAATTTTATCTGGGAATCTGTCGGTGAATTGAATAGCTCTATCAATTGGCCGTATGAGTCCGCGATATATAATTAATCCAAGAAACTGAACTTTAGCTTGAAACAAGCTGCATTTGGAAAGTGAAAGAACAAGTCCATTGTCTTTGACCGTTTTAAAAAACGATTTCAAATGTTTGACATGTTCTTCAATGGAATTGGAAAAAATGAGAATATCATCAATATAAACAACAATAAAATGACTGAAAGGATTCAAAATGTCATTGAGGATATTCTGGAATTCACTGGGAGCATTTTTTAAGCCAAATGCTTGGACATTCCATTCGTAATGACCAAATGGAGTGGTGAATGCAGTTTTATACCTGTCCTTTGGGTGAATAACAATTTGCCAGAAACCAGACTTAAGGTCGAATTTACTAAAGATGGTGGCATTACTCAATCGGTTAATGAGGTCATCCTTATTAGGCAGGGGATACCTAATCCATTCAAGGACTTTGTTTAATGGTTTGTAATTGATAACTAACCTGGGAACACCTCTTTCTTTTTCTGCTTCATTGTTCACATAAAAGGCAGGACATGACCAAGATAATTTACTGGGTCTAATTAATTTTTTATTAAGGAGATCATTTATTTCCTTTTTACATAATTATATTTGTTCATGATTCATTTGAATAGGCCTGGCCTTAGTAGGAATCAAATGTTCTTTGAATTCCTTAGCATAAGGGAGTCTTACAACATGTTTTTTTCGATACCAAAAGGCATTAGGAGAATCAGAACAAAGGTTGTCCTTTAGGAGGTATGTCATCATTGGTGAAGGATATCACGTTACTGTTTAAGATGTGATCAACCAGATGATTGAACTTTTCAACATCCACTATTTTTGGCAAATAGGCCTCTTCTAATACTTTTAGTAAGACCTTCTGGTGATCTTTTGAAGAGAAAACAAAGTCTAGAATAGAAATCTATTGTGGAGCTTCCTTCAAGCTTAGAACCACCTTAGCTTCATTGTGTCCCATAGTACAGAGGAGTTATTCAATCTTCTCCCTGAGCACTTTTTCCTTAGATTTGGTGATAGGGTTCATCACCTGTTGAGGAAGATACAGTGTATTTTCTTTTGACACTATAATAATTGTATTGGATGTAGATCCTCCAGCGTCTCCATAGTTCCATGGCACTTTTTGAAGGTTGACAACAGGATACTGTGGCCTGCAAGGCAGTATAATGGGCTTTGGTGCAGCCACTTTCAAAGGGTTTTCAACACCTTTGAGTTGAATTGGTTGAATTGAAAGTGGTGTGGCAGACAACTCTCCCTCAATGGATAAAAATGCTACGACTTCCTTCCATCATGGATGAAATATGTCTCCACTCTTAAATGATACAACGTCATTGTCTTCCATTTATAGGTCACCGCTGTCAATCATGTTCTGAATAAGATGGCGGTGTGCCCAGCATTCCTCAGTGCTGTGACCGCGAGAGTGGGAGTGATATTGACATACTCCATTAGCATCAAACCGCTTTGAGCGTGGGTTAACTGGAGGTAATAATGCTGTGATTTTTGCTCCATTAATCAGCATTTGTAATATTTCCTCCATCGGTTGGCCTAAATAGGTGAATTCCCTTTTGTTGGCAAAGTCCCGACGGGCTTTAGCTTTTGCTCTTTTTGCAATCTTTTCCTCCAGTGTTTCGCTTTATGGACTATGTGGTGGAAGATTTGTAATGAGAGGAAGGGGCATGCTCCTGACTGAATAATTGACGTGTGACTTGGTGTTGATGAATCACCAGTTCTGCCTATTGATTGACTTGTTCGCCAAAAGCTTTTATTTCCCGTTCCATCATGAACTGGAACTATGAATAATCCCATCTGTCAGAATTATCCTTGCTAATTTGGGATACACCACTCCAATAGTTGGAGCTCTGTCCACTGCTCCAGTTAATCATGTTAACCTCCTCTTCCTTGTGTTGAGGGAGAGGGTCATCTTGAATGTGAGGTTGGTCAGGCTTTGTCACCACAATCTCACCATTATCAATTAAATCCTGGATCTTATGCTTAAAGGCCCAACAATCCTGAGTGTTATGGCCTGGAGCTCCAGCATGGTAAGCACACTTCTTGCTTGCATTAAAACCTTTTCCACTCGGATTGGCTAGTGGAAGGAGATGAGTAATTTTCTTCTGAGCTGTCAGAAGTTTAAGAATGTTTTCGAGTGAATCCCTTAAGGGTGTGAACACTCTTATACGTTTGACTTCTCCACTTTTTGGCAATGGAGGGTTTGAAGACTGAGCTTAAAAAGGGGAATAGTTTCTCCTCTGAATAGGCATATTTTGATTGCCTTTTTGTCCTTCCAGTATCAAGGAAACATCCTCCTCTTTCTTCTTATGGACCCTCCGGGGGTTGTTTCCATAACTACCAGACTGGATGTGTTCAGCTACAGCTTTTAGAGTGGCAATGTCTTGAATCTTCCCTTATTTTAATCCCATTTCAACCATTTCTCCGTGTTTGATCATCTCTGAAAATGGCTTGCCTATGCCAGCTAAGACCCTCTCATAAAAGGGAGCTTCTTGAATGTCTATGAAGGTCATCACCATTTCAGACTCAGTCATAGATGGAATAACTTGAGCAGCCAGGCGCCTTCATCTTTGAGCTTACTATCTGAATGACTCATTGACTTGTTTCTTGACCTTGGTAATTTGATACCGGTCTGGAGCCATTTGAGTTTGAAAGCTGTATTGACTGAGGAAAGCATGGGCTAACTCCTCCCAGTTATGAATTTTGGAGTTATCCAATCTAGTGTACCATGCTCTGGCTTCTCCAGTCAGACTTTTCTAAAATAGCTGCATTCTGAGCTTTTCATCCTCAGCATAGGACCTGAGCTCTCCAATGAATACTTTCAAATGGGTAAAAAGATCTCCTAATCCATCATATTTCTCAAAATCGGGAGTCTTGAATTTTCCTGGATAATGAACCCCGGGGAAGATGCAAAGGTCTGAATATGAAACACTCCCGTGTGCTCCAATCCCTTTGATGGATCGAATGGTCTCTTCCATTTGTAAATCTTTCTTCCGAATATCACCGGTGTCTTGATCTTCTTTAAGATGGGTGATTTTAGGGGTTTTGTTGGTCTTAATAGATTTAGACTCAGGTGCTAGAACTTCTTTGTCCGGACCCTGGGTTCCTCCATGTGCAGAGGATTCTGTGTGGATGGGTATTTGTGGAGCCTGAGTTGACTTGTATAATTCTTTGAGTAGAACAGCCAACTCTGTAATTTGATTGCTTAACCCTTCGAACTCCTCATGAAAGACAGGAGTAAGATTAGACTGGCCAGATATAGCCATGTTTGGCTGTAGGCTTATTGCATTTTTGGACTTTGAATGGGTAACTGGACCAATTGTTTCCCTACAAAAAGACTTATGTAGTTTAGTCTTAGGGAAATGTGGAAATGTTACATGCTATGTCATGTGTCAGTTTCTTAGGAGTATGATCCTGCAAAACATATGTCAGTTGTTTTAATGACAGGATAGCATGACAGGCTTTGATAAAAAAAAGGGAATGCATATTCACATATTCCTTTATATTTTCCATTACATTGAGATTGACATGGAAATGAAATTACAAGTAATTATAAGTAAATGAAATGGGAAGGTATGAAGAGACTTCCCTCCATGTTTGGTTTATCAGAGGCTGACCTATCTTAGATTACTCTCGTGGATTTTTGGCATGAAGGTTCCCAGATCATCGCAATTTACTCGACGGGAAATTTATCCGGTCTTTCAACTGGAGGGTGGTGCCTTTCTTGAGCCTCGTTGGAATTAGTCTCCCTACGAGTCCAGTAATCAAACACAGACATGATAGCCTACTGGTGGAGGGACCACACAACATACATTCACATATATCGTGTCTCACCATATGAAAATGATGACATGTACGAAGCACTAATATCACAGGAAGATATGGTGCAAAGCACTAAGTGCAGTAAGTAAATGCATTAGTATACATTCATTCAAATGTAAATGCAACATCCACATACAAGCAGATAAAAGTTTTGTAAAGATTTGAATAACAGCTTAAGCCCTCTTACTGGAAGTCCCCAGCAGAGTCGCCACCTGTCGACTTCGGGATTTTTATTTGTCCCTTTCTGTTCTTGTCTTTTGGTGTTCTCATGTTAGGTGAGATTTGTTTTAAAAAACAAGTTTGAAAAGGTCCGACATGTATATGTCGACGATTGGACTGTAAGAGTCGCCAGTTGGTATTTTTAAATGGTTGCACTAACTCAACCGAGAAAAGGTTTGCACAAAGACCTAATGATGTGGCATTGTTTAACTGGTCTGTGAAACCAAAATTCGTTAAGGTCTGAGAGCTTGATTAAGTGGAGGGAAGGTGTTAGGCACCCCCCGACATTCGTGATAACACAGTTACCGCCACTTTTCATTTTAAACTTTTATCTGAATGTGTATGTGTAGGTCAATATGCAATTATCTGAAAGTAGTGTTATGCCTCGTTTGCACCTATATACAAAGGGTTTGAATTTTGTATAAAAGTTCAATTTTAATGAGATATGGCAGTGATGTTTGTAAAACATGGGTTTTAAACCCTTATGCTCAATAGTAATTGAGGCCTTTGATACTTCTATTTTATTATATGTTCGGCTTGATTGCTTTTATTAATTTCGAGATGCGAAGCATCTTCGAGAAAATAAGGTACATAGCAGCGTCGAACTCCTTGTGGGCACGAGAGCCATCTAAGGAAATTCAGACACTGTGAATAATTTACAAACTGGCTGCAGCTGAAAATGTCCATCACGGGAACCAAATCTAGATTCAGGAACTGAATCTGTGATAACATGATTCCTAGGATCACATGATGATGCAATATATACAAAAGCTAGAAAACGAACTAGATTTGAATAAATCTAAGCATTGCAGCTTCAACGGTTCCAGTCTAGTCACTATGAACCGGTTAAAGTGAGAAATAACCAAATTTAGGCAAGTCTAGCTTGCAGGCTGATAAACAGTTATATATATATATATAAAAGTATATATATATATATATATATATATATATATATATATATACCTGTAAAAGGCCACGAAGCGATCTCCAAGCCTGACTGAAATGTAAATATATATATATATATATATATATATATATATATATATATATATATATATATATAGAGCAAGGATCTTAAGCTCACCCTTATTGAGCTCACCCCGAGCTCACCCTGCCTTTTTTTTAAAAAAAACATAACTAATAAAAAATGTATAATAATTTTTGGAATTGAAAGTTTTTTTAAAAAAAGTATTTTGGGTGTGATTTGGGTACATATAACAAAGCAGTGTTATACAGTCTGTACAACACTGTTTTGTTATATGTACCCAAATCACACCCAAAACATTTTTTTTTAAAAAACTTTCAATTCCAAAAATTATTATACATTTTTTATTAGTTATGTTTTTTTTATATAAAAAAAAGACAGGGTGAGCTCAATAAGGGTGAGCTTAAGAAATGGACTGTATATATATATATATATATATATATATATATATATATATATATTGTTATCAGACTTTGTTTGATTGAGCCTGGATTTACATCCGGTATGTTAGACTTTGTTTGATTGAGCCTGGATTTACATCCGGTATGTTTACCGCTTATATATATATATATATATATATATATATATATATATATATATATATATATATATATATATATAAGCACTAAACGCTCCGAATATTATATTCGGGCTCAATTGAAGCATAGTTCGATAATATATATATATAGGTATATATATATAAAAGCAGTAAAAGTCACGGATCGACAGTCCAAACATACACACACAACACGACTCTGAACGTGAATAAGTATGTATGGATGGAAGTGAGAAAAGGCTTAAGAAATCTGAGATGTCTTACAGTGGGCTGCCAAGAAGACTTCAAATAGCTTTTAATGAATGAGTACTCGATTTCCACTAGATAAATGTAGCAAAACATGAGCTCACAAATGTTTGAAAAAAAAAGCACTCAGTTTAGAGGGTGTACAAAGTAAAATGTGTAGGGTTTCCAAGTCTTTTTTCTCTTGAAAATTGCTACCCAAGCCCTCTATTTATAGAGTGGGGAGCCGCAGGTCTACCTGCGGCAGCTGCAGGTCCACCTGTAGCTACCCGAGGTGCCCCGGGATCTGCGGGTCTCGCTGTCTCAAAGTACGTGCATGCATGCAACGCGTTGTCCGCTTGAACCTTCATAACTTTTAATCCGGGCATCCGATTGAGGCGTATAATACCTTTCTGGAATGCTGTTGTCGAGTGATACACAATAACATGGGATAAGAGGTTGTACAAAGTCGGAAAGATGGGTCCATGACCCGATCTTCAGTTCTTTATATTCTATCCGGTGTGCTGTCTTGTGTTATGGTCACTCGGGATTTTGAGCTATGGTTCTTGTGGGATACTTCTGTGTAGAATGTGGTATAAAATGATGTTGAGATGGCGTGAATGTAGCATCGAGGTGGCAGAATGATGATTTTACCCCTCACCAGGGTTATCTGTAGTTCTGGGCTGATTTAGCAGTCGTTGCTCATGGTTATCTCTGTGATTGGGCTGCTGTGAGTACTGAATGTCCTCAGGGTTATCTCTGAGGTGTGCCTGACCTCCCGGGGTTATCTCTGGGGTTGGAATTGAGTTCCTCGGGGTTATCTCCGAGGTTAAAGCTGACTGCTCCGGGGTTATCTCCGGAACTGGAACTGCATCCATCGGGGTTATCTCTGAGGTTGGAACTGAATCTCCCGGAGTTGTCTTCGGGATTGGAACTGAGTATCTCGGGGTTGTCTCAGAGATAAAAAATTGATTATCCCGGGGTTGTCTCCGGGATTGAGCTGATTTGACTTCCAAGGTTATCTCTGTAAGACGATTTTGCCCTCCTACATGGTTAGTAACAAGAATGTAAAATTTTAAGTGTCTACATTTATCATGTTTTCTCTAAATATTGGAACTAATCATAATAAAATGATTTACTCATTTTCTCAATATATTACTCTTAATATAATATCTATGTATTATTAAAATATTTACATGCACGACACACGCACACACTATATATAGAAAATAAGTTTATTTCTTTTTATGATAAATTGTTTCCATCAACTTATATAGCAAATATATTTTAATATATTTTTCATATTACTTAATTACACACATTACCTCGTACAAAGCTATATAAGGTAATATCAAAATAATATTCCCCCTTTTATTAAAATAATCAAATGCCAGAATTTATTTTAATATCCTTTATTAGAAATATATTATAATTATTTCTCTTTCCTTTCTATAGATTGTCTCAACACAATTTCTTTAATCTATACATTTAACTATATCTCAATATTAATCAATAAATCTCTAACCAATATTTATCTAAAGATATATCGATTTTCTTCTCTCGTCGACAACGTACATATATACAAATCTAAACCTTGCACACATCGAGTCTTTAATAGTATTCAATATAGTGCATTGAGTGGTTTCCCACAAATAATTAACAAATTAGTTTCTGTCTCGTCTGCACTGCCTTAGACTTGATACTTACTCGTACATATACTCAAGAAATTGGTGATTATCAAAGATATTTAATGTCACCAACTTACTAAAAATAATTTCACATAAATTATTAAATATCGATAGATAAATTTCCATCCATCTTCTTTATTTTAAATAACTCGCCTCTTCAATAAATAACAAATATATAATAATAATATATTTATTAAACACAGAAATCACTTATTGCATAGTTTATATTACCCCATGCAACACAATACCACATACCTCACAACGCATATATATATATATATATATATATATATATATATATATATATATATATATATATATATATATTCCTATTCGACCTTCTCATGCCTTAAGAATTTTATTTACTAAATTCTTATTTTAATAATTTTTGAAAATTCGGGTTCTTACATCCTCTCCCCCTTATAAAGATTTCTTCCTCGGAATCATCGAGACCTTCTCTACTTGGTGCTATTCTAAATATTACATTTTCTTTTGAATAATTTTATCCATTCTCTTTTCGGAAGTTTTATTATAACTTGCTCACTTGCATTCTACCACATTCTCCTTTCTAAGGAACATTCTACTTACTACATTCATCCTTCAGAAGAATAAGAATCTTCCAAGATTTTCCAATAATCGAGAAGTAGTATGAATAACGCAGATTCCAAATTATACTAAGGGGTCACAAGACCGTGAACTCTTTTCTAGGTTTACTAATGCATCAACAAAATCCTTCACACTGCAAACCATAGTGTTTATCAATCACAAAGACTGAAAATACCCTCCACGCATACACTAGGTGGCCGACCTATTTTACCACTACGTTGGGCCGCAACGTAGTGTGTTGTAACGACTATATGTGTTACGTTCGGAACTATTATCTCCGAATACATGTCCCCTTATAGGGTTGTTCACTTCAACTTTTTAACATCTGAATACGCACCAGAGCAATCTAGTTTGTCATAAATATTCAAGAATGCTTGAATTCAATAAATATTTTTCAACAGCTGTCTAGTCGAATCAATTAGCTTAGATTTTTATCAATAACTCGGACATCAATCGAAATAATTTAGCCAACTTAATTGACCTTCTTTATAATTTAAAAGAAAACCAAAAATTCTTTTATGACGTCATGATACCGTACCAGATTAGTAGTACGTTGATGATTCCGTCATATTATGACTTTGTCATATTACAGCATACCATAGTGGGCTGACGATCTTTCGACCACAACCAACACTAGGTTCGATTGCATTGATGACTCCATCGTTTACCATTTCTACACCATATTAAATGATGCACATGGTCAGAAAAACATTTTGAAATTTTTTAAATCATTTTTGTCTTAGCCGAAACAAATAGCATAGACATATGAATAACGGTATTGTTTTTAAATATCATTGGTTAAATCACATGATCCAATATTTTTTAAGAAAACAGAAGTGTAAACATCAGCACGAAGTAAAAAATTTGAAAATCTAGCAGCGCTAGAAGATTTAGAAAATCCATGTTTCTCCCTCAACTTCAATCTTTACTCAATTACTTCATTCTATCAATCTTTAACACCATCAATGCTTACTATACCAAAATTTCTTAATTTATGATATATAACATATCTATTCCCAATATAGTTCATCGAACTTACCACACCTTGGAAGTACATGAACTTACCTTAGAGATATGAGTTTAGGAGCTTGTCCTAGCAATACGTAGTCCAAGAATTGATTAGGGACTGTCCATACACGTAGGGCTCAAAAACATACATACGACTATGAGTCACAAACATACCATAAGCATGAGTTTTAAGAACTCGAGCCTAAT
Organism: Panax notoginseng; assembly: GCA_016801055.1. NCBI lineage: Eukaryota > Viridiplantae > Streptophyta > Magnoliopsida > Apiales > Araliaceae > Panax > Panax notoginseng. Next base: position 79,954,939 of record CM029014.1, read on the forward strand.
CTTAATATTCTCTAACTTAATCTTAATAGTTTCTAACTATCAAATATAAATATGAGAAAAGAATCACCTTTCCGCCATATTTACATTGATAGCGGTACACTAACATTCCAATGATTATCAGTGTAATAAACTGAGTACAAGCACAAAACTCTGCCCATACAAAGGTTTGTACAACTCAGTCATCACCTGAGTCCTCAATTGAAATCCCAACTAACTTTATCTTACTCTTAACTTTCTCTTTGCTCGATACGAATTCTTCGTATCTCATCATATACTATTCCTCATGAGTTCATTTCGTACCATTTCATAGTACCTTCTCTTATAGCATCAAGCTATATCCACTTAGTCGTTACAAACTATTTATCATGTCATAGCTCAATCCAATCACGTCGTGATCATCGGTTTACCTTAGGGTTCTTTCCCATTATCAACTAAACTCTATTCGAGTTCATTCTTATTATCTTTGTCATCTTCATCTTATAAACATCATCTTAACATTTTTATTACCGGATTTGGGAAACTCCTGAATTCTCATTCTTTTAGATACTTTAAGATTCTTCTTTGAATCTTCGCTTATATATTTTAATCTTTATCTTTCTCTCTCTCAGGTTATAGCCTAAGATACTCTTACCTAAATTTTATAACCTACATCTCCGATACCAACCTGTGACGCCCCCAAATTCGGGTCCCTTCGAACCTCGGATCTGGTCCGCCATGATACTACTATCGTCAAACTATTTATATCTTTTATTCATAACTTAATGAATATAACTTTGCTTATTATAATTTAGAATATAAATTCTTTCCATTCCCAGGATCTGTATAATGACCCCAAACTTTTTTAAGTTTTAAATCTTGGTCATTTACCATTCTTATCTTACATCATATTCGATGTTATAAAAATATGCGAAATAATTTAAACGTTTTCAATCTCCTTAAAAAAAATCTTTTATTGATTTCTTAACTTGAATCAATTACATATCCTTGAATCAAATTATGTTATGATTTATTCTATTCGAATTACTGTATAAATTTTTACATCTCGATTCGAATTCCTCTATTCATCACATAGTATAATTTTACAACTCAACATGTATTACACATCGTAACTACTATCATGTACATATCCTAGAACCTAAATATGGTTCAGGAGCATATATTTAAATAAATGAATTAATTTCCTTTGATACTATTGAAATCTATCAATCAAGTAGCACGTAATCTTTACCGTGAGTCCTTAACCTGCAAAAATGGTTATTTGCAAGGGTGAGCTCGACAGCTCAACAAATCTAGCAGTTTTCATGCATCACATATCATACAATAACATACTTAGTTCATGCATTCATAATCAAATAATATTTACTACACATGTTATTTCTCACATAACATGCATAGAGATTTACTACACAAGTATATCATCAAAGATCAACTTTAAATTTCATACATATCTCATATGCATTTCATATATATGCATCAACATTCTCATAGCATAATATAGCTCAACTAACAATTATCAAATTCATATATCAAATAGGAACTGAAAGACTTGCTTGATTCGTAGTTTATCAACTACGACTTAACTACTTAAAGTTATTTGCACTTCGTGTATTTCTACACAGTTATATAATCATGGATTTATATCCATTAGTCATAAATTTCATATGCTCTTAATAGAATAACAATTCGTATATCGTTTTCTAATCTTGGTTCCGTTTCACTACACCTTAGGATAACCACGATGTTATGACATCATACTTCCATACTTATTCTATTGAAACCATACTGTTTCAGTCCTTAGGGTCTTTAAGGAAAACATATAAACATAACTTAAGACCAGGCAGTTAACAAACTGCTCTTGGCAGCTCTGTAGAACGGCGCGAACGCGCTGTATATAAGCTTGGGAGTGGCGCGGCCTCGCTACTCTTTACCAAAACCAGACTTGAGCTTTTCATTGCTCATTCTAGTCCTAACATACTATGCATTCTGATACATACTATAAGCATACATCAAGTAGGTTATGATATTTCTTCAAGTTCATATTTCAAATCATTTAGTTTTGAATTACATAGCTCTATGTTGAATTATTTACATCAACAAGGCCTAACAACTTCTTTTAACAAAGGTTCAATGTTTATAAGCTTTTAAACCTTATATTGGTACTAACAAGCCTTTAATACACATGTTCACATGTATTTGTCTCATTTACATAGACATAACATAGTTCATTTACTTGAAAATTTATTTTAAACCATGCTTGAAAGGTCTAATTCATGTCTAGCTAGATGGTGAACACAATTGACACGTTCTAGAGGTATAAAGCGTCCTAGTATACATGCTTTGAAAAGCCATAATACCATTTACAAAATGTTTGAAGCTATTAGTTCTCAAAACTTCTGAGTTTTCTTACAAAACATTTTAAGCCGAGCTATATCGATATAGTATATGCAAGGTAACTACATCTCATGCACGTTGATATGCGTACATAGGGTCCAAGGTTAGAACTTAAAGGACACCAAATTCATCAACTTCTGTTTCTCAAAAACTTTAAGTTTTCTTTTAGAAAATCATGCTAAACCAACTACTATAATTCATTACATGAATGACAATCTTAGTACACATGTCAGACTCAATTATACACTTATTAAAGTCTAACTAGCATGCTCAACAATTCAAATTACACAAAAGTCATTTTCCATTTCTGCAGGACGGCGCGACCGCACTGCTTTTGTACTGAGGAGTGGCGCGGTCGGGCCACTCCGGTTCTTGACAGGAGGCTTTCTGCAATATGCAGAGCTTCCTAACCAAAGTTTAACTTCTTCATGGAACATGCTTGAATACTATCACATTGCATTTATAACATATACATAGACTCTACTAACATGTTACTATTATCCAATATATCAATTCTTAGCTAATTCATGAAATTTTTTATAAATTCATCTACTCAAAACTAAGAATTTAAGGTAAGGGTTATACCTCTTGGAGCTTTGAATTACTAAGTTTGCTTCTCAATCACATAATTCTCTCTCTCAATCCTCACCAACAAACTCTCTTTATAACTATCAAGAATTCAAGCAACATAATTTATGAGGGGAAGCTCCCAATTTATAGAGAAGCTCTTACCCAATTCATGGCTTTGTCCAACAATTTAAACCAAGGGAAAGAAGATGAATCCATTGGGCAAGAAGAAGTTGGTGGAGGTGGTTGAAGTTTACTATTTGAGCCTGTGACAACCCGAATTTTCATAAGTTATTAAAACAAGAATTTAATAATTAAAATTCTTATTATGAGATGTGTATATTTTGAATTATGTGTTTTGGTGTGAGAAAATTAAATTTATATGAGATTTAATAGTTGATTAAACTATTAAAGAAAGTCAAGAAAATTAGTTATGAAAAAGGAATATGGTGGCAAAAGAAATTAACTAAATAATATTATTTAATTAAGATAGAAATTATATTACAAAATAATATAATTTTATTGGTATTCATTGATTGGCGATGGAATTGTTATGAATTAAAATTCATAAATAATGTGAATAATTCACTTAATTAAAATAGTGAATTAATATAAATATATTTGTTTTAATAAAATGAGAGGGTAATATGTTACATATAAATGTAAAATATTTATGTAATGGCTTAATATATTACATTTGGTCAAGAGAATGTAAATTAACTATGAGAGTGAGAAGGACCAATATAATTATAAAGAAATATTGGTGTTAAGATTAATGAATTAAATAAATATTTAAGTTGTGATTAAAGAAATGGATTAAATAAATTGTCTCGGGACAATTTATAGAAGGAAAGAAATTGATTAATTATACATAATAATTGTATAATTTATTAAAATAATTAATGGATTAAATACTAATCATTTTAATGAAATATTTATTATTTTATATAGAGGTGTTTATGACTACAATTTCATAATGTATAAGTATAATAATTATACATATTATAATTGTATAATTATTTAGTTTAGTTAGCTAATAATTTAGCAGTATGGTTAAAGTGTGACACTTAGAGAAAAGAAGATATATTATATAATAAGGAGATCATAAAAATAAATTAGAAGAGAATTGTAATTACCTGATATTTTCTATATAAATAAATAAGAAATTTTGCATATTAATTTTTTTTAATTATTAAAGATGGAAATATGTGCCCAGTAATGTGCATGTATATATGTGATAAATAAAATTTATTTATTTCATAAATAATTTCAAATAATTTTATTTTAAAATTATTGATCATTATAAAGTATATACTTATAATAATTAATTTTATAGTAGAAATATCTTTATTATTTATTTTCTATGAAAATATAATTTTTATATTATTTAAATAATATATGAAATGATTATTGAAATTATTATAATTCTAATTTATTGTATGAATTTTGTTCAAATTATTAAGTTAATTATTTTAACTTAATTAATAATGTTATATATGGATGATAAATCAGATATGAAATCCAAACCCTAATTTTAGATTTTGAGCAATGAATGAGAATAATAATATTATATTAGTTATAATATTATTTTTCAGTATTATAAATATATACTGTATATCTGTAGACTGATATTGGTTAGTCAATTATGGTGTATCACGACAAACCTTAGTATTACTGTCATAAATCATAAATTGAAACTCAAAATTGGAGTTTAAGGTCGGTCAAAAATGGTGTTATATGAATTATATTGCGTATTATAGAATTTCTGTTAATTAGGAAAAACCTAATTAATATTTGAAAACTCTAATTTAAAATTAGAAACCCTAATTTGCTAATTAGGAACCTTAATTGTAAATTTTAGAAACCCTAATTATTATTTTAGTAAATTGAATTGTTAATTTGGGAATCCTAATGATATTAAGGAACCCTAATTTCTATTAAAAACCCTAATTTTCATTAATGTGTTTTAATTAAAATTTTGTTACACTTTAATTTTAATTTTTCAAACCCTAAAAATTATTTTGGAAACTTTAAGGTTTAAAATCTAGTTATTAAACCCTAGATTCAAGTACTTTGGACAAGAATACCATTAAAATTAAAATGCAATTGACCATTTTACCTTTTTTGTCCCATTCTTGAATTATTGATAACAAAATCCTACCATATCTTGGCAAGCCACCCTAGTCTAAGCTATGAGCCTACAAGCTACAACTCTCAGCCATTACTTACAGCCAAGTTCATTGCATCCAACATTTATATAAGATCTGTGACGCCCCCAAATTCGGGTACTTGAAACCCGAACTCGGTGCTTCACGATACCATTTCTATGAGCAGAATAATACTAATAATAATAACAATAATATAAATGTCAAACTTAATTTACATAATTATCAGAGTCTAGCTCCCAAGTACGTAACCTTTAAACATTCATTACAACCCATGATAGATAATATATGTCATACTTGTCTTAATAATATCAAACTATTACATAACATAGTAATTCGTTCATTCAGCAACCTTCCCTTTTTCTTTGTTCTTAGCAGAGCTCTCTGGTCGTTCGCACTTAGCTGAAAACATTTAAATTTAAGCAAGGATGAGCAAGGATGAGCATTCAATAGTTGTGAAGTATTCTGAACCGATAAATATAACATAACAACTCTCTTTCAAATTTTTGAAACTACATAATGACTATAACTGGGGTTATGGTGACATGCCATGAACATTATTTTCATTTTCGAAAAGGTTAAACAGAAATTCATCTGTAAACCGACATAACTTACGGGCACGGGGGTTGATCAGCCCGTTATGCCCTGCATTTATCAATACTACATTACAAGAACGATAGGATCGTTCACTCTGTTCCGCCTTGGGCGCATAAAAGTTTTCCCGTGTAGGGATGTTCATACTTGTCTGGGTTCCAAATCAAAGGTTTTATCTTGTTTCAACAAAAATCTATAATTCAATATATATATACGGGTAATTGACAAAGCTATATCAACATGTGATTAAATACAATGATTATCCAAGTGGGGACACTTGTTTAACCATTTACAGAAATTAACGAACAGAATATATATATATATATATATCTGAATTACCATATACTAACATGTTGATAAGCAATGAGCCTATATAATATAAGGTTAATAATCTGTACAGTAATAATATAGTTTAGAAACATTCTTACTCATGTCCATTGCATAAAGAAAATGCCAAGATTAGATACTTGCCTGAAGAGCTGCTTACAGTTTGTAATTTAGATTTATCGCTTATCTCACGACCTATCATTAATAAGACCGTCCGTTCTATTAGAACAACATACTATAACATATAACAATGCTTATTGCAATCAACACATACCCTAATCACATTGGCACATAGATTTAACAACCATTGAATCACAAATAATCACTTATCTAATCACATTATTTAAGTCCAGATCAATTTCTGAAACATGTCGGTGTACCGACAACTTTATCGGATAATTATCGAGTTTAAGACTCTATTCTGTAACTCAATATCTGTAACTTAATATAATTTTAAAACATTTATTATAATTTATCACGAAATTTTCAAACATCGGAATCACATTAAAATGATTTAAATACTAATCAATTCTATTATCATTAATATTTAATTAGTATTAAACTATTAATGAAATCATTTCTAAAATATTAAAGTTATTTATAATAACTTGAAATATTTTTAAAGTATTAAAATTACCCTTAAATAATTTTTAAAACATTTAAAATTATTTCTAAATAATTACCATTAATATTAAGGTATTAATGTTTCATTTATCCAAATATTAAAAGTCATTAAGTATAACTTAAAATATTTTTAATTCATTTATATCCCTTTTAAATAATTTTTAAATTAATAAAACCATTTATAAATGATTTATTTAATATAATTATTAAATAAATTTAATATCATTAGTAATAACTTAATAATCATTAATATTTAATTATTAATGAAATTATCCTTTAAATATTAAAAGTTATATTTTATAACTTAAAATATTTTAAAACACTTTATTTTCATTTAAAATAATTTTTAATATAATAAAATCATTTTTAATTAATTTATTTAATTCATTTAGTAAATAAATTAATTACAATTAATATTTAGATATTAATGAAATTTATCACAAAATATTAAAAGTCATTAAAAATAACTTAAAATATTTTCTTATATCATAATATAATTTTTAATGATTTTTCCAATATTAAAATCATTTTTAAATAATTTATTTAATATTATAATTAAATTAAATACTTTTAATATTCCAAAAATATTAAATATTTATGAAATATATTTAAAATAATTAAAAACTAATTTTTGGAATTTAAAATAATTTTTAATAATTTATTTTATATTTTTAATAATTAAAAACTATTTTTTTCTATTTAATAATTAATTTCTGGAAAATAATAAGCTGTCTGTCGCTAAAGGCCGCCTATAGTGACAAAACTGTCACTATAGGTGTTCTTCATGTTCTTGAGCTGTTCATAAGGCAGTTTCGAGGTTCCTCCTTTGACCATGATTTCTGATCTGATCATGATGTTTCAGGACAGGTTAATGGTCAGATAATGTAGTACAAGCACAAGACTACACGATCCAGCCATTAACACCAACAAATTATGCACAAACAAAGAGATTCGAGCCTCTAAAAGTGTTGTCAGAGGCTGTTCTTCATTTATGGGTTACCAAGAAATGAAGAACAGTTCGAGCATACACTTTTGGGCTTCCACAACTTGTAATACATGCAATGTTTTTATGATATGAACGTTTCAGTGTGTAACCAACATGTATGACAAGAGATCTATCACATAAAAGTATGACAATAACAACACAATCAACATGTATGCTCCGGTCAAACCATGTCAGTCGACATGTTCGTATGTTTTTTGGGTTACCCAGAAAACAGAAAACATGGCCGACTTGCCTGGTTTGACCGTCCACTACGATTACTAAGTTTAATTATTAGGAAATGTTAAGGCTTACATATGTAGTATAATCTACCTACTATAACTTAGATACATAAACATTATCAGAACACCAATACACTGACAGATCAAGACGGTCAAAGATGTTGTCAGGCCGGTTCTGGGCTGTTTCTGGGTTACCCAGAAACGCCTGGTCATGGCCGGTCAACTACGTTTGACCTTGAATATCTTGCTACCTAGACCAGATCTAAGTCTGATTCTTGTTCCAGATTAAAGACTACATAACAGACTACCAGTATAAACCATCAAAACACAAAAAGCATAAACAGGCTGAGATTTAAAGCCTCTGACATTTGATGTCAGACCACTAAATAAATTTTTTCCAGATTTTGCAAATCTTCAAATCCGAGCCTCTAGATGTTATGGATCTAACATCTAGCAACCCAGATCATCATTAGACACTTTATATAACATATTTAACAACAAAAAAACAACATCAAACATGGAATCATGGACAGATTTTTCTAGGGTTGGTTTATACCTTCTTGATCGATTTTGATTTCTATGCTTCTGATTTGTTAGGGATGGACGTGGGGCTTGTTTCTTGACTGATATTATGAAATAATTTTGGAGGTTTGGGGCAAAAGGTTTGAGTGTTGTGAAAAATGTAAGTGAACAAATGCATTTTCTCTCTCCTTCAATCCTTAAATAGACAACAAGGTGCATGAATTGGCTGATATCTAGAGCTTGTTGCTGTCAATTATAAGTCAAGAGAGTGGTTGAGTTTGGTGAACAATTCCTCCTAATGTCAAACCCTACTAGTTAGCCAAAATAATGCATTTAGGGGCAAAAAGGTCTTCTGATAAATCATTTTAATGGCATAATTGGAACTTGGCAAACCCTTAGGGTTTAACCCTAAGGTTTAGCACAAAACAATAATAAGATTTAGCAATTAGAGTTTGCACAAAAATAAATAAAATCAAATAAAAATTAACTAAATTTTAGTTTCTAAAATTTTGAAATTAGGGTTTCCTAATTATGATTAATTTTCTAATTACGCTATACAGGAACATTAGGGTTTAATATCATATAATTATCATTAACATTTCTAAAATAACAATTAGGGTTTACGATTTTGATAATTAGGGTTACCAATTTATAATTAGGTTTTCTAATTATCAAATTAGGGTTTAAAATTTTAGGGTTTCCAAAATTAGTAATTGAAATTATAAGACTTGCTAATTAATCACATTAACACAATTACAACCAATCTCGAACTCTAATTTAAATTTCAAATTAGGGTTCCTCATTTCCAAAAATTATTTAGGGTTTCTAGATTATAATTAGGGTTTTCTAAAAATTAGGGTTTCAGAATTTTTAATTAAGGTTCACCTAATTAATACATTTAATACACGACATAAATTATATAACACACTTATAAAATAATCTTGCACTCTAATTTGGATCTCAAATTAGGGTTTAGCATTATTACTAGGGTTTGGTCATAATACACTGTAATTGACCTACCATTATCAATATGGAAATACAGTACATATTCATAGCATTGAAAAATCAAAATATAATTAATATTATATTATTATTCTCATACCTTGACAATAATCCAAAATTAGGGTTTGGATTTTATATCTGATTTATCTGTCATATTTAACCTTAATAACTTAATAACATGTACCAAAAATTCATATAATAAAATAATTATTATAATTATTTTAAAAATCACTCCATATATTATTTAAATAATATATGACTATATATTCATGGAAAATAATTAATAAAAACATTTATACTATAAAATTAATTATTATAGGAATGTACTTTATAAAAATCAATAATTCTAAAATAAAATTATTTGTAAATATTTATGTAATAAATATATTTTTATTTACCACATAAATACACATAAACATTATCTTGTACAAATCCTCATCCTTAAATAAATAAAAAAAAAAAAATTTATACGCAAAATTTCTTATTTATTTATATAGAAAATATCGGGTTGTTACAAGATCAAGGAGAGAGAAAGTATCATTTGTTAGCTCATTTTGCACAAACACTCATCCTAGGACTTCTCTCTCTAAAACCTCCGAAATTCCCTTGCTAGATCAGTCATAGATCAAGCCCCACTATCACACCTAACAAATCAGAAGCCTAGAATCAAATATTTGTTCATAAAGGTATAAAACCTAAACCGAAAATCTGACTTTTGATCTTATGTTAAATGTTGTGTTTTTATGTTAAAACATGTTGTTTGTAGTCTATTTAAGTGATCTGGGTTGGTTTCTTGTAGATCCATAACATCTAAGTACTTGAAATTAAAGTTTTCAAAAATCTGGAAAAAGTTTAAAAATGAAGTTTGACAACGAATGTCAGGCCTTATATCTCTGTGATCTTTGATGATTTTTGTGTTTTGAAAGTTTGTACTTGTAGTCTGTTATGAGATCTTTAATATGGAACTTGAATCAGGTCCATATCTGTTGTAGATTAAAAGTTATTTGTAGTCAAAGTGGGTTGACCGGCATTGACCGAACATTTCTGGGTAACCCAGATTTACCCAGATCGTGTCTGACAAGATTTTGTTGGCCTCGGAGCTGTCAGTGTGTTGTTGTTTTATTTCTGTTTTTGTAACTAAGTTATAGCCTGTTAGTTATACTCCAGATCCATGCCTTTAAATCACTCAAACAATCAACAGATTGTAAGTAGTGGATAGTCAAAGTAGGTCTCTCGGCATTGACTTTCAAATTCTAGGTAACCCAGAATTGGTTTTCAGCGTCTGACAAGTTGTTCATGATCCCAGATCTTGCATGTGTTTGATTTTTTGATTGTGTTATTGTATTAAGGCTATACTCTTGTATGTGTACTACATATTCATGCTCCTAAATCACTTAAATAACAGATTGAAAGTTATTTACGGTCAAACTAGGCCACTTACTCACGCATGGAGTTTCTGGGAAAAATCCAGAAACCGTATGAACGTTATTTCTGACAACGTTTGACCAACTGCTAGCTAGTGATTTTGATGTTTTTTGACTGACCTGATGATTGATAATTGTATCTTGACATGTGGACTACAACCTTGAACCATTAGAACACATTAACCATAACCAGAACCTATAGAAATTTAAGCCTCAAAATGGACCTTGAAGCTGACTGGGTTTCTGGAAAACCCAGAAAGCCCTGACAATGACTTTGAATGGCCAGATCTTTGTGCTATGTGTTTGTATGAATGATTTGATGCTTGATTCATGTAGTATTACACAAATGCTACATAATCAATAACTAAGATTGTCCAGAACTTGTGTAGATCGAAAATTAGAGATGGTCAAATGAGGTACCATTGAGCACTGACTATCAGTGTTCTTGAGCCTCAAGAACACCTATTGCGACAGAAACTGTCGCTAAAGCCTTTAACGACGGATTTAATTATTTTTGTTTTATAATTTTCGAAAAATACATTAAATATAGAAATAAATTCCTAAAAATTATAAAATTAGTTTTAAAAATTATTTTAAGTTATAAAAATTAACTTTTAATAATTTGACATATTTTTCATAAATATTAATATTTATTTGGATATTATTGGTATTTAATTTATTTAATAAATGTATTAAATAAATTAATTAAAAATTATTTTATTGTATTAAAAATTATTTTAAATAATAATAAGGTATTTAATAATATTTTAAGTTATAAAACATAACTTTTAATATTTTAAGATAAATTTCATTAATTATTAAATATTAATGATATTAGACTTATTTAGTAATTATATTAACTTAATTAATTAAAAATAATTTTAATATTAAAAAAATCATTTTAAATGTAAATAAATAACTTAAAAATATTTTAAGTTATAAAATATAACTTTTGATATTTAAAGGATAATTTTATTAATAATCTAATATTAATGATATTAAGTTTATTTAATAATTATATTAAATAAATAGTTTAAAAATAATTTTATTAATTTAAAAATCATTTAAAAAGGAAATAAATGATTTAAAAATATTTTAAGTTATAATAAATGACTTTTAATATTATGATAAATAATAAATTAATATTCTAGTATTAATGGTAATTATTTAAAAATAATTTTAAATATTTTAAAAATCATTTAAGGGTAATATTAATACTTTAAAAATATCTTGAGTTATTATAAATAATTTTAATATTTTGGCAATGGTTTTATTAATAATTTAATATTAATTAAATATTAATGATAATAGAATTAGTTAATATTTAAATTATTTAATAATGATTCCGATGTTTGAAAAATCGTGATAAATTATAATAATTATTTAAAAATTATTATAAGTCAATTAAAAATAATATGACTGATGTTTTTAGTTATTGAACTGCAGGATAGAGTTTTAGACTCGATAAATACCCGATAAAGCCGTCGGTACACCGAAATGTTTCAGAAATTGATTTAAACTTAGATAATTTGACTAGATACGTGTTTGTTTATGATTCAATGACTGTTAAACATATGTGACAATGTGATTAAGTTATGTGCTGATTGCAATTAGCAGTACTATATGATATGATATATTATTCTAATCGAACAAATGATCTTATTAATGATAGGTTTTAGTATAAAAGATAAAACTAAGTTGCGTTATTGTAAACATCAACTCAGGTAAGTATCTGAACTATTCTTTACATTGTGCAAGTATCCTAACTTTGCATTTTTTTATGCAATGTACATGAGTAAGAAATTTTCAGAATCATATTATTGTGCTAGATTATTAACTCTATTGTTATTGATTACGTATCCAATCTTTGTATTCATACAAGTTCTTACATTATCCAATCATTGTATCATTGTATAATTTAGATATTTATTCTATTCGTTAATTCCTATATAGGGTTAGACAACTGTCCTCACTTGGATAATCATTATATTTAATCACATGTTGATACATACTCATTGGTTTCCAGTATGTATACGTTGACTTAAAAAGCCGTCTAAGCTATTTGATTCAGCTAGACATAAAAATATTGTTGATCATGATTAAACTTTATTGTATCCCACCAGATTATTTTGGTTCGGATTCCCGACTAAGTACGAACATCCCGAGCAGGGGAAAACTTTTATGCACCTAAGGTGGATAGAGTGAACAATAATATCATTCTTGCATGTAGTATTGATCAATACAGGGCGCATTGGGATGATCACCCTCGTGCTCGTAAGTTATGACGGTTTGCGGATGAAGTTTTGCTAAACCTTAGCAAAAATTAAAAACAATGTTCATAGTCTATCGACTAATCTCCAGTTATAGTCAGAACGTAGTTTCAAAAATTTGATATAAAATTGTTATGTTGTTATTATTGGTTCAACTTACTTCACAACTGTTGATTTGCTGTAGAAGTGGTATTCAAAGATAACATTTAATTCTTTCAGCTTATATTAATTGTTGCTATTACTTGCTGGGCAATCAAATGCTCATTCTTGCTTTAAATTTAAATATTTTCAGCTAAGCATGATCAACCGAAATGTTCAGGCCATAACAAGGGAAAAGGAAAGCAATCAGGATAATCTTATCTTTTATAATAGTTAAATAGTATTAAGATAATGATATTTATTATCTAGCATGTAATGTATTGTAGTAAAGGTTGCGTACTTGGGATTAGACTCTGATGTATGTAAATTAAGTTTGATAGTTATGTTATTATTAGTATTATTCCGCTCATAGAAATGGTATCGCAAAGCACCGAGTTTGGGTTTCAAGTACCTGAATTTGGGGGCGTTACAATATGGTATCAGAGCTTTAGGGTTAGAAACCTTAGGTGGGTGTTGGGTAAAATCTATATACGTACAACATGCAAGTATACGTGGTCAACAAGTAATAAGTGATTAGTAGAGTATCGTTCCCACAGAGATCAACTAGCAATAATCTTAACTTACAATTACCAATTTTCTATTAATCTTAATTTTATTAAACTATTCAACTCAATGTTTATAATTAAAGATTCTAAATTAAAGAATAATAAACTACCACAAAATAATCACAAATATCAAAATCTAGAATTTTAAATAATTAATGGAGAATTAGACCTATGATTTCACCTTAAACTTCACTCTGATTTTAACACCTTTATTCCAATTCAATTCACTATCCCAGTTTATTAATCAAGAACACGAATGTAGTATTAACCACCTCTCGATGCACTAATATCGTATTAACTTAAACCCACAATTAAGATATAAACAAGTTAAACACCTTAATTAACTAACTCACTATGTCTCTATGTGAATTACAATTAAAGAAGGTTTAAGAATAAGTTCTCTATCCGATTACATGGGATATTAAGCATATCTCTACCTTAACATTCATCAAGATTCTGCTATTCACAAAATTTATGAACACATGCTATATCAACTAGGTCTAGATTTGAATATCCTCTCTCGATTCCATACAAATCCACAAAGAATTGTTGATCAGGCAATTCATAAATTCAAGCTCAAATTAATATAGATAAACTGGAAATAGATTATTGAAATGGAAATCAAAGTTATAAAATCATCGATTCACTCAAAGATCCATCATAAGCCTAAAAATTGAATTAGTTCATTATAAATGATATAAATACTAAATAATTTAAAGGAAACATCTGTCAATTACAAATAAAAGACTAAACATAAGAATAGTGATGAACAACCTTCACGTAGCCTAGAATTGCAATTGTCCCAAAAATCTCTTCAAAATACTCCTCCAAGCTTAATATGAAAAACTGGAAATAATCTCTATGTATCGTCTTGCATCTTTCGCCCTTATTCGTTGTTTTTAGTGCAATATATAGATACCATAGTGTTCCAGCCAAAAACCTTTGTCCAAAAGAGTCCATGCGCCACACCAAGTCTCAAATCCATGTCCCAGTCGAGTTCAAATCAAGTCAGGAGACTCTAAATTTTGGCACCCCCGCCCTGGCGGGGGGTACAAGGCAAATCATGCCCGCCCCGGCGGGCTAGTCCACTGTCAACCAAGTTTGCTTATTTCATGTATTTTTCCAAAATTATTTCAACAGACCTCCTTTCTTTACAACTTGCATCAACAACCACCCTACACATAAAAGAACAAGAAACGAGTAAAAACGAACATGAAAACATGAGAGTAACAATAAATTAAGCTTAAAATGGACATCGATTCATGGATATAAAATTCACTCATCAAAATCTCCCAAACTTAAACCGTGTTTGTCCTCGAGCACAAAACAAACTACATTCTATGCAATGCGATGCAATGAGATGGAATGAATATACTCTATATGCTTTCGATTCCAACAGTATCACATGATCAAAATTATCCCATCAGCATCAGAGAAAGCAAGCAACTCTACAATATGGATCACCAAAACCAATCCACAATTTCGTATTAATTCTCAAATCTTAAACCATTATCACTGGTATAGTGTACGTGTGTGTTCAACATCCATGATAACTGATACAGACTCAAATTCAATACATAATCAATTTCTTAGAAGGAATCATACAGTGCAAACTTAAAAAATTCAAAAATAGGCACATTCCAACTAAAACTAAGCAATACTATACTAAAGGTTTCATGCAGGGTACTTATACTTTATTTATATTATTATACACGGGGGCTTTTTGCTCTTTTCCCGTTTTATTATTATTTTTTTCATAGATTCATACATGACTGTGCAATGTCTCATCCCATTAGGCTAACAGTGATACCCCTTAGCGAGCTTTCGACCAATGACTCCCAGACCATAAAAGACCTTAGGACGCTAGGTGTAAAGACAATCCCCTCGGGCGTACTTGCTCAAGTAACAAAGGCCCCGAAACAAGGCTAGTCACGATATATATAATCCCTTTTTTTTAGATAAGCTTATATACCCCACATATAATCCCCCAAACTTATGTTCTTGCCTAATTTTCGCCTTTACTGCTTATCCTTGTCATTTTTGTATTTACCCTGGCGATATCCCTTAGAAGCTATTTATGTATCAATTTGTACTGACCAGTCAACAAAGATATTATTAGCGTGCTAACCTTATTTATTCCAGTTTCAAACATGCGCAAGATTCGTTTCATAACAGAAATTATATCATAGTTCTAATAATCAATACTGTATTGGTTAACTTATTCTCAATCTCATCACTAGCCCACAAATAACATGAACTGCAAAACTGTTGGACATATGCAAACACAATATTAACTAATTTTTTTTAATAATAGAAATAACCTAAGCTACTATGTATGCACTTAATCTATCATACAACTATGTCAAAACCTATATGCAACATCATAATTCCTAATTACCATCCAAAATTGGAATGCAAAGACAAATTTAAACCTAGCTACTACATATGCATGCCAACAAGAATTTAAATCCCCCAAACTTAAGTAAAACAATGTCCTCATTGGATGAATAATCAAATATAAGTACATGAGGACTTCCCTGCTATCGCTTAAGTCTGAGGAGGTGGTGGTTGATCTTCTCCCTCGGAGTCGCTTGGTGGAAACCTTGGCATGGGCATGGGCTGCTGATATAGAAATTGTGCAGCAAGATTGAAGCTCTAGAGTGTCGTATTCAAGGATGTGAATGACATGTTCATGGCATCAAACAGATGGTCTTGTCGCATTGCAAGCCGTCTCATCGATCTCCCGTCGAGCTGCCTTGTTGTGCTCCTCCATTTATTGATGTAATGCATGGAACTGAGAGTGAGATATGGTATCCGAAGATGGTTATGCCTCAGTCCATTGATCTCCTATAGTTTTGTCCTCATCACCCGAGGTGTCTATGGCGTCAGCCTCGTCCTCCGAAGCTGATGGAAATATAAATCCTAAACCTCGAGGGTGAGATTCACCTCCGGCCCATACCGAATACTGTACTATCATTCTCGAATCTTGCAGCTGTAGTGGCATAATGGTGGGCTTATCATCAGACCATCTAACACCTGCTTGACGACATAACCCACAAATAAAGGACGGATGTGCCAAGCCTCCTGAGAAATTACCCCATAGACATCGACGAATTAAAAAATTGATAATGGCCCCGACGTCGAGGATGAAGTCTTGCACAATAGCAAAAAGAAGTAGTGCCTTCTCCTTGGTGATGTTCGATGTGTGCGTGGATGGTAACAGTTTTGCACATAGAAAGGCGTACCAAATTTTCCCATACCGACTGAGATCTTTGCTGTGAAACATCGTGCCTCCTTTTCAACCCTTGATCCACATCGTACCCGGCTTAGTCATTGCTTTAATAACCTCCTCATAGTCGGGATCAAAATCCCTCAAGTGAGCATATTGGCACTGTCGAGGCACCCGCAACTGATAGTACGTGTTGATGGCGTCGGCACTGAACGGGACCAATCGACCCCACACAAAAGCATTGAATGGTGCCTTGTCCTCGGCATTCGCATAGAACTCCTTGACCACATTAACGGTGGCGGCCTCGGGCTCCTCAGTGAACTTGACCCACCCTTTCTGATAGATTTGTTACATCATATCACCATCGTGAGCATTCGGTGCCAACCCCCGCTCCGGTGTAAGAGCCTTGGTGACCATGTAATCGTACCAGTCGGTGGCGGTGGCACTTTTAAACTTTTGACGGTCGAATATGCGGGATGGTGGAGTTGGCCTTGAACTCTCCCCTCTTTATCGTTTGGATGTCGGTTAAGAAGTCATTGATTTTCGAATGTCTGAACTCATTGTCAAATACACTACCTTCTCCTTACCCCCGCTCCGGTGTAAGAGCCTTGGTGACCATGTAATCGTACCAGTCGGAGGCGGTGTCACTTTTAAACTTTTGACAGTCGAATATGCGGGATGGTGGAGTTGGCCTTGAACTCTCCCCTCTTTGTCGTTTGGATGTCGGTTGAGAAGTCATTGATTTCCGAATGTCTGAACTCATTGTCAAACACACTACCTTCTCCTTAAATGTGGTCCACACAAAATACCGAACACTTGGTGGGCACAATATTTTCTCCTCCCAAATTAAAACTTTGATCTCTTATGGTGCTTGGAAGTGATGAATTGGAACACCAAGCATGCACTCGAAATTGGTCTCCAGCAGCTTCTGATGAATTGGGATGAGATGTGGAAATATATAGAGGGTGTGTGATGGGATGTGTTGGAGGATTGAAAAGGTGGAGTAGTGGAAATCGTGGGGGTGAAGTAGGTTCAATGGATTTAGGTAATGGGTAGAAGTAATGGGGTAAGCGTTGTAAATCGTGGGTGTTGTGTAGGAGAATGGGTAGGCGTGGGTTATGTATAAGAATGGGAGAAAGAGGGATTCAATTAGCAAGAGAGAGTATTGGGCTCGTGGCTCAATATTTTCAACTCACGGCTGTGATTATTCCCAGGAAAGCTTAAGTCGAGATGGTCGAGACCATTCACTATCAAGCGGGTATTCTCTCATGGCGCAGTTGAACTCTATAGTCGCAATCCATTAGATACGTTCAAAGTCAACAGTCATCGATTAAAGCACTACTGGGGTGGCGAGGCCAACACCGATGTCATTGCCATCACATTGTCCGACGCACTGTAAACAGGAAGTAGTCAGGCTGAACGACTTAAAATCAAGCGCTAATTGGGAGGCAACCCAATCTTTTGTTATTTCTTGTATTTTCATTCATAAGTGTTAGCATATAGTTTTTATTATGTTATTAGGTAGTATTATATACTAAAAATCTGGTTAGTCTCTCAATCATAATCCAACTGATCAATAATCTATCATCTCGCATATTTTATGGTTGTAGGAGGTGCAAAAGTGATTAAGAGGAGCAACATGTAAGAAAAGAAGAGAAAAGAGCAAGTTGCAAGGCCAAATTTGAAGCCACAAAAATCTAAAGTCAGGGAACACCCCTGCCGGGGCGGGCTCAAAATACACTACACCCCCCGCCGGGGTGGGGGTCCTCTATAGAATCTAACAGAAGCTAGGCCTGCTGGGGGCGGGCTGTCCAAGCATAATACCCCCCGCCGGGTAAGAAGGCACTACTCAATAATTGTTACAATAATTACTGTTCAATATTTTATTTTATTGGTTCGATAATTGCTGCGTTGATATTTTATATTATTATTGTTTCAAAAATTGTCATTGCACAGTATTTCCTATTATCAGATCAATAATTCATATTATTTGAATAATATTATTAGATAGCATTATTGGCAATGTCTAGAAAGTCTTGTCAAGGAGAGGTTTGGTCACCTAATTGCGCGCCAGTAAGGAGAAATCCTTATCGGAAAGCCCCCTCTTTCCTAGGAACGACCTAATTGTCATAATTGTGATTCTATAATATTATTTGTGAATAATTAGTTATTGATTTATATGATAAGGAAATATTTATTTTATGTGGATATAAATGATGGATAGAGAAATATTTATTTAGTGTGGATATAAATGAAAAAATTAATGCTGATGTGTTTTATCAGTATATTTTGTCGGAATAGAGGAATTTTTAGAAAAGTGTCAATTGTTGAAAATTAATATTTTACCTTACATTATAAATGTATAATGTGGTTATATAATTATATAATAATGGTGATATTTTCACAATAAATTCACGGTGCGTGAATCAAATGAGAGAAATCTAGAAATCAAAAGAAGAACGAAATATGGGATTTTCAGAAAAATTAGTTTATTACTTTATTTTGTAAAATCCATAACTCTTTGTGTATAATGAGTTAGGAGATGAGCCATATATCAAAAGAAAGCCCTGGAAGTATGCTAAACGCGTAAATTTGAATCACCCAATTATTCTTTGTGGATTTTTCGTGGTGACTGTTTGAGTGAAACTGATATGAGGGACTTATAGTCCGAAAATCAAATCAGTGTTCTTAAAGCTCTTTGCGTGAGTTGTAATTTTCATCCGACCGTTGGATTGTTGTGATTTTTGGATATGTTATACATATATAAGTTGAGTTTATGTCCACAAATTTTGAACCGTTAAAAATTAACGTATGATTTGTTATGAATTTTAAGAGGTGTTGAAAATCGTCCGTATGTGGATTTCGGTCATTTTTCGTTTGGAATTTGGAAAAACTTAAAGCTACAATGTTGTAGAGAATTCAATTTCGTGTGGAATGGACATAAAATTCTTATTTTTCTAATAAAATGGCTATTTATTATGAATTATTGAAGTTTCAAAAAATTAAAATATTTTTATTAAAAATATGGGTGGGCTCCACTTTTGGTTGTTGGGGAAGATGACTGATTTTTGGTGAATGGGAATAGTAGCAGGTAAAGCCATCAGGTTGCAGGTCAAGTCTGCTTTGGCATTCTAACATTTTCCTTTAAATAGAGTGCTGAGTTAGAATTAAAAAATCACACCAGAAACAAGTTTTCTCTCTTTCTCTCTCTATACTATCGAGCGTATTTTGTGAGTATTTAGATACTTTGTGAGTTGCTATTCAACAGTGCAAGTTTCCTTCAGCCTTATACCTGATATTTCAGTCGGAAGTGCTGTTCTTTTGAGGTAAGGGATAGTAAGGGATGGTAAGGGATGTTATTTTCTTCCTAATGATGTTATTCTTTCAATACCATTATACCAAAATATTGGTATAGATTTTATTGTGGAATTTCTACCTTTTTTATGTCGGGGTTACTATTCACGTATACGATACTATTCACGTATACGACACTATTTATGTATATGACACTATTTACGTATATGACATTATTTACGTATACAGTACTATGTACTAATACGGAGTACTATTCACGAGTTACTATTCATGAATTACTATTCATGAGTTACTATTCACGAGTTACTATTTATGGGTACTATTCACCACAAAATTGGTTTCTTTTTCTGACCAAATTATCGTTGATTTATGAATCTTACTCTTGAAATTAAATGCAGTTGTTGATCATATTATTTTTATTATCATATATAACATTTTTATAATCCTGGTGATAAAATTTCTCTTTGACTTGAGTGTAAAGATGGGTAGATTATTGGTATGATCGTGACTATGGGTTTTCTTTGGCCAATAGTGCAAAGTTGAATTGTTGACTGGTATGATCATGACCATTAAATTTATAATTGAATATCTTTAGCTTAAGTGCAAAGGTGAATTAATCAACATGATTGTAATTATTGTTTATATAAATTCTGAAATGATTATATTTTTTTTGAGATATTAATATCTTTGGCCTGTAGTGCAAAGATGATCTGTTGTTGAATATTTTTGGCCTGTAGTGCAAAGATGACCTGTTGTTGAATATCTTTGGCCAATAGTACAAAGATGAACTGTTGACGAATATCTTTGGCCCATAGTGCAAAGATGAATTTATTAGTATGATTATGAAGAGGAACTGTGATTTGGTATAACCATGATCTTTGATGTTTCAGTTAAAGACATGTGATTAAAATTATCTTCGTCCTGGATGAGAAGAAGAATTTAGAACCACAATTATGATTATAGGTGATTCATATGATTGTGGACCAGAATTGTTGATTGATGTTACAGGGATAAAACATTGTTGGTGGATTTTTAACATGGAGAAGATAATAGACTGGATTGCTCGTTTCGCTGCAACTATGGTTAAAAAGTTTTATCATCTATCATATGTTCTAAATCTATGATTTATTAATGATGAAGGCTATTGATAATTTAATTATCTTTAGTCATGATATTCTTTATTGGACTATTTGTGCTCACCCTTTTGCTTCACAATTCCTTTCAGGTAGTAAGAGTGTAGCTGGGTCGAGCGGGGGTAACAGGGGAATAGAACGGTGGTCTCTAGCTGTGAAGGTTCTTCCTAAACAGTATGGAAATAATTTTATTGAGAACTTTGGAATATTGTGTTATATTTTATACATCATTTAGTAGTTATATTTGGTGAATCATATAGGGTGAGGCGAACTCAACTTTGGAAGGGTGATTTGCCACTATCATACAAGATGTCTAATGACATACAACCTCGTGTCATCATAAGATAGGATTGTGCATATCCACTTACTGAGTATATCTTCGAGCACTACCTATATAATCTTGGTGTTTGGTTGAAGTATAATTCTTAATTAGAGATAGTGGAGATAATGATATGTCAAGAGAAGACTCACCTTTGGAAAGAATATGATAGTAATCTTCTCATTTTTCTTTAGAGTCTATTAGGTCAACCAAGGATAATTCTGTGGACATATGTTATCTATCATAACCTAGACGCATGGCCTCCCATGTACGAAGGTTTCCTTGAGCACTTTTCGAAGATTTTTATTTCTAAAACAGTTATTGACTGTACTTTTATGTAAGGTGCCATGTGTCACAGTTGGTATATATTTGTATCAAAGCTCACAACATATGTGTTGTTGTATTTTGCACGACAATTGTGATAATGAAGTTGTAGTTATTTTCTGTACCATGTATTTGGCGATTCAAAATTGGTTGGGTGGAATGGACCTATTTTGGGGGCGTTACAAATGACCTGGGAGTTAGAATAAGAAATGAAATCAAGGTATCCTTACCTCTTCGACATACCAGGTACGTACTCTAATTTCGAGGACGAAATTTCATAAGGGGAGGTTATAAGACCCCAACTTTTATGAATAAAGATGAATTTTCTATAAATATGATTTTTGAATATTATGGAGTGAATTTGATATATTGTTTTAGTTGTGGGTAATATTTATAAATTTTACAAAGTACGCAAGTTGTTATATAATATTCGATTGGTCGAGGAATATTCGTTTTAACAGAGAATATTCGTACGACGGCACAATCATTGGTGGACTCCACAACGAAATTATTGTCGGATTGAGAAAATGACAAAAATATCTTTTTATAAAATAACGGCGAAAGTTTTACCGTTAACTGTTAGAATACCCGGTGGTTAAAATACAGTAATATGCGTTATTGTACAGTAGCACACTGTATTGCACAATATTTTTGAATTATTGATTCTTACATAAGAAGGCACTACTCAATAATTGTTATAGTAATTACTGTTCAATATTTTATCTTATTGGTTCAATAATTGCTACGTTAATATTTTATATTATTGTTGTTCAATAATTATCACTGCACAGTATTTTCCATTATCAGATCAATAATTTATATTATTTGAATAATATTGTTAGATAGTATTATTGGCAATGTCTAGAAAGTTCTGTCAAGGAGAGGTTTGGTCACCTAATTGCGCGCCAGTAAGGAGAAATCCTTATCGAAAAATCCCTCTTTCTTGGGAACGGCCTGGTTGTCATTATTGTGATTCTGTAATATTATTTGTGAATAATTAATTATTGATTTATATGATAAAAAATATTTATTTTATGTGGAAATAAATAATGGATAGAAGAATATTTATTTTATGTGGTTATAAATGAAGGAATTAATGTTGAGGTGTTTTATCAGTATTTTTGTCGAAATGGAGGTATTAAAAATCAAATCAGTGTTCTTAAAGCTCTATTGTGTGAGTTATAATTTTAATCCGACCGTTGGATCGTTGTGATTTTTGGATATGTTATGCATATATATGTTGAGTATATGTCCACAAATTTTGAACCGTTAAAAATTAACGCATGATTTGTTATGAATTTTAAAAGGTGTTAAAAATCATCCGTTTGTGAATTTTGGATATTTTTCGTCTGGAATTTGAAAAAACTTAAAGCTACAATGTTGTAGAGAATTCGATTTCATGTGGAATGGACATAAAATTCGTATTTTTCTGATTAAAGGGCTATTTTATTTGAATTATTGAAGTTTCGAAAATTAAAATATTTTTATTAAAACATAGGGGACCCACTTTGTTTTGTTGTGGAAAATCTGAAATGGTTGGCTGCAAATTCAAAGTGGAATGCTAAAATTTCAATGTGGCGTGCTTGAATGGTTATATTAATATTTTATTATTTAGTCTCCTATGACGTTCTAGCATTTTCTTATAAATAGACGCTTAAGTTAGAATTGAAAATCACACCAGAATCAGAGAATTCTTCTTCTATAATCTTGAGCGTATTTCTTTAGAATTTTAGAAAGCTTTGAGCGTAGAAAACAGTGAAAGTTTTCTTCAAGAATATCCGCGCTATACCAGTTAGAATACTATTCTTTTCAAGATAAGGGATGTTATTTTTGTTCAATATTCGCTTAAAATAATATTTTCTTCCATACTATGTAGTATGTAAGTAATATTATTTCATTTCAAATTTCGAATTTTATACTCGTTTTGTAAAAATTTTGGCTTCTATAGTCCACGAAATTAGTAGAATATCCTTGATATTTGTGCTTCATCCAGTATTTTTTCATGAAAATATTAATCTGAGCATTCTTGATAAGTTTTAACTTTTTCATGCCGGAGTACTATTCACGAGATTACTATTCCCAAAGTACTATTCACAGGGTACTATTCCCTCGAGTACTATTCACCCGAGATACTATTCATGATAAAAATTGATTTGTTTTCGGTCTAAATTATTTTTGGTACAATATTATTCTTAAATTTTACTCCACAAAGTAGTATCATGTTGACAATTTGGACGTTATTGATTTCTGGATAAATTAAATTATAAATCTTTAAAAATTTATCCTTGAACTTGTTTTATTGAATTCTTATATCATTGTCATCATCATCATGTTTAATATATGTTGAAAGTCATATGTGGCCTGTAGTGCATAGATAGACTTGGTATGATTATGATCAGGGATTATTCGGTATAATCATGACCGTAATGTTACAAATGATGTGGTAAAAGTCCTCATTGGCCCATAGTGCATTGATGGACAGTTGTTGGCATGATCATGACCATTGATGAATACACGAATATCCTTGGCCCGTAGTGCATGGATAATTTGTGGTCATGATACTAATGAATATCCTTGGCCGTAGTGCAGGGATGATGTTGATTATTTATTAAGCTGAGTCTCAGCGATAAAAGTGATGAAAAATCTTTTAAATCATAGAAGATAGTAGATTTTATTCTCTACTTGACTCTTCTAATGGATTGCTTGTTCCGCTGCAGTTAAACTTGATGTTTGCTATATTTTATAAGTTTAACACTGTTGAAGGCTAACGATAAATTATTCTGCATTACCTTAGTCATAATATTTCTTACTGGGCTAGTTGAGCTCACCCTTTTGCTTTAATTATTCACTTCAGGAAATGAGAAAGTAGCAGGGACTAGTCGAGGAACGGAGTGACGGTCCAGATGATAGCATTAGTAGTCCTCACTATTATATGAAATAGTGTGATAATAAATGTATTGAGGACTCCATTTGAGTTGAATACTGTCTAGAAGACAATATTCGTATTAAAACTCTCAGTTTAAGTTTTGTCGTATTTTACATGACAGTTGTATTATTAAGTTGTATTTGAATTTTGTACCATATATTTGGTGACTCAAGATGGGTGATGTATACCTATTTTAGGGGCGTCACATTGCTGCTCAAACATCGTTATCTCGTTCCTCATATTTGCAGTTTTCGCCAGTGGGAAGAATTTGGCGAAGAATTTCTGAGCTAAGTCCTCCCATGTAGTTATCGAACCTGGCGGTAGAGAATGCAACCAACTCTTTGCCTTGTCCCGTAAAGTAAATGGGAACAACTGAAGTCTCACCGCATCATCTGACACCCCATTGTACCTAAAAGTGTCACAAATTTCTAGAAAGCTGACTAGATGTTCATTCGGATCGTCATTAGCCAATTCCCCAAACTGAACTGAATTCTGAATCACTTGGATCATCCCAGGCATGATTTCAAATGTATTAGCGGCTATTGTGAGCCTGGTAATGCTTGACTGCAGTTCAGTCACCTTTGGTGTGGCAAAGTCCCTTAATGCTTTCTGATCTTCGGCTGCCATTTCCTCTTCTTTCTCAGATGTTTCAAATTCTTGCCTCGTTTACTTGATCCACTTACTTAACCTCTGGAACCTTTTCTCAATGTCGTCCTCAAAAGGCAGCAAGTCTGGATTTTTGGACCGAGTTTGCATAAACTGCTTCAAACACCTGAAATTCAAGGAACAAAACAAAAATAAAATATAAAAAAAAATTGTTTAAGTAAAACTGGATTAATTAAAATGATATTGTAAAAATATTAAGATCTATACTAAATTGTTTCCCTGGCAACGACGCCAAAAACTTGTTGGGTAAAATCTATATATACACAACACGCAAGTATACGTGGTCAACAAGTAATAAGTGATGAGTAGAGTACCGTTCCCACAGAGATCAACTAGCAATAATCTTAACTTACAATTACCAATTTTCTATTAATCCTAATTTTATTAAACTATTCAACTCAATGTTTATAATTAAAGATTCTAAATTAAAGAATAATAAACTACCACAAAACAATCACAAATATCAAAATCTAGAATTTCAAATAATTAATGGAGAATTAGACATGTGATTTTACCCTAAGCTTCACTCTGATTTTAACATATTTATTCTAATTCAATTCACTATCCCAGTTTATTAATCAAGAACACGAATGTAGTATTAACCACCTCTCGATGCACTAATACCGTATTAACTTAAATTCAGAATTAAGATAGAAACAAGTTAAACACCTTAATTAACTAACTCACTATATCTCTATGTGAATTACAATTAAAGAAGGTTTAAGAATAAGTTCTCTATCCGATTACATGCGATGTCAAGCATATCTCTACCTTAACATTCATCAAGATTCTGCTATTCACAAAATTCATAAACACGCGCTATATCAACTAGGTCTAGATTTGAATATCCTCTCTCGATTCCATACAAATCCACAAAGAATTGTTGATCAGGCAATTCATAAATTCAAGCTCAAATTAATATAGATAAACTGGAAATAGATTATTGAAATGGAAATCAAAGTTATAAAATCATCGATTCACTCAAAGATCCATCATAAGCCTAAAAAATGAATTAGTTCATCATAAATGAAATAAATACTGAATAATTTAAAGGAAACATCTTGTCAATTACAAATAAAAGACTAAACAGAAGAATAGTGACGAACACCCTTCACATAGCCTAGAATTGTAATTGTCCCGAAAATCTCTTCAAAATACTCCTCCAAGCTTAATATGAAAAATTGGAAATAATCTCTGTGTATCGTCTTGCGTTTCTCCCATGATTCGTTGTTTTTAGTGCAATATATAGATACCATAGTGTTCCAGCCGAAAACCTTTGTCCAAAAGAGTCCATGCGCCACACCAAGTCTCAAATCCATGTCCCAGTCGAGTTCAAATCAAGCCAGGAGACTCCAGATTACGGCACCCCCGCCCCGACGGGGGGTACAAGGTAAATCATGCCCGCCCCGGCGGGCTAGTCCACTGTCAACCAAGTTTGCTTATTTCATGTATTTTTCCAAAATTGCTTCAACAGGCCTCCTTTCTTCACGACTTGCCTCAACAACCACTCTACACATAAAAGAACAAGAAACGAGTAAAAACGAACATGAAAACACGAGAGTAACAATGAATTAAGCTTGAAATGGACATCGATTCATGGATATAAAATCCACTCATCAGTGGGATAGACCTAAGGCTATAACCTTAGAACAGATGAAACGTTAAAAATATAAATAACACATTTAGAGTTTAAAAGGAGATGAATTGAATAAATTCATCTTTAAACAAAATAAAAGATAACTTGTATAAAATTATTAATTGCTGTGTGTATATACTACGTGCTAATTAGGATAATTTGTATGTATAGATGTCAGATGGAAAAGAATTAGGATACCCTCAGATCATAAAGAATGAGTCAACCTCCATATCCGAGTCAATATCAAAGTAAATAGCTGAAATAGAGGCTCACTTTGAAAGCAACCCTAATGAGGTGATTATACTGAAAAGTTATTACCAGACCCAGAAACAATAGTATAACTGATTGGTAGAATATAGGTAGAGAATATAAAGTTAAGCTCGAGTTCTTTAAACTCATACTTATGGTAAGTTCATGACTCATAATTATATGAAATTTTTGAACCCCTCAGCGAATGGACGCCAAAGGTCTGACTAGGATAAGTTCTTAAACTCATATGATTGTGGTAAGTTCCTGAACTTATAATATGTGGTATGTAATAACTCAATATTTTCTATATAATTAAATCAGAAATTTTACGTATAATTTTTTTTTATTTTTAAAGATGAGGATTTGTACAAGATATTGTGCGTAAGCATTTATGTGATAAATAAAAATATATTTATTACATGAATAATTAAAAATAATTTTATTTCAGAATTATTGATTATTATAAAGTATATTCTTATAATAATTAATTTTATAGTAGAAATATTTTTATTATTTATTTTTCATGAAAATATAATTTTATATTATTTAAATAATATATGAAATGATTATAGAATAATTATAATAGTTATTTTATATTATTATATGGAATTATTTCAGATTAGTTAAGTTAGTTATTTTCTAACTTAATTAATAATATCATTTATGTAAGATAAATCAGATATGGAATCCAAACCCTAATTTTGGATTTTGATCAAGAAATAAGAATAATAATATAATATTAATTATATTTTGATTTTTCAGTGCTATAAATATGTACTGTAAATGTGTTGACTGATAATGATTGTTCAATTATGTTGTATCATGACCAAACCCTAGCATTAATTTGTTTCACCCTATTTTGAAATTTAAAGGGGAAATTCAAGACTGTTATATAACTGTGATATATGATTTATGTTGTATAATGTTATGATTAATTAGGTAAATCCTAATTAATAGTTAGAAATCCTAATTAGCAAATCAAGAAAACCCTAGCAATATTTTTATAAACCCTAGTTTGTAAGTCAATTAAAACTTTAAAATATGTTAAGCCATTGTGTTATGTTGTATATGATATGTATTGTAGAATATAATGCTAATTATGGAAAACCCTAATTAGTAATTAAAAACCCTAATTTTGAAAACCCTACATAATATTTATAAACCCTAATTTTCTATATTAACCCTAATTGTCAAGTGGGGAAACCTTAATTGCAAAATTAAAATGTTTAATGTTAATTAGTGGACCTAAACCTAATTAGCAAGTTTTTATTAATTGAACACCTAAACTATTCCAAGAAACCATAATTACATTTTTGAAACCAAAGTTTTTATAGTAAACCCTAAATTGAAATCCTACCAATCTTTGTGCTAAACCTTAGGGTTAAACCTTAGGGGTCAAACCCTAAGGGTTTGCCAAGTTACAATAGTGCCATTAAAATCCTTAGGCTAATGACAAGTTTACCCCTCTTGCATTATTTGAAGCTAACTTGTAAATCTAGCAAAATTGGAGTTGCTCAACAACTCTTACCAACCCCATGTGACTGAAATCTACTCATATCAGCCAAGGATTGCCAGCCAAGTTCATTACAACTTATTATATATAGCATTAAAGAGAGAAAAGTGTATTATTTGTCTCATTTTCTCTCATACACCCAACCAAGTCTCTACTTCTTCAAACCCACGAAATATATATGTATATCAGTCCCACAAACAAGCCCCAGGATTTCCATTAACAGATCAGGAGGCCAGAATCAAGCATAGCTTAAGAAAGGTATAAACCCTAGTTGACAAATCTGACCTTGATCCTATGTTAGATCTTGTGTTTTAATGTTAAAACTTGTTGTTTGTAGTCTTTATAGATGATCTGGGTTGGTATCATGTAGATCCATATCGTCTAAGTGCTCGAAATTTAAGTTTTTCAAAATCTGGAAAAATTTTATTTGGTGTTCTGACAATGAATGTCAGAGGCTGTAAATCTTTTTCTGTTTATGTTTTTGGTGGTGTTAATGTTTGATCTTGTAGTATGTTATGAGAGCTTTGATATGGAACTTGATTTAGAGTCAGATCTGTGGTAGATTTGAAGTTATAATCGGTCAAAACCCGTTGACCGGGCATGACCGGGTGATTTTTGGGCAGTCCAGAAATTGTTTTTCAGCATCTGACAATATTTTTGCAAGCCTTGATCTGACAATTGGTTATGTGTTTTGATGTTGTTATTTTAACCGGTTTATAGTCTATTATGTGTTCTACAGTATCATGTTCCTAGATCACTTTGATAAACAACATGCTAACAGTAATCGATGGTCAAAGTAGCCTTCTCGACCTGATTTGAAGTTTCTGGAATTTCCAGAAATGGGATGAATAGCGTTTCTGACAAGCTTTAACCGTAACATATCAAATGATTATGATGTAGTTTTACTGTTATGATGAATGGTATTTGTATCTTGTTGTGTAGACTACATGTTGGACCCATTGTAACACTATAACATCAACTGGATAATGACTATAATTAAGCCTTAAAGTATGCACTCGAACAATTTGGGTATCTGGGTAACCCAGAAAAACCTAGATTGTGTCTGACAAGAAGTTTGAGTAATTATATCGTGCATTTGTGTCATGTTATGAACCTGTTGATGGCTGGATCGTGTAGTATTACATGAGTACTACAAGATCTGACCAAGATCTAGTCCAGAAACCAACTGGAATATGAATTTAATTGAGGTCAATCCGAGTACCTTGTTAACTGACATAGATTTCTGGGATCAAGAACACGAAGAACACCTATAGCGACAGTTATGTCAATATAGGCACCCTTTAGCGACAGATTAATTACTAAATTAATTATTTTTATTAAATAAATAGAAAAATTAGTTTTTAATTATTAAAAATATAAAATAAATTATTAAAAATTATTTTAAAGTCCGAAAATTAGTTTTAAATTATTTTGAATATATTTCATAAATATTTAATATTTTTGGAATATTAAAGGTATTTAATTTATTTAATTATAATATTAAATAAATTATTTAAAAATAATTTTAATGCATAAAAAATCATTTAAAATTATATTATGATATAAGAAAATATTTTAAGTTATTTTTAATGACTTTTAATATTTTGTGATGAAATTCATTAATTAATAAATATTAATGATAATTAAGTCATTTAACGAATGCATTAAATAAATTATAGAAAAATAGAATTAATGATTTAAAAATTATAGAAAAATGATTTAAAGGTTATAAAAATATTTTAAGTTATAAATTATAACTTTTGATATTTTGTCATGAAAAATATTAATATTAATGGTATTAGATATTATTAAATATATAAGTTAAAAATGATTTTATTAATCTAAAAATCATTTTAAATGAGAATAAAATGTTAGAAAGTATTTTGAATTATAAAAAAAATAATTTTTAATATTTTTGGAGAATTCCCATTAATAAATTAATATCAATGTTATTAAATTTATATTAAATAAATTAGTT
Source organism: Panax notoginseng (assembly GCA_016801055.1). Taxonomy (NCBI): domain Eukaryota; kingdom Viridiplantae; phylum Streptophyta; class Magnoliopsida; order Apiales; family Araliaceae; genus Panax; species Panax notoginseng. The sequence continues at coordinate 79,986,041 of CM029014.1, forward strand.
TAAAAATGATTTTAATATTATAAAAATCATTTAAAATAAAAATAAAGTGTTTAAAGATATTTTAAGTTATAAAATATAACTTTTAATATTTAGAGGATAATTTCATTAATAATTTAATATTAATGATATTAAATTTATTTAATAATTATATTAAATAAATAGTTTTAAAATGGTTTTATTATTTTAAAAATCATTTAAAAAGGATATAAATGAATTAAAAATATTTTAAGTTATAATTAATGACTTTTAATATTTGGATGAATAGTACATTAATATTTAAATATTAATGATAATTATTTAAAAATAATTTTAATTATTTTAAAAATCATTTAAGGGTAATATTAATACTTTAAAAATATTTTGAGTTATTATAAATTATTTTAATATTTTGGCTATGGTTTCATTAATAGTTTAATATTAATTAAATATTAATAATAATAGAATTATTTAGTATTTAAATTATTTAATAATGATTCTGGTGTTTGAAAATTTATGATAAATTATGATAAACGTTTAAAAATTATTATAAGTCGTTTAAAAATAATATGACTGATAATTACAGTTATTGAGCTACAGGATAGAATCTTAGAGTCGATAATTACCCGATAAAACCGTCGGTACACCGACATGTTTCAGAAATTAATCTAGATTTAGATATTTTAACTGTATTAATATTTGTTTGTGATTCAATAACTGTTGAATATGTGTGACAATGTGATTAGGTTATGTGCTGATGCAATAAGCAGTGCTATGTGTTATAGTATGTTATTCTAATCGAATGAATGATCTTATTAATAATAGGTCGTGATATAAAAGATAAAACTAAGTTGCGTATTGTACGCAGCAGATCAGGCAAGTATCCTACCTTTGCATTTCCTTTATACAATGGACAGAAGTAAGAAAGTTTCAGAATTATATTATTATTGTACCAGATTATTAACCCTATTGTTATATATGTTATATCCGATCATTGATTATCAACATGGTACTATATTATAATTCAGATATATATATTCTGTTCGTTAATTTCTAAATATGGTTATTCAAGTGTCTCCACTTAGATAATCATTGTATTTAATCACATGTTGATATATATATATATATATATATATATATATATATATATATGTATATATATATATTGATACTAGTATGTATACGATAACAAAGATTCTTCTAAGCTATTTGACCAGCTAGACACAGATTTAGAAATATCATTGAATATGATAAAACCTTTTTGTATCTAATCAAATTATTTTGATTTGGATTCCAGACTAAGTATGAACATCCCGATCAAGGAAAAACTTTTATGCGCCCAAGGCGGACAGAGTGAACGATACCATCGTTCTTGCATGTAGTATTGATCAATACAGGGCCCATGGGAGGTACACCCTCGCGCCCGTAAGTTATGACGGTTTGCAGATGAAGTTCTACTAAACTTATTCGAAAATTGAAAACAATGTACATAGTATGTCACCTTAACCCTATATATAGTCAATGCGTAGTTTCAAAAATTTGAGATAGAATTGTTATGTTATTATTATCGGTTCAGTTTACTTCACAACTATTGATTTGTTGTAGAAGTGATGTACAAAGAAAATATTTAATTCTTTCAGCTAATTATATTTATAATTGTTATTACTTGCTGGGCACCCAAATGATCATTCTTGCTTTAAATTTAAATGTTTTCAGATAGGCATGATCAACCTGAAGGTTCAGACAAGAACAAGTGAAAAGGAAAGCAAACAGAATATGTTTAATGGTATCTTTTGTAATAGTTAGACAATATATAGACCATGATATTTATTATCTATCATGTAATATATTGTAGTAAAGGTTGCGTACTGGGGATTAGACTCTGATATATGTAAATTAAGTTTAATTTTTATATTATTGTTATTATTATTAGTATTATTCCGCTCATAGAAATGGTATCGTGAAGCACCGAGTTCGGGTTTCAAGTACCTAAATTTGGGGGCGTCACAACATGGTATCAGAGCTTACGGTTAAAAACCTTAGGTGGGCTAGACCTTAGGCTATAACTTTAGAACAGAGGAAAACGTTGAAAATATAAATAACTCATATAGAGTTTAAAAGGAGATGAATCGGTTAAGTTCATCGTCAAACAAAATAAAAGATAACTTATATAAAGCTATTATTTGCCGTGTGTATATATTATATGCTAATCAGGATAATTTATGTGTGTAGATGTCAGGTGAAAAATGCTTATTATATGCTGATAGCATGAAGAAAGATCAAATCCATACACCCGAGCTAATATTAAAGCCAATACCTGAAATAGAGGCTCACAATGAAACCAATTCAGATGAGGTGGTTATTTTGAAAAATATAGTACCAGATCCGGAAATGGTAGAACTAACAGATAGTGATTCAGACACCGAAGTTGGAGTTGATCAAGCATCAACAGAAGTGCAGAATCTGAGGAACCAGGCTGCCTCTCTGGAAAAGCTGTGGAAAATAGAAAAGCTGCTAAATAGTCAATTGCGAAAAGCCTTAATAGAAACAATGGAGAAACAAGATAAGCTTAAAATCCAAATTGATCAGATGGGAGCCAAAAACAACATATCGAGTGCAGCTCTGAGCAATAAGGGGAAAAGAAAGATAAAAGACCACGACTTAGGAAAATCTAATAAAAACCAAAGGAAAAAGATATGTTATATTTGCGGCCATGAGGGACATGCCTCTCCTCATTGTCCCTACTTTAAACAACGTGCATGCTTTATTTGTGGGTTGGAAGGTCATTGGGCAAAGATTGTCCAGAATCAGGAAAAAGGTGTAGGAATAATTAGGATTAGTAGTTGATTATGTATGTTTTATAATGTGCGTGTGTAATGTAATATTCTCAACTTTTGTATTAGTCAATACTCTAAATCCCGACTTTTGTGGTCACAAAGGGATAGCTGATGTTTAAAGCATTATGTGCTATACTATGTAAAGTATTCATTAAATGAATATGAATCTATGTTTAAGTAATGAAACAAGTTTAATATATTAAACTTATATGATAAAGCTTAGAATGCAAGAATAATTTATGATAATGCCGCCAAGACGAAAATAAAAGCCAAGGATAGAAGAACCTATTAACAAAGCTGGAGAACAACCAGACCCGATACAGAATTTCTCGAATGTGATCGCTCAAGCTATGCAGGATGGAATACCAGCCGCGGAAAATCAGCCAGATAATCAATTAGCAAACTTTAAAGACTTTAAGGCATTCGGACCACCATGATCTAGAAGATCAACTGACTCTGTGGACGCGTTTGTGATAACTAGGGTAACGGGGGGACAACAGAAAGCTTTTGCCACCTATACGATGAAAGGAGATAATTTTGATAATACCAAAATTAGGCCGGGAATGTGTTTAAAAAGAAAGTTTGTGTGCTATAAGTGTGGACAGAAGGGACATATCTCTCATAACGATCCCAATCCAAGAACGTATAGTGGGTGTTTTATTTGTGAATCAATGGAGCATAAGGTGAAAGACTGTCCAAGAAGGAGAAGGGAGGCAAGGAATGCGAATACAAGAAAAGGTAGCAGGATATTAGCGACAACGGGACCAACTTTGACAAACAATCCAACAGAACCTACTGCAGGAGTTTTTCAGCACGACTGTTCAGGATTCGGTAGCAGCCGGGGATGCAACTCCAGGTATTATTCGAACGAATTATATTTTCTTATATACGATTTTCCTATATATATAATGAATTATTTTATAAATTATTTTGAAGGAGGAATTTAAGTTCTTTTAGAAATCAAATTTCTGTTTAAGCAGATAGAAAAGCTTTTTGCTGAATAGTTAAAGTTCGATTCGATCAATTGTGATCAATCATGATTCTGTATGCTATATACCCTGGTATGTATAGGTTTTAAAATGGTGATTTCAGAGATAAAATCTTTATAAGGGAGGGTGAATGTAACAACTCGATATTTTCTATATAATTAAATCAGAAATTTTACGTATATTTTTTTTATTTTTAAAGATGAGGATTTGTACAAGATATTATGCGTATGTATTTATGTGATAAATAAAAATATATTTATTACATGAATAATTAAAAATAATTTTATTTCAGAATTATTGATTATTATAAAGTATATTCTTATAATAATTAATTTTATAGTAGAAATATTTTTATTATTTATTTTCTATGAAAATATAATTTTATATTATTTAAATAATATATGAAATGATTATAGAATAATTATAATAGTTATTTTATATTATTATATAAAATTATTTCAGATTAGTTAAGTTAGTTATTTTCTAACTTAATTAATAATATCAATTATGTAAGATAAATCAGATATGGAACCTAAACCCTAATTTTAGATTTTGATCGAGGAATAAGAATAATAATATAATATTAATTATATTTTGATTTTTTAGTGCTATAAATATTTACTGTATATGTGTGGACCGATAATGGTTGTTCAATTATGTTGTATCATGACCAAACCCTGGCATTAATTTGTTTCACCCTATTTTGAAATTTAAAGGGGAAATTCAAGCCTATTATATAACTGTGATATATGATTTATGTTGTATAATGTTATGATTAATTAGGTAAACCCTAATTAATAGTTAGAAATCCTAATTAGCAAATCAAGAAAACCCTAGCAATATTTTTATAAACCCTAGTTTGTAAGTCAATTAAAACTTTAAAATTTGTTAAGCCATTATGTTATGTTGTATATGATATGTATTGTAGAATTTAATGCTAATTATGGAAAACCCTAACTAGTAATTAAAAACCCTAATTTTGAAAACCCTTGTAAGACCCCGAATTTTATGAAATAAAAGTATTCAATTTTTCTATTTAGTAAATAGTTAAATTGATAAAAAGTTAAAGTTAAGGGTGATATGTGAATTTTTTTTTTCAAAATAAGCAAGTGGCTATAAAATACTTATTGTTGTCGGGGAATATTTGTTTGGTCATGGAATATTCTTGTTGTAGGGAAATATTCGTACTACGGCGCAGCCATTTGTGGGCCCTATAACAGAATAACTGTCGGATGAAGAAAATGACAAATTTGAGTTTTTATAAATAACGACGTAATCGTTATCTTTAACACTGTTGGAATACCCGGTGGGTAAAGTAAAGTAATACTCGTTGTTGTATAGTAGCACACGGTATTGCACAGTATTTTTAAATTATTGATTCTTACGTAAGAAGGTACTACTCAATAATTGTTACAGTAATTACTGTTTAATATTTTATTTTATTGGTTCAATAATTACTGCGTTGATATTTATTTTATTGTTGTTTCAATAATTGTCATTACACAGTATTTCCTATTATCAGATCAATAATTCATATTATTTGAATAATATTATTAGATAGCATTATTGGCAATGTCTAGAAAGTTCTGTCAAGGAGAGGTTTGGTCACCTAATTACGCGCCAGTAAGGATAAATCTTATCGGAAAGCCCCCTCTTTTTTGGGAACGGCCTGGTTGTCATAATTGTGATTCTGTAATATTATTTGTGAATAATTAGTTATTGATTTATATGATAAGGAGATATTTATTTTATGTGGATATAAATGATGGATAGAAAAATATTTATTTAGTGTGGATATAAATGAAAGAATTAATGCTGAGGTGTTTTATCAGTATTTTATCGGAATGGAGGAATTCCTAGAAAAGTGTCAATTGTTGAAAATTGATATTTTACCTTACATTATAAATGTATAATGTGGTTATATAATTATATAATAATGGTGATATTTTCACACTAAATTCACGGTGCGTGAATCAAATGAGAGAAATCTAGAAATCAAAAGAAGAACCAAATATGGGATTTTTAGAAAAATTATTTTATTACTTGATTTTGTAAAATCTGTGACGAACGAGATTTTTGTAAATTAATTTTTAATATTTATTGAATTAAATAAATATTTTTGATGATCTAATTATTGGATTAAATAATTATTTGATGCAATTGTGGTAGATTAATTTAATTATATGTGTCATATTTATTAAATTAATGTAGAGAACAATTATTATTCAAGTATGTAATTATGTGAGCTTATTGAATTAAATGAAATATTTAATTAAGCATAAGGTTATTTAATTATTTAATTATTAATTAGAGAGTTAATAATTTGACATTATTTATTAATGAAAAATTATAAGAAGTTATTATATTTTATTTATATTAAATATGATATATGAAGTATTGTGCAAGTGGGTGTGACATGATTTAAACTATAGTATAAGAGGTTTTATTAAATTAATTGTGTATAAGTCTTTTATACTAGCCAAACATGGCCTTAGTGGGACTTATGGACAGTTACCCATGACTGGGTTAACTGACCATAATGCGCCAGTTCTTATATCGACGTCTTCTTCATTCATTCTATTATTGCTAAGTCTAGAGAGCTTTCACAGAGAGAGATACAAAGTATTAGTTAAGAAGTAGAGAGAAATTGATATTCATCTCTTATTAAAATCTACACTACGCTTTGGGTAATCTCCTTCTTCCCAATTTCTATTTTACGTCATTTAAATTCTATGAACATGGCTTTCAAAGTTTTTGGTTTAACCTCTGTAATTGGGATAGGAGTAATGATTATGGGTTGTGTATGTGTTATGACATATCACATTGTATTTAATTATATATATATATTATGTAAACCATATCATCAGTTTCATGAAAACACATGTCGTATATGTTTTTCAAAAACTTACCGAGTTTGGGTTTTGGCCATATGACCTTATACGTGATATTTTATATGTTGATCATATATTATCCCTAAATTTTACACTCGTATTGTATTATGCATGTTTATACGAAGAGACCAAAGTTTAAATGAACGAATTCAGTGTTATAACGAATCCGTAGTGACAATTTTTATGTTTTATTTTCAAAACCTTCAAGAACATCAAAGTCAGTGAAATTGCATGCTTTAATTCTGTAATTAAGTGTTTAAATTGGTTAAAGTCATTATATAAATGTTGGGTTATGTTTATGCATGAATTATATCATATGGGTATGTGTAATTTGGTGAAATTAGTGTTTATGTAATGTTTAATTCGCTGAACTCTGTGTTCTTCGCGAACTGGGAATCAAATTCTGGAGTGTCGCGCCGCGGCGCTAACTCCAGAACTGATGTCCCGCGCTGCAGCACCACAGCGCTATGTACCAAGCTACAGCGCCACGCGCCGCAACGCGAAGCCTTAGTACAAAAGTGGCGCCGCAGTGTCACTCTCCAGAAAGTTCATAAACGAAAATTTTAAAGTGTTTAAGTCCATGAATGTGATGTTATCTTAATGTAATGAACATAAAATTTTGTTATAAGTATAATGAGATGTTAAAATAGATACTTAACATGTAAATAACATAATTACATGTGGATTAAATTATTGATTACATAATTAGCTTGTTAATTGTGAGGTGTAAATTATGTGACAATGAATGTGATAAATTGACTAAGTATAGTCATGAATTCGAGATTAGACAAAGAATAACTTATGATGTTTAGTACGTTATTATTGACTGGTATTGTGAACATAATTGATATATAGGATTTAATTCAAAGAACGAGTTAATTTAGTGTAATCTATGCACGAGGCAAGTTTTCTAACCCTACTTGTTATCATTATATAAGTTGATTAATTCACCTTTTTACATTGAGCAAGTTCTCATTATTATTGATCAAGTCTCTTTTGTATATTAAAGTTTATAAATCTTTCAAGCATGATGCTATTATATAATACTTATTCTATTGTATACCTTTTGAGATTCTATTCAATTAAGTTATCAATTATTGTTAAACCTTGTTAGACTAGCGAACCCTTATTAATTCGACTAGTCCATAGTTGATGAACGTTCTAAATTTCAGAACCCTTGATGAATTATCCAAACCAAACTTCCTTTGGTGCGGACTTGAATGTCAAACTGAGATGAATAACCCTGTATAGGGGATTATTTACGCTTTAGCGTTAAGATATTGTGCACAATATGGTACTAAGGGCTGATCCCCCTAAGTATGAGAAGAAAGGTCCATAGTCTTATGACTGTTAAAGGTTTCAAGTATAACCCTTGACAACCTAGGACATAGTTCAAGGTCTTATGACCCTCAAAAATTCTTTTGATTCTTGTTATTCATTCTTGATTCAAAAGTTGAGCTTTTATATTCGAAGTTATTATTTTTTTCACATGTTATTATTCATTGTTATATTGTTATACTTGTGAGCAATCGTGCTCACTCTTGCGTAATAATAACATTGCAGTTAAGAACGAAAGAGCAGACGAACCTTCCACTAGTAAAGGCAAGGGCAAGCTTAGCAAATAATGAAGATTGATTATTTATGTGGTTATGAAATGATAATTAGAATTGATGTTACTTAAGACTTATTTGTTTATGTTTCCGCACAGATGATTTAAGGTTAGAGTAACCTGGGATTTATTTATTATGCAGTTGATGTAACCCCATAAGGGGAGATTTATTATTATTTCTATCTATTGCATGGTTTGCATTTATTTATGGGTAGATAGATGGATGATGTTTGTACAGTGAACACCAAATCCTGTAGAAATAGAAGTACCGGATTTGGGGGTGTCACAAAATTCATAACTCTTTGTGTATAATGAGTTAGGAGATGAGCCATATATCAAAAGAAAGCCCTGGAAGTAAGCTAAACGCATAAATTTGAATCACCCAATTATTCTTTGTGGATTTTTTGTGGTGACTGTTTGAATGAAACTGGTACGAGGGACTTATAGTCCGAAAATCAAATCAGTGTTCTTAAAGCTCTATTGATTGAGTTGTAATTTTAATCCGACCGTTGGATTGTTGTGATTTTTGGATATTTTATACATATATAAGTTGAGTTTATGTCCACAAATTTTTAACCGTTAAAAATTAACGTATGATTTGTTATGAATTTTAAGAGGTGTTAAAAATCGTCCGTATGTGGATTTCGATCATTTTTCGTTTGGAATTTGGAAAAACTTAAAGCTACAAAGTTGTAGAGAATTCGATTTCGTGTGGAATGGACATAAAATTCGTATTTTTATGATAAAAGGGCTATTTATTATGAATTATTGAAATTTTAGAAATTAAAATATTTTTATTAAAAATATGGATGGGCCCCACTTTTGGTTGTTGGAGAAGATGATTGATTTTGGGTGGGTGGGAATAGTAGCAGGTAATGCCATCAGGTTACAGGTTAAGTCTGCTTTGGCGTTCTAACATTTTCCTATAAATGGAGTGTTGAGTTAGAATTGAAAAATCACACCAGAAACAAGTTTTCTCTCTTTCTCTCTCTATATTATCGAGCGTATTTTGTGAGTATTTAGATACTTTGTGAGTTGCTATTCAACAATGCAAGTTTCCTTCAGCCTTATACCTGATATTTCAGCCAGAAGTACTGTTCTTTTGAGGTAAGGGATAGTAAGGGATGTTATTTTCTTCCTATTGATGTTATTCTTTCAATATCATTATACCGAAATATTGGTATGGATTTTATTGTAGAATTTCTACCTTTTTCATGTCAGAGTTACTATTCACGTATACGACACTATTCACGTATACGGCACTATTCACGTATATAGCACTATTCATGTATATGGCACTATTTATGTATATGACATTATTTACGTATACAGTACTATGTACAAATACGGTGTACTATTCATGAGTTACTATTCACGAGTTACTATTCATGAGTTACTATTCATGGGTACTATTCATGACAAAATTGATTTCTTTTTCTGACCAAATTATCGTTGATTTATGAATATTGCTCTTGAAATTAAATGCAGTTGTTGATCATATTATTTTTATTATCATATATAACATTTTTTATAATCCTGGTGATGAAATTTCTCTTTAACTTGAGTGTAAAGATGGGTAGATTATTGGTATGATCGTGACTATGGGTTCTCTTTGGCCAGTAGTGCAAAGTTGAATTGTTGACAGGTATGATCATGACTATTGAATTTATAATTGAATATCTTTAGCTTAAGTGCAAAGGTGAATTGATTAACATGGTTATAATTATTGTTTATATAAATTCTGAGATGATTATATATTTCTTTGAGATATTAATATCTTTGGCCTGTAGTGCAAAGATGATCTGTTGTTGAATATCTTTGGCTTGTAGTGCAAAGATGATCCGTTGTTGAATATCTTTGGCCTGTAGTGCAAAGATGAGTTGTTGATGAATATCTTTGGCCCGTAGTGCAAAGATAAAATTATTAGTATGATTATGAACAGGAATTGTGATTTGGTATAACCATGATCTTTGATGTTTCAGGTAAAGACAGGTGATGAAAATTATCTTCGTCCTGGATGAGAAGAGGAATTTAGAACCACAATTATGATTATGAGTGATTCATATGATTGTGGACCAGAATTATTGATTGAAGTTACAGGGATAAAATATTGTTGGTGAATTTTTAATATGGAGAAGATAATAGACTCTATGGTCTATTTGACTCTTCTAATGGATTGCTCGTTCCGCTGCAACTATGGTTGAAAAGTTTTATCATCTATCATATGTTATAAATCTCTGATTTATTAATGATGAAGGCTATTGATAATTTAATTATCTTTAATCATGATATTCTTTACTGGGCTATTTGTGCTCACCCTTTTGCTTCACAATTCCTTTCAAGTATTAAGAGTGTAGCTGGGTCGAGCGGGGGTAACATGGGAATAGAACGGTAGTCTCTAGCTGTGAAGGTTCTCCCTAAACAGTATGAAAATAATTTTATTGAGAACTTTGGAATAGGATGTTGTATTTTATATATCATTCAGTAGTTATATTTGGTGAATCATATAGGGTGAGGCGAACCCAACTTTGGAAGGGTGATTTGCCATTATCCTACAAGATGTCTAATGACATACAGGGTTGTGCACATCCACTTGCAGAGTATATCTACGAGCACTACCTATATAATCTTGGTGTTTGGTTGAAGTATAATTCTCAATTAAAGACAGTGAAGATAATGATATGTCAAAAGAAGAGTCACCATTGGAAAGAATATGATAGTAATCTTCTCGTTTTTCTTTAGGGTCTATTTGGTCAACCAAGGATAATTCCGTGGACATATGATATCTATAATAACCTAGACGCATGGCTTCCCATGTATGAAAGTTTCCTTGAGCACTTCCCAAAAATTTTAATTTCTAAAACAGTTATTGACTTTACCTTTATGTAAGGTGCCATTGTGACGTATTATCCAAGGTTGGGACATGAGTCACAGTTGGTATATATTTGTATTCAAACTCACAGTATATATGTGTTGTTGTATTTTGCACGACAATTGTGATAATGAAGTTGTAGTTATTTTCTGTACCATGTATTTGACGACTCAGAATAGGTTGGGTGAAATGGACCTATTTTGGGGTTGTTACAACCCTAAATAATATTTATAAATTCTAATTTTCTATATTAACCCTAATTGTCAAGTGGGGAAACCTTAATTACAAAATTAGAATGTTTAATATTAATTAGTGGTCCTAAACCTAATTAGCAAGTTTTTATTAATTGAACACCTAAACTATTTCAAGAAACCCTAATTACAATTTTTGAAATTGAAGTTTTTATAGTAAACCCTAAATTGAAATCCTACCAATCTTTGTGCTAATCCTTAGGGTCAAACCTTAAGGGTTTGCCAAGTTACAATAGTGCCATTAAAATCCCTAAGCTAATGACAAGTTTTCCCCTCTTGCATTATTTGAAGCTAACGTGTAAATCTAGCAAAACTGGAGTTGCTCAATAACTCTTACCAACCCCATGTGACTGAAATCTACTCATATCAGCCAAGGATTGCCAGCCAAGTTCATTACAACTTATTATATATAGCATTAGAGAGAGAAAAGTGCATTATTTGTCTCATTTTCTCTCATACACCCAACCAAGTCTCTTCCTCTTCAATCCCACGAAATATATATGTATATCAGTCCCATAAATAAGCCCCACGATTTCCATTAACAGATCAGGAGACCAGAATCAAGCATAGCTTAAGAAAGGTATAAACCCTAGTTGACAAATCTGACCTTGATCCTCTGTTAGACCTTGTGTTTAAATGTTAAAACTTGTTGTTTGTAGTCTTTATAGATGATCTGGGTTGGTATCATGTAGATCCGTATCATCTAAGTGCTCAAAATTTATGTTTTTCAAAATCTGGAAAAATTTTATTTGGTGTTCTGACAATGAATGTCAGAGGCTGTAAATATTTTTCTGTTTATGTTTTTTGTGGTGTTAATGTTTGATCTTGTAGTATGTTATGAGAGCCTTGATATAGAACTTGATTTAGAGTTACATCTGTGGTAGATTTGAAGTTATAATCGGTCAAAACCCGTTAACCGGGCATGACCAAGTGATTCTGGGCAGCCCAGAAATCGTTTTTCAGCATCTGACAATATTTTTGCAAGCCTTGATCTGGTAGTTGGTTATGTGTTTTGATGTTGTTATTTTAACCGGTTTATAGTCTGTTATGTGTTCTTCAGTTTCATGTTCCTAGATCACTTTGATAAACAACATACTAACAGTAATCGATGGTCAAAGTAGCCTTCTCGACCTGATTTGAAGTTTCTGGAATTTCCATAAATGGGATGAATAGCTTTTCTGACAAGCTTTGACCATAACATATCTAATGATTATGATGTTGTTTTACTGTTATGATGAATGGTATTTGTATCTCGTTGTGTAGACTACATGTTGGACCCATTGTAAAACTATAACATCAACCAGATAATGACTATAATTAAGCCTCAAAGTATGCACTCGAACAATCTGGGTTTCTGGGTAACCCAGAAAAACCCAGACTATGTCTTACAAGAAGTTTGAGTAACTATATCTTGCATTTGTGCCATGTTATAAACCTGTTGATGGCTGGATCGTGTAGTATTACACGAGTACTACAAGATCTAACCAAGAACTAGTCCAGAAACCAACTGGAATATGAATTTAATTGAGGTCAAACCGAGTACCTCGTTAATTGACATAGATTTCTGGGTTAAGCTCAAGAACACGAAGAACACCTATAGCGACAGTTATGTCGCTATAGGCACCCTTTAGCGACAGATTATTTACAAAATTAATTATTTTTATTAAATAAATAAAAAAATTAGTTTTTAACTATTAAAAATACAAAATAAATTAATAAAAATTATTTTAAAGTCCGAAAATTAGTTTATAATTATTTTGAATATATTTCATAAACATTTAATATTTTTGGAATATTAAAGGTATTTAATTTATTTAATTATAATATTAAGTAAATTATTTAAAAATGATTTTAATGCATGAAAAATCATTTAAAATTATATTATGATATAAGAAAATATTTTAAGTTATTTTTAATGACTTTTAATATTTTGTGATGAAATTCATTAATTAATAAATATTAATGATAATTAAGTCATTTAATGAATGTATTAAATAAATTATAAAAAAAAATAGAATTAATGATTTAAAAATTATAGAAAAATGATTTAAAGGTTATAAAAATATTTTAAGTTATAAAATATAATTTTGATATTTTGTCATGAAAAATATTAATATTAATGGTATTAGATTGTATTAAATAAATAAGTTAAAAATGATTGAATTAATTTAAAAATCATTTTAAATGATAATAAAGTGTTAAAAAATATTTTGAATTATAAAAAAATAATTTTCAATATTTTTGGAGAATTCTCATTAATAAATTAATATTAATGTTATTAAATTTATATTAAATAAATTAGTTTAAAAATAATTTTAATATTATAAAAATTATTTAAAATAAAAATAAAGTGTTTAAAGATATTTTAAGTTAAAAAATATAACTTGTAATATTTAGAGGATAATTTTATTAATAATTTAATATTATTGATATTAATTTAATATTAATGTTATTAAATTTATTTAATAATTATATTAAATAATTAGTTTTAAAATGGTTTTATTAAATTAAAAATTATTTAAAAAGGATATAAATGAATTAAAAATATTTTAAGTTATAATTAATGACTTTTAATATTTGAATGAATAGTACATTAATATTTAAATATTAATGATAATTATTTAAAAATAATTTTAATTCTTTTAAAAATCATTTAAGGGTAATATTAATACTTTAAAAATATTTTGAGTTATTATAAATAACTTTAATATTAATTAAATATTAATGATAATAGAATTATTTAATATTTAAATCATTTAATAATGATTTCGGTGTTTGAAAATTTATGATAAAATATGATAAATGTTTAAAAATTATTATAAGTCATTTAAAAATAATATGACTGATAATTACAGTTATTGAGCTACAGGATAGAGTCTTAGACTCGATAATTACCCGATAAAGCCGTCGGTACACCGACATATTTCAAAAATTAATCTAGACTTAGATATTTTGACTATATTAATGTTTGTTTGTGATTCAATGACTGTTGAATATGTGTGACAATGTGATTAGGTTATGTGCTGACTGCAATAAGCAGTACTATGTGTTATAGTATGTTATTCTAATCGAATGAATAATCTTATTAATGATAGGTCGTGATATAAAAGATAAAACTAAGTTACGTATTGTAAGCAGCATATCAGGTAAGTATCCTACCTTTGTATTTCCTTTATGCAATGGACATAAGTAAGAAAGTTTCAAAATTATATTATTATTGTACCAGATTATTAACCATATTGATATATATGTTATATCCGATCATTGATTATCAACATAGTACTATATTATAATTTAGATATATATATTCTGTTCGTTAATTTATAAATATGATTATTCAAGTGTCCCCACTTGGATAATCATTGTATTTAATCATATGTTGATATATATATATATATATATATATATATATATATATATATATATATATATATATATATACCAGTATGTATACGATAACAAAGAGTCGTCTAAGCTATTTGACTAGCTAGACACAAATTTAAAAATATCGTTGAATATGATAAAACCTTTTTGTATCCAATCAAATTGTTTTGATTTGGATTCCAGACGAAGTATGAACATCCCGATCAAGGGAAAACTTTTATGCGCCCAAGGCGGACCGAGTGAACGATACCATCGTTCTTGCATGTAGTATTGATCAATACAGGGCCCTTGGGATGTACACCCTCGCGCCCGTAAGTTATAACGGTTTGCAGATAAAGTTTTACTAAACCTATTCGAAAATTAAAAACAATGTTCATTTTATGTCACCTTAACCCTATATATAGTCAATGCGTAGTTTCAAAAATTTGAGATAGAATTGTTATGCTATTATTATCTGTTCAGTTTAATTCACAATTATTGATTTGTTGTAGAAGTGATGTACAAAGAAAATATTTAATTCTTTCAGCTAATTATATTTATAATTGTTATTACTTGCTGGGCACCCAAATGCTCATTCTTGCTTTAAATGTAAATGTTTTCAGCTAGGCATGATCAACCTAAAGGTTCAATCAAGAACAAGTGAAAAGAAAAGCAAACAAAATATGTTTAATGGTATCTTTTATAATAGTTAGACAATATATAGACCATGATATTTATTATCTATCACGTAATATATTGTAGTAAAGGTTGCGTACTTGGAATTAGACTCTGATATATGTAAATTAAGTTTGATTTTTATATTATTGTTATTATTATTAGTATTATTTCGCTCATAGAAATGGTATCGTGAAGCACCGAGTTCGGATTTCAAGTAGCTGAATTTGGGGGCGTCACATGGTAAGTTTGACGAACTTGATATAATTAAGTGAGAATGAATTATTAAGGATAATAGGAATATATAGAATGCTAAGCAATTGATCCTTAGTGAAGGCGTATGAAATAAGTAGTATTAGTGTTACTTGAATATGTATGATTTTATGATGCGTATACGATAAGTATGTGGGTGTAATGTAATATTCTCAACTTTTGTATAAGTTGTGACAACAATTCTCGACTTTTATGTCACAAAGGGGATATTAGATGTTTAAAGCAGTATGTCCTACGCTATACGGTGTAAAGTATTATGAAATTAGTTAGATGAACATGATTTTATTTAATTAGATAATGCCGCCAAGACGTAAACGAAACCAAAAGGGAGAAGAACCTGTTAACAAAGCTGGAGGACAACCAGACCCGACACAAAATTTGGTGAATATGAATGCTTAAGCTATGCAGAATGGATTACCAGACGTGGGAAATCAACCAGATAATTGATTGACAAACCTCAAAGACTTTAAGACAATCGAAGCGCTAGGGTTTAGAGAATCAATTGACCTTGTAGAGGTTTTTGTGATAGCTAGGGTAATGGAGGGGCAAAAGACAGCCTTTGTCACCTATACGATGAAAGGGGAGGCAAATTTTTAGTGGGAAGCAAATCATGCTAGAGCCAGAGAAGAAAATAGTGGTAGTAGGACTTGAAAAAGGAAAGGAGATAATTTCGGGAATACCAGAAATAGGCCAGGAGGTCGAAAGAAATAGGTTGCGCAGTGTGGGAATTGCAGAAAGAATCACTCGGGAGAGTGTCTTAAGGATAAGTCTGTGTGTTACAAGTGTGGGCAGGAGGGACATATCTCTCCTAACTGCCCCAATCCAAGGATGAACAAAGGGTGTTTTAGGTGTGGATCAACGGAACATAAGGTAAAGGACTGTCTGAAAAAGAGAATGGATTCAGGGAATATGACTACGGGAAAAAGCAGCAGGACATTGGTGACAACGGAACCTACTTCAACAAACAAGCCAACAGAACCAATCGCAAGAGTCTTAAACGTGACTGTTCAGGATTCGATAGCAGCTGGGAATACAACTTCAGGTATTATTCGTATAACTTGTATATTTTGATATATATGATATTCCTATATATAATAAATTATTTTATAAAGAAATTTTGAAGAAGGAATTTGAGTTCTTTTAGAAATTGAACTTCCGTTTAATCAGATAGACAAGCTTTATGTTGAATAGTTAAAGATCAGTTCGATCGAATCTGATCGAGATCTATTTGAAATGACTGTGTATGCTATTTACCCTTGTTTGTATAAGTTTTAAAACGGTGATTCCGGGGACGAAATCCTTATAAGAGAGGGTGAATGTAATAACCTGATATTTTCTATATAAATAAATAAGAAATTTTACATATTAAATTATTTTAATTATTAAAGATTGGAATATGTGTCAAGTAATGTGTATGTATATATGTGATAAATAAAATTTATTTATTTCACGAATAATTTCAAATAATTTTATTTTAGAATTATTGATCATTATAAAGTATATACTTATAATAATTAATTTTATAGTAGAAATGTCTTTATTATTTATTTTCTATGAAAATATGATTTTTATATTATTTAAATAATATATGAAATGATTATTGAAATTATTATAATTACTAATTTATTGTACGAATTTTGTTCAAATTATTAGGTTAATTATTTTAACTTATTTAATAATGTAATATATGAAAGATAAATCAGATAAGGAATCCAAACCCTAATTTTGAATTTTGAGCAATGAATGAGAATAATAATATTATATTAGTTATAATATTATTTTTCAGTGTTATAAATATATACTGTATATATGTAGACTGATATTGGTTAGTCAATTATGGTGTATCACGACAAACCTTAGTATTACTGTCATAAACCATAAATTAAAACTCAAAACTGGAGTTTAAGGTCGGTCAGAAATGGTGTTACAAATTATAGAATTTTTGTTAATTAGAAAAACATAATTAATATTTGAAAACCCTAATTTAAAATTAAAAACCCTAATTTGCTAAGTAGGAACCCTAATTGAAAATTTTAGAAACCCTAATTATTATTTTAGTAATTTGAATTGTTAATTTAGGAACCCTAATGATATTAAGGAACCCTAATTATTTAAACCCTAATTTCTGTTAAAAACCCTAATTTTCATTAGTGTGTTTTAATTAAAATTTTGTTACACTTTAATTTTAATTTTTCAAACCCTAAAATTTATTTGGAAAACTTTAAGGTTTAAAATCTAGTGATCAAACCCTAGATTCAAGTACTTTGGACAAGAATACCATTAAAATTAAAATGCAATTGACCATTTTACCCTTTTTGTTCCATTCTTGAATTATTGATAACAAAATCCTACCATATCTTGGCATGCCACCCTAGTCTAAGCTATGAGCCTACAAGCTACAACTCTCAACCATTACTAACAACCAAGTTCACTGCATCCAACATTTATATAAGATCAAGGAGAGAGAAAGTATCATTTGTTAGCTCATTTTGCACAAACACTCATCCTAGAACTTCTCTCTCTAAAACCTCCAAAATTCCCTTGCTAGATCAGTCATAAATCAGGCCCCACTATCACACCTAACAAATCAGAAGCCTAGAATCAAAGATTTGTTCATAAAGGTATAAAACCTAAACCGAAAATCTGACTTTTGATCTTATGTTAAATGTTGTATTTTTATGTTAAAACATGTTGTTTGTAGTCTATTTAAGTGATCTGGGTTGGTATCTTGTAGATCCATAACATCTAAGTACTTGAAATTAAAGTTTTCAAAAATCTTGAAAAAGTTTAAAAATGAAGTCTGACAACGAATGTTAGGCCTTATATCTCTGTGATCTTTGATGATTTTTGTGTTTTGAAAGTTTGTACTTGTAGTCTGTTATGAGATCTTTAATATGGAACTTGAATCAGGTCCATATCTGTTGTAGATTAAAAGTTATTTGTAGTCAAAGTGGGTTGACCGACATTGACCGAACATTTCTGGGTAACCCATATTTACCTAGATCGTGTTTGACAAGATTTTGTTGGCCTTGGATCTGTCAGTGTGTTGTTGTTTTATTTTTGTTTTTGTAACTAAGTTATAACATGTTAGTTATACTCCAGATCCATGCCTTTAAATCACTCAAACAATCAACAGATTGTAAGTAGTGGATAGTCAAAGTAGGTCTCTCGGCATTGACTTTCAAATTCTTGGTAACCCAGAATTGGTTTTCAGCGTCTGACAAGTTGTTCATGATCCCAGATCTTGGATGTATTTGATGTTTTAATTGTGTTATTGTATTAAGGCTATACTCTTGTATGTGTACTACATATTCATGCTCCTAAATCACTTAAATAACAAACAGATTGAAAGTTATTTACGGTCAAACTAGGCCACTCGCTCACGCATGGAGTTTCTGGGAAAAACCCAGAAATCGTATGAACGTTATGTCTGACAACGTTTGACCAGCTGCTAGCTAGTGATTTTGATATTTTTTGACTGACCTGATGATTGATAATTGTATCTTGACATGTGGACTACAACCTTGAACCATTAGAACACATTAACCATAACCAGAACCTATAGAAATTTAAGCCTAAAAAATGACCTTGAAGCTGACTGGGTTTCTAGAAAACCCAAAAAGCCCTGACAATGACTTTGAATGGCCAGATCTTTGTGCTATGTGTTTGTATGAATGATTTGATGCTTGATTCATGTAGTATTACATAAATGCTACATATTCAATAACTAAGATTGTCCAGAACTTGTGTAGATTGAAAATTAGAGATGGTCAAAGGAGGTACCCTTGAGCACTGACTGTCAGTGTTCTTGAGCCTCAAGAACACCTATTGCGACAGAAACTGTCGCTAAAGCCTTTAGCGACAGATTTAATTGTTTTTGTTTTATAATTTTCGAAAAATACATTAAATATAGAAATAAATTCCTAAAAATTATAAAATCAGTTTTGAAAATTATTTTAAGTTATAAAATTAACTTTTAATAATTTGACATATTTTTCATAAATATTAATATTTATTTGGATATTATTAGTATTTAATTTATTTAATAAATGCATTAAATAAATTAATTAAAAATTATTTTATTGTATTAAAAATTATTTTAAATAATAATAAGGTATTTAATAATATTTTAAGTTATAAAACATAACTTTTAATATTTTAAGATAAATTTCATTAATTATTAAATATTAATGATATTAGATTTATTTAGTAATTATATTAACTTAATTAATTAAAAATAATTTTAATATTATAAAAATCATTTTAAACGTAAATAAATAACTTAAAAATATTTTAAGTTATAAAATATAACTTTTGATATTTAAAGGATAATTTCATTAATAATCTAATATTAATAATATTAAGTTTATTTAATAATTATATTAAATAAATAGTTTTAAAATGATTTTATTGATTTAAAAATCATTTAAAAAGGAAATAAATGAATTAAAAATATTTTAAGTCATAATAAATAACTTTTAATATTTTGTTAAATAATAAATTAATATTCTAGTATTAATGGTAATTATTTAAAAATGATTTTGAATGTTTTAAAAATCATTTAAGGGTAATATTAATACTTTAAAAATATCTTGAGTTATTATAAATAACTTTAATAGTTTGGCAATGGTTTCATTAATAATTTAATATTAATTAAATATTCACGATAATAGAATTAGTTAATATTTAAATTATTTAATAATGATTCCGATGTTTGAAAAATCATGATAAATTATAATAATTATTTAAAATTATTATAAGTCAATTAAAAATAATATGACTGTTGTTTTTAGTTATTGAACTGCAGGATAGAGTTTTAGACTCGATAAATACCCGATAAAGCCGTCGGTACCCCGAAATGTTTCATAAATTGATTTGAATTTAGATAATTTGACTAGATACGTGTTTGTTTATGATTCAATGACTGTTAAACATATGTGACAATGTGATTAAGTTATGTGCTGACTGCAATTAGAAGTACTATGTGATATGATATATTATTCTAATCGAACGAATGATCTTATTAATGATAGGTTTCGGTATAAAAGATAAAGCTAAGTTGTGTTATTGTAAGCAGCAGCTCAGGCAAGTATTTGAACTATTCTTTACATTGTGCAAGTATCCTAACTTTGCATTTCCTTTATGCAATGGACATGAGTAAGAAAGTTTTAGAATCATATTATTGTGCCAGATTATTAACTCTATTGTTATTGATTACGTATCCAATCTTTGTATTCATACAAGTTCTTACATTATCCGATCATTGTATCATTGTATAATTCAGATATTTATTCTGTTCGTTAATTCCTATATAGGGTTAGACAAGTGTCCTCACTTGGATAATCATTATATTTAATCACATGTTGATACATACTCATTGGTTTCCAGTATGTATACGTTGACTTAAAAAGCCGTCTAAGCTATTTGATTCAGCTAGACATAAAAATATTATTGATCATGATAGAACTTTACTGTATCCAACCAGATTGTTTTGGTTCGGATTCCCGACTAAGTATGAACATCCCGAACAGGAAAAAACTTTTGTGCACCTAAGGTGGATAGAGTGAACGATAATATCATTCTTGCATGTAGTATTGATCAATACAGGGCGCATTGAGATGATCACCCTCGTGCCCATAAGTTATGACGGTTTGCGGATGAAGTTTTACTAAACCTTAGCGAAAATTAAAAATAATGTTCATAGTATGTCGACTAATCTCCAGTTATAGTCAGAACGTAGTTTCAAAAATTTGATATAGAATTGTTATGTTGTTATTATTGGTTCAGCTTACTTCACAACTGTTGATTCACTGTAGAAGTGTTATTCAAAGATAACATTTAATTCTTTCAGTTTATATTAATTGTTGCTATTATTTGCTGGACAATCAAATGCTCATTCTTGCTTTAAATTTAAATGTAAGCTAAACATGATCAACCGGAATGTTCAGGCCAGAATAAGGGAAAAGGAATGCAATCAGAATAATCTTATGTTATCTTTTGTAATAGTTAGACAGTATTAAGACAATGATATTTATTATCTATCATGTAATGTATTGTAGTAAAGGTTGCGTACTTGGGATTAGACTCTGATGTATGTAAATTAAGTTTGATATTTATGTTATTATTAGTATTATTTCGCTCATAAAAATGGTATCGTAAAGCACCGAGTTCAGGTTTCAAGTACCTTAATTTGGGGGCGTTATAAGAATAATGGGGTTCTAGCCAAACATGGCCTTGAGACCCTTATTTTTTGTAACTGTTGAGACTTTGGGTTTTTATAACGTGTTTGGAAATAAAACTTACGCCTATGTTTCACAAGGCTAAGTTAGAGAGAAATTGAGAGAGAGAATTCTGTGATTCAAGGAAGAGGAAGAAAATTAAATAAGTTTTCTACATCATCTAAATATTTTAAAGAAGAATCAAAGATAAATTTTTGGAGTTTCTAGTTTTAGTTTTATTTTTCTAAAAGTTCTTCTTTTTAGTTGGTTTTTAGGGTTAAATTGTTAAGAGATTGACCATATATGTTAATTGGTATGTATAATTTGTTATATATAATCTATAACAGGTTTTCATGTAATCAAATTCGTGGAAACATGTGTTAGAAGAAGAAATTTGGTTTATGGCTTAGTATAAATATTTTGGTCTATTTTAAGGCTTAAATTGATGGTTAGGTCATGTATATAATCTGAAATTGATAATAAATGTTGTTAGTATGTTGAAAAATGAAAATAACTAAGTTTAAAAGGATTGATTTGGTTAGGAATCTAATTCGTGGTGAATGATTACGCTAAATATGTTTAAAACATGAAAAAATAATAAGAACACTAAATTGGAACCCTTAAAATGAATTGTTAGTGTTTTTGAAGTGTTATAATTATTATGTATATGAGTAGTTCAGTGTTTCATGAGTTCATAGAGTCGAAAACCAACTAATTTTGACTTAAAATGAAGAAGTTATGAAGATTTGAAGTAAAAACATCGCAAAAACTGTAATCTGGACGAAGCCAAGCACAGGTGCGCTGCCCAGGAGCACTGGCGCATCGTTGGGCACTGCTAGCTGGCACGGGCGTGCTGGAGTGTGAGGGAAATAGGCGTGGACATGCCCAAAGTGTGTTAAGTGTGACTACTTTGACCTGCTTTGGTAAAACGACTATAACTTTTTCATATGAACTCCGATTGAGGCGATTCAGGATGATCCGGAACGAGGACGAATAGACCTACAACTTTAATTCTTTAAGTATCAAATTAAAGTCATTAAAAGGGGCCAAAATAGCCATCTTTGGGATTGTTGTATTTTCAGAGGTAATCAGAGGGCGTGGGGCATGCATGTATGCAAGTGTAGTGCTTCTGACGATAAAAGATGTTATTCTAAGTTATAAAACATGAAACTTAGTAAATATAATGATGCTTAACATTAATAAATGATGTATTAGATAAGTTGTATAATCATACTAAGCATACACAAGAGAGACAAATCGGACATGTGACGAATAAACGTCAAAACGCCATGACAAGTGTTAATGAACGTAAAAAGCGTTTTAAGTCAAATGAAATGAATATTATAAGATATGAAATGGAGTTAATATAAAACCAATAATGATTCCTAGCAAGACTTAAACACTTGAATGAACTTCGAGTATGAAATATAGTGAGATGTATGTCGAAAGTTAACACAATCAAATTGAACATTGTGTATTGATAATAGGAAGGGTTATGAGATATAGAGTAAAGTTTACATTACAACTACTATGCATTACTATGTGACTAATAGTTAATGTGCATGATTATATAATTATGTAGGGCACGTGAAGTGTAGATAACTGTAAGATGTTAAACTATTATTGGTAAACAACGATCAAGGCAAGTCTTTCAGTTCCTATTTGCTATGTGACATGTTGATGAACTATTTTAAATCTTTATTTCAAAAAGCATGGTGTGTTATATATGTTGAAAGTATGAAATGTTAAAGTCAATTTATGACTACATTGATTGAGTAAAGAATGTCGATTGAGTAAGAAACTCAATCTTATTACTTGTTATGTGGACTGAAGCATGCATGAAATGTTAGCCTAATGATTATGTTGTATAATCTGAACATGTTATTTATGTGCTACGTGATGCATGAAAACTGTTAGATTTTGCTGGGCTATCGAGCTCAACCTTGCAAATAACCACTTTTGCAGGTTAAGGATTTAAGGTAATGTTATGTGCTGCTTGAAAGACATGAATCAGATGTAATGCTTGACGATTTATATACTTTGGCTAAGTTGTTATTATTTGAACCATGTTTAAGGTTCCGAATAATGTATGATGTTTAATAGATGTTGAGTTATAAAGTTTAAGTCTTATCGGTTGTATAAAGGGTATTGAACTTGGAAGTAAGTTTTATTTATTAACTCTGATAAAGTGAGTAATAAACTAAGTATGGTTCAAAGGTAGGTAAAGATAAAGGTTTTGAGAAATGTACTTGATAAATCACAATAATTATGTAAAGTTTAAGTTATCTGATATGCAAAGGTTATCAGATTGAAATGTAAGATTTTATATAATAACTTTGATGAAGCGAATCAGAAAATAAAATTGATTCAGAGATGTGTAAATGATAAAGGTTTTGATTCAGGGAATTAAAGTAAGAAGACATAAAAGTTTTAATTATTCCGTATTTTATTAAGTTTAACATCGAATAATGATGTAAAATCAGAAGTTAGATATATTATTAGCGACCAAAGTCGATAGTTGAATTGCATGAATTTTGGGGTCGTTATAGAGCCATTCTCTCCTTCATTATTACCATCATTCTAGCCATTATCACCCTCATGCTACCCTCTTTGATTTTCAGCAATGAAATAAGATAGACCAAATGCCTACTCACGTGTATTGAAAGAATGAGACTCTCTAATTGGACAAGGCTTATTAAATAAATTTAAATAACTTAATTTTACTACATTTCATTAAGTTATAGGTACATATATATATATATATATATATATATATATATATATATGTGTGTGTGTGTGTGTGTGTGTGTGTGTGTGTGTGTGTGTGTGTGTGTGTGTGTGTGTACACCCACATAAAAAACATACTAATACACATAATAATGTACCTCATGTACATTATTTTAATCCAATAATATTTTAATTGGGCTAATTATAAAATAGTTGGATATTTTCAATCCATCATTTTCCATAAAATTTATCATCTCAAATATACCCAATTATCATAATGATAATTAATATCAATTATTTATTAACTCACCATTTATTTTAATACTTCCCATTAAATCTCCCTTTGATTTAACTTCACTAGTTATGCTACATAAGACATAATTATGTGAACTTAGTAATTAATAGTCCACAATCTTATAATAATATAATCTCACAAAATAATATTATTGTTAACATTACATCTTATAATATGGTCATAATGTAATATCATTACATTATATATTCTCATAACTTATATACTAGCACTAATTAATGGTCTCTATTCATAGCCAATCTATTACCCTCCTATGGTCATTACACAAGGGGCAAAGAAGAGTTGGTGGCTAACTCCCACCAACTACTACTATCCATTGGACCCTAGCCATTGGGCTAACCATCATTGCTATCACATGAGCTATCTGCTTTATCCATGTTTCAGCTACAAGTGGTTTGGGTTCTCCCTTAAACTCCGATGGTCCCAGCTCCTTAAACTGTTTAGCGGTGACCGCCAGAGAGTTTTCAGTATTTCCACCTACGTTGTGGACAGGAGCCGCTTTCACCTGTTGTTGCATGAATTGCATAAAGCCTCTGAACATTTGATCATTCATCATTTGGTCAGTGTTGTTGTTTGCATGAGGATTGTCACCTTCCTGATGAACATTATCCTGATTATTGATATGTGGTGAATCAATAATCGCCTGTGCTCCATTGTTATTCTCAACATTCTCAGATGCCATTTTCAGATACTGTCACAAAATAAAAGTTAATTGATATGTCATATATTATCCATATATTATGACCGACCAATTAAATACCATGCAAATAAACTTAGGTAGGTCATACTAGCGAAGGAATTCCCCGTCTCTCCCCTCCTAGTTCTATTCTCACATCTTAGCCAGGGATCATATCCCTAAGCTCTGATACCAACTGTGACACCCCCAAAATTAGGTATACATCACCCATCTTGGGTCGTCAGATACATAGTACAAAATATAAATATAACTTACTAATACAACTGTCGTGTATAATACGACAAAACATAAACTGTGAGTTTGAATACAAATATTATCTTCTAGAGAGTATTCATACTCAAAAGGAGTCCTCATTACATTTATTAACACGCTATTACATAGAATAGTGAGGACTACTAACTAATACTATCATTCGAACCATCACTCCGTTCCCCGACTTGTCCCAGCTACGTTCTCATTTCCTGAAGAGAACAGTGAAAGAAAGGGTGAGCTCAACTAGCCCAGTAAGAAATATTATGACTAAGATAATGCAGAATAAATTATCATTAGCCTTCAACAATGTTAAACTGATAAAATATAATAGACATCAAGTTTAACTGCAGCGGAACAAGCAATCCATTAAAAGAGTCAAGTAGAAAATAAACTCTACTATCTTTTATGATTTAAAAGGTTTTTCAACACTGTTATCGCTGGGACTCAGCTTAATAAAATAATCCACATCATCGAATCACCCCTGCACTACGGCCAAGGATATTCGTGTATTCATTAATGGTCATGATCATGCCAACAACTGTCCATCAATGCACTACGGGCCAATGAGGACTTTTACCACATCATTTGTAACATTACGGTCATGATTATACCGAATAACCCCTGGTCATAATCATACCAAGTCCATCTATGCACTACAGGCCACAGATGACTTTCAATATTTTATAAACATGAGGATGATGACAATGATATAAGAATTCAATAAAACAAGTTCAAGAATTAATTTATCCAAGAATTAACAATGTCCAAATTGTCAACATGATACTGCATTGTAGAGTAAAATTCAAGAATGCTTAGAAGAATATTTTCATGAAAAGATATTGGATGAAACGCAATTATCAAGGATATTCCACAAATTTCATGGAGTATAGAAGTCAAAACTTAACCAACTGAGTACAATAAAGAATGGAATAACAAAAGAAATCACCATGCATGCGATAGACTGCACATACAAGTTATTCCAACAGAATAATAAATAATGGAACCAGGTCAGGCATAAACGCACAGACAGGATATTCCGACAGAATAATAAATAATGGAACCAGGTTCGGCGTAAACGCACAGACAGGATATTCCGACAGAATAATAAATAATGGAACCAGGTCCGGTGTAAAACACACAGACAGGATGTTCTAACAGAATAATAACAAGACGGAACCAGGTCCGGTGTAAAACACACAGATAGGATGTTCCAACAGAATAATAATAAAAACGAAACCAGGTCCGGTGTAAAACACACAGACAGGATGTTCCAACAGAATAATAGAAGAATGTCACCAAGTATAGGGTAGACCGCGTATACAGGTTATTCCAACTGAATAATAAGAAATGGAAAAACAACAGTTCTCTTCATGAATAAGAAAGAATAACACCCCTTACCATTTTAAAGAAGAGCTGAAGTAAGGAAGTAGTTAAGTAGCAGAATACTCTTCTTCTTTCTCTCTATAGTTTCTCTCTATAACTTCTCTCTCTAGAGTTCAGTGAATTCGTAAGAAATAATGAAGGAATGAGCTGCTATTTATAGAAAAATAGAATGCATAGTAACTAATCCATTAACGGTCCAGATTGATTACTTTAATCTGACGGTCCATATTTAAAGAAAAATCTTTTAAATAAAATATAATATATTCTATTTATAGAATAACTTTAATAAAGTATTCTGTTTTATATAAAAAGATGTTTCTGTTTTATTTCGTTAATAATACGAATAAAACAAAACGTCATTATCGCTAAATAATTCATATTATTAACTGACAATAATTGAATCAAACTGAGTGACTTCTCACATAAGCATTAATAATCAATACCGTGTGCTACTATGCAACCACACGTATTACTGTACTTTTACTACCGAGTAGTTCAACAGTATCAATGGTAAAACTTCCGCCGTTATTTTTAATAAAATATTTTTGTCGTTTTCTCAATCCGACAATAATTCCGTTGTGGGGTCCACCAATGATTGTGACGTTGTACGAATATTCCCTGTTAAAACGAATATTCCCCGACCAATCGAATATTATATAACAACTTGCGTACTTTGCAAAATTTATAAATATTACCCACAACTATAACATTATATCAAACTAACTCCATAATATTCAAAAATGATATTTATAGAAAATTCATCTTTATTTATAAAAGTTGGGGTCTTACAAAGTTGGCATGGCTTGGGACTTCGTTTGGCATCAGTTGGTGGACTAATTACGTGTCTTGTGCTGGATATAATAAGACAAGAAGAGAAGATAAAAAAATGGAATCAATTATAAAACTTGAGCCCTAATTTGAGAAAATTACATTGGAGGAAGGATTGAAGGTCAGAGTCACGAAAATTGCTAGTTGGAGCTAAGAAGAAGGGTGGTTTTGTATTCATTCTGCTTCTTTAATTCAATTATTGTAATTAAGATGATGGATTCTTTTATGATTTTAGTTTTTATTTCATTTGCGATGAACTAATTTATTTGTTAGGCTTATGATGGATCTTTATGGTTGAACGATGATTACGTAGCCTTAATTTCAGTTTGATAATCTATCCATTCAGTTTATCTATTGTGATTTGTTCTTTAATTTATGAATTATTTGATCACCAATTCTGTGTGGATTTGTATGGATTTGAGAGATGATATATGAATCTAGACTTAGTCACTTTAGCATGTGTTCTTGAATTCTGTGATTGAATAGAATCTTGATGAATGTTAGGGTAGAGATATGCTTAACATTGTATGTAATCGGGTAGAGAACTTGAACTTAAACCTTATTTGATTGTAATTCACATAGAGATATAATGAATTAGTTGATTATAGTGTTTGGCTTAATTCTATCTAATTTGTGAATTTAAGTTAATATGGTATTAGTACATCGAGAGATGGCTAGTTCTACTTAAGTGTTCTTGATTAATAAACTGGGATAGTGAATTGAACTGAACTAAGGTGTAATAATCAGAGTGAGACTTAAAGTGAAGTTGTAAGCCTAATTCTCCAATATTTACTTGAAATTACAAGTTTTTAGTTGTGTTGATTGCTTGGTATTTTTATAATTTTAGTTTTTAATAGTTATAATCATCATTTTGGTAAGTTTAATAAAATTTGGATTAATAGAAAGCTGGTAATTGAGAGGTTTAATTTCATACTAATCTCTGTGGGAACGATACTTGACTTATCATTATATTACTTGTTGACCACGTACACTTGCATGTGAGCGTAATTAAATTTCGACCAATAAGTTTTTGGCGCCGTTGCCAGGGACATAGTATTGATTTTAATATTTTTCAATATCGGTTTAATTAGTTTAGTTTTACTTAAATAATTTTTCTTTTGTTTTGTTCTTTCCTATTTCAGGTTCTTTGAGTTAGTTTATACAAACTCGGTCTAAGAATCCAGACTTGCTTCCTTTTTAGGACGATATCGAGAAATGGTTTCAAAGGCTAAGTAAGTGGGTTAAAGAGACTAGGGAAAACTTCGAGAACTCTGAGAAGGAAGACATAATGGCTGCAAAAGATAAAAAAGCGCTGAGAGATTTTGCTACTCCTAAGGTGACTGAGCTTCAGTCAAGTATCACCAGGCCGATGATTGCTGCAAATACTTTAGAGATCAAGCTTGGGACTATTCAGATGATTCAGAACTCAGTTCAGTTTGGGGGACTAGCGAACGATGATCCTAATGAGCACTTGGTTAGCTTTTTGGAAATCTGTGACACTTTTAGATACAATGGGGTGTCAATGATGCAGTCAAGCTTCGCTTGTTCTGGTTCACCCTGCCGGACAAGGCGAAGAGTTGGTTACATTCTCTATCGTTGGGATCAATAACTACTTGGGACGACCTTGCTCAGAAGTTCCTGGCTAAGTTCTTCCCACTAGCAAAAATTGCAAAGATGAGAAACGAGATCACCATGTTTGAGCAGCAGCATGGGGAGTCTTTGTATGAGGCATGGGAACAGTACAAGGAACTACTCAGGAAGTGCCCTCATCATGGACTACCAAAATGTCTGCAAATGAATACATTCTACAACGGTTTGAATGGGAATCTTAGGACGAGCATAGATGCAGCTTCGGGTGGAGCGTTTATGGCTAAGAGCTATAAGGAGGCATATGAGTTAATTGAAATAATGGCAGCTAATAACTAATAGTGGCCTACAGCGAGAATGACACAGCCTAATGTAGCTGGGGTATTAGAGGTAGATGGGGTAACAGCGTTGGCGGCATAGATTTTAGCCTTATCAAAGAAAATGGATGCTTTGACAGGTGCACAACCACATCAGGTGGCATATGTTTACGAGCTATGTGCAGGAGAACATCCTACAGAACAGTGTGCCATCAACCCAGCATCGGTTCAGTTTATGGGTAGCTACAATAGGATTATGCATAATATGTATCAGAATGTCTCTAACTTGGGGAATAGGAACTGTGACACCCCCAAATCCGGGTACTTCAATTCCACGGAATTTGGTGTTCACTGTACAAATATCATCTATCTATCTACCCATAATAAATGCAAACCACGCAATAGATAGAAATAAAATCCTCCCCTTATGGGGTTACAACATCCGAATAATAAACATAATCCCAGGTCATACTAACCTTAAACATCTGTGTAGAAACATAAACAAATAAGTCTTAAACAACATCATTAACTTAAGTCTTAAATAGAAATACATCATCATATAAAACAACAAGTCTTCATCACTTGTTAATCTTTCCCTTGCCTTAGCTAGTAGAAGGCTCGTCGGACCTTTCATTCTTAACTGCAATGTTATTATTACGCAAGAGTGAGCACTATTGCTCACAAGTAAAATAATGAAATAACAATGTATAATAACATGCGAGTGAATCAAAGACTTCTGAAATAAAAGCTCAACTTTTGAATCAAGAATGAATAACAAGAATCAAAAGATTTCTGAGGGTCATAAGACCTTGAACTATGTCCTAGGTTATCAAGGGTTATACTTGAAACCTTTAACAGTCATAAGACTATGGACTCTTCTTCTCGTACTTAGGGGTATCAGCCCTTAGTACCATACTGTGCACAATATCTTAACGCTAACGCATAAGTAAATCCCTTTGCAGGGTTGTTCATCTCAGTTTGACATTCGAGTCCGCACCAAAGGAAGTTTGGTTTGGATAATTCAATAAGGGTTCTGAAATTTAGAACGTTCATCAACTATGGACTAGTCGAATCAATAAGGTTCACTAGTCTAACAAGGTTCAACAATAATGATATTCAATTTTAATAATAATCTCAAGAAGTATACAATAGGACACTTATTGTATAACAAATTCATACTTTGAAAGGATAATCAATCTTTAATATAACAATTCAAACTTGAATAATAGTAATGAGAATTTACTCAAGGTAAATAATAAACTTGAACAATGATAACAAGTAGGGGTAGGAAACTTGCCTCGTGCGTAGATTACACTTTAACTAAACTCGTTCTTTGAATTTAATCCTACATATCATTTACATTCACAATACCCGTCAATTATAACGTAACTAATCATAGTAACTTCATTCTTTTTGTCTAACTTTGGTTATGACTATACTTAATTAGTCAATATATCACATTCATTGAAACATAATTTATACTTCACAAATAACAAACTAATTATGTATTCAATAATTCAATCCACATGAAATTATGTTATTTACATGTTAAACATCTATTTTATCACCTCATTATACTTTTAATATTTTTACATGTTCATTAATTAAGTTACTAACACATTCCTAGACTTAATTATTTTAAAAATTCCATTCCTGTACATTCTGGAGACTGGCGCTACGGTGCCACTTTTATACTAGGTCTTGGCGCTGCGGCCGGATACATGGCGCGGTGGCGCTGCGGCGCGAGAAATAAGCAGGCCGCCGCGCGGCGCGGCGTACCAGTTGCAGAAATGGCAGTTCGCGAAAAATCGCAGAACATGCCAATTTCTATCAATTTCTAAATTTCTGCACGAATTTAGACATACCCACATGATATAATTCATACATAATCGTTACCCATCAATTACAAAATGAATTTAACCCATGAAACACATAATTACAGAATTAAAATATGTGAATTTCACTGACTTTGATGTTCTTGAAGGTTTTGAAAATAAATCATGAAATTTAATACTACGGATTCGTTATAATACTGAATCCGTTCATTTAAGGTTTGGTCTCTTTGTATCAACATGCATAATCAAATAAGAGTATAAATTTTACAAACCATTTATGTTTGACACATTAAATTTACGTATAAGGGTCATATGGCCAAAACCCAAACTCTGTAAATTTTGAAATAACAAGTCATCATATTACGAAACTTATGATATGGAATCATGCAATATATATATATAACATATTATGCTACTCGTATTATTACACATATTCTTATAACAACACCATTTCCCAATTCACAGAGACTTACAGAATGAATAAAAGCCATTTTTTATAAAAACTAAATGACGTAACAATGAAAATTGGGTTGGAGAAAATTACCCAAAGCGTAGAGTATAATGTAGGAGATGAATTGAAACCCTTCTCAAACTCTTCTTCAATTACACACTCAAAATTCTTAACTTTTCTCTCTGAATTTTCTCTGAGTTCTCAACTTAGCATACATGAAACAACATAATACGCTAGAGGCATATAAAAACTGACGTGATGATGGTCAGTTACCCAGTCATGGGTAACTGTTATTAACTTCTCTTAGGGCCTTGTTTGGCTAGAATAATAGATTTCAAAACTCCTTTAATTTAATAAAGCTTTATCATATAGTTTAATTAATGTCACACTCCTTTATAAAATAATTTAATATCTTATTTAATTTACTTTAAATAAAATATAATAATTTCTCATAAATTCACATAGTCGCATAATTAAAATTCTCATTAATAAATAATATCAAATTATTAACTCTCAAATTAATAATTAAATTAATTAAAATAACATTAGGCTTATTAAGTATTTCTTTTAATACAATAAGTTCACATAATCACATACCTCGATAATAAAAATTCTCCACATTAATTTAATAATTGTAATACATATAATTAAATTAATCTATCACAATTGCATCAATTAATTATTTAATCTAATAATTAAATCATCGAAAATATTTATTTACTTCAATAAATATTAAAATTAATTACAAAAATCTCGTTCGTCACAGGAACCATCCCAACTTTTCGTGGAGTAACAATCAAAATCAGCAGGCTCCACGACCTTCTTATCCCCCGGGGTTCCAAAATCAGCATCAACAAGTAGCTCAGCATCAAGAGAAGAAGACAGACTTAGAAGAGTTTTTGTTGAAATATATATCGAGAAACGAGGCGGCGATGAAATCACAAGCAGTGGCCATCAAAAACTTAGAAAATCAGACGGGACAGCTGGCCTTATCGCTGAATAATAGACCACAAGGGATTCACTATAACAAAATACTAAATAGACAACACTTAAACAACAACGTTTTTATAAAAAACGTTGTGGTTTTTTTTTAACAACGTTTTTTAATAAAACGTTGTAGATACATAAGAAAAAACGTTATCTATTTATTTGGACAATTTTTAATTTAAAAAAACGTTATGTATATGAAAAACACGGAGGTATTTGAAATTAAAAACCCTCCCCCGGCTCCCAGCCTTCCAACAACTAAAGCAGCTTTTCCTTGATGTAAGCGAGTGAATTAGGGCTTCCTTTACTTTTCTTTCTATCTATTACTCTCTCGCGAGATCTATAGTTACAGATTGGTTCTACAAGAGGTTGGATTAGGGTTTGGATCATCAATGGAGGAGGAGAATATCAGATCTCGAGGTGTGGTGGTTCGGTTTAACGAGCAGAAGGGTTACGAATTCATAAAACCCGATGATGGCGGCGACAATCTCTTCGTTCATCATACGGAGATCAAATCTGACGATCTCTTCTTTCTGTTGATTGATAAATATTTCGTCTCTCAGTTCCTTTACTCTTTGATTCTAGGGTTTCAGCTTGTACTCGATTTACTGTGGCACCGGATCCAAACAGTGCCAGCGGCAGCGGAATAACCCGAGATGAGGCATCAGTTAAGGTTACTTCCAAGGACCCTAAGAAGAAGGACGAAAAGAAGTATGAGGATCTCGTAAGTTTCTTGATTTGTTTGGTTGCATCGATGAATTTCTTCGTTTTTTCTTTGGAATTGTTAATTTGATTGAAACTTGTGGGTTTATAGTCAGAGGAGGATTTGGCGTTGAAGCAACAATTGGAACTGTATGTGGAGAGAGGAGAGAGGAGAGTTTGCATAGAGCTCTCTATTCTCTAGTGGTTATAATATGTAGTTAAGTTCTGCATCAGCCAATTTTCTTTAGTTTCTATTATGCGTTCCCACCATTTTATGCATTTTGCCTATTGATGCATCTTCTTCTTTCTCTTGGGCAAGCAGGCTGGGAAAGGAGGAGAACTATCAGGTAAAGAGACAACAATCATCTCAGGAGCACTTGAGCTCACAGAGAAAACAACAAGGGATGCTATGACTCCTGTGTCTAAAATATTTGCTGTTGATATTATTGCCAGACTTGACAGGTATAATGAATCTTTGTTATGGGAAACCAACTCAAGTTCCCTTCGTACATATCTTATTACCCTGGTAAGATTCATCGATTTATGTCCACAAAAAAATCACTATGCTTTATTATATGTAACTATGTGGTAGGGCTCTGTTATAATCGATATTGGAGAATGGTCAGCAGAGTGCCAGTATACCATTAACAGTTAAGAAACATCATTGGACTTATTCTGGTAATTGTGGTTGACTAATTCTTGCAAATTTCCATTAATCATGTAACTAAAAAAATTAGAGACTTGACAAGTCATCTGGTATCTTAAAATGGGTTGTCCCATTCTATATAACTGAGTTTCCTCAGTTTGAATTGGTTCTTCATGGGCATTGACTGTACAATGGTAAAGATTTGAAAGGCTTCTATGGGAAGACATCTTTAATATGACGGAAAGATTAGTAGTTCCTCTAACTTGTAATATCTGATGGTTACCTGTAAATAGTTTCACAATTATCATTGCCGTGTACTTTGCCAGTTGGTTCAGCTAAACATCATTGATTCCTTTCTAGATGTCTGGTACAGCAGGCCTACTAACTATCATAACCTAGTTATATACTTATCTATTGCCTCAATTTTTTTTCTTGTATTTCAAGCATATCTAGATGTTGTTACTCAGTTGATTCTGATTACATTTTCTCTAATATTCTATATGCAAATTGCAGGTGAAAAGTTTATTGGCCATAAATCTTGTGGATGAGGTACCAATAAAGATGGCATAGTTTTGCATCTTCTTCGTCAGCTTGTGAAGGATGCACTGCATTTTGAAGAAATTGTGTCTGGTTCTACAACAGGTCTTATCCATGTTGATGTGAAAGTGGAGGAGTTGCAAAGCAAGGTAGTATGAGCAAAGAAGTATTTTCATTTTTTGTATTTTCTGATAATGTTTATTGCAGTTTACATAGGCTAGAATTGTTGATGCTCAGAGTCTTGTGACAGTTGCTTCTATAATTTGGTCATGATACCACTATAATTTAGTCTTATACAGTAGTTACCCAGTACTGAGGGTATAAAATACGGAACCTTTGACTATAAAATTTTCTTGGTTGTAGATGGAGATAAGTCGATACTTGAGGCAGCATGCACGCACAATAGCTGGAAAGATGCAACTATTTATAAACTCATGAAAAAGCTATTGAGGTAAGTGCTTTCAAGATTTCCATGAAGATGATTTACGTCCTTCTCTAAGATAGTAGCCATTTGTATTCCACTAATTTGACTCTCTGTTGGATCCAACTTATGCTAAAGATCACATCCCCATAATTGCATCTATATCTGAGCATCAGCCAACGGCATGGTCATCTTTCATGTTTGATTTCCATATCCTACTTTTCCTTTTCCCGGCTGGTCTCTATTTTTGCTTCAAGCGACTGGCTGATGCCACAATATTTATAGTGATGTATGGTCTCACAAGCATGTATTTCGATGGTGTCATGGTTCGGTTAATTCTTGTTGCTACACCTGCTATATGCCTTATTAGTGCTATTGCAGTCTCAGCCACCATTAAAAATTTAACTCTGCTATTGAGGGCAAAGAGCAAGGTTGCTTATTCTGGTTCTGGTAAAGGAACAACTGGCACAAAGGCTTCTTCTAAGGTGAGATCCCAGTAGATCCCAGTATTACAAACAAAATTTCAACCATGGATGTCTGTTCTTTGTTTGTGTTATATAATGATCTACCAGCTTCAGTGGAGCCCTTATCACGTGAGTGCTATATTTGCATGTTGTTAGCTGTCCAAAATGATTAAAAAGAGAAGGAAAAAGTAATTGGAAACATATTTTGTGGAAACATATTTTGTTAGCTACCTTATCACGTGAGTGCTATATGTGATGACATGGTGAATTTTGAATATTTCTGTATATATTGAGTAGACATTTTGTTGCTAATTTTTAAGATAAAGATTTGGTTAAGAAAATAGGATGGCTTGCAAACATACTCGCAAAACTACTAATATTATAGCAGATGTGGTTGATTTTACACTATAATATTGAGAAATAGTCTTTGGGGAGTGCACATATCTGGTTGATGATGATATTGGACTTCATCTGCTTCAATCTTATATGAAAATATATGCATGCACATTTGCTTGATGCTACTGTATTGATAGTTCTTCTTAGATTGGAACTGAAAAATGGTTTTGACTATTAGTATTTTCTGGGGGTGATAATATGTTACTCCTTCCTTGTTTACCCAGGTGGCTGTAGCACTTTCACATGCTGTAATCTTAGAAGAGTCAATGTTATGTATAATGTGCACATCATGGACATGCCCACGCCCTGAGATTGTGTCATCTCATTTCAGGTCTTTAACTTGATAAATTCTATTGCAACTGTCAAGAAGTTGTTCATTTCCCTAAGTTTGGCATCAGATTTACCGGACTATGTCGTTGGTGATGAAAAGCGTCTTATGCAAATTATGTTAAATGTTGATGGGAATGCTGTTAAATTCTCAAAAGAGGGCAGCATCTTATTATCTGGATTTCTCTCAAAATCGGAATCTTTAAGAAAGCCTCAAGCTCCTGATTTTTTCCCTGTGCCTACTGATAATAATCACTTTTATTTGCGTGTACTAGTTTGATTCATCTTTACTTGGTTTATTTTTTTTCTGCCCGTGAGTGCTTAATGCTTGATTCTTATCATAATTATTTACTTAGGTTTTTCCTCTCGTGTAGGTAAAAGATTCAGGATCTGGAATTGACCCCTAAGATATTCCCAAGCTATTCCCTTTTATTGCATTTGGTTTTAGCTTCGTTAAGGCATAAGTTTTTGGGTTTTGCCCTGCAGGTGGATGCTACATTCATAGGAACAAAGTGAGTAGTAGCTATGAGGAAGTCTATGGACCATCCAGCTCCACACGTACAGTTTACTAATTGCAACGACCTCTGCATGTAAGTTGTAACATGTACTAAAAGAAGACACTAGTACAAAGTAGTAAATCGACAACACTTAAATCGTGAAAGCTATTAGGTTCAGAGTTCACAGTGTAAGCTATCCTTCTATATGGTGCTTTATATTTTCTTTGGAACTTGATATCCGTAGTGCACTTTATGGTGCTTCACTACACAGTCTCATAGACATTCCCCCCCCCCCTCCTCCATGGATTCACTAGTTTAGTAGTTTATGCAATTTTAATGTTGTGATGCTTAAACATGACATTGATTAATTATAGTGATTAATTAGTTACTGATTCCTTTTCATTTACAGGCAAAAGAAGATGGGGACAAGAAAGGGCAGACATCTTTTGTTGCACGAATGATTGGCAGACAACTTTTGCTGTACGACTGATTAGACCACAGTTTTTACTTTTTCTTTCAATATTTCTTGAATTTATTAGTCTTATGTTCTGACCGGATGATTTCTCTTATTTTATAAGGCACCACTGTACTGGGATCTATATGCACCGAAAGGTCTAAATTCAGCTAGAGCCTGTTTTACATGTCACAATTTCGAGTATCAAGGGACTGCACCTGCTTCAGAATTAGCATCTTGTGGTCTTGATGTTAGCCAATTAAACATGCCAGATAGGATTATGGGCAGGTTTCGTTTTACCTTTAGTTTTGGTCCTTTCTTTTGTTTATAGCAAGGTTTCACGGAATTGGTTTTTGTAATATGCATAGGTTATGAACAGCGAAGGAAAGTGATTGAGAGAGCATTTGTTTGTTAGTCTACATTTTAAAACAAGTGGTTCTTATGGAAAATAAATTATGAATAGGGATATATTATTGGGATGTATTTTGAATTGTTGGTAATATAGTTGAACCACATTATTTTTTTTTCTTTTTTTTTTCTTTATCTACAACATTTAAAAAACGTTGTCTGATATACTAAACAACAACATTTTTATTCAAAAAACGTTGTGAAATCATACCTACTACAACGTTTTTAAGCATCTGTTAATTTTTGAAAAACAAATCTACAACGTTTTTTTTCTAAAAAACGTTGTGTATTGTGCTTAACTACAACGTTTTTAAAACGTTGTGTAATGGTGTCAAATAGATGACACCCTTAACCACGACGTTTTCCTGATTGAAACCACAACGTTTTTCCGCGTTGTCTATTTACTGTTTTCTGGTAGTGATTCTGCCTAGTGACACAGAAAAGAATCCGAAGAGAAATCATAAGCAGTGTCAAGCAATCACTTTGAGGAGTGGAAAGCATCTTGATGGGAAAAATACAGAAAATCTAGCTAAGAAGGATGTCAAAGAAAACGAAAACAAAGTGGTTGAAGAGAAACAGGGTGAGGAAAATCAAGATGAACAGACCAAGTCAGATGTTGAGCCAGTTGTGTATCCTCCACCACCGTTTCAGCAGAGGGTCTAAAAATAGAAATTAGACAAGCAATTAACCAAATTTTTGGAAGTTTTTAAGAAACTTCAAATTAATATTCCTTTCGCAGAAGCCTTAGAGCAAATGCCTAGTTATGCCAAATTCATGAAGGGTATTCTGTCAAGGAAGAAAAAGTTAGAGGATTTCAAAACTACAGCTTTAACGGAGGAATGCGACACAGTTTTACAAAGGAAGTTACCTCCAAAGTTGAAGTATCCAAGGAGCTTCACCAAACCTTGCACGATCGGTAACATGGCCTTCAAAAAGTGTTTGTGTGACTTGGGGGCAAGTGTAAACCTCATGCCATTATCTATTTATACCGAATTGGGTTTACCAGCTCCAAAGCCTACGAACATATCGTTGCAGTTAGCAGACAGATCGGTAACTTATCCAAGAGGAATTATGGAAGATATTTTGGTCAAGGTGGACAAATTCATATTTCCTGCAGATTTCATAATTTTGGATTACGAAGAAGACAAGAACATCCCAATCATCTTAGGGAGACCATTTTTGGCAACTGGTAGGACTCTCATTGATGTTCAAAAAGGAGAATTAACCATAAGGGTTCAAGATCAAGATATCACATTCAATGTATTTAAAGCCATGAAGTTCCCTACTGATGAAGAGGAGGGCTTCCAGGTGGATGTCATTGACCGGATAGTTAATGATGATATGGTAAAAAGTTTGGTCAGTGATCTATTGGAAACTACACCACTGGGGGATGAGGATTTGGATGATCCAGAGTTCATGGATTACTTGCACATGCTGGATGCTTTGCCTAGAGTTAGTAGATTCAAGGTTCCGTTCGAGCCATTACACACGAAAGAAAAAGCTTCAGCTCGGATGAAACCTTCACTTAAGGAACCACCCACTCTTGAGCTCAAACCACTTCCTAAACACCTCAGGTATGCTTATTTGGGTGATTCAAATACTTTACCTATTATTATTGCATCTGCACTTAACGAATTACAGGAAAGTAAATTACTAAGGATTTTAAGAGAATACAAGTCCTCAATAGGCTGGACCATTGCCGACATAAAAGGAATCAACCCATCCTTTTGCATGCACAAAATTCTCATGAAAGAGGATTCAAAACCAACAGTGGAATAGTAGAGAAGGCTAAATCCAATCATGAAAGAAGTGGTAAAGAAAGAAATATTAAAGTTGTTGGATGCGGAAATTATTTACCCAATTTCAGACAGTGCATCGGTCAGTCCAGTTTAGTGTGTGCCAAAAAAGGGTGGAATAACAGTGGTTTAGAATAAAGATAATGAGCTTATTCCAACGAGGACAGTGACTAGATGAAGGGTGTGCATGGACTACAGAAAGCTGAATAAAGCAACCCGGAAGGATCACTTTCCTTTACCCTTCATTGATTAGATGTTGGACCAACTAGCTGGACATGAATACTACTGCCTACTGGATGGATATACTCGGGGTACAACCAAATCATCATAGCTCTCGAGGATCAAGAGAAGACCACCTTTACATGCCCATATGACACCTTTGCATTCAGAAGGATGTCTTTTGGGTTATGTAATGCACCTACTATGTTCCAAAGATGCATGATGGCTATTTTTTCTAGTATGATGGAGAAGAACGTTGAAGTTTTCATGGACGACTTTTCAGTCTATGAAAACACTTTTTATAAGTGTCTAGAGAATCTGGTCATAGTCTTGAAGCATTGTATGGAAACTAATTTGGTGCTCAATTGAGAGAAGTGCCACTTTATGGTGGGAGAAGGGATAATTCTGGGGCACAAGGTCTCTGCTAAAGGTTTAGAGGTTGACAGTGCAAAGTTAGACACGATTGAGAGCCTTCCACTGCCAAATTCAGTGAAAGGAATTCACAGTTTTCTTGGACATGTTGGGTTCTACAGAAGATTTATAAAGGATTTCTCTAAGATTACAATACCATTGTGCAGTCTTTTAGAGAAGGATGCAATATTCAGTTTTGATGAGGAGTGTAAAACAACATTTGAGTAGTTAAAAAAGAAGTTGACTACAACCCCAGTGATCGTCGCACCGGATTGGACTATGCCCTTTGAATTAATGTGCGATGCGAGCGACTATGTACTAAGAGCTGTTTTAGGTCAACGCCGAGAGAAAATATTCCACACCATATACTATGCAAGTAAAATCCTTGCGGATGCCCAATTGAACTACACAACCACCGAGAAGGAGTTACTTGTAGTAGTATACGCCTTTAATAAATTCAGAGCCTACTTGATTGGAACAAAGGTGATGGTATACACTGATCACTCGGTGATTCACTATTTGATTTTGAAGAAGGATGCTAAGCCTAGACTAATCAGATGGATCCTTATACTTCAGGAATTCGACTTAGAAATAAAGGATAGGAAGGGGACCGATAATCAAGTGGCGAATCATTTGTCAAGGCTGGAAAATCTGGATCAGGGTACAGATAATTGTGTAATCAATGAGTCACTCCCGGAAGAGCAGCTCTTTGGAGTTAACTCAGAATTTCCATGGTATGTGGATTTTGCCAATTACTTGGTGAGCAACATCCTTCCCCTTGATCTGACGTGACAATAGAAAAAGAAATTCCTACATGACGTCAAGTGGTACATGTGGGATGAGCCATACTTATTCAGACAGTGCGCAGACAAAATGATTCAGAGGTGTGTGCCGTATAGCGAAGTGAGTAATATTCTACACGAATGTCATTCATCTGCATATGGGGGACATTATGGTAGTGAGCGGACAATGGCCAAGGTGCTTCAGTCAAGATTCTATTTGCCTACTGTGTTTAAGGATGCCCACTAGTTCGTGAAAACTAATGATAGATGCCAAAGGGTGGGTAACATATCAAAGAGGAATGAGATGCCGCTCAACACCATCATGAAAGTGGAGATTTTTGATGTATGGGGAATGGATTTTATGGGACCGTTTCCTTCTTCATTCAATAACTTGTACATCTTGCTAGCTGTAGATTATGTGTCGAAATGGGTTAAAGTCGTAGCACTCACCATAAACAATGCCAAGGTGGTTCTCAAGTTCTTACAGAAGAATATCTTTACAAGGTTTGGCACGCCTAGGGAAATTATAAGTGATGAGGGTAGTCACTTCTGTAATAGATCGTTTATAGCTCTCTTGGCAAAGTGTGGGGTCAATCATAGGGTGGCTACGACATATCACTACCAAACGAGTGGTCAGGCTGAGGTTTCCAACAGAGAGGTAAAGAAGATTTTAGAGAAAGTAGTAAATCCAAGCAGAAAAGATTGGTCTTTAAAATTGGACGATGCACTATGGGGGTATAGGCATCATACAAGACACCAATTGGGATGTCTCCATATCAATTGGTCTACAGGAAATCATGTCACCTCCTGGTAAAATTACAGCATAAAATATATTGGGCCCTTCAGAAACTCAATTTTGACCAAGCAGCTGCAGGTGAGTAAAGATTGCTCCAATTGAACGAACTCGACGAGTTTTGACTACAAGCATATGAGAACTCAAAGCTGTATAAGGAGAAAGTTAAGACGTGGCATGACCAAAAGACCATGCAGAGGAAGTTTGAATCTTGACAATCAGTATTACTCTTCAACTCACGACTGTAACGATCTCAAAATTTAAATAATTTAATTCTCGACTTCGGTTGTTAATAATACATTCAACCTCTAATTTTACATCATTAAACGATAATACAACCATTGAAATTTGCGGAATAATTAAATTTTTTTATTATAAACTATTTCCGTTTCCAAAACTTTCAACCTTTACATCTAAATATCTCAGAATCATTTTAATACTACATGAGTTTACATCGCAAAATGATATTATAATTCAGTATTAATACATTATTCAGAACCTTAAACATGGTTCAAATAATAATAACTCAGCCAAAGTGTATAAATCTTCAAGTATCACATCTGATTCATGTCTTTCAAGTAGCACATAACTTTACCTTGAATCTTTAACCTGCAAAAGTAGTTATTTGAAAGGTTGAGCTCGACAGCCCAACAAAATTTAACAGTTTTCATGCATCACATAGCACATAATAATATGCTCAACATACATCTCATAAACATTGAACTAACATAACATACATGCTGCAGTTCATATAACAAGTATAAAGATTGAGTTCCTTACATAATCAACATTCATTATTCAATCAACATAGTCATAAATTGACTTTAACGTTTCATTCTTTCAATATATATAGAACACATCATGCTCTTTGCAACAAAGATTTAAAACAGTTCATCATCAAGTTCACATAGCAAATAAGAACTGAAAGACTTGCCATGATCGTTGTTTGCCAATAACAGTTTAACAACTTATAGCTATCTGCACTTTACGTGCCCTACAAAATTATATAATCATTCACATTAACTATTAATCCCATAGAAATGTATAGTAGTTGTAATGTAAACTTTACTATATATCTCATAACCCTTCATATTATCAATGCACAATGTTCAATTTGATTGCGTTAACTTTCGACTTATATCTCACTATATTTCATACTCAAAGTTCATTCAAGTGTTTAAGTCTTGCTAGGAATCATTATTGATTTTATATTAACCCCATTTCATATCTTATAATATTCATTTCATTCGACTTAAAACACTTTTTATGTTCATTAACACTTGTCACGATGTTTCAACGTTCATTCGTCACACGCCCGATTTGTCTCTCTTGTGTATGGTTATACAACTTATCTAATACATCATTTATTAATGTTAAGCATCGTTATACTTCATAATATTTATGTTCTATAACTTAGAACAACATCTTTTATCGTCAGAAGCACTACACTTGCATACGTGCATGCCCGATGCCCTCCTATTGTCCTCGAAAACACAATAGTCCCAAAGATGACCATTTTGACCCCTATTTCCAACCTCAAATTAAAAAATTTA
The DNA here is from genome assembly GCA_016801055.1 of Panax notoginseng. Lineage (NCBI taxonomy): Eukaryota > Viridiplantae > Streptophyta > Magnoliopsida > Apiales > Araliaceae > Panax > Panax notoginseng. The sequence continues at coordinate 80,029,778 of CM029014.1, forward strand.
AAGAATGAAAGTTGTAGGTCTATTCTTCCGCGTTCTGGATCATCTTGAATCTCATCAATCGAAGTTTGTATGAAATAGTTATGGCTGTTTTACTACAAGAGGTCAGAACAGTCACACTGGACAAACCTAGAGTGTAGGTGCACTCAATTAAGCCTTGAACATAGCACAACTATGCCCTAGAGGGTAGCTGCATCCCAAAAGACTTAGGGCACTACGCAACTGCGCCCGTTAGCAGAACCGGGACTAACAGTTAACTGTTCTTGCGATTTTTAACCCTTTTTCTCCTTCTAATCTCCATAACTTGAGTTATATATATCCAAATTAGTCCATTTTTAATTCTATGGATTCGTAATTCATAGAACTACAATGTACTAGAATTATAACAATTTATAGAAATGCTAACTAGCCTAAATCTTGACCTAAAACTCATGTTCATACTAAACTTTCATGTTTTAACGTATTTAGCGAATTCATTCATTACGAATTCCTTTCTTAACCAAATATATTCATTCAACTTGCGTTCTTTTCGTTTCTTATCGTATTAACATAATCCATCACCAATTTTACAATTATAACATAAACTCCTAACCAATTTAGTCTTAAAACAGACCCAAAATACATATATTAAACAAAACTCATATTATTCATCTTTAACATGTTATCATGAGTTTGACTACTCTAAAACCACTTATAGTTTACTCATAACAGATTATATATATCCAATAACATATAAAACCATCACAATCAAATTTTCCAACTTAGCATTCATAGAAAACTTACAACAACCAAGAAAACTCAAATAAGGGTTTTTACCTTTTAATTTCTTCTTGGACTAGTTAGAAGATAGGAATTACTTGATTAATCCTCTTCTTCTCCTTTGAATTCTCAAAGTTTCTCTCCAACTTCATAGAGAACTCTCACCCTCTCTCAATTTCTCTCTCCCTCTCTCTTCTCTCTTTTCTTAGACTTAAGGAAAAAGAGCGTAAAAAAATAAAACTGATAAGGAGAAACTGATAAGGAGAGTTATGCACAATAAAACCTTCAGTTAAAAAAAAATCAAAGAGTCTCATCCGTTATAATATCAAAGGTCACTAAGCCATGTTTGGCTAGCACCCAAAAACTCCTTTTTAATTTATTTTTATAACTTCCTTATTATATAGTAAATCATTGTCACACTTTCTTTAATTAAATTATAACCCTTATTTGACAAACCATAATCCCTTTAATTTAATTATTAATTAAATTAGAACATTACCATTCCTTTAGCGTAACAAAGTACGCACCGATTATAAAATTATTTAATTCCTTAATAACTTTCCATCAAATATTTATTTTAAATTCCATAAATATTCCAACTAAAATATTTATTTTATTTGATAAATATTTCAGCTATTTACGAAACTCACAATCAAATTACATTAATATATTACATTTATATGTAACATTCATTACTCTATCATTTTATTAAAACACGTCATAATAAGAATTTTTATTCATTAAATTCTTATTTTAATTACTTTATATTAATTCACTATTTTAATTAAGTGAATTACTCACATTATTTATGAGATTCAATTCATAATAAATTCATTGTCACAAGGCATAATAATCAAATTATATTATTTCATAATATAATTTTTAACTTTATTAAATTAACTAATATTATTTAGTTAATTTTTTTCCATAATAATTTCATTTAATTTTCTCAATAATTAAATTAACCATTACACCTCACTTTTCCTATATATATATATATATATATATATATATATATATATATATATATATATATATATATATATATATATATGTCTTCTATATTCACACATAATCTCTTCACACCAAACCACTTATATCAAATTATATAACAAATATGTTTAATTACTTAATCTCAAAACATCTCATTATAAGAATTTTATTTATTAAATTCTTATTTTAATAATTACTAAAAAATCTGGGTTGTCACAACGACTACGGTTGTTCCCAAGAAAGCTCAAATCCCGATGGTAGGGGCCATTCACGATTAAGAAGGTTTTCCCACATGGCTTTGTTGAAATTATACAGTAGGAATCCATTGGAGACATTCAAAGTCAACGGTCAACGGTTGAAGCATTACTAGGGTGGCGACATCGACAATGAAGCCATCACAATCACACTTGCCGATGCACTATGATTAGGGAGTAGTCAGGCTGAAAGACAAAAAAACAAGCGCTAATTGGGAGGCAACCTAATTTTACTTTCATTTACAGTATTTTTAAGTATGCTTGTCAATGTGTAGTTTATAGTGTAAGTTTAGTATCGAGTAAGTTTATTTCAGTTCATTAGGAAGTTAGTAAGTTAGGATTTCTAGTTAATTCGACGTTACATATGCAATGTTCAAGATGTTATCTTAAACTTATAATTTCAATATGTTTCAGGTACTTGGGAAGTTCTTGGATATGTGTTGGATGCAAGAAATTGGAAAAATTAAAGTCGGGAAGAGTGTACCCCTCCCCCCCCGCCAGGGCGGACAATTTATGAAGGATACCCCCCGCTGGGGTAGGGGTCTTAGCTCGAAAATAGAATACCCTCTGCTGGGGAAGGCATCTGCAATACATTACCCCCCGCCGGGGCGGGGGCACGGGAACCTGAAGAGATTATAACTGATTCGGCACTTGAATATCCCAATTCTCCACTACTCATACCTGTCAACCTACTCATATACTCCCATCATCCCACAATTTCACCCAATAACTCATATATTAACCCATCTATCTCCACAAAATCCATACATCATCTCCACTATATATATACAAACCCTACATAAATCAAATCCATACCATTGCATAACCATTGCCTATCACATACAGTATCACAAGGCTAGGTCTTTGTAAGTGCGGTTTTGACAGCAACAAGGAAGGGGAAAACCAATAAATTGCCACCACCTATCAGAAATACATACTTTAATTGGGTTAATACGCTGTGGGTAAGCATTTACTTGCAAGTTTTCACCACTTTATCACCATAGTTGAAGTTTAATTACCATAATTGGGGGTATTATGAGTTGCGCACACAACGTGTTCAACATATTATGCAAGTGAAGTTTGGGGGATTTTGGCTTGAGAATAATTCAATGGCACTAAAAACAGCATCTAAGAGACATAGAGATGAGGGCTCAGGGTCTACACCACCTGGCCGGGCCTTTGACCGACGAAAATTTATGAGTGCCAACGTCACAGATAAATACGATTATCTAGTGTCTAAGGCACTAACTCCAGAGCTGGGCTTGGCACCAGATAATGTAGACGGGCACATGAAGAGGTAGATATATGAGAAAGGATGGGATAGATTTACTGACGAACTAGAGCTAACAATCGTCAATGTGGTGAAGGAGTTCTATGCAAATGCGGAGGATAAGGACCCATTCATTGCATTCGTAAGGGGTTAACATGTGCCTTTCAGTCCTGAAGTTATCAATGAGTATTACAGCCTGTGAACTCCTGTAGAATGCCATTATGCCCATGCGTGACAATGATCCCGGTTACGAGGCGATTTTAACAGAAATAACCAAGCCGGGTACCACATGGGTAAAGGGACGAAAAGGTGGCATAATCTTCCTCAGCAAGACTTGAGCCGTTATGGAAAAATATGGTATGCGTTCTTGTGCCCAAAATTATTCCCGACCACGCATACCACTGAGGTGACAAAGGAAAAGGTGCTTCTGCTGTATGCAATTGTACATGACTTCCACATCAACGTGGGTGTCATCATTAACTTCCAGATATGAAGATGCCTGCGAGGGCCATTTTTCGGCGGCTTGTCATACCCATCCCTTATATGTGGGTTGTGCAGGTAGGCTGACATTAGATGGTCCGGTGATGAGCCTACCTAACAACCGCTACAGCTTCTGGACTCTCGTATGATTACTCGCTACATAGTTTGGCCCGGAGGGAAGTCACACCCGAGAGGTGTCAGGTTTATATTCCCATCGAATTTGGAGGAGGAGGAAGAGGCTGAAGACACATCTGATGAAGATGAGTTTTAAGCTGATGAAATGACTGGGGAGTAAGAGACTGCAAAGAGTCAAAAGACGGGCATATTTATGTTCAACAACTAATTTCGCAGTCTCTAGCGCTTGGTGGACAATAGGGACAAGGAAGCCAATAAACAAATAAGGAGACTGGCAGCCATGCAGGACCACATGTTTAATGTCATGAACACATCCTTTGCCCCGCTAATGCGGCCTTACAGACGCTGAATCTAGCCGCAGCAGACCAGTTTCCATACCAGCATCCTGCGCCTATGCCACAATATCCACCATCTGATTCTAACAATGAAGAGCGCCAACGTTATGAGCCGCAACAGCCACCACCGCCACCACCTCAAGCTTAGACGGATATAGGGAAGTCCTCTGTTTTTTTATTTCAATATGTTTACAATGAGGACATTATAATTGTTAAGTTTGGGGGAGTTACTTAGTTTAGTTTAGTGTTATTGTATATTTAATTTAGTTATTATAGTTTTGCATAAGTTGTCATGTTTAGTTTTAGGTTCAGTATATGTTGCATTCATATAGTGTAATTGCATAATAGTTTGCATAGTAGTGTAGTTGTAACTAGTTTTTATTAATGTCTATTTCTGTTATTTTTATTTCATATATCTGAAAATAAAATAAAATTAGTTCGTATATGTTTATCTTGCATGAGTCCAGCTGTTAAATAGAATAATCTATTTTAGCCAATGATGAGATTGACTTCGAGTAAGCAAGTATAATACTGAATATTAGAACCTTGATGTGATTGCTTGTTATGAATCGAATCTTTTCTGTTTGAAACTGGTATAATAAGGTTAGCACAGTTATAAGAAACTATGTTGATTGATTAAAGTCAAATTGATACATAATGGACCTCTAAAGGTCAATGCTAGTTTAAATGAGAGAATGCCAAGGATAGACAATGAAGGCGAAAGTTAAGCAAGAACCTAAGTTTAGAGGAAAATTTGGGGTATATAAGCTTATCTATAAAAAAGAAAAAAGAAAAAGAAGAAAAGAATAAACATCGTGGCATGCTTGTCTAGTTTTATGACTTTTGTTACTTGAGTAAGTAAGCCCAAGGGGATTATGTTTACACCTAGTGCCCTAAGGTCTTCATGGTCTGGGAGTCGTTGGTCGAAAGCTCGTTAAGGTAGCATTGAAAAGCCTAAGGGAATAAGACATTGCACATCCATGTGTATAAAAAAATTTGAATAAAATGGGAAATAAGAGCAAAAATCCCCCGTAGGTGAAAAATAAAGCAACCCTTGACATTGGTAATTGTTTGATTGTAGTTTGATCTTATCTGTTTTTGAATTTCTTAAGTTTACATTGCATGATGCCTTCAAAGAGACATTTATGTGTTGAATTTGATTATGTATCAGTTAGCATAGGTGTTGGGCACACACGCACTATATTAGTGATAACAATTTAAGATTTGATGATTGATGAGGTGTTTACTGATTGGTTTTGATATGATGTATTGTCATGTTTGCTTAACTTCTTTGAGGCCGGTTAAATAGACTTGTTTCTATCACTACTGCTGGATTTGTAGACATGTGGATTAGTTGCATTCCATTCCATTGCATTGAATAGCATTTTTGTTTTGTTTTGTGCTCGAGGACTAGCATATTTTTAAGTTTGGGGGAGTTTGATGAGTGGGTTTTATACCTACGAATCGGCCTCTAATTCGAGCTTAAACTGTGTTAATCTTGTAAATTCATGTTCATTTTTACTAGTTTATGTTTGTTTTATGCTTAGGTGTGGTGGAGTAGCATGTGTGGCATAAATAGTGGTTTTGTTGAGGAACTTGGCAACAAAATGAGCAAAATGTGGCTTCTACAGAAAGACCCCCCGTCGGGGCGGGCCTATAAAGAAGAAAAACCCCCGTCGGGGCGAGGGTACGGGGCAAAGATAAGAAGTCTGATTCAAGTAGAGTTCTATAGCAGCGTCTAGTCTAGGAAGTTGGCATGGCTTGGGACTTCGTTTGGCGTCAGTTGGTGGACTAATTATGTGTCTTATGCTGGATATAACAAGATAAGAAGATAAGATAAAAAAATGGAATCAATTATCAAGCTTGAGCCCTAATTTAAGAAAATTACATTAGAGGAAGGATTGAAGGTCAGAGTCACAAAAATTGCTAGTTGGAGCTAAGAAGAAGAGTGGTTTTGTATTCATTCTGCTTCATTAATTCAATTATTGTAATTGGGATGATGGATTCTTTTATGATTTCAGTTTTTATTTCATTTGTGATGAACTAATTTACTTGTTAGGCTTATGATGGATCTTTATGGTTGAACGATGATTATGTAGCTTTAATTTCAGTTTGATAATCTATCCATTCAGTTTATCTATTGTGATTTGTGCTTTAATTTATGAATTGCTTGATCACCAATTCTGTGTGGATTTGTATAAATTTGAGAGATGATGTATGAATTTAGACTTAGTCACTTTAGCATGTGTTCTTGAATTCTATGATTGAATAGAATCTTGATGAATATTAGGGTAGAGATAGGCTTAACACCGCATGTAATCGGGTAGAGAACTTAAACTTAAACCTTATTTGATTGTAATTGTAACAATCAAGAATTTTAATTATAATTTTTTTAAATATTTATTGAATTATATAAATATTTAATGGATGTGTTTATTGTTGAATAAATATTTGTTTATTGTTGAATAAATATTTATTTGATTTGATTTGTTTTGATTTGGCTAATTATTTGTTAAATAAATAATTAATGAGTTAAAAAAATTAATTGTTATGATATAGTATTATAATTTAATTTAATAATTAAGTTAGAGAGTTTATAATGATTAAATGAATTATTATATTATTCAATAAATTGTTATTAGAATTAATTAAATTAAGTATGAAAACTTAATTAAATAAAGTGTGGCAAATAATTATACTATAAATGAGTTATTAAAATAAATTAAAGAAATTTAATTAATTTTACCAAACAAGGCTTAAATATATTAAGTCTTTAATTTTAAAGCGTTTTGCCAAACGGAGCCTTATGACTTTTGGATTTCTTTTGAATTTTGAATTATAATAATATAAATAATATATATAATAATTGTGGTAACCACTGATTTAATAAAGCCATTAGTAGCGTCGGTTTTAAAACGTTTGAAAAAGACGTGTGTTTGTTTTAGTTTTAGTTTACGTATAATGCATTTGACTTAAGCCTAAGAAGGAAAATAGAATTTTTCTGAGAAGAAAAGTTACAGAGGGTTTTGAGAGAGAAGTATCAGAGAAAATTGAGAGAAAGGGTTCTGTAATTCCAAAACGATTCTCTGTTAGCAAGTAGTTTCAAAGCAAGAAAAGGTATTTTTCCCAACACACACTTTAATATTATATACATATTCTTCTATGTTAGCGAGCTTTATACTTGCTGTGAATTCCAAATTTCTATAATTGCTGTTATACAATTGAATTATAGTGATTGTATGTGATTATGAGGATTAGAACTAGTGTTAGATAAAGAATTGTATGCTAATTTACGTTTACAAGAAGGAAATTGGTTTTTACAGTAAAAATATATGCATGAACATGTTTAGTAGGATTACAAAATTAGTAATTGATTATATGCTAATTATAAAATTGAACGGTGATTATGTTAATTGGGTAAGAACTTAATGAGAACGTAGTTCAAAGGAATGAATTCATTGGATAATTGTGGTTTACAGTGTTAAACCTTGTAAAACAACGTCAACAATGGAGTTTTATTTTAAAATAGTGTTTCAAGAATTTAATTTTCTTAAATTGTTGTTAAGTTGTGCTAAATTAGTATATGTAAGCTTGGTAATGATTATGTGTAAATTACATAAATCATACGTGTTGATTTAGCTCCTAGAAACGGATAAATAGACAGAAATTGGTTGTGCTTTGTTCTTCGTACTCGGTTCTATAAGTTTCGGTGCCTCAGCTCCAAAATCAGTGTCGCAGCTCAGAACTCCACGCCGTAGCGCCGAAATCAGCGCCACATCGCCAATTTCGCACTGCAGTGCCACTGCCTGGCTTAGTTCTCGCGACGCGGCGCCGGAATAGTAGTCTGGGTCAGACATTTTTGACCTCCTGTAGTGAAACGACCATAACTTTTTCATACGAACTCTGATTGAGGTGATTCAAGATAATCCGGAATAAGGACGAATAGACCTACAAATTTTGTTCTTTAAGTTTTCAATTTGAGGACAGGGGTCAAAATGGTCATTTGTGGGACTGATATGTATTAGGAGGCAATCGGAGGGCGTCGGGAATGCACATATGCAAATGTAGTGCCCCTGACGATAAAAGATGTTGTCCTAAGTTATAAAACATGAATATTAGTAAATATAATGATGCTTAACATTAATAAATAATGTATTAGATAAGTTGTATAAGCATACTAAGCACACACAAGAGAGACGAATCGGGCGTGTGACGAATGCACGTCGAAACGCCGTGCCAAGTGTTAATGAACTTAAAAAGTATTTCAATTCAATTGTAATGAACATTATAAGATATGAAATGGGTTTAATATAAAACCAATAAGTAGTCCTAGCAAGACTTAAGCACTTGAATGAACTTCAAGTTTGACTAAGAAGAAATATAGTGAGTTATAAATCTAAAGTTAACACAATCAAATTGAACATTATGTATTGATTAATAGGAAGAGTTATAGGATGTAGATTAAAGTTTACATTACAACTACTATGCGTTACTATGTGACTAATAGTTGATGTGAATGATTATATAATTGTGTAGGGCACGTGAAGTACAGATAACTGTAAGTTGTTAAACTGTTATTGGTAAACAACGATCAAGGCAAGTCCTTCAGTTCCTATTTGATATGTGAACTTGATGATTAACTGTTTTAAATATTTATTGCAAAGAACATGATGTGTTATATATATGTTGAAAGTTAATTTATGACTACGTTGTTTGAGTAAAGCATGATGATTGAGTAAGGAACTCAATCTTTATACTTGTTATATGAACTGTAGTATGTATGCTATGTTAGTCCAATATTTATGAGATATATGTTGAGCATGTTATTATGTGCTATGTGATGCATGAAAACTGTTAGATTTGCTGGGCTGTCGAGCTCAACCTTGCAAATAACCATTTTTGTAGGTCAAGATTTCAAGGTAAGGATATGTGCTAAGTGAATTATAGAGATTCATATTCGCGAAGATTATTTATGTTTTATGAAAAATGTATTTAAAATTTTGAATGTAACATGTTGTTGAATTGTAAGTTGAGGTATCCGGTGTATTTGGATATCTATTTATGATGTAAGACTTTGTATAGTTATTTTGTTGTAACGATTCATGATATAAATTTGAATCGAAGAGATGTAATGTAAATGTTGCGATTTAGGGCAATACAGAAGGAAATGTATAAAAGTTTAAATATTCCGCATTTTTAGTGATTTTAATATCGAATAATGATGTAAAGATAGATTAAAGTTGTATTGTTAACGATCGAGCAGGAGAAATTATTATATAATTTTTGGGGTTGTTACAGTTGGTATCAAAGTCGATAGGTTAGAAACCTTAGGTAAGAGTACCTTAGGCTATAACCTTAGAGAAGAGATGAGAAGATAATGAACGAATAAGCTCAAATAAAGTTTGAACATAAGAAGTAATTTAAAAAATTTATAAAAAAGGGATTAAAATATGCGTAAGAGGATTCAAAGAAGAATATCGCATAGTTATAAGGAATATGAATGTGGGGTTACCCAACTCCAATAATAAGGATGTAAGGTGATAATAAATAGACAATGTCTATAAAAAGAGAATGATAAATGTGACGCCCCCAAAATAGATCCATTCCATCCAACCTATTCTGAGTCGTCAAATACATGGTACAGAAAATAACTACAACTTTATTACAACAATTGTCGTGCAAAATACAATAACACATATGCTGTGAGTCTGGATGCAAATATATACCAACTGTGACTCATGTCCCAACCTTGGATAGCACGTCACAATGACACCTTACAAAAAGGTACAGTCAAAAACTGTTTTAGAAATTAAAATTTTTGGGAAGTGCTCAAGGAAACCTTCGTACATGGGAGGTCATGCTTCTAGGTTATGATAGATATCATATGGCCACAGAATTATCCTTGGTTGACCCAATAGACCCCAAAGAAAAATGAGAAGATTACTATCATATTCTTCTCAATGGTGAGTCTTCTCTTGACATATCATTATCTCCACTATCTTTAATTGAGAATTATACTTCAAACAAACACCAAGATTATATAGGTAATGCTTGTAAATATACTCAGCAAGTGGATGAGCACATCACTGTCTTATGATGACACGAGGTTGTGTGTCGTTAGACATCTTGTATAATAGTGGCAAAACACCCTTCAAATGTTGGGTTCGCTTCACCCTAGATGATTCACCAAATATAACTACTAAATGAACTTTTCTATACTACTTCGGGAGAACCTCCACAGCTAGAGACCACCGTTCTATTTTCCTGTTACCCTCGCTCGACCCAGCTACACTCTTATTACCTGAAAGGAATTGTGAAGCAAAAGGGTGAGCACAACTAGCTCAGTAAAGAATATCATGACTAAAGATAAATAAGTTATTAATAGCCTTCAACAGAATTAAATCAGAGATTTAGAACATATGGTAGATGATAAAAATTTCAACCATAGTTGCAGCGGAACGAGCAATTCATTAGAAGAGTCAAATAGACTATAAAGTCTATTATCTTCTCTATGTTAAAAGTCCACCAACAATGTTTTATCCCTATAACATCAATCAATAATTCCTGTCCACAATCACATGTATAACTCATAATCATAATTGTAGTTTTAAATTCCTCTTCTCATCCAGAACAAAGATAATTTCCATCACTTGTCTTTACCTGAAACATCAAAGATCATGGTTATACCAAATCACAGTTCCTGTTCATAATCATACTAATAATTTCATCTTTGCACTACGACCAAAGATATTCATCAACAACTCATCTTTGCACTACAGGCCAAAGATATTCCTCAACAGCTCATATTTGCAATACAAGCCAAATATATTATTATCTCAAAGAAATATATAATCATTTCAGAATTTATATAACCAATAATTATAACCACGTTGATCATTTCACATTTGCACTTAAGCTAAAGATATTCAATTATAAATTCAATGGTCATGATCATACCAGTCAACAATTCAACTTTACACTACTGGTCAAAGAGAACTCTAGTCATGATCATACCAATAATCTACCCATCTTTACACTCCAATGAAAGAGAATTTTAACATCAGGGTTATAAAAATGTTATATATGATAATAAAATCAATATAATCAATACATAGTTTTAATCTCCAGAGTAATATTCATAAATCAACTATAATTTGGTTAGAAAAAAAAACCAATTTTGTAGTGAATAGTACCCGTGAATAGTAACTCGTGAATAGTAACTCGTGAATAGTAACTCATGAATAGTAACTCGTGAATAGTAACTCGTGAATTGTAACTCATGAATAGTAACTCGTGAATACTAACTCATGAATAATAACTCGTGAATAGTAGCTCGTGAATAGTAACTCATGAATAGTAGCTCGTGAATAGTAACTCATGAATAGTAATCCCGACATGAAAAGATAAGAATTTTACAAGAAAAATCCTACCAATATTCTGGTATAATGATATTGAAAGAAATAATATCATTGATAAAAAAATAACATCCCTTACGACAATATCCCTTACAATCCCTTACGTCAAAAGAGCAGTACTCCTGACTGGAATAACGCTGAACGAACTTGCACCGTATAGCAACACTCAAGATATCAAAATACTCACAAGAATACACTTGATAATATAGAGAGAAATAGAGAGAAAACTTTAGTTTCTGGTGTGATTTTCAATTCTAACCTAAGCACCCTATTTATAGAAAATTGCTTAGAACACCAAAGTAGAAAATTTAATAAAATAATAATATAATTATAAATTTTCCTTAGCCCACCTTTGAAAATCTGGATTCAGCCATCAACATGTACAAGTGGGGCCCACCAAAGTGTAAAAAACGTTTTTCTTCAAAATAATAAATAAAACTTCTAAAAATCAATTATTTCGGAACTTCAGAACTTCAATAATTCATAATAAATAGCCCTTTTATCAGAAAATTCAAATCTCGCGAATTTTTATAGGAAATTCAATTCTCTACAACTTTACAGAAGAAAGTTTTTCCAAATTCCAAACAAAAATTGACCGAAATCCACAAACGGGCGATTTTACAGTCAATAATAAATTTTCGGTCAAGAATTGTGTCCACCAACACAAAAAACATGTGTTAATCATTTAATGCCACAAAAATACTCTTCCTCCTCATATATTCATATATCCCACATTCATTTTAAAAATATCACCATCAATATATTATTAAAATAATATATTTAAATGAATTATTTTATCAAAAAAAGATAAAATATTAATTTACAACAATTGTCACATTTAAAAAATTTTCTCCATCTATATCCACATAGTATCAATATTTTCCTCATCGTATAAATCAATAATTAATTATACACAAATAATATTACAGAATCACAGTACTGGCAACCAGGCCGTTCCCAGGAAAGAGGGGGCTTTCCAATAAGGATCTCTCCTTACTGGCGCGCAATTAGATGACCAAACCTCTCCTTAGACAGAATTTTCTAGACATTGCCAATAATGTTATCTAATAATATTATTCAGATAATATGAATTATTTCTCCGATAATAGAAAATACTGTGTAGTGACAATTATTAAAACAACAGTAATATAAAATATCAACGCAGCAATTATTGAATCAATAAAATAAAATTCTGAACAGTAATTACTGTAACAATTATTGAGTAATGCCTTCTTACGTAAGAATCAATAATTGGCGCAATACAGTGTGCTACTGTGCAACAACGCGTATTACTGTGTTTTAACCACCGGGTATTCCAACAGTATTAACGGTAACAACTACGCCGTTATTTGTAAATAACTTATTTTTGTCGTTATCTTCATCCGACCGTTTTTCGTTATGGGGCCCACAAATAGCTGCGCCGTCGTACGAATATTTCCCGACAGAAAGAATATTCCACGACCAACGAATATTCTCCGACAACAATGATTATTTTATAACCACTTGTTTATTTTGAAAAATTTTCACATTTCACCCATAACTTTAACTTTTATCAATTTAACCATTTACTAAATAGTAATTATAAGAAAAATTGAATACGTTTATTTCATAAAATTCGGGGTCTTACAATCTCCCCTCCTTATGAAATTTCGTCCTCGAAATTTACGTACCTGGTATTTCAAAGAGTTGAGAATACCTTGCTTTCATTTCAGATTCCATCTTTCCTGTCATCATAATTTCTTCATTGCTCATCTCCTGTATTTTAAATATCATTCTAGAATATAGCTTCAAAACAAGGGTAAATTTAACAAATTAACATATTACATAATATCCCGATATTATGACTGACCAACAAATAAGCTTAGGTAGGACACACTAGCGAAGGATTTACTTATCTCTCCCCTCCTAGTTCTATTTCCCGAACTCCGCCAGAGATCATATCCCTAAGCTCTGATACCAAATGTGACAAATGTCCCATCAGTGGACAGCACCTCACAGTGGTACCTATCAGTTTGCCACCGCAGAACGGCGTCCCCTACGGAGAGTCTGGCTTCGGTGCATCCCCCATCAACAGGAAGTCACCAGCGAGAGGCTCGGGGCTCTTTACTTATAGCACTGATACCAACTGTGACGCCCCCAAAATAGATCCATTCCATCCAACCTATTCTGAGTCGTCAAATACATGGTACAGAAAATAACTACAACTTTATTACAACAATTGTCGTGCAAAATACAATAACACATATGCTGTGAGTCTGGATGCAAATATATACCAACTGTGACTCATGTCCCAACCTTGGATAGCACGTCACAATGACACCTTACAAAAAGGTACAGTCAAAAACTGTTTTAGAAATTAAAATTTTTGGGAAGTGCTCAAGGAAACCTTCGTACATGGGAGGTCATGCTTCTAGGTTATGATAGATATCATATGGCCACAGAATTATCCTTGGTTGACCCAATAGACCCCAAAGAAAAATGAGAAGATTACTATCATATTCTTCTCAATGGTGAGTCTTCTCTTGACATATCATTATCTCCACTATCTTTAATTGAGAATTATACTTCAAACAAACACCAAGATTATATAGGTAATGCTTGTAAATATACTCAGCAAGTGGATGAGCACATCACTGTCTTATGATGACACGAGGTTGTGTGTCGTTAGACATCTTGTATAATAGTGGCAAAACACCCTTCAAATGTTGGGTTCGCTTCACCCTAGATGATTCACCAATTATAACTACTAAATGAATTTTTCTATACTACTTCGGGAGAACCTCCACAGCTAGAGACCACCGTTCTATTTTCCTGTTACCCTCGCTCGACCCAGCTACACTCTTATTACCTGAAAGGAATTGTGAAGCAAAAGGGTGAGCACAACTAGCTCAGTAAAGAATATCATGACTAAAGATAAATAAGTTATTAATAGCCTTCAACAGAATTAAATCAGAGATTTAGAACATATGGTAGATGATAAAAATTTCAACCATAGTTGCAGCGGAACGAGCAATTCATTAGAAGAGTCAAATAGACTATAAAGTCTATTATCTTCTCTATGTTAAAAGTCCACCAACAATGTTTTATCCCTATAACATCAATCAATAATTCCTGTCCACAATCACATGTATAACTCATAATCATAATTGTAGTTCTAAATTCCTCTTCTCATCCAGAACAAAGATAATTTTCATCACTTGTCTTTACCTGAAACATCAAAGATCATGGTTATACCAAATCACAGTTCCTGTTCATAATCATACTAATAATTTCATCTTTGCACTACGACCAAAGATATTCATCAACAACTCATCTTTGCACTACAGGCCAAAGATATTCCTCAACAGCTCATATTTGCAATACAAGCCAAATATATTATTATCTCAAAGAAATATATAATCATTTCAGAATTTATATAACCAACACGTTGATCATTTCACATTTGCACTTAAGCTAAAGATATTCAATTATAAATTCAATGGTCATGATCATACCAGTCAACAATTCAACTTTGTACTGCTGGCCAAAGAGAACTCTAGTCATGATCATACCAATAATCTACCCATCTTTACCCTCCAATGAAAGAGAATTTCAACATCAGGGTTATAAAAATGTTATATATGATAATAAAATCAATATAATCAATATATAGTTTTAATCTCCAGAGTAATATTCATAAATCAACTATAATTTGGTTAGAAAAAGAAACCAATTTTATAGTGAATAGTACCTGTGAATAGTAACTCGTGAATAGTAACTCGTGAATAGTAACTCATGAATAGTAACTCATGAATAGTAACTCGTGAATACTAACTCATGAATAATAACTCGTGAATAGTAGCTCGTGAATAGTAACTCATGAAGAGTAACCCCGACATGAAAAGATAAGAATTTTACAAGAAAAATCCTACCAATATTCCGGTATAATGATATTGAAAGAAATAATATCATTGATAAAAACATAACATCCCTTACGACAATATCCCTTACCTCAAAAGAGCAGTACTCCTGACTGGAATAACGCTGAACGAACTTGCACCGTATAGCAACACTCAAGATATCAAAATACTCACAAGAATACACTTGATAATATAGAGAGAGAAATAGAGAGAAAACTTCAGTTTCTGGTGTTATTTTCAATTCTAACCTAAGCACCCTATTTATAGAAAATTGCTTAAAACACCTAAGCAGAAAATTTAATAAAATAATAATATAATTATAAATTTTCTTTAGCCCACCTTTGAAAATCTGGATTCAGCCATCAACATGTGCAAGTGGGGCCCACCAAACTGTAAAAAATGTTTTTCTTCAAAATAATAAATAAAACTTCCAAAAATTAATTATTTCGGAACTTCAGAACTTCAATAATTCATAATAAATAGCCCTTTTATCAGAACATTCGAATCTCGCAAGTTTTTATAGGAAATTCAATTCTCTACAACTTTACAGAAGAAAGTTTTTCCAAATTCCAAACAAAAATTGACCGAAATCCACAAACGGGCGATTTTACAGTCAATAATAAATTTTCGGTCAAGAATTGTGTCCACCAACACACAAAACATGTGTTAATCATTTAATGCCACAAAAATACTCTTCCTCCTCATATATTCATATATTCCACATTCATTGTAAAAATATCACCATCAATATATTATTAAAATAATATATTTAAATGAATTATTTTATTAGAAAAAGATAAAATATTAATTTACAACAATTGTCACATTTAAAAATTTTTCTCCATCTATATCCACATTGTATCAATATTTTTCTCATCGTATAAATCAATAATTAATTATACACAAATAATATTACAGAATCACAGTACTGGCAACCAGGCCGTTCCCAGGAAAGAGAGGGCTTTCCAATAAGGATCTCTCCTTACTGACGCGCAATTAGATGACCAAACCTCTCCTTAGACAGAATTTTCTAGACATTGCCAATAATGTTATCTAATAATATTATTCAGATAATATGAATTATTGCTCCGATAATAAAAAATACTGTGTAGTGACAATTATTAAAACAACAGTAATATAAAATATCAACGCAGCAATTATTGAATCAATAAAATAAAATAATGAACAGTAATTACTGTAACAATTATTGAGTAATGCCTTCTTACGTAAGAATCAATAATTGATGCAATACAGTGTGCTACTGTGCAACAACGCGTATTACTGTGTTTTAACCACCGGGTATTTCAACAGTATTAACGGTAACAACTACGCCGTTATTTGTAAATAACTTATTTTTGTCGTTATCTTCATCCGACCATTTTTCGTTATGGGGCCCACAAATAGCTGCGCCGTCGTACGAATATTCCCCGAGAGAAAGAATATTCCACGACCAATGAATATTCTCCGACAACAATGATTATTTTATAACCACTTATTTATTTTAAAAAATTTTCACATTTCACCCATAACTTTAACTTTTATCAATTTAACCATTTACTAAATAGTAATTATAAGAAAAATTGAATACGTTTATTTCATAAAATTCGGGGTCTTACAATAAAGAAGTTAAGAATAGAAAGTTATATCTAAGTATGGTACAATTGTACTCTTTAATAGTTGATGTATGGTATCTGGGCTAAACGATTCCTTCATAGAGGAGGTATATACGAACTAGTAACCCGGAACCTAGTTTGTTGGTTGTTTGTAAGAAATCACTCAGCGTACTATATTAAAACTATTAGAGACTCATTGTGCACCAAGTACAGAAAATGGATACGTATGATTAAAATGTGGAACTCGAATGAAATGTTGAGCAATGTAAGTGAAGTTAGAAATTCTTAAAGGAAGAATTGTTATATAAATAAGAAAATTCAAAGAAGAATCTTGAAGAGACATAAAGATAAGAAATGGAAGTTTCCTAACTCCAATAGTCAAGATAACGAATAATGTTGTAAATGACGAAAGAGGAAAGAAAGGGGATCATAAAACAAAACGATCATGAGTTAAAAAAAATTTTTTAAGGGAGATGATTATAGAATAAGATCACGACGTGATCTATTTAAGTTATAAAAGGAAGATGGTCTGTAATGTTTGAATAATTATAGCTTGATGCTATAAAGATAATGTACTATGATATAGTTCAAGATAAACTCATGAGGAGTTATAGATAATGTGATACGAGGAATTTGTATTGAGCAAGTTAAGAGCGAGTTATAGGCAAGATAAAGTTAGGAGGGATTTCAATTAAGGACTCATGTGATGGCTGAGTTGTACAAACCTTTGTATGGGCGAGGGTTTTGTGCTTGCACTCAGTTTATCACATTGATAGTCATTGGAATGTTGGTGTCGCGTTATCAATATATATGTGGCGAAAAGGTGATTCTTTTCTCATGTGTATATTTGATAGTTAGAAACTATTAAGATTAGTTAGATATTATTAGGGTTAGGTACGAGTTCTTAAAACTAATACATATGATAAGTTTGTAACTCATAATAATATGGTATGTTTTGAACCCCTCAGCGAATGGACGCCTATGGTCTGACTAGGATAAGTTCTTAAACTCATATTATTGTGGCAAGTTTTTGAACTTCCAATGTGCGGTAAGTTTGATGAACTGGGGTATAATTAAGTGTGAATGGAGTATTGAGGATGATAGGAATAGATAGACTAATTAAGCAATGGATCATTATAGAAAGTGGAGCTAATGGTGGAGACATAGGTTTTCCAAATCAACTAGCTATGCTAGACTTTTTAAATTTATTGACTTCGTGCTGATGTTTGCACTTCTATTTTCGTGAAAAATATTGGATCAAATGATGAAACCAATTAGTTTTAAAAATAATACCGTTATTCGTATGTCTATGCTAATTACTTCGGCTAGACAAAAATGATTTGAAATATATCAAAATGTATTTTTTTATATCATCAATGCTTCATGGAACCTGGTGTAGATATGATAAAAATGATGGAGTCATCAATGCAGTATTACTTAGTGTTAGATGTGATCTAAGGATTGTTAGCCCACTATGGTATGATGTAGTATGACAAAGTCACAAAATGATGGAATCCTCAAACGGACTGTAAATACAGTGCGGTATCATGACGTCATAAAATTATTTTCACAATTTTAAAGATAAATTATTGCCAATTGAATTTGGCCAGACATGTTTCGATTGATACTCGAATTATTGGTATGAGTCTAAGCTATTTGATTCAGCTAGACAAATGTTTATGAAATTCAAGCATTTCTTGAGAAGTTATGCCAAACCAAATTATTTTGGTGCGGATTCAGATGTTAAAAAGCTGAGATGAACAACCCTTTTATAGGGGATTACGAGAAAGCGTTAAGATGTTTGTGCACAATACATTGTACGAAGGGTTGATCCCCCTAAGTACGAGGAGTCCATATAGTCTTATAACTGTTAAAGTTTAAGTTGAAAGATTACTTATAACTATGGACATACGCATAGCTGATAAGTAGGTTTTATACCTACTTATTGGATATCAATTCACGAGAATTATGCTCATCTCAAGTACATTTTAGTATGTTTTTGGTGCATTGTATGTTTATTTTGCATAACTCGTAATTAGAACTCCTTTGGTATGGAAATACAGGAAATGGCACAGTATGGCATTGGCAAGGTGGTATGAGGCTAGCTAAGGCATGGCAAGTGGAGCGTGTGTAGACAAGGAGCTAAGCATGGTTGAAAGACCAACAAACAAGTAGCAGAATAACAAGCAACAGTAGCAGAACTTTAGTATGCAAAATACAGAAGCTGCGCGGCTGAATAAGCTAAATCTCGAGCGCCAGCACCGTCTGCCTGCAGAAGTTAAAATCGCATACACGCGCGCCTGCGCCCATTTTGTACAGGGATCTCGCGCGGCCGCGCGAGTCCTCTGAAGCTGTTGTTGACTTATTTTTTTTAAAATTTGAAATTTGAAGCGTAACTGAGAGGAAGGTTCAATTAGGGTTTATAAATAAGACGTATTATCAGTATATAAAGGGGATACCACCCCTTGGGGGATCAATAAGTTACTGTTACTTTCTTCTTTCAATAATAGATTAGAGTATATTGGTGTCTACTTTCTAGATTAGATTAGATCCGAAGACTTGAAGCAATTGGAAAGCATCAGAAATTCCATCTTTGATCAGGAGAACAGATTTGCACTACAATTCTCTACTCTTATTTTCTCTTTTATTCATAATTGTATCTTACGATGTTTATTCTATATGTGGATGATAGATTTGATTCAACTATGATCTAAACTCTATTCTGAGATTGCAATGGATTATATGGACTAGTTATTTCTGATATATTTCATTGTTAGCCTTATTGATTGCTTTGTGCTTGTCTAATTAGATTCATGCTATTTGCTTAGTTGATTGGCCATCAATTACTGTGATAATCCATGTGGACTTGAGAGAAGAAGTATGCACGGGTTTAGATCTGATCTTATTAGCATGTGATTGTATGTTCTACAATGCATTGGGATGTATGATTCGTGCTTAGGATAGAAATATACCGAAGCACCGCTCGTAGTTATTTGAGAACTTGGGCTTAAACCCTAATTATTTGTAAATCACATAGACATATAGTGGTTTAGGTAATGTGGGTGTTCATGTGTATTCTATCAATTGTGGATTATATGTGATATGAGTATGGTACATTGAGATATGACTGTATTTAACTTTCATATTCCCGACTAGCAATCCAGTGCAAGAAATTTGGCTTAACATGAAGTGTGTGGATTTGAATGAATCAATAGATGAAATTGTGATCTCAGGTCTTCATTATCTAGTCTCACTCTAGGAATAGTTAGGTTTATTTAATTTCATAGTTTAAATAGAAAATATTAAATCATTCGTTTAAATAAGACTGAAGTGGTTATGGACTAATGCTTGGTGAAATTTATTAGTTAATTCTCCGTGGGAACGATACTTCACTTACTCTTTATTACTTGTTGACCGTGTATACTTGCACGTATATATTGATCGGTAAAACGACCAACAATAGCGTTTAAATGTTTGTGCACAATACATCATACGGATGGCTTAACACCCTAAGTACGGGAGGTCCATATAGCCTTATGACTGTTAAAGGTTCAAGTCGAGATACTTGATAACCTGGGGATGTAGTTCAAGGTCTTATGACCCCTCAACATGATTTGGAACCTTTTAAATTCTTGGGTTATTTATACTGCTTCCTAATTATTGAGCAATTATGGAAGATTCTTGTTATTCTAAAAGGCGAATGTGGTAAGGATGATATTCCTTAAAAAGAAGTAAGTCGTAGAATGCGACACTGAATGATGAATATATTGAATAAGTGAGAAAATAAATTTTGAATGAGAAGGAGATGAGTTATCAAAGCATAATAGAAAAGTTAATAATTGTAGAAAGATCTTTGTGGAAAGAAAGTGGATATAGGACCCAATGAATGAATAAAGTATTAACGTAAAATCTATTTTGATAAATTGAATGAAGGAAAATTAATAAATAAAATTTTGAGGACGAAATTCTTAGAAGAAGGGGTGAGTGTTGTGACGAACGAGAATTCTGTAATTTATTTTAAATATTTATTGTAGTAAATAAATTTTTTTCGACGATTTAATTATTAGATTTAATAGTTAATTGATGCAATTGTGGTGGATTAATTTAATTATATGTGTTACATTTATTAAATTAATGTAGAAAATTTTTATTATTCAGGTATGTGATTATGTGAGCTTATTGAATTAAATAAAATAATTTAATTAAGCATGATGTTATTTAATTAATTTAATTATTAATTAGAGAATTAATAAATTGACATTATTTATTAATGAGATAATTGAATATATGATTATGTGAATTTACGAGTAATTATTATATTTTATTTAAAGTAAATTAAATAAAATATGAGATTTATTTTATAAAGAGGATGACATTTTCAAACTATATAATAAAAGAGTTTATTAAATTAATTGAGTTTAAGCCTTTAAGGCTAGCCAAACGTGGCTTTAGGGTGGGGGGGTTACTAGCAGTTACCCATGACTGGGTTAACTGACTAGTATGCGCGTCAGTTCTATTTCAATCGACGTCTTCTTCTTTTCTATTTTTCTCTAAGTCTGATAAAACTAGTTAGAGAGAATCTGATAATTGTTGAGGAGAATTGTGAGCCAGTGATTGAGAAGGAATTCATCTCTTACTAAAATCCATTCTATGCTTAGGTAATCTTCTCAAACCTAATTTTTATTTTACGTCATTTAGTTTTTATAAAATGGCTTTCAAAGTTTGGTTTAACGTCTGTAATTGGGTTAGGAATAATGATTATGGGTTTTATTTATGTTATGGCATATCAAATCGTATTTTAATTATATATTGTTGCAAACCATAACATCAGTATTGTGAAAACATGTCGTACATATGTTATTTCAAAATAAACAGAGTACGTGATATGGCCATATGGCCATATATGTGATAATTGATGTATTGATTATATATTATCCCTAAATTGTACACCTTTATATTATTGAGCATGTTAATACGAAGAGATCAAGCCTTAAACGAACGGATTCGGTGTTATAACGAATCCGTAGTGTTAAATTATATATTTTATATTCAAAAACCACCAAGAACATCAAAGTCAGTGAATTCACATGTTTTAATTATGTAATTATGTGTTTTAATTGGTTAAAATCACTTTATATATCTTGGGTTATGATTATACATGAATTATAACATGTGGGTATTTGTGAATTGGTTAAATTAGTGATAAAATGTGTTATTTTTGCTGAACTCTGTGTTCTTCGCGAACTGAGAATCAGTTTCTGGAGTCTCGCGCCGCGGCGCCAACTCCAGAACTGAAGTCCCGCGCCGCAGCGCCACTGCGCCGCAGCGCCACTGCGCCGCAGCGCCACTGCGCCGCAGCGCCACTGCGCCGCAGCGCCACTGCGCCGCAGCGCCAAGACCCAAGCCACGGCGCCATAGCGCAGCAGCGCCAAGGGCCCGGCCACAGCGCCACTGCGCCGCAGCGCGATTTCTTAGTACATTAGTGGCGCCGTGGCGCCACTCTCCAAAAAATTCAGAAATGTATTTTTAAAAATGTTTAAGTCTAACAATGTGTTAGTAGATTATTGTAATGAATATGTAAACATGTTAGAAGAATAATGTGATGATAAAATAGTTGTTTAACATGTAATAAAATATTACATGTGAATTGAATTATTAAATACATAATTGGTTTGATAATTCATGAAGTATAAATTATGTGACAACGTGATAATTTGACTAAGTTTAGTCAATAATTAAAGTAGACAACGAGAATGAATTTATGTTGATTAATTATTAATTAACAAGTATTGTGTATATGAATGGTATGTAGGATTTAATTCAAAGAACGTGCTTAGTTAAAGTGTAATCTACGCACGAGGCAAGTTTCTTAACTTTACTTTTACATTGAGCAAGTATCCTATCCCTAACTCCATTCTATTGAGCAAGTTTATTTAAACTTAAACGTTACTTTTATGTCGAGCAAGTTTCCCTAACCCTACTTGTCATTATTATTCAAGTTTATTATTTACCTTGAATAAATTATCCTTGTTATTATTCAAGTTCAAGCATGATATTAAAGATTAATTATCTTTTCAAAGCATGATTCAGTTATACAATAATTGTCCTATTGTATACTTTTGAGATTATTATTCTAATCAAATATCAATATTTGTTGAACCTTATTAGACTAGTGAACCTTATTGATTCAACTAGTCCATAGTTGATGAGCGTTCTAAATTTCAGAACCCTTGATGAAATTATCCAAACCAAACTTCCTTTGGTGCGGACTCGAATGACAAACTGAGATGAACAACCCTGTATAGGGGATTATTTACGCTTTAGCGTTAAGATATTGTGCACGGTATGGTACTAAGGGCTGATCCCCCTAAGTACGAGAAGAAGGTCCATAGTCTTATGACTGTTAAAGGTTTCAAGTATAATCCTTGATAACCTAGGACATAGTTCAAGGTCTTATGACCCTCAGAATTCTTTTGATTCTTGTTATTTATTCTTGATTCAAAAGTTGAGCTTTTATTCAGATGTCTTTGATTATTCGCATGTTATTATACTGTTATTTCATTTTTATACTTGTGGGCATTTGTGCTCACTCTTGCTTAATAATAACATTACAGTTAAGAATGAAAGAAGCGATGAACCCTCCACTAGTAAGGGCAAGGGCAAAGTTAGCAAGTGATGAAGACTTGATATTTTAATTGATGATGTATTATGTTTAAGACTTATGTTGTTGTTTAAGATTTATTTGTTTAGAATTCCGCACAGATGTTTTAAGGTTAGTTAACCTGGGATTTATTTATGATTCAGCTGATGTAACCCTTAAGGGAAGAGATTTTATTATGATTTCTATCTATTTTATGGTTTGATATTATTTATGGGTAGATAGTTAGATGATGCTTGTGCAGTGAACACCAAATCCCGTGGAATCGAAGTACCCGGATTTGGGGGTGTCACAGGTTGGTATCAGAGCTGTAGGTTATGAACCTTAGGTGGGGGAAACAACCTTAGGTAGTAGCCTTATAGAAGAAGATAGTAATTGAAAACTCTTATCGAGTTCTAAGAAATGAATTTTTGTAATTCATTGAAGATAATAAAATACATTATGTGTTTATGTGTTAAGTATGCGTTAGATAGTATGACTTAGTAACTAAATCTTAAAATTTTGTTGTCAGGATGACGAATGATGGAGAAGCTAGTCAAGCTGAGGGGGGACCCCGATTACCTATAGTACCTACTGAGGAGGGATCTCGTGTACTTATAGGACCGACTGAGGAGGAGCCCCGAGACATTCATGTCGTTAGGGAGCAGCTGGTGCAGAGGGTTTCATCTCCATTGATCATCATTGTTGGTCAGGAGCATGAACCTGAGATTGATCCTGAGGAGGATCCTGAGGAGGAGGAAGAAGAAGAGGAGATACCACGGTACACTATTGATGCTGAGATGTATGATACACTATATGATCGTAACGTGGAGTTACAAGATGAGATTCAGGAATTGACTGAGCGAGCGGCTGTTCAGCAGTCTACTTTAGAGGAGAAGGATAGAGAGATTGTGACCCTTCATACACGTTTAGGAAACGTGGAGTGGGATCTGGTTCATGAGAAGGGTCAAACCGAAGATAAGACCGAGGAGATAGAGAAACTGAAGAAGGAACTGAAAGAAACCTCCAGAAGACTGAAAATAGCAGAGGAAGGATGGGTAAGAGAATCACATCGAGTTGATCGTGCAGAAAATGATAGTCGTGCAAAGAAGGCAAAGCTTGAAGACACGTATGCCACACTTAATCATGCGATGGATGAGGTTCAAGAGCGAGTGTTAAGGTATCCCATCCAGTTTGAAGGACTTCCATCGTATATGTTGGATCGCAGGACGATGTCTCGTATCATGAATGAGGAGCGTGGCAAGGCTATTGAGCACCTTGGAAGACAGGAATAGAATCTGTTTATTTATGTGAAAGACCTATATAGTTTTATGTAAATTCTGATGTGTTTATGAACTAAGGAATATGTTAATATTTGAATGTTTTAAATCCTGTGGATTCTTTATTCCAGGATAGATGATGTAAATAGAAGTATGCTATAGTTTAATGTTAAAACTTTTTATTTGAATGAAAAGATATCAAGTTGTTTGAGATGATGTGTTAAATGAGTATGTTAAATTGTTAAGTAATGCCTTAACTATGTAGAGAAATAAATAAAGTTCTAGTAAACGTTTATTTAACAGAAAAATGCCGCCAAGGAGAAGACAACAACGTCAACCGGCTCATGAAGAGTCAACCAATAATAACATTAACGCCAACGCTAATCCTGTTCAGCAGTTGGTGAATCTACTGGCTGGAGCAATGAATAACCAACCGCATGCTCCACCTAGCACAACTTTTAAGGACTTCAAGGCGGTGGGACCGCCAGAGTTCAAAGGTTCCAGAAACCCGATCGAGGCTCAAACGTGGGTGATGGAAATGGAGAAGGTTTTCGACGTTGCTAGGGTTCGAGAAGATCAGAAGACCGTTTTTGCGACATTTATGCTGAAGTCTGAGGCTAGCTACTGGTGGCAGGCAAACAAGATGCGAGGAGGTGAAGGTGTAATTACGTGGGAGAGATTCAAAGAAACATTTTTCGAAATGTACTTCCCAACTAGTTCGCAGAATCAGATGGAGATTCAATTTCTGGAACTGAAGCAAGGAAACATGAGCGTACCTGATTACGCGGCTAAATTCGATGAGTTGGCAAGGTTTGCCCCGTATCAAGTACACACTGACGAGAGGAAAGCCAGACGATTCGAACAAGGACTGAAGCCTTGGGTATACAGCAAGGTATCAATGTTTCAACTTAACACGTTTACGGGAGTTTTGGAAAAGGCCATTCTCGCGGAAGGAGGAAGTGATGCAGTGACTAAGTACAACCAAGAACAGAAAAAGAAAAAGAGTGAGAATGAAGGTAATAACAAGACTGGTGGAAGTAATATTGGGAATGATAATAATCAGAAGAGGAAGTGGACGGATAACTCGATAGCTAGAAGTCAACACGGAGGGCAGAAAAAGAAGATAGAAGCATGTCCGACTTGTGGCAAGGCACATCTAGGAGTTTGTTTGAAGGGAAAGAGAGTGTGCTACAATTGTGGTCAGGAAGGCCACATAGCACCAAATTGTCCAAACCTAAAGAAGGGTGCTTGTTTCAACTGTGGTTCGAAAGATCATTTAGCAAGAGACTGTCCCAAGAAGGGATTGGGAGGATCAGGACAAGGAGGAAACCGGGGAAATAGCAGTGAAAATACCTTAACCATCACCGGACCACCTGCAACAAACCGACCAACCGCCAGAACTTTCAATATGACGGTGCAGGATGCAATCCAGTCTCGTGAGGTGGTGTCAGGTATCATTCCGATCAATGAAATTAATGCTTATGTTTTGTTTGATTCGGGTGCTACTTGTTCCTTTATATCCAAAGACTTTGCTAATAGTTTAGATTTGTTTATGGATGAATTGGATTACCCCATGAACATAGAAATTGCGAATAGAGAAATAATCCCTGTTAAGTACGTGTTTAAGAACTGTAGGGTGGATATTAAGGGTAATATCATGAATGTAGATCTTATCCCTATTCGATTGGGGGAATTCGACGTTATAATGGGTATGGATTGGCTATCCAATTATGGGGCTGTAATTGACTGCCAAAAGAAGCGTATTAACCTTATGACTCCGTCAAAGGTTGTGTTTTATGGTAGCAAGTCGCCTAGACAAGCGAGTTGTCTGACGATGTTGCAGGCCAGGAAGTTAATAAGACAAGGCTGTGTAGGATATTTAGCTTACATAGTCGACAGTCGAAAAGAGAACCTGAAGGTAGAGGAGATACCGATTGTGAGAGACTTCGTCGATGTATTTCCAGACGATTTGCCAGGACTTCCACCAGATAGGAAAGTAGACTTTGTGATTGATTTGGCACCCAGAACTGCTCCAATATCGAAGGCACCATACCGAATGGCGCCAGTAGAGATGAAGGAATTAATGGTACAACTACAAGAATTATTGGACAAAAAGTACATTCAACCGAGCGTAACGCCGTGGGGAGCGCCGGTGTTGTTCGTGAAAAAGAAGGACGGATCGATGAGGCTCTACATTGACTACAGAGAATTGAACAAGGTCACGATCAAGAACAGATATCCATTACCGAGGATCGATGATCTGTTTGATCAATTGAAGGGAGCAAAATACTTTTCCAAGATTGACTTCAGGAGTGGTTATCACCAACTGAAAGTGAGGCCAGAGGATGTACCGAAGACAGATATGGACATTATGAGTTTTTAGTAATGTCGTTTGGTCTTACGAATGCTCCTACAGCATTTATGGGACTAATGAATGGTGTATTCAAGCCGTTTTTGGACAAATTCGTGGTGGTATTTATAGACGACATTTTGGTATATCCCAAAACCAAAGAGGAACATGAAGAACACTTGAGGTAAACATTGGAAGTATTGAGAAGGGAGAAGTTGTATGCTAAATTTTTGAAATGCAAATTCTGGATCGGGAGAGTACAATTTCTTCGTCACGTAATCGATAAAGATGGAATTTCGGTAGATCCATCCAAAGTAGAAGCTGTGATTAACTGGGATCAGCCGAGAACGCCGTCAGAAGTAAGAAGTTTTCTTGGATTAGCAGGATATTAAAGAAGATTCATACAAGATTTTTCTAAGATCGCAACTCCGTTAACGAATTTAACTCGAAAAGCTATGAAATTTGTTTGGACGGAAAAGTGTGAGGAGAGTTTTCAAGAATTAAAGAAGAGGTTGAGTACAGCGCCTGTGTTATCTCTTCCGGATGATACAGGAAATTTTGTTGTTTTTAGCGATGCGTCGCATAAAGGACTTGGCTGTGTGCTGATGCAAAACGGCAAAGTCATTGCGTATGCATCACGGCAGTTGAAGGATTACGAAAAGGGTTACCCAACCCATGATTTGGAGTTAGCTGCATTTGTTTTTGCTTTGAAAATTTGGAGGCACTATCTTTACGGGGAGAAGTGTGAAATATATACGGACCACAACAGTCTGAAATATATTTTTACACAGAAAGATTTGAATATGCGTCAAAGAAGATGGTTGGAATTAATCAAGGAATATGACTGTGAGATTTTATACCATCCGGGTAAGGCTAATGTGGTTGCCGACGCCTTAAGTAGAAAGGGTCGTGAGAAATTGATGATGTTGACTACTCAGCAGGAACTAATTGCAGATATGGAGAAACTGGAGTTAGAAGTGAAGTATCCTATGGAGATTGATGAGAAGCTATTTCAGATGCAATCTGGTACAACTCTACTAGATAGAGTGAAGGAGGCTCAGCTTCAGGATGATGAATGCAAAAAGGTAACATCGAAGATATCTGAAGGAACTGAACCAAGGTTTAAGATGGATAAGGAAGGAATATTGAGATTTGAAAGCAGAATTTGGGTTCCGCCAGTACAAGAAATTAAGGAAAAAATTTTGAGTGAGGCTCATAGTTCACGATATTCAATTCACCCTGGTAGTACCAAGATGTACCAAGATCTTAGACAACATTTCTGGTGGCCAAATTTGAAGCGTGATGTTGCAGAATGTGTTGCCAAATGCCTGACATGTCAGAAAGTTAAAGCAAAACATCAGAGACCGAGTGGATTGCTACAACCGTTGGAGATCCCAGAATGGAAATGGGAACATATTACGATCGACTTCGTGGTTGGCCTTCCGACGACTCAGAAAGGCTACGACGCAGTATGGGTTATCGTTGATCGACTGACGAAATCCGCGCACTTCCTTCCTATCAAAATCAGATTTAACTTAGATCAGTTGGCAAGATTATATGTGAAAGAGATTGTTTCGAGGCACGGAATGCCGGTGTCTATTGTTTCTAATAGGGATCCGCGCTTCACATCAAATTTCTGGAAACGTCTTCAGGAATGCATGGGTACACAACTGCGAATAAGTACAGCTTACCACCCTCAAACAGACGGACAGAGCGAACGAACGATTCAAACACTGGAAGATATGTTACGAGCCTGTGTAGTGGACTTCAAAGGAAATTGGGATGATCACCTACCGTTGGTAAAGTTCGGCTACAACAACAGTTACCACGTTAGTATTGGTATGCCACCTTACGAAGTGTTATACGGCAGAAAGTGCAGAACTCTGCTTTACTGGGATGAAGTTGGTGAAAGACAATTGCTAGGGCCAGAATTGGTACAGCAGACGGCAGAAATAGTCAAAGTGATCCGAGCACGACTGGTAGCAGCTCAAGATCGACAGAAGAAATACGCTGATCCACATCGTAAGAATATCGAGTTTGAACTAGGTAGTTATGTTTTCTTGAAGGTCTCTCCCTAGAAGGGAAAGATCAGGTTCAGAAAGAAAGAAAAATTGAGCCCAAGATTTATTGGACCCTTTGAGGTACTGCGAAGAATTGGAGAAGTTGCGTGCGAGGTAGCCTTACCTCCAGCACTCGAGAATATCCACAACGTCTTCCATATTTCTGTGTTACGACCTTACAAACCTGATTACAAGCATGTAATTGAATACGAACCCCTACATTTTGAGAAAGACTTATCTTATGAAGAAATTCCTGTCCAAATTGTCGATCGAAAAGAACAAGTTCTGAGAAATAAAGTTATACCTTCTGTTAAGGTAATTTGGAGGAACCACAAAGCTGAAGAAGCTACGTGGGAACTCGAAGAGAATATGATGAAGAATTACCCTCATTTATTTACGTAATTATGTGTATGCGATTCTGGGGATAGAATCTTTGTAAGGGGGGAGAATGTAACAGGTCAAAATATATTGAGTCGTGATTCTGGGGACAGAATCCTTTTAAGGGGGGAAAGATGTGACGAACGAGAATTCTGTAATTTATTTTAAATATTTATTGTAGTAAATAAATATTTTTCGACGATTTAATTATTAAATTTAATAGTTAATTGATGCAATTGCGGTAGATTAATTTAATTATATGTGTTGCATTTATTAAATTAATGTAGAAATTTTTTATTATTCAGGTATGTGATTATGTGAGCTTATTGAATTAAATGAAATAATTTAATTAAGCATGATGTTATTTAATTAATTTAATTATTAATTAGAGAATTAATAAATTGACATTATTTATTAAAGAGATAATTGAATATATGATTATGTGAATTTACGAGTAATTATTATATTTTATTTAAAGTAAATTAATTAAAATATGGGATTTATTTTATAAAGAGGGTGACATTTTCAAACTATATAATAAAAGAGTTTATTAAATTAATTGAGTTTAAGCCTTTAAGGCTAGCCAAACGTGGCTTTAGGGGGGGTTACTAGCAGTTACCCATGACTGGGTTAACTGACTAGTATGCGCGTCAGTTCTATTTCAATCGACGTCTTCTTCTTTTCTATTTTTCTCAAAGTCTGATAAAACTAGTTAGAGAGAATCTGATAATTGTTGAGGAGAATTGTGAGCCAGTGATTGAGAAGGAATTCATCTCTTACTAAAATCCATTCTACGCTTGGGTAATCTTCTCAAACCTAATTTTCATTTTACGTCATTTAGTTTTTATAAAATGGCTTTCAAAGTTTGGTTTAACGTCTGTAATTGGGTTAGGAATAATGATTATGGGTTTTGTTTATGTTATGGCATATCAAATCGTATTTTAATTATATATTGTTGCAAACCATAACATCAGTATTGTGAAAACATGTCGTACATATGTTATTTCAAAATAAACAGAGTACGTGATATTGCCATATGGCCATATATGTGATAATTGATGTATTGATTATATATTATCCCTAAAATTTACACCCTTATATTATTGAGCATGTTAATACGAAGAGATCAAGCCTTAAACGAACGGATTCGGTGTTATAACGAATCCGTAGTGTTAAATTATATATTTTATATTCAAAAACCACCAAGAACATCAAAGTCAGTGAATTCACATGTTTTAATTATGTAATTATGTGTTTTAATTGGTTAAAATCACTTTATATATGTTGGGTTATGATTATACATGAATTATAACATGTGGGTATTTGTGAATTGGTGAAATTAGTGATAAAATGTGTTGTTTTCGCTGAACTCTGTGTTCTTCGCGAACTGAGAATCAGTTTCTGGAGTCTCGCGCCGCGGCGCCAACTCCAGAACTGAAGTCTCGCGCCGCAGCGCCACTGCGCCGCAGCGCCACTGCGCCGCAGCGCCACTGCGCCGCAGCGCCAAGACCCAAGCCACGGCGCTATAGCGCAGCAGCGCCAAGGGCCCGGCCACAGCGCTACCGCGCCGCAGCGCGATTTCTTAGTACATTAGTGGCGCCGTGGCGCCACTCTCCAGAAAATTCAGAAATGTATTTTTAAAAATGTTTAAGTCTAACAAGGTGTTAGTGGATTATTGTAATGAATATGTAAACATGTTAGAAGAATAATGTGATGATAAAATAGTTGTTTAACATGTAATAAAATATTACATGTGAATTGAATTATTAAATACATAATTGGTTTGATAATTCATGAAGTATAAATTATGTGACAACGTGATAATTTGACTAAGTTTAGTCAATAATTAAAGTAGACAACGAGAATGAATTTATGTTGATTAATTATTAATTAACAAGTATTGTGTATATGAATGGTATGTAGGATTTAATTCAAAGAACGTGCTTAGTTAAAGTGTAATCTACGCACGAGGCAAGTTTCTTAACTTTACTTTTACATTGAGCAAGTATCCTATCCCTAACTCCATTCTATTGAGCAAGTTTATTTAAACTTAAACGTTACTTTTATGTCGAGCAAGTTTCCCTAACCCTACTTGTCATTATTGTTCAAGTTTATTATTTACCTTGAATAAATTATCCTTGTTATTATTCAAGTTCAAGCATGATATTAAAGATTAATTATCTTTCCAAAGCATGATTCAGTTATACAATAATTGTCCTATTGTATACTTTTGAGATTATTATTCTAATCAAATATCAATATTTGTTGAACCTTACTGATTCAACTAGTTCATAGTTGATGAGCGTTCTAAATTTCAGAACCCTTGATGAAATTATCCAAACCAAACTTCCTTTGGTGTGGACTCGAATGACAAACTGAGATGAACAACCCTGTATAGGGGATTATTTACGCTTTAGCGTTAAGATATTGTGCACAGTATGGTACTAAGGGTTGATCCCCCTAAGTACGAGAAGAAGGTCCATAGTCTTATGACTGTTAAAGGTTTCAAGTATAATCCTTGATAACCTAGGACATAGTTCAAGGTTTTATGACCCTCAGAATTCTTTTGATTCTTGTTATTTATTCTTGATTCAAAAGTTGAGCTTTTATTCAGATGTCTTTGATTATTCGCATGTTATTATACTGTTATTTCATTTTTATACTTGTGGGCATTTGTGCTCACTCTTGCTTAATAATAACATTGCAGTTAAGAATGAAAGAAGCGATGAACCCTCCACTAGTAAGGGCAAGGGCAAAGTTAGCAAGTGATGAAGACTTGATATTTTAATTGATGATGTATTATGTTTAAGACTTATGTTGTTGTTTAAGATTTATTTGTTTAGAATTCCGCACAGATGTTTTAAGGTTAGTTAACCTGGGATTTATTTATAATTCAGTTGATGTAACCCTTAAGGGAAGAGATTTTATTATGATTTCTATCTATTTTATGGTTTGATATTATTTATGGGTAGATAGTTGGATGATGCTTGTGCAGTGAACACCAAATCCCGTGGAATCGAAGTACCCGGATTT
The DNA here is from genome assembly GCA_016801055.1 of Panax notoginseng. Taxonomy (NCBI): domain Eukaryota; kingdom Viridiplantae; phylum Streptophyta; class Magnoliopsida; order Apiales; family Araliaceae; genus Panax; species Panax notoginseng. The sequence goes on from CM029014.1 coordinate 80,062,666, forward strand.
GGGGGTGTCACAAGTGTAATATCCCGAGTGTATCCCAAGTGTTTATGAGTTGAGTATATGATAACGATCCTTAGAAAAAAAATGAATGGGTTAAAGAATATATAATACTCAAAATATAACTGAGTTCAAGTGAAAGTTATGAAATAAAACATAGAATTTGTTGAAGTAATGAATGTAGTAAAAAATATAAAATCTATATTAAGGTAATGTGTTGAAGATATTCAACGATAAATTTTGAAAAGAGATTTGGTGAAAACCGAGTAAGGGAGATTTATTTGATTCCGATGACGGAATCCTTGTAAGGAGGAAAGGATATAACAATCCAGAATTTTAATTATAATTTTTTTAAATATTTATTGAATTATATAAATATTTAATGAATGTGTTTATTGTTGAATAAATATTTATTTAATTTGATTTGATTAATTATTTGTTAAATAAATAATTAATGAGTTAAGGAAATTAATTGTTATGAGAAAGTATTCTAATTTTATTTAATAATTAAATTAGAGAGTTTATAATGATTAAATGAATTATTATATTATTCAATAAATTGTTATTAGAATTAATTAAATTAAGTATGAAAACTTAATTAAATAAAGTGTGGCAAATAATTATGCTATAAATGAGTTATTAAAATAAATTAAAGGAGTTTAATTTAGTTTTGCCAAACAAGACTTAAATATATTAAGTCTTTAATTTTAAAGAGTTTTGCCAAACGGAGCCTTATGACTTTTGGATTTCTTTTGAATTTTGAATTATAATAATATAAATAAAATATAAATAATATATATAATAATTGTGGTAACCGTTGATTTAATAAGGCCATTAGTAGTGTCGGTTTTAAAACGTTTGAAAAAGATGTGTGTTTGTTTTAGTTTTAGTTTACGTATAATGCATTTGACTTAAGCCTCAGACGAAAAATAGAATTTTTCTGAGAAGAAAAGTTACAGAGGGTTTTGAGAGAGAAGTATCAGAGAAAATTGAGAGATAGGGTTCTGTAATTCCAAAACGATTCTCTGTTAGCAAGTAGTTTCAAAGCAAGAAAAGGTATTTTCCCTAACACACACTTTAATATTATATACATGTTCTTCTATGTTAGCGAGCTTTATACTTGCTGTGAATTCCAAATTTCTATACTTGTTGTTATACAATTGAATTATAGTGATTGTATGTGATTATGAGGATTAGAACTAGTGTTAGATAAAGAATTGTATGCTAATTTATGTTTACAAGAAGGAAATTGGTTTTTACAGTAAAAATATATGCATGAACATGTTTAGTAGGATAACAAAATTAGTAATTGATTATATGCTAATTATAAATTGAACGGTGATTATGTTAATTGGGTAAGAACTTAATGAGAACGTAGTTCAAAGGAATGAATTCGTTGGATAATTGTGGTTTACAGTGTTAAACCTAGTAAAACAACGTCAACAATGGAGTTTTGTTTTAAAATAGTATTTCTAAAATTTAGTTTTCTTAAAGTGTTGTTAAGTTGTGCTATATTAGTATATGTATGCTTGGTAATGATTATGTGTAAATTACATAAATCATACATGTTGATTTAGCTACTAGAAACGACTAAATAGACAGAAATTGGTTGTGTTTTGTTCTTCGTGCTTGGTTCTGTAAGTTTCGGCGCCTCAACGCCAAAATTAGTGTCGCAGCTCAGAACTCCACACCGCAGCATTGAAATCAGTGCCACATCACCAATTTCACGCTACAGCGCCACTGCCTGACTTAGTTCTCGCGTCGCGAGGCCGGAATAGTAGTCTGGCTCGGACATTTTTGACCTCATGTAGTAAAAGGGTCATAACTTTTTCATACGAACTCCAATTGAGGTGATTCAAGATGATCCGGAACGAGGACGAATAGACCTACAACATTTGTTCTTTAAGTTTTCAATTTGAGGTTGGGAACAGGGGTCAAAATGGTCATTTGTGGGACTGATATGCATTAGGAGGCAATCGGAGGGCGTCGGAAATGGACATATACAAATGTAGTGCTCCTGACGATAAAAGATGTTTTCTTAAGTTATAAAATATGAATATTAGTAAATATAATAATGCTTAAAATTAATAAATGATGTATTAAATAAGTTGTATAAGTATACTAAGCACACACAAGAGAGACCAATCGGGCGTGTGACAAATGAGCGTCGAAACGCCGTGCCAAGTGTTAATGAACTTAAAAAGTGTTTTAATTCAATTGTAATGAACATTATAAGATATGGAATGGGTTTAATATACAACCAATAAGTAGTCCTAGCAAGACTTAAGCACTTGAATGAACTTCGAGTTTGACTAAGAAGAAATATAGTGAGTTATAAGTCTAAAGTTAACACAATCAAATTGAACATTGTATATTTATTAATAGGAAGAGTTATAGGATGTAGATTAAAGTTTAAATTACAACTAATATGCGTTACTATGTGACTAATTGTTGATGTGAATGATTATATAATTGTATAGGGCACGTGAGTATAGATAATTGTAAGCTGTTAAACTGTTATTAGTAAACAACAATCAAGGCAAGTCTTTCAGTTCCTATTTACTATGTGAACTTGATGATGAACTATTTTAAATCTTTATTTCAAAGAACATGATGTGTTATATATATGTTGAAAGTCAATTTATGACTACGTTGTTTGAGTAAAGCATGCTGATTAAGTAAGGAACACAATCTTTATACTTGTTATATGAATTGTAGTATGTATGTTATGTTAGTTTAATATTTATGAGATATATGTTGAGCATGTTATTATGTGCTATGTGATGCATGAAAACTGTTAGATTTGTTAGGCTGTCGAGCTCAACCTTGTAAATAACCATTTTTGCAGGTCAAGATTTCAAGGTAAGGATATGTGCTAAGTAAATTATAGAGATTCATATTCGCGAAGATTATTTATGTTTTATGAAAAATTTATTTAATATTTTGAATATAACATGTTGTTGAATTGTAAGTTGCGCTATCCAGTGTATTTGGATATCTATTTATGATGTAAGACTTTGTATAGTCATTTTGTTGTAATGATTCATGATATAAATTTGAATCAAAGAGATTTAATGTAAAGGTTGCGATTTAGGGCAATACAGAAGGAAATGTATAAAAGTTTAAATATTCCGCATTTTTAGTGATTTTAATATCGAATAATGATGTAAAGATAGATTAAAGTTTTATTGTTAACGATCGAGCAGGAGAATATTATTGTATAAATTTTGGGGTTGTTATAGTAATTCACATAGAGATATAGTAAATTAGTTGATTAGGGTGTTTGGATTAATTCTATCTAATTTATGGATTTAAGTTAATATGGTATTAATGCATCGAGAGATGGCTAGTTCTACTTAAGTGTTCTTGATTAATAACTGGGATAGTGAATTGAACTGAAATAAGGTGTAATAATTAGAGTAAGACTTAAAGTGGAGTTGTAAGCCTAATTCTCTAATATTTGCTTAAAATTATAGGTTTTTAGTTGTGTTGATTACTTGGTATTTTTATAATTTTAGTTTTTAATAGTTATAATCATTATTTTGGTTAGTTTAATAAAATTTGGATTAATAGAAAGCTGGTAATTGAGAGGTTTAATTTCATACTAATCTCTGTGGGAACGATACTCGACTTATCATTATATTACTTGTTGACCACGTGCACTTACGTGTGAGCGTAATTAGATTTTGACCAACAATACACATTAATGTACCACACATAACACATTGTCACAGAGGTCCATTTATGTAACTCATACGATGTGACGCCCCCAAATTCGGGTATCTTCTAACCCGATAGATGGTGCTACACGGTGCTACAGTTCATACAAACATTCAATTGAAAAGCCTCAAAAGAACGAATATGTCTTATATATATATTCTAAAACAATATTACCATTCCCTAGGTTCTTTATAACCATTACATTTGATCTTGTCATAATATTAAATATTATCATTACAAACCTATACTATTACATAGGTAATCTACAAGTTCGCCTTAGCCTTCCCTTTATCCTTGCCGGATATTTCGGTCCATTCGGTATTAGCCACATTCATATGGTTCAAGCAAGAGTGAGCATAACAAGCTCAGCAAGTATAACAATTTCATTTAAACGACATGCTTGAAACATAGGAATCATATATCTTCGATAACTGAACAATAGTTACGAAGTACTATCAATAATTCAAAATAGCACTTCTTTTCCTCTAAAATGTTTTACAATGACAATATTCAGTAAAACATCAATTCTGGTCCAAGACCATGAGCATTTCATAATTTCTTTGAAAAGGACAACCTGAACAAAGTCCGTAAGTCTGACATATCTTACGAGCACGTCTAGGTGATTAGCCTATAGTACTCTATGTTGATCAACACTACATCCTTTAAAAGTATGTATGTTTAAGTTTTGGCAACCTCGCGTGCCCATCGAATAATTGATGTGAAATACATTTGTTTATTCATACTCAGGCTTACCTTGAATCCATACCAAACAATTGGCGTAGGATAGCATTATCAATTCTATAATGAAAGACTTATGAATAAATCAATCACCTCTTCAAGATTAGTCTAGCCGAGTTAAAACTGGCATCGACCCTTTATTTAAAACCATTCATGCATCTCATAACATGAATCATTGAAAACCTGGCTAACACGAAGGTTAGACAAGCGATAAGAAAAACTTGCCTTCAGCATCTGCTACAGTAAAGTTACTTTCTCTTTGAGTCTTTACAGTCTTTATAATATATAACCACATAACATACCACATTAGGTCATAAATGAACATACATGGTTCCTAATGAATCTTACCCTTCTTCTCAATCTAATCATGTATTTAATTTGTTATTATTGGTTCCAGCTTACTGTTATTATTTACATCGTTCTTACCAACTTCTTTCTTTTCTATAACTTAACTGAAATTATTCCATTAATACAACTCGTTTCAAGTTAAACATCCTTCCTCCCGGCTTACTAACGTTCTTACATCATTAAATCGTTACTCAATCGTCATTGGTGAAGTAACAACGTCGAATACCATTTACGGTTTACTTATTTACCCTTCACGTTCTTCGTTTAATTATTCTTAATCCATACTTAAATTCATGTCGTCGTCACTATAAAAGTGATTTAAATTTACTCTTACCATGTATATTAAGTACATGTACATTCCACTATTCATTCATAATCAATTGGATTTACAAAACCTAATTTGGTCAACCAACTTTCACTGACGGCGCCGCGGCGCGGCATCCCTTTACTATAGTGGCGCTGCGGTGCCACTCTTCAGTACTCGGTCCTACTGTTCCCAAAGCTACGGCGCGAGGATTATAACTGGAGTTGGCGCTGCGACGCGAAACTCCAGTAGTTGACAACATGCTTGGCGCTGTAGCGTGCCTTATAGTGCTTTGTCTGGCGCTGCGGTGCAAGACCTCAGTCCCAGAAAAATTTGACAGCAAACTTTTTATGTGAGATTCCTGGTCTCATAACTTCTTCGTTATAAGTCCGAATTGGCTCTTTCAAAAGTCGTTAGTTCACAAATTACATGTTCTACGTATTCATGCAAGAATCTTATAATTTCGATTCCGTTAACTCAAAATTCACCTTTTAATTCATTTTAACAAAAACGATAAACGTTCGTGAACGTTCAACGCTCGTTTCTTCGTTCTAAGTCGGAATTCGGTCATTTTTGAGTCCGCAACTCTAGAATGCCAAATGAGACTATTCTCCATCGAAAACCAATGTTTTTGAGCTCAATATCAAAATTTGACTTCCATTCCAATAATTTCACGAATTCGACGATTATCGTCCAAACTTGTGAATTCCGCCTTAACTTCGTTTCTTATGATTTGTTTTTCATTTCAAATGGATTCAATCCATCATACTAACATCTTAACATACAAATTCTATTAACTTATTTAAATGATAAGTTATTACTTGTTCTTCATGAGTTTATAACTTATCAAAGTATAAACTACTTATGATTTAACTTTACATGACTTACCATAGTTTAAGTCTTCTAACCATCGTTCTCACATTTTCTAATCATACAATTTCATTCATGTAAACATATTACAAGTTCTTCCTTAGTTCATAACTTATATATGAACTAATTGCTTATTCACGTCTTATTAAAGCTTACGTCCTTTAATTAATCCTTCTTACTTCTTCTTAGCATACATGTTCTACCACTACTCACTTCTCTAACAATTAAAGAGAAAGAGAATCATGGTTTAGGTTCTTACCCTTGAAGATCACTTGATTAAGCTTAGTTCTTCTTCTTGCTTCTTGAATTACAAATTCTAACTTTCTAGCTTCTTCTCTCTAACCAATAAGTTATAAGTTATTGGTGAAAATCTAACAAGTAAGAAATGAACTAGGACATCTCTTATTTATAGAAAATCCTAGATGAGGACTTATAAGTCATTAAGCCATTCCAACTCCTTAATCACCTCCTTACTATTCATTACTTCCCAATTAAGTTAACTTGCTCCCTACTTCCTTCGCTTGGCCATTAAGCTTACTTGATTACCATACTTACTTAGCCATTAAGTTTACTTGTTAATAGCTTATCATTTACTTGCTCATCACATTTACTTAGCCACCAAGCATAAGCACTTTACTTAGCCTTTAAATTTACTTACCCATTACTTAACTTATCCTTTACTTAACCCTTAAGTTTACTTGCTCATTACCTCCTTTACTTGGCCATTACATTATTTACTTGGTCCTTGCATTACATTAATTACTTGGTCATCACATTCAACCATGTGATCATGGGTTGCCCCATGGGTCACCCTAACCCAATAAATTAATATTTTGGGCTTAAGGTTTAATTAGCTTACTTATAATTTGGGCTTGCACATTACTTGTAAGACCCCGAATTTTATGAAATAAAAGTATTCAATTTTCTTATAATTATTATTCTATTTAATGGTTAAATTGATAAAGGGTTAAAGTTAAGGGTGACATTTGAAAATTTTGCAAAGTAAGCAAGTTGATATAAAATATTCGTTGTGTCGGGAAATATTCGATTGGTCGGGAAATATTTGTTTTAACAGGGAATATTCGTACGACGACACAATCATTGGTGGACCCCACAACGGAGGTACCGTCGTAGTTAGAAAAACGACTGAAATATTTTTAAACTATTGAACTACCCGGTAGTAGAAGAACAGTAATACGCGTGGTTGCATAGTAGCACACAGTATTGATTATTGATGTTTACGTGAGAAGTGACTCAGTTATACTTAATTATTGCTACAATAATTGCTACATAGTATCGCACGTTATTTGATTCAATTATTATCACAGTATCATCTGTATAATAATTTATATTACTAAATTAATAATTGAGACGACAAAGTTATTCATATTGTTATTTACAATATTGACGATGTCTAAAAAATTCTGTCGAGGAGAGGTTTGGTCATCAAATTACGCGCCAATAGGGAGAAATCTTTATCGAAAAGCCCCATCTTTCCTGAAAATGATCTGGTTGTTAAATATTGTGAGTTATAATATTATTGATGAATAATTGTTGAAAGATTAAAAATGTGTTTATTAAAGATAAGTGATTTGTGGTAAATATTTATTCAATTTTTGATATAAATAGAGGGGTTTGTTATGAGGTATTTGTTATAAGTTTGACTTATTATTCTATGAGGAGATGTGCTAATTTTTCATACCGTTGGTTGAAGTTATAATAGTAAATCAGTATAGATCGTTGGTTGAGGATATAATAGTAAATCAATATGGATCGCTGGTGGAAAGTTATAATAGTAAATTAATATGGATCGTTGGTTTAAAGTTTTAACAGTAAATCAGTATGGACGGTTGCTTTAAGTTTTAATAGTAAATCAATATGGACCGTCCATTTAAAAGTGAATTAATCTGGGCCGTTCATGAATTAGTTACTATTCAGTCCTTTTTCCTATAAATAGAAGCTCGTTCCTTCATTATTTCTTACGAATTCACTAAAACTCTAGAGAGAAAAACTATAGAGAGAAAGAAGATGAGTATTCTTCAACTACCCTACTTCAGTATTCAATCTTCTACTAAGGTAAGGGGTGTTATTTATTTCATATTCACTTACGATATTATTTTTCGTATTCATAAGGAATATTATCTTCGTTCAATATTCGTAAGGGATATTATTTGTTGTATTCGTAAGGGGTATTATTTCTTTCGTATTCGTGAAGAGAGTTATTTTCTTTCAATATTCGTAAGGGTTGTTATTCCATTTTTTATTATTCTGTTGGAATAACCTGTCTACGCGGACTACCGCATGCATGATGAAATCTTTTGCTATTCTATTTTTTATTATTTCATGGGAATAACCTGTCTACACGGACTACCGCATGCATGGTGAAATCCTTTTATTATTTCATTCTTTATTATTCTGTTGGAATAACCTGTCTACGCGGACTACCGCTTGCATGGTGAATGACCCATCGTATTATATTCTTTATTAATCTGCGGGAGTAACATGTCTACGCGGACTACCACATGCATGGTGAATGACCATTCATATTCATTCTTTATTAAATTGTGGAAATGATCTGTCTACGTGGATTACTGCATGGCGAGTGAAAATCCATTTGCAGTTCGTATATTCTTTTATACTCGTATGAGATATCATTTCTTTTGTACTCGTCATGAAATATTGTTTTCTTTTGTATTTTCATTTTATGAGTTACTATTTATGGATTACTATTCACCTGGTTACTATTCACTTGAATATTATTCACTCGGGTATTCGGGGCAATTTTCGTGCTGGAGTACTATTCACGAGTTAATATTCACCCGGTTACTATGCACTCGAATATTTTTCACTCGAGTATTTTGGATACTTTTCATGTCGGGATACTATTCACGAGGTATTATTTTCAAAGTACTATTCACAGGGTACTATTCACGGGGTACTATTTACCCGAAAAATATATTTCTTTTCTATCCAAATTATTTTTGATATATGAATATTATTCTTAAATTTTACTCCACAAAGCAGTATCACGTTGATAATTTAGATATTTTTAAACTCTAGATAGATTTAAAGTCTTTAATATTTCTCCTTGATTTAGTTTGATTAATGCTTATATCATTGTCATCATCTTTATGCTTATATTGTAATAAAAGTCATATGTGGCTTACGTGCATAGATGGACTGTTGATTGGTATGATTATGACCAAGGATTATTCGGTATAATCATGACTGTAATGTTACAAATGATGTAGTAAAAGTCCTCATTGACCCGTAGTGCATTGATGGACATATGTTGGTATGATCATAACTATGCGTTCTCTTCAGCCAAGGGTATAAAGATGAATTATTTTTTAGCATGATCATGACCATTGGTGAAAACACGAATATCTTTGGCCTGTAGTGCATGGATAATTCGTGGTCGTGATACTAATGAATATCATTTGCCCGTAGTGCATAGATAATTCATGGATGTAATACTAACGAATATTCTTGGCCGTAGTGCATGGATAATTCGGTGATTTATTGAGCTGAGTCTCAGTGATAAAATATTGATAATAAACTTTTAATTCGTAGAAGATAGTAGATATCATGCTCTACTTGACTCTTCTAAAATACAGTTGTATGTCTTGACCTGTAGTGCAAAGATGAACTGTTAATGAATATCTTTGGCCCGTAGTGTAAAGATGAATTTATTAGTATGATTATGAACATGAACTGTGATTTGGTATAACTATGATCTTTGATGTTTCAGGTAAAGACAGGTGATAAAAATTATCTTCGTCCTGGGTGCGAAAAGGAATTTAGAATCACAATTATGATTATGAGTTATTCACATGATTGTGGACAGTAACTATTGATTGATGTTACAGGAATAAAACATTGTTGGTGGACTTTTAACATGGAGAAGATAATAGACTTTATGGTCTATTTGACTCTTCTAATGGATTGATCGTTCCGCTGCCACTATGGTTGAAAAGTTTTATCATCTACCATATGTTCTAAATCTCTAATTTATTATTGACGAAGGCTATTGATAATTTAATTATCTTTAGTCATGATATTCTTTACTGGGCTAGTTGTGCTCACCTTTTTGCTTCACAATTCCTTTCAGGTAATAATAGTGTAGCTGGGTCGAGCGGGGGTAACATGGGAATAAAACGATGGTCTATAGCTGTTGAGGTTTCCCTTAAAATAGTATGGAAATAATTTTATTGAGAATTTTTGATAAGTGTGTCGTATTTTATACGTCATTTTAACCGTTGATTTTGGTGAATCGAATAGGGTGAGGTGAACCCAACTTTGGAAGGGTGTTTTACCACTATCATACAAGATGCCTAATGACAGATGACTTCGTGTTATCATAAGACAGGGATGTACACATGCACTTGTTGATTATATCTATGAGCACTATCTATATAATCTTGGGGTTTGGTTGAAATATAATTCTCAATTGGAGACAATGGAGATAATTATATGTCAAGAGAAGACTCACCATTGAAAAGAACATGATAGTAATCTTCTCATTTTTCTTTGGGGTCTATTGGGTCAACCAAGGATAATTCTCGAGTCATATGATATCTATCATAACTTAGATGCATGGCCTCCCATGTACGAAGGTTTTCTTGAGTATTTTCCAAAGATTTTAATTTCTAAAATAGTTATTGACTGTATTTTTATGTAAAGTACCATTGTAAGGTATCGTGGTTGAGGCACCATGATAGTTACATATATTTGTATTAAAACTCACAACTTATGTGTTGTCGTACTCTGCACGACAGTTCAACAGTTGTATAAATGAAGTTTGTATTTGATTTCTGTAGTGTGATATTTGGCGACTCAGAATTGGTCATGTGGAATATTTTGGGGGCATCACAAATGGTATCAGAGCTTAAGAATATAGTCGCTGTAGGAGATCTGAGTCTAGAACTAGGAGGGAAGAGACGAGTAATATACTTCGCTAGTGTGTAACTTACCTAAGCTGAAATTTTTACTTGATAAGTTGACAAATTGTGATATGTCAATTAACTTTTGTTTTGAAGTTATATTCAAGAATGATATCTGAAATACAGGAGATGAGCAATGGAGAAATCAAGATGACAGGGAAGATGGAATCTGAAAAGAAAGTAAGGTATTCTCATATCTTCGAACGACCAGGTACGTAAATTTCGAGGGCGAAATTTCATAAGGAGGGGAGATTGTAAGACCCCAAATTTTATGAAATGAAAGTATTCAATGTTCTTATAATTATTATTCTATTTAATGGTTAAATTGATAAAGGGTTAAAGTTAAGGGTGACATTTGAAAATTTTGCAAAGTAAGCAAGTTGATATAAAATATTCGTTGTGTCGGGGAATATTCGATTGGTCGGGGAATATTCGTTTTAATAGGGAATATTCGTACGACGACACAATCATTGGTGAACCCCACAATAGAGGTACTGTCGTAGTTAGAAAACGACTGAAATATTTTTAAACTGTTGAACTACCCAGTAGTAAAAGAACAGTAATACGCGTGGTTGCATAGTAGCACACTGTATTGATTTTTGATGTTTACGTGAGAAGTCACTCGGTTATACTTAATTATTACTACAGTAATTGCTACATAGTATCTCACGTTATTTGATTCAATTATTGTCACTATATCATTTGCATAATATTTTATATTACTAAATTAATAATTGAGACGACAAAGTTATTCATTTTGTTATTTACAATATTGACGATGTCTAGAAAGTTCTGTCAAGGAGAGGTTTGGTCACCTAATTGTGTGTCAATAGGGAGAAGTCCTTATCGGAAAGCCCCCTCTTTCCAGGGAATGATCTGGTTGTTAAATATTGTGAGTTATAATATTAATGATCAATAATTGTTAAAAGATTAAAAATATGTTTATTAAAGATAAGTGATTTGTGGTAAATATTTATTCAATTTTTGATATAAATAGAAGGGTTTGTTATGAGGTATTTGTTATAAGTTTGGCTTATTATTTCGTGAGGAGATGTGCTAATTTTTCAGACCGTTAGTTGAAGTTATAATATTAAATCAATATGGATCGTTGGTTGAGGATATAATAGTAAATCAATATGGACTGCTGGTGGAAAGTTATAATAGTAAATCAATATGGATCGTTGGTTTAAAGTTTTAATAGTAAATTAGTATGGACCGTTGCTTTAAGTTTTAATAGTAAATCAATATGGACCGTCCGTTTAAAAGTGAATTAATCTGGGTCGTTCATGAATTAGTTATTATTCAGTCCTTTTTTCTATAAATAGAAGCTCATTCCTTCATTTTTTCTTACGAATTTACTAAAACTCAAGAGAGAGAAACTATAGAGAGAAAGAAGAGGAGTATTCTTCTACTGCCCTACTTTAGTATTCAATCTTCTACTAAGGTAATGGGTGTTATTTATTTAATATTCGCTTACGATATTATTTTTCGTATTCGTAAGGAATATTATCTTCGTTCAATATTCGTATGGGATATTATTTGTTGTATTCGTACGGGGTATTATTTCTTTCGTATTCATAAAGAGAGTTATTTTCTTTCAATACTCTTAAGGGTTGTTATTTCATTCTTTATTATTCTGTTGGAATAACTTGTCTACGCGGACTACCGCATGCATGGTAAAATCTTTTGTTATTCTATTCTTTATTATTCCGTGGGAATAACTTGTCTACGCGGACTACCGCATGTATGGTGAAATCCTTTTGTTATTACATTCTTTATTATTATATTAGAATAACCTGTCTACGCGGACTACCGCATGCATGGTGAATGACCCATCGTATTTTATTCTTTATTAATATGCGGGAGTAACCTATCTATGCGGACTACCGCATGCATGGTGAATGACCCTTCGTATTCATTCTTTATTAAATTGTGAAAATGATATGTCTGCGTGGATTACTGCATAGCGGGTAAAAATCCATTTGCAGTTCGTATATTATTTTATACTCGTATGAGATATCATTTCTTTTGTACTCGTCATGGAATATAATTTTCTTTTCTATTTTCTATTTATGAGTTACTATTTACGGGTTACTGTGACACCCCCAAATCCAAGTGCTCCATTTTCTCAGGATTCGGTGTTCACGATATACAAGCATTCATTTCTAACTACCCAATCATAATAAAATTGAATAATAAACCTGCCCATACAGGATTACATTTAAAGGCAATCTCCCAGGTTGTCTAACCTTTAAATACAATCATTCATGCAGAAAAATTTAAATAAACTTCATTACAATATTTAAACCAAAGTCTGATAATTAACTATCAACATATTACAAGTCTTCAGTACTTGTTCATCTTTTCCTTTTCTTTACTGGTGCTAGGTACGTCACCCTTTTCAACTTTAGCTATAATAGTGATACAGGCAAGAGTGAGCAAACAAGGCTCACTTGGAATAACAATAAATAAAACTTTAAACTTTTACATCATTTACCAAATATTAGGCTCAATAGAACTAAACAATAGGTTCTATTAACATTCTGAAATACATCACTGAGTGTCTAATGACCATGAACCATGTCCACAGTTATAGGTACTCTTTCAACTTAAACTTTAATAGTCATAAGACTATAAGGACTTCACGTACTTAGGGGGATCAATCCTTCGTACAATGTATTGTGCACAAATATTTCAGTGCTAAGTGTAAACAAAGCGTAAACCCCTATAAATAGGGTTGTTTATCTCAGTATTTCGAGTACAAGTCCGCCCCAAAGTAAGTTTGGTTTGGATGCATTTCGAGGTAATTTAGAATTCAACGGTCATCAACTAAGGATTAGTTGAATACAAATTTCATACCGTTATGCTATGGAATAATCACAACATGTTCGTTTGGACAATACTAAGTCAAGGTTATTGAGAATCGAATACTAAGCATGCATATCGAATAGTAATTTGAACGATAAAGTTGTTCAACATTAGAATATCAAAGTATCAACTTGCATGCTAAATAACGAGTTGCATATTAGAGACTTGCTCAATATCAAAAGATAAGACTTACAAAACTTGCATCATCATGAACAAACTAAATACAAGAATTAGCTCAATAACAAACAAATTAGCTCCACGAAAGTGTGGAGATTCTAAACTTGAACAACCAAGGTTTAGGTTTAGAAGACTTGAAAAACAAAATAACAAGGTAAGGTAATAACTTGTTCAACGAAAGTAATCTTGCTCAATAAGGTATAGAGTTAGGAAACTTGCATCATTATAAACAATTTAGATACAACAAACTTGTTCAACGAAAATAAACTAACTCAACGAAAGTGTGGAGATAGAAAACATGCCTTGCTTGTAGGCTAAACCGTTATAATCCAAATCACAATTATCGTATATATATATATATATATATATATATATATATATATATATATATATATATATATATATATACATGACATAATCAATCATTACCCATACTCTACATATTTTCATCACATATGGTTTGATTTATAACCACATAATCAAATTATATTCTTAAAATAATAATAAACTCGTTAGGTATTAACACTATGCTCGTTCCTAGCATTATAATACCCAAAATAACAAAAATATATGTTTAACAATCATCAATTTACATTACATTAACATTTACAGGCTCTTGTGCACAACAAAAGTCGTTTCTAAACTTTCTGCTAAGCGACGCCGCGGCGCCACAGTTTGAACTGTGGGCCGCGGTACGACGCTGAAGTGGCACTTCGGCGCTAGGACCAGGCCATTGGCCGGCGCTATGGCGCAGACTTCGGCGCTGCGGCTCGGAGACTGGGGTTGGGGCTCTGATTTTGGCGCTGAGGCGCCGAAACTTACAGAAGCAACTCGACGAAGAACAGAACCCCACAATTTTTGTCTATAACTTCAATTCTAACACTAATTAAGATGTATAAGTTATGCAAATTATACATATATACGTTACCCATCATGCATATACTAATTTAACACAACTAAACAACAATATCAGAAAACTGAAATCCTTCAAAACCATATTTTAAACCCAAAACTCCATTTTTGATATTCCCTTACACAGTGAACACGACACAATGAACACTGCACAATTATAACCCAATTTGATTCCTTTAAACTATGTTCTCTGAATTTCTTACCCAATTATCATATACAAGGTTAAATTCACAATTTCACAATTAACATATACTAATTTTGTTATCTTACAAAAATCATACTCATGCATATATGGTCACTATAAAACCAACTCCCTTTCTTGTATACATAAATTAGCATACAATCTTGTCTATATACTAAACATACAATAATATATATATATATATATATATATATATATATATATATATATATATATATATACAGTCCATTTCTTAAGCTCACCCTTATTGAGCTCACCCTGCCTTTTTTTTATAAAAAAAACATAACTAATAAAAAATGTATAATAATTTTTGGAATTGAAAGTTTTTTTAAAAAAAGTGTTTTGGGTGTGATTTGGGTACATATAACAAAACAGTATTATACAGACTATATAACATTGTTTTGTTATATGTACCCAAAACACTTTTTTTAAAAAAAAATTCAATTCCAAAAATTATTATACATTTTTTATTAGTAATGTTTTTTTTTTTTAAAAAAAGGTAGGGTGAGCTCGGGGTGAGCTCAATAAGGGTGAGCTTAAGATCCTTGCTATATATATATATATATATATATATATATATATATATATATATATATATATATATATATATATATATATATATATATATATATATGCTAGTATAACAACCACAATTATACATACACATAATTTCCTAACCAATTATACAAACATGGTTTTACAAAAAGTTTGTGAAGAACCTTATAGTACAGTCCAATTCATAAATACAGTAATTATAGATTATAGCTTAAAACACATATATGTTAAGATTATACATACCTTTTGTTGTTTTAGAAAACTTTGCTAACCACTGATAAAAGCTTGATAATCTCATAACTTTTCTCTATCAGGCTCTCTCAAACTATCTCTACACTTTTCTTTTCTTTTCTCAGTATTAGACTTATGATAC
This sequence comes from Panax notoginseng, assembly GCA_016801055.1. NCBI lineage: Eukaryota > Viridiplantae > Streptophyta > Magnoliopsida > Apiales > Araliaceae > Panax > Panax notoginseng. The sequence continues at coordinate 80,078,670 of CM029014.1, forward strand.
TAACAACAGTAAGCGTAAATTAAATGATAGTCTAGCCAACGTAAAATAAAACTGATAAATAATAATACGCCTACTAATGACCTTTTTTAAAAACAGCAGTTACCAAACATATAACGTATAGAGTATAATTATATTTTATTTATTTAGTTTATTTTATTATAATTCAAAATTCAAAAGAAATCCAAAAGTCATAAGGCTCCATTTGGTAAAACCCTTTAAAATTAAAGAATTAATATCCTTACACCTTGTTTGGGTAAAACTAATTTAAAATATTTTAATTTATTTTAATAACTCCTTATAATATAGTTACTTGTCACGCTTTATTTAATTAAGCTTTCATACTTAATTTAATTAATTCAAATAATAATTATTCACTAAATCATTTAATCACACAACTCAATACAACTAATTAAACATCAAATTGAAATATCAATATAATAAAAATTTTCTTAACTCATTAATTATTTTTTTAACAAATAATTAACCACATCGATTCAAATCAAATTAAACAATTATTTATTCAACAATAAACGCATCCAATAAATACTTATATAATTCAATAAATATTTAATATTACAATTTAAAATTCTGGAATGTTACATCATTCCCTCCTTACAAGGATTCTGTCCCCAGAATCACAATTCAAACAAATCATTCGTCACAATCTTCCCTAATTACAAAGATTCTGTTCCCAGAATCGAAGACACAGATTAAACAAATAACTCAGGGTAATCTTTCATCATTTTCTCCTTGAGTTCCCACGTAGCTTCTTCAGCATTGTGGTTCCTCCACATCACCTTCACGGAAGGTATAACTTTAAGCCTGAGCACTTGTTCTTTCCTGTCAACTATCTGGATAGGAATCTCTTCATAAGATAAATCTTTCTCAAACTGTAACAGTTCGTACTCGATCACGTGCTTGTAATCGGGTTTATACAGTCATAACACCGAAACGTGAAAAATATTGTGAACGTTTTACAATTCTGGAGGTAGAGCTACCTCGTAAGCCACCTCCCCAATTCTTCGCAGCACTTCGAAGGGTCCAATAAACCTCGGGCGGAGTTTTCCCTTTTTACCTAATCAAATTTTCCCCTTAATATTCACCCTACAGTTCTTGTATACGAACCTAACAGGAATCACTTCCCTATTCGTAATTTCTATGTTCAAAGGGAAGTTCAGTTCTTCACTAGGCAATCCTAACCTCTTAGCAAATTTATCAGATATAAATGAGCAAGTACCACCCGAATCAAACAATACATAAGCATCAATATTATTGATTGGGATAATACCTTACACCACATCTTTTGATTGCACAGTCATGTTGAAGGTTCTGGCTGTAGGTTTGTTTAATGCTATAGGTCCAGCAATGGCCCATGTACCTCCACTGCTACCTCCCTTATTTCCTGATGTCTCTCCAGCCTTCTTCTTAGGACATTCACGAGCAAAGTGATCCTTGGATCCGCACGTAAAGCAAACGTTCTTCTTGGGTTAGGTGCGATTTGAGGCGATGTGACCTTCCTGACCACAGTTGAAACATGTACGTTTCCCCATCAAGCATACACCCTTGTGAAACTTCTCGCATGTAGCACATGCTTCAAACTTCCTATTCTGCTGGTTTCCAGCACCCACATTTCCATTCCACTTCCTCTTCAGATTGTTGTTGTTGTCGTTTCCACTACTACCACCTTCATTCCTATTCTCCACTTCATTCTTCTTCTTCTTCTGTTCCTGATTGAAATTTGTCACTGCCTCGCCTCCACCATCGGCGAGTATTGCCTTCTCCATCACCGCTGTAAATGTCTTTAGATGGAACAGGGACACCCTACTGTACAACCAGGGCTTCAGTCCCTGTTCAAACCTCTTCGCCTTGCGTTCATCTGTGCTGACTTGATATGGCGCAAATCTCGCCAACTCGTTGAATTTCGTGGCATACTCGGATACCGTCATCGTTCTTTGCTTTAGTTCTAAAAATTGAACCTCCAGCTGACTTTTTGAACTCTTTGGGAAATAAGTCTCGAAGAATATTTCCTTAAACCTATCCCAGGTCATTACTTTCGGTCCTTCCCAGGGTTTATTGGCCTGCCACCAATAACTAGCTTCTGCTTTCAACATGAATGTTGAAAAAGCAGTCTTCTGATCATCTCCTACCCTAGCGACATCAAACTCCTTTTCTATCTCCATAATCCAGGTCTGTGCCTCGACTGGATTCATGGACCCACAGAATTCGGGTGGTCCAACCGCCTTCAACTCTTTAAAAGTTGTACCTTGGTTCTAGGGTTGATTTTGCAATGCACCCGTCATTAAAGTCACTAGTTGTTGGACGGGGTTAGCTTCGACATCGTTATTGTTAGTTCCCTCAGTGGTTCTCTGTCGGGGTGGTTGATGTAACACCCCCAAATCCGGTACTTCCATTTCTACAGGATTTGGTGTTCACGATACAAATATCATCTATCTATTTACCCATAATAATGCAAACCATGCAATAGTAGAAATAAAATCTTCCCTTTATAGGGTTACAACATCTGAATAATAATACAATTCCCAGGTTAAACTAACCTTAAACATCTATGCGGAATTATAAATAAATAAGTCTTAAACAACATCTTTAACTTAAGTCTTAAACAAATACATCATATAAAATAACAAGTCATATCAAATAACAAGTCTCCATCATTTGCTAACTTTGCCCTTGCCCTTACTAGTTGAAGGTTCGTCAGCTCTTTCGTTCTTAACTGCAATGTTATTATTAAGCAAGAGTGAGCACAAATGCCCACAAGTATAAAAATGAGATAACAGTATAATAACATGCGAATAAATCAAAGACATCTGAATAAAAGTTCAACTTTTGAATCAAGAGTGAATAACAAGAATCAAAAAAATTCTGAGGGTCATAAGACCTTGAACTATGTCCTAGGTTAACAAGGATTATACTTGAAACCTTTAACAGTCATAAGACTATGGACCTTCTTCTCGTACTTAGGGGGATCATCCCTTAGTACCATACTGTGCACAATATCTTAACGCTAAAACGTAAATAATCCCCTATACAGGGTTGTTCATCTCAGTTTGACATTCTAGTCCGCACCAAAGGAAGTTTGGTTTGGATAATTCATCAAGGGTTCTGAAATTTAGAACGCTCATCAACTATGGGCTAGTTGAATCATTAGGGTTTCACTAGTCTAATAAGGTTCAACAATAATGATATTCAATTTGAATAATAATCTCAAGAATTATACAATAGAACAATTATTGTATAACTAAATCATACTTTGAAAAGATAATCAATCTTTAATATAATATTTGAACTTGAATAATAGTAACGATAATTTATTCAAGGTAAATAATAAACTTGAACAATAATGACAAGTAGGGTTAGGGAACTTGCTCAAATTTAAGAGTTTAAGTTTAGGAAACTTGCCTCGTGCGTAGATTACACTTTAACTAAGCACGTTCTTTGATTTAAATCCTATATACCATTCACATTTACAATACCAGTTAATTATAACTTAACTAATCAACATAAACCCATTCTCTTTGTCTACTTTGATTATTGACTATACTTAATCAATTTACCACTTTGTCACATAATTTGTACTTCATGAATTATCAAGCTAATTATGTATTTAATAATTCAATTAACATGTACTTATGTTATTTACATGTTAAACATCTATTTTATCATCACATTATACTTCTAACATACTTACATGTTCATTACATAAATTTACTAACACTTTGTTAGACTAGACATTTTTAAAAATTACATTTCTGAAATTTCTGGAGAGTGGCGCTGCGGCGCCACTGTTATACATGAACTTCGCGCTGCGGCGCCTTGGCACTGTAGCCGGACACATGGCACTGCGGCGCTGTGGCGCTGCGGCTGAAATCTTGGCGCTGTGGCGCGGTGGCGCTGCGGCGCGGATGTTTAGGCGTGAGTCTGGCGCCGTGGCGCGGCGAACCAGAAACTGTTCTGCAATTCGCAAAAATTGCAGAACACAGCCAAAAACTCCAATTTAATTTATTAATACACGAATTTAGACATACCCACATGTTATAATTCATGTATAATCATAATACAACATCTATAAAGTGATTTTAGCCCATTAAAACATATAATCACATAATTAAAACATAAAATTTTCCTCTATTCTTGATGTTCTTGAAGTTTTTAACATAAATTCCTAAAATTCAACGCCACAGATTCGTTATAAAGCCAAATCCGTTCATTTAAAGCTTGGTCTCTTCGTATTAACATGTACAATAATATACGAGTGTAAAATCTACGAAAACATTTATGTTTGACATACTAAAATCACTTATAAGGCCATAAGGCCAAAAACCCAAACTCTGTATATTTTTGAAATAGCAAGTTATCAGATTACGAAACTTAGGATATAGAATCATGCAATATATATATAAACACATTATGCCACTCGAATTATTACACATATCATGATCATAACACCAATTCCCAATTCACAGAGATTTTACAAAAGCTTTGAAAGACATTTTTTTATAAAAACTTGAATACGTGAAATTTAGAATTTGGAAAGGAGGAAATTACACTGTAGAGTATAAAGCGTAGATTTAGAATTCCTCACTCTCAAATCTCCTTCACAACTCACAATTTCTCTCTGACAATTCTCTCTGTGAACTCTAAGAAATATGCTCTACTTGTTTTCTAGACTTAGGAATAATAAGAAATAAAAAGAAGACGTCGTATTCAATTGAACTGGCGCGTTAAGGTCAGTTATCCATCATGGGTAACTGCTCTCAACTCCCTCTAAGGCCATGTTTTGCTAGCAAGAGTAGATTATAAAATTATTTAATTTAATAAAGCTTTATCATATAGTTTAATTCATATCACACCCAATTCAAATATCTTATTTAAATTAATTAAATAACATATAATAATCTATCATAAACTAAATTTTCTCATTAATTAATAATGTCAAGTTATTAAATCTCTAATTAATTATTACATTAATTAAAATAACATGGCTTATTAAATATTTCTTGTAATATAATAAGCTCACAAAATCACATACTTCGAAAAATAAAATTCTCCACATTAATTTAATAAATGTAATACATATAATTAAATTAATCTATCACAATTGCATCAATTAATTATTTAATCCAATAATTAAATCATCGAAAAATATTTATCTAATTCAATAAATATTAGAAATTAATTACAAAAATCTCGTTTGTCACATCTTTCCCCCCTTAAAAGGATTATGTCCCCAGAATCACGACTCAATAAATTTCGACCCATTACATTCTCCCCCCTACAAAGATTTTGTCCCCAGAATCGCTTACACATAATTTAAGTAAATAAATGAGGGTAATTCTTCATCATATTCTCTTCTAGTTCTCACGTAGCTTCTTAAGCGTTGTGGTTTCTCCAAATTACCTTAACTGAAGGTATAATTTTATTTCTTAGAACTTGTTCTTTTCGGTTGACAATTTGGACAGGAATTTCTTCGTAAGATAAGTCTTTCTCAAAATGTAGGGGTTCATATTCAATTACATGCTTGTAATCAGGCTTGTAGGGTCGCAACACAGAAACATGGAAGACGTTATGGATATTCTCGAGTGCTGGAGGTAAGGCTACCTCATACGCAACTTCTCCGATTCTTCTCAGTACTTCAAAGGGTCCAATGAATCTTGGGCTCAATTTCCCTTTCTTTCCGAACCTGATCTTCCCTTTCTAGGGAGAGACCTTCAAGAAAACATAACTACCTAATTCAAACTCGATAGTTTTATGACGTGGATCAGCGTATTTCTTCTGTCGGTCTTGAGCCGCTACCAGTCGTGCTCGGATTACTTTGACTATTTCTGCTGTCTGCTGTACCAATTCTGGCCCTAGCAATTGTCTTTCGCCAACTTCATCCCAGTAAAGCGGAGTTCTGCACTTTCTGCCGTATAACGCTTCGTAAGGCGGCATGCCTATACTAGCGTGGTAACTGTTGTTATAGCCGAACTCTACTAATGGTAGGTGATCATCCCAATTTCCTTTAAAGTCCATCACACAGGCTCTTAGCATATCTTCTAATGTTTGAATCGTTCTCTCACTCTGTCCGTCTGTTTGAGGGTGGTAAGCTGTACTCATTCGTAATTGCGTACCCATGAATTCTTGAAGACGTTTCCAAAAATTTGGTGTGAAGCGCGTATCCCTATCTGAAACAATTGATACCAGAACTCCGTGCCTCGAAACAATCTCTTTTACGTATAGTCTGGCCAACTGATCTAAGTTGAATCTTATTTTGATCAGAATGAAGTGTGCAGATTTCATCAGTCGGTCAACGATAACCCATACTACATCGTAGCCTTTCTGAGTCGTTGGAAGGCCAACCACAAAGTCCATTGTAATGTGTTCCTATTTCCATTCTGGGATCTCTAACGGTTGAAGTAAACCATTTGGTCTCTGATGTTCTGCTTTTACTTTCTGATAGGTCAGACACTTGGCAACTCATTCTGCAACATCACGTTTCAAATTCGGCCACCAAAAATGTTGTCTAAGATCTTGGTACATCTTGGTACTACCAGGGTGAATCAAATATTGTGAACTATGAGCCTCGCTTAAAATATCTTCCTTAATCTCTTGTACTGGCGGTACCCAAATTCTACTCTCAAATCTCAGTATTCCTTCCTTATCCATCTTAAATCTCGGTTCGGTTCCTTCAGATATCTTCTTTGTCACCTTTTTACATTCATCATCCTGAAGCTGAGCCTCCTTCACTTTATCTAGTAGAGTTGTACCAGATTGCATATGATATAGCTTCTCATCAATCTCCATTGGATACTTCACTTCCAATTTCTCCATTTCCACAATTAGCTCTTCCTGAGCAGTTAACATCATCAATTTCTCATGACCCTTTCTACTTAAGGCATCGACAACCACATTTGCCTTACCCGGATGGTATAAAATCTCACAGTCGTAATCCTTGATTAATTCCAACCATCTTCTCTGACGCATATTTAAGTCCTTCTGTGTGAAAATATATTTCAGACTCTTGTGGTTCGTATATATCTCACACTTCTCCCCGTAGAGATAGTGCCTCCAAATTTTTAAAGCAAAAATAACTACAGCTAACTCCAAATCATGGGTCGGTTATCCCTTCTCGTAATCCTTCAACTGTCGTGATGCATACACGATGACTTTACCGTTTTGCATTAGCACACAGCCAAGTCCTTTATGCGACGCATCACTAAAAACAACAAAATTGCATGTTTCATCAGGAAGAGATAACACAGGTGCTGTACTCAACCTCTTCTTTAATTTTTGAAAGCTCTTCTCATACTTCTCCGTCCAAACAAATTTCACAGAATTTCGAGTTAAATTCGTTAACGGAGTTGCGATCTTGGAAAAATCTTGAATGAATCGTCTATAATATCCCGCCAATCCAAGAAAACTTCTTACTTCTGACGGCGTTCTCGGCTGTTCCCAGTTAATCACGGCTTCTACATTGGATGGATCTACCGAAATTCTGTTTTTATCGATCACGTGACCAAGAAATTGTACTCGCTCGATCCAGAATTTGCATTTCAAAAATTTAGCGTACAACTTCTCCCATCTCAATACTTCCAATGTTAACCTCAAATGTTCTTCGTGTTCTTCTTTGGTTATGGAATATACTAGAATGTCGTCTATAAATACCACCACGAATTTGTCCAAAAACGACTTGAACACACCATTCATTAGTCCCATAAATGCTGCAGGAGCATTCGTTAGACCAAACGACATTACTAAAAATTCGTAGTGACCGTATCGCGTTCTAAACGCTGTCTTCAGTACATCCTCTGGCCTCACCTTCAGTTGGTGATAACCACTCCTCAAATCTATCTTAGAAAAGTATCTTGCTCCCTTTAATTGATCAAACAGATCGTCGATTCTTGGTAATGGATATCTATTCTTAATCGTGACCTTGTTTAGTTCTCTGTAGTCAATGCAGAGTCGCATCGATCCTTCCTTCTTTTTCACAAACAATACCGGCGCTCCCCACGGCAATACGCTCGGTTGAATGTACTTTTTGTCCAGCAATTCTTGTAGTTGGACCATCAGTTCTGTCATCTCTACTGGTGCCATTCGGTATGGTCCCTTCGATATTGGAGCGGTTTCGGGCGCCAAATCGATCACGAAATCTACCTCTCTATCTGGTGGAAGTCCTGGCAAATCGTCTAGAAATACATCGACAAAGTCCCTCACAATCGGTATCTCTTCTACCTTCGGATTCTCTTTTCGACTGTCGACTATGTAAGCTAGATATCCTACACAGCCTTGTCTTAACAACCTCCTGGCCTGCATCATCATCAGATAACTCGCTTGTCTAGGCGACTTGCTACCATAAAACACAACCTTTGACGGAGTCATAAGGTTAATACGCTTCTTCTGGCAGTCAATTACCGCCCCATAATTGGATAACCAATCCATACCCAAAATAACATCAAATTCGCCAAGCCGATTAGGGATAAGATCTACGTTCATGATATTACCCTTAATGTCCACCCTACAGTTCTTAAACACGTACTTAACAGGAATTATCTCTCTATTTACAATTTCTATATTCATGGGATATTCCAACTCATCCATAAGCAAATCTAAACTATTAGCAAAGTCTTCAGATATAAAGGAACAAGTAGCACCCGAATCAAATAAAATATAAGCATTAATTTCATTGATCAGAATGATACCTGACACCACATCACGAGACTGGATTGCGTCCTGCACTGTCATATTGAAAGTTCTAGCGGTCGGTCGATTTGTTGCTGGTGGCCGGTAATGGTTAAGGTATTTCCACTGCTATTTCCATGGTTACCTCCTTACACTGCTCCTCCTGATCCCTTCTTGGGGCAATCTCTTGCTAGATGATCCTTAGAACCACAGTTAAAACAAGCACCCTTCTTTGGGTTTGGACAGTTTGGTGATATGTGGCCTTCCTGACCACAATTGTAGCACACTCGCTTCCCTTTCATGCAAACTCCTAGATGAGCTTTTCCACAGTTTGAGCATGCTTCAATTTTCTTCTTATGCCCTCCTTGTTGACTTCCAGCTGACGAGTTATCCGTCCACTTCCTCTTCTGATTATGACTACCCCCAGTGTTACTCCCACCAGTCTTGTTATTTCCTTCACCTCCACTCTTCTTCTTCTTCTGCTCTTGATTGTACTTGGTCACCGCACCGCTCCCACCTTCAGCGAGGATGGCCTTTTCCAGTACTCCGGCAAATGTGTTTATCTGAAATATTGACACCTTACTGTAAACCTAAGGCTTTAGTCATTGTTCAAATCTTCTGGCTTTTCTCTCATCCATATGTACTTGATATGGGCCAAACCTTGCCAACTCGTAGAATTTAGCCACGTATTCAGGTACGCTCATGTTTCCTTGCTTCAGTTCCAGAAATTGAATTTCCATCTGATTCTGTGAACTAGTTGGGAAGTACATTTCGAAAAACATTTCTTTAAATCTCTCCCACGTAATTACACCTTCACCTCCTCGCACTTTGCTTGCTTGCCACCAGTAGCTAGCCTCAGACTTCAGCATAAACGTTGCGAAAGCGGTCTTCTGGTCTTCTCTAACCCTAGCAACGTCGAATACTTTCTCCATTTCCATTACCCACGTTTGAGCCTCGATTGGGTTCCTGGAACCTTTGAACTCTGGCGGTCCCGCCGCCTTGAAGTCTTTAAACATTGTGTTTGGTGGAGCTTGAGGTTGATTGTTCATTGCTCCCGTCTATAAGTTCACCAACTGCTGAATAGGATTAGCGTTGGCGTTATTGTTATTATTGGTTGACTCTTCCTGAGCCGGTTGACGTTGTTGTCTTCTCCTTGGCGGCATATTTCTGATAAAAATAAACGCTTATTAGAACTTTATTTATTTCTCTAAATAGTTAAGGCATTACTCAACAATTTAACACATCATCTCAAACAACTTAATATATTTAATTTAACTCAAAGTTTTAACATCAAACTATAGCATAACTGCTATTTACATCAACTATCCTGGAATAAAGTATCCACAGGATTTAAAATATTAATATATTCCTTCATTCAGAAACACATCGGAATTTACATATAAAAACTAATTAAGTCTTTCACATAATTAAACGGATTCTAATCCTGTCTATTAAGGTGCTGAATAGCCTTGCCACGGTCCTCATCCAAGATACGAGACATCGTCCTACGATCCAGTATATACGACGGAAGTCCTTCAAACTGGATGGAGTATCTCAAAACTCGTTCCTGAGCCTCATCCATTGCATGATTAAGTGTGGAGTATGTTTCTTTAAGCTTTGCCTTCTTTGCACGACTATCATCTTCTGCACGATCAGCTCGACGTGATTCTCTTACCCATCCTTCCTCTGCTATTTTCAGTCTTCTGGAGGTTTCTTTCAGTTCCTTCTTCAGCTTCTCTATCTCCTCGGTCTTATCTTCGGTTTAACCCTTTTCATGAACCAAATCCCATTCTACATTTCCCAATCGTGAGTGAAGAGTCGAAATCTCCCTCTCCTTCTCCTCTAAAGTAGACTGCTGAACAGTCGCTCGCTCAGTCAATTCCTGAACCTCGTCTTGTAATTCCACGTTACGGTCGTATAACGTGTCATACATCTCCGCATCAACGGTGTACCGTGGTAACTCCTCTTCTTCCTCTTCCTCATCAAACTCCTCCTCAGGATCCTCCTCAGGATCAGTCTCGAGCTCATGCTCCTGACCAACAACGGTGATCAATGGAGATGACTCCCTCTGAACTAACTATTTCCTAACAACATGTATGTCTCGAGGCTCCTCCTCTGTAGGTACTATAGGTAATCGGGGTTCTTCCCCCCCAGCTTGACTAGCTTCTCCAACATTCTTCATCCTGACAACAAAATTTTAAGTTTTAGTTACTAAGTTGTATTAACGAGCACTTAAATTAACACATAAACACATAATGTATTTTATTATCTTCAATGAATTACCAAAAATTCATTTCTTATAATTCGATAAGAGTTTTCCTTTACTATCTTCTTTCTATAAGGCTACTACCTAAGGTTGTTCCCCCACCTAAGGTTCATAACCTACGGCTCTGATACCAACCTGTGACACCCCCAAATCCGGTACTTCCATTTCTACAGGATTTGGTGGTCACGGTACAAATATCATCTATCTATTTACCCATAATAATGCAAACCATGCAATAGTAGAAATAAAATATTCCCTTTATAGGGTTACAACATCTGAATAATAATACAATTCCCAGATTAAACTAACCTTAAACATCTATGCGGAATTATAAATAAATAAGTCTTAAACAACATCTTTAACTTAAGTCTTAAACAAATACATCATATAAAATAACAAGTCATATCAAATAACAAGTCTCCATCATTTGCTAACTTTGCCCTTGCCCTTACTAGTGGAAGTTTCGTCAGCTCTTTCGTTCTTAACTGCAATGTTATTATTAAGCAAGAGTGAGCATAAATGCCCACAAGTATAAAAATGAGATAACAGTATAATAACATGCGAATAAATCAAAGATATCTGAATAAAAGCTCAACTTTTGAATCAAGAGTGAATAACAAGAATCAAAAAAATTCTGAGGGTCATAAGACCTTGAACTATGTCCTAGGTTAACAAGGATTATACTTGAAACCTTTAACAGTCATAAGACTATGGACCTTCTTCTCGTAGTTAGGGGGATCAGCCCTTAGTACCATACTGTGCACAATATCTTAACGATAAAGCGTAAATAATCCCCTATACAGGGTTGTTCATCTCAGTTTGACATTCGAGTCCGCACCAAAGGAAGTTTGGTTTGGATAATTCATCAAGGGTTCTGAAATTTAGAACGCTCATCAACTATGGGCTAGTTGAATCATTAGGGTTTCACTAGTCTAATAAGGTTCAACAATAATGATATTCAATTTGAATAATAATCTCAAGAATTATACAATAGAACAATTATTGTATAACTAAATCATACTTTGAAAAGATAATCAATCTTTAATATAATATTTGAACTTGAATAATAGTAACGATAATTTATTCAAGGTAAATAATAAACTTGAACAATAATGACAAGTAGGGTTAGGGAACTTACTCAAATTTAAGAGTTTAAGTTTAGGAAACTTGCCTCGTGCGTAGATTACACTTTAACTAAGCACGTTCTTTGTTTTAAATCCTACATACCATTCACATTTACAATACCAGTTAATTATAACTTAACTAATCAACATAAACCCATTCTCTTTGTCTACTTTGATTATTGACTATACTTAATCAATTTACCACTTTGTCACATAATTTGTACTTCATGAATTATCAAGCTAATTATATATTTAATAATTCAATTCACATGTAATTATGTTATTTACATGGTAAACATCTATTTTATCATCACATTATACTTCTAACATACTTACATGTTCATTACATAAATTTACTAACACTTTGTTAGACTAGACATTTTTAAAAATTACATTTCTGAAATTTCTGGAGAGTGGCGCTGCGGCGCCACTGTTATACATGAACTTCGCGCTGCGGCGCCGTGGCGCTGCAGCCGGACACATGGCACTGCGGCTGAAATCTTGGCGCGGTGGTGTTGCGGCGCGGATGTTTAGGCGTGAATCTGGCGCCACGGCGCGGCGAACCACAAACTGTTCTGCAATTCGCAAAAATTGCAGAACACAGCCAAAAACTCCAATTTAATTTATTACTACACGAATTTAGACATGCCCACATGTTATAATTCATGTATAATCATAATACAACATCTATAAAGTGATTTTAGCCCATTAAAACATATAATCACATAATTAAAACATAAAATTTTCCTCTGTTCTTGATGTTCTTAAAGTGTTTAACATAAATTCCTAAAATTCAACGCCACGGATTCGTTAGAAAGCTAAATCCGTTCATTTAAAGCTTGGTCTCTTCGTATTAAGATGCACAATAATATATGAGTGTAAAATCTACGAAAACATTTATGTTTGACATACTAAAATCACGTATAAGGCTATAAGGCCAAAAACCCAAACTCTGTATATTTTTGAAATAGCAAGTCATCAGATTACGAAACTTAGGATATAGAATCATGCAATATATATATATATAACACGTTATGCCACTCGAATTATTACACATATCATGATCATAACACCAATTCCCAATTCACAGAGATTTTTCAAAAGCTTTGAAAGCCATTTTTTATAAAAACTTGAATACGTGAAATTTAGAATTTGGGAAGGAGGAAATTACCCTGTAGAATATAAAGCGTAGATTTAGAATTCCTCACTCTCAAATCTCCTTCACAACTCATAATTTCTCTCTGACAATTCTCTTTGTGAACTCTAAGAAATATGCTCTGCTTGTTTTTTAGACTTAGGAATAATAAGAAATAAAAAGAAGACATCGTATTCAATTGAACTAACGCGTTAAGGTCAGTTACCCATCATGGGTAACTGCTCTCAACTCCCTCTAAGGCCATGTTTGGCTAGCAAGAGTAGATTATAAAACTATTTAATTTAATAAAGCTTTATCATATAGTTTAATTCATCTCACACCCAATTCAAATATCTTAGTTAAATTAATAAAATAACATATAATAATATATCATAAAATAAATTTTCTCATTAATTAATAATATCAAGTTATTAAATCTCTAATTAATTATTGCATTAATTAAAATAACATGGCTTATTAAATATTTCTTTTAATACAATAAGCTCACATAATCACATACTTCGAATAATAAAATTCTCCACATTAATTTAATAAATGTAACACATATAATTAAATTAATCTATCACAATTGCATCAATTAAATATTTAATCCAATAATTAAATCATTGAAAAATATTTATCTAATTCAATTAATATTAGAAATTAATTACAAAAATCTCGTTTGTCACAGTTGACGTCTTGGAGGCATTTTCTGTTAAAAAAAATACATCTATTAGATTGTTTCTCAATTCCTTTAAGTAATTTCTACTTACCTTGCCCCATAAAAGAAATTATCGCATAACACATAACACTTTGAATAAAATAAAATAATAACTTTTATTTATTCATAATCTTTTTAAAACATAGAAACAATAGCACCACTGCTATTTACATTACTCTCCTGAACTACACAGTTTCAGGATAACCTCATCATCATCATATCCCATGGTTACAAAACATTAGGGATTTACACATTATTTAACACTTTATTCATCGTATATCAGGCCTATTCCTTACGATCTTCTACTAAGATACTCTGTAGCCTTTCGACGCTCTTCTTCTATAATCCAGAATACTGTTCGACGATCTAACACGTAGGATGACAGAGTCTCGAAATGAATCGGATAACCCATGACCCGATCTTGAGCTCGATTGATCATGACGTTGAATACGTTGTCCATCTCTTCCATCTTCATCCTTTTTGCTTATACGTCTTTCACTGCTATCCCGGTTCGTTGATACGCTTCCTCGCATGTGTCTTCAGCTCTTGCCCTCTTAGTAACTTCTTCCTTCAGCTTGTTATTCAGATCTGTAATCACTTCGAGTAGTTGTTCGTTCTCTCCTTCAGTCTGCATCAGCTTTTCTTCAACATTAGTCAGACGTTCATCTTGATCCTGGATGTCGTCGTCCTTCTGTATCTTCGAAGTTTGTTGTTCAGCTACTATCTCCTACAACTCCTCGACGGTGTCCTAAAGTTCCACGTTATGGTCGTAGACTTCATCATACATACTAGCAACAATCGAGGTCAATGGAACCTCTTCCTCCTCATCTTCGTCATCCTCATTCGACTGAGGCAGCTCGACGGGATCCTCCTCATCCGTTTCCACATCATCATCATCATTATCATCATCATCATCATCAGGCTGCTCAACCACTATGACCAACGGAGCTGACTCCCATGGACGTAGTTGTTCCCAAACCACCTGAATATCACGAGGCTTCTCCTCTCTAGGCATTTGGGGTCCTTCCTCCCTAGTCTGATTGGATTCTCCAACATTAGTCATCCTGATAGCTAAATTTTAAAATTCTAGTTACTAATCATTAATATTCATCACTCACGAGCATATAAGTTATAATCACATAAGCACATAAGTATTTTATTACTTCTTCCTTAAAACTCGATAAGCACTATCTTTTCAAAGGTTACTTCCTAAGGCATTCCCCCACCTAAGGTTTATAACCTGGCTTTGATACCAACTTGTGACACCCCCAAATCCAAGTGCTCCATTTTCTCAGGATTCGGTGTTCACGACATACAAGCATTCATTTCTAACAAGTCAATCATAATAAAATTGAATAATAAACCTGCCCATATAGGATTACATTTAAAAACAATCTCCTAGGTTGTCTAACCTTTAAATACAATCATTCATGCGGAAAAATTTATATAAACTTCATTACAATATTTAAACCAAAGTCTGATAATAAACTATCAACATATTATAAGTCTTCAGTACTTGTTCATCTTTCCCTTTCCTTTACTGGTGCTAGGTACGTCACCCTTTTCAACTTTAGCTATAATAGTGATACAGGCAAGAGTGAGCAAACAAGGCTCACTTGGAATAACAATAAATAAAACTTTAAACTTTTACATCATTTGCCAAATATTAGGCTCAATAGAACTAAACAATAGGTTCTATTAACATTCTGAAATACATCACTGAGGGTCTAATGACCACGAAACATGTCCACAGTTATAGGTACTCTTTCAACTTAAAATTTAACAGTTATAAGACTATAAGGACTCCACGTACTTAGGGGGATCAATCCTTCGTACAATGTATTGTGCACAAACATTTCAGCGCTAAGTGTAAACAAAGCGTAAACCCCTATAAATAGGGTTGTTCATCTCAGTATTTTGAGTACAAGTCCGCCCCAAAGTATGTTTAGTTTGGATACGTTTCAAGGTAATTTAGAATTCAAAGGTCATCAACTAAGGATTAGTTAAATACAAAGTTAATACCGTTATGCTATGGAATAATCACAACATGCTCATTTGAACAATACTAAGTTAAGGTTATTGAGAATCGAATACTAAGCATGCATATCGAATAGTAATTTGAACGATAATGTTGTTCAATATTAGAATATCAAAGTATCAACTTGCATGCTAAATAACGAGTTGCATATTAGAGACTTGCTCAATATCAAAAGATAAGACTTACAAAACTTGCATCTTCATGAACAAACTAAATTCAAGAATTAGTTCAATAACAAATAAATTAGCTCCACGAAAGTGTGGAGATTCTAAACTTGAACAACGAAGGTTTAGGTTTAGAAGACTTGAAAAAAAAATAACAAGGTAAGGTAATAACTTGTTCAATGAAAATAATCTTGCTCAATAAGGTATAGAGTTAGGAAACTTGCATCATTATAAACAATTTAGATACAACAAACTTGTTCAACGAAAATAAACTAACTCAATGAAAGTTTGGAGATAGAAAAATTGCATTGCTTATAGGCTAAACCGTTATAATCCAAACCATAATTATCCTATATACATATGTTAACATGACATAATCAGTCATTACCCATACTCTACATATTTACATCACATATGGTTTGATTTATAACCACATAATCAAATTATATTCTTAAAATAATAATATACTCGTTAGGTATTAACACTATGCTCGTTCCTAGCATTACAATACCCAAAATAACCAAAATATATGTTTAACAATCATCAATTTATATTACATTAACATTTACAGGCTCTTGGGCACAACAAAAGTTGTTTCTGAATTTTCTGCTAAGCGGCGCTGCGGCGCTACATTTTGAACTGTGGGTCACACTGCGGCGCTGAAGTGGCGCTTCGGCGCGAGGGCTAGGCCATTGGCCGGTACTGCGGTGCGGACTTCGGCGCTGCGGCACGAAGTCTGGGGCTGGGACTCTGATTTTGGAGCTGAGGCGCCGAAACTTACAGAAGCAACTCGGCGAAGAACAGAACACCATAAATTTTGTCTATAACTTCAATTCTAACACTAATTAAGATGTATAAGTTATTCAAATTATATATATACACGTTACCCATCATGCATATACTAATTTAACATAACTAAACAACAATATCAGAAAACTTAAATCCTTCAAAACCATATTTTAAACCCAAAACTCCATTTTTGATATTCCCTTACACAATGAACACGACACAATGAACACTGCACAATTATAACCCAATATGATTCCTTTAAACTATGTTCTCTGAATTTCTTACCCAATTATCATATACAAGGTTAAATTCACAATTTCACAGTTAACATATACCAATTTTGTTATCTTACAAAAATCATATTCATGCATATATGTTCACTATAAAACCAACTCCCTTTCTTGTATACATAAATTAGCATACAATCTTGTCTATATATACTAAACATACAATCATATATATATATATATATATATATATGCTAGTATAACAACCACAATTATACATACACATAATTCCCTAACCAATTATACAAGCATGGTTTTGCAGAAAGTTTGTGAAGAACCTTATATTACAGTCCAATTCATAAATACAGTAATTATAGATTATAGCGTAAAACACATATATGTTAAGATTATACATACCTTTTGTTGTTTTAGAAAACTTTGCTAACCACTGATAAAATCTTGATACTCTCAGAACTTTTCTCTCTCAGGCTCTCTCAAACTATCTCTGCACTTTTCTTTTCTTTTCTCAATATTAGACTTAAGCTACTAACAACAGTAGGCGTAAATTAATTGATAGGCTAGCCAACATAAAATAAAACTGATAAATAATAATACGCCTACTAATGACCTTTTTTAAAAACAGCGGTTACCAAACATATAATGTATAGATTATAATTATATTTTATTTATTTAGTTTATTTTATTATAATTCAAAATTCAAAAGAAATCCAAAAGCCATAAGACTCTGTTTGGTAAAACCCTTTAAAATTAAAGAATTAATATCCTTACACATTGTTTGGGTAAAACTAATTTAAACTATTTTAATTTATTTTAATAACACCTTATAATATAGTTATTTGTCACGCTTTATTTAATTAAGCTTTCATACTTAATTTAATTAATTCAAATAACAATTTATTCACTAAATCATTTAATCACACAACTCAATACAACTAATTAAACATCAAATTGAAATATCAATATAATAATAACTTCCTTAACTCATTAATTATTTATTTAACAAATAATTAACCACATCGATTCAAATCAAATTAAACAATTATTTATTCAACAATAAACACATCCATTAAATACTTATATAATTCAATAAATATTTAATATTACAATTTAAAATTCTGGAATGTTACAGTTACTATTCACTTGAATATTTTTCACTCGGGTATTCGGGTCAATTTTCGTGTCAGAGTACTATTCACGAGTTACTATTCATCTAATTACTATTCACTCGAATATTATCCACTCGGATATTTGGGGCACTTTTATGCTGGGGTACTATTCACGAGGTACTATTTTCAAAGTACTATTCACGGGATACTATTCACGGGATACTATTCACCTGAAAAATATATTTCTTTTCTATCCAAATTATTTTTGATATATGAATATTATTCTTGAATTTTACTCCACAAAGCAGTATCATGTTGACAATTTGGATATTTTTAAACTCTAGATAGATTTAAAGTCTTTAATATTTATCCTTGATTTCGTTTGATTAATGCTTATATCATTGTCATCATCCTTATGCTTATATTGTAATAAAAGTCATCTGTGGCTTAAGTGCATAGATGGACTGTTGATTGGTATGATTATGACCAGGGATTATTCAATATAATCATGACCGTAATGTTACAAATGATGTGATAAAAGTCCTCATTGGCCCGTAGTGCATTGATGAACATATGTTGGTATGATCAGAACTATGTGTTCTCTTCGGCCAAGGGTGCAAAGATGGATTGTTGTTTAGCATGATCATGACCATTGGTGAAAACACGAATATCTTTGGCCTGTAGTG
Source organism: Panax notoginseng (assembly GCA_016801055.1). Classification (NCBI taxonomy): domain Eukaryota; kingdom Viridiplantae; phylum Streptophyta; class Magnoliopsida; order Apiales; family Araliaceae; genus Panax; species Panax notoginseng. The sequence goes on from CM029014.1 coordinate 80,097,623, forward strand.
CATGGATAATTCGTGGTCATGATACTAATGAATATCCTTGGCCCGTAGTGCATGGATAATTCATGGATGTGATACTAACGAATATCCTTAGCCGTAGTGCATGGATAATTCGGTGATGTATTGAGCTGAGCCTCAGCGATAAAATATTGATAATAAACTTTTAATTCATAGAAGACAGTAGATATCATGCTCTACTTGCCTCTTCTAAAATACAGTTGTATGTCTTGGCCTGTAGTGCAAAGAAGAACTGTTAATGAATATCTTTGGCCCGTAGTGCAAAGATGAATTTATTAGTCTGATTATGAACAGAAACTATGATTTGATATAACCATGATCTTTGATGTTTCAGGTAAAGACAGGTGATGAAAATTATCTTCGTCCTGGGTGCGAAAAGGAATTTAGAATCACAATTATGATTATGAGTTATTCACATGATTGTGGACAGGAACTGTTGATTGATATTACATAGATAGAACATTGTTGGTGGACTTTTAACATGGGGAAGATAAAAGACTTTATAGTCTATTTGACTCTTTTAATGGATTGATCGTTCTGTTGCCACTATGGTTGAAAAGTTTTATCATCTACCATATGTTCTAAATCTCTAATTTATTATTGACGAAGGCTATTGATAATTTAATTATATTTAGTCATGATATTCTTTACTGGGCTAGTTATGCTCACCCTTTTGCTTCACAATTCCTTTCAGGTAATAAGAGTGTAGCTGGGTCGAGCGGGGGTAACAGGGGAATAAAACGATGGTATATAGCTGTTGAGGTTTTCCCTAAAATAGTATGGAAATAATTTTATTGAGACTTTTAGATAAGTGTGTCGTATTTTATACGTCATTTTAACCGTTGATTTTGGTGAATCGAATAGGGTGAGGTGAACCCAACTTTAGAAGGGTGTTTTGCCACTATCATACAAGATGTCTAATGACAGACGACTTCGTGTTATCATAAGACAGGGTTGTGCCCATGCACTTGTTGATTATATCTATAAGCACTATCTATATAATCTTAGGGTTTGGTTGAAATATAATTCTCAATTGGAGACAATGGAGATAATTATATGTCAAGAGAAGACTCACCATTGGAAAGAACATAATAGTAATCTTCTCGTTTTTCTTTGGGGTCCATTGGGTCAACCAAGGATAATTCTCGAGTCATATGATATCTATTATAAGTTAGATGCATGGTCTCCCATGTACGAAGGTTTCCTTGAGCATTTTTTAAAGATTTTAATTTCTAAAATAGTTATTGACTGTACTTTTATGTAAAGTACCATTATAAGGTGTCGTGGTCGAGGCACCATGAGAATTAAATATATTTGTATTAAAACTCACAACTTATGTGTTGTCGTACTCTGCACGACAGTTCAACAGTTGTATAAATGAAGTTTGTATTTTATTTCTGCAGTGTGATATCTGGTGACTCAGAATAGGTTGTGTGGACCTATTTTGGGATCGTCACATTACTCCTTATTGGGCTTACATTAATTTACTTTGAACTTTACATTAACCAATATTTGGGCTTTAACATTAGTTTACATTGGGCTTAACTCAATCCCAATTAAACTATACACTTCTTGCATAATCATACAATTATAATTACATATGGCTTAAAGCCTTAGAACGTATATACGTATTAATCTCGTATTCTAACTCGTATACTTATTTAACATATTCTACATACCATCATTCATACATACTCGTTTAATACCTCGTATCATACTCGTATTCATTACTTCGTATAATACTTATGTATTATACGATCATCGTTTCATTCATTATATGCATATCATTTCCTTCTCGAAAATTACTTTCCCTAACCTTAGGTTTTAAGTCCGCAGGCGAAAAACTGCATTTACCATAACTGAAATATTATTGGATATTCCATCTCACCTTGATATTCTATCAATACGTATTTCTTAGAAATTCAAAAATAATTCCCGAGCAGAAATGCGTGAATAGTATTTTTTTAAAAAATTTCTCGAAAAGCTTTTATTTTTGTCTTGAAAATTCAAACACTTTAATTCTACCACATAGCCAAAATACTACGACGTTTCGATATATCTAAGACATAGAACGACCTTCAAATAGCTTACTCCCATAAATAATCAATTAAATTCATTTAATCCATATAATCAAATAAAAAATTAATTCTCATAAAAATCTGATTTTCTCGGGAGTTACATTATTCCCCCCTTATAAGGATTCTGTTCCCAGAATCTCGCTACTAATACATACACCATTGAGGAAAAAATTTCCATCATTTTAAATCTTTCGGTACTGAGTTTTCTCAATACCTTATTAACTCATTCAACTTAAGTAAAGCTCAAGTTTACTTCCTTTGGACTTTTCCTTCCTTAACGAGGTTATTAGCCTAAGGTTCTTCCCCCCCTTAAGTTTTATAACCTAATACTTTGATACCAACCTGTGACGCCCCCAAATCCGAGTATCTTCCAACCCGACAGATGGTGTTACACGGTGCTACAGTTCATACAAACATTCAATTGAAAAGCCTCAAAAGAACGAATATGTCTTATATATATTCTAAATCAATATTACCATTCCCCAAGTTCTTTATAACCATTACATTTCTTCTTGTCATAATATTAAATATTATCATTACAAACCTATACTATTACATAGGTAATCTACAAGTTCGCCTTAGCCTTCCCTTTATCCTTGTCGGATCCTTCGGTCCATTCAGTCTTAGCTGTATTCATATGGTTCAAGCAAGAGTGAGCATAACAAGCTCAGAAAGTATAACAATTTCATTTAAACGACATGCTTGAAACATAGGAATCATATATCTTCAATAACTGAACAATAGTTATGAAGTACTATCAATAATTCAAAATAGCACTTCTTTTCCTTCAAAATGTTTTACAATGACAATATTCAGTAAAACATCAATTTTGGTCCAAGACCATGAGCATTTCAAAATTTCTTTGAAAAGGACAACCCGGCACTAAGTCCGTAAGTTTGGCATATCTTACGAGCACGTCTAGGTGATCAGCCTATAGTGCTCTATGTTGATCAACACTACATCCTTTAAACGCATGTACATTTAAGTTTTGGCAACCTCACGTGCCCATCGAATAATCGATGTGAAATACATTTGTTTATTCATACTCAGGCTTACCTTGAATCCATACCAAACAATTGGCGTAGGATAGCGTTATCAATTCTATAATGAAAGACTTATGAATAAATCAATCAACTCTTCAAGATTAGTCTAGCCGAGTTAAAACTAGCATCGACCCTTTATTTAAAACCATTCATGCATCTCATAACATGAATCATTGAAAACCTGGCTAACACAAAGATTAGACAAGCGATAAGAAAAACTTGCCTTCAGCATCTGCTACAGTAAAGTTACTTTCTCTTTGAGTCTTTACAGTCTCTACAACATATAACCACATAACATATCACATTGAGTCGTGAATGAACATACATGGTTCCTAATGAATCTTACCCTTCTTCTCAATCTAATCATGTATTAGATTTGTTATTATTGGTTCCAGCTTGCTGTTATAATTTACATCGCTCTTACCAACTTCTTTCTTTTCTATAACTTAACTGAAATTATTCCATTAATACAACTCGTTTCGAGTTAAACATCCTTCCTCCCGGCTTACTAACGTTCTTACATCATTAAACCGTTACTCGATCGTCATTAGTGAAGTACCAACGTTGAATACCATTCACGGTTTACTTATTTACCCTTCACGTTCTTCGTTTAATTATTCTTAATCCATACTTAAATTCATACCATCACTATAAAAGTGATTTAAGTTTAGTCTTACCATGTATATTAAGTACATGTACATTCCACTATTCGTTCCTAATCAATTGGATTTACAAAGCCTAACTTGGTCAACCAACTTTCACTATCGGCGCCGCGGCGCGGCATCCCTTTACTATAGTGGCGCTGCGGCGCCACTCTTCAGTAATCGGTCCTACTATTCCCAGAGCTACGGCGCGAGGATTATAACTGGAGTTGGTGCTGTGGTGCGAAACTCCATTAGCTGACAACATGCTTGGCACTGTGGCGTGCCTTATAGTGCTTTGTCTGGCGCTGCGGCGCTAGACCTCAGTCCCAGAAAAATTTGACAGTAAACTTTTTATGTGAGATTCCCGAGCTCATAACTTCTTTATTATAAGTTCGTATTGGTTCTTTCAAAAGTCGTTAGTTCACAAATTACATGTTCTACGTATTCATACAAGAATCTTACAATTTCGAATCCGTTAACTCAAAATTCACCATTTAATTCATTTTAACGAAAACGATAAACGTTCGTGAACGTTCAATGCTCGTTTCTTCGTTCTAAGTCAGAATTCTGTCATTTTTGAGTCTGCATCTCTAGAATGCCAAATGAAACTATTCTCCATCGAAAACCAATGTTTTCGAGCTCAATATTAAAATTCGACTTCCATTTTGAGAATTTCACGAATTCGACGATTATCGTCCAAACTTGTGAATTTCGCCTTAACTTCGTTTCTTATGATTTGTTTTTCGTTTCAAATGGATTCAATCCATCATACTAACATCTTAACATACAAATTCCATTAACGTATTTAAATGATAATTTATTACTTGTTCTTCATGAGTTTATAACTTATCAAAGTATAAACTACTTATGATTTCACTTTACATGACTTACCATAGTTTAAGTCTTCTAACCATCATTCTCACAATTTCTAATCATACAATTTCATTCATGTAAACATATTACAAGTTCTTCCTTAGTTCATAACTTATATATGAACGAATTGCTTATTCACGTCTTATTAAAGCTTACGTTCTTTGAATAATCCTTTTTACTTCTTCTTAGCATACATGTTCTACCACTACTTACTTCTCTAACAATTGAAGAGAAAGAGAATCATGGTTTAGGTTCTTACCCTTGAAGATCACTTGATTAAGCTTTGTTCTTCTTCTTGCTTCTTGAATTACAAAGTCTAACTTTCTAGCTTTTCTAGCTTTTTCTCTCTAACCAATATGTTATAAGTTATTGGTGAAAATCTAACAAGTAAGAAATGAACTAGGACATCTCTTATTTATAGAAAATCCTAGATGAGGGCTTATTGGTCATTAAGCTATTCCACCTCCTGAATTACCTCCTTACTATTCATTACTTCCCAATTAAGTTAACTTGCTCCCCACTTCCTTTGTTTGGCCATTAAGCTTACTTGATCACCACACTTACTTAGCCATTAAGTTTATTTGTTAATAGCTTATCCTTTGCTTGTTAATCACATTTACTTAGCCACCAAGCATAAGCACTTTACTTAGCCTTTAAGTTTATTTACCCATTACTTAACTTATCCTTTACTTAATCCTAAGTTTACTTGCTCATTACCTCCTTTACTTGGCCATTACATTATTTACTTGGTCCTTACATTAATTACTTGGTCATCACATTAAACCATGTGATCATGGGTTGCCCCATGGGTCACCCTAACCCATTGAATTAATATTTTGGGCTTAAGGTTTAATTAGCTTACTTATAATTTGGACTTGCACATTACTCCTTATTGGGCTTACATTAATTTACTTTGAACTTTACATTAACCAATATTTGGGCTTTAACATTAGTTTACATTGGGTTTAACTCAATCCCAATTAAACTATACACTTCTTGCATAATCCTACAATTACAATTATATATGGCTTAAAGCCTTAGAACATATTATATACGTATTAATCTCTTATTCTAACTCGTATACTCATTTAACATATACTACATACCATCATTCATACATACTCGTATAATACCTTGTATCATACTCGTATTCATTACTTCGTATAATACCTCGTATTATATGATCATCGTTTAATTCATTATACGCATATCATTTTCTTCTCGGAAATCACTTTTCCTAACCGTTAGGTTTTAAGTCCGCAGGCGAAAAACTGTGTTTGCCATAACTAAAATATTATTAGATATTCCATTGCACCTTGATATTCTATCATTACGTATTTCTTGGAAATTCAAAAATAATTCCCTAGCAGAAATGCGTGAATAGTGTTTTTCAAAAAAATTCTCGGAAAGCTTTTATTTTAGTCTTGAAAATTCAAACATTTTAATTCTATTACGTAGCCAAAATACTACGACGTTCTGATATATCTAGGTCGTAGAACGACCTTCAAATAGCTAACTCCCATAAATAATCAATTAAATTCATTTAATCCATATAATCAAATAAAAATTTAATTTTCATAAAAATTCGATTTTCTTGGGCGTTACATGCGACTCATCCCACTTTGCCATATAGTTTCCTATATTATATAGTTACCATTGAAGTGTCACACTTCATTTCATATCATATAGATGTAGCTACTATATAATATATAATCATTGCACATACAAATTAATTCCTTCAATTAGTCATTCATTAAATTATTTAATGAATGCTTATTCCATCACTTTGCCACACTAGGCATATCTCACAAACTTACATTAAGCTTATTCTCATTCTCATTACTATTTATAACATGTTCAATTTACATCGAACTATTATATCACAAGGTTCACATAAATAAATATATCGTGAATGGAAATATTTAAATATTCTTTACAACATTCGCGGTAATATAATAACTCAAGTTATTAAAATAACTTAGTTTTCTTTTATAGCTTTAACCTTCTTGGAAATACATTATCATAATCAAAATTATGTTTTTTGCCATAACATAACATAAGATGTTTTTATCATGTTTTCTCTAAATATAGGAACTAATCATAATAAAACGATTTACTCATTTTCTCAAGATATTACTCTTAATATAACATCTATGTATTATTAAAATATTTACATGCACGACACACGTACACACTATATATAGAAAATAAGTTTATTTCTTATTATGATAAATTATCTTCATCAACTTATATAGCAAATATATTTTAATATATTTACCATATTACTTAATCACACACATTACCTAGTACAAAGCTATATAAGGTAATATCAAAATAATATTCCCCCTTTTATTAATATAATCAAATGCTAGAATTTATTTTAATATCCTTTATTAGAAATATACTATAATTATTTCTCTTTCCTTTCTATAGATTGTCTTAACACAATTTCTTTAATCTATACATTTAATCATATCTCAATATTAATCAATAAATCTCTAATCAATATTTATCTAAAGATATATCGATTTTCTTCTCTCGTCAACAACGTACATATATACAAGTTTAAACCTAGCACACATCGAGTCTTTAATAGTATTCAATATAGTATACTAAGTGGTTTCCCACAAACAACTAACAAATTAGTTTCTGTCTCGTTTGCACTGTTTTCACAGTGAGTTAAATCGATTACTAATTCGTATATACATTCGCTCTCTTAATGAATCGTTTAGCCCATCTCCTATACATCCACCATTAAAGGGTACAGTTGCACTGCCTTAGACTTGATACTTACTCGTACATATACTCAAAAAATTGGTGATTATAAAAGATATTTAATGTCACCAACTTACTAAAAATAATTTCACATAAATTATTTAATATCGATAGATAAATTTCCATCCATCTTCTTTACTTCAAATAACTCGCCTCTTCAATAAATAACAATTATATAATAATAATATATTTATTAAACACAAAAATCACTTATTGCATAGTTTATATTACTCCATGCAACACAATACCATATACCTCACAACGCATATATATATATATATATATATATATATATATATATATATATATATATATATATATATATATATATATTTCTTATTCGAACCCTTCTCATACCTTAAGAATTTTATTTTCTAAATTTTTATTTTAATATTTTCTGAAAATTCGGATTCTTACACGCGCCAAAAATGAGCTAGCAATTGGTGCTATTGCTCCCAACCCACAGAGTACACTTTTTCTCTTTTTGCATGGAAGCGCGGTCGTGCTTGTTCCCTTTATAAATCTATCGCCGTCATGCCCTAGCCCAAACAAGCCAACTTTGCTTCCTTTGTACTACAATCTAATCCAACACTCCCAAATTTATTCCAATGAAAAAAACACATTCAAAAGTAAACTAAATGTATGAAAATGAATAACAGCTACTCAAGAATAACAAAAATTCAACTCTAAACATATTCGATTCGTAGGTAAAAAACTTGTTTGCTTAAATTTATGCTAGCACAATATGCCAGTATACGTGATCAATTATACAATATAGAGCAAGTAAGGTATTGTTCCCACAAAGAAAAAAAGTAATTTATACTAACAACTACCAACTTTATATTAAACCGATTTTATTAAACCAATGATTAAATTTGTGAATTTAAAATAATAAACTAACTGTTAAAACTAGTAACTATTACCCCAAGATTAAAAGCAGATAAAGAAGATTTAAGATTAAAATTTCCCTCAATGTTTCAGTTGAATTAATACACTTCCTGTTAAGTTGTGTTAATTATTCCAAATTGTAAATCAAGAACTCATCAATATTTATAACCATCTCTCGATGCACAATAAACGAATCAACTTAAATCCACAGATGATATAATTAAGATAAACACCCTAGTTAACTAATTCACTATATCTTTATGTGAATTATAATTAAAAAGGATTTAAAGCACATGTTCTGTTTTAGATTACATGTGGCGTAAAGGTATATCTCTATCCTAGACACAAATCATGAATTCCATTACATACAGAAAGCACAATCACATGTTATTATGTCGAGATCTAAACCTATAATACATCTCTCGAGTTCATATAGATTACCACGGAAATTGCTAATTAAGTAATTAAGCAATTAATTATAAATCACAATAGACGATCCGACTATAATCAACAAAAACTAACAAGGAAACATATCAATAAAAGTTAAGCATTAAGTTCCATTGTAATCTTAAAAAGAGTTTAGTTCATAATTGAATTAAGATCCATAATCCACAATTAAATTAAAATTCAAAAGTACAAAATAAAAGATAAAGAAGATAATAAAAACTATTTTTACAATCCTTGAATCTCTCATGAAGCTTCTGCGTTGAATCCGTCTTGCTCCTTCAAATGCTTCAAGCCTCTAATTCTTCTCTCCAAACTAGGGTTTTGGTCCTAAGAGTGATATATTATAACTACTAAATACATAAATCTATTTATAGCCTTCTGCCATAAATCCTAGTCAAAATATAAGTTAAGTGTCAAATTACAACTCAATTGCATCATTAAAATCAAAAACATAAAATTTTCCCTTTCCCGATTAGGCGCGGTCGGGCTTGAATTAGCCTAGCATTGGGCGCTTCCGCGCTTAAGTGGCAAAGAGTAGAATCTGAGTTTCTAGAGCTACGCAGTCGCGCTGGTTTCCTTCACTATTTTGACGTAACCGCGTTGAAGCTAATTTCCACAACCTTTGTTCCTTATGCTTGCTAATCCCATCTAGTTGCTTCCTATTCAATTCCCATGCACATTACTTACAAAAAAATGAAACACAATTCATGAAATGTAAAACAAAATAAAGAGATTAGAAACAATCCAAGTTCAATGGTTACTTGATTCATAGGTATATAAGCTACTCATCAAATACCCCCAAAATTGAACTATTGCTTGTCCCCAAGCAATACAATGCAACATAATAATGCACATGCAAACTACTAACTAACATACCAACGAATCAAGCAATAAACTAGTACATTATCCAACAACAGGCCTGAAAGATATCACAAAGTACTTAAACAATATATACAGTCAGTGCAAAGTCTATAATTCTAATCAATCAGTTAATCTCCACATGTCATCACCCAAGTTGTTCGTGTGTGCTTATCAACCATTTTAACCAACCACAATTCAAGATTAGTCATATAATGAGCTTCTTAGAAGGAAAATTTTAGTTCCAATTCAATTGATTCCATGAACACTACAATTTCAGCTAAAACTAAGCAATCACTACATCTAGGGGTCCATATGAGGTTTATTTCTAACATTTATTCTTCCACGAATGCGCTTTACGCTCCATCTCGTGTGTATACTTGACTGTGAAATGTTTGGTTCTCGTAGGCTTTTCAAAGTTACCCTCGTAGCGAGCTTTTGATCAGTGACTCTCAAACCAGTCGATTTTAGGGCACTAGGTGTTAAGAAACCCCTACGAATTTAATCACCCAAGTAACAAATGCCACAAAACCAAACAAGTCAAGTTATTAATTCATAACATATATATTTCTTTTGTTTTTCTTAATTTTCTATTTATTTATTTATTTATTTTCATATTTATAAATATATATACTGTAAGACCCCAACTTATTCATAAATAAAATTGAATTTCCTCTAATTATTATTTTAAATAATAAGGTGTTAATTTGATATAATACTTTGGTTATGAGTGAAATGTGCAAATTTTACAAAATAAGCAAATGGTTATAAAATATTCATTGTTGTCGGAAAATATTCGTTTGGTCGTGGAATATTCTTGTTGTCGAAAAATATTCGTATGATGGCGCAGGCATTTGTGGGCCCCATAACGAAAAACGGTCGAATGAAGAAAACGACAAGCTTGAGTTTTTATAAATAACGACGTAGTTGTTATCGTTAACACTGTTGGAATACCCGGTGGTTAAAATACAGTAATACGTATGGTTGCACAGTAGAACACGGTATTGTATAATATTGTTGAATTATTGATTCTTACGTAAGAAGGCACAACTCAATAATTGTTATAGTAATTACTATTCAATATTTTATTTTATTGATTCAATAATTGCTACGTTGATATTTTATTTTATTGTTATTTCAATAATTGTCACTGCACAGTATCTCTATTATCATATCAATAATTCATATTATTTGAATAATTTTATTAGATACCATTATTGGTAATGTCTAAGGAAGTTCTGTCTAAGGAGAGGTTTGGTCACCTAATTGCGTGTCAGTACGGAGAAATCCTTATCAGAAAGCCCCCTCTTTCTTGGGAACGACTTGATTGTCATAATTGTGATTCTGTAATATTATTTATGAATAATTAATTATTGATTTATATAATAAGAAAATATTTATTTTATGTGGATATAAATGATGGATATATTTATTTTATGTGGTTATAAATGAAGGAATTAATGTTGAGGTGTTTTATCAATATTTTATCAGAATGAAGGTATTAAAAATCATCCGTATGTGAATTTCGGGTATTTTTTGATTTGAATTTAGAAAAACTTTCTTCTACAAAGTTGTAGAGAATTAAATTTTCTATGAAATAGACATGAGACTCAAATTTTTCTGATAAAAAGACTATTTATTATGAATTATTGAAGTTACTGATTATTGTTTAAATTTAAAATATTTTGAAAATTTCTAGAATGGATGGGCCCCACTTTTGGTTGATGAGAAATATGCTGAAATTTTATTCAAAAGTGGTGGGCGTGAATAGTAGCAGGTAAAGCCATCAGGTAGCATGTTAGTCTGCTTTGGCGTTCTAAGCATATTCCTATAAATAGGGTGCTTAGTTAGAATTAAAAATAACACCAGAAACAAGTTTTTTCTCTCTCTCTCTCTATATGTGTGTGTGTGTGTGTATATATATATATATATATATATATATATATATATATATATATATATATTATCGAGCGTATTTTTGTGAGTATTTAGATACTTTGAGAGTTGCTATTTAGTACAAGTTTCCTTCAACCTTATACCTGATATTTCAGCCGAAACTACTGTTCTTTTGAGGTAAGGGATGTTATTTTCTTTGTAAATGATATTATTTTCTTTAATATCATTATGCTGAAATACTGATATAAATTTTATTGTGAAATTTCTACCTTTTTTGTGTCGGGATTACTATTCACGAATACGGCACTATTCACAAAAAAATAAAATTTTCTCTTCTTTGTCCAAGATGTCTATTATGGTTACTATCTTTGATTGTATCCATGTTTTGATCTTTATTTTTGAATTCTGCTCCATAATTAATTATTATGGAGTATTTTTGAACTTGGAAAAACTGTAATACGAATCCATAATATTTGTCCTTTTGTCTCACTAGATTCGTTTTTTTTAAGATATTTTTCATCATCTTCAGTCCTAAATGATGATATTACTGAATATCTTTGGCCTGCAGTGCAAATATGAATGATTAACTGATGAATATCTTTGGCCCGTACTGCAAAGATGAACAGGTGTTTAGATGAACATGACCAACTGGTGATACAAATGAATATCTTTGGCCTGTAGTGCAAAGATGAATATTTGATTCAAGATGTATATTGATTGAAATTACAGGGATAAAATATTGATGATGGACTTTTAAATCTTAAAATATAGTAGAATTCATTCTCTACTTGACTCTTCTAATAGATTGTTGTTTTCGCTGCAGTTATTGATCTAAAACTTATTGTCTATTATATTTTATCAGATTTTTCCCTGTTGAAGACTAATGATAATTCGTTGTATATTATCTTAGTCATAATATTCTTTACTAGGCTAGTTGAGCTCATCTTTTTTCTTTTTGTTCCATTTTTCTCAGGAGGCGAGAATATAGCGGGAACTAGTCGGGGTATGGAGTGATGTTTCCAGTCAGTTGTGTTAGCAGTCCTCACTATTTTGTAAAATAGTATTGCAATAATTGTAATGAGGACTTATTTGAGTGTGGATATTTTCTAGAAGATAATATTTGTATTTAAACTCACAGTTTATGTGTTGTCATATTTTGCACGATAATTATATTAATGAAGTTGTATTTGTTTCTGTACCATGTATTTGACGACTCAGAATAGGTGATGTATACCTATTTTGGGGGCGTCACATATACCCCAAGATTCCTCCAAACTTATGTTCTTGCTTCATTTTAGCCTTTACTAACAATTCACTGATTTTCTCAAATTTTAACCAATATTTCCCCCTAGAAACAAATTATGAAACAACTTGAACTAGGTTGATTAAAACAATTAATTATCATGTGATATCCGGTTAACATGAGTTTCAGACAGATTAAGCTTATCCTTATAACCAAAATCATAACTAAGCATTAATCTTCAATACTTACCAAGTTAAACTATAACGCCAATCTTATCATAGGCCGAACTAAATACATACCTACCAATCCATTGCTTAGATCCATGCAAACTATATGCAAACATAATCTAACAGATATATTGTGACGCCCCCAAATTCGGGTCTGTTCCAACCCGACATATGGTGCTCCACAGTGCTACAGTTCACACAAACATTCAACTGAAATACCTCAAAAGAACGAATAGGTCTTATATATATTCCAAAACAATACTACCATTCCCCAGGTTCTTGATAACCATTACATTTGTTCTTATCATAATATCAAATATTATCATTACAAACCTATACTATTACATAGGTAATCTACAAGTTCGCTTTAGCCTTCCCTTTACCCTTGTCGAATCCTTCAGTCCATTCGGTCTAAGCTGTATTCATATAGTTCAAGCAAGAGTGAGCATAACAAGCTCAGCAAGTACAACAATTTCATTTAAAAAGCATGCTTGAAACATAGGAATCGTATATCTTCAATAACTGGATAATAGTTACGAAGTACTATCAATAACTCAAAATAGCATTTCTTTTCCTTCAAAACGTTTTACAATAACAATATTCAGTAAAACATCAATTCTGGTCCAAGACCATGAGCGTTTCATAATTTCTTTAAAAAGGACAACCCGACACTAAGTCTGTAAGTCCGGCATAACTTACGAGCACGTCTAGGTGATCAGCCTATAGTACTCTATGTTGATCAACACTATATCCATTAAACGTGTGTACGTTTAAGTTGTGGCAACCTCACGTGCCCATCGAATACTCGATGAAAATACATTTGTTTATTCATGTTCAGGCTTACCTTGAATCCGTACCAACAATTGGCGTAGGATAGCGTTAGCAATTCTATATTGAAAGACTTGTAAATAAATCAATCAATTTATCAAGATTAATCTAGCCGAGTTAAAACTGGCATCGACTCTTTCTTTAAAATCATATATGCATCTCATAAAATAAATCATTTGAAAACTTGGCTAACACGAAGGTTAGACAAGCGTTTAAGAAAAACTTGCCTTCAGCGTCTGCTACAGTAAAATTACGTTTCCTTTGAGTCTTTACGGTCTCTACAACACATAACCACATAACATACCACATTAGGTCATGAATGAACATGCATGGTTCCTACTGAATCTTACCCTTCTTCTCAATCTAATTACGTATTAGATTTGTTATTATTGGTTCCGACTTTCCGTTACGTCATTCTTACCAACTTCTTTCTATTTATATATCTTAATTGAAATTATTTCATTAATACAACTCGGTTCGAGTTAAACATCCTTCCTTATGGCTTACTAACGTCCTTATGTTATTAATCGAAACCCGATCGTCATTGGTGAAGAATTTAAAAATCATTCACGATTTATTTACTTAACCTTTACGTTCTTCGTTCCCGCTTAATTGATTATCTTCAACCTTTAGTTTATTACTTAAGATTGATAACGTCCTGAATGAGGTTACATTACATTAATTAAGAATTTAATTTACTCTTCATTTTCTTCCCCTTTACTTTACATTTTAAAACATTCCTTTCTATCTACATTTTAGGGCTGGCGCTGCGGTGCCAGATTTTACCCTGCACCTCGCGCTGCGGCGTGGCTTTTTGGTTCCAAAAATTCGTTCTCGGAGCTGCGGCGCCAAGCTTAGTGCATTTGGTCGCACTGTGGCGCCAACTAACAGTGGACTCAGCCCAGTCTCGCGCTGCGGCGCCGGCCATTCATGTCTTGAGTCGCACCGTGGCGCGGACTCTGTGCCTCAGACAATTTTGACAAATTTTTCTTTTGGTGAGATTCCCAGCCTCGTAACTTCTTCGTTATAAGTCCGAATTGGCTCGTTCAAGAGCCTACGGTTCACAAATCACATACTCTACGTGATCATACAAGAATTTTATCTATTCAACTTCGGTTGCTAAAAATCCACCTATTAGCCCATTTTTGAGGAAAACGATAAACGTTCATGAAAGTTCAACGCTCGTTTCTTCATTCTAAATCAGAATCCGGCCATTTTTGAGTCCACAACTCTATAATGCCAAATAAGACTTGTCTCCATTGAAAACCAACATTTTCGAGTTCAAACACAAAATTCGACTTCCATTCCGAGAATTTCACGAATTCGACGATTATCGTCCAATCGTGTGAATTCCGGCAAAACTTCGTTACTTGAGATTTTTAGACCGTTTCAATTGGATTCAATCCATCATACTAATATCTTGACATACATATTACAACATCTTATTTTCATGTTAAGTCATTACATTTTCTTCATGAACTTATTTACTTATTAAAGTATAACATACTTGATTTCATTATTTATGACTTATTAATAAATTAAGTCCTTTAATCATTATTCTTACATCTCATTAATCATATTAACTTCTTAAAGTAAACATGTTACAAATCTTACAAGTTCCTATACGTTCATTAAAAGTTCATAACTTAATAAGTATAAATGACTTATTCATGACTTATTACGGCTTAAGTCCATTTATTAATCATTCCTTAGCATACTAGTTCTATCAATACCCCCTTCTCTAACAATGGAAGAGAAAGAGAATCATGGTTTAAGAATACTTACTCTTGAATAACACTTGGTTAATCTTTAATCTCCTTCTTGCTTCTTGAAATATGAACTATAGCTTTTCTAGCTTTTGTAGCTTATTATCTCTAACCAATAAGCTCTCAACTTGTGGGATGAAATGAACAACCCACAAAATGAAATCCAAGCTCTCTATTTATAGGAAAACCAAGGTTAGGGCATAAAGGTCATTAATCCATTTCCACCTCCTTAATCACCTCCTTACTATTCATTATGTGCTCAATAAGTTTACTTGGCCTCCACAACATTTATCCCTTACTTGCCCATCACAACACTTGCTCACCACTTATCTTAGCCATTAAGTCACATTACTTGCTCTCCACAACACTTATCCATTAAGGTACTTTACTTGCCCACCACTTTGGGTCATCCATGTTCTCATGGGTTGCCCCATGGATCACCATAACCCATTCCATGGATCACCATAACACATTGAATTATAGCTTGGGCTTAGGTTTAATTATCTTAACTTATACATTGGGCTTTACATTTACAAATACTTGGGCTTGTTCATTAATTCATTTTGGACTTTACAATAACCAATACTTGGTTTTAACATTAGTTCATATTGGGCTTAACCCTTTTCTACACAATTCAACAAATCCATTTCATTTGGCTTAAAGCCTCATAACGTATATTCTACGTATTAATGTTGTATTCCAATTTATATACCTAATCAACATATACGCCATACCATCCTTCATACATACTCATATAATACCTCGTATCATACTCGTATTCATTATCTCGTACAATACCTACGCATTATACGATCATCGCTTTAATTAATTATATGCGTTTAAATTCATTCTCGAAAGTCACTTTTCCTAAACGTTAGATTTTAAGTCCGCAGGCGAAAAACTGCGTTTTTTATAACTGAGTTATTGTTGGATATTCCATCTCACCTTGATATTCTATCGTTACGTATTTCTTGGAAGTTCAAAAATAATTCCCGAGTAGAAATGTGTGAATAGTGTTTTTCGTAAATTTCTCGGAAAGCTTTTATTTTCATCTTGAAAATTCAAACACTTTAATTCTATCACGTAGCCAAAATACTACGACATTCCGATATGTCTAGGTCATAGATCAACCTTCAATTAGCTTACTCCATAATTAATCAATTAAATTCATTTAATCCTTATAATTAAAAAAAATTAATTCTCCTAAAAATCCAATTTTCTCGGGCGTTACATATATAATGTATCTAAACCAACAATATTAACATGGTAAAAGATAAACATAACGAAAATGCTAAACTTATATGCAACACATAAAACATATGAATCTCCCCCAAACTTATTTAAGACAATGCCATCATTGGATAAAAATAGATATAAAAGATTAGACAGAAGGACTCCCCTAATCCGAAACATCATCATCCTCCTCATCATCAGGCAAAACTGGAGTTGGATAAGCTGGAGTAGCTCTATATGGAACTGAATAGGTGCACTGGTGACTTCTATGCACTACAAAAAAATGAGACTTCAGCAACAACCGATTTTCGTTGCTAAAGGTACCAAATTTCATTGTTAAAGGGTTTTGGCAACGAATTTACTGTCATTGCGTCTTTCGTTGCGCAATGAGCATTGCTAATTATTCCGCAACGAACATATGTTTTTCGTTGCCAAAAGTAATACATTTTGCAAGGAAATTTAGCTTTCGTATAGAGACATCGATCCTTTAGCAACAAAATGTATTTTTGCAGAATAATAAAAATTTCGTTGCTAAAAACCCCATTTCGTTGCAAAAACCTGCTAATTGGCAACGAAATGAACTATTTTTCTTCCAACGACCATGCATTTTCGTTGCAATTGACACCATTTTGCAACGACATTTTTCGTTGCAGTAAACTATGAAAATTGTTGCCTAAGCTTGCTTTCGTTGCGGAATGTAAACTTTTTAGCCACGATTTTCGTTGTTGATTATATTATTTGGCACCGACATTCTGCTGAATCAGCAACGAAAATGTTTGTTACTGGTTATTTTTCAATAGCAACGAAAGTCGTCGATTAGCAACGACATTATATGTTGTCGTTTCTTTATATGTGCAACGAAAGTTGATATGATTGGCAACGATAAAAAATGTTGCCTTTTATTTTAATATTAGCAACAATATCCTCTCCGTTGTTATTAGGTTAATTTTTCGTTGCCAAATATTATATTTTTAATGTCATTAGCAACGAAAAATTGTTGCTAAATGTATAAAAAATTGTTACTATATTAAAACTTGTTCAATTCTTTGGTAATGAATTATATTGTTGCCAAATCAAAATTTGACATTCTTTTTGTATACCTGGCTGGCTCAATGTCCCCATAGCAAATAATGACAAAAATACAAAAAACTAAAATATTATTATCTTAATAAAACCATCCACTACATTATCTTTACAATTAACCATCTAAAGCTACCACAGTTCTTCAATCAAAGTATATATCTATATATATAGAGAGAGTACACTTCATAATTTCGTCCTTTGTCTTCCGTAAACGTAACACGAAAATTTGATACCCAGTATTGTAAGGCAGGTCGTAGAAGCAGTCTTCCTGCACATATTTAAAAATAATAGCAAGTCGGGAAAATGAAGTAAATAGGTCACCAGAGACACTTAGTGCCAAAATCAATACACAAAGACAATAAAGTTGCTACATGGTACTAATGTACACAGTATTGCTCATAAGAAGAAAAAGACAAATAGGCAATCGCAATATCATTTGCTACAAATCCAAATAGAAAAAAAACCTTCAGTGCGACTATATGATTGCTCTGTTACAAGAAAAAATTGAAATCTTAATTGGCCATTTCATGAATTAATTTCAGTAAGCATAGTGGTAAACATATTTTCTGTTACAAGACTTGTAGATTATTATTATTATATGTTAATCTCAAGTCAGAATTCAGCCACATTCAAGAACCACAAGCATCACACAATCTTAAATAACAATGTTTAGATTTCTATATAGAAAGGACAACAATTATGGAAAAGTTGAGGCTATTAGTCAATGTGGAAAAACTTTTTTTGAGACGACAAATTTCCATACAGTATATGCCCCAAAGATGCTGACTATAATCACAGACATCATAGATTTATTTACCCAGAATTCAACATGTTGCAGCAGACATTGGAAAGACACGTTTATTGATAACTTGGGAATTTTTAAGTGATAAGGGCAGAACATACCCAGGTCAGCGAGATAAGTTCCTCCCCTTTATAATTGGGTCCTACAAGAATAGTCCCTGAGGGTTGGTATGGTCACATCTTAAATGTCGACCATCTCTCATTTTGATCATGAAACCATCAGAACTGCTTTTCACCTCAACTATATTGAAAAACAGATGAAACACAAATAGATTATATGCTATAAAATGCATGTTTAGCAAAAAAATGCAGTTTATGATATGTCACTTTGCAAATTCCCACCTAGTGTTTGGAAGTAAGTGTCACAACGACTAATTAATGATATGTGGCAAATACACACTCAATTTTACTATGTCAGTTAGCTAAAAACCACAGGTGTCTATATAGCTTTTAAGACTATAGCTGATAAAGAGGATTTTAGGTAAACCAAAGTGGTAATTACTCTTTTTTTGTCTGGGAGAGGATGGAGTAACATGTAGAATTTCATATTGAGAGAAATCCTCATAATTCCAAAAATATTTCATACTAAGAAGTTCAAAAGTCGAAACTATCCATATTAAAATGAACCATGAATATAAGGAAATCACAGGAAAGCCATAACATCCATAATAACATAAATTTACCTTCAAATTATTAACGGTGCAATGATGGATGTACCGAGAAGTATAATTGTAGTATTTTTAGGTTATAACCTTGCCCTGTGCCTTTTTGCGATGATTGATGTATTCACTCAAATAAAGGAGTGTGTTAGAACCAAGTTCATCCATAGTAACCCATTACACTATCATTGCATTCCCTACATGATCTTCTTGTGTTATATGTGAAAGTAGTATGCATACAAGCCAATCATGTATGATGATAAAGCATATACTTTGTAATCAATCTTATTTATTTATTAATAAAAGAATTATTTATTAAAGGCATTTATTATCAACATGGTGTTGTTTTAATAATATGTGATAAACCCATAGTTTTAAACAATTCTTTTAGAATCATGATGAGATCGTGCTAATGAGATCTAAATTCTTAGATAGCTTAAAACTAAAATGTTTCCTATCGATGGATTACTTAAAAGGGGATTAGTGAATCCGGATAGATTGATACATACGTTGTTTGCTCATTGCATGAGAATGATTGATCTCATGATCATTTTTGTGGAAACACTAAAGCAAGTATGTAGGTGCTTATTGGAGAATAAGTTCACTGAACGTGACTCGCTAAGGAATACCTAATGGAGTTTTACTTGCCTGTCAATAGGAATTTCTATAGTGATAGTAGTATAAATAATCCTTAGACTTGAGATCATCATAGTATCTTGTATATAATGATTTACACTTTGACTTACTCCTTAAAACCCTTAGGGTATATTAAAGGGTATGCTTAGGTGTAATAAGTTATATATGAAGATAATGAATGATCAATAGATAATCTACCACTTCTAGTAAAAGAAGAGAAATGTCCTATGTGATTCGATAAATGACAACCCAGGAATCCTTGGCCAAGGTGGAATGAAATTAGAAAGTAGTTTCTAATTTGCATTCATTAGGAGTTGTGCATTTAAGAATTGAAATACATATAATTAAATAAAATAAGACTTAACAGTAATTTCATGTCTTATACTTAATTGGGAAATTGTATGGTGGAAGGATTGAATTGTACAGTAACTATTTACTCAAAGGTTCTTTTATGATTAATGTTGAAATCTATTTTATCTAAAAAGTCGTTGATCGTTAGGGAGGATTATCCCTATTGTAGAATAAATATTATTTATTTAAATAAATTAATCGTTTAATTTATTTATTTAAATAAGATTAGAATTGTTCTAATTGATTTTTTCACAATCGGTTTAATATGGAGAACCTAAAGGGTCACACCATAAAAGGAGGAATCTGAGAATTATTCTCACTACTGAAAAAATTTCTTATGTCCTAAATTCGCCCGTACCTGCAAAAGTTGCAGAGACAACCTCTGAGGAAGAGATTGCTACTTTTAAAAAGTGGCAAGATGATGCATCTGTGCCTCAATGCATCATGCTCGCATCCATGAGTAACGAGCTTCAGCGTCAGCATGAAACCATGGATGCTCCTACTATGCTACTGCACCTTCAAGAGTTGTATGGTGAGCAAAGTAGGACTTGCTAGATATGAAATATCTAAGGAGCTCTTTCGATCTCGGATGACTGAGGGCACTACCGTTGAGACTCATGTCTTAAAGATGATCAATCTGATTGAACGTCTTGGACAGCTTAGGTTCGTCATGGATGGATATTTGAGTCAAGATTTAGTCTTGCAGTCACTCCCGGACACCTCACAATTTGTTGTGAATTTTCACATGAATAAGTTAGATGTCAGCTTGCCTGAATTACTTAACATGTTGAAAACTGCTGAAGGTCACTTCTCATTCAATAAGAACCATGTCTTACTGGTGAATGATTCTTCCAAGAAAAGAAAGAGGCCCATGGTATCTTCTAAAAAGAAGAAATTCAAGAAGGCTAAGGGAAAGGCGAAAGTGAAGGATCAAAAGAAACTTGATCCAGCTAGCAAAGGAATTTGCTTCCATTGCAATAAGCTGGGTCACTAGAAGAGGAACTGCAAGGATTATCTTGCGGAACAAAAGCAGAAGAAGCTTGGAGAAGCTTCGAATCCTAATCAAGGTTTGTTTATGATTGAAATTAATTTTTCTGAAAGTCAATCTTCTACTTGGGTATTGGATACCGGCTGTGGTTCTCACATATGTAATAATATGCAGGGACTGGTCAGAAGTAGAAAGCTGAGCAAGGATGAGGTCGTCCTACGAGTGGAAAATGGAGCAAAGGTTGTTGCATTAGTTGTAGGGACTTATTGTTTAGCATGGCCTACAGGCAAATCCATTAGTTTAAATAATTGTTATTTTGTTCCGTCACTTATTAGAAATATTATTTCAATATCTGTATTGGATATGGATGGTTTTAACATTATAATAAAGAACAATAGTTATTCTATTTATAATAATAATATTTTATATTGTGTTGATAATTTACGAAATGGACTTTACATTCTTGACCTGCATGAAAATATACTTCAAATTGAACAAACTAAGAAAATGAAAAGAGATGATGTTAATTATACTTATATGTGGCACTGTAGACTTAGTCATATTAATGAAACAAGATTATCCAAGTTGTATAAAGATGGGCTCCTAGAGCTATCGGATTATATATGAATCATATCCAACTTGTGAATCTTGTCTCATGGGCAAAATGACTAAATCTCCTTTTAGTGGAAAAGGAGAGAGTCACAGAGTTGTTAGCGTTGGTACACACAGATGTATGTGGACCTATGACAACGACTGCACGAGAAGGGTATTCTTATTTTATTACATTCACTGACGATCACTCAAGATTTGGATATGTGTATTTAATGAAATACAAATCTTAATCATTTGAAAAGTTCAAAGAGTTTAGAAGTGAAGTAGAGAAGCAAATTGGTAAGAGTATTAAGACTCTTCGATCTGATCAATGAGGAGAATACTTAAGTGGTGAGTTTCTCAATTGTCCCAAAGAAAATGATATAATCTCACAATGGACTCCACCAGGGATGCCACAAATGAATGGTGTATCTGAAAGGAGAAATCGAATATTGTTAGACATGGTTCGATCCATGATGAGCTTTACCGACCTTCCAGTTTCCTTCTGGGGATATGCCCTAGAATCAGCTGCATACCTACTTAACAAGGTACCTACAAAATCCGTCCCCAAGATCTCATATGAGTTATAGACAGGGAGGAAACCAAATCTTAAGCATGTTAAGTCTTGGGGTTGTCCAACTTATGTCAAAAAGTTTGAAAACGATAACCTACAGACTAGATCTGACAAATGTAGATTTGTGGGATACTCTAAAGAAACATCGGGGTATTATTTCTATCATCCAACTGATTAAAAGGTGTTTGTTGCGAAACATACTGCCTTCTTGGAAAAGGAGTTTATCCTTGAAAGGGTCAGTGGGAGTAAGATATATCTTGAAGAGGTTCAAGAACCACAAAATACTACAGATCAAAGTCAGGTACCTAACCAAGTAGAGATTCCTTCTATACCACACCCTATTCGTAAATCTGGAAGAGTACCAAAGATACCTGATAGGTATGGACTTGTCATAGAGGATGACGATGAGGTACACATCATAGATGATGATGATCCATTGAATTACGAATAGGCTATGAGTAATAAAGACTCAGAGAAGTGGCAAGAAGCCATGAAATCCGAGATGAACTTCATGTATAAAAACCAAGTATGGACTTTGGTTTCACCACCTGAAGGCATTAAGCCTATTGAGTGTAAATGGGTGTTTAAAAGAAAAACTGGAGCAGACGACAAGGTAGAGACCTATAAGGCCCGACTGGTCGCAAAAGGTTTCAAACAAAGACAAGGAGTTGACTATGACGAAACCTTCTCACCAGTAGCAATGCTCAAGTCCATTCGGATTTTACTTACAATTGCAGCTTACCATGACTACGAATTTTGGTAGATGGACGTGAAAACGACCTTCCTCAATAGAAAACTTGAGGAGGATGTGTATATGACACAACCAGAAAGATTTGTTTCAAATATTGGAACAAATCAAGTTTGTAAGCTATAACGATCCATTTATGGATTGAAGCAAGCTTCTCGTAGGTGGAACATCCATTTTGATGAGACAATCAAAGAGTTTGATTTTATCAAAAATGAGGATGAACCATGTGTGTACAAGAATGTTAGTGGGAGCGCTGTTTCATTCCTCGTATTATATGTTGATGATATATTATTGATAGGGAATGATATTCCTATGCTACAATCAATTAAAATCTGGTTATCTAAACACTTCTCCATAAAGGACTTGGGAGAAGCATCTTATATTTTGGGGATAAAAATCTATAGAGATAGATCTAAAAGGATGCTTGGCTTATCCCAAGGAACGTACATTGACTCGATGCTAAAGAATTTTAGCATGAAAGATTCCAAAAGAGGTCTCATGCCGATAAGCCATGGAATACATCTCTCCAATAAACAGGCCCCAAAGACACCTGAAGAGAGACCGTATGAGTAAGATTCCTTATGCTTCAGCAATAGGATCTATCATATACGATATGATATGTACTAGACCAGATGTCGCTCATGCACTTAGTGTAACAAGCAGATATCAGTCGAATCCAGGAGAAGAACACTGGAAGGCAGTGAAAAATATCCTAAAGTACTTAAGAAGAACTAAGGATGTATTTCTTGTCTATGGTGGGTCTGAATTGAACTAGAAAGCTTCACAGACTCAAGTTTTCAAATGGACCAAGATGACAATAAATCCGTTTCAGGGTATGTGTTTACCTTAAACGGTGGCACAGTGAGTTGGAAGTGTTCCAAACAGCAAATAGTTGCTAATTCAGTGACAGATGTAGAGTACATAGCTGCAAGTGAAGTTGCAAAGGAAGATGTTTGGATGAAGAAGTTCATTACCAAACTTGGTGTGGTTCCTAGCATTACAGGACCAGTACCTTTATTTTGTGACAACACTAGAGCTGTTGCGCAGGCTAAGGAACCCAGGTCTCATCAGAAATCCAAACACGTGTTACGGTGGTTTCATTTGATCAGAGAGATCATTGAAAGATGAGATGTCATCCTAGAGCGTGTGAACTCTCAAGACAATATTACAGATCCATTTACTAAAGCGTTAACACAACAGCAGTTTGGTCGTCACTTAGAAAAGATAGGTATGAGATACCACGGCGATTGGCTTTAGTGCAAGTGGGAGATTGAAAGTAGTATGCATACAAGCCAATCATATATGATGATAAAGCATATACTTTAAAATCAATCTTATTTATTTATTAATAAAAGAATTATTTATTAAAGGCATTTATTATCAACACGGTGCTATTTTAATAATATGTCATAAACCCATAGTTTTAAGCAATGCTTTTAAAATCATGATGAGATCGTGCTAATGAGATCTAAATTCTTAGATAACTTAAAACTAAAATGTTCTCAATCGATGGATTACTAAAAAGGGGATTAGTTAATCCGGATAGATTGATACATACGTTGCTTGCTCATTGGATGAGAATGATTGATCTCATGATCATTTGTGTGGAGACACTAAAGCAAGTATGTAGGTACTTATTGGAGAATAAGTTCACTGAACGTGACTCGCGAAAGAATACCTAATGGAGTTTTACTTGCCTGTCAATAGGAATTCCTATAGTGATAGTAATACAAATAATCCTTAAACTTGAGATCATCATAGTATCTTGTATATAATGATTTACACTTTGACTTATTCCTCAAGACCCTTAGGGTATATCAAAGGGTATGCTTGGGTGTAATAAGTTATATATTGAGCTAATGAATGATCAATAAAAAATCTACCACTTCTAGTAAAAGAAGAGAAATGTCACATGTGATTCGATAAATGACAACCCAGGAATACTTGGTCAAGGTGGAATGAAATTAGAAAGTAGTTTCTAATTTGCATTCATTAGGAGTTGTGCATTTAAGAATCGAAATACATATAATTAAATAAAATAAGACTTGACAGTAATTCCATGTCTTATATTTAATTGGAAAATTGTATAGTGGAAGGATTGAATTGTACGATAACTATTTACTCAAAGGTTCTTTTATGATTAATGTTGAAATTTATATTATCTGGAAAGTCATTGATCGCTAGGGAGGCTTATCCCTATTGTAGAATAAATATTATTTATTTAAATTAATATTATTTATTTAAATAAATTAATCGTTTAATTTATTTATTTAAATAAGATTAGAATTGTTCTAATTGATTTATTCACAACCGGTTTAATAGGGAGAACCTAAAGGGTCACACCATAAAATGAAGAATAATTATTTAAGAAGTTAATGTCATAATCGTAATAATATGTTAAGTATATTTAATTTAATCTATGGTGATAGAATAAAGTAAATAACTTAATATTTATTAATTAATATTTTAGAAATATTAAATATAAATTAATAAGAGGAGTCTTATTAATATTATTACAATTATTATTATTTTAATTTTTAAAAGAGTTTAGGAATTAATTTAATATAAGTACTCTCATTTATTCCTAATAGGATTAGAAGGAAAAATTAGTTAAAGAAGTTTAATTAATTATCCCTAATAAGATTAGGGAGCCCAATTAATTAAAGGAGTTTAATTAAATAAATAATACATTATTTTAATTAAATAGGGTCACCTGATATCTTTATAAGAGTAGTCTTATATCAGATATCAAATATACGTAATTCCTATAGTTAGAGAGTACGCCTCCTTTTTCTATAGAGATAGGAAAAACTAGGGTTTGAGCCAATACACCCTTTTTCTTGAAAATTATTCTTTCTTTGTGGATCACCTCTAGAAGTCATACACTTTGGTGGCTAATGTGACACCCCCAAATCCCGGTACTTCATTACCTCAAGATTTGGTGTTCACGTAATCAAAACATTCATTTCTAACTACCCAGTCATAATAGAATTGAATAATAAAAGAAAACCTGCTCATACAGGATTAAACTTAAATAAAAATCTCCCAGGTTATCTAATCTTTAACAACAATCATTCAAATACGAAAAATTAAATAACTTCATTACAATCTTTAAATCAAATTCTGAAAGTAAACTATCAAAACTATTACAAATCTTCAGTAGTTATTCATCTTTCCTTTTACCTTACTGGTGCTAGGTACGTCACCCGTTTCAACTTTAGCTGTAAGAAATTTTACAGGCAAGAGTGAGCAAACAAGGCCCACTTGAAATAACAATAAGTAAATCTTTAAACTTTCACATCAATTGCCAATATTAGGCTCAATAGAACTAAACAATATATTCTATTAACTTTCTGAAAATTATAACATTCACTGAGGGTCTAATGACCACGAATCATGTCCACAGTTATAAGTAATCTTTCAACTTTAACTTTAACAGTCATAAGACAATAAGGACTCCACGTACTTAGGGGGATCAATCCTTCGTACAATGTATTGTGCACAACCATTTCAACGCTAAGCGTAAACCTCTATTAAAAGAGTTGTTCATCTCAGTATTTAGAATACAAGTCCGCACCAAAGTAAGTTTGGTTTGGATAAGCTTTCAAGGAAATTTGGAATTCAACGAACACCAACTAAGAACACTATACTATAGAATAATCGTGATTGAATCAATCATAGTAAACTAAAGTCATGTTTTAGGAATAATCTAATAGCATACCATTTGAATAACTATAGCATACCTTACTTGAACAATACTAAGCCAAGGTTAATTAGAATTGAATACTAAGCATGCATAGTAACTTGACCGATAGAAATGTTCGACATTAGTATATATATAGTTGTGCATGCTAAACAACAAGTTAAATACAAGAATAACTTGCTCCAGAATAACTTACATTATTATATTATTATCGAATTGAAAATAGTACTTGAATTAACAAGATAATAGATTAGAAAACTTGCTTAAAGATAGCTAGATACTTGCACAATTATAAAAGTAGAGTTAGAGAACTTGCCTCGTGCGTAGGTTAAACAATTACTATTCACGTTCCCCCCAAGTCCTACACATACCATATGTATTGACAATACACATTAGTTACACTAACATTACCTTTATGAGTTACTTTATTACTCTTAGTATAGCTACTAACTAAGTTTACGTTTAAACAACATCACATCTTTTCATGAACATTACCTTTTAGCTTTATTACAACTACTTAAGTGATCATGTCATTGCACCACATGTACATTAACAACTTAATACAACATCCTATTACATGTCCAACATGTTATCACTAAGTTATACTAATACACAAAGGGTTGCACTTGCATTCGTGCATCCCGACGCCCTCCGATTGGCTCTAAATACACAACAGTCCTAAAGATGGCCATTTGGACTACTGTTACAGACCTCAAATTAAAAAACTTAAAGCATGAAAGTTGTAAGCCTATTCGTCCTTGTTCCGGATCATCTTGAATCAACTCAATCGGAGTTTGTATGAGAAAGTTATGGCCGTTTTACTACAGGAGGTCAAAACTGTCTGACCTAGACCACTTTTCCAGCGCTGGGGCGCGAAACAGTGGCGCTGGGGCGCGAATTCCAGCGCTGGGCGCGAACTTTTGACCTATTTTGGCGCTGGGGTGCGAAATTTGATGCTGGAGCGTGAATTTTGACGCTGGGGCGCCGAAACTCACAGAACCTATGACGCCCCGAAATTCGGTCTATCTTCACACCCGGATTCCGTACGTCACGAGTACATCCTTCATCCACCATACATCATTATATACTAAAATATAACAACATACACTCTCAAATCCTAGGTTCTGAAAACCTTATAACCTATTTCCTTACAAATAATAGTAAATTACATTATCCATTTTATCTTACACAAGTGACTTTCATCCGCCACAAAGGATTCATAACTGTTCATTAAACTAGTCTATAGTTTAATTCTATCATTCTATATTACAAGTCTTCATTTGCTCTGCACGTACATTCACATACTGAATGGCACTTCGTCTGGATACCTTCAGCTTGATCTTTACGGGTTCCTTAAGTTCTTCTAACCTTGATCGCTGAAAAAAAAATTCATTTAAAGCAAGTGTGAGCATTCAATTGCCCAGCAAGTCATAACAGTTGAACAAACAACTTCAGAATTTAAAACATTTCCTTAGAACTTCTATAACCGAACAAAGGTTATGAAACAGCTTGAATAATAAGAATAGTCTTGATTCCTATCATTTAAAACATCAATTATTTTCACCTTGAAATACTTTCATTCCTCTACCTTTTTCATACACATCATGTCTGGCTAGAATCATTAGCACAGGCTTAACAATAAAGGTTCATGTATAAACAGAACATACTTGTATTGAACAGCTCAATCACGGAACATTTCATATCACAGAAACACCGAAGTGTTCAAATTGTGGCTCAAGGCCTCATACATTCTACCACCTTGTACATACATCGCACATATGCACATAGACAGAACTTCTCAAGTTCAACATCTAAGAAGTTTTAGAAACTAGCATTCATTTAAAGTATGAATGAAGTTAGGAAACTTGCCTTACGCCCAGCTACAGCTTACGCCGAACTGTTCATTCCAATTCCTATGTAACACATAAGGAGAAAACATAAACACCAATTAGTCATATTTTGAACTTACACATTGGTTTACTTAACTTTACTTCTTAGGGTTCGCGTTCTTGCAATATAAGTTTACGCGACTAACTTCCTTTACCAATTTACGACTTTATGACATACGGAGATGTCTTACTCATACGTTCATCATCTTGGATGATTCATTTTCTTAGCTGACTCACCTTCGGCTTTCATTAATCTTATTACCGTTCATTAAGGCTTTCTTGATAAATCATATCTTATTTAATACTTTTGTTATCCTTTACATGAACCCCATGTTCATTACTCGTTCTTAGTGTCAAAGCCATACTAATCGTTGTATGCTAAGACCGTTCATCCATCGCAACAATGTTGCGTTCACAGCGTTTATACGCTTCACACTCATCTCTCATTATCATGACATCACATCGAAATGTTATTCATTACCCTCGTCACTCAACGTCTAAGGAATCACAACCATAGCAATCCCTCACGTTCGTTCATCGTGACTACGGTCCCCGGATATTGGTTACGTAACCCGTGTTTATATTCTTTGTCAATTAATCTTGCTTACTCTTTACGATCAACCTTTAATAAAGGTTTACATTACTTGATTAAGTGTTACATTAGTTGAATATTATACTCTTTATCTTCCCTTACATTTCCCCCAAGAGCTGAGCAGTTAAAAGCTCATCTCTGGCTTTTCTCATCACCGGCGCTGCGGCGCCAATCCCTTCTTTATTTCTCGTGCCGCGGCGCAAGTTTGCAGTACCTGGCCCCCCGGTCTGGCGCTGCAGCACCACATTACAAGGCATGACTGGTGCTGCGGCGCCAAGCCCTAACCCTAGAAATTTTCTAAGTGTTAAATAAATTCTTTGAGACGCTCACTTCCCGTTCTCATAACTCCTTCGTTATAACTTGGAACGAGGTCATTCCAAAGCCATTCTCTTCCTTATCTTACGTACTTTAATACCTCTCAGATAGAACTTCATTCTAAATCTGATAACGTGCCATTCGATTGGCTTGATCTTCACCCTTTATTTATTTTTACGATTTTAACGCTCTTTGTTCGTTCGTCCGTAATTCGGTCATCCGAACTTGGAACTCGTTCGTTCTTGAGTCCACGACTCACGTTTTCTATGTTCCCTTACTTCCTTATGAAACCCTACACATTCGGGTTCATTTACTAACTTTCTAATTCTCGTTCGTCTTTTACGGAATTTCGCCATAACTTCGTTATAGCTAAGTTTTAATCTGTTCTTCATGAACGTTTCTACCGATCCTAACCAAGCAGTATGCAACTAACTTATATGCGATGGTTTTAAACTTGTCCATCAACAACAATTATCCTACGATGGTTTTAAATTTTTCCATCAACAATGTTCTTCGTGTTCTTCGCGTGTTCTTCGTGTTCTTCGTTTTAATCGATATTTTGGATTACGATTCCACTTTTTATTGGAATTTGATGTTATAGAACATTATTCCTTACTTATTTCACCTACTTATTCATATAATCCACTCGGATCGCTCTAATTCATTACGAATCTTATACTTCCTTAAGAAATTTATAAACTAAATTTCTAAGTTCTTATTCCTTCTTTTCTCATGATTTCAACCATATGAACTCATCTCCAACCTTATCTACTTCTTATCTTCATTGATTTATGTTTTTAAGCTTAGAAACTTAAAGAAATTTAAAAAGAAACTAAGTTCCGAATTACCGTTCTTCTTTAATCCTCTTCCGTTATACAAAGCCGGCGATTTGCAAGCTTTGCTATTACACGATCACTTTCGATCCGATCATTCATGCTCACGCTCTTCCTTCTCCCTTCCATCCGACTTCTTTCTCTCTCTCTCAAGTGTGGGATTTTCAAAATCCACCAATAATGAAATAAGCTTACTATTTATAGATTTTCAAAGCTAAGGGCATTTTAGTCATTTCGCCCCCACCTCCTTGCTATTCCCACCTCCTCCAAGCCTTAGCCACCAAGTTTACTTGGCCACCACCCTTACTTGGTGGCCAAGTAGCCGCCCCTCTTGCCCATGGGTCACCCCATGGGTTGCCCCATTGGTTTTGCCCACCCGTTTACCCATCGGTTCAATCCGCGGTTTCTTTTCTTGGTTTGGGCCTTAACCCTAATTCTTATTGGGCCTAACTTGGGCTTGATTCACAAAGCATTGGGCTTAACATAATCCAAGTCCAATTAGATACTACAAAGTCCATGAACTCAAAGTCCATTAAGACTAATCGTATTCTACGCATTCCATTCTCGTATTCTCGTAATCTCTTCGTATATTATTCGTATGATATTCGTATTATATGTCGTAATAATCTTCGTACTATCCTCGTATAATACTTTATATCATACTCATATCTCTCAAGCATAATAACCCTAATTATTATACGTGATCATAAAATTCTCGGAACTCACTTTCCTAACCCTTAGGTTTTGAGTCCGTAGGCGAAAACTTTGTTTTTGCCATAAATGAAATATTATTGAATATTCCATCACGTCTCAGAATTAAACGTAATCTATAACTTCTCGAAATTTCAAAATAAATCTCCGAGCAGAAATGGATTGTAAGACCCCAACTTTTATAAATAAAGATGAATTTTCTATAAATATCATTTTTGAATATTATGGAGTTAATTTGATATAATGTTATAGTTGTGGGTAATATTTATAACTTTTGCAAAGTACGCAAGTTGTTATATAATATTCGATTGGTCGGGGAATATTCGTTTTAACAGAGAATATTCGTACAATGGCACAATCATTGGTGGACCCCACAACGGAATTATTGTCGGATTGAGAAAATGACAAAAATATTTTATTAAAAATAACGGCGGAAGTTTTACCATTGATACTGTTGAACTACTCGGTAGTAAAAGTACAGTAATACGTGTGGTTGCATAGTAGCACACGGTATTGATTATTAATGCTTATGTGAGAAGTCACTCAGTTTGATTCAATTATTGTCAGTTAATAATATGAATTATTTAGCGATAATGACGTTTTATTTTATTCGTATTATTAACGTAATAAAACAGAAACATCTTTTTATATAAAACAAAATACTTTATTAAAGTTATTTTATAAATAGAATATATTATATTTTATTTAAAAGATTTTTCTTTAAACATGGACCGTCAAATTAAAGTAATCAATCTGGACCGTTCATGGATTAGTTACTATGCATTCTATTTTTCTATAAATAGCAGCTCATTCTTTCATTATTTCTTACGAATTCCCTGAACTCTAGAGAGAAAAACTATAGAGAGAAACTATAGAGAGAGAGAAGAAGAGTATTCTACTACTTAACTACTTCCTTATTTCAGCTCTTCTTTAAAACGGTAAGGGGTGTTATTCTTTCTTATTCATGAAGAGAACTGTTGTTATTCTATTTCTTATTATTCTGTTAGAATAACCTGTATACGCGGTCTACCCTATACTTGGTGACATTCTTCTATTATTCTGTTGGAACATCCTGTTTGTGTGTTTTACACCGGACCTGGTTCCGTTTTTATTATTATTCTGTTGGAACATCGTATCTGTGTGTTTTACACCGGACCTGGTTCCGTTTTTATTATTATTCTGTTGGAACATCCTGTCTGTGTATTTTACATCGGACCTGGTTTCGTCTTGTTATTATTCTGTTGGAACATCCTGTCTATGTGTTTTACACCGGACCTGGTTCCATTATTTATTATTCTGTCGGAATATCCTGTCTGTGCGTTTACGCCGGACCTAGTTCCATTATTTATTATTCTGTTAGAATAACCTATCTGTGCGGTCTATCGCATGCCGGGTGATTTCTTTTGTTATTCCATTCTTTATTATACTCAGTTGGTTAAGTTTTGACTTCTATACTCCATGAAATTAGTGGAATATCCTTGATAATTGCGGTTCATCCAGTATCTTTTCATGAAAATATTCTTCTAAGTATTCTTGAATTTTACTCCACAAAGCAGTATCATGTTGACAATTTGGACGTTGTTAATTCTTGGATAAATTAATTCTTGAACTTGTTTTATTGAATTCTTATATCATTGCCATCATCCTCATGTTTATAAAATGTTAAAAGTCATCTGTGGCCTGTAGTGCATAGATGAACTTGGTATGATTATGACCAGGGATTATTCGGTATAATCATGACCGTAATATTATAAATGATGTGGTAAAAGTCCTCATTGGCCCGTAATGCATTGATGGACAATTGTTGGCATGATCATGACCATTAATGAATACAAGAATATCCTTGGCCGTAGTGCAGGGGTGATTCGATGATGTGGATTATTTTATTAAGCTGAGTCCCAGCGATCGCAATGTTAAAAAACCTTTTAAATCATAAAAGATAGTAGAGTTAGTTTCTACTTGACTCTTTTAATGGATTGCTTGTTCCACTGCAGTTAAACTTGATGTCTATTATATTTTATCAGTTTAACATTATTGAAGGCTAATGATAATTTATTTTGCATTATCTTAGTCATAATATTTCTTACTGGGCTAGTTGAGCTCACCCTTTCTTTCACTGTTCTCTTCAGAAAATGAGAACGTAGCTGGGGCAAGTCGGGGAACGGAGTGATGGTCCGAATGATAGTATTAGTTAGTAGTCCTCACTATTCTATGTAATAGTGTGTTAATAAATGTAATGAGGACTCCTTTTGAGTATGAATACTCTCTAGAAGATAATATTTGTATTCAAACTCACAGTTTATGTTTTGTCGTATTGTACACGACAGTTGTATTAGTAAGTTGTATTTGTATTCTATACTATGTATCTGACGACCCAAGATGGGTGATGTATACCTAATTTTGGGGGCGTCACAGTTGGTATCAGAGCTTAGGGATATGATCCCTGGCTAAGATGTGAGAATAAAACTAGGAGGGGAGAGACGGGGAATTCCTTCGCTAGTATGACCTACCTAAGTTTATTTGCATGGTATTTAATTAGTCGGTCATAATATAAGGATAATATATGACATATCAATTAACTTTTATTTTGTGACAGTATCTGAAAATGGCATCTGAGAATGTTGAGAATAGCAATGGAGCACAGGCGACTGTTGATTCACCACATATCAATAATCAGGATAATGTGCATCAGGAAGGTGACAATCCTCATGCAAACAACAACACTGACCAGATGATGAATGATGGAATGTTCAGAAACTTTATGCAGTTCATGCAACAGCAGGCGAGAGCGGCTCCTGTCCAA
Source organism: Panax notoginseng (assembly GCA_016801055.1). Lineage (NCBI taxonomy): Eukaryota > Viridiplantae > Streptophyta > Magnoliopsida > Apiales > Araliaceae > Panax > Panax notoginseng. Next base: position 80,131,714 of record CM029014.1, read on the forward strand.
AATATAGGTGGAAACACTGAAAACTCTAGACGGTCACCGCTAAACAGTTCAAGGAGCTGGGACCACCAGAGTTTAAGGGAGAGCCAAAACCACTTATAGCGGAAACATGGATAAAGCAGATTACCAAGATATTTGATGTCTTGGGATGCTCCGAGGAGCAAAAGGTTTCCTTTTCCGCCTTTATGTTGCGAGGAGAGGCAGATTACTGGTGGGAATCGATTAAGTGTACTCAACCTGCCGCACTGAAGATGTCTTGGGAGAAGTTTCAAGAGCTGTTCAATGACAAATACTTTCCCGAAAGTGTTCGTCACATGAAGGAGGTGGAGTTCATCAAATTGGAGCATAATAATATGACCGTGTCACAGTATGAGGCTAAATTTGCTGAGTTGTCCCAATTTGCGTCCCACTTGGTGGATAATGAAGAGCGAATGATGCGAATGTTTTTGTGAGGTTTGAAACCTGAGATACGTCAACATCTTATTTCTCATAAACTGTGTTTGTATTCAGATGTTGTGAATAGGGCTCAGTTAGTGGAGCGCGATAACGAGTCAACGCAACCAAAAGAGAGCAGTCGGCAAAATGATAATACCAGTGAGAGCAGTCATCGAAGCGATGACAACAAGCGTGGTGGGAATCAACAGGCCAGAAATGGTAACCACTTCGGTGGTAATCAGGGCCAAAACAATAAGAATGGTCATTTCAAGAAGAGGAGATTCAACAATGATGGAAAGACGTCAGCACCAGCACCCGTTGTTAAGGAAGGAGAACGACCACCTATCATATGTTTCAAATGCAGAGGGGAGGGGCACATCAGTCCAAACTGCGCGATGCCGTCTAAAGCATGTTATAATTGTGGAAGAGAAGGTCATTTAGCTCGATTTTGTCATTTGCCAAAAACAAGTTCAGCCAAGATGGAGACACCAAAGGCCGTCCCAGAAAAGTCAAAACCGGTAGTGCAAGGGAGAGCGTTTGTTGTGACCTCCCAGAAAGCAAGGAACCCGAATGAGGTCATCACGGGTAAGCTTATCATAAACTCTAACGAAGTCTATACTTTATTTGATACCGGTTCTACCCATTCTTTTATTTCTCCTACTTGCGCTCATCGATTAAATTTGACTCTGGAGAAATTAGACTTTGATTTATCTGTTGAAACTCCATTGGGAGAAACCTTCATTACATCCGCGGTTTATAAGTCTTGTTTGGTTCAAGTTGGTACCCACACATTACCTGTCGATCTGATTTCATTAAAAATACTTGCATTTGACGTGATTCTAGGGATTGATTGGTTAACTACTCATCATGCAAAAATTGATTATTTTCGTAAGGTTGTTAGCTTTCATATTCCTAATCGACCTATTATGCGAATTCAAGCAACCAAACCATTAAAATCAATCGTTGTCATCTCAAGCCATAAAGCTATTCGTTTATTGAAAAACGGATGTCAAGTTTTCTTAGCTCATGTCACGGATCTAAACAAAAATACGTCAGTTTTGAATGATATTTCTATTGTTAATAAATTCCCTGACGTATTCCCTGAAGAACTTCCTGGCCTACCCCCAGAGCGTGAAATTAAATTTTGTATCGACCTTGAACCCGGTACAGAACCCATTTCCAAAGCCCCATATCGAATGGCTCCTATTGAACTTCAGGAGTTAAAGATCCAACTGCAGGAATTGTTAGACATTGGCTTTATTCGTCCTAGTACTTCTCCTTGGGGTGCTCCTGTGCTATTCGTGAAGAAGAAAGATGGAAGTATGCGACTTTGTATTGATTATCGGGAGTTGAATCATGTCCCCATCAAAAACAGGTACCCATTGCCACGTTGATGACCTATTTGACCAGTTGCAAGGAGCACAATTCTTTTTAAAGATCGATCTTCGTTCTGGATATCATCAGCTGAAGGTTAAAACTGAGGATATTCCAAAGACGGCTTTCAGAACTCGGTACAGGCATTATGAATTCTTAGTCATGTCCTTTGGATTGACTAATGCTCCTGCTGCCTTCATGGATATGATGAACCGGGTATTCAAGGAATATTTGGATCACTTTGTGGTCGTCTTTATTGATGACATCCTTATTTATTCCAAAAGCCGTGAAGATCATGAGCAACACTTAAGGCTGGTACTCCAAAAGCTTCGTGAATACAAGCTTTATGCCAAGTTGAAGAAATGCGAGTTCTGGCTGGAGGAGGTAGCATTCCTTGGGCACGTAGTATCAAGTCGTGGAATATCGGTTGACCCGGCAAAGATTGAAGCTATTCAAAGCTGGGAGCAACCTAAATCAGTGATCAAAGTACGTAGCTTTCTTGGTTTAGCTGCTTATTATCGGAGATTCGTGGAAGGATTTTCTCGAATCGCTACTCCATTAACTCAGCTGACTCGGAAAGATACAAAGTTCAGTTGGAGCGAAGAATATGAGCAGAGTTTTCAAGAACTCAAGAGGAGACTCATTTCAGCACCTGTTCTAACAATACCATCTGGCTCGGAGGGATTTGTCATCTACAGTGATGCTTCGAGCAAAGGGTTGGGATGCGTTCTCGTGCAACATGAAAAAGTCATAGCCTATGCATCAAGACAACTCAAGGAATATGAGAGGAATTATCCTACTCATGATCTAGAGTTGGCAGCTGTTGTCTTTGCACTTAAAATTTGGAGGCATTACTTGTATGAGGAGAAGGTGGAGATCTTTACGGATCATAAAAGCCTCAAATATTTCTTCACTCAAAAGGAACTCAACATGCGACAACGACGTTGGATTGAACTGTTGAAAGATTATGATCATACCATTCAACACCATCCTGGAAAAGCGAACGTGGTAGCTGACGCATTGAGTAGAAGATCATATGCAAGTACGAGTGCAATATTGTCAACACAAAGGCCCATTTTGTGTGACTTACAAAGGATGGAGATAGAGTTAAAGACTCCAGGGACCCATGTGATGATGGCGAATATACGAGTAGAACCAACTTTAATCGATAAAGTTAAAGCTGCTCAAGATACAGACCTGGAGTTGATGCGTATGAGAAAGAAAGTGCAAGAAGGTGCTATGCCGGAAGCAAGAATCGATGAAGAAGGAATACTTCGAGTCAACTCCAGACTTTGTGTTCCTAACAACCCTGATTTAAAGTATGAAATCATGATGGAGGCGCACAACACACTGTTTGCAATCCATCCTGGAAGTACCAAAATGTATCATGATCTTCGTCATACATTTTGGTGGAGCAATATGAAGAGAGAGATACCGTTGTTTATCTCAAGGTGTTTAACTTGTCAACGAGTCAAAGCAGAGCATCAAGTACCAAAAGGTCCATTGCAACCACTTGAAATTCCAGAATGGAAGTGGGAGCACATTACCATGGATTTCGTTACCGGTCTTCCTAAGGTTTCTCAAGGTATAGATGCGATTTGGGTCATTGTTGATAGATTGACCAAGTCTGCTCATTTCTTACCGATACGAGAAACTTATACACTTGAACGTCCTGCTCGTATGTACATAAACGAGATTGTAAGATTGCATGGTATGCCAGTATCCATAGTTTCTGATCGAGACCCAAGATTCACTTCACGATTTTGGGTTAGTTTACAAAAAGCTATGGGCACAGATTTACGATTTAGTTCGGCATATCATCCTCAGACGGACGGACAATCAGAGAGGACTATTCAAACTCTAGAAGATTTATTAAGACTCTGTGTCCTTGACTTCAAGGGAAGTTGGGACAAGTTCTTACCATTGGTGGAGTTTTTCTATAACAACAGTTATCAAGCAAGTATTGGCATGGCTCCATTCGAAGCATTGTATGGAAGAAAATATCGTTCTCCAGTATGCTGGGATGAGGTGGGTGAAGCAACGTTGTTGGGACTAGAGTTGGTACGTATGACTACAGAAAAGATTCAAACGATCCGACAACGTATAAAAATCTCACAAGATCGACAAAAGAGTTATGCTGATCTTCATCGAAAGGACGTGGAATTTGATATAGGAGATCATGTGTTCTTACGTGTTGCTTCATGGAAAGGAGTTATGAGATTTGGAAAAAGAGAAAAGCTCAATCCTTGATTTATCGGTCTATTTTTAATCCTCGATCGAGTAGGAACTGTGGCTTATAGACTCGCTTTATCGCCAAGTATGTCTCGTGTTCATAACGTTTTTCACATATCCATGTTACGCAAATATGTGGAAGACCCGAACCACATTATTGAGTTAGAACCGGACGAAATAGCAGAAGATTTGACGTATAAAGAAGTTCATGTTCAAATCTTGGATAAGAAGGAACATATTCTATGCTCCAAGGTTATACCTCAAGTCAAAATTTTGTGGAGAAACCACGATGTTGAGGAAATGACTTGGGAGTTAGAATCTGAAATGAAATCAAGGTATCCTTACCTCTTCGACATACCAGGTACGTACCCTAATTTCGAGGGCAAAATTTCATAAGAAGGGGAGGTTATAAGACCCCAACTTTTATAAATAAAGATGAATTTTCTATAAATATCATTTTTGAATATTATGGAGTTAATTTGATATAATGTTATAGTTGTGGGTAATATTTATAACTTTTGCAAAGTACGCAAGTTGTTATATAATATTCGATTGGTCGGAGAATATTCGTTTTAACAGGGAATATTCGTACAACGGCACAATCATTGGTGGACTCCACAACGGAATTATTGTCGGATTGAGAAAACGACAAAAATATTTTATTAAAAATAACGACGGAAGTTTTACCATTGATACTGTTGAACTACTCGGTAGTAAAAGTACAGTAATACGTGTGGTTGCATAGTAGCACACGGTATTGATTATTAATGCTTATGTGAGAAGTCACTCAGTTTGATTCAATTATTGTCAGTTAATAATATGAATTATTTAGCGATAATGACGTTTTGTTTTATTCGTATTATTAACGTAATAAAACAGAAACATCTTTTTATATAAAACAAAATACTTTATTAAAGTTATTCTATAAATAGAATATATTATATTTTATTTAAAAGATTTTTCTTTAAATATGGACCGTCAGATTAAAGTAATCAATCTGGACCGTTCATGGATTAGTTACTATGTATTCTATTTTTTTATAAATAGCAGCTCATTCCTTCATTATTTCTTACGAATTCACTGAACTCTAGAGAGAGAAACTATAGAGAGAAACTATAGAGAGAGAGAAGAAGAGTATTCTACTACTTAACTACTTCCTTATTTCAGCTCTTCTTTAAAACGGTAAGGAGTGTTATTCTTTCTTATTCATGAAGAGAACTGTTGTTATTCCATTTCTTATTATTCTGTTGGAATAACCTGTATACGCGGTCTACCCTATACTTGGTGATATTCTTCTATTATTCTGTTGGAACATCCTGTCTGTGTGTTTTACACCTCCGTTTTTATTATTATTCTGTTGGAACATCCTGTCTGTGTGTTTTACACCGGACCTGGTTCCGTTTTTATTATTATTCTGTAGGAATATCCTGTCTGTGTGTTTTACACCGGACCTGGTTTCGTCTTGTTATTATTCTGTTGGAACATCCTGTCTGTGTGTTTTACACCGGACCTGGTTCTATTATTTATTATTCTGTCGGAATATCATGTCTGTGCGTTTACGCCGGACCTTGTTCCATTATTTATTATTCTGTTGGAATAACATGTCTGTGTGGTCTATCGCATGCCGGGTGATTTCTTTTGTTATTCCATTCTTTATTATACTCAGTTGGTTAAGTTTTGACTTCTATACTCTATGAAATTAGTGGAATATCCTTGATAATTGTGATTTTTCCAGTATCTTTTCATGAAAATATTCTTCTAAGTATTCCTGAATTTTACTCCACAAAGCAATATTATGTTGACAATTTGGACGCTGTTAATTCTTGGATAAATTAATTCTTGAACTTGTTTTATTGAATTCTTATATCATTGTCATCATCCTTATGTTTATAAAATGTTGAAAGTCATCTGTGGCCTGTAGTGCATAGATGGACTTGGTATGATTATGACCAGGGATTATTCGGTATAATCATGACCGTAATATTATAAATGATGTGGTAAAAGTCCTCATTGACCCGTAGTGCGTTGATGGACAGTTGTTGGCATGATCATGACCATTAATGAATACACGAATATCCTTGGTCGTAGTGCAGGGGTGATTCGATGATGTGGATTATTTTATTAAGCTGAGTCCCAGCGATCACAATGTTGAAAAACCTTTTAAATCATAAAAGATTGTAAAGTTATTTTCTACTTAACTCTTTTAATGGATTGCTTGTTCCGCTGCAGTTAAACTTAATGTCTATTATATTTTATCAGTTTAACATTGTTGAAGGCTAATGATAATTTATTCTGCATTATCTTAGTCATAATATTTCTTACTAGGCTAGTTGAGCTCACCCTTTCTTTCACTGTTCTCTTCAGGAAATGAGAACGTAGCTGGGGCAAGTCGGGGAACGGAGTGATGGTCCGAATGATAGTATTAGTTAGTAGTCCTCACTATTCTATGTAATAGTGTGTTAATAAATGTAATGAGGACTCCTTTTGAATATGAATACTCTCTAGAAGATAATATTTGTATTTAAACTCACAGTTTATGTTTTGTCGTATTGTACACGACAGTTGTATTAGTAAGTTATATTTGTATTCTATACTATGTATCTGACGACCCAAGATGGGTGATGTATACCTAATTTTGGGGGCGTCACATGGATGAATAGTGTCTATTTCGTCTTTTTTCCCAAAAATATTTTGTTCCCGAAAAACTTTCGTTTTCGTCTTGAAAATTCTTATTCGCTCAATCTAGCTCACAGCCAGAATACTCCCGACTTATAATCATCCTAGGTTATAGAACGATTAATAAGCACATAGCACAGAATAGTATTAATAAAATTTAGTTTTATTAATAACTAATTCTTTAAACCTAAATTCTGGACAACCCGAATTTCCGGGTCGTCACAGAATCAAACCAGAAAAACAGAGCAAAGCTACTGTCTAATTTTTTTTAACAGCCAATGACATCCAATAACATGTATAACTTCATGAAAATTACACATAAAAGTTATGAAGCATTTGTGTACGAATTTTACACAACTAAACAATAATATCAGAGAACTAATTATTTGAAAACACTGTTTTCTTTTAAAACCAAACTTTTAAAAATCAAAACTCCATTGTTGATATAGTAAGCACTGTAATCATAGTTAAAAAACAATTTGATTTATTCTAACTATATTCTATTTAATTCTTACCCAATTCATATAATCACAGTTAAATTCCAGGATTATCATACAATACAAGTATAATTTTTGGTACTCTGAAAAACATACATTCATATATGTTTATGTTCACAGTAAAACTATTTCTTTTTCTTTAACACATGATTAAAATACCACTCATATGTATATATATATATATATATATATATATATATATATATATATATATATATATATATATATATACATGCTAGTTATAACAATTATAACAACAAAACATGAAATACCAAAACAAATTCTAAAACAAGGTTTACAGACAAATTTGGTAAAAACTTATACACGGTTATTTCAAGAAAAACAGAGACATAAAATTTCTCAAAAACTATATAATATAAACATATATGATAAGATTTATACAACCTACCTTTAATTTGTTCCGACAACACTTGATAATCACTTAGAATAGCTTTGACAAACTCAGAACTTATTTAAAAAACACAGCCTTTTCTCTCTTAAACTTTCTCTGAAATTCTCTCTTAATGTTCTTCCCTCTTTTCTCAGCAACTAGAAATCTAGAATGTGTAAAAAGAACACAACTGATAGCTATAACGCGTAAAATAAAACCGCTAACCTTAATACGTCTAATTTAATAACATATCAGTTACAAACTAACGTATATATTATATTATTATTTTATTAATCATTTAAATTTCAAAATCTAAATGCCGTAGGCTTTGTTTGGCTTAACTAATTTATAATTAAACACTTAATAACCTTAAGCATTGTTTGGATAAAACCAACTTAAATTACTTTAATTTATTTTAATAACTCTTTATAACATAATTATTTGGCACACTTTATTTAATAACAATTTATTAAATAAATTACTTAATGACATAACTCAATCCACATAACACATTAATTATTTAATAAATAAATAATTAACTAACTAAACTCAATCAAATTAAACAATTATTTATTCAATAATAAACACATCCAATAAATATTTATATAAATTAATAAATATTTATAATTTATATTTATAAAATCTGGAATGTTACAGCATTCCCCTCTTATAAAGATTCTGTCCCCAGAATCACAACTCAAACAATACATTCATTACATTCTTTCCTACTTATAAAGATTATGTTCCCAGAATCGAAGACACAGATTAAACAAATAACTCAGGGTATTCTTTCAACATTTTCTCTTCGAGTTCCCACGTAGTTTCTTCACGTTGTGGTTCCTCCATATAACCTTCATAGAAGGTATCACTTTATTTCTGAGTACTTGTTCTTTCCTGTCGGCTATCTGGATAGGAACCTCTTCATAAGACAAATCTTTCTCGAACTGTAATGGTTCATACTCGATCACATGTGTGTAGTCGGGTTTATATGGTCGTAACACCGAAATGTGAAAAATATTATGAATATTTTCTAACTCTGGAGGTAGAGCTACCTCGTAAGCCGCTTCTCCCACCCTTCGCAGCACTTCAAAGGGTCCAATAAACCTTGGGCTTAGCTTTTCCTTTTTACCGAAACGAATTTTCCCCTTCTAGGGAGAAACTTTTAGGAATACAAAAGTTCCTACATCGAATGCACGATCTTGTCTGTGTTAATCAGCATACTTTTTTTGTCTGTCTTGGGCTGCTACTAATCTTGTCTTGATGAGTTTAACAACGTCAGCAGTTTGTTGCACCAATTCTGGTCCTAACAGTTGGCGTTCACTGACTTCAACCCAGCACAGTGGAGTTCTGCACTTCCTGCCGTATAATGCTTCGAAAGGCGGTATGCCGATTCTAGCGTGGTAACTGTTATTGTAGGCATACAAGCCAATCATGTTTGATGATAAAGCATATACTTTGTAACAATCTTATTCATTTATTAATAAAAAGTATTTATTTATTAAAGGCTTTTAATTATCTACATGATGCTGTTTTATAATATGTGATAAACCCATAGTTTTAAGCAATGCTTTTAGAATAATGATGATGATCATTCTAATGAGATATAAATTCTTAGAAAGCTTAAAACTAAAATAGTTCCCAATCGTTGGATTACTAAATTGGGGATTAGTGAATCCAGATAGATTGGTACATACGTTGCTTGCTCATTGGATGAGAATGATTGATCTCATGATCATTTGTGTGGAGACACTAAAGCAAGTATGTAGGCGCTTATTAGAGAATAATTTCACTGAACGTGGCTCGCTAAGGAATACCTAATGGAGTTTTACTTGCCTGTCAATAGAAATTCATGTAGTGATAGTAGTACAAGTGATCCTTCAACTTGAGATCATCATAGTATCTTGTGTATGATGAGTTATACTTTGACTTATTCTTTAAGACCCTTAGGGTATATCAAAGGGTATGCTTGGGTATAATAAGTTGTACATGGAGATAATGTATGATCAATAAAGAATCTACCACTTCTAGTAAAAGAAGAGAAATGTCCTATGTGATTCGATAAATGACAACCCAGTAGTCCTTGGCCAAGGCAGAATGAAATTAGAAAGGAGTTTCTAATTTGCATTATTTGGGGTTGTGCATTTAAGAGTCGAAATACATATAATTAAATAAAATAAGACTTGACAGTAATTCCATGTCTTATATTTAATTGGGACATTGTATGGTAGAAAGATTGAATTGTACGGTAACTATTTACTCAAAGGTTATTTTATGATTAATGTTGAAATCTATATTATCTGGAAAGTCGTTGATCGCTAGGGAGACTTATCCCTGTTATAGAATAAATATTATTTATTTAAATAAATTAATAGTTTAATTTATTTATTTAAATAAGATTAGAATTGTTCTAATTGATTTATTCACAACCGGTTTAATATGGAGAACCTAAAGGGTCACACCATAAAAGGAAGAATAATTATTTAAGAAGTTAATGGCATAATCGTAATAATATGTTAAGTATATTTAATTTAATCTATGGTGATAGAATAAATTAAATAGCTTAATATTTATTATTTAATATTTTAGAAATATTAAATATAAATTAATAAGAGGAGTCTTATTAATATTATTACAATTATTATTATTTTAATTTCTAAAAGAGTTTAGGAATTAATTTAATATAAGTACTCTCATTTATTCCTAATAGGATTAGGAGGGAAAATTAGTTAAAGGAGTTTAATTAATTATCCCTAATAAGAATAGGGAGCCCATTTAATTAAAAGAGTTTAATTAAATAATACCTTATTTTAATAGGGTTACCTGATATCTTTATAAGGGGAGTCTTATATCAGATATTAATATACGCAATTCCAATAGTTGGGAGAGTACGCTTCTTTTTCTATGAGAGATAGAAAAACTAGGATTTTGTCAAACACCCATCTTCTTGGATCTTTCTTCTTCCTTGGTGGATCACCTCTAGAGGCCAAACACTTGGGTGGCTAACGTTGATCAAAGGAAGGAACCAAACCCGGTGGACTCAAGTTGGACGCGAAAAGGATTGGAGGTGAACTTGTACCTGAGGAAGCTTGGATCTTCAAGGGTATGATTCTTATTTTTTCTTTTTCGTTTAATTAATAATTGCGCATAAAGGGTGATCCGGGTATATGGTTTGTAAAATTTTAAACTATGATTTTTCCACGTTTTCGCTATTTTGTGCAATTTGATTGCGTTCATGAATATTACAAACCTAACAGTGGTATCAGAGCCAAACATTTATGTAAATTATTAATTGTTTTGATTTGATATGTATATTGATATGTGTTTAGAACAATTTAATTGAGCATAATTTTATTGTATAAAATTAATTTAAAAAAAACGGTAATATATTTCCGAAATACATATTGGAGATTCGCAAAACTGTTTTTTTTTTCCGTGATTCGTTGGTTGATGGTTGAATTTTGTTGTCCTGTTGACGTGTATCATTTTTATTTCTTTTCCTGTTGGCTGATTCCGTGTAATGTGCATCATTACTTCGGTGTATATATTTATATATTATATATATCCTTGATCTGGGACTTTTACATACATATATTATAGTTATATAAATTTGATACTTGTCCTGCTTCATGCTTTTTGGGATTCAGGATTCAGTATGTCAAAATTCGCCGTTATTATATATATATATTATATACGGTATATATATATATATATATATATATATATATATATATATATATATTTTTAATAATTTTATTATTAAAATAAAAGTTTATTTTAATTTTAAAATAAAAAGTTTATTTTAATATTCAAATATAAAGTTTATTTTAATTTTAAAATTAAATTTCATGCTAACTAATTAGAGTTGGAATTGGATTCCATGATAACTAATTAGAGTTGAAATTAGATTTCATGTTTCCTTAAATAAAGGAGTTTATTTAGATATGAAATAAGATTTCATATTATTCAAAATAAAAGAGTTTATTTGTGAATAGGAAAAAGAATCAGTCTTTCCTTAAATAAAGGAGTTTATTTAGATATGAAATAAGATTTCATATTATTCAAAATAAAGGAGTTTATTTGTGAATAGGAAAGAGAATCCGTATTTTCTTTAATAAAGTTTTTTTTTACATGGAATTGGATTCCATAATTAATTAAAATAAAGGAGTTTATTTTGATTAAAGATTTTGATTAAAATAAAATAGTTTATTTTATTCAAAATTGGATAAATTAAAATAAAATAGTTTTATTTTGATTTAAATTTGGATTAAAATAAAGGAGTTTATTTTGATTCAAAAATAGATTTTATGCTAACTAAATTTGCCCATTAAATGATATCAATATATATATTGAATGTTTATTATTCATAAGATGAATGTTATTTATTGATGCATATGGTGATGTGTATGATAATAAATGGGATTGATTATGGACAATTGACCAATGTGATTGGATTTTATTTTAGTTGGATGCATGAATGTATGGGTTTTATTAAATGGGGTCTGCGTACCTCGCCTTCTCTAATTTTTCTTAATGTAAATTATATCTCCCTCCTATGTACTTCCCCTTGACTGCTGATCAAGGTTTCTATTTATTTAAATAGTTTTGTAATAGGAATAGTTAGAATTATTTTGAAGAATTGAAAATCAAGAAGCAAGGAGCGCGTGAAGACCCGTTTATAATGGAGCCCGGGTTTAAATGTAATAGTTATATTTAAATATTAATTCTTGCAACCCCTAGGGTTTGACCTTTTGGTTCACTTGGTGGCTCTAGTGAACTAAACTAGAATAAAAGTCCATAATCAATCCGGGTAGAATATAATATTCTATATGTGCATGTTTATACTATATATATATATATATATATATATATATATATATATATATATATGCAAATATGCTTCGCATGTTCAATAATATGACGCGTATTTTATATATATATATATATATATATATATATATATATATATATATATATATATATGTGTGTGTGTGTGTGTGTGTGTGTGTGTGTGTGTGTGTGTGTGCGTGTGCATGCGCACTAAACAAGATGAGACAAATTAATAACAAACCCCTCAAATATTTTATATTAAGTCCTAAGCGTTCAAAGATATTTGGAATATCGAACGTCGCCTTCTAGCATGATAAAATTAATAGAGTATTAAATATTTAATATGAGTTTGTTGTGTCTCCACAAGGCAAGTATTAAGTATTTAAGATGTTAATTTATCACATTTGATGCTTATAAAGAAAATTGAACAGTATTGTTTTGTTGTGTCATCACAAGGACGATATTTTTCTTTTTTGAATATATGGAGTGCTAGGTTGGACTTAACTTAGATAATTTTGATTCGGATGTGCCACCACTTGATCAAAATAATCTAAGAGGCAAAATACAAGGAGTTACATAGTTGATGTAATTGACAAGAGTTGTCTACCTATTTATTTATATATAGTTTGTTGTGTCACCACAAGGCTATATACATTTGAAATGAGATCCTTATTCTCACTAGCGAATCTTTAGTTAGATTTTGCCGAACTATATATATTGAGGATAATATAGTTTGAAGAAAATAGTGGGAGATACCAATTTAAAACAAAACCTAAATTATTTTGGTAATTAATAAAAGAATGTATGCTAAAATATTGTTAATTACAAATTTATTTGCAGAATTTTACAATGTCTAAATTACTATTACTGCGTAGCATATTAGATGCTAAATTAATCGGACTGAAATACTCAGATTGGTTAAGGAATTTGAGAATAGTTCTCATGGCTGAAAAGCTATCTTATGTCCTTAATACGCCTATCCCTGTAATGGTTGCAGACAATGCCTCTAAGGAAGAGATTACTACTTTTAGAAAGTGGCAAGATGATGCACAGTTGGCTCAATGCATCATGCTCGCATCCATGAGTAACGAGCTTCAGTATTAGTATGAAACTATAAATGCTCCTACTATATTCCTGCACATCAAGTAGTTGATGGTGAGGAAAGTAGGACTAATAGATATCAGATATCTAAGGAGCTCTTCCGATCTAGAATGACCGATGACACTACAGTACAGATAAAAGTCCTTAACATTATCAATTTGATTAATCAATTAGAACAACAGGTTTTGTCATGGATGGAGAGTTGAGCCAAGATTTGATCTTGCACTCACTCTCGGACTCCTTTCACAATTGTTGTGAATTTTTCATATGAACAAGCTAGATATCAGCCTCGCTGATTTGCTTAACATGTTGAAAAATATTGAGAGTCACTTTTCAACCAAGACAGACTATGTCTTACTGGTAGAGGCCAAAGGATCTTCTGAAAAGAAGAACTATTCAAAGAAGGTAAACAGAAAGGCGTAAACAAAGGATAATAAGAACAAAACTGATATGGATAGCAAAGGAGTTTGCTTTCACTGTAATAAGCCTGGACACTGAAAAGAAACTGCAAGAAGCATCTTGCAGAGGCTAACCAAAGAAGCTTAGTGAAGTTTCGGTTATAAATACAAATTTGTTCATGATTTAAAATAATTTTTCTTTAAGTCAAGGTTCTACTTGGGTATTTGATACCGACTTTGGTTATCATAAATATAGATTTATGAAGGGACCAAGCAGAAGTAGAAAGCTAAACAAAGATAAGCAATCCTATGTGTGGAAAATGAAGCAAAGATTGCTACATTAGTCATAGAAACTTATAATTTAGCACTGCCTACGGAAAAGTCTATTAAGTCAATAAGTTGTTATTGTATTCCAGTTCTTGTTGGAAACATTATTTCATTTTATTATTGGACAATGAAATCTTTGGTATTATATTTAAGAACAATTGTTGTTCTATTTATAATAATAATGTTTTGTATATAGAACTGAAATATTACTTAATTGATTTTGTATACTTGACTTACGTGAAAATAATTTTGCAAATTGAACAAACTAGTATAAGAAAAGGAGATGATCATTCAAATAGTTGAATGTGTGTATTTAATGAAATACAAGTATGAATTATTTGAAAGGTTCAAAGAATTCAGAAATGAAGCAAATTGGCTAAGTATTAGGATTCTTTGATCGGATCAAGAAAGGAATACTTGTGCAATGAGTTTCTAATTCATCTCAAATGGTTTTCTCACAATGGGCGCCTCCTGATATGCAATAATTGATTGATGTATCTGAAAGGAAAAATCGTACCTTGTTAGACATGGTGCGGTCCATAATGATTTTACCGACATTCCAGTATCCTTCTGGGATAATGTCTTAAAAATGGCTGCATATCTACGGAAAGGTAACCTCAAAATCCGGCCCCAAGACTTCATTAAAGTTATGGATAGGGAGGATTCCTAATCTTAAGTATGTTAAGATAAGGGGTTGTCCAACTTATGTGAAAAGGTTTCAAATGATAAGTTTGGGACAAGATTTGACAAGTGTAGATTTGTGGGACATCCTAAAGTAAGTTTAAGGTATATGTTCTATAATTCTACTTAGCAAAAGGTGTTTGTTACGAAACACGCTGCTTTCTAAGATAAATGTGTTTATCATTGAAGGGGCTAGTGGGAGGATAATAGATCTTGAAGAGTTCAAGAACCACAAAATACTATAAGTCAAATAAAAGGAACCTGTAGATAGACCTATTGTACCACAACTGAATCGTAAATCTAGAATAGTACTGAATATACCTGGGAGGTATGGATTCATCATGGATGATGATGATGAGGTACGTATCATAGAAGATGATGATCTAGTTACTTACGATGAGGTAAGAGTTCTAGTGTGTACAAAAGGGTTAGTGGGAGCATCGTGAAATTTCTAGTATTATATGTTGATATACTACGGATGAGGAATAACATACCAATGCTACAATCAGTAAAGATAAAGTTGTCTAAACATTCCTCCATGAATGATTTGGGAAGAGTGTCTTAATTGGGGATGCAAATCTATATAGATATATTTAAGAGGATACTCGGCTTAACCCAAGGAACGTATATTCATTTGATGCTAAGGTTGTTTAGCATGGCAAACTCCAAGAGATGTCTCATGTTGATGAGCCATGGAGTGTATCTCTCTTAATAGTCCTCATAGACTCAAAAAGGAGAGATCGCATGAGTAACGATCATGTATGCAATGAAATATACGAGACTTGATATTGATCGGTCATATTCTGGAGAAGATCACTGTAAGACAGTGAAAAACATCTTAAAGTACTTAATCGGCACTAAGGATGTGATCAGATTTATGGTGAGTTTGAATTAAAACTAGAGGGCTTAACAGACTCAAGTTTTTCAGACAGACTAAGACGACAGAAAATCCACTTTAAGGTAAAGGGTTACCTTGAACGGTGGTGCATTGAATTTGAAAGGTTTCAAACAGCAAAGTGTTGCTGGTTTAGTGATAAAGATAAAGTATATAGTTGTAAATGAAGCTACAAGTTGATTGTTTGGATGAAAAGTTCATTACAGAACTAGGAATAGTTCCTAAGTCTCATCTTGGATCTAAACATGTGTTGTGGCACTTTCATTTGATTATAAGAATCATTGAAAGATGGGAAATTACTATAGAGATAGTGGACTCTCAAGAACAACATTACATATCCATTAACTAAAGCTTATCCAACAGCAGGATAATCGTCACTTAAAGAAGAAGGGTATGAGATACCATGACGATTGACTTTAGTGCAAGTGGGAGATTGAAAGTAGTATGCATACAAGCCAATCATGTTTGATGATAAAGCATATACTTTGTAACAATCTTATTCATTTATTAATAAAAAGTATTTATTTATTAAAGGCTTTTAATTATCTACATGATGCTGTTTTATAATATGTGATAAACCCATAGTTTTAAGCAATGCTTTTAGAATAATGATGATGATCATTCTAATGAGATCTAAATTCTTAGAAAGCTTAAAACTAAAATAGTTCCCAATCGTTGGATTACTAAATTGGGGATTAGTGAATCCGGATAGATTGGTACATACGTTGCTTGCTCATTGGATGAGAATGATTGATCTCATGATCATTTGTGTGGAGACACTAAAGCAAGTATGTAGGTACTTATTAGAGAATAAGTTCACTGAACGTGGCTCGCTAAGGAATACCTAATGGAGTTTTACTTGCCTGTCAATAAGAATTCCTGTAGTGATAGTAGTACAAGTGATCCTTCGACTTGAGATCATCATAGTATCTTGTGTATGATGAGTTATACTTTGACTTATTCCTTAAGACTCTTAGGGTATATCAAAGGGTATGCTTGGGTATAATAAGTTGTACATGGAGATAATGTATGATCAATAAAGAATCTACCACTTCTAGTAAAAGAAGAGAAATGTCCTATGTGATTCGATAAATGACAACCCAGTAGTCCTTGGCCAAGGCAGAATGAAATTAGAAAGGAGTTTCTAATTTGCATTATTTGGGGTTGTGCATTTAAGAGTCGAAATACATATAATTAAATAAAATAAGACTTGACAGTAATTCCATGTCTTATATTTAATTGGAACATTGTATGGTAGAAAGATTGAATTGTACGGTAACTATTTACTCAAATGTTCTTTTATGATTAATGTTGAAATCTATATTATCTGGAAAGTCGTTGATCGCTAGGGAGGCTTATCCCTATTGTAGAATAAATATTATTTATTTAAATAAATTAATAATTTAATTTATTTATTTAAATAAGATTAGAATCGTTCTAATTGATTTATTCACAACCGGTTTAATATGGAGAACCTAAAGGGTCACACCATAAAAGGAAGAATAATTATTTAAGAAGTTAATGGCATAATCGTAATAATATGTTAAGTATATTTAATTTAATCTATGGTGATAGAATAAATTAAATAGCTTAATATTTATTATTTAATATTTTAGAAATATTAAATATAAATTAATAAGAGGAGTCTTATTAATATTATTACAATTATTATTATTTTAATTTCTAAAAGAGTTTAGGAATTAATTTAATATAAGTACTCTCATTTATTCCTAATAGGATTAGGAGGGAAAATTAGTTAAAGGAGTTTAATTAATTATCCCTAATAAGATTAGGGAGCTCATTTAATTAAAAGAGTTTAATTAAATAATACCTTATTTTAATAGGGTTACCTGATATCTTTATAAGGGGAGTCTTATATCAGATATTAATATACGCAATTCTAATAGTTGGGAGAGTACGCTTCTTTTTCTATGAGAGACAGAAAAACTAGGGTTTTGCCAAATACCCATCTTCTTAGATCTTTCTTCTTCCTTGGTGGATCACCTCTAGAGGCCAAACACTTGGGTGGCTAACGTTGATCAAAGGAAGGAACCAAACCCGGTGGACTCAAGTTGGACGCGAAAAGGATTGGAGGTGAACTTGTACCTGAGGAAGCTTGGATCTTCAAGGGTATGATTCTTATTTTTTTTTTTTCGTTTAATTAATAATTGCGCATAAAGGGTGATCCGGGTATATGGTTTGTAAAATTTTAAACTATGATTTTTCCACGTTTCCGCTATTTTGTGCAATTTGATTGCGTTCATGAATATTACAAACCTAACAAGTTTGACTAAATTATGCATGAAAATATGTATTACCTGTGATTTAAGGCTGCCTTACTTATAATGAATTGCCTTAGCATGATTTAGTGTATTTTCTAAGGAAAACTTAAAGTTTTGAAAAACAAATCTTGACGAACCTTGAGTATTTTAAGTTCTAATATTTGTAGCTTGTGTATATGGCTTAGTTAGGTATTAAATAGAGTTCAAAGCTGTCCTTCATGAACTAAGTTGTGTTAGCTTGGATTAAAACGACTTTTAAAGAAAACTTAGAAGCTTTGAAATAATTATTTACAAGTATGATTACATTTACGTTTTGAAATTATAGGATGGTATGCTAGTATTATTCGTGTCTTTAACATGACCTATATGTGCACTCACCTAGTTTGACACAATAAAAGTCATTCAAGCATGAATTTAAAGTAAGTTTTCAAGTGATAAACTATGCTAGTCATATGTAGATAAGATGAATACTTGTGAGCATGCGTATGAAAGGTTGTTTAACATCATTATGTGGTTTAATGATTTCATAGTTAGACCCTTGTTGCATGAACTCGCTTAGCCTTAAAATAAATGGAAATTTTCAAATAAAGCTATAAAATGTTAAAACAACTTAAAGTACACACAAGAGGCACCAAACCTGGACCCAAACCTCTTAATGTTTGTATGAATGTCTTAAGCTATAATGCTTGACTTAAGGGATGTTTTAAATATATAAGCATATATGTAAGGGTTATATAAAACCCAGATTTGAAAATTTTTATTAAGGTTTGCAAAACACAAGAACAATGTAGATTATGCATTTATGCGTTTTAAATATGTATCAAATACATAACTAGGCAAGTGTGATATATATATATATATATATATATATATATATATATATATGAATGTTGATGTCAAGTATGTGTGGCTAAGGTATACATATACATACATAGCTATCCTAAGAGTATGATAAAGAAGTGAAACAAAGGTTGTAAAAATCGAGTTAGAAAATAATGTAACAATTATTATTACATTGAGAATGCAAGAAAATGTATGACTGATGGGTATGGATCCATGATTATATAATTGTGTAGGAATACACGAAGTGCAGATAATGATAAGCAGTTAAGTTGTAGTTGATAATTTACAAACCAGACAAGTCTTTCAGTTCCTATTTGCTATATGAATTTGATAACTGTGGGTTAAATTATATTTTTCCATGAGAATGTTGATTTATATATGAAATGTATATGAGATATGTATAAAATTTGAAAGTTAATCTATGATTATATGTTTAAGAAGTTAATCTCTATACTTGCTATGTGAGAAGCAGCTTGCGTATTGAGTTTAAATGATTATTATTGTATAAACTGCGCATGATTTTATGTGATATGTGATGCATGAAAACTGTTAGAACTGCTGAGCTGTCGAGCTCACCCTTGCAAATAATCATTTTTACAAGTTAAGGACTCACGGTGAAGTTACGCACTACTTGATTGATAGAGTTCAATAGTATCACGAGAAGATTGATTTGTTTATCTGAAGTTATGATTTTGGAACCATGTTTTGGGTTTTAGATGATGTACTTGATAGTTGTTTACGATGTTTAACTCATGTAGAGTTGTAAAGCCGTAGTTACTCGGTATATAAGGATATCGAATTTGGATGTAAAGTTTTATAATGTAACCCTGACAAATTGAATCATAGATTAAATTTGATTCAAAGTTATGTAATTAATAAAGGATGTGATTCAGGGGAATAAATAGAGAATACATAAAAGTTTTAATTATTCTGCATTCTTATTAAGTATAACATCGAATATGATGTAAAGACATGAATGGTTAATGACCAAGATTGAGAATTGACTTTTCAATGTTTTGGGATCGATATATAAATCCTAAAAATGAAAAGGAATTAATAAATTAATTGGTATCAAAGCTAATTTATTTTCATTAATTTATGAATGGAAGTTATACGTAATCAGATGAAGATAGTACCGTAGCGCACCAGGTCCGAGGTAACGGATACCTAGATTTCGGGGCGTTACTGGGATGGTAGAATCTAATAGCTCAGAATCCCCCTAGTAGCCTGCAACTCAGTTATACGCTGGTCCTGAAACTTCTGAAAGCGGTCCTATAATTTATTTTGTATACGTGAGTTAATTATATTATTTTATTAATGAGTGAATATTAATAATTACTTAAAACTAAGATTAATTTTACCTGTATAGCTATTGTTGCATGAGACATAGTGTTATCCTTAGGCGTGGGGGCTCTATCCCAGAATTCTACCATGGTCGGAGCTTGACCCAAGGTCCTCTCTATGGCTAAATAAATACATTTATAAAATAGTTATGAAGTATTCATATGACAATTTGGTAACTAAAAAACTAAATACATGACACTTAACGACTTCACCTCCTCGAAAGACTATGAGTCAGTAGTGTGTACTACTCAGAGCTGGCCACTGTTCTTCTTTGCCTGCTCGGACTTCTTCTTAAACTCATCAGTAGCCCAGTGGACACATATAGCCTCCAATGCTGAATTGGATACTATATGGGGCTGATGATCTATGATGATGGTCCCAGATTGGAACTTAACTGCTCGGGTTCCCTCTATCTCATCTCATATAGCCAGTTGGTGTAGTTCTTAGAGACATGTGCTATAATAACATCGTCGTCAGCTGCCTTAGAGACGCCCTCCACATATCTAAAATAAATATATAACAAAAGTTTAAAAGTAAGGAACATTTACTATATTGGGTAATGACTATGTACGTATAATTATTAGGATTTAAGGAAATTAACTTACGTGAAACTTGTTAAGTAGGTTTTATACCTACTTATTGGATACTAACTTGCTATAATTGTTTCTTAACTCTTATGTTTCATAGTAGCTATTCATGCATTTCTTTCCATTTTGTAGGATTTATGTTTAAGAACTCGCATGGTAACATTTGAAGTCAAAAGGATGGTAAAATGGCACTATATAGATGGAATTTGGTGTGTTGAAAGCAAGAGAGCCAAAACAAAGCAAGTGTAGAACAACAACATCAGATAGCAGAATTAAAGACCTGTGTCCAGCGCAGCTCCGCCCAGATTACAAAGGAAGGGAGTGCAGCTGCGCCCAATCCCAGCCAAAATTTCCCTGGTGCACAGCTGCGCCTAGATCAAGCACAAAACCGGCGCAACTGCGCCAGTATCTAAATCTGAAAATGCTGACTTTTCACTTAATGTACCAATCGACTCCTTACTTGAAGGAGGGGTTATTTTGAAGTTAGGGTATTTAATATAGGTCATTTTTAATTCCTTTTTGGTGACATAGAAGCACAGAGGGAACCTTATGCATATTCGTCTATTTACTTTGAATCTCTCTTGGTTTCTATTGTAATCTTCTAGATTAGCCTAGATTAGGGCTAAATTTGGGAGCATTGAAGCTTTGATTCAACATTTAATGTTCAGATTGGAGAAGGAGACATTAGATTTTCATATCTCATTCCTTAGTTTCTCTTTCTTTTCATTTTGGCTTCCAATGTATAAACAATTTTTTATGATGGATTTTGATTTCTCTATGAACTAATTTCTATTATGGTTTTATAATGAATCTTAATACTTAATGCAGTTTTCTATGCTTCCTTGTGAGTTTTGATTGATTATATATTAGATTGTCTAATGTGTTTTGTTTTAATAGCCTAATTACTTGATCACCAATTACTGGAATATCTCATATGTAATTATGAGTTCAGATTTGACCATATTAGTTTGTGTTTATGATTCTACATGATGTTTGATTCCATAATTCGTGCTAAGGATAGAAATATACCGAAGTACCACTCGTAGTCATTTGAGAACTTATGCTTAAACCCTTATTAATCGTAAGTCACATAGAGATATAGTGAATTAATTAATTTGGGTGTTCACATTCATTCTATCTATTGTGGATTTAGTGTGATATAGGTATGGTACGTCGAGAGATGGCCATATTTTGCTTTCGTGTTCTCGACTAACAATCTGAATTAATCAATTAAGCTTAACAGGAAGTGTAGTAACTTAGGTGACACATTAAGTGAAGTTATAATCCCATATCTCCCTTATCTGACTTAAGTACTTATTAGTTAATTATCTTTCGATTTTCAGCACTTTTAGATAAAACACAAATTGTTCATCTGTTTAAGTAGACCGAAATAGTTATAAAACTTGTGTATGTTAGATTAAAATGCAATTAATATTCTCGATGGGATCGATACTCTACTGCATCTATATTATTTGTTGATCGCGTGCACTTGCGTGTGAGTGTTGTTTTTTCATATATACAAACAAGCCAACAAGTTTTTCATGTCGTTGTCGGGGAACTATTGATTGATTTTATTACTTTCGTCATAAGTTTAAATTAGATTGGTCTTAGTTAAACAAATCTTTCTAATCGTAGTTCTTTTTATATTTTTCTTTTGTTTTAGGTACTCTCGAATAGTGTATACAAACTCGGTATAAGAAGCCTACTTTGTTACATATTAAGGACAACATTAACAGAAGGGTTCGACGATTGAGTATGGGTACTATTGACATTCAAGAGGACACTGAAACACCGGTAGTCATTGCGACAGAAGAGCAAAAAACGTTGAGAGACTATGCATACCACGAATAAATGAATTACAATCAAGTATCACAAGACCAGCAATAGCCACAAATTCCTTTGAAATAAAACTTGGAACAATTCAAATGGTACAAAACTATGTGCAGTTTGGGGGAATGGCTAATGATCACCCGAATGAGCATTTGATGAGCTTTATAAAAATCTGTGACACATTAGTTTAATGGGGTATCGGATGATGCGGTGAGACTTAGACTCTTTCCATTCACGTTGAGAGACAAAGCGAATAGTTGGCTTCACTCTTTACCACCGGGGTCCATTACTACTTTGCAAGACTTGGCACATAATTTTTTGGCAAAATTATTCCCACCTGCAAAGACTGCCAAGATGAGAAATGATATTTCTATCTTTGAGCAACAACATGGTGAGTCATTGTATGAAGCGTGGGAGAGATACAAAGAATTGCTAAGAAGATGCCCTCACTATGGACTACCCCAATGGATGTAAATAAATACATTTTATAATGGATTGGGTAGTCACACTCAGATTAGCATTGATGCAGCTTCAGGAGGGGCATTCATGGCAAAGAATTATGAAGAGGCATATGAGTTGCTAGAGACCATGGTCGCAAACAACTACCAATTGTAGCGTCCCCAAATCTAGGTACTAATCACCACGAACTTGGTACATCATTTCTACAACTATTGTGAAAGATATAAGCATAATTTGTTTATACAATAACCTTTACAACATAATCCCAAGGTCGATAACCTTAACTTAAAACACAAATTCAAAATTTTCAATCATGAATGTCATATTCAGTCAAAATATTTTTCAAAGACTCGTAATATTTTTCAGATAATTATTACTCCCTCCGTCCCAGGATAAAAGTCCTTATTACTATTTTGGATAGTCCCATGTTAAATGTCCACTTTCCTTTAATAACCAAACTTTTACATATATTTTCCTATTATACCCGTAGCATTAAATATTTCATACTTTTTTTATTCTAATTCTCTCTCCATATTTAATGACATTATTATGGATAATTTTGTCATTTTATTCCTCTTCTTAATATGCGTGAAAAGTCCACCAGGACTTTTATCCTGGGACGGAGGGAGTACCATTTATCATGATTTTTCAATCATGAATATCATATTTAAATATTTTAATCTTATATATTATAAGTTCTTCTTTATCATCTAATAAGTCAAATACTAATCCAGTAACCTGGATTATCCAAACATACCAATCCAGCAACCAAGATTGCAATCCAGCAACCTAGATTGCAATCCAGCAGACTGGATTCACTAATTCTTCAATCCAGCAAGCTGGATTCCATATCCTTGTCACGAAAATATCAAATCAACTTATTATTTTTTTTATCTTTTGGCCAAACATATATACATATATTTCATATACAAAAAGTATTTTTCCATAATTTTTCAACTTCCTTTAGTATTTTTCAAAAATCAATTTTAGTGTATAACTTAAGAAATTAGTCCCATCATGCTTAACTTCAGAAATTCTCATCTCTTGACACAATCTTACGTGTTAACGTGAGCCTACAGTTTAAATTTCGTGGCCATCGGAGTTATAGAACTCCGGTTATAGCCATTTTTGTCGAAAAAACACAAAAATTAAAATGGTCATAACTTGGTCATTTTAAGTCAGAATGAGCTCATTTTTGGACAGGAGGTACATTATGCCATATATTTTCATGTCTCAAAAGGCCGGAATTTATTACATTAATTAAGTGGCCAAAACAGCCCTTACAAAGTTCTGGGTAGTAGCTTTTTCTCCTTTTTCACTTTTTCGTGCTTTGTTAAAAATAGTCCATACTGAAATCTACAACTCCCTTTTCAGTGATTCCACTTGAAGATGTTAGAAAACTTATCATATTACCATCTCAAATTTTTTTAGAATTTTTAAATCTCAGTAAAATGACGAAACTACCCCTTGCAATGACTGTTCAAAAACAGTCTATTTTCCTTTCTAGACACGAAACTGTTTTGGCTAAAACAGTCACTACGAATTGTGTACACAACATTTTTCAATGTTACTACTTGGGTTTAGTATTTAAGTTACATATCTAGTACCTCTCTTTGACGGATTGAAAAAAGAAAGTGTAGATCAAAAACGGTAAAAATCCAAAGTACATAGAAATTTTATGGTTTATAAACTAAAAAATTACTTTTCTTTACTCTTGATTTCTAACTAAAACAACACTCAATATGGGTATATCTAAATATGAAACACTCATTAACATGTATATTCGTAGTTTTTGAGTTTAGAAACATAGTTTCTTATTTCATCAAAACAAATTAACTAAAAGGAATAACTAGCTTATAGGTAGATTTTTATACATTTGCTTGATTTCCTTCTCCTTCTTGCTAAGTAAGAGATGAAGTGTGTTGATATGAAAATCAAAACTCCCTCCCTTCTTCTTCTCAAGGCTGCTGAATTTGCCGCTCTTCTCTCTTTCTCTAATTGGTTCTCTTTTGCTAAGTTATGAATTTAGGAGGATAAAATTTCTTAATTGATATGGTGACACATGAGCTAGGATTTTTGTGGGAAAAAAATGAAACACGTGTGGTTACTCCCTCCTCATATATCCGACCACCTCATCCCCTTTCTTTCTCTCTCTCTCTCTTTAGTCACCTTAACTTTACTTACACATTTAATTATAAGTGTTGGTTGAATGCTAATTGGACACATAGCTTAATGTGTAAATATCTTTTAGAAACATGTGGTGATTAGCATGATGACATGCACCCTTTTTCTCTTCTCCACTAATTCTCTCTCTCTCATTAATCATTTCATAATTATGTGGGAGATTAGTATACAAGGTGGCTTCATAAAATAAATGCCACCTAGCTTGATTTGTAATTATCTTTTGCAAAATGTGTGGCTTATAAAGTGATGATGTGCATGCACATTTTCCTCTCCTTTTCTCCCACTCTAATACCCGACCATGTGGCCCTTTATTCACCGAGTTTGGTTTTTATTTTATTGCTTTATTTAACATACTTAATGTCTAAAATTCCCTCCCCCCCCCCCCCCTCCTTAATTGGGCTAAACTTGGGCTTTGAATTAAATTCTTTTAGGCTTCTAAATTAATTTGATTGGGCCAAAACTTGAGCCACCATATTTAATCTCTTTGGGCTTTTAATTTAATTTCTTTGGGTCATAACAAAATATCATAGTCCAACCCTTTTAATTTTATCCTACCCCAATCATTTAATTAGGGTTTCTCTTCACTCAATTGTAATTTAATTCCTTACTTACATGCCCTTGATTTCTTAACCCAATTAGACTTACTATAATTAGGTTATAAAATTAATTAATTGAGATATATAAAATAAATCTCTTGGAATTAGTATATATTTTAAATACCATTATTCCCCTCGTATCGTGACCCTTAAGTTATTCTATTTTTCATTCCTAATATGTAATTAGGTTATCTTAGTTTCTTTTATTTGTTTATAATAAACAAATAAACAAACACATAATAATTAAATAAATTGTGATATGCTCCACAATTCTCTTAGATTAGGACACTAGTATATATTTAAATACTAGGATAACTAAATAAAAATAACCCTTTAAGTTATTTAATTCTCATACCATATTTAAATAACTTATTTAAGTTATACAATTTATATCGTATAATTAAATTTAATTTCATCCTCCTCTCCATAAATTGTTCTCAAACAATTTATTTATATATTAAATATATAATTCTAATATATTTATTATACACATCATCACATATTGCATGTCACATAATCTTTTGTGTACTACAATATCACATAACATATTATCTAATAAGAATTTTCTTTATTTAATTCTTATTTTAATATTATCCAAAAATTTGGGTTATCACACTCTCTCTCTTTGTTTTCTCTCTCTCTCTCTCTCTCCCTCTGTTTGTGTGTGTGTGTGTGTGTGTTTTCTCTCTTTTTCTAACTTAATGTAGGAACAAAATACTAACTGATATACGTAAACGTATATAATTGACAAAAATATAACTCCCCTCTTTTATTATATTTTAGTTATGTTTAATTTTTTTTATTATTATTATTTTATATATATATATATATATATATATATATATATATATATATATATATATATTAAAATTCAAATTCCATAAGGCCTTGTTTGGCAAAATCAATTAAAATAACGACTTAATCATTCCTTAAGCCTTGTTTGGCAAAACAAGAATTTCAAAAGCTCTAAGGCTTTGTTTGGTAAAACCAAATTTAAAACTCTTTTAATTTATTTTAATAACTCATTTATCATATAGTTTATTGTCACATTTTATTTAATTAAATTCTCATACTCAAATTTAATTAAATTAAAGCTAATAACAATTTATTAAGTCAATTTGTCACATAATCATATTACCACAAAATTATAATTTTCATTATAACTTTATTTAATAAATTAATACATCACTTTAATTACTAAATTAAATTAGAATATTATTTCACAATAATTAATTTTCCCAACTCATAAATTATTTATTTAACAAATAAATAATCGAATCAAATCAAATTAAACAAATATTAATTTAACAATAACACATCAATTAAAATATTTATTTACTTCAAAAAATATTTGAAATTACAATTAAAATATTACAATTAAAATTCTAGATTGTTACATCCTTCCCTCCTGATAAGGATTTTGTCCCCAGAATTGAAGACACAATTAAACAAATAACTCAGGATAGTTCTTCATCATTTTATCTTCGAGTTCCCATCTAGCTTCTTCGGCATTGTGGTTCCTCCATATGACCTTCACGGAAGGTATCACTTTATTACTGAGCACTTGTTCTTTCCTGTCAACTATCTAGATATGAATATCATCATAAGACAAGTCCTTATCGAATTGTAACGGTTCATACTCGATCGCATGCTTGTAATTGGGTTTATACAGTCGTAGCACCGAAAGATGAAAAATATTATGAATATGTTCCAATTCTGGAGGTAGAGTTAACTCGTAAGCCACTTCACCTACTCTTCGCAGCACCTCGAAGGGTCCAATAAACCTCGGGCTTAGCTTTCCCTTTTTACCAAAACGGATTTTCCTACGTCGAACTCGCAATCTTGTCTGTGTTGATTAACATACTTCTTCTGTTTGTCTTGAGCAACTACAATTCTTGTCTCGATGAGTTTGACAACCTTAGCAGTCTGTTGTACTAGTTCTGTGACACCCCCAAATCTGGGTACTTCATTCCTACAAGATTTGGTGTTCACTGTCTAAACATTCATTTTTAACTACCCAAATATAATAAAATTTAACAATAAACCTTCCCTTTAAAGGATTACATCACTAAGTTCAATAAAATCTCCCAGGTTGTCTAACCTTTAAATACAAACATCAAGTGCGGAAAATTAAATAATTATATCTCAACAATTAAAACAAAGTCTGACAATATAGAAATCAACAGATTACAAGTCTTCAATACTTGTTCATCTTTCCTTTTCCTTTACTGGTGGTAGCTAAGTTCATCGACCTTCTCAACTTTAGCTGTAATGGTTATATAAGTAAGAGTGAGCAAACAAATGCTCACTTAAAGTGACAATGGATAATAATATCATAACAACTGCTAAACACATAGGCTCAATAGAATTGAATAATATTCTTTATCAATGATAATCAGGAACATAAATTGAAGTATATATCTGAGGGTCACAAGACCACGAACTATGTTCAAAGTTATAAGTATTCTTTCAACTTAAACCTAAACAGTCATAAGACTGTAGGGACTTCTCGTACTTAGGGGGATCATCCTTTCGTACAATGTATTGTGCACAATCATCTAAACGCTTACGCGTAAGTAATCCCCTATAATAGGGTTGTTCGTCTCAGTTTTAATATACGAGTCCGCACCAAAAGAAGTTTGGTTTGGATAAGCTTCAAGGGTAATTTAGAGTTCAACGAACATCAACTAAGGATTAGTTGAATCAATATAGTTTGATATCACTTCAAGTGCTCTAACAATATGATATGAAATAGTCATGAATTATAAGTGAATCAACATTACACATCGAAATCATGATTTAGAAATGAACTAGAAAGCATAGGCATTGAATATTATACCAAACCTTGATTGAACAAAAATAAGCTAAGGCTATTAATCTTACTCAATAACAGAAGTGAGTTAATGAACGTGCATGATTAATAACAAGTTGAGGAATAAAACTTGCTCAACATAAGAATAACAAAATTTAGGAACTTGCATAATAAGAAACAAAATTAAAGATAGGAACCCTTCTCAAAGTAAGAGTTAGGTTGAAGAGTTTACATGAACATAATCAAGTTAGAATAGATATATAGGTAGGTTTAGGAACTTACACAATCGTAAAAGTAGAGTTAGAGAACTTGCCTTGTGCGTAGGTTAAACAATCACTACTTACGTTCATCACAAGTCCTACACATACCATATGTATTGACAATACACATTAGTTACACTAATATTAGCTTCATGAGTTTCTTTCCCACTTTTAGTATAGCTCACTAACTAAGTTTAAATTTAAACAACATCACATCTTTTTATGAGCATCACATTTTAGCTCTATTACAACTAATTAAATTATCATGCCATTGCACCATATACACATAACAACTTGATACAACATCCTATTATATGTTCAACATGTTATCATTCTCTTTAGATTAGGTTATACTAACACACAAAGGACTGCACTTGCATTTGTGCATCCTGACGCCCTCCGATGGCCTCTAAGTGCACAACAGTCATAAAGATGGCCATTTTGACCCCTAATAACGACATTAAATTGAAATACTTAAAGTAAAAGTTATAGGTCTACTCGTTCTTATTCCGAATAATCTTGAATCGTATCAATCGGAGTTCGTATGAAAAAGTTATGCTCATTTTAGTAAATATATGTCCAGTCAGATTTTCTTAACTTTAGCAAGTCAGACTACCCCCCCCCCACCCCTCCGTCGGGGCAGGGGTACCTTATGCAATTTCACGAACGAACATCATGAACACTACAGAAAGCCAAATTAGGCCTAAAAACTCCTTTCTAGCAACCATACCAACCTACCCAAGGTGTAATATGTTTACAGAAACATAAACTAATGTTTCTAACACGTTTCTAACCACATAAACAACATAAACATCAAAATTACAACATTTAATTTCACTATTTCTATCATTTCTTCTTCTTTTGACATTCATAGCGAAATTTCTCACTGTGTATTCTTTTTATTACCAAAACAATTAGTTTCAATTACTTTGTTTTCGTTTCTTCATATATTTTCACAATCAATAAACAATTTACACTTATGCTATGAATTGAGTACCAATTTTAATTCTAATTTATGTCATATTCAACATATGTCAATGTAAACTTATTGTAATATGATTTCCACCATAATAAAATATATTACATGAATCAATTTACTCTAAATCCTCTATAAACCACATGAAAAAAATTTATATCAATAATTATCATATAAAAACACATAATAAACAATTAATTCTTCACACCAATTTTACAGAGAACTTTTCATGTATATAAAAACTAGAACTTTTAGAAAGTATGATTATACCTTTGATTGCCCGTTCAAACTTTGATAGATGATAAGAATGATATTTTAATTCTCTTCTTCCTTCTCCTCACTCTCTCAAAATACAGAGAATTTCTTCTCTTCTTTTCTCCCTCAAACTCTCTAGTGCTCTCTGTTTTGTTTCTTTTTCTAACTTAACGTAGAAATAAATGACTAACTAATATACGTAAACATATATAACTGACAAAAATATAATTTCCCTCATTTATTATATTTTAGTTATGTTTTATTTTTATTTATTATCATTATATATATATATATATATATATATATATATATATATATAATTCAAATTCTATAAGGCCTTGTTTGGCAAAACCAATTAAAATAATGACTTAATCATTCCTTAAGCCTTGTTTGACAAAACATGATTAAAACAAGAATTTCAAAAGCTCTAAGGCTTTGTTTGGTAAAATCAAATTTAAAACTCTTTTAATTTATGTTAACAACTCATTTATCATTTAGTTTTATTGTCACAATTTATTTAAACAAATTCTAATATTCAATTTAATTAAATCTTATATATAATAATAGGTGGGGGCCCACTTATGGGGCCCACATGTTGAAAAATGAATGTTAGGAAGGAATGCAAATTTTGGTCACGGGTGATTATATATATATATGTATTGGGGGGAGGGAATCAGGGATTCACGGGATGAATCACGGGGTATATCCCGTGACTTTTTTTTAGCATATGTTATATATATCATTATAATATATATATATATATATATATATATATATATATATATATATATATATATATATATTATTTAAAAGTTTTCGTTTTATTAGAATATTTTATTACATAATACAGCGTAGTAAAATCAAAAATTTCAGAAAATTCTGCCGAACGTCGCCCGTGACTTTTCCTTCACTATGCATCCAAATAGTATCCTTTCCATTCTCCTATAAATAGGATGCTTAGTTAGAATTGAAAATCACACCAGAATCAGAAAATTCTTCTTCTATAATATTGAGCGTATTTCTTTAGAGTTTTAAGAAACTTTGAGCGTAGAAAATAGTGAAAGTTTTCTTCAAGAATATCTCCGTTATACCAGTTGGAATACTTTTCTTTTTAAGGTAAGGGATATTATTTTTGTTCAATATTCGTAAGAAATAATATTTTCTTCTATACTCTGTAGTATGTAAGTAATATTATTTCGTTTCAGATTTCGAATTCTATACTCATTTTGTTAAAGTTTTGGCTTCTATACTCCATGAAATTAGTAGAATATCATTGATATTTGCGCTTCATCTAGTATCTTTTCATGAAAATATTATTCTGAGCATTCTTGATAAGTTTTAACCTTTTTATGCCGGAGTACTATTCACGGGGTACTATTCTCGAATTACTATTCATGAGTTACTATTCACTCGGTTACTATTCACCCAGTTACTATTCACCCAGAGTACTATTCATGATAAAAATTAATTTCTTTTCGGTCTAAATCATTTTTGATAAAATATTATTCTTGAATTTTACTCCACAAAGCAGTATCATGTTGACAATTTGGACATTATTGAATTCTAGATAAATTAAATTATAAATCTTTAGAAATTTATCCTTTGTTTTCTTTTAATTGAATTCTTATATTATTGTCATCATCCTCATGCTTATATTATGATGAAAGTCATCTGTGGCCCGTAGTGCATAGATGGACTTGGTATGATTATGACCATGGATTTTTCGGTATAATCATGACCGTAATGTTATAAATGATGTGATAAAAGTCCTGATTGGCCCGTAGTGCATTGATGGACAGTTGTTGGCATGATCATGACCATTGGTGAAAATACGAATATCTTTGGCCCGTAGTGCATGGATAATTTATAGTCGTGTTACTAAAGAATATCCTTGGCCCGTAGTGCATGGATAATTCAGTGATGTGGATTATTTATTAAGCTGAGTCTCAGCGATAAAATTGATGATAAACTTTTAAATCATAGAAGATAGTAGATTTTATACTCTACTTGACTCTTCTAATGGATTGCTTGTTCCACTACAGTTAAACTTGATGTTTATTATATTTTATCAGTTTAACATTGTTGAAGGCTAACGATAAATTATTCTGCATTATCTTAGTTATAATATTTCTTACTGGGCTAGTTGAGCTCACCCTTTTCTTTCATTGTTCTCTTCAGAAAATGAGAATATAGCTGGGACTAGTTGGAGAACGGAGTGACGGTCCAGATGGTTGCATTAGTAGTCCTCACTATTATATGAAATAGTGTGATAATAAAAGTATTGAGGACTTATTTTGAGTTTGAATACTATCTAGAAGACAATATTTGTATTAAAACTCACAGCTCATGTTATATATTTAAGTTTGTATTTGTATTCTGTACCATGTATTTGGTGACTCAGAATGGGTGATGTATACCTATGTTGGGGGCGTCACAAATTCCATGTCTCAAAATGATCTCCTTAACGTACAACTTTGCCTGCTGATCAAGATTGAATCTAATCTTTATTGGCAAAAAGTGTGCTGATTTTGTCAGTCTATCCACTATCACCCAAATCTCATTGTATCCTTTATGAGTAGTTGGAAGACCTACCACAAAATCTATTGTGATATTCTCCCACTTCCATTCTGATATTTTCTACTGTTGAAGTAATCTGCTTGGTCTCTGATGCTCGGCCTTGACTCTTTGACATGTCAAGCATTTCGCGACACATTCTGCAATATCCCTTTTCATATTTGGCCACCAATAATGTCGTCGTAAATTTTGATACATCTTCGTACTTCCCAGATGAATTGAATATCTTGAGTTATAAGCTTCGGTCAAGATTTCATCTTTAATACGCGGTATTGCTGGAACCCTAATTCTTCCCTAGAACCTTAGTAGTCCTTTAGTATCGATCTTGTATTTCACTTCACTACCTTCAACCACTCTTTCTTTGATTTTTCCACATTCTTCATCTTGTAGTTGTGATAGCCCAGGATTTCGAATAATCTGAATTTTTACGAATAATTTTTTATTTATTTAATATTGATATTGACTATCAATATTGTGCTGAGTAACTGTGATACGAGTCTAAGAGAAGTGGTCAATTTGTGTATTGACTGAGAAATAAGAGTGGAGTTATGCTTAACAAAGAATAGAAACCCTAACCCTAGATAATTGTATTGATAAGTATGTGTTTGTACTGTATAGAATTGGTGATCAATGATTGATCGGATAGGGTATAAACATAATAAACCCTAATGGTTAATTAGGAAACCTAACATGATTAGGAAACCCTAATTTCTAATATTAGAAAGCTTAATTTCTATTTTAAACCTGAATTAGAAATTTTATAATTATTTTTTTAAACCTTAAGGTTAAACCTAAGGGTTGGGATAAAATGACAAGGATGCAATTAAAATGGTAAGCAAAAAGACCAAATTACCCTTTTACTTAACTTGAAAGCTAAAAGTTTTTCTAGAATGCAACGACTCACTTTCTTCTTGCTGATCATCTCTTGGTCACGGAGAAAGACCGGAAGAACATAGTTTTCATCCATCCCCACCTCCCCAAATTCATCATCCTTCAGTTGAATTAGTGTCGGCGGCAAATCTGTCGGTTCCTGCTGCTGGAGACGTCTTCAGCGGTGCGGTGTGAACACCCCTCTTCTATGATCTCTAGAGCTCCATTTGCTGATGTTGCTCAAGTTACTAGTGGAGGTATGCCGCTACAATGATTCCTATGATTTTTTTCGGAAGTTTGAAATTGGCTTTGGATATAAATATCTCATTTTTGTTTGTTTTGGATTTTATTGATTATAACCGAACAGGGCAGGCCCTCTTGTGGAGTATGAGCGTAGAATCGATACAGGGGAACTTGTGGATGGTGATGCTTGCCAGGTATGACAATTGATTTTTTCTGCAGTCATGGAGTGAAACTAGAATTGAATAATTAGTTTAGTTATTTAATTTATTGAAATTTGCATTTTTTAGCTTGCATATACAGTGATTTTTTTTGGCACCCATTATGTGGTTTGTGTTATTATTGTACTAGTTGAGTGTCCTAGTTGCAATTGAATAATGCACTACTTATCAGTAAGGTACTAT
Source organism: Panax notoginseng (assembly GCA_016801055.1). Classification (NCBI taxonomy): domain Eukaryota; kingdom Viridiplantae; phylum Streptophyta; class Magnoliopsida; order Apiales; family Araliaceae; genus Panax; species Panax notoginseng. The sequence goes on from CM029014.1 coordinate 80,166,061, forward strand.
ATTGATGAAAGATTTATGCAAGTTTTTGTGTTGATTTCTAAACCCCAAATTTTAAATAGTTCAGTTCTTGATAGGAAGAGCAATAATAAGTTATGTGTTATTCAAAAAGGCCTTCTGCTAAGCTATGCTCTTATCTGTTTGGGTTTCCATTATTAGATTATATCCTAACAGTAACTTTGCAGGTAGGCACCTTAAGAGAACTTCAGAGACTTTATGATAAGCTTGTTGAGTTAGCTAATGCCTGTTGTTTGGATCGTTATGCTGCTTCCGAGAAAGCAGGGAGGTAAAGTCTATATATAGATTTAGTCTGAGGCATCATAACCTTTTACTAATATTGTGAGTTATGTTCAATATGCTGGAGTATATCTTTTTTGTTTCTTCTTCCTCCTCTCCAACCCTTAGATGCCATGTCATCGTTATTAACTTTAGTCCACTTTCAGGAGTAGGTGGTTGTGGTCCCGTTTTATGCCGCAGTCTTCATATTCACCTGTGAAAGGACTCTATCTTTACGGAGGAGTTGGCACAGGAAAAACTATGTTGATGGATTTGTTTTTCGAACAGTTGTAAGCATTAGTTTCAATTGATTTCTCCTTTCAGTTACCTAAATATTGATATCAAATGAGAGACCTTCCAGTTTACATGAATGTAAATTATAGGCATAATGTGAAGAAAGTATAAAGCAGCTAAGAATAAAGATTTGCTTCGTTATGTCTCTTGGTTATCATTTTTGTTCACTCAGGACATTCAATTGGAGGAAGAATAGAATCCATTTTCCTGATTTCATGTTGGATGTCCACAGCCGCTTGCAGGTAAGATCACAGTGTTTGACTACAGGCAATAAGAAGCAGATCTCGGGCTTCTTTTAGGTAAGCAAATCACAATGTTTGACTATCATGCCATTATTACAACTTAATGATTGATACCTAATTATTTATTAGGCATCTATAATCTTGAGTTATTTTGTTATTCTTCCGGATACTTGTAGTTTGTCACACTGCAATCCCTGAGCTAAATGAGGAGACTGATAGCTTTAATTATAAAGCAGAGTCACCAGATGAAGGAGCTTTTCTTGTCGCAGCAAGAAAACTTGGCTTCGAGTATTATAAAAGAAGTCAAACAAGCATATTTGTTCGTGAAAGGCATCTTTCAGCTCAGGAATCTGTTGAAAGGTCAGGGCATGTTCAGTTTGATTTCATTTAACCTTGGATTATAGGTGTCTTTGCTTATTATGTATATTCTGGAAAATTTCATGGAGTTCAAACTTCTCAATCTGCTGGATTTCACCAGTAAAAGAAAGCGAATGTCTATCATTGTCAGGGATGGGGATGGACAAATTCTTCTGCTTTGGAAAGGTGCAGACAGATCTTGCTCTAGGCTTCCTTTTATTTTCAACCCTTTTAATTTTTCATTTAAGGAAATTATGCATCACATTTGTATAATTGATTTAGCCCATGTAGATTCTTTACTTGGCTCCTTTTGGTGTTGTTGAACCATTCATGTCTTCACTTTGTTTGAATCTTATGCTTAAATCAGACATTTTAGTGAGATAAAGTTTGAACTTTATAAAATGTTGTCGTCTCTTCTGGTTCATCTCTTTTGTCTAGACTGTATTCACTCTATATCTTTGTATTTTGTGATTTAGTGCAGTTTTCATTGTTTGGACTATGCAGCATCATCTTTGATCATTTATCAAAGAATGGAAGAACGTTTGAGGAAGCTACCACTAGGCATCTGAATGAATATGGGGAAGCTGGGTTGCGTACACTAGCACTTACCTACAGGAAGCTTGAAGAGGCTGAGTATTCTACTTGGAATGAGCAGTTTCTTAAAGCAAAAACTTCTATCAGCGGTGACAGGGAAGCAATGCTTGAACGGGTATCTGATATGATAGAAAGGGATTTGATCCTTCTGGGTGCAACTGCTGTGGAGGACAAACTACAAAAAGGGGTAGGAATTATGGTCACCAAAGAACAATGATTTCATAATCTAATCTATTTTCACCTTTCTTTTCTGAGTTCCTTTCTTAGTTACTCTATCTCAACTCCAGATGCCTCAGTGTATAGATAAACTAGCACAACCTGGTCTCAAGATCTGGGTCCTTACAGGTGATAAGATGGAAACTGCAATCAACATAGGGTATGTTTAAGGATCTTTTTTAATCATTAGTTATTTTGTGACTTGACATTTTAAGATGCTCCATAACTGTTATAAAACTCTTATTTCCTGCTGCAGATTTGCATGTAGTCTGCTTCGACGGGGTATATAACAAATATGTATAGCGACAAATGCAGGCATATTAGCTCAAGATTCTAAAGAAGTACTTGTTTTTAGAAGTATAATGTAATTTCAGGGATATATTTCAATTCATGTTAGGACTAATTTTTGTTTGTTATTGTTAATCAGGCAGTAAAGGAGAACATTTTGATGCAAATCACCAATGCCTCTCAAATGGTTAAGCTTGAAAAAGACCCCCATACTGCATTTGTCTTAATAATCGATGGGAAAACACTAACTTATGCGTTGGAGAATGATATGAAGCATCAGTTCTTGAATTTAGCAGTTGATTGTGCATCTGTGATATGCTGTCGAGTCTCTCCTAAGCAGAAGGCATTGGTAAAATACTTATATTCATTGTGAAACATTTGTTTTGAATTCTCTCATTTCTGATATTGAATTTTCAGCAGGTATACATATCATTCTTACTTTTATGATTATTATATTTTTGGACTTCAGGTAACAAGATTAGTGAAAGAAGGAACTGGAAAAGACCACCTTAGCAATTAGCAATTCACGTTAGAAGAAAGAGCTTACATCTACTTCGGCAGTAACTTACTGTGACTGCTGCTTGCTTGAGTTCCATTATATTGAAAAGTGAATTTGAGATGTATGGATAGTTTAGTATTATTGGGATGTAAACGAATTGTATGGTATTAATATTCTTTGTAATTGGTATATTTTTCAATTTGAGATGTATGGATAGTAATATTATTTGTAATTGGTATATTTTGAATGTTTGATATATTTTGGCTTTAAATAGATGACACCTTCTAAACGTTGTATAAATGTGTCTAAACGTTGTCTGATGTATCAAATTACAACATTTTAAGCCAGAAAACGTTGTGGAATTATACCATCTACAACGTTTTCATTGTTGTATTCTTATTGTAAGACTGAGAAGAACAACTTTTTATATATAGGGAACCTTGTGGTCGTATATTCGGCCGTTGCGCGCGTGTAAGTATTATGCATAATATAAGGTATAGTAAAGCTGATCACTTTATATACTTACCGGGGGTATGATTTAATCTTTATGGTTATCTGATACACTTGGGTATATCAAAGTAAATCTTTGATAGTTACTCGAGAAGAGAAGTTCAAGATCCAATGGATCGCTTAGCATAAATTTAGAAAATATTTCACTTTGTTATTGCGTAGAATTGATTATTAATTATTCAATAGGATATCGTAGAAACTTTGAAAGCATTGTACTTTTTCATTATCAGATTATTGTGTTGCATAGAATGCGAGAAGACTTGTTAGTGATTAAAGATTTGTTCAGCTATTTCAAAGTTCTCTGAACTTTGGTGTCATCCTATCGAATAGATAGTCTGCTATTCTTGATTTTTATACATTTATTGTATGTCTTAACTTACGGGGCAAATTTGTTGCTCACCCTTGCTTAAATAAAATATTTCAGCTTAGGACGAAGAAACTGGAGGGGCAGAGAAGAGCAAAGGCAAATGTGTATTGCTGGAGTAGTATAATGAACATTACTTATTATGTTGTATTTGTAAACCCTTTTTGCATATCTAAGGGGTATGGTTGTAAAGTTATGGTTAGATAACCTGGGATAATATATTAACTATATCTGTTAATGAGTTGTGTATTGCTATTCATTAATGAATGGGTAGTTAGATGTTATTTTTATGTTGGATCTTGAGCACCAAACTCGAAGGTCAGGTAACCCGGATTTATAGGCGTCACATGTTGGTATCAAAACAGTAGGTTATAAACCTTAAGTGGGGTGGGGAAAACCCTAGGATTATAACTATAAGCGAGATAGAGAAAACTCATTTAAAGTTCTAAGTGAGGGATTGACGAAGTGCATCAATAGTGAGATGTGTGGACACATCATGTGTATTAAGTTTGTACTGGTGAAGTACTAATCAAGTTATTTAAACTGATTGTAGGATGTCAGGAGAAGATGAAATGAGTACAGAAGTGCTAGCGGCTGTTGCACCAGTGACAGTAGCTGAGGTGCCAGCGCAAAGCGAGTCAGTTGAGGAGGTTGGAAAAGACGAACCCATGGTGAATCTGGGGAGTGATCATGATGATTATCCCGAGATGTATCTGAATGAAGATGAAGAGGCAAATTCCGAAGAAGTTAAGGTGGAGTTAGAGATTAAGACCAAAGTTGGAGAGAAAGATCAAATATCTATAGAAGTTCAAGAACTCCAAAGTAAAGTATTTCTCTTGGAGGAGTTGTGGAAGACCGAGAGAGCGTTACGCGAGATGACCAAAGAACGAAATGATTTGAAGGCACAGGTGGAAAGGATGAAGACTGAAGGTGGTGGATCATCTGAGGGAACAGTCAAGAAGTAGAAGGGAAGTTAGGAGTGATCATTCGGTTATAACCGAACCGAATAAGCTATTCGGTTATAACCGAAAACCGAAATATTGATAATTTTACTATCCAAAATAATAACCGAAATTTGAAAATAACCGAATAACCGAAAATCGAATTACCAAATTGTTATTTCGGGTATTCGGGTAATAACCAAACTAACATCCAAAATATTTACTGATAACTACTTAACTGTTTAACTAATTAAACTGTCCAGCAAGGTAGCAACTGTTAACTTAATTGTCCAGCAACAAAGTAACTTAACAGCAAATGTTTAAAAATATAGCAAGTCAGCAACAACAAGCCAACAAATTAACTGTCCAGTCCTTAAGACCTTAACAAAGTTATGACTTAACAAAGCAGTAACAAGCCAACATGACTTAACAAAGAAGTAACAAGCCAACACCCAATATGACTTAACAAAGCAGCAACAAGCCAGCAGAGTAGCAGGTAGGCAGCAACAGCTAGCAGCAGACCAGCAGTCCAGCCAACAACAACATACAACAGCAACTGCCAACAGAAAGTCAACAATAGCAACATGAACATGCAACACAAATCCTATACATCACATGACCAAACAGGAAAAGGGAAGAGTATATAATTAGATCCAAGTATCCAACACCTTAGAGTGTTTATAAAAACTGGAATACACAAAATGAATTTGCAATACCCATTGAATTAACTATCATCATCAACCTTCATATACAAAACATATCAACTGGCCTATAATCAAACTCTATTTAACAATTTAATACAGTTGGTTTATCATTGAAACAAAACATGTATGACAAATGCAGAATAAGAAATTTGGAAAAATACACTCAACTACACCACATTACTGACTGCAGAACCACAAAATTTTAGCATTCTTTTCTCATATGATCTTGCAAGCTTCGAGGAGTACCTCATTAATTAAGTTGAGTCGTGGTCCTCGTGTACAAGTGCACTATTTAACCACTTACTTAAATTTTTTACTCTATAATAACGCATACCATGTAAATAAAGTCACTATTTGACCACTTTGGTTTTAATTATGGATGCAGAACTGTGAGATATTTGTGATTGCAAACAGAAAGCTTGAAATTCATGGGTCTGTGACAGCTCACGACAGGCCTAGTGCAACTGAAAACAGTGGATTTGTGTTTATTAAAGGGAAGGTGTATGGATTTGGAGATGTGTACTTGGGTAGATCTAAAGGAGCCTATTCCAGGGTAGTGTTTGCACCTGAAGGATGGACCAACTGGAGATACCCAGGCAGTACATATAGTTCCAAAATTGGGAAATATCATACATCATTCCAAAACTAATACATATAGTTTAATTAACACAACACTGCTTTGGATTATTATATGACATGTAAACCAAAGCTTCAATGCAGATGGCTTGAGATCAAAATGAGGACAAAAAGGAAACAAGAACAATGGAACCCAAGGAAGGCCTATACATGTGCTGTATTTTCTATTTTGTTGTTTACTTGGAAATTATTGAAAGCAGTGTTGTGGTAAACCCAATCATCAACAAAAAAAGAATGATACATAATTGAAAGAAAACTAAGTTTTACAATTATTACCCAGAAAGGTTACACCTTTCTGTTAGACTGCTACTACGAGACTGTGAAAGCATAAAAAGAAAAAGCAAGCACCTTTTATCAAAAATAATTAGCGGGTGAGATAGAAAATAATGAATACATAACAAAGATTCTACAAATCAAACAGTAAAATTTGGAATTGTATTAGTTGTTTCTTTCCTAAGGATTTCTCATTCACAGAATTTGGGAAGACCCAATAAGATATTGATTCAGAGCAGCCATTAGAGAGTAAGATAGAGATGGTGAAGGAAGTTGAAGGAAAATTCGTACCGGATGGCGGATGAGACTTAAGACTTCAGAGATTGAGAGTTCGCGATGAGGCGATGGCTATCGGTGTCGACCGATGAGAGTTCGAGATATGAGAGTTCGAGATCTCGGTCTGGGTTTGAGAGTTCGAGATCTGACTCTGAGAGAATTGGATCGAGATTTGAGAGACTGAGAGTTCAGTTGAGAACTTGAGACTTGAGAGTTGAGAGAGTGGGCTATCGCGACTATCGGTACTAATTTAGTAAAGTAGATGAGTGCAGTCTGTGTAGATCTGTAGACCTAAACTAGTTATGTGCTTTGTTCGGTTTACAGGTTTAGTAAATATTTCAACTTTGCTTAGCTTGTTCAGTTATTCGGTTTACCCGAATAACCCAAAAGTAATATCTGTACAACCTAACCGAAAACCGTAATAAATTTCGGGTATAACCGAAATGTTAAAAAAAACCGAATTATCAGAAAATTTCGGTTAAATTATTTCGGTTCGGTTCGGTAATTCGGTTATACCCATTTTTTGCTCAGTCCTAAGGGAAGCAATAAGAGAAAGAGGGACAACGATAGTGATGATAATTCTGAAAATGTAAACCCGAAGAAGAAGCAAGTCTGTGGCAAATGTGAAAAGACTCACTTGGGAGAGTGTATGATGTGGAATAACGTGTGTTTCAACTGTAAATAGGAAGGACATATTTCTCTACATTGTCCAAAACCGAATATGAGAAAGTATTTTTCATGTGAAAGAATGGGTCACGGATTCAACAAGTGTCCCAGTAAGAAGAAGACTGGTGAAGGGAGTGGACGGTAGACAGCTTAAGCATAAGCGATAGTGTGTGATATTAAAAGTTGTAAAATCAAGAACGATGTGTGAGCATATGTAAATATATATATGTATGTATGTATGTATGTATGTTTGTATGACTATAATCTTTATTTTCAATATGAATATTAAGATGATTTTGGAGAATTACAACTTTTTGTGTAAGGTTGTGGAGAATTGTAACTTTTTATGTAAAGTTGTGTTGTTAATCCTAATATTTGTTTAAAAAAGGGATAGTTGTATGTGTTAAGTACTAAATGTCCTGTGTGCTATTTGAATAAATATGCGATTATATAAGAACTTTGTGTTAAATTCTTATTGTGTTGCTAATAAGAATTTGTGTAGAGAAAGAGAATTAATATAAGATTTTTATTTAAATCAGATAATGCCGCCTAGACGATAAAATCAAAATCAAAGAGAAGAGCGGTCGGTGAATAATGAAGGAGGTCAAACAGACCCGATGTAAAACTTTGCAAATATGATAGCCCAAGCTATGGGGAATAGAGCGCCAGTAGTAAGAGCAAGAGAACAACCAGCCAATAGATTGGTGAATTTCAAGGACTTTAAAGCAGTAGGACCGTCAGAATTTAAGGGAACCACATATCCGATTGAAGCCCAAACTTAGGTGAAGGAGATGGAGAAGGCATTCATTATTTTCAGAGTAACGGAAGAGCAAAAGACAACTTTTGCTACATATCTGATGAAGGGAGAAGCCAATTATTGGTGGGAGACTAATCAGGATAGAGTTGGTATAGCGGTAGTGACTTGGACCAGATTCAAGGAGTTGTTCTTTGAGAACTATTTTTCGCCAAGTATGCAAGCTCGGATGGAAGTCAAATTTTTAGAACTAAAGCTGGAGAACATGTCGGTATCAGAATATGCTGCTAAATTCAATGAGTTAGCGAGATTTGCACCTCATCAGGTGGACATAGAGGCAAGAAAGGCGAGAAGATTTAAGAATGGACTGAAGCCAGTGATATTCAACAAGGTAGCGGTATTGCAGATCAATATGTCTGTGGCTTTAATGGAAAAAGTAAAATTACTGAAGGAGGGATCGAAGCAGCATCTCAATTTCATCAAGAGAAGAAGAAGAAGATAAATGGCGGAGGAAGTAGTGGTGGTAGTAATCCAAACAAGAGAAAGTGGAGTAAGAATACCCAATCGAGTAACAAGACAGAAGAGAATAGGAAGGGAGGTGAGACTTGTGCAACTTGTGGGAAGAATCATGCAGGAGTTTATTTGAAGAGAAATGGAGTTTGTTATAACTGTGGACAAGAGGGACACATGTCACCCAATTGCCCCAGTTCGAAGAAGATACAAGGTTATTATGCCTGTGGATCAACAGATCATCTGGTTCGAAATTGTCTGAAGAGGAATACAGAGAAGGGAAATGTCAACAAGGGACCCGGTAGCGGAACCCTAGCAATTAGAGGACATACACAGCCAGGAAGACCAACAGCCCGTACATTCAATATGATGACGCATGATACCGTAGCTGCCCAGGAGGTGGTGACAGGTAATGATTTCTCTTAATAATTAAATTACGCGAGAAATATTGGATATATATTGCTGTGAATTATTTCCTTTTATAGATCCAAGTCACATGTTAGAATGAGGGACACAAATTAATATTTTGTTGACAAGAATGAATTGATGATACAACTTTAAAAGATTGTAGAGAATAAGAAAGCGATGATTTTGAGGACAAAATCTCTATAATGAGGGGAGAATGTGATATCTCAGGATTTCGAATAATCCGAATTTTTACGAATAATTTTTTTTATTTAATATTGATATTGACTATCAATATTATGCTGAGTATCTATGATACAATTCTAAGAGAAGTGGTCAATTTGTGTATTGACTGAGATGTGATACCCCCAAATTCAGGTACTTAGAACCCGAACTCAGTGCTTCACGATACCATTTCTTTGAGCGGAATAATAATAATAATATAAACATCAAACTTAATTTATAATATCAGAGTTGTCTAATCCCAGGTACGCGACCTTTACTACATTTCTTTACATGATAGATAATAAATCCCATTGTCTTAATAATGTCTAACTATTTCACAAGATACCATCAAACTTATTCTGTTTGCGTTCCTTTTCTTTTGTTTTTGCCTGAACCTTCAGGTTGATCACGCTTAGTTGAAAACATTTAAATTTAAAGCAAGAATAAACATTTCATTGCCCAGTAAGTAATAGCAACAATAATTATTAGCTGAAAGGATTAAATATTTTTTTTAAATGACACTCCTACAACGAATCAACGGTTGTGAAGTAAGCTGAACCAATAGTAACAACATATCAATTCTATATCAAATTTTTGAAACTATGTACTGACTATAAATGGAGAGCAGTCAAAAGACTATGAACTTTGTTTTCAATTTTCGATATTCAATTGAATAATAAGAATTAATTATACGCAATAACAATGTGGAATATTTTTCAGACTTTATGCTGAGTGATCCCTAAGGATCTTGAACTTAATTCTCGAGTAACTATCAAAGATTTGCTTTGATATACCCAGGTGTATCAGATAATCATAAAGATTAAGTCATACTCCTCTGTAAGTATAATAACTGATCAGCTTCATTATACCCTATATTATGCATAATACTTAGACGCGCGCAATGACCGAATATACGACCAATAGTTTTCCCTTTGTATTAAAGGTTGTTCTTCTCAGTTTTACAATCAGAATTTGAATTATAACAACGAAATACTATGATTTCAATATCTAATCGCTTTTTCAATCTAGCCGAAACAATTGGCATCGAACTGTCAATAATAATTGAGTTCTTTTCTCGAGCCTATCAAGTTCTAACAAATATTCTTCTAGCCAGAATAATTAGCTAAGACATATCTCAACGCTATCTTTAAATCTATGTCTAGCCGAGTTAAATAGGTTAAACATCTTTTAATTAACATATACATACTGGAAACCAATAAGTATGTATCAATATGTGATTAAATACAATGATTATCCAAGTGAGGTCACTTGTTTAACAAATTTTAGAAATTAACAAATAAAATATATATCTGGATTGTATAATAATACTGAATTGATAACCAATCATCGAATAGAATTCAAGAGCTGGCATGTCTACAAAAGTATAGATACATGAACAATAATAATAACAATATAGTTCTGAAACTGTCTTACACATGTCCATTGCATAAAATAAATGCAAAGCGTTAGATACTTGCCTGATCTGCTGCTTACAGTTGCGCAACTTAGTTTTATCTTTTATGTCTAGACCTATCATTAGTAAGATCATTCTATCGATTAGAAATACCTATCATAACACATAGTACTGCTATTTGCAGTCAGAACATAACATAATCACATTGTCACATATGTATAACAGTCATTGGATCACAAACAAACACGTATCTAGCCAAACTATCTAAGTCCAGATCAATTTCTGAAATATTTCGGTGTACTAACGGCTTTATCGGGTAATTATCGAGTCTAAAACTCTATTCTGTAATTCAATATTCATTTAGATATTTTAAATATCAATCGTATTATTTTTCATAGAATTATAATAATTTTTAAATAATTATTATAATTTACTATGATTTTTCAAACACTGGAATCATTTTAAAATGATTTAAATATTAAATAATTCTATTATCATTAATATTTAATTAATATTAAATTATTAATGAAAGCATTGCCAAAATATTAAAGTTATTTATAATAACTCAAAATATTTTTAAAACATTAATATTACCCTTAAATGATTTTTAAAATATTTAAAAATATTTTTAAATAATTACAATTAATATTTAAATATTAAAGTATTATTCATCAAAATATTAAAAGTCATTTATTATTACTTAAAATATTTTTGAATCATTTATATCCTTTTTAAATGATTTTTAAATCAATAAAACCATTTTTAAACTATTTATTTAATATAATTATTAAATAAATCAAATATCATTAATATTAAATTATTAATGAAATTTACCTTTAAATATTAAAAGTTATATTTTATAACTTAAAATATTTTAAAACTATTTATTTTTATTTAAAATAATTTTTATAATATTAAAATCATTTTTAATCAATTTATTTAATATAATTATTAAATAAAATTAATATTAAATAATTAATGAAATTTATCTTAAAATATTATAAATTATGTTTTATAACTTAAAATATTCTAAAATACTTTATTATCATTTATAATGATTTTTAATATAATAAAATTATTTTTAATAATTTATTTAATATATTTATTAAATAAATTAAATATCAATAATATTCAAATAAATATAAATTTTAATGAAAAATATGTCAAAATTATTAATAGTTAATTTTTATAACTTAAAATAATTTTTAAAACTAATTTTGTAATTTTCAGAAATTAGTTTATATTTTTAAAGATTTTTTCAGAAATTAGAAAACTAAAATAATTTAATCCGTCACTAAAGGCTTTAGCGACGGTTTCTGTGGCGGTTGGTGTTCTTGAGATCAAGAACACTGACAGTCAGTGTTCAAGGCCCTGACTTTGACCATCTACGATTCTCAGCCTGAACATGACTTGGGCTAACTAGAACGTTGATATTGTAGAAGGAATGTAACACTATAATTATCGACCCTTAACTTGTTAATTCAACAACTAAGATGCAAGATCTGAGGCTTCAAAGTCGCTGTCAGACCGTTTCTGGGTAACCCAGAAACCCATGCAGTTTCATGTGCCTACTTTCTAGCTCAATTATAATTATGTTCTGGTCATCCAATTTGTGTTATTAAGGTCTAAATCTATAGTACTAATGTCATAGAACATTTATATATTACCATCTCCGTTCAACAACAACACAATCATAAGTTATGATTCAGTCAAAGCCTGTCAGAAGGCATGTTCTTACGGTTTCTGAAAATTCCAGAAATGCTACCCATGATCGACTGGCCTAGTTTGACCATTTACTATGCTCGATCTACTGACTGTATATGGGATTTAAAGACATGGATCTAGAGTCCAGATAACACACTACAATCTAGATGCAATAACATCAACAAAGCTCTTAACATCAGACAGATCAAGGCGATTAAAAATGTTGTCAGACACTGAATTTGAGTTTCTGGGTTACCCAAGAACTCCTTGGTCATGCTCAGTCAACAGGGTTTGACCATGAATATCTTGTAATCTGGATCTGACCTATGCATGATTTCAAGTCCAGATCAAAGTCCTTATGACAAAGTACAAGTTTAAAACATAAAACACACAAAATCATAAACAGACAAAGATTTACATGGTCTGACATCATTTTCCAGATTTCCAGATTTTGAAAAACTTCAAATTCAAGCCTATAGATGCTATGGATCTATCATTTACCAACCCAGATCACTTAGTTACACATCATATACAATATGTTACAACACAAAAACATAACTTTTAACACATCTAGCAAGATCAGATTTTAGGTTAGGGTTTTATACCTCACTTTGAAAAAATTTGATTCTTTGCTTTCTGATTTGATAAGAACAAACTAGGGACTGGATTTGGGACTAAAATGTTTATCAATTTCGTAGGGTTGGAGAGAGAGAGAGAGAGAGTCTAAGTTGAGTACATGATGAACAAATGGGCTAATAAATGAATTTTTTTTCTTTCTCAATCTATATATATTAAGTTAGATGCAATGTATGGCTAGTAATTGACTGATTGCTGTGTATTTTTGTCAAATAAAAAGTCAAGAGTGGTTCACCAATTAAAGCTTTGGCAAGAAATACAAGTTTGCTTAATAAAATATGCACAAGGGTAGTTTGGCCATTAGGCTTTGCAAATTTAATGGCATTATGGTAACTTGTCCTAACCCTTAGGGTTTAACCCTAAGGTTCTATAATGTGGTTTTCTAGAATTATGCAATTAGGGCTAAAATGGAAAATTAAAGTTTCTAAGAATAGAAATTAGGGTTCACTAATTAGATTAGGTTTCCTAATCACAAATATCTTGGAAATTAGATTAAAGATTTATTAATTAGCATTAAGATTACTCAATTGGCGATTATGGCTTACAATTGGTAAATTAGGGTTTCTAAGTCCACGATTAGGGTTTCGAGTCAATAATTAGGGTTTTTAATTACTAATTAGGATTTTTCATAATTAGCGTTAAAACCTACAATACAAATCATATATCTCATAACACAGTGACTGGACAAATTTTAAAGTCGTGTTTAATTTTCATATTAGGGTTTATCAAAGCAATGCTAGGGTTTTCTACTGTCATACCATAATTGGCCAACCATTATCAATACGTATATACAGTACATATTTATAGCACTGAAATATAATAATATTATTTTATTATTCTTACTCCTTATTCAAAATTCAGAATTAGGATTTTGAATACATATCTGACATAACATTTATATACACCATTATTGAGTTAAAATAATTAACTTAATTAATCTGAAATAAATTCATATAATAAAATAGTTATTATAATAATTCTAATAATCATTCATATATTATTGAAATAATATATAATCATATTTTCATAGAAAATAAATAATAAAAACATTTGTACAACAAATTTAATTTATTATAAAAATATAATTTATAATGATCAATAATTTCAAAAAAATTTATTTGTAATTATGCATGTAATAAATCAATTTTTATTTATCACATATATACATACGTTTTACCTTGTTCATATTCCCATATTTATTTTAATATAAAAAAAAATTATACGCAAAATTTCTTATTTAATTATATCGAAAATATTGGGTTATTACATTCACCCTCCCTTATAAGGATTCCGTCCCCGGAATCACCATTTCAAAATCTATACATACTAGGGTACATAGCATACACAGTCATTACAAGTAGATCTCGATCAAATTTGATCGAACTGATCTTTAAGTATTTAGCATAAAGCTTGTCTATCTGATTAAACGGAAATTTGATTTCTAATAGAACTCAAATTCTTCCTTCAAATTTCTTTTTAAAATAATTTACTATATATATAAGAAAATCACATATAAGAAAATAAAATTTATACGAATAATACCTGGAGTTTCATCCCCGGCTACTACCGTATCCTGCACTGTTTTATTAAAGACTCTGGCGGTTGATTTTGTTGGTGTGCTTGTTGAAGTTGGTCCCGTTATTGCTAGAGTCCCGCTGTCTTTCCCCTTATTCGCACTCCCTGCCTCCCTTCTACTTTTTGGATAGTCTTTCACCTTATGCTCCATTGATCCACAAATAAAACACCCACTATTCAACCTAGGATTGGGGCAATTAGGAAAGATATGTCCCTTCTGCCCACACTTGTAGCACATAAACTTTCCTTTAAACACTCACCCGAGTGATTCTTTTCGCAATTCCCACATTGCACAATATGTTTCTTTCCACCTCCTGGCCTATTTTTGATATTCCCAAAATTATCTCCTTTTCTTTTTACAGTCCTACCACCACTACTCCCATCTCCGGCTCTAGCTTGATTTGCCTCTCACCAAAAATTCGCCTCCCCTTTCATCGTATAGGTGGCAAAAGCTGTCTTTTGCCCCTGCGTTGCCCTAGCTATCACAAATGATTCTATAGGGTCAATTGATCCTCTAAATCTAGGCGGTTCGACTGCCTTGAAGTCTTTGAAGTTCGCCAATCGATTATCTGGCTGATTTCCTGCGGTTGGTATCCCATTCTGCATAGCTTGAGCGACCATATTCGTAAAATTCTGTATCGGGTCTGGTTGTCCTCCAGCTTTGTTGACAGGTTCTTTTGCCCTTTAGTTTCGTTTTCGTCATGGTGACATTATTTGATTAAATAAAATCATGTTCAACCAACTAATTCATAATACTTTACACCATATAGCATAACACATACTGCTTTAAACATCTGCTATCCCTTTCTGACACAAAAGTCGGGAATCGCTGCCACAACTTATATAAAAGTTGAGAATATTACATTACACAAACATACCTATCATATACACATCATAGAACACACATATTTAAGTAATACTAATACTAATTTTTACGCCTTCACTAAGGATCAATTGCTTAGTATTCTATATATTCCTATTATCCTTAATAATCTATTCACATATAACTATACCGAGTTCGTCAAACTTACCACACATTATGAGTTCAAGAACTTACCATAATCATATGAGTTTAATAACTATCCTAGTCAGACCTTTGGCGTCCATTCGCTGAGAGGTTCAAAAATATTTCATATAATTATGAGTCATGAACTTACCATAAGTATAAGTTTTAAGAACTCAAACTTAACCTTATTGTCTCTAACTAAACTCTACCTATCTGTTATACCACCGTTTCTGGATCCGGTACTACATTTTCCATAATAACCACCTCATCAGGGTTGCTTTCAATGCGAGCCTCTATTTCAGCTATTGGCTTTGATATTGGATCGGTTATGGAGATTGACTCCTTTTTTACGATTTGATGGTATCTTAATCCTTTTCCATCTGACATCTACACGTAAATTATCTTGACTAGAAAATAATATATACACACAACAACTAATAGTTTTATATAAGTTATCTTTTATTTTGTTTTACAATGAATTTATTCAATTCATCTCCTTTTAAACTCTATATGAGTTATTTGTATTTTTAACGTTTCCCTCTTTCCTAAAGTTATAGCCTAAGGTCTATCCCCACCTAAGGTTTCTAACCCTAAAGCTCTGATACCATCTTGTGACTTTCATGGTGCTTCCAACTATAGCACCTCACAGTGGTACCTATCAGCTTGCCACCGACTGGCTCGGCATCCCCTACGGAGAGTCTAGCTTTGGTGCATTCCACATAAGGAAGTCACCAGCAAGAGGCTCGGGGCCCTTTGTAAATTAATGCTTATGGCTCTGATACCATCTTGTGACGCCCCCAAATTCAGGTACTTAGAACCTGAACTCGGTGCTTCACGATACATTTTCTTTGAGCGGAATAATAATAATAATATAAATATCAAACTTAATTTACAATATCAGAGTTGTCTAATCCCAGGTACGCGACCTTTACTACATTTCCTTACATGATAGATAATAAATACCATTATCTTAATAATGTCTAACTATTACAAAAGATACCATTAAACTTATTTTGTTTGCTTTCTTTTTCCTTTGTTCTTGCCTAAACCTTCAGGTTGATCACGCTTAGCTGAAAATATTTAAATTTAAAGCAAGAATGAGCATTTGATTGCCCAGCAAGTAATAGCAACAATAATTATTAGCTGAAAGGATTAAATGTTTTCTTTGAATGACACTCCTATAACGAATCAACAGTTGTAAAGTAAGCTGAACCAATAGTAACAACATATCAATTCTATATCAAATTTTTGAAACTACATACTGACTATAAATGGAGAGCAGTCGAAAGACTATGAACTTTATTTTCAATTTTCTATATTCAATTGAATAACAAAAATTAATTATACGCAATAACAAAGTGGAATATTTTCCAGAGTTTATGCTGAGTGATCCCTAAGGATCCTGAACTTAATTCTCGAGTAACTATCAAAGATTTGCTTTGATATACCCAGGTGTATCAGATAACCATAAAGATTAAGTCATACCCCTCTGCAAGTATAACAACTGATCAGCTTCATTATACTCTATATTATGCATAATACTTAAACGCGCGCAATGGCCGAATATACGACCAATAGTTTTCCCTTTGTATTAAAGGTTATTCTTCTCAGTCTTACAATCAGAATTTGAATTATAACAACGAAATACTATGATTTCCATATCTAATCGCTTTTTCGATCTAGCCGAAACAATTGGCACGACCTGTTAATAATAATTGAGTTCTTTTCTCGAACATATCAAGTTCTAACAAATATTCATCTAGCCAGAATAATTAGCTAAGACATATCTTAACGCTATCTTTAAATCTATGTCTAGCCGAGACAAATAGCTTAGAGAACTTTTAATTAACATATACATACTGGAAACCAATAAGTATGTATTAACATGTGATTAAATACAATGATTATCCAAGTGAGGTCACTTGTTTAACAAATTTTAGAAATTAGCGAACATAATATATATCTGAATTGTACAATAATATTGAATTGATAACCAATGATCAGATAGAATTCAAGAACTGGCATGTCTACAAAAGTATAGATACATGAACAATAATAATAACAATATAGTTCTGAAACTAGCTTACACATGTCCATTACATAAAGCAAATACAAAGGGTTAGATACTTGCCTGATCTGCTACTTACAGTTACACAACTTAATTTTATCTTTTAAGTCGAGACCTATCATTAATAAGATTATTCTATCGATTAGAAATACATATCATAACGCATAGTACTGGTATTTGCAGTCAGCACATAACCTAATCACATTGTCACATATGTATAACAGTCATTGGATCATAAACAAACAAATATCTAGCCAAACTATCTAAGTCCAGATCAATTTCTAAAATATTTTGGTGTACCGACGACATTATCGGGTAATTATTGAGTCTAAAACTCTATTCTGTAATTCAATATTTGTTTAGATATTTTAAATATCAATCATATTATTTTTCATAGACTTATAATAATTTTTAAATAATTATTATAATTTATTATGATTTTTCAAACACTGAAATCATTTTTAAATGATTTAAATATTAAATAATTTTATTATTATTAATATTTAATTAATATTAAATTATTAATGAAACCATTGCCAAAATATTAAAGTTATTTATAATAACTCAAAATATTTTTAAAACATTAATATTACCCTTAAATGATTTTTAAAATATTTAAAATCATTTTTAAATAACTACAATTAATATTTAAATATTAAAGTATTATTCATCAAAATATTAAAAGTCATTTATTATTACTTAAAATATTTTTAAATCATTTATATCCTTTTTAAATGATTTTTAAATCAATAAAACCATTTTTAAACTATTTATTTAATATAATTATTAAATAAATCAAATATCATTAATATTAAATTATTAATGAAACTTACCTTTAAATATTAAAGTTATATTTTATAACTTAAAATATTTTTAAACTATTTATTTTCATTTAAAATGATTTTTATAATATTAAAATCATTTTTAATCAATTTATTTAATATAATTATTAAATAAAATTATTATTAAATAATTAATGAAATTTGCCTTAAAATATTATAAATTATGTTTTATAATTTAAATATTTTAAAATACTTTATTATCATTTATAATGATTTTTAATATAATGAAATTATTTTTAATCAATTTATTTAATACATTTATTAAATAAATTAAATATCAATAATATTTAAATAAATATAAATTTTAATGAAAAATATGTCAAATTATTAAAAGTTAATTTTTATAACTTAAAATAATTTTTAAAACTAATTTTGTAATTTTCAGAAATTATTTTCAATTTTTAATGAATTTTTTAGAAATTAGAAAACTAAAATAATTTAATCCGTCGCTAAAGGCTTTAGCGACGGTTTCTGTCGCGGTTGGTGTTCTTGAGATCAAGAACACTGACAGTTAGTGTTCAAAGCCCTGTCTTTGACCATCTACGATTCTCAGCCTGAGCATGATTTGGGCTGACTAGAACATTGATATTGTAGAAGGAATGTATCACTACAAATATCGACCCTTAACTTGTTAATACAACAACTCAGATGTAAGATCAGAGCCTTCAAAGTCGTTGTCAGTCCGTTTCTGAGTTTTCTGGGTAACCCAGAAACCTAGGCAATTTCGCGTGCCTACTTTCTAGCTCAATTATAATTATGTTATGGTCATCCAATTTGTGTTATTAAGGT
Organism: Panax notoginseng; assembly: GCA_016801055.1. Lineage (NCBI taxonomy): Eukaryota > Viridiplantae > Streptophyta > Magnoliopsida > Apiales > Araliaceae > Panax > Panax notoginseng. The sequence goes on from CM029014.1 coordinate 80,185,122, forward strand.
CTAAATCTATAGTACTCATGTCATAGAACATTTATATATTACCATCTCAGTTCAACAGCAAAACAATCATAAGTTATGATTCGGTCAAAGCCTGTTAGAAGGCATGTTCTTACGATTTCTGGAAATTCCAGAAATGCTACCCGTGATCGACTGGCCTAGTTTGACCATTTACTATACTCGATCTACTGACTGTTTGTGGGATTTAAAGCATTAGTATAAAACCATAAAAAGACAACATTTAAAAGATGACGTTTTTATAAAAAATATTGTTGTATTTTTTTTATAATATTTTTTAATAAAACGTTGTAGATACATATTTAAAAACGTTATGTATTTAAAGGGAAATTTTTGGTTTTAAAAAGATAACATTTTAAAAAAAATGTTATCTATTTAAAAAACGCGGAAAAAAAAAACGCGGAATGAATTTGAAATTAAAATAAAAAGCCTTTCACTCTTTTGTAGCCCAAAACCCTAGCCTCTCTTCTCTCCCACTCCCTACCTCCACAACCATCATAGAGCAACAAACGCCGCCGCTGCTTGCCTGCTCGCCCCCTGGTTTCGATTCAAACCCTTGAATCCGACATGGCCACTGACGGCCCCGCCGCCACCAACTCCCTCCCTTTACCGGACGTCATGAAGGCCCCAATCCGTCCCAATCTCGTCAATTCTGTCCACGCTCTAATGAGAAACAACTCTCGCCAGCCCTACGCCGTCTCCAGGCATACCTATTGTATCCCTTTTCCATCTTTTCCAAGTAAGAATGGTGGACAAAATCATTTCTCATCCTCTCTGTTCTGCAACTCCTCAACCAGCAGCTTATCTTCAAACCCAAATCTCTCTTTCCAATCAAAAGGCTAGACAAAACCTTGTCATAACTTCAACACCACGTCCCCTCACTATCATCTCCATGGCTTCCCCTAAGCTCGGTGGAAAAGCTAAGAAAGGTAGCCCCAAATTTTATTGTATTTTCATTTGTATATCTTGGTGGTGCGAGTTTATATATTTGTTTACCCTATGTTTAGTCAATTGCTCTTGTATTGCTATGAGTCGATCAAACATTCGGTTTATCCTTTCTTCTACTTCCTTTTGTTAAAAACAGAAGATTTGGTTGGATTTGGGATTCAATGTCTAGTGATTTGGATTTTTTTTGTTACTTATTTATAATAAAACTTCAATATATATGCATTTGGGTTTATTGATTCTACTAGCAATGTTAGCCATGCAATTGAAGTAAGTTCTTTTTGCACTCTTAATTTGAAATTGGAAGTTTCTATGCATTATGATTTGGAAATTAGTTACACTTTGCTCTCTCATCTCTCATTATATATAATGTGTTTTTTAAATTGGAATTCGATGCAGTGACGGGAATGATAAAGCTAGCACTAGAGGCAGGGAAGGCCACGCCATCCCCCCCAGTTGGGCCAGCATTTGGTTCTAAAAGTGTGAACGCTTCTGATAGGTTGTGTTTTGTTGTCCCTGAAAATGCAAACATTGATTTTGAAAATTTTAGTATTTCTAGTTGTACATTCATGTGTGTGTGTGTATGTGAACAATTTAAGTAGGAATGGAGAACACTACAATTTAAGTAGCATGATATAATAATTATTTTTTGCTATTATTTAATTGTTCTCTGTAATCTTAATCCTCAAAAGTCTCTCTTAACTTTTTGTCATTCAAACTATGCATGACTTGCATTTTCTTTTATTTTTCTTCTGCTTTTGCTTCATGTTTCTGATATTAGTCATCATACACGTATCACATATACTTGCTGCAATTTCATGACATTCTGAGTACATGTGGTAATGTACATGACATTTTATTGGTTGTGCGCTATAGTTTACCGGTAATGTTGCATATAGTAAAATTCTATTAGCCTTATCATTGCTATTTATGAATATCTTATCATGAAAGTGCTGTTCAAAAAAGTTTCCTTTGTGCATATCAGAATTTTTTGCTTCAAGTTATATTTGTTATTGTGGTCCAAATCGTTGCTTACACGTACTAGGAAGCCTATTTGTACAACTTTTATAAGAATAGTGTGTAAAAAAATGGTTATCTTCTATCTGTATTTGAGATTCTATGTTCCAATTATGTCCATTCCGTTCCATTGAATCACCAATTGCTGAAACTGGTAAGAACCACTTCCGACTAAATGTTAGACGTTTTGAATTTTTGCTAGTGATTATAATATCGACAATGACATTATTATGGAAGTGGAGAAAATCTATGCCATATTTGTCCAATTTTGTATTGCATATTTACTTAAACAACATTCTGATCTCCACAGGTGGAGTCCAAATGCCAGAAGACGTGAATGCATTTGGAGTGTCTGATGTAAGTTGTAGGAAGAAGCTCTGCTTTTGTTGCACTTTTTGTTCCAAAATAGTTACTTTTGTTGTATGGATGCAGATGACCTCACTGGTGCTCTCTACCTAGTAGCTTTAGTCATTAACATACTTTTCATCTTGGCGTGTATGCAAGTGTGGTTTAAGAGCCTACTCAGTCGTTATTGGTAGGTAGTACGTTTTGGAACTGTACTGTACATTTGTGCTAGCTGTTTCCCAATAGTGGTTTTGGCTGTTTGGCTCGTATTTTCAGAAAAGGCTCCTAATTCACTTGGCCTGTTGTTCTTTAACTGTCATTTCTCATTAAGATATCTTGTAGAGATTTTGTGTCTGCACTTATATAATACAACATATTCCCATTGACATTAGTGTCAATTTGGTTCAATTTTCTTTCTTTTCTGTCAACACGGACACAAAAACAAAATGGTCTGTTGTTGTTTACATAAACTAGTTGGCGTTAAGCTACATGGTGATTGGCCTTAATAGTTGTAGACATGATTTATATTTTATACAATCGAAGAACTGCTACATGATTTATGTTTGTATTAATATATATATATATATATATATATATATATATATATATATATATATATATATATATATATGGATTTGTCTCCCTTACAATGGGTAGCAGTTATCTTCTTTAATTTTAGATTTTTTATACAATTTCAGGGGCTGCATAATAATTTGCTAAAGGACTTGCACAAACCACTTTGATCCGACTTCAGTATGATTTTTCCTTCTCTTGAACATTCATTATATTTACACATGGAAACTGTAGTAAAGCATTTCAAATTCTTTGAACTCATGCTGTCTCCCTCCCTCTGTCTAGTGTTTCTTAACCTTAACCAGCTCCAAGCTAGTTTGGCTCCAGCATCAGCTGATCCTCATGGTTATTGGAATGAATGCAAATCCAACCATGCACGTTGTAACACAATACAAATCCAGTTTCTTCAAGATGATTTTCTTGACTAGATCAGTAGTGATCCTTGGTTTATGTAATTTCCATTAATCGTTTAACTTGAAAACATGTTTCCATATTTTGAATCAGACTTCGGGAATCAAATGCTCAAAGCCGTAGAAGACTTTTCCTTGTCCAATCATAATGGTTTATTTATATAAATTCCTATTTTGCTCATTGCCAAACTGAGAGACAGGATACATGGTTCGCTGATGATGCTCCTCTTATTGAAAACAAGGAATGGCCAATTGAGATACAGCCGAGATACACATAAAGAACTGTTCATGGATTACAGAAAAGCATTTCACAAAGTCAATATTTCATAAAGCGTATCTGCTACTTTATAATTAACTTGAATATTCTCTAGTTGAATGCTTGTCTTAGGAATCAATCACTTAAATTAAAGCATGAGCGGTGTGACGTTCTCAAAATAGGTATATATCACATATTCTGAGTCGTCAAATACATGGTACATAAACAAATACAACTTCATTAATACAACTGTTGTGCAAAATACGACAACACATAAACTGTGAGTTTAAATAAAAATATTGACTTCTAGACTATTCACACTCAAATAAGTTCTCATTACAATTATTGTAACACTAGTTTACAAAATAGTGAAGACTGTTAACACAACTGACTGGAAACATCACTCCACATCCTGACTAGTTCTCACTATATTCTCGTCTCCTGAGAAAAATGGAACAAAAAGGAAAAGGGTGAGCTCAACAAGCCCAGTAAAGAATATTATGACTAAGATAATATATAACAAATTATCATTAGTCTTCAACAAGGAAAAAAAATCTGATGAAATATAATAGACAACAAGTTTTAGATCAATTATTGCAGCGAAAACAGCAATCCATTAGAAGAGTCAAGTAGAGAATGAATTCTACTATTTTCTAAGATTTAAAAGTCCATCATCAATATTTTACCCCTGCAATGTCAATCAATATACATCTTGAATCAAATATTCATCTTTGCACTACAGGCTAAAGATATTCATTTGTATCACCAGTTGATCATGTTCATTTAAACACCTGTTCATCTTTGCACTACGGGCCAAAGATGTTCATCAGTTAATCATTCATCTTTGCACTACAGGCCAAAGATATTCAGTAATATCATCATTTAGGACTGAGGATGATGATAAAAAATATCTTAAAGAAAACGAATCCAGTGAGACAAAAGGACAAATATTACAGATTCGTTCTACAGTTTATCCAAGTTCAAAAATACTCCATAATAATCAATTGCGGAGCAGAATTCAAAAATAAAGATCAAAACATGGATACAATCAAATATAGTAACCACAATAGACAACTTGGACAAAGAAAGAAAAATTTATTTTTCTGTGAATAGTGCCGTATTCGTGAATAGTATCATATACGTGAATAGTGCCGTATACGTGAATAGTAACACCGACACAAAAATGTAGAAATTTCACAATAAAATTCATATCAATATTTCGGCATAATGATATTGAAGAAAATAATATCATTTACAAAGAAAATAACATCCCTTACCTCAAAAGAATAGTACTTCCGGTTGAAATTGTGACACCCCCAAATTCGGGTTACCTGACCCCCGAGTTTGGTGTTCACGATCCACAATATAATATCATTTAACTACCCATTCATATATAAATAGGAATACATAAGTTATTAACATAAGTTGTTAATACATAAGTCCCAAGTTTGCTAACCTTAAATTTACAAGCATACCCCTTACCTAAACAAAAAGGGTTTACAATACAATATAATAATAATAATGTTCATAACACTATTCCAGTATCTTGCCTTTGCCTTTGTTCTTCTTTGACCCGCTGGCCTCTTCGTTCCTAGCTGAAATGTTTTATTTATAGCAAGGGTGAGCAACTAGTTTGCCCCGCAAGTTAAGACATACAATAAATGTATACGAATCAATAAGAACAGACTATCTATTTTGATAGAATGAAACCAAAGTTCGGTGAACTTTGAAATAGCTGAACAAATCGTTATTCAATAACAAGTCTTCTCGTATTCTAGGCAACGCAATAATCTGATAATGAAAGAGTACAACGCTTTCAAAGTTTCTACGATATTCTATTGAATAATTAAGAACTAATTCTACGCAATAGCAAAGTAGAATGTTTTCGAGATTTATGCTGAGTGATCACACTAGATCTAGAACTTCTCTTCTCGAATAACTATCAAAGATTGAACTTTGATATACCAGGTGTATCAGATAACTATAAAGATTAAATCATACCCCTCTGCAAGTACTTAGAGCCGGCCAACTTCTTGTACCCTATATTATGCATAATACTTAACAACGCGCAATGGTCGAATATACGACCTAAAATGTTCCCTTTATATAAAAGGCTGTCCTTCTCAGCCTCAGAATCAAGATTTTGATTTAACAACGAAATACTGTGATTTCAAATTCTATCTACTTATCGATCTAGCCGAAACAATTGGCATCGATCTATCAATAACAATTGATTTCTCTTCTCGTATTTATCAAGTTCTAACAATTGTTCGTCTAGCCAGTATAATTAGCTAAGACATTTCTCAATATAATTTGACAATAAACAGGAATTATCTGTACTGTCAATATTAGTTTCTGCAGATATAAATATCCAACAACAATAATTCTACAAAGGTATATTCTCCAATAAGTAATTCAGTTTGAATTATTAATCATGCACTAACTGCGAATAATCAACAATAAATTCCCTGGACATGGTATAATTAGCAATAATTAACCATTAAAATAATTGAATGAATATAACTCAAGGTTGAGTTAGGAAACTTGCCTTTCGCGTTGATTACAGCTACACAATAAACTTATCTGCTTTCGTAAGACCTATAACCAATAATATCGGTCTCACAATTAGAACAATCATTTATAACACGTAACACTGTATTCTAAAGTCAAACTTCTCCTAGGCACATTACCACATAGCCACATTAGTGTTTATAACCTATATAAACACTTAATAAGTCTAACTAGTTCGGTTTGGTTGGACTTCGGTCTATTCTCGGTGTTCTTGTCACCTTATCCGACAATTAACACATTGGTTATCAATTAAACTTGGTCTCTATGCTTTAATATTATTTTAGATAAGTCAAATATCGTTTATAATATTTTTCCGGAAGCTTTTACTAATTTATAAACAATTATTATAATTTATAATAATTTTTCAAATACTTAAATCGTTTTTAAATGATTTAATTATCAAATAATCTTATCATTATTAATATTTAATAATAAAAATATTAATAACATACTTGCCAAAATATTAAAGTTATTATTAATAACTTAAAATATTTTTAAATCATCAATATTCTACTTAAATAATTTTTAAAGTAATTAAAATCATTTTAAAATCATCACCATTAATATTTAAATATTAATGTAATTATTATCAAAATATTAAAAGTCATTAATTATAACTTAAAATACTTTTAAAACATTTTTCACATTTTTAAATGATTTTTAAATCAATAAAATCATTTTTAATTCATTCATTTATTTAATTTAATAAATAAATAATCTAATATCATTAATATTAATTTATTAATGAGAATTCTCCAAAAATATTGAAAATTATATTTTTTAATTCCAAATATTTTTTTAACACTTTATTCTTATTTAAAATAATTTTTAAATTATTAAAATCATTTTTAACTTATTTATTTAATTTAGTAATTAAATAAATCTAATATCATTAATATTAAATTATTAATGAAAATTCTCCAAAAATATTAAAAATTATATTTTATAATTCAAAATATTTTTAAATACATTATTCTTATTTAAAATGATTTTTCATAATATTAAATCATTTTTTTCTAATTTATTTAATACACTAATTAAATAAATTAAATACTTTTAATATTTAAATAATTATAAATATTAAGGAAAAATATTCCAATTGGTCAAAAATTATTTTTTATAATTTAAAATAATTTTTAAAACTATTTTTGGTATTTTTTAGAATTTATTTCTATTTTTAAATAATTTTTGAAATATTCAAAAAATAAAAATTAAATAAACCGTCGCTAATAGCCTATAGCGACACTTAGCATCGCTGTTGGTGTTCTTGAGCTCAAGAATACTGACAGCCGGCAGTGCTAGGGTCAACATTTGACCACCCTTAATTCTCTGTGTAAATCATTTCTGGGCTTGTTTGTGCATGGATCGTGTAGCTAGATTGTAAGACTGCAACAACCAACCATCAACTAGGCCATAACACAATACAACATGACGATCTGGGCAATCAAACATGCTGTCAGACGTCACCTGGGTTTTCCAGAAACCCAGGTAGTTCGAGTGGCTTCCTTGGAGCCAAATTTGCTTATCGTTCTAGTCATGATTCTTGTAATCTAATTGTTTTAGGTTGTAGTACTTATGTCAAGGAACAACACCAAAGCAACAAATCGGTCCAACAACAAACAAATCACAAGTTATCAAGCGGTCAAAGTATGTCAGAAAATTCGTTCATCAAGTTTCTGGAAATTCCCAGAAATACAAACTCAATGCGAGTGATCTACTTTGACCACTTGTCACGATTTATCTGTTGATTGTTTAAACGTTCTAAAGACCCAGATCTATAGTATATTATACAGGCTACAAATTTATTACAACAACAACATCAAACACAAACTGTACTGACAGATCAAGGAGCTTAAATATCTTGTCAGACTCGGTTTTCAAATTTCTGGGTTACCCAGATTTCAGTTGGTCAACGTCGGTCAATGATATTTGACCGATCATAACTCACGATCTATACATCTGATGGTTGTAATACCACTTGCAGAATAAAGACAACATAGCAGGCAACCAATACAAAACATAAAACATGAAAAATCAAAAACATACACGGATCTGTGGCTCCTGACATTTGCTTGTCAGACCACAAATCGTGTTCTTGACAGTTTTGGAAAAACACCAAATTAAGGCACTTTGATGCTATGGATATATGTTTGATCATCATAGATCAACATAAAACATTCATTAGCAAGATTCTAAACACAAAAACACAAAAAATTTCTTAGCATACAAGATCAAATGTCAAATTAGGGTTATACCTTTTCTTGACTAATTTTAGATCTTAGCTCTCCAATCTGTTATTGATTGATCTAGGGCTGTATAAGTGACTGGTATACTTAGCAATTTCGTTGGTTTAGGAGAGAGAGAGAGTTGATGAGAGCATGGAGCAAAATGGTTAGCTTTTTATTATTTTCTCTCTCTTTAATTCTATATATATTGCTTATATTGTTGCTAGGCTGAGATTTTCGGCTGATTTGGCTGATATGTTGTGTCACCAAGTCAACATAGTTGTTCAACAACTAAAGGGGCTAGCATTTTTGCAAGTTACCATTTAAAGAATATAAAAATGACATTTTGGTCATTTACAAAATAATTTTAAGGGCAATCTTGTCCAATGCACAAACCTTTAAGGTTTAGGGTTTGGGTTAGGATATAGGATTTGGACCTTTTAGGGTTTAGGGATTAAACCCTTTAGGTTAGTAATTTAATTTTTAAAATTTTCAAATTTCGGTTTTCAAAATAGAAAATTAATAATTTCAAATTACAATTAGGATTCAATAATTATATTAATATTTCCTAATCAAAAAATTCAATCTTGCTAATTAAGATTAATATTCCTAATTAAAATTGCTTAATTTAGCAATTAGGGTCAAAATGGTCGTTAGGGTTTACAACCCACGAATTAGGGTTTTAATTAAAAAAAATAATTTTTCTAAGTTATAATTAGGGTTTATAAAATAGAAATTAATATAACAAAAATATAATTAGGGTTTTCTAATCATATTAAAGTTTAATACACACAATATGCTTGCCAATTAGGATTTTCAACGATACGTTAGGGTTTCTAATCCTGAGATTAGGGTTTCTAATCTCTTATTAGTGTTTATAATTTTAAACCTTATCCGATCAATCATTGATCAAAAATTCTATACAATACAAACACGTACTCATTAATATAATTATTTTAATTATATTTTCTATCGAATATTTTTACAAAAATTAGGGTTAGGGTTTCTAAAGCTTGTTAAGCACAATTCTACTCTAAATTTATTAGTCAATACCCAAATTGACTTTCTCGAGACTCGTATCACAGATACTTGTCACAAAACTGATAATTAATATTAATATTAATAAATAAAAAAAATAATTTATTCGCAAATTTTTGATTATTCGAAATCTCGGGTTATCACATTCACCCCTCCTTAAAAGGATTCCGTCCTCGGAATCACCGCTTTCTTATTCTCTACAATCTTTTAGAGTTGTATCATCAATTCATTTTTATCAACACAATATCAACTTGTGTTTCTAATTCTAACTTGTGCCTTGAATCTTTAAAAGAAAACAGTTCACATAAATATCTAACTCATATTACTCGCGTAATTAAATTCTAAACGAAATCATTACCTGCTGCCACCTCCTGAGTAGCCACAGTGTCCTGCGCCGTCATGTTGAATGTACGGGCTGTTGGTCTTCCTGGCTGAGTAGGTCCTCGAATTGCCAAGGTTCCACCACCGGGTCCCTTGCTGACACTTTCCTTCTCCGTATTTCTCTTCGGACAGTTTCGAACCAGATGATCAGTTGATCTACAGGCATAACAACCTTGTATCTTCTTCGGACTGGGACAATTGGGTGACATGTGCCCCTCTTGCCCACAATTATAGCAAACACCTTTCTTCTTTAGACAAATGCCTGGATGATTCTTCCCACAGCTCGCACAAGGCTCTCCTCCTTTCTTATTCCCTTCAGTCTTATTACCCGACTGGGTATTCTCATTCCATTTCCTTTTGTTAGGTTTACTTCCACCACTGCTTCCACCATCATTTGTCTTCTTCTTCTTCTCCTGATGAAATCGAGACGCAGCTTCGCTCCCTCCTTACTCAATTAACGCTTTCTCCATCAATGCCGCGAAAGTGTTGATCTGCAATACTGCTACCTTGTTGAATATCTCCGGCTTCAGTCCGTTCTCAAATCTTCGCGCCTTTCTTGCTTCTGTGTCCACCTAATGAGGTGCAAATCTTGCTAATTCGTTGAATTTAGCAGCGTATTCAGATACCGACATGTTCTCCTGCTTAAGTTCTAGAAATTTAACTTCCATCCTGGATTGCATACTTGGCGAGAAGTAGTTCTCGAAGAACAACTCCTTGAATCTTGTCCACAACACCACTTCTGTACCAGCTCTCGCTTGGTTCGTCTCCCACCAGTAATTAGCTTCTCCCTTCATCAGATAAGTTGTAAAAGCTGTCTTTTGCTCTTCCGCCACTCGCGCAATGATGAATGCTTTCTCCATCTCCTTCACACAAGTTTGGGCTTCAATAAGATCTGTGGTCCCTTTGAACTCAGGCGGTCCTATCGCCTTAAAATCCTTGAAGTTAGCCAATCTATCAGTTGGCTGATTCCTCGCTCTTCCTCTTGCAGCTGGAACTCTATTCTTCATAGCTTCGGCTATCATATTTGTAAAGTTTTGCATCGGGTCAGGTTGACCTCCTTCATTATTCACCGACTGTTCTTCTCGTTGGTTTCGATTCTGTCGTCTAGGCGGCATGATCTGATTTAAATAAAAATCTTATATTAATTCTCTTTCTTTACACAAATTCTTAACACAATAAGAATTCAACACATAATTCTCATATAATTGCGTATTTATTCAAATAGCACATAGTACTTATAGTACTTAACATATTTACTATCCCTTTTTAAATCATAACAGGATTAATAACACAACTTTACACAAAAAGTTGTAATTCTCCATTCACACACAGTTATTACCAGTTCGTCATACTTACCACACTTATGAGTTCAGGAACTTGCCACAATTATATGAGTGTATGAACTTATCCTAGTCAGACCTTTGGCGTCCATTCGCTGAGGGGTTCAAAACACTCCATATAATTATGAGTCATTAACTTACCATAAGTATGAGTTTTAAGAACACACAAATTAATCTTAATCTTATATTCATATAGAAAATAAATATTTCATTCATACAAATATATATATATATATATATATATATATATATATATATATATATATATATATTTACATATGCTTAAACATCGTTCTCGATATTACAACACTTAATATCAGAAACCTCTATCCAAAAGATACTATTACATATTTCTAGGTTGTCTACCGACCACTCCCTTCACCAATCTTCTTCTTGATGGTACACTTGCTGAATCCGTGACCCGTCTGCCCACATGAAAAACACTTCCTCAAATTCGGCTTAGGACAATGCAGAGAAATATGTCCTTCCTGCTTGCAGTTGAATCACACGTTCTTCCACATCATGCATTCTCCCGCGTGAGTCTTTCCACACTTGATACAGGCTTGCTTCTTCTTCGGGCTTGATTTTTCATATTTAGGGCTGTCCTTTTCCCTCTTTCTCTTCTTCTTGTCCTTCTTACTGGTTCCTTCAGATGATCCACCACCTTCAGCCTTCATTCTGTCCACCTGCGCCTTGGGCTCGTTCCGTTCTTCAGTCATTTAACGTAATGCTCGCTCCGTCTTCCACAGTTCCTCTAGAAGAAACACTTTACTTCGGAGTTCCTGGACTTCTACAGATAACTGATCTTGTTCTTCAACTTTAGTCTTATTCTTTAAATCCACCTTAGCTGGCTCAGACTCTTCCTCCTCATCTCCACTAAGATGCATCTCGGGATAATCGTCACGATCGCTCCCCAGATTGACCATAGGTTCATCTTCTCCCACCTTCTCTACTGATTCGGTTTGCACTAGCACCTCGACTTCTGGCAGCGGTGCAACAGCTGCTAGCATCTCCGCACTCTTTTCACCTTCTCTAGACATCCTACAATCAGTTGAAATAACTTGATTAGTACTTCACCAGTACAAAATTCTCACACTATGTGTCCACGTATCTTACTATTGATGCACTTCGATAATCCCTCACTTAGAACTCTAAATGAGTTTTATCTATCTCGCGTATGGTTATATTCCTAGGGTTTTCTCCCACCCCACTTAAGGTTTCTAACCTACAGCTCTTCTACTAACTGGTGACACCTTGGTCACTACAGCTTTGATACCAACCTGTGACACCACCAAATCCGGGTTACCTGACCCCCGAGTTTGGTGTTCACGATCCACAATATAATATCATTTAACTACCCATTCATATATAAATAGGAATACATAAGTTATTAACATAAGTTGTTTATACATAAGTCCCAGGTTTGCTAACCTTAAATTTACAAACATACCCCTTACCTAAACAAAAAGGGTTTACAATACAACATAATAATAATAATGTTCATAACACTATTCCAGCATCTTGCCTTTGCCTTTGTTCTTCTTTGACCCGCTGGCCTCTTCGTTCCTAGCTGAAATGTTTTATTTATAGCAAGGGTGAGCAACTAGTTTGCCCCGCAAGTTAAGACATACAATAAATGTATACGAATCAATAAGAGCAGACTATCTATTTTGATATAATGAAACCAAAGTTCGGTGAACTTTGAAATAGCTGAACAAATTGTTATTCAATAACAAGTCTTCTCATATTCTAGGCAACACAATAATCTGATAATGAAAGAGTACAACGCTTTCAAAGTTTCTACGATATTCTATTGAATAATCAAGAATTAATTCTACGCAATAGCAAAGTGGAATGTTTTCCAGATTTATGCTGAGTGATCACACTAGATCTACAACTTCTCTTCTCGAGTAACTATCAAAGATTGGACTTTGATATACCCAGGTGTATCAGATAACCATAAAGATTAAATCATACCCCTCTGTAAGTACTTAGAGCCGGCCAACTCTTTGTACCCTAAATTATGCATAATACTTAACAACGCGCAATGGTGGAATATACGACCTAAAATGTTCCCTTTATATAAAAGGTTGTCCTTCTCAGCCTCAGAATCAAGATTTTGATTTAACAACGAAATACTGTGATTTCAAATTCTATCTACTTATCGATCTAGCCGAAACAATTGGCATCGATCTATCAATAACAATTGATTTCTCTTCTCGTATTTATCAAGTTCTAACAATTGTTCGTCTAACCAGTATAATTAGCTAAGACATTTCTCAATATAATTTGACAATAAACAAGAATTATCTGTACTGTCAATATTAGTTTCTGTAGATATAAATATCCAACAACAGTAATTCTACAAAGGTATATTCTCCAATAAGTAATTCAGTTTGAATTATTAATCATGCACTAACTGCGAATAATCAACAATAAATTCCCTGGACATGGTATAATTAGCAATAATTAACCATTAAAATAATTGAATGAATATAACTCAAGGTTGAGTTAGGAAACTTGCCTTTCGCATTGATTACAGCTACACAATAAACTTATCTGCTTTCGTAAGACCTATAACCAATAATATCGGTCTCACAATTAGCACAATCATTTATAACACGTAACACTGTATTCTAAAGTCAAACTTCTCCTAGGCACATTACCACATAGCCACATTAGTGTTTATAACCTATATAAACACTTAATAAGTCTAACTAGTTCGGTCTGGTTGGACTTCGGTCCATTCTCGGTGTTCTGGTCACCCTATCCGACAATTAACACATTGATTGTCAATTAAACTTGGTCTCTAAGCTTCAATATTATTTTAGATAAGTCAAATATCGTTTATAATATTTTCCAGAAGCTTTTAATAATTATAAACAATTATTATAATTTATAATAATTTTTCAAACACTTAAATCATTTTTAAATGATTTAATTATCAAATAATCTTATCATTATTAATATTTAATAATAAAAATATTAATAACATACTTGTTAAAATATTAAAGTTATTATTAATAACTTAAAATATTTTTAAATCATCAATATTCTACTTAAATGATTTATAAAGTAATTAAAATCATTTTTAAATCATCACCATTAATATTTAAATATTAATGTAATTATTATCAAAATATTAAAAGTCATTAATTATAACTTAAATACTTTTAAAATATTTTTCTCATTTTTAAATGATTTTTAAATCAATAAAATCATTTTAAATTCATTTATTTAATTTAATAAATAAATAATCTAATATCATTAATATTAATTTATTAATGAGAATTCTCCAAAAATATTGAAAATTATATTTTATAATTTCAAATATTTTCTAACACTTTATTCTTATTTAAAATAATTTTTAAATTATTAAAATCATTTTTAACTTATTTATTTAATTTAGTAATTAAATAAATCTAATATCATTAATATTAAATTATTAATAAAAATTCTCTAAAAATATTAAAAATTATATTTTATAATTCAAAATATTTTTAAATACATTATTCTTATTTAAAATGATTTTTCATAATATTAAGTCATTTTTCTCTAATTTATTTAATACACTAATTAAATAAATTAAATACTTTTAATATTTAAATAATTATAAATATTAAAGAAAAATATTCTAATTGGTCAAAAATTATTTTTCATAATTTAAAATAATTTTTAAAATCATTTTTGGTAATTTTTAGAATTTATTTCTATTTTTAAATAATTTTTGAAATATTCAAAAAATAAAAATTAAATAAACCGTCGCTAATAGCCTTTAGCGACACTTAGCGTCGCTGTTGGTGTTCTTGAGCTCAAGAACACTGACAGCCGGCAGTGCTAGGGTCAACATTTGACCACCCTTAATTCTATGTGTAAATCATATCTGGGCTTGTTTGTGCATGGATCGTGTAGCTGGATTGTAAGACTACAACAACCAACCATCAACTAGGCCATAACACAATACAACATGACGATATGGGCAATCAAACATGCTGTCAGACGTCACCTGGGTTTTCCAGAAACCCAGATAGTTCGAGTGACTTCCTTGGAGCCAATTTTGCTAATCGTTCTAGTCATGATTCTTGTAATCTAATTGTTTTAGGTTGTAGTACTTATGTCAAGGAACAACACCAAAGCAACAAATTGGTCCAACAACAAACAAATCACAAGTTATCAAGCGGTCAAAGTATGTCAGAAAATTCGTTCATCAAGTTTCTGGAAATTCCCAGAAATTCAAACTCAGTGCGAGTGGCCTACTTTGACCACTTGTCACGATTTATCTGTTGATTGTTTAAGCGTTCTAAAGACCCAGATCTATAGTATATTATACAGGCTACAAATTTTTTACAACAACAACATCAAACACGAACTGTACTGACAGATCAAGGAGCTTAAATATCTTGTCAGACTCGGTTTTCAAATTTTTGGGTTACCCAAATTTCAGTTGGTCAACGTCGGTCAATGATGTTTGACCGATCATAACTCACGATCTATACATCTGATGGTTGTAATACCACTTGCAGAATAAAGACAACATAGCAGGCTACCAATACAAAACATAAAACATGAAAAATCAAAAACATACACGGATCTGTGGCTCTTGACATTTTCTTATCAGACCACAAATCGTGTTCTTGACTGTTTTGGAAAAACACCAAATTAAGGCACTTTAATGCTATGGATATATGTTTGATCATCATAGATCAACATAAAACATCCATTAGCAAGATTCTAAACAAAAAAACACAAAAAATTTCTTAGCATACAAGATCAAATGTCAAATTAGGGTTATACCTTTTCTTGACTAATTTTAGATCTTGGCTCTCTAATCTGTTATTAATTGATCTAGTGCTGTATAAGTGACTGGTATACTTAGCAATTTCGTTGGTTTAGGAGAGAGAGAGAGTTGATGAGAGCATGGAGCAAAATGGTTAACTTTTTATTATTTTTTCTCTTTAATTCTATATTTATTGCTTATATTGTTGCTAGGCTGAGATTTTCAACTGATTTGGCTGATATGTTGTGTCACTAAGTCAACATAGTTGTTCAACAACTAAAGGGGCTAGCATTTTTGCAAGTTACCATTTAAAGAATATAAAAAGGGCATTTTGGTCATTTACAAAATAATTTTAAGGGCAATCTTGTCCAATGCACAAACCTTTAGGGTTTAGGGTTTGGTTTAGAGTTTAGGGTTTTGACCCTTTAGGGTTTAAACCCTTTAGGTTAGCAATTTAATTTCCAAAATTTTCAAATTTCGGTTTTCAAAATAGAAAATTAATAATTTCAAATTACAATTAGGATTCAATAATTATATTAATATTTCCTAATCATAAAATTCAATCTTGCTAATTAGGATTAGTATTCCTAATTAAAATTGCTTAATTTAGCAATTAGGGTCAAAATGGTCATTAGGGTTTACAACCCACGAATTAGGGTTTTAATTAAAAAAAAAATAATTTTTCTAAGTTACAATTAGGGTTTATAAAATAGAAATTAATATAACAAAAATATAATTAGGGTTTTCTAATCATATTAAAGTTTAATACACACAATAGGCTTGCCAATTAGGATTTTTAACGGTACGATAGGGTTTCTAATCCTGAGATTAGGGTTTCTAATATCTTATTAGTGTTTATAATTTTAAATCTTATCCGATCAATCATTGATCAAAAATTCTATACAATACAAACACGTACTCATTAATATAATTATTTTAATTATATTTTCTATCGAATCTTTTTCCAGAAATTAGGGTTAGGGTTTCTAAAGTTTGTTAAGCACAATTCTACTCTAAATTTATTAGTCAATACCCAAATTGACTTTCTCGAGACTCGTATCATAGATACTTGTCACAAAATTGATAATTAATATTAATAGAAAAAAAAAAAAATTATTCGCAAGTTTTTGATTATTCGAAATCTCGGATTATCACAGAAAAATCATGTATAAGGCTGAAGGAAACTTGTACTGAATAGTAACATTCAAAGTATCTAAATACTCACACAAATACGCTCGATAATATATCTAAAGGGAGAGAGAGAAAACTTGTTTCTGGTGTGATTTTCAATTCTATCTAAGCACCTATTTATAGGAAAATGCTAGAACGCCAAAGCAGACAAAATACTGATAAAACACAAGTTTTCATAAAAAATAAAAGTGGGTCCTACCCATAATTTTAATAAAAATATTTAATTTCTGAAACTTCAATAATTCATAATAAATAGCTCTTTTATCAGAAAAATTCAAACCTTCTGTCCTTTCCATAGAAAATTTAATTCTCTACAACTTTGTAGAAGAAAGTTTTTCTAAATTCCAAATAAAAAATGCCCGAAATTCACATACGGACGATTTTTAATACATCCATTCAAACAAAATACTGATAAAACACCTTAGCAATTACTCCTTCATTTATTTCTACACAAAATAAATATTCCATCATTTATATCCACATAAAATAAATATTTTTTATCATATAAATTAATAATTAATTATTCATAAATAATATTACAGAATCACAATTATGACAAACATGTCGTTTCTAGGAAAGAGTGGGCTTTCCGATAAAGATTTCTCCTTACTGGCGTGCAATTAGGTGACCAAACCTCTCCTTAGACATAACTTCCTTAGTCATTGCCAATAATGCTATATAATAATATTATTTAAATAATATTAATTATTGATCTGATAATGGAGATAATGTGCAGTGACAATTATTGAAACAACAATAATATAAAATATCAACGTAACAATTATTGAATCAATAAAATAAAATATTAAACAGTAATTACTGTAACAATTATTGAGTAGTGTCTTCTTACGTAAGGATCAATAATTTAACAATATTATACAATACCGTGTGCTACTGTACACCCATGTGTATTATTGTATTTTAACCACCGGGTATTTCAACAGTGTTAACGGTAACAACTACGCCGTTATTTATAAAAACTCAAACTTGTCATTTTTTTCATCTGACCGTTTTTCGTTATGGGGCCCACAAATGGATGCGCCATCGTACGAATATTCCCTGACAACCAGAATATTCCACGACCAAACGAATATTCCCCGGTAACAATGAATATTTTATAACCACTTGCTTATTTTGCAAAATTTGCACATTTCACCCATAACCAAAGAATTATATCAAATTAACACCTTATTATTCAAAATAATAATTAGAGGAAATTCGATTTATTTATGAATAAGTTCGGGTCTTACAACCTCTCCTCCTTATGAAATTTCTTCTTCGAAAATTACGTACGTACCTAGTGTTTCGAAAAGGTGCGGATACCTTTCTTTTATTTCTGATTCCAACTCCTAGGTCATTTCTTTAATAGCATGGTTCCTCCACAAAACCTTAACTTGTGTTATAACCTTGGAACGTAGGACATGTTATTTCCTATCCAAGATCTTAATAGGTACCTCCTCGTACGTTAAATCTTCGGTTATCTCGTCTGGTTCTAACTCAATAATGTGATTCAGGTCTTTCACATATTTATGAAGCATAGGTATGTGAAAAACATTATGAACACGAGACATGCTTGGAGGTAATGTGAGTCTATAGGCCACATTTCTTATTCGGTCAAGAATCTCAAATGGACCAACAAATCTTGGATTGAGCTTTCCTCTCTTCCCAAATCTTATTACTCCCATCCATGGACCAATACGTAACAATATATGATATCCAATATTAAATTCTACGTCCTTTCGATGAAGATCTACATAACTCTTTTGTCGATCATGTGCCGTTTGTATACGTTGTCGAATCGTTTGGATCTTTTCTGTAGTTATGCTTACTAATTCTGGTCCCAACAACGTTGCTTCATCCACCTCGTCCCAGCATACTGGAGAATGACATTTTCTTCCATACAACACCTCGAATGGAGCCATGCCTATAATTGCTTGATAACTGTTGTTGTAGGAGAATTCCACCAATGGTAGGTACTTATCCCAACTCTCTTTAAAATCTAGGACATAGAGTCTTAATAGATCTTCAAGAGTTTGAATAGTCCTTTCTGATTGCCTGTCCATTTGAGGATGGTATGCCGAACTAAATCGTAAATCTGTGCCCATAGCTTTCTGCAAGCTAACCCAAAATCGTGAAGTGAATCTTGGGTCACGATCCGAAACTATGGATACTGGCATGCCATGCAATCTCACAATCTCATTCACGTACATACGAGAAAGACGTTCAAGGAATAAGTCTCCCGTATAAGCAAGAAATGAGCAGACTTGGTTAATCTATCAACAATAACCCAAATCGCATCTATGCCTTGAGAAACCTTAGGAAGACCCATAACGAAATCCATAGTAATGTGTTCCCAATTCCATTTCAGAATCTCAAGTGGTTGCAATAGACCCTTTGGTACTTGATGCTCTGCCTTTACACGTTGACAAGTTAAACACCTCGAGATAAACTCCGCGATCTCTCTCTTCATATTGCTCCACCAAAATGTATGTCGAAGATCATGATACATTTTGGTACTCCCAGGATGGATTGCAAACGGTGTGTTGTGTGCCTCCATCATGATTCTATGCTTCAAGTCAGAATCGTTAGGAACACAAAGTCTGGAGTTGACTCGAAGTATTCCTTCTTCATCGATTCTTGCTTCTGGAACAACACCTTCTTGTACTTTCTTCTTCATATGCATCAGCTCCTGGTCCGCAGTTTGAGAAGCTTTAACTTTATCGATTAAAGTCGGTTCTACTCGTATATTTGATATCATCACATGGTTCCCTAGAGTCTTTAACGCTATCTCCATCCTTTGCAAGTCATACAAAATGGGCCTTTGTTTTAACAACATCGCACTCGTACCCGCATATGATCTTCTACTCAATGCGTCAGCTACTACGCTCTCTTTTCCAGGATGGTATTGGATGGTATGATCGTAATCTTTCAACAGCTCAAGCCAACGTCGTTGCCGCATGTTGAGTTCCTTTTGGGTGAAGAAATATTTAAGGCTCTTATGATCTGTATAAATCTCCACTTTCTCCCTATGCAGATAGTGTCTCCAGATCTTCAACGCGAAAACGACTGCTGCCAACTCTAGATCATGAGTAGGATAATTCTTCTCATATTCTTTGAGTTGTTGCGAGGCATATGCTATGACTTTCCCATGTTGCATGAGAACACACCCTAACCCTTTGTCTGAAGCATCGATGTAGATAACAAATCCATCCGAACCAGATGATATTGTCAGAACAGATGCAGAAATGAGTCTCCTCTTGAGCTCTTGGAAACTCTTCTCGCATTCCTCGCTCTAATCGAATTTTTTATCTTTCTTAGTCAGCTGAGTTAATGGAGTAGCGATTTGAGAAAATCCTTTCATAAATCTCCGAAAATAACCAGCTAAGCCCAAAAAACTATATACTTCGGTCACCGACTTCGGTTGCTCCCAACTTTGTATGGCTTCAATCTTCGCCAGGTGAACAGATACTCCATATTTTGACACCACGTGCCCAAGAAATTCTATTTCCTCAAGCCAGAACTCGCATTTCTTCAGCTTGGCATATAGCTTGTTATCGCGAAGCCTTTGAAGTACTAGCTTCAAATGGTACTCATGATTTTCACGGCTTTTGGAATAGATGAGGATGTCATCAATAAAGACAACAACAAACTGATCTAAATATTCCTTGAACATACGGTTCATCATATCCATTAAAGCAGCAGGAGCATTAGTCAATCCAAAAGACATGGCTAAGAATTCATAATGCCCGTACCAAGTTCTGAAGGCAGTCTTCGGAATATCCTCAGTTTTAATCTTCTTCTAATGATATCCAGAACGAAGATCGATCTTTAAAAAGAATTGTGGTCCTTGTAACTGGTCAAACATGTCATTAATGCGAGGTAGCGGATACCTATTCTTGATGGTGACATGGTTCAATTCTCGATAGTCGATAAAAAGTCGCATACTCCCGTCTTTCTTCTTTACGAATAAAACAGAAGCACCCCAAGGAGATGTACTAGGATGAATGAAACCGATGTCCAACAACTCCTGTAGTTGGACCTTTAACTCCTGAAGTTCAATAGGAGCTATTCGATATGGGGTTTTAGAAATGAGTTTTGTACTGGGTTCAAGGTCAATATAGAATTCAACTTCACGTTCTGGGGGTAGACCAGAAAGTTCTTCAGGAAATACGTTAAGAAATTCACTAACAATAGAAATATTATTCAAATCTGACGTGTTTTTGTTCAAGTCTGTGACATGGGCTAAGAAAGCTTGACATCCGTTTTTTAATAAATAAATAACTTTATGGCTTGATATGACACTTATTGACTTTAGTGGTTTGGTTGCTTGAATTCGCATAACAAGTTGGTTAGGAATATGAAAACTAACAACCTTACGAAAATAATTAATTTTGGCATGATGAATAGTTAACCAATCAATCCCTAAAATCACATTAAATGCAAGTATTTTCAAAGAAATAAGATCGACAGGTAATGTGATGGTGCCAACTTGGATCAAGCAAGATTTATAAACAGTAGATGCAATGGAGGTTTCTCCTAACAGAGTCTCAACAGATAAGTCAAAGTCTAATTTCTCCAGTGTCAAGTTCAAACGTTGAGCACAAGCAGCAGAAATAAAAGAATGGGTAGAACCGGTATCTAATAAGGTATAAACTTCGCAAGAATTTATGATTAGCTTACTCGTGATCACCTCGTTCGGGTTCCTCGAGTTTTGGGCAGTCACGACAAAAGCCCTTATAGGAACCACCGATTTTGACTTGTCCAGGACAGCCTTTGGAGTCACCATCCCCGTTGAACTTGGTTTCGCAACAAGACAATCTCTAGCTATATGACCTTCCTTTCCACAGTTTTAACACACCTTGGATTGTTGTGGGCAGTTTGGGCTGATATATCCCTCTTTTCCGCACTTGTAACATACGACCGGTGGTCGTACTCCTCCCCTAGAAATAGTTGATGTTGGTGCTGACGTCTTCACGTTGTCATTGTTGTACCTTCTCTTCTTGAAATCTCCTCCCGACTCGCTCCTTCTATTATCACGGCCATGATTACCACTAGAGTGGTTACCGCTTTTGCCCGAATATTTTCCTCCCCGCTGGTTTTCATTGCTCCGATGACTGCTGCCACCGGTATGACCCTGGTTGTGGTCCCTCAGTTGAACATACTCACTATCATGCTTTAATAATTGAGCCCTGTTTACAATATTTGAATATAGAGAAAATTTATGAGAGATAAGATATTGTCGAATTTCAGGTTTCAGACCTCTTAGAAACATCCTCGTCATACGTTCCTCATTCTCTACCTAATGAGGTGTAAACTTGGATAACTCCGCGAACTTCGCCTCGTACTGGGACACCGTCATGTTGTTTTGTTCCAGTCTAATAAACTCTACCTCCTTCATATGACGAATACTTTCAGGAAAGTACTTGTCATTAAATAGTTTTTGAAACGTTTCCTAAGACATAATGAGTGCGGCTGACTGGGTACGCTTCACAGACTCCCACCAGTAGTCTGCCTCACCACGGACCATAAAGGTGGCAAATGGAACCTTTTGTTCCTCCGTGCATCCCAAGACATCAAATATCTTGGAAATTTGTTTAACCCACGTCTTCGCGTTGATTGGATCTGGCTTTCTCACAAATTCTGGTGGTCCCAACTCTTTGAACTGCTTGGCTGTGACAAGCCGCGCGTTGCTATCATTTCCACCTGTATTTTGTACACGAGTCTCCCTTGTGTGATTTTGCATGAACTGCAAAAAGCTTCTAAACATTCCATCATTCATCATTTGTTCGGTAGTGTTGTTTACATGAGAAATATTGCCTTCCTATTGCACGTTTCCCTGGTTGGTGATTAAAAGTGTTTCCACGGTCTCATTCACTCCATTGTTAACATTCTCAGCTGTCATTCTCAAATACTGCCATAAAATAAGGGTTAATTAAAGAAATTGACATACCACATAATACCCCTATATTATGACTGACCAACAAATAAGCTTAGGTAGGACACACTAGCGAATGATTTACTCGTCTCACCCCTCCTAGTTCTATTCCCCGATCTCTGCCAGAGACCATATTCCTAAGCCCTGATACCAACTGTGACGCCCCCAAAATAGGTATACATCACCTATTCTGATTCGTCAAATACATGGTACAGAAACAAATACAACTTCATTAATACAATTGTCGTGCAAAATACGACAACACATAAACTGTGAGTTTAAATACAAATATTGTCTTCTAGACAATATCCACACTCAAATAAGTTCTCATTACAATTATTGTAACACTATTTTACAAAATAGTGAGGACTGCTAACACAACTGACTGAAAATATCACTCCACACCCCGACTAGTTCCCGTTATATTCTCGTCTCCTGAGAAAAATGTAACAAAAAAGAAAAGGGTGAGCTCAACTAGCCCAGTAAAGAATATTATGACTAAGATAATATACAACAAATTATAATTAGACTTCAACAGGGAAAAAAAATCTGATGAAATATAATAGACAACAAGTTTTAGATCAACAATTGAAGCAGAAACAACAATCCATTAGAAGAGTCAAGTAGAGAATGAATTCTACTATCTTCTAAGATTTAAAAGTCCATCATCAATATTTTACCCCTATAATATCAATCAATATACATCTTGAATTAAATATTCATCTTTGCACTACAGGCCAAAGATATTCATTTGTATCACCAGTTGGTCCTGTTAATTTAAACACCTGTTCATCTTTGCACTACGGGCCAAAGATACTCATCAGTTAATCATTCATCTTTGCACTACAGGCCAAAGATATTCAGTAATATTATCATTTAGGACTGAGGATGATAAAAAATATATTTAAAAAAATGAATCCAGTGAGACAAAATGACAAATATTAGGGATTCGTACTACAGTTTATCGAAGTTCAAAAATACTCCATAATAATCAATTGCGGAGCAGAATTCAAAAATAAAGATCAAAACATGGATACAATCAAAGATAGTAACCACAATAGACAACTTGGATAAAAAAAATTATTTTTCTGTGAATAGTGCCGTATTCGTGAATAGTACCGTATACGTGAATAGTGTCGTATACGTGAATAGTAACACCGACACAAAATGGTAGAAATTCCACAATAAAATTTATATCAATATTTCGGCATAATGATATTGAAGAAAATAATATTATTTACAAAGAAAATAACATCCCTTACCTCAAAAGAATAGTACATCCGGCTGAAATATCAAGTATAAGGCTGAAGGAAACTTGTACTGAATAGTAACACTCAAAGTATCTAAATACTCACACAAACACGCTCGATAATATATCTAGAGAGAGAGAAAACTTGTTTCTGGTATGATTTTCAATTCTAACTAAGCACCTATTTATAGGAAAATGTTAGAACGCCAAAGTAGATTAAATAATAAAATAATATTATTTTTTTTCTTTTCTACGCATGCCATTTTGGAAAGTCATCAGCCCATCACATTTGAAATTTTTTTCCAGCACATGTTTTCATAAAAAACAAAAGTCGGTCCCACCCATAATTTTAATAAAAATATTTAATTTTCGAAACTTCAATAATTCATAATAAATAGCTCTTTTATCAGAAAAATTCGAATCTCATGTTCTTTCCATAGGAAATTTAATTCTCTACAATTTTGTAGAAGAAAGTTTTTCTAAATTCAAAATAAAAAATGTCCGAAATTCACATACGGACGATTTTTACTACATCCATTCCGACAAAATACTAATAAAACACCTTAGAAATTACTCCTTCATTTATATCCACACAAAATAAATATATCCATCATTTATATCCACATAAAATAAATATTTCATATCATATAAATCAATAATTAATTATTCACAAATAATATTACAGAATCACAATTATGACAAACAGGTCGTTTCTAGGAAAGAGTGGGCTTTCCGATAAAGATTTTTCCTTACTGGCGTACAATTAGGTGACTAAACCTCTCCTTAGATATAACTTTCTTAGTCATTGCCAATAATGCTATATAATAATATTATTCAAATAATATTAATTATTGATCTGATAATGGAGATAATGTGCAGTGACAATTATTGAAACAACAATAATATAAAATATCAACGTAACAATTATTGAATCAATAAAATAAAATATTGAACAGTAATTACTGTAATAATTATTGAGTAGTGCCTTCTTACGTAAGGATCAATAATTCAACAATACTATGCAATACCGTGTGCTACTGTGCACCCACGCGTATTACTGTATTTTAACCACCGGGTATTCTAACAGTGTTAACGGTAACAACTACGCTGTTATTTATAAAAACTCAATTTTGTCGTTTTCTTCATCCGACCGTTTTCTGTTATGGGGCCCACAAATGGCTGCGCCATCGTACGAATATTCTCCAACAGCCAGAATATTCCACGGCCAAATGAATATTCCCCGACAACAATGAATATTTTATAACCACTTGCTTATTTTGCAAAATTTGCACATTTCACTAATAACCAAAACATTATATCAAATTAACACCTTATTATTCAAAATAATAATTAGAGAAAATTCGATTTTATTTATGAATAAGTTTGGGTCTTACAAGCAGTGCTATAGTAATTCTCTCTCTCTCTCCCCCCGACTCCACTCATATGTACTGTGACATCTCATCTGAAATCACCTATTGACCTTGCTGCCTTATATCAAAGTCTTTTGTTCAGCAATATTTGATAAGAGCGACCTAGACATGCTTTAGGATTATGAGACACCATACCTGCCTTAAGTGTTTCTACCATATCTTAAAACTGTACGTGCTTTAAGATAAATGACGTAATAGTTAGGAAACCCCCAAGTCCAATGCTACAAGTGTTTATGTTTCCCTATCACATAGTATATGGCTGACATACTAATGTGATATTTTAGTTAATACCCGTAATAGTATAGCGACTAGTCATTTTTAAGCGATCAGTTATCCCAATTGCTTTCCATGAATGAGCAATCTAAGATGCATTGTGACTGAAGGGTTGAAACTACAAGTTTCTTGTCAATTTATGATGGCAATATCATACAACTACCTATTACAGTGCTTGAAGTAAATCATTTTAAACATATGTCCTCCAGGAATTTCATTCGGCATTATGTTATTTTCAGTTTTTTGAAAGTTCAATTGAGTTATGTCATGTTCCAGAATATGTACGTGTGCACTCATCTAAGATAATGAATTTATATCATTGCAATATGGTGGCAGCTTTTGGTTCTGGAGCCATGTTTTCATTGGTGAGTGGATTTGGTGGTCCTAATCAGGTTGCGAATGTAGTCACATATGGCATGTTACTATGCTTATAAGTTCATATCATGTGACACAATCACCATTCTTTGAGCACTCGTTTGTAGTCATATGTTTGGATGTAATCAAATTCACAATTCAATATAGTAATAATTTATACTGAAAAGTGAATTTGAGATGTATATATGGATAGTTTGGTATATATTTTGTGGATGTAGTAATTTAAAACTGTAAATGAATGGTATTATTGTGATGTATTTTGAATGGTTGATACATTTTGGCTTTAAATTTAAATGAGAATTTAGACCTTTTTTAGCTATATATCATGTAGCAGATTGCATGTGCACTGGTAATATAGGTGAACCACACCTTTTTTTTTCTTTTTCTTTTTTTTTCAAGTCAATCTACAACATTTTATAAACGTTGTTTGTTGTTGCTTTCTATGGTCGATATTTAAAAACAATTGTTATATGCATGTATTACAACATTTTTAAGTCACACTACAATGTTTTAAAAATGTTATATAAATTTGTCTAAATAGATGACACATTCTAAATATTGTGTAAATGTGTCTAAACGTTGTCTGATATATTAAACTACAACATTTTAAGCCAGAAAACGTTGTGGAAGCATACCATCTACAACGTTTTCAAGCATCTACTAATTTATAGAAAACAAATCTACAACATTTTTTTCTTAAAAAATATTGTATAATGTGTCTAACTACAACGTTTTAAAAATGTTGTATAAGGGGGTCAAATAGATGACACCCTTAACCACGACGTTTTTCTGATAGAAACTATAACGTTTTTTACGCGTTATCTATTTACTGTTTTGTAGTAGTGAAGACATGGATCTAGAGTCCAGATAACACACTACAATCTAGATGCAATAACATCAACAAAGCTCTTAACATCTGACAGATCAAGGAGATTAAAAATGTTGTCAGACACTGGATTTGAGTTTATGGGTTACCTAGAAACTCCTTGGTCATGCTCGGTCAACGGGGTTTGACCATGAATATCTTGTAATCTGGATCTGATCTAAGCATGGTTTTAAGTCCAGATCAAAGTCCTTATGGCAAACTACAAGTCTAAATCATAAAACACATAAAATCATAAACAGACAAAGATTTATAGGGTCTGACATTCGGTTGTCAGACATCATTTTCCAGATTTCTAGATTTTGAAAAACTTCAAATTCGAGCCTATAGATGTTATGGATCTATCATGTACTAACCCAGATCACTTAGTTACACATCATACAACATGTTACAACACAAAACATAACTTTTAATACATCTAGCAAGATCAAATTTTAGGTTAGGGTTTTATACCTCATTTTGAAAAATTTTGATTCTTGGCTTTCTGATTTGATAAGAACGAACTAGGGACTGGATTTGGGACTGAAATGTTTATCAATTTCGTAGGGTTGGAGAGAGAGAGTCTAAGTTGAGTACATAATGAACAAATGGGCTAATAAATGAACTTTTTTTTTCTCTCTTTCTCTCAATCTATATATATTAAGTTAGATGCAATGTATGGCTGGTAATTGACTGATTGCTGTGTATTTTTGTCAAATAAAAAGTCAAGAGTGGTTCACCAACTAAAGCTTTGGCACGAAATACAAGTTAGCTTAATAAAATATGCACAAGGGTAGTTTGGTCATTAGGCTTTGCAAATTTAATGGCATTATGGTAACTTGTCCCAACCCTTAGGGTTTAACCCTAAGGTTCTATAATTTGGTTTTCTAGAATTATGCAATTAGGGCTAAAATGGAAAATTAAAGTTTCTAAGAATAGAAATTAGGGTTCACTAATTAGATTAGGTTTCCTAATCACAAATATCTTGGAAATTAGATTAAAGATTTATAAATTAGCATTAAGATTGCTCATTTAGCGATTAGGGTTTACAATTGACAAATTAGGATTTCTAATTCCACGATTAGGGTTTCGAGTCAATAATTAGGGCTTTTAATTACTAATTATGGTTTTTCATAATTAGCGTTAAAACCTACAATACAAATCAAATATCTCATAACACAGTGATTTAACAAATTTTAAAGTCGTATTTGACTTTCATATTAGGGTTTATCAAAGCAATGCTAGGGTTTTCTACTGTCATACCATAATTGGCCAACCATTATCAATACGCACATACAGTACATATTTATAGCACTGAAATATAATAATATTATTTTATTATTCTTATTCCTTATTCAAAATCCAGAATTAGTGTTTTGAATACATATCCGACATAACTTTCATATACACCATTATTGAGTTAAAATAATTAACTTAATTAATCTGAAATAAATTCATATAAAAAAATAGTTATTATAATAATTCTAATAATCATTCATATATTATTGAAATAACATATAATCATAGTTTCATAGAAAATAAATAATAAAAACATTTCTACAACAAAATTAATTTATTATAAAAATATAATTTATAATGATCAATAATTTCAAAAAAAATTATTTGTAATTATTCATGTAATAAATCAATTTTTATTTATCAAATATATACACACGCTTTACCTTGTACATATTTCCATATTTATTTTAATATAAAAAAAAATTATACGCAAAATTTTTTATTTAATTATATCAAAAATATTGGGTTATTACACTAGATACGGATAGGGATTATGTAGAAAATATAGTTATACTTATTGTATTGATGAGTACGTGTTTGTATTGTATAAAATTGGTAATCAATGATTGATCGGACATGGTATAAACATAGTAAACCCTAATGATTAATTAGGAAACCTAACATGATTAGGAAACCCTAATTTCTAATATTAGAAAGCTTAATTTCTATTTTAAACCTGAATTAGAAATTCTAGAATTTTTTTAAACCTTAGGGTTAAACCCTAAGGGTTGGGATAAAATGACAAGGATGCCATTAATATGGTAAGCAAAAAGGCCAAATTACCCTTTTACTTAACTTGTAAGCTAAAAGTTTTTCTAGAACGCAATGACTCACCATGTTAGGTAAGACCATGTGCTGTAAAATTTATACAAATCTGATCTAGAATGCCACCTAGCAACTTGTAGATACACGAATCAAAGATTATAAGCGATAAAGAGAGAGAAAGTTCATGTATTTAGCTCATTTGATATCTAACTCTCAACCAACCTTATATCTATCCTTACCCAGCAAATATCAAAGTGATTCAGTCACTCACTAAGCCTTTAGATCATCAAGATCAGCGGAGAAAAGATAGGATCAAAGATTGAACAAGAGAAAGTAAAACCCTAACTCACCTTTGATCTTGTATGCTTAGACCAAGTTTGTGTTTTTGTGTTTTAATACATGTTATTAGGTGTTATGTGATTATCTATGATGTAATATCATAGATCCATAACATCAAAATCCTTTAAAAACCAAGTTTTGAAAACTGTCCATGAACCCTAAAAAGTTGTCTGACAAGCATATGTCAGAGGCCACAGATCCTTCCCTGTTAATGATTTGTGGTGTTTTATGTTTTTTATTTGTAGTATGCCATGAGGACTGTAATCTGGAAGTGGAATCATAGTCATTCCATGTTCAGATTTCAAGTTATTGTTGGTCAAAGTCAGTTGACCGAGCATGACTAAGAGTTTCTGGGTAACCTAGAAACTCATTATCAGTGTCTGACAACGTTTTCAAACGCCTTGATCTGTTAGGTGTTAGGAGATTTGTTGATGTTGTTGTACACATGTTGTAGCCTGCTAGATGGACTCTAGATCCATACCTTTAGATCCTTCAAACAATCAACATATCGAATGGAGTGGCTGGTCAAAGTAGCCTACTCGACCAGGATATCTGTTTTCTGGAATTCCTAGAAAACGTATGAACAAACCTTCTGACAAGGTTTGACCGGACTAAATCTAGAAAGTGTGATGTACTCGGACTGATCTGTCGATACATATGTGTTCCTTGACATGTGTACTACAGGCTTGGACCATTAGAACAACATATTGATGACCAGAACATAAAGATAATTGAGCTAGAAAGTGGCACCTTGACACTGGGTTTCTGGGTTACCCAGAAAACCCAGGAACTGCCTGACAATGACTTTGAAGGCTCATATCTTCTTAGTATGTTGTTGTATGACCTAGCTGTTTGTGGGAACATGTAATATTACATTAGTGCTACGACCTACGAACATTTGTTGGCCCAGAACATGTAAGAACATAAAATTACAAGTGGTCAAAGTGAGACCCTTGAGCACTGACTGTCAGTGTTCTTGAGCTCAAGAACACCAACAGCGACAGAAAGTGTCGCTATAGGCTACATCGACGGTTTTAATAAATTTAATTTTTCTAATTTCCAAAAAATGCTTAAAAATAGTAAATAATTTCTGAAAATTACAAAAATGGTTTTAAAAAATTATTTTAAGTTATGAAAATTAACTTTGATAATTTGGGATATTTTCCATTAATATTTATAATTATTTGAATATTAATGGTATTTAATTTATTTAATTAGTATATTAAATAAATTAGAAAAAAATGATTTTAATATTATAAAAATTATTTTAAATGAGAATAAAGTGTTTAAAAATATTTTGAGTTATAAAATGTAACTTTTAATATTTTTGGAGAATTTTTATTAATAATTTAATATTAATGATATTTGATTTATTTAATTATTATATTAAATAAATGATGAAAAAATGATTTTATTGATTTAAAAATCATTTAAAAATGAGAAAAGTGATTTAAAAATATTTTAAGTTATAATTAATGACTTTTAATATTTTGATGAGAAATTCATTAATATTTAAATATTAATGGTGATTGTTTAAAAATGATTTTAACTATTTTAAAAATTATTTAAGGAGAATATTGGGGATTTAAAAATATTTTGAGTTATTATTAATAACTTTAATATTTTTACAAGTATGTCATTAATATTTTAAAATTATTTAAATATTAATGATGATGGGTTTATTTAGTATTTAAATCATTTAAAAATGATTCCAATGTTTGAAAAATTATTATAAATTATAATAATTGTTTGAAAATAATTAAAAGCTTCCGAAAAAATATTATGAACGATATTTGACTTATCTAAAATAATATTAAAGCTTTGAGACCAATTTAAGTGACAATAAATATGTTAATTATCGGATAAGGTGGTCAGGACACCGAGATAAGACCGAAGTCCAACCAAACCGAACTAGTTAGACTTGAGAAGTGTTTATATAGGTTATAAACACTGATGTGACTACGTGGTGATGTGTCTAGGAGAAATATTGACTGTAAATTACAATATTATGTGTTGTGATTTGTTGTGCATGTGAGACCGATATTGTTCATTATAGGTTTTTCAAACACAAATAAGTATATTGTGTAGCAGTAATCAACAGAGAAGGCAAGTTTCCTTATATTAACCTTGAGTTACATCTTTTCAAATATTATGGTGGTTAATTATTGTTGATTAGACCACATCTGAGAATTTTTGTTGATTATTCGCAATTGGTGCATGTTTATTAATTCAAATTGAATTAGTGATTATGAGAATATACTTAGAGAATAACTATTGTTGGATATTTACATCCGTAAAAGCTATTATTGATTGCAAATAGTACAGATAATTACTGTGTATTATTGAATCGTATTAAGATATGTATTAGCTAATTGTTCTGGCTAGACGAACTTTTATTGGAACTTGATAGGTTCGAGAAGAGAACTCAATTATTATTGACAGGTCAATGCCAATTCTTTCGGCTAGATCGAGTAAGTGATTAGATACTGAAATTGAAACTTGATAGGTTCGAGTAGAGAACTCAATTATTATTGACAGATCAATGCTAATTGTTCCAATTAGGTCAAGAAAGAGAATAGGTGTTAAAATTATAGTATTTCGTTGTTGTATTCTTATTGTAAGACTGAGAAGAACAACTTTTTATATAAAGGGAACCTTGTGGTCGTATATTCGGTCGATGTGCGTGTGTAAGTATTATGCATAATATAGGGTATAATAAAGTTGATCACTTTATATACTTCCTGGGGGGTATAATTTAATCTTTATGGTTATTTGATACACGTAGGTATATTAAAGTAAATCTTTGATAGTTACTCGAGAAGAGAAGTTCAAGATCCAATGGATCGCTCAGCATAAATCTGGAAAATATTTCACTTTGTTATTGCTTAGAATTGATTCTTGATTATTCAATAGAATATCGTAGAAACTTTGAAAGTGTTGTATTATTTCTGTCGACGTCGGGATTTTTATTTGTCCCTTTTTGTTACCTGTTCTTTTGTGTTCTCATGTTATGTGAGATTTATTTGAAAAAACAAGTGAAAAAGGTCTGAAATGTATAATATCGACGATGGACTGTTAAGAGTCGCTAGTTGGTTTTTTAACTGGATGTACCAACACAACCGAGAAAAGGTTTGCACATTGACCCAGTGATGTGACACTGCTAAACGGGTCTGTGAAACCGAGATTCATTAGGGTCTGGGGACTTGCTTATGCAGAGGGAAGGTGTTAGGCACCCCCGACATCCGTATTGCCATAGTGACCACCACTTTTTAAGAAACTATTATATGAATGTGTGTGTGTGTGTGTGTGTGTGTTTTAATGTGCTGTTATTTGGAAGTAGTGCGAGGCCTCGTCCCCACCTATATACACAGGGTTTGAATTTATATAAAAATTTAGTTTTAAACAAGATATAGCAGTGATGTTCGGTAAAAGAGGTTTTTCAAACCCTTATGCTCAATAGTAATTGAGACCTTTTACATTTCCATTTTATTATTAAATGTTCGGCTTGATTGCTTTCAATTTTCGAGATGCGAAGCATCTTCGAGAAAATAATATACAAAGCAGTGCCGAATTCCTCTTGGGTATGGAAACCATTGGAGGAAATCCGAACACCGGGAATAAATTTACAAGTTGCTTACAGCTGAAAAGGTCCGTCACAAGAACCGAATATAGTTTCAGTAGACTGAATCTGTGATCACATGATTCCTAGGCTCATATGATGCCATAATTGGTATAAACGCAGTAAGCATGTATATACATATATATAAAAGCTGTATATATATATATATATATATATATATATATATATATATATATATATATATATATATATATATACAGACATGATCAACCACCACGAAGAACCTCCATGGGGGATCGAAAATGTAAGAAAAGCTGTAAAAGCGATCAACCGCCACGGAGTAAACTCCAGGCGGGACGAAATGTATAGAAAGCTGTAAAAATGGTCAACCGCCATGAAGTAAACTCCAGGCGGGACGAAATGTATATATATATATATATATATATATATATATATATATATATATATATATATATATATAAACTATGTGTCGAACTTTGTTCGATGAGCCTAGACTTATGTCTGGTGCGTTTAAATGCTTTCGTGTGTGTGTGTGTGTGTGTGTGTGTGTGTATATATATATATATATATATATATATATATATATATACACACACACACACACACACACACACACGAAAGCATTTAAACGCACCAGACATAAGTCTAGGCTCAATCGAGGCATAACTCGATAATGTTAGTCCATACATATATATATATATATATATATATATATATATATATATATATATATAATTGAAATGAAATCACGGACCGAAGTTCGGGCATACACACGCAACACGACTCTCAATGTGAAGAATAGTGTGTGCAAAGATGAAGAGAAAGGCTTTAAAATGTGTAAGAAGGCTTACAGTGGGCTGCCAAAGAAGACTTCAATAACTTGAAATGGATGAACACTCGGCTCCCGCCGGTTAAAAGTAGCTATAAATGAGCTTACAAGTGTTTAAAATGAGAAAGCACTCAGTTTAGGGTGTGTACAGAGCAAATTGGACATGGCTTCCTTGCCTTTTTTCCTCTTAAAATGGCCACCCCAAGCCCTCTATTTATAGAGGGGGGAGTCACAGGTGTACCCCAATGAATGATATGAAAGCCACAGTCGGGCCCAGAAAAAACCAGAATTTCAGGCTATTCCGCTCAATCGCGTAGTGTTTTTATCTCTGATTTGGCCTTTTCAGCTTTTGAGAACTCCTTTGCAACCAGAACTGGACAGAGCCGGAGGGGTGGGACCCACGTAGGGGTGCCATAGGTACACCGGCTGTAGCCGTATTTGGACCTACAGCCAACCGTGAATGGCTACTAATGCTGTAGTTTGCTTTCTCAAGTCATTTCATGTTGCATCGCGAAGTAAATCAGAGAGCTCTTCTTCAGATCTGCTGAGTTCAGAAGTGTTTCTGCAAATTCTATCACCGTACAAGTGTTCTACACTGTCCTGGTAACGTATGCATGTACTCTTTTCTAGTTTTTATCCGTTGAAAAATGACTTATCACATGAAATGCATCTAAGCACATAGTAGTGATTATGTTTGCTGAAATGACTTGATAAAAAATATTCAACATAATAAATGTTAGTATTAAACCCTGCTGAACATAATGATGTGAAAAAATTTCACTTTTGAAACAGTCAAATTGGCACCCTTTTTCTGCTATTTCTTATCCTATTTGAGGACAAATGAGCAAAGGTGAAAAAGCAAAGTAATCCTA
This sequence comes from Panax notoginseng, assembly GCA_016801055.1. NCBI lineage: Eukaryota > Viridiplantae > Streptophyta > Magnoliopsida > Apiales > Araliaceae > Panax > Panax notoginseng. Next base: position 80,220,035 of record CM029014.1, read on the forward strand.
GTAATTAGGCTACCCTTATGGATTGATGACTTTTATTTTTAATGCAAATAGTGTGTATATGACTGTGGGCAGGTGTGCTACTGAATGGCCACCTAGTCATTCCTATGTGCATATGGATAGTCCTATTTATAGAGGAAACTATGGAAAAATTTTTCAAAATGTAGGCATGGAGTAGTCATGTATTTTTAACTCTACTGTAGACGTATGTTAAAATAATGCATGCATGCATGTAGTCATAAAATGCATTTTGAAAAGCTCCAGATTTAGAAAATACCACACCCCTTTTGAGGTGATTTGGAGACTTGTTGTCCATATATTATGGATTCGGATTAGTCGAGTAGCTCCCACAGGACCACTTTTGGTGTACGGAGGAGGGCTTTTGAAGTGCCTCGACCTCGTTCTGTTAGACAGCCTCGTCGGTTGGTGGAGGCGGTGAAACATCCAATTCGGGTTGATGTACCGGACGCCGAGGATGAGGAGGAGGATGTTTCGATTATGGACCCGCTCCTGCTACGCATGTTCCCCGTAGGGAACTCCCGAGTATTCAAGTGGCAAACCCAGAGCTTCTGGGTGATTTGAGTAGACATCCCTCGATGTATTTGCACGCCAACGAGGTATAAAGCTTAGATCTTAATCTTCCTTCTTTCCTATTGATGAGGAGTAAAGGATTCTGATGTCGATCTACATTTTGCAGGTTCCCAGCTTTACACAGCCTCGAGGGAATTAGTTCAGCATTCACTCCATGTACCAGGCTCTACATCCTGACTATAGAGCTATAATGCATGACTGTGGATTCAGAGCACTCTTTTCCATCCTTCCCCGCCACTTTCCCTGGGGTTACCTTAGGGCATTTTCTGAGCGCTGGTTTCACCAGACTCAGTCTCTCTATTTACTGGACTGTGAAGTGATGATGACACCGATGGATTAGCAGTTTATCACAGGTATGGAGTTTGGAGGAGCGCCAGTGCCTTGCACGGCTGATATTACCCCGACTACCGTCAGATCCTTGATAGGAGTTCCGGTAGAGGCGCTCAAGGGCAGGACTGTCCGTATGGGTCATTTGAGCATAGATGCTATGAGTGGGCTATTTAGTGAGCCCATACCAGCTGATGTTAGAGTCAGGGATCGCATTCTTCGGCGATTGTTCCTGATGATCATTAGGGGCTGCTTCATAGCTTATAACTCTTCTACGGTGTCATTCGCTTTGATCAACGCCATGCGACATGTGGACCGTATTGGAGAGTATGATTGGGGCTCCTACACCTTTGCCTATTTCATTAGGGGCATGCGTATGCGCTCCCAGGGCTTGACCAAGTCTTGGTTAGGATTTTACCCATTTCTGCTGGTGAGTATTTCTCTTGTTATTTACCATGTATAGGTTAAGAGTGTTAACTGACAGCAGGTGTTTGCCTTTATGTTGGCAGTTTTGGGCATATGAGAGGCTCCTATGTTTATGTCCTGTGAGTGTATTAGGATTGGATACATACCTATGAGGATGGTGATGACATTATTCCATACTGACAGAGGTCCCCGTAGCTGATGGTTTCACTCATTGTCGCCTACAGTTGGAGTTATTGATAACAGATGTTATCACATGGATTCCATATTCTAGGGAGCACTTGGCCATTGGATTTGAGGATGGGTACCCGACTGGTGTCGTGTACGTGATTTCTAACCGTAGGGTTCCTCTCTTCACAGATGGAGGATGTGAGCTCTATTTAGGAGAGCGTGCTATTAGGAGCACCACAGGAGAGATTTGTATACCGATCTTACCTCCTGTCAGGCGTTATTGGCCTGTGTCGTAGTCACCCATCATCGATATCCCATTGTTGGGTGTTGACAGTTTTACCTTGTCAGAGGGTCCTTGCATTCATGATGTTTTCAACATTGGTGGATCCCTCGCAACATTGGAGCCCAGACCTGCGCCACTCAGTTCATGGGGGATATGGTTGCAGGATCTGTGATGATGACAGATTGGCTAGCCTGTGTCCGAGATCCGACTCATATGACACAGATTGACAGCTTGACCCAGCGATTGGACCAGACACATTTCTTTATCCTGCATTTGGGTAGAGATCCGACAGAGGCAGATTCGTTTAATCCTTCCAGTGCAGGAGCTGGCCCCTCAGATGACCCATTTGGCTTTACCGGCACAGATCCTCCTTTATATAGGCGTGACATCCCTGTTGATAGAGATCCAGTGACTCGGGAGGAGTTACATCAGGTGGATAGGATTGATGATGTAGATATTGACACCATTGTCTTCTTCTGATGTGTATTCTCATTATCTCTTTCGATAGGCCTTTGTTAGCTATTAGGTAGCTATGCCCCATTCTCACTATATCTTTTGATAGGCCTCTGTTAGTAGTAGGGCGTCTGTGCCCCATTTCCCTATATTTTTAGCTGTACAGAGATGATGTATATAGATGATGATATACTTAAGAATGTATGTACAGTTTTCTATTCCCTATATCATATTTCCATCTATTATCTGTTATGCATGTATTATGTTATGTATATGTATGTATGTCCAGAGATATTCAGCATTGACCCCTGGATGGTATTATCATACGGCCCACACAGATGTCTTCTTTGACAATCAGCCATATAGATCACACCCCGCCATTATTGGTGGCATCCCGTCTGAGATATTGGTATGATAGTATGTCACCCCTAGATAGGGTGATCGTAGATCAGCTGTTGCAGCATACCATAACCCTTTTGATGTTTCAGGTTCTAGCAGGATTTGTGGAGGGCAAGCTAGAGCGCTGGGTACCAGAGAGGCAGGTTTTCCGATTTGGGACCCAGGAGTTGACTCCGATTTTGGAGGAGTATGCATGTTTGATGATGCTACCCCTTGACAGAGCTTGCATGCATATGGCCATTGGTGACATGAGCCAGCAGTTTATGACTCTCACCGGGCTGAGGCGGAGAGTGGTGCAGGATGAGATCACATCCGGCCACGTGATATCCCAACATTTTTTGATTGACAGATTTGGCTATGCGGATAGCTATGCTCGGTATTTTGGGGATTTCACCATACAAGAGGACAAGTGGCATTTGGCCAGAGTGGATGCATTGATGCTGTGTGTATTATCATATGAGTACATGCCATGATACATGGATAAATTGGACATCGACGTTATTATGGCAGTGAGAGCTCTCAGGGAGGGTCGTACCATTATTCTGATGATCATGGCAGAGACACTGAGGTTGGCCACATTCTACAGTACTTACCCTACAGGGGTATTCACAGGAAGTTCAGTCATGCTATACGTATGGTTTATGTTACACTTGAGATCGATTGGCACATTCAGGCGACATGGGTATTATTTTACCCATGAGATAGCTATGTCGTATTCCTTCCAGCCTACGGTGTGTACAAATCCTGCATCTTGGTCCATTTTCTTAGCCGGGATTGTAGATCCGTTTGCTATCTTGTTGTGTTTAGGGCTCAGTTCACCCTAAAGTTTCGTTACTCATGCTCTGGGCATGGATTATCTTCCTCTGGCTGGTTTGAGGGGCATGACTACCTACCACCCACTGGCCATGATGTCGCAGTTTGACCAGTTCCAGGACTTTCATCCTTTTAATGGGGCATTAGGTCATCGCTTAGCGTCTTACCATCTATCAGCAGAGGACCGATCCCGTGTGTATTCTTGTTGGAATCAGCGCGAGACAGCTACTTTTTTTGTTAGCCATCCAGGTTATTCGCTAGAGTATTCTGCGTGGATGGAGACAGAGATTTCATCAGCTGCAGTATTATCCACAGTGCCGAGCATTGCTTCAGATGGTGGAGAGCCCATTGAGGACATTGATTCTCACACTGAGGAGGAGCCATTTACTGGGTTGTCAGCAGCTCTCTTAGATTCTCCCAGTACTAGCACTATCATGATTCACCATTCAGCACAGCACTTTGAGCAGAGTCTTCATCTGATGACCTTTGAGAGAGATCAGGCTAGAGCCCTGATGTTGACAGCTCTTGATGGGAGAGACGCAGCTCTGTTAGAGAGGGACGAGGCATTAGCTCGTAGAGATGCTACTGTTGTTGAGCGAGATGAGGCCAGATCATCCAGAGATACAGTGATAGTTGAGCGGGATAGCGCCATATCTGCCCGGGATGTAGCCGTCACAGATAGTACTACAGTGAGGTCCCTTACCACTGGCATGCTTGTCGAGATGAGCGCATACATTGATGAGCATCACGTCACCATGCAGATGGCCTCAGACTTGCTGGCTCATGTGGATATCCTTGTACAGGAGACCACAACATTACCTCCTTCTCTTGAGAGAGATGTTATGTTAGATCTGCTAGCCCGTATGCATACCGATATGTAGATAGCCTTGTATTTTCCTGCACAGACTAGCTTAGCCATTTTGTCGTGTACAGTTTACATTGTGTATATCAAACAGTGTTATATATAGCAGGGAAATATATTTTTGATCACTTCCCTATTAGATATGCTTGGATACTTGCTTGATATTTGCCTGCTTCTTTAGTGCTTGTGATCTTGATGTATTCTGAATTCCTCCTTACTAGATGGACATTGAGTTGTCTCTGGATAGTTCAGAATGGATCATGGATCTGTGTATATCCCTACCATCTTTGGTGTCTTGGGACTGGTTTCTGTATGGAAATGTGGAGAGGAGTGTGGCTTTCCTCTCTGAGATTGACCGCACCACAGATGGTCGCCAGTACTCCTATTTAGGAGGAGCCTAGTTAATTCCATCTCTTATGGATTAGTGTTGCTCTTTGAGGTACAACCGCAGCTTAGATAGTCACCGAATCTCCTATTTAGAAGGAGTTCAGGTAATTCCATCCCTTTGGTTTGAAGCCAAATGAAATGTGATGGATTGAAGTTTGATCCCAGTACCGTTGACAAGTATTTATGTTTTGGTAGGGAGTTAGACCGAACCATGAATGACTGCCAACGTACTCCTATTGAAGAGGAGATCAGGTCTGCGTAGTTCGAACCTGGTGTAAGAGGTTCAACGCGGTATGTGGCAGAAAGGGTGTAGGAATGTTTTTGTTGTTTTTGTTTTTGAAAAAGGAGAAGAGTGTAGAGATGTTTTTGTTGTTTTTATTTTTTTGCGACCGAGCCATATAAAATATGGTTGCCTACGTACTCCCGTGTATCAAGGAGATCAGGTCAACGTAGTTCGCCCCTCAGGATGAGTTGAAATGCATGATCCCATGTGCAGGGTAAACTGCGGGGAAGAAAGATTAATCCCATGTACAGGTCAAACTGTGGGGAAGAAAGTTTAATCCCATGAACAGGATAGACTGCGGGAAAGAAAAAGTTTAATCCTAGGTTGAGGATAAACTACAGGTGTGAAAAGTTTGATCCTATGTTTGGGGGGATAAACTGTAAACGCGAGAGGTTCAATCCCAAGTGGGATGACCAAAGTTGTAAAAGCACAGTGAAGCCAGGTTGCTGGCTTAAAGAGTATGTTTCCCTGAGGGGCAAAGTGTGGAAAAGAGTTGTATGTGGTAAAGGATTAAAGAACCGGAATGACTGGTGATCTGATGATCCAATGCCAGGATGCTTACTTGATGATAACTTCAGACATCGTATCGTTTCACGGTGTCCAAGTTGATGAGCTGTGGAAATTCATTGCCGTCCATTTCTTGAAATCTGAGAGCACCTCCTGTCAATACCTCCTTGACAATAAACGGGCCTTCCCAGTTAGGAGCGAATTTTCTCTTAGACTGATCTTGGTTGTTGATGATCTTCTTCAAAACCAAGTCATGTGGTTTAAACTGCCGTAGCCAGACTTTTCTATTGTAGGATCTGGCGATCCTTTGTTGATATAACTGACCATGGAAGATAGTCGCGGTTCGCCTTTCATCTATTAGAGACAATTGGTGATACCTGTCTTGTACCCATTGGTCTTCATCCAGCTGAGCGTCTATCAACACTTTGAGGGATTCCATTTCTACTTCTATGGGGAGTACTGCTTCCATTCAATAGGATAATGCGTAGGGGGTTGCCCCAATTGAAGTGCGCATTGACGTTCTGTAGGCTAACAGAGTAAGAGGCAATAGGTCAGGCCATCATTTGTGGTTGGTGGACATCTTTTGCATGACCTTCTTGATATTTTTGTTAGCTGCTTCAACAGCACCATTCATCTTTGGACGATAGATGACGGAGTTAAGGTGTTTATTGTGGAATTTACTGCATAACTCCTCCATCATTTTGTTGTTGAGGTTCTTAGCATTGTCTGATACAATCACCTCTAGTTGTCCATATCGACAAATAACATTGTTTTGGATGAAAGCAATGATGACTTCTTTGGTAACCCTGGGGAAGGAGACTGCTTCCACCCACTTGGTAAAGTAGTCAATCATGGTGAAGATAAAACGATGTCCATTACTGGCTTTAGGCTCGATGTGCCCGATCACATCCATTCCCCACATTAAAAAGGGCCAAGGCGAAATCATATTGTGGAGCTTCCGTGGAGGGGCCTGGATAACATTCCCATGAATTTGACACTGATAACATCTCTTGACGTGGTCATTGCAATCAGCCTTGAGAGAAAACCAATAATGTCTTGTTGTGAGGATCTTCTTTACAAGTAAAGGGCCGCTCATGTGTGGGCCACATACTCCACCATGGACCTCATCCATGAGTCTCTGTTCTTGATCCTTGTCCAGGCATCTGAGGAGACCTAGTCCTGCATCTCTCTTGTAGAGTGCATCTCCGCTCAGTTAAAATTTCATGGCTAGTCGATGAATCTGCCTTTTCTTAGTCAGGCTCGCCTCAACGGGTGTAGATCCATCTCGCAAGTATTCCTTGATATGCTAATACCAAGGTTGTTGGATGGGAGGTAGCTCATCCGATACTTCTCCAACATAGTTCTCATAGGCTGATGCCTTTTGTAGGGCTAATGTGACGCTTGGTATGTGTTCCTTGTCAGGTATGTGAGTCAAAGAGGCCAAAGTTGCTAATGCATCTGTGAAGTCATTCCTATTACGAGGAATGTGTAGAAAGGAGATCTCTTCGAACTCCGAAGCCATCTGTAAAACTTACCGATGGTAAGGCAGCAAATGTAGCTCTTTGGTTTGATAGATTCCCGTGGATTATTTGATTACCAACTCTGAATCCCCAAAGACAGTTAACCGTCTGATGCCCATTGAACGGACAAGTTTTAGCCCCATGATACAGCCTTCATACTCAGCTGTGTTGTTGGTGCTGACAAACTACAATTTGGCGGCGACGGGATACTGCTCCCCCGTACCGAAAACTAGAACTGCTCCAGCTCCAGAACCTTCCATATTAACAGCTCCATGAAAATAAATGTTCCATGTTTGATGTGTATCGTACGGATGGTGTTGTTGGATTGTCATTACCCCTTCATCGGGGAAGTATGTTTCCAAGGGTTTTAAATCCCCTGAAGGTGCGGCGGCCAGTTGATCCGTTATTCCTTGACCTTTAATGGACTTTTGCATCACGTAAATAATGCCAAATTGTTGCAGAATCAACTGCCATCTGGCAGTCGACAATTCAATATGGGCTTACTGAACACATACTTGAGAGGATCCACGCGGGATATGAGATGGGTTATGTGCCCATGGAGGTAATGTTGTAACCTCATGGCAGCCCATGTTAAAGCACAACAAGTCTTCTCAATCAGAGTGTAATTGTGTTCACTGCTGCTGAATCTTTTGCTAAGGTAATAGATAGCTTGTTCTCGGCCTCTATCGTCTTTCTGACCCAACATGCAGCCCATGGCATTGTCACCTATGGATAGGTACATGAACAGGGGAACATCATCCCTAGGTGGTACCAAAATAGGAGCTTTGACTAGCTGATCTTTGATTGTAAGGAAGGCCTCATCGTTCCATTTCATGGAGGAGTTCTTCTTTAACAGTTTGAAGATAGGCTCACAGATTACTGTGAGTTGAGAAATGAACCTACTAATGAAGTTGACTCTTCCCAAAAATTCCCGTATTTCCTTTTCTGTCTGAGGAATGGGCATTTCCTTAATGGCCTATATTTTGGTGGGATCCAGCTCAATCCCTTTATGGCTGACTAGGAATCCTAGCAACTTGCCTGATTTAACGCCAAAGGCGCACTTGGCTAGATTCAACTTCAAGTTATACTTACGCAACCTATTGAAGAGCTTTATAAGATGGTCTAAGTGGTCTTGCTCCCTTCAGGATTTGACAATGATGTCATACATGTAGATCTCTATCTCCTTATGCATTAAGTCATGGAAAAGAGCCATCATAGCTCTCTGATAGGTAGCTCCGGCATTGATGAGGCTGAACGACAACCGTCTATAGCAAAAGGTTCCCTAAGGCATGATGAAAGCAGTTTTCTCACGATCCTCCTTAGCAACCATGATCTGATGATACCCCGCGAAGCAATCGGCAAAGGAGTACATACCGTATTGAGTAGTATTGTCAATGAGAATGTGGATAAATGGCACGGGAAAGCTATCTTTAAGGCAAGCTTTATTCAGATCCTGATAATCCACGCAAACTCGTACCTTTTCTCCAGGCTTAGGCACGGGAACGATGTTGGATATCCATTCAGGATATGTGGACACCATGATAATATCAGCTTGAAATTGTGGAAATTATTTCATAATTTCTTCTTTCACCTTTAAACTCCACTCAGGTTTCAATCGCCTAAGTTTCTGCTTGACTGGCTTGAATCCCTCTTTGATGGGAAGGCGATGAAGGACAATGTCAGTGGACAAACCCACCATGTCTTCATGAGACCATGCAAACACATCCTGGAATTGGGTTAGTAACGTAACCATGTCATTCCTCTGGCTTGGGGTAAAGTCTGAACCAATTTGGATTAACTTAGGGTTTTCTAAGGTTCCGAGATTAAAAGAGGTAGTTTGATCAAGGTTGGGTTTGGGTTTGTCTTCGACCCATTCTTTGATCTTCGGAGGTACCTCAATGTCCTCTTGTATTTCCATCAATTCTGAGTCCAACTTTTCATCAAAGTTACAATCCTTGTGGAGAAGAGGCATCTTATTAGCAAGTACATGCACATCTAAGTTCAGAGTCTTGAAACAAAATATGCTTTCACTTAATATATATGAAACTATTTAATCATACAAAATGTTAGCATGTAAGGACAAAACAACTGCTAAAACTGTATAGAAAAGTAAGCAGTTGTGATATCTACAGGGCAGAAAGAAGTCCTGCCCATTTTACCCTTGTCGACCAATGCAAGGAGTGCTGTTCCAATTGGCAAGGGCAAAGTCCTGATGGATAGCAGTGATGGAGGGATTGTCATCGTCCTCCTTCTCCCGAATGATGACCATTATGTCTGGGCAATCATCGCCTGGGGTGTATCTGTTTGTATGTTCATCATGGACAATGATGCGTATGCCAGACATCATTCGGACGATGTCTTGTTTAATTCTCTGTTCCTCTTCTTCCACCTTGGGATCTGGAACAAAGACTTCATTTTCCTTTACTAGTATCGGTTTAGGAAATAACATAGCCATTATGTTGGATGGCACCTTTACTGGAGCTTGTGTAAACTCTGGATTTACAGGTGCAGATAAAGCTGTCTGGCTGAAGTGGAAGGAATCTGCTTATGCTTATGTGGATTCCTGTGACTAGAACTGGCAGAATAGCCTAGTCCAGCTGTACCAGCTTGACTGGACACTTGGATTGGGTGCTTAATACCCTGATGCTTTTTACCCAGCCCTTGTCTCGGCTGGTGTCCCAATGACATCATTTCTTGAGTAGCTGCCATAACTTCGACAGAAATCTTGGGTATGGGAAATGGCGTCCTAATAGAATGGTATTGAGTGTTGCTTATTTCCAAAGCATGAAAACTGACCGGCTCAACATTAGAATTGACACTGATGAGCGGCATGTTACCCTGTTGAGGATATTCCAGTTCAGCGTTGACTGTGACTAGGCTATTGTTGATAATGTATTTAAGTTGCTGACGAAGAGTGGAGGGGACTGCCCCGGCCATATGAATCCACCGTCTCCCTAGAAGCAGGTTGTATCCTGTATCTATTTTGAGCACGTGAAAAGACACACAAAATGTACGGGGACCAATCTCAATTGGCAGCTCAATCTCTCCGACTGAATTCCGGCAGAATCCATCAAAAGCTTTGATGATTGTATGACTACTTTGGATCCGCTTGAGGTTGACATTCATATTCAGTAGTGTAGCATAAGGACAGATATTCAGAGACGAACCTCCATCTATCAAGACTCCAGCTAACATGTATCCCGAGGACAAAATCATAGTGTGTAACGGCTTGCAATGATCGGTCCCTTCGGGCGGTATGTCATCATCAGTGGAAGAGATCACATTATTGTTGAAAATGTGATCAACCAAATGTTAAAATTTTTCCACATCCACTGATTTCAGCAAATAGGACTCTTCCAAAACTTTTAGTAGAATCTTCCAGTGATCTTCGAAAGTTAAAACCAAGTCTAATATTAAAATTTGATGTGGAGTTTCTCTTAAGCTTAAAATCACCTTGGCTTCATTATGACCCATAGCACGGAGGAATTTTTCAATCTTTTCCATGGGAATTTTCCCCTTTGATTTGATAGCAGGCTTCATCACCCGTTGGGGAAGATAGCATAGTATCATTGTCTCCCAGTTGCAAGACACCTCTGTCGATTAAGTTTTGAATAAGGTGGCAGAGTGCCCAACATTCTTCCGTGCTGTGACCGCTAGAATGAGAGTGATACTGACATACTCCATCATGATTAAACCGTCCTGAAAAGAGATTAATTGGAGGTAGGAGGGAAGTGATTCCTCCTTCATTAATTAGCATTTGAAGTATCTCCTCCATAGGTTGGCCCATCTATGTAAATTCCCTTTTATTGGCAAAATCCCGACGGGCTTTGGCAGTCACTCTCTTCGTCACTTTGTCCTCCAATGTTTCATATTTTGAAGGTGATGATGGAGTACTCATAACCAAGGGGAGGAGACTAGCATGCTCCTAGCTAATTAATTGGCGTGTGACTTGATGCTGATAGGTCACCAGTTCGGCCAATTGCTCAATTTGCTTACACAGAGCTTTAATCTTTCGTTCCATCGTAAATTGGAACTTTGCATAATCCCACTTGTCAACACCATCTTTGATGCTCTGAGATGCTTCACAGTTGAAATTGGAACTATGTCCATTGCTCCAATTAATCATGTTGACCTCTTCCTCTTTATGAGGAGGAAGAGGGTTGTCTTGCACGTGAGGTTGATCTGGTTTGGTGACCACAATCTCACCGTTGTCTATCAAATCTTGGATCTTGTGTTTCAAGGCCCAACAATCTTGAGTATCATGTCCAGGTGCCCCGGCATGATAAGCACATTTCCGAGCAGTATTAAAACCCCTCCTATTAGGGGTGGCTGGTGGAAAAAGATGCGTGATTTTCTTCTGAGTTATCAGTAGATTGAGAATGTTCTCGAGTGAATCCCCTAGGGGTGTGAACACTCGAGGGCGTTTGACTTCTCCACCTTTGGAGGGTTTAATGACTGTGCTTAAAAAGGAGTGTAATTTCTCTGTTGGATAGGCATATTCTGATTGCCTTTCTGACCCTGTAGTATCAGGGAAACATCCTCCTCTTTCTTTTTATGGACCCTTCGGGGGTTGTTTCCATAATTTCCAGATTGGATGTGCTCAGCAATAGCTTTGAGAGCGGCTAGATCTTGAATCTTTCCTGACTTCAATCCCATCTCAGCCATTTCTCCATGTTTGATCATTTCAGCAAATGGTTTACCAATGCCAGCTAAGACTCTTTCATAGAAAGGAGATTCTTGTATGTCGATGAAGGTCATGACCATTTCTGACTCTGTCATAGAAGGAATCACCTGAGTAGCAAGGCGCCTCCACCTTTGAGCATACTCTTTGAAAGACTCATTGGACTGTTTCTTGACCTTGGTAATCTGGTACAAAACAGGAGCCATCTGAGACTGGAAACTGTATTGTGTAAGGAAGGCGTAAGCTAGCTTTTCCCAGCTATGGATCTTCGAATTGTCTAATCTAGTATACCATGAACGGGCTTCTCTAGTTAGACTCTTTTGGAATAGCTGCATTCTGAGCTTCTCGTCCTCTGCATAAGATCCAAGTTCTCCAATGAACACCTTCAAATGTGTGTAACGATCTCCTAACCCATCATACTTTTCAAAGTCAGGAGTTTTGAACTTTTTTGAATAATGCACCTTAGGGAATATACAAAGATTAGCATAGGAGACACTCCCGTCTGCTCCAATTCCTTTGATAGAACGAAGGGTTTCTTCCATTTGAAGAACTTTCTTTCTTATGTCACCCGGTATCTGGATCTCCTGTGAGATGGCCTGCATCGTGACTTTTGTTGGTCGTATCCAACTGTAGCTCAGGTACTGTAATGACTTTATCAGAACCTTGAGTTCCTCCTTGTGTAGAGGATTCTACATGTATGGGTATCTTTGGACCCTGAGTAGATTGATGTAGTTCTTTAAGCAGAACAACCAAATCTATAATTTATTTACTTAATTCGTCAAATTCTTCATGAGAAACTGGATTAGATTGGTCAGATGAAGACATGATTGGCTGTAGGCCTGCGGCCTTTTTAGATTTTGACCGGGTAATAGGTCTGAATGCTTCCATGCGATAAAACTTGTATAGTTTAGTTTTAGGAATTGTGTAAATGTTTACATGCTATGTGATGTGTCCGTTTTAGGATTATGATCCTGCAAAACGGATGTTAGTTGTTTGTAATACAGGATAGCATGTTAATGTATATGCACACATTTCTTCATATTTCTCATTAAATGGAGATGAATATGGAATGTAAATTACAAGTAATATACTTCATAAGTAATTTGAAATGAGAAAGCATGAAGAGACTTTCCTCCACATTTGGTTTATTAGAGGCTAACCTATCTTAGGTTTCTCTCGCGGCTTTTTGGCATAAAGGTTCCCAAATCATCGCAATTTACTCAATGGGAAGTTAATTCGGTCTTTCAACTGGAGCGAATTTGGGTGGTGCCTTTCCTGAGCCTCGTTAGAATTAGTCTTCCTACGAGTCTAGTAATCAAACACCGACAGGATAGCCTCCTGGTGGAGGAACCACAAAGCATACATTCACATACAACGTGTCTCACCATTTATGAAAATGATGACATGTGTGAAGCACTATTATCACAGATAGATATATTGCAGTGCATTAAAAAGAAATGCATTCGTACACATTCATAATAAATGTAAATATAACATCCACACACAAGCATATAACAGTTTTGAAAAGCTTGTAATAGCGGCTTAAGTCCTCTTATAGGAGTCCCCAGCAGAATCGTCATCTGTCGACGTCGGGATTATTATTTGTCCCTTTTCGTTACTTGTTCTTTTGTGTTCTCATGTTATGTGAGATTTGTTTGAACAAACAAGTGAAAAAGGTCCGACATGTATAATGTCGACGATGGACTGTTAAGAGTCGCCATTTGGTTTTTTAACTGGTTATACCAACACAACCGACAAAAGGTTTGCACATTGACCCAGTGATGTGACACTGCTAAACGGGTCTGTGAAACTGAGATTCATTAGGGTTCGGGGACTTGCTTATGCGGAGGGAAGGTGTTAGGCACCCCCCGACATCCGTGTTGCCACGGTGACTGCCACTTTTCAAGAAACTGTTATATGAATGTGTGCGTGTGTGTGTGTGGGTCAATGTGCTGTTATTTGGAAGTAGTGCGAGGCCTCGTTCGTACCTATATACACAGAGTTTGGATTTATGTAAAAATTCAGTTTTAAACAAGATATAGCAGTGATGTTCGGTAAAAGAGGTTTTTCAAACCCTTATGCTCAATAGTAATTGAGACCTTTTATACTTCCATTTTATTATTAAATGTTCGGCTTGATTGCTTTCATTTTTCGAGATGCGAAGCATCTTCGAGAAAATAATATACAAAGCAGCGTCGAATTCCTCATGAGTATGGAAACTATCGGAGGAAATTCGAACACCGGGAATAAATTTACAAGCTGCTTACAGCTGAAAAGGTACATCACGGGAATCGAATCTAGATTCAGTGGACTAAATCTGTGATCACATGAGTCCTAGGCTCACATGATGCCGCAATTGATATAAACGCAGTAAACATGTATATATATAAAAGCTGTAAAAATATATATATATATATATATATATATATATATATATATATATATATATATATATATATATATAAGCATTTAAACGCACCAGACGTAAGTCTAGGCTCATCGAACAGAGTTCGACACACAGTTCATATATATATATATATATATATATATATATATATATATATATATATATATATATATATATATATATATACGAAAGCCATTAAACGCTCCAGATATAAGTCTAAGCTCAATCGAGGCATAACTCGATAATGTTAGTCTATACATATAAATATATAAATATAAGTATATATATATATATATATATATATATATATATATATATATATATATATATATATATATATATATATACAAACTGAAATGAAACCACGGGCCAAAGTCCGAGCATACACACGCAACACGACTCTCAATATGAAGAATAGTGTGTGCAAAGATGAAGAGAAAGACTTTAAAATGTGTAAGAAGGCTTACAATGGTTTGCCAAAGAAGACTTCAATAACTTGAAATGGATGAACACTCGGCTCCCGCTAGTAAAAAGTAGCTATATATGAGCTTACAACTGTTTAAAATGAGAAAGCACTCAGTTTGGGGTGTATACAGAGCAAATTGGATAGGGCTTCCTCGCCTTTTTTTATCTTAAAATGGCCACCCCAAGCCCTCTATTTATAGAGGTGGGAGCCGCAGGTGTACCTGTGGCTCCTCGGGGTGCCCCGGGCTTCACGGGTCATGTCGTCTCGAAGTACGTGCATGCATGCAACGTGATGTCCGCTCGAACTTTTAGAATTGTAATTCAGGCTTCCGACTGAGGTATGTAAGACCTATTTCAGACTGCCGTTGTTAAGAGTTACGCAATGTCATGGGATTAGAGGTTGTACGAAGTCAGGAAGATGGGACGATGCCCTTCGGTCTTCAAGCTTCAAATTCTATCCATTACCCTGCGTAATAGTCACTTGGGATTGGTTTTCCTTGGCTCTTGTGGGACATTTGTTGTGTAGAAATGTATGTCTGAAATGTTGAGACGGTGTGATGTGGCGTTAAGGTGGCAAGATGACGACTTTGCCCCTTATTGGGGTTATCTCCAGTTTGGGCTGATAAAGCAGATGTTGCTCAGGGTCATCTCTGAGATTGGACTGCTGCAAGTGTTTGAAGGTCCTCAGTGTCATCTTTGAGGTATGCCTGTCTTCCTGGGGTCATCTCCTGGGTCTTGTACTGAGTGCCTCGGTGTAAGCGTCGAGTGTTCTGAAGCTGATTGCATGTATTTGAAACAAGCATTTTCGGGGTTATCTCCGGAACTGCATTCCTTGGGGTTATCTTCAAGGTTGGAATTTGCTACTCCCAGCATTGGGACTGAGACGGAATATCTTGGGGCTATCTCCGGGATAAATCGATATTCTCCGGTGGAATTTTCGATATTAAAACTTCAGGCTTCGGGGTTATCGTCGAGGTTGGAACTGTTACTCCCGGTGTGTGTTTCGGGGTTGAGACTGAACTTCCGGTAGTATTCGGACTGGATGTGAGCTGTCTTCTAGGGTTATGTCTGAAAGACGAATCTGCCCTCCTGCAATGTCAGTAACAAGTGTGTAGAAAATTTCGAGTGTCTACAATTTCATTATCATATTATTGTGTTGCATATAATGCGAGAAGACTTGTTAGTAATTAAAGATTTATTCAGCTATTTTAAAGTTCTCTGAACTTTGGTGTCATTCTATCGAATAGATAGTCTGCTATTCTTGATTCTTATACATTCATTGTATGTCTTAACTTGTGGGGCAAATTTGTTGCTCACCCTTGCTTAAATAAAATATTTTAGCTAGGAACGAAGAAGCCGGAGGGGCAGAGAAGAGCGAAGACAAATGTTACGCCCCCAAAATAGGTATACATCACCCATATTGAGTCGCCAATACATGGTACAGAAATCAAATACAAACTTCTTTTATACAATACGACAAAATATAGCTGAGAGATTTTACACGAATATTGTGTAAAAGACAGTATTCAAACTCAAAAAGGAGTCCTCATTATAATTATTATCACATTATTTTATAAAATAGTGAGGACTACTACAGCCACCATCTCGGACCGTCACTCCATTCCCCGACTAGTCTCGGCTACGTTCTCATTTCTTGAAGAGAACAATGAAAACAAAAAGGTGAGCTCAACTAGCCCAGTAAGAAATATTATGACTAAGATAATACAGAATAAATTATCGTTAGCCTTCAACAGTGTTAAACTGATAAAATACAATAAATATCAAGTTTAATTGCAGCAGAACAAGCAATCCATTAGAAGAATCAAGTATAGCATGATATCTACTATCTTCTATGATTTAAGAGTTTATCATCAATTTTATCGCTGAGACTCAGCTCAATAAATAGTATCACAACCACGAATTATTCACGCACTACGTGCCAAGGATATTCATGTTTACTACAATGATCATGATCATACCGAATAATCCCTAGTCATAATCATATCAACAACTGTCCATCAATGCACTGCGGGCCAATGGGGACTTTTAGCACATCATTTGTAACATTCGGGTCATGATTATATCGAATGATCCCTGGTCATAATCATACCAATCAACAATCCATCTATGCACATAAGCCAAATATGACTTTCATCACAATATAAGCATGAGGATGATGACAATGATATAAGAATTCAATTAAAAGAAAACAAAAGATAAATTTTTAAAGATTTATAATTTAATTTATCCAGAATTCAATAATGTCCAAATTTTTAACATGATACTGCTTTGTGAAGTAAAATTCAAGAATAATATTATATCAAAAATGATTTGGACAGCAAAGAAATTAATTTTTGTCATGAATAGTACTCTGGGTGAATATTACCCGAGTGAATAGTACCCCGTGAATAGTACTTCGAGAATAGTATTCGTGAATAGTACTTTATAAATATTACCCCGCGAATAATACTTTGTGAACAGTACCGTATAAATAAATAGTACTCATGGACAGTACTCTGGTATGAAAAGCTTAAAATTTAACAAGAATGTGCAGAAAATATTCTTGTGAAACGATACTAGATGAAGCGCAAATTTTAAGGATATTTTACTAATTTCATGGAGTATAAAAGCAATACTTTAACAAAATGAGGGTATAATTAGGAATACGAGACGAAATAATATTACTCCCATACAACAGAGTATGAAAGAAAATATTATTCCTTATGAATACTAAATAAAAATAATATCCTTTACCTTAGAAGAATGCTTGATACTGGAATAATGAAGTAGCATGATACTCTTCTTCTTCCTCTCTATAGCTTCTCTCTCTATAATTGCACTTGTGAGTCTTAGTGAATTGGTGAAATTGAAAGAAGAATGAGCTTCTATTTATAAAAAAACATAGTTTCGATAATTGCACGTTTTAGGGCTTGAATTATTACAGTATAGTACCTTCATCTTTTCCTCCATTTTTAATTTAGTCCTACAAGTATTATCAATCTTGCACCACCTCCCCTAATAGTAATGCATGTGAACCAATAGTTCCATTCATTTGAGCAAATAGTTATATGCATGTGAACTAATAGCAATTAATTGCTCATTTATCCAATTAATTACCCGATTGGTCAATATAACCTCCAAAAATCAATTATTATCAAAATAAATATCGATTTCCACAAACACAAATAATCCCAACACAATGAAAATATTAATTTCATCTTTAATCAACACGAACTTAATCATCCTTAATATTATAACTCACAATATTTAACAACCAGATCATTCCCAGGAAAGAGGGGGCTTTCCGATAAGGATTTCTCCCTATTGACACGCAATTAGGTGGCCAAACCCCTTTTCTCGACAGAACATTCTAGACATCATCAATATTACAAATAATAATATGAATAACTTTACCGTCTCAATTATTGTTTTAATAATATGAAATATTATGCAGATGATACTGTGACAATAATTGAATCAATAATATTAGAGATATTATGCATTATTAGTGTAGTAATAATTGAGTATAACTGAGTGACTTCTCATGTAAGCATTAATAATCAATACCGTGTGCTACTATGCAACCACACATATTACTGTACTTTTACTATCGGGTAGTTCAACAGTTTAATGGTAAAACTTTCGTCGTTATTTTTATAAAAAGATATTTCTGTTATTTTCTAACTACGACAATACTTACGTTGTGGGGTCCACTAATAATTATGTCGTCGTAAGAATATTCCCTATTAAAACGAATATTCCCCGACCAATCGAATATTTTAAAACCACTTGCTTACTTTGCAAAATTTGTAAATATTACCCACAACTATAACATTATATCGAATCCACACCATAATATTCAAAAATATATTTCGAGAAAAATTAATCTTTATTCATAAAACTTGGGGTCTTACAACCTCCCCTCCTTATTAAATTTTGTCCTCGAAATTAGGATACGTACCTGATATGGCGAATAGGTGAGGATACCTTGACTTCATTTCAGATTCTAACTCCTAGGTCATTTCCTCCACATCGTGGTTTCTCCATAAAACTTTGAATTTAGGTATAACCTTGGAGCTTAAAATATGATCATTCTTATCCAAGATTTTAACAGCTACCACTTCATACGTTAAATCTTCCGCTATCTCGTCTGGTTCTAATTTAATAATGTGGTTCGGGTCTTTCACATATTTACGTAACATAGATATGTGAAAAATATTATGAACACGAGACATACTTGGAGGAAAGGCGAGTCTATAGGCCATAGTTCCTACTCGATCGAGGATTTTGAATGGCCCAATGAATAAAGGATTGAGCTTTCCTTTCTTTCCAAATCATGTAACTCCTTTCCATGGAGCAACACGTAACAACACATGATCTCTAACATTGAATTCCACGTCCTTTCGATGAAGATCAACATAACTCTTTTCTCTATCTTCTGAGGTTTTTATACGTTGTCGGATCATTTGAATATTTTTCGTTGTCATGCATACCAAATCCGATACCAACAACATTGCTTCACCCACCTCATCCCAGTATACTGGAGAACGACATTTGTGTCCATACAACACCTCGAATGGAGCCGTGCCAATTCTTGCTTGATAACTATTATTGTTGGTGAATTCCACCAATGGCAAGAACTTATCCCAATTTCTTTTGAAGTCAAGGACACAGAGTCTTAATAAATCTTCAAGAATTTGAATAGTCCTCTCCGACTGCCCATCCATTTGAGGATGATATGCAAGCTAAATCGTAAATCCGTGCCCATAGACTTCTACAAACTAACCCAAAACCGTGAAGTAAATCTTGGGTCTCGATCAGAAACTATGGATACTGGCATACCATATAGTCTTACAATCTCATTTATATAAATACGAGCAAGACGTTCAAGTGAATAAGTTTCTCGTATAGGCAAGAAATGAGCAGACTTGGTTAATCTATCAATAATAACCCAAATTGCATCAATTCCTTGAGAAACCTTGGGAAGACCAGTAACAAAATCCATGGTAATGTGCTCCCACTTCCATTCTGGAATTTCAAGCAGTTGTAATGGACCTTTTGACACTTGATGCTCCACCTTAACTCGTTGACAAGTTAAACACCTTGAGATAAACTCCACGATCTCTCTTTTCATATTGTTCTACCAAAATGTATGTCGAAGATCACGATACATTTTGGTACTCCCAGGATGGATTGTAAACGGTGTGTTGTGCGCCTCCATCATGATTTTATACTTCAAGTCAGAATCGTTAGGAACACAAAGTTTGGAGTTGACTCGAAGTATTCCTTCTTCATCGATTCTTGCTTCCGGAATAACACCTTCTCGCAATTTCTTCTTCATACGCATCAGCTCCAGGTATGTAGCTTGAGCAGCCTTAACTTTATCGATTAAAGTCGATTCTACTATTATATTTTCCATCATCACGTGGGGTCCCTGGAGTCTTTATCTTGATCTCCATTCTTTGAAAGTCATACCAAATGGGTCTTTGCGTTGATAATATCGCACTCGTACTCGTATAAGATCTTCTACTAAATGTGTTAGCTACCATGTTCACTTTTCCAAGATGGTATTGAATGGTATGATCATAATCTTTCAACAGCTCGGGCCAACGTCGTTGCCGCATGTTGAGTTCCTTTTGGGTGAAGAAATATTTGAGGCTTTTATGATCCGTATAGATCTCCACTTTCTCCCCATACAGGTAATGCCTCCAAATTTTAAGCGTAAAAATGATAGCTGCCAACTCTAGATCACGAGTAAGATAATTCCTCTCATATTCTTTGAGTTGTTGTGAGGCATAGGCTATGACTTTCCCATATTGCATGAGAACACATCTTAACCCTCTGCCTGAAGCATCGCTATAGATGACAAATCCCTCCGAACCAGATGGTATTATCAGAACAGGTGCTGAAATAAGTCTTCTCTTGAATTCTTGAAAACTCTTCTCACATTCCTCGCTCTAACCGAATTTTGTATCTTTTCGAGTCAGCTGAGTTAATGGAGTAGCGATTCGAGAAAACCCATCTACGAATCTCTGATAATAACTAGCTAAGCCGAGAAAGCTACGTACTTCGGTCACTGACTTAGGTTGCTCCCAGCTTTGAATTGCTTCAATCTTTGTCAGATCAACAGATATTCCATGATTAGATATCACGTGCCCAAGGAATGCTACTTCCTCAAGCCAGAACTTATATTTCTTCAACTTGGCATAAAGCTTGTTTTCGTGAAGCTTTTGGAGTATCATCCTCAAGTGTTATTCATGATCTTCATGGCTTTAGGAATATATGAGGATGTCATCAATAAAGATGACCACAAAGTGATCCAAATATTCCTTGAATACTCGGTTCATCATATCCATGAAGGCAGCAGGAGCATTAGTCAATCCAAAAGACATGACTAGGAATTCGTAATGCCCGTACCGAGTTCTGAAAGCAGTCTTTAGAATTTCATCAGTTTTAATCTTCAACTGATGATATCCAGAACGAAGATCGATTTTTGAAAAGAATTTGGCGCCTTGCAATTGGTCAAACATGTCATTAATGCGAGGCAACGGATACCTATTTTTGATGGTGACATGATTCAACTCCCAATAATCAATACAAAGTCGCATACTTCCTTCTTTCTTCTTCACAAATAGAACAGGAGCTCCCCAAGGAGACGTACTAGGTCGAATGAAACCTATGTTTAATAATTCCTGCAGTTGAGTTTTTAACTCCTGAAGTTCAATAGGATCCATTCGATGTGGGGCTTTGGAAATAGGTTTTGTACCGAGTTCATGGTCGATACATAATTCGATTTCACACTCTGGGGGTAGGCCATGAAGTTCTTCAGGGAATACGTTAGGAAATTTATTAACAATAGAAATATCATTAAAATCTGACGTATTTTTATTTAAATCCGTGACATGGGCTAAGAAAGCTTGGCATCCGTTTTTTAATAAACAAATAGCTTTATGGCTTGATATGACAGTGATTGACTTTAGTGGTTTGGTTGTTTGAATTTGCATAATAGGTTGCTTAGGAATATGAAAGCTAAAAACCTTAAGAAAACAATCAATTTTTGCACGATGAGTAGTTAACCAATCAATCCCTAAAATCACATCAAATGCAAGTATTTTTAAGGAAATAAGATCGACAGGTAATATGAGGGTACCGATTTGAACCAAACAAGACTTATAAATAATGGATGTAATGAAGGTTTCTCCCAATAGAGTTTTAACAGATAAGTCAAAGTCTAATTTCTCCGGAGTTAAATTTAAACGTTGAGCGCAAGTAGGAGAAATAAAAGAATGGTTAGAACTTCGTAAGAGTTTATGATTAGCTTACCTGTAATGACTTTGTTCGGGTTCCTCATTTTTTGGGAGGTTACGGAAAATGCTCTCCCTAGAACTACCGACTTTGACTTCTATGGGACGACCTTTGGTGCCTCCATCCCAACTGGACTTGACTTTACTGTACGACAAAATCGGGCTAGGTGACCTTCTTTTCTGCAATTGTAACACGCTTTAGAATGCATCATGCAGTTTGGACTGATGTGTCCCTTCCTTCTGCATTTGAAGCATACGATCGGTGGTCGTTCTCCTTCTTTATCAACAGGTGCTAGTGCTTATGTATTTCCATCATTATTGAATATCTTCTTCTTGAAATTTCCACTCCTATTGTCTTGGCCATGATTACCACCAAAGTGGTTACCATTTCTGGCATGTTGATTACCTCCACGTTTGTTGTCACCGCTTTGATGACTGCTACCACTGGTATTATCGATTTGCCGGTTGCTCTCTCTTAGTTAGGTTGACTCATTATCACGCTCCAATAACTGAGCCCTATTAACAACATCTGAATACAAACACAGTTTGTGAGATATTAGGTATTGACGTATCTCGGGTTTCAAACCTCTTAGAAACATCCGTGTCATTCTCTCCTCATTATCAACCAAGTGGGATGCAAACCGAGATAACTCGACAAACTTAGCTTCGTATTGCAACATGATCATATTGTTTTGCTCCAGCTTGATAAACTCCACCTCTTTCATGTGACCAATACTTTTGGGAAAGTACTTGTCATTGAATAGTTCTTGGAACTTCTCCCAAGACATCTTCAGTGCGACAGGTTGAGTACGCTTAACAAATTTCCACCAGTAATCTACCTCTCCTCGTAACATGAAGGTGGCAAAGGGAACCTTTTACTCCTCGGAGCATCCCAAGACGTCAAATATCTTAGTGATCTGCTTTATCCACGCCTTCGTCTTAAGTGATTTTGGCTCTCCCAAAAACTCCGGTGGTCCCAGCTCCTTGAATTGCTTAGCGGTGACCATTCGAGAGTTGCCAGTGTTTCCACCTGCATTTTGAACAGG
This sequence comes from Panax notoginseng, assembly GCA_016801055.1. Taxonomy (NCBI): domain Eukaryota; kingdom Viridiplantae; phylum Streptophyta; class Magnoliopsida; order Apiales; family Araliaceae; genus Panax; species Panax notoginseng. The sequence continues at coordinate 80,242,954 of CM029014.1, forward strand.
AGTCGCTCTCGCCTGATGTTGCATGAATTGCATAAAGCCTCTGAACATCCCATCTTTCATCGTTTGGTCGGTGTTGTTATTTTCCTAAGGATTATTGCCTTTCTGATGCACATTATCCTGGGTATTAATCGTCGGTGACTCAACGGTCTCATGTGCTCCATTGCTTATCTTAACATTCTCGGATGTCGTTTTCAAACACTGCCACAAAACAAGGATTAATTTACACGCCACATATTACCCCTATACTCTGACCGACCAATAAAATAACAAATAAGCTTAGGTAGGTCATACTAACGAATGATTTACCCGTCTCTCCCCCCTAGTTCTTCTCTCACATCTTAGCCAGAGATCATATCTCTAAGCTTTGATACCAATTGTGACACCCCCAAAATAAGTATACATCACCCATCTTGAGTCGCCAAATATATGGTATAGAAATCAAATACAAACTTCTTTTATATAATACGACAAAACGTAGCGGAGAGTTTTTACACGAATATTGTGTAAAAGACAGTATTCAAACTCAAAAGGAGTCCTCATTACAATTATTATCTCACTATTTTATAAAATAGTGAGGACTACTGTAGCCACCATCTCGGACCGTCACTCCATTCCCTGACTAGTCGCGGCTACGTTCTCATTTCCGAAAGACAACAATGAACACAAAAGGGTGAGCTCAACTAGCCTAGTAAGAAATATTATGACTAAGATAATGCAGAATAAATTATCATTAACCTTCAACAGTGTTAAACTGATAAAATACAATAAAATCAAGTTTAACTGCAGCAGAACAAGTAATCCATTAAAAGAGTCAAGTATAGCATGATATCTACTATCTTCTATGATTTAAGAGTTTATCATCAATTTTATCGCTGAGACTCAGCTTAATAAATAGTATCACAACCACGAATTATCCATGCACTACGGGCCAAGGATATTCGTGTTTTCACCAATGGTCATGATCATACCGAATAATCCCTGGTTATAATCATACCAACAACTGTCCATCAATGCACTGCGGGCCAATGAGGACTTTTAGCACATCATTTGTAACATTCGGGTCACGATTATACCGAATGATCCCTGGTCATAATCATACCAATCAATAATTCATCTATGCACATAAGCCAAAGATGACTTTCATCACAATATAAGCATGAGGATGATGACAATGATATAAGAATTCAATTAAAAGAAAACAAAGGATAAATTTTTAAAGATTTAAAATTTAATTTATCCAGAATTCAATAATGTCTAAATTATCAACATGATACTACTTTGTGGAGTAAAATTTAAGAATAATATTGTATCAAAAATGATTTGGATAACAAAGAAATCAATTTTTGTTATGAATAGTACTCCAGGTGAATAGTATTCGAGTGAATAGTACCCCGTGAATAGTACTTCAAGAATAGTACCCATGAATAGTACTTTGTAAATAGTACCCCGTGAATAGTACTTTATGAATAGTATCGTATAAATGAATAGTACTCATGGACAGTACTCCGACATGAAAAGCTTAAAATTTAACAAGAATGTGCAGAAAATATTCTTGTGAAATGATACTAGATGAAGCGCAAATTTCAAGGATATTCTACTAATTTTACGGAGTATAGAAGCAATACTTTAACAAAATGAGGGTATAATTAGGAATACGAGACGAAATAATATTACACACATACTACAGGGTATGGAAGAAAATATTATTCCTTATGAATACTGGATAAAAATAATATCCCGTACCTTAGAAGAATACTTGATACTGGAATAATGAAGTAGCATGATACTCTTCTTCTTCCTCTCTATAGCTTCTCTCTCTATAATTGCTCTTGTGAGTCTTAGTGAATTGGTGAGAATGAAAGAAGAATGAGCTTCTATTTATAGGAAAATATAGTTTTGATAATTGCACGTTTTGGGGCTCGAATTATTATAGTATAGTACCTTTATCTTTTCCTCCATTTTTAATTTAGTCCTGCAAGTATTATCAATCCTACACTACCTCCCCTAATAGTAATGCATGTGAACCAATAGTTACATTCATGTGAGCAAATAGTTATATGCATGTAAACTAATAGCAATTAATTGCTCATTTATCCGATTAATTACCCGATTGGTCAATATAACCTCTAGAAATCAATTATTATCGAAATAAATGTCAATTTCCACTAACATAAACAATCCTAACACAATGGAAATATTAATTTCATCTTTAATCAATACGAACTTAATCATCATTAATATTATAACTCACAATATTTAACAACCAGATCATTCCCAGGAAAGAGGGGACTTTTCGATAAGAATTTCTCCCTATTGGCGCGCAATTAGCTGACCAAACCCCTTTCCTTGACAGAACTTTCTAGACATCGTCAATATTAGAAATAATAATATGAATAACTATGTCGTCTCAATTATTGATTTAATAATATAAAATATTATGCAGATGATACTGTGATAATAATTGAATCAATAATATGACAGATATTATGCAGTATTTACTGTAGCAATAATTGAGTATAACTGAGTGACTTCTCACGTAAGCATCAATAATCAATAGCGTGTGCTACTATGCAACCACGCGTATTACTGTAATTTTACTATCGGGTAGTTCAATAGTTTAACTGTAAAACTTTTGTCGTTATTTTTATAAAAAGATATTTCAGTCGTTTTCTAACTACGAAAATACTTCTGTTGTGGGATCCACTAATGGTTGTGCCATCGTACGAATATTCCCTGTTAAAACGAATATTCCCTGACCAATCGAATATTTTAAAACCACTTGCTTACTTTGTAAAATTTGTAAATATTACCCACAACTATAACATTATATAAAATCCACACTATAATATTCAAAAATATATTTCGAGAAAAAATAATCTTTATTCATAAAACTTAGGGTCTTACAACCTTCCTTTCTTATAAAATTTCATCCTCGAAATTAGGGTATGTACCTGGTATGTCGAAGAGGTGAGGATACCTTGACTTCATTTCAGATTCTAACTCCTAGGTCATTTCCTCCACATCGTGGTTTCTCCACAAAACTTTGACTTTAGGTATAACCTTGGAGCGTAGAATATGATCCTTCTTATCCAAGATTTTAACAACTAACTCTTCATACGTTAAATCTTCTGCTATCTCGTCTGGTTCTAATTCAATAATGTGGTTCTGGTCTTTCACATATTTACGTAACATAGATATGTGAAAAACGTTGTGAACACGAGACATACTTGATGGTAAGGTGAGTCTATAGGCCACAGTTCCTACTCAATCGAGGATTTTGAATGGCCCAATGAATCGAGGATTGAGCTTTCCTTTCTTTCCAAATCTTGTAACTCCTTTCCATGGAGTAACACGTACCAACACATGATCTCCAACATTGAATTCCACGTCCTTTCGATGAAGATCAGCATAACTGTTTTGTCTATCTTGTGAGGTTTTTATACGTTACCGGATCATTTGAATCTTTTTCGTTGTCATGAGTACCAAATTCGGTCCCAACAACGTTGCTTCACCCACCTCATCCCAGCATACTGGAGAACGACATTTGCGTCCATACAACGCCTCGAATGGAGCCATGTCAATACTTACTTGATAACTGTTGTTGTAAGAGAATTCCACCAATGGCAAGAAATTTTCCCAACTCCTTTTGAAGTCACAGATACAGAGTCTTAATAAATCTTCAAGAGTTTGAATAGTTATCTCCGACTGCCCATCTGTTTGAGGATGATATGCAGCACTAAATCGTAAATTCGTGCCCATAGCCTTCTACAAACTAACCCAAAACCGTGAAGTGAATCTTGGGTCTCGATCAGAAACTATGGATACTGGCATACCATGCAGTCTTACAATCTCATTTATGTAAATATGAGCAAGACGTTCAAGTGAATAAGTTTCTCGTATAGGCAAGAAATAAGCATACTTGGTTAATCTATTAATAATCACCCAAATTGCATTAATTCCTTGAGAAACCTTGGGAAGGCCAGTAACAAAATCCATGGTAATGTGCTCCCACTTCCATTCCAAAATTTCAAGTGGTTGCAATGGACCTTTTGACACTTGATACTCTGCCTTGACTCGTTGAGAAGTTAAACACCTTGAGATAAACTCCACGATCTCTCTTTTCATATTTCTCCACCAAAATATATGTCAAAGATCACGATACATTTTGGTACTCCCAAGATGGATTGTAGACAGTGTGTTGTGCGCCTCCATCATGATTTTATACTTCAAGTCAGAATCGTTAGGAATACAAAGTTTGGAGTTGACTCGAAGTATTCTTTCTTCATCGATTCTTGCTTCCGGAATAGTACCTTCTTGCACTTTCTTCTTCATACACATCAGCTCCAGGTCTGTAGCTTGAGCAGCTTTAACTTTATCTATTAAAGTCGGTTCTACTCGTATATTTTCCATCATCATGTGGGTCCATGGAGTCTTTATCTCTATCTCCATTCTTTGTAAGTCATACCAAATGGGTCTTTGCATTGACAATATTGCACTCGTACCCGCATATAATCTTCTACTCAATGCGTCAGCTACCACGTTCGCTTTTCTAGGATGGTTTTGAATGGTATGATCGTAATCTTTTAATAGCTTGAGCCAACATCATTGTCGCACATTGAGTTCCTTTTGGGTGAAGAAATATTTGAGGCTTTTATGATCCGTATAGATCTCCACTTTCTCCCCATACAGGTAATGCCTCCAAATTTTAAGCACAAAAACGACAGCTGCCAACTCTAGATTATGAGTAGGATAATTTCTCTCATATTCTTTGAGTTGTTGTGAGGTATAGCCTATGACTTTCCCATGTTGCATGAGAACACATCCTAAACCTCTGCCTGAAGCATCGCTGTATATGACAAATCCCTTCGAACCAGATGGTATTGTCAGAACAGGTGCTGAAATGAGTCTTCTCTTGAGTTTTTGAAAACTCTTCTCATATTCCTCGCTCCAACTGAATTTTGTATATTTATTAGTCAGCTGAGTTAATGGAGTAGCAATTCGAGAAAACTTTTCTTCGAATCTCCGATAATAACTAGCTAAGCCGATAAAGCTACGTACTTTGGTCATTGACTTAGGTTGCTCCCAGCTTTGAATTATTTTAATCTTTGCCGGGTCAACAGATATTCTATGATTTGATATCACGTGCCCAAGGAATGACTTCCTCAAGCCAGAACTCACATTTTTTCAACTTGGCATAAAGCTTGTTTTTACGAAGCTTTTGGAGTATCAGCCTTAAGTGTTGTTCATGATCTTCAAGTCTTTTGGAATATATGAGGATGTCATCAATAAAGACGACCACAAAGTGATCTAAATATTTCTTGAATACTCGATTCATCATATCCATGAAGGCATCAGGAGAATTAGTCAATCCAAAAGATATGACTAGGAATTCGTAATGCCCGTACCGAGTTCTGAAAGCAGTCTTTGGAATGTCATCAGTTTTAATCTTTAACTGATGATATCCAGAACAAAGATCGATCTTTAAAAAGAATTTGGTGCCTTGCAACTGGTCAAACAGGTCGTCAATGCGAGGCAACAGGTACCTATTTTTGATGGTGACATGATTCAACTCCCAATAATCAATACAAAGTCGCATACTTCCATCTTACTTCTTCACGAATAGAACAGGAGCACCCCAATGAGACGTACTAGGTCGAATGAAATAGATATCTAATAATTCCTGCAGTTGAGTTTTTAACTCCTGAAGTTCAATAGGAGCCATTCGATATAGGGCTTTGGAAATGGGTTTTGTACCGGGTTCAAGGTCGATACAAAATTTGATTTCACGCTTTGGGGGTAGGCCAGGAAGTTCTTCAGGGAATACGTCAGGAAATTTATTAACAATAGAATACCTTTTCAATTTCCATGATCTAGGTTTATGCCTCAACTGGATTTATGGTTCCACGAAATTTTGGTGGTCTAACTACCTTAAAATCTTAAAAAGTTGTAGCTTGATTCCGCGGTTGATTCTGCAGCGCTCCCATCAGAAGTGTCACCAACTGCAGAACTGGGTTAGTTTTAGCGTTGTTGTTGTTGGTAGACCCCTCAGGGGTTTGTTATCGTGGTTGACATCTTCTTGGAGGTATTATCTGATTAACGTAAACAAATACACGTATTAGATTATTAATCAATCTTTTAAGTATTTTCTACTTAACTTGTACATTATAAAAGATCATCACATAACACATAACATCTTGAATAAATATTAACATTTTATTCATTCACAAATCTACTGAAAAACATAATAATGATTGCATCCCTGCTATCTACATCACTTTCCTGAACTACAAAAGTTGCAGGATAACATTCTCATCATATCCCATTGGTTACATAACACTCGTGATTTACATCTTATTTATCACATCACGAATCACAGAACAAGTACATTCTCTACGATGACCTACTAAAATGCTGCATAGCCTTACGACGCTCCTCTTTCATAATACGGAACATTGTTATGTGATCTAACATGTACGATGGCAGCGTCTCGAACTAAATCGAATACTACATAACTCGGTCTTGAGCTCGATTTATCACGGTGTTGAAAATGTTATTCATCTCCTCCATCTTGATCTTCTTTTCCTGTACTTCCCCCTCTGCTACTCCTGCATGCTGAGAAGCTTCCTCGTACGCGTCTTCAACTCTTCATCTCTTGGCGGATTCTTCTTTTAATTTGTCCTTCAGTTTTGCAATCTCTTCTGTCAGCTGCTCATTCTCCCCTTCTGTATGAATCAGCTTCCATTCAACATTACTCAGACGCTCGTCCAGATCCCAGATCTCATCGTCTTTCTACGCCATCGAAGTCTGACGTTCAGCTACTATCTCTTCCAACTCCTCGACTCTATCTTGAAGCTCAACATTGCGGTCGTATATCTCATCGTACATATGAGCTGTGATAGGTTTTAGTGGAAACTCTTCCTCTTCCTCATCCTCATCTGTCTGAGGTAGCTCCACAGGGTCTTCCTCATTCGTCTCTACCTCATCCTCCTCATCAGGTATACCTTCCTGCTCAACCACTGTGACCAACAGAGATAACTCCCTTGGAACCAGTTGTTCCTAGACCACCTGAATATCTCGAGGCCCCTCCTCTCTAGGCACCTGAGGTCCCTCCTCCCTAGCCTGACTGGATTCTCCCATATTAGCCATCCTAACAACAAAATTTTTAATTGTTTAATTACTATTTGTCACTATTCGACACTTACGAACACATAGGTTGCAACCACATAAGCACATAAAGTGTTTTATTATTTCTTTCTTAAAACTCAATAAGAGTTTATCACCACTATCTTTTCAAAGGTTACTTCCTAAGGTTTTTCCCACACCTAAGGTTCATAACCTAAAGCTTTGATACCAACTTATGACACCCCAAAATCTGGGTACTTCATTTTCATAAGATTTGGTGTTCACTGTCTAAACATTCATTTCTAACTACCCAAATATACTAAAATTTAAACAATAAACTTTCCCATTAAAGGGTTACATCAATAAGTCCAATAAAATCTCCTAGGTATCTAACCTTTAAAACAAACATCAAGTGTGGAAAATTAAATAAGTACATCTCAACAATTAAAACAAAGTCTGACAATATAAAAATCAATAGATTTACAAGACTTTAACATTTGTTCATCTTTCCTTTCCCTTTATTGGTGGTAGGTTCATCGACCTTCTCAACTTTAGCTGTAATGGTTATATAAGCAAGAGTGAGCAAAAAAAAAATGCTCACTTGAAACAACAATGAATAATAACAACATAATAACCGCCAATGAATAGGCTCAATAGAACTGAATAATATAGTGAATTAGTTTATTAGGGTGTTTGGCTTAATTATATCAAATTGTGGATTTAAGTTAATACGGTGTTAGTGCATCGAGAGATGACTAATTCTACTTGAGTGTTCTTGACTAATAAACTAAGATAGTAAATTTAACTGGAAAAAGGTGTGATAATTAGAGTGAGACTTAAAGTGAAATTGTAAGCCTAATTCTCCATTATCTGATTGAAATTATAGTTGTTAATTTGTGATTGCCTTAATTTGGATTTTTAATTTATTAATTTTTATTAATTAAAATAATTGATTCGAATAGTTTAATAAAATTGGAATAATATAAAACTGGTAATTGTTAAATTAAAAATTTATACTGGTCTCTGTGGGAACGATACTTTTCTTATCATTATATTACTTGTTGATCACGTATACTTGCGTGTTGTGCGTAATTAGATTTTGCTCTAACAAGTCTTTGGCGCCATTGTCGGGGACTAATTTTAATTTTAGTATTTTTCAATATCAATTTAATTATTTCAGTTTTACTTAAACAATTTTTCTTTTGTTTTGTTCTTTCTTGTTATAGATTTTTGGACTTAGTGTATGCAAACTCGGTCTAAGAAGCCAGACTTGCTTCCTTTCGAGAATGACATTGAGAAAAGGTTTCAAAGGTTGAGTAAGTGGATTAATGATACTAAGGAGAATCTTTATAAGGAAGAAACTATGGTTGCAGATGATTAGAAAGCGCTGAGGGATTATGCTACTCCCAAGGTGACTGAGCTTCAGTCAAGTATCACCAGGCTGATTGCTGCAAATACTTTTGAGATCAAGACTGGGACCATACAGATGATACATAACTCATTGCAATTTGGGGGATTAGCCAACGACGATCTGAACGAGCATTTAGTCAGTTTTTTGGAAATCTATGACACCTTTAGATACAATGGGTGTCGGATGATGCAGTCAGACTTTGCTTATTCCCATTCACATTGCGGGACAAGGCAAAAAGTTGGTTAAACTCTCTACCGCCAGGGTCAATTACTACATGGGACGACCTTGCTCAGAAGTTCTTGGCCAAGTTTTTCCCACCAACAAAGACTGCAAAGATAAGAAACAAGATTACAATGTTTGAGCAGCAGCACGAGGAATCATTGTACGAGGCATGTGAAAGATACAAGGAACTACCTAGAAAGTGCCCACATCATGGATTACCTAAATGGCTGCAGATGAACATGTTCTATAATGGGTTGAATGGTAATCTTAGGACTAGCATAGATCCAGCTTCGGGTGGAGCATTCATGGCTAAGAGTTATGAGGAGGCGTATGAGCTAGTAGAAATGATGGCGGCTAAAAACTACCAGTAGCCCACAACAAGAATGACACAACCTAAAGTAGCTGGGGAGTTAGAGGTAACGGCGTTAGCGGCACAAATTTTAGCATTATCAAAGGAGGTGGATGCTATGTCAGGTGCACAAACTCAGCAGGTTACTTTTATTTATGAATTATGCGTGGGGGAACATCCTACGAAATAGTGTGCCATTAACCCAGCATCAGTATAATTTGTGGGTAGCTACAACAGAATTCCGCAGAATATGTATCAGAATGCTTACAATCTGGGGAATAGGAATCATCCAAATTTTTCGTGGAGTAACAACCAAACTTAGCAGGCTCCATGACCATCTTATCCCCTGGGATTTCAAAATCAGCATCAACAAGCAGCTCCACATCAAGAGAAAAAGACAAATTTAGAAGAGCTATTGTTGAGATACATATCGGGCAATAAGGCTGCTATGAAAACGCAAGAAGAGATAATGAAATCACAAGCAGTGGCCATCAAAAACTTAGAAAATTAGATGGGACAGCTTGCCTTAACACTTAATAATAGGCCTCAAGGAACTCTACAAAGTGACACAGAGAAGAATCCAAAGGGAAATCATGAAAAATGTCAAGCAATCACTTTGAGGAGTGGAAAGCATTTTGAGAGGCAGAACACAAAAAATTTAGCTAAAAAAGATGACAAAGAAGGTGAAGACAAAGTGGTTGAAAAGAAGTATGGTGAGGAAAAGTAAGAGGGCGAGAGTAAGACAGATGTTAAGCCCGTTGTGTATCCTCCACCATCGTTTCAATGGAGAGTTCATAAACAGAAACTAGACAAGCAATTCTCAATGTTTTTAGAAGTTTTTAAGAAACTTCATATCAACATTCCTTTCGCAGAAGCCTTAGAGCAAATGCCAAGTTATGCTAAATTCATGAAGGGGATTCTGTCTAGGTAAAAGAAGTTAGAGGATTATGAAACTGTAGCATTGACGGAGGAATTCAGTGCAGTTCTACAAAGAATGTTACCTTCGAAGTTGAAGGATCTGAGGAGTTTCACCATTCCTTGCACAATCGGGAACATGGGCTTCAACAAGTGTTTGTGTGACTTGGACGCGAGTGTGAACCTCATGCCGTTGTTAGTGTATACTCAATTGGGTTTGCCAGCTCTGAAGCCGAAAAACATATCTCTACAGTTAGTAGACAGATCGGTAACATATCCAAGAGGAATTGTGGAAGATATCTTAGTTAGGCGGATAAATTTATTTTTCTGGTAGATTTTATAATTTTGGATTATGAAGAGGACAAAAACATCCAAATCATCTTAGCGAGGCCATTTTTGGCTACGGGTAAGACTCTCATCGATGTTCAGAAAGGGGAATTAACCATGAGGGTTCAGGACCAAGAAGTCAAATTCAATGTGTTCAAAGCCATGAAGTTCCCTACCGATGAGGAGGAGTGTTTCCAGTTGGATGTGATCGACAAGATAGTAAATGAAGACTTGGTTAAAAGTTTGGTTAGAGAACCGTTGGAAAACACCCTACTGGGGGATGAAGACTTGGATGACCTAGAGTTTGTAGACTACTTGCATATGCTGGATTCTTTGCCTAAAGTTAGCATGTTAAATGTACCATTCGAGTCATTACACACGAAAGAAACAGCTTCGGCATGGATGAAACCTTCATTGGAGTAGCCACCCACTCTTGAGCTTAAACCACTTCCTAAACACCTCAAGTATACTTATTTGGGTAATTCAAATACTTTACCTGCTAATATTTCATCTGCGCTTAACGAAATGCAGGAAAGTAAGTTGTTGAGGGTGCTTAGAGAATACAAGTTAGCTATAGGATAGATAATTACGAACATAAAGATGATAAGTCCATCCTTCTGCATGCACTAGATTCTTATGGAAGAGGACGCAAAGCGAACAGTAACACAGCAGAGACGAATAAATTCGATCATGAAAGAAGTAGTAAAGAAGGAAATACCAAAGTGGTTAGATGCACGAATTCTTTACCTGATTTCAGACTGTGCATGGGTCAGTCCAGTTCACTGTGTTCTGAAAAAGGGTGGAATGACAGTAGTGAAGAACGACAACAATGAATTAATTGTGATGAGGACAGTGACCAGATGGAGGGTTTGCATGGACTACAAAAAGTTAAATAAGGCAACCCGGAAGGACCACTTTCCTCTTCCCTTTATCGATTAGATGTTGGACCGGTTAGCTGGGCATGAATTCTACTGTTTACTGGATGGATATTCAGGGTACAACCAAATAGTCATAGCTCCTGAAGATCAAGAAAAGACCACTTTCACGTGCCCATACGACACCTTTGCATTCAGAAGGTTTCCTATCGTTATTTTGTTTTTTATTACGCAAGTTCCTAAATTCTATTATTCTTATATTGAGCAAGTTTTATTCCCCAACTTGTTATTAATCATGCGAGTTCATTAACTTAGTTCTTTTATTGAGTAAGATTATAGCCTTAACTTATTGTTGTTTAAGCAAGGTTGTTATAATATCCAATGCCTATGATTTCTAGTTCATTTCTAAAGCATGACTTCAGTGTATAATATTAATTCACTTATGATTCAAGACTATTCCATATCATATTGTTACCAAACACTTGAAAAAAATATCAAACTTTATTGATTCAACTAATCCTTAGTTGATGTTCGTTGAACTCTAAATTACCCTTGAAACCTATCCAAACCAAACTTCCTTTGGTGCGGACTCGCATGTTAAAACTGGGATGAACAACCCTATTATAGGGGATTTATTACGCGTAAGCGTTTAGATGTTTGTGCACAATACATGGTACGAAGGGCCGATCACCTTAAGTACAGGGAGTCCCTACAGTTGTAATACCCGAGAATTTTCACGTCTTATTAAATGAAAATATTAATGAAAATGAATATTTATTTGGATATAAATAATTTTGTGTTACGAGATGAGTTAACCCAATTATATTAAATAATTGAATAATTGGAAGTGTATAGAGTTGCGATGAACTCGTTGAAAGCCTTGTGTGGCACGGTGATGAGAAATATTAATGAATATATTAATTAACGAAAGAATTGTTAAACAAATAATTAATCTATATTAATTGTTATTTGTTATTTCGGTTAGATATTAATAGTAATATTAATCGACAGAGGAATTATCAAGTAAACGATTAATTAATATTAATTGTTAATTTATATTGTAGAATATTAATAGTGATTAATTAATGATATGTGATTATTAATTGTTCTTGTGAGTTGCATAATTAGAATGGTATTATTCGCTTATATTATGTGAGCAAGACATGTGATGTTATATAGTTCTTACATTAAAAAGAAGATGGGGTGTGACACATTAAAATGACTATGTGTTATATAGAAAACTATATAATAAAGGATTTGGGAATTATAAGTTACATAAATAATCATTTATGTGACATTAAGTATGTGTGGAAGCATTAAAAGAGGTACTCTATCAAGGAATTATAAACTATTTCAATAAGTTAATATAACTGGAATAATAAAGTTTTAAGGGGACATTAATTACTAGTGGATAATTTAATGGAGTCCATACATATTATAAATAATAATTAGACTGGAATAATGTACATGAATTATATGATGTGATTGTATAATTACTCCCAAATTTCCTATTATAGTAACACTTGGGCATCAAAACCATTTTTGGATAACAAAGTAACTGAAGTGAGCTAAGAAATTACTGAGATTTAAACCTTGTCCCAAATTAGAAGTCTCAGTTGCTAGTTACGTATTAGGCCAATGGCCTATCCCCTACCGATTACGTGAAACTCAGGAAAAAATGAAAAGGCTAAGAGCAAAATGATGAAGCTAAAGATGGTTGAGGTGGGGTGGTTGGCCAACTTCTTCTTGTCCATTGTCTTCTTCTTCTATACCTTGGGTTCAAACCTTAGAGTAAAGTCATGGTCTGGTTTTGTGTTCTTCTATAAATAGCAGCTACACTTCTTCATTTCTTGTTGCTGAGAATTATCTGTGAAGTCCAAGTTGAGAGGGTGAATTGCTGGTCAGTTAATAGAGGGTCTGAGATTTGTAAGGAATTCAATTTAAGCTTCAAAACGTATAATTCTACTTTGATATTCTTGAGCTTGAGTTTTGTCAAAATTCTAGTAATTATTGAATTCTCTATAAATTGATGTACAATAGCTTGCAATTATGTTATTTGTGTGGTGCCCCCAAATTCAGGTACTTAAAACCCGAACTCAGTGCTTCACGATACCATTTCTATGAGCAGAATAATACTAATAATAATAACAATAATATAGATTTTCAAATTTAATTTACATATTATCAGAGTTTTCAATCCCAAGTACGAAACCTTCAAACATTCGTTACACTACATGATAATTAATATATATCATCATTATCCTAATAAAGTCTAGTTATCACAAAAGATAACATTATCATTCATTCAGCGACCTTCCCTTTTCCTTTGTTCTTGGCAGAGCCTTCAGGTTGATCACACTTAGCTGAAAACATTTAAATTAAGTAAATTAAGCAAGGACGAGCATTTGAGTGCCCAACAAGTAATAACAACAAAAACAGTTATCTAAACGAACTAAATGGTTTCTTTGAATGATACTTCTACAACGAATCAACAGTTGTGAAGTAAGCTGAACTAGTAATAAACAACATATCATTTCGATTTCAATTTTTTTTGAAACTATGTAATGACTATAAATGAGGATCAGTTGACAGACTATGAACATTATTTTCTATTTTCGAAAAGGTTAAACAGAACTTCATCTGTAAACCGTCATAAGTTACGGGCACGGGGGTGATCAGCCCGTTATGCCATATATTGATCAATACTACATTTAAAGGATGATATTTTCGTCTAGCATTTTCGCCTTGGGCGCATAAAAGTTTTCTATATTTGGGATGTTCATACTAGTCTAGAATCCGAACCAAAATAATTCAGTTGGATAACAATAACTTTCTTATCTTGTTCAACAACAATTTTAAGTTTGTGTCTAGCCAGGCCAAATAGCTTAGACAGCTTTTAATTCAACTTGTACATACTGGACACCGATAAGTATGTATCAACATGTAATAAAATATAACGATTATCCAAGTGAGGACACTTGTATAACCAAGTTTAGAAATTAACGAACAGAATATTTCTTGATCTACAATAACAGAATTAAGGAACTTGTACAACAGATTATAATTTAATAATTTTCTTATACAGAATCATTGCATAAGTACATACAAAGGTTGAAATATTTGAATAATTGAAAAGAATAGTTCAGATATTGCATAAGTACATACTCGTATTGTCATGTAAGTTTAACAACCATTGCATCACAAATAAATATTTATTAAGTCAACCTATCTAAGTCCAGATCAATTTCTGAAATATGTCAGTGTATTGATAACTTTATCTGGTAATTATCGAGTCTAAGACTCTAACCTGTAACTTAGTAACAGTCATATTATTCTTAAATGACTTATAATAATTTTTAAACATTTATTATAATTTATCATAATTTTTGAAATACCAGAATCATTATTAAATGATTTAAATATTAAGTAATTTCATTATCATTAACATTTAATTAATATTAAACTATTAATCAAACCATTGTCAAAATATTAAAGTTATTTATAATAACTTAGAATATTTTTAAAGTATTAATATTACCCTTAAATGATTTTTAAAACATTTAAAATCATTTTTAAATAATTACCAATAATATTAAAGTATTAATGTATTATTTATCAAAATATTAAAAGTCATTAAGTATAACTTAATAATATTTTTAATTCATTTATATCATTTTTAAATGATTAATAAAATAATTTTAAAACTATTTATTTAATATAATTATTAAATAAATTTAATATCATTAATAATTAATAATCATTAATATTAAATTATTAATGAATTTATCCTTTAAATATTAAAAGTTATATTTTATAACTTAAAATATCTTTAAACACTTTATTTTCATTTAAAATGATTATTATAATATTAAAATCATTTTTAAACTAATTTATTTAATATAACTTTAATATCATTAATAATAATTAATTAATGAAATTTACCTTTAAATATTAAAAGTTATCTTTTATAACTTAAAATATTTTTAAACTATTTATTTTCATTTAAAATGAAATTTATAATATTAAAATTATTTTTAATTAATTTATTTTATTTAATTGTTAAATAAATCTAATATCATTAATATTAAATAATTAATAAAATTTGCTTTAAAATATTAAAAGTTATATTTTATAACTTAAAATATTTTTAAATAACTTATTATCATTTAAAATAATTTTTAATATAATAAAAATCATTTTTAATTAATTTATTTAATGCATTTAATAAATAAATTAATTGCCAATAATATTTAAATAAATACTAATATTAATGAAAAATATTTCAAATTATTAAAAGTTAATTTTTATAACTTAAAATAATTTTTAAAATTATTTTTGTAATTTTCAGAATTTATTTACTATTTTTAAATGATTTTTCGAAAATATATTAATTAAAATTAAAATATCTGTCGCTATAGCCTTTAGCGACAGAAAGCGTCGTCTTAGGTGTTCTTGAGTCCTCAAGAACATTCATAGTCAGTTTCAAGTGGTTGGGTTTGACCACATGTAGATCTTAGCTCGTTAAGTTTCTGGGAATTCTGCTCATTATACCTTGTAGTACTAGTAACATACTACACGCTCCAACAATCAACATGATCACAATGCAACTAACACAGGAGATCTAAGCCTCCAAAGTACATGTCAGAGCTATTCTTCATTTATGGGTTGCCCAGAAATGAAGAACAGTTCGACTGCCTTACTTTGAGCTTCTACAGCATGCAATTCTGGTGATGTTTTAGTAATATAAAACTTGCAGTGTGTAGCCAACGTGTATATGAAGAGATCCAGTACATAACATCACTATAACAACAACATAAGAGCCATAAACTGTCCGGTCAAACCATGTCAGAAGCCACTGACTTGAGTTTTCTGGGTTACCCAGAAAACTCAACCCGTGAACTTCCGGCTTGGTTTGACCATCCTCCAGATCCATACTATTTGTAATATAAGCGATCCAAAAGCATTAAACTGTAGTATAACGACCATAATATAACCTAAATACAATAACCAACACGTACCAACAAACAGAAGCAAGATCAAAGCCACAGAAAAGCTTGTCAGACAGCGTTCTTGAGTTTCTGGGCTGCCCAGAAACTCTTGGTCATGCTTGGTCAACTAAGTTTGACCTTAAATAACTTTTGTTCTGGACATGATCTAAGCCTGATTTCAAGTCCAGAGTAAAAGTCCATATAATATACTATATGATCAAACATTAAAACAACAAAAACACAAAACATACTGAGATCTATGGGATCTGACATTAGATTGTCAGACCATATTTCTCAATTTTCCAGATTTTGAAAATCTTCAAATACAAGCCTATAGATGTTATGGATCTAACATCTATCAACCCAGATCATTACTCTACACTATATTCAACATGTTTTAACATTTAAACACAACTTTTAACAGAGGATCGAAGATCAGATTTCTAGTTTAGTGTTCTACCTCTTTTGAACAAATTCTTGATTCTAGCCACTGATTTGGTTATGGGTGATAGTGGGGCTTGATTTGTGACTAATATATCTTGATATTTTCGGAAGTTAGAGCTTGAGAGAGTCTTGTTGAGTGTTTGTGAAAAAGTAAGTAACAAATGTCATTTCTCTCTCTTCCAATCTATATATAGAAGTGTATGGTGCATGTATGGCTAAGATATGTGACTTGTTCCTGGCATTTTAAGCACATGGGGTGGTTGAAATGGTTCACCAACTAAACCTAAGGTCAAAACCTATAACTAGCTTCAAATAATGCAAAAGGGCATTTTGGTCTTTTTTCTTGAGAATTTAAGGGCATAATTATAAACTTAGGGTTTGACCCTTAGGGTTTAACCCTAAGGTTAACGAAAATTGCTTTTCTAGGATTTTTATTTTGGGTTTAAAATAAAAATTAAAAAAAAATAACTTTCTAATTTTTGAAAATTAGGGTTTTCTAATTATGATTAATTATCTAATTACACTATACATGAACATTAATGTGCTAGTGTCCACTAATTAGCATTTAGCTTACAATTAATAAATTAGGGTTACCAAATTAGCAAATTAGGGTTACTAATTTAAGAATTATGGCTTCTAGTTAATTAGGATTTCCAAAATTTATTAGGTTTTTCCTAATTAACAATTATAATTCTAATACTTGTAAATTAATCACCTTATCACGATTACAACCAATCTCGAACTCTAATTTAAGGTTTAAATTAGGGTTTCTCATTCTCGAAATTAGGGTTTTATAATTAGGTTTCTCTAAAGATTAATTAAGGTTTACCTAATTAATCAAATCATTATATAATACATGTGACATCCCCAAATTTCGGTACTTCATTACCTCAATATTTGGTGTTCACGTAATCAAAACATTCATTTCTAACTACCCAATCATAATAGAATTGAATAATAAAAGAAAACCTGCCCATACAAGATTAAACTTAAATAAAAATCTCCCAGGTTATCTAACCTTTAACAACAATCGTTCAAATGCGGAAAATTAAATAACTTCCTTACAATTTTTAAATCAAATTCTGAAAGTAAACTATCAAAACTATTACAAGTCTTCAACATTTATTCATCTTTCCTTTTCCCTTACTAGTGCTAGGTGCATCACCCGTTTCAACTTTAGCTGTAAGAAATTTTACAGGCAAGAGTGAGCAAACAAGGCCCACTTGAAATAACAATAAGTAAATCTTTAAACTTTCACATCAATTGCCAATATTAGGCTCAATAGAACTGAACAATATATTCTATTAACTTTCTGAAAATTATAACATTCACTGAGGGTCTAATGACCACGAATCATGTCCACAGTTATAAGTAATCTTTCAACTTTAACTTTAACAGTCATAAGACTATAAGGACTCCACGTACTTAGGGGGATCAACCCTTCGTACAATGTATTGTGCACAACCATTTCAACGCTAAGCCTAAACCTCTATTAAAAGAGTTGTTCATCTCAGTATTTAGAATACAAGTCCGCACCAAAGTAAGTTTGGTTTGGATAAGCTTTCAAAGAAATTTGAAATTCAACGAACATCAACTAAGGAGTAGTTGAATAAGAACAATAACACTATATTATAGAATAATCGTGATTGAATCAATCATTGTAGACCAAGGTCATGCTTTAGGAATAATCTAATAGTATACAATTTGAATAACTATAGCATACCTTGCTTGAACAATACTAAGCCAAGGTTAATTAGAATTGAATACAAAGCATGCATAGTAACTTGACCGATAGAAATGTTTGACATATATAGTTGTGCATGCTAAACAACAAGTTAAATACAAGAATTACTTGTTCCAGAATAACTTACATTATTATATTATAATCGAATTGAAAATAGTACTTGAATTAACAAGATAATAGATTAGAAAACTTGCTTAAAGATAGCTAGATACTTTTACAATTATAAAAGTAGAGTTAGAGAACTTGCACAATGAAGTTTTGAGTTAGAGAACTTGCATGACAATAAATCGTTAAACAATAGATTAGAAATAAAGAATTTGCTTAAGTATAACATAACAGTGAAAAGTAACCTTGCTGAATAATAACGTAGCAAAGTTTAGGGAACTTGCCTTGCGCGTAGATTAAACCGTTATAATCCAAATCACAATATCCTATATACATATGTTAACATGACATGATTAGTCATAATCAACACTACATCACATATGGTTTAATTGTCTAACCATGTAATCAAATCATATTCCTAAACGATAATAAATTCGTTTAGGTATTAACATCATGTTCATTCAACACATTACAACACTATAATGACAGAATTTATTTGGTCTTGTAGTATTATTATCAAAATTTCAGACTTCTGTGCAAGACAAAAGTCATTTCAGAACATTCTGCTAAGTGGCGCCGCGGTGCCACATTTTGAACTGTGGGCCGCGCTGCGGCGCTGATGTGGCGCTCCGGCGCGAGATTTATAAAGGGACTTGGCGCTGCGACGCGAAGTCCGGCGCTGACTTCGGCGCAGCAGCGCGAAGTCTGGCGCTCCGGCGCTGACTTCTGCGCTGCGGCGCGAAGCCTGGCTGGGGCGCTGATTTTGACGCTGGGGCGCGAAACTCACAGAACCAAACTAAAGAACAGAGCCAAAGCTACTGTCTCAAATCTTAACAATGATTCACCCAAAGCAACATGTATAACTAATATAAATTACACATAATTGCTAACAATCATCCATATACCAATTACCAACCACTAATTAACATTATCATATACTAATTCTTTGAAAACATTGTGTTTTAAAAAATTAAACTCCATTGACGAAATATCAATTTACAGTAGATGTAGCTTACACTGTTATCAACCAATTTTAATTCCTTTGAAATACAAGTATACCAGTATATATCCCAATTAACATGTATAGTCCAATTTCTCAGTTAGTATACAAATATATATATATATATATATATATATATATATATATATATATATATATATATATACCTTTGATAAATTCTACACTCAAGTTCGTACTCACATGTTTCCACTATAAAAAAAAATAATTTCTTGAATACGTAATTTAGCATACCATCATATTTATATATTAAGCATACAATTATATACAAATATATATATGCTAGTATAACAATAACCAACACATAGATTACAAGAATTTTGTAAAAACTTATACACAGTGAAGTTGAAGAACACCGACTATCAAATTCAAAGAGACAATATACCGTAAAACATATATTAAGGTTATAAACACCTACATTTTGTTGTTAAGAAAACCTTTTTAACAAAATCTGTTTTGAACAATCACGCACTTGACTTCTTCTAAAACTCTCTGAACTTTTCCTTTCTCTTTTCTTAATTCTCTCAGTGATAGACTAGGTACTAACACTGAGCGTAAAATTGATAAATCATACACGTAAAATAACTGTTATGGCAATAATAAGCCTATTTACTCTTATCAGTTACCGAACATATAACGTATAATTATAAATATATTTTATTTATATATTTGTTTTATTCTATTAATAATATAATTTACAATTAACAAGAATTTCAAAAGCCATAAGGCCTTGTTTGGCAAACCATTTATAGAATAAATATACTTACACCTTGTTTGGCAAAACTAAAATTAAAATTACTTTAATTTATTTTTAATAACTCTTATAATATAGTTATAACAATTTATTAAATAAATTACTTAATCACATAACTCAATCCACATAACACATTAATTATTTAATAAATAAATAATTAACTAATCACATTAATTATTTAGCAAATAAATAATTAACTAAATCAATTCAATCAAATTGAACAATTACTTATTCAATAATAAACACATCCAATAAATATTTATATAAATCAATAAATATTTATAACTTACATTAAAAAAAATCTGAAATGTTACAATACACAACAGAAATCATATAACACAGTTATATAACAATATTTAAATTTCTCATTTAAATTTAAAAAATAGGGTTAAACAAATTAATGCTAGGATTTTGACATTAAACATCATAACTGACCAACTATCCTCAATACGTACATACAGTACATATTTATAGCACTGAAAAATCAAAAATATAATTAATATTATATTATTATAATTCCTTATTCCAAAACCAGAATTAGAGTTTGGATTCCATATCTGATTTACCTTGTATAAACAGATTTATTAATTAAATTAAAATATTCAACTTAATAATCCGGGCTAAAATTCATATAAATAAATAATAATTATGATAACCACGATAACCATTCCTTATATTATTTAAATAATATAATATCATATTTCCTTTGAAAAATAAATAATAAAAATATTTCTACAATAAAATTAAAAAAAATATAAGTTATAATGATCATTAATTTTAGAATTAAATTATTTGTAAATATTCATGTAGTAAATATATTTTTATTTACCACCAAAATACATATATACATTGTCTTGTACAAATCCTCATCCTTAAAATAAAAAAAAAAATTATACGCAAAATTTCTGATTTATTTATATAAAAATATCGAGTTATTACCTTCACCCTCCCTTATAAAGATTCAGTCCCCGGAATCACCGTTTTAAAACCTATACATACTAGGGATATATCATACACAATCATTGCAAGTAGATCTCGATCAACTTTGATAGAACTGATCTTTAACTAATCACATAAAGCTTGTCTTTCTAATTAAACGAAAATTTGATTTCTAAGAGAACTCAAATTCTTCCCTCAAAATTTCTTTAGAAATAGTTTACTATGTATATGAAAATCATGTATATAAGAAAATAAAAGTTATTCGAATAATACCTGGAGTCCCATTGCCAGTTGCCGCCTTATCCTGGACAATCATGTTGAAGACTCTTGCAATAGATTTTGTCGGCTTGCCAGATGATGTTGGTCCTGTGATCGCCAAAGTTCCGCCGCTTTTTCCCATGTTCACACTTTCTGCCTCCGTCCTCCTTTTCGGACAGTCCTTCACCCTATGCTCCTTTGATCCAAACAGAAAACACCCATTAATAATTCTAGGATTGGGCCAGTTGGGAGAGATATGGCCCTCCTGACCACACTTAAAACATGCAAATTTACCTTTCAGACATTCCCCCAAATGGTTCTTTTCACAGTTTCTACATTGCACCACCTGCTTCTTCTTTGTACCTTCCTACTTCACCTGCATACCCCTGAAGTTGTTTCCCTTCCTCTTTTCACTCATATTCCCACTGTATGTTTCACCCTTCCCAGCTGCCTCAACCTTACCCTTGTTCCTTCTTTCCTTGTTGTAGAGACTCATGGCCTCACTCCCCTCCTCAGCAATAATAGCTTTCTCCATGAGTGCTACAAATGTAGGGATCTGCAACACTGCCACCTTATTGTAGAGCCAGGATTTTAATCTCAGCTCAAACCTTCTAGCTTTCCTAGCCTCCGTATCAACTTGATGCGGAGCAAACCTAGCCAACTCATTAAACTTAGCGGCGTATTCTGACACCGTCATATTCTCCTGTTTTAATTTTAGAAATTTTTCCTCCATCCTAGCCTGCATACTAGATGAAAAATAGTTTTCGAAAAATAGAGTTTTAAACCTTTCCCAAGTAACTACACCTTCTCCTGCCCTCGCCCGATTCGCTTCCCACCAAAAATTTGCTTCACCCTTCATCATGTAGGTGGCAAAAGCAGTCTTTTGCCCCTCAGCTACCCTAGCTATAACGAACGCCTTTTCGATCTCCTTAACCCAAGTTTGGGCTTCTATAGGGTCAATTGTACCTCTAAATTCGGGCGGTCCTGCAGCTTTGAAGTCTTTGAAGTTTGCTAAGCAGTTGTCTGGCTGGTTCCTTGCGACGGGTATTCCTTGTTGCATAGCCTGAGCTACCATGTTTGCAAAGTGTTGCATTGGATCTGGTTGTTGTCCCCCAGTGTTGTTGACAGATTCTTCTGCCCTTTGATTTCTAGTTTGACGTCTTGGCGGTATTATCTGATTAAATAAAACATAATTTAACTTACATTCTAAACCTTATCACATAAGTTTAATATATTAAACTTGTTTCATTACTCAAACATAAGTTCATTTTCATTAATTCTTATTAATTTACATATCATGGCTCATACTGCAATCCCTTTGTGACCACAAAAGTCGGGATTTACAACCTTAACTTATACAAAAGTTGAGAATATTACATTACACAAACATACATATCACAAATATTACATTAAACACACCTACAACACAGAACATATACTACCTATTCACTACGCCTTTTTCTTGACCATGGACAACTTTTTTACTGATGACCTCCTATTCCACAATTAAAACAGACATATTACGTTGGATTGGGACAATGAGGAGATAAATGTCCCTTCTGCCGTAATTGTAGCAAACATATTCCCCTTTCTTACATACACCTTCATGTTTCTTGTCACAATTTACACACCTTTCTATTCGATTAATTTTTCCTTGATTGTTATCAGGATTTCTTATATCACGGTCTTTCATCTTTCTTTTCCCCTTGATCGGAGCTGCACATGCTTTGTTGCTTTTAGCTCCAATTTAGTCAATTTAGATTTTAAGCTTATCTTGTTCTTCCATTGTTTCTATTAATGCTTTCCGCAGTTGGCTATTTAGTAGTTTTTCTATTTTCCAAAACTTTTCCAAAGAGGAAACCTGGTCCCTTAGATTCTGTACTTCGATTGATGCTTGATCAGCTCCAACTTCAGTGTCTGAATCACAATCTGTCAATTCCACCATTTTCGGATTTGGTATTATGTTTTCCACAATCACCACCTCATCGAGGTTGCCTTCACTTTGAGCCTTTATTTCAGCTATTGGCTTTGATATTGGCTCCTTCTTTACGATCCGAGGGTATCCTAATCCTTTTTCACCTGACCTCTACACACATAAATTATCCTGATTAGTATGTAATATATACACAAAACATATAATAATGTTGTATAGGTTATCTTTTATTTTATTTGTCGATGAATTTATTCAATTCATCTCTTTTTAAACTCTATATTTATTTATATTTTCAACGTTTCCCTCTGTTCTAAGGTTATAGCCTAAGGTCTATCCCACCTAAGGTTTCTAACCCTACAGCTCTGATACCAACCTGTGGCGCCCCCAAATTCAGGTACTTGAAACCCGAACTCAGTGCTTCACGATACCATTTCTATGAGTGGAATAATACTAATAATAATACCAATAATATAGATTTTCAAATTTAATTTACATATTATCAGAGTACGAAACCTTCAAACATTCATTACATTGCATGCTAATTAATATATATCATCATTATCCTAATAAAGTCTAGTTATCACAAAAGATATCATTATCATTCATTCAGCGACCTTCCCTTTCCCTTTGTTCTTGGCAGAGCCTTTAGGTTGATCACACTTAGCTCAAAACATTTAAATTAAGCAAGGATGAGCATTTGAGTGCCCAGCAAGTAATAACAACAAAAACAGTTAGCTGAACGAATTAAATGTTTTCTTTGAACGATACTTCTACAACGAATCAACAGTTGGGAAGTAAGCTGAACTAGTAATAAACAACATATCATTTCGATTTCAATTTTTTTTTGAAACTATATAATGACTATAAATGTGGATCAGTTGACAGACTATGAACATTGTTTTTTATTTTCAAAAAGGTCAAACAAAACTTCATCTGTAAACCGTCATAACTTACGGGCACGAGGGTGATCAGCCCGTTATGCCCTATATTGATCAATACTAAATTTAAAGGACGATATTTTTGTCCAGCATTTCCGCCTTGGGTGCATAAAAGTTTCTCATATTTGGGATGTTCATACTAGTCTAGAATCCGAACCAAAAGAATTCAGTTGGATAACAATAACATTCTTATCTTGTCCAACAATAATTTTAAGTTTGTGTCTAGCTAGACCAAATAGCTTAGACGGCTTTTAATTCAACTTGTACATACTGGACACCGATAAGTATGTATCAACATGTGATAAAATATAATGATTATCCAAGTGAGGACACTTGTATAACCAAATTTAGAAATTAATGAACAGAATATATTTCTTGATCTACAATAACAGAATTAAGGAACTTGTACAATAGATTATAATTTAATAATTTTCTTATACAGAATTATTGCATAAGTACATACAAAGGTTGAAATATTTGAATAATTGAAAAGAATAGTTCAGATATTATCTTACGTATGTCCATTTCATAATGTAAATGCAAAGGTTTAGATACGTGTCTTGTCTGCTGCTTACACAACTTAGATTTATCTTTTATATCAAGTCATATCATTAAATAAATCATTCGTTTGATTAGAATAACATATCATATCATATTGTACTGCGCGCTATTTGCAGTCAGCACATAACCTACTCGTATTGTCATGTAAGTTTAACAACCATTGAATCACAAATAAATATTTATTAAGTCAACCTATCTAAGTCCAGATCAATTTCTAAAATATGTTGGTGTATTGATAACTTTATCGGGTAATTATCGAGTCTAAGACTCTAACCTGTAACTTAGTAACAGTCATATTATTCTTAAATGACTTATAATAATTTTTAAACATTTATTATAATTTATCATAATTTTTGAAATACCGGAATCATTATTAACTGATTTAAATATTAAGTAATTTCATTATCATTAACATTTAATTAATATTAAACTATTAATGAAACCATTGTCAAAATATTAAAATTATTTATAATAACTTAGAATATTTTTAAAGTATTAATATTACCCTTAAATGATTTTTAAAATATTAAAATCATTTTTAAATAATTACCATTAATATTAAAGTATTAATGTATTATTTATCAAAATATTAAAAGTCATTAAGTATAACTTAATAATATTTTTAATTCATTTATATCCTTTTTAAATGATTAATAAAACTATTTTTAAACTATTTATTTAATATAATTATTAAATAAATTTAATATCATTAATAATTAATAATCATTAATATTAAATTATTAATGAATTTATCCTTTAAATATTAAAAGTTATATTTTATAACTTAAAATATCTTTAAACACTTTATTTTCATTTAAAATGATTATTATAATATTAAAATTATTTTTAAACTAATTTATTTAATTTAACTTTAATATCATTAATAATAATTAATTAATAAAATTTACCTTTAAATATTAAAAGATATCTTTTATAACTTAAAATATTTTTAAACTATTTATTTTCATTTAAAATGAAATTTATAATATTAAAATCATTTTTAATTAATTTATTTTATTTAATTGTTAAATAAATCTAATATCATTAATATTAACTAATTAATGAAATTTGCTTTAAAATATTAAAAATTATATTTTATAACTTAAAATATTTTTAAATAACTTATTATGATTAAAAATAATTTTTAATATAATAAAAATCATTTTTAATTAATTTACTTAATGCATTTAATAAATAAATTAATTACCAATAATATTTAAATAAATACTAATAGTTATGAAAAATATTTCAAATTATTAAAATTTAATTTTTATAACTTAAAATAATTTTTAAAATAATTTTTGTAATTTTCGAAATTTATTTACTATTTTTAAATGATTTTTCGAAAATATATTAATTAAAATTAAAATATCTGTCGCTATAGCCTTTAGCGACAGAAAGCATCGCCTTATGTGTTTTTAAGTCCTCAAGAACATTCATAGTCAGTTTCGAGTGGTTGGGTTTGACCATGTGTAGATCTTAGCTCGTTAAGTTTCTGAGAATTCTGCTCGTTATACCTTGTAGTACTAGTAACACACTACACGCTCCAACAATCAACATGATCATAAAGCAACTAACACAGGAGATCTAAGCCTCCAAAGTACCTATCAGAGCTGTTCTTCATTTCTGGGCTACCCAAAAATGAAGAACAGTTCGACTGCCTTACTTTTAGCTTCTACAACATGCAATTCTGGTGATGTTTTAGTAATATAAAACTTGCAGTGTGTAGCCAACATGTATATGAAGAGATCCAGTACATAACATCACTATAACAACAACATAAGAGCCATAAACTGTTCGGTCAAACCATGTCAGAAGCCACTGACTTGAGTTTTTTGGGTTACCCAGAAAACCCAGAAAACTCAACCCGTGAACTTCAGGCTTGGTTTGACCATCCTCCAGATCTATACTATTTGTAATATAAGCGATCCAAAAGCATTAAACTGTAGTATAACGACCATAATATAACCTAAATACAATAACCAACACATTCCAACAAACAGAAGCAAGATCAAAGCCACAGAAAAGCTTGTCAGACAGTGTTCTTGAGTTTATGGGCTGCCCAGAAACTCTTGGTCATGCTCGGTCAACTGAGTTTGACCTTAAATAACTTTTGTTCTGGACATGATCTAAGCCTGATTTCAAGTCCAGAGTAAAGTCCATATAACATACTACATGATCAAACATTAAAACAACAAAAACACAAAACATACTGAGATCTATGGGATCTTACATTAGATTGTCAGACCATATTTCTCAGTTTTCCAGATTTTTAAAATCTTCAAATCCGAGCCTATAGATGTTATGGATCTAACATCTATCAACCCAGATCATCACTCTACACTATATTCAACATGTTTTAACATTTAAACACAACTTTTAATAGAGGATCGAAGATCAGATTTCTAGTTTAGTGTTCTACCTCTTTTGAACAAATTCTTGATTCTAGCCACTGATTTGGTTATGGGTGATAGTGGGGCTTGATTTGTGACTGATATATCTTGATATTTTCAGAGGTTAGAGCTTGAGTGAGTCTAGTTGAGTGTTTGTGAAAAAGTAAGTAACAAATGTCATTTCTCTCTCTTCCAATCTATATATAGAAGTGTATGGTGCATGTAAGGCTGAGATATGTGACTTGTTGCTGGCATTTTAAGCACATGGGGTGGTTGAAGTGGTTCACCAACTAAACCTAAGGTCAAAACCTATAACTAGCTTCAAATAATCCAAAAGGGCATTTTGGTCTTTTCGCTTGAGAATTTAAGGGCATAATTATAAACTTGGTAAACCCTTAGGGTTTGACCCTTTGGGTTTAACCCTAAGGTTAACAAAAATTGCTTTTCTAGGATTTTTATTTTGGGTTTAAAATAAAAAAAAAAAAAAATAACTTTCTAATTTTTGAAAATTAGGGTTTTCTTATTATGATTAATTATCTAATTACACTATACATGAACATTAGTGTGCTAGTGTCCACTAATTAGCATTTAGCTTACAATTAACAAATTAGGGTTATCAAATTAGTAAATTAGGGTTACTAATTTAAGAATTAGGGTTTCTAGTTAATTGAAAATTTATTAGGATTTTCCTAATTAACAATTATAATTCTAATACTTGTAAATTAATCACCTTATCACGATTACAACCAATCTCGAACTCTAATTTGAGTTTCAAATTAGGGTTTCTCATTTCCAAAATTAGGGTTTTATAATTAGGGTTCTCTAAAGATTAATTAGGGTTTACCTAATTAATCAAATCATTATATAATACACAGCAGAAATCATATAACACAGTTATATAACAATATTTGAATTTCCCATTTAAATTTAAAAAATAGGGTTAAACAAATTAATGCTAGGGTTTTGACATTAAACACCATAATTGACCAACCATCCTCAATACGTACATACAGTACATATTTATAGCACTGAAAAATCAAAAATATAATTAATATTATATTATTATCATTCCTTATTCCAAAACCAGAATTAGGGTTTGGATTCCATATGTGATTTACCTTGTATAAACAGATTTATTAATTAAGTTAAAATATTCAACTTAATAATCCGAGCTAAAATTCATATAAATAATTAATAATTATGATAACCACAATAATTATTTTTTATAATATTTAAATAATATAATATCATATTTCCTTTGAAAAATAAATAATAAAAACATTTCTACAATAAAATTAAAAAATATATAAGTTATAATGATCATTAATTTTAGAATAAAATTATTTGTAAATATTCTTGTAGTAAATATATTTTTATTTACCACCAAAATACATATACGCATTATCTTGTACAAATTCTCATCCTTAAAATAAAATAAAAATTATGTGCAAAATTTCTGATTTATTTATATAAAAATATCGGGTTATTACAATTTGAGTTGGTACACATGTTTTGGAACATGGTAGCTGGTTTGGTTCCAGGTTTTGCATCTCATGTGTTGAGGCTCTGCAGAAGCAGATCCATTTTTTTTCAGTCTGCTCAAAGTGGCGCGGCCGCGCCACTTCCATAGGCTTATACTGCGCGGCCGCGCGTGGTGCTGTTCTTAGATGCTGAGTTGTGGTTTCTGAATTATTCTGAGTATGGTATGATAGTTAGGTTAAGCATATAAATAACCCTAACATGTGCTTAGATATTGTTTTGAATATAGTACGTTGTTTTAGCTTGAATTGAGTTGAGTTTTCAAGAAAACTTCTAGATTTGGAAAACTAGAAATTGTGTACTTGAAGTAATGCATATTCTGACCTTGCAAGCATGTTAGTATGGTTTTGAAATGCATGTTGGATATACTAACTTAAGTATATGAATTCCATAATGAAGCATGATCATGTTAGAGTTATTAGTAAGCTTTAGTAAATGAAAATATGAACTTTAAACGTAAATGTTAATATACTACCTTGACTGTTGAAATCTGATAATTGTGAACATGTTGGATAATACTCTTAGACTCACTCGTGTATAATAAATGTATATATACCATGCATAGGTATCGTAATCATAAACGAAGCATATTTCAGAACAAAACAATGTAAAATACACATATGTGATATGAATGCTCACAAGCATGTCTAATATGATTTATATGACTACCTTATATTTTTAAGAAGCAAGCATGTTCGACTTTGTGATTTCATAACCTTAAATAGCCTTAAATTGTTGAGATGTCCAACTTAGAACCGTATTGTGCAAGACGGAACCTAGGTTAAACTTGAAAGATGCGAAAGGACCCTTAACATGTTAATATATGTTATGTATGTAAGGATGGATGAGCTAGGCCAAGCAAATAATTGCTTAGTCCTGATTTGAACTAGGAGCCGCGCGTCTCCTTAGTACAAATCAGGCACGGCCGCGCCATTCTGCAGAGTTGGAAAGCGACTTCTGTGATTTTTGAAGTATGTAGCATGCTAGTGTAACTTCATTATGTTTATTTATGTTCATGATACAGTGATGAAGGTAGCTTTGCATGTTAACACCTATCTTAGCTTGGATTGACAAAGTGTTTTAAAATGATGAAGTCTAACGATAGATCTGAGCTACGTAATAACATACGTATAAGGTTTCTTGATTGAGTCGTGTGTGTATACTTAGACTATATTTATCAAGATTGTTTATTGAATATGTTTAACTAATGAATATCTGATACACGTATCACATTATGTTAGGATTTGAAAGAATATTGTTAAGCGATACTTTGGTAAATTGCGCTTGAGGCAAGTATCCGAACCCTACTCTTATTGTGCAAGTATAATTGCATTCTTTATTCGACGAATACCGTAAGCTTATCTCTTTGAATGCAAGCTATATTACTTTTCCGTTCAAATGAGCTAATAAGCTTAAACCCTTGTGAAAGATATTATTTGTGTTAAACTTAGTAATGTTCTTGAATATTGTGAAAGAGTCGATGCGATTTGATTCGGCTAGACTATATGCATGCTTATAAAAGTTGTCCAAACCAATTGATTGGTGCGAAAATCTTGAAAACTTAGTTGGACAACCCTTTTGGTAAGGGGAGTATTTGTCATTGGAAACGCCAACACATGAATGAATATTATTGTGGTGTTATGCATAACATAAAGTATTGTAGACTGATCATCTATAGTACTTGATATTTTTGGGGTTATCAATTCACTACTAAAATAATGGTCATTTGTGATTGCCAAAATCAATCACAAAAAGTAGAAAAACCATCACAAAAGGTTTACGTGATGGCTTTAAGCATCACAATGGTCGTCTTGTATACGCCCATCATGAAAGGTTTTACGTGATGGTTTTGGCAATCACGCAAAAGCTTAGTGCTTTTGTGATGATTAATACAATCACATTAACACATAATCTATTGTGATTGTCAAAGTCATCACAAAAAAACAAGACTTTAGGAATTAAATGTAAGAACGTGAATCTCTATTTACGTATAATTTATTTCACTGTTTTAATTATATACATATTAATTGTATCAAATGATACTTGTAGGATTCGAACCCTCTCCCATTTGCAAACTAAATAACGAGTATTACCACTACACCAAAGTCCAGATCATGATTATAATTTTAAAACAAAATATAAAAGGAAACATATGTGAGTTGACTTACTGAACAAAATTACTTCTACATAAGATTTGGTGATTGCAATGGCAATCACAGATACTCTACAATGATGGTAAAACTAGTCATCACTAAGAGTCATCATATATTTTATTGTTTTGTGATGACTTGAAAATTTCATCACAAAATACCTTCTTTTCGTAATTGCAAATAGAAGTCGTCACAAAAATCTATCTTTTAATGATTGTCAAGACCGTCATAAAATATTGTTTTGATTATTTCTTATATTAAAATATTAGTGATAGCTTAAATGCAATCACGAAAAGGGTATATCTATAAGTGATGACTTAGTGCGTCATAAAAAGAAAATTTATTTTGCGTGAAAAAATTGGTGTGATTGACATGACCATCACAATTATAATGCATTGATGGCAATATTAGTCATCACTAAGAGCCATCATATATACTATTATTTTATGATTGCTTAAAAAGTCCATCACAAATTACTATCTTTTGTGATTGTTTTTAAAAACTATCACAAAATTCCGTCACATATTCTTGTTTTTCTAGTAGTGATTTAATATCTGTAACTCTAGTGGAAGTTCAATAGTCCTTAGTGACTACTCAGTATAAATTGTTTATTCAGTTAGATACATTGATAGTAGTTAAATTCATATATCTGTATTGATTTATATTGAATTATCGCTCTTATTACAAGAATTATTGATACTCATTACTCATGATATCATCCTGAAACTTTGAACTATCCTAGAAATGACACTTCAATATTTTAGACCTTGTGATATTATATCCTACACCCTTATTGCATAGTACTTGCTGGGCAATTTGTGCTCATCCTTGCTTAATTAAAACCTTTCAGTTAAGGAAGAACAGGGAGGTGTCTCTGGAACAGACAAGGGCAAGGGTAAGGCTACCGACTAGCTTGTCCCTTTTATGTTTAAGATTATCATGTTGTATTAAGACTATGTTCAAACTTAAGTAGGATTATGTAATAGGTCTTTATTCAATACTATTATGTAATCTATTATGTACTGTAGGTTGCGAGACTTGGGAGAATAATTATAATAAATCATTGTATATTATTCTAAATTAGATTTTTCCGTTGTGGATGTATTATTTTAATTATTGTGGTAATACTTTGAGCACGTGATGAACCGAATTTGAGTGACCAAGTGGAGGTCCGAATTTGGGGGCGTCACAACAGTCTTATGACTGTTTAGGTTCAAGTTGAAAGAATACTTATAACCATGGACATAGTTCATGGTCTTGTGACCCTCAGATGAATTTCACATTTTGATTTCAGTTCTTGATTATCAATGATAGAGAATGTTATTTAGTTCAATTGAGCTTCTTCATTGGCAGTTATTATGTTGTTATTATTCATTTGTCATTTCAAGTGAGCATTTGTTTTGCTCACTCTTGCATCTATAACCATTGCAGCTAAAGTTGAGAAGGTTGATGAACCTACCACTAGCAAAGGGAAAGGAAAAATGAACAAGTGTTGAAGACTTGTAAATTTATTGACTTTTATGTTGTCTGACTTTGTTTTAACTATTATGATGTAATTATTTATTATTCCGCATTTAATAAACGTTTAAGGTTATATGACCTAGGATTTTATTGGATTTAATGATGTAACCCTTTAATGGGAAGTTTTATTTGTTAAAATTTTATTTTATTTGGATAGCTAGAAATGAATGAATGGAAAGTGAACACCAAATTCTGTGGGAATGAAGTACCCAGATTTGGGGGTGTCACATTTAGAAAATCTCGATTAGGGTTTAGGGTTTCCAGAAATAAAATTAAGGTTTCCAAAATTGGAATTAGGGTTTCTAACCAATCGTTAGGGTTTCTTAACTGAACATTGATGTTCTTAATATAACATTAGGGTTTGTCAATGATATAACTTACTTGATCAACAATTGACCCTTAACTACATACTGTACACACATAATCACTATTCACAAAACCATATTCTTCACTATCAGATAATCACTTACAGCTTATATACCATACAAGTCCTTCACAAAATTTTAAAATCTATACTCTATTTCCAGTCCAGGTCTTATTATTCAACCTTTATTTAATCATTTAAGATTTTATTAATCCTATTAATTTTTGGGTTGTCACATTCACCCCTTCTTATAAGAATCTTGTCTCCAAAATTACAGCCTATTACACTCTACTCCTTTCATTAACCAAAACTAGGTTTTCATAATAACCTTTATTCAATCATATCACATTTTACCCATAAGTAACGAGTTCATATTATTTCATACCCATCATCACATACTACCCAAAACATCACTCTAAAGAGTAAAAATTTTCATATCATGCTGAGGGGTCATATATACCATAAACTTTCATTTTAAATTTTTGAAAAGGTTTGTACAGAAACTCATCTGCAAACCGTCATGACTTACTGTGACGCCCCCAAAATAGGTATACATCACCCATCTTGAGTCGCCAAATACATGGTACAAAATTCAAATACAAACTTAAATATACAACATGAGCTGTGAGTTTTAATACAAATATTGTCTTCTAGACAGTATTAAAACTCAAAATAAGTCCTCAATACATTTATTATCACACTATTTCATAGAATAGTGAGGACTATTAATGCTATCATCTGGACCGTCACTCCATTCCCCGACTAGTCCCGGCTACGTTCTCATTTCCTGAAGAGAACAATGAAAGCAAAAGGGTGAGCTAAACTAGCCCAGTAAGAAATATTATGACTAAGATAATGCAGAATAATTCATCGTTAGCCTTCAACAGTGTTAAACTGATAAAATATAACAAACATCAAGTTTAACTGCAGCGGAACAAGCAATTCATTAGAAGAGTCAAGTAGAGCATAAAATCTACTATCTTCTATGATTTAAAATATTTTTCATCATTTTTATCGCTGAGACTCAGCTTAATAAATAATCCACATCATCCCTGCACTACGGCCAATGATATTCATTAGTATCATGACCACAAATTATCCATGCACTACAGGTCAAGGATATTCGTGTATTCATCAATGGTCATGATTATGCCAACAACTGTCCATCAATGCACTACGGGTCATGAAGGACTTTTACCACATCATTTGTAACATTACGGTCATGATTATACTGAATAATCCCTGGTCATAATCATACCAAGTCCATCTATGCGCTATAGGCCACAGATGACTTTCAACAGAATATAAACATGAGGATGATGACAATGATATAAGAATTTAATAAAACAAGTTCAAGGATAAATTTTTAAAGATTTATAATTTAATTTATCCAGAAATCAATAACGTCCAAATTGTCAACATGATACTATTTTGTGGAGTAAAATTCAAGAATAATATTGTACCAAAAATAATTTGGACAAAAAATGAATCAATTTTTATCATGAATAGTACTTTGGGTGAATAGTACTCGATAGAATAGTACCCCGTGAATAGTACTTCGGGAATAGTAACCCCGTGAATAGTACTCCAGCATGAAAAAGTTAAAACTTATCAAGAATGCTCAGAATAATATTTCCATTAAAAGATACTGGATGAAGCGCAAATATCAATGATATTCTACTAATTTCATGGAGTATAGAAGTCAAAATTTTAACAAAACGAGTATAGAATTCGAAATCTTAAACGAAATAATATTACTTACATACTACAGAGTATGGAAGAAAATATTATTTTAAGCGAATATTGAACAAAAATAACATCCCTTACCTTGAAAAGAAGAGTATTCCAACTGGTATAGCGGGGATATTCTTGAAGAAAACTTTCACTGTTTTCTACGCTCAAAATTTTCTAAAACTCTAAAAAAATACGCTCAAGATTATAAAAGAAGAATTCTCTGATTCTGGTGTGTTTTTCAATTCTAACTTAAGTGCCTATTTATAGGAATATACTAGAACGTCAAAGCAGACTAAATTAATAAAATAATATATTAAATTTTTTCATTCTACGCATGCTAGCCATCCAAGACCAGCATGCCATCTTGGAAAAGAAAATTAGCAGCCCACATGTTTTAAAAATAAAAGTAGGTCCCACCCATAATTTTAATAAAATATTTTAATTTTCAAAACTTCAACAATTCATAATAAATAGCTCTTTTATTAGAAAAATTTGAACCTCATTACATTTTAATAGGAAATTTAATTCTCTACAACTTTGTAGAAGAAAATTTTTCCAAATTCTAAATAGAAAATGCCCGAAATTCACATACGGACGATTTTTAACACCTTCAAAAATTCACAACAAATCAGATGTTAATTTTTAACGGTTCAGAATTTACACTCAACTTATATATGTATAACATATCCAAAAATCACAACGATCCAACGGTCGGATCAAAATTATCACTCACGCAATAGAGCTTTAAGAACACTGATTTGATTTTTTAATACCTCCAATCCGACAAAATACTGATAAAACACCTCAACATTAATTCCTTCATTGATAATCACATAAAATAAATATTTTTCTATCCATCATTTATGTCCACATAAAATAAATATTTCCTTATCATATAAATTAATTATTAATTATTTACAAATAATATTACAGAATCACAATAATGACAACCAGGCCGTTTCCAGGAAAGAGGGGGCTTTTCAATAAGGATTTCTCCTTACTAGCGCGCAATTAGGTGACCAAACCTCTCCTTAACAGAACTTTCTAGACATTACCAATAATGTTATCTAATAATATTATTCAAATAATATGAATTATTGATCTGATAATGGAAAATATTATGCAGTGACAATTATTGAACAACAATAATATAAAATATCAATGCAGCAATTATTGAACCAATAAAATAAAATATTGAACAGTAATTACTGTAACAATTATTAAGTAGTGCCTTCTTACGTAAGAATTAATAATTCAAAAATAATGTACAAAATCGTGTGCTACTGTGCAACAAAGCGTATTACTGTATTTTAATCACCAGGTATTCCAACAGTTAACGGTAAAACTTTCGCCGTTATTTTATAAAAAGATATTTTTGTCATTTTTTCAATCCGACAATAATTTCGTTGTGGGGTCCACCAATGATTGTGACGTCGTATGAATTTTCCCTTTTAAAACGAATATTCCCCGACCAATCGAATATTATATAACAGCTTGCGTACTTTGCAAAATTTATAAATATTACCCATAACTATAACATTATATCAAATTTACTCCATAATATTTAAAAATGATATTTTAGAAAATTCATCTTTATTCATAAAAGTTGAGGTCTTACACTTACGAATGTGAAAGCCCTAGATCCGGATCCCGAATCACCACGGATCTGGTATACAAATTTTATAACTATTGCGGAAGATATAAACATAAATTGTTTATACATTAAACTTTACACACTATCCCCAAGGTCCAGAACCTTCACATAATACCTTAATCAATATCCTATCTAACATACAATATTATCATCATACATTACTGTTTCAAATTTAGTTACACAAATAGTCCCAAGCTGGACTTGTCTTTGTCTTTTCCTGGATCCGACGTATTCGTCCTAATCTGTAATTGTTTATCATGATATAGCAAGGGTGAGCAATAAATTTGCCCAGCAAGTATAAGTTTAATTGAGGATATATTATGATTGAAAGAATTGAACAATAAGCTGTCTAACATTCAACAATATAATTGTGAATTAGCATGAACAAATTTTCATAGCTGAACAAACATTGAACATGAATAACTATATCTGGACTGAATGGTAATGAAGGTGATCAGCCTTTCATACCTGATGAATACATGCAATGTGCACAGAGTGCAAATCAATAATTCATAGACAGGGTATAATTGTAAAGCCCCCAAATTCAGATACTTGAAACCCGAACTCGGTGCTTCACTATACCATTTCTATGAGCGGAATAATATTAACAATAATATAAATATTGAACTTAATTTACATAATCATCAGAGTCTAGCTCCCAAGTACGTAAACTTTAAACATTCATTACAATACATGATAGATAATTAATATCATTGTCTTACTAAGGATAAACTATTACATAAAATAGCACCAACTTATTCTGCAACCTTCCCTTTCCCTTTGTTCTTAGCTGAGCCTTCTGGTTGCTCACACTTAGCTGAAAACATTTTAAATTAAGCAAGGATGAGCATTTGAGTGCCCAACAAGTAATAACAATTAAAATATTAGTTGAAAGGATTAAATGTTTTCTTTGTACTACCCTTCTACAATAATTCAATAGTTGTGAAGTAATCTGAACCGATAATAATAACATAACAACTCTATATCACATTTTTGAAACTACGTATTGACTATAAATAGGGTTAAGGAGACATACTATGAACATTATTTCTAAATTTTCGATAAGATTTAGTAGAACTTCATCTGCAAACCGTCATAACTTACGGGCACGGGGTGATCAGCCCATTATGCCCTGTATTGATCAACACTACATGCAAGAATGAGGGTATCGTTCACTCTGTCCGCCTTGGGCGCATAAAAGCTTTTTATTGATCGGGATGTTCATACTTAGTCTGGAATCCGAACCAAAAAAATTTGATTGCATACAAAAAAGTTTTATCATGTTCAACAATATTTCTAAATCTGTGTCTGTGACGGCCCCAAAATAGGTATACATCACCTATTCTAAGTCGTTAAATACATGGTACAAAACTTAAATACAACTTAATTATACAACAGTCGTGTAAAATACAACTAAACATATGCTGTGAGTTTTAATACAAATATTGTCAGATAGACAATATACAAACTCAATGGGGTCCTCATTACATTTATTATCACACTATTACATAGAATAGTGAGGACTACTAATGCTATCATCTGGTCCATTACTCCTTTTCCCAACTCGTCCCAACTATATTCTCATTTCCTAAAGAGAACAGTGAAAGAAAGGGTGAGCTCAACTAGTCCAGTAAGAAATATTATGACTAAGATAATGCAGAATAAATTATCATTAGCCTTAAACAGTGTTAAACTGATACAATATAACAAACATCAAGTTTAACTGCAGCGGAACAAGCAACCCATTAGAAGAGTCAAGTAGAGAATAAAATCTACTATCTTCTATGATTTAGAAGGTTTTTCATGACTTTTATCGCTGGGACTCAGCTTAATAAATAATCCACATCATCGAATCACTCCTGC
Organism: Panax notoginseng; assembly: GCA_016801055.1. NCBI lineage: Eukaryota > Viridiplantae > Streptophyta > Magnoliopsida > Apiales > Araliaceae > Panax > Panax notoginseng. The sequence goes on from CM029014.1 coordinate 80,281,075, forward strand.
TCTACAGCCAAGGATATTCTTTAGTATCACAACCACAATTATCCATGCACTACGGGCCAAGAATATTTGTGTATTTCTTAATGGTCATGATCATGCCAACCACTGTCCATCAATGCACTACGGGCCAATGAGGACTTTTACCACATCATTTGTAACATTACGGTCATGATTATACCGAACAATCCCTGGTCATAATCATACCAAGTCCATCTATGCACTACAGGCCACAGATGACTTTCAACAGAATATAAACATGAGGATGATGACAATGACATAAGAATTCAATAAAACAAGTTCAAGAATTAATTTATCCAAGAACCAACAACGTCCAAATTGTCAACATAATACTGCTTTGTAGAGTAAAATTCAAGAATGCTCAGAAGAATATTTTCAGGAAAAGATACTGGATGAAGCACAAATATCAATGATATTCCACTAATTTCATGGAGTATAAAAGCTAAAACTTTAACCAACTGAGTATAATAAAGAATGGAATAACAAAAGAATTCACCAAGCATGCGATAAACCGCACAGACAGGTTATTCCAACAGAAAAATAAATAGTGAAACCAGGTCAGGCGTAAATGCACCGACGGGATATTCTGACAGAATAATAAATAATGAAACCAGGTCCGGCGTAAACGCACAGACAGGATATTTCGATAGAATAATAAATAATGGAACCAGGTCCGGCGTAAAGCACATACAGGATATTCCGACAGAATAATAAATAATGGAACCAGGTCCGGCGTAAAGCACAGACATGATATTCCGACAGAATAATAAATAATGTAATAACAGAAGAATTTCACCAAGTATAGGGTTGCCCGCATATACATGTTATTCCAACAGAATAATAAAGAATGAAATAACAGAAGTTCTCTTCATGAATAAGAAAGAAAGAATACCCTTTACGAGTACAACAAATAATATCCCTTACCGTTAAAAAAACTTGATATCGGAGTAGTGAAGTAGCAGAATACTTTTCTTCTTTCTCTCTATAGTTTCTCTCTCTAGAGTTTCAATGAATTCGTAAGAAAATAATGAAGGAATGGCTTCTATTTATAGAAAAATGGACTGCATAGTAACTAACTCATGAACGGTCTAGATTGATTTACTTTAATCTGACGATCTATATTTAAAACATAATCTTTTAAATAAAATATAATATATTCTATTTATAATCTAATAAAACGAATAACTTTATAAAAGATTTTACTATGCAAATACTATGCAAACACTATGCATAATAAAATATAATATATTCTAATTATTGTCTAATGAAACAGATAACTTTATAAAAGTATTCTGTTTTATATAAAAAGATTTTACTATTAGCCTAATAAAACGAATAACTTTATAAAAGTATTCTGTTTTATATAAAAAACTTTTCTGTTTTATTACATTAATAATACCAATAAAACAAAACTGAGTGACTTATCATGTAAGCATCAATAATCAATACCGTGTGCTACTATGTAACCATGTGTATTACTTTACTTTTACTACCGAGTAGTTCAACATTATTAATGGTAAAACTTCCGCCGTTATGTTTATAAAGTATTTTTGTCGTTTTCTCAATCCGACAATAATTCCGTTGTGGGGTCCACCAATGATTGTGTCGTCGTACGAATATTCCTTGTTAAAACGAATATTCCCCGACCAATCGAATATTATATAGCAACTTGCGTACTTTGTAAAATTTATAAATATTACCCACAACTATAACATCATATCAATTTCACTCCATAATATTCAAAAATGATATTTATAAAAAATTCATCTTTATTTATAAAAGTTGGGGTCTTACAGTGTCTAGCTGGTCAAATAGCTTAGACGACTTATATATATATATATATATATATATATATATATATATATATATATATATATATATATATATATCTGAATTACAGTATACTAACATGTTGATAATTAATGATTGGATATAACATATATAATAATAAGGTTAATAATCTGGTACAATAATAATATAATTCTGAAACTCTCTTACTTTTGTCCATTGCATAAAAAAAATGCAAAGGTAGGATACTTGCCTGATACGCTGCTTACAATTCCCGACTTAGTTTTATCTTTTGTATAACAACCTATCAGTAATAAGATCATTTTACTGATTAGAATAACATATCGCAACACATAGCACTGTTTATTGCAGTCAGCACATAATCTAATCACATTGACACATAGGTATAGCAGTCACTGGATCACAAACAAATAGTAATACAGTTAAAATATCTAAGTCCAGATCAATTTTTGAAACATGTCGGTATACCGACGGCTTTATCGGGTAATTATCGAGTCTAAGACTCTATTCTGTAGCTCAATATATGTAATTATCAGTCATATTATTTTTAAATGACTTATAATAATTTTTAAACATTTATTATGACTTTTCAAACATCGAAATCATTATTAACTGATTTAAATATTAAACAATTCTATTATCATTAATATTAAACTATTAATGAAACCATTGCCAAAATATTAAAGTTAGATATAATAACTCAAAATACTTTTAAAGTATTAATATTACCCTTAAATGATTTTTAAAATATTTAAAATTATTTTTAAAAAAATTACCATTAATATTAAAGTATTAATGTATTATTTATCAAAATATTAAAAGTCATTAATTATAATTTAAAATATTTTTAATTCATTTATATACTTTTTAAATGATTTTTAAATTAATAAAACCATTTTAAAAATATTTATTTAATATAATTATTAAATAAATTTAATATCACTAATATTAAATTATTAACTAAATTATCCTTTAAATATTAAAAATTATTTTATAACTTAAAATATCTTTAAACACTTTATTTTCATTTAAAATAATTTTTATAATATTAAAATCATTTTTAAACTAAATTATTTAATATAATTATTAAATAACTTTAATATCATTAATAAATAAATAATTAATAAAATTTACCTTTAAATATTAAAAGTTATATTTTATAACTTAAAATATTTTTAAACTCTTTATTTTCATTTAAAATAATTTTTCTAATATTAAAATCATTTTTAAATTAATTTAATTAAAATAATTATTAAATAAATCTAATATCATTAATATTAAATAATTAATGAAATTTGATTTAAAATATTAAAAGTTATATTTTATAACTTAAAATATTTTTAAATAACTTATTATCATTTAAAATGATTTTTAATATAATAAAATTATTTTTAATTAATTTATTTAATGCATTTAATAATTAAATTAAATATCCATAATATTTAAATAAATACTAATATTTATGAAAAATATTTCAAATGATTAAAAGTTAATTTTTATAACTTAAAATTATTTTAAAAATTATTTTTGTAATTTTTGAAAATTAATTTCTATTTTTAAATGATTTTTAGAAATTGAATTAATTACTTTTAATAAAAATGTCGCTAAAGACTGCCTATAGCGACGGAACCGTCGCTATAGGTGTTCTTCGCGTTCTTCATGAAACCCAGATCTTCATTGTCGGTTTGCAAGGTATCAAGTTTGACCAAGCATCAATCTTAGCTCGTGACGTTTCTGGGCATGCTGTTAGTCAGATCTTGTTGTGCTAGTGTAATACTACATGATCCAACAACAAACATGGCCAAACAACACATAACAAAGGAGTTCTGGAGCCATGAACAAGCTGTCAGAGCTATTCTTCATTTTCTGGGTTACCCAGAAATGAAGAACAGTTCGACAAGTCATATTTGGGCTTCCACAACTTTCTGTTCATGTAATGTTTAAGTGATCTAATGGATCCAGTATGTAGCCAGCATGACAAGGAAGGGTTCTATCACAATAGATCACTAAAACAACAATAGATCAAGCAGATTCATACTGGTCCAACCATGTCAGACGACATGTTCAAGCGTTTTTTGGGTTACCTAGAAAATAACTTCCATGATCGTTTGGCCTGGTTTGACCGTCCTCTATAATCACACAGTTTGATGATTGGGATATTCTAATGCATAAACATGGAGTTCATATACCATACTACAATCTAGATGCAACAAAAACAACAAACCAACAACAACATGAAAGATCTGGTCGATTTAAAACGTTGTCAAGCCTGTTCTAGGTAGTTTCTGGGTTACCCAGAAACGCCCAGTCATGACAGGTCAACGCCTTTTGACCTTGATTATCTTGAAATTTGGACTCGATATAAGCCTGATTCTTGATCCAGATCAAAGAGCACATAACAGACTACAAATACAAACTTTCAAAACACAAAAATCATTACAGATCAAAGAGATATAAGGCCTGACATTTGTTGTCAGACAACACAAATTTTTTTTCCAAATTTTGTAAAACTTCAAATCCGAGCCTCTAGATGTTATGGATCTAATATCTAGCAACCCAGATCATCATTATACATTATATCTAACATGTTTAACACAAAAAAAATAACATCTAACAACCGATCAATGGACAGATTTCTAGTTAGGGTTTATTCCTTCTATGAACGATTTTGATTTCTAGGCCACTGATTTGGTTATGGTTATTAGTGGGGCCGTTTTTGGGGACTGAAAAACTTATGAAATTCGTGGGTTAGAGAGAGAGAAGCTCTAGGAGATGTGTTGGTGAAAAATGACTAACAAAATGACATTCTCTCTCTCCCAATCTATATATACAAGTGTATGATACATGTATTGGCTGATCTAGAGCTGATGTGCTGGAATTTTAAGTCAATGGAGTAGTTGAGCAACTCCAATTATTGCTAGATCTACAAGTAAGCTTCAATTATGAAATAAGGGTAAAATAGTCATTTGGCTTTCTAATTTAATGGCAATCTTGTAATCTCAGCAAACCCTTAGGGTTTGACCCTTAGGGTTTAACCCTAAGGTTTAGCACATAACACTTGTAAGATTTTCAATTAGGGTTTTCTAAATAAAAAAATTTTAGTTTCTAAAATTTATAATTGGGGTTTCCTAAATTAGATTAGTTTTCTAATTACTTTATACAGGAACATTATGGTTTAATATCAATAATTATAATTAACCTTACTAATTAAACCATTAGAGTTTACTATTTTGATAATTAGGGTTACCAAATTATAATTAGGGGTTTCTAATTACTAAATTAGGGTTTCTAGGTATTAGGGTTTTAAATTACTAATTAGATTTTTCATAATTAGCAATAAAACCTACTATACCTGATATTAATCACATTAACACAATTTCTGACTAATCACAAACTCTAGTTTAGGTTTCAAATTAGGGTTTCTCATTTCAAAAATTAGGTTTTATAATTAGGGTTTTTCTAAAGATTAATTAGGGCTTCTAAATTTTAATTAGGGTTACCAAATTACAATTAGGGGCTTCTAATTACTAAATTAGGGTTTCTAGGTATTAAGGTTTTAAATTACTAATTAGGTTTTTCATAATTAGTAATAAAACCTACTATACCTGATATTAATCACATTAACACAATTTCTGACTGATCACAAACTCTAGTTTAGGTTTCAAATTAGGGTTTCTCATTTCAAAAATTAGGTTTTATAATTAGGGTTTTTCTAAAGATTAATTAGGGCTTCTAAATTTTAATTAGGGTTTACCTAATTAATCATATAATACATAGCATAAATCATATAATACAGTAATATAATAGTCTTGAATTTCCCATTTGAATTTAAAAATAGGGTTAAACAAAATAATGCTAGGGTTTTGACATTATACACCATAATTAACCAATCATTATCAATACGTACATACAGTACATATTTATAGCACTGAAAAATCAAAATATAATTAATATTATATTATTATTCTCATTCCTTGATAAAAATCAAAAATTAGGGTTTGGATTCCATATCTAATTTATCTTTCATATTTAACATTATTAATTAAGTTAAAATAATTAACTTAATTAATCTAACATAAATTCTTATAATAAAATAATTATTACAATAATTCTAAAAATCATTTCATATATTATTTAAATAATATATAATTATATTTTCATAGAAAAAAATTAACAAAAACATTTCTACTATAAAATTAATTATTATAAGAATATACTTTATAATAATCAATAATTCTAAATTAAAATTATTTGTAAACATTCATGTAATAAATATATTTTTATTTATTACATAATTACATACGTTTTATCTTGTACAAATTCTCATCTTTAAAAAAAATTATACACAAAATTTCTGATTTAATTATATAGAAAATATCAGGTTGTTACAATAATCAATAGTGATTAACCGCAAACATATTTCAAAAATATCAACTCGAGGTCGAGTTATAAAAAACTTGCATGTATTGTTGATTACCGATACGCATTCTATTTAGCGTTGCCTGAATACCTATTATTAATAATATCGATCTACCAAGTTAGAATAATATCATCACAGTATAATACTATTATATACAGTTATAAAATAACCTAAACACATTAACATATAATCCTATTAGTCAATAAACTACTTAAGACTCGATATCAAGTCAAACTATTTCAATTTGAGTTGAATCCAGTATAATTTTGACATCCCGACGGCCTAGTCGGATAAATATCGAGCCTATTTTTCTTAAGACTCTACTTAAACCGGTTCACAATTATCTTAGATGATTTTATTATCAGTCAAAATAATTTATAAAGGCTCATAATAATTTTCAAGTAATTGTTATCATTTATCATGATTTTTTAATCATTAATATCGTATTTAAATGATTTAAATACAACTTAATTCCTTTATTATTAATATTTATTTAATATCAAATATTAATGAAACAATCAACATAATATTATAAATTATCTATAATATCTCAAAGTATTTGTATTACTTTAATTTCTCATTTATATGATTTTTAAACATTTAAATCCATTGTCGGATAATTATCATTAATATTAAAATATTAATATTTTTTCTGACAAAATATCAAAAATTATATTTTATAACTTAAAATATTTTTATAACCTTTAAATCATTTTTATATGATTTTTAAAACATTGATTATATTTTTTCATAATTTATTTAATATAATTATTAAATAAATCAATCACTGTCAATATTAATTTATTAATTAAATTCATCACAAAATATTAAAAGTTATTCAAAATAACCTAAAATATTTTCTAATACCATAATATAATTTTAAATAATTTTTAAAGTATTAAAATAATTTTAAGGAATTTATTTAATATTATAATTAAATAAATTAAATACCATTATTATTCCAAAAATATTAAATATTAATGAAATGTATTCAAAATTAATAAAAACCTATTTTTAGGCTTTAAAATTATTTATTTATTTATTTATTATTCTTTTAAACTTTATTATAAATTTCTAATATTTATTTTCTATTTATTCTATAATTTTCGCCTAAAGTTGGGGTTCTCCACAGAACGCTTGTAGACGGAAATCTACAAGTCTGATTTGGGCCCAATAGGTATCGTTAGAACCATGACTTCCCGAGCTACGTTTTAGGCTCAAGAAACAGTCCATTTGGCCCAGTATAGCACCCTGAAAACAGGCCACTACCGACTAACCATTACGTGCCTTGTAAACATTTTAAGTTTTGGAATCTTTTACAGAAACACTTGTATTACGAGATCCACAACTCCGATTGAGGCCCGATCGGACTCGTTGGATCCGTATCTTCTTGAACTACAGTTTTCAATTATCAAACACCAAATTCGAATCTGTCTAGGTCCTGTAAATCAGGCCCAAAGTGACTGGTCAGCAAGGTTTTCGTCAACAGTTGGTTCATTTTCCAGATTTGGGGTCCTTAACGGAAACGCTTATAAAACGAAATCTACAAATCGAATTTATGTCCAATAGGTATCGTTGGATTCGTACTTTCCCGAACTACAGTTTCCATGTATCAAACATCCATTTTGGTTCTGTTTTGATCCCGAAAAAATGGACAGAAGTGATTGATCAGTAGCTTGTGTTCAACAGTTAGGGTAGTTTGGGATTTAATACATAACTTGTTCATTTCTTAACATATTTGAGTGATTCCAAAGTGGTTTTGCCCTTAACTCATGTATCTAGCATGATAACATGTTGTAAACTATTTACCACATGAACCCAAAGAATCTAATATAAAAATATATATAGCATACAATGGAAAGCTTTTTCTTAAACCTTTAGGTACAAAACTTGATTTTCTCACTTTGGATCTAACTTTTGATTTCAAAAATACTTTGACACACATATAAAATACCAATAATCATGTAAATCATAAGTTTTTAAAGATCCAAAACAAAAATTGCTTGGTTCATAAAGATCTAAGAAAAGAGACCACAAAAATTAAAAAATTTCAATTTCTTACCTTTTTCTTCTTGCAAGCCTTCTTGATTCTTCAAAGTAGCTTATGAGTTTAAGTTATATGAAGATCCAAGACCCCTCCTAGACTCCCTATGGCTGTAGATTTCGGCAGCCCCCTTTCTCTCTCTATTATTTTGTTTTTCTTTTCTTAGCAACTTGGAAAGTGAGAGAGAAAATGAGAGAGAGAAGTGAAGAATTGGATTTTGTTTAGTGTAATAATGCAAGGAATGTATCTACCCATTAGTTTACTTGCTAGCCTTGGATTACTTACACATGTGAATAAAAGTGTTGGGCTAATTTAACAAGTGACACATATCTTGGAGCTAGTAAACAATTTGGACAAATGAGGGGAAGATTCATTTAACCATGTGATGCATCCCCCCTCCTCCCTTATTGCCAGCTATACACCCTATTTTACACATTTTTGATTTTTTTTATTTTAATTGCCAATTTGTGTAATTTAGTTATTTTGAAGTCCCATTTAATTTGGGTCATAGTTTGGGCTTAAACTAAATAAACAATTGGGCTTCCATGTAATAATCATTTGGGCCCTTTCATAATTCATTTGGGCTCTCTAATTATTTTGCTTGGGTCATGTCAAATATTATGGGTTCATCACACTAGTTTTACATTACCCTAATTATTTAATTAGGGTTTCTAATTAGACCTGGCAAATGGGCCCAAAGCCCGCGGGCCGGGCCGGCCCGCCCGCCAAAACCCGGGCTTTGGGCCGCTATTTTCAAGCCCATGAAAACCCGAGCCTTTTTGGCCCGGCCCGTGGAGGCCCAGCCCGCGGGCGCCCGGCCCGCCCGCCAACAATTACTTTTTTTTTTAAATAAAGTGTTAGGTTGTGAGGCTTGAACACTTGAACACAAGACTTGTAAGTAAATAAATAAGAGTTCAAACCAACTGAGCTACAACAACTATTTATTTTTAATGTAATCTTCAATATATTTTAACTATAATTGAAAATTAATTAATAATACTAATTTATAATACTATTACAATTTTAATTAATTGAGATATGTAGTTAATGTATGTAATTAATTAATCGTGTTTGTTTGTATTATTGTTTATTATTAATTATTTTATTATTTTTAATATTTATTATTATTATTTTTGGTGTAACAAATAGTTTGCAAAAAAAAAATTTAATGGCCGAAGCCCGCGGCCCGCCCGCCACGGGCCACGGGCTGGCCATTTCCAGCCCACCAAAACCCGGGCCTTTTTGGCCCGGCCCGCCTTTGGCTCGGCCCGGCCCGCCCGTTTGCCAGGTATATTTCTAATTCACTCATTGTGAAATTTAAATTCTTAGATAATATTATTATGCAACCCAATTAAGCTAGGTTTAAAATAATTAATAAATTAAGATAATAAAATTAATCTCTTAAGTTAGTATAAAATTTAAATATTAGCACTTTACACTTACTATAACCCTTATGTTATTTAATTCTCATTCCTAATGTATAATATTAAGTTATATAACTTTCTCATTCATTATATTTATATATTAAATAAATATATACATATTTACAATATATATTTATTTTATCACTCACATACTTCACATAAGTCACTATACACAAAACCACATAAGTCCTTCATAAAAAATTTTAAATCCATACTTATTTCCCAGTCTAGGTCTTATTATTCAACCTTAATTTAATCAATTATGATTTTAATAAATTGCCTAAATTCTCGGGTTATCACAACGGACACGGAGGGTGATCAGCCCGTTATGCCCTGTATTGATCTTATCTTGATCAATACTACATGCTAGAACAATATTTACGTTCATCACAACTGCCTTTGGCGCATAAAAGTTTTCCAATTTCGAGATGTTCACCTCAATCTTATCATAGGATTCCGCACCAAAAAAATTTGGTTCGGGATAAATTTTCAAAGAATACTTTGAATTTTCACACACATTTGTCTAGCTGAATCAAATAGCTTAGACTCATACCAATAATTCAAATTTCAATCGAAACATGTCTGTTCAAACCCAGTTGGCAATAATTTACCTTTAAATTCCAGAAAATCATTTTATGACGTCATGATATCGCACTGTATTTACAGTCCGTTTGAGGATTCCATCATTGTGTGACTTTGTCATACTACATCATTCCATAGTGGGCTAACGATCTTTAGATCACATCCAACTAAGTAATTCTGCATTGATAATTCCATCATTTTTATCATCTCTGTACCAGGTTACATGATGCATTAATAATATATAAAATACATTTTGATATTTCATATCATTTTTGTCTAGCCGAAACAATTAGAATAGACTTATCTTTTAAACGTTCCAAAATAATTGAAAATCAATTTTAGGGCTATCATACCTTAACAAGTAACGATGTGTCAGTGTCCCGAGGTCCACACATACACACTTGTCACCATGTGTTGAGAATACAAAAATTCATTTTTAAAAGGCACGTCAGTGCGTATTTAGCTTCATGTCCAAGATTTCGAAGTCTAGCAAAGTTAGAAAATTTGGAATACATATGCTTCCACCATCAACTTCACTTTCTATAATGTTCCATTTCTTAATAATTATATCTATTTCTATCATCCTCTATTCTCCATTCACAACTTTACTATATCTCAGTATAGTTCATCAAACTTACCACACGTTATGAGTTAAGGAACTTTCCACAATAATATGAGTTTAAGAACTTATCCTAGCAATACGTAGTTCAAGAACCAATCAAGAATTGTCCATACACTTAGGGGTTCAAAAACATACCATATAATTATGAGTCACAAACTTATCATAAGTATGAGTTTTAAGAACGCGCACCTAACCCTATATTCTTTATCTATCCTCAACTTATCTGTTATACACATGAGAAAAGAATCACCTTCTCAACATGTATATAATAAATAGCGCGACACAAATATTTCAATGATGATAAATACAGGAAGCTAAGTGGTTGTCAGACCAAACCCAATCCCTTTCCCATACAAGGAATTGGTCAACTTGACCACTAATTAATATAGGAAGCTAAGCGGTTGTTAAACTAAGGACAATTCCCCGCCCATACAAAGAATTTTTCAACTTAACCATTATATCAATATAGGAAGCTAAGTGGCTCTAAAACCAAGTACAGATTCCCCACCCATAAAAGGAATCATACAACTTAGCTGTTGACATGAGTCCTCAATTGAAATCCCACATAATCCTAGCTTTCCCTTACTCCATACGAATTTTGTTTAATCTGTATTACATCATCCACAACTCTTTTATCAGTGTGCATAGTACCAATTCATAGTACAACTTATGTACAACAATTTTGCTATAAAATTTTCAATCATTTGATTGATTCTCCTCCCTGCTATGACCTTATCAGATCACGTGGTGATCTCATATTATAATCGTATTATATTACGATTTATTTCTATGTTATGATCGTTTTGTTTTACGATCTTCTTTCCCTGTATACTTTTAGTCTTTTAGACTCTATCTATTCATTATTACTATTCATCTTTATTATCAGAGTTAGGTAACTCTGGATCTTTATTACTGTAACGCCCCTAAATCTGAGTTCTCAAACCCCGGGTTTAGTGCTCACAATCCATCATCATCATAAGCATTCTATAAACTATTGCGGAATAATAAACATACATTGTTCATTATAATAAAGTCTTCCAACATTATCCCAAGGTCTATTAACCTTAACTTACACATACCTTAATTAAGTTACCCTTAGTAACACAAAAAGTTTACATTACCAATGTACATAATATAATATAATACATAAACATTCTTCTTATCTATTCCTGCACTTTTCCTTTGCCTTTGTCCCTCTTGGATGTCTCTGGCATGGCTAAAATAAATGTCATGATATAACAAGGGTAAGCAACAAATTTGCTTATCAAGTTTAAGTAAGAAGAAGATATATCATGATTAGCAAGAAATTTATCGTTCTATGTTCAACAATCGAAATTAATTATAAGAGAACATGAATTAAGTCTTGATAACTGAATATTTGAATAATTGAATAACAGATGTTGAGTGGTGCACATATGCTAAGGTTGTCAGTATTTAAACTGGCCCTTTTAATAAGTTTTGGTAATCAAGGGGATCAGCCTTTCATACCCGGTGTATTATGCATAAACACTTAATGTACGAGCAATAATTATTTTTTAATAATGCTTTAATCAAATTGTTCTTTTTCTCAGTCTCGAGTCCTTACTAAGTCAATTGGTGAAGCACAGCTTTTAACAACATATTTGATTTAACAAATTTAAACATACTTGATCTAGCTAATACAATGAGCATAGATCCATATCTTAAACAGTTCATGAATAAAAGAACTTTAACTAATTCACAGTTTAATAATAATAGAACAGGAATTTAATTGCATCGAGTGCGAGTATCAATAATCAATATAGATGTGAATAATCAACAATAATTATTCACTAACATGTTTTGAAATTAATAACTCAAGTTTGAGTTAGAGAACTTGCCTCAATCGCGGTCTACTGCTAAGCAATTTACTTTAACTTCTTTAGAGAAAAGACCTATAATTGATCTTTCAATTAGTCAAAACATAACTCACTTATAATCTTATCATCTTATATTAAAGTGTCTAACATTTAAACATATAATTAAGTATTAGACATTACGTTTAAGTGTTAATGTTATTGTTATACTTTGATAGTCTTTTAATCACATCATAACTTGTACTTATAAGTTATCCCTTTTATATGTCATCTTAATAAGCTAGATAACATGTCAGTAAACTGAAATATCATTTTAGTAAACCAAAATATATTTCAGTATCCTGAAATTATCATTTTAGCAGACCAAAATCAGCTACAGTAAACTGAAATCATTTCAGTAACCCTGAATCCATTTCAGTACCCTGACTACTCAAATCAATCTACTACAAACATAATATAGTTTATTCCCAACCAAATTCAACGACTACGATTAAAATAAAGTAATTTCTCTTATTTTAATCTCCCGTTTAATTTTATTAATAAAATAATAATATTTCAAACTAATGCTATTAACTTTTAATAACATTTAAGTCTAATATTACCAATAATATTTTAATCTAATATCATTAGTCATATAAAGATATTTTAAATTATTTATTGAATTAATAAACAATTTATTTAATTACTTTTTCTTTCACTAATTAATTTATTTAAACCTTTTTAAAACACCATACACAAAGTCACTATTCACCACTGACCGAAATCCTCACCACAAATCTGCATCAACCATACTTAAGGACCTCAAGTTATGAAATCATATTTTTCACATTTTTGACATCATATATTTAATTAAATTCATTTAACCATATAACATCATTTATATGAAAAATAGCAAAACAACTCAAAAACCATTTCTTTTCTGGACAGTAGTTACATATAATCCTCTCATAAAAATAAATTTTTCAGGAAATTTTTAAAATTCATTTACTATATTTAAATAGTCCATAATGTCCAAATATTGCAAGATTTTTCATAAATCGAAATTAACTCCAAATATTCTAAAATTTTCAGGGTAGTCTCCTATTATATACATGTACTTCTAGTACAAATTTCATAATTTTTGGATCAATACACAGAGAGTTATTCGGTTAAAGTTTTAAAAGTAGTCCACGACCGTAAAATGCATAACTCTCAAACCGTATGGCCAAACATTCTCAAATTTTTACAGGAGTTACCTAACCTCTGATATTACCTCCCCAAAGTTTCCTTGAATTTTTAAAGCACATTAAGGGGGCGAAACTGCCCTCATGGCAGACTGGCCAGAGAGCTTTTTAAAGCTTTTTGTCCACTACGTGGACTGTTTTGATCAAAACTCATACCAGGACTGTTAAACACGTGATTTTCATGTTCTACCACTTGGGTTAACTAGTTAACACTTATATCTAGCACCACTCTTCAACGGATCATGAAAAGAAGGCCTAGATTTAACATACCATTTGTTCAAAGGAAGCAAAAGCTAGGGTTTTCTAGATTTCTAGAAACCTAGTTTCATTTCTCTCCTTTTGATCCACTTTTAAATACTTGAACAAGTTAGATTCATACATGAATCTACATAAAACACATAAATAAAAGGGTCCTAACTTCTAAATCACAAAACCCTTTTCCCCATCAAATCCATAAAAAGAAAAGAAAATAAAGTCTAGAAATTAATTTTATACCTTGACTTCTTAGCCTCCTTCCTTCTATACCCGTAGTAGGTTATAAATTTTGGGTGCATGAGCTTAGGCGCTCTTCCTTTCTTCTTCTTCTTCCCCACGAGTTCCTCCCTCTCTCTTTCTAGTACTTCATTTTCTCTCTCTATTTTTTCTTTAGCAAATAAAATGAGAGTAAAATGGATGTATTAAATTTGCTAGCATAATACAAATGATTAGATTGCATATCCATATCTTGCTTACTCTCTCATCATACAAAAGATAACTTTGAAAGAAACACTTAATGTGTTGTCCAAATAAAAAGTTGATAACTAATGAAGTGGGTTACCTACTAAAGTTACCTTATCATTACATTCCACTTCCTTTTCCACTCCTCTCATCCAGCCACATGCCCTCTTCATTCACCAATTTTGTTTTTATTAGCTAGCTTACCTAATGACTATAATAACCTCTCTAAGTGGGCTTAACAATTGGGCTTGCAATTAAATGTTTAATGGGCTTGCACTTTTATTATCATGCTTACTTATAAAATTGAACTTGGGTTTCCCCATTAATTCAATTGGGTCATTATTATATTTATCTTATATATGACCTCTTGGGCTAATTTAATAAACTAATTGCCCTTAAATTAATTTTATCTACAAGTTACACACAAAAAATATAATTGGGCTTGTTTAATTACATATTTTTCTTTCATTATTATCTCTTGAACTTATAGAACTCGCTTTTCCCTAACCCTTAGGTTTTAAGTCCGCAAGCGAAAACTTTATTTACCATAACTGAGATATTATTGAATATTCCATTACGTCTTAGTATTCTATCATTACGCGTTTCTCAAAAAATCAAACTTAATCTCCGAGCAGAAACGGATGAATAGTATTTTTACGGAAATTTCTCAAAAATTGGAAATTCAAAACAATTAATTCTAGCACATGGCCAGAATACTAACCACATCCGCACATTCTAGGTCATAGAACGACCTTCAACCAGCTTACTCACATAAATAATCAATTAAATTCATTTAATTCATATAATCAAATAAAATTTAATTCACATAAAGATTCGATTTTCTTGGGCATTACATTTTCCATCATGATATATCTTTCTTTGCACTTCAACTTGCTGGGCAAACTTGTTGCTCAGCCTTGCTATATCATGATAAAAATTTTATATTAATACGAAACTTCAGACACAGGCAAAGGCAATGACATGTTCCAGGATTGGATTATTGTACAGTTAAAATTGTAATAGTATTAGAGGCAAATAACATTGTAAGTCCTGTAGGATATGAATTTGTGTTTTAAGTTAAGATTATTGACCTTGGGATTATGTTGTAAAGGTTATTGTATAAACAAATTATATTTATAACTTCCGCAATAGTTATAGAAATGATGTACCAGGTTCGTGGCGACTAGTACCCGGATTTGGGGACGTCACAGTTGGTATCAAAACTATATGTTATAAACCTTAGGTAAATGTTACCTTAGGCTATAACCGCTGGGATAAGGATAAGGACTAACTCAAATAGAGTTTAAGTTCTAAGCGATGAGTTTAGGAAAGGTATTTATAAGTCAATAAGATTCAAAGAAGAATCTTGACAAGTAATTGTAATAACCAAGAATTTTTGTGGTACATTGTAAATAAATATATTAAATAATCTGTAATATATTATGGATGATTAAGTGATTATGTGAATAATATGCTATAATATTTAAAGGAAGTCTCACTAATAAGTTAAATAAGTTAGTGAACTAACCTAAGTATTTTAATAATCTAAAAAATAGATGTAAGGTGTAAAACCCTAATTAAATACTCAATAAACTTGAATAAGACAAGTCTAATTGGGTAATGTGAGTGAATTAATATTATTAATGAATAATAATATAGGAATATTAATAATAATACGACACTGAAGGTAAATTTTCTAAACTCTTGTCTATACTTATGTTGGACAAGCTTTATGATTCATGTATTGTACGCATGAATTGATGTAACAAAGAAGTCGAAGCCATTTACTTCAGCTAGACTGACTTAGAGTATTTTGTGGATTACATTATAATCTATCAAAATATTTTTGATATTACTATCTTGTGCCAACTGTTTTGGTATGGATTCAAAGAAAGACTGAGTATGAATAAACAAATGTTTTGTCCTAAATCTACTGGCATGTGAGTTTGCCGAAACTTAAACGTAGATACGTTTAATGTAGTAGTGTTGTACAACATAAAGTACTATATGCTGATCACCTAGACGTGCTCGTAAGAAATGTCGAACTTACGGACTTAGTGTTGGGTTGTCCTTTTCAAAGAAAGAAAGAATGAAATGCTCAAGGTCTTTGACCAAACTCAAGGTTTAACTAATGATGTTCATTGTTAAACATTTTAAAGAAAAGAGAAGTGTTATTTTGATTTCTTTATAGTACTTCATAACTATTGATTCAGTTATAGAAGATATATTCATATGATTCATGCATGTTGGTCGACTACAATTGTTATACTTGCTGAGCTAGTTATGCTCACCCTTGCTTGAACCATATGATCGTAACTAAAAATGAACGGATCGAAGGATCCAGTAAGGACAAAGGGAAGACCAAGGCGGATAAATAGTTAACCTTGTAATAGACTAGTATTACTTTTGTATTAATTTGATACTATGACAAAGAACATATATAATGGTTACAAGGAACCTGGGAAGGGAATTACTCTATTGATGTATTTCAACTAAATGTATGTGTGAATAGTAGCACTATGTAGCACCATCTATCTAGTTGGAAGATACCCAGATTTGGGGGCGTCACACTCCATAAGAGTTATGGACATGGAGGATTTCTAATCTTAAGTATATCAAGATAAAGGGGTCGTCCAACTTATGTAAAAAGGTTTCAAATGATAAGCTTGGGATAAAATTTGTCAAGTGCAGATTTATGGGACATCCTAAAGAAAGTTTAGGGTATATATGTTCTATAATCCTGCTGAGCAAAATATGTTCGTTATGAAACACGATGCCTTCTAAGATAAATGTGTTTATCATTGAAGGGGCTAGTGGGAGGATAATAGATATTGAAGAGTTCAAGAACCACAAAGCACTATAAGTCAAATAAGAGGAACCTATAGATAGACCTATTATACCACAACCGAATCATAAATATGGAATAGTACCGAAGATACTTTGGAGGTATGGATTCATCATAGATGATGATGATGAGGTACGCATCATAGAAGATGATGATCCAGTTACATACGATGACGTAAGAGTTATAGACACTCAGAGAAATGGATTAAATTAAGCTTCTAATTAAAAAATGAAACATTCATTTTGATGAGACAATCAAAAGATTTTGCTTTTATCAAAAAAAAAAGAATGAACATAGTGTGTACAATAAGGTTAGTAAGAGCGTCGTGACATTCCTAGTATTATATATTGATATATTACGGATAAGGAATGATATACCAATGCTACAATCAGTAAAGATAAAGTTGTCTAAGTATTCCTTCATGAATGATTTGGGAAGAGTATCTTAATTGGGGATATAAATCTATATAGATAGATTTAAAAAGATTCTCAACTTAACCCAAGGAACATATATTCATTTGATGCTAAAGTGGTTTAGCATGACAATCTCCAAGAGATATCTCATGCTGATGAGCAATAGAATGTATCTATCTTAATAGTGCCCATAGGCTCCTAAAAAGAGAGATCAATGAGTAACTATTATGTATGCAATGAAATGTACGAGACCTGATGTTGATCGATCATATTCTAGAGAAGATCACTATAAGACAGTTAAAACATATTAAAGTACTTAACTGGTACTAAGGATGTGATCATATTCATGGTTGGTCTGAATTAAAACAGAGGGCTTAACAGACTCAAGTTTTTTAGACTGACCAAGATGGCAACAAATCCACTTTAGGGTAAAGCGTTACCTTGAACGGTGGTGAAATAAATTGGAAAGGTTCTGAATAGCAAAAAGTTGCTAGTTTAGTTATAAAGACAAAGTATATAGTTGTAAATGAAGCTGCAAGTTAATTGTTTGGATGAAAAGTTCATTACATACAGAACTAGGAATAGGTCTTAAGTCTCATCTTGGATCTAAACATGTGTTGCAACACTTTCATTTGATTAGAGATCATTGAAAGAAGAGTAGTCACTATAGAGATAGTGGACTCTCAAGAACAATATTACATATCCATTAACTAAAGCTTATCAAACAGCAGGATGATCGTCACTTAAAGAAGAAGGGTATCAGATACCATGACGATTGGCTTTAGTGCAAGTGGGAGATTGAAAATAGCATGCACACAAGTCAATCATGTTTGATGATAAAACATATACTTTGTAACAGTTTTATTCATTTATTAATAAAAGAATTATTTAATAAAAGTCTTTTAATTTATCTACATGGTGTTGCTTTATAATATGTGATAAATCTATAATTTTAAGCAATGTTTTTAGAATCATGATGATGATCATGCTAATGAGACCTAAATTCTTAGATAGCTCACAATCTAAAACTGTTCCCAATCGTTGGATTACTAAAAAGGAGATTAGTGAATCCGGATAGATTGATACATACGTTGCTTGCTCATTGGATAAGGATGATTGATCTCATGATCAATTGTGTGGAGACACTAAAGTAAGTATGTAGGTGCTTATTGGAGAATAAGTTCAGTGAACGTGACTCAGTAAGGAATACCTAAAGGAGTTTTACGTGTCTGTCAATAGGAATTCCTATAGTGATAGTAGTACAAGTGATCCTTAGACTTGAGATCATTATAGTATCTTGTGTATGATAAGTTATACTTTGACATGTCCCTTAAGACTCGTAGGGTATATCAAAGGGTATGCTTGGGTGTATGATGAGTAGGTTTTATACCTACTTATTTGATACTAACTTAATATCATTGTTGCTTAATCCCATTTGTTTAAGTAACTTTTCATTCATCTTTTCCTCATTTTGTAGGATTCGAGCTTAGGAACTCTTTTGATAGTATTGGGCAACAAATGGTGGAAAAGGAGGCTAAATGTGATCATTGCTTGGCAAAGAATGAAGGTACATCAGTAGAATTGCTGAAATCAAGACTGAGGCACATCGCAGCTGCGCCCCATTATGCATATAGCACGGCGTAGCTGCGCCAGAGCCCGACCAGACTGCCCTACAGTGCAGCTACGCCCAAAACAAGAGTAAATACAACGCAGCTACGCCAGTCCCTGACAGATAAAAGTTTGACTTTTCATTTAAGTGGCCAATCAAATGGTAGCTTGAAAGGGGGGTCATTGGAAGTTAATGCTGAGATATAAGAGCATACTTTTTGCCATTTTAGGGATATCAAGCATATTCATACTGTATATATTCACTTTGGGGATTTAGATTAGATTTCTACTTTTGAATTCTATAATAGCTAATAGATTTATTAGATCTTGGAGTGGGGGAGCACTTGAAGAACATTGAAGATCAGATTTAGAGCACAAGAGAGATCAGATTTGTTTGCATAAATTCTCAAATTCTCTGTATTTTCATCTCAATCCTTTCATTGTATCATTAAATGTTATGTATGGATTTTGATTCTATGATGATTTAAACCCAATTTTGGGATTATAATGGATCTCATTGCATAGTTGAAGTTTTTTTGCTTCCTTATTTAATTCTAATTAATTATGAATGGATTGTATAGCATGATTTGTGTTATGTTTAATTGCTTTATCACCAATTACCATGATAACCTATACGAAATTGAGAAATAAATTATAGTTTCAGATCTGATCATTAGCATGTGTTTATGACTTCTACATGGTGATGGAATTCATGATTCGTGCCTAGGATAGAGATATACTGAAGCATCGCATGTAGCCTATTGAGAACTTGAGCTTCAACCATCTTTAATTGTAATTCACATAGAGATATAATGGGTTAGGTAATTAGGGTGTTCACATTCATTCTATCATCTGTGGATTTTGTGTGATATGGGTATGGTGCATCGAGAGTTGGCTATATTTTACTTTCGTGTTCTCGACTAACAGTCTGAAGTAATCATTTAGAATTAATAAGAAGCGGGTCAACCTAAATGCAGCAATAAGTGAAATTATAATCTCAACTCTCCTCTATCAGATTTAATCATTTGTTTGCTAGTTTAATTTGATTCTTAGCAACTTTAGATAATTCACAAAGTTATCCATCTGTTTAAAGATATCAAAATAGTTATAAAATTGGTGCTTGTTAGATTAAATTGTAATTATATTCTCAGTGTGATCGATACTTTACTTATTATATATTACTTGTGGACCACGTGCATTTACGTGTTATATATTTATTGTGAAAATAACCAACAAGTTTTTGGTGTCGTTACTGGGGAATATAAATTGTTTTTATTACTTTCATCATCAGTTTAAATTAGATTGGTCTTAGTCAAACAATCTTTCTTATCTTATTTCTTTTTATATTTTTCTTTGTTTCAGGTACTGTTGACTAGTGCATGCAAAAGCGATCTAAGAAGCCTGATTTGTTGCCTTACAAGGGCGACATTAATAGAAGGGTTCAGCGATTGAGTAAGGGGATCACGTACATTCAAGAGGCAATTGAAACACCGGTACTCATGGTGGCAGAAAAGCAAAAAGCATTAAGAGACTATACTACGCCAAGAATAAATGAACTGCAATCAAGTATCACAAGAACAGCCATAGTAACTAATTCTTTCGAAATCAAACCGAGGACAATTCAAATGATTCAGAATACGGTCCAGTTTGGGCGATTGGCTAATGATGACTCAAATGATCACTTCGTCAGTTTTCTAGAGATTTGCTATATATTCAAGTTTAGAAGGGTATCGGATGATGCAGTGAGACTTAGACATTTTCCATTCACATTGAGGGACAAAGCAAAAATTTGGCTTCACTCATTACCACTGGGCTCCATTTGTTAGGTTTGTAAGATTCATGGACACAATCAAATTGCACAAAATAGCTGAAGCATGGTAAAATAGAGTTTTTAAAATTTTACAAGCCATATACCCGAATCATCCTTTATGCACAATTATTAATTAAATGAAAAGATGAAGAACAATAATTATACCCTTGAAGATTCAAGCTTCCTCAGGTACTAGTTCACCTCCAAATCCTTTCGCATTTAACTTGAATCTACCAGGTTTAATTCCTTCCTTTGATCAATATTAGTCACCCAAGTGTTTGGCCTCTAGAGGTGATCCACCAAGGAAGAAGAAAGATTCAAGAAGGAGGGTGGTTGGCTAAACCCTAATTTTCTATCTCTGTAGAAAAAGAGCGTACTCTCCAACAATTGGAATCACTTCACTTAATATCTGATATAAAACCCCTCTTATAAAGATATCAGTTAACCTTTTTAATATTATTAAGATAGGGTATTATTTAATTAATTAAACTTCTTTTATTAATTAGGCTCCCTAATCTTAATAGACATAATTAATTAAACTCTTTTAATTAATTTGCCTCCTAATCTTATTAGGAATAAATGAGAGTACTTATATTAAATTAATTCCCAAACTCCTTTAGAAATTAAAATAATAATATTAATAAGACTCCTCTTATTTATTTATATTTAATATTTCTAAAATATTAAATAATAAATATTAAGTTATTTAATTTACCCTATAACCATAGATTAAATTAAATATACTTAACATATTATAACGATTATGTCATTAACTACTTAAATAATTATTCTTCCTTTTATGGTGTGACCCTTTACGTTCTCCATATTAAGCCGGTTGTGAATAAATCAATTAGAATAATTCTAATCTTATTTAAATAAATAAATTAAACTATTAATTTATTTAAATAAATAATATTTATTCTACAATAGGGATAAGCCTCCCTATCTATTAACGACTTTTCAGATAATATAGATTTTAACATTAATCATAAAATAACTTTTGAGTAGATAGTTACCGTACAATTTAATCCTGCCACCATACAATGTCCCAATTAAATATAAGACATGGAATTACTATCAAGTCTTATTTTATTTAAATATATGTATTTCGACTCTTAAATGCACAACTTCAAATAATGCAAATTAGAAACTCCTTTCTAATTTCATACTACCTTGGCCAAGTACTACTGAGTTGTCATTTATCGAATCACATAGGGCATTTCTCTTCTTTTACTAGAAGCGGTAGATTCTTTATTGATCATACATTATCTCCATATATAACTTATTATACCTAAGTATACCCTTTGATATATCCTAAGGGTCTTAAGGAATAAGTCAAAGTACAATTCATCATACATAAGATACTATGATGATCTCAAGTCCAAGAATCACTTGTACTACTATCACTACATGAATTCTTATTGACAGGTAAGTAAAACTCCATTAGGAATTCCTTAGCGAGCCACATTCAGTGTACTTATTCTTCAATAAGCACCTACATACTTGCTTTAGTGTCTCCACATAAATGATCATGAGATCAATCATCCTCATTTAATGAGCAAGTAACGTATGTACCGATCTATCTGAATTCACTAATCCTTAATTTAGTAATCCAACGATTGGAAACTATTTTAGTTTTAAGTTTTCTAAGAATTTAGGTCTCATTAGAATGTTCATCATCATTATTCTAAAAGCATTGCTTAAAACTATGGGTTTATCACATATTATAAAGTAACATCATGTTGATAATTAAAAGCCTTTAATAAATTAATACCTTTTATTAATAAATGAATAAGATTGTTACAAAGTATATGCTTTATCATCAAACATGATTGGCTTGTGTGCATACTATTTTCAATCTCCCATTTGCACTAAAGTCAATCGCCATGGCATCTCTTACCCTTCTTCTCTAAGTGACAATTATCATGCTTTTGGATAAGCTTTAGTAAATGGATATGTAATGTTGTTCTTTAGAGTCCACTATCTCTACAGTGATTTCCTATCTTTCAATGATTCATTTAATCAAATGAAAGTGCCATAACACATGTTTAGATCCAAGATGAGACTTACTAACTATTCCTAATTCTGTAATAAACTTTTCATCCAAACAATCAACTTACAGCTTCATTTATAGCTATATACTTCCTTTTTATTACTTAACTAGCAACTCTTTGTTGTTTGGAACTTTTCCAATTTCACTGCACCACCGTTCAAAGTAACGCTTTATCTTAAAGTGGATTTTCTGTCATCTTGATCTGTCTAAAAAATATGAGTCTGTTAAGCTCTCTAGTTTTAATTCAGACCCACCATGAATATGATCGCATTCTTAGTGCCGGTAAAGTACTTTAAGATATTTTTCACTATCTTACAGTGATCTTCTCTAGAATATGACTAATCAACATCAGGTCTCGTACATTTCATTACATATATGATAGTTACTCATGCGATCTCTCTTTTAAGAGTCTATGGGTGATAGGTATAATTTTATTTTATATATTTTGATGATAATAATTATATTATAAATATGTAATTATTTAATAATTTTCTTATTACTTTATTTTTTGATTTTACCTGAATTAATTCTTATTGACGTTGATAAATTAAATGTCAAGTGTTAAATAAATTGATTCATATAAAAATTCAAGGCAAGGAGATCCAATTTCTTTTTCAAAAAAACCAAAGTTGGGCAAAATGATTTATGCATTAAAAAATTAAAAACATATGTTATTAAAACATGTATGTATATAGAAAATATACTTACTATATATATATATATATATATATATATATATATATATATATATGTTAGGTTTGTAATATTCATGAACGCAATCAAATTGCAAAAATAAGCGGAAGCATGGAAAATCAGAGTTTAAAATTTTTACAAACTATATACTCGGATCATCCTTTATGCACAATTATTAATTAAACGAAAAGATAAAGAATGAGAATCATACCCTAGAAGATTCGAGCTTTCTCAGGTACAAGTTTACCTCTAAATCCTTTTCGTGTTCAACTTGAATCCATCGAGTTGGGTTCCTTCCTTTGATCAGCGTTAGTCATCCAAGTGTTTGGCCTCTAAAGGTATCCACCAAGGAAGAAGAAAGATTCAAGAAGATGGGTAGTTGGCTAAACCCTAGTTTTTCTATCTCTCATAGAAAAGGGTGTACTCTCCCAACTATTAGAATTACGTATTCACGTGTGTTGTCAAAGTGTCAACCAACACCCATAATAAGACTCCTCTTATTTATAGATGTGGACAACCCTCCTTAACAATTAAGGAATTATATTTTATTTTAATTAATTAAACTCTTTTAATTAATTAGGCTCCCAATCTTATTAGGAATAATTAATTAAACTCTTTTAATTAATCTGCCTCCCAATCTTATTAGGATATATGAGAGTATTTTTATTAATTAATTCCCAAACTCATTTAGGAATTAAATAATAATAATAGTAATAATAATAATAAGACTCCTCTTATTAATTTATATTTAATATTTCTAAAATATTAAATAATAAATATTAAGCTATTTAATTTATTCTATCTCCATAGATTAAATTAAATATACTTAACTTATTATTACGATTATGCCATTGACTTTTTAAATAATTATTTTCCCTTTTATGGTGTGACCCTTTAGGTTCTCCATATTAAACCGGTTGTGAATAAATCAATTAGAAAAATTTTAATCTTATTTAAATAAATAAATTAAATTATTAATTTATTTAAATAAATAATATTTATTCTACAATAGAGATAAGCCTCCCTAGCGATTAACGATTTTTTAGATAATAAAGATTTCAACATTAATCATAAAAGAACCTTTGAGTAAATAGTTACCGTACAATTCAATCCTTCCATCATACAATGTCCCAATTAAATATAAGACATGGAATTACTGTCAAGTCTTATTTTATTTAATTATATGTATTTCGACTCTTAAATGCACAACACCAAATAATACAAATTAGAAACTCCTTTTCTAATTTCATTCTGCCTTGGCCAAGGTGTAAGACCCCGAATTTTATGAAATAAAAGTAATCAATTTTTCTTATAATTACAATTTAGTAAATGGTTAAATTGATAAATATTAAATTTATGGGTGATATGTAAAATTTTTTTTTCAAAATACGCAAGTGGTTATAAAATATTCATTGTTGTCGGGAAATATTCGTTTAGTCGTGGAATATTCTTTCTGTCGGGGAATATTCGTACGACGGCGGAGTCATTTGTGGGTCCCATAACAGAATAACTGTAGGATGAAGAAAATGACAAAATTGAATTTTTATAAATAACGGCGTAGTTGTTACTGTAAACACTGTTAGAATACTCGGTGGTTAAAATACAGTAATACGCGTTATTGCACAGTAGCACACGGTATTACATAGTATTTTTGAAATTATTAATTCTTACGTAAAAAGGCACTACTCAATAATTGTTACAGTAATTAATGTTTAATATTTTATTTTATTGATTCAATAATTGCTACGTTGAAATTTTATATTATTGTTGTTCAATAATTATCACTGCACAGTATTTTCCATTATCAGATCAATAATTCATATTATTTGAATAATATTATTAGATAACATTATTGGCAATGTCTAGAAAGTTCTGTCTAAGGAGAGGTTTGGTCACCTAATTGCGCGCCAGTAAGGAGAAATTCTTATTGGAAAGCCCCCTCTTTCCTGGGAACGGCCTGGTTGTCATAAATGTGATTCTGTAATATTTTCTGTGAATAATTAATTATTGATTCATATGATAAGGAAATATTTATTTTATGTGGATATAAATGAGGGATATATTTTTGTGGTTAAAAATGAAGGAGTTAATGTTGAGGTTTTTATCAGTATTTTTGTCGGAATAGAGGTATTAAAAATTAGGGCTTTTGAGATATTTTGCGGGGGTTATAATTTTTAATCCGACCGTTGGATTGTGGTAATTTTTGGATATGTTATACATATATAAGTTGAGTATATGTCCACAAATTTTGAACCGTTAAAAATGAACGTATGATTTATTATGAATTTTACGAGATGACTAGTTAAGAAATTGTTGAAGTTTCAGAATTCATCATTTTAGTGGAAAATTCTAGAATTAGTGGGCCCCACTCTTGGTTGGTGAAGAAATGTGCTGAGATTTTTATTCAAATGTGGTGGGTGGGAATAGTAGCAGGTAAAGCCATCAGGTTGCAGGTTAAGTCTGCTTCGGCGTGCTAACATTTTCCTATAAATAGAGGGCTAAGTTAGAATTAAAAATCACACCAGAAACATAAGCTTTCTCTCTTTCTCTCTCTATATTATGAAGCATATTTTGTGAGTATTTAGATACTTTGAGAGTTACTATTCAGTGCAAGTTTCCTTCGACTTTGCATTCCAGTCAGAAATACTGCACTTTTGAGGTAAGGATAGTAAGGGATTTTAAGGGTTGTTATGTTTTTTAGTTTCATAATTTTTCTGACCTACAAAAATTCTGAAAAAATTTAAAATGATATTTTGATGAGTTTTCTTGATTGTGTCCAAAAATGGTGATTTTTAGATGTATAGATTAAGAGTTATGAATTTTATGAGAAAAGACTATTTTAAAAGTAACCGCTTATAACTCCTTGTGGTTAACTCCAAAATTGATGAAATTTTTATTGAGAGTACATGTATATGATAGGAGTATACTCTGTGAATTTCAGAATTTTTAGATAAAAGTACAATTTTTGATAAATGTCTAAATATTCGGCTGTTTTGGCCATATGAAAAATACAAAATGACTTTTAAAAATTCTGAAAAAAATATATGTTCACTATGGGACTATATTATGCTAAATCTCAGAAAATAAATATTTTTTGAACTGATTTGATATTTTTTTCATGAAAATGGTCTAGTTATGAGTAAATGAATTAAATATGTTTTGTGAAGTAAGAAAATTAGAAAATAGGATTTTATGGCTTGAGAATCCTATATGAGGTATATGCAAATTTTTTATGAGAGTTTTGGTTATTGGTAATGAAATCTTATGAGTTTGGCATTTTAGGATGATTAAATGTATTATTTAGTAAAGTGTAAACAATTAAAATAAATTGTTTATAAATTTAAGAAATATTATTCTTTCAATATCATTATACCAAAATATTGGTATGTATTTTATTGTGAAATTTCTACCTTTTTGTGTCGGGTTTACTATTCATGAGTTACTATTCACGAGTTACTATTCATGAGTTACTATTCACGAGTTACTATTCACGACAAAATTGGTTTCTTTTTCTAACCAAATTATAGTTGATTTATGAATATTACTCTTGAGATTAAATCTATATGTTGATTATATTGATTTTATTATTATATATAACATTTTTATAACCCTAATGATGATATTTCTCTTTGACTTGAGTGTAAAGATGGGTAGATTTTTGGTATGATCATGACTATGGGTTCCCTTTGGCCAGTAGTGCAAAGTTGAATTGTTGACTGGTATGATCATGACCATTGAATTTATAATTGAATATCTTTAACTTAAGTGCAAAGGTGAATTGATCAACATGGTTATAATTGTGTTTATATAAGTTCTAAAATGATTATATATTTCTTTGAGATATTAATATCTTTGGCCTGTAGTGCAAAGATGAATTGTTGATGAATATCTTTGGCCCGTAGTGCAAAGATGACCTGTTGTTGAATATCTTTGGCCTATAGTACAAAGATGGTTTGTTGATGAATATCTTTGGCCGTAGTGCAAAGATAGATTTATTAGCATGATTATGAACAGGAACTATGATTTGGTATAAACATGATCTTTGATGTTTCAGGTGATAAAAATTATCTTTGTCCTGGATGAGAAAAGGAATTTAGAACTACAATTACGATTATGAGTTATACACGTGATTGTGGACAGGAATTATTGATTGATGTTACAGGGATAAAATATTATTGGTAGATTTTTAACATGGAGAAGATAATAGACTTTATGGTCTATTTGACTCTTCTAATGATTTTCTCGTTCCGCTGCAACTATGGTTGAAATTTTTATCATCTACCATATGTTCTAAATCTCTGATTTAATTCTGTTGAAGGCTATTGATAACTTATTTATCTTTAGTCATGATATTCTTTACTGGGCTAGTTGTGCTCACCCTTCTGTTTCACAATTCCTTTCAAGTAATAAGAGTGTAGCTGGGTCGAGCGAGGATAACGAAAAAATAGAACGGTGGTCTCTAGCTATGAAGGTTCTCCCTAAGCAGTATAGAAAAGTGTTATATACATCATTTAGTAGTTATATTTGGTGAATCATCTAGGGTGAAGCGAACCCAACGTTGGAAGGGTGTTTTGTCACTATCATACAAGATGTCTAATGACATACAACCTCGTGTCATCATAAGACAGGATTGTGCTCATCCACTTGCTGAGTATATTTACGAGCACTACCTATATAATCTTGGTGTTTGTTTGAAGTATAATTCTCAATTAGAGACAGTGGAGATAATGATAAGTCAAGAGAAGTCTCACCATTGGGAAGAATATGATAGTAATCTTCTCATTTTTCTTTGGGGTATATTGGGTCAACCAAGGATAATTCTGTGGCCATATGATATCTATCATAACCTAGAAGCATGGCCTCTCATGTACGAAGGTTTTCTTGAGCACTTTCCAAAGATTCTAGTTTCTAAAACAGTTTTTGAATGTACCTTTATGTAAGGTACCTTTGTGAGGTGCTGATACATGATGGTGTCCAATGTCACATTTGGTATATATTGTATCCAAACTCACAGCATATGTGTTGTTGTATTTTGCACGATAATTGTTGTAATAAAGTTGTAGTTATTTTCTGTACCATGTATTTGACGACTCAAAATGGGTTGGGTGGAATGGACCTATTTTGGGGTTGTCACACAAGGACTACTGGGTTTACCTTAAAGTTGATTTTACATAAAGAGAATGCTTTACCTTAAAGTTGATTTTCTGTCGTCTTGGTCTATCTGAAAAACTTGAGTCTGTTAAGCCCTCTAGTTTTAATTTAAACTCACCATAAATTTTAATTACATCCTTAGTACCGGTTAAGTATTTTAAGATGTTTTTCACTGACTCATAGTGAACTTCTCCAGAATATGACTGATCAACATCAGGTCTCGTACATTTCATTGCATACATGATAGTTACTCATGTGATCTTTCTTTTATGAGTCTATGAGGACTATTAAGAGAGATACACTCCATAGCTCATCAACATGAGACAACTCTTAGAGTTTGCCATACTAAACGACTTTAGCATCAAATGAATATACGTTTCTTGGGTTAAGTCAAGTATCCTCTTGAATCTATCTATATAAATTTTATCTCCAATTACGATACTCTTCCCAAATCATTCGTGGAGGAATATTTAGACAAATTTATCCTTACTAATTGTAGCATTGGTATGTCATTCCTTATCC
Organism: Panax notoginseng; assembly: GCA_016801055.1. NCBI lineage: Eukaryota > Viridiplantae > Streptophyta > Magnoliopsida > Apiales > Araliaceae > Panax > Panax notoginseng. Next base: position 80,310,861 of record CM029014.1, read on the forward strand.
GTAGTATATCAACATATAATACTAGGAATGCCACGACGCTTCCACTGACCCTTTTGTACACACTAGGTGTGACGCCCCCAAAATAGGTATACAACACCCATTCTGAGTCGCCAAAATACATGGTACAGAAACAACTACATCTTTACTGTTACAACAAAAGAACTGTGAGTTTAAATACAAATATTGTCATCTAGACAATATCCATACTCAAATAAGTCCTCATTACAATTATTGATACATTATTTCACAAAAATGGTGAGGACTACTAAAATAACTTCTAGAACCATCATTCCATACCCCGACTAGTACTCGCTAAATTCTCGCCTCCTGAGAAAAATGGAACAAAAGGAAAAGGGTGAGCTCAACTAGCCCAGTAAAGAATATTATGACTAAGATAATACAGAACAAATTATCGTTAGTCTTCAACAGTGAAAAATCTAATAGAATACAATAGACAACAAGTTTTAAATCAATAACTGCAGCGGAAACAGCAAACCATTAGAAGAGTCAAGTAGAGAATGAGTTCTACTATCTTCTAAGATTTAAAAGTCCATCATCAATATTTTATCCCTGTAACAACAATCAATAACCATCTTTAATCAAATATTCATCTTTGCACTACAGGCCAAAGATATTCATTTGTATCACCAGTCGGTCATGTTCATCTCAACACATGTTCATCTTTGCACTACGGGCCAAAGATATTCATCAGTTAATCATTCATCTTTGCACTACAGGCCAAAGATATTCAGTAATATCATCATTTAGGACTGAGGATGATGAAAAATATCTTAAAGAAAACGAATCCAGTGAAACAAAATAACAAATATTAAGGATTCGTATTTCGATTTATCCATGTCCAAAAATAGCTTATAATTATTCATAGTGAAGTAAAATTCAAGAATGATCAAAACATGGATACAATCAAAGCTAGTACCCAGAATAGATATTTTGGACGAAAAGAAGAAAATTTTATTTTTCGGTAAATAGTAACTCGTGAATAGTAACTCGTGAATAGTAACTCATGAATAGTAATCCAGACGTGAAAAGTTCCAAATTTGATAAAAAAAATCAACCAATATTTCGGCATAATGATATTGAAGAAATAATATCATTTTCGAATAAAAGAACATCTCTTACCTCAAAATAATCGTACTTCTGACTGAATTTCGGGTATAGTGCTGACAGAAACTTGCACCGTATAGCAACACCCAAAGTATACTAATAAGAATACGCTCGATAATATAGAGAGAGGAAGAGAGAAAACTTATTTCTGGTGTGATTTTTAATTCTAACTTAGACCTCTATTTATAGGAAAATGCTAGAACGCCAAAGGAGACTAAAATAATAAATTAATATTTTCTTATTTTCCTTACGCATGCCAAGACCAAGACTTGTCAAGGCATGCCAATTCTGAAATTCATCCCAGCAGCCCACATATTTAATCCACCAACCAAAAAGTGGGTCCGCAATTTAATAAAAATCATTTTATTTTCTGAAACTTCAATAATTCATAGAAAATAGCTCTTTTATCAAAAAAAAATTCAAAACTCGCGTGTTTCCATAGAAAATTTAATTCTCTACAACTTTGTAGAATAAAGTTTTTCCAAATTCCAAACATAAGATATCCGAAATCTACAAACAGATGATTTTTAATACCTCTACATCGACAAAATACTGATAAAACACCTCAGCTTTAATTCCTTCATTTTTAACCACAAAAATATATCCCTCATTTATATCCACATAAAATAAATATTTTCTTATCATATGAATCAATAATTAATTATTCACAAATAATATTACAGAATCACATTTATGACAACCATACCGTTCCCAGGAAAGAGGGGGCTTTCCAATAAGGATTTCTTCTTACTGGCGCGCAATTAGATGACTAAACCTCTCCTTAGACTGAACTTTCTAGACATTGCCAATAATGTTATCTAATAATATTATTCAAATAATATGAATTATTGATCTGATAATGGGAAATACTGTGTAGAGACAATTATTGAAACAATAGTAATATAAAATATCAACGTAGCAATTATTGAATCAATAAAATAAAATACTGAACAGTAATTACTGTAACCATTATTGAGTAATGTCTTCTTACGTAAGAATCAATAATTGGTGCAATATAGTTTGCTACTGTGCAACAACGCGTATTACTGTGTTTTAACCACCACGTATTTCAACAGTATTAACTGTAACAACTACGCCGTTATTTATAAACAACTTATACTTATCGTTTTCTTCATCCAATCGCTTTTCGTTACGGGGCCCACAAAAGACTGCGCTGTCGTATGAATATTCCCTGACAGGAAGAATATTCCACGACTAAACGAATATTCCCCGACAACAATAAATATTTTATAACCACCTGCTTATTTGAAATATTTGCGCATTTTACCCATAACTAACCTCATTAATCAATTTAACCCTTACTATTTCAAAATAATAAATAGAGGGAATTTAAATTTCATTTATTAATAATTTGGGGTCTTACAACCTCCCCTCCTTATTAAATTTCGTCCTCGAAATTGACGTACGTACCTGGTGTTTCGAAAAGATGAGGATACCTCGCTTTCATTTCCGTTTTTAACTCCCAGGTCATTTCCTCAATAGCATGGTTTCTCCACAAAACTTTATCTTATGGTATGACCTTCGTGCGTAGGACATGCTCCTTTCTATCCAAGATCTTGACAGGTACCTCTTCGTACGTTAAGTCTTCAGCTATCTCGTCCGGTTCTAACTCAATAACGTGGTATGGGTCTTTCACATATTTACGTAACACAGATATATGAAAAATATTATGAACACGAGACATACTTGGAGGTAACGCGAGTCTATAGGCCACATTTCCTACTCGGTCAAGAATCTGAAATGGACCAATAAATCATGGATTGAGCTTTTCTCTCTTCCCAAATCTTGTAACTCCTTTCCATGGAGCCACACGCAACAATACATGATCCCCAATGTCAAATTTCACGTCCTTTCGATGAAGATCCGCATAACTCGTTTGTCGATCCTGTGCCGTTTGTATACGTTGTCGAATCGTTTGGATCTTCTCTGTAGTCATTCGTACCAACTTTGGTCCTAGCAACGTTGCTTCTCCCACCTCATCCCAACATACTGGAGAGCGACACTTTTGTCCATATAATACTTCAAATGGGGCCACACCTATACTTGCCTGATAACTGTTATTGTAGCAGAATTCCACCAATGGTAGGTACTTATCCTAACTCCCTTTGAAATCTAGGACACAAAGTCTTAATAGATCTTCAAGAGTTTGAATAGTCCTCTTTGATTGTCCGTCCGTTTGAGGATGGTATGCCGAACTAAATCGTAAATCTGTGCCCATAGCTTTTTGCAAGCTAACCCAAAATCTTGAAGTGAATCTTGGGTCACGATCCAAAATTATGGATACTGGCATGCCATGCAGTCTCACAATCTCATCTACGTATATACGAGCAAGACGTTCAAGGGAATAAGTCTTCCGCATCGGCAAGAAATGAGCAGACTTGGTTAATCTATCAACAATAACCCAAATAGCATTTATGCCTTGACAAACCGTGGGAAGACCCGTAACGAAATCCATGGTAATGTGTTCCCACTTATATTTCGTAATCTCAAGTGGTTGCAATAGACCCTTTGGCACTCGATGTTCCGCCTTTACACGTTGACAAGTTAAACACCTCGAGATAAACTTTGCAATCTCTCTCTTCATATTATTCCACGAAAATGTATGTCGAAGATCACGATACATTTTGGTACTTCCAAGATGGATTGCAAATGGTGTATTGTGTGCTTCCATCATGATCTTGTACTTCAAATCAGAATCTTTAGGAACACAAAGTCTGGAGTGGACTCGAAGTATTCCTTCTTCATCGATTCTTGCTTCTGGAATAGCACCTTCTTGCACTTTCTTCTTCATACGCATCAGCTCCGGGTCTGTGGTTTGAGCAACTTTAACTTTATCAATTAAAGTTGGTTCTATGCGTATGCTTAACATCATCGCACTCGTTCCTGCATATGATCTTCTACTCAATGCGTCAGCTATCACGTTTGCTTTTCTAGGATGGTATTGAATAGTGTGGTCGTAATCTTTCAACAGCTCGAGCCAACGTCGTTGCCGCATGTTGAGTTCTTTTTGAGTGAAGAAATATTTGAGGCTTTTATGGTCTGAATAAATCTCCACTTTCTCCCCATATAGATAGTGCCTCCAGATCTTTAGCGCAAAAACGACTGCTGCCAACTCTAGATCATGAGTAGGATAATTTCTCTCATATTCTTTAAGTTATCGCGAGGCATAGGCTATAACTTTCCCACGTTGCATGAGAACACATCCTAGCCCTTTGCCTGAAGCATCGCTGTAGATAACAAATCCATCCGAACCAGATGGTATGGTCAAAACAGGTGCCAAAATGAGTCTCCTCTTAAGCTCTTGAAAACTCTTCTCGCATTCTTCGCTCCATACGAATTTGATATCTTTCCGAGTCAGCTGAGTTAACGGGATAGCGATTTGAGAAAACCCTTCCACGAATCTCCGATAATAACCAGCTAAGCCCAGAAAGCTACGTACTTCGGTCACCGTCTTTGGTTGCTCCCAACTTTGTATTGCTTCAATCTTCGCCGGGTCAACAGATACTCCGTTTTGACACCACGTGCCCTAGGAATGCTACTTCCTCAAGCCAGAACTCGCATTTCTTTAACTTAGCATATAACTTGTTTTCACGCAGCCTTTGGAGTACCAGCTTCAAATGGTGCTCATGATCTTCACGGCTTTTGGAATATATGAGGATGTCATCAATAAAGACAACAACGAACTGATCCAAATAATTCTTGAATACTCGGTTCATCATATCCATGAAAGCCGCAGGAGCATTAGTCAATCCAAAAGACATGACTAGGAATTCATAATGCCCGTACCGAGTTCTGAAGGCAGTCTTTGGAATATCCTCAGTTCTAACCTTCAGGTGATGATATCCAGAACGAAGATCGATCTTTGAAAAGAATTGTGCTCATTGTAACTGGTCAAACAGGTCATCAATACGAGGTAGTGGATACATATTCTTGATGGTGACATGGTTTAATTCTCGGTAGTCAATACAAAGTCGCATACTCCCGTCTTTCTTTTTTACGAATAAAACAGGAGCACCCCAAGGAGATGTACTAGGACGAATGAAACCGATGTCTAACAATTTTTGTAGTTGGACTTTTAACTCCTGAAGTTCAATAGGAGCCATTTGAATATGGGGTTTTAAAAATGGGTTTTGTACCCGGTTCAAGATCAATAAAGAATTCAATTTTCACGTTCCGGGGGTAGACCAGGAAGTTCTTCAGGAAATACGTCAGGAAAGTCAATAACAACAGGAATATTATTCAAATTTGACGTGTCTTTATTCAAATCCATAACATGGGCTAAGAAAGCTTGACATCCATTTTTTAATAAACGAATGGCTTTATGGCTTGATATAACAGTGATTGATTTTAATGGCTTAGTTGCTTAAATTCGTACAACAGGTTGGTTAGGAATATGAAAACGAACAACCTTACGAAAACAATCAATTTTGGCATGATGAGTAGTTAACCAACCAATCCCTAAAATCACATCAAAAGCAAGTATCTTTAAAGAAATAAGGTCAACAGGTAATGTGATGGTGTCAACTTTGATCAAATAAGATTTATAAACAGTGGATGTGATGAAAGTTTCTCCTAACGGAGTCTCCACAGATAAATCAAAGTCTAACTTCTCTGGAGTCAAGTTTAAACGTTGAGCACAAGCAGAAGAGATAAAAGAATGGGTAGAACCGGTATCTAATAAGGTATAAACTTCGCATGAATTTATGATTATCTTACCCGTGATCACCTCGTTTAGGTTCCTCGCATGTTGACCAGTCACGACAAACGCTCTTCCAGGAACCGTTGACTTTATCTTTTCTGGGACAGCTTTTTGAGTCACCATCCCCGCTGGACTTGGTTTTGCTACAGTGCAATCTCGAGTGATATGTCCTTCCTTTCCACAATTATAACATACCTTAAACTGTTGTGGGCAGTTTGGGCTGATATGTCCTTCTTTTCCGCACTTATAGCATATAACCGGTGGCCGTTCTCCTCCCTTGGAACCAGTTGCTGCTGGTGCTGACGTCTTCGTATTGTCATTGTTGAATCTCCTCTTTTTAAAATCTCATCCCGACTCACTTCTTCTATTTTCATAGCCACGATTACCACCAGAGTGGTTGCCGTTCTTGTCTGTATTTTTCTTTCTCCGCTGGTTATCATTGTTCTGATGACTGCTGTCACCGATATGATCCTGGTTGTGGTCCCTCAGTTGACCGTACTCGTTATCTCGCTCTAATAATTGAGCCCTGTTGACAACATCTGAATAGAGAAAAAATTTATGAGAAATGAGATATTGACGTATGCCGAGTTTCAAACCTCTCAGAAACATCCTCGTCATACGTTCCTCATTCTCCACCAAATGAGGTGCAAACCTGGACAACTCTGCAAACTTCGCCTCTTACTGAGACACCGTCATGTTATTCTGCTCCAGTCTAATAAACTCTACCTCCTTCATATGATGAATACTTTCAGGAAAGTACTTGTCATTGAACAGTTTCTGAAATGTCTCCCAAGACATGCTGAGTGCGGCTGGATGGGTACGCTTCACAGACTCCCACCAGTAGTCTGCCTCGCCACGGAACATAAAGGTGGCGAATGGAACCTTCTGTTCCTCCGTGCATCCCAAGACATCGAATATCTTAGTAATTTGCTTGACCCACGTTTCCGCCATGATTGGATCCGGCTTTCCCTTAAATTCTGGTGGTCCCAATTCTTTGAACTGTTTGGCTGTGACAAACCATGAATTGCTATCATTTCCTCCTGTATTTTGAACACGAGTCTCCCTCGTCTGGTTTTGCATGAATTGCAAAAAAACTTCTAAACATTCCATCGTTCATCATCTGCTCATTGGTGTTGTTCACAGGAGGAACATTGCCAGCCTGTTGCACGTTCTCCTCGTTGGTAAGCATCGGTGTCTCCACGGTCTCATTTACTCCACTGTTAACATTCTCAGTCGACATTCTCAAATACTGCCATAAAACAAGGGTTAATTAAATAAATTAACAAATCACATAATACCCCTATGTTATGACTGACCAATAAATAAGCTTAGGTAGGACACACTAGCGAAGGATTTATTCGTCTCTCCCCTCCAAGTTTTATTCTCCGATCTCCGCCAGAGATCATATCCCTAAGCTCTGATACCAACTGTGACGCCCCCAAAATAGGTATACAACACCCATTCTGAGTCGCCAAAATACATGGTACAGAAACAACTACATCTTTACAGTTACAACAAAAGAACTGTGAGTTTAAATACAAATATTGTCATCTAGACAATATCCACACTCAAATAAGTCCTCATTACAATTATTGATACATTATTTCACAAAAATGGTAAGGACTACTAAAATAACTTCTAGAACCATCATTCCATACCCCGACTAGTACTCGCTACATTCTCGCCTCCTAAGAAAAATGGAACAAAAAGGAAAAGGGTGAGCTCAACTAGCCCAGTAAAGAAAATTATGACTAAGATAATACAGAACAAATTATCGTTAGTCTTCAACAAGGAAAAATCTAATAGAATACAATAGACAACAAGTTTTAAATCAATAACTGCAGTGGAAACAACAAACCATTAGAAGAGTCAAGTAGAGAATGAGTTCTACTATCTTCTAAGATTTAAAAGTACATCATCAATATTTTATCCCTGTAACAACAATCAATAACCATCTTTAATCAAATATTCATCTTTGCACTACAGGCCAAAGATATTCATTTGTATCACCAGTCAGTCATGTTCATCTCAACACATGTTCATCTTTGCACTACGGGCCAAAGATATTCATCAGTTAATCATTCATCTTTGCACTACAGGCCAAAGATATTCAGTAATATCATCATTTAGGACTGAGGATGATGAAAAATATCTTAAAAAAAACGAATCCAGTGAAACAAAATAACAAATATTAAGGATTCGTATTTCAATTTATCCATGTCCAAAAATACCTTATAATTATTCATAGTGAAGTAAAATTCAAGAATGATCAAAGCATGGATACAATCAAAGCTAGTACCCAGAATAGATATTTTGGACGAAAAGAAGAAAATTTCATTTTTCGATGAATAGTAACTCGTAAATAGTAACTCGTGAATAGTAACTCATGAATAGTAACCCCGACATGAAAAGTTTTAAATTTGATAAAAATTTCTAACCAATATTTCGGCATAATGATATTGAAAAAATAATATCATTTTCGAATAAAATAACATCCCTTACCTCAAAATAATCGTACTTCTGACTGAATTTCGGGTATAGTGCTGACAGAAACTTGCACCGTATAGCAACACTCAAAGTATACTAACAAGAATACGCTCGATAATATAAAGAGAGAAAGAGAAAAAACTTGTTTCTGGTGTGATTTTCAATTCTAACTTAGCCCTCTATTTATAGGAAAATGCTAGAACGCCAAATGAGACTAAAATAATAAATTAATATTTTCTTATTTTCCTTACGCATGCCAAGACCAAGACTTGTCAAGGCATGCCAATTCTGAAATTCATCCCAGCAGCCCACATGTTTAATCCACCAACCAAAAAGTGGGTCCGCAATTTAATAAAAATTATTTTATTTTTTGAAACTTCAATAATTCATATAAAATAGCTCTTTTATCAAAAAAAATTCAAAACTCGCGTGTTTCCATAGAAAATTTAATTCTCTACAACTTTGTAGAATAAAGTTTTTCAAAATTCCAAACATAAGATATCCGAAATCCATAAACAGATGATTTTTAATACCTCCACATCGACAAAATACTGATAAAACACCTCAGCTTTAATTCCTTCATTTTTAACCACAAAAATATATCCCTCATTTATATCCACATAAAATAAATATTTTCTTATCATATGAATCAATAATTAATTATTCACAAATAATATTACAGAATCACATTTATGACAACCATACCGTTCCCAGGAAAGAGAGGGCTTTCCAATAAGGATTTCTCCTTACTGGCGCGCAATTAGATGACTAAACCTCTCCTTAGACTGAACTTTCTAGACATTGCCAATAATGTTATCTAATAATATTATTCAAATAATATGAATTATTGATCTGATAATGGGAAATACTGTGTAGAGATAATTATTGAAACAATAGTAATATAAAATATCAACGTAGCAATTATTGAATCAATAAAATAAAATACTGAACAGTAATTACTGTAACCATTATTGAGTAGTGCCTTCTTACGTAAGAATCAATAATTGGTGCAATACAGTGTGCTACTGTGCAACAACGCGTATTACTGCGTTTTAACTACCGGGTATTCTAACAGTATTAACGGTAACAACTACGTCGTTATTTAAAAACAACTTATACTTGTCATTTTCTTCATCCAATCGCTTTCCGTTATGGGGCCCACAAAAGACTGCGCCGTCGTACGAATATTCCCCGACAGGAAGAATATTCCACGACTAAACGAATATTTCCCGACAAAAATGAATATTTTATAACTACCTGCTTATTTGAAATATTTGCGCATTTTACCCATAATTAACCTCATTAATCAATTTAACCCTTACTATTTCAAAATAATAAATAGAGGGAATTTAAATTTTATGTATTAATAATTTGGGGTCTTACACTAGGTTCATTCTTGTTTTTGATAAAATCAAACTCTTTTGATTATTTCATCAAAACGAATGTTCCATTTTTAAGAAACTTACTTCAATTCATTTCTCTGAGTGTCTACAACTCTTACCTCATCATATATAACTGGTTCATCATCTTCTATGATGTGTACCTCACCATCATCATCTATGATGAATCCATACCTCCTAGGTATCTTCGGTACTATTCCAAATTTATAATTCAGTTGTGGTACAATAGGTCTATCTACAGGTTCCTCTTATTTGACTTATAGTGTTTTGTGGTTCTTGAACTCTTCAAGATGTATTATCCTCCTACTAGCCCTTCAATGATAAACACATTTATCTTAGAAGGCAGCGTGTTTCGCAACAAACACCTTTTTGCTAAGTAGGATTATAGAACATATACCCTAAACTTATTTTAGGATGTCCCACAAATCTGTACTTGTCAAATCTTATCCCAAGCTTATCCTTTGAAACCTTTTCACATAAGCTGGACAACCCCTTATCTTAATTTACTTAAAACTAGGAATTCTCCCTGTCCATAACTTTTATGTGTCTTGGGACCGAATTTTGAGGTTACCTTTTCGTAGATATGCAGCAATTTCTAGGGCATGACCCCAGAAGGAAATTGGAATGTCGATAAAATTATTATGAACCGCACAATGTCTAACAAGGTATAATTTTTCTTTTCAGATACATCAATCAATTATTGTGTATTAGGAGGCGTCCATTGTGAGAAAACCATTTGAGATGATTTAGAAACTCATTGCACAAGTATTCCTTCCTTGATTCGATCAAAGAATCATAATACTTTGCCAATTTGTTTCACTTCTGAATTCTTTGAACCTTTCAAATAATTCACACTTGTATTTCAGCAAATACATACATTCAACTCTTTGAATGATCATCTCCTTTTCTTATACTAGTTTGTTTAATTTGCAAAATAATTTTTCACGTAAGTCAAGTATACAAAATCCATTAAGTAATATTCCAGTTCTATACAAAACATTATTATTATAAATAGAACAATAATTGTTCTTAAATATAATACCATAGATTTCATTGTCCAATAACAAAATAGATATAATGTTTCTAACAAGAACTGGAACACAATAACAACTTATTGACTTAATAGATTTGTCCGTAGGCATTGCTAAACTATAAGTTTCTATGGTTAATGTAGCAACCTTTGCTTCATTTTCCACACATAGGATTACTTATCCTTGTTTAGCTTTCTATTTCTGCTTGGTCCCTTCATAAATCTATATTTATGATAACCAAAGCCAGTATCTAATACCCAAGTAGAACCTTGACTTAAAGAAAAACTTATTTCTATCATGAACAAAAACTATATTTGTAACCGAAGCTTCACTAAGCTTCTTCTGGTTAGCCTCTACAAGATACTTTTTGTAGTTTTCTTTCCAGTGTCCAAGCTTATTGTAGTGGAAGCAAACTCATTTGCTATTCGTATCAGTTTTATTCTTATTATCCTTTGTTTTTTGGCCTTTCTATTTACCTTCTTTGAATCGTTCTTCTTTTCAGAAGATCCTTTGGCCCCTACCAGTAAGACATAGTCTTTCTTAGTTAGAAAGTGACTCTCAATATTTTTTAACATGTTAAGCAAATCAGCGAGACTGATATCTAGCTTGTTCATATGAAAAATTCACAACAATTATGAAAGGAGTCCGGGAGTGAGTGCAAGATCAAATCTTGGCTCAACTCTCTATCCATGACAAAATCTGTTATCCTAATTAATCAAACAAATTAATAATGTTAAGGACTTTTATCTGTACTGTAGTGTCTTCGGTCATTCTAGATCAGAAGAGCTCCTTAGATTTCTGATATCTTTCAGTCCTACTTTCTTCACCATCAACTACTTGATGTGCAGAAATATAGTAAGAGCATCTATAGTTTCACGCTGACACTGAAGCTCGTTACTCATGGATGCGAGCATGATGCATTGAGCCAACTGTGCATCATCTTGCCACTTTCTAAAAGTAGCAATCTCTTCCTCAGAGGCATTATCTGCAACCATTGTAGGGATAGACATATTAAGGACATAAGATAGCTTTTCATCCATGAGAACTATTCTCAAATTCCTTAACTAATCCATTTAATTCGGTCCGGTTAAATAACATCTAATATGCTTCACGGTGATAGTAATTTAGACATTGTAAAATTCTATAAATAAATTTGTAATTAATAATATTTTAGCATACATTCTTTTATTAATTACCAAAATAAGTTAGGTCTTATTTTAAATTGGTATCTCACACTATTTTCATCAAACTATATTACCCTCACTTATATAGTTTGGCAAAATCTAATTAAAGATTTGATAGTGAGAATAAGGATCCCATTTCAAATGTATATAGTCTTGTGGTGACACAACAAAATATCTATAAATAAATAGGTAGACAACTCTTGTCAATTACATCAACTATGTAACTCCTTGTATTTTGCCTCTTAGATTATTTTGATCAAGTGGTGGCACATCCGATTCAAAATTATCCAAATTAAGTCCAGCCTAACACCCCATATATTCAAAAAAAAATATTATCCTTGTGGTGACACAACAAAACAACATTGTTCAATTTTCATTATAAGCATCAAATGTGATAAAATTAATATCTCAAAGAATTAAGATAAGCCTTGTGGTGACAAAACAAACTTATAATAATTAATTGATACTCTATTATTTTTATCATCCTAGAAGGTGATGTTCGATATTTCAAATATCTTTGAACGCTTAGGACTTAATATAAAAAAATTGAGGGGTTTATTATTAATTTGTCTCATCTTGTTTAGCGTATATATATAAAATATGTGTCATATTAATTAACATGAGAATCATGTTTGCATAGTATTATATATATATATATATATATATATATATATATATATATATATATAAGCATGCACATATAGAATACTATATTCTACTCGGATTGATTATGAACTTTATTCTAGTTTGGTTCACTAGAGCCACCAAGTAAACCAAAAGGTCAAACCTAAGGGCGCAAGAATTAATATTTAAATATAACTTTTATATTTAAACCCGGGCTACATTACAAACGGGTTTTCAAGCGCTCCTTTCTCCTTGCTTCTTAATCTCCAATTCTTCTAAATTAATTCTAACTATTCCTATTACAAAACTATTTAAAATAAATAGAAACCTTGATCAGCAGTCAATGAGAAGTACATAAGAGTGAGTTAGAATTTACATTAAGAAAAGTTTAGAGACGACGAGGTACGCAGACCCCATTTAATAAAATCCATACATTCATGCATTCAATTAAAATAAAATTCAATCACATTGGTCAATAGTCCATAATCAATCCTATTTATTAATATACATATCACCATTATGCATCAATAAATAACATTCATCTCATGAATAATAAACATTCAATATATATATATATATATATATATATATATATATATATATATATATATATTGATATCATTTAATGAGCAAATTTAGTTAGTATAAAATCTAATTTTGAATCAAAATAAACTCTTTTATTTTAATCCAAATTTAAATCAAAATAAACCTCTTTTATTTTAATTTATCCAATCTTGAATAAAATAAACTATTTTATTTTAATCAAAATTCTTTAATCAAAATAAACTCATTTATTTTAATTAATTATGGAATCCAATTTCGTGTAAAAAAAAACTCCTTTATTAAAGGAAACACGGATTCTCTTTTCTATTCACAAATAAACTCCTTTATTTTGAATAATATGAAATCTTATTCCATATCTAAATAAACTTCTTTATTTAAGGAAACATGGAATCTAATTTCAACTCCAATTAGTTATCATGGAATCCAATTTCAACTCTAATTAGTTAACATGAAATTCAATTTTAATATTAACATAAACACTTTTATTTTTATATTAAAATAAATCTTTTATTTTAAGATTAAAATAAACTTTTTATTTTAATTATAAAATAATTAAGGTTATTATATATATATATATATATATATATATATATATATATATATATATGCTATCCGCGAATCCTGGGACTTTTCATATTACCGTACATATATACATATAAAATCTCAAGGAATCCTCATACATGATTCATAATAATCTTAAGGAATCTTGGACACTTTTCTTATTAAAAAATATCACCTGTAACTTTTTTAAAAGGTATCACCAGAAACTTTTTTTAAAAAAAATATCACTAGGAGGCACCAGGTGAATAACGGTTTTAATCATATATAATCTGATTATATATATATAATATATATATATATATATATATATATATATATATATTAGTACTCATACTACGGAAGCCATGAATCTCCTGCCTTGAATCTATATATATATATATATATAGTACTCATACTACGGAAGCCATGAATCTCCTGCCTTGAATAAACACGGATTCAGTCAAAAAGAAGAATCGGAATTCGCGATTTTTTTAAAAATAAATTTTATATAATAAATTATGTCCAATTAAATATTTCTAAACACATATCAATAGACATATTAAATTAAAATAATTAATAATTCGCATAAAGATTTAGCTCTGATACCACTGTTAGGTTTGTAATATTCATAAACGCAATCAAATTGTAAAAATAAGCAGAAGCATGGAAAATCAGAGTTTAAAATTTTTACAAACCATATACCCGGATCATTCTTTATGCACAATTATTAATTAAACGAAAAGATAAAGAATGAGAATCATACCCTAGAAGATTCGAGTTTCCTCAAGTACAAGTTCACCTCCAAATCCTTTTCTTGTTCAACTTGAATCCACCGAGTTAGTTCCTTCTTTTGATCAACGTTAGCCAACCAAGTATTTGACCTCTAGAGGTGATCCACTAACGAAGAAGAAAGATTAAAGAAGATGGATGGTTGGCTAAACCCTAGTTTTTCTATCTCTCATAGAAAAGGGTGTACTCTCCCGACCATTAGAATCACGCATTCACATGTGTTATGAAAGTGTCCACCACCACCCATAATAAAACTCCTCTTATTTATAGATGTGGGCAACCCTCCTTAACAATTAAGGAATTATATTTTATTTTAATTAATTAAACTCTTTTAATTAATTTGCCTCCTAATCTTATTAGAATATATGAGAATACTTTTATTAATTAATTCTCAAAGTCCTTTAGGAATTAAATAATAATAATAGTAATAATAATAATAAGACTCCTCTTATTAATTTATATTTAATATTTCTAAAATATTAAATAATAAATATTAAGCTATTTAATTTATTCTATCTCCATAGATTAAATTAAATATATTTAACTTATTATTACGATTATATCATTAACTTCTTAAATAATTATTCTTCCTTTTATGGTGTGACTCTTTAGGTTCTCCATATTAAACCGGTTGTGAATAAATCAATTAGAACAATTCTAATCTTATTTAAATAAATAAATTAAACTATTAATTTATTTAAATAAATAATATTTATTCTACAATAGGGATAAGCCTCCCTAGCGATTAACAACTTTTCAGATAATATAGATTTCAACATTAATCATAAAAGAACTTTTGAGTAAATAGTTACCGTACAATTCAATCCTTCCATCATACAATGTCCCAATTAAATATAAGACATGAAATTACTGTCAAGTCTTATTTTATTTAATTATATGTATTTCGACTCTTAAATGCACAATACCAAATAATGCAAATTAGAAACTCCTTTTCTAATTTCATTCTGCCTTGGCCAAGGACTACTGGGTTGTCATTTATCGAATCACATAGGTCATTTCTCTTCTTTTACTAGAAGCGGTAGATTCTTTATTGATCATACATTATCTCCATGTACAACTTATTATACCCAAACATACCCTTTGATATACCGTAAGGGTCTTAAGGAATAAGTCAAAGTATAATTCATTATACACAAGATACTATGATGATCTCAAGTTCAAGGATCACTTATACAACTATCACTAAAGGAATTCCTATTGACAGACATGTAAATCTCGATTAGGTATTCCTTAGCGAGCCACATTCAGTAAACTTATTCTCTAATAAGCACCTACATACTTGTTTTAGTGTCTCCACACAAATGATCATGAGATCAATCATTCTCATCCAATGAACAAGCAACGTATGTACCAATCTATCCGAATTCACTAATCTCCAATTTAGTAATCCAACGATTGGGAACTATTTTAGTTTTAAGCTTTCTAAGAATTTATATCTCATTAAAATGATCATCATCATTATTATAAAAGTATTGCTTAAAACTATGGGTTTATCATGTATTATAAAGCAGCATCATGTAGGTAATTAAAAGCCTTTAATAAATTAATACTTTTTATTAATAAATAAATAAGATTGTTACAAAGTATATGTTTTATCATCAAACATGATTAATTTGTGTGCATACTACTTTCATATATATATATATATCACTATCTTTAAAAATCGAATGTATACATATACATTATACAAACTGTAAGACCCCGAATTTTATGAAATAAAAGTATTCAATTGTTCTATTTTGATAAATAGTTAAATTGATAAAAGTTTGAAATTAAGGATGATATTTAAAAATTTTACAAAGTAAGCAAGTTGTTATAAAATATTCGTTGTGTCGAGAGATATTTGTTTGGTCAGAGAATATTCTTTTTATCGGAGAATATTTGTACGACGACACCATTATTGGTGGACCCAACAATAGAATAACTGTCGGAGTTAGAAAATGACAGAAATAACTTTTTATAAAAAATAACGGCGAAAGTTTTTACCGTTAAACTGTTGAAATAGCCAGTGATAAAAGTATAGTAATACGTGTGGTTACATAGTAGCACACGGTATTGTACAGTATCTTTGATTATTGATACTTACGTGAGAAGTCATTCAATTATACTCAATTATTACTACAGTAATTGCTGCATAATATATCTCATATTATTGATTCAATTATTGTCATAGTATCATCTGCATAATATTTTATATTATTAAATCAATAATTGAGATGACAATGTTATTCATATTATTATTTGTATTATTGACGATGTCTAAAAAGTTCTATCGAGGAAAGGGATTTGATCACCTAATTGCGCGCCAATAGGGAGAAATCCTTATCGGAAATCCCCCTCTTTCCTGAGAATTATCTGGTTGTTAAATATTGTGAGTTATAAGATTAATGATGAATAATTGTTAATAAATTAAAAATGTGTTGATTAAAGATAAATGGTTTGTGATAATTATTTATTCAATTTTTGATATAAATAGAGGGGTTTGTTATGAGGTGTTTGTTATAAGTTTGGCTTATTATTCCATGAGGAGATGTGCTAATTTTTCAGACCGTTGGTTGAAGTTATAATAGTAAATCAATATGAATCGTTGGTTGAAAATATAATAGTAAATCAATATAGACTGCTGATGGAAAGTTATAATAGTAAATCAATACGGATCAATGGTTTAAAGTTTTAATAGTAAATTAGTATGGACCGTTGCTTTAAGTTTTAATAGTAAATCAATATAGATTGTCCGTTTAAAAGTAAATTAATCTGGGCCGTTCATGAATTAGTTACTATTCAGTCCTTTTTCTTATAAATAGAAGCTCATTCATTCATTATTTCTTACGAATTCACTGAAACTCTTGAGAGAGAAACTATAGAGAGAAAGAAGAAGAGTATTCTACTATTACACTAATACAGTCTCCAAATTTTTATTAAGGTAAGGGGTGTTATTTATTTTATAATCGTAAGGGATATTATTTGTTGTATTTGTAAGGGATATTATTTGTTGTATTGTAAAGGATGTTATTTTTTGTATGGTGAGGGGTATTATTTCTTTCGTATTCATGAAGAGAGTTATTTTTTTTCAATATTCATAAGAGTTGTCATTCATTCTTTATTAATCTGCTGGAGTAATCTGTCTACACGGACTACCACATGCATGGTGAATGACCCATCGTATTCTATTCTTTATTAATTTACGGGAGTAACCTGTCTACACGAACTACCATATGCATGGTGAATGACCCTTCGTTTTCATTCTTTATTAAATTATGGAAATGATCTGTCTATGTGGATTACCGCATGGCAGGTGAAAATTTATTTGCAGTTTCGTATATTCTATTATACTCGTATGAGATATCATTTCTTTTGTACTCGCCAAGGAATATCGTTTTCTTTTGTATTTTCCTTTTATGAGTACTATTCACGGAGTACTATTTATGTATACTATTCACGTATATGGTACTATTCACGTATACGGTACTATTTATGAATACGGAGTATTATTCACGAGTTACTATTCACAGATTACTATTCGCGTATATGATACTATTCACGTATGCGGTACTATTTACGAAAATAGAGTACTATTCACGGGTTACTATTCACGAGATACTATTCACGGAGTACTATTCACGACAAAATTGATTTCTTTTTCTGACCAAATTATCGTTGATTTATGAATCTTACTCTTGAAATTAAATTCATATTTTGACTATATTATTTTTGTTATCATATATAACATTTTATAACCCTGGTGTTGAAATTTCTCTTTCACTTGAGTGTAAAGATGGGTAGATTATTGGTATTATCGTAACTATGGGTTCTCTTTGGCCAATAGTGCAAAGATGAATTGTTGACTAGTATGATTATGACCATTAAATTTATAATTGCATATCTTTAGCTTAAGTGCAAAGGTGAATTGATTAGCATGGTTATAATTATTGTTTATATAAATTCTGAAATGATTATATATTTCGTTGAGATATGAATATCTTTGGCCCGTAGTGCAAAGATGACCTGTTGTTGAATATCATTGGCACGTAGTGCAAAGATGACCTGTTGTTGAATATCTTTGACAAGTAGTGCAAAGATGACCTGTTGTTAAATATCTTTGGACTGTAGTGCAAAGATGAACTGTTAATGAATATCTTTGGCTCGTAGTGCAAAGATAAGTTTATTAGTATGATTATGAACAGGAACTGTGATTTGGTATAACCATGATCTTTGATGTTTTAGGTAAAGACAGGTGATGAAAATTATCTTCGTCCTGGATGAGAAGAGGAATTTAGGACTACAATTATGATTATGAGGTATTCACATGATTGTGGATAGGAACTATTGATTGATGTTACAGGGTTAAAACATTATTGGTGGACTTTTAACATGGAGAAGATAATAGACTTTAGGGTCTATTTGACTCTTTTAATAGATTGCTCGTTCCGCTGCAACTATGGTTGAAAATTTTTATCATCTACCATATGTTCTAAATCTCTGATTCATTATTGATGAAGGCTATTGATAATTTAATTATCTTTAGTCGTGATATTCTTTACTGGGCTAGTTGTGCTCACCCTTTTATTTCACAATTCCTTTCAGGTAATAAAAGTTTAGCTGGGTCGAGCAGGGGTAACAGGGGAATAGAACGGTGGTCGATAGCTGTTGAGGTTTTCCTAAAATAGTATGAAAATAATTTTATTGAGAATTTTAGATAAATGTGTTGTATTTTTATACGTTATTTAACCGTTGATTTTGGTGAACCGAATAGGGTGAGGTAAACCCAAGTTTAGAAGGGTGTTTTGTCACTATCATACAAGATGTCTAATGACCTACGGCTTCGTGTTATTATAAGACATGGTTGTGCACATCCATTTGCTGATTATATCTATAAGCACTACCTATATAATCTTGGAGTTTGGTTGAAAAATAATTCTCAATTGAAGACCATGGAGATATTTATATGGCAGGAGAAGACTCACCATTGGAAAGAACATGATAATAATCTTCTCATTTTTCTTTGGGGTCTATTGGGTCAACCAAAGATAATTCTCAATTCATATGATATCTATTATAACTTAGATGCATGGCTTCCCATGTACGAAGGTTTCCTTGAGCATTTTCCAAATATTTTAATTTCTAAAATAGTTATTGATTGTACCTTTATGTAAGGTACCATTGTAAGGTATCACTGTGAGATGCTATCCAAGTAAATGGATGAGAGTTACAGTTGGTATACACAGCATATGTGTCGTTGTATTTTGCACGACAGTTGTATGAGGAAGTTTTTAGTCCGAAGACGGAGTGATGGTCCGAGATGGTGGCTCTAGTAGTCCTCACTATTCTATGAAATAGTGTGATAATAAATATAATAAGGACTCCATTTGAGTTTGAATACCCTCTAAAAGACAATATTCATGTAAAAACTCTCAGCTACGCTTTTGTCATATTGTATAAAAGAAGTTTGCATTTAATTATGTACCGTGTATCTGGCGAGTCAGAATGGGTGATGTATACCTATTTTGGAGGGCGTCACACTATGTAATATATATATATATATATATATATATATATATATATATATATATATATATATATTATCTAAATTACAATACATGCATGCGCCCAATAATTGTGCTGGCAAAACCATGCCACTTTTTTTGGGACATCAAAACCGTGTGTGTGTGCTAGCATTGCATGTGGTCAAATAATCTCATTTAATGCAAAGTACTTTGAAAAAGGAATGGGCGGATTGTTGAGTACTGGATATAAATAAACCGCGTGCAATTCTTTTTCATCCGGACCGTTCAATTCAAAAATCTTTCATCCAAACCATGCATTCAAAATCAGATTTTCAAAATTATATTTTTGCCCTCAACTTCAAAAATCTATAAATATGGAGTATTTCATTCATTTAGTTTTTACCAATTCAGTGAAAAGTAAAGCATACTCTCATTGCCTACATTCTCTCTAAAAAGCTTTATATCTTCTCTTACAAAAGTTCTGATTATTTTAGAAGAGAAAATTAGTCCAAGTATTGAGACAAGTTTAATTTTTGCTGAATTATTTCTTACTTGTATTATATTTATAGATATACAAACATACATTGTTTTACACAATTCTATATATCTATATTTCATCTATTTGTCAAATAAAAGGATACTTGGGCGCCGCAAGGCTACGGAGATACACCTCTACGGAGAGGAATTCGAACCGTACGATTCCTTATAGTCTTCAGTAACCTTTTATCGCCATTATTTTTATAAATATCGTACAATAGATACGACACTTGATAGCTCAAGACGACACCGAGATACTACTCCAAAAAGAGTAGCCATCCGAACTGGATTTGAGAATCGTAGTGATCTATTGAAAATATTTATATAAATATCAATTGTGAAAATTATTAAGTTTGTTGTACTTAGACGCCGCAAGGCTACGGAGATACACCTCTACCAAGAGGAATTCGAACCGTACGATTCCTTATAGTACTAAGTAACATTACTTATAAAAGTTCACATAATAGATAAAATATTCTTATATTTTATTTGAGTTAAACAATAATATTTGTTATATCAGTTTGTGCCTAACTAATTTAAATATTATACTTGATAAATATTGTTTGAATTAATTTATTCTTTTTATACAAGTATTAATATATAAACATCTTTCATATAATACTTGTTAAAGATTATCTGAGAAACAATTTTATATAATCCATAGAAAAACACTCTTTATTTTCAAGTGTTAATAATTCTATAAAAAGTGTATTAAACTTCTATATCTGCTTAAACCAAAGCATTATTGAGCTAAAGCTAAAATTAACTTATCGGCTTGATTAAGAAGCTTCTATCAAAAACATAAAAGTTACTTGAACTTTTATAATTGTGCATATTTTATATATTTGTTTAAACAGAAGCATTATTTTATCCAAACATAAAATCTCTATCTGCTTTCAAAGAAGCATACTTTTATTTGTTCTGTAATTAATATCTGCTTATTTGAGAAGCACTCATCTGTACTAAATTCTTATCTCCTTATTTGAGAAGCACAGTGTTGTAAATTTATTTGTAAAAAGAGAAAAAGCAAGAGTTAGTTTATTTTATGTACTTGTGAGAAAGACGAGTAATTCTTCGACCAAGCCCAGAGTCTTAGAGAGGTCGGCAAAAAGTTGGATCTCTAGTGTACTTGTGAGGTGAGGCAGAGGTTGCTGTTTCAAGACCAGATCGTAGAATAGAACTGAATTCAAAAGAAGTACAACTAAGCTTGAGGTGGGAGCGGGGAGCTTGCTGTCCAAGATAGATTAGTTGGGAACAGTTGAAAGTTTGTCTATAAAACTTTGTAAAGGCTTCTCCGCCTGTTGAAGGAGTTTTTATTACTGATAGTAATAGGATCTCAAGTTCCAAGTAGGGACTTGAGACTGGACATAGCAACATACTAAGGGGTGTATGTTGTGAACCAGATAAATCTATGTGCATTGTGTGATTGAATTTTTGTTATCTTGCATGCTAATTTCCAAAACTGTAAATTATCTATTAAAATTCAAAAAGGCCTAATATAAATTTTTAACCTGTAATAATATATTCAACCCCCTTCTAGATTATTATTGGACTTTCAATTGGTATCAAAACAATGCTCTTTAACTTGTTTGTTGAGTATATACAGGCATACCTAAGAGTATATCCATGGCCTACAATGCTACTGGTTGCGGGGAAGGACTGTCTATGTCCAGACCTCCACTATTTGATGGTACCAACTTCGCTACTTGGAAAAACAGATTCAAAATCTATGCCAAATCCTAAGGAATCAAAATTTGGTGTGCCATCGAACGAGGTGTACAAATTCCAACCAAAATCCAAGGAGAAAATACTATCGAGAAAGACATCTATGAATTCACCACTGAAGAAGAAGTAATCATGAATATTGCATCCCAAGCGGAACAAGTGCTAACTAGTGCTTTAATTGAAAAGGAATACGAAAGAGTTAGTAACTACAAAAATGCGAAAGAAATTTGGAAAAAATTGATTGTAACCTATGAAGGTACCAATCATATCAAAGAAACCAGAAAAGATGCTCTAATTTAAGAGTATGAAAGTTTCAAGCTTGAAGAAGGAGAAAAGATCATTGATATGGAAACCCGGTTTTCCAGAATCATTGATGAGCCACGAAGTCGATATGCTCGTCAAAAAAGCTGGATCAAACACAGATCTCAAAAAGAAAGGAATCGCCTTCAAAGCCCTTCTGGTGGATCAAGAAAGTGTTGATGAAGAACTAAATGAAGAACTCCTTAGTCTAGACAACAATGAAGTTGCTCTACTGTCCAGACAACTTAGGAGAGTAATTCAAAGCAAGGCAAGAAAATATGGCAAAGGCTTCATGAAGACAAACAACAACTTCAACAACTTCAAAGGCAAACAATTTTTCAAGCTAAAAACGCAAGGAGGAAATTTCAAAGTCATTAACAACAACTTCAGAAGTACCAACCCAAATGAAAATTCAAACACATGCTTTGAATGCAAGCAGCATGGACACTTCAAAAAGGATTTACCAAAACTGGCCAACAACAAAGTTCTTATAACAGAAGAAGGATGAGATCTAAGTGACGAGGAAGAAACTGTTGAACAAACCGAAGAAATTACAAATCTCTGTTTAATGGCAGATAATGACTCATCACCAAGATCTGAGGTAAACTCTGAACACCAATTGCCTTGCACCTTATTTTCTGCATACACACTGGAAAATATAAATAAAGAACATTATAAATTACAAGAGGCTTACAATCATTTATATGAAAATAATGAATCATTAAAAGAAGAGTTAGAAAGATTAAGAAAAATAAATAAGAGTCTTGAAATTGAAAATGCTTATTTAATTATCACCAACGAAAGTTTAAATGAAATAAACTTAGATAATAAAGAAGAATTAGAACAACTTAAGAAAATAAATAAAAATCTTGAAATAAAAAATTCCTCACTTATTATCTCAATTGAAAATCTTGAAATTAAAAATTCAACACTTGCTATAATAAATGAAGATAATCAAGTACAAGATCAAACAGTAATTGAAGAAATCAGAACTGAAAATTCACTTTTAAAATTAGAAATAGAAAAATATAATTCCATAATTGAAAGCTTAACTGAAGAACGTGAAGACTTGAATACTATAATTTATAAATTTACAAAAGGAAAAGAAAATCTTGATGTCATGTTAAATCAACCAAAATGTAGTTTTAATAAAGAAGGTTTTAGATATACTGGTGAAACAAGTAAATTAAAAGATAAAGGACTATAGCATGTTAAAATCAAAGAATAAGAAAGTCATGTATCTTCCTTCATGAAATGTTCCTATTATAACAGAAATAGTCATTCCTTTTATACGTGCAATGCTAGAAATGGAAACTATAAAGGAAAAATGATTTGGGTTCCAAAAGGAACATATACTACGTCAACTATCACAAGAAGAGAATTTCATAAACAACATTATCCTACTTCTTACAATCCAGTTACTCATAGAATGCTTTTTTCTACTAAAATTGATTATCCTATGCCAAGTTTTGTAAAGGAAACTTCAAGTGCTCCTTATACAAAATGAAAAACTCACCCTAAGGACCCTTCAATTTAAAGGGTACCAACTTATAAAATTAGTACATACATTGCAGGTATGTCTTGCAGCTGATATGAATAAAAGTAAATGGTATCTTGATAGTGGATTCTCAAGACATATGACTGGCGACAGTTCAAATTAAGAAATTTGCAAGCTACAGACTTTGGTGAGGTAACTTTCAGATATAACAATAAAGGTAAAATAATTGGAGTAGGATGTGTGGGTAATGACCATATAACCATTTCCAACGTTCAGCTAGTCACTGGACTCAGGTATAATCTTCTATCTAGCAGTCAACTATGTGATAGTGGTTTTAAAATATCCTTTAGTACACATAATTGCTCTATTTTTGATCAAACTGGTAAATTGATTTTAGTTTGTCCTAGATATCAAAATGTGTATACTTGTGACTTAGATGCATACTCTCATTTATATAACATTTGTCTTGTATCTGCAAATAAGAATCATTGGCTATGGCATCGCAGACTAGGACACATCAATATGAAACTCATAAATAACATTTCTTCTAAAGAACATGTTCGTCGTCTTCCTAAATTGAAATTATTTAAAGATCACATCTGTGAAGCTTGCGAATTAGGAAAACAAATTCATGCATCACATAAACCTAAATTTACTGTGTCAACATCTCGACCGTTAGAATTGTTGCATATGGACCTTGTTGGACCTATCCCTAAATATAGCAGGGGTGGGGCTGTATACATTCTAGTTTTGGTTGATGATTATTCACGATTTACATGGGTTGATTTTCTAAAATTTAAAAATGAGACTATTAACTCTTTTTCTACCCTGTGTAAAAAGATTCAAAATCAACAAAAGAGTTCTATTGTCTATATTCGATCTGATCACGAAAAAGAATTTGACAATTTTAATTTCATTATGTTCTATGATGAGAACGGTATAAGTCATAACTTCTCTGCTCCTTATACACCTCAGTCAAATGGTGTAGTTGAAAGGAAAAATCGTTCTTTGCAAGAAATGGCTAATACCATGTTAAATGAATATTGTCTTCAAAAATATTTCTGGGCTGAAGCTGTGGCAACATCATGTTATATTTTAAAAAGAGTTTTATTAAGACCTATTTTGCTCAAAACTCCCTATGAGCTTTATTATAAAATAACTCCAAAAATAAACTATTTTTGTGTTTTTGGGAGCAAATGTTTTATTCTAAACACCAAAGGACATTTATTGAAATTTGATCCCGAATCTGATGAAGGAATATTTCTTAGATACTCTCTTAATAGTAAAGCATACAGAGTTTTCATCAAAAAAAGTCTAGTTGTGGAAGAATCAATGAATGTGACTTTTGATAAAACTCAGTCTCCTCCAAAATATAAAGAACTTGTTGATAATGATGTTGTCATTGAAGATATTCTCAGAAATATGGAAGAACCAAAACTATATAATGCATCTCCACCTATTAATGAAAATCCCCTTGAAAATCCAAATCCTCAGTTGAATGATTTGCCCAAAGAGTCTCATGTTTTTAAAAATCACCCTATAGAAAATATTATTGGTAATATTGATAAAGGAGTTATCACTAGATCACGAGCACATAACTTTGCTGGTCACTTATCTTTCTTATCTCAAATTGAACCGAAAAATATAAAAGATGCTTTAATTGATGCAGACTGGATAATGGCTATGAAAGACGAACTAGAACAATTCACTAGAAACAAAGTATGGGAGTTAGTCCCACAACCCGAGGATGTTTCAATTATTGAAACTCGATGTGTATTTCATAATAAACTTGATGAAAGTGGAACTGTTGTACGAAACAAGGCAAGATTAGGTGCACAAGTGTATAATCAAATGGAAGGTATTGACTATGATGAAACATATGCTCCTGTTGCTAGAATTGAATCTATTCGTATGTTATTAGCATTTGCATGCCATAAAAATTTTAAATTATTTCAAATGGATGTCAAATCTGCATTATTAAATGGTGTTATAGAAGAGGAGTTTATGTTAAACAACCTCCTGGCTTTGAAGATTTTAGTCATCCTGAATATGTTTATAAATTACAAAACGCGTTATATGGTTTACAACAGGCTCCCAGAGCTTGGTATAAAAGACTGGGTAAATTTTTGTTGAATAATGGCTTTAAATGAGGAAATGTTGATACTACTTTATTTACTAAAAATAAAACTGATGATATTCTGGTAATTCAAATATATATTGATGATATTATTTTTGGTTCTACTGACATTACTATGTGCAATGATTTCTCTAAAAGTATTAGTAAAGAATTTGAAATAAGTATGGTGGGTGAATTAAACTTTTTCCTTGGATTGCAAATCAAACAAGGAGAAAAAGGTATTCATATATCTCAGTCTAAGTACTGTAAAGAAATGATCAAGAAATTTGGATTAGAATCTGCAAAACCTCTTAACACTTCTATGTCAACTACGGATAAATTAATTATTGATGAAAACGAAAAATCTGTTGACTCAAAGAAATATAAAGGAATGATCGAAAGTTTATTATACATAAATGCTAGTAGACCTGACATCATGTTTAGTGTTTGTAAATGTGTCAAGTTTCAAGCTGATCCTAAAGAATCTCACCTGACCACAGTAAAAAGAGTTTTTTGATATCTTAAAGGAACTGCTGAATTAGGTCTATGGTATCCTAAGGATCAACCATTTGATCTTGTATGTTTTTTAGACTCTGACTATACAGGTCATCATGTCGATCAAAAAAGTGCCAGTGGTACCTGTCAATTTTTAGGAGGATGTTTAGTTTCTTGGTTCTCTAAGAAACAGAACTCGGTATCTATTTCAACCACCGAAGCTGAATATATTGTGGCTGCACGATGTTGTGCTCAAATACTGTGGATGAAACAGACCCTTGCTGATTATAGCATGAAATTTAACTGTGTGTCAATTCTATGTTTTAATACAAGTACTATAAATCTCAGCAAAAATATAATTGTGCATGCTAGGTCAAAGCATGTAAACATTAGGCATCATTTTTTACGTGATCATGTTAATAATGGAATTATTAAACTAGAACATATTGACACTAAATTAAATATAGCTGATATATTCACTAAATCACTAAGTTCTAAAAGATTTTGCAAATTAAGAATTGAGTTAGGCATGCTAGATATTTCCTCTTAATTTTTAGTAGAGTTTGTTTTTACAATATTTATTAATGTTTAACAATTTTTAGTTTAACAATATTTATTTTCCTCTCAATTATTTTATTAATCCTTAATTATATTATATATTATTTCTATATATTTAGACATTAATTATTATAAAATATTTATGTACTTTATTTACCAATATTTATTCTACTATTTTTGTAATCAAATATTTAACATTTTATCCTTTTAAGTTAATATATATATATATATATATATATATATATATATATATATATATATATAATATATATATATATATATATATATTTCAAGGAAGTAAATCTGCACCATTAATAATTATGCAAATCCAATGGTCAAGATTGATCCATCCGTGTCTCTCAATCGGACCAATTAAATTTAAGTATTATAAAGCACACGGATCATCACCAGCACCATTCGATCAAAACAAGGACTTAATCTCAACCGTTGGATCTAGGGTATTTCAGAAGCATAGCTATTCATCTTTAGATTAAATCACATCCCTCAATTTTAATTCAGATCAATTCCCCATCGTTAGATCAATCTGGTGAGTTAAACTATATATATATATATATATATATATATATATATATATATATATATATATATAATTTTCATTTTTTAATTCATTTTCTACTCTTCTTTCTCTCTCTTCTCATCTCTCACATCTGACCCTCTCTCTCTCGCCTCTCAACTCACTGGTTCTCTCTTCTCTCTCATCATTGCGTCTTCTCTATCTCCGGTGTTGGCCTATTCTCTTCTATTCCCTTCTGATCATGATTCTCACACATCTTCATACGTTTTTACAAATCTTGTTTCTGATATGATTAATCGATCCGATTAATCGTGAGTCTTAAAATATTTAGGGTTTCGGTCAAAGAACAATTTTTTTTTGTCGATTTCAATTTTTTTTACCGATGAAAGTCGAATCGACTAAAATCTATGGAAATTTCTGTCTCTCTAATTTTTAATCATCAATTCTTTTCTTTGTTAAAAATATGGTTAATCGATAAGGTTAATCATATAAACTTACAGTTCTTGAATCCCTTTAGGGTTTATAGCTGAAATTTTTTTTGTTCTAGGCTTTTCAGCTACTTAAATGTGTTCTTCTTCTTGCCTAAATCAAAAGATTTTTTTTGAGTTTCTGATTTGTGAAACTTCTAATGTTCAACTATCTGCAAAAAAAATTCTCAAAAGATTGAAAGATCTACGGTTAATGTTTTTAAAGAAACTCAACTGAAACATTTTCAATGCAAGCCGTTTCGTCTACTTCCTAGAATCTACTATAATCTCATGGTAAGTTCTGTTTGCAATTTCTTTTAAACTCTAAGCTCCTTCTCTAATTTTTAACAAAAGTTTTTTTCTTCAATATTTCAAAACCTCTTGTTCATTATTTTATCTACTATATAACCCTAAGTTCTGTATATCTAAATCTTTTGGATCTGAAAAATCTATGGATTTCAACTTTTTTACTCTGTTCTATTATAAAAAGA
Organism: Panax notoginseng; assembly: GCA_016801055.1. NCBI lineage: Eukaryota > Viridiplantae > Streptophyta > Magnoliopsida > Apiales > Araliaceae > Panax > Panax notoginseng. The sequence goes on from CM029014.1 coordinate 80,339,572, forward strand.
GACCCCGAATTTTATGAAATAAAAGTATTCAATTTTTCTATTTTGATAAATAGTTAAATTAATAAAAGTTTAAAGTTAAGGGTCATATTTGAAATTTTTTTCAAAGTAAACAAGTTGTCATAAAATACCTGGTCACTATTCACTCGGGTATTTGGGACACTTTTTGTGTCGGAGTTACTATCCACGAGTTACTATTCACGGGTTACTATTCATTCTAGTATTGTTCACTCGAGTATTTGGGATGCTTTTTGTGTCGGAGTTACTATTCACGGGTTACTATTCACCCAAATTACTATTCACTCTAGTATTGTTCACTCGAGCATTTGGGACACTTTTTGTATCAGAGTTACTATTCACGAGTTACTATTCATGGGTTACTATTCACTCTAGTATTGTTCACTCGAGTAATTGGGACACTTTTTGTGTCGGAGTACTATTCACGAGTTACTATTCACGAGTTACTATTCATGAGTTACTATTCACAGGTTACTATTCACCTAAATTACTATTCACTCTAGTATTGTTCACTCAGGTATTTGGGATACTTTTCGTGTCGGAGTACTATTCACGAGTTACTATTTACGAGTTACTATTCACCCGAACAAAATATTTTATAAAAATAACGACGGAGGTTTTACCGTTAAAACTGTTGAACTACTTGGTAGTAAAAGTACAGTAATACGCGTGGTTGCATAGTAGCACACGGTATTAATTATTGATACTTAAGTGATAAGTCACTTAGTTTTGTTGGTATTATTAATGTAATAATACAGAAACATCTTTTTATATAAAACAGAATACTTTATTAAAGTTATTCTATAAATAGAATATATTATATTCTATTATGCATAGTGTTTTGCATAGTAAAATCTTTTTATATAAAATAGAATACTTTATAAAAGTTATTCTATAAATAGAATATATTATATTTTATTATGCATAGTGTTGCATAGTATTTTGCATAGTAAAATCTTTTTATATAAAACAAAATACTTTTATAAAGTTATTTGTTTTATTAGGCAATAATTAGAATATATTATATTTTATTTAAAAGATTTTTCTTTAAATCTGGACCGTCCGATTAAAGTAAATCAATCTGGACCGTTCATGGATTAGTTACTATTCATTCCATTTTTCTATAAATAGAAGCTCATTCTTTCATTATTTCTTATGAATTCATTGAAACTCTAGAGAGAGAAACTATAGAGAGAATTCTTCTTCTATAATCTTGAGAGTATTTCTATAGAGTTTAAGAAAGCTTTGATCGTAGTATAAGTTTCCTTCGAGTATATCCTCGCCCTACTTGTCGGAATACTCTTATTTTAAAGGTAAAGGGATATTGTTATAGTAAGGGGTGTTATTCTTTCTTATTTATGAGAAGAACTTCTGTTATTCCATTCTTTATTATTCTGTTGGAATAACCTGTAAAAGTGGCATACCCTATACATAACCTGTATACGTGGCATACCCTATACCTGGTAAAATCCTTATGTTACTCCATTCTTTATTATTCTGTTGGAATAACATGTATGTGTGGTTTACCCTATACTTGGTGGAATGACCTGTATATGCGGTTTACCCAATACTTGGTGATCTTCTTTCATTATTCCGCATTTTATTATTCTGTCGAAATATCCTGTCGGTGTGAATTTCACCTGACCTGGTTCCATTACTTATTATTCTTTATTTACGATTCTGTTGGAATATCCTGTCTGTGTGTTATACACCGGACCTGATTCCGTCTTTATTATTCTGTATTTATTATTCTGTTGAGAATAACCTGTCTGTGCGGTTTCTATCGCATGCATGGTGAATCCTTCTGTTATTCCATTCTTTATTATTCTGTTGGAATAACCTGTCTATGTGAATACCACATGCATGGTGAATGATCCTTTATATTCATTCCTTATTAAATTGTGGAAATAATCTGTTTAAGTGGATTACCGGATGGCGGTGAAAATCCATTTGCAGTTTCATATATTCTTTATTATACTGTTGGTTATTGGTTTTACAGTTGTATGTCTTTGACCTATAGTGAAACGATGATATGTTGTTGAATATCTTTGGTTTACGTGCAAAGATGAATTGTTAATTGATAGCTTTGGCCCATAGTGCAAAGATGGACATGTGTATGACATGATCATGACCACTGGTGATACTAATGAATATCCTTGGCCGTAGTGCAGGGATGATTCGTTGATGGGAATTATTTATTTAGCTGAGTCTCAGTGATGGTTTTTATAGTTGAACATCTTTGGCACGTAGTGCAAAGGTAGACAACTGATTGGTATGATCATTGTTATTACATCTGAATATCTTTAGCCTTTGGGGTAAGGATATTGAGTAAACGTTCTATTAAGTCTTTGTGACAAGAAGGAATTGTTAATTCACATTATTATAAATATGAATTGTGAATTTAACTAACATCTTTGGTGGTTCAGGTGAAGACACGTGATGAAAGTTCTATTTGTCTTGAGTATAACAAAGAACTGTTGATGAGTATTACAGGAATAAAATATCAACGATGGACTTTTAATTTAGAGGAGACAGTAGACATTATGTTCTACTTGAATCTTCTAATGGATTGTTAATTCCGCTGCAATTATGGTTGAAAAGTTTTATTATCTAACATATGTTCTAAATCTCTGATTTATTATTGATGAAAACTATTGATAATGTAGTTATCTTTAGTCATGATATTCTTTACTGGGCTAGTTGTGCTCACCCTTTCTTTCATTGTTCTCTTCAGGAAATGAGAACGTAGCTGGGTCGAGCGGGGATAACAGGGAAATAGTGTGATGGTCCGAGACTGTCGAAGTTTCTCAATACATTATAAAACGGCATGACATGCAACCGATAATTGTATTGAGGACCTAAGATGTGTGTGTCGTATTTTATACGTCACTTAATAATTGATTTTAGCGAACAACAATAGGGTGATGAAAGCCCGACTTTGAAAGCGTCAAAAGTACACCTCATTAGAATAAACAAGATAGTAATCTTCTTTGGGGTCTTGAAATATTTGCTGCTATATTTTATATGGCATTGTAATAATTTGAGTTTGGATACAGTCTACGAGACAATATTGTATTAAAACTCACAGTTAACTGTTGTCGTACTCTACACGGCAGTTCAACAGTTGTATAAATGAAGTTTGTATTTGATTTTTATAATGTGATATTTGGCGACTCAGAGTGGGTGATGTATACCTATTTTGGGGGCGTCACAATTGGTATCAGAGCTTAGGGATATGGTCGCTGGCGGAGATAAGAGTCTAGAACTAGGAGGGGAGAGATGAGTTATATACTTCGCTAGTGTGTGGCTTACCTAAGCTAAAATTGTTTACTTGATAAGTTAACAAATTATGATATGTTAATTAACCTTTGTTTTGAAGCTATATTCTAGAATGATATCTGGAATACAGGAGATGAGAAATGGGAAAATCATGATAACGAAGAAATTACCGGGAAGGTACAATCTAAAAAGAAAGCAAGGTATTCTCATCTCTTCAAATACCAGGTACGTACGTAAATTTCGAGGGCGAAATTTTATAAGGAGGGGAGATTGTGAGACCCCGAATTTTATGAAATAAAAATATTCAATTTTTCTATTTTGATAAATAGTTAAATTAATAAAAGTTTAAAGTTAAGGGTCATATTTGAAATTTTTTTCAAAGTAAACAAGTTGTCATAAAATACCTGGTCACTATTCACTCGGGTATTTGGGACACTTTTTGTGTCAGAGTTACTATTCACGGGTTACTATTCATCCAAATTACTATTCACTCTAGTATTATTTACTCGAGTATTTGGGACGCTTTTTGTGTCAGAATTACTATTCACGAGTTACTATTCACGGGTTACTATTCACCCAAATTACTATTCACTCTAGTATTGTTCACTCGAGTATTTGGGACACTTTTTGTGTCCGAGTTACTATTCACGAGTTACTATTCACCCAAATTACTATTCACTCTAATATTGTTCACTCGAGTAATTGGGACACTTTTTGTGTCGAAGTACTATTCACGAGTTACTATTCACGAGTTACTATTCATGAGTTACTATTCACAGGTTACTATTCACCCAAATTACTATTCACTCTAGTATTGTTTACTCGGGTATTTGGGACACTTTTCGTGTCGGAATACTATTCACGAGTTACTATTCACGAGTTACTATTCACCCGAACAAAATATTTTATGAGAATAACGACGGAGGTTTTACCGTTAAAACTGTTGAACTACTTGGTAGTAAAAGTACAGTAATACGCGTGGTTGCATAGTAGCACACGGTATTAATTATTGATGCTTAAGTGATAAGTCACTCAGTTTTGTTGGTATTATTAATGTAATAATACAGAAACATCTTTTTATATAAAATAGAATACTTTATTAAAGTTATTCTATAAATAGAATATATTATATTCTATTATGCATAGTATTTTGCATAGTAAAATCTTTTTATATAAAACAGAATACTTTATTAAAGTTATTCTATAAATAGAATATATTATATTTTATTATGCATAGTGTTGCATAGTATTTTGCATAGTAAAATCTTTTTATATAAAATAAAATACTTTTATAAAGTTATTTATTTTATTAGGCAATAATTAGAATATATTATATTTTATTTAAAAGATTTTTCTTTAAATCTGGACCGTCCGATTAAAGTAAATCAATCTGGACCGTTCATGGATTGGTTACTATTCATTCCATTTTTTTATAAATAGAAGCTCATTCTTTCATTATTTCTTACGAATTCATTGAAACTCTAGAGAGAGAAACTATAGAGAGAATTCTTCTTCTATAATCTTGAGAGTATTTCTTTAGAGTTTAAGAAAGCTTTGATCGTAGTATAAGTTTCCTTCGAGTATATCCTCGCCCTACTAGTCGGAATACTCTTATTTTAAAGGTAAAGGGATATTGTTATAGTAAGGGGTGTTATTCTTTCTTATTCATGAAGAGAACTTCTGTTATTCCATTCTTTATTATTCTGTTAGAATAACCTGTAAAAGTGGCATACCCTATACATAACCTGTATACGCGGCATACCCTATACCTGGTGAAATCCTTATGTTATTCCATTCTTTATTATTTTGTTGGAATAACATGTATGTGTGGTTTACCCTATACTTGGTGGAATGACCTGTATATGCGGTTTAACCAATACTTGGTGATCTTCTTTCATTATTCCGCATTTTATTATTCTGTCGGAATATCCTGTCGGTGTGAATTTCACCTGACCTGGTTCCATTACTTATTATTTCGTATTTACGATTCTGTTGGAATATCCTGTCTGTGTGTTTTACACCGGACCTGATTACGTCTTTATTATTTTGTATTTATTATTCTGTATTTATTATTCTGTTGAGAATAACCTGTCTGTGCGGTTTCTATCGCATGCATGGTGAATCCTTCTGTTATTCCATTCTTTATTATTCTGTTGGAATAACCTGTCTATGTGAATACCACATGCATGGTGAATGATCCTTTATATTCATTCCTTATTAAATTGTGGAAATAATCTATTTAAGTGGATTACCGCATGGCGGTGAAAATCCATTTGCAGTTTCATATACTCTTTATTATACTGTTGGTTATTGGTTTTATAGTTGTATGTCTTTGACCCATAGTGAAACGATGATATGTTGTTGAATATCTTTGGCTTACGTGCAAAGATGAATTGTTAATTGATAGCTTTGGCCCGTAGTGCAAAGATGGACATGTGTATGACATGATCATGACCACTGGTGATACTAATGAATATCCTTGGCCGTAGTGCAGGGATGATTCGATGATGGAAATTATTTATTTAGCTGAGTCTCAGCGATGGCTTTTATAGTTGAACATCTTTGGCACGTAGTGCAAAGGTAGACAACTGATTGGTATGATCATTGTTATTACATCTGAATATCTTTAGCCTTTGGGGTAAGGATATTGAGTAAACGTTCTATTAAGCCTTTGTGACAAGAAGGAATTGTTAATTCACATTATTATAAATATGAATTGTGAATTTAACTAACATCTTTGGTGGTTCAGGTGAAGACACGTGATGAAAGTTCTATTTGTCTTGAGTATAACAAAGAACTGTTGATGAGTATTACAGGAATAAAATATCAACGATGGACTTTTAATTTAGAGGAGATAGTAGACATTATGTTCTACTTGACTCTTCTAATGGATTGTTAATTCCGCTGCAATTATGGTTGAAAAGTTTTATTATCTAACATATGTTCTAAATCTCTGATTTATTATTGATGAAAACTATTGATAATGTAGTTATCTTTAGTCATGATATTCTTTACTGGGCTAGTTGTGCTCACCCTTTCTTTCATTGTTCTCTTCAGGAAATGAGAACGTAGCTGGGTCGAGCGGGGATAACAGGGAAATAGTGTGATGGTCCGAGACTGTCGAAGTTTCTCAATACATTATAAAACGGCATGACATGCAACCGATAATTGTATTGAGGACCTAAGATGTGTGTGTCGTATTTTATTCGTCACTTTATAATTGATTTTAGCGAACAACAATAGGGTGATGAAAGCCCGACTTTGAAAGCGTCAAAAGTACACCTCATTAGAATAAACAAGATAGTAATCTTCTTTGGGGTCTTGAAATATTTGCTGCTATATTTTATATGGCATTGTAATAATTTGAGTTTGGATACGGTCTACGAGACAATATTGTATTAAAACTCACAGTTAACTGTTGTCGTACTCTACACGGCAGTTCAACAGTTGTATAAATGAAGTTTGTATTTGATTTTTATAATGTGATATCTGGCGACTCAGAGTGGGTGATGTATACCTATTTTGGGGGCGTCACAGTATCCCTTTTTTTATGTGTGCCGTTAGTTCATCATAATTTTAACCCTATTTCATTTGTGAAAACAAACCCTAATTTCTTCTGTTTATTTTCAACAATCACTCAAATTTTTTTATTTTTTTTATCTTTAAGGTTTCAACAGAAAGCATTTTTTTTCGCTCATCATTTTTTCATCACTCTCTTCTAACAGTCTTTACAATTGTTTTTGTCGATAAAATCTTACTTTTAAACTTTCTGACAAACCCCAGAAGTATGTGATTTGGGCTCATATATATATATATATATATATATATATATATATACACACACACACACACACACACACACACACATATCTATGTATGTGCACCTTTGCTTGGGTAATTGATGTTTTCATGAAGAAACTACATAAGGATGAACTTATCATGCCTCTGGAACAGGTATTTTTGCTGCTAACTAAGGTATAAACTTCCAATTCTTTTCGTACTAAATTGTGTGGATACTGATGTCCACTGGGTTTATTTCTCTTGATTGCCTTATATATACTTTGCGTGGATACTGATGTCCACTAGGGTTATTTATTGCACTAAACTGCTATGTGATTTCTCGTGAAGATTTGCTATAAATGTTAAAATCTTGCAGCTTACCTGCCTCTTGAAAATTTTTCTTCTGAAATGACACTCTCTCTATGTGATGATTCAACTTGACTTTCCTCTTCTCTGATTAATAGTTTCTTGTCGTGTTTTATCAAAATTGTTTTAAATGCTACATCTTCATATCCTTTGTACTCATTATTGAGATTGACTAAACTTCCTCATTCTCTGTGTTTTCTATGTGACATGTGGCTATCTTATGTTACTATTTTCTCTCTCTTCTTAAATAACAGCTTTTAAAATGTTTTATCTATTCTACTGTTTAACTTAAATGATTTCTGTTTCTTATTACTATTTTTCGTATAGTCATATTTCTTACTACAACATCAGTTTATTAATTACTACCCTTGCTTGACTACACTGAGTGTATATTACCTGCAGTATAATTCCTCTTTTCTCTATCTATATAAGGTCTTTCAAAAATGGTTCATTCATATGTTCAGTCTTTACTTAGCCTAATTCTCTCACTTATCTTTCTTGCATCTCTACTAATAATGTCTAATCTGTTTTCATCCAAAAGAAAAACTCTTCCTCTAAATTCCGAGTTATAATTCTCTAATGTTGTCCCTCACCTCACTACTGCCTCTGCACAATCTAAGTATAGGACTATGAGACACAATTTATGTCCAGGGAATGTGATAACATTTCAAAGCTTTCCAAACTTGTTTGAAAATTTTAAAAATATTGGGTGGGAATGCTTAGTCTCTTTCTAGGATAAATCAATTTATCCTAGTCTTGTAGCTGAGTTTTATGCTCACATGGAATTTTCTACTGATTCTTCTGGTTTATTAAAGAGCATCACCACCTGCATTCAAGGTCAAACCTACATAATTAATGAACTATTTCTTGTCCATGCACTGCAATTACATCCCTCCACTTTAGAACTGCCTAGGGTCAACTCTTATCTCCTTCCATCCGGTATCTTTGTAGAGGAATGTATGTTGTTTAAACACAATCTGTCTGTTGTAACTGATCAAATTGTGCCAGCACTCTTATTTGATTATGTAAGACCCCGAATTTTATGAAATCAAAGTATTCAATTTTTCTTATAATTACAATTCAGTAAATGGTTAAATTGATGGGTGAAATGTGAAAATTTTTCAAAATAAACAAGTGGTTATAAAATAATCATTGTTGTCGGAGAATATTCGTTGATCGTGGAATATTCTTTCTGTCGAGGAATATTCGTACGACGGCGCAGCTATTTGTGGGCCCCATAACGGAAAACGGTCGGATGAAGATAACGACAAAAATTGAGTTTTTATAATTAACGGCGTAGTTGTTACCGTTAACACTGTTAAAATACCCAGTGGTTAAAATACAGTAATACGCGTTATTGCACAGTAGCACACGGTATTGCACAGTATTTTTGAAATTATTGATTCTTACGTAAAAAGGCACTACTCAATAATTGCTACAGTAATTACTGTTCAATATTCTATTTTGATTCAATAATTGCTGCGTTGATATTTTACATTACTGTTGTTTTAATAATTGTCACTGCACAGTATTTTTTTTATTATTGATTCTTACGTGAGAATGCACTACTCAATAATTGTTACAGTAATTACTGTTCAATATTTTATTTTATTAATTCAATAATTGCTGCGTTGATATTTTATATTATTGTTATTTTAATAATTGTTGCTGCACATTATTTCTCATTATCAGATCAATAATTCTTATTATTTGAATAATATTATTAGATAACATTATTGGTAATGTCTAGAAAGTTCTGTCTAAGGAGAGGTTTGGTCATCTAATTGCGCGCCAGTAAGAAAAAATTCTTATTGGAAAGCCCCCTCTTTCCTGGGAACGGCCTTGTTGTCATAAATGTGATTCTGTAATATTAATTGTGAATAATTAATTATTGATTCATATGATAAGGAAATATTTATTTTATGTGGATATAAATGAGGAATATATTTTTGTGGTTAAAAATGAAGGAGTTAATGTTGAGGTATTTTAACTATATTTTTGTCAAAACGGAGGTATTAAAAATCAAATTAGGATTTTTGAGATATTTTGCGGGAGTTATAATTTTTAATCCGACCGTTGGATCGTGGTAATTTTTGGATATGTTATACATATATAAGTTGAGTATATGTCCACAAATTTTGAACCGTTAAAAATGAGCTTATGATTTGTTATGAATTTTACGAGATGTCTGGTTCAGAAATTGTTGAATTTTCGGAGTTAATCATTTTGGTAGAAAATTCTAGAATTGGTGGGCCCCACTGTTGGTTGGTAAAGAAATGTGCTGAGATTTTTATTCAAATGTGGTGGGTGGGAATAGTAGCAGGTAAAGCCATCAGGTTACAGGTTAAGTCTGCTTCGGCGTGCTAACATTTTCCTATAAATAGAGGGCTAAGTTAGAATTGAAAATCACACCAGAAACATAAGCTTTCTCTCTTTCTCTCTCTATATTATGAAGCATATTTTGTGAGTATTTAGATACTTTGAGAGTTGCTATTTAGTGCAAGTTTCCTTCGGTTTTGCATTCCAGTCAGAAATACTGCACTTTTGAGGTAAGGGATTGTAAGGGATTTTAAGGGTTATTATGTTTTTCAGTTCGTACTTCTTCTGACCTTCACAAAAATTCTGGAAAAATTTGAAATGACATTTTGATGAGTTTTATTGATTGTGTCCAAAAATGGTGATTTTTGGATGTATAGATTAAGAGTTATGAATTTTATGAGAAAAGACTATTTTAAAAGTAACCGCTTATAACTCCTTATGGTTAACTCCAAAATTGATAAAAATTTTATTGGGAGTACATCTATATAATATCAGTGTACTCTGTGAATTTCAAAATTTTTGGATAAAAGTACAATTTATGATAAATGTCTAAATATTTGGCGGTTTTGGCTATATAAAAAATAGTACATAAATTTTAAAAATTCCGGGAAAAATATATGTTTAATATAGGACTATATTCTGCAAAATCTCAGAAAAAAAATATTTTTGGGACTGATTTGGTATTTTTCATGAAAATAGTCTAGTTATGAGTAAATGAATTAAATATGTTATGTGAAGTAAGAAAATTAGAAAATATGATTTTATGGCTTGAGAATCATATATGAGTTATATGCAAATTTTTGATGAGGATTTTGGTTATTGGTGATGAAATCTTAAGAGTTGACATTTTATGATGATTAAATACATTAATTAGTAAAGTGTAAACAATTTAAATAAATTGTTTATAAGATTAAGAAATATTATTCTTTCAATATCATTATGCCGAAATATTGATATGGATTTGATTGTGAAATTTCTACCTTTTTTATGTTGGAGTTACTATTCATGAGTTACTATTCACGAGTTACTATTAACAAATTACTATTCATGAGTTACTATTCACAAGTTACTATTCATGAGTTACTATTCACGAGTTACTATTCACGACAAAATTGGTTTCTTTTTCTAACCAAATTATAGTTGAGTTATGAATATTACTCTTGATATTAAAAGTATGTATTGATTATATTGTTTTTATTATCATATATAACATTTTTATAATCTTGATGTTGAAATTCCCTTTCACTGGAGTGTAAAGATGGGTAGATTATTGGTATGATCATGACTAGGGTTCTCTTTGGCCTATAGTGCAAAGTTGAATTGTGACTGGTATGATCATGACCATTGAATTTATATTTGAATATCTTTAGCTTAAGTGTAAAGATGAATTGATTAACATGGTTATAATTATGGTGTAAATAAATTCTGAAATGATTATATATTTCTTTGAGATATTAATATATTTGGGCTGTAGTGCAAATATGAACTGTTGATGAATATATTTGGCATGTAGTGCAAATATGAACTGTTGAGAAATATCTTTGGCCTGTAGTGCAAAGATGAATTATTAATGAATATCTTTAGTCTGTAGTACAAAGATGGTCTGTTGATGAATATCTTTGGCCGTAGTGCAAAGATGAACTGTTGTTGAATATATTTGGCCGTAGTGTAAAGATGGATTTATTAGTATGATTATGAACAGGAACTGTGATTTGGTATAACCATGATCTTTGATGTTTCAGGTAAAGACAGGTGATGAAAATATTCTTCGTCCTGGGTGCGAAGAAAAATTTAGAATCACAATTACGATTATGAGTTATACATGCGATTGTGGACAGGAATTGTTGATTGATGTTACAGGAATAAAACATTGTTGATTGATTTTTAACATGGAGAAGATAATAGACTTTATGGTCTATTTGACTCTTCTAATGGATTGCTCGTTCCGCTGCAACTATGGTTGAAAAATTTTATCATCTACCATATGTTCTAAATCTCTAATTTATTACTGATGAAGACTATTGATAATTTATTTATCTTTAGTCATGATATTCTTTACTGGGCTAGTTGTGCTCACCCTTCTGTTTCACAATTCCTTTCAGGTAATAAGAGTGTAGCTGGGTCGAGCGGGGGTAACAGGGAAATAGAACGGTGGTCATCATTTAGGAGTTATATTTGGTGAATCATCTAGGGTGAAGCGAACCCAACGTTGGAAGGGTGTTTTGCCACTATCATACAAGATGTCTAATGACATACAACCTCGTGTCATCATAAGACATGATTGTGCTCATCCACTTGCTGAGTATATCTACGAGCACTACCTATATAATCTTGGTATTTGTTTGAAGTATAATTCATGATTAAAGACAGTAGAGATAATGATAAGTCAAGAGAAGACTCACCATTAGAAAGAATATGATAGTAATCTTCTCGTTTTATTTTGGGGTCTATTGGGTCAACCAAGGATAATTCTGTGGCCATATGATATCTATCATAACCTAGACGCATGGCCCCCATGTACAAAGGTTTCCTTGAGCACTTCCCAAAGATTCTAATTTCTAAAACAGTTTTTGACTATACCTTTATATAAGGTGTCATTGTGAGGTGTTGTCCACGGTTGGGACATGAGTCACATTTGGTATATATTTGTATCCAAACTCACAGCATATATGTTGTTGTATTTTGCACGACAATTGTTGTAATAAAGTTGTAGTTGTTTTCTGTACCATGTATTTGGCGACTCAGAATAGGTTGGATGGAATGGACCTATTTTGGGGTTGTCACAGTTGGTATCAGAGCTTAGGGATATTATCTCTGGCGGAGATCGGATAATAGAACTAGGAAGGGAGAGACGAGTAAATCCTTCGCTAGTGTGTCCTACCTAAGCTTATTTGTTGATTAGTCATAATATCGGGATATTATGTGATATGTTAATTTGTTAAATTAACCTTTATTTTTGAAGCTGTATTCTAGAATGATATCTGAAATACAGGAGATGAGCAATAGAGAAATCATGATGACAGGAAAGATGAAATCTGAAATGAAAGTAAGGTATTCTCAACTCTTTGAAATACCAGGTACGTAAATTTCGGGGACGAAATTTCATAAGGAGGGGAGATTGTAAGACCCCGAATTTTATGAAATAAAAGTATTCAATTTTTCTTATAATTACAATTCAGTAAATGGTTAAATTGATGGGTGAAATGTGAAAATTTTTCAAAATAAACAAGTGGTTATAAAATAATCATTGTTGTCGGAGAATATTCGTTGATCGTGGAATATTCTTTCTGTCGAGGAATATTCGTACGACGGCGCAGCTATTTGTGGGCCCCATAACGGAAAACGGTCGGATGAAGATAACGACAAAAATTGAGTTTTTATAATTAACGGCGTAGTTGTTACCGTTAACACTGTTAAAATACCAAGTGGTTAAAATACAGTAATACGCGTTATTGCACAGTAGCACACGGTATTGCACAGTATTTTTGAAATTATTGATTCTTACGTAAAAAGGCACTACTCAATAATTGCTACAGTAATTACTGTTCAATATTCTATTTTGATTCAATAATTGCTGCGTTGATATTTTACATTACTGTTGTTTTAATAATTGTCACTGCACAGTATTTTTTTTATTATTGATTCTTAATTGAGAATGAACTACTCAATAATTGTTACAGTAATTACTGTTCAATATTTTATTTTATTGATTCAATAATAGCTGCGTTGATATTTTATATTATTGTTGTTTCAATAATTGTTGCTGCACAATATTTCTCATTATCAGATCAATAATTCTTATTATTTGAATAATATTATTAGACAACATTATTGGCAATGTCTAGAAAGTTCTGTCTAAGGAGAGGTTTGGTCATCTAATTGCGCGCCAGTAAGAAAAAATTCTTATTGGAAAGCCCCCTCTTTCCTGGGAACGGCCTTGTTATCATAAATGTGATTCTATAATATTAATTGTGAATAATTAATTATTGATTCATATGATAAGGAAATATTTATTTTATGTGGATATAAATGAGGAATATATTTTTGTGGTTAAAAATGAAGGAGTTAATGTTGAGGTATTTTAACTATATTTTTGTCAAAACGGAGGTATTGAAAATCAAATTAGGATTTTTGAGATATTTTGCGGGGGTTATAATTTTTAATCCGATCGTTGGATCGTGGTAATTTTTGGATATGTTATACATATATAAGTTGAGTATATGTCCACAAATTTTGAACCGTTAAAAATGAGCGTATGATTTGTTATGAATTTTACGAGATGTCTGGTTCAGAAATTGTTGAATTTTCGGAGTTAATCATTTTGGTAGAAAATTCTAGAATTGGTGGGCCCCACTGTTGGTTGGTAAAGAAATATGCTGAGATTTTTATTCAAATGTGGTGGGTGGGAATAGTAGCAGGTAAAGCCATCAGGTTACAGGTTAAGTCTGCTTCGGCGTGCTAACATTTTCCTATAAATAGAGGGCTAAGTTAGAATTGAAAATCACACCAGAAACATAAGCTTTCTCTCTTTCTCTCTCTATATTATGAAGCATATTTTGTGAGTATTTAGATACTTTGAGAGTTGTTATTTAGTGCAAATTTCCTTCGGTTTTGCATTCCAGTCAGAAATACTGCACTTTTGAGGTAAGGGATTGTAAGGAATTTTAAGGGTTATTATGTTTTTCAGTTCGTACTTCTTCTGACCTTCAAAAAAATTTTGGAAAAATTTGAAATGATATTTTGATGAGTTTTATTGATTGTGTCCAAAAATAGTGATTTTTGGATGTATAGATTAAGAGTTATGAATTTTATGAGAAAAGACTATTTTAAAAGTAACCGCTTATAACTCCTTATGGTTAACTCCAAAATTGATAAAAATTTTATTGGGAGTACATCTATATAATATCAGTGTACTCTGTGAATTTCAGAATTTTTGGATAAAAGTATAATTTATGATAAATGTCTAAATATTCGGCGGTTTTGGCCATATAAAAAATGGTAAATGAATTTTAAAAATTTCAGAAAAAATATATGTTCAATATAGGACTATATTCTGCAAAATCTCAGAAAAGAAATATTTTTGGGACTGATTTGGTATTTTTCATGAAAATAGTCTAGTTATGAGTAAATGAATTAAATATGTTATGTGAAGTAAGAAAATTAGAAAATATGATTTTATGGCTTGAGAATCATATATGAGTTATATGCAGATTTTTGATGAGGGTTTTGGTTATTGGTGATGAAATCTTAAGAGTTGGCATTTTATGATGATTAAATGCGTTAATTAGTAAAGTGTAAACAATTTAAATAAATTGTTTATAAGATTAAGAAATATTATTCTTTCAATATCATTATGCCGAAATATTGATATGGATTTTATTGTGGAACTTCTACCTTTTTTATGTCGGAGTTACTATTCATGAGTTACTATTCACGAATTACTATTCACGAGTTACTATTCACGAGTTACTATTCATGAATTACTATTCACGAGTTACTATTCACGATAAAATTGGTTTCTTTTTCTAACCAAATTATAGTTGAGTTATGAATATTACTCTTGAGATTAAAACTATGTATTGATTATATTATTTTTATTATCATATATAACATTTTTATAATCCTGATGTTGAAATTCCCTTTCACTGGAGTGTAAAGATGGGTAGATTATTGGTATGATCATGACTAGGGTTCTCTTTGGCCTGTAGTGCAAAGTTGAATTGTGACTGGTATGATCATGACCATTGAATTTACAATTGAATATCTTTAGCTTAAGTGTAAAGATGAATTGATTAACATGGTTATAATTATGGTGTATATAAATTCTGAAATGATTATATATTTCTTTGAGATATTAATATATTTGGCCTGTAGTGCAAATATGAACTGTTGATGAATATATTTAGCCTGTAGTGCAAATATGAACTGTTGAGAAATATCTTTGGCCTGTAGTGCAAAGATGAATTATTGATGAATATCTTTGGCCTGTAGTACAAAGATGGTCTGTTGATGAATATCTTTGGCCTGTAGTGCAAAGATGAACTGTTGTTGAATATATTTGGCCGTAGTGTAAAGATGGATTTATTAATATGATTATGAACAGGAACTGTGATTTGGTATAACCATGATCTTTGATGTTTCAGGTAAAGACAGGTGATGAAAATATTCTTCGTCCTGGGTGCGAAAAAAATTTAGAATCACAATTACGATTATGAGTTATACATGTGATTGTGGACAGGAATTGTTAATTGATGTTACAGGGATAAAATATTGTTGATGGATTTTTAACATGGAGAAGATAATAGACTTTATGGTCTATTTGACTCTTCTAATGGATTGCTCGTTCCGCTGCAACTATGGTTGAAAAATTTTATCATCTACCATATGTTCTAAATCTCTGATTTATTACTGATGAAGACTATTGATAATTTATTTATCTTTAGTTATGATATTCTTTACTGGGCTAGTTGTGCTCACCCTTCTGTTTCACAATTCCTTTCAGGTAATAAGAGTGTAGCTGAGTCGAGCGGGGGTAACAGGAAAATAGAACGGTGGTCATCATTTAGGAGTTATATTTGGTGAATCATATTGGGTGAAGCGAACCCAACGTTGGGAGGGTATTTTGCCACTATCATACAAGATGTCTAATGACATACAACCTCGTGTCATCATAAGACAGGATTGTGCTCATCCACTTGCTGAGTATATCTACGAGCACTACCTATATAATCTTGGTGTTTGTTTGAAGTATAATTCATGATTAAAGACAGTGGAGATAATGATAAGTCAAGAGAAGACTCACCATTAGAAAGAATATGATAGTAATCTTCTCGTTTTATTTTGGGGTCTATTGGGTCAACCAAGGATAATTCTGTGGCCATATGATATCTATCATAACCTAGACGCATGGCCCCCATGTACAAAGGTTTCCTTGAGCACTTCCCAAAGATTCTAATTTCTAAAACAGTTTTTGACTATACCTTTATATAAGGTGTCATTGTGAGGTGTTGTCCACGGTTGGGACATGAGTCACATTTAGTATATATTTGTATTCAAACTCACAGCATATATATTGTTGTATTTTGCACGACAATTGTTGTAATAAAGTTGTAGTTGTTTTCTGTACCATGTATTTGGCGACTCAGAATAGGTTGGATGGAATGGACCTATTTTGGGGTTGTCACAGATTATCCTTGCAAGATTGGTTTGGGATTTCTCACTACTGAGTGTCAGTTTTTGGGAAAATTTTGAGAAATAATTTCATGTCTGTGAGAGATGGTCGAAAACTGATGCCATTTGATTTGGAAATCATAAAAAGTATTTTAAATGACTGCATGCCCTACAATTTGGCTTACTTCTTGCTGTCATCTTTTGAATTCTGTTTTCAAAATATCTGTCTTGGTTTTGGTCTACTACTTACACATGTTTTCAATTATCTGAACAATCCTTTGTAAAACCATCAGTCCCAACTCGTTCCCACCAACAACATTGTATCCCACTTAAATCTACCACCTCATTCACTTATAATTTTTAAACCCATTGAACATGAGATTCTTGAAACCAACATCAACATGGCCACAAAAATTGATTCACTTAACAGTATGAACCAACTTCTTTTGCATAACCAAACTCTGATTTTAGAAAAGTTAGAAAATGTTCAGTTATCTTTACTTATTGTTAAGTCTGTGGTATGTTTTTTAATGGAGAACAATAACCTGCTGATGGATCCCTATCCGTTTAATGCCAATGCCACTACTGACTCCACTGCTCTTGTTCCCCAACAAGAAGATCCTGATGGCACCATTCCTGACATTTCTCACTTCTCTTCTCTAAATCTAGAGGATATCTAACTGTTTGACCAATTTGTCTAACTATTCGGATGATTGTAAACTTAACTCCCTCACACCCATCTCCCCTACTACTACTACTGATTTCATATCTTTATTAGTTTTATATATTTTTGCTACTAACTCTCTGTGCAGGTTTCCTTGACTAAATACTTTCTGCAGGTTTAAACTTTTTCTTTTAATCCCATCATTTTTATGATGACAAAGGGGGAGAAGAAAAATATTAATAACTGATATAACTGTTATATCAACTGCCATGAGATTGGATATAAACTGTCATGTGAATGGATATAACTGCTATGTGAATGGATATAAACTGTTATATAAACTGCTATGATTGGATATAAATGCTATGTGAATGGATATAAAGTGTTCATAGTTTAAGGGGGAGCCTCTTAAGGAATAAAAATATTTTTATAATTGTCATCATAAAAAGGGGAGATTGATAGGTATAATTTTATTTTATATATTATGATGATAACAATTATATTATAAATATGTAATTATTTAATTATTTTCTTATTATTTTATTTTCTAATTATACTTGAATTAATTTTTACTGACCTTTATAAATTAAATGTCAAGTGTTAAATAAATTGATTCATATAAAAATTCAAGGCAAGGAGATCCTATTTCTTTTTCAAAAAACCAAAGTTGGGCAAAATGATTTATGCATTAAAAAATTAAAAACATATGTTATTAAAACATGTATGTATATAGCAAATATACTTACTATATATATATATATATATATATATATATATATATATATATATATATACACACACACACACACTACATTTATTATCTAAATTACAATACATGCATGTGCCCAATAATTGTGCTGGCAAAACCATGACACTTTTTCTGGGACATCAAAACTGTCCGTGTGTGTGTGTGTGTGTGCGTGTGTGTTGGCATTACATGTGGTCAAATAATCTCATTTAATGCAAAGTACTTTGAAAAAGGAATAGGTGGATTGTTGAGTACGAGATATAAATAAACCGCGTGCAATTCTTTTTCATCTGGACCGTTCAATTCAAAAATCTTTCATCCAAACCGTGCATTCAAAATCAAATTTTCAAAATTACATTTTTGACCTCAACTTCAAAAATCTATAAATAGGGAGTATTTCATTCATTTGATTTTTACCAATTCAGTGAAAAAGCAAAGCATACTCTCCTTGCCTACATTCTCTCTAAAAAGCTTTATATCTCCTCTTACAAAAGTTCTGATTATTTTAGAAGAGAAAATTGGTCCAAGTATTGAGATAAGTTTAATTTTTGTTGAATTATTTCTTACTTGTATTGTATCTATACATATACGAATATGCATTGTTCTACACAATTCTATATATCTATGTTTCATCTACTTGTCAAATAAAAGGATACTTGGGCGCCGCAAGGCTACGGAGATACACCTCTACGGAGAGAAATTCGAACCGTACGATTCCTTATAGTCTTCAGTAACCTTTTATCGCCATTATTTTTATAAATATCGTACAATAGATACGACACTTGATAGCTCAAGACGACACTGAGATACTACTCCAAAAAGAGTAGCCATCCGAACTGGATTTGAGAATCGTAGTGATATATTGAAAATATTTATATATATATCAATTGTAAAAATTATTAAGTTTGTTGTACTTAGACGCCGCAAGGCTACGGAGATACACCTCTACCAAGAGGAATTCGAACCATACGATTCCTTATAGAACTAAGTTACATTACTTATAAAAGTTCACATAATAGATAAAATATTCTTATATTTTATTTGAGTTAAACAATAATATTTGTTATATCAGTTTGTGTCTAACTAATTTAAATATTATACTTGATAAATATTGTTTGAATTAATTTATTCTTTTTATACAAGTATTAATATATAAACATCTTTCATATAATACTTGTTAAAGATTATCTGAGAAACAATTTTATATAATCCATAGAAAAACACTCTTTATTTTCAAGAGTTAATAATTCTATATAAAGTGCATTAAACTTCTATATCTGCTTAAACCAAAGCATTATATCTGCTTGATTAAGAAGCTTCTATCAAAAACATAAAAGTTACTTGAACTTTTATAACTGTGCATATTTTATATATTTGCTTAAACAGAAGCATTATTTTATCGAAACATAAAATCTCTATCTGCTTTCAAAGAAGTATACTTTTATTTGTTCTGTAATTAATATCTGCTTATTTGAGAAGCACTCATTTGTACTAAATTCTTATCTACTTATTTGAGAAGCACATTGTTGTATATTTATTTGTAAAAAGAGAAAAAGTAAGAGTTAGTTTATTTTATGTACCTGTGAGAAAGACGAGTAATTCTTCGACCAAGACCAAAGTCTTAGAGAGGTCAGCGGGAAGTTGGATCTCTAGTGTACTTGCGAGGTGAGGAAGAGGTTGTTGATTCAAGACCAGATCATATAATAGAACTGAACTCAAAAGAAGTACAACTAAGCTTGAGGAGGGAGCAGGGAGCTTGCTGTCCAAGATAGAATAGTTGGGAATAATTGAACGTTTGTCTACAAAACTTTGTAAAGGCTTCTCCGCCTGTTGAAGTAGTTTTTATTACTGATAGTAATAGGATCTCAAGTTCTAAGTAGGGACTTGAGACTGAATGTAGCAACATACCAAGGGGTGTATGTTGTGAACCAGATAAATCTATGTGCATTGTGTGATTGAATTTTTGTTATCTTGCATGATAATTTCTAAAACTGTAAATTATCTATTAAAATTCAAAAAGGCCTAATATAAAATTTTAACCTGTAATAATCTATTCAACCCCCCTTCTAGATTATTATTGGACTTTCAATGGGGACTATTAAGAGAGATACACTCTAGAGCTCATCAACATGAGACATCTCTTGGAGTTTGTCATGCTAAACAACTTTAGCATCAAATGAATATACGTTTCTTGGGTTAAGCCGAGCAACCATTTAAATCTATCTTTATAGATTTGTATCCCCAATTACGATACTCTTCCCAAATCATTCATGGAAGAATGTTTAGACAACTTTATCTTTACTGATTGTATCATTGGTATGTAATTTTTTATCCATAGTATATCAACATATAATATTAGGAATGTCACGACGCTCCCACTGACCCTTTTGTACACACTAGGTTCATTCTTATTTTTGATAAAATCAAACTCTTTTGATTATCTAATCAAAATGAATGTTTCATTTTTGAGAAGCTTGCTTTAATCTATTTCTCTTAGTGTCTACAACTCTTTCCTCATCGTATGTAACTGGATCATCATCTTTATGATGTGTACCTCATCATCATCATCTATGATGAATCCATACATCTCAGGTATCTTCGGTACTATTCTAGATTTACGATTCGGTTGTGGTACAATAGGTTTATCTATAGGTTCCTTTTATTTGACTTATAGTATTTTGTGATTTTTGAACTCTTTAAGTTCTATTAACCTCCCACTAGCCCCTTCAATGATAAACACCTTTATCTTAGAAGGTATCGTGTTTCGCAACAAACACCTTTTGCTAAGTAAGATTATAGAACATATACCCTAAACTTACTTTTGGATGTCCCACAAAACTGTACTTATCAAATTTTGTCATAAGCTTATCCTTTGAAACCTTTTCACATAAGCTGGACAACCCCTTATCTTAACATACTTAAGATTAGGAATTCCTTTTGTCCATAACTCTTATAGAGTCTTGGGGTCAAATTTTAAGGTTACCTTTTTCGTAAATATGCAGTCATTTCTAGGGCATGACCCCAGAAGGATACTAGAATGTCGATAAAATTATTATGGACCACACCATGTCCAACGAGATACGATTTTTTTCTTTCAAACACGTCAATCAATTAGTGTGTATCAGGAGGCATCCATTATGAGAAAATCATTTGAGATGATCTAGAAACTTATTACACAAGAATTTATTCCTTGATCTAATCAAAGAATCTTAATTCTTTTCAAATTAGTTTCACTTCTGAATTCTTTGAACCTTTCAAATAATTCACAATTGTATTTCAGCAAATACACGCATTCAACTCTTTGAATGATCATCTCCTTTTCTTATACTAGTTTGTTTAATTTGTAAAATAATTTTTCACGTAAGTCAAGTACACAAAATTCATTAAGTAATATATCAGTTCTATACAAAATATTATTATTATAAATAGAACAACAATTTTTCTTAAATATAATACCAAAGATTTCATTGTTCAACAATAAAATGGAAATAATGTTTCCAACGAGAATTAGAATACAATAACAACTTATTTACTTAATAGATTTGCCCATAGGCAGTGCTAAACTATAAGTTCATATGGCTAATGCAGCAACCTTTGCTTCATTTACTAGACATAGGATTACTTATCCTATGTTTAGCTTTCTACTTTTGCTTGGTCCCTTCATAAATCTATATTTATGATAATTAAAGCCGGTATCCAATACCCAAGTAGAATCTTAACTTATAAAAAGATTAATTTCAATCATGAACAAAATTGTTTTATAACCAAAACTTCACTAAGCTTCTCTGGTTAGCCTCTGCAAGATGCTTCTCGCGGTTTCCTTTCCAATGTCCAGGCTTATTGCAGTGGAAGCAAACGTTTTTACTATCTGTATCAATTTTTGCTCTTATTATCATTTGTTTTTGCCTTTTTATTTACCTTCTTTGAATCGTTCTTCTTTTTAAAAGATCATTTGGCCCTTACCAATAAGACTTGGTCTTTGTTGGTTGGAAAGTGACTCTTAGTATTTTCAACATGTTAAGTAAATCAGCGAGGCTGATATCTAGCTTGTTCATATGAAAAATTCACAATAATTGTGAGAAGAAGTCCGAGAGTGAGTACAAGATCAAATCTTGGCTCAACTCTCCATCCATGACTAAACTTGTTGTCCTAATTATTCAATCAAATTATTTATATTTAGGACATGTGTCTGTACTGTAGTGTCGTTGGTCATTCTAGATCAGAAGAGCTTCTTAGATATCTGATATCTATCAGACTTACTTTCCACATCATCAACTACTTGATGTGCAGAAATATAGTAGGAGAATCCATAATTTCATGCTGACGCTGAAACTCGTTACTCATGGATGCGAGAATGATGCATTGAGCCAACTGTGCATCATCTTGCCAGTTTCTAAAAGTAACAATCTCTTCCTCAGAGGCATTATCTGCAACCATTGTAGGAAAGACCTATTAAGGACATAAGATAACTTTTCAGCCATGAGAACTATTCTCAAATTTCTTAACCAATCTGAGTAATTCAGTCTGGTTAATTAACATCTAATATGCTCCGGAGTGATAATAACTTAGACATTGTAAAATTCTGTAAATGAATTTATAATTAACAACATTTTAGCATACACTCTTTTAATAATTACCAAAATAATTTAGGTCTTATTTTAAATTGGTATCTCCTACTATTTTGTCAAACTATATTACCCTCAATATATATAGTTTGGCAATATCTAATTAAATATATGCTAGTGAGAATAAGAATCTCATTTCAAATGTATATAGCCTTGTGGTGACATAACAAACTATATATAAATAAATAGGTAGACAACTCATATCAATTACATCATCATGTAACTCTTTTTATTTTACCTCTTAAATTATTTTGATCAAGCGGTGGCACAACCGAATCAAAATTATCTAAATTAAGTCCAACCTAGCACTTCCATATATTCAAAAAAGGAAAACATTGCCCTTGTGGTGACACAACAAACTAATATTGTTCAATTTTCTTTATAAGCATCAATGTGATAAAATTAACATCTCAAAAAATTAAGATAAGTCTTATGGTGACACAACAAACTTATAATAATTAATTGATACTATATTATTTTTATCATGCAAGAAGGCGACGTTCAATATTCCAAATATCTTTGAACGCTTAGGACTTAATATAAAAAATTTGAGGAGTTTGCATGTTATTTTGTCTCATCTTGTTTAGCGAGCATGCACACACACACATACACACACACATACATACACACACACATATATATATATATATATATATATATGCATGCACATATAAAATATTATATTCTACCCGGATTGATTATGAACTTTATTCTAGTTTGGTTCACTAGAGCCACCAAGTGAACCAAGAGATCAAACCTAGGGTGCAAGAATTAAATTTAAATATAACTATTACATTTAATCCCGGGCTCCATTACAACATGTCTTCAAGCGCTCCTTGTTCCTTGATCTCTAATTTTTCAAAATTAATTCTAAATATTCTTTTTATAAAACTATTTAATTTAAATAGAAACCTTGATCAGCAGTCAAGGGGAAGTACATAGGAGGGAGATAGAATTTACATCAAGAAAAATTAGAGAAGACAAGGTACGCAGACCCTATTTAATAAAACTCAAACATTCATGCATCCAACTAAAATAAAATTCAATCACATTGGTCAATAGCCCATAATCAATCCCATTTATTATCATACACATCATCATATACATCAATAAATAACATTCATCTCATGAATAATAAACATTCAATATATACATCGATATCGATTTAATGGGCAATTTTAATTTGCAAAAAAAAATCTAATTTTGAAACAAAATAAACTCTTTTATTTTAATCAAAATTTAAATCATAATATGCTTCTATATTTTATTCTGTCTAATTTGTAATAAAAATAAAATATTTTATTTTTAATCAAATTCTAAATCAAAATAAACTCTTTTATTTTAATTAACAAGGAATACAATTTCAAGTACAAAATAAAACCTTTTTATTTTAACTTAAAATTGCTATAAAAATAAAATATGTTGAATCATATTCCTTATTAAAATTAAATAACTTTAATTTTAGGAAACATGGTGTGAGACCCCAGATTTTATGAATAAATATTTAATTTTCTCAAAATAATTATGGTGTGGATTTGATATAATATTATAGTTGTGAGTATTATTTATAAATTTAGCAAAGTAAGCAAGTTTTTTTAAAATATTCGTTTGGTCGGGGAATATTCTTTTTGTCGGGAAATATTCGTACGACGGCACAATCATTGGTGGACCCCACAACAGAAGTATAGTCGTAGTTAGAAAACGACAAAATTATCTTTCTATAAAAATAACGGTTGAGGTGTTACCGTTAAAACCGTTAAAATTGTTGAACTACCCGGTAGTAAAAGTACAGTAATACGCGTGGTTGCATAGTAGCACACGGTATTGATTATTGATGCTTACGTGAGAAGTCACTCAGCTATACTCAATTATTGCTACAGTAATTGCTGCATCATATCCCTTAAATTATTGTCATACTATCATCTGTATAATATGTTATATTATTAAATCAATAATTGAGACGTTGTGGTAAGTTTGGTTATTTTTATGGGGGGCCATATGTCATCATCTAAGAGTCTCTTCGTCAATAGTAATTACCGTCGTCAATAGTAATTACCGTCGTCAATAGTATTTATCTTGGTCAATAGTATTTACCTTGGTCAATAGTAATTACCTTCGTCAATAGTATTTACCTTGGTCAATAGTATTTACCTTGGTCAATAGTAATTACCTTCGTCAATAGTAGTTGTCCCTTCAATATTACCAAGAGTCATTTGACCCTTCGTTAAGACCAAGAGTCATTTGACCCTTCGTTAAGACCAAGAGCCACCCTCAGTTTTTCTATAAATAGAGGCCTAGGGCTTCATTATTTTTCACGAATTCATTCAAGCTATAGAGAGAGAAAGTATAGAGAGAATAAGAGAGAGAGAATAAAAGTATTCTGCTACTTCACTTTTCCAATATCCAGTTCTTTTAAGGTAGGGAATATTATTTCATTTATATTCATGAAGAGAATTTCTGTTATTCCATTCTTTATTATTCTGTTGGAATAACCAGTATACGCGGTCTACCCTATACTTGGTGACATTCTTCTATTATTCTGTTGGAACATCCTTCCTGTGTGTTTTACACTGGACCTGGTTCCGTTTGTATTATTATTCTGTTGGAACATCCTGTCTGTGTGTTTTACACCGGACCTGGTTCCGTTTGTATTATTATTCTGTTGGAACATCCTGTCTGTGTGTTTTACACCGGACCTGGTTCCATTTTTATTATTATTCTGTTGGAACATCCTGTCTGTATGTTTTACACCGGACCTGGTTCCATTATTTATTATTCTGTCGGAATATCATGTCTGTGTGTTTACGCCGGACCTGGTTCCATTATTTATTATTCTGTTGGAATAACCTGTCTGTGCGGTCTATCGCATGCATGGTGATTTCTTTTGTTATTCCATTCTTTATTATACTCAGTTGGTTAAGTTTTGACTTCTATACTCCATGAAATTTGTGGAATATCCTTGATAGTTGCGTTTCATCCAGTATCTTTTCAAGAAAATATTCTTCTAAGCATTCTTGAATTTTACTCCACAATGCAGTATTATGTTGACAATTTGGACGTTGTTAATTCTTGGATAAATTAATTCTTGAACTTGTTTTATTGAATTCTTATATCATTGTCATCATCCTCATGTTTATAAAATGTTGAAAGTCATCTGTGGCCTGTAGTGCATAGATGGACTTGGTATGATTATGACCAGGGATTATTCGGTATAATCATGACCGTAATGTTACAAATGATGTGGTAAAAGTCCTCATTGGCCCGTAGTGCATTGATGGACAGTTGTTGACATGATCATGACCATTAATGAATACACGAATATCCTTGGCCGTAGTGCAGGGGTGATTCGATGATGTGGATTATTTTATTAAGCTGAGTCACAGCGATCACAGTGTTGAAAAACCTTTTAAATCATAAAAGATAGTAGAGTTTATTTTCTACTTAACTCTTTTAATGGATTGCTTGTTCCGCTGCAGTTAAACTTGATGTCTATTATATTTTACCAGTTTAACATTGTTGAAGGCTAATGATAATTTATTCTGTATTATCTTAGTCATAATATTTCTTACTGGGCTAGTTGAGCTCACCCTTTCTTTCACTGTTCTCTTCAGGAAATGAGAACGTAGCTGGGGCAAGTCGGGGAACGGAGTGATGGTTCAAATGATAGTATTAGTTAGTAGTCCTCACTATTCTATGTAATAGTGTGTTAATAAATGTAATGAGGACTCCTTTTGAGTATGAATACTCTCTAGAAGATAATATTTGTATTCAAACTCGCAGTTTATATTTTGTCGTATTGTACACGACAGCTGTATTAGTAAGTTGTCTTTGTATTCTGTACATTGTATCTGACGACCCAAGATGGGTGATGTATACCTAATTTTGGGGGCGTTACAGTTGGTATCAGAGCTTAGGGATATGATCCATGGCTAGGATGTGAGAATAGAACTTGGAGGGGAGAGACGGGGAATTCCTTCGCTAGTATGATCTACCTAAGTTTATTTGGTATTTAATTGGTCGGTCAAAGTATATGGATAATATGTTGTATGTTAATTAACCCTTGTTTTGTTGCAGTATTTGTAAATGGCATCCGAAAATGTTGAGATAATCAATGAAGCACATGAGACCATTGAATCACGAACGATCAATGCTTAGGGTGATGTGCAACCAGAGGACAATAATCCTCATGATAACAATAACACCGATGAAATGGTGAATGATGGGATGGTCAGAGACTTTATGCAATTCATGCAGCAACAAAATAACTCCCGGACGGTCACCGCTAAGCAATTCAAGGAGCTAGGACCACCAGAGTTTTTGGGAAAGCCAAAACCACTTAAGGTGGAGACGTGGTTAAAGCAGATCACCAAGATATTTGATGTCTTGGGATGCTCCGAGGAGCAAAAGGTTCCCTTTGCCACCTTTATGTTGCGTGAAGAGGCAGATTACTGGTGGGAATCTGTAAAACGTACCCAGCCTGACGCACTCAAGATGTCTTGGGAGAAGTTCCAAGAACTGTTCAATGACAAGTACTTTCCCGAAAGTATTCGTCACATGAAGGAGGTGGAATTTATCAAGTTGGAGCAAAACAACATGACCGTGTCGCAATACGAAGCAAAGTTTGCCGAGTTATCCCGATTTGCGTCCCACTTGGTGGATAATGAAGAGAGAATGACACGGATGTTTTTAAGAGGTTTGAAACCGGAGATACGTCAATATTTTATTTCTCATAAATTGTGTCTGTATTCAGATGTTGTAAATAGGGCTCAATTAGTAGAGCGCGATAACGAGTCAACGCAACCAAAAGAGAGCAGCTGGAAAAATGATAATACTGGTGATAACAGTCATCAAAGCGGTGACAATAAGCATGGAAGGAATCAACATGCCAGAAATGGTAACCACTTCAATGGTAATCATGGTCAAAACAATAAGAATGGACATTTCAAGAAGAAAAAATTCAACAATGATGGAAAGACGTCAGCACCAGCACCCGTTGTTAAGGAAGGAGAACGACCACCTATCATATGCTTCAAATGCAGAGGGGAGGGACACATCAGTCCAAACTGCGCGATGCCATCCAAAGCATGCTATAATTGTGGAAGAGAAGGTCACTTAGCCCGATTTTGTCGTTCATCGAAGACAAGTTCAGATAGGATGGAGGCACCAAAGACCGTCCCAGAAAAGCCAAAGCCAGTAATTTAAGAGAGAGTGTTTTTTTTCGTGACGAGGAACCTGAATAAAATTATCACGGGTATGTTAGTCATAAACTCTTGCGAAGTCTATACCGTGTTAGATACCGGTTCTACTCACTCTTTTATTTCACCTAGTTGTGTTAAATGTTTGAAGTTAACTCCGGAGAACTTAGACTTTGATATGTCTGTTTAAACTCAGTTGGGAGAAACCTTCGTTACCTCTACTATTTATAAATCTTGTTCAAATCAACACTTTCACGTTACCTGTCGATCTTATCTCTTTGACAATACTTGCCTTTGATGTAATTTTTTTGAAACGATTGGTTCACTACTCATCATGCTTCTCGTAAGGTTGTTAGCTTTCATACTCCTAACCAACCTGTTATGCAGATTTAAAGTAACCAAACCACTAAAGTCAATCATTGTCATATCAAGCCATAAATAAAGAGCCCCGATCCTTTCGTTGTTGACTTTTTTGGGTGGAATGCACCGAAGCCAGACTTTCGGTAGGGGACGTTGTGAATAACGGTGACAAGTTAATAGATATCAATGTGACGTCTTGGACGAGAGTCACAGTTTTGAACGATATTTCTATTGTTAATAAATTTCTTGACGTATTCTTGAAGACTTCTTAGCCTACCCCAGAGCGTAAAATCGAATTTTGTATTGACCCCAGTACAAAACTCGAGCTGTTGAAGATTACGACCGTACCATTCAATATCATTATGGAAGAACGAACGTGGTAGCTGACGTGTTGAGTAGAAGATCGTATGTGTTTACAAGGGCGATGTTGTTAAAACAAAGACTCATTTCGTATAACTTACAAATGACGAAGATAGAGTTAAAGACTCGAGGGACCCATATGAAGATAACGAATATACGAGTAAAATCGACTTTAATCGATAACGTTAAAGCCGTTCAAGCTACACACCCGGAACTGATGAATGTAAGAAGGTTCAAGAGGGCGTTATTCTAGAAGCAAGAATTGACAAAGGGAGGAAATCTCAACCCTCGATGTAATTGACCCATTTAAAATCCTCGATCGAGTAGGAACTGTGGCTTATAGGCTGGTTTTACCGTCAAGCATGTCGTGTGTTCATAACGTTTTTTTTTTACGTATCGATGTTACGTAAATATGTAGACGGCCCGAACAACATTATTAATTTAGAACCGGACGAGATAGCGGATGATTTAATGTTTGAGGAGATACGTGTTAAAATCTTGGATAAGAAGGATCATATTCGACGCTCAAAGGTTATACCTCAAGAGTTAGAATTTGAAGTGAAGTCAATGTATCCTCACCTGTTCGGCATACCAGGTATGTACATAAATTTTGAGGGCGAAATTCTATAAGGAGGGGAGATTGTGAGACCCCAGATTTTATGAATAAATATTTAATTTTTTCGAAATAATTATGGTGTGGATTTGATATAATATTATAGTTGTGGGTATTATTTATAAATTTTACAAAGTAAGCAAGTTGTTTTAAAATATTCGTTTGGTCGGGGAATATTCTTTTTGTCGGGAAATATTCGTACGACGGCACAATCATTGGTGGACCCCACAACAGAAGTATAGTCGTAGTTAGAAAACGACAAAATTATCTTTCTATAAAAATAACGGTTGAGGTGTTACCGTTAAAACCGTTAAAATTGTTGAACTACCCGGTAGTAAAAGTACAGTAATACGCGTGGTTGCATAGTAGCACACGGTATTGATTATTGATGCTTACGTGAGAAGTCACTCAGCTATACTCAATTATTGCTACAGTAATTGCTGCATCATATCCCTTAAATTATTGTCATAGTATCATCTGTATAATATGTTATATTATTAAATCAATAATTGAGACGTTGTGGTAAGTTTGGTTATTTTTATGGGGGGCCATATGTCATCATCTAAGAGTCTCTTCGTCAATAGTAATTACCGTCGTCAATAGTAATTACCGTCGTCAATAGTATTTACCTTGGTCAATAGTATTTACCTTGGTCAATAGTAATTACCTTCGTCAATAGTAGTTGTCCCTTCAATATTACCAAGAGTCATTTGACCCTTCGTTAAGACCAAGAGTCATTTGACCCTTCGTTAAGACCAAGAGCCACCCTCAGTTTTTCTATAAATAGAGGCCTAGGGCTTCATTATTTTTCACGAATTCATTCAAGCTATAGAGAGAGAAAGTATAGAGAGAATAAGAGAGAGAGAATAAAAGTATTCTGCTACTTCACTTTTCCAATATCCAGTTCTTTTAAGGTAGGGAATATTATTTCATTTATATTCATGAAGAGAATTTCTGTTATTCCATTCTTTATTATTCTGTTGGAATAACCAGTATATGCGGTCTACCCTATACTTGGTGACATTCTTCTATTATTCTGTTGGAACATCCTTCCTGTGTGTTTTACACTGGACCTGGTTCCGTTTGTATTATTATTCTGTTGGAACATCCTGTCTGTGTGTTTTACACCGGACCTGGTTCCGTTTGTATTATTATTCTGTTGGAACATCCTGTCTGTGTGTTTTACACCGGACCTGGTTCCATTTTTATTATTATTCTGTTGGAACATCCTGTCTGTGTGTTTTACACCGGACCTGGTTCCATTATTTATTATTCTGTCGGAATATCATGTCTGTGTGTTTACGCCGGACCTGGTTCCATTATTTATTATTCTGTTGGAATAACCTGTCTGTGCGGTCTATCGCATGCATGGTGATTTCTTTTGTTATTCCATTCTTTATTATACTCAGTTGGTTAAGTTTTGACTTCTATACTCCATGAAATTTGTGGAATATCCTTGATAGTTGCGTTTCATCCAGTATCTTTTCAAGAAAATATTCTTCTAAGCATTCTTGAATTTTACTCCACAATGCAGTATCATGTTGACAATTTGGACGTTGTTAATTCTTGGATAAATTAATTCTTGAACTTGTTTTATTGAATTCTTATATCATTGTCATCATCCTCATGTTTATAAAATGTTGAAAGTCATCTGTGGCCTGTAGTGCATAGATGGACTTGGTATGATTATGACCAGGGATTATTCGGTATAATCATGACCGTAATGTTACAAATGATGTGGTAAAAGTCCTCATTGGCCCGTAGTGCATTGATGGACAGTTGTTGGCATGATCATGACCATTAATGAATACACGAATATCCTTGGCCGTAGTGCAGGGGTGATTCGATGATGTGGATTATTTTATTAAGCTGAGTCACAGCGATCACAGTGTTGAAAAACCTTTTAAATCATAAAAGATAGTAGAGTTTATTTTCTACTTGACTCTTTTAATGGATTGCTTGTTCCGCTGCAGTTAAACTTGATGTCTATTATATTTTACCAGTTTAACATTGTTGAAGGCTAATGATAATTTATTCTGTATTATCTTAGTCATAATATTTCTTACTGGGCTAGTTGAGCTCACCCTTTCTTTCACTGTTCTCTTCAGGAAATGAGAACGTAGCTGGGGCAAGTCGGGGAACGGAGTGATGGTTCAAATGATAGTATTAGTTAGTAGTCCTCACTATTCTATGTAATAGTGTGTTAATAAATGTAATGAGGACTCCTTTTGAGTATGAATACTCTCTAGAAGATAATATTTGTATTCAAACTCGCAGTTTATGTTTTGTCGTATTGTACACGATAGCTGTATTAGTAAGTTGTATTTGTATTCTGTACGTTGTATTTGACGACCCAAGATGGGTGATGTATACCTAATTTTGGGGGCGTCACACATGGAATCATATTTCATATGTGAATAAACTATTTTATTCAAACAAACGTGGAATTCAATTCTAAGTTAATATAAAACTTTTGAATAAACTCTTTTATTCAAACAAACGTTGAATTCAATTCCAAGTTATTATAAAACTTTTGAATAAACTCTTTTATTCAAATAAATGTGAAATCCAATTCCAAGTTATTTTAAAACTTTTGAATAAACTCTTTTGTTCAAACAAACGTGAAATCTAATTCCAAGTTATTATAAAACTTTTTAATAAACTCTTTTATTCAAACAAACGTGGAATTCAATTCCAATTAAAATAAACAACTTTATTTTAATCCAATTCCAAATCAAAGTAAACTCTTTTATTTTTAATTTAGAATTACAGAAAAACAGTGTATCTAATTTTAATTTAAAATAAACCTTTTATTCTAATTAGAAATTAGATAAATTAAATAAAATTAAATTTTTATTTAATTCTGGGTACTGGCGCTGCAGCGCCCCAAATGTACTGGGTTTGGGCGCTGCGACGCTGGATAACCCGGTTTCTGAAAACCCGGACCTAGCGCGAATTCAGTAGTTTTTCTCCAAAAAAACTTAATTTTATGCTAATAATTATACCCAATTTTTTTTTCTAAACACATATCAACATACATATCGAATCTGAACAATTAATAATTTGCATAAAGGTTTGGCTCTGATACCACTTATAGGTTTGTAAGATTCATGGACACAATCAAATTGCACAAAATAGCGAAAGCATGGTAAAATAGAGTTTTTAAAATTTTATAAATCATATACCCGGATCATCCTTTATGCATAAATATTAATTAAACAAAAAGATGAAGAACAAGAATTATACCCTTGAAGATTCGAGCTTCCTCGGGTACTAGTTCACCTCCAAATATTTTCGCGTTTAACTTGAATCCACCGAGTTTGATTCCTTCCTTTGATCAACGTTAGCCACCCAAATGTTTAGCCTCTAGAGGTGATCTATCAAGGAAGAAGAAAGATTCAAGAAGGAGGGTGGTTGACTAAAGCCTAGTTTTCTATCTCTGTAAAAAAAGAGTGTACTCTCCAATAATTGGAATCACGTCACTTGATATCTGATATAAGACCCCTCTTATAAAGATATCAGTTAACCTTTTTAATATTATTAAAATAGGATAGTATTTAATTAATTATGTGACACCCCCAAAATCAGGTATACATCACCCATCTTGGGTCGCCACTTACATGGTTCAAAATTTAAATACAACTTAATTATACAATAGTCGTGTACAATACGACAAAACATATGATGTGAGTTTGAATACAAATACTATCTTCTAGAGAGTATTCATACTCAAAAGGAGTCCTTATTATATTTATTAACACACTATTACATAGAATAGTGAGGACTACTAACTAATATTATCATTCGGACCATCACTCCGTTTCCCGACTTGCCCAGCTACGTTCTCATTTCCTGAAGAGAACAGTGAAAAAAAGGGTGAGCTCAACTAGCCCAGTAAGAAATATTATGGCTAAGATAATGCAGAATAAATTATCATTAGCCTTCAACAATGTTAAACTGATAAAATATAATAGACATCAAGTTTAACTGTAGCAGAACAAGCAATCCATTAAAAGAGTCAAGTAGAAAATAAACTCTACTATCTTTTATGATTTAAAAAGTTTTTCATCACTTTTATCGCTGGGACTCAACTTAATAAAATAATCCACATCATCGAATCACCCCTGCACTACGGCCAAGGATATTCGTATATTCATTAATGGTCATGATCATGCCAATAACTGTCCATCAATGCACTACGGGCCAATGAGGACTTTTACCACATCATTTGTAACATTACGGTCATGATTACACCGAATAATCCCTGGTCATAATCATACCAAGTCCATTTATGCACTACAGACCACAGATGACTTTCAACAGAATATAAACATAAGGATGATGACAATGATATAAGAATTCAATAAAACAAGTTCAAGAATTAATTTATCCAGGAATTAATAACGTCCAAATTGTCAACATGATACTGCTTTGTGGAGTAAACTTCAAGACTGATCAGGAGAATATTTTCATGAATAGATACTAGATGAAGCGCAAATGTCAAGGATATTCCACTAATTTCATGGAGTATAGAAGTCAAAGTTTTAATCAACTGAGTATAATAAAGAATGAAATAACAAAAGAAATCACCATGCATGCGATAGACCGCACAGACAGGTTATTCTTAACAGAATAATAATAATGGAACCAGGTCCGGCGTAAACGCACAGACAGGATATTCCGACAGAATAATAAATAATGGAACCAGGTCCGGCGTAAACGCACAGACAGGATATTCCGACAGAATAATAAAGAACAGTATAATAAATAATGGAACCAGGTCCGGTGTAAAACACACAGACAGGATATTCTGACAGAATAATAATAAAGACGGAACCAGGTCCGGTGTAAAACACACAGACAGGATATTCCAACAGAATAATAGAAGAATATCACCAAGTATAGGGTAGACCGCGTATACTGGTTATTCCAACAGAATAATAAAGAATGGAATAACAGAAGTTCTCTTCTTGAATACAAAAGAATAATATCCCTTACCGTAAAAGAACTGAATATAGAAGTAGTGAAGTAGTAGAATACTCTTCTTCTTTCTCTCTATAATTTCTCTCTATAGTTTCTCTCTCTAGAGTTCAGTGAATTCGTAAGAAAATAATGAAGGAATGAGCTTCTATTTATAGAAAAACTGAAAGTGGCTCTTGGTCTTAACGAATGGTCAAAATGACTCTTGGTAATATTGAAGAGACAACTACTATTTGCGAAGGGGTAATTAACCCTTGGAACACCGAAGAGGCAATTAACTCTTGGTAATATTGAAGGGACAACTACTATTGACGAAGGTAATTACTATTGATGAAGGTAATTACTATTGACGAAGGTAATTACTATTTACAAAGGTAATTACTATTTATAAAGGTAATTACTATTTACGAAGGTAATTACTATTGACGAAGGTAAATACTATAGTGAATAGTAATCGGGTGAATAGTAACTCGTGAATAGTAACTCATGAATAGTAACTCGTGAATAGTAACTCGTGAATAGTAACTCGTGAATAGTAGCTCGTGAATAGTAACTCGTGAATAGTAACTCGTGAATAGTAACTCGTGAATAGTACTCTAACACGAAAATTGTCCCGAATACCCCATTGAACAATATATCATATTATGCAGATGATACTATAACAATAATTGAATCAATAATATGAGATATATGATGCAACAATTACTGTAGCAATAATTGAGTATAACTGAGTGACTTCTCACGTAAGCATCAATAATCAATACCGTGTGCTACTATGCAACAACGCGTATTACTGTACTTTTAACACCGGGTGTTTCAACAGTTAACGATAAAACTTCCGCCGTTATTTTCATAAAGTATTTTTGTCATTTTTTCAATTCGACAATAATTCTGTTGTGGGGTCCACCAATGATTGTGCCGTCGTACGAATATTCTCTGACAAAAAGAATATTCTCCGACCAAACGAATATTTTATAACAACTTGCTTACTTTGCAAAATTTATAAATACTACCCACAACTATAACATTATATCAAATTCGCACCATAATATTAAAAAATTATTTCGAGAAAATTTAAATCTTTATTTATAAAATCTGGGGTCTCACAATCTCCCCTCCTTATGGAATTTCGTCCTCGAAATTAGGGTACGTACCTGGTATGATAAAGAGGTGAGGATACCTTGAATACCTTTATAGTTGAAAACATTAAATTCATATTTGCAACCCTGCCAAAGATATTCATTAACAATTCATCTTTGCACTACAGGCCAAAGATATACAACTGTAAAACTAATAATGCTGAGACTTAGCTTAATAGTATCACGACCACGAATTATCCATGCACTACGGGCCAAGGATAATCGTGTTTTCAATTACGGTCATGATTATACCGAACAATCCCTGGTCATAATCATACCAAGTCCATCTATGCATGTAAGCCACAGATGACTTTGAACACATCCATGAATTAATATTTCATTGCTGAGACTGAGCTCAATAATTAATCCACATCGTCGAATAATCCTTGCACTACAGGCCAAGGATATTCTTTAGTATCACAACCACGAATTATCCATGCACTACGTGCCAAAGATAATCGTGTTTTCAATTACGGTCATAATTATACCGAACAATCATTGGTCATAATCATACCAAGTCCATCTATGCACGTAAGCCACAGATGACTTTCAACACAATATAAGCATGAGTATAATGATATAAAGAATCAATCAAATGAGATAAATGATAAATATTAAACATTTAAAATATAACTTATCCAGAGTTCATGAATATCCCAACGTTATCAATCACTTAATAATCTCATAATCTAATATCATTAATATTATAACAATATTTTAATCACTTCTTAAACTTATAAATAATTTATTTCAATTGTTTACGCTTTACCATATAATGCATTTAATCATTCAAAAATACCATACTCATAAGATATCATCACCAATGATCAAATCCCTCATAAAAATATGCATATACTCTATATAGAATTCTCTAGCCATAAAATCTTATTTTCCAATTTTGTTAC
Source organism: Panax notoginseng (assembly GCA_016801055.1). Lineage (NCBI taxonomy): Eukaryota > Viridiplantae > Streptophyta > Magnoliopsida > Apiales > Araliaceae > Panax > Panax notoginseng. The sequence goes on from CM029014.1 coordinate 80,376,090, forward strand.
TTCACATAACATATTTAACTCATTTACTCATAACTAGATCATTTTCATGAAAAATACCAAATTAGTCCCAAAAATATTTCTTTTCTGGGATTTAGCATAATATAGTTCCATAATGAAAATATATTTTTCTCGGAATTTTTAAAATTCATTTACTATTTTTCAAAAATTAATTTCTAATTAATTCTTTAAGAAATTAACTACCTCAAGGTTAACTCCAAAAATTCTCAAATCTTGGTAGAATCTTATACATGTTAACGTGAGCTTCCATTTTAAATTTAATGGTCATCGGAGTTATAGAACCTCAGTTATAGCGTTTTTCGTCAGAAAAATCTAAATATTAAAATGGTCATAACTTGCTCAGTTTAAGTCAGAATGAGCTCTTTTTTGGACATGAGGTTCTTTATACCATATACTATCATGTCCCAAAAGGGTAGAATTTTTCTCACAAATTAAGTTACCAAAAATGCCCTTTTAAATTTTCTTGCAGCAGCTTTTTGGCACTTTTTAGTTTTTGACTCATTTACTAAAATCAGTCCACACCAAAATCTACAACACCTTTTCTAATGATTCCACTTGGATAAGTTACAAAACTCATAGATCTAACTTTAGAACTTGACCATACTCAAAAATTCGAAATATAATAGGAGATATGGTTAATTGAATTTCATGTTACGTTTTTACCAAAATCTGATTTTTCAACCCTTTGTTATTTCTAAGAAACTATCATGTTTTCACATAATAACCAACATAACACATCATAACACTTACTAATACCACGTATACCCATGATTTTCATTAGTCAAATGCTTTTATTAGGACTTTCATCATAATCCACGTAAACAGATCCTTTTACTTGAAGAAATATTTGAGGGTTTTAGAAATGGGTTTTGTACTGGGGTCAATACAAAATTCGATTTCATGCTCTAGGGGTTGTTTAAGAAGTCTTCAAGAATACGTCAGGAAATTTATTAACAATAAAAATATCATTCAAAACTGTGACTCTCATCCAAGACTTGGATAACACATGAAATGAAGGTTTCTCCTAACGGAGTTTCAACCGATAGGTCAAAATCTAACTTCTCTAGAGTCAAATTTAAACGTTGAACGCAAGAAAGAGAGATAAAAGAATGGGTAGAACCGATATCTAATAGGGTATAGACTTCGCAAGAATTTATAATTAACTAACCCGTGCTAACTTCGTTCGGTTTATTCGCTTTCTGAGAAGTCATGAAAAACGCTCTTCCTAAAACCAACGACTTTGTTTTGTCCGTATCCGCCTTTGGTGCCACCGTCCCAGCTGGACTTAACTTTGGTGCACGACAAAATCGGGCTAAATGACATTCTCTTCTTGTAATTTCTACTTCTATTATCTTTGCCAAGATTACCACCGAAGTGGTTACCATTCTTGGCATGATAATTTCCCCCACGATGGTTATCATTGTTCCGATAGCCGTTGCCACCAGTATGATTATTATCGTGTTGTTGGTCGTTACCTTTTGCTTGAACTGAATCAACACTCTCATGTGCTTCATTGCTTATCTCAGTATTTTCATATGTCATTCTCAAACACTATCACAAAATAAGGGTTAATTAACATATCATATATTATCCCTATACTCTGACCGACCAATTAAATACCAAATAAACTTAGGTAGGTCATACTAGCGAAGGAATTTCCCGTCTCTCCCCTCCTAGTTCTTATCTCACATCTCAGCCAGGGATTATATCCCTAAGCTCTGATACCAACTGTGACGCCCCCAAAATCAGGTATACATCACCCATCTTGGGTCGCCACTTACATGGTTCAAAATTCAAATACAACTTAATTATACAATAGTCGTGTACAATACGACAAAACATATGATGTGAGTTTGAATACAAATATTATCTTCTAGAGAGTATTCATACTCAAAAGGAGTCCTCATTACATTTATTAACACACTATTACATAGAATACTGAGGACTACTAACTAATTTATCATTCGGACCATCACTCCGTTTCTCGACTTGCCCCAGCTACGTTCTCATTTCCTGAAGAGAACAGTGAAAGAAAGGGTGAGCTCAACTAGCCCAGTAAGAAATATTATGACTAAGATAATGCAGAATAAATTATCATTAGCCTTCAACAATGTTAAACTGATAAAATATAATAGACATCAAGTTTAACTGCAGCGGAACAAGCAATCCATTAAAAGAGTCAAGTAGAAAATAAACTCTACTATCTTTTATGATTTAAAAAGTTTTTCATCACTTTTATCGCTGGGACTCAGCTTAATAAAATAATCCACATCATCGAATCACCCCTGCACTACGGCCAAGGATATTCGTATATTCATTAATGGTCATGATCATGCCAATAACTGTCCATCAATGCACTACGGGCCAATGAGGACTTTTACCACATCATTTGTAACATTACGGTCATGATTACACCGAATAATCCCTGGTCATAATCATACCAAGTCCATCTATGCACTACAGGCCACAAATGACTTTCAACAGAATATAAACATGAGGATGATGACAATGATATAAGAATTCAATAAAACAAGTTCAAGAATTAATTTATCAAGTAATTAATAACGTCCAAATTGTCAACATGATACTGCTTTGTGGAGTAAACTTCAAGACTGATCAGGAGAATATTTTCATGACTAGATACTAGATGAAGCACAAATGTCAAGGATATTCCACTAATTTCATGGAGTATAGAAGTCAAAGTTTTAATCAACTGAGTATAATAAAGAATGGAATAACAAAAGAAATCACCATGCATGCGATAGACCGCACAGACAGGTTATTCTTAATAGAATAATAATAATAGAACCAGGTCCGGCGTAAACGCATAGACAGGATATTCCGACAGAATAATAAATAATGGAACCAGGTCCGGCGTAAACGCACAGACAGGATATTCCGACAGAATAATAAAGAACAGTATAATAAATAATTGAACCAGGTCCGGTGTAAAACACACAGACAGGATATTTCGACAGAATAATAATAAAGACGGAACCAGGTCCGGTGTAAAACACACAGACAGGATATTCCAACAGAATAATAGAAGAATATCACCAAGTATAGGGTAGACCGCGTATACTGGTTATTCCAACAGAATAATAAAGAATGGAATAACATACGTTCTCTTCTTGAATACAAAAGAATAATATCCCTTACCGTAAAAGAACTGAATATAGAAGTAGTGAAGTAACAGAATACTCTTCTTTTTTTCTCTATAATTTCTCTCTATAGTTTCTCTCTCTAGAGTTCAGTGAATTCGTAAGAAAATAATGAAGGAATGAGCTTCTATTTATAGAAAAACTGAAAGTGGCTCTTGGTCTTAACGAAGGGTCAAAATGACTCTTGGTAATATTGAAGAGACAACTACTATTTGCGAAGGGGTAATTAACCCTTGGAACACCGAAGAGGCAATTAACTCTTGGTAATATTGAAGGGACAACTACTATTGACGAAGGTAATTACTATTTACGAAGGTAATTACTATTTATAAAGGTAATTACTATTTACAAAGGTAATTACTATTGACGAAGGTAAATACTATAGTGAATAGTAACCGGGTGAATAGTAACTCGTGAATAGTAACTCGTGAATAGTAACTCGTGAATAGTAACTCGTGAATAGTAACTCGTGAATAGTACTCCAACACGAAAATTATCCCGAATACCCCATTGAACAATATATCATATTATGCAGATGATACTGTAACAATAATTGAATCAATAATATGAGATATATGATGCAACAATTACTGTAGCAATAATTGAGTATAACTGAGTGACTTCTCACGTAAGCATCAATAATCAATATCGTGTGCTACTATGCAACAACGCGTATTACTGTACTTTTAACACCGGGTGTTTCAACAGTTAACGATAAAACTTCCGCCGTTATTTTCATAAAGTATTTTTGTCGTTTTCTCAATTCGACAATAATTCTGTTGTGGGGTCCACCAATGATTGTGCCGTCGTACGAATATTCTCCGACAAAAAGAATATTCCCCGACCAAACGAATATTTTATAACAACTTGCTTACTTTGCAAAATTTATAAATACTACCCACAACTATAACATTATATCAAATTCACACCATAATATTAAAAAATTATTTCGAGAAAATTTAAATCTTTATTTATAAAATCTGGGGTCTCACAAATTAAACTCATTTTATTAATTAGGCTCCCTAATCTTATTAGGGATAATTAATTAAACTCTTTTAATTAATTTGCCTCCTAGTCTTAGTAGGAATAAATGAGAGTACTTATATTAAATTAATTCTCAAACTCCTTTAGAAATTAAACTAATAATAATTGTAATAATATTAATAAAACTCATCTTATTAATTTATATTTAATATTTCTAAAATATTAAATAATAAATATTAATAAGCTATTTAATTTACCCTATTACCATAGATTAAATTAAATACAATTAACATAATATTACGATTATGCCATTAACTTCTTAAATAATTATTCTTCCTTCTATGATGTGGCCCTTTAGGTTCTCCATGTTAAACCCGTTGTGAATAAATCAATTAGAATAATTATAATCTTATTTAAATAAATAAATTAAACTATTAATTTATTTAAATAAATAATATTTATTCTACAATAGGGATAAGTCTCCCTCGCGATTAATGACTTTCTAGATAATATAGATTTCAACATTAATCATAAAAGAACCTTTGAGTAAATAGTTACCGTACAATTTAATCCTTCCACCATATAATGTCCCAATTAAATATAAGACATGAAATTATTGTCAAGTCTTATTTTATTTAATTATATGTATTTCGACTCTTAAATACACAACTTCGAATAATGCAAATTAGAAACTCCTTTCTAATTTCATTCTGCCTTGGCCAATGATATTTCTCTTCTTTTACTAAAAGCGATAGATTCTTTATTGATCATACATTATCTCCATGTACAACATATTATACCCAAGCATACCCTTTGACATACCTTAATGATCTTAAGGAATAAGTCAAAGTATAATTCATCATACACAATATACTATGATGATCTCAAGTCCAAGGATCACTTGTACTACTATCACTACAGGAATTCCTATTGACAGACAAGTACAACTCTATTAGGTATTCCTTAGCGAGTCACGTTCAGTGTACTTCTTCTCTAATAAGCACCTATATACTTACTTTAGTGTCTCCACACAAATGATCATGAGATCAATCATCCTCATCCAATGAGCAAGCAACGTATGTACCGATCTATCCAGATTCACTAATCCCTAATTTAGTAATCCAACGATTGAGAACTATTTTAGTTTTAAGCTTTTTAAGAATTTAGATCTCATTAGAATGACCACCATCATTATTCTAAAAGCAATGCTTAAAACTATGAGTTTATCACATATTATAAAGCAGCATCATGTAGATAATTAAAAATCTTTAATAAATTAATACTTTTTATTAATAAATGAATAAGATTGTTACAAAGTTTATGATTTATCATCAAACATGATTGGCTTGTGTGCATACTACTTTCACCATTACTACTTGTAATGACTTAGCAAAGAAGTTCTTAGCTAAATTCTTTCCACCAGCTAAGACTGCTAAGATGAGAAATGACATCTTTACATTTGAGCAACAACATGGGGAGTCATTGTATGAGACATGGGAAAAGGTATAAAAAATTATTGAGGAAATTTCCACATCATGGATTACCCCAGTAGATGTAGATCAATACATTTTACAATAGGTTAGGTAGTCACACTCGGTGTAAGACCCCAACTTTTTATAAATAAAGTGAAATTTCCTCTAATTATTATTTTGAATAATAAAGTGTTAATTTGATATAATACTTTGGTTATAGGTGAAATGTACAAAATAAGCAAGTGGTTATAAAATATTCATTGTTGTCGGGGAATATTCGTTTGGTCGTGGAATATTCTTGCTGTCGGAAAATATTAGTACGATGGCGCAGCCATTTGTGGGCCCCATAACGGAAAACAGTCGGATGAAGAAAACGACAAGTTTGTGTTTTTATAAATAACGGCGTAGTTGTTACCGTTAACACTGTTGGAATACTCGATGGTTAAAATACAATAATACGCGTGGTTGCACAGTAGCACATGATATTGAACAATATTTTTGAATTATTGATTCTTACGTAAGAATGCACTACTCAATAATTGTTACAATAATTGTTGTTCAATAGTTTATTGATTCAATAATTGTTACTGCACAGTATTTTCCATTATCAGATCAATAATTCATATTATTTGAATAATATTATTAGATAGTATTATTAGCAATGTCTAAGAAAGTTTTGTCTAGAAAAGGGGTTTGGTCACCTACTTACTCGTCAGTAAGGAGAAATCCTTATCGAAAAGCCCCCTCTTTCCTGAGAACGACCTGGTTGTCATAATTGTGATTCTGTAATATTATTTGCGAATAACTGACTATTAATTTATATGATAAGAAAATATTTATTTTATGTGGATATAAATGAAAGAATTAATGCTGAGGTATTTTATCAGTATTTTGTCAAAATGGAAGTATTAAAAATCATTCGTATGTGGATTTCGGACATTTTCTGATTGGAATTTGGAAAAACTTTCTTCTACAAAGTTGTAGAGAATTAAATTTTCTATGGAATGGACATAAAATTCATATTTTTCTGATAAAAGGGTTATTTATTATGAATTATTGAAGTTTCAGAAATAAATATTTTTATTAAAAAATGGGTGTGTCCCACTCTTGTCCTTTGTTGGTGAAATGTGCTGAAATGTTTTTCAAAAGTGGTGGGCTAGATTTTCAAAGAAAGGATGTGTAGGAAGCCACCAGTAGCAGGTTGTTCTACTATGGCGTTCTGGAATTTTTTTATAAATAGGGTGCTTAGTTAGAATTAAAAATCACACCAGAATCAGAAGTTTTCTCTCTCTATAATATCGAGCGTATTTTTGTGAGTATTTAGATACTTTGAGAGTTAATATTCAGTGCAAGTTTCCTTCAGTATTATATTCGATATTTCAGTCAGAAGTATTGTTCTTTTGAGGTAAGGGATGTTATTTTCTTCGTAAATGATGTTATTTCGTTCAATATCATTATACTGAAATATTAGTATGAATTTTATTATAATTTTTTACCTTTTTATGTCGAGGTTACTATTCACGTATACGACACTTGTGACGCCTCCAAATTTGGACCCCCACTTAGTCACTCGAATTCGGTTCATCACGTACTCATGGTAAAACCATAATAACTAGAATTACATATTCACAACGAAAAATCCAATTTAGAATAATATACAATAATTTATTATAATTATTCCCCCAAGTCTCGCAACCTACAGTTCTTAATAGATTACATAATAATATCGAATAAAGACTTATTACATAATCATACTTAAGCTTAAACATAGTCTTAATAAAACATAAAATCTTAAACATAAAGGAACAAGCTAGTCAGTAGCCTTGCCCTTGTCTTCCCCAGAGACACTTCCCTATTCTGCCTTAACTGAATGATTTTAAATAAGCAAGAATGAGCACAAATTGTCCAGCAAGTAATATATAACAAGGGTAAAAAGTTTTATAACACAAGTTTAAAATATCGAAGAATCATCTCTAAGATAGTTTAGGGTTTCAGAATAATATCATGAATAATGAATATCAACAATTCTTGAATCAAATCCTTGGAATATGAATGATAATTCAATATAGATCAACATATATATATATATATATATATATATATATATATATATATATATATATATATATATATGAATTCAAAGGCTATCAATGTATCCAACTGGATAAACAATTTATACTGAGCAGTCATTAAGGACTATTGAACATCTACTAGAATTACCAATATTAAATTGATAACCCAAAAGAATCAAGTATGATAGATGATCAGTCTACAGTACTCTAAGTTATGCATAACTACATAGTAATAATCACGCATGTATTGGGGCTTCCAACAATAAACATTTCCCTTACCATAAGGGTTGTTTAACTCAGTTTTTAAGATTTCCGCACCAATCAATTGGTTTGGACAGTTTTATAAACATGCATAGTCAAGCCGAATCAAATGGCATAGACACTTTCACAATATTCAAGAACAATACCAAGTTCAACAAGAATAATAGTTTTCTCAAGAGTTTAACATACTAGCTCAATTGAACAAGAAAGTAAGATAACTTGCATTCAAAGAGATAAGGTTTTCTTACGATATCCGTCGAATAAAGTAATGCAAGAGTTTAGGATACTTGCCTTAAGCGTAGTTTATCCACGTCAAGAAATCAACACTTTCGAATCCTATTTATAGTGTATTATAAGTATAGGATCCCCATTAGCTAACACATTCGTTATTTAAGCTTGATATGGTTCAAGTATATATATATATATATATATATATATATATATATATATATATATATATATATATATATATATATATATATATATATATATATATATATATATACGGTACAAAATCAGCTTATAAGTCTATCACGAAATCAAGTACCGAGTTACTTCATAAGCAAATTTACATTGCTCAAGATTAAGACCTTTTTATTCATGAACTTCCATTATCTAAGGCAATCACTATCTTATTACTTAATCATCACATATATACACGTATCAGTAGGGTGTAAACCATTTCTGGCAATGTAAGCATCATATAAACTAACTGTCCAAAATCAAATTGTCAATTATCCTGATTTCTGATTCCAGGCCGGCACAGCTGTGCCATGGCTAAGCCTAGGTCCGGCGCAGCTGCGCAGCCCTCTAGCCCAGCCAAGGCTAAGCTACAACATTGTGGTTTATGTCCGGTCATGAACACCAAATTCACATTAACATGTTAAAGGTCCTATCGTGTCTCTCAAGTCAATCTAGGTCCCCTCTTTCATAAAAGGGTTCTAAGTTGAACATTTCAACAAGTTAAGGTCATTCAAGGTCATGAAATCACAAAGTCTAACATGCTTGCTCTTTAAACATATATAGTAGTCATATGACTCATATTAGGCATGCTTATGAATATTCATATTGCATGCATGTAACTATTTTAGTCATTACTTTGAAAACATGCTTCATTTAGTCTTAACTTGATTTCACAACTCCTAACATAGTAGGCATATATGTATGATACATTAGCAAGTCTAAAAGTATCATCAAACATGTTCATAAAAGTCAAATTCTAACTCTCAAAGTAGCATGTTAACATTCATATTCAAAGTTCGTATTTTCATTAGTAAGGCTTACTAATAAGTCCAACATGTTCATGTTTCCTTACGAATCACATAAACACAAGTTAATGGTTTATTCATGCATTTCTAAACCATACCTACATGCTTGTAAAGTCAGTATATAAACATGGCAAACATACATATCAAGTTCATTTCTAAAGTTCTAATTTCGTTCTAAACTATACACTTTTGATCATCATGTATGCTAACCTAGTAAAACATGATCACATTAGGTTAATATACTTATATATACATGTTACACATGCTTGCATGCTGGCTTAAGCCATAATAATTGATCACACTTAGCAGATTTTTAACAAAAAGCAGAAACTGAAAATAGAGGCCGGCGCAGCTGCGCTGCGCCCCAGTTTTATAACGGCGCAGCTGCGCTACATCTAGTTCAAGCCCAGAATAGTCTGCGTCGGCAGAAAACTAGCCCAATCATAGAAATCATTCACGAATTCGATTCTAAACAATCATATATCAGTTCAAACATGCTTATATGGTTATATAACAACTATTTAAACATTACCCAATCCTTATACTGATATGTATACAATCACTCACTCTATCTATGCTTTCAATCCCACACCTTAACAATTCGCAATAATTGAAATTAGAAGGAGATGGGTTGTATTTTTAGAGAAACAAAAACATAGACAATGCATATATACATCAAATTAAACCAATGAGAATGTTAGATTACATGATGGTTAAGAGAGAGTTGGTAAATGGTTGTTAGAGATCATCATCATAGCCACTCCCCCCATAATCATGAGCTAGAAGGAGCTTGGAAGAAGAAGAGAAAAATAGGCTTTAGCCTTTTTGTCATAAACATGAATGAGAAATGAGGAGCAATTGGACACTAATTTTGGGACAATTCAAATACTCAGCATTCTGGCAACACTTAGACTATACACTTATACACAAACCCTATTCTTATGTTATATTGTATACACATATCATCCATACATGGGTTATAACTTAATGTCACAATATGATTTACATAATTAATATTTCAAGGTAGTAGATGTGATATGAAAATGTAACATATATATAATCCATGTACATTTTATCACACCGGTATACTTTATTAAAATAATAGTGTACAATATGTTCAGATATATTATTTTACTATATACCCACATACATATCGTCACATACATATTTCATGATGTATTCCTATAGTTTCATTAAATCTTAATATATGGTTACTATATATAGTATAGTCACATAAGTGCCATACTACACTATATAATGCAGTTCTATTTCATATATATAATATATTTAATTATTGCACACTTGCACATAACAGTCAATATAATCTTATTATATTAATAACTTACTTATTTGTTTTATGTCAAATAGATAAATTATTTATTGATTAATTAACAATAATATTAATTAATCCATTCCTCATTGATTAACGTAATTATTAATCTCTATAACAATTAATATAAATTAATCGTTCACTTAATAATTCCTTCGTTGATTAATATCAACATAACGTACTTTTATCCTATGGTTTATTAATGTCACACATATCACATTAGTGTTCCATTTCTTTTCTATAAAAGAAAACAAATTTTCTTCAACTGACAACTGGCGTAGCTGCGCCAGTTTGTACTGTTGGGAGGGCGCAGCTGCGCCGTACCCTAACAGTGTCAAATTGGTTTAGCTTCTAGCCAGTATCAACCTCCATTGCCATACTAGTTTTACATGACATGAATTAATGTCCACATGAGTGATATTGCTAATCTAAGAGTGTATTCATTCCTTATATGAAATCACATAATCATACACTTTCTTCCATAAAGAGCTTCGTATGGTGGCATACCGATACTCGCATGGTAACTATTATTATATATAAATTCGACTAAGGGTAGGTGGTCGTCCCAATTTCCTTTGAAGTCTATCACGTAAGTCCTAAGCATGTCCTCCAACGTTTGTATTGTTCGCTCACTTTTCCCGTTGTCTGAGGGTGGTAAGCGGTACTCAACCTCAACTGCATTCCCATTCTCTCTTGCAAACTTTTTCAAAAATATGACGTGAAGCGCGGATCTCGATCAGAGATAATAGATACTGGCACTCCATATCGTGAGATAATCTCCCTTACGTACAGACTCACTAACTGATTTAAACTGTAGCGGATCTTGATCGGTAGAAAATGTGCAATTTTCATAAGTCGATCCACGATAACCCAAATGGCATCAGAACCTTTCTACGTAACTGGAAGTCCTACCACAAAATCCATCGTAATGTGCTCCCATTTCAACTCTGGTATTTCCAATGGTTGTAGTAAACCACTCGGCCGCTGATGCTTTGCTTTTACGTGTTGGCAAGTCAAACATCTACTAACGCACTCTGCGACTTCCCGTTTCAAATTGGTCCACCAAAAATGTTGCCTCAAGTCTCGGTACATCTTAGTGCCTCCCGGATGAACGGAATATGTCGTATTGTGTGCCTCATGCAAAATCTCTTCTCTTTACTTGGTTACTGCTGATACCCACACTCTCCCTTTGAATCTTAAGATACCATCTTTATCTATTCAAAATTTCTCTTCTTCATTTTTTGTAATCCTTTTTCTGATCTTCTCACATTCTTCATCTTTCCCCTGTGCTTCTTTTACTCTATCCAACAATGTCAGACAAGCTTCCATTACAAATAACTTCTCTTCAGACCTCTCAGGTCCTTTAACCTCTATTTCCATTTTCTCCATTTCTCTTATTAACTCTTCCTGAGTCGTCAATTGAAACAATTTCTCCCTTCCTTTCCTGCTTAGAGCGTCGGCAACTACGTTTGCCTTTCCCGAGTGATAAAGAATATCGCAGTCATAATCTTTGATCAATTCTAACCACCTTCTCTGACGCATATTCAACTCCTTCTCTGTGAAGATATATTTCAGACTTTTGTGGTTCGTGTATATCTCACATTTTTCTCTGTACAAATAATGCCTCCATATTTTTAACACAAAAACTATTGCTGCTAACTCTAAGTCGTGAGTAGGGTATCGTTTTTTGTAATCCTTTAGTTGTCGTGATGCATACGCAATAACTTTGCCATGTTGCATGAGCACATAACCAAGTCTTTTGTGCGATGCGTCATTATACACCACAAAATTTCTCGCATCATCTAGTAGTGATAACACAGGCACTTCGCTCAATCTCTTCAACTCTTGAAAACTTTCTTCGTATTTGTCAATCCATACAAATTTCACCGTCTTCCTCGTCAGATTAGTCAACGGGGTTGCTATCTTAGAAAAATCTTGGATGAATCTTCGATAGTACCCAACTAACCCTAAGAAAATTCTCACCTCCGTCGGTGTTCTCGGTTGTTCCCAATTACTTATCGCTTCGACCTTTGCGGGGTCTACTGAGATTCCATTCTCATCCACCACGTGGCCTAAGAATTGAACCTTCTTCATCCAAAATTCATACTTTGAAAATTTCGCATACATCTCCTCCTTTCGTAGTGCCTCCAAAACAATCTTCAAATGTTCGGCGTGTTCTTCCTCTGTCCTCGAGTAGATCAAAATGTAGTCGATGAAAACTACTACAAATTTATCTAAGAATGGCTTGAAGACTCGGTTCATCAAGTCCATAAATACTGCCGGAGCATTAGTTAAACCGAATGACATTACCAAAAACTCGTAGTGTCCATAACAGGTTCAAAACGCAGTCTTTGGTATATCCTCATCCCGCACTTTCAGTTGATGATATCCTGTCCGTAGGTCGATCTTTGAGAAACATTTCGCTCCCTTCAGTTGATCAAATAAGTCGTCTATCCTCGGTAATGGATATCTGTTCTTGATCGTTACTCTGTTCAATTCTCGATAATCAATACAAAGCCTCATCGATCTATCCTTTTTCTTAAGGAATAACACTGGTGCTCCCCAAGGAGTCACACTCGGTCGAATGTAGCCCTTATCCAATAACTCTTGAAGTTTTATCATCAATTCCTTTATTTCTATCGGCGCCATACGATATAGAGCTTTCGAAATCGGTGTCGTTCTCAGTGCTAAGTCTATTACGAATTCGATTTCTCTATTTGGCAGAAGACTAGACAGATCGTCCGGAAACACATCTTGAAATTCATTCACTACGGATATATCTTTAATTTCTACTCCCTTCTTTCGAGTATATACGATGTAAGCTAAATAACCTACACATCCTTTCCTTAACAATTTCTTGGCCTGCATCATCGTAACGCAACACGATTTCTTAATCGATGAGCTACCATAAAACATTACCTTAGACTTACTCGGAGTCTGAAGGTTTACACACTTATTCTGACAGTCAATTACCACCGCATATTTATATAACCAATCCATTCCCAGTATTACGTCAAATTCTGCCAGTCTAATAGGAAATAAGTCTACGCTCAGTTCATGTTCTCTAATGTTTGCACGATAATTTCGATAAACGTATTCTATAGGGATTATTTCCTTATTCATAACTTCTATGCTCAAAGAATCTTCTAAACATTCTCGGGGTGTACTAAGTTTACTAGCAAATTCTTCAGATATAAAAGAATAGGTCGCACCCAAGTGAATAATATTCGAGTGAATAGTAACTGGGTGAATAGTAACTCATGAATAGTAACTCGTGAATAGTATTTCGGCATGAAAAGATCAATAATTATCAATAAAGCTCATAATAATATTTCCATGAAAAGATACTGGATGAAGCGCAAATATCAAGGATATTCTACTAATTTCACAGAGTATAGAAGCAATACTTTAACAGAATGAGGGCATAATCAGGAATATGAGACGAAATAATATTACTCACATACTACAGAGTATGGAAGAAAATATTATTCCTTATGAATACTGAATAAAAATAATATCCCTTACGAGTACGAAAGAAATAATACCCCTTACTACTGTTGAACGAAAATAATATTCCAACGAATATTGAACGAAGATAATATTCCTTACAAATATTGAACGGAAATAATATTCATATGAATACAAAAAATAATATCTCTTCTGAAAATGAAATAAATAATACCCCTTACCTCAGAAAACGACTGGATACTGGAATAGTGAAGTAGCAGACTTCTCTTCTTCTTTCTCTCTATAGCTTCTCTCTCTATAATTGCTCTTGTGAGTCTTAGTGAATTGGTGAGAATGAAAGAAGAATGAGCTTCTATTTATAAGAAAATATAGTTTCGATAATTGCACGTTTTGGGGCTCGAAATATTACAGTATAATACCTTCATCTTTTCCTTCATTTTTAATTTAGTCCTGCAAGTATTATCAAACTTACACCACCTCCCCTAATAGTACATCATGTGAATCAATAGTAAAATCATGTGAATCAATAGTTCTATACATGTGAAAAAAATAATTACAGTATAGTACCTTCATCTATACCTCTATTTTTAATTTAGACATGCAAGTATTATCAATCTTGCACCACCTCCCCTAATAGTACATGCATGTGAATCAATAGTACACACATATGAACAAATAGTTATAAGCATGTGAATTAATAGCAATTAATTGCTTATTTATCCGATTAATTACCCGATTGGTCAATATAACCTCCAGACATCCATTATTATCGAAATAGATGTCGATTTCCACTAACACTAATAATTCTAACACAATGGAACTATCAATTTCATCTTTAATCAACACGAATTTATTAATTATTAATATTATAACTCACAATATTTAACAACCTGATCATTCCCAAGAAAGAGGGGCTTTCCGATAAGGATTTCTCCCAATTGGCGCGCAATTAGGTGACCAAACCCCTTTCCTCGATAGAACTTTCTAGACATCGTCGATACTGTAAATAATAATATGAATAACTTTGTCATCTCAATTATTGATTTAATAATAATAAATATTATACAGATGATACTATGACAATAATTGAATCAATAATATGAAAGATATTATGCAGCAATTACTGTAGTAATAATTGAGTATAACTGAGTGACTTCTCACGTATGCATCAATAATCAAAAATACTGTACAATATCGTGTGCTACTATGCAACCACGTGTATTACTGTACTTTTACCAACGGGTATTTCAACAGTCTAACGGTAAAACTTTCGCCATTATTTTTATAAAAATTATTTCTGTCATTTTCTAACTCCGACAGTAATTCCTTAGCGGGGTCCACCAATGATTGTGTCGTCGTACGGATATTTCTCGACAAAAAGAATATTCTCAAACCAAATGAATATTTTATAACCACTTGCTTACTTTGCAAAATTTTCACATATCACCCTTAACTTTAACCCTTTATCAATTTAACCATTTACTAAATAAAATAATAATTATAAGAAAATTAAATACTTTCATTTCATAAAATTTGGGATCTCACAGAATTAAAGTTATTTGTAGTCAAACAAGGGTTGACCATCATGCCGGATGAAGATTATGGGCAACCCAGAAATCTTCAAAGACAGTTCTTGGCATGCACTTTGACCAGCCTTGATCTGTCATGTGTGTTGTTGTTAAGATGATTTAGTGTTATGTTATTATACTCTGACAACAGGACTACATGTATGAACCTTTAGATTCTACAAATTGAGCCGAGAACTTAAAGATTTAAGGGCTCAAAGTGAGACTCATGAACTATTCTTCATTTCTGGGTAACCCAGAAATGAAGAACAGCTCTGACATCATTTTCTAGAGCTTAGATCTTACAGAGTTGATATGTTTTGGACAAAAATTTAGTTTGTGGTTGTAGTATTACACTTATACAACAACATTAACACTTTTTCCAGCCCAGATAACAACAAGATCTAGGTTTTATTCCTGGTCAAACGTAGCACCTTGTTCACTGACATGCATTTTTGGGTTTGGCTCAAGAACATGAAGAACACCTTTAGCCACGGTTCTGTCGCCTAAAGGCCCTTTAGTGACAGTTTCTTAATAAAATGAATTATTTTATTTAATAAATAGATAAAAATAGTTTTTAATTATTAAAAATTCATATTAAATTACTAACACTACTACAAAACAGTAAATAGATAACGCAGAAAAAAAGTTGTGGTTTCATTCAGCAAAACGTCGTGGTTAAGGGTGTCATCTATTTGACACCCTTACACAACATTTTTAAAACGTTGTAGTTAAGCACATTAGACAACGTTTTTTAAGAAAAAAAATGTTGTACATTTGTTTTCCATAAATTAGCAGATGCTTGAAAATGTTGTAGAAAGTATGATTCCACAACGTTTTCTGGCTAAAAATGTTGTAGTTTAATGTATCAAACAACGTTTAGGCACATTTACACAACGTTTTTTAAATGTTGTAAATAAAAAATTAAGGGAAAAAAAAAGTTGTGGTTCACCTACATTACTAATGCACCTGGAATATGCTAATGCCAGCCAAAATGTATCAACCATTCAAAATAATCCCAATAATACCATTCGTTTACAATTTCAAATTACTATATCCACAAAATATATACCAAACTATCCATATATACATCTCAAATTCACTTTTCATCCACAAATTAAACCACAAAATAAACCAAACTATCCATAAAATTAAGCTACTACCTAAGTATGTGCAAAAAAACCTAGGTTCTCCCAAAATACACTAGTAACTTTTGCTCTAGCACTAGCCATGGATGACAGTAACTTTTGCTCTAGCACTAACCATGGATGGCAGTCGAGAACCCAGTGCTGATGCAGAATGATATCCAGCTGACATAATTCACATGATGGACAAGAAAACATTGATTAGGACTCTTATTAGTCAAAAATATGTCAAAGAACTCAAAAAAGAGTAGATAAATAAAACAAAAGTGTAGCAAATTAAAAATAGCATCTATTCCATCAATGTCAATTTGATCAGTCACTATTTTTTGTTGATAGGTACACCAATTTCATCACTCGGTAATATGACCAGAATTTTAATGACAATGGCAGCACAATGGTCAAAAAATAAGTTCTACTGTGTCCAACACATTAATCAGAAGTAAAAAAAACCAAGCATCTACATTCTTCTTCTTTTTGTAATATAGGAGGGAAAATAGACTGCAACCAAGACTTGTTGCAGAACTGAAGACTAGTGTTCTAGTGCAGAAAGTCATACTGTACAGTGGTATTCCACCAAAAAACAAGAAAATGAAAGCAAAGTTAAAGAATCATAGAAGCATGAAACTAAATTCTTATTAGTTGGTACAAGGATCAATTTTAATATGTGCTCAATGCCTGAGCTTCCTTAGTTACTTCTTCTTTATGGACTTTGAAATTGAAGTGAGAATACAAACCTTAATTACTTCCTGTGATGCAATTCCACCAATGAAGGCAGCAACAGCGTGGAGCTCTGCAGCACCATATCTGTACATCTCATTGATAAGGTCCTCTGTCAAAGTTGAGCCATTGCAACCCAAGTCGTTGAGTAAGCTAACAGCTGTAGTTTTCAATCGAGATATGTCCTCATCCATCTCACTGAAGAACAAAAATATAGTTTAGGATTTCAGGTCACCTGCAAACTATTGAAGTGAAATTACAGTGGATGATAGTTAAACAAGTGTTACCCATTAAATTGCCCAGGAAAATTGTTATAGTTTGCAGCAAATCGGTCAACAGCTCGAAGCAGAATATAGAACCCCACGACATTACTATCACATATACAAAAACCAACAATAAGAACTACTTGCTATATAAATTAATATGTATTCCATAAGCAAGCAAACATTTTCAATGTCACTAAAGCGATTTTCCCAAGCTCAAAAGAGCTGCTAAAGTGAAAAGGGAGAAAATTTGGCTAAACTAAACAAGCGACAGCCTACATGTTCAAACCTCAATAAAGTAAAAGAAGCTTACTTCCAGTGGATTCTGTTCTTAAGCTTTTTTTTGATAAGGCCAATTCCTTCAAGGACATTAGTGATGTCATATATCCGCCTCTTTTCGATAATTCTTTTGCTTATCATTCATCAACATGCCATTCAGCTTATCTATGGCAGTTTGAGTAGCTTCTTCATTATCAAACTGAACAAAACCATAGCCTTTAGATTGGCCAGAAGGATCAGTAGCTATCTTGCAAGAAAGGATGCTACCCCAAATAAAATACAAAACCATAGCCTTTAGATTGGCCAGAAGGATCAGTAGCTATCTTACAAGAAAGGATGCTATCTTGTCAATTGACTTGTCCAAATTCTGAACAAATATAATAGAAGACAAATGTAAAGTTAAGTTACAAAATTAATTGTACCTAGCAGGCAAATAAACCCAAATAAAATAGACTCTTGCTAATCTTGTTAATCTTGCTTAATAAGTAGTTAATCTACCAACTGGGTCATTGATCACTATTCTTTTATGTCTTACTGCTCATTTGTGTATATAAGGAGAATTGGAAAGCATCAAATACAGAATCTATACATGTAATTTGCTAATCTGTTCTGATTATACCGATCATTTTCCATACCCTCAAACTGTTATCTACAACAAGATCATAGTGATTAAAATTTAACACCAAATTCAATGGTCATAATCTTTCGATTAAGGAGCAAAGTTATAGTGTTCAATCTCTCACAAAGAGTTCAGAGACGAGCCACAATGGTGTGTGATATATGCTCATGCAGTTGGCGAGAAACTTCTTATAAGGAATTATAGGTACCTATCAAGTATATCAAGTATATCTAATCATCACAGAAGATTTAGGAAGGTCAGAGGCAACCTTACACTACACCGAAACACGCACAACAGGTGACACAGAAAACTTCATAGCTTTAATTGGATGGGCATCAACTTCTTTCTCATTCGTCAGAGTAGCATTTTTAGTGATGAACTGATCCAAGCCAACCAAGGAAATTGTATTTCCGCACATCCTAACAAATACATTAGCACATCCGAACAAATACATTAGAACAAATACATCCAGTAAACTTTATTATGCTAAACAGGGATAATAACTAGACATTCAAAAAGGTTAATTATACCATAGCCAGCAACAACAATGCACATCAATAATAAAAAATCAAAATAAATAAAACTAATCAAATAAGAAGTTTCAAGGCTATTCTCCTTATACTTTATCAAAATGGACCACCTCTTTTTTGACATTTACATTAAGTGAACATAGTATGTTCATCAGCAAATTAAACAGCATCAGAAATCCAGTTGAGTCAACTAGCCAAACCCATTTTCATTCAACTGTATAATGAGTATAAACGAGCACCTATACAACATACTGACAAATACTCTACTCCATGCCCACTAAGAAAAAGAGACATGATGGATACAACTTCATGGCGATAACTCCATCCAAATATACAAATAAAAGAACCATTACAGAACTATTATATCAGAAAAAAATGGTAAGAACTGAAATCCAACAAACAACCATATGTTCGCAAAAAAGTGCAGGAACTACCTTTTCGACACCAAATATACGCTTTTCAACAAACAACCATGGAAGAATGGAATATCATAACATGAGGCTAATGTCCCAATTTAATAAAACATCAATAATAACCTTTATTAAAATAAGCTAATTAACGAGAGCTCACCTTGAATATGCAGCTGAGGTTCATCAAAACCTCTACCATGAACAGCTGAGGTTGATTAATAAAACATCACCTTGAATAAACATCTCTGTCGGCCGTACACAAAGAACAAAGAGCTTGGCAAAATAAACAAAAGGGGTTCTTTTCTAGAAAGAGAAAGAGGGTTTCGACTCACTATATAGATATCAACAAGCCAATCTCCGAACTCTTTGTTGATTCGTCGCTTGATGTGCGACCGGATCGCCGGGATCTGCTTCTCGAGCATCCGTTGAAGCGTGGATGATGGCGTTTTGTTGAAAAAATCAGTCTCTATCGATTCCAGACACTTTAAGGCCATGAAGAAGTTGTTTTGCGAGATATGAAGATTTGCTCAGGAGCAAAGCTCCATTAATTGAACACAGATTCGGCAAATCATCAAACCCTAAGGCTTTAAGATTTGCCAGAGTTATGTTTAGGCATTTGTTTCGAGCTTCGCCAGAGTTATAATTTTAAGTTTTCACTTAGAGCCCCATTTCTTGCTCCGTGTTTTTTAAAAAGATAACATTTTAAAAAAAACGTTATCTAGTTAAAATTAAAAAATGCCCTTTTAAATAAATAACGTTTTTTCATATATATCTACAACGTTTTGTTAAAAAACGTTGTGAAAAAAAATACCACAACATTTTTTATAAAAACGTTGTGGTTTAAGTGTTGTCTATTTACTACTTTGTACTAGTGTAAAAATTATTTTAAAGCCTAAAAATGGGTTTTTAATTATTTTGAATATATTTCATTAATATTTAATATTTTTGAAATATTAATGGTATTTAATTTATTTAATTATAATATTAAATAAATTACTTAAAAATGATTTTAATACTTGAAATATCATGAAAAATTATATTATGGTATAAGAAAATATTTTAAGTTATTTTTAATGACTTTTAATATTTTGTGATGAATTTCATTAATTGATTTATATTAATGATAATTATTTATTTAATAAATATATTAAATAAATTATGAAAAAATAAAATTATTGTTTTAAAAATCATATAAAAATGAATTAAAGGTTTAGAAAATATTTTAAGTTATAAAATATAATTTTTGATATTTTGTTATAAAAAATATTAATATTTAATATTAATAGCAGTTTTTTAATAATGGTTTTAATTACTTTAAAATCATTTAAAGGCAATAATAAAGTATTAAAAATACTTTGAGATATTATAAATATATTATAATATTATGACATATATTTTATTAATATTTAATATTAAATAAATATTAATGATAATAGAATATTGTGGTATTTAAATTAGATATATATGATATTAATAATTGAAAAATCATGATAAATGATAATAATTATTTAAAAATTATTATGAGACTTTGAAAATTATTTTGACTGATAATACAATTATCTAAGATAATTGTTAAGTGTTTAGATAGAGTTTAATTGAACTTAAACTTGACAATTGTCCGATTAGGCCGTCGGGATCTCAGAATGGTGCCGAATTCAACTCAGACTGTAATAGTTTGACTTAATGATATGTCTTATGTGTTGTATAGATTGATAGAATTTTGTGTTAATGTGTTTAGGTAATTTTATACTGTTATGATATTATTCTAATTTGTATATATATATTATTTAATATTAGGTCTTTAGATAAAGCTAGATAGATCGCGTAACCGAACATGCAAGTTTACTTGAACTATTCTTTTTACTTGTGATGGATCATTGCTGCTTATCACGTTAATGAATTATTGATTTCGCACTCTTGCATGTGTTCATCAGGTATGAAAGGTTGATCACCTTCATTACCATTCGGTCATATGTACAATGTTCGTTTAGCAATGAAAATTTGTTCATGCTAGTTCACAATTATATTGTAGAACTTTAGTCAGCTTATTGTTCAATTCTTTCTATCATGATATATCATTAATTTATTAAACTTTTACTTTCTAGACAAACTTGTTGCTCATCCTTACTGTATCATGATAAATATTGTAGATTAAGACGAATACGTCGGATACAAGAAAAGTCAAAGACAAGTCTAGCTTTGGATAATATGTGCAGCTAGAAATGTAACAGTATTGAATGATAATAACATTGTATGTTAGATAGGATATTGATTCAGGTATTATTGTGAAGGTTCTCGACCTTGGGGATAGTGTGTAATGTTTAATGTATAAACAATTTATGTTTATATCTTCCGCGATAGTTATAGAAATAGTATACTAGATCCGTAGTGATTTGGGAGCCGTATCTGGGGTCGTCACTGTTGGTCGGATAACCGATCACTAAACACGCGTAAGTATACGCGGTCTAACAAGTAATACAGTGATAAGAAGTGTGTCGTGCCCACGAGGAACTATGACTAATATTTACCAAATACCGACTATGTATCACTAAAGTCTTATTCGAACAGCAGTAAATGGAAGTGTGATTAATCTAATTAACTAATTAACAAAGCAAGTAAATGGATGACGAATGGTAATCTAAGGAATTACAAGCTAAGATCACAACTTCACCCCACACAAGCATTCTGTCGAACACCTGGCGTGTTATGCTTCATCAAACTAGCTACCCTTCTCTCTTTGGTCTTAATGGTCACGACAATTTGTCGACCGAGAACACACAGGTGTTTATGCACCTCTGTCGAGGTATGCACAAACATATCCTCTCTAGATCCACCTTAAAGAGAATAGAACAGAAAAGAACGTCCAAGCTAGATGTAATCCTACATATGTCTATGCGAATCAATCATAACAAGGATTTAAGCATACGTTCTCAATTAGGTAGCATGTGGCGCACAGAGATATATCTATTCTCCTCACAACTTATGCAGTCAAAACCCATAATCACATGCCAATATATTTAGGTGTAAATCTACAATCCTTCTGTCGATATCATGCAGATTACCAAAATCATCACTAATGTCTTAGCGAGAATCATAAAGCACAAATATATTAAACCAAATCATATGGTGCCAACCAAGGAGATAAAGACAGTCAATTCAAATAACAAAGGGACCCATTATAACCTTAGAGCCAATATTCAGTTCATAGTTAATAAACCAAATACCAGGAGCAGTAAAGACAACATTTATAGATTACAAAATAAGAGAAAACAAATGGATAAGAGGAAACTCTGTCAAAGCCCTTCCATCTCCACACATTCTGCTCAAATCAAGCTTTTCAATCCGTATCGCTCAATGCTCTTGTTGCTCCAAAGAAAGGCCAAACTTCTCCCTAATCTACCTAATCTATATTTATAGACATCAACTAAGAGAAAGAAAGAGAAATTACAGAAGAAAAACTAACCTAAGCTAATCTATATGATGTATGGTGTCTGATATATGTTATCCCCCCTTTTTTAGAAATGCAGAGGCTTCTCTCTATTATATCTGCCTCTCCTTTGTTTGCTAGGTCAAACACAAGCCCTTTCTGCCTGGGCACCGGAGGTGGCGCCGCGGCGCGGGTCACTAAGCTGCAGTTGGCGTTGCAGCGCCACTTTAATATGAAGGACACAGAGTTCGCGCTACAGCGCGAGCTATAGAAGCCTCAGTGGCACCGAGCCACGAGGGTAACGTCAACAAGAACAGAAGGTGGCGCTGCGGCGCTAGCATAAGCCTTGGCGTTGGCGCCGCGGCGGGGGCATATATAATTTGGCCATTTTGTCCCTGAAAGCATGGAAAACACCTGTAACGATCTGCAATTCATCGATTAAGCACAATAACACTATAATCATATAAAACTATATAAAATCTACGAAAACAGGCAACTATTTAAGTCATAAAGTATCCGATTCGCGGGTATAAATCCCAGTCATCAAATACCCCCAAACTTATGTCTTTGCTTATCCTCGAGCAAACTAACTAACACAACACTAATAATAAAACACACGCGAAAGAAAAATAAAACAGTAAAGTAGTATCATGGCTTCAAAGCTCGATCATAGCCACTCCCAGAGAATAGGGCAAACACATACATGAATAGGGGTTCATTCAATTTTAAGTATAAGACTGTATTCGATCCATTCTATGTGTGTGTGTGGAGACCAACCGTCCTAACTAATCATGGCTCAAATAAGTTCGCACAGTCGATTGCTAATACTAATATGCATACTCCGCAACTTAAGCATTCAACAAGCATTAAGAATAAGACGCAAATGCAGGAAAAAATCATAAGACTAGCATGACGACAATAAAATCTGACTCGGACAGTACTTAATTACCTTAGGCTATTCAAAACTACCCATGAATGAGCTTTTGATCAGTGACTCCCAAGCCAGACGACTTCAGGGCACTAGGTGTAGAACACCCCTATGAATCTAATAACTCGAGCAGTAAAGGCCACGTAAACAACATAAGCCACTGAGATTTTATAACAAAAACGAAGATTATTTAGCGAGTGCATTTTATGCTCCATCTCGATATCGGTCCTACGTTTATGGGCGAGTGCGTTTTACCCTCCATCTCGACCCACCGCAAAACTTTCGATATAAACTCTTCTTTTCTATTTTTTTATTCCGCTTTCATTCATTTTTTTTATATCTCAACATGCCAGAAACCAAGATCCAAAACTGTATAAACGTCTAAGTCTTTTATTACCTTGTAAAAATGAATGTTTATAAGAATGAACAAACTCTCAAAACAATAAATACGCGAACTAAATTTGAAAAATAACTAGTTAAAAATAATTAGTCGGTCCGTGCTAAGAGGGACGGATCAATAACAGTCTAAACTTATCAATTGAACAACCCCTAGCTCATACATGCTTGACACGACTCTAAGAGATAGGCATAGATACTTGACACTTGTCATCAACCACAATCAAAAATTAATGATACTATAACACCCTTGCTAAATAGCAGCTCAAAATAGGGTAAAAAGGCCATTCAAATGGCACAAGCATCTAATCTGTAAAAGCCCCAAAAAGATGGCTAAAAACCACACTCATGCTGATAATAATCAAAGCATTAATTAATAAAAACCAAAAACAGTTCATGGCATAATAATAAAAATCCAACAAAAACCCGCAGTTCAAAACGACTGCACCACAATCCTGATAATAAAAACATAATAAGATACTAAAGTATGCAACCTAGTCATGGCAGTATAGAAATAACAGATATAACCAAAACACCCCCAAACTTGAGGTGAGCAATGCCCTCATGGCTAAACATAAAGCAATCGTATGTAAGAGGGTTTCCTTGAAGTTCGCTACTCAGCAACAGTCTCGTCCTCGTTAGCCTCGGCGGGTGGTGATAGGGGAAGGTAGGGTGGGAAGACAGATAGCTCTGGAAACTGGTATGGCGTGAACTCAGCATTCTCGCCATAATAATTAGTGTAGATACTCTGCATGGTGTTCACCAGCTCAGCCTGGTACTGCATCGCTATCTTCTGCCTCTAAGCCACTGCAGCTCCGCTGCCTCTGCGCCTCGGCGTCCTGTTTTTGAAGCAGCAGGGTGAGGGATGCCATAATGTCTATTAGTAGACCCTGTGCAGCTGGGCCTGTATTTGAAGTCTATGCCTACTCTGGCTCAACTGTAGGAGGCGGTGTTGTAGGTGGCCCGTAGCCTTCACCTCTAATATGTGACTCTACCCCATCCCACACAGTGAAGAGCAAGATGGTTACGTGGTCAATGACTATCATGGGTGGAGAGGCTATCTCTTTTGGCCCCCACTGGATGCCTGCTTGCATGCACAGCTGGGTGATCAACGATGGATGAGGGAGTCCTGCAGCGATGTTGCTCCTGATTGCCTTCACAATGGAGTGGTGAATAAGCACTCCAATATCCACATTAAGACCCGTGACAATGGCGAACAGCAGAATCGCCCTATCCTTCGTCACGTCGCTCAGATGCCAGGTCGGGATCATGTTTGCACATATGAAGCTGAACCACGCCTTCCTGTAGCGACCAAGTACGGAAGCCGGGAAACTAGTCTTTTCTCCCGTGTAATCATTTTTCTTCCACGCAGTCCCGGGCTTGCAAAGCCGCCTAATGATATCCTCGAGATCATAGCTGCAGAGCCCCGACTCTAGATAGTCTCTGCCCTAATAATTGGGTGTCGCAAACAGTATATTGATGGCTTGGCTCCCAAAATCCACTAACTTCCCCTGAACTTGGACAACAGCAGGACCCTCAGGGTTGGCGTTGGCATAAAACTCCCGAACCACTGATACTATGGCCGATGCAGGCGGTTTTGTGAAGTTGATCCAATGGCGTTCTTGTATCATGGTGGTTAGCTCACCATCCTTCTTGTCGGGTCTCAACCCCCGTTCAAGAATCAGATTTCGCGCGCCGAATGAACTTTTGTACCTTTTCCAGGCCGCCTCATTGATAAACTTGGTGGTGTCCCAAATCGTTGGTGGTGGCATGGTGGACGAAGACCCTCCAACACTGAGTCACTGCCTCTTTGGTGCCATGTCAGAAATTGAAGCAATTTATATGAACACAAGCAGAAAACTGAAGCACACACTCCCCAAAACTTAAAGCAGATAGTCCTCAATGAAAGCCCAGCGAATCCAAGCCAAAACAGCCCCAAATTAGTCAAATTTTTTATTCAGGAATTTTATCTAACACCTAGAGTGCACTCTTCAAAACCAATTTGGACAACCCTTTATTTGTATTTGCTCTACCCAGATTTTCGTCAGTAGAAATCACACCAATTACACATCAAGAAGAACAACACTAACCCATGATTTGAAATCAAAACAGAATTGACAAAATTTCCCAATTACCTTAAGTGAGAACCCTAGTTAGAGTCTGCCCCCTTTTTGTTGTCTGCGTGCACTAGATAGGGGTCTACAAGGAATAGAGGCGCCTAGATTGCTCTCTTGTAATTGATCGAAGGCTAGGAGTGCTAGGTGTGAAGCAATTATGTGTGGGATACATGGGTTTTATGGTACTTGTTGTGGTTGCCGAGAGAGATGGGAAGCAATGGGTTGAATTCTAGCATAAAAACTGCTCTTAAAAACCAACTTTTCGCTGTTGGCGCAGCGGCGCGGTCTTCCCTTTGTTGGTTGGTGCTACGGCGCGAGTTAGCAGTGGGCGAGGCTTACTTTGGTGTCGCGGCGTGAGTGTTGCTTTGTTGGTTGGCGCTGCAGCGCGAAGGAGAGAGATTGGGCAAATAAGCATGGCGCTGGGGCGCGAAATTTGACACTGGGGCACGAAGACGGCGCTGCGGCGCAGCCTGTAGTTCATTTGGTGGCGTCGCGGTGTGAGGTGCCACTTTCTAAAATTTTTCTAACTGCTATATGCACATGCCAAGACCAGTATAACAGAAAACACTACGAAGAAAATATGCGTTATTAAATACAATATAATAACTAACTACAAAGTAAACTAGATATAGGTAAAGGAAAAACAAATAAAAATTATACCGAGATGAGGGTGCCTCCCCACCAAGCACTTGTTTTAAAGTCGTCGGCTTGACTCGACGCCGTTCAATCCGGCTCATAAGCGAAGATGTCCTTTTCATGCTGCCTATTCGTCAATTCCTTTGAAGTATTGGCCGACATAGATAACCATTCTCCTCTTCTTCGTCCATCCACTCATCCTTCGGCACAAAGAATCTTTCGCCACTGAAATTATCCACTAATTCTCCTTTTTCATCAAATCGAAAGCGTTCTTTGTGCGCTATTGGGCCCTCACGGATTTCCACAGTCGGGAGCGTGGTTTTTGATTGTAGATCAATATTGATGATACAACCACTATTGATCCTTTTGTCACCAACTTCAGACTCCACTGGTTGGCCAGATTGCACTACGACGTCTCCCTCAACAACTGTGTGAGACTCAATGCATTTTCCTTGCATATCCACCATGCAATGCTCTACTGCTTCATCGTCGAGATCAATTACGACCGAGAGATTGCCTTGCGGTGGATTTGTGATGGCATTGACGAGTTGCCCCAATTGATTCTCAAGGCTGTGCAATGCGACTTCTTGGCTTGCCATCCGAACCTCATCTCTCTTAATAAAGTCAGCGAGAAGCTCCCCAAGCTGGTTCCCTTCTTCTCGCGTTGAGGTCTCATAAAAGCTCTCATTGGGTTGAGATGTCAACTCATAATGCGGCGGAGACTGATAGTCAAACTGAGAGGCATGATTCGGATCATGATATGGCTCTTGACTGTAGTCCCATGAGTTTGGATAACCCTGGCAGTTTGGATGGTAGGGAATCGATTCAAAGTCAGTTTGATCCTGACAGTAGGCATTCTGAGTGGATTGACACTCAAGATTGTCAGAAAATATCAAGGCATTAGCAATTTGAAGTTGTAATTTCTCGAGTCCTTCTTCCGAGCTTGGTTGCGTCGTTCCCTCATAAGGCCTTTGATAACATTGATCGTCCATAATCTATAAACTCAAAAACAAAAAGAAAGGAAGATCAAACAAATAAAAGAAATAAATATATACACATTCAAAATAAGACTAAATTGATTTAAATCAATATTTGACAATATTAGAATAATAGTTCCCCGGCAACGGCGTCAAAAACTTGTTGGTCAGATAACCGATCACTAAACACGCGCAAGTATACGCGGTCTAACAAGTAATACAGTGATAAGAAGTGTGTCATACCCACGAGGAACTATGACTAATATTTACCAAATACCGACTATGTATCGCTAAAGTCTTATTCGAACAGCAGTCAATGGAAGTGTAATTAATCTAATTAACTAATTAACAAAGCAAGTAAATGGATAACGAATGGTAATCTAAGGAATTACAAGCTAAGGCCACAACTTCACCCCCACACAGGCATTCTGTCGAACACCTGGCGTTTTATGCTTCATCAAACTAGCTACCCTTCTCTCTTTGGTCTTAATGGTCACGACAATTTATCGACCGAGAACACACAGGTGCTTATGCACCTCTGTCGAGGTATGCACAAACATATCCTCTCCAGATCCACCCTAAAGGGAATAGAACAGAAAAGAACGTCCAAGCTAGATGCAATCCTACATATGTCTATGCGAATCAATCATAACAAGGATTTAAGCATACGTTCTCAATTAGGTTACATGTGGCGCACAGAGATATATCTATTCTACGCACAACTTATGCAGTCAAAACCCACAATCACATGCCAATATATTTAGGTGTAAATCTACAATCCTTCTATCGATATCATGCAGATTACCAAAATCATCACTAATGTCTTAGCGAGAATCATAAAGCACAAATATATTAAACCAAATCACATGGTGCCAACCAAAGAGATAAAGACAGTCAATTTAAATAACAAAGGGATCCATTATAACCTTAGAGCCAATATTCAGTTCATAGTTAATAAACCAAATACTAGGACCAGTAAAGACAACATTTATAGATTACAAAATAAGAGAAAACAAATGGATAAGAGGAAACTCTGTCAAAGCCCTTCCATCTCCATGCATTTCGCTCAAATCAAGCTTTCCAATTCGTGTCGCTCAATGCTCTTGTTGCTCCAAAGAAAGGCCAAACTTCTCCCTAATCTACCTAATCTATATTTGCAGACATCAACTAAGAGAAAGAAAGAGAAATTATAGAAGAAAAACTAACCTAAGCTAATCTATATGATGTATGGTGTCTGATATATGTTATCCCCCCTTTTTTAGAAATACAGAGGCTTCTCTCTGTTATATTCGCCTCTCCTTTGTTTACTAGGTCAAACACAAGCCCTTTCTGCCTGGGCACCGGAGCTGGTGCCGTGGCGCGGGTCACTAAGCTGCAGTTAGCGCTGTAGCGCCACTTTAATATGAAGGACACGGAGCTCGCGCTGCAGCGCGAGCTATAGAAGCCTCAGTGGCGCCAGGGCACGAGGGTGAGGTCAGCAAGAACAAAAGGTGGCACTGTGGCACGAGCATAAGCCTTGGCTTTGGTGCCGCGGCGCGGGCATATGTAATTTGGCCATTTTGTCCCTGAAAGCATGGAAAACACCTATAACGCTCTGTAATTCATCGATTAAGCACAATAACACTATAATCATATAAAACTATATAAAATCTATTAGAACAGGCAACTATTTAAGTCATAAAGTATCCGATTCGAGGGTATAAATCCCATTCATCAGTCACACTCGGACTCCCTTTCCCTAGCCTCGGTCTCTAATTCCCCCACTCTACATCCCAACTCCAGAATCTGTTCCTCATATTCTCCCAACATCCGATCCTCGAAAGTAGCCTCGTCGGAGTCCTTCATGGGCTCAGGCTTCTCCTTCATAGGCTCCTCCTCTAGATCAGACTCCTCGGGTAATGGCTCCATCTCCTCCTCCTCATCGTCCTCATCAATAGGGCCACTACTGATATGGGCTCCGCTATTAATGTTGCCTCATATACCAGATGGATATCAGGGCTCTTCCTCTACTACTCGGCTAGGTCCTCCCATGTCAGTCATCTTACAATTACCAATATAAGACAACACAAATAATAACTTCATTAGATTGTTAAATAACATAAGTTCATTGTATAGAATGAAGTTATATTCTATAACACGCTAAGTCATTCTCTGGAAAAACTCTGCATGAGTCTTATCCCTCTATATCTTCTAAGTTCTCTTAAGTTATATTCTATGGATTCTCGTTCCTAAGTTTTATAACCTATAGCTCTGATACCAACCTGTGACATCCCCAAATTCGGACCCCCACTTGGTCAGTCGAATTCGGTTCATCACGTACTCATGGTAATACCATAATAGCTAGAATTACATATTCACAATGAAAAATCCAATTTAGAATAATATACAATGATTTATTATAATTATTCCCCCAAGTCTCGCTACCTACAGTACTTAATAGATTACATAATAATATCGAATAAAGACTTATTACATAATCCTACTTAAGCTTAAACATAGTCTTAATACAACATAATAGTCTTAAACATAAAGGAACAAGCTAGTCAGTAGCCTTGCCCTTGCCCTTGTCTTTCCCAGAGACACTTCCCTGTTCTGCCTTAACTGAAAGGTTTTAAATAAGCAAGAATGAGCACAAATTGCCCAGCAAGTAATATATAAGAAGGATAAAGAGTTCTATAACACGAGTTTGAAATATCAAAGTATCATCTCTAAGATAGTTCAAGGTTTCAGAATAATATCATGAATAATGAATATCAACAATTCGTGAATCAAATCATTGGAATATGAACGATAATTCAATATAGATCAACAGATATATATGAATTCAAAGGCTATCAATGTATCCAACTGGATAAACAATTTATACTGAGCAGTCACTAAGGACTATTGAACATCTACTAGAATTACCAATATTAAACTGATAATCCAAAAGAATAAAGTATGATAGATGATCAGTCTACAATACTCTAAGTTATACATAACTACACAATAATATTCACGCATGTGTTAAGGTTTCTAACAATAAAGACTCCCCTTATCATAAGGGTTGTTCAACTTAGTTTTCAAGATTACTGCACCAGTCATTTGGTTTGGACAGTTTTATAAACATGCATATAGTCTAGCCGAATCAAATGGCATAGACACTTTCATTATATCCAAGAACAATGCAAAGTTCAACATGAATAATAGTTTCTCAAGAGTTTAACATACTAGCTCAATTGAAGAAGAAAGTAAGATAACTTGCATTTAAAGAGATAAGGTTTGCTTACGATATCCGTTGAATAATGTAATGCAAGAGTTTAGGATACTTGCCTTAAGTGTAGTTTATCCATGTTAAGAAGTCAACACTTTTGAATCCTATTTATAGTGTATTATAAGTATAGGATGCCCATTAGCTAACACATTTGTTATTTAAGCTTGATATGATTCAAGTATACATATACGGTACAAAATTAGCTTATAGGTCTATCACGAAATCAAATACTGAGTTACTTCATAAGCAAATTTACAATGCTCAAGATTAAGACCTTTTTATCCATCGACTTCCATTATCTAAGGCAATCACTATCTTATTACTTAATCATCACATATATACACGTATCAGTGGGGTATAAACCATTTCTGGCAATGTAAGCATCATACAAACTAACTGTCCAAAATCAGATTGTCAACTATCATGATTTTTTATTCCAGACCGGTGCAGCTGCGCCATGGCTAAGCCTAGGTCCAGTGCAGCTGCGTAACCCTCTGGCCCAGCCAAGGCTAAGTTACAGCCTTATGGTTTCTGTCTAGTCGTGAACACCACATTCACATTAACATGTTAAAGGTCCTATCGTGTCTCTCAATTCAATCTAGGTCCCCTCTTTCATAAAAGGGTTCTAAGTTGAACATTTCAACAAGTTAAGGCCATTCAAGGTCAAGAAATCACAAAGTCTAACATGCTTGCTCTTTAAACATATATGGTAGTCATATGACTCATATAAGGCATGCTTATGAATATTCATATTGCATGCATGTAACTATTTTAGTCATTACTTTGAAAACATGTTTCATTTAGTCTTAACTTAATTTCACAACTCCTAACATAGTAGGCATATATGTATGATACATTAGCAAGTCTAAAAGTATCATCAAACATTCTCATAAAAGTAAGATTCTAACTCTCAAAGTAGCATGTTAACATTCATATTCAAAGTTCTTATTTTCATTAGTAAGGCTTACTAATAAGTCCAACATGTTCATACTTCCTTACGAATCATATAAACACAAGTTAATGGTTTATTCATGCATTTCTAAATCATACCAACATGCTTTCAAAGTCAGTATAAAAACATGGCATACATTCATATCAAGTTCGTTTCTAAAGTTCTAATTTTGTTCTAAACTATACGCTTTTGATCATCATGTATGCTAACCTAGTAAAACATACTCACATTAGGTTAATATACTTATATATACATGTTACACATGCTTGCATGCTGGCTTAAGCCATAATAATTGATCACACTTAGCAGATTTTTAACAGAATGTAGAAACTGAAAACAGAGGCCGGCGCAACTGCACTGCGCCCCAGTGTTATAACGGCGCAGCTGTGCTACGTCTGGTTCAAGCCCAGAACAGTCTGTGTCGACATAAAACTAGCCCAATCATAGAAATCATTCACGAATTCGATCCTAAACAGTCATATATCACTTTAAACATGCTTATATGGTTATATAACAACTATGTAAACATTACCCAATCCTTATTATCATCTAACTTCGCCTAATTTAGAATTTGATAATTCAGGAATGGAATTTTGACGGAAACTGAAAATGAAGAACAAGAAGAATCTTATACCTTAGCAATTAGCTTACTAATTCACACTCCTTCTACTGATATGTATACAATCACTCACTCTATCTATGCTTTCAATCCCACACCTTAGCAATTCTCAGCAAAGGAAATTAGAAGGAGATGGGTTGTATTTATAGAGAAACAAAAACATAGACAATGCATATATACATCAAATTAAACCAATGAGAATGTTAGATTACATGATGGTTAAGAGAGAGTTGGTAAATGGTTGTTGGAGATCATCATCATAGCCACTCCCCCCATAATCATGAGCTAGAAGGAGCTTGGAAGAAGAAGAGGAAAATAGGCTTTAGCCTTTTTGTCAAACACGTGAATGAGAAATGAGGAGTAATTGGACACTAATTTTGGGACAATTCAAATACTCAGCGTTCTTGCAACACTTAGACTATACACTTATACACAAACCCTTTTCTTATGTTATATTGTATACACATATCATTCATACATGGGTTATAACTTAATGTCACAATATGATTTACATAATTAATATTTCAAGGCAGTAGATGTGATATGAAAATATAACTTATATATAATCCATGTACATTTTATCACACCGGTATACTTTATTAAAATAATAGTTTACAATATGTTCATGGTATATTATTTTATTATATACCCACATATATATTGTCACATACACATTTCATGATGCATTCCTATAGTTTCATTAAATCTTAATATATGGTTACTATATATAGTATAGTCACATAAGTGTCGTACTACGCTATATAATGCAGTTGTATTTCATATATATAATATATTTAATTATTGCACACTTGCACATAACAGTTAATATAATCTTATTATATTAATAACATACTTATTTATTTTATGTCAAATAGATAAATTATTTATTGATTAATTAACAATAATATTAATTAATCCATTTTTCATTAATTAACGTAATTATTAATCTCTATAACAATTAATATAAATTAATCGTTCACTTAATAATTCCTTCGTTGATTAATATCAACATAACGTACTTTTATCCTATGGTTTATTAATGTCACACATATCACATTAGTGTTCTATTTCTTTTCTATAAAAGAAAAGAAATTTTCTTCAACTGACAACTGGCGCAGCTACGCCAGTTTGTACTGTTGGGAGGGCGCAGCTGCGCCGTACCCTGACAGTGTCAAACTGGTTTAGCTTCAAGCCAATATCAACCTCCATCGCCATCCTAATTTTACACGACATGAATTAATGTCCACATGAGTGATATTGCTACTCTAAGAGTGTATTCATTCCTTATATGAAATCACATAATAATACATGATTAATCTTTCTAATTCTCTTTTAACTCACTTAGTGAATTTCCTCATTTCACATTATGCCACACAAGGCATTTCACAATTCTCATCACAGTCCACATTCGCATAAATTCAATTTAACTTAGTTGAACTATTCATTTCACAGCACATCAATATTTATTTTCAAATAAATATTCATTTCCAATAGTATATTCATTTAATAATATGTGGAAATTCTCGGGTATTACAGCACTATTCACGAATACGGTACTACTCACGAGTACTATTCACGAAGTATGCTTTTTCTTTTGGAATCTTTATCTTTTTGTGTCGGAGTTACTATTCACGTATACGGCACTATTCACGTATACGACACTATTCACAAATACGACACTATTCACAGAAAAATAAAATTTTCTCTTCTTTGTCCAAGATGTCTATTGTTACTATCTTTGATTGTATCCATGTTTTGATCTCCATTCTTGAATTTCACTCCACTATGGTTTATTATGGAGTATTTTTGAACTTGGATTATCTAAAGTACGAATCCCTAATCTTTTTCCTTTTATCTCACTAGATTTGTTTCTTTAAAATATTTTTCATCATCCTCAGTCCTAAATGATGATATAACTAACTATCTTTGGCCTGTAGTACAAAGATGAATGATTACCTGATGAATATCTTTGACCCGTAGTGCAAAGATGAACAGGTGTTGAGATGAACATGACTAACTGGTGATACAAATGAATATATATATATATATATATATATATATATATATATATATATATATCTTTGGCCCGTAGTGCAAAGATGAATATTTGATTCAAGATGTATATTGATTGATGTTACATGGATAAAATATTGATGTTGGACTTTTAAATTCATAGATGATAGTAGATTTCATTCTCTACTTAACTCTTCTAATGAAATGTTATTTCTGCTGCGAATATTGATCTAAAACTTGTTGTCCATTATATTTTATCTGATTTATTGAAGACTAACGATAATTTATTCTACATTATCTTAGTCATAATATTTTTTACTGGCTAGTTGAGCTCACCCTTTTTCTTTTTGTTCCATTTTTCTTCTCAGGAGACGAGAATATAGCGGGAACTAGTCGGGGTATGGAGTGATATTTTGAGACAGTTGTTTTAGCAGTCCTCACTATTTTATAAAATAGTGTATCAATAATTGTAATGAGTACTTATTTGAGTGTGGATATTGTCTAGAAGATAATTTTTGTATTTAAACTCACAGTTTATGTGTTGTCGCATTTGTGCAATAATTGTATTAATAAAGTTGCAGTTGTTTATGTACCATGTATTTGGTGACTCAGAATTGGTGGTGTATACCTATTTTTGGGGCGTCACAGTTGGTATCAGAGCTTAGGGATATGGTCTCTGGCAAAGATCGAGGAACAGAACTAGGAGGAGAAAGACGTGTAAATCCTTCGCTAGTGTGTCCTACCTAAGCTTATTTGTGTTTAGTTGGTCGGTCAGAATATAGGGGTATTGTGAGACCCCAGATTTTATGAATAAATATTTAATTTTCTTGAAATAATTTTTTGAATATTATGGTGTGGATTTGATATAATGTTATAGTTGTGGGTAGTATTTATAAATTTTCCAAAGTATGCAAGTTGTTATATAATATTCGATTGGTCGGGGAATATTCTTTTGTCGGGAAATGTCCGTACGACGGTACAATCATTGGTGGACCCCACAACGGAATTATTATCGGATTGAGAAAACGACAAAAATATTTTATGAAAATAACGGCGAAAGTATTACCGTTAATACTGTTGAACTACTCGGTAAAAAAAGTACAGTAATACGCGTGGTTTCATAGTAGCACACGGTATTGATTATTGATGCTTATGTGAGAAGTTACTCAGTTTTGCTTATTCTATAGACCCCCATTTACCTATTTTTCAAAATAATCGGTAGAAATTATTTAAAAGTGGGGGCCACATGTGGGGCCATATGTGTTGAAAAACTGATTTTAGAAATGGGGGTGGGAGGGAGTTACGTATAGGGGATGGAGTTAATATATATAAGTATGTGATGTGTGTGTGTGTGTGTGTGTATATATATATATATATATATATATATATATATATATATATATATATATGTGTGTGTGTGAGTGGAAAATGGTGGAAAAGAAGTGAGAATGATGTGTGTGGATGTGGATGTGTGTGATGTAGACATTTTGGTGGGTGAGTGGATTATATGTTTTTATATGAAAGAGAATTTGGGGGTGGTGGTATGTATTTTATATATGTATGACATGAAGTGATATATATATATATATATATATATATATATATATATATATATATATATATATATATATATATATATATATATATATAATAATAATTGTTTGATTGAGTGGATTTTGAGGGAGGGAACATGTGGGGTGATGTGGGAAGAAAGAAAATTGGGGGTGGAGAAAATCCTAATGAATTGTCGGGTAGGAGTATTTTTTTTTTCTTGTTGTTTTGTTGAATTATAACATATGTTATCTATTTATATATATATATATATATATATATATATATATATATATATATATATATTATATTTGGATAGCTTAAAATTCAGGCAACCGATTGTTGCATAAGTCATCATTGATTATTTGTAAGACAACCGTGAATTTTTTTTCTCTGCACATGTTATATATATATATATATATATATATATATATATATATATATATATATATATATATATATAAAGATTTTACTTTAAATATGGACCGTCCGATTAAAAGTAAATCAATCTGGACCGTTCATGGATTAGTTACTATGCAGTCCATTCTTCTATAAATAGAAGCTCATTCCTTCATTATTTCTTACGAATTCACTGAAACTCTAGAGAGAGAAAATTTTAGAAAGAAAAAAGAAAAGTATTCTGCTACGTCCCTACTCTTATATCCAGTTTCTTTTACGGTAAGGGGTATTATTTGTTGTACTCGTAAAGGGTATTCTTTCTTTCTTATTCATGAAGAGAACTTCTGTTATTCCATTCTTTATTATTCTGTTGAAATAACCTGTATATGCGGGCTACCCTATACTTGGTGAAATTCTTCTATTGTTTCATTCTTTATTATTCTGTTAGAATATCCTGTCTGTGCGTTTACGCCGGACCTGGTTCCATTATTTATTATTCTGTCGGAATATCCTGTCTGTGCGTTTTACGCTGGACCTAGTTCCATTCTTTATTATTCTGTTGGAATATCTTGTCTGTGCATTTTACACCGGACCTGGTTCTGTTATTTATTATTCTGTTGGAATAACCTGCATGTGCGATCTATCGCATGCATGGTGATTTCTTTTGTTATTTCATTCTTTATTATACTCAGTTGGTTAAAACTTTAACTTCTATACTCCATGAAATTAGTGGAATATCTTTGATATTTGCGCTTCATCCAGTATCTTTTCATATAAATATTCTTCTGAGCATTCTTGAATTTTACTCTACAAAGCAGTATCATGTTGACAATTTGGACGTTATCAGTTCCTAGATAAATTAATTATTGAACTTGTTTTATTGAATTCTTCTATCATTGTCATCATCCTCATGCTTATATTATGTTGAAAGTCATATGTGGCCTGTAGTGCATAGATGGACTTGGTATGATTATGACCAGGGATTATTCGGTATAATCATAACCATAATGTTACAAATGACGTGGAAAAAGTCCTCATTGACCCGTAGTGCATTGATGGACAGTTTTTGGTATGATTATGGCTATGGATTCTCTTTGGCCGTAGTGCAAATATGAATTGTTTTATGGCATGATCAGGACCCGTTGATGAAAACATGATTATCTTTAGCCGTAGTGCATAGATAATTCGTGGTCGTGATACTAAAGAATATCCTTGGCCGTAGTGCAGGGGTGATTCGATGATGTGGATTATTTATTAAGCTGAGTCTCAGCGATAAAAGTCATTAAAAACCTTTTAAATCATAAAAGATAGTAGATTTTATTCTCTGCTTGACTCTTTTAATGGATTGTTGGTTCCGCTGCAGTTAAACTTGATGCCTATTATATTTTATCAGTTTAACATTGTTGAAGACTAATGATAATTTATTCTGCATTATCTTAGTCATAATATTTCTTACTGAGCTAGTTGAGCTCACCCTTTCTTTCACTGCTCTCTTCAGGAAATGAGAATATAGTTGGGACGAGTCGGGAAACGGAGTGATGGACCAGATGATAGCATTAGTAGTCCTCACTATTCTATGTAATAGTGTGATAATAATTGTGTTAAGGACTCCTTTTGAGTTTGTATACTCTCTAGTAGACAATATTGTATTCAAACTCACAGTTTATGTTTTGTCATATTGTACACGACAGTTGTATTATTAAGTTGTATTTGAATTCTGTACCATGTATCTGGAGACTCAAGATGGGTGATGCGTACCTAATTTTAGGGGTGTCACAGTTGGTATCAAAGCTTAGGGATATGATCCCTAGCTGAGATGTGAGACAAGAACTAGGAGGGGAGAGACGGGAAATTCCTTCGCTAGTATGACCTACCTAAGTTTATTTGATATTTAATTGGTCGGTCAGAGTATAGGGATAATATGTGATATGTTAATTAACCCTTGTTTGGTTGCAGTATTTGAAAATGGCATCTGAAAATGTTGAGATAAGCAATGGAGCACTGGAGACCGTTAAGTCTCCACAGATCAATAATCAGGACAATGTGCAACAGGATGGCGATAATCCTCCTATAAACAACAACACTAATCAATTGATGAACGACGGTAAGTTTAGGAGTTTTTTAGAATTCATGCAACATCAGACGAAGGCGGCTCCTGTTCATAATACAGGTAAAAATAATGGCAACCCACGGTTGGTCAACGCTAAGCAATTCAAGGAGTTGGGACCACCGGAGTTTTTGGGAAAGCCAGAACCACTAAAGGCGGAGACATGGTTAAAGCAGATCACCAAGATATTTGATGTCTTGGGATGCTCCGAGGAGCAAAAGGTTCCCTTTGCCACCTTTATATTGCGTGAAGAGGCAGATCACTGGTGGGAATCTGTAAAATGTACCCAGCCTAACGCACTCAAGATGTCTTGGGAGAAGTTCCAAGAGTTGTTCAATGACAAGTACTTTCCCGAAAGCATTCGTCACATGAAGGAGGTGGAATTTATCAAGTTGGAGCAAAACAACATGACCGTGTCGCAGTACGAAGCCAAGTTTGCCGAGTTGTCCCGATTTGCGTCCCACTTGGTTGATAATGAAGAGAGAATGACGCGGATGTTTTTAAGAGGTTTGAAGCCGGAGATACGTTAATATCTTATTTCTCACAAACTGTGTTTGTATTCAGATATTGTAAATAGGGCTCAGTTAGTGGAGCGCGATAACGAGTCAACGCAACCAAAAGAGAGCAGCCGGCAAAATGATAATACAGGTGATAACAGTCATCAAAGCGGTGACAATAAACATGGAGGGAATCAACATGCCAGAAATGGTAACCACTTCGGTGGTAATCATGGTCAAAACAATAAGACTGGACATTTCAAGAAGAGGATTTTCAACAATGATGGAAAGACGTCAGCACCAGCACCCGTTGTTAAGGAAGGAGAACGACCACCTATCATATGCTTCAAGTGAGGAGGGAAGGGACACATCAGTCCAAACTACGCGATGTCGTTCAAAGCATGTTATAATTGTGGAAGAGAAGGTCACTTAGCCCAATTTTGTCATTCACCGAAGACAAGTTCAGCTAGGATGGAGGCACTAAAGGCCGTCCCAGAAAAGTCAAAGCCGATAGTTTAAGAGATAGCATTTTTTTTTCGTGACGAGGAACCTGAATAAAATTATCACGGGTATGTTAGTCATAAACTCTTTTAAAGTCTATACCGTGTTAGATACTGATTCTACTCACTCTTTTATTTCACCTAGTTGTGTTCAATGTTTCAACTTAACTCCGGAGAAGTTAGACTTTGATTTATCTGTTGAAATTTCGTTGGGAGAAACCTTCGTTACCTCCACTATTTATAAATCTTGTTTGATTCAAATCAGCACTTTCACGTTACCTGTCGATCGTATCTCTTTAAAAATACTTGCCTTTGATGTGATTTTAGGAATCGATTGGTTAACTACTCATCATGTTTTTTTGTAAGGTTGTTAGATTTCATACTCCTAACCAACCAGTTATGCGAATTCAAAGTAACCAAACCACTAAAGTCAATCATTGTCATATCAAGCCATAAGTAAAAAGCCCTGAGCCTTTATCTGGTGACTTCCTTGTGTGGAATGCACCGAAGCCAGACTTTCTGTAGGCGACGTCGTGAATGACGATGACAAGTTGATAGGTATCAATGTGACGTGCTATCCAAGTCTTGGATGAGGGTCACAGTTTTGAAGGATATTTTTATCGTTAATAAATTTCCTGACGAATCCTTGAAGACTTCTTAGCCTACCTCTAGAGCGTGAAATCGAATTTTGTATTGACCCCAGTACAAAACCCATTTCTAAAAACCCTTAAACATTTATTCAACTAAAGCGAACGTAACATGCGCCAAAGACGTTGGCTCGAGCTGTTAAAGATTATGATCGTACCATACCATCGTGGAAAAGCGAACGTGGTAGCTGACGCGTTGAGTAGAAGATCGTATGCCGTTACAAGTGCGAATATACGAACCCACGTGAAGATAACGAATATACGATTAGAATCGACTTTCATCGATAAAGTTAAAGCCGCTCAAGATACATACTCAGAGCTGATGAATGTGAAGAAGATGGTTCAAGAGGGCGTTATTCTAGAATCAAGAATCGATAAAGAGAGGAAATCTCAACCCTCGATTTAATTGACCCATTTGAAATCCTCGATTAAGTAGGAGTTGTGGCTTATAGACTCGTTTTACCGCCAATTATGTCGCGTGCTCATAACGTTTTTAATGTATCGATGTTACGACCCGAACCACATTATTAATTTAGAACCGGACGAGATAGCGGATGATTTAACGTTTGCGGAGATACGTGTTAAATCTTGGATAAGAGGAATCGTATTCGGCACTCAAAGGTTATACCTCAAGAGTTAGAATATGAAATGAAGTCAAGATATCCTCACCTCTTCGGCATATCAGGTACGTATGTAAATTTCGAAGGCAAAATTCCATAAGGAGGGGAGATTGTGAGACCCCAGATTTTATGAATAAATATTTAATTTTCTCGAAATAATTTTTTGAATATTATGATGTGGATTTGATATAATGTTATAGTTGTGGGTAGTATTTATAAATTTTGCAAAGTATGCAAGTTGTTATATAATATTCGATTGGTCGGAGAATATTCTTTTCATCGGGAAATATTCGTACGACGGTACAATCATTGGTGGACCCCACAACGAAATTATTGTCGGATTGAGAAAACGACAAAAATATTTTAAAAAAATAACGGCGGAAGTTTTACCGTTAATACTGTTGAACTACTCGGTAGAAAAAGTACAGTAATATGCGTGGTTGCATAGTAGCACACGGTATTGATTATTGATGCTTATGTGAGAAGTTACTCAGTTTTGCTTATTTTATAGACCCCCATTTACCTATTTTTCAAAATAATCGGTAGAAATTATTTAAAGGTGGGGCCACATGTGGGGCCCATATGTGTTGAAAACCTAATTTTAGAAATGAGGGTGGGAGGGAGTTATGTATAGGGGATGGAGTTAATATATATAAGTATGTGATGTGTGTGTGTATATATATATATATACATATATATATATATATATATATATGTATATGTTATGTGTGTGAGTGGAAAATGGTGGAAAAGAAGTGAGAATGATGTGTGTGGATGTGGATGTGTGTGATGTGGACATTTTGGTGGGTGAGTGGATTATGTGTTTTTATATGAAAGAGAATTTTGGGGGGGGTATGTATTTTATATATGTATGACATGAAGTGATATATATATATATATATATATATATATATATATATAATAATAAT
The DNA here is from genome assembly GCA_016801055.1 of Panax notoginseng. Taxonomy (NCBI): domain Eukaryota; kingdom Viridiplantae; phylum Streptophyta; class Magnoliopsida; order Apiales; family Araliaceae; genus Panax; species Panax notoginseng. The sequence goes on from CM029014.1 coordinate 80,418,220, forward strand.
AATAATAATTGTTTGATTGAGTGGATTTTGGTGGAGGGAACATGTGGGGTGATGTGGGAAGAAAGAAAATTGGGGGTGGAGAAAATCCTAATGAATTGTCGGGTATGAGTATTTTTTTTTCTTGTTATTTTGTTGAATTATAACATGTGTTATCTATTTATATATATATTATATTTGGATAGCTTGAAATTTAGGCAACCGATTGTTGCATAAGTCATCATTGATTATTTGTAAGACAGCCGTGAATTTTTTTTCTCTGCACATGTTATATATATATATATATATATATATATATATATATATATATATATTATATTTTATTTAAAAGATTTTGCTTTAAATATGGACCGTCCGATTAAAAGTAAATCAATCTGGACCGCTCATGGATTAGTTACTATGCAGTCCATTCTTCTATAAATAGAAGCTCATTCCTTCATTATTTCTTACGAATTCACTGAAACTCTAGAGAGAGAAAATTGTAGAAAGAAAGAAGAAAAGTATTCTGCTACGTCCCTACTCTTATATCCAGTTTCTTTTATGGTAAGGGATATTATTTGTTGTACTCGTAAAGGGTATTCTTTCTTTCTTATTCATGAAGAGAACTTCTGTTATTCTATTCTTTATTATTCTGTTGGAATAACTTGTATATGCGGGCTACCCTATACTTGGTGAAATTCTTCTATTGTTTCATTCTTTATTATTCTGTTGGAATATCCTGTCTGTGCGTTTACGCCGGACCTGGTTCCATTTTTTATTATTCTGTCGGAATATCCTGTCTATGCGTTTTACGCCGGACCTGGTTCCGTTATTTATTATTCTGTTGGAATAACCTGCCTATGCAATCTATCGCATGCATGGTGATTTCTTTTGTTATTCCATTCTTTATTATACTCAGTTGGTTAAAACTTTGACTTCTATACTCCATGAAATTAGTGGAATATCCTTGATATTTGCACTTCATCCAGTATCTTTTCATATAAATATTCTTCTGAGCATTCTTGAATTTTACTCTACAAAGCAGTATCATGTTGACAATTTGGATGTTATCAGTTCCTAGATAAATTAATTCTTGAACTTATTTTATTGAATTCTTATATCATTGTCATCATCCTCATGCTTATATTATGTTGAAAGTCATCTGTGGCCTGTAGTGCATAGATGGACTTGGTATAATTATGACCAGGGATTATTCGGTATAATCATAACCGTAATGTTACAAATGATGTGAAAAAAGTCATCATTGGCCCGTAGTGAATTGATGGACAGTTTTTGGTATGATTATGGTTATGGATTCTCTTTGGCCGTAGTGCAAAGATGAATTATTTTATGGCATAATCAGGACCGTTGATGAAAACATGATTATCTTTAGTCGTAGTGCATGGATAATTCGTGGTCGTGATACTAAAGAATATCCTTGGCCGTAGTGCAAGGGTGATTCGATGATGTGGATTATTTATTAAGCTGAGTCCCAGCGATAAAAGTCATTAAAAACCTTTTAAATCATAAAAGATAGTAGATTTTATTCTCTACTTGACTCTTTTAATGGATTGCTGGTTTCGCTGCAGTTAAACTTGATGTCTATTGTATTTTATCAGTTTAACATTGTTGAAGACTAATGATAATTTATTCTGCATTATCTTAGTCATAATATTTCTTACTGGGCTAGTTTCACCCTTTCTTTCACTGCTCTCTTCAGGAAATGAGAATATAGTTGGGACGAGTCGGGAAACGGAGTGATGGACCAGATGATAGCATTAGTAGTCCTCACTATTCTATGTAATAGTGTGATAATAATTGTGTTGAGGACTCCTTTAGAGTTTGTATACTCTCTAGTAGACAATATTGTATTCAAACTCACAGTTTATGTTTTGTCGTATTGTACACGACAGTTGTATTATTAAGTTGTATTTGAATTATGTACCATGTATCTGGCGACTCAAGATGGGTGATGTATACCTAATTTTAGGGGCGTCACAAGTATTATGTGGTATGTCAATTTCTTTAATTAACCCTTGTTTTGTGGCAGTATTTGAGAATGGCATCTGAAAATGTTGAGATGAGCAATGGAGTGAATGAGACTTAGTGAATGAGACTTTAGAGACACCTTTAATCACCAACCAGGAGAACGTGTAATATGACGGCAATGTTCCTCCTGTAAACAACACCACCGATTAAACGATGAATGATGTGATGTTTAGAAGCTTTTTGCAGTTCATGCAAAATAAGACAAGGGAGACTCGTGTACAAAATACGGGTGAAAATGATAGCAACGCGCGTCTTGTCACAGCCAAGCAGTTCAAAGAGTTGGGACCACCAGATATTTTGTGAAAGCCGGATCCGATTAAGGCGGAAACGTGGATTAAGCAAATTACCAGGATATTTGATGTCTTAGGATGCACGGAGGAATAGAAAGTTCCATTCACCACCATTATGTTCTGTGGTGAGGCAGATTATTGGAGGGAATCTGTGAAGCGTACCCAGCCAACCGCACTTAATATGTCTTGGAAAACGTTTCAAAAACTGTTCAATGACAAGTACTTTCCTGAAAGTATTCGTCATATGAAGGAGGTAGAGTTTATTTGACTTGAACAGAACAACATGACTGTGTCTCAGAACGAGGCTAAGTTCGCGAAGTTATCCAGGTTTGCAACTCATTTGGTAGAGAATGAGGAACGTATGACGCAGATGTTTCTGAGAGGTCTAAAACCCGAAATTCGTCAATATCTTATTTCTCACAAAACTTCACTAAATTCAGATGTAGTGAATAGGGCTCAGTTATTGGAGCGGGATTATGAGTCAGCTCAACTAAAAGATAACGATCAACAACACGATAATATTCGTACCGATGGCAACGGTCATCGGAACAATGATAACCATCGTGGAGGAATTTATTATGCCAGAAATGGTAACCACTTCGGTGGTAATCATGGCCAAGATAATATAAGAAATGATTCAAGTGGAAATTTTAAGAAAAGAAGATTTAACGATGACGGGAAGACGTCAGCAGTAGCACCACCACCAGCAACAAATTCTAAGGGAGGAGAACGACCGCCAGTTAGATGTTACAGATGATGAGAGGAGGGACACATAAGTCCAAACTGTCCACAACCTTCCAAGGTATGTTTTAGTTATGGAAAAGACGGTCACATAGCTCGAGATTGTCCTGTAGCGAAATCAAGTCCAGCTGAAACGGTGGCACCAAAGGCGGATACGGACAAAACAAAGTCGGTAGTTTAAGGGAGAGCGTTTTTCGTGATGAGGAACCGAACGAAGTTATCACGGGTAAGCTAATTATAAACTCTTACGAAGTCTATACCTTATTAGATATCGGTTCTACCCATTCTTTTATTTCTCCTGCTTGTGCTTAACGTTTGAACTTGACCCCTAAGAAATTAGACTTCGACTTATCTGTTGAAACTCCGTTAGGAGAAACTTTCATTACATCCACTGTTTATAAATCTTGCTTGATTCAAGTTGGGACCATCACATTACCTGTTGATATCATCTCCAGCACCCCAAGAGCTAAAGAAAAGGTGTTCTTCTCATCTTTCCATTCTATGTTTTCATAAATACTTTATTTATTGAGTTCTTAGATAGTGTACTCAGATTTTGGATGTTTGTAGGCTCAAGCTCTTCTTAGCTACTTTAGAAACCAACGGCATGGCAGTGGTGGGAGGGGATAACACTGAAAGTGAGTTTTGGATGTTATCTACTAGTTTGAAGTAAGATTATATTATACTATGTAAATTTGATTTTACAAATAATGCACATGAATGTTGTAGTTCTATAATGTGTAATTGATTTGTCAAAAGACCACGATGAAAAAATGATTTATGGAGGGTTGATTGGGCTGTCCTAAGTAACTTTGTGAAATGTTAGAAAAACTTTGTACATGTAAAATTTAATTTAGCATCTTTTGTAATGCAACTGGCAGGGAAATGAATTATATTCTAAAGAAAATTTGAGTTAATATTGTACCCTCGTTTCAACTAAAATTATTTTCTAAATCTTCCAGTCTCCCTCCCCAAAAACCCCTCCCTCCTCCCACCTCCCACCTCCTTTAGGCAGGTTTGTGGAATAAAATAGTCACCTCAAACAGCCTACAGTATTTTGAGTTGCATTTGTCCTTGGTGATGGGAGTTGTTGGAATTATTTAGTGTGTGCTAGACCTGCTAACATTTGTCCTTGGTGAATTTAAGAGGCAAGAAAAATTGATAAAGATTCACCTCCATGCAGCAAATAGGTATTAATGCATTTTGAATTATTCTAAATGGAAAGATTAATCTGCTAGGGAAATGCTCATGGTGATTCTGAATTGCCAGACAACCTACCGGCATAATACGTCTCTTTGCTCGACCCTTGCGCCTAATTGCAATCCATAAAATGAATCAATTATTTTTGCATGTTTGAAATCATCTTAAGCTGCTTCTACCCAGCTTCTTGCTGCTTGGTCTGGGCTTAAAACATTGTAAGAACCTTTCCAAATTAAGAGAAGTTTAGTTAATTAAACGCCATAGCCATTTTTAGCACTAAATTAAGAGCTTCTCTGTGTAATAAGGAATATAAGAAGGAAAATGAAAATGTCTCAATTAGTCTAACCTAATTAGTACAGCCCCTTGATAGTTGGAATGGGTGGTAAAGGGTTGCAGATTTTGTACCCAGTGACTCGACATTTGACAAATGACATTAAAAATCGTATGTTTCCAGTTCGGATTTATTAATTGGCATGGAAATTAGTAAAGTTTCCATAGATATGGTAGCAAAGCCTCCAGAGCAATTAGGGGATAGACTATACAGTGGTTCACTTGATAAGACTGTTAGGGTATGCTATATTCTTCCTTCAAACTTATATACTTGTGACTGCCGCAGTTTGAATGCTGAAAGTTTGTTATCTGTTACAAATAGGCCTGGTCCATTAGCAACGAAGGCATGCAATGCGAACAAGTTCATGATATGAAGGATCATGTTAACAGTCTAGCAGTTGCAAACAGAATTTCGTGCTTCATTCGTCAAGGGGCTGGAATCAAGGTACGCACGAAGTTATCCATCTATTAAGTGTTATTTTTATATATATGTCTTCAATTAGATGCATCCAACTGACAAAATATATTTTTCTATTTTTATATCAGGTCAAGTCATGGAATGGAGCATCCAAATAGCTAAATCTGAAAAAATATGTGAAGTGCTTGACCCTTGTACATGGGAAATTATATTGTGGATGCCAGGATAGTAGCATTCAGGTAACATAATTCATTGGCACGGTTGATCAGAACTGTTTCTTGACCTATACAATATCCTAAAAAATGAATTTCTGATTTTTATAGGAGATTGATTTGGCAACTGGGACACTCAGTACAATCTAAAGTGGTTCTAGACATTTTATGGCTAAAACAAATCCTATTTATGCACTGCAAGTTTATGATGGACTACTATATTCAGCCAGCTATTCATTAGATTGAGCAGCTTTGAAGGCACCAGTTATACAAAAATGTTTTCTTTAAAATGTTCCGAATATTATGACCTTTTAAAAATCATCTTAGTTGATTATACTAAATTCTTGTTTAATTGTTGTACATCAAGATATGGAGTACTTCAAATTACGGCATGGTTGGATCAGTACCATTGATAATGGAAGTGCGTTCCATGGCAATAAGCACAAATATCATTTATTTGGGGTGTAAAGGAGGGATAGTGGAAGTTTGGTGTAGAAAGAAACTTGAAAGAAAAGAAACACTACAAACTGGAACAAACAGAAAGGTTGTTTGCATGGCTCTGGATAGCGATGAAGAGATTTTGGTTGTTGGAACCTCTGATGGCAGAATCCAGGTAAGAAATATTCTCTCTCTCATATCAAAAATTTAGTATACAGAAATGCCTCATTATCATACAGTTCTATATGCCTTTAGAATTAACAGACAACCATCTCTGCTGTCTTGCAGGCATGGGGATTGAGCTGAGGTGGATGTTGTAAACTCATGGAACTTAGGGTGAATAAGTACAAGTAGAAAACTCGGATTGACATTCTTTTTCCTCGGAATAAGCCTCCCGATAAAAAGCTATTACTAAAAATAGTGTATGTAGTTTAAAGTAAAACATAATAACCTTTTTTCTTTCGGTCACAGTGATGATATAAAATTCCTATTTGCAATGTTGTACGTAAACTTTTACATGGAGAACATATTGTTAAAACATTAGTTCTACAAAAGTTTCAATTTTATTGATTGAGCAGTCAGTAATGCCAGATATTTACTTCCCCCTCTGCCATCTTCATATTCAAAAGCATTCAATTAGTGATAGAGAAAAACTCTTTGGTGACAAACTATATCGTCACTATTATATATTCATTTAGTCAAAACAACTAATTTTGTCACTATTAATAACTCTTTCTGTGACGAGATGTATCGTCACCATAAGTATTCAATTAGTGACATTGAAAAATGTGTCTCAAAAAATAACTCTTTGGTAACAAATTATTTTGTAATATTATTTAAAATATGAAATGACAATGACATAATTGTCATGTTAAATATATTATTAGGTGACGAATTGTTCTGTCGTCATTTATGTTCTTATTTTTGATGACGATAAACATAACAACACGACCAAAGAATAATAATAAATATGACAATATTGTCGTCATTAAAATTAAATGATTTAAATAGAGTAACATATTTTCGTCACTAAAACAATATTATTTAATGACGAAAAAAGTTTTTCGTCATTTAATGCACTAAGTTTTGATGACGAAACATAATATAGAGTGACGAAAGTTTCATTCAAATAGTGACGCTATTAACGTCACTAAAAGTAATTAATGATAGTGACAATGGTGTAGATCGTCACTATAAGTTAAAACATTTAGTGATGACATCAAATATTGTCAAATAAACCTAATACCACGCTCATACGGTGACGGTCTCTGTGACGATTAACACTCATCACCAAATGTTTTAGTGACAAAAAATAAATTTTACGTGACAAATTTTTGCGTCATTTTTTGTGTAATTTCTTGTAGTGAAACACTGGCAACTCACGGATGGTCACCGCTAAGCAGTTCAAGAAGTTGGGACCACCAGAGTTTGTGGGAAAGCTAGAACCACTTAAGGCGGAGACATGGATAAATCAGATCACCAAGATATTTGATGTCTTGGGATGCTCCGAGAAGCAAAAGGTTCCCTTCGCCACCTTCATGTTGCAAGGAGAGGCAGATCATTAGTGGGAATCTGTAAAACGTAACCAGTCTGCCGCACTGAAGATGTATTGGGAGAAGTTCCAAGAACTGTTCAACGATAAGTACTTTTCCGAAAGTATTCGTCATATGAAGGAGGTAGAGTTTATCAAGCTGGAGCAAAATAATATGATCGTGTCACAGTACGAAGCTAAGTTTGCCGAGTTGTCCCAGTTTGCGTCCCACTTGGTTGATAATGAGGAGAGAATGATGTGAATGTTTCTGCGAGGTTTGAAACCCGAAATATGTCAATACCACATTTCTCACAAACTATGTTTGTATTCAGATGTTTTAAATAGGGCTCAGTTATTGGAGCGCGATAATGAGTCAACCCAACCAAGAGAGAGCAGCCGGCAAAATGATAATACCGATGGTGGGAGTCATCGAAGCGGTGACAACAAACGTGGAGGGAATCACAATGCTAGAAACGGTAACCACTTCGGTGGTAATCATGGTCAAGACAATAAAAATGGAAATTTTAAGAAAAGAATGTTCAATAATGATGGAAAGACATCAACACCAGCAACCGTTTCCAAGGAAAGAGAACGACCACCGATCATATTGTAAGACCCTAGATTTTATGAAATAAAAGTATTCAATTTTTTCTATTTAGTAAATGGTTAAATTGATAAAAAGTTAAAGTTATGGGTGAAATGTGAAATTTTTTTAAAATAAACAAGTGGTTATAAAATAATCATTGTTGTCGGGGAATATTCGTTGGTCGTGGAATATTCTTTCTGTCAGGGAATATTCGTACGACGGTGCAACTATTTGTGGGCCCCATAACAGAATAACTGCTAGATGAAGATAACGACAAAAATTGAGTTTTTATAATTAACGGCGTAGTTGTTACCGTTAACACTGTTGGAATACCCGGTGGTTAAAATACTGTAATACGCGGTATTGCACAGTAGCACACGGTATTGCACAGTATTTTTGAAATTATTGATTCTTACGTAAGAATGTACTACTCAATAATAGTTACAGTAATTATTGTTTAGTATTTTATTTTATTGATTCAATAATTGCTACTTTGATATTTTATATTACTGTTGTTTCAATAGTTGTCACTACGCAGTATTTTCCTTTATTGGAGAAATAATTCATATTATCTGAATAATATTATTAGATAATATTATTGGCAATATCTAGAAAGTTTTGTCTAAGGAGAGGTTATTTAATTACGCGCCAGTAAGGAGAAATCCTTACCGGAAGGCTCCCTCTTTCCTGGGAACAGCCTGATTGTCAATATTGTGATTCTGTAATATTATTTGTGAATAATTAATAATTAATTTATATGATGAGGAAAATATTAATTTTATGTGGATATAGATGGAGAAAATTTTTTAAAGTAACAATTGTTAAAAATTGATATTTTATCTTCTTTGATAAAATAATATTTTATTATATTATTATAATATAATAATGATGATATTTTTACAATGAATGTGGGATATATGAGTATATGAGAAGGAGGAGTATTTTTATTACAATAAATACTAAAAACATGTTTTGTGTGTCGGTGGACCCCATTTCTTGACTGAAATTTGATTATAGCCTGTAAAATCGCTGTTTGTGGATTTCGGTCAATTTCTGTTTGGAATTTGGAAAAATTTTCTTCTGCAAAGTTGTAGAGAATGGAATTTTCTATAAAAAGATGCGAGATTTTAATTTTTTGATAAAAAGGCTATTTATTCTGAATTATTGAAGTTCCGAAGTTTCGAAATTATTGATTTTTGGAAGTTTTAATTATTTTTATTAAGAAAAACGTTTTTTCTTACTTTTTCTAGAAGGTTAGCATGTATTTATGGCTGAATTCAAGTATCTAGAGGTGGGCTTGAAAATTTATATATATATTAATATTATATTAAATTTTCTGCTTTGGTGTTTTAAGCATTTCCTATAAATAGGGTGCTTAGGTTAAAATTAAAAATCACACCAGAAACTGAAGTTTTCTCTCTATTTTTCTCTCTATATTATCGAGTGTATTCTTGTGAGTATTTTGATATCTTGAGTGTTGCTATACGGTGCAAGTTCGATCAGCGTTATTCCAGTCAGAAGTACTGCTCTTTTGAGGTAAGGGATAGTAAGGGATGTTATTTTATTCGAAAATGATATTATTTCTTCAATATCATTATGCCGAAATATTGGTTGGAATTTTTTTATCAAATTTGAAACTTTTTATGTCGGAATTACTATTCACGAGTTACTATTCACGAGTTACTATTCATGAGTTACTATTCACAAGCTACTATTCACGATTTACTATTCACGAGTTATTATTCACGACGAGTTACTATTCATGAGTTACTATTCACGAGTTACTATTCACAGGTACTATTCACTACAAAATTAGTTTTTTTTTCTAACCAAATTATAGTTGATTTATGAATATTACTCTGGAGATTAAAACTATGTATTGATTATATTGATTTTATTATCATATATAACATTTTTATAACCCTGATGTTAAAATTCTCTTTCACTGGAGTGTAAAGATGGGTAGATTATTGGTATGATCATGACTAGGGTTCTCTTTGTCCAGTAGTGAAAAGTTGAATTGTGACTGGTATGATCATGACCATTGAATTTATAATTGAATATATTTAGCTAAGTGCAAAGGTGAATTGATCAACATGGTTATAATTATTGTTTATATAAATTCTGAAATGATTATATATTTCTTTGAGATATGAATATCTTTGGCCCGTAGTGCAAAAATGAATTATTGATGAATATCTTTGGCATGTAGTGCAAAGATGAACTGTTGATGAATATCTTTGGCCCGTAGTGCAAAGATGAATTTATTAGTATGATTATGAACAGGAACTGTGATTTGGTATAACCATGATCTTTGATGTTTCAGGTAAAGACAGGTGATGAAAATTATCTTCGTCCTAGATGAGAAAAGGAATTTAGAACTACAATTATGATTACGAGTTATTCACATGATTGTGGACAAGAACTGTTGATTGATGTTACAGGGTTAAAACGTTGTTGGTGGACTTTTAACATGGAGAAGATAATAGACTTTATAGTCTATTTGACTCTTCTAATGGATTGCTCGTTCCGCTGCAACTATGGTTGAAATTTTTATCATCTACCATATGTTCTAAATCTCTGATTTAATTCTGATGAAGACTATTGATAATTTATTTATCTTTAGTCATGGTATTCTTTACTGGTCTAGTTGTGTTCACCCTTCTGTTTCACAATTCCTTTCAGGTAATAAGAGTGTAGCTGAGTCAAGCGGGGGTAATAGGGGAATAGAACGGTGGTCATCATTTAGTAGTTATATTTGGTGAATCATCTAGGGTGAAGCGAACCCAACGTTGGAAGGGTGTTTTGCCACTATCATACAAGATGTCTAATGACATACAACCTCGTGTCATCATAAGGGAGGATTGTGCTCATCCACTTGCTGAGTATATTTACGAGCACTACCTATATAATCTTGGTGTTTGTTTGAAGTATAATTCTCAATTAGAGACAGTGGAGATAATGATAAGTCAAGAGAAGACTCACCATTGGAAAGATTATGATAGTAATCTTCTCATTTTTCATTGGGGTCTATTGGGTCAACCAAGGATAATTTTGTGGCCATATGATATCTATCATAACTTGAAAGCATGGCCTCCCATGTACGAAGGTTTTCTTGAGCACTTTTCAAAGATTCTAATTTCTAAAACAGTTTTTGACTATACCTTTATGTAAGGTGTCATTGTGAGGTGCTGTCCACGGTTGGGACATGAGTCACATTTGGTATATATTTGTATCCAAACTCACATCATATATGTTGTTGTATTTTGCACGACAATTGTTGTAATAAAGTTGTAGTTCTTTTCTGTACCATGTATTTGCCGACTCAGAATAGGTTGGATGGAATGGAACTGTTTTGGGGTTGTCACAGTTGGTATCAGAGCTTAGGGATATGATCTTTGGCGGAGATCGAGAAATAGAACTAGGAGGGGAGAGATGAGTAAATTATTCGCTAGTGTGTCCTACCTAAGCTTATTTGTTGGTCAGTCATAATATCGGGATATTATGTGATATGTAAATTTGTTCAATTAACCCTTGTTTTGAAGTTGTATTCTAGAATGATATCTGAAATACAGGAGATGAGTAATAGAGAAATCATGATAACAGAAAAGATGGAATCTGAAATGATAGCAAGGTATTCTCAACTCTTTGAATTATCAGGTACGTAAATTTCGGGGACAAAATTTCATAAGGAAGAAAGATTGCAAGACCCCAAATTTTATGAAATAAAAGTATTCAATTTTTTCTATTTAGTAAATGGTTAAATTGATAAAAACTTAAAGTTATGGGTGAAATGTGAAAATTTTTCAAAATAAACAAGTGGTTATAAAATAATCATTGTTGTCGGGGAATATTCGTTGGTCGTGAAATATTCTTTCTGTCGGGGAATATTCGTACGACGGCGCAACTATTTATGGGCCCCATAACAGAATAACTGTTGGATGAAGATAACGACAAAAATTGAGTTTTTATAATTAACGGCGTAGTTGTTACCGTTAACACTGTTGGAATACCCGGTGGTTAAAATACAGTAATACGCGTTATTGCATAGTAGCACACGGTATTGCACAATATTTTTGAAATTATTGATTCTTACGTAAGAAGGTACTACTCAATAATGGTTACAGTAATTACTGTTTAGTATTTTATTTTATTGATTCAATAATTGCTACTTTGATATTTTATATTACTGTTGTTTCAATAGTTGTCACTACGCAGTATTTTCCTTTATTGGAGAAATAATTCATATTATCTGAATAATATTATTAGATAATATTATTGGCAATGTCTAGAAAGTTTTGTCTAAGGAGAGTTATTTAATTGCGCGCCAGTAAGGAGAAATCCTTACCGGAAGGCTCCCTCTTTCCTGGGAACAGCCTGATTGTCAATATTGTGATTCTGTAATATTATTTGTGAATAATTAATAATTAATTTATATGATGAGGAAAATATTAATTTTATGTGGATATAGATGGAGAAATTTTTTTAAAGTAACAATTGTTAAAAATTGATATTTTATCTTCTTTGATAAAATAATATTTTATTATATTATTATAATATAATAATGATGATATTTTTACAATGAATGTGGGATATATGAGTATATGAGAAGGAGGAGTATTTTTATTACAATAAATACTAAAAACATGTTTTGTGTGTCGGTGGACCCCATTTCTTGACTGAAATTTGATTATAGCCTGTAAAATCGCCGTTTGTGGATTTCGGTCAATTTCTGTTTGGAATTTGGAAAAATTTTCTTCTGCAAAGTTGTAGAGAATGGAATTTTCTATAAAAAGATGCGAGATTTTAATTTTTTGATAAAAAGGCTATTTATTCTGAATTATTGAAGTTCCGAAGTTTCGAAATTATTGATTTTTGGAAGTTTTAATTATTTTTATTAAGAAAAACGTTTTTTCTTACTTTTTCTAGAAGGTTAGCATGTATTTATGGCTGAATTCAAGTATCTAGAGGTGGGCTTGAAAATTTATATATATATTAATATTATATTAAATTTTCTGCTTTGGTGTTTTAAGCATTTCCTATAAATAGGGTGCTTAGGTTAAAATTAAAAATCACACCAGAAACTGAAGTTTTCTCTCTATTTTTCTCTCTATATTATCGAGTGTATTCTTGTGAGTATTTTGATATCTTGAGTGTTGCTATACGGTGCAAGTTCGATCAGCGTTATTCCAGTCAGAAGTACTGCTCTTTTGAGGTAAGGGATAGTAAGGGATGTTATTTTATTCGAAAATGATATTATTTCTTCAATATCATTATGCCGAAATATTGGTTGGAAATTTTTATCAAATTTGAAACTTTTTATGTCGGAGTTACTATTCACGAGTTACTATTCATTAGTTACTATTCACAAGCTACTATTCACGATTTACTATTCACGAGTTATTATTCACAACGGGTTACTATTCATGAGTTACTATTCACGAGTTACTATTCACAGGTACTATTCACTACAAAATTAGTTTTTTTTTCTAACCAAATTATAGTTGATTTATGAATATTACTCTGGAGATTAAAACTATGTATTGATTATATTGATTTTATTATCATATATAACATTTTTATAACCCTGATGTTAAAATTCTCTTTCACTGGAGTGTAAAGATGGGTAGATTATTGGTATGATCATGACTAGGGTTCTCTTTGTCCAGTAGTGAAAAGTTGAATTGTGACTGGTATGATCATGACCATTGAATTTATAATTGAATATATTTAGCTAAGTGCAAAGGTGAATTGATCAACATGGTTATAATTATTGTTTATATAAATTCTGAAATGATTATATATTTCTTTGAGATATGAATATCTTTGGCCCGTAGTGCAAAAATGAATTATTGATGAATATCTTTGGCATGTAGTGCAAAGATGAACTGTTGATGAATATCTTTGGCCCGTAGTGCAAAGATGAATTTATTAGTATGATTATGAACAGGAACTGTGATTTGGTATAACCATGATCTTTGATGTTTCAGGTAAAGACAGGTGATGAAAATTATCTTCGTCCTAGATGAGAAAAGGAATTTAGAACTACAATTATGATTACGAGTTATTCACATGATTGTGGACAAGAACTGTTGATTGATGTTACAGGGTTAAAACGTTGTTGGTGGACTTTTAACATGGAGAAGATAATAGACTTTATAGTCTATTTGACTCTTCTAATGGATTGCTCGTTCCGCTGCAACTATGGTTGAAATTTTTATCATCTACCATATGTTCTAAATCTCTGATTTAATTCTGATGAAGACTATTGATAATTTATTTATCTTTAGTCATGGTATTCTTTACTGGTCTAGTTGTGTTCACCCTTCTGTTTCACAATTCCTTTCAGGTAATAAGAGTGTAGCTGAGTCAAGCGGGGGTAATAGGGGAATAGAACGGTGGTCATCATTTAGTAGTTATATTTGGTGAATCATCTAGGGTGAAGCGAACCCAACGTTGGAAGGGTGTTTTGCCACTATCATACAAGATGTCTAATGACATACAACCTCGTGTCATCATAAGGGAGGATTGTGCTCATCCACTTGCTGAGTATATTTACGAGCACTACCTATATAATCTTGGTGTTTGTTTGAAGTATAATTCTCAATTAGAGACAGTGGAGATAATGATAAGTCAAGAGAAGACTCACCATTGGAAAGATTATGATAGTAATCTTCTCATTTTTCATTGGGGTCTATTGGGTCAACCAAGGATAATTCTGTGGCCATATGATATCTATCATAACTTGAAAGCATGGCCTCCCATGTACGAAGGTTTTCTTGAGCACTTTTCAAAGATTCTAATTTCTAAAACAGTTTTTGACTATACCTTTATGTAAGGTGTCATTGTGAGGTGCTGTCCACGGTTGGGACATGAGTCACATTTGGTATATATTTGTATCCAAACTCACATCATATATGTTGTTGTATTTTGCACGACAATTGTTGTAATAAAGTTGTAGTTCTTTTCTGTACCATGTATTTGCCGACTCAGAATAGGTTGGATGGAATGGAACTGTTTTGGGGTTGTCACAGTTGGTATCAGAGCTTAGGGATATGATCTTTGGCGGAGATCGAGAAATAGAACTAGGAGGGGAGAGATGAGTAAATTATTCGCTAGTGTGTCCTACCTAAGCTTATTTGTTGGTCAGTCATAATATCGGGATATTATGTGATATGTAAATTTGTTCAATTAACCCTTGTTTTGAAGTTGTATTCTAGAATGATATCTGAAATACAGGAGATGAGTAATAGAGAAATCATGATAACAGAAAAGATGGAATCTGAAATGATAGCAAGGTATTCTCAACTCTTTGAATTATCAGGTACGTAAATTTCGGGGACAAAATTTCATAAGGAAGAAAGATTGCAAGACCCCAAATTTTATGAAATAAAAGTATTCAATTTTTTCTATTTAGTAAATGGTTAAATTGATAAAAACTTAAAGTTATGGGTGAAATGTGAAAATTTTTCAAAATAAACAAGTGGTTATAAAATAATCATTGTTGTCGGGGAATATTCGTTGGTCGTGAAATATTCTTTCTGTCGGGGAATATTCGTACGACGGCGCAACTATTTATGGGCCCCATAACAGAATAACTGTTGGATGAAGATAACGACAAAAATTGAGTTTTTATAATTAACGGCGTAGTTGTTACCGTTAACACTGTTGAAATACCCGGTGGTTAAAATACAGTAATACGCGTTATTGCATAGTAGCACACGGTATTGCACAATATTTTTGAAATTATTGATTCTTACGTAAGAAGGTACTACTCAATAATGGTTACAGTAATTACTGTTTAGTATTTTATTTTATTGATTCAATAATTGCTACTTTGATATTTTATATTACTGTTGTTTCAATAGTTGTCACTACGCAGTATTTTCCTTTATTGGAGAAATAATTTATATTATCTAAATAATATTATTAGATAATATTATTGGCAATGTCTAGAAAGTTTTGTCTAAGGAGAGGTTATTTAATTGCGCGCCAGTAAGGAGATATCCTTACCGGAAGGCTCCCTCTTTCCTGTGAACAGCCTGATTGTCAATATTGTGATTCTGTAATATTATTTGTGAATAATTAATAATTAATTTATATGATGAGAAAAATATTAATTTTATGTGGATATAGATGGAGAAAATTTTTTAAAGTAACAATTGTTAAAAATTGATATTTTATCTTCTTTGATAAAATAATATTTTATTATATTATTATAATATAATAATGATGATATTTTTACAATGAATGTGGGATATATGAGTATATGAGAAGGAGGAGTATTTTTATTACAATAAATACTAAAAACATGTTTTGTGTGTCGGTGGACCCCATTTCTTGACTGAAATTTGATTATAGCCTGTAAAATCGCCGTTTGTGGATTTCGGTCAATTTCTGTTTGGAATTTGGAAAAATTTTCTTCTGCAAAGTTGTAGAGAATGGAATTTTCTATAAAAAGATGCGAGATTTTAATTTTTTGATAAAAAGGCTATTTATTCTGAATTATTGAAGTTCCGAAGTTTCGAAATTATTGATTTTTGGAAGTTTTAATTATTTTTATTAAGAAAAACGTTTTTTCTTACTTTTTCTAGAAGGTTAGCATGTATTTATGGCTGAATTCAAGTATCTAGAGGTGGGCTTGAAAATTTATATATATATTAATATTATATTAAATTTTCTGCTTTGGTGTTTTAAGCATTTCCTATAAATAGGGTGCTTAGGTTAAAATTAAAAATCACACCAGAAACTGAAGTTTTCTCTCTATTTTTCTCTCTATATTATCGAGTGTATTCTTGTGAGTATTTTGATATCTTGAGTGTTGCTATACGGTGCAAGTTCGATCAGCGTTATTCCAGTCAGAAGTACTGCTCTTTTGAGGTAAGGGATAGTAAGGGATGTTATTTTATTCGAAAATGATATTATTTCTTCAATATCATTATGCCGAAATATTGGTTGGAAATTTTTATCAAATTTGGAACTTTTTATGTCGGAGTTACTATTCACGAGTTACTATTCATTAGTTACTATTCACAAGCTACTATTCACGATTTACTATTCACGAGTTATTATTCACAACGGGTTACTATTCATGAGTTACTATTCACGAGTTACTATTCACAGGTACTATTCACTACAAAATTAGTTTTTTTTTCTAACCAAATTATAGTTGATTTATGAATATTACTCTGGAGATTAAAACTATGTATTGATTATATTGATTTTATTATCATATATAACATTTTTATAACCCTGATGTTAAAATTCTCTTTCACTGGAGTGTAAAGATGGGTAGATTATTGGTATGATCATGACTAGGGTTCTCTTTGTCTAGTAGTGAAAAGTTGAATTGTGACTGGTATGATCATGACCATTGAATTTATAATTGAATATATTTAGCTAAGTACAAAGGTGAATTGATCAACATGGTTATAATTATTGTTTATATAAATTCTGAAATGATTATATATTTCTTTGAGATATGAATATCTTTGGCCCGTAGTGCAAAAATGAATTATTGATGAATATCTTTGGCATGTAGTGCAAAGATGAACTGTTGATGAATATCTTTGGCCCGTAGTGCAAAGATGAATTTATTAGTATGATTATGAACAGGAACTGTGATTTGGTATAACCATGATCTTTGATGTTTCAGGTAAAGACAGGTGATGAAAATTATCTTCGTCCTAGATGAGAAAAGGAATTTAGAACTACAATTATGATTACGAGTTATTCACATGATTGTGGACAAGAACTGTTGATTGATGTTACAGGGTTAAAACGTTGTTGGTGGACTTTTAACATGGAGAAGATAATAGACTTTATAGTCTATTTGACTCTTCTAATGGATTGCTCGTTCCGCTGCAACTATGGTTGAAATTTTTATCATCTACCATATGTTCTAAATCTCTGATTTAATTCTGATGAAGACTATTGATAATTTATTTATCTTTAGTCATGGTATTCTTTACTGGTCTAGTTGTGTTCACCCTTCTGTTTCACAATTCCTTTCAGGTAATAAGAGTGTAGCTGAGTCGAGCGGGGGTAATAGGGGAATAGAACTGTGGTCATCATTTAGTAGTTATATTTGGTGAATCATCTAGGGTGAAGCGAACCCAACGTTGGAAGGGTGTTTTGCCACTATCATACAAGATGTCTAATGACATACAACCTCGTGTCATCATAAGGGAGGATTGTGCTCATCCACTTGCTGAGTATATTTACGAGCACTACCTATATAATCTTGGTGTTTGTTTGAAGTATAATTCTCAATTAGAGACAGTGGAGATAATGATAAGTCAAGAGAAGACTCACCATTGGAAAGATTATGATAGTAATCTTCTCGTTTTTCATTGGGGTCTATTGGGTCAACCAAGGATAATTCTGTGGCCATATGATATCTATCATAACCTGGAAGCATGGCCTCCCATGTACGAAGGTTTTCTTGAGCACTTTTCAAAGATTCTAATTTCTAAAACAGTTTTTGACTATACCTTTATGTAAGGTGTCATTGTGAGGTGCTGTCTACGGTTGGGACATGAGTCACATTTGGTATATATTTGTATCCAAACTCACATCATATATGTTGTTGTATTTTGCACGACAATTGTTGTAATAAAGTTGTAGTTGTTTTCTGTACCATGTATTTGCCGACTCAGAATAGGTTGGATGGAATGGAACTGTTTTGGGGTTGTCACAGTTGGTATCAGAGATTAGGGATATGATCTTTGGCGGAGATCGAGAAATAGAACTAGGAGGGGAGAGATGAGTAAATTATTCGCTAGTGTGTCCTACCTAAGCTTATTTGTTGGTCAGTCATAATATCGGGATATTATGTGATATGTTAATTTGTTCAATTAACCCTTGTTTTGAAGCTGTATTCTAGAATGATATCTGAAATACAGGAGATGAGTAATAGAGAAATCATGATAATAGGGAAGATGGAATCTGAAATGAAAGCAAGGTATTCTCAACTCTTTGAATTATCAGGTACGTAAATTTCGAGGACAAAATTTCATAAGGAAGGGAGATTGTAAGACCCCAAATTTTATGAAATAAAAGTATTCAATTTTTTCTATTTAGTAAATGGTTAAATTGATAAAAAGTTAAAGTTATGGGTGAAATGTGAAAATTTTTCAAAATAAACAAGTGGTTATAAAATAATCATTGTTGTCGGGGAATATTCGTTGGTCGTGAAATATATTCTTTCTGTCGGAGAATATTCGTACGACGGCGCAACTATTTATGGGCCCCATAACAGAATAACTGTTGGATGAAGATAACGACAAAAATTGAGTTTTTATAATTAACGGCGTAGTTGTTACCGTTAACACTGTTGGAATACCCGGTGGTTAAAATACAGTAATACGCGTTATTGCACAGTAGCACACGGTATTGCACAGTATTTTTGAAATTATTGATTCTTACGTAAGAAGGTACTACTCAATAATGGTTACAGTAATTACTGTTTAGTATTTTATTTTATTGATTCAATAATTGCTACTTGGATATTTTATATTACTGTTGTTTCAATAGTTGTCACTACACAGTATTTTCCTTTATCGGAGCAATAATTCATATTATCTGAATAATATTATTAGATAATATTATTGACAATGTCTAGAAAGTTCTGTCTAAGGAGAAGTTATTTAATTGCGCGCCAGTAAGGAGAAATCCTTACCGGAAGGCCCCCTCTTTCCTATGAACAGCCTGGTTGTCAATATTGTGATTCTGTAATATTATTTGTGAATAATTAATTATTGATTTATATGATGAAGAAAATATTAATTTTATGTGGATATAGATGGAGAAAATTTTTTAAAGTGACAATTGTTAAAAATTAATATTTTATCTTCTCCGATAAAATAATATTTTATTATATTATTATAATATAATAATGATGATATTTTTATAATGAATGTGGGATATATGAGTATATGAGGAGGAGGAGTATTTTTGTTACAATAAATACTAAAAACATATTTTGTGTGTCGGTAGACCCCATTTCTTGACTGAAATTTGATTATAGCCTGTAAAATCGTCGTTTGTGGATTTCGGTCAATTTCTGTTTGGAATTTGGAAAAATTTTCTTCTGTAAAGTTGTAGAAAATGGAATTTCCTATTTTAGATTGTAAGATTCGAATTTTTTGATAAAAGGGCTATTTATTATGAATTATTGAAGTTCCGAAGTTTCGAAATTATTGATTTTTGGAAGTTTTAATTATTTTTATTAAGAAAAACGTTTTTTCTTACTTTTTCTAGAAGGTTAACATGTGTTTATGGCTGAATTCAAGTATCTAGAGGTGGGCTTGAAAATTTATATATATATATATATATATATATATATATATATATATATATATATATATATATATATATATATATATATATATTTTCTGCTTCGGTGTTTTAAGCAATTTCCTATAAATAGGGTGCTTAGGTTATAATTGAAAATCACACCAGAAACTAAAGTTTTCTCTCTATTTTTCTCTCTATATTATCGAGTGTATTCTTGTGAGTATTTTGATATCTTGAGTGTTGCTATACGGTGCAAGTTCGTTCAGCGTTATTCCAGTCAGAAGTACTGCTCTTTTGAGGTAAGGGATAGTAAGGGATGTTATTTTATTCGAAAATGATATTATTTCTTCAATATCATTATGCCGAAATATTGGTTGAAATTTTTTATCAAATTTGGAACTTTTTATGTCGAAGTTACTATTCATGAGTTACTATTCACGAGTTACTATTCACGAGTTACTATTCATGAGTTACTATTCATGAGCTACTATTCATGAGTTACTATTCGCGATTTACTATTCACAAGTTACTATTCACGACGGGTTACTATTCATGAGTTACTATTCACGAGTTACTATTCACGGGTACTATTCACTACAAAATTGGTTTCTTTTTCTAACCAAATTATAGTTGATTTATGAATATTACTCTGGAGATTAAAACTATGTATTGATTATATTGATTTTATTATCATATATAACATTTTTATAACCTTGATGTTGAAATTCTCTTTCACTGGAGTGTAAAGATAGGTAGATTATTGGTATGATCATGACTAGGGTTCTCTTTGTCCAGTAGTAAAAAGTTGAATTGTGACTGGTATGATCATGACCATTGAATTTATAATTGAATATCTTTAGCTAAGTGCAAAGGTGAATTGATCAACATGGTTATAATTATTGTTTATATAAATTCTAAAATGATTATATATTTCTTTGAGATATGAATATCTTTGGCCCGTAGTGCAAAAATGAATTATTGATGAATATCTTTGGCATGTAGTGCAAAGATGAACTGTTGATGAATATCTTTGGCCCGTAGTGCAAAGATGAATTTATTAGTATGATTATGAACAGGAACTGTGATTTGGTATAACCATGATCTTTGATGTTTCAGGTAAAGACAGGTGATGAAAATTATCTTCGTCCTGGATGAGAAAAGGAATTTAGAACTATAATTATGATTACGAGTTATTCACATGATTGTGGACAGGAACTGTTGATTGATGTTACAGGGTTAAAACGTTGTTGGTGGACTTTTAACGTGGAGAAGATAATAGACTTTATAGTCTATTTGACTCTTCTAATGGATTGCTCGTTCCGCTGCAACTATGGTTGAAATTTTTATCATCTACCATATGTTCTAAATCTCTGATTTAATTCTGATGAAGACTATTGATAATTTATTTATCTTTAGTCATGGTATTCTTTACTGGTCTAGTTGTGTTCACCCTTCTGTTTCACAATTCCTTTCAGGTAATAAGAGTGTAGCTGAGTCGAGCGGGGGTAACAAGGGAATAGAACGGTGGTCATCATTTAGTAGTTATATTTGGTGAATCATCTAGGGTGAAGCGAACCCAACGTTGGAAGGGTATTTTGCCACTATCATACAAGATGTCTAATGACATACAACCTCGTGTCATCATAAGGGAGGATTGTGCTCATCCACTTGCTGAGTATATTTACGAGCACTACCTATATAATCTTGGTGTTTGTTTGAAGTATAATTCTCAATTAGAGACAGTGGAGATAATGATAAGTCAAGAGAAGACTCACCATTGGAAAGATTATGATAGTAATCTTCTCGTTTTTCTTTGGGGTCTATTGGGTCAACCAAGGATAATTTTGTGGCCATATGATATCTATCATAACCTGGAAGCATGGCCTCCCATGTACGAAGGTTTTCTTGAGCACTTCCCAAATATTCTAATTTCTAAAACAGTTTTTGACTATACCTTTATGTAAGGTGTTATTGTGAGGTGCTGTCCACGGTTGGGACATGAGTCACATTTGGTATATATTTGTATCCAAACTCACATCATATATGTTGTTGTATTTTACACGACAATTGTTATAATAAAGTTGTAGTTATTTTCTGTACCATGTATTTGGCGACTCAGAATAGGTTGGATGGAATGGACCTGTTTTGGGGTTGTCACACATATGCTTCAAATGTGGAGGGGAGGGACATATCAGTCCAAACTGTACGATGCAGTCCAAAATGTGTTACAATTGCGGAAGAAAAGGTCACCTAGCCCGATTTTGTCGTGTAGTGAAGCTAAGTCTCGTTGGGACGGTGACACCAAATGTCGTCCCAGACAAGTCAAAGCCGGTAGTTCAAGGGAGAGCATTTGTCGTGACCTCCCAAAAAGTGAGGAACCCGAACGAGATTATCATGGGTAAGCTAATCATAAACTCTTGCGAAGTCTATACCTTATTTGATACCGATTCTACCCATTCTTTTATTTCTCCTACTTGCGCTCAACGTTTAAATTTAACTCCGAAGAAATTAGACTTTGACTTATCTGTTGAAACTCCGTTGGGAGAAACCTTCATTACATCCACTGTTTATAAGTCTTGTTTGATTCAAATCGGCAACCGCACGTTACCGGTCGATCTTATCCTTTGAAAATACTTGCATTTGATGTGATTTTAGGGATTGATTGGTTAACTACTCATCATGCTAAAATTGATTATTTTCGTAAGGTTGTTAGCTTTCATAATCCTAACCAACCTATTATGCGAATTCAAGCAACCAAACCCCTAAAGTCAATCACTGTCATATCAAGCCATAAAGCTATTCGTTTATTGAAAAATGGATGTCAAGCTTTCTTAGCCCATGTCACGGATTTAAACAAAAATACGTCAGATTTGAATGATATTTCTATTGTTAATAAATTTCCTGACGTATTCCCTGAAGAACTTCCTGGCCTACCCCCAGAGTGTGAAATTGAATTTTGTATCATCCTTAAACCCGGTACAAAATCCATTTCCAAAGTCCCATATCGAATGTCCCCTATTAAACTTCAGGATTTAAAGACACAACTGCAAGAATTGTTAGACATCGGTTTCATTCGTCCTAGTACGTCTCCTTGGGGTGCTCCTGTTCTATTCGTGAAGAAGAAAGATGGAAGTATGCTACTTTGTATCGATTATCGGGAGTTGAATCATGTCACCATAAAAAATAGGTACCCGTTGCCTCGCATTGATGACCTGTTTAACCAGTTGCAAGGCGCTAAATTCTTTTCAAAGATCAATCTTCATTCCGGATATCATCAGTTAAAGATTAAAACTGATGACATTCCAAAGACTGCTTTCAGAACTCGGTACGGGCATTACGAATTTCTAGTCATGTCTTTTGGATTGACTAATGCTCCTGCTGCGTTCATGGATATAATGAACCGAGTATTCAAGGAATATTTAGATCACTTTGTGTTCGTCTTTATTGATGATATCCTCATTTACTCCAAAAGCCGTGAAAATCATGAGTAACACTTGAGGTTGATACTCCAAAAGCTTGGTGAAAATAAGTTATATGCCAAGTTGAAGAAATACGAATTCTGGCTTGAGAAAGTAGCATTCCTTGGGCACGTGATATCAAATCACGGAATATCTGTTGACCCAGCAAAGATTGAAGCAATACAAAGCTGGGAGCAACCTAAGTCAGTGACTTAAGTACGTAACTTTCTCAGCTTAGCTGGTTATTATTGGAGATTCGTGGAAGGATTTTCTTGAATCGCTACTCTATTAACTCAGCTAACTCGAAAAGATATAAAATTCGGTTGGAGCGAGGAATGTGAGAAGAGTTTTCAAGAACTCAAGAGAAGACTCATTTCAGCACTTGTTCTGACAATACCATCTGGTTCGGAGGGATTTGTCATCTACAGTGATGCTTCAGGTAGAGGGTTAGGATGTGTTCTCATGAAACATAGGAAAGTCATAGCCTATGTCTCACGATAACTCAAAGAATATGAGAGAAATTATCCTACTTATGATCTAGAGTTGGCAGTTGTTGTTTTCGTTTTCGCACTTATAATCTGGAGGCATTATCTATATGGGGAGATGGTGGAGATCTATACAGATCATAAAAGCCTCAAATATTTCTTCACCCAAAAGGAACTCAACATACAGCAACGACGTTGGCTCGAGCTATTGAAAGATTACGACCATACCATTCAATACCATCCTGGAAAAGCGAACGTGGTAGCTGACGCATTGAGTAGAAGATCATATGCGGGTACGAGTGCAATATTATCAACGCAAAGGCCCATTTTGTATGACTTGCAAAGGATGGAGATAGAGTTAAAGACTCCAGGGACCCACGTGATGATGACAAATATACGAGTAGAACTGACTTTAATAGATAAAGTTAAAACTGCTCAAACCACGGACCTGGAGCTGATACGTATGAAGAAGAAAGTATAAGAAGGTGCTATTCTGGAAGCAAGAATCGATGAAGAAGGAATACTTTGAGTCAACTCCAGACTTTGTGTTCCTAACGACCCTGATTTGAAGTATAAAATCATGATAGAGGAGCACAACACATCGTTTTTAATCCATCCTGGGAGTACCAAATGTATCGTGATCTTTGACATACATTTTGGTGGCGCAATATGAAGAGAGAGATCGTGGAGTTTATCTCAAGGTGTTTAACTTGTCAACAAGTCAAGGCGGAGCATCAAGTGCCAAAAGGTCCATTGCAACCACTTGAAATTCCAGACACTACAAAAAAACAGATCATTGGCAACGGCCTCATTAGCGACGGCAGAATCCCCGTCGAGAATGACCTCATTGGCGACAGCTAGGCCGTCGCTAATGTAGCCCGTCGAGAATGATCCTTCCCGGGTCCAAATTTGGTGGGAATTTTTTCGCGCACGTGGGAAAAGGTCATAGGCGACGGCCTTGTCGTCGCTATTGAGTCAATCCTTACTGCCGTCGAGAATGAGGTTATATTTAATCCCTAAAATTCATTTTTCTTCTGTTCTCTTTCTGTCTTTCTCCCGCTCGACCTGCTCAGCGCCTCTGCACCTCACCGTTGCCTGTGCACCATCCCTACCGTGGCTGGCGCCATCAACGTTGCCGTCCACCTATCCATTTCTTGCTCCCACCGACTGGCCTTCCCTTTTCTTGCTCCCCTTTCCTTGGCCTGTGCGAACTGCTGCCTCCACTGATCTTTTCGTCGGTTCTGCTGGTTCTCCATTTCTCAGAGAACAATTAGTAAGTTAATTTTTTTTCTTAGGCTTTAATTTGTAAGTTCCAATTTATTTATGTTAGGGTTTAATTGGGTCTTCAATTTTCTTATGTTATCAGGCTTCTATTATTGTCTTTGCTGCTAAGTAATATATATTCTACCTTTTTTTGAGCATTATCCATCTCTATTATATGTTAGCTTACAGTACTAGTGTAGAATTAATTATGTGTTAGCAATTTATAATTTGTGCTGTGTAAAATAGTTCTACAATTTGTATTGTCTTTGAGGCTTTGGTGACTGTGTATTGGCGTATGTGTATAGTGGAAAAGTGAGGCTATTTTCGAAGCTTACTGTACACTCCATGATTTCTCAGATAGAAAAGACTTCAATTATGGTTAAGTAGCAATTTATTAGTAGTTTGTTAATTAGAAAAGCAAAAACTGTATTGGATTTTTGCTGTAAAAAAAGGTAAAGGGGAAAGGTGAAATTGTATTGCCTTTTTTGCTGTAGAAAGTAAAGGAAGTATCTTGAAATGTGACCTACAGAATGTTAACTTAAGCTCTAATGAAAACGTTTTATAGTTTTGGCATCCTATTGTTGGTGCATTAGAGCTTCCGAGCATTTTTCGAGCATTACCCTGCTATTAAAGATTATAACATGATCAACTTGTTATATATAGTTACTATTGTTTGCCTCAATTGTCTCAACTATGATAGTCTAATGGCAAAGTCTAATTGGCCATGACTTATCAAGTATAAAATAAAGACTAATTCGCATTGACCAACAAAAGCTTTCCAACTTTTTCATTGACCTTGAATTAGTTATAGTTATGGCTTGCAATGAGATCCTCTGCTATCTAGTTTCGATATTGCAAATAGTTCTTTCCTGAAAAGTTTCACCTCTTTCATTAATTACAGAGTCACCTACTAGACCTTACGACCCTCGTTGGTTAAAGCACTTGCAAGCATTAGTAACCCATCATAATAACTATTCCCTCTATAATGTGTTTGCTTGTTAATTTGAGTTGTTTATACTTGGTCATGGCTTGAGAGGTATATACTTGGACTAACATGATAGCTGAAGAAAGGTAATTGATATACTTTATGGTCTTGGCTAAAAATTGTATCTTTCTGGTTGAAATTGAAATATGTTTTTGCATCTATATCTGCATGCCCTCTCTTGACATACAGACGAACATTAGTTTGTTTTGGAGAGATTTGATTTGAGTTTAACTAATTTATATGTAACATGTAATATATAGATGGTCCATTACATTGCAAGCATATTCAAATTCTCAATTTATTTGTTTTTTTCCCTATTTCAGGGTGGGTTAAGAAATTTGCTAGCTCATTATACTTTCACACGTGCATATTTTCATATAGTTTAGGAAGCTTAGAAACCCGTTTAAGATTCACTTAGTTTGAGTGAATCTCAAATAGTCCCCGTTTTGGGACTGTTCTTGTATGTTTCGATCTCACTTAGGTCGGTGTTAACAACTTGAGCACGTCTTTATATTTTTTGAATTTTCGGTCAGTATATATCTCTTGATGTTCTTCGAGTGCATATTTAGACTACGATGTGTTAGTATATTTCACGTACTTGAAGACCATGGGGAGGTGCTGCCGAAATTTTTGAAAAATTTAAAGATGTGTTCAAGTTGTTGGCATTAGTGAGGCGACACATCCGGGAATGGGATAGAAGCCTGACCTGTTAGAGGTGGAGATGAAGTTAGGAAACTCATAAGCTTGCATATACATTAACTTGGAGACTTGATTGTGTTTGTCTGACTTTCCATATATATAGCATACAGTTGTCCGAGATGTCTGTTGATCGAAGTTGGATGGAATGTAGGGTAGCCACTGATAAGAGTGGGCTTAACTCTAAGTACCGTAGTGGGGTTGAATAGTTTCTCAATTTCGAGTTTGAGCAAGTCAGCGGCGATGAGATTAGATGTCCTTGTAAGAGGTGTGTGAATGAAGTGTGGAAGGAAAGGAGTGATGTCATGTGCGACTTATTTGCATATGGGTTCAAGCAGGGTTATACGACATGGATCTATCATGGGAAAACCTGGTTGAATGAACATGAATCAGAATCAGAATCTAGAGGTGATGAAACCTTTGACTGTACTAACATGATAGTCGAAGCTGCTGGTTCATACTTCCAGTGGAATACAGACATGGATGACAGTAGCGTCGAGCAAGAGCCGAATGACGGGGCTAAGGGTTTCTATGAGTTATTGCATGAAGCAGCGACGCCACTGTATGACGGGCACGAAAAGCACACCGTCTTCTCTGCCGTGACTAAGTTTTTACACTTTAAGAACGAGCATGACTGTAGCGAGAGAGGTTTTAATGAATTGTTAAGCATTGTGAAGGAGTGCTTACCTGTAGGCAATAAGTTACCGGAGTCGTACTATGATGTGAAGAAAATGGTCAAAAGGCTCAATCTAGGGTATGAGAAGATTGATGCTTGTGAGCATGACTGTATGTTGTATTACGGTGATGTCAATAAAGATAAGAGGTCATGTGATATTTGTGGTACAAGTAGATACCATGAACAGCGCAAGAAAAAGGGAAAAGACGTGCCGAGAAAGATCTTACGTTACTTTCCCATTGCCCCGAGGCTTCAGCGGTTGTTCATGTCAACACATACCGCCGAGGATATGAGGTGGCACTCTACACGGGACATAGTCGAAGGTCAACTGACGCACCCAACAGATGGGCTTGAGTAGAAAAATTCTGATAACAAGCACCCCTCGTTTGTTGAAGAGGTTCGCAATGTTAGGCTTGGACTTGCTACAGATGGGTTTAATCCGTTTAACGGGCATTACACAAAGCCCTACTCAACTTGGCCGGTGATTATTGCGGTGTATAACCTCCCGCCTTCGATGTGCATGAAAGATCCCTACATGTTCATGCCTTTAATGATTCCAGGAGATAAGAGTCCGAGTAAAGACATCAATGTATACCTCAGGCCGTTAGTTGATGAGTTGAAGATGTGGGAAAAAGGGGTTCAAACTTATGATGTATCTCTTAAGCATCGGCCGTCTAAACGCCACACAAATATACACACAGAACCGCGAAGGTATTAGAAACGCGTTACAACTTACGGGACTCGATTCCGACATACGAAAACCGAGTTATCGTCCAGTTTGCAAAACTCGCCAACACTTAAGCAAAAAGCCGAAAAAGAGCCCGAAACCCGCATCGGCCATCCGAACGCCACGCAAACACACACATAGCACCGCGTAGGTATTAGACACGCGTTACAACTTAAGGGACTCGATTCCGACATACGGAGACCGAGTTATCGCCCAATTTGCAAAACTCGCCAACACTTAGGCAAAAAGCCGAAAAAGAGCCCAACATCCGCATCGGCCGTCTAAACACCACGTAAACACACACATAGTACCGCGTAGGTATTAAAAATGCATTACAACTTACGAGACTCGATTCTGACATACAGAGACCGAGTTATCGCCCAGTTTGCAAAACTCGCCAACACTTAGGCAAAAAGTCGAAAAAGAACCCAAAAACGCATCGGCCGTTCGAACGCCACGCAAACACACACATAACACCGCGTAGGTATTAGAAATGCGTTACAACTTACGGGACTCGATTCCGACATACGGAGACCGAGTTATCGCCCAGTTTGTAAAAATCGCCAACACTTAGGCAAAAAGTCGAAAAAGAGCCCAAAACCAGCATCGACAGTCCGAATGCCACGCAAACACAGACATAACACCGCATAGGTATTAGAAACGCGTTACAACATGCGGGACTCGATTCCGACATACGGAGACGGAGTTATCGCCCAATTTGCAAAACTCACCAACACTTAGGCAAAAAACCGAAAAAGAGCCCAAAACCCGCATCAGCCGTCTGAACGCCACGCAAACACACACACAGCACCGCATAGGTATTAAACACGCGTTACAACTTACAGGACTCGATTCTGACATACGGAGACCGAGTTATCGCTAAGTTTGCAAAACTCGCCAACACTTGGGCAAAAAGCCGAAAAAGAACCCAAAACCTACATCAGCCGTCCGAACGCCACGCAAAAACACACATAGCACCGCGTAGGTATTAGACATGCGTTACAACTTACAGGACTTGATTCCGACAAACGGAGACCGAGTTATCGCCCAGTTTGCAAAACTAGCCAACACTTAAATAAAAAGTCGAAAAAGAGTCCAAAACCCGCATCGACCGTCCGAACGCCACACAAACACACACATAGCACGACGTAGGTATTAGACACGTGTTACAACTTACGGGACTTGATTGTGACAGACGGAGACCGAGTTATCGCCCAGTTTACAAAACTCGCCAACACTTAGGCAACAAGCTAAAAAAGAGCCCAAAACCCGCATCGGCGGTCCGAACGCCACGCAAACACACACATAGCACCACGTAGGTATTAGACACGCGTTACAACTTACAGGACTCGATTCCGATATACGGAGACCGATTTATCGTCCAGTTTATAAAACTCGCCAACACTTAGGCAAAAACTCGAAAAAGAGCCCAAAACCCGCATCGACCGTCCGAAAGCCATACAAACACAAACATAGCACCGCGTAGATATTATACAGTCGTTACAACTTACAGGACTCGATTTCAACATACGGAGACCGAGTTATCGCCCAGTTTATAAAACTTGCCAACACTTAGGCAAAAAGCCGAAAAAGAGCCCAAAACCCGCATCGACAGTCCGAACGCCATGCAAAGACACACATAGCACCGCATAGGTATTAGACACGCGTTACAAGTTACAGGACTCGATTCCGACATACGGAGACCGATTTATCGCCCAGTTTACAAAATATACCAACATCGGCCGTCCGAGCACTACGTAAACACACACATAGCACTGCGTAGGTATTAGAAACGCTTTACAACTTACGGGACTCAATTCCGAAATACGAAGACCAAGTTTTCTCCCAATTTGTAAAACTCGCCAACACTTGGGCAAAGAGCCGAAAAAGAGCCCAAAACCCGCATCGGCCGTCCAAACACCACGCAAACACACACATAGCACCGCGTAGGAATTAGACACGCGTTACAACTTACGGGACTCGATTCCGAAATACGGAGACCGAGTTATCGCCCAGTTTACAAAACTGGCCAACGCTTAGGCAAAAAGCCGAAAAAAAGCCCAGAACCCGCATCGGCCGTCCGAACGCCACGTAAACACACACATAACACCACGTAGGTATTAGACACGCGTTACAACTTACAGAACTCGATTTCGACATACGGAGACCAATTTATCGCCTAGTTTGCAATACTCGCCAACACTCAGGCAAAAAGCCGAAAAAAAAATTCAAAACCTGCATCGGTCGTCCGAACGCCATGCAAACATAAACATAACACCGCATAGGTATTAGACACGCGTTAAAACTTAAGGGACTCGATTCCAATATGCGAAACCGAGTTATCGTCCAGTTTGCAAAACTCGCCAACACTTAAGTAAAAAGCCGAAAAAGAGCGAAAAACCCGCATCGGCTTTTCGAACGCAACACAAACACACACATAGCACCGCGCAGGTATTAAAAATGTATTACAACTTACGGGACTCGAATCCAATACACGAAAATCGAGTTATCGGCCAGTTTGCAAAACTCGCTAACACTTAGACAAAAAGCCGGAAAAGAGCCCAAAACCCGCATCGACAGTCCGAACGCCACGCAAATACACACATAACACAACGTAGGTATTAGACACGCGTTACAACTTACGGGACTCGATTCCGACATACGGAGACCAAGTTATCGCCCAGTTTGTAAAACTCGTCAACACTTAAGCAAAAAGCCGAAAAAGAGCATCGACCGTCCGAATGCCACGCAAATATACACATAGCACCGCGTAGGTATTAGAAACAAATTACAACTTCTGGGACTCGATTCCAACATACGGAGACCGAGTTATCTCCCAGTTTGCAGAACTCGTCAACACTTAGGCAAAAATCCGAAAAAGAGCACAAAACCCGCATCAGCTGTCCGAATGTCACGCAAACACACACATAGCACCGCGTAAGTTTTAGATACACGTTACAACTTATGGGACTCGATTCCGACAGACGTAGACCGAGTTATCACCCAGTTTGCAAAACTCGCCAACACTTAGGTAAAAAACCGAAAAAGAGAACAAAATCCGCATTGGCCGTTCGAATGTCACACAAACACACACATAGCACCGCGTAGGTATTAGAAATGTGTTACAACTTACAAGACTCGATTTCGACATACGGAGACCGAGTTATCGCCCAGTTTGAAAAACTCGCCAACACTTAGTCAAAAAGTCGAAAAAGAGCCTAAAACCCGCATCGGCAGTCCGAATGCCACGCAAACACACATATAGCACCGCGTAGGTATTAGACACGCGTTACAACTTACGGAACTCGATTCTGACATACGGAGACCAAGTTATCGCCCAGTTTGTAAAACTCGCCAACACTTAAGTAAAAAGTCGAAAAAGAGCCCAAAGCCCGTATCAGTCGTCAGAACGCCACGCAAACACACATAGCACCGCGTAGGTGCTAGAAACGTGTTACAACTTACGGGACTCGATTCCGACATACGGAGACCGAGTTATCGCCCAGTTTGCAAAACTAGCCAACACTTAGGCAAAAAGCCGAAAAAGAGCCCAAAACCCACATCGGCCGTCCGAACGCCACGCAAATACACACATAGCACCGCGTAGGTATTAGAAATGTATTACAACTTACGAGACTCGATTCCGACGTATGGAGACCGAGTTATTGCACAATTTGCAAAACTCGCCAAGACTTAGGCAAAAAGCCAAAAAAGAGCCCAAAATCCGTATCGGCCGTCCGAACGCTACGCAAACACACACATAGCACCGCGCTGGTATTAGAAACGCATTACAACTTACGTGACTCGATTCCGATAAACGAAGACCGAGTTATCGCCCAGTTTGCAAAACTCGTCAACACTCAAGTAAAAAGCTGAAAAAGAGCCCAAAACCCGCATTAGCCGTCCGAACGCCACGCAAACACACACATAGCACCGCGTAGGTATTAGACACGCGTTACAACTTACGGGACTCGATTTCGATATACAGAGACCGAGTTATCGTCCAGCTTATAAAACTCACCAACACTTAGTCAAAAAGCCATAAAAGAGCCCAAAACCAGCATCGACAGTCCGAACGCCACGCAAACACACACATAGCACCGCGTAGGTATTAGACATGCGTTACAACTTATGGGACTCGATTCCGACATACGGAGACCGAGTTATCGCCAATTTGCAAAACTCGCCAACACTTAGGCAAAAAGTCGAAAAAGAGCCCAAAACCCGTGTCGGCCGTCCGAAAGCCACGCAAACACACATAGCACCGCATAGGTGTTAGAAACGTGTTACAACTTAAGGGACTCGATTCCAACATACGGAGACCGAGTTATCCCCTAGTTTGCAAAACTCGCCAAGACTTAGGTAAAAAGTCGAAAAAGAGCCCAAAACTCGCATCGGCCTTCCGAACGCCACGCAAACACACACATAGCACCGCGTAGGTATTTAACACGCGTTACAACTTATGGGACTGGATTTCGACATACGGAGACCGAATTATCGCCCAATTTGTAAAACTCGCCAACACTTAGGCAAAAAGCTAAAAATAAGCCCAAAACCTGGATCGGCCGTCCGAACGCCACGCAAACGCACACAAAGCACCGCATAGGTATTAGAAACACATTATAACTCACGGGACTCGATTCCGACATACAGAAACCGAGTTATCGCCCAGTTTGCAAAACTTGTCAACGCTTAGGCAAAAATTCAAAAAAGAGCACAAAACCCGCATCAGCTGTCCAAATGCCACGCAAACACACACATAGCACCGCGTAGGTTTTAAACACACGTTACAACTTACGGGACTCGATTTCGACATACGGAGACCGAATTATCGGTTTGCAAAACTCGCCAACACTTAGGCAAAAAGAGCCTAAAATGCGGCCGTCCGAATGCCACGCAAAAATACACATAGCACCGCGTAGGTATTAGAAATGTGTTACAACTTACAAGACTCGATTTCGACATATGGAGACCGAGTTATCGCCCAGTTTGTAAAACTCGCCAACACTTAGTCAAAAAGCCAAAAAAGAGCCCAAAACTCGCATCGGCCGTCTGAATGTCACGCAAACACAAACATAGCACCACGTAGGTATTAGACACGCGTTATAACTTACGGGACTCGATTCCGACATACGGAGACCGAGTTATCGCCTAGTTTGCAAAACTCGCCAACACTTAGGCAAAAAGCCGAAAAAGAGCACAAAACCCTCATCGGCCGTCCGAACGCCACGCAAACATACACATAGCACCGCGCAGGTATTAGACACGCTTTACAACTTACGGGACTTGATTTCGACATACAGAGACCGAGTTATCTCCCAATTTGTAAATCTCGCCAACACTTACGCAAAAAATCAAAAAGAGCCCAAAATCCGCATCGGCCGCCGAACGCCACGCAAACACACACATTGCACCCTGTAGGTATTAGAAACGCATTACAACTTACGAGACTCGATTCTGACATACGGAGACCGAGTTATCGCACAGTTTGCAAAACTCACCAACACTTAGTTAAAAAAGCCGAAAAAGAGCCCAAAACCCGCATCGGCCGTCCGAATGTCACGCAAACACAAACATAGCACCGCGCTGGTAATAGAAACGCGTTACACCTTACAGGACTCGATTTCGACATACGGATACCGAGTTATCGCCCAGTTTGCAAAACTCGCTAACACTTAGGCAAAAAGCCGAAAAAGAGCCCAAAATTCGCATTGGTCGTCCAAATGCCACGCAAAAACACACAAAGCAAAGCTTAGGTATTAGAAATGTGTTACAACTTACGGGACTCGATTCCGACATACGGAGACCGAGTTATCGCCCAGTTTACAAAACTCGCCAACACTTAGTCAAAAAGCCAAAAAAGAGCCCAAAACCCGCATCGGCCGTCCGAATGCCACACAAAAATACACATACCACCGCGTAGGTATTGGACACGCGTTACAACTTACGGGACTCGATTCCGACATACGGAGACCGAGTTATCGCCAATTTGCAAAACTCGCCAACACTTAGGCAAAAAACCGAAAAAGAGCCCAAAACCCGTATCGGCCGTCCGAACGCCACGCAAACACACATAGCACCGCGTAGGTGTTAGAAATGTGTTACAACTTACGGGACTCGATTCCTACATACGGAGACCGAGTTATCGTCCAGTTTGCAAAACTCGCCAACACTTAGGCAAAAAGCCGAAAAAGAGCCCAAAACCCGCATCGGCCTTCCGAACGCCACGCAAACACACACATAACACCGCGTAGGTATTAGATACGCGTTACAACATACGGGACTTGATTTCGACATACGGAGACCGAATTATCGCCCAATATGTAAAACTCGCTAACACTTAGCAAAAAGTCGAAAAAAACTCAATACCCGCATCGGCCGTCCGAACGCCACGTAAACACACACATAGCATCGCGTAGGTATTAGAAACGCATTACAACTTACGGGACTCGATTCCGACATACGGAGACCGATTTATAGCCCAGTTTACAAAACATACCAACATCGGCCGTCCGAGAAGTACGTAAACACACACATAGCACCGCGTAGGTATTAGAAACGCTTTACAACTTACGGGACTCAATTCCGACATACGAAGACCAAGTTTTCTCCCAATTTGTAAAACTCGCCAACACTTGGGCAAAGAGCCAAAAAAGAGCCCAAAACCCGCATCGGCCGTCCAAACACCACGCAAACACACACATAGCACCGCGTAGGAATTAGACACGCGTTACAACTTACGGGACTCGATTGCGAAATACGGAGATCGAGTTATCGCCCAGTTTACAAAACTGGCCAACGCTTAGGCAAAAAGCCGAAAAAAAGCCCAGAACCCGCATCGGCCGTCCGAACGCCACGCAAACACACACATAACACCACGTAGGTATTAGACACGCGTACAACTTACAGAACTCGATTTCGACATACAGAGACCAATTTATCGCCCAGTTTGCAATACTCGCCAACACTCAGGCAAAAAGCCGAAAAAAAATTCAAAACCCGCATCGGTCGTCCGAACGCCATGCAAACATAAACATAACACCGCGTAGGTATTAGACACGCGTTAAAACTTAAGGGACTCGATTCCAATATACGAAACCGAGTTATCGCCCAGTTTGCAAAACTCGCCAACACTTAGGTAAAAAGCCGAAAAAGAGCCCAAAACCTGCATCGGCTTTCCGAACGCAACACAAACACACACATAGCACCGCGCAGGTATTAAAAATGTATTACAACTTACGGGACTCGAATTCGATACACGAAAATCGAGTTATCGCCCAGTTTGCTAAACTCGCTAACACTTAGACAAAAAGCCGGAAAAGAGCCCAAAACCCGCATCGACAGTCCGAACGCCACGCAAATACACACATAACACAACGTAGGTATTAGACACGCGTTACAACTTACGGGACTCGATTCCGACATACGGAGACCAAGTTATCGCCCAGTTTATAAAACTCGCCAACACTTAAGCAAAAAGCCGAAAAAGAGCATCGACCGTCCGAATGCCACGCAAATATACACATAGCACCGCGTAGGTATTAGAAACGAATTACAACTTCCGGGACTCGATTCCAACATACGGAGACCGAGTTATCTCCCAGTTTGCAAAACTCGTCAACACTTAGGCAAAAATCCAAAAAAGAGCACAAAACCCGCATCAGCTGTCCGAATGTCACGCAAACACACACATAGCACCGCGTAAGTTTTAGACACACGTTACAACTTATGGGACTCGATTTCGACAGACGTAGACCGAGTTATCGCCCAGTTTGCAAAACTCGCCAACACTTAGGCAAAAAACTGAAAAAGAGAACAAAATCCGCATTGGCCGTTCGAATGTCCCACAAACACACACATAGCACCGCGTAGGTATTAGAAATGTGTTACAACTTACAAGACTCGATTTCGACATACGGAGACCGAGTTATCGCCCAGTTTGAAAAACTCGCCAACACTTAGTCAAAAAGTCGAAAAAGAGCCTGAAACCCGCATCGGCAGTCCGAAAGCCACGCAAACACACATATAGCACCGCGTAGGTATTAGACACGCGTTACAACTTACGGAACTCGATTCTGACATACGGAGACCAAGTTATCGCCCAGTTTGCAAAACTCGCCAACACTTAGGTAAAAAGTCGAAAAAGAGCCCAAAGCCCGTATCAGTCGTCAGAACGCCACGCAAACACACATAGCACCGCGTAGGTGTTAGAAACGTGTTACAACTTACGGGACTCGATTCCGACATACGGAGACCGAGTTATCGCCCAGTTTGCAAAACTGGCCAACACTTAGGCAAAAAGCCGAAAAAGAGCCCAAAACCCACATCGACCGTCCGAACGCCACGCAAATACACACATAGCACCGCGTAGGTATTAGAAATGCATTACAACTTACGAGACTTGATTCTGACGTACGGAGACCGAGTTATCGCACAGTTTGCAAAACTCGTCAACACTTAGGTAAAAAGCCAAAAAAGAGCCCAAAACCCGTATCGGCCGTCCGAACGCTACGCAAACACACACATAGCACCGCGCTGGTATTAGAAACGCATTACAACTTACGTGACTCGATTCCGATAAACGGAGACCGAGTTATCGCCAAGTTTGCAAAACTACTCAAGTAAAAAGCTGAAAAAGAGCCCAAAACCCGCATTAGCCGTCCGAACGCCACGCAAACACACACATAGCACCGCGTAGGTATTAGACACGTGTTACAACTTACGGGACTCGATTTCGACATACGGAGACCGAGTTATCGTCCAGTTTGTAAAACTCACCAACACTTAGTCAAAAAGCCAAAAAAGAGCCCAAAACTAGCATCGGCAGTCCGAACGCCACGCAAACACCCACATAGCACCGCGTAGGTATTAGACATGCGTTACAACTTACGGGACTCGATTCTAACATACAGAGACCGAGTTATCGCCAATTTGCAAAACTCGCCAACACTTAGGCAAAAAGCCGAAAAAGAGCCCAAAACCCACATCGACCGTCCGAACGCCACGCAAATACACACATAGCACCGCGTAGGTATTAGAAATGCATTACAACTTACGAGACTCGATTCCGACGTATGGAGACCGAGTTATCGCACAGTTTGCAAAACTCGTCAACACTTAGGTAAAAAGCCAAAAAAGAGCCCAAAACCCGTATCGGCCGTCCGAACGCTACGCAAACACACACATAGCACCGCGCTGGTATTAGAAACGCATTACAACTTACGTGACTCGATTCCGATAAACGGAGACCGAGTTATCGCCCAGTTTGCAAAACTCGTCAACACTCAAGTAAAAAGCTGAAAAAGAGCCCAAAACCCGCATTAGCCTTCCGAACGCCACGCAAACACACACATAGCACCGCGTAGGTATTAGACACGCGTTACAACTTACGGGACTCGATTTCGACATACGGAGACCGAGTTATCGTCCAGTTTGTAAAACTCACCAATATTTAGTCAAAAAGCCAAAAAAGAGCCCAAAACTAGCATCGGCAGTCCGAACGCCACGCAAATACACACATAGCACCGCGTAGGTATTAGACATGCGTTACAACTTACGGGACTCGATTCTAACATACGGAGACCGAGTTATCGCCAATTTGCAAAACTCGCCAACACTTAGGCAAAAAGTCGAAAAAGAGCCCAAAACCCGTGTCGGCCGTCCGAACGCCACGCAAACACACATAGCACCGCATAGGTGTTAGAAACGTGTTACAACTTAAGGGACTCGATTCCGACATACGGAGACCGAGTTATCCCCTAGTTTGCAAAACTCGCCAAGACTTGGGTAAAAAGCCGAAAAAGAATCCAAAACTCGCATCGGCCTTCCGAACGCCACGCAAACACACACATAGCACCGCGTAGGTATTTGACACGCGTTACAACTTATGGGACTGGATTTCGACATACGGAGACCGAGTTATCGCCCAATTTGTAAAACTCGCCAACACTTAGGCAAAAAGCCGAAAATAAGCCCAAAACCCGCATCGGCCGTCCGAATGCCACGCAAACACACACAAAGCACCGCATAGGTATTAGAAACGCATTACAACTCATGGGACTCGATTTCGACATACGGAAACCGAGTTATCGCCCAGTTTGCAAAACTCGTCAACGCTTAGGCAAAAATTCGAAAAAGAGCACAAAACCCGCATCAGCTGTCCAAATGCCACGCAAACACACACATAGCACCGCGTAGGTTTTAAACACACGTTACAACTTACGGGACTCGATTTCGACATACGGAGACTGAATTATCGCCCAGTTTGCAAAACTCGCCAACACTTAGGCAAAAAAAGCCTAAAATGCGGCCGTCCGAATGCCACGCAAAAATACACATAGCACCCGTAGGTATTAGAAATGTGTTACAACTTACAAGACTCGATTCCGACATACGAAGACCGAGTTATCGCCCAGTTTGCAAAACTCGCCAACACTTAGTTAAAAAACCGAAAAAGAGCCCAAAACTCGCATCGGCCGTCCGAATGTCACGCAAACACAAACATAGCACCGCCTAGGTATTAGACACGCGTTATAACTTACGGGACTCGATCCCGACATACGGAGACCGAGTTATCGCCCAGTTTGTAAAACTCGCCAACACTTAGGCAAAAAGCCGAAAAAGAGCACAAAACCCTCATCGGCCGTCCGAACGCCACGCAAACATACACATAGCATCACGCAGGTATTAGACATGCTTTACAACTTACGGAACTTGATTTCGACATACAGAGACTGAGTTATCTCCCAATTTGTAAATCTCGCCAACACTTACACAAAAATCGAAAAAGAGCCCAAAACCCGCATCGGCCGCCGAACGCCACGCAAACACACACATTGCACCCCGTAGGTATTAAAAACGCATTACAACTTACGAGACTCGATTCCGACATACGGAGACCGAGTTATCGCACAGTTTGCAAAACTCGCCAACACTTAGTCAAAAAAGCCGAAAAAGAGCCCAAAACCCGCATCGGCCGTCCGAATGCCACGCAAACACAAACATAGTACCGCGCTGGTAATAGAAATGCGTTACACCTTACGGGACTCGATTTCGACATACGAAGACCGAGTTATCGCCCAGTTTGCAAAACTCGCCAACACTTAGGCAAAAAGTCGAAAAAGAGCCCAAAATTCGCATTGGTCGTCCGAATGCCACGTAAAAACACACAAAGCAAAGCTTAGGTATTAGAAATGTGTTACAACTTACGGGACTCGATTCCGACATACGAAGACCGAGTTATCGCCCAGTTTGCAAAACTCGCCAACACTTAGTCAAAAAGCCGAAAAAGAGCCCAAAACCTGCATCGGCCGTCCGAATGCCACGCAAAAATACACATACCACCGCGTAGGTATTGGACACGCGTTACAACTTACGGGACTCGATTCCGACATACGGAGACCGAGTTATCGCCAATTTGCAAAACTCGCCAACACTTAGGCAAAAAACCGAAAAAGAGCCCAAAACCCGTATCGGCCGTCCGAACGCCACGCAAACACACATAGCACCGCGTAGGTGTTAGAAACGTGTTACAACTTACGTGACTCGATTCCTACATACGGAGACCGAGTTATCGTCCAGTTTGCAAAACTCGCCAACACTTAGGCAAAAAGTCGAAAAAGAGCCCAAAACCCGCATCGGCCTTCGAACGCCACGCAAACACACACATAGCACCGCGTAAGTATTAGATACGCGTTACAACATACGGGACTTGATTTCGACATACGGAGACCGAATTATCGCCCAATTTGTAAAACTCGCTAACACTTAGCAAAAAGTCGAAAAAAACTCAATACCCGCATCGGTCGTCCGAACGCCACGCAAACACACACATAGCATCGCGTAGGTATTAGAAACGCATTACAACT
Source organism: Panax notoginseng (assembly GCA_016801055.1). Classification (NCBI taxonomy): domain Eukaryota; kingdom Viridiplantae; phylum Streptophyta; class Magnoliopsida; order Apiales; family Araliaceae; genus Panax; species Panax notoginseng. The sequence continues at coordinate 80,458,442 of CM029014.1, forward strand.
TACGGGACTCGATTCTAACATACAAAGACCGAGTTATCGCTCAGTTTACAAAACTCGTCAACACTTAGGCAAAAATCCGAAAAAGAGCACAAAACCTGCATCAGCTGTCCGAATGTCACGCAAACACACACATAGCACCGCGTAGGTTTTAGACACAGGTTAAAACTTACGGGACTCGATTTCGACATACGGAGACTGAATTATCGCCCAGTTTACAAAACTCGCCAATAATTAGGCAAAAAGCCGAAAAAGAGCCCAAAATCCGCATTGGCAGTCCGAATGCCACGCAAAAACACACATAGCACCGCGTAGGAATTAGAAATGTGTTACAACATACAAGACTCGATTCCGACATATGGAGACCGAGTTATCGCCCAGTTTGTAAAACTCGCCAACACTTAGTCAAAAAGTCGAAAAAGAGCCCAAAACTCGCATCGACCGTCCGAATGTCACGCAAACACAAACATAGCACTGCGTTGGTATTAGACACGCGTTATAACTTACAGGACTTGATTCCGACATACGGAGACCGAGTTATCGCCCAGTTAGCAAAATTCGCCAACACTTAGGCAAAAAGTCGCCCAAAACCCGTATCAGCCGTCCGAACGTCACGCAAACACACATAGCACCGCGTAGGTGTTAAAAACGTGTTACAACTTATAGGACTCGATTCTGACATACGAAGACCGAGTTATCGTCTAGTTTGCAAAACTCGCCAACACTTAGGCAAAAAGCCAAAAAAGAGCCCAAAACCCGCATCGGCCGTCCGAACGCCACGCAAACACACACATAGCACCGCGTACCATTAGACACACGTTACAACTTACGGGACTTGATTTCGACATACGGAGACCGAGTTATCTCCCAGTTTGTAAAACTTACCAACACTTACGCAAAAAGTCGAAAAAGTGCCCAAAACCCGCATCGGCCGTCCGAACGCCACGTAAACACACACATAGCACCGCGTAGGTATTAGAAATGTATTACAACTTACGAGACTCGATTCCGACATATAGAGACCGAGTTATCGCACAGTTTGAAAAACTCATCAACACTTAGGAAAAAAGCCGAAAAAGAGCCCAAAACCCGTATCGGCCGTCCGAACGCTACGCAAACACACACATAGTACCGCGCTGGTATCAGAAATGCATTACAACTTACTGAAAGTAGTATGCACACAAGCCAATCATGTTTGATGATAAAAGCATATACTTTGTAACAATCTTATTCATTTATTAATAAAATAAGGTATTATTTATTTAATTAAACTCTTTTAATTAAATGGGCTCCCTAATCTTATTAGGGATAATTAATTAAACTCCTTTAACTAATTTTCTCTCCTAATCCTATTAGGTATAAATGAGAGTACTTATATTAAATTAATTCCTAAACTCTTTTATAAATTAAAATAATAATAATTATAATAATATTAATAAGACTCCTCTTATTACTTTATATTTAATATTTCTAAAATATTAAATAATAAATATTAAGCTATTTAATTTATTCTATCACCATAGATTAAATTAAATATACTTAACATATTATTACGATTATGCCATTAACTTCTTAAATAATTATTCTTCCTTTTATGGTGTGACCCTTTATGTTCTCCATATTAAACCGGTTGTGAATAAATCAATTAGAACAATTCTAATCTTATTTAAATAAATAAATTAAACTATTAATTTATTTAAATAAATAATATTTATTCTACAATAGGGATAAGCCTCCCTAGCGATCAACGACTTTTTAGATAATATAGATTTCAACATTAATCATAAAAGAACCTTTGAGTAAATAGTTACCGTACAATTCAATCCTTCCACCATACAATGTCCCAATTAAATATAAGACATGGAATTACTGTCAAGTCTTATTTTATTTAATTATATGTATTTCGACTCTTAAATGCACAACCCCAAATAATGCAAATTAGAAACTCCTTTCTAATTTCATTCTGCCTTGGTCAAGGACTACTGGATTGTCATTTATCGAATCACATAGGACATTTCTCTTCTTTTACTAGAAGTGGTAGATTCTTTATTGATCATACATTATCTCCATGTATAACTTATTATACCCAAGCATACCCTTTGATACACCCTAAGGGTCTTAAGGAATAAGTCAAAGTATAACTCATCATACACAAGATACTATGATGATCTCAAGTCCAAGGATCACTTGTACTACTATCACTACAGGAATTCCTATTGACAAGCAAGTAAAACTCCATTAGGTATTCCTTTAGCGAGTCACGTTCAGTGAACTTATTCTCTAATAAGCACCTACATACTTGCTTTAGTGTCTCCACACAAATGATCATGAGATCAATCATTCTCATCCAATGAGCAAGCAACGTATGTACCAATCTATCCGGATTCACTAATCCCCAATTTAGTAATCCAACGATTGGGAACTATTTTAGTTTTAAACTTTCTAAGAATTTAGATCTCATTAGAATGATCATCATCATTATTCTAAAAGCATTGCTTAAAACTATGGGTTTATCACATATTATAAAACAGCATCATGTAGATAATTAAAAGCCTTTAATAAATAATTCTTTTTATTAATAAATGAATAAGATTGTTACAAAGTATATGCTTTATCATCAAATATGATTGGCTTGTGTGCATACTACTTTCAATCTCCCACTTGCACTAAAGCCAATCGTCATGGTATCTCATACTCTTCTTCTCTAAGTGACGATTATCCTGCTGTTGGATAAGTTTCAGTAAATGGATATGTAATGTTGTTCTTGAGAGTCCACTATCTCTATAGTGATTTCTCATCTTTCAATGATTCCTATAATCAAATGAAAGTGCCACAACACATGTTTAGATCCAAGATAAGACTTAAGAACTATTCCTAGTTCTGTAATGAACTTTTATCCAAACAATCAACTTGCACCTTCATTTATAGCTATATACTTTGTCTTTATCACTAAACCAATAACTCTTTGCTCTTTGGAACCTTTCTAATTCACTGCACCACTGTTCAAGGTAACGCTTTACCTTAAAGTGGATTTTCTATTGTCTTGGTCTGTCTGAAAAACTTGAGTCTGTTAACCCTCTAGTTTTAATTCAGACCCACCCTGTATTATCACATCTTTAGTGCCGGTTAAGTACTTTAAGATGTTTTCCACTGTCTCACAGTGAACTTCTCCAGAATATGACTGATCAACATCAGGTCTCGTACATTTCATTGCATACATGATAGTTACTCATGCGATCTTTCTTTTGGAGTCTATGGGGACTATTAAGAGAGATACACTCCATGGCTCATCAACATGAGACATTTCTTGGAGTTTGTCACGCTAAACGACTTTAGCATCAAATGAATATACGTTTCTTGGGTTAAGTCGAGCATCATTTTAAATCTATCTATATAGATTTGTATCCCCAATTACGATACTCTTCCCAAATTATTCATGAAAGAATGTTTAGACAACTTTATCTTTACTAATTATAGCATTGATATGTCATTCCTTATCCGTAGTATATCAACATATAATACTAGGAATGTCACATCGCTCCCACTGACCCTTTTGTACACACTAGAACTCTTACCTCATCGTATGTAACTCTGGATCAACATCTTCTATGATGCGTACCTCATCATCATCATCCATGATGAATCCATACCTCTTAGGTATCTTCGGTACTATTCCAGATTTACGATTCGGTTATGGTACAATAGGTCTATCTACAGGTTCCTCTTATTTGACTTATTGTGTTTTGTGGTTCTTGAACTCTTCAAGATCTATTATCCTCCCACTAGCCCCTTCAATGATAGACACCTTTATCTTAGAAGGTAGTGTGTTTCGCAACAAACACCTTTTGCTAAGTAGGATTATAGAACATATACCCTAAACTTACTTTAGGACGTCCCATAAATCTACACTTGTCAAATCTTGTCCCAAGCTTATCCTTTGAAACCTTTTCACATAAGTTGGACAACCCCTTATCTTAGCATACTTAAGATTAGGAATCCTCCCTATCCATAACTTTTATGGAGTCTTGGGGCCGGATTTTGAGGTTACATTTTGTAGATATGCAGCCATTTCTAGGACATGACCTTAGAGGGATACTAAAATGTCGGTAAAATCATTATGAACCGCACCATGTCCAACAAGGTACGATTTTTTATTCAAATACAACAATCAAGTATTGCGTATCAGGAGGCGTCCATTATGAGAAAACCATTTGAGATGATCTAGAAACTTATTGCACAAGTATTTATTCCTTGATCTAATCAAAGAATCTTAATACTTTGTCAATTTGTTTCACTTCTGAATTCTTTGAACCTTTCAAATAATTTATACTTGTATTTCAGAAAATACACACATTCAACTCTTTGAATGATCATCTCCTTTTCTTATACTAATTTGTTCAATATGCAAAATTATTTTCATGTAAGTCAAGTATACAAAATTTATTAAGTAATATTCCAGTTCTATACAAAACATTATTATTATAAATAGAACAACAATTGTTCTTAATTATAATACCAAAGATTTCATTGTCCAACAATAAAATGGAAATAATATTTTTAACAAGAACTGGAATACAATAACAACTTATTGACTTAATAGATTTGCCCGTAGGCATTGCTAAACTATAAGTTTCTATGGCTAATGTGGCAACCTTTGCTACATTTCTCGTACATAGGATTACTTATATTTATTTAGCTTTCCACTTCTACTTGGTCCCTTCATAAATCTATATTTATGATAACCAAAGTCGGTATCCAATACCCAAGTAGAACCTTGACTTAAAGCAAAATTTATTTCAATCATGAACAAATTTGTATTTATAACCGAAACTTCAATAAGCTTCTTTGGTTAGCCTCTTCAAGATTCTTCTCGCAGTTTCTTTCCAGTGTCCAGGCTTATTGCAGTGGAAGCAAACTCCTTTGCTATCTGTATCAGTTTTGTTCTTATTATCCTTTGTTTTTGCCTTTCTATTTACCTTCTTTGAATCGTTCTTCTTTTCAGAAGATCCTTTGGCTCCTACCAATAAGACAAGGTCTTTCTTGGTTGGAAAGTGACTCTTAACATTTTTCAACATGTTAAGCAAATCAGCGAGGCTGATATCTATCTTGTTCATATGAAAAATTCACAACAATTGTGAAAAGAGTCCGGGAGTGAGTGTAAGATCAAATCTTGGCTCAACCCTCCATCCATGACAAAACCCATTGTCCTAATTGTTCAATCATATTGATCATGTTTAGGACATGTGTCTGTACTGTAGTGTCATTGGTCATTCTAGATCGGAAGAGCTCCTTAGATATCTGATATTTATCAGTCCTACTTTCCTCACCATCAACTACTTGATGTGCAGGAATATAGTAGGAGCATCCATAGTTTCATGCTGACGCTGAAGCTCGTTACTCATGAATGCGAGCATGATGCATTGAGCCAACTATGCATCATCTTGCCACTTTCTAAAAGTAGCAATATCTTCCTCAGAGGTATTGTCTGCAACCATTGTAGGGATAGGCGTATTAAGAACATAAGATAGCTTTTCAGCCATGAGAACTATTCTCAAATTCCTTAACCAATCTGAGTATTTCAGTCCGATTAATTTAGCATCTAATATGCTACGCAGTGATAGTAATTTAGACATTGTAAAATTCTGTAAATAAATTTGTAATTAACAATATTTTAGCATACATTCTTTTATTAATTACCAAAATAATTTAGGTCTTGTTTTAAATTGGTATCTCCCACTATTTTCTTCAAACTATATTACCCTCACTTATATAGTTCGGCTAAATCTAATTAAAGATTTGCTAGTGAGAATAAGGATCTCATTTCAAATATATATAGCCTCGTGGTGACACAACAAACTATATATAAATAAATAGGTAGACAACTCTTGTCAATTACATCAACTATGCAACTCCTTGTATTTTGCCTCTTAGATTATTTTGATCAAGTGGTGGCACATCCGAATCAAAATTATCCAAGTTAAGTCCAACCTAGCACTCCATATATTCAAAAAAGAAAAATATCATCCTTGTGGTGACACAACAAAATAATATTGTTCAATTTTCTTTATAAGCATCAAATGTGATAAATTAACATCTTAAATACTTAATACTTGCCTTGTGGTGACACAACAAACTCATATTAAATATTTAATACTCTATTAATTTTATCATACTAGAAGGCGACGTTCGATATTCCAAATATCTTTGAACGCTTAGGACTTAATATAAAAAAAATTTGAGGGGTTTGTTATTAATTTGTCTCATCTTGTTTAGCGCGCATGCACACACACACACACACACACACACACACACACACACACACATATATATATATATATATATATATATATATATATATATATATATATATATATAAAATACGCGTCATTTTAATTACCATGCGAAGCATGTTTGCATAATATATAATATATATAGTATAAGCATGCACATATAGAATACTATATTCTACCTGGATTGATTATGGACTTTTATTCTAGTTTGGTTCACTAGAGCCACCAAGTGAACCAAAAAGGTCAAACCCTAGGGGTGCAAGAATTAATATTTAAATATAACTATTACATTTAAACACGGGCTCCATTACAAACGGGTCTTCAAGCGCTCCTTGCTCCTTGATCTCTAATTCTTCAAAATTAATTTTAACTATTCCTATTACAAAACTATTTAAAATAAATAGAAACCTTGATCAGCAGTCAAGGGGAAGTACATAGGAGGGAGATAGAATTTACATTAAGAAAAAATTAGAGAAGACGAGGTACGCATACCCCATTTAATAAAACCCATACATTCATGCATCCAACTAAAATAAAATCCAATCGCATTGGTCAATAATCCATAATCAATCCAATTTATTATCATACACATCACCACATGCATCAATAAATAACATTCATCTCATGAATAATAAACATTCAATATATATATTGATATCATTTAATGGGCAAATTTAGTTAGTATAAAATCTAATTTTGAATCAAAATAAACTCCTTTATTTTAATCCAAACATAAATCAAAATAAAACTATTTTATTTTAATTTATCCAATTTTGAATAAAATAAACTATTTTATTTTAATCAAAATCTTTAATTAAAATAAACTCATTAATTTTAATTAATTATGGAATCCAATTCCAAGTCAAAATAAACTCCTTTATTTTGGGTAATATGAAATCTTATTTCATATCTTAAATAAACTCCTTTTTTTTTCTTTTTTCTTTTTTTTTTTTAGGGAAACACGGATTTTTTTTAGGGACTCGATTCCGACATGCGGAGACCGAGTTATCGCCCAGTTTGCAAACCTCGCCAACACTTAGTCAAAAAGCCGAAAAAGAACCCAAAACTCGCATCGGCCGTCCGAATGTCACGCAAACACAAACATAGCACCGCGTAGGTATTAGACACGCGTTATAACTTACGGGACTCGATTCCGACATACGGAGACCGAGTTATCGCCCAGTTTGCAAAACTCGCCAACATTTAGGCAAAAGGCCGAAAAAGAGCACAAAACCCTCATCGGCCGTCCGAACGCCACGCAAACATACACATAGCACCGCACAGGTATTAGACACGCTTTACAATTTACGGAACATGATTTCGACATACAGAGACCGAGTTATCTCCCAATTTATAAATCTCGCCAACATTTACGCAAAAAACCGAAAAAGAGCCCAAAACCCGCATCGGCCGCCGAACGCCACTCAAACACACACATAGTACCGCGTAGGTATTAGACACGCGTTACAACTTAAGGGACTCGATTCCGACATACGGAGACCGAGTTATCGCCCCGTTTGCAAAACTCGCCAACACTTAGGCAAAAAGCCGAAAAAGAGCCCAAAATCCGCATCGGTCGTCTAAACGCCACGTAAACACACACATAGCACCGCGTAGGTATTAAAAATGCATTACAACTTACGGAACTCGATTCTGACATACAGAGACCGAGTTATCGCCCAGTTTGCAAAACTCGCCAACACTTAGGCAAAAAGCCAAAAAAGAACCCAAAAACGCATCGGCCGTTCGAACGCCACACAAACACACACATAGCACCGCGTTGGTATTAGAAATGCGTTACAACTTACGGGATTCGATTTCGACATACGAAGACCGAGTTATCGCCAAGTTTGCAAAAATCGCCATCAAGGCAAAAAGTCGAAAAAGAGCCCAAAACCAGCATCGACAGTCCGAATGCCACGCAAACACACACCTAGCACCGCATAGGTATTAGAAATGCGTTACAACATGCGGGACTCGATTCCGACATACGGAGACGGAGTTATCGCCCAATTTGCAAAACTCACCAACACTTAGGCAAAAAGCCGAAAAAGAGCCCAAAACCTGCATCAGCCGTATGAACGCCACGCAAACACACACATAGAACCGCATAGGTATTAAACACACGTTACAACTTACTGGACTCGATTCTGACATACGGAGATCGAGTTATCGCTCAGTTTGCAAAACTCGCCAACACTTGGGCAAAAAGTCGAAAAAGAACCCAAAACCTGCATCAGCCGTCCGAACGCCACGCAAAAATACACATAGCACCGCGTAGGTATTAGACATGCGTTACAACTTACGGGACTCGATTCCGACAAACGGAGACCGAGTTATCGCCCAGTTTACAAAACTAGCCAACACTTAAATAAAAAGTCGAAAAAGAGTCCAAAACCCGCATCGACCGTCCGAACGCCACTCAAACACACACATAGCACGACGTAGGTATTAGACACGTGTTACAACTTACGGGACTCGATTCTGACATACGGAGACCGAGTTATCGCCCAGTTTACAAAACTCGCCAGCACTTAGGCAAAAAGCTGAAAAAGAGCCCAAAACCCGCATCGGCGGTCCGAACGCCACACAAACACACACATAGCACCACGTAGGTATTAGACACGCGTTACAACTTACAGGACTCGATTCTGATATATGAGATCGATTTATCGCCCAGTTTACAAAACTAGCCAACACTTAGGCAAAAACTCGAAAAAGAGCCCAAAACCCGCATCGACCGTCCGAAAGACATACAAACACAAACATAGCACCGCGTAGATATTATACACGCGTTACAACTTATGGGACTCGATTCCAACATACGGAGACCGAGTTATCGCCCAGTTTATAAAACTTGCCAACACTTAGGCAAAAAGCCAAAAAAGAGCCCAAAACCCGCATCGGCAGTCCGAACGCCACGCAAAGACTCACATAGCACCGCGTAGGTATTAGACACGCGTTACAAGTTACAGGACTCGATTCCGACATACGGAGACCGATTTATCGCCCAGTTTATAAAACATACCAACATTTAGTCAAAAAGCCGGAAAAAAAAAACCCAAAACCCGCATCGGTCGTCCGAGCACTACATAAACACACACATAGCACCGCGTAGGTATTAGAAATGCTTTATAAGTTACGGGACTCAATTCCGACATACGGAAACCAAGTTTTCTCCCAATTTGTAAAACTCGCCAACACTTGGGCAAAGAGCCGAAAAAGAGCCCAAAACCCGCATCGGCCGTCCAAACACCACGCAAACACACACATAGCACCGCGTAGGTATTAGACACGCGTTACAACTTACGGGACTCGATTCCGAAATACGGAGACCGAGTTATCGCCCAGTTTACAAAACTGGCCAACGCTTAGGCAAAAAGCCGAAAAAAAGCCCAGAACCCGCATCGGCCGTCCGAACGCCACGCAAACGCACACATAACACCACGTAAGTATTAGACACGCGTTATAACTTACAGAACTCGATTCCGACATACGGAGACCAATTTATCGCCCAGTTTGCAATACTCGCCAACACTTGGGCAAAAAGCCGAAAAAAAATCCAAAACCCGCATCGGCCGTCCGAACGCCATGCAAACACAAACATAACACCGCGTAGGTATTAGACACGCGTTAAAACTTACGGGACTCGATTCCAATATACGAAACCGAGTTATCGCCCAGTTTGCAAAACTCGCCAACACTTAGGTAAAAAGCCGAAAAAGAGCCCAAAACCCGCATCGACTTTCCGAACGCAACACAAACACACACATAGCACCGCGTAGGTATTAGAAACGCATTACAACTTACGGGACTCGATTCTAACATACGGAGACCGAGTTATCGCCCAGTTTGCAAAACTCGTCAACACTTAGGCAAAAATCTGAAAATAAGCACAAAACCCGCATCAGCTGTCCGAATGCCACGCAAACCACACATAGCACCGCGTAGGTTTTAGACACACATTACAACTTACTGGACTCAATTTTGACATACGGAGACTGAATTATCGCCCAGTTTGCAAAACTCGCCAACACTTAGGTAAAAAGCCGAAAAAGAGCCCAAAATCCGCATTGGCAGTCCGAATGCCACGCAAAAACACACTTAGCACCGCGTAGGTATTAGAAATGTGTTACAACATACAAGACTCAATTCCGACATATGGAGACCGAGTTATCGCCCAGTTTGCAAAACTCGCCAACACTTAGTCAAAAAGCCGAAAAACAGCCCAAAACCCGCATCGACCGTCCGAATGACACGCAAACACAAACATAGCACCGCGTTGGTATTAGACACGCGTTATAACTTACAAGACTCGATTCCGACATACGGAGACCGAGTTATCGCCCAGTTAGCAAAATTCGCCAACACTTAGGCAAAAAGTCGCCCAAAACACGTATCAGCCGTCCGAACGTCACGCAAACACACATAGCACCAGGTAGGTGTTAGAAACGTGTTACAACTTACAGGACTCAATTCCGACATACGGAGACCGAGTTATCGTCCAGTTTGCAAAACTCGCCAACACTTAGGCAAAAAGCCGAAAAAGAGCCCAAAACCCGCATCGGTCGTCCGAATGCCACGCAAACACACACATAGCACCGCGTACCATTAGACACGCGTTACAACTTACAGGACTTGATTTCGACATACGGAGACCGAGTTATCTCCCAGTTTGTAAAACTTGCCAACACTTACACAAAAAGCCGAAAAAGTGCCCAAAACCCGCATCGGTCGTCCGAACGCCACGTAAACACACACATAGCATCGCGTAGGTATTAGAAACGTATTACAACTTACAAGACTCGATTCCGACATATGGAGACCGAGTTATCGCACAGTTTGCAAAACTCGCCAACACTTAGGAAAAAAGTCGAAAAAAAATCCAAAACCCGTATCGGCCGTCCGAACGCTACGCAAACACACACATAGCACCGCGCTGGTATCAGAAATGCATTACAACTTACGGGACTCGATTCCGACATGCAGAGACCGAGTTATCGCCCAATTTGCAAACCTCGCCAACACTCAAGTAAAAAGCCGAAAAAAAGCCAAAAAACTGCATCGGCAGTCCGAACGCCACGCTAACACACACATAGCACCGCGTAGGTATTAGATACGCGTTACAATATACGGGACTCGATTTCGACATACGGAGACCGAGTTATCGCCCAGTTTGCAAAACTCGTCAACCCTTAGGCAAAAATCCGAAAAAGAGCACAAAACCCGCATCAGCTGTCCGAATGCCACGCAAACACACACATAGCACCGCGTAGGTTTTAGACACACGTTACAACTTACGGGACTCGATTTCGACATGTGGAGACTGAATTATCGCCCAGTTTGCAAAACTCGCCAACACTTAGGCAAAAAGCCGAAAAAGAGCCCAAAATCCACATTGGCAGTCCGAATGCCACGGAAAAACACACATAGCACCGCGTAGGTATTAGAAATGTGTTACAACATACAAGACTAGATTCCGACATATGGAGACCGAGTTATCGCCCAATTTGCAAAACTCGCCAACACTTAGTTAAAAAGCCGAAAAAGAGCCCAAAACCCGCATCGGCTCTCCGAATGTCACGTAAACACAAACATTGCACCGCGTTGGTATTAGACACGCGTTATAACTTACGGGACTCGATTCCGACATACGAAGACCGAGTTATCGCTCAGTTTGCAAAACTCGCCAAGACTTAAGTAAAAAGCCAAAAAAGAGCCCAAAACCCGCACCGTCCTTCCGAACGCCACACAAACACACATATAGCACCGCGTAGGTATTAGACACGCGTTACAACTTACGGGACTTGATTTCGACATACGGAGACCGAGTTATCGCCCCGTTTGCAAAACTCGCCAACACTTAGGCAAAAAGCCGAAAAAGAACCCAAAACCTGTATCGGCCGTCCGAACGTTACGCAAACACACACATAGCACCGCGCTGGTATTAGAAACGTATTACAACTTACGAGACTTGATTCTGACATACGGAGACCGAGTTATCGTCCAGTTTGCAAAATTCGTCAACACTCAGACAAAAAGCCGAAAAAAAGCCCAAAACCCGCATCGGCCGTCCGAATGCCATGCAAACACAAACATAGCACCGCGTTGGTATTAGAAACTCGTTACAACTTACGGGAATCGATTCTGACAGACGGAGACAGAGTTATCGCCCAGTTTATAAAACTCGCCAACACATAGTTAAAAAGCTAAAAAAGAGCCCAAACCCGCATCGGCCGTCCGGACGGCACGCAAATACACACATAGCACCGCGTAGGTATTAGACACGTGTTATAACTTACGGGACTCGATTCCGACATACGGAGACCGAGTTATCGCCCAGTTTGCAAAACTCGCCAACACTTACGCAAAAAGCCGAAAAAGAGCCCAAAACCCGTATCGGCCCTCCGAACGCCACGCAAACACACATAGCACCGCGTAGGAGTTAGATACGTGTTATAACTTATGGGACTAGATTACGACATACGGAGACCGAGCTATCGCCCAGTTTGCAAAACTCGCCAAGACTTAGGTAAAAAGTCGAAAAAGGGCCCAAAACTCGCATCGGTCTTCCGAACGCCACGCAAACACACACATAGCACCGCGTAGGTATTAGACACGTGTTACAACTTACGGGAATTGATTTCGACATACGGAGACCGAGTTATCGCCTAATTTGTAAAACTCGCCAACACTAAGGCAAAAAGCTAAAAAAGATCCCAAAACCCGCATCGGCCGTCCGAACGCCACACAAACACACACATAGCACCGCATAGGTATTAGAAACGCATTACAACTTACGGGACTCGATTCTGACATACGGAGACCGAATTATCGCACAGTTTGCAAAACTCGCTAACACTAGGCAAAAAGCCGAAAAAGAGCCCAAAACCCGTATCGGCCGTCCGAAAGCTACGCAAGCACACACATAGTACCGCGTAGGTATTAGAAACGCATTACAACTTACGGGACTTAATTTCGACATACGGAGACCGAGTTATCGCCCAGTTTGCAAAACTCGCCAACACTCAAGTAAAAAGTCGAAATAGAGCCCAAAACCTGCATCGGCCGTCTGAACGCCACGCAAACACACACATAGCACCGCGTAGGTATTAGACACGTGTTACAACTTACGGGACTCGATTTCGACATACGGAGACCGAGTTATCGCCAGTTTGCAAAACTCGTCAACACTTAAGCAAAAAGCCGAAAAAGAGCCCAAAACCAGCATCGGCCGTACGAACGCCACGCAAACACACACATATCACCACGTAGGTATTAGAAACACATTACAACTTACGGGTCTCGATTCTGACATACGGACACCGAGTTATCGCCCAGTTTGCAAAACTCGTCAACACTTAGGCAAAAATTAGAAAAAGAGCACAAAACCCGCATCAGCTGTCCGAATACCACACAAACACAAACATAGCACCGCATAGGTTTTAGACACACGTTACAACTTACGGGACTCGATTTCGATATACGGAGATCGAGTTATCGCCCAGTTTGCAAAACTCGCCAACACTTAGGCAAAAAGCCGAATAAGAGCCCAAAACCCGTATCGGCCGTCCGAACGTCACGCAAACATACATAGCACCGTGTAGGTGTTAGAAACGTGTTACAACTTACGGGACTCGATTCCGACATACGGAGACCGAGTTATCGTCCAGTTTGCAAAACTCGCCAACACTTAGGCAAAAAGCCGAAAAAGAGCCCAAAACCCGCATCGGCCGTCCGAACGCCACGCAAACACACACATAGCACCGCGTAGGTATTAGACACGTGTTACAACTTACGGGACTTGATTTCGACATACGGAGACCGAGTTATCTCCCAGTTTGTAAAACTCGCCAACACTTATGCAAAAAGCCGAAAAAGTGCCCAAAACCAGCATCGGCCGTCCGAACGCCACGTAAACACACACATAGCACCGCGTAGGTATTTGAAACGTATTACAACTTACGAGACTCGATTTTGACATATGGAGACCGAGTTATCGCACAGTTTGCAAAACTTGCCAACACTTAGGCAAAAAGCCAAAAAAGAGCCCAAAACCCGTATCGGCCGTCCGAACGCTACGCAAACACACACATAGTACCGCGCAGGTATTAGAAACGCATTACAACTTACGGGACTTAATTCCGACATACGGAGACCGAGTTATCGCCCAGTTTGCAAAACTCGTCAACACTTAGGCAAAAAGCCGAAAAAGAGCCCAAAACCCACATCGGCAGTCCGAATGCCACGCTAACACACACATAGCACCATGTAGGTATTAGACACGCGTTACAATATACGAGACTCGATTTCGACATACGGAGACCGAGTTATTGCCCATTTGTAAAACTCGCCAACACTTAGTCAAAAAGCCAAAAAAGAGCCCAAAACCCGCATCAGCTGTCCGAATGTCACGCAAACACAAACATAGCACCGCATAGGTTTTAGACACAAGTTACAACTTACGGGACTTGATTCCGACATACGGAGACCGAGTTATCGCCCAGTTTGCAAAACTCGCCAACACTTAGGCAAAAAGCCGAAAAAGAGCCCAAAACCCGTATCGGCCGTCCGAACATCACGCAAACACACATAGCACCGCGTAGGTGTTAGAAACGTGTTACAACTTATGGGACTCGATTCTGACATACGGAGACCGAGTTATCGTCCAGTTTGCAAAACTCGCCAACACTTAGGCAAAAAGCCGAAAAATAGCCCAAAACCCGCATCGGCCGTCCGAACGCCACGCAAACACACACATAGCACCGCGTAGGTGTTAGACACGCGTTACAATTACGGGACTTGATTTCGACATACGGAGACCGAGTTATCTCCCAGTTTGTAAAACTCGCCAACACTTATGCAAAAAGTCGAAAAAGTGCCCAAAACCAGCATCGGCCGTCCGAACGCCACGCAAACACACACATAGCACCGCGTAGGTATTAGAAACGTATTACAACTTACGAGACTCGATTCCGACATATGGAGACCGAGTTATCGCACAGTTTGCAAAACTCGCCAACACTTAGGCAAAAAGCCGAAAAAGAGCCCAAAACCCATATCGGCCGTCCGAACGCCACGCTAATACACACATAGCACCATGTAGGTATTAGACACGCGTTACAATATACGAGACTCGATTTCGACATACGGAGACCGAGTTATTGCCCATTTGTAAAACTCGCCAACACTTAGTCAAAAAGCCAAAAAAGAGCTCAAAACCCGCATCGGTCGTCCGAACGCCACGCAAACACACACATAGCACCGTGTAGGTATTAGACACGCGTTACAACTTACAGGACTCGATTCCGACATACGGAGACCGAGTTATCGCCCAGTTTGCAAAACTCGCCAACACTTAGGCAAAAAGCCGAATAAGAGCCCAAAACCCGTATCGGCCGTCCGAACGTCACGCAAACACACATAGCACCGCGTAGGTGTTAGAAACGTGTTACAACTTACGGGACTCGATTTCGATATACGAAGATCGAGTTATCGCCCAGTTTGCAAAACTCGCCAACACTTAGGAAAAAAGTCGAAAAAGAGCCCAAAATCCGCATTGGCCGTCCGAATGCCACACAAAAACACACATAGCACCGCGTAGGTATTAGAAATGTGTTCCAACTTACAGGACTCGATTCCGACATACGGAGACCGAGTTATCGCCCAATTTGTAAAACTCGCCAACACTTAGTCAAAAAGCAGAAAAAGAGCCCCAAACCCGCATCGGCCGTCTGAATGCCACGCAAACACAAACATAGCACCGTGTAGATTTTAGACACATGTTACAACTTACAGGACTCGATTTCGACATACGGAGACCGAGTTATCGCCCAGTTTGCAAAGCTCGCCAACACTTAGGCAAAAAGCCGAAAAAGAGCCCAAAATTCGCATTGGTTGTCCAAATGCAACGCAAAAACACACATAGCACCGCGTAGGTATTAGAAATGTGTTACAACTTACAAGACTCGATTCCGACATACGGAGACTGAGTTATCGCCCAGTTTGCAAAACTCGCCAACACTTAGCCAAAAAGCCGAAAAAGATCCCAAAACCCGCATCGGCCGTCCGAATGCCACGCAAAAATACACATAGCACCGCGTAGGTATTAGAAATGTGTTACAACTTATGGGACTCGATTCCGACATACGGAGACCGAGTTATCGCCCAGTTTGCAAAACTCGCCAACACTTAGGCAAAAAGCCGAAAAAGAGTCCAAAACCCGTATCGGCCATTCGAATGCCACGCAAACACATATAGCACCGCGTAGGTGTTAGAAACGTGTTACAACTTACGGGAAACGATTCTGACATACGGAGACCGAGTTATCGCCCAGTTTGCAAAACTCGCCAACACTTAGACAAAAAGCCGAAAAAGAGTCCAAAACCAGCATCGGCCGTCCGAACGCCACGTAGACACACACATAGCACCGCGTTGGTATTAGACACGCTTTACAACTTACGAGACTTAATTTCGACATACGGAGACCGAGTTATCTCCCAGTTTGTAAAACTCGCCAACACTTACGCAAAAAGCTGAAAAAGAGCCCAAAACCCATGTCGGCAATCCGAACGCCACGCAAACACACACATAGCACCGCGTTGGTATTAGAAATGCATTACAACTTACGAGACTCGATTCCGACATACGGAGACCGAGTTATCGCACAGTTTGCAAAACTCGCCAACACTTAGGCAAAAAGCCGAAAAAGAACCCAAAACCCATATCGTCCGTCCGAACGCTACGCAAACACACACATAGCACCGCCTAGGTATTAGACACGCTTTACAACTTACAGGACTCGTTTCCGACATACGGAGGCCGAGTTATCGCCAATTTGCAAAACTCGCCAACACTTAGGCAAAAAGCCGAAAAAGAGCCCAAAACTCGTATCGACCGCCCGAACGCCATGCAAACACACATAGCACCGCGTAGGTGTCAAAAACGTGTTACAACTTACGGGACTCAATTTCGACATACGGAGACCAAGTTATCGCCCAGTTTGCAAAACTCGCCAAGACTGAAGTAAAAAGCTGAAAAAGAGCCCAAAACCCGTACCGGCCTTCCGAACGCCACGCAAACACGCACATAGCACCGCGTAGGTATTAGACACGCGTTACAACTTACGGGACTTGATTTCGACAAACGGAGACCGAGTTATCTCCCAGTTTGTAAAACTCGCCAACACTTAGGCGAAAAGCCGAAAAAGAGCCCAAAACCCGCATCGGCCGTCCGAACGCCACGCAAACACACACATAGCACCGCGTTGGTATTAGACACGCGTTACAACTTACGAGACTTGATTTCAATATACGGAGACCGAGTTATCTCCCAGTTTGTAAAACTCGCCAACACTTACGCAAAAAGCCGAAAAAGAGCCCAAAACTCGTATCGGCCGTCCGAATGCCACGCAAACACACATAGCACCGCGTAGGAGTTAGAAACGTGTTACAACTTATGGGACTCGAATCCGATATACGAAAATCGAGTTATCTCCTAATTTGCAAAACTCGCCAACACTTAGGCAAAAAGCCGAAAAAGAGTCCAAAACCCGCATCGGCAGTCCGAACGCCATGCAAACGCACACATAACACCACGTAAATATTAGACACGCGTTACAATTTATGAGACTCGATTTTGACATACAGAGACCGAGTTATCGCCCAGTTTGCAAAACTCGCCAACACTTAGGCGAAAATACGAAAAAGAGCCCAAAACCCGCATCGGCCGTCCGAACGCCACGCGAACACACACATAGTACCGCGTAGGTATTAGACACGTGTTACAACTTACGGGACTCGATTCCGACATACGGAGACCGAGTTATCGTCCAGTTTGCAAATCTCGCCAACACTTAGGTAAAAAGCCGAAAAAGAGCCCAAAACGCGCATCGGCCGTCCGAACGCCACGCAAACACACACATAGCACTGCGTTGGTATTAGACACGCGTTACAACTTACGAGACATGATTTTGATATACGGAGACCAAGTTATCTCCCAGTTTGTAAAACTCGCCAACACTTACGCAAAAAGCCGAAAAAGATCCCAAAACGCGTATCGGCCGTCCGAATGCCACGCAAACACACATAGCACCGCGTAGATTTTAAAAACGTGTTACAACTTACGGGACTCGATTCCGACATACGGAGACCGAGTTATCGCCCAGTTTGCAAAACTCGCCAATACTTAAGTAAAAAGCCGAAAAAGAGCCCAAAACCCGCACCGGCCTTCCGAACACCACGCAAACACACACATAGCACCGCGTAGGAATTAGACACGCGTTACAACTTACGGGACTTGATTTTGACATACGGAGACCGAGTTATCGCCCAATTTCTAAAACTCGTCAACACTTAGGCAAAAAACCGAAAAAAAACCCAAAACCCGCATCGGCAGTCCGAACGCCACGTAAACATACACATAGCACCGCGTAGGTATTAGAAACGCATTACAACTTATGGGACTCGATTCCGACATACGAAGACCGAGTTATCGCACAGTTTGTAAAACTCGCCAACACTTAGGCAAAAAGTCGAAAAAGAGCTCAAAACCCGTATCGGCCGTCCGAATGCTACGCAAACACACACATAGCACCGCTTGTATTAGAAACACATTAGAACTTACGGGACTCGATTCCGACATACGGCGACCGAGTTATCGCCTAGTTTGCAAAACTCGCCAACACTCAAGTAAAAAGCCGAAAAAGAGCCCAAAACCAGCATTTTCCGTTCGAAAGCCACGCAAACACACACATAGCACCGCGTAGGTATTAAACATACGTTTCAACTTACAAGACTCGATTCCGACATACGGAGACCGAGTTATCGCCCAGTTTACAAAACTCGCCAACACTTAGGCAAAAAGCCGAAAAAGAGCCTAAAACCCGTATCAGCCGTCCGAACGCCATGCAAACACACATAGCACCGCGTAGGTGTTAGAAACATGTTACAACTTACGAGACTCGAATCCGATATACGAAAACCGAGTTATCGCCCAGTTTGTAAAACTCGCCAACACTTAGGCAAAAAGCCGAAAAAGAGTCCAAAACCCGCATCGGCAGTTTGAACGCCACGCAAACACACACATAACACCACGTAGATAATAGACACGCGTTACAACTTACGGGACTCGATTCCGACATACGGAGACCGAGCCGAAAAAGAGTCCAAAACCCGCATCGGCAGTCCGAATGCCACGCAAACGCACACATAACACCACGTCGATATTAGACACGCGTTATAATTTATGGAGCTCGATTCCGACATACGGAGGCCGAGTTATCGCCCAGTTTGCAAAACTCGCCAACACTTAGGCGAAAATATGAAAAAGAGCCCAAAACCCGCATCGGCCGTCCGAACGCCACGCAAACACACACATAGCACCGCGTAGGTATTAGACACGCATTACAACATACGGGACTCGATTTCGACATACGGAGACCGAGTTATCGCCCAGTTTGCAAAACTCGTCAACACTTAGGCAAAAAGCCGAAAAAGAGCCCAAAACCAGCATCGGCTGTACGAACGCCACGCAAACACACACATATCACCACGTAGGTATTAGAAACACATTACAACTTACGGGTCTCGATTCCGACATACGGACACCGAATTATCGCCCAGTTTGCAAAACTCGTCAAAACTTAGGCAAAAATCAGAAAAAGAGCACAAAACCCGTATCAGCTGTCCGAATGCCACGCAAACACAAACATAGCACCGCATAGGTTTTAGACACACGTTACAACTTACGGGACTCGATTTCGACATACGGAGACCGAGTTATCGCCCAGTTTGCAAAACTCGCCAACACTTAGGCAAAAAGCCGAAAAAGAGCCCAAAACCCGTATCGGCCGTCCGAACGTCACGCAAACACACATAGCACCGCGTAGGTGTTAAAAACGTGTTACAACTTACAGGACTCGATTCTGACATACGGAGACCGAGTTATCGTCCAGTTTGCAAAACTCGCCAACACTTAGGCAAAAAGCCGAAAAAAGCCCAAAATCCGCATCGGCCGTCCGAACGCCACGCAAATACACACATAGTACTGCGTAGGTATTAGACACGCATTACAACTTACGGGACTTGATTTCGACATGCGGAGACCGAGTTATCTCCCAGTTTGTAAAACTCGCCAACACTTACGCAAAAAGCCGAAAAAGTGCCCAAAACCAGCATCGGCCGTCCGAAAGCCACGCAAGCACACACATAGCACCGCGTAGGTATTAGAAACGTATTACAACTTACGAGACTCGATTCAGACATATGGAGACCGAGTTATCGCACAGTTTGCAAAACTCGCCAACACTTAGGCAAAAAGCCAAAAAAGAGCCCAAAACCCGTATCGGCCGTCCGAACGATACGCAAACACACACATAGCACCGCGCTGGTATCAGAAATGCATTACAACTTACGGGACTCGATTCCGACATGCGGAGACCAAGTTATCGCCCAGTTTGCAAACCTCGCCAACACTCAAGTAAAAAGCTGAAAAAAAGCCCAAAACCCGCATCGGCAGTCCAAACGCCACGCTAACACACACATAGCACCGCGTAGGTATTAGACACGCGTTACAATATATGGAACTCGATTTTTACATACGGAGACCGAGTTATTGCCCATTTGTAAAACTTGCCAACACTTAGTCATAAAGCCAAAAAAAAGCCTAAAACCCGCATCGGCCGTCCGAACGCCACGCAAACACACACATAGCACCGCGTAGGTATTAGACACACGTTACAACTTACGGGACTCGATTCTGACATACGGAGACCGAGTTATCACCCAGTTTGCAAAACTCGCCAACACATAGGCAAAAAGCCGAAAAAGAGCCCAAAACCCGTATCGGCCGTCCGAACGCCACGCAAACACACATAGCACCGCGTAGGTGTTAGAAACGTGTTACAACTTATGGCACTCGATTCCGACATACAGAGAGCGAGTTATCGCCCAGTTGGCAAAACTCGTCCAGACTTAGGTAAAAAGCCGAAAAAGAGCCCAAAACTCGCATCGGCCTTCCGAATGCCACACAAACACACACACAGCACCGCGTAGGTATTAGAAACATATTACAACTTACGGGACTCGATTCTGACATACGGAGACTGAGTTATCGCCAAGTTTGCAAAACTCGTCAACACTTAGGTAAAAATCCGAAAAAGAGCACAAAACCCGCATCAGCTGTCCGAATGCCACGCAAACACACACATAGCACCGTGTAGGTTTTAGTCACATGTTACAACTTACGGGACTCGATTTCGACATACGGAGACCGTGTTATCGCCCAGTTTGCAAAACTCGCTAACACTTAGGCAAAAAGTCAAAAAAGAGCCCAAAATTCGCATTGGCCGTCCGAATGCCACACAAAAACACACATAGCACCGCGTAGGTATTAAAAATTTTTTCCAACTTACAAGACTCGATTCTGACATACGGAGACCGAGTTATCGCCCAATTTGTAAAACTCGCCAACATTTAGTCAAAAAGTCAAAAAAGAACCCAAAACCCGCATCGGCCGTCCGAATGCCACGCAAACACAAATATAGCACCGTGTAGATTTTAGACACATGTTACAACTTACAGGACTCGATTTCGACATACGGAGACCGAGTTATCGCCCAATTTGCAAAGCTCGCCAACACTTAGGCAAAAAGCCGAAAAAGAGCCCAAAATTCGCATTGGTTGTACGAATGCCACGCAAAAACACACATAGCACCGCGTAGGTATTAGAAATGTGTTACAACTTACAAGACTCGATTCCGACATACAGAGACTGAGTTATCGCCTAGTTTGCAAAACTCGCCAACACTTAGTCAAAAAGCCAAAAAAGAGCCCAAAACCCGCATCGGCCGTCCGAATGCCACGCAAAAATACACATAGCACCGCGTAGGTATTAGAAATGTGTTACAACTTACGGGACTCGATTCCGACATACGGAGACCGAGTTATCGCCCAGTTTGCAAAACTCGCCAACACTTAGGAAAAAAGCCGAAAAGGAGCCCAAAACCTGTATCGGCCATTCAAATGCCACGCAAACACACATAGCACCGCGTAGGTGTTAGAAACGTGTTACAACTTACGGGACACGATTCCGACATACGGAGACCGAGTTATCGTCCAGTTTGTAAAACTCGCCAACACTTAGACAAAAAGCCGAAAAAGAGCCCAAAACCCGCATCGGCCGTCCGAACGCCACGCAAACATACACATAGCACCGCGTTGGTATTAGACACGCGTTACAACTTACGAGACTTAATTTCGACATACGGAGACCGAGTTATCTCCCAGTTTGTAAAACTCGCCAACACTTACACAAAAAGCCGAAAAAGAGCCCAAAACCCACATCGGCCGTCCGAACGCCACGCAAACACACACATAGCACCGCGTTGGTATTAGAAATACATTACAACTTACGAGACTCGATTCCGACATACGGAGACCGAGTTATCGCACAGTTTGTAAAACTCGCCAACACTTAGGCAAAAAGCCGAAAAAGAGCCCAAAACTCGTATCGTCCGTCCGAACGCTACGCAAACACACACATAGCACCGCGTAGGTATTAGACATGCTTTACAACTTACGGGACTCGATTCCGACATACGTAGGCCGAGTTATCGCCAATTTGCAAAACTCGCCAACACTTAGGCAAAAAGCCGAAAAAGAGCCCAAAACTCGTATCGGCCGCCTGAACGCCACGCAAACACACATAGCACCGCGTAGGTGTTAGAAACGTGTTACAACTTACGGGACTCAATTCCGACATACGGAGACCGAGTTATCGCCCAGTTTGCAAAACACGCCACGACTTAGGTAAAAAGCCGAAAAAAAGCCCAAAACCCGCATCGGCTTTCCGAACGCCACGCAAACACACACATAGCACCGCGTAGGTATTAGACACGTGTTACAACATACGGGACTTGATTTCGACATACGGAGACCGAGTTATCGCCCAATTTGTAAAACTCGCCAACACTTAGGCAAAAAGTCGAAAAAAAGCCCAAAACCCGCATCGGCCGTCCGAACTCCACGCAAACACACACATAGCACCGCGTAGGTATTACAATTGCATTACAAATTACGGGACTCGATTCCGACATACGGAGACCGACTTATCGCCCAGTTTGCAAAACTCATCAACACTTAGGCAAAAATCCGAAAAAGAGCACAAAACCCGCATCAGCTGTCCGAATGCCATGCAAACACACACATAGCACCGCGTAGGATTTAGACCCACGTTACAACTTACGGGACTCTATTTCGACATACGGAGACCGAATTATCGCCCAGTTTGCAAAACTTGCCAACACTTGGGCAAAAAGCCGAAAAAGAGCCCAAAATCCGCATTGGCCGTCCGAATGCCACGCAAAAATGCACATAGCACCGCGTAGGTATTAGAAATGTGTTACAACTTACAAGACTCGATTCCGACATACGGAGACCGAGTTATCGCCCAGTTTACAAAACTCGCCAACACTTAGTCAAAAAGCCGAAAAAGAGCCCAAAACCCGCATCGGCCGTCCGAATGTCACGCAAACACAAACATAGCACCGCGTAGGTATTAGACACGCGTTATAAATTACGGGACTCGATTCTGACATACGGAGACCGAGTTATCGCCCAGTTTGCAAAACTCGCCAACAGTTAGGCAAAAAGCCGAAAAAGAGTCCAAAACCCGCATCGGCCGTCCGAACGCCACGCAAATACACACATAGCACCGCGTAGGTATTAGACACGCGTTACAACTTACGAGACTTGATTTTGACATACGGAGACCGAGTTATCTCCCAGTTTGTAAATCTCGCCAACATTTACGCAAAAAGCCGAAAAAGAGCCCAAAACCCGCATTGGCCATCGGCCGCCGAACGCCACGCAAACACACGCATTGCACCCCGCAGGTATTAAAAACGCAATACAACTTACGAGACTCGATTCTGACATACGGAGACCGAGTAATCGCACAGTTTGCAAAACTCGCCAACACTTAGGCAAAAAGCCGAAAAAGAGCCCAAAACCCGTATCGGTCGTCCGAACGCTACGCAAATACTCACATAGCACCGCACTGGTATTATAAACGCATTACAACTTACGGGACTCGATTCCGACATACGGAGACCGAGTTATCGCCCAGTTTGTAAAACTCGCCAACACTCAAGTAAAAAGCCGAAAAAGAGCCCAAAACCAGCATTTCCCGTCCGAATGCCACGCAAACACACACATAGCACCGCGTAGGTATTAAACACGCGTTATAACTTACAAGACTCGATTCCGACGTACGGAGACCGAGTTATCGCCCAGTTTACAAAACTCGCCAACACATAGGCAAAAAGCCGAAAAAGAGCCCAAAACCCGTATCAGCCGTACGAACGCCACGCAAACACACATAGCACCGCGTAGGTGTTAGAAACGTGTTACAACTTACGGGACTCGAATCCAATATACGAAAACCGAGTTATCGCCCAGTTTGCAAAACTCGCCAACACTTAGGCAAAAATCCGAAAAAGAGTCCAAAACCTGCATCGACTGTCCAAACGCCACGCAAACACACACATAACACCACGTAGATATTAGACACGCGTTACAACTTATGGGACTCGATTCCGACATACGGAGACCGAGTTATCGCCCAGTTTACAAAACTCGCCAACACTTAGGCGAAAATACGAAAAAGAGCCCAAAACCCGCATCGGCCGTCCGAACGCCACGCAAACACACACATAGCACCGCGTTGGTATTAGACATGCGTTACAACTTACGGGACTCGATTCTGACATACGGAGACCGAGTTATCTCCCAGTTTGCAAAACTCGCCAACACTTACGCAAAAAGCCGATAAAGATCCCAAAACCCGTATCGGTCGTCCGAACACCACGCAAACACACATAGCACCGTGTAGATGTTAGAAACGTGTTACAACTTACGGGACTCAATTCTGACATACGGAGACCGAGTTATCGCCCAGTTTGCAAAACTCGCCAACACTTAGGCAAAAAGCCGAAAAAGAGCCCAAAAACCGCATTGACAGTCCGAACGCCACGCAAACACACACATAACACCACGTAGATATTAGACACGCGTTACAATTTATGAGACTCGATTCTGACATACGGAGACCGAGTTATCGCCTAGTTTGCAAAACTCGCCAATACTTAGGCGAAAATTCGAAAAAGAGCCCAAAACCTGCATCGGCCGTCAGAACGCCACGCAAACACACACATAGCACCGCGTAGGTATTAGACACGTGTTACAACTTACGGGACTCGATTCCGACATACGGAGACTGAGTTATCGTCCAGTTTGTAAAACTCGCCAACACTTAGGCAAAAAACTGAAAAAGAGCCCAAAACCCGCATCGGCCGTCCGAACGCCACACAAACACACACATAGCACCACGTAGGTATTAGACACGCGTTACAACTTACAGGACTCGATTCTGATATACGGAGATCGATTTATCGCCCAGTTTACAAAACTAGCCAACACTTAGGCAAAAACTCGAAAAAGAGCCCAAAACCCGCATCGACCGTCCGAAAGACATACAAACACAAACATAGCACCGCGTAGATATTATACACGCGTTACAACTTATGGGACTCGATTCCAACATACGGAGACCGAGTTATCGCCCAGTTTATAAAACTTGCCAACACTTAGGCAAAAAGCCAAAAAAGAGCCCAAAACCCGCATCGGCAGTCCGAACGCCACGCAAAGACTCCCATAGCACCGCGTAGGTATTAGACACGCGTTACAAGTTACAGGACTCGATTCCGACATACGGAGACCGATTTATCGCCCAGTTTATAAAACATACCAACATTTAGTCAAAAAGCCGGAAAAAAAAAACCCAAAACCCGCATCGGCCGTCCGAGCACTACATAAACACACACATAGCACCGCGTAGGTATTAGAAATGCTTTATAAGTTACGGGACTCAATTCCGACATACGGAAACCAAGTTTTCTCCCAATTTGTAAAACTCGCCAACACTTGGGCAAAGAGCCGAAAAAGAGCCCAAAACCCGCATCGGCCGTCCAAACACCACGCAAACACACACATAGCACCGCGTAGGTATTAGACATGCGTTACAACTTACGGGACTCGATTCCGAAATACGGAGACCGAGTTATCGCCCAGTTTAAAAAACTGGCCAACGCTTAGGCAAAAAGCCGAAAAAAAGCCCAGAACCCGCATCGTCCGTCCGAACGCCACGCAAACGCACACATAACACCACGTAAGTATTAGACACGCGTTATAACTTACAGAACTCGATTCCGACATACGGAGACCAATTTATCGCCCAGTTTGCAATACTCGCCAACACTTGGGCAAAAAGCCGAAAAAAAATCCAAAACCCGCATCGGCCGTCCGAACGCCATGCAAACACAAACATAACACCGCGTAGGTATTAGACACGCGTTAAAACTTACGGGACTCGATTCCAATACGAAACCGAGTTATCGCCCAGTTTGCAAAACTCGCCAACACTTAGGTAAAAAGCCGAAAAAGAGCCCAAAACCCGCATCGACTTTCCGAACGCAACACAAACACACACATAGCACCGCGTAGGTATTAGAAACGCATTACAACTTACGGGACTCGATTCTAACATACGGAGACCGAGTTATCGCCCAGTTTGCAAAACTCGTCAACACTTAGGCAAAAATCTGAAAATAAGCACAAAACCCGCATCAGCTGTCCGAATGCCACGCAAACCACACATAGCACCGCGTAGGTTTTAGACACACGTTACAACTTACGGGACTCAATTTTGACATACGGAGACTGAATTATCGCCCAGTTTGCAAAACTCGCCAACACTTAGGCAAAAAGCCGAAAAAGAGCCCAAAATCCGCATTGGCAGTCCGAATGCCACGCAAAAACACACTTAGCACCGCGTAGGTATTAGAAATGTGTTACAACATACAAGACTCAATTCCGACATATGGAGACCGAGTTATCGCCCAGTTTGCAAAACTCGCCAACACTTAGTCAAAAAGCCGAAAAACAGCCCAAAACCCGCATCGACCGTCCGAATGACACGCAAACACAAACATAGCACCGCGTTGGTATTAGACACACGTTATAACTTACGAGACTCGATTCCGACATACGGAGACCGAGTTATCGCCCAGTTAGCAAAATTCGCCAACACTTAGGCAAAAAGTCGCCCAAAACACGTATCAGCCGTCCGAACGTCACGCAAACACACATAGCACCAGGTAGGTGTTAGAAACGTGTTACAACTTACAGGACTCAATTCCGACATACGGAGACCGAGTTATCGTCCAGTTTGCAAAACTCGCCAACACTTAGGCAAAAAGCCGAAAAAGAGCCCAAAACCCGCATCGGTCGTCCGAACGCCACGCAAACACACACATAGCACCGCGTACCATTAGACACGCGTTACAACTTACAGGACTTGATTTCGACATACGGAGACCGAGTTATCGCCCAGTTTGTAAAACTCGCCAACACTTACACAAAAAGCCGAAAAAGTGCCCAAAACCCGCATCGGTCGTCCGAACGCCACGCAAACACACACATAGCACCGCGTAGGTATTAAAAACGTATTACAACTTACAAGACTCGATTCCGACATATGGAGACCGAGTTATCGCACAGTTTGCAAAACTCGCCAACACTTAGGAAAAAAGTCGAAAAAAAATCCAAAACCCGTATCGGCCGTCCGAACGCTACGCAAACACACACATAGCACCGCGCTGGTATCAGAAATGCATTACAACTTACGGGACTCGATTCCGACATGCAGAGACCGAGTTATCGCCCAATTTGCAAACCTCGCCAACACTCAAGTAAAAAGCCGAAAAAAGCCAAAAAACTGCATCGGCAGTCCGAACGCCACGCTAACACACACATAGCACCGCGTAGGTATTAGATACGCGTTACAATATACGGGACTCGATTTCGACATACGGAGACCGAGTTATCGCCCAGTTTGCAAAACTCGTCAACACTTAGGCAAAAATCCGAAAAAGAGCACAAAACCCGCATCAGCTGTCCGAATGCCACGCAAACACACACATAGCACCGCGTAGGTTTTAGAGACACGTTACAACTTACGAGACTCGATTCCGACATACGGAGACCGAGTTATCACCCAGTTTGCAAAACTCGCCAACACTTAGGCAAAAAGCCGAAAAAGAGCCCAAAATCCACATTGGCAGTCCGAATGCCACGCAAAAACACACATAGCACCGCGTAGGTATTAGAAATGTGTTACAACATACAAGACTAGATTCCGACATATGGAGACCGAGTTATCGCCCAATTTGCAAAACTCGCCAACACTTAGTTAAAAAGCCGAAAAAGAGCCCAAAACCCGCATCGGCTCTCCGAATGTCACGCAAACACAAACATAGCACCGCGTTGGTATTAGACACGCGTTATAACTTACGGGACTCGATTCCGACATACGAAGACCGAGTTATCGCCAGTTTGCAAAACTCGCCAACACTTAAGTAAAAAGCCAAAAAAGAGCCCAAAACCCGCATCGTCCTTCCGAACGCCACGCAAACACACATAGCACCGCGTAGGTATTAGACACGCGTTACAACTTACGGGACTTGATTTCGACATACGGAGACCGAGTTATCGCCCAGTTTGCAAAACTCGCCAACACTTAGGCAAAAAGCCGAAAAAGAACCCAAAACCCGTATCGGCCGTCCGAACGTTACGCAAACACACACATAGCACCGCGTGGTATTAGAAACGCATTACAACTTACGAGACTTGATTCTGACATACGGAGACCGAGTTATCGCCCAGTTTGCAAAATTCGTCAACACTCAGACAAAAAGCCGAAAAAAAGCCCAAAACCCGCATCGGCCGTCCGAATGCCATGCAAACACAAACATAGCACCGCGTTGGTATTAGAAACTCGTTACAACTTACGGGAATCGATTCTGACATACGGAGACCGAGTTATCGCCCAGTTTATAAAACTCGCCAACACTTAGTCAAAAAGCTAAAAAAGAGCCCAAAACCCGCATCGGCCGTCCGGACGGCACGCAAATACACACATAGCACCGCGTAGGTATTAGACACGTGTTATAACTTACGGGACTCGATTCCGACATACGGAGACCGAGTTATCGCCCAGTTTGCAAAACTCGCCAACACTTACGCAAAAAGCCGAAAAAGAGCCCAAAACCCGTATCGGCCTCCGAACGCCACGCAAACACACATAGCACCGCGTAGGAGTTAGAAACGTGTTACAACTTACGGGACTAGATTACGACATACGGAGACCGAGCTATCGCCCAGTTTGCAAAACTCGCCAAGACTTAGGTAAAAAGTCAAAAAAAGGCCCAAAACTCGCATCGGTCTTCCGAACGCCACGCAAACACACACATAGCACCGCGTAGGTATTAGACACGTGTTACAACTTACGGGAATTGATTTCGACATACGGAGACCGAGTTATCGCCTAATTTGTAAAACTCGCCAACACTAGGCAAAAAGCTAAAAAAGATCCCAAAACCCGCATCGGCCGTCCGAACGCCACACAAACACACACATAGCACCGCATAGGTATTAGAAACGCATTACAACTTACGGGACTCGATTCTGACATACGGAGACCGAATTATCGCACAGTTTGCAAAACTCGCCAACACTAGGCAAAAAGCCGAAAAAGAGCCCAAAACCCGTATCGGCCGTCCGAAAGCTACGCAAGCACACACATAGCACCGCGTAGGTATTAGAAACGCATTACAACTTACGGGACTTAATTTCGACATACGGAGACCGAGTTATCGCCCAGTTTGCAAAACTCGCCAACACTCAAGTAAAAAGTCGAAAAAGAGCCCAAAACCTGCATCGGCCGTCTGAACGCCACGCAAACACACACATAGCACCGCGTAGGTATTAGACACGTGTTACAACTTACGGGACTCGATTTCGACATACGGAGACCGAGTTATCGCCAGTTTGCAAAACTCGTCAACACTTAAGCAAAAAGCCGAAAAAGAGCCCAAAACCAGCATCGGCCGTACGAACGCCACGCAAACACACACATATCACCACGTAGGTATTAGAAACACATTACAACTTACGGGTCTCGATTCCGACATACGGACACCGAGTTATCGCCCAGTTTGCAAAACTCGTCAACACTTAGGCAAAAATTAGAAAAAGAGCACAAAACCCGCATCAGCTGTCCGAATACCACGCAAACACAAAC
This sequence comes from Panax notoginseng, assembly GCA_016801055.1. Taxonomy (NCBI): domain Eukaryota; kingdom Viridiplantae; phylum Streptophyta; class Magnoliopsida; order Apiales; family Araliaceae; genus Panax; species Panax notoginseng. The sequence continues at coordinate 80,488,927 of CM029014.1, forward strand.
ATAGCACCGCATAGGTTTTAGACACACGTTACAACTTACGGGACTCGATTTTGATATACGGAGATCGAGTTATCGCCCAGTTTGCAAAACTCGCCAACACTTAGGCAAAAAGCCGAAAAAGAGCCCAAAACCCGTATCGGCCGTCCGAACGTCACGCAAACACACATAGCACCGCGTAGGTGTTAGAAACGTGTTACAACTTACGGGACTCGATTCTGACATACGGAGACCGAGTTATCGTCCAGTTTGCAAAACTCGCCAACACTTAGGCAAAAAGCCGAAAAAGAGCCCAAAACCCGCATCGGCCGTCCGAACGCCACGCAAACACACACATAGCACCGCGTAGGTATTAGACACGTGTTACAACTTACGGGACTTGATTTCGACATACGGAGACCGAGTTATCTCCCAGTTTGCAAAACTCGCCAACACTTATGCAAAAAGCCGAAAAAGTGCCCAAAACCAGCATCGGCCGTCCGAACGCCACGTAAACACACACATAGCACCGCGTAGGTATTAGAAACGTATTACAACTTACGAGACTCAATTTTGACATATGGAGACCGAGTTATCGCACAGTTTGCAAAACTTGCCAACACTTAGGCAAAAAGCCAAAAAGAGCCCAAAACCCGTATCGGCCGTCCGAACGCTACGCAAACACACACATAGTACCGCGCAGGTATTAGAAACGCATTACAACTTACGGGACTTAATTCCGACATACGGAGACCGAGTTATCGCCCAGTTTGCAAAACTCGTCAACACTTAGGCAAAAAGCCGAAAAAGAGCCCAAAACCCACATCGGCAGTCCGAACGCCACGCTAACACACACATAGCACCATGTAGGTATTAGACACGCGTTACAATATACGAGACTCGATTTCGACATACGGAGACCGAGTTATTGCCCATTTGTAAAACTCGCCAACACTTAGTCAAAAAGCCAAAAAAGAGCCCAAAACCCGCATCAGCTGTCCGAATGTCACGCAAACACAAACATAGCACCGCATAGGTTTTAGACACAAGTTACAACTTACGGGACTTGATTCCGACATACGGAGACCGAGTTATCGCCCAGTTTGCAAAACTCGCCAACACTTAGGCAAAAAGCCGAAAAAGAGCCCAAAACCCGTATCAGCCGTCCGAACGTCACGCAAACACACATAGCACCGCGTAGGTGTTAGAAACGTGTTACAACTTATGGGACTCGATTCTGACATACGGAGACCGAGTTATCGTCCAGTTTGCAAAACTCGCCAACACTTAGGCAAAAAGCCGAAAAATAGCCCAAAACCCGCATCGGCCGTCCGAACGCCACGCAAACACACACATAGCACCGCGTAGGTGTTAGACACGCGTTACAATTACGGGACTTGATTTCGACATACGGAGACCGAGTTATCTCCCAGTTTGTAAAACTCGCCAACACTTACGCAAAAAGTCGAAAAAGTGCCCAAAACCAGCATCGGCCGTCCGAACGCCACGCAAACACACACATAGCACCGCGTAGGTATTAGAAACGTGTTACAACTTACGAGACTCAATTCCGACATACGGAGACCGTGTTATCGCCCAGTTTGTAAAACTCGCCAACACTTAGGCAAAAAGCCGAAAAAGAGCCCAAAACCCATATCGGCCGTCCGAACGCCACGCTAATACACACATAGCACCATGTAGGTATTAGACACGCGTTACAATATACGAGACTCGATTTCGACATACGGAGACCGAGTTATCGCCCATTTGTAAAACTCGCCAACACTTAGTCAAAAAGCCGAAAAAGAGCCCAAAACCCGCATCGGTCGTCCGAACGCCACGCAAACACACACATAGCACCGTGTAGGTATTAGACACGTGTTACAACTTACGGGACTCGATTCCGACATACGGAGACCGAGTTATCGCCCAGTTTGCAAAACTCGCCAACACTTAGGCAAAAAGCCGAATAAGAGCCCAAAACCCGTATCGGCCGTCCGAACGTCACGCAAACACACATAGCACCGCATAGGTGTTAGAAACGTGTTACAACTTACGGGACTCGATTTCGATATACGAAGATCGAGTTATCGCCCAGTTTGCAAAACTCGCCAACACTTAGGAAAAAAGTCGAAAAAGAGCCCAAAATCCTTATTGGCCGTCCGAATGCCACACAAAAACACACATAGCACCGCGTAGGTATTAGAAATGTGTTCCAACTTACAGGACTCGATTCCGACATACGGAGACCGAGTTATCGCCCAATTGTAAAACTCGCCAACACTTAGTCAAAAAGCAGAAAAAGAGCCCAAACCCGCATCGGCCGTCCGAATGCCACGCAAACACAAACATAGCACCGTGTAGATTTTAGACACATGTTACAACTTACAGGACTCGATTTCGACATACGGAGACCGAGTTATCGCCCAGTTTGCAAAGCTCGCCAACACTTAGGCAAAAAGCCGAAAAAGAGCCCAAAATTCGCATTGGTTGTCCAAATGCAACGCAAAAACACACATAGCACCGCGTAGGTATTAGAAATGTGTTACAACTTACAAGACTCGATTCCGACATACGGAGACTGAGTTATCGCCCAGTTTGCAAAACTCGCCAACACTTAGCCAAAAAGCCGAAAAAGATCCCAAAACCCGCATCGGCCGTCCGAATGCCACGCAAAAATACACATAGCACCGCGTAGGTATTAGAAATGTGTTACAACTTATGGGACTCGATTCCGACATACGGAGACCGAGTTATCGCCCAGTTTGCAAAACTCGCCAACACTTAGGCAAAAAGCCGAAAAAGAGTCCAAAACCCGTATCGGCCATTCGAATGCCACGCAAACACATATAGCACCGCGTAGGTGTTAGAAACGTGTTACAACTTACGGGAAACGATTCTGACATACGGAGACCGAGTTATCGCCCAGTTTGCAAAACTCGCCAACACTTAGACAAAAAGTCGAAAAAGAGTCCAAAACCAGCATCGGCCGTCCGAACGCCACGCAAACACACACATAGCACCGCGTTGGTATTAGACACGCTTTACAACTTACGAGACTTAATTTCGACATACGGAGACCGAGTTATCTCCCAGTTTGTAAAACTCGCCAACACTTACGCAAAAAGCCGAAAAAGAGCCCAAAACCCATGTCGGCAATCCGAACGCCACGCAAACACACACATAGCACCGCGTTGGTATTAGAAATGCATTACAACTTACGAGACTCGATTCCGACATACGGAGACCGAGTTATCGCACAGTTTGCAAAAGTCGCCAACACTTAGGCAAAAAGCCGAAAAAGAACCCAAAACCCATATCGTCCGTCCGAACGCTACGCAAACACACACATAGCACCGCCTAGGTATTAGACACGCTTTACAACTTACAGGACTCGTTTCCGACATACGGAGGCCGAGTTATCGCCAATTTGCAAAACTCGCCAACACTTAGGCAAAAAGCCGAAAAAGAGCCCAAAACTCGTATCGACCGCCCGAACGCCATGCAAACACACATAGCACCGCGTAGGTGTCAAAAACGTGTTACAACTTACGGGACTCAATTTCGACATACGGAGACCAAGTTATCGCCCAGTTTGCAAAACTCGCCAAGACTGAAGTAAAAAGCTGAAAAAGAGCCCAAAACCCGCACCGGCCTTCCGAACGCCACGCAAACACGCACATAGCACCGCGTAGGTATTAGACACGCGTTACAACTTACGGGACTTGATTTCGACAAACGGAGACCGAGTTATCTCCCAGTTTGTAAAACTCGCCAACACTTAGGCGAAAAGCCGAAAAAGAGCCCAAAACCCGCATCGGCCGTCCGAACGCCACGCAAACACACACATAGCACCGCGTTGGTATTAGACACGCGTTACAACTTACGAGACTTGATTTCAATATACGGAGACCGAGTTATCTCCCAGTTTGTAAAACTCGCCAACACTTACGCAAAAAGCCGAAAAAGAGCCCAAAACTCGTATCGGCCGTCCGAATGCCACGCGTAGGAGTTAGAAACGTGTTACAACTTATGGGACTCGAATCCGATATACGAAAATCGAGTTATCTCCTAGTTTGCAAAACTCGCCAACACTTAGGCAAAAAGCCGAAAAAGAGTCCAAAACCCGCATCGGCAGTCCGAACGCCATGCAAACGCACACATAACACCACGTAAATATTAGACACGCGTTACAATTTATGAGACTCGATTTTGACATACAGAGACCGAGTTATCGCCCAGTTTGTAAAACTCGCCAACACTTAGGCGAAAATACGAAAAAGAGCCCAAAACCCGCATCGGCCGTCCGAACGCCACGCGAACACACACATAGTACCGCGTAGGTATTAGACACGTGTTACAACTTACGGGACTCGATTCCGACATACGGAGACCGAGTTATCGTCCAGTTTGCAAATCTCGCCAACACTTAGGCAAAAAGCCGAAAAAGAGCCCAAAACGCGCATCGGCCGTCCGAACGCCACGCAAACACACACATAGTATCGCGTTGGTATTAGACACGCGTTACAACTTACGGGACATGATTTTGATATACGGAGACCGAGTTATCTCCCAGTTTGTAAAACTCGCCAACACTTACGCAAAAAGCCGAAAAAGATCCCAAAACGCGTATCGGCCGTCCGAATGCCACGCAAACACACATAGCACCGCGTAGATTTAAAAACGTGTTACAACTTACGGGACTCGATTCCGACATACGGAGACCGAGTTATCGCCCAGTTTGCAAAACTCGCCAAGACTTAAGTAAAAAGCCGAAAAAGAGCCCAAAACCCGCACCGGCCTTCCGAACACCACGCAAACACACACATAGCACCGCGTAGGAATTAGACACGCGTTACAACTTACGGGACTTGATTTTGACATACGGAGACCGAGTTATCGCCCAATTTCTAAAACTCGTCAACACTTAGGCAAAAAACCGAAAAAAAAACCCAAAACCCGCATCGGCAGTCCGAACGCCACGTAAACATACACATAGCACCGCGTAGGTATTAGAAACGCATTACAACTTATGGGACTCGATTCCGACATACGAAGACCGAGTTATCGCACAGTTTGTAAAACTCGCCAACACTTAGGCAAAAAGTCGAAAAAGAGCTCAAAACCCGTATCGGCCGTCCGAATGCTACGCAAACACACACATAGCACCGCTTGTATTAGAAACACATTAGAACTTACGGGACTCGATTCCGACATACGGCGACCGAGTTATCGCCTAGTTTGCAAAACTCGCCAACACTCAAGTAAAAAGCCGAAAAAGAGCCCAAAACCAGCATTTTCCGTTCGAAAGCCACGCAAACACACACATAGCACCGCGTAGGTATTAAATATACGTTACAACTTACAAGACTCGATTCCGACATACGGAGACCGAGTTATCGCCCAGTTTACAAAACTCGCCAACACTTAGGCAAAAAGCCGAAAAAGAGCCTAAAACCCGTATCAGCCGTCCGAACGCCATGCAAACACACATAGCACCGCGTAGGTGTTAGAAACATGTTACAACTTACGGGACTCGAATCCGATATACGAAAACCGAGTTATCGCCCAGTTTGCAAAACTCGCCAACACTTAGGCAAAAAGCCGAAAAAGAGTCCAAAACCCGCATCGGCAGTTTGAACGCCACGCAAACACACACATAACACCACGTAGATAATAGACACGCGTTACAACTTACGGGACTCGATTCCGACATACGGAGACCGAGCCGAAAAAGAGTCCAAAACCCGCATCGGCAGTCCGAATGCCATGCAAACGCACACATAACACCACGTCGATATTAGACACGCGTTATAATTTATGGAGCTCGATTCCGACATACGGAGGCCGAGTTATCGCCCAGTTTGCAAAACTCGCCAACACTTAGGCGAAAATATGAAAAAGAGCCCAAAACCCGCATCGGCTGTCCGAACGCCACGCAAACACACGCATAGCACCGCGTAGGTATTAGACACGCGTTACAACATACGGGACTCGATTTCGACATACGGAGACCGAGTTATCGCCCAGTTTGCAAAACTCGTCAACACTTAGGCAAAAAGCCGAAAAAGAGCCCAAAACCAGCATCGGCTGTACAAACGCCACGCAAACACACACATATCACCACGTAGGTATTAGAAACACATTACAACTTACGGGTCTCGATTCCGACATACGGACACCGAATTATCGCCCAGTTTGCAAAACTCGTCAAAACTTAGGCAAAAATCAGAAAAAGAGCACAAAACCCGCATCAGCTGTCCGAATGCCACGCAAACACAAACATAGCACCGCATAGGTTTTAGACACACGTTACAACTTACGGGACTCGATTTCGACATACGGAGACCGAGTTATCGCCCAGTTTGCAAAACTCGCCAACACTTAGGCAAAAAGCCGAAAAAGAGCCCAAAACCCGTATCGGCCGTCCGAACGTCACGCAAACACACATAGCACCGCGTAGGTGTTAAAAACGTGTTACAACTTACAGGACTCGATTCTGACATACGGAGACCGAGTTATCGTCCAGTTTGCAAAACTCGCCAACACTTAGGCAAAAAGCCGAAAAAAGCCCAAAATCCGCATCGGCCGTCCGAACGCCACGCAAATACACACATAGTACTGCGTAGGTATTAGACACGCATTACAACTTACGGGACTTGATTTCGACATACGGAGACCGAGTTATCTCCCAGTTTGTAAAACTCGCCAACACTTACGCAAAAAGCCGAAAAAGTGCCCAAAACCAGCATCGGCCGTCCGAAAGCCACGCAAACACACACATAGCACCGCGTAGGTATTAGAAACGTATTACAACTTACGAGACTCGATTCAGACATATGGAGACCGAGTTATCGCACAGTTTGCAAAACTCGCCAACACTTAGGCAAAAAGCCAAAAAAGAGCCCAAAACCCGTATCGGCCGTCCGAACGATACGCAAACACACACATAGCACCGCGCTGGTATCAGAAATGCATTACAACTTACGTGACTCGATTCCGACATACGGAGACCGAGTTATCGCCCAGTTTGCAAACCTCGCCAACACTCAAGTAAAAAGCCGAAAAAAAGCCCAAAACCCGCATCGGCAGTCCAAACGCCACGCTAACACACACATAGCACCGCGTAGGTATTAGACACGCGTTACAATATACGGAACTCGATTTTTACATACGGAGACCGAGTTATCGCCCATTTGTAAAACTTGCCAACACTTAGTCATAAAGCCAAAAAAAGCCTAAAACCCGCATCGGCCGTCCGAACGCCACGCAAACACACACATAGCACTGCGTAGGTATTAGACACACGTTACAACTTACGGGACTCGATTCTGACATACGGAGACCGAGTTATCACCCAGTTTGCAAAACTCGCCAACACATAGGCAAAAAGCCGAAAAAGAGCCCAAAACCCGTATCGGCCGTCCGAACGCCACGCAAACACACATAGCACCGCGTAGGTGTTAGAAACGTGTTACAACTTATGGCACTCGATTCCGACATACAGAGAGCGAGTTATCGCCCAGTTGGCAAAACTCGTCCAGACTTAGGTAAAAAGCCGAAAAAGAGCCCAAAACCCGCATCGGCCTTCCGAATGCCACACAAACACACACACAGCACCGCGTAGGTATTAGAAACATATTACAACTTACGGGACTCGATTCTGACATACGGAGACTGAGTTATCGCCAAGTTTGCAAAACTCGTCAACACTTAGGTAAAAATCCGAAAAAGAGCACAAAACCCGCATCAGCTGTCCGAATGCCACGCAAACACACACATAGCACCGCGTAGGTTTTAGTCACATGTTACAACTTACGGGACTCGATTTCGACATACGAAGACCGTGTTATCGCCCAGTTTGCAAAACTCGCTAACACTTAGGCAAAAAGCCAAAAAAGAGCCCAAAATTCGCATTGGCCGTCCGAATGCCACACAAAACACACATAGCACCGCGTAGGTATTAAAATTTTTTACAACTTACAAGACTCGATTCTGACATACGGAGACCGAGTTATCGCCCAATTTGTAAAACTCGCCAACATTTAGTCAAAAAGTCAAAAAAGAGCCCAAAACCCGCATCGGCCGTCCGAATGCCACGCAAACACAAATATAGCACCGTGTAGATTTTAGACACATGTTACAACTTACAGGACTCGATTTCGACATACGGAGACCGAGTTATCGCCCAATTTGCAAAGCTCGCCAACACTTAGGCAAAAAGCCGAAAAAGAGCCCAAAATTCGCATTGGTTGTACGAATGCCACGCAAAAACACACATAGCACCGCGTAGGTATTAGAAATGTGTTACAACTTACGGGACTCGATTCCGACATACAGAGACCGAGTTATCGCCCAGTTTGCAAAACTCGCCAACACTTAGTCAAAAAGTCAAAAAAGAGCCCAAAACCCGCATCGGCCGTCCGAATGCCACGCAAAAATACACATAGCACCGCGTAGGTATTAGAAATGTGTTACAACTTACGGGACTCGATTCCGACATACGGAGACCGAGTTATCGCCCAGTTTGCAAAACTCGCCAACACTTAGGAAAAAAGCCGAAAAGGAGCCCAAAACCCGTATCGGCCATTCAAATGCCACGCAAACACACATAGCACCGCGTAGGTGTTAGAAACGTGTTACAACTTACGGGACACGATTCCGACATACGGAGACCGAGTTATCGTCCAGTTTGTAAAACTCGCCAACACTTAGACAAAAAGCCGAAAAAGAGCCCAAAACCCGCATCGGCCGTCCGAACGCCACGCAAACATACACATAGCACCGCGTTGGTATTAGACACGCGTTACAACTTACGAGACTTAATTTCGACATACGGAGACCGAGTTATCTCCCAGTTTGTAAAACTCGCCAACACTTACACAAAAAGCCGAAAAAGAGCCCAAAACCCACATCGGCCGTCCGAACGCCACGCAAACACACACATAGCACCGCGTTGGTACATTACAACTTACGGGACTCGATTCCGACATACGGAGACCGAGTTATCGCCAGTTTGCAAAACTCGCCAACACTTAGGCAAAAAGTCGAAAAAGAGCCCAAAACCCGTATCGTCCGTCCGAACGCTACGCAAACACACACATAGCACCGCGTAGGTATTAGACACGCTTTACAACTTACGGGACTCGATTCCGACATACGTAGACCGAGTTATCGCCAATTTGCAAAACTCGCCAACACTTAGGCAAAAAGCCGAAAAAGAGCCCAAAACTCGTATCGGCCGCCTAAACGCCACGCAAACACACATAGCACCGCGTAGGTGTTAGAAACGTGTTACAACTTACGGGACTCAATTCCGACATACGGAGACCGAGTTATCGCCCAGTTTGCAAAACACGCCAAGACTTAGGTAAAAAGCCGAAAAAAAGCCCAAAACCCGCATCGGCTTTCCGAACGCCACGCGAACACACACATAGCACCGCGTAGGTATTAGACACGTGTTACAACATACGGGACTTGATTTCGACATACGGAGACCGAGTTATCGCCCAATTTGTAAAACTCGCCAACACTTAGGCAAAAAGCCGAAAAAAGCCCAAAACCCGCATCGGCCGTCCGAACTCCACGCAAACACACACATAGCACCGCGTAGGTATTACAATTGCATTACAAATTACGGGACTCGATTCCGACATACGGAGACCGACTTATCGCCCAGTTTGCAAAACTCATCAACACTTAGGCAAAAATCCGAAAAACAGCACAAAACCCGCATCAGCTGTCCGAATGCCATGCAAACACACACATAGCACCGCGTAGGATTTAGACCCACGTTACAACTTACGGGACTCTATTTCGGCATACGGAGACCGAATTATCGCCCAGTTTGCAAAACTTGCCAACACTTGGGCAAAAAGCCGAAAAAGAGCCCAAAATCCGCATTGGCCGTCCGAATGCCACGCAAAAATGCACATAGCACCGCGTAGGTATTAGAAATGTGTTACAACTTACAAGACTCGATTCCGACATACGGAGACCGAGTTATCGCCCAGTTTACAAAACTCGCCAACACTTAGTCAAAAAGCCGAAAAAGAGCCCAAAACCCGCATCGGCCGTCCGAATGCCACGCAAACACAAACATAGCACCGCGTAGGTATTAGACACGCGTTATAAATTACGGGACTCGATTCTGACATACGGAGACCGAGTTATCGCCCAGTTTGCAAAACTCGCCAACACTTAGGCAAAAAGCCGAAAAAGAGTCCAAAACCCGCATCGGCCGTCCGAACGCCACGCAAATACACACATAGCACCGCGTAGGTATTAGACACGCGTTACAACTTACGAGACTTGATTTTGACATACGGAGACCGAGTTATCTCCCAGTTTGTAAATCTCGCCAACACTTACGCAAAAAGCCGAAAAAGAGCCCAAAACCCGCATTGGCCATCGGCCGCCGAACGCCACGCAAACACACGCATTGCACCGCAGGTATTAGAAACGCAATACAACTTACGAGACTCGATTCTGACATACGGAGACCGAGTAATCGCACAGTTTGCAAAACTCGCCAACACTTAGGCAAAAAGCCGAAAAAGAGCCCAAAACCCGTATCGGTCGTCCGAATGCTACGCAAATACTCACATAGCACCGCACTGGTATTATAAACGCATTACAACTTACGGGACTCGATTCCGACATACGGAGACCGAGTTATCGCCCAGTTTGCAAAACTCGCCAACACTCAAGTAAAAAGCCGAAAAAGAGCCCAAAACCAGCATTTCCTTCCGAATGCCACGCAAACACACACATAGCACCGCGTAGGTATTAAACACGCGTTATAACTTACAAGACTCGATTCCGACGTACGGAGACCGAGTTATCGCCCAGTTTACAAAACTCGCCAACACATAGGCAAAAAGCCGAAAAAGAGCCCAAAACCCGTATCAGCCGTCCGAACGCCACGCAAACACACACATAGCACCGCGTAGGTGTTAGAAACGTGTTACAACTTACGGGACTCGAATCCAATATACGAAAACCGAGTTATCGCCCAGTTTGCAAAACTCGCCAACACTTAGGCAAAAAGCCGAAAAAGAGTCCAAAACCTGCATCGACAGTCCAAACGCCACGCAAACACACACATAACACCACGTAGGTATTAGACACGCGTTACAACTTATGGGACTCGATTCCGACATACGGAGACCGAGTTATCGCCCAGTTTACAAAACTCGCCAACACTTAGGCGAAAATACGAAAAAGAGCCCAAAACCCGCATCGGCCGTCCGAACGCCACGCAAACACACACATAGCACCGCGTTGGTATTAGACATGCGTTACAACTTACGGGACTCGATTTCGACATACGGAGACCGAGTTATCTCCAAGTTTGCAAAACTCGCCAACACTTACGCAAAAAGCCGAAAAAGAGCCCAAAACCCGTATCGGTCGTCCGAACGCCACGCAAACACACATAGCACCGTGTAGATGTTAGAAACGTGTTACAACTTACGGGACTCAATTCTGACATACGGAGACCGAGTTATCGCCCAGTTTGCAAAACTCGCAACACTTAGGCAAAAAGCCGAAAAAGAGCCCAAAAACCGCATTGACAGTCCGAACGCCACGCAAACACACACAACACCACGTAAGTATTAGACACGCGTTACAATTTATGAGACTCGATTCTGACATACGGAGACCGAGTTATCGCCCAGTTTGCAAAACTCGCCAATACTTAGGCGAAAATTCAAAAAAGAGCCCAAAACCTGCATCGGCCGTCAGAACGCCACGCAAACACACACATAGCACCGCGTAGGTATTAGACACGTGTTACAACTTACGGGACTCAATTCCGACATACGGAGACCGAGTTATCGTCCAGTTTGCAAAACTCGTCAACACTTAGGCAAAAAACTGAAAAAGAGCCCAAAACCCGCATCGGCCGTCCGAACGCCACGCAAACACACACATAGCACCGCGTTGGTATTAGACACGCGTTACAACTTACAGAACTCGATTTCGACATACGGAGACCGAGTTATCGCCCAGTTTGCAAAACTCGCCAACACTTAGGCATAAAGCCGAAAACGATCCCAAAACCCGTATCGGCCGTCCGAACGCCACGCAAACACACATAGCACCGCGTAGATGTTAGAAACGTGTTACAACTTACGGGACTCGATTCCAACATACGGAGACCGAGTTATCGCCCAGTTTGCAAAACTCGCCAACACTTAGGCAAAAAGCCGAAAAAGAGCCCAAAACCCGCCTTGGCCATCCGAACGCCACGCAAACACACACATAGCACCGCGTAGGTATTAGACACGCGTTACAACTTACGGGACTCGATTCCGACATACGGAGACCGAATTATCGCCCAATTTGTAAAACTCGCCAACACTTAGGCAAATAGCCGAAAAAAACCCAAAACCCGAATCCGCCGTCCGAACGCCACGCGTTACAACTTACGGGACTTGATTTTGACATACGGAGACCGAGTTATCTCCCAGTTTGTAAAACTTGTCAACACTTACGCAAAAAGTCGAAAAAGTGCCCAAAACCCGCATCGGCGGTTCGAACGCCACGTAAACACACACATAGCACCGCGTAGGTATTAGAAACGCATTACAACTTACGGGACTCGATTCCGACATACGAAGACCGAGTTATCGCCCAATTTGTAAAACTCGCCAACACTTAGGCAAAAAGCCGAAAAAGAGCCCAAAACCCGCATCGACCGTCCGAACGCCACACAAACACACACATAGCACCGCGTAGGTATTTAAAATGCTTTACAACTTACAGGACTCGAATTCGATATACGAAAATCGAGTTATCGCACAGTTTGCAAAACTCAGCCGAAAAAGAGTCCAAAACCCGCATCGACAGTCCGAACGCCACGCAAACACACACATAACACCACGTAGGTATTAGACACGTGTTACAACTTACGGGGCTCGATTCTGACAAACGGAGACCGAGTTATCGCTTAGTTTACAAAACTCGCCAACATTTAGGCGAAAAGCCGAAAAAGAGCATCGACCGTCCGAATGCCACGCAAACACACACATAGCACCGCATAGGAATTAGAAACGTATTACAACTTACGGGACTCGATTCCGACATACGGAGATCGAGTTATCGCCCAGTTTGCAAAACTCGTCAACACTTAGGCAAAAATCTGAAAAACAGTACAAAACCCGCATCAGCTGTCCGAATGCAACGCAAAAACACAATTAGCACTGCTTAGGTTTTAGACATGCGTTACAACTTACGGGACTCGATTCCGACATACGGAGACCGAGTTATCGCCCAATTTACAAAACTCGCCAACACTTAGTCAAAAAGCTAAAAAAGAGCCCAAACCCGCATCGTACATCCAGACGGCACGCAAACACACACATAGCACCGCGTAGGTATTAGACACGCGTTACAACTTACGGGACTCGATTCCGACATACGGAGACCGAGTTATCGCCCAGTTTGCAAAACTCGACAACACTTAGGCAAAAAGCCAAAAAAGAGCCCAAAACCCGTATCGGTCGTCCGAACGCCACGCAAACACACATAGCACCGCGTAGGTATTAGAAACGCATTATAACTTACGAGACTTTATTCTGACATACGGAGACCGAGTTATCGCCCAGTTTGCAAAACTCGCCAACACTCAAGCAAAAAGCCCAAAAAGAGCCCAAAACCTGCATCGGCCGTCTGAACGCGACGCAAACACACACATAGCACCATATAGGTATTAGACACGCGTTATAACTTATCGGACTCGATTTCGACAAACAGAGACCGAGTTATCGCCAATGTTTGGAAAACTCGCCAACACTTAGGCAAAAAGTCGAAAAAGAGCCCAAAACCAGCATCGGCCGTACGAACGCCATGCAAACACACACATATCACCGCGTAGGTATTAGAAACACATTACAACTTACGGGACTCGATTCGGACATACGGACACCGAGTTATCGCCCAGTTTGCAAAACTCGTCAACACTTAGGCAAAAATCAAAAAAAGAGCACAAAACCCGCATCAGCTGTCCCAATGCCACGCAAACACAAACATAGCACCGCGTAGGTATTAGACACTCGTTACAACTTACGGGACTCGATTCCAACATACGGAGACCGAGTTATCGCCCAGTTTACAAAACTCGCAAATACTTTGGCAAAAAGCCGAAAAAGAGCCCAAAACCCGCATCGGCCTTCCAAACGCCACGCAAACACACACATAGTACCGCGTAGGTATTAGAAACGCGTTACAACTTGCGGGACTCAATTCCGACATACGGAGACCAAGTTATCGCCCAATTTGCAAAACTCGTCAACACTTAAACAAAAAGCCAAAAAAGAGTCCAAAACCCGCATCGGCCAACCGAACGCCACGTAAACACACACATAGCACCGCGTAGGTATTAGACACGCGTTACAACTTATGAGACTCGATTTTGACATACGGAGACCGAGTTATCGCCCAGTTTGCAAAACTCGCTAACACTTAGGCAAAAAGCCGAAAAAGAGCCCAAAACTAGCATCGGCCGTACGAACGCCACACAAACACACACATAGCACCACGTAGGTATTAGACATGCGTTACAACTTACGAGACTTAATTCCGACATACGGAGACCGAGTTATCGCCCAGTTTACAAAACTCGCCAACACTTAGGCAAAAAGCTAAAAAAGAGCCCAAAACCCGCATCGGACGTCCGAACGCCACGCAAACACACACATAGCACCGCGTAGATATTAGACACGCGTTACAACTTACTGGACTCGATTCCGACATACGGAGACCGAGTTATCGCCCAGTTTGGAAAACTCGCCAACACTTAGGCAAAAAGCCGAAAAAGAGCCCAAAACCCGTATCGGCCATTCGAACACCACGCAAACACACATAGAATCGCGTAGGTGTTAGAAATGTGTTACAACTTACGGGACTCGATTCCGACATACGGAGGCCGAGTTATCGCCCAGTTTACAAAACTCGCCAAGACTTAGGTAAAAAGCCGAAAAAGAGCCCAAAACCCGTATCGGCCTTCCGAACGCCACGTAAATACACACATAGCACCGCGTAGGTATTAGACACGCGTTACAACTTACGGGACTTGATTTCGATATACAGAGACCTAGTTATCGCCCAATTTGTAAAACTCGCCAACACTTAGGCAAAAAGCTGAAAAAGAGCCCAAAACCTGCATCGGCCGTCTGAACACCACGCAAACACATACATAGCACCGCGTAGGTATTAGAAACGTATTACAACTTACGGGACTCGATTCC
Source organism: Panax notoginseng (assembly GCA_016801055.1). Classification (NCBI taxonomy): domain Eukaryota; kingdom Viridiplantae; phylum Streptophyta; class Magnoliopsida; order Apiales; family Araliaceae; genus Panax; species Panax notoginseng. The sequence goes on from CM029014.1 coordinate 80,504,157, forward strand.
GATATACGGAGATCGAGTTATCGCCCAGTTTGCAAAACTCGTCAACACTTAGGCAAAAATCCGAAAAAAAGAACAAAACCCGCATCAGCTGTCCAAATGCCACGTAAACACACACATAGCACCGCGCAGGTTTTAGAGACACGTTACAACTTACGGGACTCGATTCCGACATACGGAGACCGAGTTATCGCCTAGTTTGCAAAACTCGCCAACACTTAGGCAAAAAGCAGAAAAAGAGACCAAAATCCGCATCGGCCTTCCGAATGCCACGCAAACATACATATAGCACCGCGTAGGTGTTAGAAACGTGTTACAATTTACGGGACTCTATTCCGACATACGGAGACCAAGTTATCGCCCAGTTTGCAAAACTCGCCAACAGTTAGGCGAAAATACGAAAAAGAGCCCAAAAACCCGCATCGGCCGTCTGAACGCCACGCAAACACACACATAGCACCGCGTAGGTATTAGACACGTGTTACATCTTACGGGACTCGATTCTGACATACGGAGACCGAGTTATCGTCCCGTTTGTAAAACTTGCCAACACTTAGGCAAAAAGCTAAAAAAGAGCCCAAAACCCGCATCGGCCGTCCGAACGCCACGCAAACACACACATAGCACCGCGTTGGTATTAGACACGCGTTATAACTTACGAGACTTGATTTCGATATACGGAGACCGAGTTATCTCCCAGTTTGTAAAACTCGCCAACACTTACGCCAAAAGCCGAAAAAGATCCCAAAACCCGTATCGGCCGTCCGAACGCCACGCAAATACACACATAGCACCGCGTAGGTATTAGACACGTGTTACAACTTACGGGACTCGATTCCGACATACGGAGACCAAGTTATCGTCCCGTTTGTAAAACTCGCCAACACTTAGGCAAAAAGCCGAAAAAGAGCCCAAAACCCGCATCGGCAGTCCGAACGCCACGCAAACACACACATAGCACCGCGTTGGTATTAGACACGCGTTACATCTTACGAGACTTGATTTCGATATACGGAGACCGAGTTATCTCTCAGTTTGTAAAACTCGCCAACACTTACGCCAAAAGCCGAAAAAGATCCCAAAACCCGTATCGGCCGTCCGAACGCCACGCAAACACACATAGCACCGCGTAGGTGTTAGAAACATGTTATAACTTACGAGACTAGATTCCGACATACGGAGACTTAGCTATCGCCCAGTTTACAAAACTCGCCAAGACTTAGGTAAAAAGTCGAAAAAGTGCCCAAAACCCGCATCGGTCTTCCGAACGCCACGCAAATACACACATAACACCGCGTAGGTATTAGACACGCGTTACAACTTATGGGACTTGATTTTGACATACGGAGACCAAGTTATCTCCCATTTTGTAAAACTCGCCAACACTTAGGCAAAAAGCCAAAAAAAAGCCCAAAACTCGCATCGGCCGTCCGAACGCCACGCAAACACACACATAGTACCACATAGGTATTAGAAACGCATTACAACTTACGGGAATCGATTCCGACATACGGAGACCGAGTTATCGCACAGTTTGCAAAACTCGCCAACACTGAGGCAAAAAGCCGAAAAAGAGCCCAAACCCCGTATCGGCCGTCCGAAAGCTACGCAAGCACACATATAGTACCGCGCAGGTATTAGAAACGTATTACAACTTACGGGACTTAATTTCGACATACGGAGACCGAGTTATCGCCCAGTTTGCAAAATTCGTCAACACTCAGGCAAAAAGCCAAAAAAAAGCCCAAAACCCGCATCGGCCGTCCGAACGCCATGCAAACACAAACATAGTACCGCGTTGGTATTAGACACTCGTTACAATTTACGGGAATCGATTCCAACATACGGAGACCGAGTTATCTCCCAGTTTGCAAAACTCGTAAACACTTAGGCAAAAAGTCGAAAAAGAGCCCAAAACCCGCATCGACCGTCCGAACGCCACACAAACACACACATAGCACCGCGTAGATATTTAAAATGCTTTACTACTTACAAGACTCGAATCCGATATACGAAAACCGAGTTATCACCCAGTTTGCAAAACTCGCCAACACTTAGGCAAAAAGCCGAAAAAGAGCCCAAAACCCGCATCGGCAGTTCGAACGCCACGCAAACACACACATAACACCACGTAGGTATTAGACACGCGTTACAACTTACGAGACTCGATTCTGACAAACGGAGACCGAGTTATCGCCTAGTTTGCAAAACTCGCCAGCACTTAGGCGAAAAGCCGAAAAAGAGCATCGACCGTCCGAATGCCACGCAAACACACACATAGCACCGTGTAGGTATTAGAAACGCATTACAACTTACGGGACTCGATTCTGACATACGAAGATCGAGTTATCGTCCAGTTTGCAAAACTCGTCAACACTTAGGCAAAAATCCAAAAAACAGCACAAAACCCGCAGACAGGATGTTCCAACAGAATAATAAATAATGGAACCAGGTCCGGTGTAAAACACACAGACAGGATGTTCCAACAGAATAATAATAAAAACAGAACCAGGTCCGGTGTAAAACACACAGACAGGATGTTCCAACAGAATAATAGAAGAATGTCACCAAGTATAGGGTAGACCGCGTATACAGGTTATTCCAACAGAATAATAAGAAATGGAATAACAATAGTTCTCTTCATGAATAAGAAAGAATAACACCACTTACCGTTTTAAAGAAGAGCTGAAATAAGGACATAGTTAAGTAGCAGAATACTCTTCTTCTCTCTCTCTATAGTTTCTCTCTATAGAGTTCAATGAATTCGTAAGAAATAATGAAGGAATGAGCTGTTATTTATAGAAAAATAGAATGCATAGTAACTAATCCATGAACGGTCCAGATTGATTACTTTAATCTGACGGTCTATATTTAAAAAAAATCTTTTAAATAAAATATAATATATTCTATTTATAGAATAACTTTAATAAAGTATTCTGTTTTATATAAAAAGATGTTTCTATTTTATTACGTTAATAATACGAATAAAACAAAACGTCATTATCGCTAAATAATTCATATTATTAACTGACAATAATTGAATCAAACTGAGTGACTTCTCACATAAGCATTAATAATCAATACCGTATGCTACTATGCAACCACACGTATTACTTTACTTTTACTACCGAGTAGTTCAACAGTAACAATGGTAAAACTTCCGCCGTTATTTTTAATAAAATATTTTTGTCGTTTTCTCAATCCGACAATAATTCCGTTGTGGGATCCACCAATGATTGTGTCGTTGTACGAATATTCCCTGTTAAAACGAATATTCCCCGACTAATCGAATATTATATAACAACTTGCGTACTTTGCAAAATTTATAAATATTACCCACAACTATAACATTATATCAAATTAACTCCATATTATTCAAATATGATATTTATAAAAAAATTCATCTTTATTTATAAAAGTTGGGGTCTTACAACCTCCACTTCTTATAAAATTTCGCCCTCGAAATTAGGGTACGTACCTGGTATGTCGAAGAGGTAAGGATACCTTGATTTCATTTCAGATTCTAACTCCCAAGTCATTTCCTCAACATCGTGGTTTCTCTACAAAACTTTGACTCGAGGTATAACCTTGGAGCTTAGAATATGTTCCTTCTTATCCAAGATTTGAACAAGAACTTCTTCATACGTCAAATCCTCCGCTATTTCGTCCGGTTCTAACTCAATAATGTGGTTCGGGTCTTCCACATATTTACGTAACATGGATATATGAAAAATGTTATGAACACGAGACATACTTGGCGGTAAAGCGAGTCTATAAGCCACAGTTCCTACTCGATCGAGGATTAAAAATGGACCGATGAATCGAGGATTGAGCTTTCCTCTCTTTCCAAATCTCGTAACTCCTTTCCATGGAGCAACACGTAAGAACACATGATCTCCTACATCAAATTCCACGTCCTTGCGATGAAGATCAGCATAACTCTTTTGTTGATCTTGTGAGGTTTTTATACGTTGTCGGATCGTTTGAATCTTTTCTGTAGTTATACGTACCAACTCCGGTCCCAACAACGTTGCTTCACCCACCTCATCCCAGCATACTGGAGAACGACATTTTCTTCCATACAATGCTTCGAATGGAGCCATGCCAATACTTGCTTGATAACTGTTATTGTAGGAAAACTCCACCAATGGTAAGAACTTGTCCCAACTTCCCTTGAAGTCAAAGACACAGAGTCTTAATAGATCTTCAAGAGTTTGAATAGTCCTCTCTGATTGTCCGTCCGTCTGAGGATGATATGCTGAACTAAATCGTAAATCCGTGCCCATAGCTTTTTGTAAACTAACCCAAAATCGTGAAGTGAATCTTGGGTCTCGGTCAGAAACTATGGATACTGGCATACCATGCAGTCTTACAATCTCGTTTATGTACATACGAGCAAGACGTTCAAGTGTATAAGTTTCTCGTATCGGTAAGAAATGAGCAGACTTGGTCAATCTATCAACAATGACCCAAATCGCATCAATACCTTGAGAAACCCTAGGAAGACCGGTAACGAAATCCATGGTAATGTTCTCCCATTTCCATTCTGGAATTTCAAGTGGTTGCAACGGACCTTTTGGTACTTGATGCTCCGCTTTGACTCGTTGACAAGTTAGACACCTTGAGATAAACAACGCTATCTCTCTCTTCATATTGCTCCACCAAAATGTATGACGAAGATCATGATACATTTTGGTACTTCCAGGATGGATTGCAAACAGTGTGTTGTGCGCCTCCATCATGATTTCATACTTTAAATCAGGGTTGTTAGGAACACAAAGTCTGGAGTTGACTCGAAGTATTCCTTCTTCATCGATTCTTGCTTCCGGCATAGCACCTTCTTGCACTTTCTTCCTCATACGCATCAACTCCAGGTCTGTAGCTTGAGCAACTTTAACTCTATCAATTAAAGTTGGTTCTACTCGTATATTCGCCATCATCACATGGGTCCCTGGAGTCTTTAACTCTATCTCCATCCTTTGCAAGTCACATAAAATGGGTCTTTGTGTTGACAATATCGCACTCGTACTTGCATATGATCTTCTACTCAATGCGTCAGCTACCGCGTTCGCTTTTTCAGGATGGTATTGAATGGTATGATCATAATCTTTCAACAGTTCAAGCCAACGTCGTTGTCGCATGTTGAGGTCCTTTTGAGTGAAGAAATATTTGAGGCTTTTATGATCCGTAAAGATCTCCACCTTCTCCCCATACAAGTAATGCCTCCAAATTTTAAGTGCAAAGACAACAGCTGCCAACTCTAGATCATGAGTAGGATAATTTCTGTCATATTCTTTGAGTTGTCTTGATGCATAGGCTATGACTTTTCCATGTTGCATGAGAACGCTTCCCAACCCTTTGCTCGAAGCATCACTGTAGATGACAAATCCCTCCGAGCCAGATGGTATTGTTAGAACAGGTGCTGAAATGAGTCTCCTCTTAAGTTCTTGAAAACTCTGCTCACATTCTTCGCTCCAACCGAACTTTGTATCTTTCCGAGTCAGCTGAGTTAATGTAGTAGCGATTCGAGAAAATCCTTCCACGAATCTCCGATAATAACCAGCTAAACCAAGAAAGCTACGTACTTCGGTCACTGATTTAGGTTGCTCCCAGCTTTGAATAGCTTCAATCTTTGCCGGGTCAACCGATATTCCACGACTTGATACTACGTGCCCTAGGAATGCTACCTCCTCCAGTCAGAACTCGCATTTCTTCAACTTGGCATAAAGCTTGTATTCACGAAGCTTTTGGAGTACCAGCCTCAAGTGTTGCTCATGATCTTCACGGCTTTTGGAATAAATAAGGATGTCATCAATAAAGACGACCACAAAGTGATCCAAATATTCTTTAAATACCCGGTTTATCATATCCGTGAAGGCAGCAGGAGCATTAGTCAATCCAAAGGACATGACTAGGAATTCATAATGCCCGTACCGAGTTCTAAAAGCCGTCTTTGGAATATCCTCAGTTCTAACCTTCAGCTGATGATATCCAGAACGAAGATCGATCTTTGAAAAGAATTGTGCTCCTTGCAACTGGTCAAACAGGTCATCAATACGTGGCAATGGGTACCTGTTTTTGATGGTGACATGATTCAACTCCCGATAATCAATACAAAGTCGCATACTTCCATCTTTCTTCTTCACGAATAGCACAGGAGCACCCCAAGGAGAAGTACTAGGACGAATAAAGCCAATATCTAATAATTCCTGCAGTTGGATCTTTAACTCCTAAAGTTCAATAGGAGCCATTCGATATGGGGCTTTGGAAATGGGTTTTGTACTGGGTTCAAGGTCGATACAAAATTCAATTTCACGCTCTGGGGGTAGGCCAGGAAGTTCTTCAGGGAATATGTCAGGGAATTTATTAACAATAGAAATATCATTCAAAACTGACGTATTTTTGTTTAGATCCGTGACATGAGCTAAGAAAGCTTGACATCCATTTTTTAATAAACGAATAACTTTATGGCTTGAGATGACAGCGATTGATTTTAATGGTTTGGTTGCTTGAATTCGCATAATAGGTCGATTAGGAATATGAAAGCTAACAACCTTACGAAAACAATCAATTTTTGCATAATGAGTAGTTAACTAATCAATCCCTAGAATCACGTCAAATGCAAGTATTTTTAATGAAATAAGATCGACAGGTAATGTGTGGGTACCAACTTGAACCAAACAAGACTTATAAACCGTAGATGTAATGAAGGTTTCTCCCAATGGAGTTTCAACAGATAAGTCAAAGTCTAATTTCTCCATAATCAAATTTAATCGATGAGCGCAAGTAGGAGAAATAAAAGAATGGGTAGAACCGGTATCAAATAAAGTATAGATTTCGTTCGAGTTTATGATAAGCTTACCCGTGATGACCTCATTCGGGTTCTTTGCTTTCTGGGAGGTCACAACAAACGCTATCCTTTGCACTACCGGTTTGGACTTTTCTGGAACGGCCTTTGGTGTCTCCATCTTGGCTGAACTTATTTTTGGTAAACGACAAAATCGAGCTAAATGACCTTCTCTTCCACAATTATAACATGCTTTAGACGACATCGCGCAGTTTGGACTGATGTGCCCCTCCCCTCCGCATTTGAAACATATGATAGGTGGTCGTTCTCCTTCCTTAACAACGGGTGTTGGTGCTGACGTCTTTCCATCATTGTTGAATCTCCTCTTCTTGAAATGACCATTCTTATTGTTTTGGCCCTGATTACCACCGAAGTGGTTACCATTTCTGGCCTGTTGATTCCCTTCACGCTTGTTGTCACCGCTTCGATGACTGCTCTCACTTGTATTATCATTTTGTCGACTGCTCTTTTATGGTTGCGTTGACTCGTTATCGCGCTCCACTAACTGAGCCCTATTTACAACATCTGAATACAAACACAGTTTATGAGAAATAAGATGTTGACGTATCTCAGGTTTCAAACCTCGCAAAAACATTCGCGTCATTCGCTCTTCATTATCCACCAAGTGGGACGCAAACCGGGACAACTCAGCAAATTTAGCCTCATACTGCGACACGGTCATATTATTCTGCTCCAATTTGATGAACTCCACCTCCTTCATGTGACGAACACTTTCGGGAAAGTATTTGTCATTGAACAGCTCTTGAAACTTCTCCCAAGACATCTTCAGTGCGGCAGGTTGAGTACGCTTAATCGATTCCCACCAGTAATCTGCCTCTCCTCGCAACATAAAGGCGGCAAAGGGAACCTTTTGCTCCTCGGAGCATCCCAAGACATCAAATATCTTGGTAATCTGCTTTATCCATGTTTCCGCTATAAGTGGTTTTGGCTCTCCCTTAAACTCTGGTGGTCCCAGCTCCTTGAACTGTTTAGCGGTGACCGTCCGAGAGTTTTCAGTGTTTCCACCTATATTTTGGACAGGAGCCTCGCATGCTGTTGCATGAACTGCATAAAGTTTCTGAACATTCCATCATTCATCATCTGGTCAGTGTTGTTATTTGCATGAGGATTGTCACATTCCTGATGCACATTATCCTGATTATTGATATGTGGTGAATCAACAGTCGTCTGTGCTCCATTGCTATTCTCAACATTCTCAGATGCCATTTTCAGATACTGCCACAAAATAAAAGTTAATTGATATGTCATATATTATCCTTATATTATGACCGACCAATTAAATACCATGCAAATAATGTGACGCCCCCAAAATAGGTATACAACACCCATTCTAAGTCGCCAAATACATGGTACAGAAAGCAAACTACAACTTCAATAATACAATTGTCGTGCAAAATACGACAACACATACTGTGAGTTTAAATACAAATATTGTCTTCTAGACAATATCCACACTCAAATAAGTCCTCAATACAATTATTCAAACACTATTTTACAGAAATAGTGAGGACTGCTAAAATATCTTTCTAGAACCATCACTCCATACCCCGACTAGATCTTGCTATGTTCTCACCTCCTAAGAAGAAAAATGGAACAAAAAGGAAAAGGGTGAGCTCAACTAGCCCAGTAAAGAATATTATGACTAAGATAATATACAACAAATTATCATTAGTATTCAACAGGGAAAAATCTGATAGAATATAATCGACAACAAGTTTTAGATCAACAACTGCAGCGGAAACAACAAACCATTAGAAGAGTCAAGTAGAGAATGAATTCTACTAACTTCTAAGATTTAAAAGTCCATCATCAATATTTTATCCCTGTAACATCAATTAATAATCATCTTTATCCAAATATTCATCTTTGCACTACAGGCCAAAGATATTCATTTGTATCACCTGTCAGTCATGTTCATCTCAACACCTGTTCATCTTTGCACTACAGGCCAAAGATAGTCATCAAGTAATCATACATCTTTGCACTACAGGCCAAAGATATTCAGTAAAATCATCATTTAGGACTGAGGATGATGAAAAATATCTTAAAGAAAACGAATCCAGCGAGACAGAAAGACAATTAGTAGAGATTCATATAACAGTTTATCCAAGATCAATAATACTTCATAATAATCAATTGTGAAGCAGAATTCAAAAATAAAGATCAAAACATGGATACAATCAAAGATAGTAACCATAATAGACCTCTTGGACAAAAAGGGAAAATTTTATTTTTCGGTGAATAGTGCCGTATTCGTGAATAGTGCCGTATACGTGAATAGTAACGTATACGTGAATAGTAACCCCGACACAAAAAGTTCCAAATTTGATAAAAATTCATATCAATATTTCAGCATAATGATATTGAAGAAAATAATATCATTTAAGAAGAAAATAATATCCCTTACCTCAAAATATCAGTACTTCTGGTCGGAATACCGGTATAAGGCTGAAAAAAACTTGCTCTGATGAATAGAAACTCTTAAAGTATCTAAATACTCACAAAATACACTTAATAATCTAGAGAGAAAAAGAGAGAAAACTTGTTTCTGGTGTGATTTTCAATTCTAACTTAGCCCTCTATTTATAGGAAAATGTTAGCACGCCGAAGCAGACTTAACCTGCAACCTGATGGCTTTACCTGCTACTATTCCCACCCACCACATTTGAATAAAAATCTCAGCACATTTCTTCACCAACCAAGAGTGGGGCCCACCAATTCTAGAATTTTCTACCAAAATGATTAACTCCGAAAATTTAACAATTTCTGAACCAGTCATCTCGTAAAATTCATAATAAATCATACGTTTATTTTTAACAGTTCAAAATTTGTGGACATATACTCAACTTATATATGTACAATATATCCAAAAATTACCACGATCCAACGGTCAGATTAAAAATTATAACCCCCGCAAAATAACTCAAAAACCCTGATTTTCCATTCCGACAAAAATACTGATAAAAACCTCAACATTAACTCCTTCATTTTTAACCACAAAAATATATCCCTCATTTATATCCACATAAAATAAATATTTCCTTATCATATGAATCAATAATTAATTATTCACAAATAATATTACAGAATCACATTTATGACAACCAGGCCGTTCCCAGGAAAGAGGGGGCTTTCCAATAAGGATTTCTCCTTACTGGCGCGCAATTAGATGACCAAACCTCTCCTTAGACAGAACTTTCTAGACATTGCCAATAATGTTATCTAATAATATTGTTCAAATAATATGAATTATTGATCTGATAAAGGAAAAATACTGTGCAACAACAATTATTGAAACAACAATAATATAAGATATCAACGCAGCAATTATTGAATCAATAAAATAAAATATTGAATAATAACTACTGTAACAATTATTGAGTAGTGCCTTCTTACGTAAGAATCAATAATTGGTGCAATACCGTGTGCTACTGTATTTTAACCACCGGGTATTCCAACAGTATTAACGGTAACAACTACGCCGCTATTTATAAACAACTTATACTTGTCGTTTTCTTCATCCAATCGCTTTCCGTTATGAGGCCCACACAAGACTACGCCGTCGTACGAATATTCCCCGACAGCAAGAATATTCCACGACCAAACGAATATTCCCCGACAAAATGAATATTTTATAACCACTTGCTTATTTTGCAAAATTTGCACATTTCACCCATAACCAAAGTATTATATCAAATTAACCCCTTATTATTCACAATAATATTTAGAGAAAATTTGATTTTATTCATTAATAAGTTGGGGTCTTACAAATAAACTTAGGTAGGTCATACTAGCGAAGGAATTCCCCGTCTCTCCCCTCCTAGTTCTATTCTCACATCTTAGCCAGGGATCATATCCCTAAGCTCTGATACCAACTGTGACGCCCCCAAAATTAGGTATACATCACCCATTTTGGGTCGTCAGATACATAGTATAGAATACAAATTCAACTTACTGATACAACTGTCGGGTACAATACGATAAAACATAAACTGTGAGTTTGAATACAAATATTATCTTCTAGAGAGTATTCATACTCAAAAGGAGTCCTCCTTACATTTATTAACACACTATTACATAGAATAGTGAGGACTACTAACTAATACTATCATTCGAACCGTCACTCCGTTCCCCGACTTGCCCCAGCTACGTTCTCATTTCCTGAAGAGAACAGTGAAAGAAAGGGTGAGCTCAACTAGCCCAGTAAGAAATATTATGACTAAGATAATGCAGAATAAATTATCATTAGCCTTCAACAATGTTAAACTGATAAAATATAATAGACATCAAGTTTAACTGCAGCGGAACAAGCAATCCATTAAAAGAGTCAAGTAGAAAATAAACTCTACAATCTTTTATGATTTAAAAGGTTTTTCAACATTGTGATCGCTGGGACTCAGCTTAATAAAATAATCCACATCATCGAATCACCCCTGCACTACGGCCAAGGATATTCATGTATTCATTAATGGTCATGATCATGCCAACAACTGTCCATCAATGCACTACGGGCCAATGAGAATTTTTACCACATCATTTGTAACATTACGGTCATGATTATACCGAATAATCCCTGGTCATAATCATACCAAGTCCATCTATGCACTACAGGCCACAGATGACTTTTAACATTTTATAAACATGAGGATGATGACAATGATATAAGAATTCAATAAAACAAGTTCAAGAATTAATTTATCCAAGAATTAGCAACGTCCAAATTGTCAACATGATACTGCTTTGTGGAGTAAAATTCAAGAATGCTTAGAAGAATATTTTCATGAAAAGATATTGGATGAAACGCAATTATCAAGGATATTCCACAAATATCATGGAGTATAGAAGTCAAAACTTAACCAACTGAGTACAATAAAGAATGGAATAACAAAAGAAATCACCATGCATGCGATAGACCGCACAGACAGGTTGTTCCAACAGAATAATAAATAATGGAACCAGGTCCGGCGTAAACGCGCAGACAGGATATTCCGACAGAATAATAAATAATGGAACCAGGTCCGGCGTAAATGCACAGACAGGATATTCTGACAAAATAATAAATAATGGAACCAGTTCCGGTGTAAAACACACAGACAGGATGTTCCAACAGAATAATAATAAAAACAGAACCAGGTCCGGTGTAAAACACACAGACAGGATGTTCCAACAGAATAATAGAAGAATGTCACCAAGTATAGGGTAGACTGCGTATACAGGTTATTCCAACAGAATAATAAGAAATGGAATAACAACAGTTCTCTTCATGAATAAGAAAGAATAACACCCCTTACCGTTTTAAAGAAGAGCTGAAATAAGGACGTAGTTAAGTAGCAGAATACTCTTCTTCTCTCTCTCTATAGTTTCTCTCTATAGTTTCTCTCTCTAGAGTTCAGTGAATTCGTAAGAAATAATGAAGGAATGAGCTGCTATTTATAGAAAAATAGAATGCATAGTAACTAATCCATGAACGGTCCAGATTGATTACTTTAATCCGACGGTCCATATTTAAAGAAAAATCTTTTAAATAAAATATAATATATTTTATTTATAGAATAACTTTAATAAAGTATTCTGTTTTATATAAAAAGATGTTTCTGTTTTATTACGTTAATAATACGAATAAAACAAAACGTCATTATCGCTAAATAATTCATATTATTAACTGACAATAATTGAATCAAACTGAGTGACTTCTCACATAAGCATTAATAATCAATACCGTGTGCTACTATTCAACCACATGTATTACTGTACTTTTACTACCGAGTAGTTCAACAGTAACAATGGTAAAACTTCCGCCGTTATTTTTAATAAAATAATTTTGTCGTTTTCTCAATCCGACAATAATTCTGTTGTGGGGTCCATCAATGATTGTGTCGTTGTACGAATATTCCCTGTTAAAACGAATATTCCCCGACCAATCGAATATTATATAACAACTTGCGTACTTTGCAAAATTTATAAATATTACCCACAACTATAATATTATATCAAATTAACTCCATAATATTCAAAAATGATATTTATAAAAAAATTCATCTTTATTTATAAAAGTTGGGGTCTTACATTTTGTCTAATCACAAAGAAATTAAATAAACCAAAATCATATGCATAATCTTCTAAAATAATATTCAAAACACTTCCCTGTAGACTCTCAATGCATTGATCGAATTAATTTGCACGATCCATGTTTCCCTCGATGAATATGATCCTTTTACGAACCTGCAAAACACAACCAACCTTTCTCTTTCCATTGACATTAACACATAAAGAACAAATAATGTTGTCAACGGGGTAAAAAGGTCACAACCAACTTCACAAGATAAAAACTCAATAGCATACTTATTATGACAAACAAACTCAACACATACTATAGAATTTTGCAAATTGTTGACAAAAATCGGAATATCATCAAAATAGAGAATAATAATTTTTCTCATAAAGGAATATAAAATATAATTCAATAATTCCATGAAAGTATGCAATGCCTTAGCTAATCCAAGTGAACTAACTAAACATGCAAATAACTCATCCCTCAAACGATCTTGATGATAAACACTTGTTGAATCAAAACCATATGATAGCAAATCATGCAATAAAGATTGCTCGAACGGACAAACATGATAACTACCATTGTCAACTAACGACAACTCATGTAAAGATTGACTAGCATGAAAACCTAACTCAACATATGGATAAGAAAACCTAGAATGAATTTCATGCAAATAATAACATCGAAAATAAGAATATATATCATGATCATAAACTAACTCAACAAAAATTAAATATCCTCCATAGTTTATGATAAAGACGATTCTACCATCAAAATAGCTAAAAATAAATTCTATGGAAGCATGCAAAACATGTTTTAAATAACTCATGAAAACACTAGATGCATCAGTTAATCTAATAGAAATAACTATCCATCTAAACAACTCACATGTTAAAACGATTTCCCATTTATCACAGTCATGCACAGTAATTTGATTAGGTATTGTCATCACATGAGCACCTTCAAGTGTAGATAAAACACAAATACTTGGTAATCTATCAAGCATATTATCCAAACAAGAAAAAGAATAACGATACTTGCTTACCAATTCAAAATCGACGAACAAACTTGTTGTCCCCTCCTCCTTAGGTACTATAATCTCATAATCATCATATGAACTCATGTCTTCTCTCACGATACCCACTTGCATCAATTCTCCAACCCACCTTGGTAACTCCGTCGTCTCATCGGGAATACTATCAGCTGATCGATACGGAATGATAGCACGAGGTATTTCATCAACAACCTGTATAAGAGACAAAATAAAACTAGACAAAGAAGAATCATTAGTGTTAGTATTCAAAAGCGCCGTCTTGTACGAATGTACAGTCATTGGCTTTTCAAAATATAACTCATTTTTCAACTCACTCTCTTTTTCATAGCCATTTATTTCTTCTCTCTCTTCTTTATGCTCACCATCTCGTTTGTTTTTCTCTTGTTTATTTTCAAGCTCACTCTTTTCATTCTTTTTTTTCTCAATCTCTCTTTTCTCTTCATTCTTACTCTTTTCAATTTTTTCTTTTACATTATCAATCTTTTGAACAATTTCTTTTTGTCAATCTTTTCCACATGTATTTCCTTTTACAAACTCGTCTTCTTGATGACTTTCTTTCGGATGTTCACCAACTTGCTTTAGATCATGGATTTCATCTTGAACACTCGAACCCAATAACTCTCCTTAGACTGCATATTCTATAATTTCTTCTTGCATTTGATCACGATCTTTTTGTAAATACATTAGATCGTCACGAACTTGCTCGGACGTCATAGGACAAAGGTTGACCCTTATTCGATTGTGTACCAATGAATACTTATTAGTACAACTGTTATGCTTCGCGCGCCTGTTGTGTCTCCATGGCCTCCAAAGTAACAAATGACAAGTATGGATTGGAACTATATCGCATAATATTTCATCTTCATATCTGCCAATGCGAAAAGAAACTGATACTCGTTTAGTCACCATTACCTCCTCACAATCGACGATCCCTTGCATCTTGTAAGGCGGAGGATGTGCAACTGTTGACAACCCTAGTTTCTCCACCATTGTAGTGCTAGCAATGTTAGTACCAATATCACAATCAATTTTTACAATGCATACCTTTTCTTGTACTAGAAACCTAGTATAAAACATATTCTTTTGTTGCATTGTTTCTTCCTCGTTAGCTTGCACACTTGTAGCTTTTCTAGTCTCCCATGACTCTCCAAGAATCGCATGATCTTCTTCAACTTTTATTTCCTTAGACAATAAATGTACCTTCTTGTGCTCCATAGGTTTATGAGGCTGCTCCCTACATCCATTATAATTATGGTGCCTCTCATAATCCTCCTCCCATGATTTCCATCATTCATCCACGCCAGATTTCATACGAACTCTGGGTCTTCTTTCCAATGGCTCCTCATAGCCCAACATATTTACTGCAAAACAAGGGTTAGTAGATAAAAATTTTCCTCACACACTCCCTTACGTGTTTTCGCTCGAATCAATGGTTCACTCGTGTATGCTCTCAATAAATTGGCTTTTACCCTCGAATAATCTCACCACTAAGCCTTTTACCTCAATATTCTCTCTAATAGGTTCTTTTTAAATTCTCCTAGTAAAATTCTTGGTTTTACTAATCAATTCAAAAATTACTTATCACAAAATAAAATTATAGATGGTGTGACTATCAGAATACCACAAAATCACCGATCGATTGCCTTGCACTCCTCTTGTATGCCGCAGATTTATAAATTGTAGCTCCGTTTCAGAATTGATGATGGAACGGTATGAACTCTTGGTTGGAATTTGATGGTGTGCTACAAGTTTGGTTAGCACAATGGAAATAAAATTCTGATTTCTTTTTTTTTTCTACTTTCTTTTTTTTCTACTTTTTTTTAACAATATATATTTCGACAGAAAATTAAAGATAAGTAACTTGCTAGAAAGGCTTAGCTTTGATACCAAATGATAGACTCCACGGCACGCTTGCGTGAGGTGGTCGCCGCCCCGATCGTTTCTAGCACAGTTGTTGGGTGAATTGCTTGCAACACCTTAACCCCTCGCCTATATGTAGACGGTAATCTTGGTACAATTGCTCGCGTTCAGAATTTTGCGTTGAATGGACACCAACGACACCTTGACCCCTCGCTTATATTGAAGCAGTAATCTCGGTACAATCGACGATTGATGCGGTAGAAGCGCCACACACAACTATGAATTGTTGTATGATAAGTCAAATTGAATCTCAAAGTTATCTAAGAAAAATACTTAGAAATTCTTCAAAGAACCAAAAGTAGAGAATAACCTCACAAATATATTGAATAATGAAAAATAATGTATATTGTCTTTGATTACATCAACTTGGACCTCTATTTATACTACTCAAAATAATTCAAATCCTAATAGGAATTTATAAACTATAACCCTAATTCCTATAAGGAAATAGAAATCAATTTGGAAAAAGATATCCTAATTAAAAAGAAATCCTAATTACAATAGAATTTAAAAATCTAACAAAAACCTCTCAATTGCCGTGTAAAAAAGATTTGTTGCCGCGTGACTAAGCTTCCTTTTCCCCATATGAATCAGATTTTACATCACAAGCTCCATGAATAATAATGTTGAGAAGCCCACTTGAATTCATGATGATGATATCATTAAGTCTGATAACTTTTGAAACAGGTATGGCCCACGTGATCAAACAACCTGAAAAAGCCTTTGCTGGACATGTTGAATCCATGCATTGCTTCATATATATTAATGTTGACCTGCTGCCCATTTAGGAGTACAACAATCGTGGCCCATGGCTGAATTGGCAATCATAACATATGTGACCCACATTAATATTAAATAGCAAATTGGGTCGGCCCATTTAGATCTTAATTTGACAGTATGTTGCTTGAATTGATTTGAACTTGCGAAATATGTTAAATCTAGAAGACCCAAATCATGTAGTTTATCCTTCCGTAGCAATTCGCTTGAATTGAGCTCCATTTCAAACATTCTTGAATAAAATTCAACCCAATTATTTGAAATCATTTGACGAACCCCTGGAACTTGAAATGAGTTACTGTTGTTTTATGTGAGCCTGATCAGTATTGTATCAACTTAGTTAAAAAGCCGAAAAAGAGCCCAAAACCCGTATCGGCCGTCCGAATTCCACACAAACACACACATAGCACCGCGTAGGTATTAGACACGCGTTACAACTTACGGGACTAAATTCCGACATACGGAGTCCGAGTTATCGCCCAGTTTGCAAAACTCGCCAACACTTAGGTAAAAAATCGAAAAAGAGCCCAAAACCTGCATCGGCCTTCTGAATGCCATGCAAACACACACATAGCACCGCGTAGGTATTAGAACCGCATTACAACTTACGGGACTCGATTCTGACATACGAAGACCGAGTTATCGCCCAGTTAGCAAAACTCGCCAACACTTAGGCAAAAAGCCGAAAAAGAGCCCAAAATCCGCATCGGCCGTCCGAACGCCACGCAAACACACACATAGCACCGCGAAGGTATTTGACACGCGTTACAACTTACGGGAATCGATTTTGACATATGGAGACCGAGTTATCGCCCAGTTTGTAAAACTCCCCAAAAATTAGGCAAAAAGCCGAAAAATAGACTAAAACCCGCATCGGTCATCCGAACGCCACGCAAACACACACATAGCACCGCGTAGGTATTAAACACGCGTTACAACTTACAGGACTCGATTTCGACATACGGAGACCGAGTTATCCCCCAGTTTGCAATACTCGCCAACAATTAGGAAAAAAGCCAAAAAAGAGCCCAAAACCAGCATCGGCCGTCCGAATGCCACGCAAACACACAAATATCACCGCGTAGGTATTTGAAACACATTACAACTGACGGGACTTGATTCCGACATACGGACACCGTGTTATCGTCCAGTTTGCAAAACTCGTCAACACTTAAGCAAAAATCAGAAAAAGAGCACAAAACCCGCATCAGTTGTCCGAATATCACGCAAACAGAAACATAGCACCGCGTAAATTTTGGACACGCGTTACAACTTACGGGACTCGATTTCGACATACGGAGACCGAGTTATCGCCCAGTTTGTAAAACTCGCCAACACTTAGGCAAAAAGCCGAAAAAGAGCCCAAAACCCGTATCGGTCGTCCGAACGTCACGCAAACACACATAGCACCGCGTAGGTGTTATAAACGTATTACAACTTATGGGACTCGATTCCGACATACGAAGACCGATTTATCGTCCAGTTTACAAAACTCGCCAACACTTAGGCAAAAAGCCGAAAAAGAGCCCAAAACCCGCATCGGTCGTCCGAACGCCACGCAAACAAACACATAGCACCGTGTAGGTATTAGACACGCATTACAACTTACAGGACTTGGTTTCGACATACGGAGACCGAGTTATCTCCCAGTTTGTAAAACTCGCCAACACTTACGCAAAAGCCGAAAAAGTGCCCAAAACCCGCAATGTGTCCAAACACCACGCAAACACACACATAGCACCGCGTAGGTATTAAACATGCATTACAACTTACGGGACTAGATTCTGAAGTACGAAGACCGAGTTATCGCTCATTTTACAAAACTCGCCAACACTTAGCAAAAAGCCGAAAAATAGTCCAAAACTCGCATCGGCCGTCTGAACGCCATGCAAACACACACATAGCACCGCGTAGGTATTAGACACGCATTACAACTTACGGGACTCGATTCCGACATACGGACACTGAGTTATCGCCCATTTTGCAAAACTCGTCAACACTTAGGCAAAAAACAGAAAAAGAGCACAAAACCCGCATCAGCTGTCCGAATGCCATGCAAACACAAACATAGCACCACGTAGGTTTTAGACACACGTTACAACTTACGAGACTCGATTTCGACATACAGAGACCGAGTTATCGCCCAGTTTACAAAACTCGCCAACACTTAGGCAAAAAGTCGAAAAAGAGCCCAAAACCCGTATCGGTCGTCCGAACGTCACGCAAACACACATAGCATCGCGTAGGTGTTAGAAACGTGTTACAACTTACGGGACTCGATTCCGACATACGGAGACCGAGTTATCGTCCAGTTTGCAAAACTCGCCAACACTTAGGCAAAAAGCCAAAAAAAAGCCCAAAACCCGCATCGGTCGTCCGAACGCCACACAAACACACACATAGCACCGCGTAGGTATTAGACACGCGTTACAACCTACGGGACTTGATTTCGACATACGGAGACCGAGTTATGTCCCAGTTTGTAAAACTCGCTAACACTTACGTAAAAAGTCGAAAAAGTGCCCAAAACTCGCATCGGCCGTTCGAACATTATACAAACACACACATAGCACCGTGTAGGTATTCGACACGCATTACAACTGACGGGACTCGATTCCGACATACGGAGACCGAGTTATCGCCCAGTTTACAAAACTCGCCAACACTTAGCAAAAAGCCGAAAAAGAGCCCAAAACCCGCATCGGCCGTCCGAACGCCACACAAACACATACATAGCACCGCGTAGGTATTAGACACGCGTTACAACTTACAGGACCCGATTCTGACATACGAAGACCGATTTATCGCCCAGTTTGTAAAACTCGCCAACACATAGGCAAAAAGCTGAAAAAGAGCCCAAAACCCGTATTGGTCGTCCGAACGCCACTCAAACACAAACATAGCACCGCGTAGGTATTAGAAACGTATTACAACTTACGGGACTTGATTCCGAGTTACGGAGACCGAGTTATCGCCCATTTTACAAAACTCGTCAACACTTAGGCAAAAAACTGTAAAAAAGCCCAAAACCAGTATCGGTCGTCCGAACGCTGCGCAAACACACACATAGCACCGCGCTGGTATTTGAAACACATTACAACTTACGGAATTCGATTCTGACATACGGAGACCGAGTTATCGCCCAATTTGCAAAACTCGTCAACACTCAAGTAAAAAGCCGAAAAAGAGCCCAAAACCCGCATCGGCCGTCTGAACGCCACGCAAACACACAAATAGTATCGCGTAGGTATTAGACACGCGTTACAACTTATGGGACTCGATTTCGACATACGGAGAACGAGTTATCGCCCAGTTTCCAAAACTCGCTAACAATTAGGCAAAAAGCCAAAAAAGAGCCCAAAACCCGCATCGGTTGTCCGAACGTCATGCAAACACACACATAGCACCGCGTAGGTATTAGACACGCGTTACAACTTACGGGAATCGATTTCAACATACGGAGACCGAGTTATCGCCCAGTTTGCAAAACTCGCTAACAATTAGGCAAAAAGCCAAAAAAGAGCCCAAAACCTGCATTGGTCGTCCGAACGCCACGCAAACACAAACATAGCACCGCGTAGGTATCAGAAACGCATTACAACTTACGGAACTCGATTCCGATTTACGGAGATCGAGTTATCGCCCATTTTACAAAACTCGCCAACACTTAGGCAAAAAATCGTAATAAAGCCCTAACCCGTATCGGCTGTCCGAACGCTGCGCAAACACACACATAGCACCGCGCTGGTATTTGAAATGCATTACAACTTACGGGACTCGATTCCGACATATGGAGACCGATTTATCGCCCAGTTTGAAAAACTCGGCGACACTTAGCAAAAAGCCGAAAAAGAGCCCAAAACCCGCATCGGCCGTCCGAACGCCACACAAACACATACATAGCACCGCGTAGGTATTAGACACGCGTTACAACTTACAGGACTCGATTCTGACATACGAAGACCGATTTATCGCCCAGTTTGTAAAACTCGCCAACACATAGGCAAAAAGCTGAAAAAGAGCCCAAAACTAGCATTGGTCGTCCGAACGCCACTCAAACACAAACATAGCACCGCGTAGGTATTAGAAACGTATTACAACTTACGGGACTTGATTCCGAGTTACGGAGACCGAGTTATCGCCCATTTTACAAAACTCGCCAACACTTGGGCAAAAAACCGTAAAAAAGCCCAAAACCAGTATCGGTCGTCCGAACGCTGCGCAAACACACACATAGCACCACGCTGGTATTTGAAACGCATTACAACTTACGGAATTCGATTTCGACATACGGAGGCCGAGTTATCGCCCAATTTGCAAAACTCGTCAACACTCAAGTAAAAAGCCGAAAAAGAGCCCAAAACCCGCATCGGCCGTCTGAACGCCACGCAAACACACAAATAGTACAGCGTAGGTATTAGACACGCGTTACAACTTACGGGACTCGATTTCGACATACGGAGACCGAGTTATCGCCCAGTTTGCAAAACTCGCTAACAATTAGGCAAAAAACCAAAAAAGAGCCCAAAACCTGCATTGGTCGTCCGAACGCCACGCAAACACAAATATAGCACCGCGTAGGTATCAGAAATGCATTACAACTTACGGAACTCGATTCCGATTTACGGAGACCGAGTTATCGTCCATTTTACAAAACTCGCCAACACTTAGGCAAAAAATCGTAATAAAGCCCAAAACCCGTATCGGCTGTCCGAACGCTGCGCAAACACACATATAGCACCGCGCTGGTATTTGAAACGCATTACAACTTACGGGACTCGATTCCGACATACGGAGACCGATTTATCGCCCAGTTTGCAAAACTCGGCGACACTTAGGCAAAAAGCCGAAAAAAAATCCAAAACCCGCAACGGCCGTCAGAACACCACGCAAACACACACATAGCACCGCGTAGGTATTAGAAATGCGTTATAACTTACGGGACTCAATTCCGACATACGGAGACCATGTCATAGCCCAGTTTGTAAAACTCGCCAACACTTGGGCAAAAAGTCGAAAAAGAGTCCAAAACCCGCATCGGCCGTACAAACACCACGCAAACACACACATAGCACCGCGTAGGTATTAGACACGCATTACAACTTATGGGACTCGATTCCGACATACGGAGACCGAGTTATCGCCCAGTTTACAAAATTTGCCAACACTTAGGCAAAATGCCGAAAAAGAGCCCAAAACCCACATCGGCCGTCCGAACGCCACGCAAACACACACATAGCACTGCGTAGGTATTAGACACGCGTTACAACTTATAGGTCTTGATTATGACATACAAAGACCGAGTTATCGCCCAATTTGTAAAACTCACCAACACTTAGGCAAAAAGCCGAAAAAAATCCCAAAACCCGCATCGGCCGTCCGAACGCCACGCAAACACGCACATAGCACCGCGTAGGTATTACAAGCGCATTACAAATTACGGGACTCGATTCCGACATACGGAGACCGACTTATCGCCCAGTTTACAAAACTCATCAACACTTAAGCAAAAATTTGAAAAAGAGCACAAAACCCGCATCAGCTGTCTGAATGTCACGCAAACACACACATAGCACCGCGTAGGTTTTAGACACACGTTACAACTTACGGGACTCAATTTCGACATACGGAGACCGAATTATCGCCCAATTTGTAAAACTCGCCAACACTTAGGCAAAAAGCCAAAAAAGAGCCCAAAATCCTCATTGGTCGTCCGAATGCCACGTAAAAACACACATAGCACCGCATAGGTATTAGAAATATGTTACAACTTACAAGACTCGATTCTGACATACGGAGACCGAGTTATCGCCCAATTTGCAAAAATCGCCAACACTTAGTCAAAACCCGCATCGGCCGTCCGAATGTCACGCAAACACAAACATAGCACCGCGTAGGTATTAAACACGCGTTATAAATTACGGGACTCGATTCCGACATACGGAGACCGAGTTATCGCCCAGTTTGCAAAACTCGCCAACAGTAAGGCAAAAAGCCGAAAAAGAGCCCAAAACCCGCATCGGCCGTCCGAACGCCATGCAAACACACACATAGCACCGCGTAGGTATTAGACATGCGTTACAACTTACGGGACTTGATTTCAACATATGGAGACCGAGTTATCTCCCAGTTTGTAAATCTCGCCAACACTTATGTAAAAAGCCAAAAAAGAGCCCAAAACCTGCATCGGTCATCGGCCGCCGAACGCCACGGAAACACACACATTGCACCCCGCAGGTAATAGAGACGCATTACAACTTACGAGACTCGATTCCGACATACGGAGACTGAGTTATCGCATAGTTTGAAAAACTCGCCAACACTAAGGCAAAAAGCCGAAAAAGAGCCCAAAACCCGTATCGGCCGTCCGAACGCTACGCAAACACACACATAGCACCGCGCTGGTATTAGAAACGTATTACAACTTACGGGACTCGATTCCGACATACGAAGACCGAGTTATCGCCCAGTTTGCAAAACTCGCCAACACTCAAGTAAAAAGCCGAAAAAGAGCCCAAAATCAGCATTTGTCGTCCGAATGCCACGCAAACACACACATAGCACTGCGTAGGTATTAAACACGCGTTATAACTTACAAGACTCGATTCCGACATACGGAGACCGAGTTATCGCCCAGTTTACAAAACTCGCCAACACTTAGGCAAAAAGCCGAAAAAGAGCCCAAAACCCGTATCAGCCGTCCGAACGCCACGCAAACACACATAGCACCGCGTAGGTGTTAGAAACGTGTTACAACTTACGGGACTCGAATCCGATATACGAAAACCGAGTTATCGCCCAGTTTGCAAAACTCGCCAACACTTAGGCAAAAAGCCGAAAAATAGTCCAAAACCCGTATCGGCAGTCCGAACGCCACGCAAACACACACATAACACCACGTAGATATTAGACACGCGTTACAACTTACGGGACTCGATTTCGACATACGGAGATCGAGTCGAAAAAGAGTCCAAAACCCACATCGGCAGTCCAAACGCCAGGCAAACGCACACATAACACCACGTAGATATTAGACACACGTTACAATTTATGGGACTCGATTCCGACATACGGAGACCGAGTTATCGCCCAGTTTGAAAAACACGCCAACACTTAGGCGAAAATACGAAAAAGAGCCCAAAACCCGCATCGGCCGTCCGAACGCCACGCAAACACACACATAGCACCGCGTAGATATTAGACACGTGTTACAACTTACGGGACTCGATTCTGACTTACGGAGACCGAGTTATCGTCTAGTTTGCAAAACTCGCCAACACTTAGGCAAAAAGCCGAAAAAGAGCCCAAAACCAGCATCGGTCGTCCGAACGCCACGCAAACATACACATAGCACCGCGTTGGTAATAGACACGCGTTACAACTTACGAGACTTGATTTCGATATACGGAGACCGAGTTATCTCCCAGTTTATAAAACTCGACAACACTTACGCAAAAAGCGGAAAAAGAGCCCAAAACCCGTATCGGCCGTCCGAACGCCACGCAAACACACATAGCACCGCGTAGGAGTTAGAAACGTGTTACAACTTATGGGACTGGAATCCGATATACAGAAACCGAGTTATCGCCCAGTTTGCAAAACTCGCCAACACTTAGGCAAAAAGCCGAAAAAGAGTCCAAAACCCGCATCGGCAGTTCGAACGCCACGCAAATGCACACATAACACCACGTAGATATTGGACACGCGTTACAATTTATGGGACTCAATTCCGACATACGGAGACCGAGTTATCACCCAGTTTGCAAAACTCGTCAACACTTAGGTGAAAATACGAAAAAGAGTCCAAAACCCGCATCGGCCGTCCGAACGCCATGCAAACACACACATAGCACCGCGTAAGTATTAGACACGTGTTACAACTTAAGGAACTCGATTCCGACATACGGAGACCGAGTTATCGTCCAGTTTGCAAAACTCGCCAACACTTAGGCAAAAAGCCGAAAAAGAGCCCAAAACCCGCATCGGCCGTCCGAACGCCACGCAAATACACACATAGCACCGCATTGGTATTAGACACGCGTTACAACTTACTAGACTTGATTTCGATATACGGAGACCGAGTTATCTCCCAGTTTGTAAAACTCGTCAACACTTAGGCAAAAAGCCGAAAAAGATCCCAAAACCCGTATCGGCCATCCGAACGCCACGCAAACACACATAACACCGCGTAGATGTTAGAAACGTGTTACAACTTATGGGACTCGATTCCGACATACGGAGACCGAGTTATCGCCCAGTTTGCAAAACTCGCCAAGACTTAAGTAAAAAGCCGAAAAAGAGCCCAAAACCCGTACCGGTCTTCCGAACGCCACGCAAACACACATATAGCACCGCGTAGGTATTAGACACGCGTTACAACTTATGGGACTTGATTTCGACATACGGAGACCGAGTTATCACCCAATTTGTAAAACTCGTCAACACTTAGGCAAAAAGCCGAAAAAAACCCAAAACCAGCATCGGCAGTCCGAACGCCACGCAAACATACACATAGCACCGCGTAGGTATTAGAAAAGCATTACAACTTACGGGACTCGATTCTGACATACGAAGACCGAGTTATCGCACAGTTTGCAAAACTCGCCAACACTTAGGCAAAAAGCCGAAAAAGAATCCAAAACCCGTATCGGCCGTCTGAACGTTACGCAAACGCACACATAGCACCGCGCTGGTATTAGAAACGCATTACAACTTACGGGACTCGATTTTGACATACGGAGACCGAGTTATCGTCCAGTTTGCAAAATTCGTCAACACTCAGGCAAAAAGCCGAAAAAGTCAAAAACCCGCATCGGCCGTCCGAACGCCATGCAAACACAAACATAGCACCGCGTTGGTATTAGACACTCGTTACAACTTACGAAAATCGATTCCAACATACGGAGACCGAGTTATCTCCCAGTTTGCAAAACTCGCAAACACTTAGGCAAAAAGCCAAAAAAGAGCCCAAAACCCGCATCGACCATCCGAACGCCACACAAACACACACATAGTATCGCGTAGGTATTTAAAATGCTTTACAACTTACAGGACTCGAATTCGATATACGGAAACCGAGTTATCGCCCAGTTTCCAAAACTCGCCAATACTTAGGCAAAAAGCCAAAAATGAGCCCAAAACCCGTATCGACCGTCTGAATGCCACGTATACACACACATAGCACCGCGTAGGTATTAAAAACGTGTTGCAACTTACGAGACTCGATTCTGACAGACGGAGACCGAGTTATTGCCCAGTTTGTAAAACTCGCTAACACTTAGTCAAAAAGCTAAAAAAGAGCCCAAACCCGCATCGGCCGTCCGGACGGCACGCAAACACACACATAGCACCGCGTAGGTATTAGACACGCGTTACAATTTACGGGACTCAATTCCGACATACGGAGACCGAGTTATCGCCCAGTTTGCAAAGCTCGCCAACACTTAGGCAAAAAGCCGAAAAAGAGCCCAAAACCCGTATCGGTCCTCCGAACGCCACGCAAACACACATAGCACCGCGTAGGTGTTAGAAACGTGTTATAACTTACGGGACTAGATTCCGACATACGGAGACCGAGCTATCGCCCAGTTTGTAAAACTCGCCAAGACTTAGGTAAAAAGTCGAAAAAGAGCCCAAAACTCGCATCGGTCTTCCGAACGCCACGCAAACACACACATAGCACCGCATAGGTATTAGACACGCGTTACAACTTACGGGACTAGATTCCGACATACGGAGACCGAGCTATCGCCCAGTTTGCAAAACTCGCCAAGACTTAGGTAAAAAGTCAAAAAAGAGCCCAAAACTCGCATCGGTCTTCCGAACGCCACGCAAACACACACATAGCACCGCATAGGTATTAGACACGCGTTACAACTTACGGGACTTGATTTCGACATACGGAGACCGAGTTATCGCCCAATTTATAAAACTCGCCAACACTTAGGTAAAAAGCCAAAAAAGATCTCAAAACCCGCATCGCCCGTCCGAACGCCACGCAAACACACACATACCACCGCATAGGTATTAGAAACGCATTACAATTTACGGGACTCGATTCCGACATACGGAGACCGAGTTATCGCACAGTTTGCAAAACTCGTCAACACTGAGGCAAAAAGCCGAAAAAGAGCCCAAAACCCGTATCGGCCGTCCGAAAGTTACGCAAGCACACACATAGTACCGCGTAGGTATTAGAAACGCATTACAACTTACGGGACTTAATTCCGACATACGGAGACCGAGTTATCGCCCAGTTTGCAAAACTCGCCAACACTCAAGCAAAAAGCCGAAAAAGAGCCCAAAACCTGCATCGGGCGTCTGAACGCCACGCAAACACACACATACCACCGCGTAGGTATTAGACACGCGTTATAACTTACGGGACTCGATTTCGACATACGTAGACCGAGTTATCGCCCAGTTTACAAAACTCGTCAACCCTTAGGCAAAAAGCCGAAAAAGAGCCCAAAACCAGCATCGGCCGTACGAACGCCACGAAAACACACACATATCACCACGTGTGTATTAGAAACACATTACAACTTACGGGTCTCGATTCCGACATACGGACACCGAGTTATCGCCCCAGTTTGCAAAACTCGTCAACACTTAGGCAAAAATCAGAAAAAGAGCAAAAAACCCGCATCATCTGTCCGAATGCCACGCAAACACAAACATAGCACCGCATAGGTTTTAAACACACGTTACAACTTACGGGACTCAATTTCGACATACGGAGACCGAGTTATCGCCCAGTTTGCAAAACTCGCCAACACTTAGGCAAAAAGCCGAAAAAGAGCCCAAAACCCGTATCGGCCATCCGAACGTCACGCAAACACACATAGCACCGCGTAGGTGTTAGAAACGTGTTACAACTTACGGGACTCGATTCCGACATACGGAGACCGAGTTATCGTCCAGTTTGCAAAACTCGCCAACACTTAGGCAAAAAGCCGAAAAAGAGCCCAAAACTCGCATCGGCCGTCCGAACGCCATGCAAACACACACATAGCACCGCGTAGGTATTAGACACGCGTTACAACTTACAGGACTTGATTTTAACATACGGAGACCGAGTTATGTCCCAGTTTGTAAAACTCGCTAACACTTACGCAAAAAGCCGAAAAAGTGCCCAAAACCAGCATCGGCCGTCCGAACGCCACGCAAACACACACATAGCACCGTGTAGGTATTAGAAACGTATTACAACTTACGAAACTTGATTCCGACATATGGAGACCGAGTTATCGCACAGTGTGCAAAATTCGCAACACTACGGCAAAAAGCCGAAAAAGAGCCCAAAACCCGTATCGGCCGTCCGAACGCTCCGCAAACACACACATAGCACCGCGTTGGTATCAAAAATGCATTACAACTTACGGGACTGGATTCCGACATGCGGAGACCGAGTTATCGCCCAGTTTGTAAACCTCGCCAACACTCAAGTAAAAAGCCGAAAAAAGCCCAAAACCCGCATCGGCAGTCCGAACGCCACGCTAACACACATATAGAACCGCATAGGTATTAGAAATGCGTTACAATATACGGGACTCGATTTCGACATACGGAGACCGAGTTATTGCCCATTTGTAAAACTCGCCAACACTTAGTCAAAAAGCCAAAAAAGAGCTCAAAACCCGCATCGGCCGTCCGAACGCCACGGAAACACACACATAGTACCGCGTAGGTATTAGACACGCGTTACAACTTACGGGACTCGATTCCGACATACGGAGACCGAGTTATCGCCCAGTTTGCAAAACTCGACAACATTTAGGCAAAAAGCCGAAAAAGAGCCCAAAACACGTATCGACCGTCCGAACGCCACGCAAACACACATAGCACCACGTAGGTGTTAGAAACGTGTTATAACTTATGGCACTCGATTCTGACATACGGAGACCGAGTTATCGCCCAGTTTGTAAACTTCGCCAACACTCAAGTAAAAAGCCGAAAAAAGCCCAAAACCCGCATCGGCAGTCCGAACGCCACGCTAACACAAACATAGTATCGCGTAGATATTAGACACGCGTTACAACTTACGGGACTCGATTCCGACATACGGAGACCGAGTTATCGCCCAGTTTGCAAAACTCGCCAACACTTAGGCAAAAAGCCGAAAAAGAGCCCAAAACCCATATCGGCCGTCCGAACGCCACGCAAACACACATAGCACTGCGTAGGTGTTAGAAACGTGTTACAACTTATGGCACTCGATTCCAACATACGGAGACCGAGTTATCGCCCAGTTTGTAAAACTCGTCAAGACTTAGGTAAAAAGCCGAAAAAGAGCCCAAAACCCGCATCGGCCTTCCGAACGCCACACAAACACGTACATAGCACCGCGTAGGTATTAGAAACGTATTACAACTTACGTGACATGATTCTGACATACGGAGACCGAGTTATTGCCCAGTTTGCAAAACTCGTCAACACTGAGGCAAAAAGCCGAAAAAGAGCCCAAAACCCGTATCGGCCGTCCGAAAGCTACGCAAGCACACACATAGTACCGCGTAGGTATTAGAAACGCATTACAACTTACGGGACTTAATTCTGACATACGTAGACCGAGTTATCGCCCAGTTTGCAAAACTCGCCAACACTCAAGCAAAAAGCCGAAAAAGAGCCCAAAACCTGCATCGGCCGTCTTAACGCCACGCAAACACACACATAGCACCGCGTAGGTATTAGACACGCGTTACAACTTACGGGACTCGATTTCGACATACGGAGACCGAGTTATCGCCCAGTTTGCAAAACTCGCCAACACTTAGGCAAAAAGATGAAAAAGAGCCCAAAACCCGTATCGGCCGTCCGAACGTCACGCAAACACACATAGCACCGCGTAGGTGTTATAAACATGTTACAACTTACGGGACTCGATTCCGACATACGGAGACCGAGTTATCGTCCAGTTTGCAAAACTCGCCAACACTTAGGTAAAAAGCCGAAAAAGAGCCCAAAACCCGCATCGGCCGTCCGAACGCCATGCAAATACACACATAGCACCGCGTAGGTATTAGACACGCGTTACAACTTACGGGACTTGATTTTAACATACGGAGACCGAGTTATCTCCCAGTTTGTAAAACTCGCCAACACTTACGCAAAAAGTCGAAAAAGTGCCCAAAACCAGCATCGGCCGTCCGAACGCCACGCAAACACACACATAGCACCGTGTAGGTATTAGAAACGTATTACAACTTACAAGACTCAATTCCGACATATGGAGACCGAGTTATCGCACAGTGTGCAAAACTCGCCAACACTTAGGCAAAAAGCCGAAAAAGAGCCCAAAACCCGTATCGGCCGTCCGAACGCTACGCAAACACACACATAGCACCGCGTTGGTATCAGAAATGCATTACAACTTACGGGACTGGATTCCGACATGCGGAGACCGAGTTATCGCCCAGTTTGCAAACCTCGCCAACACTCAAGTAAAAAGCCGAAAAAAGCCCAAAACCCGTATCGGCAGTCCGAACGCCACGCTAACACACACATAGCACCGCATAGGTATTAGACATGCGTTACAATATACGGGACTCGATTTCGACATACGGAGACCGAGTTATTGCCCATTTGTAAAACTCGTCAACACTTAGTCAAAAATCCAAAAAAGAGCCCAAAACCCGCATCGGCCGTCCGAACGCCACGCAAACACACACATAGCACCGCGTAGGTATTAGACACGCGTTACAACTTACGGGACTCGATTCCGACATACGGAGACCGAGTTATCGCCCAGTTTGCAAAACTCGACAACACTTAGGCAAAAAGCCGAAAAAGAGCCCAAAACACGTATCGGCCGTCCGAATGCCACGCAAACACACATTGCACCGCGTAGGTGTTAGAAACGTGTTATAACTTATGGCACTCGATTCCGACATACGGAGACCGAGTTATCGCCCAGTTTGTAAACCTCGCCAACACTCAAGTAAAAAGCCGAAAAAAAGCCCAAAACCCGCATCGGCAGTTCGAACGCCACGCTAACACAAACATAGCACCGCGTAGATATTCGACACGCGTTACAATATACAGGACTCGATTTCGACATACGGAGACCGAGTTATTGCCCATTTGTAAAACTCGCCAACACTTAGTCAAAAAGCCAAAAAAGAGCCCAAAACCTGCATCGGCCGTCCGAACGCCATGCAAACACACACATAGCACCGCGTAGGTATTAGACACGCGTTAAACCTTACGGGACTCGATTCCGACATACGGAGACCGAGTTATCGCCCAGTTTGCAAAACTCGCCAACACTTAGGCAAAAAGCCGAAAAAGAGCCCAAAACCCGTATCGGCCGTCCTAACGCCACGCAAACATACATAGCACTGCGTAGGTGTTAGAAAAGTATTACAACTTATGGCACTCGATTCCGACATACGGAGGCCGAGTTATCGCCCAGTTTGCAAAACTCGCCAAGACTCAAGTAAAAAACCGAAAAAGAGCCCAAAACCCGCATCGGCCTTCCGAACGCCACACAAATACGCACATAGCACCGCGTAGGTATTAGAAACGTATTACAACTTATGTGACATGATTCCAACATACGGAGACCGAGTTATCGCCCAGTTTGCAAAACTCGTCAACACTTAGGCAAAAAGCCGAAAAAGAGCCCAAAACCAGCATCGGCCGTACGAACGCCACGCAAACACACACATATCACCACGTAGGTATTAGAAACACATTACAACTTACGGGTCTCGATTCCGACATACGGACACCGAGTTATCGCCCAGTTTGTAAAACTCGTCAACACTTAGGCAAAAATTAGAAAAAGAGCACAAAACCCGCATCAGCTGTCCGAATGCCACGCAAATACAAACATAGCACCGCATAGGTCTTAAACACACGTTACAACTTACGGGACTCGATTTCGACATACGGAGACCGAGTTATCGCCCAGTTTGCAAACTCGCCAACACTTAGGCAAAAAGCCGAAAAAGAGCCCAAAACCCGTATCGGCCGTCCGAATGTCACGCAAACACACATAGCACCGCGTAGGTGTTAGAAACGTGTTACAACTTACGGGACTCGATTCCGACATACAAAGACCGAGTTATCGTCCAGTTTGCAAAACTCGCCAACACTTAGGCAAAAAGCCGAAAAAGAGCCCAAAACCCGCATCGGCCGTCCGAACGCCATGCAAACACACACATAGCACCGCGTAGGTATTAGACACGCGTTACAACTTACGGGACTTGATTTTAACATACGGAGACCGAGTTATGTCCCAGTTTGTAAAACTCGCCAACACTTACGCAAAAAGCCGAAAAAGTGCCCAAAACCAGCATCGGCCGTCCGAACGCCACGCAAACACACGCATAGCACCGTGTAGGTATTAGAAACGTATTACAACTTACGAGACTCGATTCCGACATATGAAGACCGAGTTATCGCACAGTGTGCAAAACTCGCCAACACTTGGGCAAAAAGCCGAAAAAGAGCCCAAAACGCGTATCGGCCGTCCGAACGCAACGCAAACACACACATAGCACCGCGTTGGTATCAGAAATGCATTACAACTTACGGGACTGGTTTCCGACATGCGGAGACCGAGTTATCGCCCAGTTTGCAAACCTCGCCAACACTCAAGTAAAAAGCCGAAAAAAGCCCAAAACCCGCATCGGCAGTCCAAACGCCACGCTAACACATACATAGCACCGCGTAGGTATTAGACACGCGTTACAATATACGGGACTCGATTTCGACATACGGAGACCAAGTTATTGCCCATTTGTAAAACTCGCCAACACTTAGTCAAAAAGCCAAAAAAGAGCCCAAAACCCGCATCGGCCGTCCGAACGCCACGCAAACACACACATAGCACCGCGTAGGTATTAGACATGCGTTACAACTTACGGGACTCGATTCTGACATACGGAGACCGAGTTATCGCCCAGTTTGCAAAACTCGACAACACTTAGGCAAAAAGTCGAAAAGGAGCCCAAAACACGTATCGGCCGTCCGAACGCCACGCAAAAACACATAGCACCGCGTAGGTGTTTGAAACGTGTTATAACTTATGGCACTTGATTCCGACATACGGAGACCGAGTTATCGCCCAGTTTGTAAACCTCGCCAACACACAAGTAAAAAGCCGAAAAAAAGCCCAAAACCCGCATCGGCAGTCCGAACGCCACGCTAACACAAACATAGCACCGCGTAGATATTAGACACGCGTTACAATATACAGGACTCGATTTTGACATACGGAGACCGAGTTATTGCCCATTTGTAAAACTCGCCAACACTTAGTCAAAAAGCCAAAAAAGAGCCTAAAACCTGCATCGGCCGTCCGAACGCCACGCAAACACACACATAGTACCGCGTAGGTATTAGACACGCGTTACAACTTACGGGACTCGATTCCGACATACGGAGACCGAGTTATCGCCCAGTTTGCAAAACTCGCCAACACTTAGGCAAAAAGCCGAAAAAGAGCCCAAAACCCGTATCGGCCGTCCGAACGCCACGCAAACACACATAGCACTGCGTAGGTGTTAGAAATGTGTTACAACTTATGGCACTCGATTCCGACATACGGAGACCGAGTTATCGCCCAGTTTGCAAAACTCGTCAAGACTTAACTAAAAAGCCGAAAAAGAGCCCAAAACCCGCATCGGCCTTCCGAACGCCACACAAACACGCACATAGCACCGCGTAGGTATTAGAAACGTATTACAACTTACGTGACATGATTCCGACATACGGAGACCGAGTTATTGCCCAGTTTGCAAAACTCGTCAACACTTAGGCAAAAATCCGAAAAAGGCACAAAACCCGCATCAGCTGTCCGAATGCCACGCAAACACAAACATAGCACCGCATAGGTTTTAAACACACGTTACAACTTACGGGACTCGATTTCGACATACGGAGACCGAGTTATCGCCCAGTTTGCAAAACTCGCCAACACTTAGGCAAAATGCCGAAAAAGAGCCCAAAACCCGTATCGGCCGTCCTAACGTCACGCAAACACACATAGCACCGCGTAGGTGTTAGAAACGTGTTACAACTTACGGGACTCGATTCCGACATACGGAGACCGAGGTATCGTCCAGTTTGCAAAACTCGCCAACACTTAGGCAAAAAGCCGAAAAAGAGCCCAAAACCCGCATCGGCCGTCCGAACGCCATGCAAACACACACATAGCACCGCGTAGGTATTAGACACACGTTACAACTTACGGGACTCGATTTCGACATACGGAGACCGAGTTATCGCCCAGTTTACAAAACTCGCCAACACTTAGGCAAAAAGTCGAAAAAGATCCCAAAATCCGCATTGGCCGTCCGAATGCCACACAAAAACACACATAGCACCGCGTAGGTATTAGAAATGTGTTACAACTTACAAGACTCGATTCCGACATACGGAGACCGAGTTATCGCCCAATTTGTAAAACTCGCCAACACTTAGTCAAAAAGCCGAAAAAGAGCCTAACACCCCCATCGGCCGTCCGAATGCCACGCAAACACAAACATAGCACCGTGTAGAATTTAGACACACGTTACAGCTTACAGGACTCGATTTCGACATACGGAGACCGAGTTATCGCCCAATTTGCAAAGCTTGCCAACACTTAGGCAAAAAACCGAAAAAGAGCCCAAAATTCGCATTGGTCGTCCGAATGCCACGTAAAAACAAACATAGCACCGCGTAGGTATTAGAAATGTGTTACAACTTACAAGACTCGATTCCGACATACGGAGACTGAGTTATCGCCCAGTTGTAAAACTCGCCAACACTTAGTCAAGAAGCCGAAAAAGAGCCCAAAACCCGTATCGGCCATTCGCATGCCACGCAAACACACATAGCACCGCGTAGGTGTTAGAAACGTGTTACAACTTATGGGACTCGATTCCGACATACGGAGACCGAGTTATCGTCCAGTTTGGAAAACTCGCCAACACTTAGACAAAAAGCCGAAAAAGAGCCCAAAACCCGCATCGGCCGTCCGAACGCCACGCAAACACACACATAGCACCGCGTTGGTATTAGACACGCGTTACAACTTACGAGACTTAATTTTGACATACGGAGATTGAGTTATCTCCCAGTTTGTAAAACTCGCCAACACTTACGCAAAAAGCCGAAAAAGAGCCCAAAACCCACATCGGCCGTCCGAACGCCACGCAAACACACACATAGCACCGCGTTGGTATTAGAAATGCATTACAACTTATGAGACTCGATTCCGACATACGGAGACCGAGTTATCGCACAGTTTGCAAAACTCGCCAACACTTAGGCAAAAAGCCGAAAAAGAGCCCAAAACCCGCATCGTCCGTCCGAACGCTACGCTAACACACACATAGCACCGCGTAGGTATTAGACACGCTTTACAACTTACGGGACTCGATTCCGACATACGGAGGCCGAGTTATCGCCAATTTGCAAAACTCGCCAACACTTAGGTAAAAAGCCGAAAAAGAGCCCAAAACTCGTATCGGCCGCCTGAACGCCACGCAAACACACATAGCACCGCGTAGGTGTTAGAAACGTGTTATAACTTACGGGACTCGATTCCAACATACGGAGACCGAGTTATCGCCCAGTTTGCAAAACACGCCAAGACTTAGGTAAAAAGCCGAAAAAGAGCCCAAAACCCGCATCGGCCTTCCGAGCGCCACGCAAACACACACATAGCACCGCGTAGGTATTAGACACGCGTTACAACATACGGGACTTAATTTCGACAAACGGAGACCGAGTTATCGCCCAATTTGTAAAATTCGCCAACACTTAATCAAAAAGCCGAAAAAAAGCCCAAAACCCGCATCGGCCGTCCGAACGCCACGCAAACACACACATAGCACCGCGTAGGTATTACAAGTGCATTACAAATTACGGGACTCGATTCTGACATACGGAGACCGACTTATAGCCCAGTTTGTAAAACTCATCAACACTTAGGCAAAAATCCGAAAAAGAGCACAAAACCCGCATCAGCCGTCCGAATGCCACGCAAACACACACATAGCACCGCGTAGGTTTTAGACACACGCTACAATTTACGGGACTCGATTTCGACATACGGAGACCGAATTATCGCCCAGTTTCCAAAACTGGCCAAACTTAGGCAAAAAGTCGAAAAAGAGTCCACAACCTGCATCGGCAGTCCGAACGCCACGCAAACACACACATAACACCACGTAGATATTAGACACGCGTTACAATTTACGGGACTCGATTTCGACATACGGAGACCGAGTTATCGCCTAGTTTGAAAAACTCGTCAACACTTAGGCGAAAATACAAAAAAGAGCCCAAAACCCGCATCGGCCGTCCGAACGCCACGCAAACACACACATAGTACCGCATAGGTATTAGACACGTGTTACAACTTACGAGACTCGATTCTGATATACGGAGACCGAGTTATCGTCCGGTTTGCAAACCTTGCCAACACTTAGGCAAAAAGCCGAAAAAGAGCCCAAAACCCGCATCAGCCGTCCGAACGCCATGCAAACACACACATAGAACCGCGTTGGTATTAGACACGCGTTCTAACTTACGAGACATGATTTCGATATACGGAGACCGAGTTATCTCCCAGTTTGTAAAACTCGCCAACACTTAGGCAAAAAGCCGAAAAAGATCCCAAAACCCGTATCGGCCGTCCGAACGCCACGCAAACCAACATAGCACCGCGTAGATGTAAGAAACGTGTTACAACTTACGGGACTCGATTCCGACATACGGAGACCGAGTTATCGCCCAGTTTGCAAAACTCGCCAAGACTTAAGTAAAAAGCCGAAAAAGAGCCCAAAACCCGCACCGACCTTCCGAACGCCACGCAAACACACACATAGCACCGCGTAGGTATTAGACACGCGTTACAACTTACGGGACTTGATTTCGACATACGGAGACCGAGTTATCGCCCAATTTATAAAACTCGCCAACACTTAGGCAAAAAGCCGAAAAAAGCCCAAAACCCGCATCGGCCGTCCGAACGCCACGCAAACATACACATAGCACCGCGTAGGTATTAAAAACGCATTACAACTTACGGGACTCGATTCCGACATACGAAGACCGAGTTATCGCACAGTTTGCAAAACTCGCCAACACTTAGGCAAAAAGCCGAAAAAGAACCCAAAACCCGTATCGGCCATCCGAACGTTACGCCAACGCACACATAGCACCGCGCTGGTATTAGAAACACATTACAACTTACGGGACTCGATTCCAAAATACGGAGACCGAGTTATCGTCCAGTTTGTAAAATTCGTCAACACTCAGGCAAAAAGCCGAAAAAAGCCCAAAACCCGCATCGGCCGTCCGAACGCCATGCAAACGCAAACATAGCACCGCGTTGGTATTAGACACTCGTTACAACTTACGGGAATCGATTCCAACATACGGAGACCGAGTTATCTTCCAGTTTGCAAAACTCGCAAACACTTAGGCAAAAAGTCGAAAAAGAGCTCAAAACCCGCATCGACCGTCCGAACGCCACACAAACACACACATAGCACCGCGTAGGTATTTAAAATGCTTTACAACTTACAGGACTCGAATCCGATATACAGAAACCGAGTTATCGCCCAGTTTGTAAAACTCGCCAACACTTAGGCAAAAAGCCGAAAAAGAACCCAAAACCCGCATCGGCTGTCCGAACGCCACGCAAACACACACATAACATCACGTAGGTATTAGACACGCGTTACAACTTACGGGACTCGATTCCGATAAACGGAGACCGAGTTATCGCCTAGTTTGCAAAACTCGCCAACACTTAGGCGAAAAGCCGAAAAAAAGCATCGACCGTCCAAATGCCACGCAAACACGCACATAGCACCGCGTAGGTATTAGAAACGGATTAAAACTTACGGGACCCGATTCCGACATACGGAGATCGAGTTATCGCCCAGTTTGCAAAACTTGTCAACACTTAGGCAAAAATCCAAAAAAGGCACAAAACCCGCATCAGTTGTCCGAATGCAACGCAAACACACACATAGCACCGCTTAGGTTTTAGACATGCGTTACAACTTACGGGACTCGATTCCGACATACGGAGACCGAGTTATCGCCCAGTTTACAAAACTCGCCAACACTTAGGCAAAAAGCCGAAAATGAGCCCAAAACCCGTATCGACCGTCCGAACGCCACGCAAACACACACATAGCACCGCGTTGGTATTAGACACGCGTTACAACTTACGAGACTTAATTTTGACATACGGAGATTGAGTTATCTCCCAGTTTGTAAAACTCGCCAACACTTACGCAAAAAGCCGAAAAAGAGCCCAAAACCCACATCGGCCGTCCGAACGCCACGCAAACACACACATAGCACCGCGTTGGTATTATAAATGCATTACAACTTATGAGACTCGATTCCGACATACGTAGACCAAGTTATCACACAGTTTGCAAAACTCGCCAACACTTAGGCAAAAAGCCGAAAAAGAGCCCAAAACCCGCATCGTCCGTCCGAACGCTACGCTAACACACACATAGCACCGCGTAGGTATTAGACACGCTTTACAACTTACGGGACTCGATTCCGACATACGGAGGCCGAGTTATCGCCAGTTTGCAAAACTCGCCAACACTTAGGCAAAAAGCCGAAAAAGAGCCCAAAACTCGTATCGGCCGCCTGAACGCCACGCAAACACACATAGCACCGCGTAGGTGTTAGAAACGTGTTATAACTTATGGGACTCGATTCGAACATACGGAGACCGAGTTATCGCCCAGTTTGCAAAACACGCCAAGACTTAGGTAAAAAGCCGAAAAAGAGCCCAAAACCCGCATCGGCCTTCCGAACGCCACGCAAACACACATATAGCACCGCGTAGGTATTAGACACGCGTTACAACATACGGGACCTGATTTCGACATACGGAGACCGAGTTATCGCCCAATTTGTAAAATTCGCCAACACTTAAGCAAAAAGCCAAAAAAAAGCCCAAAACTCGCATCGGCCGTCCGAACGCCACGCAAACACACACATAGCACCGCGTAGGTATTACAAGTGCATTACAAATTACGGGACTCGATTCTGACATACGGAAACCGACTTATAGCCCAGTTTGCAAAACTCATCAACACTTAGGCAAAAATCCGAAAAAGAGCACAAAACCCGCATCAGCCGTCCGAATGCCACGCAAACACACACATAGCACCGCGTAGGTTTTAGACACACGTTACAACTTACGGGACTCGATTTCGACATACGGAGACCGAATTATCGCCCAGTTTGCAAAACTCGCCAACACTTAGGCAAAAAGCCAAAAAAGAGTCCACAACCTGCATTGGCAGTCCGAACGCCACGCAAACACACACATAACACCACGTAGATATTAGACACGCATTACAATTTACGGGACTCGATTTTGATATACGGAGACCGAGTTATCGCCCAGTTTGTAAAACTCGCCAACACTTAGGCGAAAATACAAAAAAGAGCCCAAAACCCGCATCGGCCGTCCGACCGCCACGCAAACACACACATAGTACCGCGTAGGTATTAGACACGTGTTACAATTTACGGGACTCGATTCTGACATACGGAGACCGAGTTATCGTCCAGTTTGTAAACCTTGCCAACACTTAGGCAAAAAGCCGAAAAAGAGCCCAAAACCCGCATCGGCCGTCTGAACGCCACGCAAACACACACATAGCACCGCGTTGGTATTAGACACGCGTTACAACTTACGAGACTTGATTTCGATATACGGAGACCGAGTTATCTCCCAGTTTGCAAAACTCGCCAACACTTACGTAAAAAGCCGAAAAAGAGCCCAAAACCCGTATCGGCCGTCCGAACGCCACACAAACACACATAGCACCGCGTAGGAGTTAGAAACGTGTTACAACTTATGGGACTCGAATCCGATATACGGAGACCGAGTTATCGTCCAGTTTGCAAACCTTGCCAACACTTAGGCAAAAAGCCGAAAAAGAGCCCAAAACCAGTATCGGTCGTCCGAACGCTGCGCAAACACACACATAGCACCGCGCTGGTATTTGAAACGCATTACAACTTACGGAATTCGATTCTGACATACGGAGACCGAGTTATCGCCCAATTTGCAAAACTCGTCAACACTCAAGTAAAAAGCCGAAAAAGAGCCCAAAACCCGCATCGGCCGTCTGAACGCCACGCAAACACACAAATAGTATCGCGTAGGTATTAGACACGCGTTACAACTTATGGGACTCGATTT
The DNA here is from genome assembly GCA_016801055.1 of Panax notoginseng. Lineage (NCBI taxonomy): Eukaryota > Viridiplantae > Streptophyta > Magnoliopsida > Apiales > Araliaceae > Panax > Panax notoginseng. Next base: position 80,544,019 of record CM029014.1, read on the forward strand.
CGACATACGGAGAACGAGTTATCGCCCAGTTTCCAAAACTCGCTAACAATTAGGCAAAAAGCCAAAAAAGAGCCCAAAACCCGCATCGGTTGTCCGAACGTCATGCAAACACACACATAGCACCGCGTAGGTATTAGACACGCGTTACAACTTACGGGAATCGATTTCAACATACGGAGACCGAGTTATCGCCCAGTTTGCAAAACTCGCTAACACTTAGGCAAAAAGCCAAAAAAGAGCCCAAAACCTGCATCGGTCGTCCGAACGCCACGCAAACACAAACATAGCACCGCGTAGGTATCAGAAACGCATTACAACTTACGGAACTCGATTCCGATTTACGGAGATCGAGTTATCGCCCATTTTACAAAACTCGCCAACACTTAGGCAAAAAGCCGTAATAAAGCCCAAAACCCGTATCGGCTGTCCGAACGCTGCGCAAACACACACATAGCACCGCGCTGGTATTTGAAATGCATTACAACTTACGGGACTCGATTCCGACATATGGAGACCGATTTATCGCCCAGTTTGAAAAACTCGGCGACACTTAGCAAAAAGCCGAAAAAGAGCCCAAAACCCGCATCGGCCGTCCGAACGCCACACAAACACATACATAGCACCGCGTAGGTATTAGACACGCGTTACAACTTACAGGACTCGATTCTGACATACGAAGACCGATTTATCGCCCAGTTTGTAAAACTCGCCAACACATAGGCAAAAAGCTGAAAAAGAGCCCAAAACTAGCATTGGTCGTCCGAACGCCACGCAAACACAAACATAGCACCGCGTAGGTATTAGAAACGTATTACAACTTACGGGACTTGATTCCGAGTTACGGAGACCGAGTTATCGCCCATTTTACAAAACTCGCCAACACTTGGGCAAAAAGCCGAAAAAAAGCCCAAAACCGTATCGGCGTCCGAACGCTGCGCAAACACACACATAGCACCACGCTGGTATTTGACACGCATTACAACTTACGGGATTCGATTCCGACATACGGAGACCGAGTTATCGCCCAGTTTGCAAAACTCGTCAACACTCAAGTAAAAAGCCGAAAAAGAGCCCAAAACCCGCATCGGCCGTCTGAACGCCACGCAAACACACAAATAGTACCGCGTAGGTATTAGACACGCGTTACAACTTACGGGACTCGATTTCGACATACGGAGACCGAGTTATCGCCCAGTTTGCAAAACTCGCAACAATTAGGCAAAAAACCGAAAAAGAGCCCAAAACCTGCATTGGTCGTCCGAACGCCACGCAAACACAAATATAGCACCGCGTAGGTATCAGAAATGCATTACAACTTACGGAACTCGATTCTGACATACGGAGACCGAGTTATCGCCCATTTTACAAAACTCGCCAACACTTAGGCAAAAAATCGAAAAAAGCCCAAAACCCGTATCGGCTGTCCGAACGCTGCGCAAACACACACATAGCACCGCGTGGTATTTGAAACGCATTACAACTTACGGGACTTAATTCTGACATACGTAGACCGAGTTATCGCCCAGTTTGCAAAACTCGCCAACACTCAAGCAAAAAGCCGAAAAAGAGCCCAAAACCTGCATCGGCCGTCAGAACGCCACGCAAACACACACATAGCACCGCGTAGGTATTAGACACGCGTTACAACTTACGGGACTCGATTTCGACATACGGAGACCGAGTTATCGCCCAGTTTGCAAAACTCGCCAACACTTAGGCAAAAAGATGAAAAAGAGCCCAAAACCCGTATCGGCCGTCCGAACGTCACGCAAACACACATAGCACCGCGTAGGTGTTATAAACATGTTACAACTTACGGGACTCGATTCCGACATACGGAGACCGAGTTATCGTCCAGTTTGCAAAACTCGCCAACACTTAGGCAAAAAGCCGAAAAAGAGCCCAAAACCCACATCGGCCGTCCGAACGCCATGCAAACACACACATAGCACTGCGTAGGTATTAGACACGCGTTACAACTTACGGGACTTGATTTTAACATACGGAGACCGAGTTATCTCCCAGTTTGTAAAACTCGCCAACACTTACGCAAAAAGTCGAAAAAGTGCCCAAAACCAGCATCGGCCGTCCGAACGCCACGCAAACACACACATAGCACCGTGTAGGTATTAGAAACGTATTACAACTTACAAGACTCAATTCCGACATATGGAGACCGAGTTATCGCACAGTGTGCAAAACTCGCCAACACTTAGGCAAAAAGCCGAAAAAGAGCCCAAAACCCGTATCGGCCGTCCGAACGCTACGCAAACACACACATAGCACCGCGTTGGTATCAGAAATGCATTACAACTTACGGGACTGGATTCCGACATACGGAGACCGAGTTATCGCCCAGTTTGCAAACCTCGCCAACACTCAAGTAAAAAGCCGAAAAAAGCCCAAAACCCGTATCGGCAGTCCGAACGCCACGCTAACACACACATAGCACCGCATAGGTATTAGACATGCGTTACAATATACGGGACTCGATTTCGACATACGGAGACCGAGTTATTGCCCATTTGTAAAACTCGTCAACACTTAGTCAAAAATCCAAAAAAGAGCCCAAAACCCGCATCGGCCGTCCGAACGCCACGCAAACACACACATAGCACCGCGTAGGTATTAGACACGCGTTACAACTTACGGGACTCGATTCCGACATACGGAGACCGAGTTATCGCCCAGTTTGCAAAACTCGACAACACTTAGGCAAAAAGCCGAAAAAGAGCCCAAAACACGTATCGGCCGTCCGAATGCCACGCAAACACACATTGCACCGCGTAGGTGTTAGAAACGTGTTATAACTTATGGCACTCGATTTGACATACGGAGACCGAGTTATCGCCCAGTTTGTAAACCTCGCCAACACTTAAGTAAAAAGCCGAAAAAAAGCCCAAAACCCGCATCGGCAGTTCGAACGCCACGCTAACACAAACATAGCACCGCGTAGATATTAGACACGCGTTACAATATACAGGACTCGATTTCGACATACGGAGACCGAGTTATAGCCCATTTGTAAAACCCAACACTTAGTCAAAAAGCCAAAAAAGAGCCCAAAACCTGCATCGGCCGTCCGAACGCCATGCAAACACACACATAGCACCGCGTAGGTATTAGACACGCGTTAAACCTTACGGGACTCGATTCCGACATACGGAGACCGAGTTATCGCCCAGTTTGCAAAACTCGCCAACACTTAGGCAAAAAGCCGAAAAAGAGCCCAAAACCCGTATCGGCCGTCCTAACGCCACGCAAACATACATAGCACTGCGTAGGTGTTAGAAAAGTATTACAACTTATGGCACTCGATTCCGACATACGGAGACCGAGTTATCGCCCAGTTTGCAAAACTCGCCAAGACTCAAGTAAAAAACCGAAAAAGAGCCCAAAACCCGCATCGGCCTTCCGAACGCCACACAAATACGCACATAGCACCGCGTAGGTATTAGAAACGTATTACAACTTATGTGACATGATTCCAACATACGGAGACCGAGTTATCGCCCAGTTTGCAAAACTCGTCAACACTTAGGCAAAAAGCCGAAAAAGAGCCCAAAACCAGCATCGGCCGTACGAACGCCACGCAAACACACACATATCACCACGTAGGTATTAGAAACACATTACAACTTACGGGTCTCGATTCCGACATACGGACACCGAGTTATCGCCCAGTTTGTAAAACTCGTCAACACTTAGGCAAAAATTAGAAAAAGAGCACAAAACCCGCATCAGCTGTCCGAATGCCACGCAAATACAAACATAGCACCGCATAGGTCTTAAACACACGTTACAACTTACGGGACTCGATTTCGACATACGGAGACCGAGTTATCGCCCAGTTTGCAAACTCGCCAACACTTAGGCAAAAAGCCGAAAAAGAGCCCAAAACCCGTATCGGCCGTCCGAATGTCACGCAAACACACATAGCACCGCGTAGGTGTTAGAACGTGTTACAACTTACGGGACTCGATTCCGACATACAAAGACCGAGTTATCGTCCAGTTTGCAAAACTCGCCAACACTTAGGCAAAAAGCCGAAAAAGAGAACTATTGCCGCATCGGCCGTCCGAACGCCATGCAAACACACACATAGCACCGCGTAGGTATTAGACACGCGTTACAACTTACGGGACTTGATTTTAACATACGGAGACCGAGTTATGTCCCAGTTTGTAAAACTCGCCAACACTTACGCAAAAAGCGAAAAAAGTGCCCAAAACCAGCATCGGCCGTCCGAACGCCACGCAAACACACGCATAGCACCGTGTAGGTATTAGAAACGTATTACAACTTACGAGACTCGATTCCGACATATGAAGACCGAGTTATCGCACAGTGTGCAAAACTCGCCAACACTTAGGCAAAAAGCCGAAAAAGAGCCCAAAACGCGTATCGGCCGTCCGAACGCAACGCAAACACACACATAGCACCGCGTTGGTATCAGAAATGCATTACAACTTACGGGACTGGTTTCCGACATGCGGAGACCGAGTTATCGCCCAGTTTGCAAACCTCGCCAACACTCAAGTAAAAAGCCGAAAAAAGCCCAAAACCCGCATCGGCAGTCCGAACGCCACGCTAACACATACATAGCACCGCGTAGGTATTAGACAAGCGTTACAATATACGGGACTCGATTTCGACATACGGAGACCAAGTTATTGCCCATTTGTAAAACTCGCCAACACTTAGTCAAAAAGCCAAAAAAGAGCCCAAAACCCGCATCGGCCGTCCGAACGCCACGCAAACACACACATAGCACCGCGTAGGTATTAGACATGCGTTACAACTTACGGGACTCGATTCCGACATACGGAGACCGAGTTATCGCCCAGTTTGCAAAACTCGACAACACTTAGGCAAAAAGTCGAAAAGGAGCCCAAAACACGTATCGGCCGTCCGAACGCCACGCAAAAACACATAGCACCGCGTAGGTGTTTGAAACGTGTTATAACTTATGGCACTTGATTCCGACATACGGAGACCGAGTTATCGCCCAGTTTGTAAACCTCGCCAACACACAAGTAAAAAGCCGAAAAAAAGCCCAAAACCCGCATCGGCAGTCCGACCGCCACGCTAACACAAACATAGCACCGCGTAGATATTAGACACGCGTTACAATATACAGGACTCGATTTTGACATACGGAGACCGAGTTATTGCCCATTTGTAAAACTCGCCAACACTTAGTCAAAAAGTCAAAAAAGAGCCCAAAACCTGCATCGGCCGTCCGAACGCCACGCAAACACACACATAGTACCGCGTAGGTATTAGACACGCGTTACAACTTACGGGACTCGATTCCGACATACGGAGACCGAGTTATCGCCCAGTTTGCAAAACTCGCCAACACTTAGGCAAAAAGCCGAAAAAGAGCCCAAAACCCGTATCGGCCGTCCGAACGCCACGCAAACACACATAGCACTGCGTAGGTGTTAGAAATGTGTTACAACTTATGGCACTCGATTCCGACATACGGAGACCGAGTTATCGCCCAGTTTGCAAAACTCGTCAAGACTTAAGTAAAAAGCCGAAAAAGAGCCCAAAACCCGCATCGGCCTTCCGAACGCCACACAAACACGCACATAGCACCGCGTAGGTATTAGAAACGTATTACAACTTACGTGACATGATTCCGACATACGGAGACCGAGTTATTGCCCAGTTTGCAAAACTCGTCAACACTTAGGCAAAAATCCGAAAAAGGCACAAAACCCGCATCAGCTGTCCGAATGCCACGCAAACACAAACATAGCACCGCATAGGTTTTAAACACACGTTACAACTTACGGGACTCGATTTCGACATACGGAGACCGAGTTATCGCCCAGTTTGCAAAACTCGCCAACACTTAGGCAAAATGCCGAAAAAGAGCCCAAAACCCGTATCGGCCGTCCTAACGTCACGCAAACACACATAGCACCGCGTAGGTGTTAGAAACGTGTTACAACTTACGGGACTCGATTCCGACATACGGAGACCGAGGTATCGTCCAGTTTGCAAAACTCGCCAACACTTAGGCAAAAAGCCGAAAAAGAGCCCAAAACCCGCATCGGCCGTCCGAACGCCATGCAAACACACACATAGCACCGCGTAGGTATTAGACACACGTTACAACTTACGGGACTCGATTTCGACATACGGAGACCGAGTTATCGCCCAGTTTACAAAACTCGCCAACACTTAGGCAAAAAGTCGAAAAAGATCCCAAAATCCGCATTGGCCGTCCGAATGCCACACAAAAACACACACAGCACCGCGTAGGTATTAGAAATGTGTTACAACTTACAAGACTCGATTCCGACATACGGAGACCGAGTTATCGCCCAATTTGTAAAACTCGCCAACACTTAGTCAAAAAGCCGAAAAAGAGCCTAACACCCCCATCGGCCGTCCGAATGCCACGCAAACACAAACATAGCACCGTGTAGAATTTAGACACACGTTACAGCTTACAGGACTCGATTTCGACATACGGAGACCGAGTTATCGCCCAATTTGCAAAGCTTGCCAACACTTAGGCAAAAAACCGAAAAAGAGCCCAAAATTCGCATTGGTCGTCCGAATGCCACGTAAAAACAAACATAGCACCGCGTAGGTATTAGAAATGTGTTACAACTTACAAGACTCGATTCCGACATACGGAGACTGAGTTATCGCCCAGTTGTAAAACTCGCCAACACTTAGTCAAGAAGCCGAAAAAGAGCCCAAAACCCGTATCGGCCATTCGCATGCCACGCAAACACACATAGCACCGCGTAGGTGTTAGAAACGTGTTACAACTTATGGGACTCGATTCCGACATACGGAGACCGAGTTATCGCCAGTTTGGAAAACTCGCCAACACTTAGACAAAAAGCCGAAAAAGAGCCCAAAACCCGCATCGGCCGTCCGAACGCCACGCAAACACACACATAGCACCGCGTTGGTATTAGACACGCGTTACAACTTACGAGACTTAATTTTGACATACGGAGATTGAGTTATCTCCCAGTTTGTAAAACTCGCCAACACTTACGCAAAAAGCCGAAAAAGAGCCCAAAACCCACATCAGCCGTCCGAACGCCACGCAAACACACACATAGCACCGCGTTGGTATTAGAAATGCATTACAACTTATGAGACTCGATTCCGACATACGGAGACCGAGTTATCGCACAGTTTGCAAAACTCGCCAACACTTAGGCAAAAAGCCGAAAAAGAGCCCAAAACCCGCATCGTCCGTCCGAACGCTACGCTAACACACACATAGCACCGCGTAGGTATTAGACACGCTTTACAACTTACGGGACTCGATTCCGACATACGGAGGCCGAGTTATCGCCAATTTGCAAAACTCGCCAACACTTAGGCAAAAAGCCAAAAAGAGCCCAAAACTCGTATCGGCCGCCTGAACGCCACGCAAACACACATAGCACCGCGTAGGTGTTAGAAACGTGTTATAACTTACGGGACTCGATTCCAACATACGGAGACCGAGTTATCGCCCAGTTTGCAAAACACGCCAAGACTTAGGTAAAAAGCCGAAAAAGAGCCCAAAACCCGCATCGGCCTTCCGAGCGCCACGCAAACACACACATAGCACCGCGTAGGTATTAGACACGCGTTACAACATACGGGACTTAATTTCGACAAACGGAGACCGAGTTATCGCCCAATTTGTAAAATTCGCCAACACTTAATCAAAAAGCCGAAAAAAAGCCCAAAACCCGCATCGGCCGTCCGAACGCCACGCAAACACACACATAGCACCGCGTAGGTATTACAAGTGCATTACAAATTACGGGACTCGATTCTGACATACGGAGACCGACTTATAGCCCAGTTTGTAAAACTCATCAACACTTAGGCAAAAATCCGAAAAAGAGCACAAAACCCGCATCAGCCGTCCGAATGCCACGCAAACACACACATAGCACCGCGTAGGTTTTAGACACACGTTACAATTTACGGGACTCGATTTCGACATACGGAGACCGAATTATCGCCCAGTTTCCAAAACTGGCCAAACTTAGGCAAAAAGTCGAAAAAGAGTCCACAACCTGCATCGGCAGTCCGAACGCCACGCAAACACACACATAACACCACGTAGATATTAGACACGCGTTACAATTTACGGGACTCGATTTCGACATACGGAGACCGAGTTATCGCCTAGTTTTCAAAACTCGTCAACACTTAGGCGAAAATACAAAAAAGAGCCCAAAACCCGCATCGGCCGTCCGAACGCCACGCAAACACACACATAGTACCGCATAGGTATTAGACACGTGTTACAACTTACGAGACTCGATTCTGACATACGGAGACCGAGTTATCGTCCGGTTTGCAAACCTTGCCAACACTTAGGCAAAAAGCCGAAAAAGAGCCCAAAACCCGCATCAGCCGTCCGAACGCCATGCAAACACACACATAGAACCGCGTTGGTATTAGACACGCGTTCTAACTTACGAGACATGATTTCGATATACGGAGACCGAGTTATCTCCCAGTTTGTAAAACTCGCCAACACTTAGGCAAAAAGCCGAAAAAGATCCCAAAACCCGTATCGGCCGTCCGAACGCCACGCAAACCAACATAGCACCGCGTAGATGTAAGAAACGTGTTACAACTTACGGGACTCGATTCCGACATACGGAGACCGAGTTATCGCCCAGTTTGCAAAACTCGCCAAGACTTAAGTAAAAAGCCGAAAAAGAGCCCAAAACCCGCACCGACCTTCCGAACGCCACGCAAACACACACATAGCACCGCGCAGGTATTAGACACGCGTTACAACTTACGGGACTTGATTTCGACATACGGAGACCGAGTTATCGCCCAATTTATAAAACTCGCCAACACTTAGGCAAAAAGCCGAAAAAAGCCCAAAACCCGCATCGGCCGTCCGAACGCCACGCAAACATACACATAGCACCGCGTAGGTATTAAAAACGCATTACAACTTACGGGACTCGATTCCGACATACGAAGACCGAGTTATCGCACAGTTTGCAAAACTCGCCAACACTTAGGCAAAAAGCCGAAAAAGAACCCAAAACCCGTATCGGCCATCCGAACGTTACGCCAACGCACACATAGCACCGCGCTGGTATTAGAAACACATTACAACTTACGGGACTCGATTCCAAAATACGGAGACCGAGTTATCGTCCAGTTTGTAAAATTCGTCAACACTCAGGCAAAAAGCCGAAAAAAAGCCCAAAACCCGCATCGGCCGTCCGAACGCCATGCAAACGCAAACATAGCACCGCGTTGGTATTAGACACTCGTTACAACTTACGGGAATCGATTCCAACATACGGAGACCGAGTTATCTTCCAGTTTGCAAAACTCGCAAACACTTAGGCAAAAAGTCGAAAAAGAGCTCAAAACCCGCATCGACCGTCCGAACGCCACACAAACACACACATAGCACCGCGTAGGTATTTAAAATGCTTTACAACTTACAGGACTCGAATCCGATATACAGAAACCGAGTTATCGCCCAGTTTGTAAAACTCGCCAACACTTAGGCAAAAAGCCGAAAAAGAACCCAAAACCCGCATCGGCTGTCCGAACGCCACGCAAACACACACATAACATCACGTAGGTATTAGACACGCGTTACAACTTACGGGACTCGATTCCGATAAACGGAGACCGAGTTATCGCCTAGTTTGCAAAACTCGCCAACACTTAGGCGAAAAGCCGAAAAAAAGCATCGACCGTCCAAATGCCACGCAAACACGCACATAGCACCGCGTAGGTATTAGAAACGGATTAAAACTTACGGGACCCGATTCCGACATACGGAGATCGAGTTATCGCCCAGTTTGCAAAACTTGTCAACACTTAGGCAAAAATCCAAAAAACGGCACAAAACCCGCATCAGTTGTCCGAATGCAACGCAAACACACACATAGCACCGCTTAGGTTTTAGACATGCGTTACAACTTATGGGACTCGATTCCGACATACGGAGACCGAGTTATCGTCCAGTTTGGAAAACTCGCCAACACTTAGACAAAAAGCCGAAAAAGAGCCCAAAACCCGCATCGGCCGTCCGAACGCCACGCAAACACACACATAGCACCGCGTTGGTATTAGACACGCGTTACAACTTACGAGACTTAATTTTGACATACGGAGATTGAGTTATCTCCCAGTTTGTAAAACTCGCCAACACTTACGCAAAAAGCCGAAAAAGAGCCCAAAATCCACATCGGCCGTCCGAACGCCACGCAAACACACACATAGCACCGCGTTGGTATTAGAAATGCATTACAACTTATGAGACTCGATTCCGACATACGGAGACCGAGTTATCGCACAGTTTGCAAAACTCGCCAACACTTAGGCAAAAAGCCGAAAAAGAGCCCAAAACCCGCATCGTCCGTCCGAACGCTACGCTAACACACACATAGCACCGCGTAGGTATTAGACACGCTTTACAACTTACGGGACTCGATTCCGACATACGGAGGCCGAGTTATCGCCAATTTGCAAAACTCGCCAACACTTAGGTAAAAAGCCGAAAAAGAGCCCAAAACTCGTATCGGCCGCCTGAACGCCACGCAAACACACATAGCACCGCGTAGGTGTTAGAAACGTGTTATAACTTACGGGACTCGATTCCAACATACGGAGACCGAGTTATCGCCCAGTTTGCAAAACACGCCAAGACTTAGGTAAAAAGCCGAAAAAGAGCCCAAAACCCGCATCGGCCTTCCGAGCGCCACGCAAACACACACATAGCACCGCGTAGGTATTAGACACGCGTTACAACATACGGGACTTAATTTCGACAAACGGAGACCGAGTTATCGCCCAATTTGTAAAATTCGCCAACACTTAATCAAAAAGCCGAAAAAAAGCCCAAAACCCGCATCGGCCGTCCGAACGCCACGCAAACAGACACATAGCACCGCGTAGGTATTACAAGTGCATTACAAATTACGGGACTCGATTCTGACATACGGAGACCGACTTATAGCCCAGTTTGTAAAACTCATCAACACTTAGGCAAAAATCCGAAAAAGAGCACAAAACCCGCATCAGCCGTCCGAATGCCACGCAAACACACACATAGCACCGCGTAGGTTTTAGACACACGCTACAATTTACGGGACTCGATTTCGACATACGGAGACCGAATTATCGCCCAGTTTCCAAAACTGGCCAAACTTAGGCAAAAAGTCGAAAAAGAGTCCACAACCTGCATCGGCAGTCCGAACGCCACGCAAACACACACATAACACCACGTAGATATTAGACACGCGTTACAATTTACGGGACTCGATTTCGACATACGGAGACCGAGTTATCGCCTAGTTTGAAAAACTCGTCAACACTTAGGCGAAAATACAAAAAAGAGCCCAAAACCCGCATCGGCCGTCCGAACGCCACGCAAACACACACATAGTACCGCATAGGTATTAGACACGTGTTACAACTTACGAGACTCGATTCTGATATACGGAGACCGAGTTATCGTCCGGTTTGCAAACCTTGCCAACACTTAGGCAAAAAGCCGAAAAAGAGCCCAAAACCCGCATCGGCCGTCTGAACGCCACGCAAACACACACATAGCACCGCGTTGGTATTAGACACACGTTACAACTTACGAGACTTGATTTCGATATACGGAGACCGAGTTATCTCCCAGTTTGCAAAACTCGCTAACACTTACGTAAAAAGCCGAAAAAGAGCCCAAAACCCGTATCGGCCGTCCGAACGCCACACAAACACACATAGCACCGCGTAGGAGTTAGAAACGTGTTACAACTTATGGGACTCGAATCCGATATACGGAGACCGAGTTATCGTCCAGTTTGCAAACCTTGCCAACACTTAGGCAAAAAGCCGAAAAAGAGCCCAAAACCCGCATCAGCCATCCGAACGCCACGCAAACACACACATAGAACCGCGTTGGTATTAGACACGCGTTACAACTTACCAGACCTGATTTCGATATACGGAGACCGAGTTATCTCCCAGTTTGTAAAACTCGCCAACACTTACGCAAAAAACCGAAAAAGATCCCAAAACCCGTATCAGCCATACGAACGCCACGCAAACACACATAGCACCGCGTAGATGTTAGAAACGTGTTACAACTTACGGGACTCGATTCCGACATACGGAGACCGAGTTATCGCCCAGTTTGTAAAACTCGCCAAGACTTAAGTAAAAAGCCGAAAAAGAGCCCAAAACCCGCACCGACCTTCCAAACGCCACGCAAACACACGCATAGCACCGCGTAGGTATTAGACACGCGTTACAACTTACGAGACTTGATTTCGACATACGGAGACCGAGTTATCGCCCAATTTGTAAAACTCGCCAACACTTAGGTAAAAAGCCGAAAAAAGGCCAAAACCCGCATCGGTCGTCCGAACGCCACGCAAATATACACATAGCACCGCGTAGGTATTAAAAACGCATTACAATACGAAGACCGAGTTATCGCACAGTTTGCAAAACTCGCCAACACTTAGGCAAAAAGCCGAAAAAGAACCCAAAACCCGTATCGGCCATCCGAACGTTACGCCAACTCACGCATAGCACCGCACTGGTATTAGAAACACATTACAACTTACGGGACTCAATTTCAAAATACGGAGACCGAGTTATCGTCCAGTTTGCAAAATTCGTCAACACTCAGGCAAAAAGCCGAAAAAAAGCCCAAAACCCGCATCGGCCGTCCGAACGCCATGCAAACACAAACATAGCACCACGTTGGTATTAGACACTCGTTACAACTTACGGGAATCGATTCCAACATACGGAGACCGAGTTATCTTCCAGTTTGCAAAACTCGCAAACACTTAGGCAAAAAGTCGTAAAAGAGCTCAAAACCCGCATCGACCGTCCGAACGCCACACAAACACACATATAGCACCGCGTAGGTATTTAAAATGCTTTACAACTTACAGGACTCGAATCCGATATACAGAAACCGAGTTATCGCCCAGTTTGCAAAACTCGTCAACACTTAGGCAAAAAGCCGAAAAAGAACCCAAAACCCGCATCGGCTATCCGAACGCCACGCAAACACACACATAACATCACGTAGGTATTAGACACGCGTCACAACTTACGGGACTCGATTCCGATAAACGGAGACCGAGTTATCGCCTAGTTTACAAAACTCGCCAACACTTAGGCGAAAAGCCGAAAAAAAGCATCGACCGTCCAAATGCCACGCAAACACGCACATAGCACCGCGTAGGTATTAGAAACGGATTAAAACTTACGGGACCCGATTCTGACATACGGAGATCGAGTTATCGCCCAGTTTGCAAAACTTGTCAACACTTGGGCAAAAATCCGAAAAACAGCACAAAACCCGCATCAGTTGTCCGAATGCAACGCAAACACACACATAGCACCGCTTAGGTTTTAGACATGCGTTACAACTTACGGGACTCGATTCCGACATACAGAGACCGAGTTATTGCCCAGTTTACAAAACTCGCCAACACTTAGGCAAAAAGCCGAAAATGAGCCCAAAACCCGTATCGACCGACTGAATGCCACGTAAACACACACATAGCACCGCGTAGGTATTAGAAACGCGTTACAACTTACGAGACTCGATTCTGACAGACGGAGACCGAGTTATCGTCCAGTTTGTAAAACTCGCCAACACTTAGTCAAAAAGCCAAAAAAGAGCCCAAACCCGCATCGGCCGTCCGGACGGCACACAAATACACACATAACACCGCGTAGTTATTAGACACGCGTTACAACTTACGGGACTCTATTCCGACATACGGAGACCGAGTTATCGCCCAGTTTGCAAAACTCGCCAACACTTAGGCAAAAAGCCGAAAAAGAGCCCAAAATCCGTATCGGCCCTCCGAACGCCACGCAAACACACATAGCACCGCGTAGGTGTTAGAAACGTGTTATAACTTACGGGACTAGATTCTGACATACGAAGACCGAGCTATCACCCAGTTTGCAAAACTCGCCAATACTTAGGTAAAAAGTCGAAAAAGAGCCCAAAACTAGCATCGGTCTTCCGAACGCAACGCAAACACACACATAGCACCGCGTAGGTATTAGACACGCGTTACAACTTACGGGACTTGATTTCGACATACGGAGACCGAGTTATCGCCCAATTTGTAAAACTCACCAACACTTAGGCAAAAAGTCAAAAAAGAGTCCAAAACCCACATCGGCCGTCCGAACGCCACGCAAACACACACATAGCACCGCATAGGTATTAGAAACGCATTACAACTTACGGGACTCGATTCCGACATACAGAGACCGAGTTATCGCACAATTTGCAAAACTCGCCAACACTAAGGCAAAAAGCCGAAAAAGAGCCCAAAATCTGTATCGGCCGTCCGAAAACTACGCAAGCACACACATAGTACCGCGCAGGTATTAGAAACGCATTACAACTTACGGGACTTAATTCCGACATACGGAGACCGAGTTATCGCCCAGTTTGCAAAACTCGCCAACACTCAAGCAAAAAGCCGAAAAAGAGCCCAAAACCTGCATCGGCCGTCTGAACGCCACGTAAACACACACATCACACAAGAAACAAGTTTTCTCTCTTTCCCTCTCTAGATTATTGAGTGTATTTTGTGAGTATTTAGGTACTTTGAGAGTTTCTATTCATCACATTCCGCAACGAAAGCAAGCTTAGGCAACAATTTTCATAATTTACTTCAACGAAAAATATCGTTGCAAAATGGAGTCAATTGCAACGAAAATGCATGGTTGTTGCAAAAAAAAGAGTTTATTTCGTTGCCAATTAGCAGGCTTTTGCAACGAAATGGGGTTTTTAACAACGACATTTTAATTATTCTGCAACAATACATTTTGTTGCTAAAGGATCGATGTCTCTGTACGAAAGTCAAATTTCGTTGCAAAATGTATTACTTTTGACAACGAAAAAAATACGTTCGTTGCGGAACAATTAGCAACACTCATTGCGCAATGAAAGACGCAACGACAGTAAAATCGTTGCCAAAACTCTTTAGCAATGAAATTTGGCACCTTTAGCAACGAAAATCAGTTGTTGCTGAAGCCCAATTTTTTTTGTAGTGGATCCGAATGAATCTTATGAACGAGTAGGAGAAATAAGTAAGGAATAGTATTCTATAACATCAAATTCCAAAAAAAAAGTGGAATCGTATTCCAAAATATTGATTAAAAATGAAGAACGCGAAGAACACGAAGAACGTTGTTGATGGACAAATTTAAAACCATCGTAGGATAATTGTTGTTGATGGACAAGTTTAAAATCATAGCGTATAATTTAGTTGCATATTGCTTGGTTAGGAATGGTAGAAACGTTCATGAAGAATGGATTAAAACGTAGCTATAACGAAGTTATGACAAAATTTCATGAAAGACGATCGAGAATTTAAAAGTTAGTAAATGGACCCGAACGTGGAGGGTTTCATAAGAAAGTAAGAGAATGTAGAAAACGTGAGCCGTGGACTTAAGAACGAACGAGTTCCAAGTTCGGATGACCGAATTACAGACGAACGAGCGAAGAACGTTAAAAGCGTAAAAAATGAACGAAGGGTGAAGATCAAGCCAATAGAATGGTACATTAACGGATTCAGAATGAAGTTCTGTCCAAGGGGTATTGAAGTACGTAAGATAAGGAAGAGAATGGCTTTGGAAGAGAATGGCTTTGGAACGATCTCGTTCCGAGTTATAACGAATAAATTACGAAATTTCGAAGTAAGGAATTCAAGCTTGTAAAAGACTTGGGAAAAAATTTCTAGGGTTTAGGCTCGGCGCCACAGCGCCGGCTGAGCTTTGAGAAGTGGCGCCGCAGCGCGAGCTCGGAGCCTCAGGTACTGTTAGTTGGCACCGCAACACGAGAGATAACAAAGGGTTTGGCGCCGCAGTGCCAGACCAAGGGAAGAGGGTGAAGTAGGTCGCACCACAGCACGAGAGAAAAAAAGGGACACGGTGCCGCTGCGCCGGTGCAGGGCAATGCCCAGAAATGAGATTTTTATTGCTCAATTACTGGGGGATGTGCAAGAAAAAAATAGGAACATATAGTTCACCTAAAATAACACTTAAGCAAATGAGTTAAACCTTTAGTGAAGGTTGAACGAAAGGGTTAAACGAGATTAAAAGACAGAGAATTTAAGCGCTAGATTACGTAACCGATATCCGGGGACCGTAGTCATGATGAATGAACGTGAGGGATTGCTATGATTGTGATTCCTTAGACGTTGAGTGACGAAGATAATGAATAACATTTCGATGTTATGTCATGGTGATGAGAGATAAGTGTAAAGCGTATAGACGTTGTGAACGCAATGTTATTGCAATGAACGATCGGTCTTAGCATACAACAAACCGTATGACTTCGACATTAAGAAAGAAGAATGAACATGGGGTTCATGGGTTGGATAACGAATGAAAGCGATTAAAACCTTGAGTAAAGGTTGAATGAGAGGTTTAGAGACGAGCAATGTAAACGTCGAATACGTAAACGATTCTCGTGAATCGTATTCGCGTTGAACGAACGTTCTAAGTGTACAATGGTTGTATAACTTGGACGTTGACGAAAGTAGTAAGTAAGATATGAATTATCGTAAAAAGCCATAGCGAACGGTAATAAGAGTAATGAAAGTCCGATGTGAGTCGGATAGAGAATGCTAGAATGAAAGGTAAGCATTAAACACTTTAACCAACGCGAGGGTTGAGTGTACGTGAAAATTAAACGAGCAGAACCTACACTCCGTGTATGGTTATCGCCCAGTTTGCAAAACTCGTCAACACTTAGGCAAAAAATCCGAAAAAGAGCACAAAACGCGCATCAGCTGTCCGAATGCCACGTAAACACACACATAGCACCGCGTAGGTTTTATACACACGTTACAACTTACGAGACTCGATTCCGACATACGGAGACCGAGTTATCGCCCAGTTTGCAAAACTCGCCAACACTTAGGTAAAAAGCAGAAAAAGAGCCCAAAATCCGCATTGGCCGTCCGAATGCCACACAAACACACACAGAGCACCGCGTAGGTATTAGAAATGTGTTACAACTTACAAGACTCGATTCCGACATACGGAGACCGAGTTATCGCCCAGTTTGAAAAACTCACCAAACACACACATAGCACCGCGTAGGTATTAAACACGCGTTATAACTTACGGGACTCGATTTTGACATATGAAGACCGAGTTATCGCCCAGTTTGCAAAACTCGCCAACACTTAGGCAAAGAGCCGAAAAAGAGCCCAAAACCCGTATCAGCCGTCCGAATGTCACGCAAACACACATAGCACCGCGTAGGTGTTAGAAATATGTTACAATTTATGGCGCTCGATTCCGACATACAGAGACCGAGTTATCGTCCAGTTTGCAAAACTCGCCAACACTTAGGCAAAAAGTCGAAAAAGAGCCCAAAACCTGCATCGGCCGTCCGAACGCCACGCAAACACACACATAGCACCGCGTAGGTATTAGACATGTGTTACAACTAACGGGACTTGATTTTGACATACGGAGATCGAGTTATCTCCCAGTTTGTAAAACTCGCCAACACTTACATAAAAAGCTGAAAAAAAGCCCAAAACCCACATCGACCGTCCGAACGCCACGCAAACACACACATAGCACTGCGTAGGTATTAGAAACGCATTATAACTTACGAGACTCGATTCCGACATACGGAGACCGAGTTATCGCACAGTTTGCAAAACTCGCCAATACTTAGGCAAAAAGTTGAAAAAGAGCCCAAAACCCGTATCGGCTGTCCGAACGCTGCGCAAACACACACATAGCACCGCGCTGGTATTAGAAACGCATTACAACTTACGGGATTTGATTCTGACATACGAAGACCGAGTTATCGCCCAGTTTGTAAAACACGTCAACACTTAGGCAAAAATCCGAAAAAAAACACAAAACCCGTATCAGCAGTCCGAATGCCATGCAAACACACACATAGAATCGCGTAGGTTTTAGACATGCGTTACAACTTACGGGACTCGATTCTGACATACGGAGACCGAGTTATCGCCCAGTTTGCAAAACTCGCCAACACTTAAGCAAAAAGCCGAAAAATAGCCCAAAACCAGCATCGGTCGTCCGAATGCCACGTAAACACACACATAGCACCGCGTAGGTATTGAAAACGTATTACAACTTACGAGACTCGATTTCAACATACGGAGACCGAGTTATCGCCCAGTTTGTAAAACTCGCCAACACTTAGTCAAAAAGCCGAAAAAGAGCTCAAAACCCGCATCGGCCGTCCGAACGCCACACAAACACACACGTAGTACCGCGTAGGTGTTAGAAACGTGTTACAACTTACGAGACTCGATTTTGACATACAGAGACCGAGTTATCGCCCTGTTTGTAAAACTCGCCAACACTTTGTCAAAAAGTCAAAAAAGAGCCCAAAACCCGCATCGGCCTTCCGAACGCCACACAAACACACACATAGCACCGGGTAGGTATTAAACACGAGTTACAACTTACGAAACTTGATTTTGACATACGGAGACCGAGTTATCGCCCAATTTGTAAAACTCGCGAACACTTAGGCAAAAAGCCAAAAAAGAGCCCAAAACCTGCATCGGCAGTCCGACCGCCACGCAAACACACACATAGTACCGCGTAGGTATTAGAAACGCATTACAACTTACGGGACTCGATTCCGACATACGGAGACTGAGTTATCGCCCAGTTTGCAAAACTCGTCAACACTTAGGCAAAAATTCGAAAAAGAGCATAAAACCCGCATCAGCTATCCGAATGCCACGCAAATACACACATAGCACCGCGTAGGTTATAGACACACGTTACAACTTACGGGACTCGATTTCGACATACGGAGACCGAGTTATCGCCCAGTTTGTAAAACTCGCCAACACTTAGTCAAAAAGCCGAAAAAGAGCTCAAAACCCGCATCGGCCGTCCGAACGCCACACAAACACACACATAGCACCGCGTAGGTGTTAGAAACGTGTTACAACTTACGAGACTCGATTTTGACATACAGAGACCGAGTTATCGCCCTGTTTGTAAAACTCGCCAACACTTAGTCAAAAAGTCAAAAAAGAGCCCAAAACCCGCATCGGCCTTCCGAACGCCACACAAACACACACATAGCACCGGGTAGGTATTAAACACGAGTTACAACTTACGAAACTTGATTTTGACATACGGAGACCGAGTTATCGCCCAATTTGTAAAACTCGCGAACACTTAGGCAAAAAGCCAAAAAAGAGCCCAAAACCTGCATCGGCCGTCCGAACGCCACGCAAACACACACATAGTACCGCGTAGGTATTAGAAACGCATTACAACTTACGGGACTCGATTCCGACATACGGAGACTGAGTTATCGCCCAGTTTGCAAAATTCGTCAACACTTAGGCAAAAATTCGAAAAAGAGCATAAAACCCGCATCAGCTATCCGAATGCCACGCAAATACACACATAGCACCGCGTAGGTTATAGACACACGTTACAACTTACGGGACTCGATTTCGACATACGGAGACCGAGTTATCGTCCAGTTTGCAAAACTTGCCAACACTTAGACAAAAAGCCGAAAAAGAGCCCAAAACCCGCATCGGCCGACCTAACGCCACGCAAACACACACATAGCACTACGTAGGTATTAGACATGCGTTACAACTTACGGGACTTGATTTCGACACACGAAGACCGAGTTATCTCCCAGTTGGTAAAACTCGTCAACACTTACGTAAAAAGCCGAAAAAGACCCCAAAACCTGCATCGGCCATCCGAACGCCACGCAAACACAAACATAGCACCGCGTAGGTATTAGAAACACATTACAACTTACGAGACTCGATTCCGATATACGGAGACCGAGTTATCGCACAGTTTGCAAAACTCGCCAACACTTAGGCAAAAATACGAAAAAGAACACAAAACCCGCATCAGCTGTCGAATGCCATGCAAACACACACATAGCACCGCGTAGGTTTTAGACACGCGTTACAACTTACGGGACTCGATTCTGACATACGGAGACCGAGTTATCGCCCAGTTTGCAAAACTCGCCAACACTTAGGCAAAAAGCCGAAAAGTGCCCAAACCCGTATCGGCCGTCCGAACGCCACGCAAACACACATAGCACCGCGTAGGTGTTAGAAACATGTTACAACTTACGGGACTCTATTCCGACATACGGAGACCGAGTTATCGCCCAGTTTGTAAAACTCGCCAACACTTAGTCAAAAAGTCAAAAAAGAGCCCAAAACCCGCATCGGCCGTCCGAACGCCACGTAAACACACACATAGCACCGCGTACGTATTAGACACGCGTTACAACTTACGAGACTCGATTTCGACATACGGAGACCGAGTTATCGCCCTGTTTATAAAACTCGCCAACACTTAGGTAAAAAGCCGAAAAAGAGCCGAAAACCCGCATCGGCTGTCCGAACACCACGCAAGAATACACATAGCACTGCGTAGGTATTAGACACGCATTACAACTTACAGGACTCAATTCCGACATACGGAGACCGAGTTATCGCACAGTTTGCAAAACTCGCCAACATTGAGGCAAAAAGCCAAAAAAGAGCCCAAAACCCGTATCGGCCGTCCGAACGTTACGCAAACACACATATAGTACCGTGTAGGTATTAGAAACGCATTACAACTTACGGAACTCGATTCTGACATACGGAGACCGAGTTATCACCCAGTTTGTAAAACTCGCCAACACTCAAGTAAAAAGCCAAAAAAGAGCCCAAAACCCGCATCGGCCATCCGAACGCCACGCAAACACACACATAGCACCACATAGGTATTAGACACGCGTTACAACTTACGGGACTCGATTTCGACATACGGAGACCGAGTTATCGCCCAGTTTGCAAAAACTCGTCAACACTTAGGCAAAAAGCCAAAAAAAATCCAAAACTAGCATCGGCCATCTGAACGCCACGCAAACACGCACATATCACCGCGTAGGTATTAGAAACACATTACAACTTACGGGACTCGATTCCGACATACGGACACCGAGTTATCGCCCAGTTTGCAAAACTCGTCAACACTTAGGCAAAAATCAGAAAAAGAGCACAAAACCTGCATCAGCTGTCCGAATGCCACGCAAACACAAACATAGTACCGCGTAGGTTTTAGACACGCGTTACAACTTACGGGACTCGATTCTGACATACGAAGACCGAGTTATCGCCCAGTTTGCAAAACTCGCCAACACTTAGGCAAAAAGCCGAAAAAGAGCCCAAAACCCGTATCGGCCGTCCGAATGCCACGCAAACACACACATAGCACCGCGTAGGTTTTAGAAACATTTTACAACTTACGAGACTCGATTCCGACATACAGAGACCGAGTTATCGTCCAGTTTGTAAAACTCGCCAACACTTAGTTAAAAAGCCAAAAAAGAGCCCAAAACCTGCATCGGCCTTTCGAATGCCACGCAAACACACACATAGTACCGCGTAGGTATTAGAAACGCATTACAACTTACGGAACTCAATTCTGACATACGAAGACCGAGTTATCGCCCAGTTAGCAAAACTCACCAATACTTAGGCAAAAAGCCGAAAAAGAGCCCAAAACCCGCATCGGCCGTCCGAACGCCACGCAAACACACACATAGCACCGCGAAAGTATTAGACACGCGTTACAACTTACGAGAATCGATTTCGACATATGGAGACCGAGTTATCGCCCAGTTTGTAAAACTCTCCAAAAATTAGGTAAAAAGCCGAAAAATAGACCAAAACCAGCATCGGTCGTCCGAACGCCACGCAAACACACACATAGCACCGCGTAGGTATTAGAAACGCATTACAACTTACGGGACTCGATTCCGACATACGGAGACTGAGGTATCGCCGAGTTTGTAAAACTCGTCAACACTTAGGCAAAAATCCGAAAAAGAGCATAAAACCCGCATCAGCTGTCCGAATGTCACGCAAACACACACATAGCACTGCGTAGGTTTGAAACATTCGTCTAGTCAACTCGCTTGACATCGACTACTTCTTTAAATTCTTTTCAAAACGTTTCATGACGTCATGATACCGTACTCTTCACAGTACGTTGATGACTTCGTCAGTTTATGAGTTCGTCATTATACATCATACCATAGCAGGTTATTGATCCTCTGATCAAATTCCATACCAGGTTTAATTGCATTAATAACTCCATCTTTTTACCATCCCTGCATCAAATGCACTGATGATATAAAATTCATTTTGATATTTTAAATCAATTTTTGTCTAGCTGAAACAATTGGCATAGACATAAAAAGCATAGCTCTTTTAAAATCTATTGGTTCCAAAAAGTTGAACCAATTCTTTTCTTTTTCAAAATGTACAATTCAGCACGATTTGAATAAACTTCGAAATCTAGCATAGCTAGAGGATTTGGAATATCCTATTCTCCATCTTCCTTCATTGTCTTTCTACAACAATACTTAAACTTCTCTAGCACCTTCAATACTAAGTCTACTGAAAATACTTCGTTTTCAGTCTAAATATTCCTATTTCTTAGTAAAGTCCATCAACTTACCACACATTATGGGTTCAGGAACTTTCCACAATAATATGAGTTTAAGAACATCCAGACAGACCTTTGGCGTCCATTCGCTGAAACATTCGAAAACATACCATACTATTATGAGTCACAAACTTACCATAAGTATGAGTTTCAAGACTCGCACCTACCTTAACCTTCTCTATCTATCAAGTATATACATGAGAAAAGATTCACCTTCTCGTCATATACATCTTAATAGCACGACCAATTCCAATGATTATCACTGTAATAAACTGAGCAGTTGTTACACCAAGCACAAACCTCTGCCCATACAAAGGTTCATACAACTTAGCCATCACATGAGTTCTCAATTGAAATCTTACCACTTCTGACTTCCTCTGTACTTAATACAAATTTTCTTTAATTCGTATAGTAACCTTTACAACTCAATCTGAGTTCTTCTTCCCGTACTACTTCGTAGTACCATTCATTCATAGCATTAGCTATAAATCATTCATCGTTTAACAGCTCATTTGTTATTACGATTTACTATGATCACGTGGTGATCTTCTTATCATTCTCTCTACGATTATAGTCTTAGGTACTCTTACCTACGATTTATAACCTATCAGCTCTGATACCAACCTGTAACGCCCCGAAATCCGGTCTACCTTCAGACCCGGATTTCGTACGTCACTATCCCATTTTCTTCCAAACATACATCATTATATACTAAAATATAATAACATATATTCTAAAATCCCAGGTTCTATAACCACAAAACCTCTTTCATTACAAATAATGATAATTACATTATTCTTTACATCTTACACGAGTGACTTTCATCCGCCACAAAAGGATTCATAACTATTTATTAAACTAGTCTATAGTTTAATTCTATCATTCTATATTACAAGTCTTCACTTGCTCTTCACGCACATTCATATAATGAATGGCACTTCGTTTGAATACCGCTCAGCTTGATCTTTACGGGATCCTTAAGTTCTTTCTAACATCGTTCGCTGAAAATGTTTTTATTTAAAGCAAGTGTGAGCATTCAATTGCCCAGCAAGTCATAGTTGAACAAACAACTTCAAGAGTGTAAACATTCTTCAGAACTTCAATAACCGAACAAAGGTTATGAAGCAGCTTGAATAATAGGAATAGTTTTGATTCCTATCATTTTAAAACATTAGTCACATGCACTTTGAAATACTTTCATTCTCTACTTTCTTTCATGCACAATCGGTCTGGCTAGAATCAATAGAACAGACATAATAATAACGGTTCATGTATAAACCGAACATACTTGTATTGAACAGTTCGATCACAAAACAGTTCATCTCATAAAAACACTGAAGTGCTCACATTGTGGCTCAAGGCCTCATACATACTACCATCTTGTACAAATATCGCACATTCACACATAGACAGAACCTCTCAAGTTCAACATCTGAGAAGTTTTAGAAACTAGCATTCATTTAAAATATGAATGAAGTTAGGAAACTTGCCTTACACATAGCTACAGCTTACAGTTTACGCTGAAATGCTTATTCCAAAACCCTATATAACAAATAAGGAAATAACAAGTACACCAATTAGTCATATACTTGACTTACGCATTGGTTTACTTAACTTTACTTCTTAAGGTTCGCGTTCTTGTAATTTAAGCTTATGCGACTAACTTTTATTACCAGATTATGGCTTTATGACATACTAAGATGTCTTACTCAACACGTTCATCATCTTTGATGATTCACATTCTTATCTTCTTCTTATACTTCTCTAGGACTCATCACACATCGCTTTTCTGCTAGTAGTCCATATGGTACTCTGAGTGGTTTCCCACAAACAACCAACAAATAAGTTCCCGTCTCATCTACACTGCCCACACAGTGAGTTAGATCGGTTGCCAGTTTTGTATATACCTTCGCTCTCTGAAGGAATTGTTTAGCCCAGCTCCCATATGTCAACCATCAAAGGTTACGATTGTACTACAACCTAACTTACCTTAACTTATTCGAACCATTAAACTATAATGTTCGTTAAGTCAACTTCTTATTTCTTATGGCTTTCTAGCAACTAAATGCCATACCTCAGGAATCATTCTTTATTGTCTAAGTCATACAATCTTTTGTATACTCGGAACAATCATTCAATGTCAATACTATGAGACCATAGCGTTAAACATTTCATATGAACTTATTCATATCTTACAACGTCCGGTTCCCTCAACTCGGAACATTGTCCAAGTTATACTTATTAACTCGGCTTCTTAACGTTATACGTTATTATCTCCAATTTAGTTTCTTCACCGTTCACGGTTAATCAACATTCTTCCTTATATTACGGTTAAACCATACACAGGGTGTCGGTTCTGCCCGTTTAACACTCGCTTACACTCAACCCTTACGTTGGTTAAAGTGTTCAGCGCTTACTTTTCATCCTATCATTCTCACCCGACTTATATTCGGCTTTCATTACTCTTATTACCGTTCGCTACGGCTTTCTTGATACCATTCGTATTTTACTTACTACCTTCATCAACGTCTATGTCATACAACCATGGTATACTTAGAACGTTCGTCCACCGCGAATACAATTCATAAGGATCGTTTACGTATTCAACGTTTTACTTGTTCATCTTTTAATCTCTCATTCAACCTTTACTCAAGGTTTCAATTACTTTCAATTGTTATCCATCCCATGAACCCCATGTTCATTATTCTTTCTTAATGTCAAAGCCATACGGTTCGCTGTATGCTAAGACTGATCATTCATTGCAACAACGTTGCGTTCATAGCGTCTATACGCTTTACATTCATCTCTCAATGCCATGTCATAACATCAAAATGTTATACATTAACATCGTCAACCAACGTCCAAGGAATCACAACCATAGCAATCCCTCACGTTCGTTTATCGCGACTACGGTCCCCGGACATCGGTTCTGTAACCCGCATCTACATTCTTCGTCGTTTATTCTCGTTTAATCTTTTCGTTCAACCTTTGCTAAAGGTTTAAAACACTTGACTAAGTGTTACATTACATGAACTATATGTTCATACTTCTTTTTTGCACATCCCCCGAGAAATTGAGAACTAAAAATCTCATTTCTGGGCATTGCTATGCACTGGCGCTGCGGCGTCGTGCCCTTCCCTTCCTCTTGCGCTGCGGTGCCACTCTCCAAAAGTGTATGGCCGAGCTCGCGCTGCGGCGCCCCTTCTCGCGCTGCGGCGCCAACACAAAAACCTAGAAAATTTTTCTAAGTGTTAAGTCAAGTTTGAGATGCTTACTTTACGATCTCATAACTTCTTCGTTATAACTCGGAACGAGGTCGTTCCAAAGCCATTCTCTTCCTTATCTTACGTACTTTAATATGCCTCAGACAGAACTTCATTCTGAATCCATTAACATGTCATTCAATTGGCTTAATCTTAACCATTCGTTCATTTTACGCTTTTAACGTTCTTCGTTCGTTCGTCCGTAATTCGGTCATCCGAACTCGAAATTAGTTCGTTCTTGAGTCCACAACTCACGTTTTATACGTTCTCTTACATTCTTATGAAACCCTACATGTTCGGGTTCATTTACTAACTTTCTAATTCTCGTTCGCCTTTTACAAAAATTTCGCCATAACTTCGTTATAGCTCCGTTTTAATCCGTTCTTCATGAACGTTTCTAACGTTCCTAACCAAGCAATAAGCATCTAACTTATACGCGATGGTTTTAAACTTGTCCATCAACAACAATTACACTATGATGGTTTTAAATTTGTCCATCAACAACGTTCTACGCGTTCTTCGCGTGTTCTTCGCGTTCTTTATTTTTAATCGATATTTTGGATTACGATTTCACTTTTTCTTGGAATTTGATGTTATATAATATCATTCCTTACTTAATTCACCTACTCGTTCATAATATTCATTCGGATCGCTCAAAATCCTCACGAATCTTATACTTGCTTAAGAAATTTATAAACTAAATTTCTTATTTCTCATTTCTTATTTTCTCATGATTTCAACCATATGAAATCATTCTCAATATCTTTTATTCCTTATTCTTATTAAGTTATGTTTTAAACATATTAAACTTAAAGAAAATAGTAGAAGAAACTAGGGTTCGGATTACCGTTCTTCTTTATTTCTCTTCCGTTAGACAAAGCCGGCGATTTGCTAGCTTTTCTATTTCACGATCACTTTTGATCCGAGCGTTCATGATCATTCTCTTCCTTCTCCTCTTCCAACCGAGCTCTCTCTCTCTCTCTCAAGTTCTAGGATTTTCAAAATCCTAGAAAATGAAAGTTAAGCTTTCTATTTATAGATTTTCAAGGCTTAGGGCAATTTAGTCATTTCGCCCCCCCACCTCCTTACTATTCACACCTCCTCAACATCTTAGCCACCAAGTTAACTTGGCCACCACCCTTACTTGGTGGCCAAGTGGCCGGCCCACATGCCCATGGGTCATCCCATGGGTTGCCCCAATAGTTTTTACCCATCCATTTACCCATCGGTTCGATCCGCGGTTTCTTTTCTTGGTTTGGGCCTTAACCCTAATTCTTATTGGGTCTAACTTGGGCTTAACTTCACAAATCATTGGGTTTGACATAATCCAAGTCCAATTGGATTCTACAAAAGTCTATGAACACAAAGTCCATTAAGACTAATCGTATTCTACGCATTCCATTCTCGTATGCTCGTATTCTCTTCGTATATTGTTCGTATGATATTCGTATTATACGTCGTACTAATCTTTGTAATATACTCGTATAATAACTCGTATCATACTCGTATTTCTCACGCATAATAACCCTAATTATTATACGCGATAATAACATTCTCGGAACTCACATTTCCTAACCCTTAAGTTTTGAGTCTGCAGGCGAAAACTTCATTTTTGCCATAACTGAAATATTATTGAATATTCCATCACGTCTTAAGATTTCACGCAATCAAAAACTTCTCGGAATTTCAAAATAAATCTCAGAGCAGAAACGGGTGAATAGTGCCTATTTCGTCTTTTTCCCCAAAAAATATTTTGTTCTCGGAAAAATTTTATTTTCGTCTTGAAAATTCTTACTTGTTCAATCTAGCTCGTAGCCAGAATCCTCCCGATTAATAATTATTCTAGGTTATAGAACGATTAATGAACACATAGCACAGAATAGTATTAATAAAAATTCATTTTATTAATAACTAATTCTTTAACTTAAATTCTTGACAATCCGATTTTTCGGGTTGTCACATTCTTCCCTCCTTCAAAGAATTTCGTCCTCGAAATTTTAGCTTACACTTCTCCTCAACTTCTCTTCAAAGAAGTTCTTATCTTTCCATCATTCCTAACCTCCATAACCTATCAAGAATCATGAAGCGAAAGGAATAACTAGGAATATAAAGATTCCTTTAAAACATTTCATTATTTTGCTGAGGGGTCAAATTGACCATGAACTCTTACAAGGTTAAACAGCCTCTCGCCGTAAACCTTTCTTACACGGTAAGTTTACAATCACAAAGAAGGTAAACTACCTCTTCCATACGTAGGTGATCAGCCTAACGTATAACCCCATTTCAGAGTATGTTCACCTCAGACTTAGTACCAGAAATTTAGATATTTCTTGAAACATTCGTCTAGTCAACTCGCTTGACATCGACTACTTCTTTAAATTCTTTTTAAAATGTTTCATGACGTCATGATACCGTACTCTTCACAGTACGTTGAGGACTTTGTCAGTTTATGACTTCGTCATTATACATCATACCATAGCAGGTTATTGATCCTCTGATCAAATTCCATACCAGGTTTAATTGCATTAACAACTCCATCTTTTTACCATCCTTGCATCAAATGCACTGATGATATAAAATTCATTTTGATATTTTAAATCAATTTCTGTCTAGCCGAAACAATTGGCATAGACATAAAAAGCATAGCTCTTTTAAAATCCATTGGTTCCAAAAAGTTGAACCAATTCTTTTCTTTTTCAAAATGTACAATTCAGCACGATTTGAATAAACTTCGAAATCTAGCATAGCTAGAGGATTTGGAATATCCTATTCTCTATCTTCCTTCATTGTCTTTCTGCAATAATACTTAAACTTCTCTAGCACCTTCAATGCTAAGTCTACTGAAAATACTTCATTTTTAGTCTAAACATTCCTATTTCTTAGTGCAGTCCATCAACTTACCACACATTATGGGTTCAGGAACTTTCCACAATAATATGAGTTTAAGAACATCCAGACAGACCTTTGGCGTCCATTCGCTGAAACATTCGAAAACATACCATACTATTATGAGTCACAAACTTACCATAAGTATGAGTTTCAAGACTCGCACCTACCTTAACCTTCTCTATCTATCAAGTATATACATGAGAAAAGATTCACCTTCTCGTCATATACATCTTAATAGCGCGACCAATTCCAATGATTATCACTGTAATAAACTGAGCAGTTGTTACACCAAGCACAAACCTCTGCCCATACAAAGGTTCATACAACTCAGCCATCACATGAGTTCTCAATGGAGGATGGGACCGGTGATGGGACCGGAGGCGATGACACAGAGATTCCTAATCTTGGGCAGTAGTTAGTTTATATTTATATTTTGACTTTCATGTATGTATTTAGCTTTTGAGTTGTACAGACTTGAGTTTGGTATCTAATTATATTGATTGTTGATAGTAAGAGATATGATTGTTATTGATATGTGTACATTGTCATTATTTGTTTTTTTTTAGTTTATAAGTACAATGTATATGTAAATGAACAGGGGAATTTTGCAATTTTAATAATTTTTTTTAAAGTGGGTTATTTGCAACGGGGGCATTGGCGACGTGGTGCCGTCGACAATGACCTATAGCGACGAATCTAGAATTATATTAAATAGAGGTCATTGGCGACGGGGTGTACACTCATTGGCGATGGCGTAGTCGTCGGCAATGACTGAATTATTAAAATTAAAGTATGGTTATTACCGACGGTCTGGCCGTCGCTGTAGCTATCGCTAATGACATATTACCGTCGGCAATGACCCCGTCGGCAATGACATAGTTCCCGACGACGAGTGACGGGAGCCAGGGGCGACGACCTGAGGGGCGACGGTAGGGGCGACGGCATTCCCCGTCGACAATGACCTCATTGCCGACGACCATAGGGTCATTGGCGACGGCATAGCCCGTCGACAATGATTGATTTTTTTGTAGTGAGAATAGAAGTGGGAGCACATTACCATGGATTTTGTTACTGGTTTTCCCAAGGTTTCTCAAGGCATAGATGCAATTTGGGTCATTGTTGATAGATTAACCAAGTCTGCTCATTTCTTACCTATACGAGAAACTTATACACTTGAACGTCTTGCTCGTATATACATAAATGAGATTGTAAGACTGCATGGTATGCAAGTATCCATAGTTTCTTATCGAGACCCAAGATTCACTTCACAATTTTGGGTTAGTTTGTAAAAAGTTATGGGCACGAATTTACGATTTAGTTCGACATATCATCCTCAAACGGACAGGCAGTCGGAGAGGACTATTCAAACTCTTGAAGATCTATTAAGACTCTGTGTCCTTGACTTCAAAGGAAGTTGAGACAAGTTTTTGTCATTAGTAGAATTCTCCTACAATAACAGTTATCAAGCAAGTATTGGCATGGCTCCATTCGAGGCGTTGTATGGACGCAAGTGTCGTTTTTCAGTATGCTAGAATGAGGTGGGTGAAGCAACGTTATTGGGACCGAAATTGGTACGCATGACAACGAAAAAGATTCAAATGATCCGGCAACGTATAAAGACCTCACAA
Source organism: Panax notoginseng (assembly GCA_016801055.1). Taxonomy (NCBI): domain Eukaryota; kingdom Viridiplantae; phylum Streptophyta; class Magnoliopsida; order Apiales; family Araliaceae; genus Panax; species Panax notoginseng. The sequence continues at coordinate 80,574,317 of CM029014.1, forward strand.
GATCGACAAAAGAGTTATATTGATCTTCATCGAAAGGACGTGGAATTCAATGTTGGAGAGTATGTGTTGTTACGTGTTACTCCATGGAAGGGAGTTACAAGATTTGGAAAGAGAGGAAAGCTCAATCCTCGATTCATTGGCCTATTTGAAATCATCGATCGAGTAGGAACTGTGGCTTATAGACTCGCCTTACCGCCAAGTATATCTCGTGTTCATAACCTTTTTCACATATCCATGTTACGTAAATATGTGGAAGACCCGAACCACATTATTGATTTAGAACCGGACGAAATAGTGAAAGATTTAACGTATGAAGAGGTACCTGGTAAAATCTTGGATAAGAAGGAACATATTCTACGCTCCAAGGTTATACCTCAAGTCAAAGTTTAGTGGAGAAACCACGATGCTGAGGAAATAACCTGGGAGTTAGTATCTGAAATGAAATCAAGGTATCCTCACCTCTTCGTCATATGAGGTACGTACACCAATTTTGAGGACGAAATTTCATAAGAATTAGAGGTTGTAAGACCCCAACTTTCATAAATAAAGATTAATTTTTCTCGAAATATATTTTTGAATATTATGGTGTGAATTTAATATAGGTCCACCTCGATTGCCATCGTCTGTCTCTGCTTACTGACTCCGACACTTGAAGAGATTAGAGTGTTCCGATAACACCTTCGGGCGATGTCCAGATCCCCTTTAACTTCACCGACCCTGTTCGATATAGGAAACTTTAGTTTGAAGTGTGGTATGGAAGTCACTGCTTGCAAAGCTGTCAATGCCGATCAGCCTAAGATGGAATTGTATGCCGAATCTACTTGCTCCACAAAAAACCTAATATTCACCTTGACCTGGTGAGGAACCATGCCAAAGACAACATGTAGCTTAATGGTTCCTGCCAGGTTGTTGATGAACCCATATAAAGGGACCTCCTAACCCACTTCCATCTTTCGACCTTCTAGATCTAACCTTTGGTATGCATAATTGTATAAGATATCTACTGAAGAGCAATTGTCTATCATCATCATTCTTATGTCCACAAGTCCTACTTGGGCAGTGATCAGTAACGCGCCCTCGTGTGGTTCTACAGACTTGGATGGATAATCTTCATCAGTAAAAGAGATAATCATGCATGGATAAGTTTGATCCTTCCTTACAAGTTGTGCGGACACTATCAGTATGGAGTCTAATAGCCCTCAACACTTTTTCCTTATCATGATGACGTCCACTACGTTCTGAGGAGCTGGGTTCTGCTCGGATTGTCAGTGTTTGGATTGTTCTTTACTTGTAACTTTCGGCTTCTTTCCCGAACCTCTTCGGCCAGCAAAATACTAAATGAACTCTACATTTTGAACATTCTTTTTGATCATATTTTTTAGATGCTGACAATCTTCAGTTATGTTCCCCGTGGTTTGATGGTAGTTGCAATACCCATTTTGATCTCCCTTCCATGGATGAATATTGGTTGGGCACGGTTCAAAGTATGGTTTATCTTTGATCTCCTTTAAAATCTTTGTCCGACCTGTGTTGAGAGGGGTGTAGACTTTGTTAACGCTCTGACTCGGGAAGGGTGGTCGACCACCTCCCAAACCCCCATTATTGAAGCTTCACTTCGGCTACGTTTCTGATATGGGATTATTACTCCTATCCCGATCCCTGGGCTTATCTGATGTATGCATTTGCAGTTTTAGGCTCCTCATTTCCTCCTTAATAAAAATAAAATTCTCAGCCCTGTTGTACGCCTCCGATAAGTCGATTGAACATTATGTCTTTCATCAGCATTTTAGACTTCACCACGTCCAATCCCGTAGTGAAGAATATAAGGGCTTGCGGACCATCAAGTTCAGCCATGGTGCCAACCACCTCCCTGAATCTTTCCACATGCTGGCTCAGGGTCTCGTTCGACTGTTGATTGATCTGCATAAGGGAAGCAGTTACCTTTCCCTTCCTCTTGTTTCTTTCGAATCGGTCATGGAACTTGTCAGACATCTCTTTCTAAGACTCAATGGAATTCGGTGGTAACGAAGTCAACCACAATCGAGTGCCTTTCTTTAATGTTGTGATGAACATATGGCATTTAGCGGCATCAAAATGGTCGTAATAACGCATCAAGCGGTCGTATGCGTGTGTATGATCGTATGGATCTCCAGTGTCATCATAACTCTCCATTGGTGGCATCTTTTTGGACGTTTCGGCCTAAACACGATCAATTTCAAGAGTGAAAGGTGATGTCGGATCAATTGGTAACTCCTTTTCCTAATTGATAGCCGCTAGCTTCTGTTCTAACTCCACTACTCTCTACACAAGGGGGTCCAATTTCTCTTTTCGAGGGGATGACTTATGCTAATCCTTTACGTGTTCCAGAGAAGCCACCCATTGTCTGCATCTGAACCTCCCCCCGATTTTCATTGTTGCCTTCCCTAGAGCGGCTTTATTGCCTGCTCTTATCTTGCCGAGAACTTTTCGAACAATGTATCCTGGATCGGTTCTACAACTTGGTCTCCCGACGTGGGTGTTGACTCGAGGCAACCTCGTCTTGGCCCACCAACTCAGCTAGTTGGGCGTTTAACTCTTTTTGCTGGAGGCGTAGGGCCTCCATGGCATCCTTATTCTGTTACCTCTTTCGAGCCAGAATTAGCTCACGTTTGTCTTGACCACTCTGCTCTCGCTCTTGTTCCCCATGCATCTGCGTCCGGGATTGAGTATTTGCGGTGCAACTGTGGGAGTTAGGGGTCCTTTGACTAGCTGAGAATAAAGGACGTCGGGTCGGAGCCGACTGAGCCTTTGTTGGACCCAGATAATGTTTACCGAGTTCAAGCCTATCCTTGACACGCCTGATGGGTCCCAGCCTATCTTTGACTGAACCTGACTTGTGTTGTGGGATTGACCGAAGATCTCTCCTAGTCAGAAACTATATTCGCCTTACTTGCCATAACTTCTACTAAATATGTGGGTGATTGAAAAATTAGGTAACACTAAAGAGCCCTCCTTTTAGCGTTAAGTTAACGCCAAGATTCGTTCGCTCGTCTAATCACCAAACAACGAGCTAAATCCTGTACAGAAAATAGAGAAGCACACTGAGGAGCCTAGCGGCTGGGGCCGCCGTGGGATAGCTCCGATATGAGAATAAGTATAGTGCGGAGAATAGATTAACAATGGATGTTTAATGCTTTAGTGCTCAATGAGATGTTACCTGTGAATTATGATATAGCCGTGTATTTATAGCTGATTACACCTCCATCTCACTCTGTCTTCGAGTTGGAATAGAACTCCTTATCTTTGTAGTTACCATACTAAGAGCATTCACAACAGTTTCTTTATCTTTATCATTACTCTGCAGTGTTATTGGGTCATTTGCAAAATAGAGATTCAATTTTTTCACTATGTACCCAACATATTCCTTATATTGATTCCTTAAATAATAAAATTTAAAAGTTAAAATTTCCAATAATCAAAATATCAAATTAATAATAATCTTATACTTTATAAAAGAGAGAGTATAATTTATCAATTATATTTCACTGTAAAATAATTTTTATTTTATTTTAAATTTTAAGTAATTTATGAAGTGAGTATTGAATGGATTGTAGATGCAAATGTACATAAGATTAATATTAACTTTTAAAAAGTTAATTTATGATATTTTTAAATTTAAATTTAATATGATTCATTTAAATTTTGAAAATAATATATTTTATAATTATTATTACTTTTATAATATTTATAATTATATTGACATAAATTAAATACATTTATATCAGTTTTAAATTTGAATACGTTTGAAATTAATTTTTAATATATAAGTCAATATTAAGTTTATAATTTGAAAATGTAGTAAAAAAATATCAAGATGTGTATGATGGATGAATTGTCTACTTAAATGAGGGTGTGAAATGTCATTTTGTATATATAGAGAACGATCTTTTGACTCTCTCACACTGGGAAGTAAAATCTTATATAGGGATTAAAATAGAGTGAAATAAGGATAAAAAAACTGTTAGATAATAATTGGTTGATGTATTCTTCAAATTTGAGAATAGAGAGTTGATTAAGAAAACTGTTATTAATGCTCTAAGATAGAAGTCAATCTCCTTAAAGATGAAAAGTCGAAATCAATCCTGACTAGTCACACAAAAGCAGGAAGTCAATCATAATCAAAACTGCAGATTTCTTAAAGACCAAATCTCCCTAATAAATAAGTATTGCCACGTGAAAAAAATTTGTCACTTAAGAAAGTTCCACCGAATTTACCATGCTCACAAAACCATTCCCCAACACGTAAATCTGTATATATATTGGTACATGATTAAGTAACCTTTCTATTTATATCTTTTAATTTTTATTTATTTACTTTTTTTAGGGTGCTGATAGATTAGATGCACGCCCTAACCGATAATTACAAGCTCAGACATGTTTTGTGGAGCTGTATTGTATAATCCTGCAATAAATTCACGGGATTTGCAACTACTTATATGTGCATATAGAACCCTTCTTTTGTAATCTCCGTGTTGTACATACACACCAAACAGACAATCACCTTTTCCAACAAGTCATTTTATGTTACCAAAAGCATGATGAAATACAGCAAAGAGGCTAATCTGGGTAAATAAAAGATGAAACATGGAACATAAATTAAACAAAATAACGAAACATAACTTACATAGAATCTTAACTAGTTCATGTCTCAAACATTTCGAAAACAGCCATTTAACCCTAAACTAACAGACAACTCAAACTGAAAGCTTGTGACGCACAAGTATAATCAAACATGTCATTAAAAAACAACAAGATGCGTCTACATGTATTAGTTTTATTTGGTTCCAAGAACTTTCTTCATTAACTCAATAAACCATACATCGGATATCAGATTGAGGAAACCAAGTTTTCAGGCTCAGGTGCCACTCCTGAAAGTGAGCTCTGAGTCCACCTCTTCAACATCTCCAGAGCAGCCTTAGGTTGATCCATAGGAACCATATGGCCAGCATTGTGGACCTGTTTGCCGTTGAGCACACTCAATGAGATGTATAAACTTATATAGCCACTCACTAACTTTATTATTAAAAAAGAGAAAAAAATCTACGTACTTGAATATACTTTTAACGCAAAACAAGAAAGTTAAAATAAAGAGTATTAAATAAGTTTCAGTTTTGCCAATGGTGGACCCTATCTATAGTACACTAAGGAATCTTTTTCTTTCTTTAATTTAATGGATCCCACGTAACTACTTTTCAGGACAAAATAGTCTTTGGATAACATTTTATTGTACTTAAGTCGTCTATTATCAGAAATATTTTTTCTGTACTTATCTTTTATGAGACAGTGAGAGTTTTTCAAAAAGAAAAGAAGATATGGGAAAAAAGAAAAGAAAAGAAATTAAAATTAAAATTAAAGAATCCAGACACAATCAGAGAGACCACTACCTTGAGGAAACTGAGGGGCCCGAAACTTTTAAATTTTCCTGCTTCAGAACCATCAACATCAAAAGAAACTTCAGGAGATCCTACAAACTCTTTCTGACCACTCCATTCCATGGCATGAACCCATCTTGAGTTACCTGCACAACCAAATATAAATTCCTAGATACCAATGCACACTTTCCTTTGTTTCAGATAAAAACATTATTTCTTATTCAAAAAAATGTTTAACTTTTGACCAAGCCCAAATAACTTACCAAGAGAGTTGCAGATAAGGTCATATTCCCCAGCATATACAAGCAACTTGATCCCATCCTCAAGAAGGGTAGGGATGCCAGCTTCAAGATTTCTCATCCAGTCCACAAGCATGGCTTGATACACAGTGGGGCTACATGAAACAAAATCTATATCCCCAACTCCAAGAGAATCCCTAACTGACTCCTTGTTCAAAAGTTTCTCCACATTTGAGAAGTCATAGCAGAGGTTCCCCACGCACTTCTTTCTGATGTCGTAGTACTGCAGATAAAGATATCAATGCACTCATTAACATGAGAAGTTTCCTGATGTTGACTGGTTTAAAATAGTTATTATCAAACTAATTCTACATCTTTCAATTGGTTCTACATCTTTAAGTTTTAAAAAAAAAATGCTATGGATATCTACCATAATTTTATGCTCATTGACATCTTTTGCATGCACAAGTTTAGGGATTTACAGTTTATGTAGTATTCAGATGTCACAGAAATAACCATATAGGACAATTTTTACATGCTACTTACATTTGTATTGCCAACAAGTGCCATGATATTGTTGAATATGGTGTTGCAAACATAGTAGGAAGCTATGCAAGATATTGTCCCGTCAGTACCTGAAAAGAAATTCATTGAAGCTGAAAAGAAGCACTAGCCATTGAAAGAAACAAAATTTTAATGCTTGCAGTGAGAAGAAAGATATAAGCACTTTAAAACTAGCCACAAATGTTTAAGGGGGGATATGGGGCTGAGATTTGCATGTGGCTTCTACAAGCACCTGGGGTGATGAGGACATGACTAGCTCAGGAATGAATAGCAACCATGGAGCGGACACAGTGCAAGTTCCGGTTGGACCCGTGACGAGAGATTGAGTTAAACGATTCAAGGAAGGACTTAAAAGACTTGTTCAAGAGGTTTGGAGTAACATGGGTTCAAGTTCCAAGGCTATTGAGTTGACTTCCAAATTTGTGAATGTGCTGCAAGTGAGCGTGTCAAGTCGGGAAACAAAAGGAGTGAATGTGTTACAAGCGAGCATGCCAAGCCAGGAGACAAAAGGAGGAAAGTGGGATTTTCAGGTGTCAGGCGTGGTCGCGCCCTGACACAAGCTAAATCCGGCGCTGCCACGCCTTTTGGGAAGAAAAAATTTCTCTATTGATTCAGTGTTGCCGCGTCCAATCCCAGTTCAAAACTGGCGCGGTCGCGCCTGATTTTTCAAGGACGCGCTTTTCCGTATTTCTTACTTTATTTTAGGATTTTTTTCAGATATTTTACAATTCTAAGGTATTTAGGATGTTTGTTTCCATTCCATGTCAACTTGTTATTTCTTATAGAACTAGGATTTTCTTTCTACTACTATAAATAGTAGTTTTGATATAATTACAAATACAATTTAGATTATTCAATACAATTTGTGAGAGTATTCTCATCTTTTGGTTCTTTGAAGAATTCTTAAGTTATTCCTTAGTTTTCTTTGAGATTCAACTTTGATTTATCATACAACAATACATAGTTGTGTGTGGCGTCTTCTATCGCATCAATCGTCGATTGTACCAAGATTACCGCTTACATATAAGCGAGGGGTAAAAGTGTCGTTGGTGTTCATTCAACACAAACTTACTTGCACGAACAATTGTACCAAGGTTCTCATCTCAATATAGGCATTGAGTTGAAGTGTTGTGAGCGTTCCACCTTCATAATTTACTAGAAACGATCCAGGCGATAACCAACTCACGCAAGCGTGCCGTGGAGTCTATCATGGGAGTTGTTTGTTCATATTTCCCCCAATAATAAAAGAAATACAGATACCTGCGCGTGCAATTTCTAAGGGCTGATGATTACCATCACCAGCTAGAGAAGGTAGTGGCAACCTGCATGAGGCTACATGTCTCACGGTTTCTTGCTTCTCGAGCAGAATCAATCTCTTATTCCTCTTCCCCTAACCAAAATTACTAGAGACGGTGAGAGAGAGAGAGAGATTACCACAAAGCTGTATTGCAGTTTCACAAACTGGAAGCACCCTGTTGATACGTTCATAATCAGACTTCTTGATTATCGCCATATCCAACGCATAATCTGTGTAAGCTTTGTACTGAATCTCTGGATTTGTAAGCCCATTACCAATGGCAAATCCCTGCAAAGCACTTCTGGCTTAAGAACCATAACAAAATAATAAAAATGAAAACACAATGGCAAGAGAAAATTTATTGCAGGCAGATACCTTGAGGTTTATATGAGTTCCTTCTTTAGCCTTGTTTGCGTGATGTACTCGAGCAGCAAATGCAGGAATGTAGTGCCCAGCATATGATTCTCCAGTAATGTAGAAGTCATTATTTGCAAATTGAGGATGCTCTGCAAAGAAGGCCTAAATAATCCAAACAAACCCACTTCAGCCATACAACACATTCTGTATCAGAAGATAATTCATTCAGCCAAAATAATGATTTTTATACTTATTCAAGACTATAATAAAATATGTTATTATTCATGTCCACACTTTTGGATTTCTTATTTTTCATTAATGCAATTTATCATCGGTTGTTAAGTAATCATTGTCAAGCTAAACTTGTTTAAGCAGGTAAAAAATAGAGGACATGCAAGCTTTACAGTAGCTATTCAAATATCAAAGTCGAAGGAAGTAAATTGACTAATCAACAAAGCAGTCACATTTACTAGTTGAGAATGGGGAATGGACCTTTCTAGACAGGCAAAGCATGGATAATACGTCCCTCGTCATAATTAATGATAAATTTTGTTCTATCCTTAATGTCCCCATACCAAAAGAACTTATGTCAGCATGGTTGACTATATTATTATGGACAAACAGAGAAATGGCTTGCTACAGAAAACTGAGAACTTATAGTAGTTGAAAAGTTAACAAGTTATGTTAACGAATGAGCTTGTATATAAATATCACTTTAGTTGCGGAGAAACCATGACATAGCTTTACTAGAATGAGAAATGACTTCATTTTAGAAGCACAAATAAACTATAACATAGAATCAAATACACTTGAGATCTAGTGGTTGAGGAGATAAAACATTACAAGGCCTATAATAATAATGAAAAAGAAAAGAAGAAGATTAACTGACCTGCAAGAAGTCATATAGGTCATTGCTAACACCCTCCTCATTGTGGCGAATGTCACGTTCATCAGAGCTGTAACTAAAACCTGTCCCAATAGGTTGGTCAACATACAGAAGGTTGGACACCTGTATATTATCATAGAAATAATATTACCTCTCATTACATAACTTGAAATCTATTATAGGAGGTACAAAGTAAACAAGAGAAGTTAAACTATACGTCAAATATACTATGGGATATTTATGTGGTCTAGAAACATGTATGAGTACATGATATGTGCACATCTTTTTGGTCAAATGGTGATTGATTGAGTGACTCTAGAAGTATCCTAAGAGCCCTACAAATATTCTTGTAACTGGGTCATCTTGTGTAAGTGGAATCAAACTATTTGAGTGTGTTCTCCCAAATATACACTTCCTCTATATTTTAATATCACCGCATATATTTTACAACAAAAGAAAAATAGGTGTATATCTTCACTACACGATTTTTTTTCTTTCAAAACTATCATAATCAGCTTTAGACATATCGAGCACAAATAACATCACCTTGTCCCACCCATACTTGTTCCACACAAGAGACAAGTTATGTGTAATTGTGAAAGGTCCATTTTCATAGAAAAGAGCCAACTCGCTACTACAACCTGGTCCTCCAGTCAACCAGATAGCAACAGGGTCCTTCTTGTTGTTGCGTGATTCAAAGAAAAAGTAGAACATCCTACAAGCAACAACAATCAAGGCTAATTTAGTAAAAAGAATAAGAAGCAACAAAAAAGCCACCAAACGAAGTTTGGATTCACCCAAGTTAAGAAAATCAAGAATAACTAGGGTATAAAACATAATTCTATGAACCACGTAGGATTTCACAAGATAAAGTAATGAAATTTGATTTGGGTCCAATAACCTAAAGTCAGATCTTCTCTTCACGATATAAGCACCAAAGAAATGGTAAAACAATTAAGAATATTTGATGGACGAAATTATGGTAATTGTTGGTTGGCGTATAGATGTCTAACAACTGTCAATTTTTGCATTTTAATAGTCTTCTTACCAAACTAAAGTTGTATTTATTTTTGCCCTTTTTGATTGGGGGGAGGGTGGGACTGGAGTAAGTACTAAACACATGTCTCACCTGATCGGTATTAAACCCAGCATCTTAAATACACAATTATTATATAAATGGACAAAATGATGGTAATTGTAGGTGTATAGATGTCGAACAACTGTTAAGTTTTGCATATTAATAGTCATCTTACCAAACTACAGTCGTATTCATTTTTTCCCCTTTTGATGGAGGGAGGGGAGGGACTGGGGTAAGTACTAAACATATATCTCACTTGATCGGAATTAAACCTGCATCTTGAGCAAGTATTAGATACTTCATCAATAAAATGACACTCCGAATTATTCTTTTCCTTATCTTGTCTAGGGGTGATGGAAAAGTAACACATGCGTAGACTTTCGTAACAATAATTGAACCCTACTTTGGGCATATATCACTAATCAGAACTAACAAACTCTAGAATGCTAGTAATTTTAACACAAAATAAGTTGGTAAACCATTAACCCCAGGGATTATAATATTTTACTATTACTTTTTGAGTAAATTTTACTTACCACCCATGTGATTTTGAGAATATTTCATTCAGCCTCCTCTAGCTTCAGAAATAGGGATGGACCATCCATGCCAATAACAGCTACTAAGCCATTGAAGCGTATCACCGATCAACTTGTTTGGCAGTGCATAAATGAAAACATACCCAAACTCAGGGGCGAAGCTAAGTGGGAGGGTGTGGGGTTAATTGACCCCACTGGAAAAAAAAATTGTTTTGTAATATATGATAAATTTTTAAAAAAAATAAGTGTAATGAATAAATTGACCCCACTGAAATTTTATAAATTTTTAATATGCGGGGTCAAATTGAATTTTTTATAACTTTCTCAATAACATATTACTTCTACTCCTTGATGTATGCATCTTTCTCTGATATTTTTAAAATAAATAATAATCTAATTTATATTATTTTTATAACATAAGAAATTTAAATATTTATTAACAAATTTGTGATTAAAAAGGAGTATTAGGGGTTAATAAGGGGTGTGTATATATATTTATATATAATATTATTACTTTTTATACTAACAATATTGTAACAAAATACATATTTTACATATGCAACTGGGCAAAAATCACAAAATTATCTAAAAAAATTTGGCTCTATTTATAGCATCACAAAATTTTGACTCCACTAGATAAAAATCCTAACTTCACCACTGCCCAAACTCACCCCATTTAGCCAAATTACCAACTATTAACTAGGTTATGCCATCTCACTCTAAAGTGTGAGAGAAATTAGAAACATAAACTCGAGTATATGGCTAGTTTATTATATATACATAAGCATATATAGGTAATCACACATACAGAAGCCTCCCTTTTCTGGGTAGGTTCGCATGCGTGCATACTGGTATGTGAATGTTTCTTCTGATCACCATGCTTCTCCTTGCGACCAATGCTACTGACAAAAAAACCCCACTTCAGTAGCACTTTTTCCTTTAATCCATCTTCAGTAAAATAAACCATTATACCAGCAGGAAGGAACTCGCTGGTGAAAGAACGCAGTTGCCTCCTGTGACGTTCCAAAACTATAACATTATGTATGGTGAATCCTATTAAGAAAAAACATGTCGTCAAATTTAGTCATATAAAATTTGGCACCCTTACATTGAAGCTCATTTTCATTATAATTACACCCCCATTGAAGTTTCATGACTCTGCCCCCGCATACCACCACCTTCATCAAAATTAAAAAATGCATCGCACCATTTGGAATCATTTACAAATGAAGTAAACTCAAACTCAAAATATATTCATATAATCATTTGCAACATCTAGATCAATTGCAAAAACCTAGATAGAGGAAAAGGTCTCTTCCTTACTATGCAAGGCCACATGTTCAAGTCTATCCTCAGCAGAAGTCAGAATCAACCAGGGGTACACATTGAAGGTAAAATTCCCCTAGGTTTCCCGCTAGTTGTCCTCCTAGTCCCTTCCTCATGCTCCCCCTAGGGACCTAGGATAAAATATATCCCTATAGTTAAATTGTAATGCTATAATAGGTTCTGAAAAAAAAAACATTTGCAATAGCTTGAGGTGGAGCAGGCTTATCATATATGGAAATTCATGCCAACTAAGTCTCGAGCTAAACCTTGGAAAACTAAATATTGATGTATCACCACATCCGGTGGGTAATTGGGCATACAAACTATATGACCAAAAATCTTAGCGACCCACCATACTTTTGTTTACTAGACTAGAATTATCACACTCTTATTGACATAGCGAATTGCTTATTGGTATTTGTGCTCCCAAACATGGTACTACTACATACCAAACAATCTAAATTTAGTGATCCAAAATAAATTCCTTGTTGTTTTACATATAGTTACACAAATATTAATATTCTAAGAAGTATTGGATGCTCAAACATTTGTCCTAACTATTTTTATGAACAATCAACTTGTTGATTCAATTAAAAGAGTTCCCCTATGTATTGCAAAAGTTTCTGCTGAATTACAATTGCGACATATATGATTTGAAAGACTTACAAGGGTGGCCCACCACATGACATATATCTTTTAACAATGTTACCACTAATACTTATTAACTATTAACAAAAAAAATCGATAAATAAAGTCGCGATATATATATATACACACACATGTATATATATAATTTTTCTCAATTAAAAATCTTTTATGAATTTCTAACTAAAAACACAATATAAAAAATATTATTTAGCAAAGGGGACTCTTTTTGGAGTAGTTGAATACAAAAGTAGTCCTCTATTTGACATATTTATGAACAATTACAATTGTGAATGGTATAGAATTATAAGACGGATCCACTTATTACACATTTCTCCAAAATTATTATTACTAATATTTATCCACATGTGTACAAAAATCACAATATATATCATTTTCCATAAAGATGAGAACATAAATTCTAAATTATCAAATCCAGGCCAACAAGCTAAAAAGATAAAAACAAAAATTTAAGAACTATAAAATCAAAATTTTCAGCTACACGCTTTCTTTCCTTTCAATTAATGAGCAATAAGTTCAATTTTAGGGGTTAAGATTCTAGGGTTTAGGACTTACTTAGCAGCCTTAGAATGCTGAATCTGATAGTACCCGGCATAATGCCCCAACTCCTCAGCCGAAACGCCTTTAGGGTCCTCAAAATTTGGGAATTTGAATCGCTTCTCCACTATCCTTTTCGCCGGCCGAAGCAAAGCAGAGTCATTCCGATCGACGATGTTTAACTCTTTGGGGAACAAATTGAGCTCTCTGATCAGCTTCTCCGCTTGAATAGTGGGGAAATTCGCAGTCGGAGATAACGTAAGTGTCGCTGAAGAGAGAGGAGAGAGAAAGAGTACAACAACAAGAGAGAGAAAAATCAAGTACTTCTCCATTTCTGCAAATATATGTTTGTTAAATGTACATATACACATATACACATATATTTATAGAATTGTATATATATAGATAGATATATAGATTTAGAAAGAGAAAATTGGGAAGATGCGGCGTCGTTAGCGGAAAGGGAGGGGATGAGTAAAGGGACGGGGAGTTTGTTACTCAAAACTTTGTTGTTGGTACGTCGGTGACGTTATGCGTTTGCTTTTTCAGGCGGGAACTAAAACGGAAAAGGATTAACTTCACTTATTCGTCCTTAGACTTTGGATAATTTCGGATTGTACCTATGTAAAATTCTAAAATAACAAGTGAAACCTCACAATGAAACTTTTCTTTCTTTTTTCTTTTTTCTTTTTTCTTTTTTCTTTATTCTTTATCTCTTTATTTCTTTTTGTACATCTAAGAAATAGGGTCTTATTGTTTTTAGGGTTTTAGCTTTCATTTTATATTCTACTACCAACTTACCTAACCTTTTTTTACCGCAATGAAACTCGAAATAATGACATGATACGATGTAGGTATTTATTAAAATTTAATAATATAATTCATGTTCATGTTCATGTTTTTCGATAATATAAAATTATACTATAATACTGAATACTCATAACTACTCACAAGTCATGAATAATAATTAGTGAACTCAAATACTCGTACATACCAATAAGAATTGAATCCTAATTCTTAAGCACAATCTTGAATAGTTGAACTATTGGGCCACTGATTTGGATTTGTATGTTCATATCATACTTGTGAATAAAGTAGAGTGATTATGTTTGAGAATTGTGTAGCATATAATAATGATATTTCTCAAGTAAAATGTCACTTAAAAGAAATTATTACTTTTTTCATACGCATAGGTTACAAATATTTATAATACGAATTGTTCGGGAGGATTTTCCCGATCCTCATGTAGGTTGAAGGCATGGGCTGTAACCGAGGAGATGGGGCCCCTTGGGCCGAGGCCTTGAAGGATGTTGACGGTGTTCGGGATCGGATATCTGAGCCCTCTGGGCCAGAACCCTAATATAGCGTATGGTGTTCAGGGTCGGGCCTTCGAGTCCTTTGAGCCGAAGCCCAGACCAGATTGTGAGCTCGGTGGGATTGGGCTTGTGCAGTTGGACAGTCATGTGCAGAGTCTGAAGTTATAAGGAGTTTATATGGTTAAGGGCTCTAGTTCTAATCATATTCGAATAAGGTAACTCGAAAGGTAGTATTTGAATTGGATTCTATTTACACCTTTTAAGGAGATTGTGTTGGACCCAAATATAGATAACTACCATATTTAGGAGTCCTAATCCGACTCGGAGAGGGATTCTAAGGAAGTGAGAATGGTTATAAATACAAGGCTTGACTACGATTAAGAGGTAATACATCTTTGAGCACTAAATACTTGAGCCTCCATTGTTAAACCTTGTGAACGGTCTGTACTTATTCTCACACCGGAGCTATCTCCCGGCGGCACAATCCGTCAAGCTTCGTGTGTGATTTGTTATTGTGCAGGTTCAAGCGTGTGAATTCTGTGGTTGGACGCGCCGGCGAAACTTGGCGTTAACATTGGCGCTAGAAGGAGGGCTTGTTTAGTGCTTTCTGCAATCACAGCCAGACTTTTCTAGGAGAAGGTATTATGGCGAGTAGGAACAACAGTGCCTCTGTTTCGAAAAAATCAAAGACTCATTAGACCACCCAGGTGAGAGGGTCAGTCAAGGACAGGCTGGGTCCAAAGAATCAAGAAGGTAATTCGGACCATGCCCAGTCGACGCGGCGGCGTCTGTTCTCGTCAAGCCAACACACCCCCATCCCCCTCGGCCATGCCGAAGAAAGTCAGTCACAAATACGTGAAAAGCAAGGGCAGGATCGGGCAGAAAGGAGTCGAGATGAGCGGGAATTCATACTGCAGAAGAAATGGCAGCAGAACAAGGACGCCATGTTGGCCTTACGTCTTCAGCAAGAGGAGATCGAGGGACAAATGGCAAAGATGGCTGGAGAACAGGAGACTTCCTCGAAAAGGCGTAGGCATCGGAGCCGATCCCGGTCACCTCGACGGGGGGAGGCGGAGAGAGAAAGAAGTAGACCCAGGAGTCGCTCCCGAGAAGGCAGAAGTCGAAGAAGAAGCCGTTCGGCAGATATACATTCTGATTATCAGGGCAGAGGAGGAGGGTCGCCTCTCCCGAATATGAAAGAGACAGACACAAGTCGTCCCCTCATGAAGAGGAGTCTGACCCCCTTGCTCGAAGGGTGGCGGAGTTGGAGAAGCTTTTGGCGGCGAAGAGTCCGCTGGGAACACCCTCAACTTGCCTGGGCTCACCCTTTTCACCAGAAATCTGAAAGTAGTATGCACACAAGCCAATCATGTTTGATGATAAAGCATATACTTTGTAACAATCTTATTCATTTATTAATAAAAAGTATTAATTTATTAAAGGTTTTAAATTATCTACATGATGCTGTTTTATAATATGTGATAAACCCATAGTTTTAAGCAATGCATTTAGAATAATGATGATGATCATTCTAATGAGATCTAAATTCTTAGAAAGCTTAAAACTAAAATAGTTCCTAATCATTGGATTACTAAATTAGGGATTTGTGAATCCGGATAGATTGGTACATACGTTGCTTGCTCATTGGATGAGAATGATTGATCTCATGATCATTTGTGTGGAGACACTAAAGCAAGTATGTAGGTGCTTATTAGAGAATAAGTTCACTGAACGTGGCTCGCAAAGAAATACCTAATGGAGTTTTACTTACCTGTCAATAGGAATTCCTGTAGTGATAGCAGTACAAGTGATCCTTGGACTTGAGATCATCATAGTATCTTGTGTATGATGAGTTATACTTTGACTTATTCCTTAAGACCCTTAGGGTATATCAAAGGGTATGCTTGGGTATAATAAGTTATACATGGAGATAATGTATGATCAATAAAAAATCTACCACTTCTAGTCAAAGAAGAGAAATGTCCTATGTGATTCGATAAATGACAACCCAGTAGTCCTTGGCCAAGGCAGAATGAAATTAGAAAGGAGTTTCTAATTTGTATTAATTGGAGTTGTGCATTTAAGAGTCGAAATACATATAATTAAATAAAATAAGACTTTACAGTAATTCCATGTCTTATATTTAATTGGGACATTGTATGGTGGAAGGATTGAATTGTACAGTAACTATTTACTCAAAGGTTCTTTTATTATTAATGTTGAAATCTATATTATCTGGAAAGTCGTTGATCGCTAGGGAGACTTATCCCTATTGTAGAATAAATATTATTTATTTAAATAAATAAATAGTTTAATTTATTTATTTAAATAAGATTAGAATTGTTCTAATTGATTTATTCACAACCGGTTTAATATGGAGAACCTAAATGGTCATACCGTAAAAGGAAGAATAATTATTTAAGAAGTTAATGGCATAATCATAATAATATGTTAAGTATATTTAATTTAATCTATGGTGATAGAATAAATTAAATAGCTTAATATTTATTATTTAATATTTTAGAAATATTAAATAAAAATTAATAAGAGGAGTCTTATTAATATTATTACAATTATTATTTTAATTTCTAAAAGAGTTTAGGAATTAATTTAATATATGTACTCTCATTTATTCCTAATAGGATTAGGAGGGAAAATTAGTTAAAGGAGTTTAATTAATTATCCCTAATAAAATTAGGGAGCCCATTTAATTAAAAGAGTTTAATTAAATAAATAATACCTTATTTTTAATAGGGTTACTTGATATCTTTATAGGAAGAGTCTTATATCAAATATCGATATACGTTATTTCAATTGATGGAGAGTACGCTCCTTTTCTATAGAGATAGAAAAAATTAGGGTTTTGCCAAACACCCATCTTCTTGGATCTTTCTTCTTCTTTGGTGGATCACCTCTAGAGGCCAAACACTTGGGTGACTAACGTTGATCAAAGGAAGGAACCAAACCCGGTGGATTCAAGTTGGACGCGAAAAGGATTGGAGGTGAACTTGTACCTGAGGAAGCTCGGATCTTCAAGGGTATGATTATTGTTCTTTCTTTTTCGTTTAATTAATAATTGCACATAAAGGGTGATCCGGCTATATGGTTTGTAAAATTTTAAACTCTGATTTTTTCACGTTTCCGCTATTTTGTGCAATTTGATTGCGTTCATGAATATTACAAACCTAACAGTGGCATCAGAGCCAAACCTTTATGCAAATTATTAATGGTTTTAATTTGATATGTATATTGATATATGTTTAGAACAATTTAATTGAGCATAATTTTGTTGTATAAAATTTATTTAAAAAAAAAAAACCGAAATCCATTTTCGAAAGTTTTTTTTTTTCCGTGATTCACAGCTGGGTTAATGAATGTTATATGTATATTACTTAACAAGTTAACAGGTGAATCATGGTTTTTCCTGGCGCATGAATACGTTAATGGGATGTTAACTTTTATATATATATATTAGTATATATATATATATATATATATATATATATATATATATATATATATATATATATATATATATATATCGATTATTTTATAATTAAAATAAAATATTTATTTTAACCTTAAAATAAAAAGTTTATTTCAATTTTAAAATTAAATTTCATGCTAACTAATTAGAGTTGGAATTGGATTCCATGATAACTAATTGGAGTTGGAATTGGATTTCATGTTTCCTTAAATAAAGGAGTTTATTTAGATATGAAATAAGATTTCATATTATTCAAAATAAAGAAGTTTATTTGTGAATAGGAAAGTGAATTCGTGTTTCCTTTAATAAAGGAGTTTTTTTTTACTTGGAATTAGATTCCATAATTAATTAAAATAAAGGAGTTTATTTTGATTAAAGATTTTGATTAAAATAAAATAATTTATTTTATTCAAAATAGGATAAATTAAAATAAAAGAAGTTTATTTTGATTTAAATTTGGATTAAAATAAAAGAGTTTATTTTGATTAAAAATTAGATTTTATACTAACTAAATTTGTCCATTAAATGATATCAATTTATATATTGAATGTTTATTATTCATGAGATGAATTTATTTATTGATGCATATAGTGATGTGTATGATAATAAATGAAATTGATTATGGACTATTGACCAATGTGATTGAATTTTATTTTAGTTGGATACATGAATGTATGAGTTTTATTAAATGGGGTCTGCGTACATCGTCTTCTATAATTTTTTCTTAATGTAAATTCTATCTTCCTCCTATGTACTTCCCCTTGACTGCTGATCAAGGTTTCTATTTATTTTAAAATAGTTTTGTAATATGAATAGTTAGAATTAATTTTGAAGAATTGGAGATCAAGAAGCAAGGAGCGCTTGAAGACCCGTTTGTAATGGAGCTCGGGTTTAAATGTAATAGTTATATTTAAATATTAATTCTTGCACCCCTAGGGTTTGACCTTTTGGTTCACTTGGTAGCTCTAGTGAACCAAACTAGAATAAAAGTTCATAATCAATCCAAGTAGAATATAGTATTCTATATGTGCATGCTTATACTATATATATTATGTATTATGCAAACATGCTTCGCATGTTCATTAATATGACGCGTATTATATATATATATATATATATATATATATATATATATATATATGTGTGTGTGTGTGTGTGTGTGTGTGTGTGTGTGTGTGTGTGTGTGTGTGCATGCGCGCTAAACAAGATGAGACAAATTAATAACAAACCCCTCAAATATTTTATATTAAGTTGTAACGTTCAAAGATATTTGGAATATCGAACGTCGCCTTCTAGCATGATAGAAATAATAGAGTATTGAATACTTAATATGAGTTTGTTGTGCACACACAAGGCAAGTATTAAATATTTAAGATGTTATTTTTATTACATATGATGTTTATAAGGAATTGAACATTACTGCTTTGTTGTGCACGCACAAGGGCTGTAGTTTTCTCTTCACTTAAATGGAAATGCTGGGTCTGACTTAACTTAAATTATTTTAGTTCAGATGTGCACACACTTGACCATTATGATTTAAGAGGCAAAATACAAGGAGTTGCATAGTTGATGTAATTGACAAGAGTTGTCTACCTATTTATTTATATATAGTTTGTTGTACACACACAAGGCTATATACATTTAAAATGGGATCCTTATTCTCACTAGCATATCTTTAATTAGATTTTACCAAACTATATATGTGAGGGTAATATAGTTTGAAGAAAATAGTGGGAGATACCAATTTAAAACAAGACCTAATTTATTTTGGTAATTAATAAAAGAATGTATGTTAAAATATTGTTAATTATAAATTCATTTACAGATTTTTACAATGTCTAAATTACTATCACTGCGAAATATATTAGATGTTATTTAATCGGACCGAATTAAATGGATTGATTAATGAATTTGAGAATAGTTCTCATGGCTGAAAAGCTATTTTATGTCCTTAATACGCCTATCCCTGCAATGGTTGCAGACAATGCCTCTGAGGAAGAGATTGCTACTTTTAGAAAGTGACCAGATGATGCACAGTTGGCTCAATGCATCATTCTCACATCCATGAGTAACTTACTTCAGCATCAGCATGAAACTATGGATACTCCTACTATACTCCTGCACGTCAAGTAGTTGATGGTGGGGAAAGTAGGACTAATAGATATAAGATATCTAAGGAGCTCTTCCGATCTAAAATGACCGATGACACTACAGTACAGATAAAAGTCCTTAAAATAATCAATTTGATTGATCAATTAGGATAACGGATTTTGTCATGGATGGAGAGTTGAGCCAAGATTTGATCTTGCACTCACTTCCGGACTCCTTTCACAATTGTTGTGAATTTTTCATATGAACAAGCTAGATATCAGCCTAGCTAATTTGCTTAACATGTTGAAAAATGATGAGAGTCACTTTCCAACCAAGAAAGATCATGTCTTACTGGTAGGGGCCAAATGATCTTCTGAAAAGAAGAACGATTCAAAGAAGGTAAATAGAAAGGCAAAAAAAAATAAAAAAAAATAAAGGATAATAAGAACAAAACTGATATGGATAGCAAAGGAGTTTGCTTCCACTGTAATAAGCCTAGACACTGGAAATAAACTGCGAGAAGCATCTTACAGAGGCTAACCAAAGAAGCTTAGTGAAGTTTCGGTTACAAATATAAATAAGTTCATGATTTAAAATAATTTTTTCTTTAAGTCAAGGTTCTACTTGGGTATTGGATACCGACTTTGGTTATCATAAATATAGATTTATGAAGGGACCAAGCAGAAGTAGAAAGCTAAACAAAGATAAGTAATCCTATGCGTAAAAAATGTAGCAAAGGTTGCCACATTAGCCATAGAAACTTATAGTTTAGCAATGCCTACGGGCAAATCTATTAAGTCAATAAGTTGTTATTGTATTCCAGTTCTTGTTAGAAACATTATTTTCATTTTATTGTTGGACAATGAAATCTTTGGTATTATATTTAAGAACAATTATTATTCTATTTATAATAATAATGTTTTGTATAGAACTGAAATATTACTTAATAAATTTTGTATACTTGACTTATGTAAAAATTATTTTATAAATTAAACAAACTAGTATAAGAAAAGGAGATGATCATTCAAAGAGTTGAATGTGTGTATTTACTGAAATACAAGTGTAAATTATTTGAAAGGTTCAAAGAATTCAGAAGTGAAACAAATTGGCAAAGTATTAAGATTCTTTGATTAGATCAAGGAATAGATACTTGTGTAATAAGTTTCTAGATCATCTCAAATGATTTTCTCATAATGGGCGCCTCCTGATACGCAATAATTGATTGAAGTATTTGAAAGAAAAAATCGTACCTTATTGGTTATGGTACGGTCCATAATGATTTTACCGACATTCCAGTATCCCTCTGGAGTCATGCCCTAGAAATGGCTACAAATCTACGAAAAGGTAACCTTAAAATTCGGCCACAAGAGTCCATAAAAGTTATGGACAGGAAGGATTTCTAATTTTAAGTAAGTTAAGATAAGGGGTTGTCCAACTTATGTGAAAAGGTTTCAAAGGATAAGCTTGGGACATGATTTGACAAGTACAGATTTGTGGGACATCCTAAAGTAAGTTTAGGGTATATATTCTATAATCCTACTTAGCAAAAGGTGTTTGTTACGAAACATGCTACCTTCTAAGATAAAGATGTTTATCATTGAAGGGGCTAGTAGGAGGATAATAGATCTTAAAGAGTTTAAGAACCACAAATCACTATAAGTCAAATAAGAAGAACCTGTAGATAGACCTATTCTACCACAACCGAATCGTAAATCTGGAATAGTACCGAAGATACCTGGGAGGTATGCATTCATCATAGATGATGATGATGAGGTACGCATCATAGAAGATGATGATCCAGTTACATACGATGATGTAAGAATTCTAGTGTGTACAAAAGGGACAGTGGGAGCGTTGTGACATTCCTAATATTATATCTTGATATACTATGGATAAGGAATGACATACTTATGCTACAATCAGTAAATGTAAAGTTGTCTAAACATTCCTCCATGAATGATTTTGGAAGAGTATCTTAATTGGGGATAAAAATCTATATAGATAGATTTAATAGGATGCTCGGCTTAACCCAAGGAACGTACATTCATTTGATGCTAAAGTCGTTTAGCATGGCAAACTCCAAGAGATATCTCATGTTGATGAGACATGGAGTGTATCTCTCTTAATAGTCCCCAAAGACTCCAAAAGGAGAGATCGCATGAGTAATTATCATGTATTCAATGAAATGTACGAGACGTGATGTTGATCAGTCATATTCTGGAGAAGTTCACTGTGAGACAGTGAAAAACATCTTAAAGTACTTAACCAGCACTAAGGATGTGATCAGATTTATGGTGAGTCTGAATTAAAACTAGAGGGCTTAACAGACACAAGTTTTTCAGACAGACCAAGACGATAGAAAATCCACTTTAAGGTAAAGGGTTACCTTGAACAGTGGTGCAGTGAATTGGAAAGGTTCCAAACAGCAAAGAGTTGCTGGTTTAGTGATAAAGACAAAGTAAGCAGCTATAAATGAAGCTGCAAGTTGATTGTTTGGATAAAAGTTCATTACAAAACTAGGAATAGTTCCTAAGTCTATCTTGGATCTAAACATGTGTTGTGGCACTTTCACTTGATTACAGGAATCATTGAAAGATGAGAAATCACTATAGAGATAGTGGACTCACAAGAACAACATTACATATCCATTAACTAAAGCTTATCCAACAGCAGGATAATCGTCACTTAGAGAAGAAGGGTATAAGATACCATGGCGATTGGTTTTAGTGCAAGTGGGAGATTGAAAGTAGTATGAACGCTGCTAAGTGCCACATGTTCGCAACAACTTTGAAGAAGAGCGCCCAGGAATGGATGGGAACCCTGGCAGGAGGATCAATTAATTCATGGAGTGATCTTCAGTAAAAATTTCATGCTCGATTCGGAAGTAACAGGAGACGAGGAAAGATAACAGCTTCCCTCATGCAGGTAAGACAGAGATCGGATGAAAGCCTGGGTCAGTATGTCAAGAGATTTCGGGAGACAGTGGGTTCGGTGGTAGAATTGAACTCCCCACAAGCCTTAGGATTTTTCACGACTGGCCTAGATATAGGAAGGTCAAAAAAACTGATGAAGGATCTGGTAATCCACCCTCCGGCAGACATGACAGAAACCTTCCATCGAGCTGAGGGATTTATTGCGATAGAGGAGGCTATGGGAAATTTTAAACCGCACTCCTAGTCATATGAGAAGTCGAAGAATCGGGACAAGCAGAGTTCTCAGAGGTCGGACAATCAGGTGAGGTCGGATAGTTATGGAAGAAAGCTATACTGGTGGAGGTTCGGGAAGTGGCCGACCACCCTTCCCAAACAGGAATGTCAACAAAGTTTACACCGCACTCAACACAGATCGGGCGAAGATATTAGAAGAGATACAGAACAAGCCATTTTTCGAGCCATGTTCGACACATCCGAAGCCTGGAAAGAGAGGTCGGGACAAATATTGTGAATATCATCAAAGTTGCGGACACACAACGGAGATGTGCAATGATCTGAAGGATCTGATAGAGAAGAACGTCCAGAGCGGCCATCTGGTCCATTATGTAGTTGGTCGAGAGAATTCAGAGGCACCTAGGGAGGAAAGCAGAGGGTTGGCTTGAGATACACAGCCAAAACTGAACCAACCACCCTAAGGTGTGATCGACGTAATTGCAGGCGGTTCGGTAGGGTGTGTGACCGGGAAAAAGAGAAGTGGACAGCTCAAGGCCGTGTTGTCAGTAGCAGATTCCTCGCCCAGAAAATATCGGGCCTACCCGGGAGTATCCGTCTCTTTCTCGGATGAAGACTATCCTACAGATCTTATAGAACCACACGATGGGGCGTTGGTAATAATACTTAAGTCGGGCCAGTGGACATGAAGAGGATGATGATCGACAATGGGTCCTCGGTCGACATACTGTATACGCACGCCGACCTGGAAGGTAAGAAGATGGAGTTGGGTGGAGAAGGCCCGCTGTACGGTTTTAGTGGAGACCCGGTGCATGTGTCAGGAACCATCGAATTGCCTGTCAAGGTCGGCACAGTACCCCAGCAGGCAGAGATAATGGTCAGATTCTTTGTGGTACAGGTAGATTCGGCGTATAATGCTATTTTAGGAAGGCTGACACTAGCGGCTCTACAGGCAGTAACATCTATACCTTATTTTAAGATCAATTTTTCGACACCCAACGGGATTGGGGAGGTAAAGGGTGATATTGATTTTGCCCAAAGGTGCTATCGGAACACGTTGATTTCCTCGGGGGTTGGGGTTAGCAAGCAGAAACAAACAATGGCCATCGAAATAGAGCCATTCACTGAAAGTAACACGGAACAGCTAGCCCTGCCCGCAGAAGAGACTGAGGATGTGGAACTGGTTCCAGGGAACACAGAGAAGGTGATCAAGATTGGATCGGGATTGACAGAGCCGTTTCGGACAGGACTGATAGATCTGTTTCGGGTATATGCTGACATCTTTGCATGGGAACTTATTGGCATGCCTGGGGTAAGCGAGTCGGTGGCCCTGCACAGAATACATGTGGACCCGAAGAGAAAACCAGTAATACAAAAAAGAAGAATTTTTGCTCCAGAAAGGCAGAAGATCATAGACGAACAAATTTCCAAACTATTGGAAGCAGGATTCATCTTCGAGATTGACTACCCCGAGTGGCTGGCTGATATGGTATTGGTTCAGAAACAGAACGGGAAATGGAGGTTATGCATCGATTACACGGACCTGAACAAGGCGTGCCCGAAAGATTTCTATCCTTTGCCCAACATAGACCAGTTGATCGATGCCACATCGGGGTACGGTATGTTAAGTTTTATGGATGCTTTCTCTGGATACCACCAGATCTCGATGAGTAAGGAAGACATTTCGAAGACTAGTTTCATTACACATCGAGCCATATATGCATATCGGAAGATGACCTTTGGACTGCTAAATGCCGGGGCAATATATCAGCGAATGATGAACTTTGTGTTCAGAAAGCAGTTAGGTCAAAGTATGGAGGTTTATGTGGATGACACGATTGTTAAAAACATGTCAGTTCGAGATCACCTAGAGGATCTGGAAAGTTGCTTTGAAACAGTACGAAGACACAAACTGCGGTTGAACCAGACTAAGTGCACTTTTGGATTGGGGTCAGGAAAGTTTTTGGGATATTTGGTTAGTAAAAGAGGCATTGAGGCAAATCTGGAAAAAATCCAGGTGATCTTAAACATGAAATCTCCGAAGACATATAAAGACATATAGAGGTTGATGGGTCGAATAGCTGCCCTTCGGAGATTTGTGTCGAGCTCAGCCGAAAGATGTCTACCCTTCTTTGACACTCTCAAGGGACTGAAGAATGAGAAGAGTTTCTAATGGACTTCAGAGTGTGAAGACGCGTTTCAAGGGATCAAGAAATATTTGTCTTCGGCACCATTGTTGATGAAGCCAATCCCTTCAGAACTGTTATACTTATACTTGGCTGCAAGCTCGATGGCAGTAGGGGCCGCACTGGTAAGGGATAAGGGGGGAAGACAGTTGTGACAACCCCAAAATAGGTCCATTCCACCCAACCCATTCTGAGTTGTCAAATACATGGTACAGAAAATAACTACAACTTTATTACAACAATTATCGTGCACAATACAACAACACATATGATGTGAGTTTGAATACAAATATATACCAAATGTGACATTTGACACCATCATGTATCAGCACCTCACAAAGGTACCTTACATAAAGGTACAGTCAAAAACTGTTTTAGAAACTAGAATCTTTGAGAAGTGCTCAAGGAAACCTTCGTACATGGGAAGTCATGCTTCTAGGTTATGATAGATATCATATGGCCACAAAATTATCCTTGGTTGACCCAATAGACCCCAAAGAAAAACGAGAAGATTACTATCATATTCTTCCCAATGGTGAGTCTTCTCTTGACTTATCATTATCTCCACTGTCTCTAATTGAGAATTATACTTCACCCAATTTTTAACTGAAATTTAATTATAGCCTGTAAATTTGTCTGTATGTGGATTTCGGTCAATTTCTGTTTGGAATTTAGAAAAACTTCAAGCTATAAAGTTGTAAAGAATTTAATTTCCTATGACATGGACATAAGATGTTGCCTTAAATTAAGATAATAATAATAATAATAGTACTAATAATAATAATAATAATAATAATAATAATAATAATAATAATAATAATAATAATAATAATAATAATAATAATAATAATAGTATTACTACTACTACTATAATAATGATAATAGTACTAAATACTAATCCTTGCAAAATAATAGCAACTAGCCCTAGGTGCTTGGGTGGTCATTAAATTAATATTCTAAACTGGAGATCTTGGGTTCGAATATGTGCATTAACATATTTTTTGGGATAAAGTTCAATATTCGGCACGTTAGCTGTGACAACCCCAAAATAGGTCCATTCCACCCAACCCATTCTGAGTTGTCAAATACATGGTATAGAAAATAACTACAACTTTATTACAACAATTGTCGTGCAAAATACAACAACACATATACTGTGAGTTTGGATACAAATATATACCAAATGTGACATTTGACACCATCATGTATTAGCACCTCACAAAGGTACCTTACATAAAGGTACAGTCAAAAACTGTTTTAAAACCTAGAATCTTTGGGAAGTGCTCAAGAAAATCTTCGTACATGGGAGGCCATGCTTCTAGGTTATGATAGATATCATATGGCCACAGAATTATCCTTAGTTGACCTAATAGACCCCAAAGAAAAACGAGAAGATTACTATCATATTCTTCCCAATGGTGAGTCTTCTCGTGACTTATCATTATCTCTACTGTCTCTAATTGAGAATTATACTTCAAACAAACACCAAGATTATATAGGTAGTGCTCGTAGATATACTCAGTAAGTGGATGAGCACAACCCTGTCTTATGATGACACGAGGTTGTATGTCATTAGACATCTTGTATGATATTGATGAAACACCCTTCCAACGTTGGGTTCGCCTCACCCTATTTTCTTCACCAAATATAACAACTAAATGATGACCACCGTTCTATTCCCTTGTTACCCCTGCTCGACCCAGCTACACTCTTATTACCTGAAAGGAATTGTGAAACAAAAGGGTGAGCACAACTAGCCCAGTAATGAATATCATGACTAAAGATAAATAAATTATCAATAGTCTTCATCAGTAATAATTCAGAGATTTAGAACATATGGTAGATGATAAAAATTTCAACCATAGTTGCAGCGGAACGAGCAATCCATTAGAAGAGTCAAATAGACTATAAAGTCTATTATCTTTTTCATGTTAAAAATTCACCAACAATGTTTTATCCCTGTAACATCAATCAACAATTCTGGTCCACAATCATATGAATAACTCATAATCATAACTGTAGTTCTAAATTTCTCTTCTCATCCAGGACGAAGATAATTTTCATCACCTATCTTTACCTGAAATATCAAAGATCATGATAACACCAAATCACATTTCCTGTTCATAATCATACTAATAACTTCATCTTTGCACTATGGCCAAAGATATTCATTTGTATCACCAGTTGGTCATGTTTATCTCAACATCTGTTCATCTTTGTACTACTGGCTAAAGATATTCAACAACATGTCATCTTTGCACTACGGCCAAAGATATTCATCAACAATTCATCTTTGCACTACAGGCCAAAGATATTAATATCTCAAAGAAATATATAATCATTTTAGAATTTATATAAACAATAATTATAACCATGTTGATCAATTCACCTTTGCACTTAAGCTTAAGATATTCAATTATAAATTCAATGGTCATGATCATACCAGTCACAATTCAACTTTGCACTACAGGCCAAAGAGAACCCTAGTCATGATCATACCAATAAATCTACTCATCTTTACACTCCAGTGAAAGAGAATTTCAACATCAAGGTTATAAAAATGTTATATATAATAGTAAAATCAATATAATCAAAACATCTAGATTTAATCTCAAGAGTAATATTCATAAACCAACTATAATTTGGTCAGAAAAAGAAAATAGTAACTCGTGAATAGTAACTCATGAATAGTAACTCGTGAATAGTAACTCAAGAATAGTAAACTCGACACAAAAAGGTAGAAATTCCACAATAAAATACATATCAATATTTCGGTATAATGATATTGAAAGAATAATATTTCTTAAGCTTATAAACAATTTATTTTAATTATTTATACTTTACTAAATAATGCATTTAATCATCCTAAAATGCCAAACTCATAAGATTTCATCACCAATAACCAAAAACACTCATCAAAAATCTGTATATACCTCATATAGGATTCTCAAGCCATAAAATCCTATTTTCTAATTTTCTTACTTCACAAAACATATTTAATTCATTTACTCATAACTAGACCATTTTCATGAAAAAATACCAAATCAGTTCTAAAAATATTTCTTTTCTGGGATTTAGCATAATATAGTCCTATAGTGAACATATATTTTTCTCAGAATTTCATTTACTATTTTTCATATGGCCAAAATAGCCGAATATTTAGACATTTATCAAAAATTGTACTTTTATCTAAAAATTCTGAAATTCACAAAGTATACTCCTATCATATACATGTACTCCTAATAAAAATTTCATCAATTTTGGAGTTAACCACAAGAAGTTATAAGCGGTTACTTTTAAAATAGTCTTTTCTTATAAAATTCATAACTCTTAATCTATACATCCAAAAATCACCATTTTTGGACACAATCAAGAAAACTCATCAAAATATCATTTCAAATTTTTTCAGAATTTTTGAAGGTCAGAAAAATTACGAAACTGAAAAACATAACAACCTTTAAAATCCCTTACTATCCCTTACCTCAAAATTGCAGCACTTCTGACCGGTATAAGGCTGAAGAAAACTTGCACTGATGAATAAAAACTCACAAAGTATCTAAATACTCACAAAATACACTCAATAATCTAGAGAGAGAAAGAGAGAAAACTTATGAATTCTGGTGTGATTTTCAATTCTAACTTAGCCCTCTATTTATAGGAAAATGTTAGCACGCCGAAGCAGACTTAACCTGCAACCTGATGGCTTTACCTGCTACTATTCCCACTCACCACATTTGAATAAAAATCTCAGCACATTTCTTCACCAACCAAGAGTGGGGCCCACCAATTCTAGAATTTTCCACCAAAATGATAAATTCCGAAATTTCAACAATTTCTGAGCCAGTCATCTCGTAAAATTCATAATAAATCATACGTTCATTTTTAACGGTTCAAAATTTGTGGACATATACTCAACTTATATATGTATAACATATCCAAAAATTACCACGATCCAACGGCCGGATTAAAAATTATAACCCCCGCAAAATATCTCAAAAATCCTAATTTTTAATACCTTCATTTCGATAAAAATACTGATAAAAATCTCAACATTAACTCCTTCATTTTTAACCACAAAAATATATCCCTCATTTATATCCACATAAAATAAATATTTCCTTATCATATGAATCAATAATTAATTATTCACAAATAATATTACAGAGTCACAATTATGACAACCAGTCCGTTCCCAGGAAAGAGGGAGCTTTCCAATTAGGATTTCTCCTTACAAGCGCGTAATTAGATGACCAAACCTCTCCTTAGACAGAACTTTCTAGACATTGCCAATAATGCTATCTAATAATATTATTTAAATAATATGAATTATTGATCTGATAATGAGAAATACTGTGCAGTGACAATTATTGAACAATAATAATATAAAATTTCAACGTAGCAATTATTGAATCAATAAAATAAAATATTGAACAGTAATTACTGTAACAATTATTGAGTAGTGCCTTTTTACGTAAGAATCAATAATTTCAAAAATACTATGCAATACCGTGTGCTACTGTGCAATAATGCGTATTACTGTATTTTAACCATCGGGTATTCCAACAGTGTTAACGGTAACAACTACGCCGTTATTTGTAAAAACTCAAATTTGTCGTTTTCTCCACCCGACAGTTATTCTGTTATGGGACTCACAAATGGCTGCGCCGTCGTACGAATATTCCCCGACAAAAAGAATATTCCATGACCAAACGAATATTCTCCGACAACAATGATTATTTTATAACCACTTGCTTATTTTCAAAAAAATTCACATTCCGCCCATAACTTTAAACTTTTATCAATTTAACCATTTACTGAATAGTAATTATAAGAAAAATTGAATACTTTTATTTCATAAAATTCGGGGTCTTACAATCTCCCCTCCTTATGAAATTTCGTCCCCGAAATTTACGTACCTGGTATTTCGAAGAGTTGAGAAGACCTTGCTTCCATTTCAGATTCTATCTCTCAGATCATCATGATTTCTCCATTGCTCATCTCCCATGATAACTTCATTTGGGTTCCTCATTTGTTGGGAAGTCATGACAACCGCCATCCCTCGAACTACTCGACTTTGACTTGTCTGGAGCAGCATTTGGCGTCATCATTACCGTTGGAATATATTTTTCTATAGGACATATTCCTCCCTCAACTGCTTCTTCGTACTCCTCATTCATGATCTAAATCATCAATCTTCGATCAATATCGGATTCAGGTTGACCGCTATGTACAGGGTAATTCAAAACTCGATGTTGGGTTCTCCCAATTGCATTCCAAAAAGAGAAATTCATATCATCTATTTTAGCCTTCTTAGATCGAACATCTCTTTCCACAATATCCACGTGTCGTGTGGCTTTTGCCCATGCATCACTTATTCTCACTCGTTCAGTTTTTTCTTCTTTCAGCTCAGATTTCATTTTTATCATCTTATACTCTGCCAAAGAATGCTTCTGTTCAAGCATCACATATCGGGTAACACAAGCTTGAATTGTTGCATCCTTTTGTTCCACGACCGCCTGTCATTCTTCTGCCTGCTCTTCTAACTCATGAATACGATTTTGAAATTATACATTTTGATCATATAGTACCTCTAATAAACTCTCCTCAGGTACTTCTTCTTCCTCAGTCTCAGCAGTTACCTCTGCGACTATCTCGGGTGCAACTATCAATTCTTCACTCACCACATGGATATCTCTAATTCCTTCTTCGTCTGACATCACATTATCACGGTTAGTGATTAGAGGTATCCCCACAGTCTCAGTCCCTCCATTGTTAGCTTTCTCAGCTGTCATTCTCAAATACTGCCATAAAACAAGGGTTAATTAAACAAATTAACATATCACATAATATCCCGATATTATGACTGACCAACAAATAAGCTTAGGTAGGACACACTAGCGAAGGATTTACTCATCTCTCCCCTCCTAGTTGTATTCCCCGATCTCCGCCAGAGATCATATCCCTAAGCTCTGATACCACCTGTGACAACCCCAAAATAGGTCCATTCCACCCAACCCATTCTGAGTTGTCAAATACATGGTACAGAAAATAACTACAACTTTATTACAACAATTATCGTGCAAAATACAACAACACATATGCTGTGAGTTTGGATACAAATATATACCAAATGTGACATTTGACACCATCATGTATCAGCACCTCACAAAGGTACCTTACATAAAGGTACAGTCAAAAACTGTTTTAAAAACTAGAATCTTTGGGAAGTGCTCAAGGAAACCTTCGTACATGGGAGGTCATGCTTCTAGGTTATGATAGATATCATATGGCCACAGAATTGTCCTTGGTTGACCCAATAGACCCCAAAGAAAAACGAGAAGATTACTATCATATTCTTCCCAATGGTGAGTCTTCTCTTGACTTATCATTATCTCCACTGTCTCTAATTGAGAATTATACTTCAAACAAACACCAAGATTATATAGGTAGTGCTCGTAGATATACTCAGCAAGTGGATGAGCACAACCTTGTCTTATGATGACACGAGGTTGTATGTCATTAGACATCTTGTATGATAGTGACGAAACACCCTTCCAACGTTGGGTTCGCCTCACCCTATTTTCTACACCAAATATAACTACTAAATGATGACCACCGTTCTATTCTCTTGTTACCCCCGCTCGACCCAGCTACACTCTTATTACCTAAAAGGAATTGTGAAACAAAAGGGTGAGCACAACTAGCCCAGTAAAGAATATCATGACTAAAGATAAATAAATTATCAATAGTCTTCATCAGTAATAATTCAGAGATTTAGAACATATGGTAGATGATAAAAATTTCAACCATAGTTGCAGCGGAACGAGCAATCCATTAGAAGAGTCAAATAGACTATAAAGTCTATTATCTTTTTCATGTTAAAAATTCACCAACAATGTTTTATCCCTGTAACATCAATCAACAATTCTGGTCCACAATCATATGAATAACTCATAATCATAACTGTAGTTCTAAATTCCTCTTCTCATCCAGGACGAAGATAATTTTCATCGCCTATCTTTACCTGAAACATCAAAGATCATGGTTACACCAAATCACATTTCCTGTTCATAATCATACTAATAACTTCATCTTTGCACTATGGCCAAAGATACTCATTTGTATCACCAGTTGGTCATGTTCATCTCAACATCTGTTCATCTTTGCACTACTGGCCAAAGATATTTAACATGTCATCTTTGCACTACGGCCAAAGATATCCATCAACAATTCATCTTTGCACTACAGGCCAAAGATATTAATATCTCAAAGAAATATATAATCATTTCAGAATTTATATAAACAATAATTATAACCATGTTGATCAATTCACCTTTGCACTTAAGCTTAAGATATTCAATTATAAATTCAATGGTCATGATAATACCAGTCACAATTCAACTTTGCACTACAGGCCAAAGAGAACCCTAGTCATGATCATACCAATAATCTACCCATCTTTACACTCCAGTGAAAGAGAATTTCAACATCAAGGTTATAAAAATGTTATATATAATAGTAAAATCAATATAATCAAAATATCTAGATTTAATCTCAAGAGTAATATTCATAAACCAACTATAATTTGTTCAGAAAAAGAGAATAGTAACTCGTGAATAGTAACTCATAAATAGTAACTCGTGAATAGTAACTCATGAATAGTATACTCGACACAAAAAGGTAGAAATTCCACAATAAAATACATATCAATATTTCGGTATAATGATATTGAAAGAATAATATTTCTTAAGCTTATAAACAATTTATTTTAATTGTTTATACTTTACTAAATAATGCATTTAATCATCCTAAAATGCCAAACTCATAAGATTTTATCACCAATGACCAAAAACCCTCATCAAAAATCTGCATATACCTCATATAGGATTCTCAAGCCATAAAATCCTATTTTCTAATTTTCTTACTTCACAAAACATATTTAATTTTTTTACTCATAACTAGACCATTTTCATGAAAAAATACCAAATCAGTTCCAAAAATATTTCTTTTCTGGGATTTAGCATAATATAGTCCCATAGTGAACATATATTTTTCTCAGAATTTTATTTATTATTTTTCATATGGCCAAAACAGCCGAATATTTAGACATTTATCAAAAATTGTACTTTTATCTAAAAATTCTGAAATTCACAGAGTATACTCCTATCATATACATGTACTCCCAATAAAAATTTCATCTATTTTGGAGTTAACCACAAGAAGTTATAAGCGGTTACTTTTAAAATAGTCTTTTCTTATAAAATTCATAACTCTTAATCTATACATCCAAAAATCACCATTTTTGGACACAATCAAGAAAACTCATCAAAATATCATTTCAAATTTTTTCAGAATTTTTGAAGGTCAGAAAAATTACGAAACTAAAAAACATAACAACCTTTAAAATCCCTTACTATCCCTTACCTCAAAATAGCAGCACTTCTGACCGGTATAAGGCTGAAGAAAACTTGCACTGATGAATAGAAACTCACAAAGTATCTAAATACTCACAAAATACACTCAATAATCTAGAGAGAGAAAGAGAGAAAACTTATGAATTATGGTGTGATTTTCAATTCTAAGTTAGCCCTCTATTTATAGGAAAATGTTAGCACGCCGAAACAGACTTAACCTGCAACCTGATGGCTTTACCTGCTACTATTCCCACCCACCACATTTGAATAAAAATCTCAGCACATTTCTTCACCAACCTAGAGTGGGGCCCACCAATTCTAGAATTTTCCACCAAAATGATAAATTCTGAAATTTCAACAATTTCTGAGCCAGTCATCTCGTAAAATTCATAATAAATCATACGTTCATTTTTAACGGTTCAAAATTTGTGGACATATACTCAACTTATATATGTATAACATATCCAAAAATTACCACGATCCAACGGTCGGATTAAAAATTATAACCCCCGCAAAATATCTCAAAAATCCTAATTTTTAATACCTTCATTCCGATAAAAATAC
Organism: Panax notoginseng; assembly: GCA_016801055.1. NCBI lineage: Eukaryota > Viridiplantae > Streptophyta > Magnoliopsida > Apiales > Araliaceae > Panax > Panax notoginseng. Next base: position 80,608,436 of record CM029014.1, read on the forward strand.
TGATAAAATGTAAGACCCCGAATTTTATGAAATAAAAGTATTCAATTTTTCTTATAATTACTATTCAGTAAATGGTTAAATTGATAAAAGTTTAAAGTTATGGGAGGAATGTGAATTTTTTTGAAAATAAGCAAGTGGTTATAAAATAATCATTGTTGTCGGGGAATATTCGTTTGGTTATAGAATATTCTTTTTGTCGGGGAATATTCGTACGACGGCGCAGCCATTTGTGGGCCCCATAACAGAATAACTGTCGGGTGGAGAAAACGACAAATTTGAGTTTTTACAAATAACGGCGTAGTTGTTACCGTTAACACTGTTGGAATATCCGATGGTTAAAATACAGTAATACGCGTTATTGCACAGTAGCACACGGTATTGCATAGTATTTTTGAAATTATTGATTCTTACGTAAGAAGACACTACTCAATAATTGTTACAGTAATTACTGTTCAATATTTTATTTTATTGATTCAATAATTGCTACGTTAAAATTTTATATTATTGTTGTTCAATAATTGTCACTGCACAATATTTTTCATTATCAGATCAATAATTCATATTATTTAAATAATATTATTAGATAGCATTATTGGCCATGTCTAGAAAGTTCTGTCTAAGGAGAGGTTTGGTCATCTAATTGTGCGCTTGTAAGGAGAAATCCTTATTGGAAAGCCCTCTCTTTCTTGGGAACGGAGTGGTTGTCATAATTGTGACTCTGTAATATTATTTGTGAATAATTAATTATTGATTCATATGATAAGGAAATATTTATTTTATATGGATATAAATGAGGGATATATTTTTGTGGTTAAAAATGAAGGAGTTAATGTTGAGATTTTTATCAGTATTTTTATCGGAATGAAGGTATTAAAAATTAGGATTTTTGAGATATTTTGTGGGGGTTATAATTTTTAATCCGACCGTTGGATCGTGGTAATATTTGGATATGTTATACATATATAAGTTGAGTATATGTCCACAAATTTTGAACCGTTAAAAATGAACGTATAATTTGTTATGAATTTTACGAGATGACTGGTTCAAAAATTGTTGAATTTTCGGAGTTAATCATTTTGGTGGAAAATTCTAGAATTGTTGGGCCCCACTCTTGGTTGGTAAAGAAATGTGCTGAGATTTTTATTCAAATATAGTGGGTGAAAATAGTAGCAGGTAAAGCCATCAGGTTGCAGGTTAAGTCTGCTTCGGCGTGCTAATATTTTCCTATAAATAGAGGGCTAAGTTAGAATTGAAAATCACACCAGAATTCATAAGTTTTCTCTCTTTCTCTCTCTAGATTATTGAGTGTACTTTGTGAGTATTTAGATACTTTGTGAGTTTTTATTCATCAGTGCAAGTTTTCTTCAGCCTTATACTGGTCAGAAGTGCTGCTATTTTGAGGTAAGGGATAGTAAGGGATTTTAAGGGTTGTTATGATTTTCAGTTTCGTAATTTTTTTGAACTTTAGAAAATTCTGAAAAAATTTGAAATGATATTTTGATAAGTTTTATTGATTGTGTCCAAAAATAGTGATTTTTGGATGTATAGATTAAGAGTTATGAATTTTATGGGGAAAGACTATTTTAAAATTAACCGCTTATAACTCCTTGTGGTTAACTCCAAAATTGATGAAATTTTTATTGAAAGTATATCTATATAATATCAGTGTACTATGTCAATTTCGGAATTTTTGGATAAAAGTACAATTTATGATAAATGTCTAAATATTCGGCTGTTTTGTCCATATGAAAAATAGTAAATGAATTTTAAAAATTCCGAAAAAAATATATGTTCAATATGGGACTATATTATGCTAAATCCCAGAAAAAAAAATATTTTTGGGACAGATTTGGTATTTTTCATGAAAATGGTCTAGTTATGAGTAAATGAATTAAATATGTTTTATGAAGTAAGAAAATTAGAAAATAGGATTTTATGGCTTGAGAATCCTATATGAGGTATATGCAGATTTTTGATGAGGGTTTTTGGTTATTGGTGATAAAATCTTATGAGTTTGGCATTTTAGGATGATTAAATGCATTATTTAGTAATGTATAAACAATTAAAATAAATTGTTTATAAGCTTAAGAAATATTATTCTTTCAATATCATTATACCGAAATATTGATATGTATTTTATTGTGAAATTTCTACCTTTTTGTGTCGAGTTTACTATTCATGAGTTACTATTCATGAGTTACTATTCACGAGTTACTATTCATGAGTTACTATTCACGAGTTACTATTCTCTTTTTCTGACCAAATTATAGTTGGTTTATGAATATTACTCTTGAGATTAAATCTAGATGTTTTGATTTTATTGATTTTATTATCATATATAGCATTTTTATAACCCTAATGATGCTATTCTCTTTCACTTGAGTGTAAAGATGGATAGATTATTGGTATGATCGTGACTAGGGTTATCTTTGGCCAGTAGTGAAAAAGTTGAATTGTGACTGGTATGATCATGACCATTGAATTTATAATTGAATATCTTTAGCTTAAGTGCAAAGGTGAATTGATCAACATGGTTATAATTATTGTTTATATAAGTTCTAAAATGATTATATATTTCTTTGAGATATGAATATATTTGGTCTGTAGTGCAAATATGAACTGTTGAGAAATATCTTTGGCCTGTAGTGCAAAGATGAATTATTGATGAATATCTTTGGCTCGTAATACAAAGATAACTTGTTGTTGAATATCTTTGGCATGTAGTGCAAAGATGAGTTGTTGATGAATTTATTAGTATGATTATGAACATAAACTGTGATTTGGTATAACCATGATGTTTGATGTTTCAGGTGATGAAAATTATCTTTGTCCTGGATGAGAAAAGGAATTTAGAACTACAATTACGCTTATGAGTTATACACGTGATTGTGGACAGGAATTGTTGATTGATGTGACAGGGATAAAACTGTAAGACCCCGAATTTTATGAAATAAAAGTATTCAATTTTTCTTATAATTACTATTTAGTAAATGGTTAAATTGATAAATGTTAAAGTTAAGGGTGATATATGAATTTTTTTTTTCGAAATACACAAGTGGTTATAAAATATTCATTGTTGTCGGGGAATATTCGTTTGATCGTGAAATATTCTTACTGTCGGGGAATATTCATACGACGGCGCAGCCTTTTGTGGGCCCCATAACGGAAAGCGATTGGATGAAGAAAACGACAAGAGTAAGTTGTTTATAAATAACGGTGTAGTTGTTACCGTTAATACTGTTGGAATACCCGGTGGTTAAAATACAGTAATACGCGTTGTTGCACAGTAGCACACGGTATTACACCAATTATTAATTTTTACGTAAGAAGACATTACTCAATAATTGTTACAGTAATTACTGTTCAATATTTTATTTTATTGATTCAATAATTGCTGCGTTGATATTTTATATTACTGTTGTCACTACACAGTATTTTCTATTATCGGAGCAATAATTCATATTATCTAAATAATATTATTAGATAATATTATTGGCAATGTCTAGAAAGTTCTGTCTAAGGAGAGGTTTGGTCATCTAATTGCGCGCCAGTAAGGAGAGATCCTTATTGTAAAGCCCCCTCTTTCCTGGGAACTGCCTGGTTGTCAGTAATGTGATTCTGTAATATTATTTGTGAATAATTAATTATTGATTTATATGATGAGGAAAATATTAATTTTATGTGGATATAGATGGAGAAAAATTTTAATGTGACAATTGTTGAAAATTAATATTTTATTTTTTCTGATAAAATAATTCATTTAAATATATTATTTTAATAATATATTAATGGTGATATTTTTATAATGAATGTGGGATATATAAATAAATGAGGAGGAAGAGTATTTTTGTTGGATTAAATGTTTAACACATATTTTGTGTGTTGGTGGACACAATTCTTGACCGAAAATTTATTATAGACTGTAAAATCGCCCGTTTGTTGATTTTCGGTCAATTTCTGTTTGGAATTTGGAAAAACTTTCTTCTGCAAAGTTGTAGAGAATTGAATTTCTATAAAAACTCGCGAGATTCGAATTTTCTGACAAAAGGACTATTTATTATGAATTATTGAAGTTTCGAAGTTCAGAAATAATTGATTTTTGGGAGTTTTAGTTAATTATTTTGAGAAAAACATTTTTTTTGTGAGATGGTGGGGCCCACTGGTTGTTAAAATGTGCTGAATTCAGATTTTCAAAGGTGGGCTAAGGAAAATTTATAATTATATTATTATTTTATTAAATTTTCTACTTTGGTGTTCTAAGCAATTTCCTATAAATAGGGTGCTTAGGTTAGAATTGAAAATCACACCAGAAACTGAAGTTTTCTCTCTATTTCTCTCTTTATATTATCGAGTGTATTCTTGTGAGTATTTTGATATCTTGAGTATTGCTATACGGTGCAAGTTCGTTCAGCGTTATTCCAGTCAAGAGTACTGCTCTTTTGAGGTAAGGGCTAGTAAGGGATTGTAAGGGATAGTAAGGGATATTGTAGTAAGGGATGTTATTTTTTTTTATCAATGATATTATTTCTTTCAATATCATTATACCGGAAAATTGGTAAGATTTTTCTTGTAAAATTCTTATTTTTTCATGTCGGGGTTACTATTCATGAGTTACTATTCATGAGTTACTATTCACGAGTTAGTATTCACGAGTTACTATTCACGAGTTACTATTAATGAGTTACTATTCACGAGTTACTATTCACGAGTTACTATTCACGGGTTACTATTCACGAGTTACTATTCATGACAAAATTGGTTTCTTTTTCTAACCAAATTATAGTTGATTTATGAATATTACTCTTGAGATTAAAACTATATGTTGATCATATTATTTTTTTTATCATATATAACATTTTTATAACCCTAATGATGATATTTCTCTTTGACTTGAGTGTAAAGATGTGTAGATTTTTGGTACGATCATGACTATAGGTTCTCTTTGGCCAGTAGTGCAAAGTTGAATTGTTGACTGGTATGATCATGACCATTGAATTTATAATTGAATATCTTTATCTTAAGTGAAAAGGTGAAATGATCAACGTGGTTATAATTATTGGTTATATAAATTCTGAAATGATTATATATTTCTTCGAGATAATAATATATTTGGCTTGTAGTGCAAATATGAGCTGTTGAGGAATATCTTTGGCCTGTAGTGCAAAGATGAGTTGTTGATGAATATCTTTGGCCCGTAGTGCAAAGATGAAATTATTAGTATGATTATGAACAGGAACTGTGATTTGGTATAACCATGATCTTTGATGTTTCAGGTAAAGACAAGTGATGAAAATTATCTTGTTCTAGATGAGAAGAGGAATTTAGAACTACAAATATGATTATGAGTTATACATGTGATTGTGGACAAGAATTATTGATTGATGTTACAGGGATAAAACATTGTTGGTGGACTTTTAACATGGAGAAGATAATAAACTTTGTAGTCTATTTGACTCTTCTAATGGATTGCTCGTTCCGCTGCAACTATGGTTGAAAAATTTTATCATCTACCATATGTTCTAAATCTCTGATTTAATTCTGTTGAAGGCTATTGATAATTTAATTATCTTTAGTCATGATATTCTTTACTGAGCTAGTTGTGCTCACCCTTCTGTTTCACAATTCCTTTCAGGTAATAAGAATGTAGCTGGGTCGAGCGGGGGTAACAGGAGAATAGAACGGTGGTTATCATTTAGTAGTTATATTTGGTGAATCATCTAGGGTGAGGCGAACCCAATGTTGGAATGGTGTTTTGCCACTATCATACAAGATGTCTAATGATATACAATCTCGTGTCATCATAAGACAGGGATGTGCTCATCCACTTGTCGAGTATATCTACGAGCACTACCTATATAATCTTGGTGTTTGTTTGAAGTATAATTCTCAGTTAAAGACAGTGGAGATAATGATATGTCAAGAGAAGACTCACTATTGGAAAGAATATGATAGTAATTTTCTCATTTTTCTTTGGGGTCTATTGGGTCAACCAAGGATAATTCTGTGGCCATATGATATCTATCATAACCTAAAAGCATGGCCTCCCATGTACGAGGGTTTTCTTGAGCACTTCCCAAAGATTCTAATTTCTAAAACAGTTTTTGACTATACATTTATGTAATGTGTCATTGTGACGTGCTATCCAAGGTTGGGACATGAGTCACAGTTGGTATATATTTGTACCCAAACTCATAGCATATGTGTTGTTGTATTTTGCACGATAATTATTGTAATAAAGTTGTAGTTGTTATATGTACCATGTATTTGGCGACTCAAAATGGGTTGGATGGAATGGACCTATTTTGGGGGCGTTACATTTGGTATCAGAGCTATAAGTAAAGAGTTCCAATCCTCTCGCTGGTGACTTCCTGTTGATGGGGGATGCACCGAAGCCAGACTCTCCATAGGGGACGCCGTTCTGCGGTGGCAAACTGATAGGTATCAATGTAAGGTGCTGACATAGGTTGGTGTCCAGAGTTACATTTGGTATCAGAGCTTAGGGATATGATCTCTGGCGGAGATCGGGGAATAGTACTAGGAGGGGAGAGACGAGTAAATCCTTCGCTAGTGTGTCCTACCTAAGCTTATTTGTTGGTCAGTCATAATATCGGGATATTATGTGATATGTTAATTTGTTCAATTAACCTTTGTTTTGAAGCTGTATTCTATAATGATATCTGAAATACAGGAGATGAGCAATGAAGAAATTATGATGACAGGAAAGATAGAATCTTAAATGAAAGCAAGGTATTCTCAACTCTTTGAAATATCAGGTACGTAAATTTCGAGGACGAAATTTTATAAGGAGGGGAGATTGTAAGACCCCGAATTTTATGAAATAAAAGTATTCAATTTTTCTTATAATTACTATTTAGTAATGGTTAAATTGATAAATGTTAAAGTTAAGGGTGATATATGAATTTTTTTTTCGAAATACACAAGTGGTTATAAAATATTCATTGTTGTCGGGGAATATTCGTTTGATCGTGAAATATTCTTACTGTCGGGGAATATTCATACGACGGCGCAGCCTTTTGTGGGCCCCATAACGAAAAGCGATTGGATGAAGAAAACGACAAGAGTAAGTTGTTTATAAATAACGGCGTAGTTGTTACCGTTAATACTGTTGGAATACCCGGTGGTTAAAACACAGTAATACGCGTTGTTGCACAGTAGCACACGGTATTGCACCAATTATTGATTTTTACGTAAGAAGGCATTACTCAATAATTGTTACAGTAATTACTGTTCAATATTTTATTTTATTGATTCAATAATTGCTGCGTTGATATTTTATATTACTGTTGTCACTACACAGTATTTTCTATTATCGGAGCAATAATTCATATTATCTAAATAATATTATTAGATAACATTATTGGCAATGTCTAGAAAGTTCTGTCTAAGGAGAGGTTTGGTCATCTAATTGCGCGCCAGTAAGGAGAGATCCTTATTGTAAAGCCCCCTCTTTCCTGGGAACTGCCTGGTTGTCAGTAATGTGATTCTGTAATATTATTTGTGAATAATTAATTATTGATTTATATGATGAGGAAAATATTAATTTTATGTGGATATAGATGGAGAAAAATTTTAATGTGACAATTGTTGAAAATTAATATTTTATTTTTTCTGATAAAATAATTCATTTAAATATATTATTTTAATAATATATTAATGGTGATATTTTTATAATGAATGTGGGATATATAAATAAATGAGGAAGAGTATTTTTGTTGGATTAAATGTTTAACACATATTTTGTGTGTTGGTGGACACAATTCTTGACCGAAAATTTATTATAGACTGTAAAATCGCCCGTTTGTTGATTTTCGGTCAATTTCTGTTTGGAATTTGGAAAAACTTTCTTCTGCAAAGTTGTAGAGAATTGAATTTCTATAAAAACTCGCGAGATTCGAATTTTCTGACAAAAGGACTATTTATTATGAATTATTGAAGTTTCGAAGTTCAGAAATAATTGATTTTTGGGAGTTTTAGTTAATTATTTTGAGAAAAACATTTTTTTTGTGAGATGGTGGGGCCCACTGGTTGTTAAAATGTGCTGAATTCAGATTTTCAAAGGTGGGCTAAGGAAAATTTATAATTATATTATTATTTTATTAAATTTTCTACTTTGGTGTTCTAAGCAATTTCCTATAAATAGGGTGCTTAGGTTAGAATTGAAAATCACACCAGAAACTGAAGTTTTCTCTCTATTTCTCTCTTTATATTATCGAGTGTATTCTTGTGAGTATTTTGATATCTTGAGTATTGCTATACGGTGCAAGTTCGTTCAGCGTTATTCCAGTCAAGAGTACTGCTCTTTTGAGGTAAGGGCTAGTAAGGGATTGTAAGGGATAGTAAGGGATATTGTAGTAAGGGATGTTATTTTTTTTTTTTATCAATGATATTATTTCTTTCAATATCATTATATTGAAATATTAGTAAAAATTTTCTTGTAAAATTCTTATTTTTTCATGTCGGGGTTACTATTCATGAGTTACTATTCACGAGTTACTATTCATGAGTTACTATTTACGAGTTAGTATTCACGAGTTAGTATTCACGAGTTACTATTCATGAGTTACTATTCACAAGTTACTATTCACGAGTTACTATTCACGGGTTACTATTCACGAGTTACTATTCATGACAAAATTGGTTTCTTTTTCTAACCAAATTATAGTTGATTTATGAATATTACTCTTGAGATTAAAACTATATGTTGATCATATTATTTTTTTTATCATATATAACATTTTTATAACCCTAATGATGATATTTCTCTTTGACTTGAGTGTAAAGATGTGTAGATTTTTGGTACGATCATGACTATAGGTTCTCTTTGGCCAGTAGTGCAAAGTTGAATTGTTGACTGGTATGATCATGACCATTGAATTTATAATTGAATATCTTTATCTTAAGTGAAAAGGTGAAATGATCAACGTGGTTATAATTATTGGTTATATAAATTCTGAAATGATTATATATTTTTTTGAGATAATAATATATTTGGCTTGTAGTGCAAATATGAGCTGTTGAGGAATATCTTTGGCCTGTAGTGCAAAGATGAGTTGTTGATGAATATCTTTGGCCCGTAGTGCAAAGATGAAATTATTAGTATGATTATGAACAGGAACTGTGATTTGGTATAACCATGATCTTTGATGTTTCAGGTAAAGACAAGTGATGAAAATTATCTTGTTCTAGATGAGAAGAGGAATTTAGAACTACAAATATGATTATGAGTTATACATGTGATTGTGGACAAGAATTGTTGATTGATGTTACAGGGATAAAACATTGTTGGTGGACTTTTAACATGGAGAAGATAATAAACTTTGTAGTCTATTTGACTCTTCTAATGGATTGCTCGTTCCGCTGCAACTATGGTTGAAAATTTTTATCATCTACCATATGTTCTAAATCTCTGATTTAATTCTGTTGAAGGCTATTGATAATTTAATTATCTTTAGTCATGATATTCTTTACTGAGCTAGTTGTGCTCACCCTTCTGTTTCACAATTCCTTTCAGGTAATAAGAATGTAGCTGGGTCGAGCGGGGGTAACAGGAGAATAGAACGGTGGTTATCATTTAGTAGTTATATTTGGTGAATCATCTAGGGTGAGGCGAACCCAATGTTGGAATGGTGTTTTGCCACTATCATACAAGATGTCTAATGATATACAATCTCGTGTCATCATAAGACAGGGATGTGCTCATCCACTTGTCGAGTATATCTACGAGCACTACCTATATAATCTTGGTGTTTGTTTGAAGTATAATTCTCAGTTAAAGACAGTGGAGATAATGATATGTCAAGAGAAGACTCACTATTGGAAAGAATATGATAGTAATTTTCTCATTTTTCTTTGGGGTCTATTGGGTCAACCAAGGATAATTCTGTGGCCATATGATATCTATCATAACCTAGAAGCATGGCCTCCCATGTACTAGGGTTTTCTTGAGCACTTCCCAAAGATTCTAATTTCTAAAACAGTTTTTGACTATATATTTATGTAATGTGTCATTGTGACGTGCTATCCAAGGTTGGGACATGAGTCACAGTTGGTATATATTTGTACCCAAACTCATAGCATATGTGTTGTTGTATTTTGCACGACAATTATTGTAATAAAGTTGTAGTTGTTATATGTACCATGTATTTGGCGACTCAAAATGGGTTGGATGGAATGGACCTATTTTGGGGGCGTTACATTTGGTATCAGAGCTATAAGTAAAGAGTTCCGATCCTCTCGCTGGTGACTTCCTGTTGATGGGGGATGCACCGAAGCCAGACTCTCCGTAGGGGACGCCGTTCTGCGGTGGCAAACTGATAGGTATCAATGTAAGGTGCTGACATAGGTTGGTGTCCAGAGTTACATTTGGTATCAGAGCTTAGGGATATGATCTCTGGCGGAGATCGGGGAATAGTACTAGGAGGGAAGAGACGAGTAAATCCTTCGCTAGTGTGTCCTACCTAAGCTTATTTGTTGGTCAGTCATAATATCGGGATATTATGTGATATGTTAATTTGTTCAATTAACCTTTGTTTTGAAGCTGTATTCTATAATGATATCTGAAATACAGGAGATGAGCAATGAAGAAATTATGATGACAGGAAAGATAGAATCTTAAATGAAAGCAAGGTATTCTCAACTCTTTGAAATATCAGGTACGTAAATTTCGAGGACGAAATTTTATAAGGAGGGGAGATTGTAAGACCCCGAATTTTATGAAATAAAAGTATTCAATTTTTCTTATAATTACTATTTAGTAATGGTTAAATTGATAAATGTTAAAGTTAAGGGTGATATATAAATTTTTTTTTCGAAATACACAAGTGGTTATAAAATATTCATTGTTGTCGGGGAATATTCGTTTGATCGTGAAATATTCTTACTGTCGGGGAATATTCATACGACGGCGCAGCCTTTTGTGGGCCCCATAACGAAAAGCGATTGGATGAAGAAAACGACAAGAGTAAGTTGTTTATAAATAACGGCGTAGTTGTTACCGTTAATACTGTTGGAATACCCGGTGGTTAAAACACAGTAATACGCGTTGTTGCACAGTAGCACACGGTATTGCACCAATTATTGATTTTTACGTAAGAAGGCATTACTCAATAATTGTTACAGTAATTACTGTTCAATATTTTATTTTATTGATTCAATAATTGCTGCGTTGATATTTTATATTACTGTTGTCACTACACAGTATTTTCTATTATCGGAGCAATAATTCATATTATCTAAATAATATTATTAGATAACATTATTGGCAATGTCTAGAAAGTTCTGTCTAAGGAGAGGTTTGGTCATCTAATTGCGCGCCAGTAAGGAGAGATCCTTATTGTAAAGCCCCCTCTTTCCTGGGAACTGCCTGGTTGTCAGTAATGTGATTCTGTAATATTATTTGTGAATAATTAATTATTGATTTATATGATGAGGAAAATATTAATTTTATGTGGATATAGATGGAGAAAAATTTTAATGTGACAATTGTTGAAAATTAATATTTTATTTTTTCTGATAAAATAATTCATTTAAATATATTATTTTAATAATATATTAATGGTGATATTTTTATAATGAATGTGGGATATATAAATAAATGAGGAGGAAGAGTATTTTTGTTGGATTAAATGTTTAACACATATTTTGTGTGTTGGTGGACACAATTCTTGACCGAAAATTTATTATAGACTGTAAAATCGCCCGTTTGTTGATTTTCGGTCAATTTCTGTTTGGAATTTGGAAAAACTTTCTTCTGCAAAGTTGTAGAGAATTGAATTTCTATAAAAACTCGCGAGATTCGAATTTTCTGACAAAAGGACTATTTATTATGAATTATTGAAGTTTCGAAGTTCAGAAATAATTGATTTTTGGGAGTTTTAGTTAATTATTTTGAGAAAAACATTTTTTTTGTGAGATGGTGGGGCCCACTGGTTGTTAAAATGTGCTGAATTCAGATTTTCAAAGGTGGGCTAAGGAAAATTTATAATTATATTATTATTTTATTAAATTTTCTACTTTGGTGTTCTAAGCAATTTCCTATAAATAGGGTGCTTAGGTTAGAATTGAAAATCACACCAGAAACTGAAGTTTTCTCTCTATTTCTCTCTTTATATTATCGAGTGTATTCTTGTGAGTATTTTGATATCTTGAGTATTGCTATACGGTGCAAGTTCGTTCAGCGTTATTCCAGTCAAGAGTACTGCTCTTTTGAGGTAAGGGCTAGTAAGGGATTGTAAGGGATAGTAAGGGATATTGTAGTAAGGGATGTTATTTTTTTTTTTATCAATGATATTATTTCTTTCAATATCATTATATTGAAATATTAGTAAAATTTTTCTTGTAAAATTCTTATTTTTTCATGTCGGGGTTACTATTCATGAGTTACTATTCACGAGTTACTATTCATGAGTTACTATTTACGAGTTAGTATTCACGAGTTAGTATTCACGAGTTACTATTCATGAGTTACTATTCACAAGTTACTATTCACGAGTTACTATTCACGGGTTACTATTCACGAGTTACTATTCATGACAAAATTGGTTTCTTTTTCTAACCAAATTATAGTTGATTTATGAATATTACTCTTGAGATTAAAACTATATGTTGATCATATTATTTTTTTTATCATATATAACATTTTTATAACCCTAATGATGATATTTCTCTTTGACTTGAGTGTAAAGATGTGTAGATTTTTGGTACGATCATGACTATAGGTTCTCTTTGGCCAGTAGTGCAAAGTTGAATTGTTGACTGGTATGATCATGACCATTGAATTTATAATTGAATATCTTTATCTTAAGTGAAAAGGTGAAATGATCAACGTGGTTATAATTATTGGTTATATAAATTCTGAAATGATTATATATTTCTTTGAGATAATAATATATTTGGCTTGTAGTGCAAATATGAGCTGTTGAGGAATATCTTTGGCCTGTAGTGCAAAGATGAGTTGTTGATGAATATCTTTGGCCCGTAGTGCAAAGATGAAATTATTAGTATGATTATGAACAGGAACTGTGATTTGGTATAACCATGATCTTTGATGTTTCAGGTAAAGACAAGTGATGAAAATTATCTTGTTCTAGATGAGAAGAGGAATTTAGAACTACAAATATGATTATGAGTTATACATGTGATTGTGGACAAGAATTGTTGATTGATGTTACAGGGATAAAACATTGTTGGTGGACTTTTAACATGGAGAAGATAATAAACTTTGTAGTCTATTTGACTCTTCTAATGGATTGCTCGTTCCGCTGCAACTATGGTTGAAAATTTTTATCATCTACCATATGTTCTAAATCTCTGATTTAATTCTGTTGAAGGCTATTGATAATTTAATTATCTTTAGTCATGATATTCTTTACTGAGCTAGTTGTGCTCACCCTTCTGTTTCACAATTCCTTTCAGGTAATAAGAATGTAGCTGGGTCGAGCGGGGGTAACAGGAGAATAGAACGGTGGTTATCATTTAGTAGTTATATTTGGTGAATCATCTAGGGTGAGGCGAACCCAATGTTGGAATGGTGTTTTGCCACTATCATACAAGATGTCTAATGATATACAATCTCGTGTCATCATAAGACAGGGATGTGCTCATCCACTTGTCGAGTATATCTACGAGCACTACCTATATAATCTTGGTGTTTGTTTGAAGTATAATTCTCAGTTAAAGACAGTGGAGATAATGATATGTCAAGAGAAGACTCACTATTGGAAAGAATATGATAGTAATTTTCTCATTTTTCTTTGGGGTCTATTTGGTCAACCAAGGATAATTCTGTGGCCATATGATATCTATCATAACCTAGAAGCATGGCCTCCCATGTACGAGGGTTTTCTTGAGCACTTCCCAAAGATTCTAATTTCTAAAACAGTTTTTGACTATATATTTATGTAATGTGTCATTGTGACGTGCTATCCAAGGTTGGGACATGAGTCACAGTTGGTATATATTTGTAACCAAACTCATAGCATATGTGTTGTTGTATTTTGCACGACAATTATTGTAATAAAGTTGTAGTTGTTATATGTACCATGTATTTGGCGACTCAAAATGGGTTGGATGGAATGGACCTATTTTGGGGGCGTTACATTTGGTATCAGAGCTATAAGTAAAGAGTTCCGATCCTCTCGCTGGTGACTTCCTGTTGATGGGGGATGCACCGAAGCCAGACTCTCCGTAGGGGACGCCGTTCTGCGGTGGCAAACTGATAGGTATCAATGTAAGGTGCTGACATAGGTTGGTGTCCAGAGTTACATTTGGTATCAGAGCTTAGGGATATGATCTCTGGCGGAGATCGGGGAATAGTACTAGGAGGGAAGAGACGAGTAAATCCTTCGCTAGTGTGTCCTACCTAAGCTTATTTGTTGGTCAGTCATAATATCGGGATATTATGTGATATGTTAATTTGTTCAATTAACCTTTGTTTTGAAGCTGTATTCTATAATGATATCTGAAATACAGGAGATGAGCAATGAAGAAATTATGATGACAGGAAAGATAGAATCTTAAATGAAAGCAAGGTATTCTCAACTCTTTGAAATATCAGGTACGTAAATTTCGAGGACGAAATTTTATAAGGAGGGGAGATTGTAAGACCCCGAATTTTATGAAATAAAAGTATTCAATTTTTCTTATAATTACTATTTAGTAATGGTTAAATTGATAAATGTTAAAGTTAAGGGTGATATATGAATTTTTTTTTCGAAATACACAAGTGGTTATAAAATATTCATTGTTGTCGGGGAATATTCGTTTGATCGTGAAATATTCTTACTGTCGGGGAATATTCATACGACGGCGCAGCCTTTTGTGGGCCCCATAACGAAAAGCGATTGGATGAAGAAAACGACAAGAGTAAGTTGTTTATAAATAACGGCGTAGTTGTTACCGTTAATACTGTTGGAATACCCGGTGGTTAAAACACAGTAATACGCGTTGTTGCACAGTAGCACACGGTATTGCACCAATTATTGATTTTTACGTAAGAAGGCATTACTCAATAATTGTTACAGTAATTACTGTTCAATATTTTATTTTATTGATTCAATAATTGCTGCGTTGATATTTTATATTACTGTTGTCACTACACAGTATTTTCTATTATCGGAGCAATAATTCATATTATCTAAATAATATTATTAGATAACATTATTGGCAATGTCTAGAAAGTTCTGTCTAAGGAGAGGTTTGGTCATCTAATTACGCGCCAGTAAGGAGAGATCCTTATTGGAAAGCCCCCTCTTTCCTGGGAACTGCCTGGTTGTCAGTAATGTGATTCTGTAATATTATTTGTGAATAATTAATTATTGATTTATATGATGAGGAAAATATTAATTTTATGTGGATATAGATGGAGAAAAATTTTAATGTGACAATTGTTGAAAATTAATATTTTATTTTTTCTGATAAAATAATTCATTTAAATATATTATTTTAATAATATATTAATGGTGATATTTTTATAATGAATGTGGGATATATAAATAAATGAAGAGGAAGAGTATTTTTGTTGGATTAAATGTTTAACACATATTTTGTGTGTTGGTGGACACAATTCTTGACCGAAAATTTATTATAGACTGTAAAATCGCCCGTTTGTTGATTTTCGGTCAATTTCTGTTTGGAATTTAGAAAAATTTTCTTCTGCAAAGTTGTAGAGAATTGAATTTCTTATAAAAACTAGCAAGATTCGAATTTTCTGACAAAAGGGCTATTTATTGTGAATTATTGAAGTTTTAAAGTTCTGAAATAATTGATTTTTGGGAGTTTTAGTTAATTATTTTGAGAAAAATGTTTTTTTTTGTGAGATGGTGGGGCCCACTGGTTGTTAAAATGTGCTGAATTCAGATTTTCAAAGGTGGGCTAAGGAAAATTTATAATTATATTATTATTTTATTAAATTTTCTGCTTTGGTGTTCTAAGCAATTTCCTATAAATAGAGTGCTTAGGTTAGAATTGAAAATTACACCAGAAACTGAAGTTTTCTCTCTATTTCTCTCTCTATATTATCGAGTGTATTCTTGTGAGTATTTTGATATCTTGAGTGTTGCTATACGGTGCAAGTTCGTTCAGCGTTATTCCAGTCAAGAGTACTGCTCTTTTGAGGTAAGGGATAGTAAGGGATTGTAAGGGATAGTAAAGGATATTGTAGTAAGGGATGTTATTTTTTTTTTATCAATGATATTATTTCTTTCAATATCATTATACCGGAAAATTGGTAAGATTTTTCTTGTAAAATTCTTATTTTTTCATGTCGGGGTTACTATTCATGAGTTACTATTCATGAGTTACTATTCATGAGTTACTATTCACGAGTTAGTATTCACGAGTTACTATTCACGAGTTACTATTAATGAGTTACTATTCACGAGTTACTATTCACGAGTTACTATTTACGGGTTACTATTCACGAGTTACTATTCATGACAAAATTGGTTTCTTTTTCTAACCAAATTATAGTTGATTTATGAATATTACTCTTGAGATTAAAACTATATGTTGATCATATTATTTTTTTTTATCATATATAACATTTTTATAACCCTAATGATGATATTTCTCTTTGACTTGAGTGTAAAGATGTGTAGATTTTTGGTACGATCATGACTATGGGTTCTCTTTGGCCAGTAGTGCAAAGTTGAATTGTTGAAAAATAAAAGTATTTAATTTTTCTTATAATTACTATTTAGTAAATGGTTAAATTGATAAATGTTAAAGTTAAGGGTGATATATGAATTTTTTTTTTCGAAATACACAAGTGGTTATAAAATATTCATTGTTGTCGGGGAATATTCGTTTGATCGTGAAATATTTTTACTGTCGAGGAATATTCTTACTGGCTAGTTGTGCTCACCCTTCTGTTTCACAATTCCTTTCAGGTAATAAGAGTGTAGCTGGGTCGAGCGGGGGTAACAAGGAAATAGAACGGTGGTCATCATTTAGTAGTTATATTTGGTGAAGAAAATAGGGTGAGGCGAACCCAACATTGGAAGGGTGTTTCGTCACTATCTTACAAGATGTCTAATGACATACAACCTCGTGTCATCATAAGACAGGGTTGTGCTCATCCACTTGCTAAGTATATCTACGAGTACTACCTATATAATCTTGGTGTCTGTTTGAAGTATAATTCTCAATTAGAGACAGTGGAGATAATGATAAGTCAAGAGAAGACTCACCATTGGGAAGAATATGATAGTAATCTTCTCGTTTTTCTTTGGGGTCTATTGGGTCAACCAAGGATAATTCTGTGGCCATATGATATCTATCCTAACCTAGAAGCATGGCCTCCCATGTACGATGGTTTCCTTGAGCACTTCCCAAAGATTCTAGTTTTTAAAACAGTTTTTGACTGTACCTTTATGTAAGGTACCTTTGTGAGGTGCTAATACATGATGGTGTCAAATGTCACATTTGGTATATATTTGTATCCAAACTCACAGCATATGTGTTGTTGTATTTTGCACGACAATTGTTGTAATAAAGTTGTAGTTATTTTCTGTACCATGTATTTGACAACTCAGAATGGGTTGGGTGGAATAGACCTATTTTGGGGTTGTCACAGGTGGTATCAGAGCTTAGGGATATGATCTCTGGCGGAGATCGGGGAATACAACTAGGAGGGGAGAGATGAGTAAATCCTTCGCTAGTGTGTCCTACCTAAGCTTATTTGTTGGTCAGTCATAATATCGGGATATTATGTGATATGTTAATTTGTTTAATTAACCCTTGTTTTATGGCAGTATTTGAGAATGGCAGCTGAGAATGCTAACAATGGAGTGACTGAGACTGTGGGGATACCTCTAATCACTAACCGTGATAATGTGATGTCAGACGAAGAAGGAATTAGAGATATCCATGTGGTGAGTGAAGAATTGATAGTTGCACCCGAGATAGTCGCAGAGGTAACTGCTGAGACTGAGGAAGAAGAAGTACCTGAGGATATTAGAGGCACTATATGATCAAAATGTATAATTTCAAAATCGTATTCATGAGTTAGAAGAGCAGGCAGAAGAATGACAGGCGGTCGTGGAACAAAAGGATGCAACAATTCAAGCTTGTGTTACCCGATATGTGATGCTTGAACAGAAGCATTCTTTGGCAGAGTATAAGATGATAAAAATGAAATCTGAGCCGAAAGAAGAAAAAACTGAACGAGTGAGAATAAGTGATGCATGGGCAAAAGCCACACGACACGTGGATATTGTGGAAAGAGATGTTCGATCTAAGAAGGCTAAAATAGATGATATGAATTTCTCTTTTTGGAATGCAATTGGGAGAACCCAACATCGAGTTTTGAATTACCCTGTACATAGCGGTCAACCTGAATCCGATATTGATCGAAGATTGATGATTTAGATCATGAATGAGGAGTACGAAGAAGCAGTTGAGGGAGGAATATGTCCTATAGAAAAATATATTCCAACGGTAATGATGACGCCAAATGCTGCTCCAGACAAGTCAAAGTCGAGTAGTTCGAGGGATGGCGGTTGTCATGACTTCCCAACAAATGAGGAACCCAAATGAAGTTATCATGGGAGATGAGCAATGGAGAAATCATGATGATCTGAGAGATAGAATCTGAAATGGAAGCAAGGTCTTCTCAACTCTTCGAAATACCAGGTACGTAAATTTCGGGGACGAAATTTCATAAGGAGGGGAGATTGTAAGACCCCGAATTTTATGAAATAAAAGTATTCAATTTTTCTTATAATTACTATTCAGTAAATGGTTAAATTGATAAAAGTTTAAAGTTATGGGCGGAATGTGAATTTTTTTGAAAATAAGCAAGTGGTTATAAAATAATCATTGTTGTCGGAGAATATTCGTTTGGTCATGGAATATTCTTTTTGTCGGGGAATATTCGTACGACGGCGCAGCCATTTGTGAGTCCCATAACAGAATAACTGTCGGGTGGAGAAAACGACAAATTTGAGTTTTTACAAATAACGGCGTAGTTGTTACCGTTAACACTGTTGGAATACCCGATGGTTAAAATACAGTAATACGCATTATTGCACAGTAGCACACGGTATTGCATAGTATTTTTGAAATTATTGATTCTTACGTAAAAAGGCACTACTCAATAATTGTTACAGTAATTACTGTTCAATATTTTATTTTATTGATTCAATAATTGCTACGTTGAAATTTTATATTATTATTGTTCAATAATTGTCACTGCACAGTATTTCTCATTATCAGATCAATAATTCATATTATTTAAATAATATTATTAGATAGTATTATTGGCAATGTCTAGAAAGTTCTGTCTAAGGAGAGGTTTGGTCATCTAATTGCGCGCTTGTAAGGAGAAATCCTTATTGGAAAGCCCCCTCTTTCTTGGGAACGGAGTGGTTGTCATAATTGTGACTCTGTAATATTATTTGTGAATAATTAATTATTGATTCATATGATAAGAAAATATTTATTTTATGTGGATATAAATGAGGGATATATTTTTGTGGTTAAAAATGAAGGAGTTAATGTTGAGATTTTTATCAGTATTTTTATCGGAATGAAGGTATTAAAAATTAGGATTTTTGAGATATTTTGCGGGGGTTATAATTTTTAATCCGACCGTTAGATCGTGGTAATATTTGGATATGTTATACATATATAAGTTGAGTATATGTCCACAAATTTTGAACCGTTAAAAATGAACGTATAATTTGTTATGAATTTTACGAGATGACTGGTTCAAAAATTGTTGAATTTTTAGAGTTAATCATTTTGGTGGAAAATTCTAGAATTGGTGGGCCCCACTCTTGGTTGGTGAAGAAATGTGCTGAGATTTTTATTCAAATGTGGTGGGTGGAAATAGTAACAGGTAAAGCCATCAGGTTGCAGGTTAAGTCTGCTTCGGCGTGCTAACATTTTCCTATAAATAGAGGGCTAAGTTAGAATTGAAAATTACACCAGAATTCATAAGTTTTCTCTCTTTCTCTCTCTAGATTATTGAGTGTATTTTGTGAGTATTTAGATACTTTGTGAGTTTCTATTCATCAGTGCAAGTTTTCTTCAGCTTTATACTGGTCAGAAGTGCTGCTATTTTGAGGTAAGGGATAGTAAGAGATTTTAAAGGTTGTTATGATTTTCAGTTTCGTAATTTTTTTGAACTTTAGAAAATTCTGAAAAAATTTGAAATGATATTTTGATGAGTTTTATTGATTGTGTTCAAAAATAGTGATTTTTAGATGTATAGATTAAGAGTTATGAATTTTATGGAGAAAGACTATTTTAAAAGTAACCGCTTATAACTCCTTGTGGTTAACTCTAAAATTGATGAAATTTTTATTGAAAGTATATCTATATAATATCAGTGTACTATGTCAATTACGGAATTTTTGGATAAAAGTACAATTTATGATAAATGTCTAAATATTCGGTTGTTTTGGTCATATGAAAAATAGTAAATGAATTTTAAAAATTCTGAAAAAAATATATATTCAATATGGGACTATATTATGCTAAATCTCAGAAAAAAAATATTTTTGGGACTGATTTGGTATTTTTCATGAAAATGGTCTAGTTATGAGTAAATGAATTAAATATGTTTTATGAAGTAAGAAAATTAGAAAATAGGATTTTATGGCTTGAGAATCCTATATGAGGTATATGCAGATTTTTGATGAGGGTTTTTGGTTATTGGTGATGAAATCTTATGAGTTTGGCATTTTAGGATGATTAAATGCATTATTTAGTAAAGTATAAACAATTAAAATAAATTGTTTATAAGCTTAAGAAATATTATTCTTTCAATATCATTATACCGAAATATTGATATGGATTTTATTGTAGAATTTTTACCTTTTTGTGTCGAGTTTACTATTCATAAGTTACTATTCATGAGTTACTATTCACGAGTTACTATTCATGAGTTACTATTCACGAGTTACTATTCTCTTTTTCTGACCAAATTATAGTTGGTTTATGAATATTACTCTTGAGATTAAATCTAGATATTTTGATTATATTGATTTTATTATCATATATAGCATTTTTATAACCCTAATGATGCTATTCTCTTTCACTTGAGTGTAAAGATGGGTAGATTATTGGTATGATCATGACTAGGGTTCTCTTTGGCCAGTAGTGGAAAAGTTGAATTGTGACTGGTATGATCATGACCATTGAATTTATAATTGAATATCTTTAACTTAAGTGCAAAGGTGAATTGATCAACATGGTTATAATTATTGTTTATATAAGTTCTAAAATGATTATATATTTCTTTGAGATATGAATATATTTGGCCTGTAGTATAAATATGAACTGTTGAGGAATATCTTTGGCATGTAGTGTGACGCCCCCAAAATCAGGTATACATCACCCATCTTGGGTCGCCACTTACATGGTACAAAATTCAAATACAACTTACTAATACAACTGTCGTGTACAATACGACAAAACATAAACTGTGAGTTTGAATACAAATATTATCTTCTAGAGAGTATTCATACTCAAAAGAAGTCCTCGTTATATTTATTAACACACTATTACATAGAATAGTGAGGACTACTAACTAATACTATCATTCGAACCATCACTCCGTTTCCCGACTTGCCCCAGCTACGTTCTCATTTCCTGAAGAGAACAGTGAAAGAAAGGGTGGGCTCAACTAGCCCAGTAAGAAATATTATGACTAAGATAATGCAGAATAAATTATCATTAGCCTTCAACAATGTTAAACTGATAAAATATAATAGACATCAAGTTTAACTGCAGCGGAACAAGCAATCCATTTAAAGAGTCAAGTAGAAATTAAACTCTACTATCTTTTATGATTTAAAAGGTTTTTCAACACTGTGATCGCTGGGACTCAGCTTAATAAAATAATCCACATCATCGAATCACCCCTGCACTACGGCCAAGGATATTCGTATATTCATTAATGGTCATGATCATGCCAACAACTGTCCATCAACGCACTACGGGCCAATGAGGACTTTTACCACATCATTTGTAACATTACGGTCATGATTATACCGAATAATCCCTGGTATAATCATACCAAGTCCATCTATGCACTACAGGTCACATATGACTTTCAACATTTTATAAACATGAGGATGATGACAATGACATAAGAATTCAATAAAACAAGTTCAAGAATTAATTTATCCCAGAATTAACAACGTCCAAATTGTCAACATGATACTGCTTTGTGGAGTAAAATTCAAGAATGCTTAGAAGAATATTTTCATGAAAAGATACTGGATGAAACGCAATTATCAAGGATATTCCACAAATTTCATGGAGTATAGAAGTCAAAACTTAACCAACTGAGTATAATAAAGAATGGAATAACAAAAGAAATCACCATGCATGCGATAGACCGCACAGACAGGTTATTCCAACAGAATAATAAATAATGGAACCAGGTCCGGCGTAAACGCACAGACAGGATATTCCGACAGAATAATAAATAATGGAACCAGGTCCGGCGTAAACGCACAGACAGGATATTCTGACAGAATAATAAATAATGGAACCAGGTCCGGTGTAAAACACACAGACAGGATGTTCCAACAGAATAACAACAAGACGGAACCAGGTCTGGTGTAAAACACACAGACAGGATGTTCCAACAGAATAATAATAAAAACAGAACCAGGTCCGGTATAAAACACACAGACAGGATGTTCCAACAGAATAATAATAAAAACGGAACCAGGTCCGGTGTAAAACACACAGACAGGATGTTCCAACAGAATAATAGAAGAATGTCACCAAGTATAGGGTAGACCGCGTAAACAGGTTATTCCAACAGAATAATAAGGAATGGAATAACAGAAGTTCTCTTCATGAATATAAAAGGAATAATATTTCCTACCTTAAAAGAACTAGATATTGAAAAAGTGAAGTAGCAGAATACTTTTATTCTCTCTCTCTTATTCTCTCTATACTTTCTCTCTCTAGAGTTCAGTGAATTCGTAAGAAAATAATGAAGGAATGAGCTTCTATTTATAGGAAAATGAAATGCATAGTAACTAATCCATGAACGGTCCAGATTGATTTACTTTAATCTGACGGTCCATATTTAAAGAAAAATCTTTTAAATAAAATATAATATATTCTATTTATATAAAAAGATTTTTATTATGCAAACATTATGCAACACTATGCAAAACACTATGCAACACTATGCATAATAAAATATAATATATTCTATTTATAGAATAACTTTAATAAAATATTCTGTTTTATATAAAAAAAGATGTTTCTGTTTTATTACGTTAATAATACGAATAAAACAAAACGTCATTATCGTTATAATAACTCATATTATTAATCAACAATAATTGAATCAAACTGAGCGACTTCTCACATAAATATCAATAATCAATACCGTGTACTACTACTATGCAACAACGCGTATTACTGTACTTTTACTACCGAGTAGTTCAATAGTATCAACGGTAAAACTTCCGCCGTTATTTTCATAAAGTATTTTTGTCGTTTTCTCAATCCGACAATAATTCCGTTGTGGGGTTCACCAATGATTGTACCGTCGTACGGATATTCCCCGATAAAAAGAATATTCTCCGACCAATCGAATATAATATGACAACTTGCATACTTTGCAAAATTTATAAATACTACCCATAACTATTATATCAAATCTACACCATAATATACAAAAAATTATTTCGAGAAAAATTAAATATTTATTCATAAAATCTGGGGTCTCACAATCTCCCCTCCTTATAGAATTTCGCCCTCGAAATTTACGTACGTACTTGGTATGCCGAACATGTGAGGATACCTTGACTTCACTTCAAATTCTAACTCTTGAGGTATAACCTTTAAGCATCGAATATGATCCTTCTTATCCAAGATGTTAACACGTATCTCCTCATACGTTAAATCTTTCGCTATCTCGTCCGGTTCTAAATTAATAATGTGGTTCGGGTCGTCCACATATTTACGTAACATCGATACGTAAAAAAAATATTCTGAACACGCAACATACTTGGCGGTAAAACGAGTCTATAGGCCACAGTTCCTACTTCATCGAGGATTTTAAATGGGCCAATTAAATCGAGAGTTGAGATTTCCTCTCTTCGTCGATTCTTGCTTCTAGAATAACGCCCTCTTGAACCTTCTTCTTCACATTTATCAGCTCTGAGTATGTAGCTTGAGCGGCTTTAACTTTATCGATTAAAGTCGATTTTAATCGTATATTCGTTATCTTCACGTGGGTTCGTATATTCGTACTTGTAACTGTATACGATCTTCTACACAACGCGTCAGCTACCACGTTCGCTTTTCCACGATGTTATTGAATGGTACGATCGTAATCTTCAACAGCTCGAGCCAACGTCTTTGGCGCATAATACGTTCGTTTTAGTTGAAGAAATATTTGAGGGTTTAAGAAATGGGTTTTGTACTGGGGTCAATACAAAATTCAATTTTACGCTCTGGGGTAGGCTAAGAAGTCTTCAAGAATACTTCAAGAAATTTATTAACAATAGAAATATCGTTCAAAACTGTGACCCTCATCCAAAACATGGATAACACGTCACATTGATACCTATCAACTTGCCATCGTCATTTACAACGTCTCCTACGGAAAGTCTAGCTTCGGTGCATTCCACACCAGGAAGTCAACAACGAAAGGAACGAGGATTTTTACTTATGGCTTGATATGACAATGATTGACTTTAGTGATTTGGTTACTTGAATTCGCATAATAGGTTGGTTAGGAATATGAAAGCTAACAACCTTACGAAAAGCATGATGAGCAGTTAACCAATCGTTTCCAAAAATCACATCAATGAAAGTATTTTCAAAGAGATAAGATCAACAGGTAACGTGAAAGTGTTGATTTGAACAAGATTTATAAATAGTGGAGGTAACAAAGGTTTCTCCCAACGGAATTTCAACAGATAAATCAAAGTCTAACTTCTCCGAAGTTAAGTTCAAACATTGAACACAACTAGGTGAAATAAAAGAGTGAGTAGAACTGGTATCTAACACAGTATAGACTTCGCAAGAGTTTATGACTAACATACTCGTGATAATTTTATTCAGGTTCCTCGTCACGAAAAAAACGCTCTCTCTTAAACTACTAGCTTTGACTTTTCTGGGACGGTCTTTGGTGCCTCCATCCTATCTGAACTTGTCTTCGGTGAACGACAAAATCGGGCTAAGTGACCTTCTCTTCCACAATTATAGCATGCTTTGGATGGCATCGCGCAGTTTGGACTGATGTGTCCCTCCCCTCCGCATTTGAAGCATATGATAGGTGGTCGTTCTCCTTCCTTAATAACGGGTGCTGGTGCTGACGTCTTTCCATCATTGTTGAATTTCCTCTTCTTGAAATGTCCATTCTTATTGTTTTGACCATGATTACCATTGAAGTGGTTACCATTTCTGGCATGTTGATTCCCTCCATGCTTATTGTCACCGCTTTGATGACTGTTATCACCAGTATTATCATTTTTCCGGCTGCTCTCTTTTGGTTGCGTTGACTCGTTATCGCGTTCTACTAATTGAGCCCTATTTACAACATCTGAATACAGACACAGTTTATGAGAAATAAGATATTGACGTATCTCCAGTTTCAAACCTCTTAAAAACATTCGCGTCATTCTCTCTTCATTATCCACCAAGTGGGACGTAAATCGGGACAACTCGGTAAACTTGACTTCGTACTGCGACACGGTCATGTTATTTTGCTCCAACTTGATAAATTCCACCTCCTTCATGTGACGAATACTTTCGGGAAAGTACTTGTCATTGAACAGTTCTTGGAACTTCTCCCAAGACATCTTGAGTGCGTCAGGCTGGGTACGTTTTACAGATTCTGTAAGACCCCAACTTTTATAAATAAAGATAAATTTTCTATAAATATCATTTTTGAATATTATGGAGTTAATTTGATATAATGTTATAGTTGTGGGTAATATTTATAAATTTTGCAAAGTACGCAAGTTGTTATATAATATTTGATTGGTCGGGGAATATTCGTTTTAACAGGGAATATTCGTACAACGACACAATCATTGGTGGACCCCACAACAGAATTATTGTCGGATTGAGAAAACGACAAAGATAGTTTATTAAAAATAACGGCGGAAGTTTTACCATTGTTACTGTTGAACTACTCGGTAGTAAAAGTACAGTAATACGTGTGGTTGCATAGTAGCACACGGTATTGATTATTAATGCTTATGTGAGAAGTCACTCAGTTTGATTCCATTATTGTCAGTTAATAATATGAATTATTTAGCGATAATGACGTTTTGTTTTATTCGTATTATTAACGTAATAAAACAGAAACATCTTTTTATATAAAACAAAATACTTTATTAAAGTTATTCTATAAATAGAATATATTATATTTTATTTAAAAGATTTTTCTTTAAATATGGACCGTCAGATTAAAGTAATCAATCTGGACCGTTCATGGATTAGTTACTATGCATTCTATTTTTCTATAAATAGCAGCTCATTCCTTCATTATTTCTTACGAATTCACTGAACTCTAGAGAGAGAAACTATAGAGAGAAACTATAGAGAGAGAGAAGAAGAGTATTCTGCTACTTAACTACTTCCTTACTTCAGCTCTTCTTTAAAACGGTAAGGGGTGTTATTCTTTCTTATTCATGAAGAGAACTGTTGTTATTCCATTTCTTATTATTCTGTTGGAATAACCTGTATACGTGGTCTACCCTATACTTGGTGACATTCTGCTATTATTCTGTTGGAACATCCTGTCTGTGTGTTTTACACCGGACCTGGTTCCGTTTTTGTTATTATTCTGTTGGAACATCCTGTCTGCGTGTTTTACACCGGACCTGGTTCCATTATTTATTATTCTGTCGGAATATCCTGTCTGTGTATTTTACACCGGACCTGGTTCCATTATTTATTATTCTGTCGGAATATCCTGTCTGTGCGTTTACGCCGGACCTGGTTCCATTATTTATTATTCTGTTAAGAATAACCTGTCTGTGCGGTCTATCGCATGCATGGTGATTTCTTTTGTTATTTCATTCTTTATTGTACTCAGTTGGTTAAGTTTTGACTTCTATACTCCATGAAATTTGTGGAATATCCTTGATAATTGCGTTTCATCTAGTATCTATTCATGAAAATATTCTCCTGATCATTCTTGAATCTTACTCCACAAAGTAGTATCATGTTGACAATTTGGACGTTGTTAATTCTTGGATAAATTAATTCTTGAACTTGTTTTATTGAATTCTTATATCATTGTCATCATCCTCATGTTTATAAAATATTGAAAGTCATCTGTGGCCTGTAGTGCATAGATGGACTTGGTGTGATTATGACCAGGGATTATTCGGTATAATCATGACCGTAATGTTACAAATGATGTGGTAAAAGTCCTCATTGGCCCGTAGTGCATTGATGGACAGTTGTTGGCATGATCATGACCATTAATGAATATACGAATATCCTTGGCCGTAGTGCAGGGGTGATTCGATGATGTGGATTATTTTATTAAGCTGAGTCTCAGCGATCACAGTGTTGGAAAATCTTTTAAATCATAAAAGATAGTAGAGTTTATCTTCTACTTGACTCTTTTAATGGATTGCTTGTTCCGCTGCAGTTAAACTAGATGTCTATTGTATTTTATCAGTTTAATATTGTTGAAGGCTAATGATAATTTATTCTGCATTATCTTAGTCATAATATTTCTTACTGGGCTAGTTGAGCCCACCCTTTCTTTCACTGTTCTCTTCAGGAAATGAGAACGTAGCTGGGGCAAGTCGGGGAACGGAGTGATGGTCCGAATGATAGTATTAGTTAGTAGTCCTCACTATTCTATGTAATGGTGTGTTAATAAATGTAACGAGGACTCCTTTTGAGTATGAATACTCTCTAGAAGATAATATTTGTATTCAAACTCACAGTTTATGTTTTGTCGTATTGTACACGACAGTTGTATTAGTAAGTTGTATTTGTATTCTGTACTATGTATCTGACGACCCAAGATGGGTGATGTATACCTAATTTTGGGGGCGTCACAGATTCCCACCAGTAATCTGTCTCTTCACGCAACATAAAGGTGGTAAAGGGAACCTTTTGCTCCTCGGAGCATCCCAAGACATCAAATATCTTGGTGATCTGCTTTAACCATGTCTCCACCTTAAGTGGTTCTGGTTTTCCCAAAAACTCCGGTGGTCCTAGCTCCTTGAATTGCTTAGCGGTGACCAACCGTGGGTTGTCATTGTTTCCTCCTTCATTTTGGATAGGAGCCACTCTCGCCCGTTGTTGCATGAATTGCTCCTTGAACTGCTTAGCGGTGACCGTCCGAGAGTTATTTTGTTGTTGCATGAATTGCATAAAGTCTCTGACCATCCCATCATTCACCATTTCATAGGTGTTATTATTTTCATGAGGATTATTGTCCTCTGGTTGCACATTACCCTGAGCATTGATCGTTGGTGATTCAATGGTCTCATGTGCTTCATTGTTTATCTCAACATTTTCGGATGCCATTTGCAAATACTGCAACAAAACAAGAGTTAATTAACATATAACATATTATCCATATACTTTGACCGACCAATTAAATACCAAATAAACTTAGGTAGGTCATACTAGCGAAGGAATTTCCCGTCTCTCCCCTCCTAGTTCTATTCTCACGTCCTAGCCAGGGATCATATCCCTAAGCTCTGATACCAACTGTGACGCCCCCAAAATCAGGTATACATCACCCATCTTGGGTCGCCACTTACATGGTACAAAATTCAAATACAACTTACTAATACAACTGTCGTGTACAATACGACAAAACATAAACTGTGAGTTTGAATACAAATATTATCTTCTAGAGAGTATTCATACTCAAAAGAAGTCCTCATTACATTTATTAACACACTATTACATAGAATAGTGAGGACTACTAACTAATACTATCATTCGAACCATCACTCCGTTTCCCGACTTGCCCCAGCTACGTTCTCATTTCCTGAAGAGAACAGTGAAAGAAAGGGTGAGCTCAACTAGCCCAGTAAGAAATATTATGACTAAGATAATGCAGAATAAATTATCATTAGCCTTCAACAATGTTAAACTGATAAAATATAATAGACATCAAGTTTAACTGCAGCGGAACAAGTAATCCATTAAAAGAGTCAAGTAGAAAATAAACTCTATTATCTTTTATGATTTAAAAGGTTTTTCAACACTGTGATCGCTGGGACTCAGCTTAATAAAATAATCCACATCATCGAATCACCCCTGCACTACGGCCAAGGATATTCGTGTATTCATTAATGGTCATGATCATGCCAACAACTGTCCATCAACGCACTACGGGCCAATGAGGACTTTTACCACATCATTTGTAACATTACGGTCATGATTATACCGAATAATCCCTGGTCATAATCATACCAAGTCCATCTATGCACTACAGGCCACATATGACTTTCAACATTTTATAAACATAAGGATGATGACAATGACATAAGAATTCAATAAAACAAGTTCAAGAATTAATTTATCCCAGAATTAACAACGTCCAAATTGTCAACATGATACTGCTTTGTGGAGTAAAATTCAAGAATACTTAGAAGAATATTTTCATGAAAAGATACTGGATGAAACGTAATTATCAAGGATATTCCACAAATTTCATGGAGTATAGAAGTCAAAACTTAACCAACTGAGTATAATAAAGAATGGAATAACAAAAGAAATCACCATGCATGCGATAGACCGCACAGACAGGTTATTCTAACAGAATAATAAATAATGGAACCAGGTCCGGCGTAAACGCACAGACAGGATATTCCGACAGAATAATAAATAATGGAACCAGGTCCGGCGTAAACGCACAGACAGGATATTCCGACAGAATAATAAATAATGGAACCAGGTCCGGTGTAAAATACACAGACAGGATGTTCCAACAGAATAACAACAAGACGGAACCAGGTCCGGTGTAAAACACACAAACAGGATGTTCCAACAGAATAATAATAAAAACGGAACCAGGTCCGGTGTAAAACACACAGACAGGATGTTCTAACAGAATAATAATAAAAACGGAACCAGGTCCGGTGTAAAACACACAGACAGGATGTTCCAACAGAATAATAATAAAAACGGAACCAGGTCCGGTGTAAAACACACAGACAGGATGTTCCAACAGAATAATAGAAGAATGTCACCAAGTATAGGGTAGACCGCGTATACAGGTTATTCCAACAGAATAATAAAGAATGGAATAACAGAAGTTCTCTTCATGAATATAAAAGGAATAATATTTCCTACCTTAAAAGAACTAGATATTGGAAAAGTGAAGTAGCAGAATATTTTATTCTCTCTCTCTTATTCTCTCTATACTTTCTCTCTCTAGAGTTCAGTGAATTCGTAAGAAAATAATGAAGGAATGAGCTTCTATTTATAGGAAAATAGAATGCATAGTAACTAATCCATGAACGGTCCAGATTGATTTACTTTAATCTGACGGTCCATATTTAAAGAAAAATCTTTTAAATAAAATATAATATATTCTATTTATATAAAAAGATTTTTATTATGCAAACACTATGCAACACTATGCAAAACACTATGCAACACTATGCATAATAAAATATAATATATTCTATTTATAGAATAACTTTAATAAAGTATTCTGTTTTATATAAAAAAGATGTTTCTATTTTATTACGTTAATAATACGAATAAAACAAAACGTCATTATCGTTATAATAACTCATATTATTAATCAACAATAATTGAATCAAACTGAGCGACTTCTCACATAAATATCAATAATCAATACCGTGTGCTACTACTATGCAACAACGCGTATTACTGTACTTTTACTACCGAGTAGTTCAACAGTATCAACGGTAAAACTTCCGCCGTTATTTTCATAAAGTATTTTTGTCGTTTTCTCAATCTGACAATAATTCCGTTGTGGGGTCCACCAATGATTTTACCGTCGTACGGATATTCCCCGACAAAAAGAATATTCCCCGACCAATCGAATATAATATGACAACTTGCATACTTTGCAAAATTTATAAATACTACCCATAACTATTATATCAAATCTACACCATAATATAAAAAAAATTATTTCGAGAAAAATTAAATATTTATTCATAAAATCTGGGGTCTCACATCTAGTGCAAAGATGAATTATTGATGAATATCTTTGGCTCGTAATGCAAAGATGACTTGTTGTTGAATATCTTTGGCCTATAGTGCAAAGATGAGTTGTTGATGAATTTATTAGTATGATTATGAACATAAACTGTGATTTGGTATAACCATGATGTTTGATGTTTCAGGTGATGAAAATTATCTTTGTCCTATATGAGAAAAGGAATTTAGAACTACAATTACGCTTATGAGTTATACACGTGATTGTGGACAGGAATTGTTGATTGATGTTACAGGGATAAAATATTGTTGGTGGATTTTTAATGCGGAGAAGATAATAGACTTTATAGTCTATTTGACTCTTCTAATGGATTGCTCGTTCTGCTGCAACTATGGTTGAGAAGTTTTATCATCTACCATATGTTCTAAATCTCTGATTTATTATTGTGGAAGGCTATTGATAATTTAATTATCTTTAGTCATGATATTCTTTACTGGGCTAGTTGTGCTCACCCTTCTGTTTCACAATTCCTTTCAGGTAATAAGAGTGTAGCTGGGTCGAGCGGGGCTAACAAGGGAATAGAACGGTGGTCATCATTTAGTAGTTATATTTAGTGAAGAAAATAGGGTGAGACGAACCCAACGTTGGAAGGGTGTTTCGTCACTATCATACAAGATGTCTAATGGCATACAACCTCGTGTCATCATAAGACAGGGTTGTGCTCATCCACTTGCTGAGTATATCTACGAGCACTACCTATATAATCTTGGTGTTTGTTTGAAGTATAATTCTCAATTAGAGACAGTGGAGATAATGATAAGTCAAGAGAAGACTCACCATTGGGAAGAATATGATAGTAATCTTCTCGTTTTTCTTTGGGGTCTATTGGGTCAACCAAGGATAATTCTGTGGCCATATGATATCTATCATAACTTAGAAGCATGGCCTCCCATGTACGAAGGTTTCCTTGAGCACTTCCCAAAGATTCTAGTTTTTAAAATAGTTTTTGACTGTACCTTTATGTAAGGTACCTTTGTGAGGTGCTGATACATGATGGTGTCAAATGTCACATTTGGTATATATTTGTATCCAAACTCACAGCATATGTGTTGTTGTATTTTGCACGACAATTGTTGTAATAAAGTTGTAGTTATTTTCTGTACCATGTATTTGACAACTCAGAATGGGTTGGGTGGAATGGACCTATTTTGGGGTTGTCACAGAAAACAAAAAAGATGAAGAAAAGTTTATTATGTTTTATGAACTAAAACAGAATAAAGTTATTTAAAATGACTTATAAGTCATTCGTAATAAGTTAGTTTGACCCATATTAATGTAATATCAATTTTATCCCTATTTTATTTAATATTTTTAAAAAATAATTTAATTTATAAAAAAGAAGAGTAAGATGCAACGTCACTTTAATTGACGTTAGAATTTTTATTTTTATTGTTTTATAGTTGAAGTCTTATATTGTAAGACCCCAAATTTTATGAAATAAAAGTATTCAATTTTTTTTATAATTACTATTCAGTAAATGGTTAAATTGATAAAAATTTAAAGTTATGGGCGGAATGTGAATTTTTTTGAAAATAAGCAAGTGGTTATAAAATAATCATTGTTGTCGGGGAATATTCGTTTGGTCATGGAATATTCTTTTTGTCGGGGAATATTCGTACGACGGCGCAGCCATTTGTGGGGCCCATAACAGAATAACTGTAAGGTGAAGAAAATGACAAATTTGAGTTTTTACAAATAACGGCGTAGTTGTTACCGTTAACACTGTTGGAATACCCGATGGTTAAAATACAGTAATACGCGTTATTGCACAGTAGCACACGGTATTGCATAGTATTTTTGAAATTATTGATTCTTACGTAAAAAGGCACTACTCAATAATTGTTACAGTAATTACTGTTTAATATTTTATTTTATTGATTCAATAATTGCAACGTTGAAATTTTATATTATTATTGTTCAATAATTGTCACTGCACAGTATTTCTCATTATCAGATCAATAATTCATATTATTTAAATAATATTATTAGATAGCATTATTGGCAATGTCTAAAAAATTCTGTCTAAGGAGAGGTTTGGTCATCTAATTGCGCGCTTGTAAGGAGAAATCCTTATTGAAAAGCCCCCTCTTTCCTGGGAACGGACTGGTTGTCATAATTGTGACTCTGTAATATTATTTGTGAATAATTAATTATTGATTCATATGATAAGGAAATATTTATTTTATGTGGATATAAATGAGGGATATATTTTTGTGGTTAAAAATGAAGGAGTTAATGTTAAGGTTTTTATCAGTATTTTTATCGGAATGAAGGTATTAAAAATTAGGATTTTTGAGATATTTTGCGGGGGTTATAATTTTTAATCCGACCTTTGGATCGTGGTAATTTTTGGATATGTTATACATACATAAGTTGAGTATATGTCCATAAATTTTGAACCGTTAATGAACGTATGATTTATTATGAAATTTACGAGATGACTGGCTCAGAAATTGTTGAAATTTTGGAATTTATCATTTTGGTAGAAAATTCTAAAATTAGTGGGCCCCACTCTTGGTTGGTGAAGAAATATGCTGAGATTTTTATTCAAATGTGGTGGGTGGAAATAGTAGCAGGTAAAGCCATCAGATTGCAGGTTAAGTCTGCTTCGGCGTGCTAACATTTTCCTATAAATAGATGGCTAAGTTAGAATTGAAAATCACACCAGAATTCATAAGTTTTCTCTCTTTCTCTCTCTAGATTATTGAGTGTATTTTGTGAGTATTTAGATACTTTGTGAGTTTCTATTCATCAGTGCAAGTTTTCTTCAGCCTTATACCGGTAAGAAGTGCTGCTATTTTGAGGTAAGTGATAGTAAGGGATTTTAAAGGTTGTTATGTTTTTCAGTTTCGTAATTTTTCTGACTTTCAAAAATTCTGAAAAAATTTGAAATGATATTTTGATGAGTTTTCTTGATTGTGTCCAAAAATGGTGATTTTTGGATGTATAGATTAAGAGTTATGAATTTTATAAGAAAAGACTATTTTAAAAGTAACCGCTTATAACTTCTTGTGGTTAACTCCAAAATTGATGAAATTTTTATTGGGAGTACATGTATATGATAGGAGTATACTCTGTGAATTTCAGAATTTTTAGATAAAAGTACAATTTTTGATAAATGTCTAAATATTCGGCTGTTTTGGCCATATGAAAAATAGTAAATGAAATTCTGAGAAAAATATATGTTCAATATGGGACTATATTATGCTAAATCCCAGAAAAGAAATATTTTTGGAACTGATTTGGTATTTTTTTCATGAAAATGGTCTAGTTATGAGTAAATGAATTAAATATATTTTGTGAAGTAAGAAAATTAGAAAATAGGATTTTATAGCTTGAGAATCCTATATGAGGTATATGCAGATTTTTGATGAGGGTTTTTGGTTATTGGTGATGAAATCTTATGAGTTTGGCATTTTAAGATGATTAAATGCATTATTTAGTAAAGTATAAACAATTAAAATAAATTATTTATAAGCTTAAGAAATATTATTCTTTCAATATCATTATACCGAAATATTGATATGTATTTTATTGTGGAATTTCTACCTTTTTGTGTCGAGTTTACTATTCATGAGTTACTATTCATGAGTTACTATTCACGAGTTACTATTCATGAGTTACTATTCACGAGTTACTATTCTCTTTTTCTGACCAAATTATAGTTGGTTTATGAATATTACTCTTGAGATTAAATCTAGATGTTTTGATTATATTGATTTTACTATTATATATAACATTTTTATAACCTTGATGTTGAAATTCTCTTTCACTGGAGTGTAAAGATGGGTAGATTATTGGTATGATCATGACTAGGGTTCTCTTTGGCCTGTAGTGCAAAGTTGAATTGTGACTGGTATGATCATGACCATTGAATTTATAATTGAATATCTTAAGCTTAAGTGCAAAGGTGAATTGATCAACATGGTTATAATTATTGTTTATATAAATTCTGAAATGATTATATATTTCTTTGAGATATTAATATATTTGGCCTGTAGTGCAAATATGAACTGTTGAGGAATATCTTTGGCCTGTAGTGCAAAGATGAATTGTTGATGAATATCTTTGGCCGTAGTGCAAAGATAACATGTTGTTGAATATCTTTGGCCAGTAGTGCAAAGATAAACAGATGTTGAGGTGAACATGACCAACTGGTGATATAAACAAATATCTTTGGCCATAGTGCAAAGATGAAGTTATTAGTATGATTATGAACAGAAAATGTGATTTGGTGTAACCATGATCTTTGATGTTTCAGGTAAAGATAGGTGATGAAAATTATCTTCGTCCTGGATGAGAAGAGGAATTTAGAACTACAGTTATGATTATGAGTTATTCATATGATTGTGGATCAGAATTGTTGATTGATGTTACAGGGATAAAACATTATTGGTGAATTTTTAACATGGAAAAGATAATACACTTTATAGTCTATTTGACTCTTCTAATGGATTGCTCGTTCCGCTGCAACTATGGTTGAAATTTTTATCATCTACCATATGTTCTAAATCTCTGAATTATTACTGATGAAGACTATTGATAATTTATTTATCTTTAGTCATGATATTCTTTACTGGGCTAGTTGTGCTCACCCTTTTGTTTCACAATTCCTTTCAGGTAATAAGAGTGTAGCTGGGTCGAGCGGGGGTAACAAGGGAATAGAACGGTGGTCATCATTTAGTAGTTATATTTGGTGAAGAAAATAGGGTGAGGCGAACCCAACGTTGGAAGGGTGTTTTGTCACTATCATACAAGATGTCTAATGACATACAACCTCGTGTCATCATAAGACAGGGTTGTGCTCATCCACTTGCTGAGTATATCTACGAGCACTACCTATATAATCTTGGTGTTTGTTTGAAGTATAATTCTCAATTAGAGACAGTAGAGATAATGATAAGTCAAGAGAAGACTCACCATTGGGAAGAATATGATAGTAATCTTCTCGTTTTTCTTTAGGGTCTATTGGGTCAACCAAGGATAATTCTGTGGCCATATGATATCTATCATAACCTAGAAGCATGGCCTCCCATGTACGAAGGTTTCCTTGAGCACTTCCCAAAGATTCTAGTTTTTAAAACAGTTTTTGACTGTAGCTTTATGTAAGGTACCTTTGTGAGGTGCTGATACATGATGGTGTCAAATGTCACATTTGGTATATATTTGTATCCAAACTCACAGCATATGTGTTGTTGTATTTTGCACGACAATTGTTGTAATAAAGTTGTAGTTATTTTCTGTACCATGTATTTGACAACTCAGAATGGGTTGGGTGGAATGGACCTATTTTGGGGTTGTCACAGGTGGTATCAGAGCTTAAGGATATGATCTCTGGCGGAGATCGGGGAATACAACTAAGAGGGGAGAGATGAGTAAATCCTTCTCTAGTGTGTCCTACCTAAGCTTATTTGTTGGTCAGTCATAATATCGGGATATTATGTGATATGTTAATTTGTTTAATTAACCCTTGTTTTATGGCAGTATTTGAGAATGGCAGCTGAGAATGCTAACAATGGAGTGACTGAGACTGTGGGGATACCTCTAATCACTAACCGTGATAATGTGATGTCAGACGAAGAAGGAATTAGAGATATCCATGTGGTGAGTGAAGAATTGATAGTTGCACCCGAGATAGTCGCAGAGGTAACAGCTGAAACTGAGGAAGAAGAGGAAGAAGAAGTACCTGAGGAGAGTTTATTAGAGGTACTATATGATCAAAATGTAGAATTTCAAAATCGTATTCATGAGTTAGAAGAGCAGGCAGAAGAACGACAGGCGGTCGTGGAACAAAAGGATGCAACAATTCAAGCTTGTGTTACCCGATATGTGATGCTTGAACAGAAGCATTCTTTGGCAGAGTATAAGATGATAAAAATGGAATCTGAGCGGAAAGAAGAAAAAACTGAACGAGTGAGAATAAGTGATGCATGGGCAAAAGCCACACGACACGTGGATATTGTGGAAAGAGATGTTCGATCTAATAAGGCTAAAATAGATGATATGAATTTCTCTTTTTGGAATGCAATTGGGAGAACCCAACATCGAGTTTTGAATTACCCTGTACATAGCGGTCAACCTGAATCCGATATGGATTGAAGATTGATGATTCAGATCATGAATGAGGAATACGAAGAAGCAGTTGAGGGAGGAATATGTCTTATAGAAAAGTATATTCCAACGGTAATGATGACGCCAAATGCTGCTCCAGACAAGTCAAAGCCGAGTAGTTCGAGGGATGGCGGTTGTCATGACTTCCCAACAAATGAGGAACCCAAATAAAGTTATCATGGGAGATGAGCAATGGAGAAATCATGATGATCTGAGAGATAGAATCTGAAATGGAAGCAAAGTATTCTCAACTCTTCGAAATACCAGGTGCGTAAATTTCGGGGACGAAATTTCATAAGGAGGGGAGATTGTAAGACCCCGAATTTTATGAAATAAAAGTATTCAATTTTTCGTATAATTACTATTCAGTAAATGGTTAAATTGATAAAAGTTTAAAATTATGGGCGGAATGTGAATTTTTTTGAAAATAAGCAAGTGGTTATAAAATAATCATTGTTGTTGGGAAATATTCGTTTGGTCATGGAATATTCTTTTTGTCGGGGAATATTCGTACGACGGCGCAGCCATTTGTGGGCCCCATAACAGAATAACTGTCGGGTGAAGAAAACGACAAATTTGAGTTTTTACAAATAACGGCGTAGTTGTTACCGTTAACACTGTTGGAATACCCGATGGTTAAAATACAGTAATACGCGTTATTACACAGTAGCACACGATATTGCATAGTATTTTTGAAATTATTGATTCTTACGTAAGAAGGCACTACTCAATAATTGTTACAGTAATTACTGTTCAATATTTTATTTTATTGATTCAATAATTGCTACGTTAAAATTTTATATTATTGTTGTTCAATAATTGTCACTGCACAGTATTTCTCATTATCAGATCAATAATTCATATTATTTAAATAATATTATTAGATAGCATTATTGGCAATGTCTAAAAAATTCTGTCTAAGGAGAGGTTTGGTCATCTAATTGCGCGCTTGTAAGGAAAAATCCTTATTGGAAAGCCCCCTCTTTCCTGGGAACGGACTGGTTGTCATAATTGTGACTCTGTAATATTATTTGTGAATAATTAATTATTGATTCATATGATAAGGAAATATTTATTTTATGTGGATATAAATGAGAGATATATTTTTGTGGTTAAAAATGAAGGAGTTAATGTTGAGATTTTTATCAGTATTTTTATCGGAATGAAGGTATTAAAAATTAGGATTTTTGAGATATTTTGCGGGGGTTATAATTTTTAATCCGACCGTTGGATTGTGGTAATTTTTGGATATGTTATACATATATAAGTTGAGTATATGTCCATAAATTTTGAACCGTTAAAAATGAACGTATGATTTATTATGAATTTTACGAGATGACTGGCTCAGAAATTGTTAAAATTTCAGAATTTATCATTTTGGTAGAAAATTCTAGAATTGGTGGGCCCCACTCTTGGTTGGTGAAGAAATGTGCTGAGATTTTTATTCAAATGTGGTGGGTGGGAATAGTAGCAGGTAAAACCATCAGGTTGCAGGTTAAGTCTGTTTCGGCGTGCTAACATTTTCCTATAAATAGAGGGCTAAGTTAGAATTGAAAATCACACCATAATTCATAAGTTTTCTCTCTTTCTCTCTCTAGATTATTGAGTGTATTTTGTGAGTATTTAGATACTTTGTGAGTTTCTATTCATCAGTGCAAGTTTTCTTCAGCCTTATACCGGTCAGAAGTGCTGCTATTTTGAGGTAAGGGATAGTAAGAGATTTTAAAGGTTGTTATGTTTT
Source organism: Panax notoginseng (assembly GCA_016801055.1). NCBI lineage: Eukaryota > Viridiplantae > Streptophyta > Magnoliopsida > Apiales > Araliaceae > Panax > Panax notoginseng. Next base: position 80,647,477 of record CM029014.1, read on the forward strand.
TTAGTTTCGTAATTTTTCTGACCTTCAAAAATTCTGGAAAATTTGAAATGATATTTTGATGAGTTTTCTTGATTGTGTCCAAAAATGGTGATTTTTGGATGTATAGATTAAGCGTTATGAATTTTATAAGAAAAGACTATTTTAAAAGTAACCGCTTATAACTTCTTGTGGTTAACTCCAAAATTGATGAAATTTTTATTGGGAGTACATGTATATGATAGGAGTATACTCTGTGAATTTCAGAATTTTTAGATAAAAGTTCAATTTTTGATAAATGTCTAAATATTCGGCTGTTTTGGCCATATGAAAAATAGTAAATAAAATTCTGAGAAAAATATATGTTCACTATGGGACTATATTATGCTAAATCCCAGAAAAAAAATATTTTTGGAACTGATTTGGTATTTTTTCATGAAAATGGTCTAGTTATGAGTAAATAAATTAAATATGTTTTGTGAAGTAAGAAAATTAGAAAATAGGATTTTATGGCTTGAGAATCCTATATGAGGTATATGCAGATTTTTGATGAGGGTTTTTGGTTATTGGTGATAAAATCTTATGAATTTGGCATTTTAGGATGATTAAATGTATTATTTAGTAATGTATAAACAATTAAAATAAATTATTTATAAGCTTAAGAAATATTATTCTTTCAATATCATTATACCGAAATATTGATATATATTTTATTGTGGAATTTTTACCTTTTTGTGTCGAGTTTACTATTCACGAGTTACTATTCATGAGTTACTATTTACGAGTTACTATTCTCTTTTTCTGACCAAATTATAGTTGGTTTATGAATATTACTTTTGAGATTAAATCTAGATATTTTGATTATATTGATTTTACTATTATATATAGCATTTTTATAACCTTGATGTTGAAATTCTCTTTCACTAGAGTGTAAAGATGGGTAGATTATTGGTATGATCATGACTAGAGTTCTCTTTGGCCTGTAGTGCAAAGTTGAATTGTGACTGGTATGATCATGACCATTGAATTTATAATTGAATATCTTAAGCTTAAGTGCAAAGGTGAATTGATCAACATGGTTATAATTATTGTTTATATAAATTCTGAAATGATTATATATTTCTTTGAGATATTAATATATTTGGCCTGTAGTGCAAATATGAACTGTTGAGGAATATCTTTGGCCTGTAGTGCAAAGATGAATTGTTGATGAATATCTTTGGCCGTAGTGCAAAGATAACATGTTGTTGAATATCTTTGGCCAGTAGTGCAAAGATGAACAGATGTTGAGATGAACATGACCAACTGGTGATACAAATAAATATCTTTGGCCATAGTGCAAAGATGAAGTTATTAGTATGATTATGAACAGGAAATGTGATTTGGTATAACCATGATCTTTGATGTTTCAGGTAAAGATAGGTGATGAAAATTATCTTCGTCCTGGATGAGAAGAGGAATTTAGAACTACAGTTATGATTATGAGTTATTCATATGATTGTGGACCAGAATTGTTGATTGATGTTACAGGGATAAAACGTTGTTGGTGAATTTTTAACATGGAAAAGATAATAGACTTTATAGTCTATTTGACTCTTCTAATGGATTGCTCGTTCCGCTGCAACTATGGTTGAAATTTTTATCATCTACCATATGTTCTAAATCTCTGAATTATTACTGATGAAGACTATTGATAATTTATTTATCTTTAGTCATGATATTCTTTACTGGGCTAGTTGTGCTCACCCTTTTGTTTCACAATTCCTTTCAGGTAGACCTGGCAAACGGGCCCGCCCGCCAAAACCAGGGCTTTGGGCCGCTGTTTTCAAGCCCATAAAAACCCGGGCCTTTTTGGCCCGGCCCGTTTTTGGCCCGGCCCGTGGAGGCCCGGCCCGCCCGCCAACAATTACTTTTTTTTAAAAAAAAAAAATTAAAGTGTTAGGTTGTGAGGCTTGAACACAAGACTTGTAAGTAAATAAATAAGAGCTCAAACTAACTGAGCTACAACAACTATTTATTTTTAATGTAATCTTCAATATATTTTAACTATAATTAAAAATTAATTAATAATACTAATTTATAATACTATTACAATTTTAATTAATTGAGATATGTAGTTAATGTATGTAATTAATTAATCGTGTTTGTTTGTATTATTGTTTATTATTAATTATTTTATTATTTTTAATATTTATTATTATTATTTTTAGTGTAACAAATAGTTTGCAAAAAAAAAAAAAAATTAATGGCCGAAGCCCGCGGGCCGGCCCGGCCCGCCTGCCACGGGCTGGCCATTTCTAGCCCACCAAAACCCGGGCCTTTTTGGCCCGGCCCGCCGTTGGCCCGGCCCGGCCTCGGCCCGGCCCGGCCCGGCCCGCCCGTTTGCCAGGTATACTTTCAGGTAATAAGAGTGTAGCTGGGTCGAGCGGGGGTAACAAGGGAATAGAACGGTGGTCATCATTTAGTAGTTATATTTGGTGAAGAAAATAGGGTGAGGCGAACCCAACGTTGGAAGGGTGTTTCGTCACTATCATACAAGATGTCTAATGACATACAACCTCGTGTCATCATAAGACAGGGTTGTGCTCATCCACTTGCTGAGTATATCTACGAGCACTACCTATATAATCTTAGTATTTGTTTGAAATATAATTCTCAATTAGAGACAGTGGAGATAATGATAAGTCAAGAGAAGACTCACCATTGGGAAGAATATGATAGTAATCTTCTCGTTTTTCTTTGGGGTCTATTGGGTCAACCAAGGATAATTCTGTGGCCATATGATATCTATCATAACCTAGAAGCATGGCCTCCCATGTACGAAGGTTTCCTTGAGCACTTCCCAAAGATTCTAGTTTTTAAAACAGTTTTTGACTGTAGCTTTATGTAAGGTACCTTTGTGAGGTGCTGATACATGATGGTGTCAAATGTCACATTTGGTATATATTTGTATCCAAACTCACAGCATATGTGTTGTTGTATTTTGCACGATAATTGTTGTAATAAATTTGTAGTTATTTTCTGTACCATGTATTTGACAACTTAAAATGGGTTGGGTGGAATGGACCTATTTTGGGGTTGTCACATATATACTCCTTCATTTTCAACGCCGATGATAGAGAATAAACATAAAAAAATATTGATGTTTGTAAACAAGTACAAGAGATTAAAGAAATTAAAAAAAAAAGATTCCAACGTCAGTTAAAGTGATGTTACATATAAAATATAATTAATTTCTAATATAATTTATATGAATTTTTCTTGTAACTCGTTATTTTATATATATAATTTCTGACAAGGGATGGCCAAGGAATCGAAAGCGCTCTCAAAGTTGTACCAAAAATCGACCAAACTGCACCGATTAAGTCGCGCCAATGGTTCCGACATAGACCAATTAAATTGCACCAATGATGTGTAAGTTCTTTTTTAATTACCCTTTTTCAAATTCTCCTTTTTCTTGACTTGTAATTTTTTTTATAATCAAATATTAATTTCTCTTTATATCTTGAATTATAGCGGATGTTTAACAATAACTTATAAGTTGGTCAAACTAAGTTATAAACCATTTGTTATTATTTAGTGTTTGACAATAACTTAAATTTTAACTTTTTTTTTACTTATAAGTCATTATTAAATTTTTTTCATACTTCATATGCTATATTTTTTATGTATTAGATAAATTTTACAACCATATATATTAATATATATATATATATATATATATATATATATATATATATATATATATATATACATATTAGTAGAATAAATTATATATACATACATACATATTTTTTAAAAAAATTCTTGTCAAACTAAATAAATACTAAACAAATCTCAACATTAAACTAAATATAATTAAAGCAACTATGAATATTTTTATATATAAATATATATATATATGTAAAAAAATATTTATAAATTTATCTCTAAATATTCATATAAATATTTATAAAAAATATTAATATCTAAATTTTATAAATTTTAGATAAAATATTTATAAATTTATAAATAAATATTTGTTTATAAATTTTAAAGATAAATTTATTTGAATATTTAGAGATAAATTTATAAATATTTATATGAATATTTGTTTATAAATATATATATATATATATATATATATATATGTATATATATTTATATATATTAAAATATTCATAGTTACGTTATATAAATATTCATAGTTACTTTATATATATTTAGTTTAACGTGGAGATTTAAGATGGCTATCTTGGTGGAAGCAGCGACGATGGATTAGAGTCAGCGACAAGGATGGCAGAGAGATAAAGGGATTTGCGGGTGAGTTTGAAAATTGATGATCAAAGTATCATGTTATGTGTATAAAATTATGTAATATATGTATGTTTTGGAATTAAATTAATTAGAGTTCTTCTACATGGACACGTTTATTAGACATTTAAAAAAAAAATTGCTTGTGACTCTAAAAAATGTATATTATTTATTTTAACTAGAATTTTTATAAATTATAGTATTTTAGGTTTAATTTGGATACATATACAAGAACAAGTTATACAGTCTGTACAACCCTGTTCTTGTATATGTATCTAAATTACACCTAAAACATGTACACTATATTTTGTAAAAATTTCTGTTGTAATAAATACTATATATTTTTTGGGAGTCACAATCAAAAAAAATAAAATGTCCAATATTTCGTTCTGCCAAGACTTATTGAATTAATTACCCTTCTTTGTTTATGAATTTGTATCGGTACAAATTGAAAAGATGAAAAATATGAGACAAAAATTTGTTTTTTTAAAAAATAATTTTGGTTTTCTTTTTGTCTTTAAAACAGTCTCAAAAATATCTTTTTTAGATAATTTAAAAGTTTAAAATGGAAAATATTGTCATTTAGTTATTTTTAACAAGTCACTTAACAAACAACTTTTTTTTATTTAGTGTTCAATTTTAATCAGTTCATTAAGTTATTTAGAACTATTTTATTCAATTTTATCAAACAGCCCTTAGCCTATTTGGGAATGACTTATAAGTTGATCAAACTAATTTATAAGTCATTTGTTACTATTCACTTGTTTGAAAATGACTTATGTTTTTATTTATAAGTTGAGTTTTGAGTTTTAGTTTGACCAAATAAAATGTTTATTTTGTCTATTTTATATTTTGTATATTTTTTTATTAATATTATTTTTAATAATTTTTATATTTATTTTAATTTATAAATTATTATAAACTTAACACTTTCATAATTTATTTTAATTTATAAGTTAAAATGTGGAGCATCGACTTAAAATAACTTATAAATCAAATTATATTTAGGCGGTACAGATTTGGGAATTTGTTCGCCTTCTTCAGTACTGGTACCACTTCTTTCAACCAAAGCTAGGTTTTGGCCAAAATTTGCAGAGAGCAAAAACCCCAAAAATCTCTACTCCCAATCCTCTACTCCACCCTTCTTCTTCTTCTTACCGTTCGGCGGAATCTCCCCAAGCTCCTCCTCAATCTCCCCCTCTGTCGAATGATAAAACGGAGGCGAATGCCGAGCAGCCTCCGCGTGTTCGCAATAATAATCCGCGTACGACTTCGGCAGGGTTTGACCCCGAGGGGTTAGAGAGAGGTGCAAAGACTCTGCGAGGCATTAACAACTCTTCCCATGCCAAAAAGGTTTGTTATTTGTTTTTTGTAATTTCCTATGACGGGTTTGTATGTTCTGCTCCAAGCGCGTAAGGTTTCAGGTGATCTATATTTTGTACCAAATCATTCTTATGAATATTGTGTTCCTTGAAAATTTTCGATTTGAGTATATATTACCAATTTAGTATTATTAATTGGGTTTATTATACTTGTTAATTTTCATAATGTAGGATTTATGTGTTGACATGTGATTGATGGTAGTCAGTGTGTAGAAAGGGGTGATTTTGCTACGTAAAGATTTGTTAAATATTGTTGCCATTTGATGTTTCCTAGTGAAATTAATGCGATTTGGTGTTGATTTAGGTTTTGAGAGGATCAAGAAGCAAGAAGAGACTATACAGAAGGAATTTTCTGCTAAATCGGCAGAATTTAAGGCAATGCAAGCTCAGGCAGAAAGTGTAAGTCTAATTTTTGCTGTGTATGCTGGTATAATTACTTGCAGTTTATTTGCATTTTTCATAAATGTGTTATGAGCCCATGCATTAGGATATTTTACTTGGTTCTGCGAGGCATTAACCAGCTAGCATTTTTCATAAAGTTGTCTGATGAATATTTCATTGTATTTAGGGGGTTTGCGAGCAATATTAACTTATCAAAATAAGTTGGTTGTAGCTGTTGGGGGTGTTACAGCTCTTGCAGGTGGGATCTACACAACAAGGTATATAAATTATGTCAATTAGTTGAATATTTTCAATTCTTCATTCTCTTGGATAGTCTAAGTCTGTATTTCGGGTCCCCGCGTTTCCTTGAGCTTATGACTCAATCTATGCTATTGTATAAACCTAGCAGTGTACTTTTTCTGGTGGGTGTCTGTTATTGTGTTGGTAATGAGTTCTGTAAGGCTGAATTAGTCATACGCTGTTATGCATCCTTCTGATGGAGAAATAATTTGGTTGACATAAGGTTATAGTTGACAGATCTTGTAAAAATAGTAAAGGTTTACACTGGACATGTTTGATTATGAAATAGAATGCATACACATGCTTGCAGTCAATGTCATATTGCTCCAGATGCGGGCTTGGTAAGGAAGCAAAGTAGATGGTCTATTCTCTGTCATATATGATTAGAAGTTTTTCTAATTTATATATATGCTAGCATCATGTGTGTGTCACTACACGCGGAAGATATTCCCTTCTTGCAAACAACTGCAAATTGAATCAGTTTTTTACTTTAGATAACTAAAAAGTCTATTGAATATGTGACATATTTGACTGGAATAGCTGATGATACTTTTAGTATTACCTTCAGAAATTTTACTTAATGGCTATTTGCTCCCTCTTCTCCATTAAGTATTTCATTGTTGCTCAGGATAGTACTTCAACCCAAAGATTGGTAGGTTAGCGGTTTTGCATCGTCAAGATGCATTACTATGTTGATAGTATGGTCCTTTTTTCTTTTTCACTGGGAGTTGGGGGGGATCACAACGAGAAGAGTAGGAGCTATTTTGGCATAAATATTCCTTCTTTGTTTGATAAGTTGTTATAGCATAAATATTCTTACCAGGTGTTTATTTGATTTTAATGGCTTATGGATTACAGAAAGGGTGCAAAGGTGATTTGGAGTTACGTGGACAGAATATTAGGACAACCATCATTGGTTAGAGAGTCTACCATTGGAAAATACCCTTGGTCAGGCTTCTCACGTGGTATTAGCACTCACTCACGTGGTGCTGATAAAGGGTCTGCCCTTAAAAATGGGGATGGCTTTGGTGATGTCATCTTACATCCTTCTCTTCAAAAAAGAATTCAGCAGTTGGCTAGTTACTCTTTTGTCTTTCGTTTATCTTTTTTATGAAAAGGCATTGATATCTTTTTTCTGATACAGGGTTTGGAAAGCATGTACAATCTCGCTCAGAAATGCATGCAGTCAAAACCAGCGTCCAGCCCCCATAAGTTGATGGAACTTCTAACTGGGAATTCTTGGAGAAAATACAGAGGTGAGGAAGGTGGATCGACATTGCTAACGTACAATGTTTTGTCTTTGGCCTTTTATCTGTCTAAATATTATCTGCATTTTCTTTCTGGTTCAGGTTGTTTTAGCAGCATGCTCAAGATCATTTGGTCCCTGGTTAGCTGCTAATCTAACTAGTTTGTTTGATTTAGTCTTGCTTAGTTTAGGAAGTGTTATTTTTTTCTCATTTTCTATTGCATGGTCAGTTGAGGTTTCTATCTGACGCTGTTGATCTGTATGCTATGTAAGCATTAATCAGAATGTCATGATTGGAGGATTGTCAATCTCTAAATGAACCACAAAAATCTTTTATCCTTGATTGAGCTCCTTTTTTCTTTAAATCCGGTGGTTGCTGGTGACTAGCTAATAAAAGCCATAGCCCCTATCCCGTAGGTCGAGGATAGATTTATATCTTTCTCACTGACTGTTCGCTAGTCTTTGAAGAACTAATCCACACCTAATACATTGGAGATCCACGTTTACAATTCCAAAATGGACAGTTTTTGAGGGGTTTATGGTGGGTATGGCTAATTCCCCCACCCGCACATGCAACAGAAAATAAAAAGGGTGAGTGCAATCTGTAGTCCTCTGACATTTTCTTGATGGAACTTTTTATCATTCTTCCTTGCAGGATGGTTGCCCATGCTGTAGAGCTGTTAACTGCTGGGAGCGCACATGCATAAATTTTACTACATGAAGAGCGTAATAATCTGGGGGGAGTTAGCTTAGAGGAGCTCTATCGACTGGTCTATGCTCAAGTTCAGTCATCTCATGCATTAACTTGGTAAGTGAGTGCAAGTTAATTCAAAATCACTTTATATTATGTCTATATGATTAGTGTTCATTTTTTCTTACAATTATTATAACTATTCTATATTTTCTTCAGAATTTTCTTTGCCTTCTAGTGCATTTGAAAAGGTTTGTCTTGTTTGGATAAAGTGGTTTCATATTTCAAACTTTGAGTTGTGCATATTTGACAAGTTTGAAAAGGTTTGTCTTGTTCGGATGAAGTGGTTTCATGTCGAGAATTATTTATTATTTCCTACAGATTGCTCCAATATATTTGACATCATGTATGAAAAAAGGAATGGGCTTGTTGGAGATTTTGTTGTACAAGCAACCTGTACGACACAATCAAGTACTACTCAAGGTGATAAATCTATACCTTTTTTTTTGCCTTTTATTTTCCTTACCAACTTTCAAAAACTATTTTCTTCTGAAGTTGATAGCATCTGCTTTTACTGTATATGTTTCTGATAATTGATCCCTGTAAATGTATCTTAAGCAAAATATAGAGATTTGCCGTATGTATGAACTTGACAGTGATAGTTCAAATGCTATGAAGGTGTGTTATCATGAAATCCTTCATATTTTCCTGTTGATGCATATACAACTATATGATATTATTTACTTCCAGAAGTTTATTTCATACATCTTATTGAATAAATTTTTTCTAAAGCTCAGTATCATCCTAGCTATAACTTTTGTTAAAATCTCATGTAAGATTGCTGGAGTGCATCACTGGAAACATGGCCAACTAATATTGATTATGAAACTGATGCTTTTATACTGTGGTGCAACGTGATGATCGCAACAACGGCTATGATTCGCATGTATGGTATGTAGTTTCAATCTTCAGCTCATAAATGTTTTTTACAAGATATCATTTTTCAAGTATTTTTGCATGCTTTTTGAAGATAACCCATCCCCTTATTAAATTGAATGCAATGATGGGAAATATTTTTGGCAATAGAAAGTGGAGTTCTTGTTCTAACTTATGCTATAACCAGGTTAGAGAGTGATTATGCATTGATGTGTCAACCATATTTGTTGTCTAGTCACTCAAATTGAACAAGAAATTGGTGGTATTCTAAAGTATTATGAAATAGGAGCCAAGCCTTGACATTGTACCACGTAGCAATTCTATTGTCTTTGTGTATTGATTTTGGCACTAAGTGCCTCTGGTGACCTATTTGCTTTATTTTTCTAACTTGCTATTATTTTTAAATGTGCAGGAAGACTGCTTCTACGACATGCCTTACACTACTGGGTATCAAATTTTCGTGCTACGTTTACGGAAGACAAGTGACGAAATTATGAAGTGTACTCCCTTTATATATGTAGATATATACTTTTATTGAAGAATTGTGGTTGCTTTAGATGGTTAATTGTAAAGATAATGAATAATTATGTAGTGGATGATTTTATTAAGTTAATAATATTTAGTTTTTTGTTTTTTTGTCATTATTTGTTATGGGAACATTGAGCCAGTCAGGTACACAAAAAGAATGTCAAATTTTGATTTGGGAACAAAATAATTCGTTACCAAAGCATTGAATAACTTTTAATATAGCAATAATTTTTTATACATTTAGCAACAAATTTTTGTTGCTAATAGCATTAAAAACATAATATTTGCAACGAAAAATTAACTTAATAACAACAGAGAGGATATTGTTGCTAATACTAAAATAAAAGGCAATATTTTTTATCGTTGCAAATTATATCAACTTTCGTTGCACATATAAAGAAATGACAACATATAATGTCGTTGCTAATCGAATACTTTCGTTGGTATTGAAAAACAACTAGCAAAAAACATTTTCGTTGCTGATTCAGCATAATGTCGTTGCCAAATAATATAATCAGCAACGAAAATCGTTGCTAAAAAGTTTACATTCCGCAACGAAAGCAAGCTTAGGCAACAATTTTCATAATTTACTGCAACGAAAAATATCGTTGCAAAATGGTGTCAATTGCAACGAAAATGCATGGTTGTTGAAAAAAAAAAGAGTTTATTTCGTTGCCAATTAGTAGGCTTTTGCAACGAAATGGGGTTTTTAGCAACGACATTTTAATTATTCTGCAACAATATATTTTGTTGCTAAAAGATCGATGTCTCTGTACGAAAGTCAAATTTCGTTACAAAATGTATTACTTTTGACAACGAAAAAAATACGTTCGTTGCGGAACAATTAGCAACACTCATTGTGCAATGAAAGACGTAACGACAGTAAAATCGTTGCCAAAACTCTTTAGCAACGAAATTTGTCACCTTTAGCAACGAAAATCGGTTGTTGCTGAAGCCCCATTTTTTTTGTAGTGGATCCGAATGAATCTTATGAACGAGTAGGAGAAATAAGTAAGGAATAGTGTTCTATAACATCAAATTCCAAAAAAAAAGTGGAATCGTAATCCAAAATATTGATTAAAAATGAAGAACGCGAAGAACACGAAGAACGTTGTTGATGGACAAATTTAAAATCATCGTAGGATAATTGTTGTTGATGGACAAGTTTAAAACCATCGCATATAATTTAGTTGCATATTGCTTGGTTAGGAATGGTAGAAACGTTCATGAAGAACGGATTAAAACGTAGCTATAACGAAGTTATGACAAAATTTCGTAAAAGACGAACGAGAATTTGAAAGTTAGTAAATGGACCCGAACGTGTAGGGTTTCATAAGAAAGTAAGAGAATGTAGAAAACGTGAGCCGTGGACTCAAGAACGAACGAGTTCTGAGTTCGGATGACCGAATTACGGACGAACGAGCGAAGAATGTTAAAAGCGTAAAAAATGAACGAAGGGTGAAGATCAAGCCAATAGAATGGTACATTAACGGATTCAGAATGAAGTTCTGTCCAAGGGGTATTGAAGTACAGAAGATAAGGAAGAGAATGGCTTTGGAAGAGAATGGCTTTGGAACGATCTCGTTCCGAGTTATAACGAATAAGTTACGAAATTTCGAAATAAGGAATTCAAGCTTGTAAAAGACTTGGGAAAAAATTTCTAGGGTTTAGGCTCGGCGCCGCAGCGCCGGCTGAGCTTTGAGAAGTGGCTCCGCAGCGCGAGCTCGGAGTCTCAGGTACTGTTAGTTGGCACCGCAACACGAGAGATAACAAAGGGTTTGGCGCCGCAGTGCCAGACCAAGGGAAGAGGGTGAAGTAGGTCGCACCGCAGCACGAGAGAAAGGAAGGGACACGGTGCCGCTGCGCTGGTGCAGGGCAATGCCCAGAAATGAGATTTTTATTGCTCAATTACTGGGGGATGTGCAAGAAAGAAATAGGAACATATAGTTCACCTAAAATAACACTTAAGCAAATGAGTTAAACCTTTAGTGAAGGTTGAACGAAAGGGTTAAACGAGATTAAAAGACAGAGAATTTAAGCGCTAGATTACGTAATCGATATCCGGGGACCGTAGTCATGATGAATGAACGTGAGGGATTGCTATGATTGTGATTCCTTAGACGTTGAGTGACGAAGGTAATGAATAACATTTCGATGTTATGTCATGGTGATGAGAGATAAGTGTAAAGCGTATAGACGCTGTGAACGCAATGTTGTTGCGATGAACGATCGGTCTTAGCATACAACAAACCGTATGACTTCGACATTAAGAAAGAAGAATGAACATGGGGTTCATGGGTTGGATAACGAATGAAAGCGATTAAAACCTTGAGTAAAGGTTGAATGAGAGGTTTAGAGACGAGCAATGTAAACGTCGAATACGTAAACGATTCTCGTGAATAGTATTCGCGTTGAACGAACGTTCTAAGTGTACAATGGTTGTATAACTTGGACGTTGACGAAAGTAGTAAGATATGAATTATCGTAAAAAGCCATAGCGAACGGTAATAAGAGTAATGAAAGTCCGATGTGAGTCAGATAGAGAATGCTAGAATGAAAGGTAAGCATTAAACACTTTAACCAACGCGAGGGTTGAGTGTACGTGAAAATTAAACGAGCAGAACCTACACTCCGTGTATGGTTTGACCGTAAGGTAATGAAGAATATTGTTTAACCGTGAACGGTGAAGAAACTGAGTTAAAGATAATAACGTATAACATTAAGAGACCGAGTTAGTAGATATAACTTGGATAACGTTCCGAATCGAATGAACAGGACGTTGTAAGATATGAATAGGTTAATATAAAATGTTTAACGCTATGACCTCATAGTATTGACATTGAATGATCGTTCTGAGAATACAAAAGACTGTATGATGGACGATAAAGAATGAATCCTAAGGCATGTCATTTAGTTTCCAGAAAGCCATAAGGAATAAGAAGTTGACTTAACAAACGTTATAGTTAATGGTTTGTATAAGTTGCGATAAGTTAGGTTGTGGGAAACCACTCATAGTACCATATGAACTACTAGCAGAGACACGATGTGTGCTGAGTCCTAGGCGAGTTATAAGAAGAAGATAAGAGTGAAAATCATCAAAGATGATGAACGTTTTGAGTAAGACATCTCCGTACGTCATGAAGCCGTAAACCGGTAGTAAAGGAAGTTTGTCGTGTAAACTTAAATTACAAGAGCGCGAACTTTAAGAAGTAAAGTTAAGTAAACCAATGCGTAAGTTAAGTATATGACTAATTGGTGTACGTGTTATTTCCTTATGTGTTATATAGGGATTTGGAAATGAGCAGTTCAGCGTAAGCTGTAGCTGTGCGTAAGGCAAGTTTCCTAACTTCATTCATTTTATATGAATGCTAGTTTCTTGAACTTCTCAGATGTTGGACTTGAGAAGTTCTATATGTGTGCGAATGTGTGATATTTGTACAAGGTGGTACAACGTATGAGGCCTTGTGCCACAAAGTGAACACTTCGGTGTTTCTATGAGATGAACTGTTCAATACAAGTATGTTCTGTTTATACATGAACCATTATTGTTAAGTCTGTGCTATTGATTCTAGCCAGACATGATATGTATGGAAAAAGGTAGAAGAATGAAAGTAGTGTTAGGAGTATGTGATGAATGTTGTAAGATGATAGGAATCGAGACTATTCCTATTATTCAAGTTACTTCATAACCTTTGTTCGGTTATTGAAGTTCTGAAGAATGTTTAAACTCTTGAAGTTGTTTGTTCAACTGTTATGACTTGCTGGGCAATTGAATGCTCACACTTGCTTTAAATGAAAAATATTTTCAGCGAACGATGTTAGAAAGAACTTAAGGATCCCGTAAAGATCAAGCTGAGCGATATCTAGACGAAGTACCATTCAGTATGTGAATGTGCATGAAGAACAAGTGAAGACTTGTAATATAGAATGATAGAATTAAACTATAGACTAGTTTAATGAACAGTTATGTATCCTTGGTGGCGGATGAAAGTCACTCGTGTAAGATGAAAAGAATAATGTAATTATCATTATTTGTAATGAAAAGAGATTATGAGGTTTCGAGAACCTGGGATTTGAGAAGATATGTTGTTATATTTAACTATATAATGAGGTATGTTTGGTAAGAAGTGGGACCGTGACGCACAGAGTCCGGGTCTGAAGGTTGACCAAATTTCGGGGCGTTACAGATTGGTATCAAAGCTATAGGTTATAACTCTTAGGTATGTGTACCTAAGACTATGATCGTAGAGAGAAGGATAAGAAAATCGTTGAGTTAAACGATTAAGGAAGAAGATCACCATGTGATCATAGAGAATCCTAATAACAGTTGTTCTGTTAAACGATGGATGATTTATAGCTAATGCTATGAATGAATGGTACTACAAAGTAGTACGGGGAAAGCAGAACTCAAATTGAGTTGAGAAGGATAGCATACGAATTAAAGAAAATTCTTATTAAGTAAAGAGAAATGTAGAAGTTGTAAGATTTTAATTGAGGACTCATGTGATGACTGAGTTGTATGAACCTTTGTTATGGGCAGAGGTTTGTGCTTTAGTGTAACAACTACTCAGTTTATTACAATGATAATCATTAGAATTGGTCGCGCTATTAAGATGTATATGACGAGAAGGTGAATCTTTTCTTATGTATATACTTGATAGGTAGAGAACGATAAGGTAGGTGCGAGTTCTTGAAACTCATAATTATGGTAAGTTCGTGACTCATAATAATATGATATATTTTCGAATGTCTCAGCGAATGGACGCCTATGGTCTGTTCGGATGTTTCCTAAACTCATATTATTATGGAAAGTTTCTGAACTCATAATGTGTGGTAAGTTGATGGACTGTACTAAGGTAGAAGAATGTTTAGACTGAAAACGAAGTATTTTCAGTAGACTTAGCATTGAAGGTGCTAGAGAAGTTTAAGTATTATCACAGTAAGACAATGAAGGAAGATGGAGAATAGGATATTCCAAATTCTCTAGCTATACTAGATTTCGAAGTTTATTCAAATCGTGCTGAAATGTACATTTTGAAAAAGAAAGAATTGGTTCAACTTTTGGAACCAATGGATTTTAAAAGAGCTATTCTTTTTATGTCTATGCCAATTGTTTCGGCTAGACAGAAGTTGATTTGAAATATCAAAATGAATTTTATATCTTCAGTGCATTTAATGCCAGGATGGTAAAAAGATAGAGTTGTTAATGCAATTGAACCTGGTGGGATGTTATCTTAGGATCAACAAATCGCTATGGTAAGATGTATAATGACGAAGTCATAAACTGACTAAGTCCTCAACGTACTGTGAAGAGTACGGTATCATGACGTCATAAAACGTTTTGATGTATTGCAAAAAGAATTTAAAGAAGTAGTCGATGTCAATTGAGTTGACTAGACGAATGTTTCAAGTGATATCCAAAATTTTTGGTATTAAGTCTGAGGTGAACATACTCTGAAATGGGGTTATACGATAGGTTGATCACCTACGTATGGAAAGAGGTAGTTTACCTTCTTTGTGATTGTAAACTTACCGTGAAAAGAAAGGGTTACGACGAAAGGCTGTTTACCTTCTTTGTGCTTAGGTTAGAATTGAAAATCACACCAAAAACTAAAGTTTTCTCCCTCTATATTATCGAGCGTATTTTTGTGAGTATTTTGATACTTTGAGTGTTGCTATACGGTGCAAGTTTTTTTCAGCGTTATATCTGATATTCCAGCCAGAAGTACTATTCTTTTGAGGTAAGGGATGTTATTTTTTTCGTAAATGATATTATTTCTTTCAATATCATTATACCGAAATATTGGTATGAATTTTATTATGAAATTTTTACCTTTTCATGTCGAGGTTACTATTCATGAGTTACTATTCACGAAGCCACTATTCATGCATTACTATTCACGAGTACTATTCACGAAGTATGATAATTTTTCTTGTGGAAATTTTACCTTTTAGTGTCGGGGTTACTATTCACGTATACAACACTATTCACGTATACGACACTATTCACGAATACGACACTATTCACAGAAAAATTAAATTTTCTTTTCAGTGTCCAAGATTGTCTGTTATGGTTCCTAGCTTTGATTATATCCATGTTTTGATCTTCATTCTTGAATTTTTGCTCCACAATTGATTATTATGGAGTATTTTTAAACTTAGATAAACTAAAGTACGAATTCTTAATCTTTGTCTTTTAATATCTCTGGATTCGTTTTCTTGAAAATATTTTTATCATTCTCAGTCCTAAATGGTAATATAACTGAATATCTTTGGCCTGTACTGTAAAGATGAATGATTACCTAATGAATATCTTTGGCCCGTAGTGCAAATATGGATAAGTGTTGAGATGAACTTGACCAACTGGTGATACAAATGAATATCTTTGGCCCGTAGTGCAAAGATGAATATTTGATGATTGATGTTATAGGGATAAAATATTGATGATGGACTTTTAAATTCATAGATGATAGTAGATTTCATTCTCTACTTAACTCTTCTAATGAATTGTTGTTTCCGCTGTAGTTGTTGATCTAAAACTTGTTGTCTATTGTATTCAATCAAATTTTTTTCTATTGAGGACTAAGGATAATTTGTTCTACATTATCTTAGTCATAATGTTCTTTACTGGGCTAGCTGAGCTCATCTATTTCTTTTTTGTTCCCTTTTTCATCTTAGGAGGCGAGAATATAGCGAGAACTAGTCGGGGTATGGAATGATTGTTCAAGATAGTTATTTTAGTAGTCCTCACTATTTTATAAGATAGTGTATCAATAATTGTAATGAGGACTTATTTGAGTGTGTATATTATCTAGAAGACAATATTTGTATTTTAAACTACAGTATATGTGTTGTCGTATTTTACACGACAATTATAATAATGAAGTTGTAGTTATTTTCTGTACCATGTATTTGACGACTCAGAATGGGTTGGGTGGAATAGACCTATTTTGGGGGCGTTACATTTGGTTTCAGAGCTTAAGGATATGATCTCTGGTGGAGATCGGAGAGTAGAACTAGGAGGGGAGAGACGAGTAATATCCTTCGCTAGTGTGTCCTACCTAAGCTGAATTTTCTTACTTAAGTTGACAAATTGTGATATGTCAATTTACCTTTATTTTGAAGCTGTATTCTAGAATGATTTCTGAAATACAGGAGATGAGCAATGGAGAAATCATGATGACAGGGAAGATAGAATCTGAAATGAAAGCAAGGTATTCTCAACTTTTTGAAACACCAGATACATACGTCAATTTTGAGGACGAAATTTCATAAGGAGGGGAGGTTGTAAGACCCCAACTTTTTATAAATGAAATTGAATTTTTTCTATTTATTATTTTGAAATAGTAAGGGTTGATTTGATTAATGTGGTAAGTCATGGGTAAAATGTGTAAATATCTTAAGTACGCAAGTGATTATAAAATATTCATTTTTGTCGGAGAATATTCGTTTGGTCGTGGAATATTTTTACTGTCGGGAAATATTCGTACGACGGCGCAGCCTTGTGTGGGCCCCATAACGGAAAGCGATTGGATGAAGAAAACGACAAGTATGAGTTTTTTATAAATAACGGCGTAGTTATTACCGTTAATACTATTAGAATACCCGGTGGTTAAAACACAGTAATATGCGGTGTTGCGCAGTAGCACACGGTATTGCACCAATTATTGATTATTACGTAAGAAGGCACTACTCAATAATTGTTACAGTAATTACTGTTCAATATTTTATTTTATTAATTCAATAATTACTACATTGATATTTTATATTATTATTATTTCAATAATTGTCACTGCACAATATTTTCTATTATCGGATCAATAATTTATATCATTTTAATAATATTATTAGATAACATTATTGGTAATATCTAGAAAGTTCTGTCTAGGAGAGGCTATTTAATTGTGATCTAGTAAGGAGAAATCTTTAACGGATGACCCCCTCTTTCCTGGGAACAACCTGATTGTCAGTATTGTGATTCTGTAATATTATTTGTGAATAATTAATTATTAATTTATATGATAAGAAAAATATTTATTTATGTGGATATAAATGGAAGGATTTTTAGAAAAGTGACAATGGTTGAAAATAGATATTTTATCTTTTCTGATAAAATAATTTATTTAAATATATTATTATATTTTAATAATATAATAATGGTGATAGTTTTACGATGAATGTGTGATATATGAATAAATGAGGAGGAAGAGTATTTTTGTTACAATAAATGTTAAAAACATGTTAAACATGTCGGTGGGCTCAATTTTTGACTGAAATTTAATTATAGCCTGCAAAATCGTCCGTATGTGGATTTCGGTCAATTTTTGTTTGGAATTTAGAAAAACTTAAAGCTACAAAATTGTAGAGAATTTAATTTCTTATGAAATGGATATAAAATTTGAATTTTTCTGATAAAAGAGCTATTTATTATGAATTATTGAAGTTTTGGGATATTGGGTCTGAATTGATTTCGTTACAAAAAATATTTAAAACATATTTTTCATTTTGGTGGACCCCACTTGCATGTGTAAAATTCTGAATTCAAATTGTAAGGTGTGCGTAGGAATTTATTTTATAAATAATAGTATTTTTATTAAATTTTTTACTTTGGAGTTCTAAGCATTTTTTTATAAATAGAGTGCTTAGGTTAGAATTAAAAATCACACCAGAAACTAAGTTTTCTCCCTCTATATTATCGAGCGTATTTTTTGTGAGTATTTTAATACTTTGAGTATTGCTATACGGTGCAAGTTTCTTTCAGCGTTATATCTGATATTCCAGCCAGAAGTACTATTCTTTTGAGGTAAGGGATGTTTTTATCGTAAATGATACTATTTTTTTCAATATCATTATACCGAAATATTGGTATGAATTTTATTATGAAATTTTCACTTTTTCATGTTAGGGTTACTATTCATGAGTTGCTATTCACGAAGTTACTATTCATGCGTTACTATTCACGAGTACTATTCACGAAGTATGATAATTTTTTTTATGAAATTTCTACCTTTTAGTGTCGGGATTACTATTCACGTATACAACACTATTCACGTTTACGACACTATTCACGAATACGACACTATTCATAGAAAAATTAAATTTTCTTTTCTGTGTCCAAGATTGTCTGTTATGGTTCCTAGCTTTGATTGTATGCATGTTTTGATCTTCATTCTTGAATTTCTGCTCCATAATTGATTATTATGGAGTATTTTTAAGCTTGGATAAACTAAAGTACGAATCCCTAATATTTGTCTTTTTATCTCTCTGGATTCGTTTTCTTGAAAATATTTTTATCATTCTCAGTCCTAAATGACAATATAACTGAATATCTTTGGCCTATAGTGCAAAGATGAATGATTACCTAATGAATATCTTTGGCCCGTAGTGCAAAGATGGACAAGTGTTGAGATGAACATGACCAACTGGTGATACAAATGAATATCTTTGGCCCGTAGTGCAAAGATGAATATTTGATGATTGATGTTACAGGGATAAAATATTGCTGATGGGCTTTTAAATTCATAGATGATGGTAGATTTCATTCTCTACTTAACTCTTCTAATGAATTGTTGTTTCCGCTGCAGTTGTTAATCTAAAACTTGTTGTCTATTATATTCTATCAGATTTTCCCTGTTGAGGACTAAGGATAATTTGTTCTACATTATCTTAGTCATAATGTTCTTTACTGGGCTAGTTGAGCTCACCCTTTTCTTTTTTGTTCCCTTTTTCTTCTTAGGAGGCGAGAATATAGCGGGAACTAGTCGGGGTATGGAATGATTGTTCAAGATTGTTATTTTAGTAGTCCTCACTATTTTGTAAGATAGTGTATCAATAATTGTAATGAGGACTTATTTGAGTGTGGATATTATCTAGAAGACAATATTTGTATTTTAAACCACAGTATATGTGTTGTCGTATTTTGCACGACAATTATAATAATGAAGTTGTAGTTATTTTCTGTACCATGTATTTGGCGACTCAGAATGGGTTGGGTGGAATAGACCTATTTTGGGGGCGTCACACCACCTATTTTCTTTTTCGTTGCCGATGAGATTTCTCTTCATCGTCGGCAACGAAAATTTTTTATTGCTATATTTCGTTGCCTAATATAGGCCACATTCATTGACAACAATTTTTTTTCGTTGCGTATTTAATACATTTTTTTTTGCAACGATTAGTAAATTGTTACCCAAAATTAAAACAAACTCAATAAGCATGACTCTTTTTTTTCCCCAAAACGCATCATATTTCATTTAAATTTTTTTATTTATTTGGACACAATTTTATACAGTGAAATGTTTTATTCCGTCCGTCTAAAAATAAATACCCAGTTTTATGTTTTTTAAAGTTATAATTTTTGAAATTAAAATTGAGCACCTATTGATATATTTTCTAATTTACAAAATTTAAAGTATGTAGTAAATTGAATGTAGTTTATAATGATCATATTCGCACACTTATAATTTTGAAAAAAATATAATTAATTTCTAAAATAATTTATATGAATTTTTCTTGTAACTCGTTATTTTACATATATACTTTTTGACAAGGGATGAGCAAGAAATCAAAATCGAAATCGTTCTTGAAATTGCACCAAAAATCGACCAAACTGCACCGATTAAGTCGCGCCAATGGTTCTGACATAGACTAATGAAGTTGCACCAATGGTGTGTAAGTTCTTTTTTAACTCCCCTTTTTTAAATTCTCCTTTTTCTTGACTTGTAAATTTTTTTATAATCAAATATTAATTTTTCTTTATATCTTGAATTAGAGGGTGTTTGGCAATGACTTATAAATTGGTCAAACTAAGTTATAAGTCATTTGTTATTATTTAGTGTTTGACAATAACTTAAATTGTAACTTTTTTTGACTTATAAGTCATTATTAAATTTTTTCATGCTTCATGTACTATATTTTTTATGTGGGACAATACACTTTTTGGTCACTGTACCGGGGTCCGATTTTCATTGTGGTTACCAAAATTTTTTTTGTTACAATAGAATAACTCTACTCTCAAAAATTACAAAATGGTCATTATTTTTAATTTTCGTCCGAAAAAACGGACGGAATGCTGACTGTGCATATTTTTGCTGATGTGGAGCTGGGCTTGTCTGGCTCACTACCTATCATGCTAGAATTTATGTAACACTAATATTTAAACCACCCAGCATCGTTTCTATGCATGCGAAGATGAGATAATACACATTTGGCAACTGTACAAGAAATTGTAATAATAATAATAAAAATAATTGTAATAATAATAATAATTGTAATAATTATTATTCCCTCCGTCCCAAATTAATTGCACAGTTTTGACTTTTTAAAGTCAATTTGACCATTTTTAAAACTAATATTTTTACTATTTTTGCTAAAATATAGGTGAAGAGATTATAACCAAAAGAAAATATATACAATTTATTACTAATCTTAATTTTTATAATTTTAGATATATAATTATATATGCTTAATTATTAATTCTAAAAATAGTCAATTTGACTTAAAAAAAGTCAAAATTGAGCAATTAATTTGGGACGGAGGGAGTATTGTATTAATAATAATAAATTTTAAATAATTAAAATAATAATAATTAAAATACCCTAAAATAAAATCAAAATTAATCCTATATTTTTATTTCATGTGATTGTTAAGTTCAGATTACATCCACACGACAATATGCCATTCATGAAGGTGGTAAGGGGAACTGGCGTTCCAATGAAAAAAATTTAAAACTCGGCACCAGTACAATTAGAAAATAACTTAGAAACATTGGTAGACTATGCTAATATCCGAATGGAGCAAGACTGATGGAGATTTTAAAGACGGATTCCACATAATCCAAGACATTATCACCATTAAGGAAATTAAAGCTGCTGGCGCCGGACAAGGCCAACTACGCACTAGTTTAGAAAACACAATAACTGTTTAATTAATAGGATGATCGATCATATTAATTCCTAGTAATAATAAAAATAATAATAATTAAAATTAAAATTAAAATTTTAAATAATAATAATTATTGTAATAATACAGTGAGCAAAAAGGGGATAATACACTGTATTATTACAATAATAATAATAATAATAATAATAATAATAATAATAATAATAATAATAATAATAATAATTCAAAGAGGAACTTGTAAAAATATGAATTTTGTATCGGAAAACATATCATATATCACAGGCAGGTTGGAAACTAAAGATATACAAGGATATTATATTTAGGGTATTTAATTTGTAACTGCTATATATTATTTTAGGGTATTTTAATTATTATTATTATTATTATTTTAATTATTTAAAATTTATTATTATTAATACAATAATAATTATTACAATTATTATTATTATTACAATTATTATAATTATTATTATTATTACAATTCCTAGTACAGTGGCCAAAAAGTGTATTATTTCATCTTCACATGCATAGAAACGATGCTAGGTGGTTTAAATATTAGTGTTACATAAATTCTAGCATGATACGTAGTTGGTCCAGTGACTTTTGTCGGAAAAGTTTTTAGTTTGGAGAAGTCTGGAGTTCAACATTTTCTTGAAGGGAATTTTTAATCCTGGCAAGCCAACAAAAATATGCACAGTCAGCATTTCGTCCGTTTTTTCTGACGGAAATTAAAAATAATGACCATTTTGTAATTTTTGAGAGTACAGTTATTTGATTGTAACAAAAAAAGTTTCGGTAACGAGAATGAAAATCAGACCCCAGTACAGTGACCAAAAAGTGTATTATCCCTTTTTATGTATTAGATAAATTTTACTACCATATATATATATATATATATATATATATATATATATGTAAACAAATATTCATATAAATATTTATAAAAAATATTCATATCTAAATTTTATAAATTTTAGATGAAATATTTATAAATTTATAAATAAATATTTGTTTATAAATTTTAAAGATAAAATTTAGATATGAATATTTGTTTATAAATATTTATATGAATATTTGTTTTTTTTTATATATATATATATATATATATATATATATATATATATATATATATATATATATATATATATAGGGTCAGGATCAGGTAAGGGATTCCTTACTTTCTTAAAATAAGGGACTTTTTTTTTACTTTTTTTTATAAAACAACTAAAAAAAAAGTTTAATATTTTATGGAACTGAAATTTTTTCATAATACAGTGTTTTGGGTGTGATTTGGATACGCATAACAAAATATATATGTATAGTCTGGACAGACTGTACCACCACTTTTTGATATAGGTATTCAAAACAAGCCCAAAACATTATATTATGGAAAAATTTCAGTTCCATAAAATATTAAACTTTCTTTTTAGTTGTTTTAAAAAAAAAACAAAAAAAAAAGTCCATCATTTTAAGAAAGGGATCCCTTACTTGATCATTTATATATATATATATATATAGGGGATGCATCCATGACAACCGGTTGTCACGACACTGTTTGTAGCAACCAAGTTGTAACAACATGTAGCGGCTTAGTGTTATTTTATATTAAAATAATACGACCGCTACACCTAGTAGCGGCTGACACATATTTGAGTCATCAAGTACAAGTAGTAGTAATAGTAGCAAGAGGAGTAGTAGTAGTTGCAAGCATGTACAAGTAGTAGTAATAGTAGCAAGAGTAGTAACATGTGGTAGTAGTAGCAGTAGCAGTACAAGCAAAGTAAGGATTTTTGTTTTATTTAAGCAGCTACATGTAGTAGCGGTCGTTCTTTATTATTATTAAATAATTATAATATTAATAATAATCCGACTTTATTATTATTATATTTATTATTATTATTATATTTATTATTATTATTATTATTATCAGACAACACTTTAATAATAATAATTAATAATAATAATATTATTATTATAATATTAATAATAATATTGTAAATAATAATAATCCCACTTTAATTTTATTATTATTATTATTATTAAGAGTATATTATTAAAAAATACTACCGCTATATTGTGTAGCGGCTTTCCATTAACCACGGTTGTCCCATTTATTATTATTATTATTATTATTATTATTATTATTATTATTATTATTATTATTATTATTATTATTATTATTATTATTATTATTAAAAAATACGACCGCTATGTGACGCCCCCAAAATAGGTCCATTCCATCCAACCCATTTTGAGTCGCCAAATACATGGTACAGATAACAACTACAACTTTATTACAACAATTATCGTGTAAAATACAACAACACATATGCTATGAGTTTGGATACAAATATATACCAACTGTGACTCATGTCCTAACCTTGGATAGCACGTCACAATGACACCTTACTTAAAGGTACAATCAAAAACTGTTTTAGAAATTAAAACCTTTGGAAAGTGCTCAAAGAAACCTTCGTACATGGGAGGCCATGCTTCTAGGTTATGATAGATATCATATGGCCACAGAATTATCCTTGGTTGACCCAATAGACCCAAAAAAAAACGAGAAGATTACTATCACATTCTTCCTAATGGCGAGTCTTCTCTTGACATATCGTTATCTCCACTGTCTCCAATTGGGAATTATACTCCAAACAAACACCAAGATTATATAGGTAGTGCTTGTAAATATACTCAACAACTGGATAAGCACAACCCTGTCTTATAATGACACGAGGTTGTATGTCATTAGACATCTTGTATGATAGTGGCAAAATACCCTTCCAAGTTAAGTTCACCTCACCCTCAACAGCTATAGACCACCGTTCTATTATCCGGTTGTGAGACCCCGAATTTTATGAAATAAAAGTATTCAATTTTTCTATTTTGGTAAATTGTTAAATTGATAAAAGGTTAAAGTTAAAGGTGATATGTGAAAATTTTTCAAAGTAGACAAATTGTCATAAAATACCCGGTTACTATTCACTCTAGTATTGTTCACTCGAGTTTTTGGGGTACTTTTTGTGTCGGAGTACTATTCACGAGTTACTATTCACGAGTTACTATTCACGAGTTACTATTTACGGGGAATATTCGATTAGTCGGGGAATATTTGTACGACGGTACAATCATTGGTGGACCCCACAACAGAATTATTGTCGGATTGAGAAAACGACAAAAATATTTTATTAAAAATAACGGCGGAAGTTTTACCGTTGATACTGTTGAACTACTCGGTAGTAAAAGTATAGTAATACGTGTGGTTGCATAGTAGCACACGGTATTGATTATTAATGCTTATGTGAGAAGTCACTCAGTTTGATTCAATTATTGTCAATTAATAATATGAATTATTTAGCGATAATGAAGTTTTGTTTTATTCGTATTATTAACGTAATAAAACAGAAACATCTTTTTATATAAAACATAATACTTTATTAAAGTTATTTATTTTATTAGGCAATAATTAGAATATATTATATTTTATTTAAATGATTTGGCTTTAAATATGGACCGTCAGATTAAAGTAAATCAATCTGGACCGTTCATGGATTAGTTACTATGCATTCTATTTTCCTATAAATAGAAGCTCATTCCGTCATTATTTTCTTACAAATTCACTGAACTCTAGAGAGAAACTATAGAGAGAAAGAAGAAGAGTATTCTGTCACTTAACTACTTCTTTATTTCAGTTCTTCTTTAAAATGTAAATGAGAATATAGCTGGGACGAGTCAGGGAAAGGAGTGATGGTCCGAAAGATAGCATTAGTAGTCCTCACCATTCTGTTAAATAGTGTGACAATAAATGTAATGAGGACTCCTTGAGTATGGATATTGTCTAGATGACAATATTCCTATTAGAACTCTCAGTTTATGTATTGTCGTATGTTACACGACATTTGTATAATTAAGTTTGTATTTGTATTTTGTACTATGTATCTGACGACCCAAGATGGGTGATGTATACATAATTTTGGGGGCGTCACAATTGGTATCAGAGCTTAGGGATATGATCCCTGACTGAGATGTGAGTTAAGAACTAGGAGGGGAGAGACGGGGAATTCCTTCGCTAGTATGACCTACCTAAGTTTATTTGGTATTTAATTGGTCGGTCAGAGTATAGGAATAAAATGTGATATGTTAATTAACCCTTGTTTTGTGTTAGTGTTTGAGAATGACATCTGAAAATACTGAGATAAGCAATGAAGCACATAAGAGTGTTGATTCAGCTCAAGCAAAAGGTAACGACCAACATCACGATAATAATCATACTGGTGGTAACGGCTATCGGAACAATTGTAAGACCCCAACTTTTATAAATAAAGATGAATTTTCTATAAATATCATTTTTGAATATTATGAAGTTAATTTGATATAATGTTATAGTTGTGGGTAATATTTATAAATTTTGCAAAGTAAGCAAGTTGTTATAAAATATTCGTTTGGTCGGGAAATATTCTTTTTGTCGGGGAATATTCGTACGACGGCACAATCATTGGTGGACCCCACAACGGAATTATTGTCGGATTGAGAAAACGACAGAATTATCTTTCTATAAAAATAACAGCCGAGGTGTTACCGTTAAAATCGTTAAAACTGTTGAACTACTTGGTAGTAAAAGTACAGTAATACGCGTGGTTGCATAGTAGCACACGGTATTGATTATTGATGCTTACGTGAGAAGTCACTCAGCTATACTCAATTATTGCTACAGTAATTGCTGCATCATATCTCTTAAATTATTGTCATAGTATCATCTGTATAATATGTTATATTATTGAGACGTTGTGGTAAGTTTGGTTATTTTATGGGGGGCCATATGTCATCATCTAAGAGTCTCTTCGTCAATAGTAATTACCGTCGTCAATAGTAATTACCGTCGTCAATAGTAATTACCGTCGTCAATAGTATTTACCTTGATCAATAGTAATTACCTTCGTCAATAGTATTTACCTTGGTCAATAGTAATTACCTTCGTCAATAGTATTTACCTTGGTCAATAGTATTTACCTTGGTCAATAGTAATTACCTTCGTCAATAGTATTTACCTTGGTCAATAGTAATTACTTTCGTCAATAGTAGTTGTCCCTTCAAAATTACCAAGAGTCATTTGACCCTTCGTTAAGACCAAGAGTCATTTGACCCTTCGTTAAGACCAAGAGCCACCCTCAGTTTTTCTATAAATAGAGGCCTAGGGCTTCATTATTTTTCACGAATTCATTCAAGCTATAGAGAGAGAAAGTATAGAGAGAATAAGAGAGAGAGAGACTAAAAGTATTCTGCTACATCACTTTTCCAATATCCAGTTCTTTTAAGGTAGGGAATATTATTTCTTTTATATTCATGAAGAGAACTTCTGTTATTCCATTTGTTATTATTCTGTTGGAATAACCAGTATACGCGGTCTACCCTATACTTGGTGACATTCTTCTATTATTCTGTTGGAACATCCTGTCTGTGTGTTTTACACCGGACCTGGTTCCGTTTATTATTCTGTTGGAACATCCTGTCTGTGTGTTTTACACCGGACCTGGTTCCGTTTTATTATTATTCTGTTGGAATATCCTGTCTGTGTGTTTTACACCGGACCTGGTTCCATTATTTATTATTCTGTCGGAATATCCTGTCTGTGCGTTTACGCCGGACCTGGTTCCATTAATTATTATTCTATTGGAATAACCAGTCTGTGCGGTCTATCGCATGCATGGTGATTTCTTTTGTTATTCCATTCTTTATTGTACTCAGTTGGTTAAGTTTTGACTTCTATACTCCATGAAATTTGTGGAATATCCTTGATAGTTGCGTTTCATCCAGTATCTTTTCAAGAAAATATTCTTCTAAGCATTCTTGAATTTTACTCCACAATGCAGTATCATGTTGACAATTTGGACGTTGTTAATTCCTGGATAAATTAATTCTTGAACTTGTTTTATTGAATTCTTATATCATTGTCATCATCCTCATGTTTATAAAATGTTGAAAGTCATCTGTGGCATGTAGTGCATAGATGGACTTGGTATGATTATGACCAGGGATTATTCGGTATAATCATGACCGTAATGTTGCAAATGATGTGGTAAAAGTCCTCATTGGCCCGTAGTGCATTGATGGATAGTTGTTGGCATGATCATGACCATTAATGAATATACGAATATCCTTGGCCGTAGTGCAGGGGTGATTCGATGATGTGGATTATTTTATTAAGCTGAGTCCCAGCGATCATAGTGTTGAAAAACTTTTTCAATCATAAAAGATAGTAGCGTTTATTTTCTACTTGACTCTTTTAATGGATTGTTTGTTCCGCTACAGTTAAACTTGATGTCTATTATATTTTATCAGTTTAACATTGTTGAAGGCTAATGATAATTTATTCTGCATTATCTTAGTCATAATATTTCTTACTGGGCTAGTTGAGCTCACCCTTTCTTTCACTGTTCTCTTCAGGAAATGAGAACGTAGCTGGGGCAAGTCGGGGAACGGAGTGATGGTCCGAAGAATAGTATTAGTTAGTAGTCCTCACTATTCTATATAATGGTGTGTTAATAAATGTAATAAGGACTCCTTTTGAGTATGAATACTCTCTAGAAGATAATATTTGTATTCAAACTCACAGTTTATGTTTTGTCGTATTGTACACGACAGTTGTATTATTAAGTTGTATTTGTATTCTGTACTATGTATCTGACGACTCAAGATGGGTGATGTATACCTAATTTTGGGGGCGTCACAGTTGGTATCAGAGCTTAGGGATATGATCTCTGGCTAAGATGTGAGAATAGAACTAGGAGGGGAGAGACGGGGAATTCCTTCGCTAGTATGGCATACCTAAGTTTATTTGCATGGTATTTAATTGGTCGGTCATAATATAAGGATAATATATGACATATCAATTAATTTTTATTTTGTGACAGTATCTGAAAATGGCATCTGGGAATGTTGAGAATAGCAATGGAGCACAGACGACTGTTGATTCACCACATATCAATAATCAGGATAATGTGCATCAGGAAGGTGTCAATCCTCATGCAAACAACAACACTGACCAAATGATGAATGATCAAATGTTCAGAGGCTTTATGCAATTCATGCAACAACAGGTGAAAGCGGCTCCTGTCCACAACGTAGGTGGAAATACTGGAACCTCTCTGGCGGTCACCGCTAAACAGTTTAAGGAGCTGGGACCACCGGAGTTTAAGGGAGAACCCAAACCACTTGTAGCTGAAACATGGATAAAGCAGATCACCAAGATATTTGATGTCTTGGGTTGCTCCGAGGAGCAAAAGGTTCCCTTTGCCGCCTTTATGTTGCGAGGAGAGGCAGATTACTGGTGGGAATCGATAAAGCGTACTCAACCTGCCGCACTGAAGATGTCTTGGGAGAAGTTCCAAGATCTGTTTAACGACAAATACTTTCCTGAGAGTATTCGTCACATGAAGGAGGTGGAGTTCATCAAATTGGAGCAGAATAATATGACCGTGTCGCAGTACGAGGCAAAATTTGCGGAGTTATCCCGGTTTGCGTCCCACCTGGTGGATAATGAAGAAAGAATGACGCGGATGTTTTTAAGAGGTTTGAAGCCGGAGATACGTCAACATCTTGTTTCTCATAAACTGTGTTTGTATTCAGATGTTGTAAATAGGGCTCAGTTGGTGGAGCGCGATAATGAGACAACGCAACCAAAAGAGAGCAGCCGGCAAAATGATAATACCAGTGAGAGCAGTCATCGAAGCGGTGACAACAAGCGTGGAGGGAATCAACAGGCCAGAAATGGTAACCACTTCGGTGGTAATCAGGGCCAAAACAATAAGAATGGACATTTCAAGAAGAGGAGATTCAACAATGATGGAAAGACGTCAGCACCAGCACCTGTCGTTAAGGAAGGAGAACGACCACCTATCATATGTTTCAAATGCGGAGGGGAGGGACACATCAGTCCAAACTGCGCGATGCCGTCCAAAGCATGTTATAATTGTGGAAGAGAAGGTCATTTAGCCCGATTTTGTCGTTTACCAAAAACAAATTCAGCTAGGATGGAGGCACCAAAAGCCGTCCCAGAAAAGTCAAAACCGGTTGTGCAAGGGAGAGCATTTGTTGTGAACTCCCAGAGAGCAAGGAACCCGAATGAGGTCATCACGGGTAAGCTTATTATAAACTCTAAAGAAGTTTATACTTTATTTGATACCGGTTCAACCCATTCTTTTATTTCTCCTACTTGCGCTCATCGATTAAATTTGATTCCGGAGAAATTAGACTTTGACTTATCTGTGGAAACTCCGTTGGGAGAAACCTTCATTACCTCCACTGTTTATAAGTCGTGTTTGGTTCAAGTTGGTACCCACACATTACCTATCGATCTGATTTCATTAAAAATACTTGCATTTGACGTGATTCTAGGGATTGATTGGTTAACTACTCATTATGCAGAAATTGATTGTTTTCGTAAGGTTGTTAGTTTTCATATTCCTAATCGACCTATTATGCGAATTCAAGCAACCAAACCATTAAAATCAATCGCTGTCATCTCAA
Source organism: Panax notoginseng (assembly GCA_016801055.1). Taxonomy (NCBI): domain Eukaryota; kingdom Viridiplantae; phylum Streptophyta; class Magnoliopsida; order Apiales; family Araliaceae; genus Panax; species Panax notoginseng. The sequence continues at coordinate 80,677,637 of CM029014.1, forward strand.
GCCATAAAACTATTCGTTTATTGAAAAACGGATGTCAAGCTTTCTTAGCTCATGTCACAGATCTAAACAAAAATACGTCAGTTTTGAATGATATTTCTATTGTTAATAAATTCCCTGAAGTATTCCCTGAAGAACTTCCTGGCCTACCCCCAGAGCGTGAAATTGAATTTTGTATCGATCTTGAACCCGGTACAAAACCCATTTCCAAAGCCCCATATCGAATGGCTCCTATTGAACTTCAGGAGTTAAAGACCCAACTGCAGGAATTGTTAGACATTGGTTTTATTCGTCCTAGTACTTCTCCTTGGGGTGCTCCTGTTCTGTTCGTGAAGAAGAAAGATGGGAGTATGTGACTTTGTATTGATTATCGGGAGTTGAATCATGTCACCATCAAAAATAGGTACCCATTGCCACGTATTGATGACCTGTTTGACCAGTTGCAAGGAGCACAATTCTTTTCAAAGATCGATCTTCGTTCTGGATATCATCAGCTGAAGGTTAGAACTGAGGATATTCCAAAGACTGCCTTCAGAACTCGGTATGGGCATTATGAATTCTTAGTTATGTCTTTTGGATTGACTAATGCTCATGCTGCCTTCATGGATATGATGAACAGGGTATTTAAGGAATATTTGGATCACTTTGTGGTCGTCTTTATTGATGACATCCTTATTTATTCCAAAAGCCGTGAAGATCATGAGCAACACTTGAGGCTGGTACTCCAAAAGCTTCGTGAATACAAGCTTTATGCCAAGTTGAAGAAATGCGAGTTCTGGCTGGAGGAGGTAGCATTCCTTGGGCACGTAGTATCAAGTCGTGGAATATCGGTTGACCCGGCAAAGATTGAAGCTATTCAAAGCTGGGAGCAACCTAAATCAGTGACCGAGGTACGTAGCTTTCTTGGTTTAGCTGGTTATTATCAGAGATTCGTGGAAGGATTTTCTCGAATCGCTACTCCATTAACTCAGCTGACTCGGAAAGATACAAAGTTTGGTTGGAGCGAAAAATGTGAGCAGAGTTTTCAAGAACTCAAGAGGAGACTCATTTCAGCACCTGTTCTAACAATACCATCTGGCTCGGAGGGATTTGTCATCTACAGTGATGCTTCGAGCAAAGGGTTGGGATGCGTTCTCATGCAACATGGAAAAGTCATAGCCTATGCATCAAGACAACTCAAGGAATATGAGAGGAATTATCCTACTCATGATCTAGAGTTGGCAGCTGTTGTCTTTGCACTTAAAATTTGGAGGCATTACTTGTATGGGGAGAAAGTGGAGATCTTTACGGATCATAAAAGCCTCAAATATTTCTTCACTCAAAAGGAACTCAACATGCGACAACGACGTTGGCTTGAACTGTTGAAAGATTATGATCATACCATTCAATACCATCCTGGAAAAGCGAACGTGGTAGCTGACGCATTGAGTAGAAGATCATATGCGGGTACAAGTGCAATATTAACAACGCAAAGGCCCATTTTGTGTGACTTGCAAAGGATGGAGATAGAGTTGAAGACTCCAGGGACCCATGTGATGATGGCGAATATACGAGTAGAACCGACTTTAATCGATAAAGTTAAAGCTGCTCAAGCTACAGACCTGGAGCTGATGCGTATGAGGAAAAAAGTGCAAGAAGGTGTTATGCCGGAAGCAAGAATCGATGAGGAAGGAATACTTCGAGTCAACTCCAGACTTTGTGTTCCTAACAACCCTGATTTAAAGTATGAAATCATGATGGAGGCGCACAACACACCGTTTGCAATCCATCCTGGAAGTACCAAAATGTATCATGATCTTCGTCATACATTTTGGTGGAGCAATATGAAGAGAGAGATAGCGTTGTTTATCTCAAGGTGTCTAACTTGTCAACGAGTCAAAGCGGAGCATCAAGTACCAAAAGGTCCATTGCAACCACTTAAAATTCCAGAATGGAAGTGGGAGCACATTACCATGGATTTCGTTACCGGTCTTCCTAGGGTTTCTCAAGGTATTGATGCGATTTGGGTCATTATTGATAGATTGACCAAGTCTGCTCATTTCTTACCGATACGAGAAACTTATACTGTGACGCCCCCAAAATTAGGTATACATCACCCATCTTGGGTCGTCAGATACATAGTACAGAATACAGCTTAATAATACAACTGTCTTGTACAATACGACAAAACATAAACTGTGAGTTTGAATACAAATATTATATTCTAGAGAGTATTCATACTCAAAAGGAGTCCTCATTACATTTATTAACACACCATTACATAGAATAGTGAGGACTACTAACTAATACTATTCTTCGGACCATCACTCCGTTCCCCGACTTGCCCCAGCTACGTTCTCATTTCCTGAAGAGAACAGTGAAAGAAAGGGTGAGCTCAACTAGCCCAGTAAGAAATATTATGACTAAGATAATGCAGAATAAATTATCATTAGCCTTCAACAATGTTAAACTGATAAAATATAATAGACATCAAGTTTAACTGTAGCGGAACAAGCAATCCATTAAAAGAGTCAAGTAGAAAATAAACTCTACTATCTTTTATGATTTAAAAAGTTTTTCAACACTGTGATCGCTGGGACTCAGCTTAATAAAATAATCCACATCATCGAATCACCCCTGCACTACGGCCAAGGATATTCGTATATTCATTAATGGTCATGATCATGCCAACAACTGTCCATCAATGCACTACGGGCCAATGAGGACTTTTACCACATCATTTGTAACATTACGGTCATGATTATACCGAATAATCCCTGGTCATAATCATACCAAGTCCATCTATGCACTACATGCCACAGATGACTTTCAACATTTTATAAACATGAGGATGATGACAATGATATAAGAATTCAATAAAACAAGTTCAAGAATTAATTTATCCAGGAATTAACAACGTCCAAATTGTCAACATGATACTGCATTGTGGAGTAAAATTCAAGAATGATCAGGAGAATATTTTCATGAATAGATACGGGATAAAACGCAATTATCAAGGATATTTCACAAATTTCATGGAGTATAGAAGTCAAAACTTAACCAACTGAGTACAATAAAGAATGGAATAACAAAAGAAATCACCATGCATGCGATAGACCGCACAGACAGGTTATTCCAATAGAATAATAAATAATGGAACCAGGTCCGGCGTAAACGCACAGACAGGATATTCCGACAGAATAATAAATAATGGAACCAGGTCCGGTGTAAAATACACAGACAGGATGTTCCAACAGAATAATAATAAAAACGGAACCAGGTCCGGTGTAAAACACACAGACAGGATGTTCCAACAGAATAATAAACGGAACCAGGTCCGGTGTAAAACACACAGACAGGGTGTTCCAACAGAATAATAGAAGAATGTCACCAAGTATAGGGTAGACCGCGTATACTGGTTATTCCAACAGAATAATAACAAATAGAATAACAGAAGTTCTCTTCATGAATATAAAAGAAATAATATTCTCTACCTTAAAAGAACTGGATATTGGAAAAGTGATGTAGCAGAATACTTTTATTCTCTCTCTCTTATTCTCTCTATACTTTCTCTCTCTATAGCTTGAATGAATTCGTGAAAAATAATGAAGCCCTAGGCCTCTATTTATAGAAAAACTGAGGGTGGCTCTTGGTCTTAAAGAAGGGTCAAATGACTCTTGGTCTTAACGAAGGGTCAAATGACTCTTGATAATATTGAAGGGACAACTACTATTGACGAAAGTAATTACTATTGACCAAGGTAAATACTATTGACGAAGGTAATTACTATTGACCAAGGTAAATACTATTGACGAAGGTAATTACTATTGACCAAGGTAAATACTATTGACGAAGGTAAATATTATTGACGAAGGTAATTACTATTGACCAAGGTAAATACTATTGACGACGGTAATTACTATTGACGACGGTAATTACTATTGACGACGAGACTCTTAGATGATGACATATGGCCCCCCATAAAATAACCAAACTTACCACAACGTCTCAATTATTGATTTAATAATATAACATATTATACAGATGATACTATGACAATAATTTAAGAGATATGATGCAGCAATTACTGTAGCAATAATTGAGTATAGCTGAGTGACTTCTCACGTAAGCATCAATAATCAATACCGTGTGCTACTATGCAACCACGCGTATTACTGTACTTTTACTACCGAGTAGTTCAACAGTTTTAACGGTTTTAACGGTAACACCTCAGCCGTTATTTTTATAGAAAGATAATTCTGTCGTTTTCTCAATCCGACAATAATTCTGTTGTGGGGTCCACCAATGATTGTGCCGTCGTACGAATATTCCCCGACAAAAAGAATATTCTCCGACCAAACGAATATTTTATAACAACTTGCTTACTTTGCAAAATTTATAAATATTACCCACAACTATAACATTATATCAAATTAACTCCATAATATTCAAAAATGATATTTATAGAAAATTCATCTTTATTTATAAAAATTGGGGTCTTACAACCTCCCCTTCTTATGAAATTTCGCCCTCGAAATTAGGGTACGTACCTGGTATGTCGAAGAGGTAAGGATACCTTGATTTCATTTCTGATTCTAACTCCCAAGTCATTTCCTCAACATCGTGGTTTCTCCACAAAACTTTAACTTGAGGTATAACCTTGGAGCGTAGAATATGTTCCTTCTTATCCAAGATTTGAACAGGAACTTCTTCATACGTCAAATCCTCCGCTATTTCGTCCGGTTCTAACTCAATAATGTGGTTCGGGTCTTCCACATATTTGCGTAACATGGATATGTGGAAAACGTTATGAACACGAGACATACTTGGCGGTAAAGCGAGTCTATAAGCCACAGTTCCTACTCGATCGAGGATTAAAAATGGACCGATGAATCGAGGATTTAGCTTTCCTCTCTTTCCAAATCTCGTAACTCCTTTCCATGGAGCAACACGTAAGAACACATGATCTCCTACATCAAATTCCACGTCCTTTCGATGAAGATCAGCATAACTCTTTTGTCGATCTTGTGAGGTTTTTATACGTTGTCGGATCGTTTGAATCTTTTCTGTAGTCATACGTACCAACTCCGGTCCCAACAACGTTGCTTCGCCCACCTCATCCCAACATACTGGAGAACGACATTTTCTTCCATACAATGCTTCGAATGGAGCCATGCCAATACTTGCTTGATAACTGTTGTTGTAGGAAAACTCCACCAATGGTAAGAACTTGTCCCAACTTCCTTTGAAGTCAAAGACACAGAGTCTTAATAGATCTTCAAGAGTTTGAATAGTCCTCTCTGATTGTCCGTCCGTCTGAGGATGATATGCTGAACTAAATCGTAACTCCGTGCCCATATCCTTTTGTAAACTAACCCAAAATCGTGAAGTGAATCTTGGGTCTCGGTCAGAAACTATGGATACTGGCATACCATGCAGTCTTACAATCTCGTTTATGTACATACGAGCAAGACGTTCAAGTGTATAAGTTTCTCGTATCGGTAAGAAATGAGCAGACTTGGTCAATCTATCAACAATGACCCAAATCGCATCAATACCTTGAGAAACCCTAGGAAGACCGGTAACGAAATCCATGGTAATGTGCTCCCACTTCCATTCTGGAATTTCAAGTGGTTGCAATGGACCTTTTGGTACTTGATGCTCCGCTTTGACTCGTTGACAAGTTAGACATCTTGAGATAAACAACGCTATCTCTCTCTTCATATTGCTCCACCAAAATGTATGACGAAGATCATGATACATTTTGGTACTTCCAGGATGGATTGCAAATGGTGTGTTGTGCGCCTCCATCATGATTTCATACTTTAAATCAGGGTTGTTAGGAACACAAAGTCTGGAGTTGACTCGAAGTATTCCTTCCTCATCGATTCTTGCTTCCGGCATAACACCTTCTTGCACTTTCTTCCTCATACGCATCAGCTCCAGGTCTGTAGCTTGAGCAGCTTTAACTTTATCGATTAAAGTCGGTTCTACTCGTATATTCGCCATCATCACATGGGTCCTTGGAGTCTTTAACTCTATCTCCATCCTTTGCAAGTCACACAAAATGGGCCTTTGCGTTGTTAATATTGCACTTGTACCCGCATATGATCTTCTACTCAATGCGTCAGCTACCACGTTCGCTTTTTCAGGATGGTATTGAATGGTATGATCATAATCTTTCAACAGTTCAAGCCAACGTCGTTGTCGCATGTTGAGTTCCTTTTGAGTGAAGAAATATTTGAGGCTTTTATGATCCGTAAAGATCTCCACTTTCTCCCCATACAAGTAATGCCTCCAAATTTTAAGTGCAAAGACAACAGCTGCCAACTCTAGATCATGAGTAGGATAATTCCTCTCATATTCCTTGAGTTGTCTTGATGCATAGGCTATGACTTTTCCATGTTGCATGAGAACACATCCCAACCCTTTGCTCGAAGCATCACTGTAGATGACAAATCCCTCCGAGCCAGATGGTATTGTTAGAACAGGTACTGAAATGAGTCTCCTCTTGAGTTCTTGAAAACTCTGCTCACATTCTTCGCTCCAACCAAACTTTGTATCTTTTCGAGTCAGCTGAGTTAATGGAGTAGCGATTCGAGAAAATCCTTCCACGAATCTCCGATAATAACCAGCTAAACCAAGAAAGCTACGTACCTCGGTCACTGATTTAGGTTGCTCCCAGCTTTGAATAGCTTCAATCTTTGCCGGGTCAACCGATATTCCACGACTTGATACTACGTGCCCAAGGAATGCTACCTCCTCCAGCCAGAACTCGCATTTCTTCAACTTGGCATAAAGCTTGTATTCACGAAGCTTTTGGAGTACCAGCCTCAAGTGTTGCTCATGATCTTCACGGCTTTTGGAATAAATAAGGATGTCATCAATAAAGACGACCACAAAGTGATCCAAATATTCCTTGAATACCCGGTTCATCATATCCATGAAGGCAGCAGGAGCATTAGTCAATCCAAAGGACATGACTAGGAATTCATAATGCCCGTACCGAGTTCTAAAAGCCGTCTTTGGAATATCCTCAGTTCTAACCTTCAGCTGATGATATCCAGAACGAAGATCGATCTTTGAAAAGAATTGTGCTCCTTGCAACTGGTCAAACAGGTCATCAATACGTGGCAATGGGTACCTGTTTTTGATGGTGACATGATTCAACTCCCGATAATCAATACAAAGTCGCATACTTCCATCTTTCTTCTTCACGAATAGAACAGGAGCTCCCCAAGGAGAAGTACTAGGACGAATAAAGCCAATGTCTAACAATTCCTGCAGTTGGATCTTTAACTCCTGAAGTTCAATAGGAGCCATTCGATATGGGGCTTTGGAAATGGGTTTTGTACCGGGTTCAAGATCGATACAAAATTCAATTTCACGCTCTGGGGGTAGGCCAGGAAGTTCTTCAGGAAATACGTCAGGAAATTTATTAACAACAGAAATATCATTCAAAGCTGACGTATTTTTGTTTAGATCTGTGACATGAGCTAAGAAAGCTTGACATCCGTTTTTCAATAAACGAATAGTTTTATGGCTTGAGATGACAGCGATTGATTTTAATGGTTTGGTTGCTTGAATTCGCATAATAGGTCGATTAGGAATATGAAAACTAACAACCTTACGAAAACAATCAATTTTTGCATAATGAGTAGTTAACCAATCAATCCCTAGAATCACGTCAAATGCAAGTATTTTTAATGAAATCAGATCGATAGGTAATGTGTGGGTACCAACTTGAACCAAACAAGACTTATAAACAGTGGAGGTAATGAAGGTTTCTCCCAACGGAGTTTCCACAGATAAGTCAAAGTCTAATTTCTCTGGAATCAAATTTAATCGATGAGCGCAAGTAGGAGAAATAAAAGAATGGGTTGAACCGGTATCAAATAAAGTATAAACTTCTTTAGAGTTTATAATAAGCTTACCCGTGATGACCTCATTCGGGTTCCTTGCTCTCTGGGAGTTCACAACAAACGCTCTCCCTTGCACAACCGGTTTTGACTTTTCTGGGACGGCTTTTGGTGCCTCCATCCTAGCTGAATTTGTCTTCGGTAAACGACAAAATCGGGCTAAATGACCTTCTCTTCCACAATTATAACATGCTTTGGACGGCATCGCGCAGTTTGGACTGATGTGCCCCTCCCCTCCGCATTTGAAACATATGATAGGTGGTCGTTCTCCTTCCTTAACGACAGGTGCTGGTGCTGACGTCTTTCCATCATTGTTGAATCTCCTCTTCTTGAAATGTCCATTCTTATTGTTTTGGCCCTGATTACCACCGAAGTGGTTACCATTTCTGGCCTGTTGATTCCCTCCACGCTTGTTGTCACCGCTTCGATGACTGCTCTCACTGGTATTATCATTTTGCCGGCTGCTCTCTTTTGGTTGCGTTATCTCGTTATCGCGCTCCACCAACTGAGCCCTATTTACAACATCTGAATACAAACACAGTTTATGAGAAACAAGATGTTGACGTATCTCCGGCTTCAAACCTCTTAAAAACATCCGCGTCATTCTTTCTTCATTATCCACCAGGTGGGACGCAAACCGGGATAATTCCGCAAATTTTGCCTCGTACTGCGACACGGTCATATTATTCTGCTCCAATTTGATGAACTCCACCTCCTTCATGTGACGAATACTCTCGGGAAAGTATTTGTCGTTAAACAGATCTTGGAACTTCTCCCAAGACATCTTCAGTGCGGCAGGTTGAGTACGCTTTATCGATTCCCACCAGTAATCTGCCTCTCCTCGCAACATAAAGGCGGCAAAGGGAACCTTTTGCTCCTCGGAGCAACCCAAGACATCAAATATCTTGGTGATCTGCTTTATCCATGTTTCAGCTACAAGTGGTTTGGGTTCTCCCTTAAACTCCGGTGGTCCCAGCTCCTTAAACTGTTTAGCGGTGACCGCCTGAGAGTTTCCAGTATTTCCACCTACGTTGTGGACAGGAGCCGCTTTCACCTGTTGTTGCATGAATTGCATAAAACCTCTGAACATTTGATCATTCATCATTTGGTCAGTGTTGTTGTTTGCATGAGGATTGACACCTTCCTGATGCACATTATCCTGATTATTGATATGTGGTGAATCAACAGTCGTCTGTGCTCCATTGCTATTCTCAACATTCTCAGATGCCATTTTCAGATACTGCCACAAAATAAAAATTAATTGATATGTCATATATTATCCTTATATTATGACCGACCAATTAAATACCATGCAAATAAACTTAGGTATGTCATACTAGCGAAGGAATTCCCCGTCTCTCCCCTCCTAGTTCTATTCTCACATCTTAGCCAGGGATCATATCCCTAAGCTCTGATACCAACTGTGACGCCCCCAAAATTAGGTATACATCACCCATCTTGGGTCGTCAGATACATAGTACAGAATACAGCTTAATAATACAACTGTCGTGTACAATACGACAAAACATAAACTGTGAGTTTGAATACAAATATTATATTCTAGAGAGTATTCATACTCAAAAGGAGTCCTCATTACATTTATTAACACACCATTACATAGAATAGTGAGGACTACTAACTAATACTATTCTTCGGACCATCACTCCATTCCCCGACTTGCCCCAGCTACGTTCTCATTTCCTGAAGAGAACAGTGAAAGAAAGGGTGAGCTCAACTAGCCCAGTAAGAAATATTATGACTAAGATAATGCAGAATAAATTATCATTAGCCTTCAACAATGTTAAACTGATAAAATATAATAGACATCAAGTTTAACTGTAGCGGAACAAGCAATCCATTAAAAGAGTCAAGTAGAAAATAAACTCTACTATCTTTTATGATTTAAAAAGTTTTTCAACACTGTGATCGCTGGGACTCAGCTTAATAAAATAATCCACATCATCGAATCACCCCTGCACTACGGCCAAGGATATTCGTATATTCATTAATGGTCATGATCATGCCAACAACTGTCCATCAATGCACTACGGGCCAATGAGGACTTTTACCACATCATTTGTAACATTACGGTCATGATTATACCGAATAATCCCTGGTCATAATCATACCAAGTCCATCTATGCACTACATGCCACAGATGACTTTCAACATTTTATAAACATGAGGATGATGACAATGATATAAGAATTCAATAAAACAAGTTCAAGAATTAATTTATCCAGGAATTAACAACGTCCAAATTGTCAACATGATACTGCATTATGGAGTAAAATTCAAGAATGATCAGGAGAATATTTTCATGAATAGATACTGGATGAAACGCAATTATCAAGGATATTTCACAAATTTCATGGAGTATAGAAGTCAAAACTTAACCAACTGAGTACAATAAAGAATGGAATAACAAAAGAAATCACCATGCATGCGATAGACCGCACAGACAGGTTATTCCAATAGAATAATAAATAATGGAACCAGGTCCGGCGTAAACGCACAGACAGGATATTCCGACAGAATAATAAATAATGGAACCAGGTCCGGTGTAAAACACACAGACAGAATGTTCCAACAGAATAATAATAAAAACGGAACCAGGTCCAGTGTAAAACACACAGACAGGATGTTCCAACAGAATAATAAACGGAACCAGGTCCGGTGTAAAACACACAGACAGGGTGTTCCAACAGAATAATAGAAGAATGTCACCAAGTATAGGGTAGACCGCGTATACTGGTTATTCCAACAGAATAATAACAAATGGAATAACAGAAGTTCTCTTCATGAATATAAAAGAAATAATATTCCCTACCTTAAAAGAACTGGATATTGGAAAAGTGATGTAGCAGAATACTTTTATTCTCTCTCTCTTATTCTCTCTATACTTTCTCTCTCTATAGCTTGAATGAATTCGTGAAAAATAATGAAGCCCTAGGCCTCTATTTATAGAAAAACTGAGGGTGGCTCTTGGTCTTAACGAAGGGTCAAATGACTCTTGGTCTTAACGAAGGGTCAAATGACTCTTGGTAATATTGAAGGGACAACTACTATTGACGAAAGTAATTACTATTGACCAAGGTAAATACTATTGACGAAGGTAATTACTATTGACCAAGGTAAATACTATTGACGAAGGTAATTACTATTGACCAAGGTAAATACTATTGACGAAGGTAAATACTATTGACGAAGGTAATTACTATTGACCAAGGTAAATACTATTGACGACGGTAATTACTATTGACGACGGTAATTACTATTGACGACGGTAATTACTATTGACGACGAGACTCTTAGATGATGACATATGGCCCCCCATAAAATAACCAAACTTACCACAACGTCTCAATTATTGATTTAATAATATAACATATTATACAGATGATACTATGACAATAATTTAAGAGATATGATGCAGCAATTACTGTAGCAATAATTGAGTATAGCTGAGTGACTTCTCACGTAAGCATCAATAATCAATACCGTGTGCTACTATGCAACCACGCGTATTACTGTACTTTTACTACCGAGTAGTTCAACAGTTTTAACGGTTTTAACGGTAACACCTCAGCCGTTATTTTTATAGAAAGATAATTCTGTCGTTTTCTCAATCCGACAATAATTCTGTTGTGGGGTCCACCAATGATTGTGCCGTCGTACGAATATTTCCCGACAAAAAGAATATTCTCCGACCAAACGAATATTTTATAACAACTTGCTTACTTTGTAAAATTTATAAATATTACCCACAACTATAACATTATATCAAATTAACTCCATAATATTCAAAAATGATATTTATAGAAAATTCATCTTTATTTATAAAAATTGTGGTCTTACATATACACTTGAACGTCTTGCTCGTATGTACATAAACGAGATTGTAAGACTGCATGGTATGCCAGTATCCATAATTTCTGATCGAGACCCAAGATTCACTTCACGATTTTGGGTTAGTTTACAAAAAGCTATGGGCACGGAGTTACGATTTAGTTCAGCATATCATCCTCAGACGGACGGACAATCAGAGAGGACTATTCAAACTCTTGAAGATCTATTAAGACTCTGTGTCTTTGACTTCAAGGGAAGTTGGGACAAGTTCTTACCATTGGTGGAGTTTTCCTACAACAACAGTTATCAAGCAAGTATTGGCATGGCTCCATTCGAAGCATTGTATGGAAGAAAATGTCGTTCTCCAGTATGCTGGGATGAGGTGGGCGAAGCAACGTTGTTGGGACCGGAGTTGGTACGTATGACTACAGAAAGATTCAAACGATCCGACAACGTATAAAAACCTCACAAGATCGACAAAAGAGTTATGCTGATCTTCATCGAAAGGACGTGGAATTTGATGTAGGAGATCATGTGTTCTTACGTGTTGCTCCATGGAAAGGAGTTACGAGATTTAAAAGAGAGGAAAGCTAAATCCTCGATTCATCGGTCCATTTTTAATCCTCGATCGAGTAGGAACTGTGGCTTATAGACTCGCTTTACCGCCAAGTATGTCTCGTGTTCATAACGTTTTCCACATATCCATGTTACGCAAATATGTGGAAGACCCGAACCACATTATTGAGTTAGAACCGGACGAAATAGCGGAGGATTTGACGTATGAAGAAGTTCCTGTTCAAATCTTGGATAAGAAGGAACATATTCTACGCTCCAAGGTTATACCTCAAGTCAAAGTTTTGTGGATAAACCACGATGTTGAGGAAATGACTTGGGAGTTAGAATCAGAAATGAAATCAAGGTATCCTTACCTCTTCGACATACCAGGTACGTACCCTAATTTCGAGGGCGAAATTTCATAAGAAGGGGAGGTTGTAAGACCCCAACTTTTATAAATAAAGATGAATTTTCTATAAATATCATTTTTGAATATTATGAAGTTAATTTGATATAATGTTATAGTTGTGGGTAATATTTATAAATTTTGCAAAGTAAGCAAGTTGTTATAAAATATTCGTTTGGTCGGGGAATATTCTTTTTGTCGGGAAATATTCGTACGACGGCACAATCATTGGTGGACCCCACAACGGAATTATTGTCGGATTGAGAAAACGACAGAATTATCTTTCTATAAAAATAACAGCCGAGGTGTTACCGTTAAAATCGTTAAAACTGTTGAACTACTTGGTAGTAAAAGTACAGTAATACGCGTGGTTGCATAGTAGCACACGGTATTGATTATTGATGCTTACGTGAGAAGTCACTCAGCTATACTCAATTATTGCTACAGTAATTGCTGCATCATATCTCTTAAATTATTGTCATAGTATCATCTGTATAATATGTTATATTATTGAGACGTTGTGGTAAGTTTGGTTATTTTATGGGGGGCCATATGTCATCATCTAAGAGTCTCTTCGTCAATAGTAATTACCGTCGTCAATAGTAATTACCGTCGTCAATAGTAATTACCGTCGTCAATAGTATTTACCTTGATCAATAGTAATTACCTTCGTCAATAGTATTTACCTTGGTCAATAGTAATTACCTTCGTCAATAGTATTTACCTTGGTCAATAGTATTTACCTTGGTCAATAGTAATTACCTTCGTCAATAGTATTTACCTTGGTCAATAGTAATTACTTTCGTCAATAGTAGTTGTCCCTTCAAAATTACCAAGAGTCATTTGACCCTTCGTTAAGACCAAGAGTCATTTGACCCTTCGTTAAGACCAAGAGCCACCCTCAGTTTTTCTATAAATAGAGGCCTAGGGCTTCATTATTTTTCACGAATTCATTCAAGCTATAGAGAGAGAAAGTATAGAGAGAATAAGAGAGAGAGAGACTAAAAGTATTCTGCTACATCACTTTTCCAATATCCAGTTCTTTTAAGGTAGGGAATATTATTTCTTTTATATTCATGAAGAGAACTTCTGTTATTCCATTTGTTATTATTCTGTTGGAATAACCAGTATACGCGGTCTACCCTATACTTGGTGACATTCTTCTATTATTCTGTTGGAACATCCTGTCTGTGTGTTTTACACCGGACCTGGTTCCGTTTATTATTCTGTTGGAACATCCTGTCTGTGTGTTTTACACCGGACCTGGTTCCGTTTTATTATTATTCTGTTGGAATATCCTGTCTGTGTGTTTTACACCGGACCTGGTTCCATTATTTATTATTCTGTCGGAATATCCTGTCTGTGCGTTTACGCCGGACCTGGTTCCATTAATTATTATTCTATTGGAATAACCAGTCTGTGCGGTCTATCGCATGCATGGTGATTTCTTTTGTTATTCCATTCTTTATTGTACTCAGTTGGTTAAGTTTTGACTTCTATACTCCATGAAATTTGTGGAATATCCTTGATAGTTGCGTTTCATCCAGTATCTTTTCAAGAAAATATTCTTCTAAGCATTCTTGAATTTTACTCCACAATGCAGTATCATGTTGACAATTTGGACGTTGTTAATTCCTGGATAAATTAATTCTTGAACTTGTTTTATTGAATTCTTATATCATTGTCATCATCCTCATGTTTATAAAATGTTGAAAGTCATCTGTGGCATGTAGTGCATAGATGGACTTGGTATGATTATGACCAGGGATTATTCGGTATAATCATGACCGTAATGTTGCAAATGATGTGGTAAAAGTCCTCATTGGCCCGTAGTGCATTGATGGATAGTTGTTGGCATGATCATGACCATTAATGAATATACGAATATCCTTGGCCGTAGTGCAGGGGTGATTCGATGATGTGGATTATTTTATTAAGCTGAGTCCCAGCGATCATAGTGTTGAAAAACTTTTTCAATCATAAAAGATAGTAGCGTTTATTTTCTACTTGACTCTTTTAATGGATTGTTTGTTCCGCTACAGTTAAACTTGATGTCTATTATATTTTATCAGTTTAACATTGTTGAAGGCTAATGATAATTTATTCTGCATTATCTTAGTCATAATATTTCTTACTGGGCTAGTTGAGCTCACCCTTTCTTTCACTGTTCTCTTCAGGAAATGAGAACGTAGCTGGGGCAAGTCGGGGAACGGAGTGATGGTCCGAAGAATAGTATTAGTTAGTAGTCCTCACTATTCTATATAATGGTGTGTTAATAAATGTAATGAGGACTCCTTTTGAGTATGAATACTCTCTAGAAGATAATATTTGTATTCAAACTCACAGTTTATGTTTTGTCGTATTGTACACGACAGTTGTATTATTAAGTTGTATTTGTATTCTGTACTATGTATCTGACGACTCGAGATGGGTGATGTATACCTAATTTTGGGGGCGTCACAACAATGATAACCATCGTGGGAAAAATTATCATGCCAAGAATGGTAACCACTTCGGTGGTAATCTTGGCAAAGATAATAGAAGTAGAAATTGCAAGAAGAGAAGGTCATTTATCCCGATTTTGTAGTGCATCAAAGTCAAGTCCAGCTGGGACGGTGGCACCAAAGGCGGATACGGACAAAACAAAGTCGTTGGTTTTAGGAAGAGCATTTTTCATGACTTCTCAAAAAACTAGTAAACCGAACGAAGTTAGCACGGGTTAGTTAATTATAAATTCTTGCGAAATCTATACCCTATTAGATATCGGTTCTACCCATTCTTTTATCTCTCTTGCTTGCGTTCAACATTTAAATTTGACTCTAGAGAAGTTAGACTTTGACTTATCAGTTGAAACTCCGTTAGGAGAAACCTTCATTTCATGTGCTATCCAAGTATTAGATGAGAGTCACAGTTTTGAATGATATTTTTATTGTTAATAAATTTCCTGACGTATTCTTGAAGACTTCTTAAACTACCCCTAGAGCATGAAATCGAATTATGTATTGACCCCAGTACAAAACTCATTTCTAAAATCCTCAAATATTTCTTCAACTAAAAGGATCTGTTTACGTGGATTATGATGAAAGTCATAATAAAAGCATTGGACTAATGAAAATCATGGGTATATGTGGTATTAGTAAGTGTTATGATGAGTTATGTTGGTTATTATGAGAAAACATGAAAGTTTCTTAGAAATCACAAAGGGTTAAAAAAATTAGATTTTGGTAAAAATAGAACATGAAATTCAATTGACCATATCTCCTATTATATTTCGAATTTTTGAGTTTGGTCAAGTTTTAGAGTTAGATCTATGAGTTTTCTAACTTATCCAAGTGGAATCATTAGAAAAGGTGTTGTAGATTTACGTGTGGACTATTTTTAGCAAAGGAGTCCAAAGCTGTAAAACTCAAAAAAGCTACTTAAATGGGCTGTTTCGGTCACATAATTTGTGAGAAAAATTTCGGCCTTTTGGGACATGAAAGTATATGGTATAAAGTACCTCCTGTCCAAAAATGAACTCATTCTGATTTAAAATGAGCAAGTTATGACAATTTCAATATTTAGGTTTTTCCGACAAAAAACATTATAACCGGAGTTCTATAACTCCGATGACCATGAAATTTAAACTGGAAGCTCATGTTATCATGTGTAAGATTCTGTCAAGATTTGGAAATTTTTGGAGTTAACCTTGAGGTAGCTAATTTCTTAAGGAAATAATTAGAAATTGATTTTTGAAAAATAGTAAATGAATTTTAAAAATTCTGAGAAAAATATATTTTCATTATGGGACTATATTATGCTAAATCCCAGAAAAGAATTATTTTTGGAACTGATTTGGTATTTTTTATGAAAATAGTTTAGTTACGAACATATGAGTTAAATGTGTTATGTGAAGTAACAAAGTTGAAAGATAGGATTTTATGGCTTGGAAATCCTATATAAGGTATATGTAGATTGTTGATAAGGAATTTGATTATTGGTGATGAAATCTTATGAGTATGACATGTTTGAATGATTAAATGTATTATTTGGTAAAGTGTAAACAACTGAAATAAATTGTTTATAAGTTTAAGAAGTGATTAAAATATTGTTATAATATTAATGAAATTAGATTATGAGATTATTAAGTGATTGATAACATTGGGATACTCTTGAACCCTAGATAAATTATATTATAAATATTTAATATTTATCATTTATCTCATTTGATTGATTCTTTATATCATTGTCATGATCCTCATGCTTATATTGTGTTAAAAGTCATCTGTGGCTTACGTGCATAGATGGACTTGGTATGATTATGACCAGGGATTGTTCGGTATAATCATTACCGTAATTGAAAACACAATTATCTTTGGCACGTAGTGCATGGATAATTCGTGGTCGTGATACTAAAGAATATCCTTGGCCTGTAATGCAGGGATGATTCGATGATGTGGATTAATTATTGAGCTGAGTCTCAGCAATAAAATATTAATTCATAGATGTGGTAAAAGTCATCTGTGGCTTACGTGCATAGATGGACTTGGTATGATTATGACCAGGGATTGTTCGGTATAATCATTATCGTAATTGAAAACACAATTATCTTTGGCACACAGTGTATGAATAATTCGTGGCCGTGATACTAAAGAATATCTTTGGCCTGTAGTGCAGGGATGATTCGATGATGTGGATTAATTATTGAGCTGAGTCTCAGCAATGAAATATAAATTCATAGATGTGGTAAAAGTCATCTATGGCTTACGTGCATAGATGGACTTGGTATGATTATGACCAGGGATTGTTCGGTATAATCATGACCGTAATTGAAAATACGATTATCTTTAGCACGTAGTGCATGGATAATTCGTGGTCGTGATACTATTAAGCTGAGTCTCAGTATTATTGATTTTACAGTTGTATATCTTTGACCTATAGTGTAAAGATGAACTGTTGATTATTGGTTATACAGTTGGCATGTAGTGCAAAAATGAATTGTTAATAAATATCTTTGGCCATATTGCAAAGATGAATTTAATGTTTTCAACGATAAAGGTATTCAAGGTATCCTCATCTCTTCGTCATACCAGGTACGTACGTAAATTTTGAGGGCGAAATTTCATAAGGTGGGGAGATTGTGAGACCCCGAATTTTATGAAATAAAAGTATAAAATTTTTCTATTTTGGTAAATTGTTAAATTGATAAAAGGTTAAAGTTAAAGGTGATATGTGAAAATTTTTCAAAGTAGACAAGTTGTCATAAAATACCCGATTACTATTCACTCTAGTATTGTTCACTCGAGTTTTTGGGGTACTTTTTGTGTCGGAGTACTATTCACGAGTTACTATTCACGAGTTACTATTCACGAGTTATTATTTACGGAGAATATTCGATTAGTCGGGGAATATTTGTACGACGGTACAATCACTGGTGGACCCCACAACAGAATTATTGTCGGATTGAGAAAACGACAAAAATATTTTATTAAAAATAATGGCGGAAGTTTTACCGTTGATACTGTTGAACTACTCGGTAGTAAAAGTATAGTAATACGTGTGGTTGCATAGTAGCACACGGTATTGATTATTAATGCTTATGTGAGAAGTCACTCAGTTTGATTCAATTATTGTCAATTAATAATATGAATTATTTAGCGATAATGAAGTTTTGTTTTATTCGTATTATTAACGTAATAAAACAGAAACATCTTTTTATATAAAACATAATACTTTATTAAAGTTGTTTGTTTTATTAGGCAATAATTAGAATATATTATATTTTATTTAAATAATTTTGCTTTAAATATAGACCGTCAGATTAAAGTAAATCAATCTGGACCGTTCATGGATTAGTTACTATGCATTCTATTTTCTTATAAATAGAAGCTCATTCCGTCATTATTTTCTTACGAATTCACTGAACTCTAGAGAGAGAAACTATAGAGAGAAAGAAGAAGAATATTCTGCCACTTAACTACTTCTTTATTTCAGTTCTTCTTTAAAATGAAAATGAGAATATAGCTGGGACGAGTCAGGGAAAGGAGTGATGGTCCAGAAGATAGCATTAGTAGTCCTCACCATTCTGTTAAATAGTGTGACAATAAATGTAATGAGGACTCCTTGAGTATGGATATTGTCTAGATGGCAATATTCCTATTAGAACTCTCAGTTTATGTATTGTCGTATGTTACACGACATTTGTATAATTAAGTTTGTATTTGTATTTTGTACTATGTATCTGACGACCCAAGATGGGTGATGTATACATAATTTTGGGGGCGTCACACCGGTTATCCCCCGCTTGACCCAGCTACACTTTATTACCTGAAAGGAATTGTGAAACAGAAGGGTGAGCACAACTAGCTCAGTAAAGAATATCATGACTAAAGATAATTAAATTATCAGTAGCCTTCAACAGAATTAAATCAGAGATTTAGAACATATGGTAGATGATAAAATTTTTCAACCATAGTTACAGCGGAACGAGCAATCCATTAGAAGAGTCAAATATGCTACAAAGTCTATTATCTTCTCTACGTTAAAAGTCCACCAACAATGTTTTATCCCTGTAACATCAATCAACAGTTCCTTTCCACAATCATATGAATAATTCATAATCATAATTGTGATTCTAAATTTCACATCCAAGACGAAGATAATTTTCATCACCTGTCTTTACCTGAAACATCAAAGATCATGGTTATACAAAATCACAGTTCCTGTTCATAATCATACTAATAAATTCATCTTTGCACCACGGGCCAAAGATATTCATCAACAGTTCATCTTTACACTACAGGCCAAAGATATTCCTCAACAGCTCATATTTGCACTACAAGCCAAATATATTATTATCTCAAAGAAATATATAATCATTTCAGAATTTATATAACCAATAATTATAATCACGTTGATCATCATTTCACCTTTGCACTTAAGCTAAAGATATTCAATTATAAATTCAATGGTCATGATCATACCAGTCAATAATTCAACTTTGCACTACTGGCCAAAGAGAACCCATAATCATGATCGTACCAAAAATCACCCTATTTATAGAAATAGAGAGAAAACTTCAGTTTCTGGTGTGATTTTCAATTCTAACCTAAGCACCCTATTTATAGGAAATTGCTTAGAACACCAAAGCAAAAAATTTAATAAAATAATAATATAATTATAAATTTTCCTTAGCCCACCTTTGAAAATCTGGATTCAGCCATCAACATGTGCAAGTGGGGCCCACCAAAGTGTAAAAAACGTTTTTGTTAATAAAAATAAATAAAACTTCCAAAAATCAATTATTTCGGAACTTCGAAACTTCAATAATTTATAATAAATAGCCCTTTTATCAGAAAATTCGAATCTCGTGTGTTTTTATAGGAAATTCAATTCTCTACAACTTTACAGAAGAAAGTTTTTTCAAATTCCAAACAGAAATTGACCGAAATCCACAAACGGGCGATTTTACAGTCAATAATAAATTTTCGGTCAAGAATTGTGTCCACCAACACACAAAACATGTGTTAATCATTTAATGCCACAAAAATACTCTTCCTCCTCATATACTCATATATCCCAAATTTATTGTAAAAATATCACCATCAATATATTATTAAAATAATATATTTAAATGAATTATTTTATCAGAAAAAGATAAAATATTAATTTTCAACAATTGTCACATTAAAAATTTTCCATCTATATCCACATAAAATCAATATTTTCCTCATCATATAAATCAATAATTAATTATACACAAATAATATTACAGAATCACAGTACTGGCAACCAGGCCGTTCCCAGGAAAGAGAGTGCTTTCCAATAAGGATCTCTTCCTTACTAGCGCGCAATTAGATGACCAAACCTCTCCTTAGACAGAACTTTCTAGACATTGCCAATAATGTTATCTAATAATATTATTCAGATAATATGAATTATTGCTCCGATAATAAAAAATACTGTGTAGTGACAATTATTAAAACAACAGTAATATAAAATATCAACGCAACAATTATTGAATCAATAAAATAAAATACTGAACAGTAATTACTGTAAAAATTATTGAGTAATGCCTTCTTACGTAAAAATCAATAATTGGTGCAATACGGTGTGCTATTGTGCAACAACGCGTATTACTGTGTTTTAACCACCGGGTATTCCAACAGTGTTAACGGTAACAACTACGTCGTTATTTATAAACAACTTACTCTTGTCGTTTTCTTCATCCAATCGCTTTCTGTTATGGGGCCCACAAAAGACTGCGCCGTTGTACGAATATTCTCCGACAGTAAGAATATTCCACGACCAAGCGAATATTCCCCGACAACAATGAATATTTTATAACCAATTGTGTATTTCGAAAAAAAAATTCATATATCACCCTTAACTTTAACATTTATCAATTTAACAATTTACTAAATAGTAATTATAAGAAAAATTGAATACTTTTATTTCATAAAATTCGGGGTCTTACAATCTCCCCTCCTTATGAAATTTCGTCCTCGAAATTTACGTACCTGGTATTTCAAAGAGTTGAGAATACCTTGCTTTCATTTCAGATTCCTTCTTTCCTGTCATCATAATTTCTTCATTGCTCATCTCCTGTATTTCAGATATCATTCTAGAATACAGCTTCAAAACAAAGGTTAATTGAACAAATTAACATATCACATAATATCCCAATATTATGACTGACCAACAAATAAGCTTAGGTAGGACACACTAGCGAAGGATTTACTCGTCTCTCTCCTCCTAGTCCTATTTCCCGATCTCCGCCAGAGATCATATCCCTAAGCTCTGATACCAACTGTAACGCCCCCAAAATAGGTCCATTCCATCCAACCCATTTTGAGTCGCTAAATACATGGTACAGATAACAACTACAACTTTATTACAACAATTGTCATGCAAAATACAATAACTCATATGCTATGAGTTTGGGTACAAATATATACCAACTGTGACTCATGTCCCAACCTTGGATAGCACGTCACAATGACACATTACATAAAGGTATAGTCAAAAACTGTTTTAGAATTAGAATCTTTGGGAAGTGCTCAAGGAAACCCTCGTACATGGGAGGCCATGCTTCTAGGTTATGATAGATATCATATGGCCACAGAATTATCCTTGGTTGACCCAATAGACCCCAAAGAAAAACAAGAAGGTTACTATCATATTCTTCCCAATGGTGAGTCTTCTCTTGACTTATCATTATCTTCACTGTCTCTAACTAAGAATTATACTTCAAACAAATAGCAAGATTATATAAGTAGTGCTCGTAAATATACTCAGTAAGTGGATGAGCACATCCCTGTCTTATGATGACACGAGATTGTATATCATTAGACATCTTGTATGATAGTGGCAAAATACCATTCCAACGTTGGGTACACCTTACCCTATTGGATTCACCAAATAAAACTACTAAATGAACTTTTCTATACTGCTTCGGGAGAACCTCCACAGCTAAAGACCACCGTTCTATTTTCCTGTTACCCTCGCTCGACCCAGCTACACTCTTATTACCTGAAAGGAATTGTGAAGCAAAAGGGTGAGCACAACTAGCTCAGTAAAGAATATCATGACTAAAGATAAATAAATTATCAATAGTCTTTTACAAAATTAAATCAGAGATTTAGAACATATGGTAGATGATAAAAATTTTCAACTATAGTTGCAGCGGAACGAGCAATCCATTAGAAGAGTCAAATAGACTATAAAGTCTATTATCTTCTCCACGTTAAAAGTCCACCAACAATGTTTTATTCCTGTAACATCAATCAACAGTTCCTTTCCACAATCATATGAATAATTCATAATCATAATTGTGATTCTAAATTTCGTATCCAAGACGAAGATAATTTTCATCACCTGTCTTTACCTGAAACATCAAAGATCATGGTTATACCAAATCACAGTTCTTGTTCATAATCATACTAATAAATTCATCTTTGCAGCACGGGCCAAAGATATTCATCAACAGTTCATCTTTACACTACATGCCAAAGATATTCAACAACAAGACATCTTTGCACTACGACCAAAGATATTCATCAACAACTCATCTTTGCACTACAGACCAAAGATATTCCTTAATAGTTCATATTTGCACTACAGGCCAAATATATTATTATCTCAAAGAAATATATAATCATTTCAGAACTTATATAACCAATAATTATAACCACGTTGATCATTTCACCTTTGCACTTAAGCTAAAGATATTCAATTATAAATTCAATGGTCATGATCATACCAGTCAACAATTCAACTTTGCACTACTGGCCAAAGAGAACCCATAGTCATGATCGTACCAAAAATTTACCCATCTTTACACTCAAGTCAAAGAGAAATATCATCATTAGGGTTATAAAAATGTTATATATGATAAAAAAATAATATGATCAACTTATAGTTTTAATCTCAAGAGTAATATTCATAAATCAACTATAATTTAGTTAGAAAAAGAAACCAATTTTGTCATGAATAGTAACTCGTGAATAGTAACCCATGAATAGTAACTCATGAATAGTAACTCATGAATAGTAACTCGTGAATAGTAACTCATGAATAGTAACTCGTGAATACTAACTCATGAATAATAACTCGTGAATAGTAACTCATGAATAGTAACTCGTGAATAGTAACTCATGAATAGTAACTCATGAGTATTAACCCCGACATGAAATGATAAGAAATTTACAAGAAAAAATCTTACCAATATTCCGGTATAATGATATTGAAAGAAATAATATCATGGATAAAAAAAATAACATCCCTTACTATCCCTTACTATCCCTTACCTCAAAAGAGCAGTACTCCTGACTGGAATAACGCTGAACGAACTTGCACCGTATAGCAACACTCAAGATATCAAAATACTCACAAGAATACACTCGATAATATAGAGAGAGAAATAGAGAGAAAACTTCAGTTTCTGGTGTGATTTTCAATTCTAACCTAAGCACCCTATTTATAAGAAATTGCTTAGAACACCAAAGCAGAAAATTTAATAAAATAATAATATAATTATAAATTTTCCTTAGCCCACCTTTGAAAATTTGGATTCAGCCATCAACATGTGCAAGTGGGGCCCACCAAAGTGTAAAAAACGTTTTTGTTAATAAAAATAAGTAAAACTTCCAAAAATCAATTATTTCAAAACTTCAATAATTCATAATAAATAGCCATTTTATCAGAAAATTCAAATCTCGCGTTTTTTTATAGGAAATTTAATTCTCTACAACTTTGCAGAAGAAAGTTTTTCCAAATTCTAAACAGAAATTGACCGAAATCCACAAACGGGCGATTTTACAATCAATAATAAATTTTCGGTCAAGAGTTGTATCCACCAACACACAAAACATGTGTTAATAATTTAACGCCACAAAAATACTCTTCCTCCTCATATACTCATATATCCCACAATCATTGTAAAAATATCACCATCAATATATTATTAAAATAATATATTTAAATGAATTATTTTATCAGAAAAAGATAAAATATTAATTTTCAACAATTGTCACATTAAAAATTTTCTCCATCTATATCCACATAAAATCAATATTTTTTTCATCATATAAATCAATAATTAATTATACACAAATAATATTACAGAATCACAGTACTGGCAACCAGGCTGTTCCCAGGAAAGAGGGGGCTTTCCAATAAGGATTTCTCCTTACTGGCGCGCAATTAGATGACCAAACCTCTCCTTAGACAGAACTTTCTAGACATTGCCAATAATGTTATCTAATAATATTATTCAGATAATATGAATTATTGTTCCGATAATAGAAAATACTGTGTAGTGACAATTATTAAAACAACAGTAATATAAAATATCAACGCAGCAATTATTGAATCAATAAAATACAATATTGAACAGTAATTACTGTAACAATTATTGAGTAGTGCCTTCTTACGTAAGAATCAATAATTAGTGCAATACCGTGTGCTACTGTGCAACAACGCGTATTACTGTGTTTTAACCACCGGGTATTCCAACAGTATTAACGGTAACAACTACGCCGTTATTTGAAAAAACTCAATTTTTTGTCGTTATCTTAATCCGACCATTTTTAGTTATAGGGCCTACAAATAGCTGTGCCGTCGTACGAATATTCCCCGACAGAAAGAATATTCCACGACCAAACGAATATTCCCCGACATCAATGATTATTTTATAACCACTTGCTTATTTTTGAAAAAAATTCATATATCACCCTTAACTTTAACTTTTTATCAATTTAACCATTTACTAAATAGAAAAATTGAATACTTTTATTTCATAAAATTCGGGGTCTTACAATCTCCCCTCCTTATGAAATTTCGTCCCCAAAATTTACGTACCTGGTATTTCAAAGAGTTGAGAATACCTTGCTTTCATTTCAGATTCCATCTTTCCTGTCATCATAATTTGTTCATTGCTCATCTCCTATATTTCAGATATCATTCTAGAATACAGCTTCAAAACAAAGGTTAATTGAACAAATTAACATATCACATAATATCCCGATATTATGACTGACCAACAAATAAGCTTAGGTAGGACACACTAGCGAAGGATTTACTCGTCTCTCCCCTCCTAGTCCTATTCCCCGATCTCCGCCAGAGATCATATCCCTAAGCTCTGATACCAACTGTGACGCCCCCAAAATAGGTCCATTCCATCCAACTTATTTTGAGTCGCCAAATACATGGTACAGAAAACAACTACAACTTTATTACAACAATTGTCGTGCAAAATACAACAACACATATGCTGTGAGTTTGGATACAAATATATACCAACTGTGACTCATGTCCCAACTTTGGATAGCATGTCACAATGACACCTTAGATAAAGGTATAGTCAAAAACTGTTTTAGAAATTAAAATCTTTGGGAAGTGCTCAAGGAAACCCTCGTACATGGGAGGCCATGCTTCTAGGTTATGATAGATATCATATGGCTACAGAATTATCCTTGGTTGACCCAATAGACCCCAAAGAAAAATGAGAAGATTAATATCATATTCTTCTAATGGCGAGTCTTCTCTTGACATATCATTATCTCCACTGTCTCTAATTGGGAGTTATATTTTAGATAGACTCCAAGATCATATAGGTAGTGCTGGTAGATATACTCAGCAAGTGAATGAGCACAACCTTGTCTTATTATGACACGAGGTTGTATGTCATTATACATCCTGTAAGATAGTGGCAAAACACCCTTCCAAGTTAAATTCACCTCACCCTCAATATCTATAGACCACCGTTCTATTCCCTTGTTATCCCTCGCTCGACCCAACTACACTTTTATTACCTGAAAGGAATTGTGAAGCAAAAGGGTGAGCACAACTAGCTCAGTAAAGAATATCATGACTAAAGATAAATTATCAATAGTCTTCAACAGTAATAAATCAGAGATTTAGAACATATGGTAGATGATAAAACTTTTCAACCATAGTTGCAGCGGAACGAGCAATCCATTAGAAGAGTCACATAGACCATAAAGTCTATTATCTTCTCCATGTTAAAAGTCCACCAATAATGTTTTATCCCTGTAACATCAATCAACAGTTCCTTTCCACAATCATATAAATAACTCATAATCATAATTGTAGTTTTAAATTTCTCTTCGCATTCAGGACGAAGATAATTTTCATCACCTGTCTTTACCTGAAACATCAAAGATCATGATTATACCAAATCACAGTTCCTGTTCATAATCATACTAATAAATTCATCTTTGCACTACAGGCCAAAGATATTCATCAACAGTTTATCTTTGCACTACAGGCCAAAAGATATTCAACAACAGGTCATCTTTGCACTACAGGCCAAAGACATTCATATATCAAAGAAATACATAATCATTTCAGAATTTATATAAACAATAATTATAACCATGTTAATAAATTCACATTTTCACTTAAGCTAAAGATATTCAATATAAATTCAATGGTCATGATCATACCAGTCACAATTCAACTTTTCACTATTGGCCAAAGAGAACCCTAGTCATGATCATACCAATAATCTACCCATATTTACACTCTAGTGAAAGAGAATTTCAACATCAGGGTTATAAAATGTTATATATGATAATAAAAACAATATAATCAATATATAGTTTTAATCTCCAGAGTAATATTCATAAATCAACTATAATTTGGTTAGAAAAAGAAACCAATTTTGTCATGAATAGTACCCGTGAATAGTAACTCGTGAATAGTAACTCATGAATAGTAACTCGTGAATAGTAACCCCGACTCAAAAAGTTCCAAATTTGATAAAAAGTTTTAACCAATATTTCGGCATAATGATATTGAAGAAATAATATCATTTACGAAGAAAATAACATCCCTTACTATCCTTTCTCTCAAAAGAGCAGTACTTCTGACTGGAATAACGCTGAACGAACTTGCACCGTATAGCAACACTCAAAGTATCAAAATACTCAGAAGAATACACTCAATATATTCTTTGGTCGTGGAATATTCTTTGGTCGTGGAATATTCGTACGATAACGCAGCTATTGGTGGGCCCCATAACGGAAAACGGTCGGATGAAGATAACGACAAAAATAAGTTATTTATAAATAATGGCGTAGTTGTTACCGTTAATACTGCTGGAATACCCGGTGGTTAAAACACAGTAATACGCGTTGTTGCACAGTAGCACACGGTATTGCACCAATTATTGATTTTTACGTAAGAAGACATTACTCAATAATTGTTACAGTAATTACTGTTCAGTATTTTATTATATTGATTCAATAATTGCTGCGTTGATATTTTATATTACTGTTGTTTTAATAATTGTCACTGCACAGTATTTTCTATTATCGGAGCAATAATTCATATTATCCGAATAATATTATTAGATAACATTATTGGCAATGTCTAGAAAGTTCTGTCTAAGGAGAGGTTTGGTCATCTAATTGCGCGCCAGTAAGGAAGAGATCCTTATTGGAAAGCCCCCTCTTTCCTGGGAACTGCCTGGTTGTCAGTAATGTGATTCTGTAATATTATTTGTGAATAATTAATTATTAATTTATATGATGAGAAAAATATTAATTTTATGTGGATATAGATGGAGAAAAATTTTAATGTGACAATTATTGAAAATTAATATATTATTTTTTTGATAAAATAATTCATTTAAATATATTATTTTAATAATATATTAATGGTGATATTTTTATAATGAATATGGGATATATGAATGAATGTGGAGGAAGAATATTTTTGTTGGATTAAATGTTTAACACATGTTTTGTGTGATTGGTGGACACAATTCTTGACCGAAAATTTATTATAGATTGTAAAATTGTCCGTTTATGGATTTTGGTCAATTTCTGTTTGGAATTTGGAAAAACTTTCTTCTGCAAAGTTGTAGAGAATTGAATTTCCTATAAAAACTTGCGGGATTCAAATTTTCTGATAAAAGGGCTATTTATTATGAATTATTGAAGTTCCGAAGTTCCGAAATAATTGATTTTTGGAAGTTTTATTTATTTTTATTAACAAAAACGTTTTTTACACTTTGGTGGGCCCCACTTGCACATGTTGATGGCTGAATCCAGATTTTCAAAGGTGGACTAAGGAAAATTTATAATTATATTATTATTTTATTAAATTTTCTGCTTTGGTGTTCTAAGTAATTTCCTATAAATAGGGTGCTTAGGTTAGAATTGAAAATCACACCAGAAACTGAAGTTTTCTCTCTATTTCTCTCTCTATATTATCGAGTGTATTCTTGTGAGTTTTTTTGATATCTTGAGTGTTGCTATACGGTGCAAGTTCGTTCAGCGTTATCCCAGTCAGAAGTACTGCTCTTTTGAGGTAAGGGATAGTAAGAGATAATAAGGGATGTTATTTTTTAAAAAAATGATATTATTTCTTTCAATATCATTATACCGAAATATTGGTAAGATTTTTCTTGTGAAATTCTTATCTTTTCATGTCGGGGTTACTATTCATGAGTTACTATTCACGGGTTACTATTCATGAGTTACTATTCACGAGTTACTATTCATGAGTTACTATTGACGAGCTACTATTCATGAGTTACTTTTCACGAGCTACTATTCATGAGTTACTATTTACGAGTTACTATTCATGAGTTACTATTCACTAGTTACTATTCACGAGTTACTATTCATGGGTTACTATTCACGAGTTACTATTCATGGATTACTATTCACGAGTTACTATTCATGACAAAATTGGTTTTTTTTTAACCAAATTATAGTTGATTTATGAATATTACTCTTGAGATTAAAACTATATGTTGATCATATTATTTTTTATTATCATATATAATATTTTTATAACCCTAATGATGATATTTCTCTTTGACTTGAGTGTAAAGATGGGTAGATTTTTGGTACGATCATGACTATGGGTTCTCTTTGGCCAGTAGTGCAAAGTTGAATTATTGACTGGTATGATCATGACAATTGAATTTATAATTGAATATCTTTAGCTTAAGTGCAAAGGTGAAATGATCAACGTGGTTATAATTATTGGTTATATAAATTCTGAAATGATTATATATTTTTTTGAGATAATAATATATTTGGCTTGTAGTGCAAATATGAGTTGTTGAGGAATATCTTTGGCCTGTAGTGCAAAGATGAGTTTTTGATGAATATCTTTGGCCCGTGGTGCAAAGATGAATTTATTAGTATGATTATGAACAAGAACTGTGATTTGGTATAACCATGATCTTTGATGTTTCAGGTAAAGACAGGTGATGAAAATTATCTTCGTCTTGGATGCGAAATTTAGAATCACAATTATGATTATAAATTATTCATATGATTGTGGAAAGAAACTGTTGATTGATGTTACAGGGATAAAACATTGTTGGTGGACTTTTAACGTGGAGAAGATAATAGAATTTATAGTCTATTTGACTCTTCTAATGGATTGCTCGTTTCGCTGCAACTATGGTTGAAATTTTTTATCATCTACCATATGTTCTAAATCTCTGATTTAATTCTGTTGAAGGCTATTGATAATTTAATTATCTTTAGTCATGATATTTTTTACTGAGCTAGTTGTGCTCACCCTTCTGTTTCACAATTCCTTTCAGGTAATAAGAGTGTAGCTGGGTCGAGCGGGGGTAACAAGGGAATAGAACGGTGGTCTCTAGCTGTGGAGTTCTCCCTAAACAATATAGACAAATGTGTTGTATACATCTTTTAGGAGTTATATTTGGTGAATCATATAGGGTGAGGTGAACCCAACGTTGGAAGGGTGTTTTGCCACTATCATACAAGATGTCTAACGACACACAACCTCGTGTCATCATAAGACATGGTTGTGCACATCCACTTGTCGAGTATATCTACGAGCACTACCTATATAATCTTGGTGTTTGTTTGAAGTATAATTCTCAGATAGAGACAATGGAGATAATGATATGTCAAGAGAAGACTCACCATTGGAAAGAATATGATAGTAATCTTTTTGTTTTTCTTTGGGGTCTATTGGGTCAACCAAGGATAATTCTGTGGCCATATGATATCTATCATAACCTAGAAGCATGGCCTCCCATGTACGAGGGTTTCCTTGAGCACTTCCCAAAGATTTTAATTTCTAAAACAGTTTTTGACTATACCTTTATGTAAGGTGTCATTGTGACGTGCTATCCAAGGTTGGGACATAAGTCACAGTTGGTATATATTTGTACCCAAACTCATAGCATATGTGTTGTTGTAATAAAGTTGTAGTTGTTATCTGTACCATGTATTTGGCGACTCAAAATGGGTTGGATGGAATGGACCTGTTTTGGGTTTGTCACATTTACTGTGACGCCCCCAAAATTATGTATACATCACCCATCTTAGGTCGCCAGATACATGGTACAGAATTCAAATACATCTTACTAATACAACACGACAAAACATAAACTGTGAGTTTGAATACAAATATTGTCTACTAGAGATTATACAAACTCAAAAGGAGTCCTCATTACAATTATTATCACACTATTTCACAGAATAGTGAGGACTACTAATGCTATTCTCTGGACAATCACTCCGTTCCCCGACTCGTCCCATCTATATTCTCATTTCCTGAAGAGAACAATGAAAGCAAAAGGGTGAGCTCAACTAGCCCAGTAAGAAATATTATGACTAAGATAATGCAGAATAAATTATCATTAGTCTCCAACAATGTTAAACTGATAAAATATAATAGACATCAAGTTTAACTGCAGCGGAACAAGTAATCCATTAAAAGAGTCAAGTAGAAAATAAAATCTACTATCTTTTATGATTTAAAAGGTTTTTCATGACTTTTATCGCTGGGACTCAGCTTACTAAATAATACACATCATCGAATCACCCCTGCACTATGGCCAAGGATATTCTTTAGTATCACGACCACGAATTATCCATGCACTACGGCTAAAGATAATCATGTTTTCATCAACGGTCCTGATTATGCCATAAAACAATTCATCTTTGCACTACGGCCAAAGAGAATCCATAGCCATAATCATACCAAAAACTGTTCATCAATGCACTACGGCAAATGAGAATTTTTACCACATCATTTGTAACATTACGGTCATGATTACACCGAATAATCCCGGGTCATAATCATACCAAGTCCATCTATGCACTACAGGCCACAGATGACTTTCAACAAAATATAATCATGAGGATAATGACAATGATATACGATTTCAATAAAACAAGTTCAAGAATTAATTTATCCAGGAACTGATAACGTCCAAATTGTCAACATGATACTGCTTTGTGGAGTAAGATTCTAGAATATTCAGAAGAATATTTCCATGAAAAGATACTGGATGAAGCGCAAATATAAAGGATATTCCACTAATTTCATGGAGTATAGAAGTCAAAACTTTAACCAACTGAGTATAATAAGGAATGGAATAACAAAAGAAATCACCAGGCATGCGATAGACCGCATAGGCAGGTTATTCCAACAGAATAATAAATAACAGAACCAGGTCCGGCGTAAACCGCATAGACAGAATATTTCAACAGAATAGTAAAGACGGAACCAGGTCCGGCGTAGAACGCACAGACATGATATTCCAACAGAATAGTAAAGACAGAACTAGGTCCGGCGTAAAGACGGAACCAGGTCCGGCGTAGAACGCACAGACAGGATGTTCTAACAGAATAGTAAAGACGGAACCAGGTCCGGCGTAGAATGCACAGACAGGATATTCCAACAGAATAGTAAAGACGGAATCAGGTCCGGCGAAGAACGCACATACATGATTTTCCAACAGAATAGTAAAGACGAAACCAGGTCCGGCGTAAAACGCACAGACAGGATGTTCCAACAGAATAATAAAAAAATAGAACCAGGTCCGGCGTAGAACGCACAGACAGGATGTTCCAGCAAAATAATAAGGAATGGAATAATAGAAGAATTTCACCAAGTATGCGGTACTTCGCATAAACAGGTTATTCCAACATAATAACAAAGAATGGAACAACAGAAGTTCTCTCCATGAAGATGAAAGAAAGAAATAATATTTCCTACCTTTGAAAGAATCTGGATATAGGAGTAGTGAGGGAGCAGACTTCTCTTCTTCTATAGATTTTCTCTCTATAGCTTCTCTCTATAATTTCTCTCTATAATAATGGCTTTAAAGCTTTAGTGAATTGGTGAAAAATGAAGGAAGAATGAGCTTCTATTTATAGGAAAACATAGTTTCGATAATTACACGTTTTGTGGCTCGAAATATTATAGTACAATACCTCCAACTTTTCTTTCATTTTTAATTCAATCATCCAAGTATTATCAAACTTGCACCAACTCTCCTAATAGTAAATCATGTAAATCAATAGTAAAATCATGTGACTCAATAGGTCTAAACATGTGAAAAATTAATTACAATATAGTACCTCCCTCTATACCTTAATTTTTAACTTAGTCATGCAAGTATTATCAATCTTGCACCAACTCCCCTAATAGTAACAAGAATGTGAGTCAATAGTATAACATGTGAACAAATAGTTATAATCATGTGAAATAATAGCAATTAATTACTCATTTATCCGGTTAAATACCCGATTGGTCAATATAACCTTCAGATATCAATTATTATCGAAATAAATGTCGATTTCACTAACACAAACAATTCCAACATAATGAAACCATTTTTATCAAAAATATAAATTTTGAAATTTCAAAGTTTGACTTTTTCTGAAAAAGTCAACTGTTGACTTCTTGACCAAATAGTGAATTTCAGAAAATTTTGTATTTATAGACTATTTTTACTAATTTCGACGTTCCGGACTCAAATATCACGTCTGCGTCTCCAAATTCAACTCCGAACAACATTCATCATTAATATTATAACTCGTGAATAGTAACTCGTGAATAGTTCTCCGACACAAAAAGTGTCCCAAATACCCGAGTGAACAATACTAGAGTGAATAATAATTTGGATGAATAGTAACCCGTGAATAGTAACTCATGAATAGTAACTCATGAATAGTAACTCGTGAATAGTACTCCGACATGAAAAGTACTCCAAATACCCAAGTGAATAATATTCGGGTGAATAGTAATTTAGGTGAATAGTAACTCATGAATAGTAACTCGTGAATAGTACTCTGACACAAAAAGTGTCCCAAATACCCGATTGAACAATACTGAGTGACTTCTCACATAAGCATCAGTAATCAATACCGTGTGCTACTATGCAACCACGCGTATTACTGTACTTTTAACACCGGGTGTTTCAACAGTTAACGGTAAAACTTTCGTCGTTATTTCCATAAAATATTTTTGTCGTTTTCTCAATCCGACAATAATTCCGTTGTGGGGTCCACCAATGATTATACCGTCGTACGGATATTCCCTGACAAAAAAAATATTCCCCGACCAATCGAATATTATATAACAACTTGCATACTTTACAAAATTTATAAATACTACCCACAACTATAACATTATATCAAATCCATACCATAATATAAAAATAAATAAATAAATAAAAATATTTCGAGAGCTTAGGGATATGATCTCTGGCGTAGATCGGGGAATAGGACTAGGAGGAGAGAGACGAGTAAATCCTTCGCTAGTGTGTCCTACCTAAGCTTATTTATTGGTCAGTCATAATATCGGGATATTATGTGATATGTTAATTTGTTCAATTAACCTTTGTTTTGAAGCTGTATTCTAGAATGATAACTGAAATACAGGAGATGAGCAATGAAGAAATTATGATGACAGGAAAGATGGAATCTGAAATGAAAGCAAGGTATTCTCAACTCTTTGAAATACCAGGTACGTAAATTTCAGGGACGAAATTTCATAAGGAGGGAAGATTGTAAGACCCCGAATTTTATAAAATAAAAGTATTCAATTTTTCTATTTAGTAAATGGTTAAATTGATAAAAAGTTAAAGTTAAGGGTGATATATGAATTTTTTTCAAAAATAAGCAAGTGGTTATAAAATAATCATTGATGTCGGGGAATATTCGTTTGGTCGTGGAATATTCTTTCTGTCGGGGAATATTCGTACGACGGCGCAGCTATTTATGGGCCCTATAACTGAAAACGGTCGGATTAAGATAACGACAAAAAATTGAGTTTTTTTTCAAATAACGGCGTAGTTGTTACCGTTAATACTGTTGGAATACCCGGTGGTTAAAACACAGTAATACGCGTTGTTACACAGTAGCACACGGTATTGTACCACTTATTGACTCTTACGTAAGAAGGCACTACTCAATAATGGTTACAGTAATTACTGTTCAGTATTTTATTGATTCCATAATTGCTACGTGGATATTTTATATTACTGTTGTTTCAATAATTGTCACTACACAGTATTTTCTATTATCGGAGCAATAATTCATATTATCTGAATAATATTATTAGATAACATTATTGGCAATGTCTAGAAAGTTCTGTCTAAGGAGTGGTTTGGTCACCTAATTGCGCGCCAGTAAGGAGAAATCCTTATTGGAAAGCCCCCTCTTTCCTGAGAATTGCCTGGTTGCCGGTACTGTGATTCTGTAATATTATTTGTGAATAATTAATTATTGATTTATATGATGAGGAAAATATTGATTTTATGTGGATATAGATGGAGAAAATTTTTAAATGTGACAATTGTTAAAAATTAATATTTTATCTTTTTCTGATAAAATAATTCATTTAAATATATTATTTTAATAATATATTAACGGTGATATTTTTACAATGAATGTGAGATATATGAGTATATGAGGAGGAAGAGTATTTTTGTTGGATTAAATGTTTAACACATGTTTTGTGTGTTGGTGGACATAATTCTTGACCGAAAATTTATTATTGACTGTAAAATCGTCCGTTTGTGAATTTCGGTCAATTTCTGTTTGGAATTTGGGAAAACTTTCTTCTGCACAGTTGTAGAGAATTGAATTTCCTATAAAAACTCGCGTGATTTGAATTTTCTGATGAAAATGCTATTTATTATGAATTATTGAAGTTCCGAAATTCCGAAATAATTGATTTTTGGAAGTTTTAATTATTTTTGTTTAGAAAAATGTTTTTTTTTGTATTTTATGGACATCATTAACATGTGTTATGGCTGAATTCAGATGGTCAAGGTGGGCTAAGAAAAATTTGTTAAATATATTATTATTATATTCAATTTTCTGCTTTGGTGTTCTAAGCATTTTCCTATAAATAGGGTGCTTAGGTTAGAATTGAAAATCACACCAGAAACTGAAGTTTTCTCTCTATTTCTATCTCTATATATCGAGCGTATTCTTGTGAGTATTTTGATATCTTGAGTGTTGCTATACGGTGCAAGTTCATTCAGCGTTATTCCTGTCAGAAGTACTGCTCTTTTGAGGTAAGGGATTGTAAGGGATATTGTCGTACGGGATAATAAGGGATGTTATTTTTTTAAAAATGATATTATTTCTTTCAATATCATTATACCGGAATATTGATAGGATTTTTTTTGTAAAATTCGTATATTTTCATGTCGGGGTTACTATTCATGAGTAACTATTCACGAGCTACTATTCATGAGTTACTATTCATGAGTTACTATTCATGAATTATTATTCATGAGTTACTATTCATGAGTTACTATTCACGAGTTGCTATTCACGAGTTACTATTCATAACAAAATTGGTTTCTTTTCTAACCAAATTATAGTTGATTTATGAATATTATTCTTGAGATTAAAACTATATGTTAATCATATTAATTTTTTTTATTATCATATATAACATTTTTATAATCCTAATGATGATATTTCTCTTTGGCTTAAGTGTAAAGATGGGTAGATTTTTGGTACGATCATGACTATGGGTTCTCTTTGGCCAGTAGTGCAAAGTTGAATTTTGACTGGTATGATCATGACCATTGAATTTATAATTGAATATCTTTATCTTAAGTGCAAAGGTGAAATGATCAACATGGTTATAATTATTGGTTATATAAATTCTGAAATGATTATATATTTCTTTGAGATAATAATATATTTGGCCTGTAGTGCAAATATGAACTATTGAGGAATATCTTTGGCCTGTAGTGCAAAGATGAGTTGTTGATGAATATCTTTGGTCGTAGTGCAAAGATGACTTGTTGTTGAATATCTTTGGCATGTAGTGTAAAGATGAACTGTTGATGAATATCTTTGGCCCGTGGTGCAAAGATGAATTTATTAGTATGATTATGAACAGGAACTGTGATTTGGTATAACCATGATCTTTGATGTTTCAGGTAAAGACAGGTGATGAAAATTATCTTCGTCTTGGATACGAAATTTAGAATCACAATTATGATTATGAATTATTCATATGATTGTGGAAAGGAAATGTTGATTGATGTTACAGGGATAAAACATTGTTGGTGGACTTTTAACGTGGAGAATATAATAGACTTTATAGTCTATTTGACTCTTCTAATGGATTACTCGCTTTGCTGTAACTATGGTTGAAAAATTTTATCATCTACCATATGTTCTAAATCTCTGATTTAATTCTGTTGAATGCTATTGATAATTTAATTATCTTTAGTCATGATATTCTTTACTGAGCTAGTTTTGCTCACCCTTCTGTTTCACAATTCCTTTCAGGTAATAAGAGTGTAGCTTGGTCGAGCGGGGGTAACAAGGGAATAGAACAGTGGTCTATAGATATTGAGGGTGAGGTGAATTTAACTTGGAAGGGTGTTTTGCCACTATCTTACAGGATGTATAATGACATACAACCTCGTGTCATCATAAGACAAGGTTGTGCTCATCCACTTGCTGAGTATATCTACCAGCACTACCTATATGATCTTGGAGTCTATCTGAAATATAACTCCCAATTAGAGACAGTGGAGATAATGATATGTCAAGAGAAGACTCGCCATTGGGAAGAATATGATAGTAATCTTCTCATTTTTCTTTGGGGTCTATTGGGTCAACCAAGGATAATTCTGTGGCCATATGATGTCTATCATAACCTAGAAGCATGGCCTCCCATGTACGAAGGTTTCCTTGAGCACTTCCCAAAGATTCTAATTTTCTAAAACAGTTTTCGACTATACTTTTATGTAAGGTGTCATTATGAGGTGCTGTCCACGGTTGGGACATGAGTCACAGTTGATATATATCTGTATCCAAACTCACATCATATGTGTTGTTGTATTTTGCACGATAATTGTTGTAATAAAGTTGTAGTTATTTTCTGTACCATGTATTTGGCGACTCAGAATAGGTTGGATGGAATGGACCTATTTTTGGGGCGTTACATACATGGTACAGAAAATAACTACAACTTTATTACAACAATTATCTTGCAAAATACAACAACACATATGCTGTGAGTTTGGATACAGATATATACCAACTGTGACTCATGTCCCAACCTTGGATAGCACGTCACAATGACACCTTACATAAAGGTATAGTCAAAAACTGTTTTAGAAATTAGAATCTTTGGGAAGTGCTCAAGAAAACTCTCGTACATGGGAGGCCATGCTTCTAGGTTATGATAGATATCATATGGCCACAGAATTATCCTTGGTTGACCCAATAGATCCCAAAGAAAAATGAGAAGATTACTATCATATTCTTTCCAATTGCGAGTCTTCTCTTGACATATCGTTATCTCCACTGTCTCCAATTGGGAATTATACTCCAAACAAACACCAAGATTATATAGGTAGTGCTTGTAGATATACTCGGCAAGTGGATGAGCACATCCATGTCTTATGATGACACGAGGTTGTATGTCATTAGACATCTGGTATGATAGTAGCAAAACACCCTTCCAACGTTGGGTTCGCTTCACCCTAGATGATTCACCAAATATAACTACTAAATGATGACCACCGTTCTATTCCCTTGTTACCCCCGCTCGACCCAGCTACACTCTTATTACCTGAAAGGAATTGTGAAACAGAAGGGTGAGCACAACTAGCCCAGTAAAGAATATCATGACTAAAGATAATTAAATTATCAATAGCCTTCAACAGAATTAAATCAGAGATTTAGAACATATGGTAGATGATAAAATTTTTCAACCATAGTTACAGCGGAACGAGCAATCCATTAGAAGAGTCAAATAGACTACAAAGTCTATTATCTTCTCCATGTTAAAAGTACACCAACAATGTTTTATCCCTGTAACATCAATCAACAATTCTTGTCCACAATCACATGTATAACTCATAATCATATTTGTAGTTATAAATTCCTCTTCTCATCCAGAACAAGATAATTTTCATCACTTGTCTTTACCTGAAACATCAAAGATCATGGTTATACCAAATCACAGTTCCTGTTCATAATCATACTAATAATTTCATCTTTGCACTACGGGCCAAAGATATTCATCAACAACTCATCTTTGCACTACAGGCCAAAGATATTCCTCAACAGCTCATATTTGCACTACAAGCCAAATATATTATTATCTCAAAGAAATATATAATCATTTCAGAATTTATATAACCAATAATTATAACCACGTTGATCATTTCACCTTTGCACTTAAGCTAAAGATATTCAATTATAAATTCAATGGTCATGATCATACCAGTTAACAATTCAACTTTGCACTACTGGCCAAAGAGAACCCATAGTCATGATCGTACCAAAAATCTACCCATCTTTACACTCAAGTCAAAGAGAATTTCAATATCAGGGTTATAAAAATGTTATATATGATAATAAAATCAATATAATCAATACATAGCCTTAATCTCCAGAGTAATATTCATAAATCAACTATAATTTGGTTAGAAAAAAAAACCAATTTTGTAGTGAATAGTACCCGTGAATAGTAACTCGTGAATAGTAACTCATGAATAGTAACCCGTCGTGAATAGTAACTCGTGAATAGTAAATTATGAATAGTAACTCATGAGTAGTAGCTTGTGAATAGTAACTCATAAATAGTAACTCGTGAATAGTAACTCGTGAATAGTAACTCATGAATAGTAACTCCGACATAAAAAGTTTCAAATTTGATAAAAATTTTCAACCAATATTTCGTCATAATGATATTGAAGAAATAATATCATTTTCGAATAAAATAACATCCCTTACTATCCCTTACCTCAAAAGAGCAATACTTCTGACTTGAATAACGCTGAATGAACTTGCACCGTATAGCAATACTCAATTTAACCATTTACTGAATTATAATTCTAAGAAAAATTGAATACTTTTATTTCATAAAATTCGGGGTCTTACAATCTCCCCTCCTTATGAAATTTCGTCCTAGAAATTTACGTACTTGGTATTTTAAAGAGTTGAGAATACCTTGCTTTCATTTCAGATTCCATCTTTCCTGTCATCATAATTTCTTCATTGCTCATCTCCTGTATTTCAGATATCATTTTAGAATACAGCTTCAAAACAAAGGTTAATTGAACAAATTAACATATCACATAATATCCCGATATTATGACTGACAAACAAATAATCTTAGGTGGGACACACTAGCGAATGATTTACTCATCTCTCTCCTCCTAGTTCTATTTTTTGATCTCCGCCAGAGATCATATCCCTAAGCTCTGATACCAACTGTAACATTGGACACCATCATGTGTCAGCACCTCACAAAGGTATCTATCAGCTTGCCACCGCAGAACAACGTCCCCTATGGAGAGTCTGGCTTCGGTGCATTCCCCATCAACAGGATGTCACCAGATAGAGGCTCGGGGCTCTTTACTTATGTCTCTGATACCAACTGTAATGCCCCAAAAATAGGTCCATTCCATCCAACCTATTCTGAGTCGCCAAATACATGGTACATAAAATAACTACAACTTTATTACAACAATTATCGTGCAAAATACAACAACACATATGCTGTGAGTTTGGATACAGATATATACCAACTGTGACTCATGTCCCAACCTTGGATAGCACGTCACAATGACACCTTACATAAAGGTATAGTCAAAAACTGTTTTAGAAATTAGAATCTTTGGGAAGTGCTCAAGAAAACTCTCGTACATGGGAGGCCATACTTCTAGGTTATGATAGATATTATATGGCCACAGAATTATCCTTGGTTGACCCAATAGATCCCAAAGAAAAATGAGAAGATTACTATCATATTCTTTCCAATTGTGAGTCTTCTCTTGACATATCGTTATCTCCACTGTCTCCAATTGGGAATTATACTCCAAACAAACACCAAGATTATATAGGTAGTGCTTGTAGATATACTCGGCAAGTAGATGAGCACATCCATGTCTTATGATGACACGAGGTTGCATGTCATTAGACATCTGGTTTGATAGTGGCAAAACACCCTTCCAACGTTGGGTTCGCTTCACCCTAGATGATTCACCAAATATAACTACTAAATGATGACCACCGTTCTATTCCCTTGTTACCCCCACTCGACCCAGCTACACTCTTATTACCTGAAAGAAATTGTGAAACAGAAGGGTGAGCACAACTAGCCCAGTAAAGAATATCATGACTAAAGATAATTAAATTATCAATAGCCTTCAACAGAATTAAATCAGAGATTTAGAACATATGGTAGATGATAAAATTTTTCAACCATAGTTACAGCGGAACGAGCAATCCATTAGAAGAGTCAAATAGACTACAAAGTCTATTATCTTCTCCATGTTAAAAGTCCACCAACAATGTTTTATCCCTGTAACATCAATCAACAATTCTTGTCCACAATCACATGTATAACTCATAATCATATTTGTAGTTCTAAATTCCTCTTCTCATCCAGAACAAGATAATTTTTATCACTTGTCTTTACCTGAAACATCAAAGATCATGGTTATACCAAATCACAGTTCCTGTTCATAATCATACTAATAATTTCATCTTTGCACTACGGGCCAAAGATATTCATCAACAACTCATCTTTGCACTACAGGCCAAAGATATTCCTAAACAGCTCATATTTGCACTACAAGCCAAATATATTATTATCTCAAAGAAATATATAATCATTTCAGAATTTATATAACCAATAATTATAACCACGTTGATCATTTCACCTTTGCACTTAAGCTAAAGATATTCAATTATAAATTCAATGGTCATGATCATACCAGTCAACAATTCAACTTTGCACTACTGGCCAAAGAGAACCCATAGTCATGATCGTACCAAAAATCTTCCCATCTTTACACTCAAGTCAAAGAGAATTTCAACATCAAGGTTATAAAAATATTATATATGATAATTAAATCAATATAATCAATACATAGTCTTAATCTCCAGAGTAATATTCATAAATCAACTATAATTGGGTTAGGAAAAAAAAACTAATTTTGTAGTGAATAGTACCCGTGAATAGTAACTCGTGAATAGTAACTCATGAATAGTAACCCGTCGTGAATAGTAACTCGTGAATAGTAAATTGTGAATAGTAACTCATGAATAGTAGCTTGTGAATAGTAACTCATGAATAGTAACTCGTGAATAGTAACTCATGAATAGTAACTCCGACATAAAAAGTTTTAAATTTGATAAAAATTTTCAACCAATATTTCGTCATAATGATATTAAAGAAATAATATCATTTTCGAATAAAATAACATCCCTTACTATCCCTTACCTCAAAAGAGCAGTACTTCTGCCTGGAATAACGCTGAATGAACTTGCACCGTATAGCAATACTCAAATTATTAGAATACTCACAAGAATACACTCACTAATATAGAGAGAGAAATAAAGAGAAACTTGTATTTTTGGTGTGATTTTCAATTCTAACCTAAGCACCCTATTTATAGGAAATTGCTTAGAACACCAAAGCAGAAAATTTAATAAAATAATAATATAATTATAAATTTTCCTTAGCCCACCTTTGAAAATCTGTATTCAGCCATCAACATGTGCAAGTGGGGCCCATCAAAGTGTAAAAAACGTTTTTGTTAATAAATAAAACTTCCAAAAATCAATTATTTCAGAACTTCGGAACATCAATAATTCATAATAAATAACCTTTTTATCAGAAAATTCGAATCTCGCGTGTTTTTATAGGAAATTCAATTCTCTACAACTTTGCAGAAGAAAGTTTTTCCAAATTCCAAACAGAAATTGATCAAAATCCACAAACGGACGATTTTACAGTCTATAATAAATTTTCGGTCAAGAATTGTGTCCACCAACACACAAAATATGTGTTAAACATTTAATCCAACAAAAATACTCTTCCTCCTCATTTATTTATATATCCCACATTCATTATAAAAATATCACCATTAATATATTATTAAAATAATATATTTAAATGAATTATTTTATCAGAAAAATAAAATATTAATTTTCAACAATTGTCACATTAAAATTTTTCTCCATCTATATCCACATAAAATCAATATTTTTCTCATCATATAAATCAATAATTAGTTATTTACAAATAATATTACAGAATCACATTACTGACAACCAGGCAGTTCCCAGGAAAGAGGGGGCTTTTCAATAATGATCTCTTCCTTACTGGCGCGCAATTAGATGACCAAACCTCTCCTTAGACAGAACTTTCTAGACATTGTCAATAATATTATCTAATAATATTATTCAGATAATATGAATTATTGCTCCGATAATAAAAAATATTGTGTAGTGACAATTATTAAAATAACAGTAATATAAAATATCAACGCAGCAATTATTGAATCAATAAAATAAAATACTGAATAGTAATTACTGTAACAATTATTGAGTAATGTCTTCTTATGTAAAAATTAATAATTGGTGCAATACCGTGTGCTACTGTGCAACAACGCGTATTACTGTGTTTTAACCACCGGGTATTCCAATAGTATTAACGGTAACAACTACGCCGTTATTTATAAACAACTCATACTTGTCGTTTTCTTCATCCAATCGCTTTTCGTTATGGGGCCTACAAAAGGCTGCGACGTCGTATGAATATTCCCGATAGTAAGAATATTTCACGATCAAACGAATATTTCCCGACAATAATGAATATTTTATAACCACTTGTGTATTTCGAAAAAAAAAAATTTATATATCACCCTTAACTTTAACATTTATCAATTTAACCATTTACTAAATAGTAATTATAAGAAAAATTGAATACTTTTATTTCATAAAATTCGGGGTCTTACAATCTCCCCTCCTTATGAAATTTCGTCCTAGAAATTTACGTACTTGGTATTTCAAAGAGTTGAGAATACCTTGCTTTCATTTCAGATTCCATCTTTCCTGTCATCATAATTTCTTCATTGCTCATCTCCTGTATTTCAGATATCATTTTAGAATACAGCTTCAAAACAAAGGTTAATTGAACAAATTAACATATCACATAATATCCCGATATTATGACTGACAAACAAATAAGCTTAGGTGAGACACACTAGCGAATGATTTACTCATCTCTCTCCTCCTAGTTCTATTTTTCGATCTCCGCCAAAGATCATATCCCTAAGCTCTGATACCAACTGTAACATTGGACACCATCATGTGTCAGCACCTCACAAAGGTATCTATCAGCTTGCCACCGCAGAACGGCGTCCCCTACGGAGAGTCTGGCTTCGGTGCATTCCCCATCAACAGGATGTCACCAGATAGAGGCTCGGGGCTCTTTACTTATGCCTCTGATACCAACTGTAATGCCCCAAAAATAGGTCCATTCCATCCAACCTATTCTGAGTCGCCAAATACATGGTACAGAAAATAACTACAACTTTATTACAACAATTATCATGCAAAATACAACAACACATATGCTGTGAGTTTGGATACAGATATATACCAACTGTGACTCATGTCCCAACCTTGGATAGCACGTCACAATGACACCTTACATAAAGGTATAGTCAAAAACTGTTTTAGAAATTAGAATCTTTGGGAAGTGCTCAAGAAAACCCTCGTACATGGGAGGCCATGCTTCTAGGTTATGATAGATATCATATGGCCACAGAATTATCCTTGGTTGACCCAATAGATCCCAAAGAAAAATGAGAAGATTACTATCATATTCTTTCCAATTGTGAGTCTTCTCTTGACATATCGTTATCTCCACTGTCTCCAATTGGGAATTATACTCCAAACAAACA
The DNA here is from genome assembly GCA_016801055.1 of Panax notoginseng. NCBI lineage: Eukaryota > Viridiplantae > Streptophyta > Magnoliopsida > Apiales > Araliaceae > Panax > Panax notoginseng. Next base: position 80,721,828 of record CM029014.1, read on the forward strand.
CCAAGATTATATAGGTAGTGCTTGTAGATATACTCGGCAAGTGGATGAGCACATCCATGTCTTATGATGACACGAGGTTGTATGTCATTAGACATCTGGTATGATAGTGGCAAAATACCCTTCCAACGTTGGGTTCGCTTCACCCTAGATGATTCACCAAATATAACTACTAAATGATGACCACCGTTCTATTCCCTTGTTACCCTCGCTCGACCCAGCTACACTCTTATTACCTGAAAGAAATTGTGAAACAGAAGGGTGAGCACAACTATCCCAGTAAAGAATATCATGACTAAAGATAATTAAATTATCAATAGCCTTCAACAGAATTAAATCAGAGATTTAGAACATATGGTAGATGATAAAATTTTTCAACCATAGTTACAGCGGAACGAGCAATCCATTAGAAGAGTCAAATAGACTACAAAGTCTATTATCTTCTCCATGTTAAAAGTCCACCAACAATGTTTTATCCCTGTAACATCAATCAACAATTCTTGTCCACAATCACATGTATAACTCATAATCATATTTGTAGTTATAAATTCCTCTTCTCATCCAGAACAAGATAATTTTCATCACTTGTCTTTACCTGAAACATCAAAGATCATGGTTATACCAAATCACAGTTCCTGTTCATAATCATACTAATAATTTCATCTTTGCACTACGGGCCAAAGATATTCATCAACAACTCATCTTTGCACTACAGGCCAAAGATATTCCTCAACAGCTCATATTTGCACTACAAGCCAAATATATTATTATCTCAAAGAAATATATAATCATTTCAGAATTTATATAACCAATAATTATAACCACGTTGATCATTTCACCTTTGCACTTAAGCTAAAGATATTCAATTATAAATTCAATGGTCATGATCATACCAGTTAACAATTCAACTTTGCACTACTGTCCAAAGAGAACCCATAGTCATGATCGTACCAAAAATCTACCCATCTTTACACTCAAGTCAAAGAGAATTTTAACATAAGGGTTATAAAAATGTTATATATGATAATAAAATCAATATAATCAATACATAGTCTTAATCTCCAGAGTAATATTCATAAATCAACTATAATTGGGTTAGGAAAAAAAAACTAATTTTGTAGTGAATAGTATCCGTGAATAGTAACTCGTGAATAGTAACTCATGAATAGTAACTCATGAATAGTAACCCGTCGTGAATAGTAACTCGTGAATAGTATATTATGAATAGTAACTCATGAATAGTAGCTTGTGAATAGTAACTCGTGAATAGTAACTCGTGAATAGTAACTCCGACATAAAAAGTTTCAAATTTGATAAAAATTTTCAACCAATATTTCGTCATAATGATATTGAAGAAATAATATCATTTTCGAATAAAATAACATCCCTTACTATCCCTTACCTCAAAAGAGCAGTACTTCTGCCTGGAATAACGCTGAATGAACTTGCACCGTATAGCAATACTCAAATTATTAGAATACTCACAAGAATACACTCACTAATATAGAGAGAGAAATAAAGAGAAACTTGTATTTTTGGTGTGATTTTCAATTCTAACCTAAGCACCCTATTTATAGGAAATTGCTTAGAACACCAAAGCAGAAAATTTAATAAAATAATAATATAATTATAAATTTTCCTTAGCCCACCTTTGAAAATCTGTATTCAGCCATCAACATGTGCAAGTGGGGCCCATCAAAGTGTAAAAAACGTTTTTGTTAATAAATAAAACTTCCAAAAATCAATTATTTCAGAACTTCGGAACATCAATAATTCATAATAAATAACCTTTTTATCAGAAAATTCGAATCTCGCGTGTTTTTATAGGAAATTCAATTCTCTACAACTTTGCAGAAGAAAGTTTTTTCAAATTCCAAACAGAAATTGATCGAAATCCACAAACGGGCGAATTTACAGTCTATAATAAATTTTCGGTCAAGAATTGTGTCCACCAACACACAAAACACGTGTTAAACATTTAATCCAACAAAAATACTCTTCCTCCTCATTTATTCATATATCCCACATTCATTATAAAAATATCACCATTAATATATTATTAAAATAATATATTTAAATGAATTATTTTATCAGAAAAATAAAATATTAATTTTCAACAATTGTCACATTAAAATTTTTCTCCATCTATATCCACATAAAATCAATATTTTCCTCATCATATAAATCAATAATTAATTATTTACAAATAATATTACAGAATCACATTACTGACAACCAGACAATTCTCAAGAAAGAGGGGGCTTTTCAATAAGGATCTCTTCCTTACTGGCGCGCAATTAGATGACCAAACCTCTCTTTAGACAGAACTTTCTAGACATTGCCAATAATGTTATCTAATAATATTATTCAGATAATATGAATTATTGCTCCGATAATAGAAAATACTGTGTAGTGATAATTATTAAAACAACAGTAATATAAAATATCAACGCAGCAATTATTGAATCAATAAAATAAAATACTGAACAGTAATTACTGCAACAATTATTGAGTAATGCCTTCTTACGTAAAAATCAATAATTGGTGCAATACCATGTGCTACTGTGCAACAACGCGTATTACTGTGTTTTAACCACCAGGTATTCTAACAGTGTTAACGGTAACAACTACGCCGTTATTTATAAACAACTCATACTTGTCGTTTTCTTCATCCAATCGCTTTCCGTTATGGGGCCTACAAAAGGCTGCGCCGTCGTATGAATATTCTCGATAGTAAGAATATTCCACGATCAAACGAATATTTCCCGATAACAATGAATATTTTATAACCACTTGTGTATTTCGAAAAAAAAAATTCATATATCACCCTTAACTTTAACATTTATAAATTTAATCATTTACTGAATAGTAATTATAAAAAAAATTGAATACTTTTATTTCATAAAATTCGGGGTCTTATTTTCCGACAACAATTAATATATTCATTGTTGAAATAAAAGTATTCAATTTTTCTTATAATTACAATTTAGTAAATGGTTAAATTGATAAAAAGTTAAAGTTATGGGTGAAATGTGAAAACTTTTCAAAATATTCAAGTGGTTATAAAATATTCATTGTTGTCGGGGAATATTCGTTCTGTCGGGGAATATTCGTACGACAGCGCAGCTATTTGTGGGCCCCATAACGAAAAACGGTCGGATGAAGATAACGACAAAAATTGAGTTGTTTATAAATAACGACGTAGTTGTTACCGTTAATACTGTTGGAATACCCGGTGGTTAAAACACAGTAATACGCGTTATTACATAGTAGCACACGGTATTACACTAATTATTGATTTTTACGTAAGAAGGCATTACTCAATAATTGTTACAGTAATTACTGTTCAGTATTTTATTTTATTGATTCAATAATTACTGCGTTGATATTTTATATTACTGTTGTTTTAATAATTGTCACTACACAGTATTTTCTATTATCGGAACAATAATTCATATTATCTGAATAATATTATTAGATAACATTATTGGCAATGTCTAGAAAGTTCTGTCTAAAGAGAGGTTTGGTCATCTAATTGCGCGCCAGTAAGGAAGAGATTCTTATTGGAAAGCCCCCTCTTTCCTGGGAACGGCCTGGTTGTCAGTACTATGATTCTGTAATATTATTTGTGTATAATTAATTATTGATTTATATGATGAGGAAAATATTGATTTTATGTGGATATAGATGGAGAAAAGTTTTACTATTCACGAGTTACTATTCATGAGTTAATATTCACAAGTTACTATTCACGAGTTACTATTCACGGGTTACTATTCATGACAAAATTGGTTTCTTTTTCTAACCAAATTATAGTTAATTTATGAATATTACTCTTGAGATTAAAACTATATGTTGATCATATTATTTTTTTTATCATATATAACATTTTTATAACCCTAATGATGATATTTCTCTTTGACTTGAGTGTAAAGATGTGTAGATTTTTGGTACGATCATGACTATGGGTTCTCTTTGGCCAGTAGTGCAAAGTTGAATTGTTGACTGGTATGATCATGACCATTGAATTTATAATTGAATATCTTTATCTTAAGTGAAAAGGTGAAATGATCAACGTGGTTATAATTATTGGTTATATAAATTCTGAAATGATTATATATTTCTTTGAGATAATAATATATTTGGCTTGTAGTGCAAATATGAGCTGTTGAGGAATATCTTTGGCCTGTAGTGCAAAGATGAGTTGTTGATGAATATCTTTGGCCCGTAGTGCAAAGATAAAATTATTAGTATGATTATGAACAGGAACTGTGATTTGGTATAACCATGATCTTTGATGTTTCAGGTAAAGACAAGTGATGAAAATTATCTTGTTCTGGATGAGAAGAGGAATTTAGAACTACAAATATGATTATGAGTTATACATGTGATTGTGGACAAGAATTGTTGATTGATGTTACAGGGATAAAACATTGTTGGTGGACTTTTAACATGGGGAAGATAATAGACTTTGTAGTCTATTTGACTCTTCTAATGGATTGCTCGTTCCGCTGCAACTATGGTTGAAAATTTTTATCATCTACCATATGTTCTAAATCTCTGATTTAATTCTGTTGAAGGCTATTGATAATTTAATTATCTTTAGTCATGATATTCTTTACTGAGCTAGTTGTGCTCACCCTTCTGTTTCACAATTCCTTTCAGGTAATAAGAATGTAGCTGGGTCGAGCGGGGGTAACAGGAGAATAGAACGGTGTTCATCATTTAGTAGTTATATTTGGTGAATCATCTAGGGTGAGGCGAACCCAACGTTGGAATGGTGTTTTGCCACTATCATACAAGATGTCTAATGATATACAATCTCGTTTCATCATAAGACAGGGATGTGCTTATCCACTTGCTGAGTATATTTACGAGCACTACTTATATAATCTTGGTGTTTGTTTAAAGTATAATTCTCAATTAGAGACAGTGGAGATAATGATAAGTCAAGAGAAGACTCACCATTGGGAAGAATATGATAGTAACATTGTTATTTTTCTTTTTGGTCTATTGGTTCAACCAAGGATAATTCTGTGACCATATGATATCTATCATAACCTAGAAGCATGGCCTCCCATGTACGAGAGTTTTCTTGAGCACTTCCCAAAGATTCTAATTTCTAAAACAGTTTTTGACTATACATTTATGTAATGTGTCATTGTGACGTGCTATCCAAGGTTGGGACACGAGTCACAGTTGGTATATATTTGTACCCAAACTCATAGCATATGTGTTGTTGTATTTTGCACGACAATTATTGTAATAAAGTTGTAGTTGTTATCTGTACCATGTATTTGGCGACTCAAAATGGGTTGGATGGAATGGACCTATTTTGGGGGCGTCACAGTTGGTATCAGAGCTTAGGGATATGATCTCTGGCGGAGATCGGGGAATAGTACTAGGAGGGGAGAGACGAGTAAATCCTTCGCTAGTGTGTCCTACTTAAGCTTATTTGTTGGTCAATCATAATATCGGGATATTATGTGATATGTTAATTTGTTCAATTAACCTTTGTTTTGAAACTGTATTCTATAATGATATCTGAAATACAGGAGATGAGCAATGAAGAAATTATGATGACAGGAAAGATGGAATCTGAAATGAAAGCAAGGTACTCTCAACTCTTTGAAATACCAGGTACGTAAATTTCGAGGACGAAATTTTATAAGGAGGGGAGATTGTAAGACCCCAAATTTTATGAAATAAAAGTATTCAATTTTTCTTATAATTACTATTTAGTAAATGGTTAAATTGATAAATGTTAAAGTTAAGGGTGATATATAAATTTTTTTTTTCGAAATACATAAGTGGTTATAAAATATTCATTGTTGTCGGGGAATATTCGTTTGATCGTGAAATATTCTTACTGTCGGAGAATATTCATACGACGGCGCAGCCTTTTGTGGGCCCCATAACGGACAGCGATTGGATGAAGAAAACGACAAGAGTAAGTTGTTTATAAATAACAGCGTAGTTGTTACCGTTAACACTGTTAGAATACCCGGTGGTTAAAATACAGTAATACGTGTTGTTGCACAGTAGCACACGGTATTGCACCAATTATTGAATTTTACGTAAGAAGGCATTACTCAATAATTGTTACAGTAATTACTGTTCAGTATTTTATTTTATTGATTCAATAATTGCTGCGTTGATATTTTATATTACTGTTGTTTTAATAATTGTCACTACACAATATTTTCTATTATCGGAGCAATAATTTATATTATCCGAATAATATTATTAGATAAGATTATTGGCAATGTCTAGAAAGTTCTGTCTAAAGAGAGGTTTGGTCATCTAATTGCGCGCCAGTAAGGAAGAGATCCTTATTGGAAAGCCCCCTCTTTCCTGGGAACTGCCTGATTGTCAATAATGTGATTCTGTAATATTATTTGTGAATAATTAATTATTGATTTATATGATGAGGAAAATATTAATTTTATGTGGATATAGATGGAGAAAAATTTTAATGTGACAATTGTTAAAAATTAATATTTTATTTTTTCTGATAAAATAATTCATTTAAATATATTATTTTAATAATATATTAATGGTGATATTTTTATAATGAATGTGGGATATATAAATAAATGAGGAGGAAGAGTATTTTTGTTGGATTAAATGTTTAACACATATTTTGTGTGTTGGTGGACATAATTCTTGACCGAAAATTTATTATAGACTGTAAAATCGCCCGTTTATTAATTTTCGGTCAATTTCTGTTTGGAATTTGGAAAAACTTTCTTCTGCAAAGTTGTAGAGAATTGAATATCCTATAAAAACTCGCGAGATTCGAATTTTCTGACAAAAGGGCTATTTATCATGAATTATTGAAGTTTCGAAGTTCTGAAATAATTAATTTTTGGGAGTTTTAGTTAATTATTTTGAGAAAAACATTTTTTTTGTGAGATGGTGGGGCCCACTAGTTGTTAAAATGTGCTGAATTCAGATTTTCAAAGGTGGGCTAAGGAAAATTTATAATTATATTATTATTTTATTAAATTTTCTGCTTCGGTGTTCTAAGCAATTTCCTATACATAAGGTGCTTAGCTTAGAATTGAAAATTACACCAGAAACTGAAGTTTTCTCTCTATTTCTCTCTCTATATTATCGAGTGTATTCTTGTGAGTATTTTGATATCTTGAGTGTTGCTATATGGTGCAAGTTCGTTCAGCGTTATTCCAGTCAAGAGTACTGCTCTTTTGAGGTAAGGGATAGTAAGGGATTGTAAGGGATAGTAAGGGATATTGTAGTAAGGGATGTTATTTTTTTTTATCAATGATATTATTTCTTTCAATATCATTATACCGGAATATTGGTAAGATTTTTCTTGTAAAATTTTTATTTTTTCATGTCGGGGTTACTATTCATGAGTTACTATTCATGAGTTACTATTCACGAGTTAGTATTCACGAGTTAGTATTCACGAGTTACTATTCAGGAGTTACTATTCACGAGTTACTATTCACGAGTTACTATTCACGGGTTACTATTCACGAGTTACTATTCATGACAAAATTGGATTCTTTTTCTAACCAAATTATAGTTGATTTATGAATATTACTCTTGAGATTAAAACTATATGTTGATCATATTATTTTTTTTATCATATATAACATTTTTATAACCCTAATGATGATATTTCTCTTTGACTTGAGTGTAAAGATGTGTAGATTTTTGGTACGATCATGACAATGAGTTCTCTTTGGCCAGTAGTGCAAAGTTGAATTGTTGACTGGTATGATCATGACCATTGAATTTATAATTGAATATCTTTATTTTAAGTGAAAAGGTGAAATGATCAACGTGGTTATAATTATTGGTTATATAAATTCTGAAATGATTATATATTTCTTTGAAATAATAATATATTTGGCTTGTAGTGCAAATATGGGCTGTTGAGGAATATCTTTGGCCTGTAGTGCAAAGATGAGTTGTTGATGAATATCTTTGGCCCGTAGTGCAAAGATAAAATTATTAGTATGATTATGAACAGGAACTGTGATTTGGTATAACCATGATCTTTGATGTTTCAGGTAAAGACAAGTGATGAAAATTATCTTGTTCTGGATGAGAAGAGGAATTTAGAACTACAAATATGATTATGAGTTATACATGTGATTGTGGACAAGAATTGTTGATTGATGTTACAGGGATAAAACATTGTTGGTGGACTTTTAACATGGAGAAGATAATAGACTTTGTAGTCTATTTGACTCTTCTAATGGATTGCTCGTTCCGCTGCAACTATGGTTGAAAAATTTTATCATCTACCGTATGTTCTAAATCTCTGATTTAATTCTGTTGAAGGCTATGGGTTCTTTGTACCACGTATTTTCCACTGATGGGACATTTGTTACATTTGGTAACAGAGCTATAAGTAAAGAGCCCTGAGCCTCTTGCCGGTGACTTCCTATTGATGGGGGATGCACCGAAGCCAGACTCTCTGTAGGGGACGCCGTTCTGCGGTGGCAAACTGATAGGTATCAATGTGAGGTGCTGACACATGATGGTGTCCAATGTTACATTTGGTATCAGAGCTTAGGGATATGATCTCTGGCGGAGATCGGGGAATAGGATTAGGTGGAGAGAGACGAGTAAATTCTTCGCTAGTGTGTCCTACCTAAGCTTATTTGTTGGTCAGTCATAATATCGAGATATTATGTGATATGTTAATTTGTTCAATTAACCTTTGTTTTGAAGCTGTATTCTAGAATGATATCTGAAATACAGGAAATGAGCAATGAAGAAATTATGATGACAGGAAAGATGGAATCTGAAATGAAAGCAAGGTATTCTCAACTCTTTGAAATACCAGGTGCGTAAATTTCGAGGACAAAATTTCATAAGGAGGGGAGATTGTAAGACCCCGAATTTTATGAAATAAAAGTATTCAATTTTTCTTATAATTACTATTTAGTAAATGGTTAAATTGATAAATGTTAAAGTTAAGGGTGATATATGATTTTTTTTTGAAATACACAAGTGGTTATAAAATATTCATTGTTGTCGGGGAATATTCGCTTGGTCGTGGAATATTCTTACTGTCGGAGAATATTCGTACGACGGCGCAGTCTTTTGTGGGCCCCATAACGAAAAGCGATTGGATGAAGAAAACGACAAGAGTAAGTTGTTTATAAATAACGGCGTAGTTGTTACTGTTAATACTGTTGGAATACCCGGTGGTTAAAACACAGTAATACGCGTTGTTGCACAGTAGCACACTGTATTGCACCAATTATTGATTCTTACGTAAGAAGGCACTACTCAATAATTGTTACAGTAATTACTGTTCAGTATTTTATTTTATTGATTCAATAATTACTGCGTTGATATTTTATATTACTGTTGTTTTAATAATTGTCACTACACAGTATTTTCTATTTTCGAATTTTCTGATCAAAATGCTATTTATTATGAATTATTGAAGTTCTGAAGTTCCGAAATAATTGATTTTTGGGAGTTTAAGTTAATTATTTTGAGAAAAACATTTTTTTGTGAGATGGTGGGCCCACTGGTTGTTAAAATGTGCTGAATTCAGATCTTCAAAGGTGGGCTTAAAAATTTATATATATATATTAATATTATATTAAATTTTCTGCTATGGTGTTCTAAGCAATTTCCTATAAATAGGGTGCTTAGGTTAGAATTGAAAATCACACCAGAAACTGAAGTTTTCTCTCTATTTCTCTCTCTATATTATCGAGTGTATTCTTGTGAGTATTTTAATATCTTGAGTGTTGCTATACGGTGCAAGTTCGTTCAGCGTTATTCCAGTCAGAAGTACTGCTCTTTTGAGGTAAGGGATTGTAAGAGATAGTAAGGGATAATAAGGGATAGTAAGGGTTGCTATTTTATTCGAAAATGATATTATTTCTTCAATATCATTATATTGGTTGGAAATTTTTATCAAAATTAGAACTTTTCATGTCGGGGTTACTATTCACAAGTTACTATTCACGAGTTACTATTCACGAGTTATTATTCATGAGTTAGTAATCACGAGTTACTATTCACGAGTTACTATTCACGAGTTACTATTCACGAGTTACTATTCATGGGTTACTATTCACGAGTTACTATTCTTGACAAAATTGGTTTCTTTTTCTAACTAAATTATAGTTGATTTATGAATATTACTCTTGAGATTAAAACTATATGTTGATCATATTATTTTTATTATCATATATAATATTTTTATAACCCTAATGATGATATTTATCTTTGACTTGAGTGTAAAGATGGGTAGATTTTTGGTACGATCATGACTATGGGTTCTCTTTGGCCAGTAGTGCAAAGTTGAATTGTTGACTGGTATGATCATGACCATTGAATTTATAATTGAATATCTTTAGCTTAAGTGCAAAGGTGAAATGATCAACATGGTTATAATTATTGGTTATATAAATTCTGAAATGATTATATATTTCTTTGAGATATTAATATATTTGGCTTGTAGTGTAAATATGAGCTGTTGAGAAATATCTTTGGCATGTAGTACAAAGATGAGTTGTTGATGAATATCTTTGGCCCGTAGTGCAAAGATGAAATTATTTGTATGATTATGAACAGGAACTGTGATTTGGTATAACCATGATCTTTGATGTTTCAGGTAAAGACAAGTGATGAAAATTATCTTTGTTCTGGATGAGAAGAGGAATTTAGAACTACAATTATGATTATGAGTTATACATGTGATTGTGGACATGAATTGTTGATTGATGTTACAGGGATAAAACATTGTTGGTGGACTTTTAACATGGAGAAGATAATAGACTTTATAGTCTATTTGACTCTTCTAATGGATTGCTCGTTCCGCTGCAACTATGGTTGAAAAGTTTTATCATCTACCATATGTTCTAAATCTTTGATTTATTACTGTTGAAGACTATTGATAATTTATCTTTAGTCATGATATTCTTTACTGAGCTAGTTGTGCTCACCATTCTGTTTCACAATTCCTTTCAGGTAATAAAAGTGTAACTGGGTCGAGCGAGGGATAACAAGGGAATAGAACGGTGGTCATCATTTAGTAGTTATATTTGGTGAATCATCTAGGGTGAAGCGAACCCAACATTGGAAGGGTGTTTTTCCACTATCATACAAGATGTCTAACGACACACAATCTCGTGTCATCATAAGACAGGGATGTGCTCATCCACTTGCTGAGTATATTTACGAGCACTACCTATATAATCTTGGTGTTTGTTTGAAGTATAATTCTCAATTAGAGACAGTGGAGATAATGATAAGTCAAGAGAAGACTCACCATTGGGAAGAATATGATAGTAACCTTCTTATTTTTCTTTGGGGTCTATTGGGTCAACCAAGGATAATTCTGTGGCCATATGATATCTATCATAACCTAGAAGCATGGCCTCCCATGTACGAGGGTTTCCTTGAGCACTTCCCAAAGATTCTAATTTCTAAAAAAGTTTTTGACTATACCTTTATGTAATGTGTCATTGTGACGTGCTATCCAAGGTTGGGACATAAGTCACAGTTGGTATATATTTGTACCCAAACTCATAGCATATGTGTTGTTGTATTTTGCACGACAATTGTTGTAATAAAGTTGTAGTTATTACCTGTACCATGTATTTGGCGACTCAAAATGGGTTGGATGGAATGGACCTATTTTGGGGGCGTCACAGTTGGTACGCATGGCCTCCCATGTACGAGGGTTTTCTTGAGCACTTCCCAAAGATTCTAATTTCTAAGACAGTTTTTGACTATACCTTTATGTAAGGTGTCATTGTGACGTGCTATCCAAGGTTGGGACATGAGTCACAGTTGGTATATATCTGTATCCAAACTCACAGCATATGTGTTGTTGTATTTTGCACGATAATTGTTGTAATAAAGTTGTAGTTATTTTCTGTACTATGTATTTGGCGACTCAGAATAGGTTGGATGGAATGGACCTATTTTTGGGGCGTTACATTTGGTATCAGAGCTTAGGGATATGATCTCTGGCGGAGATCGGGAAATATAACTAGGAGGGGAGAGATGAGTAAATCCTTCGCTAGTGTGTCCTACCTAAGCTTATTTGATGGTCAGTCATAATATCGGGATATTATGTGATATGCTAATTTTTTAAATTAACCCTTGTTTTGAAGCTGTATTCTAGAATGATATCTGAAATACAGGAGATGAGCAAGGGAGAAATCTTGATGACAGGAAAGATGGAATCTGAAATAAAAGCAAGATATTCTCAACTCTTTGAAATACCAGGTACGTAAATTTCGGGGACGAAATTTCATAAGGAGGGGAGATTGTAAGACCCCGAATTTTATGAAATAAAAGTATTCAATTTTTCTTAGAATTATAATTCAGTAAATGGTTAAATTGATAAAAAGTTAAAGTTATGGGTGAAATGTGAAATTTTTTCAAAATAAACAAGTGGTTATAAAATAATCATTGTTGTCGGAGAATATTCATTGGTCGTGGAATATTCTTTCTGTCGGGGAATTTTCGTACGATGGCACATCTATTTGTGGGCCCCATAACGGAAAACGGTCGGATGAAAATAACGACAAAAATAAGTTGTTTATAAATAATGGCGTAGTTGTTACCGTTAACACTGTAGGAATACCCGATGGTTAAAACACAGTAATACGCATTGTTGCACAGTAGCACACGGTATTGCACCAATTATTGATTTTTACGTAAGAAGGAATTACTCAATAATTGTTACAGTAATTACTGTTCAGTATTTTATTTTATTGATTCAATAATTGCTGCGTTGATATTTTATATTACTGTTGTTTTAATAATTGTCACTACACAGTATTTTCTATTATCGGAGCAATAATTCATATTATCTGAATAATATTATTAGATAACATTATTGGCAATGTCAAGAAAGTTCTGTCTAAGGAGAGGTTTGGTCATCTAATTGCGCGCTAGTAAGGAAGAGATCCTTATTGGAAAGCCCCCTCTTTCTTGGGAACGGCCTGGTTGCCAGTACTGTGATTCTGTAATATTATTTGTGTATAATTAATTATTAATTTATATGATGAGGAAAATATTAATTTTATGTGGATATAGATGGAGAAAATTTTTAATGTGACAATTGTTAAAAATTAATATTTTATCTTTTTCTGATAAAATAATTCATTTAAATATATTATTTTAATAATATATTAATGGTGATATTTTTACAATGAATGTGGGATATATGAATAAATGAGGAGGAAGAGTATTTTTGTTGGATTAAATGTTTAACACATGTTTTGTGTGTTGGTGGACACAATTCTTGACCGAAAATTTATTATAGACTGTAAAATCGTCCGTTTGTGGATTTCGGTCAATTTCTGTTTAGAATTTAGAAAAATTTTCTTCTGCAAAGTTTTAGAGAATTGAATTTCCTATAAAAAGTGGCAAGATTCAAATTTTCTGATAAAAGGGCTATTTATTATGAATTATTGAAGTTCCGAAGTTCCGAAATAATTGATTTTTGGAAGTTTTATTTATTTTTATTAACAAAAACATTTTTTACACTTTGGTAGGCCCCACTTGCACATGTTGATGGCTGAATCCAAATTTTCAAAGGTGGGCTAAGGAAAATTTATAATTATATTATTATTTTATTAAATTTTCTGCTTTGGTGTTCTAAGCAATTTCCTATAAATAGGGTGCTTAGGTTAGAATTGAAAATCACACCAGAAACTGAAGTTTTCTCTCTATTTCTCTCTCTATATTATCGAGTGTATTCTTGTGAGTATTTTGATATCTTGAGTGTTGCTATACGGTGCAGGTTCGTTCAGCGAGTACTGCTCTTTTGAGGTAAGGGATATTGTCGTTACTATGTGAGGGATAGTAAGGGATAATAAGGGTTGTTATTTTTTTTAAAATGATATTATTTCTTTCAATATCATTATACCGGAATATTGGTAAGATTTTTCTTGTGAAATTCTTATCTTTTCATGTCGGGATTACTATTCACGAGTTACTATTCACGAGTTACTATTCACGAGTTACTATTCATGAGTTACTATTTACGAGTTACTATTAATGATGAGTTACTATTCATGAGTTAATATTCATGAGTTACTATTCACGAGTTACTATTTACGGGTACTATTCGCTACAAAATTGGTTTCTTTTTCTAACCAAATTATAGTTGATTTATGAATATTACTCTGGAGATTAAAACTATGTATTGATTATATTGATTTTATTATCATATATAACATTTTTATAACCCTGATGTTGAAATTCTCTTTCACTGGAGTGTAAAGATGGGTAGATTACTGGTATGATCATGACTAGGGTTCTCTTTGGCCAGTAGTGAAAAGTTGAATTGTGACTGGTATGATCATGACCATTGAATTTATAATTGAATATCTTTAGCTTAAGTGCAAAGGTGAATTGATCAACATGGTTATAATTATGGTTTATATAAATTCTGAAATGATTATGTATTTCTTTGAGATATGAATATCTTTGGCCTGTAGTGCAAAGATGACCTGTTGTTGAATATCTTTGGCCTGTAGTGCAAAGATGAACTGTTGATGAATATCTTTGGCCCGTAGTACAAAGATGAATTTATTAGTATGATTATGAACAAGAACTGTGATTTGGTATAACCATGATCTTTGATGTTTCAGGTAAAGACAGGTGATGAAAATTATCCTCGTCCTGAATGCGAAAAGGAATTTAGAACCATAATTATGATTATGAGTTATTCACATGATTGTGGACAGGAACTGTTGATTGATGTTACAGGGTTAAAACATTGTTGGTGGACTTTTAATGTGGAGAAGATAGTAGACTTTATGGTCTATTTGCCTCTTCTAATGGATTGCTCGTTCCGCTGCAACTATGGCTGAAAATTTTTATCATCTACCATATGTTCTAAATCTCTGATTTATTTCTGGCGAAGGCTATTGATAATTTAATTATCTTTAGTTATGATATTCTTTACTGAGCTAGTTATGCTCACCCTTTTGCTTCACAATTCCTTTCAGGTAATAAGAGTGTAGCTGGGTCGAGCGAGGGTAACAGGGGAATAGAACGGTGGTCATCATTTAGTAGTTATATTTGGTGAATAAACTAGGGTGAGGCGAACCCAACGTTGGAAGGGTGTTTTGCCACTATCATACAAGATGTCTATTGGGTCAACCAAGGATAATTCTGTGGCCATATGATATCTATCATAACCTAGAAGCATGGCCTCCCATGTACGAGGGTTTCCTTAAGCACTCGTGGCTCTTTACTTATGGCTCTGATACCAACTGTGACTCATGTCCCAACCTTGGATATCACGTCACAATGACACATTACATAAAGGTATAGTCAAAAACTGTTTTAGAAATTAGAATCTTTGGGAAGTGCTCAAGTAAACCCTCGTACATGGGAGGCCATGCTTCTAGATTATGATAGATATCATATGGCCACAGAATTATCCTTGGTTGACCCAATAGACCCCAAAGAAAAATGAAAAGATTACTATCATATTCTTCCCAATGGTGAGTCTTTTCTTGACATATCATTATCTCCACTGTCTCTATCTGAGAATTATACTTCAAACAAACACCAAGATTATATAGGTAGTACTCGTAGATATACTCGACAAGTGGATGTGCACAACTATGTCTTATGATGACACGAGGTTGTGTGTCGTTAGACATCTTGTATGATAGTGGCAAAACACCCTTCCAACGTTGGGTTCGCCTCACCCTATATGATTCACCAAATATAACTCCTAAAAGATGTATACAACACACTTGTCTATACTGTTTAGGGAGAACTCCACAGCTAGAGACCACCGTTCTATTCCCTTGTTATCCCTCGCTCGACCCAGTTACACTTTTATTACCTAAAAGGAATTGTGAAGCAAAAGGGTGAGCACAACTAGCTCAGTAAAGAATATCATGACTAAAGATAAATAAATTATCAAAAGCCTTCAACAGTAATAAATCAGAGGTTTAGAACATATGGTAGATGATAAAAATTTTCAACCATAGTTGCAACGGAACGAGTAATCCATTAGAAGAGTCAAATAGACTATAAAGTCTATTATCTTCTCCACATTAAAAGTCCACCAACAATATTTTATCCCTGTAACATCAATCAACAGTTCCTTTCCACAATCATATGAATAATTCATAATCATAATTGTGATTCTAAATTCCTCTTCTCATCTAGAACAAAGATAATTTTTATCACTTGTCTTTACCTGAAACATCAAAGATTATGGTTATACCAAATCACAGTTCATGTTCATAATCATACTAATAAATTCATCTTTGCACTACGGGCCAAAGATATTCATCAACAGTTCATCTTTGCACTACAGGCCAAAGATATTCCTCAACAACTCATATTTGCACTACAAGCCAAATATATTAATATCTCAAAGAAATATATAATCATTTCAGAATTTATAAAACCAATAATTATAACCACGTTGATCATTTCACCTTTGCACTTAAGCTAAAGATATTCAATTATAAATTCAATGGTCATGATCATACCAGTCAACAATTCAACTTTGCACTACTGGCCAAAGAGAACCCATAGTCATGATCGTACCAAAAATCTACCCATCTTTACACTCAAGTCAAAGAGAAATATCATCATTAGGGTTATAAAAATGTTATATATGATAAAAAAATATTATGATCAACATATAGTTTTAATCTCAAGAGTAATATTCATAAATCAACTATAATTTGGTTAGAAAAAAGAAACCAATTTTATCATGAATAGTAACTCGTGAATAGTAACTCGAATAGTAACTCATGAATAGTAACTCGTGAATAGTAACTCATGAATAGTAACTCGTGAATACTAACTCATGAATAATAACTCGTAAATAGTAACTCATGAATAGTAACTCGTGAATAGTAACTCGTGAATAGTAACCCCAACATGAAAAGATAAGAATTTTACAAGAAAAATCCTACCAATATTCCGGTATAATGATATTGAGAGAAATAATATCATTGAAAAAATAACATCCCTTACGACAATATCCCTTACTATCCCGTACAATCCCTTACCTCAAAAGAGCAATACTCCTGACTGGAATAACGCTGAACGAACTTGCACCGTATAGCAACACTCAAGATATCAAAATACTCACAAGAATACACTCGATAATATAGAGAGAAAAATAGAGAGAAAACTTCAGTTTCTGGTGTGATTTTCAATTCTAACCTAAGCACCCTATTTATAGGAAATTGCTTAGAACACCAAAGCTGAAAATTTAATATAATATTAATATATATATATATATATATATATATATATATATAAATAAATATAAATTTTCAAGCCCACCTTTGAAGATCTGAATTCAGCACATTTTAACGACCAGTGGGCCCCACCATCTCACAACAAAAAGTTTTTCTCAAAATAATTAACTTAAACTCCCAAAAATCAATTATTTCAGAACTTCAGAACTTCAATAATTCATAATAAATAGCCCTTTGATCAAAAAATTCGAATCTCGCAAGTTTTTATAGGAAATTCAATTCTCTACAACTTTACAGAAGAAAGTTTTTCTAAATTCCAAACAAAAATTGACCGAAATCTACAAACGGGAGATTTTACAGTCAATAATAAATTTTCGGTCAAAAATTGTGTCCACCAACACACAAAACATGTGTTAATCATTTAATGCCACAAAAATACTCTTCCTCCTCATATACTCATATATCCCACATTCATTGTAAAAATATCACAATCAATATATTATTAAAATAATATATTTAAATAAATTATTTTATCAGAAAAAGATAAAATATTAATTTTCAACAATTGTCACATTAATTTTTTTTCCATCTATATCCACATAAAATCAATATTTTTCTCATCATATAAATTAATAATTAATTATACACAAATAATATTACAGAATCGCAGTACTGGCAACCAGGCCGTTCCCAAGAAAGAGGGGGCTTTCCAATAAGGATCTCTTCCTTACTGGCGCGCAATTAGATTACCAAACCTCTCCTTAGACAGAACTTTCTAGACATTGCCAATAATGTTATCTAATAATATTATTCAGATAATATGAATTATTGCTCCGATAATAGAAAATACTGTGTAGTGACAATTATTAAAACAACAGTAATATAAAATATCAACGCAGTAATTATTGAATCAATAAAATAAAATACTGAACAGTAATTACTGTAACAATTATTGAGTAATGCCTTCTTACGTAAAAATCAATAATTGGTGCAATACCGTGTGCTACTGTGCAACAACGCGTATTACTGTGTTTTAACCACCGAGTATTCCAACAGTGTTAACGGTAACAACTACGCCGTTATTTATAAACAACTTACTCTTGTCGTTTTCTTCATCCAATCGCTTTCCGTTATGGGGCCCGCAAAAGGCTGCGCCGTCGTATGAATATTCCACGATCAAACGAATATTTCCCGACAACAATGAATATTTTATAACCACTTGTGTATTTGGAAAAAAATTCATATATCACCCTTAACTTTAATATTTATCAATTTAACCATTTACTAAATAGTAATTATAAGAAAAATTGAATACTTTTATTTCATAAAATTCGGGGTCTTACAATAATGTGACGCCCCCAAAATAGGTCCATTCCATCCGACCCATTTTGAGTCGCCAAATACATGGTACAGATAACAACTACAACTTTATTACAACAATTGTCATGCAAAATACAACAACACATATGCTATGAGTTTGGGTACAAATATATACCAACTGTGACACATTACATAAAGGTATAGTCAAAAACTTTTTTAGAAATTAGAATATTTGGGAAGTGCTCAAGGAAACCCTTGTACATGGGAGGCCATGCTTCTAGGTTATGATAGATATCATATGGCCACAGAATTATCCTTGGTTGACCCAATAGACCCCAAAGAAAAATGAAAAGATTACTATCATATTCTTCCTAATGGTGAGTCTTCTCTTGACATATCATTATCTCCACTGTCTCTATCTGAGAATTATACTTCAAACAAACACCAAGATTATATAGGTAGTGCTCGTAGATATACTCGACAAGTGGATGTGCACAACCATGTCTTATGATGACACGAGGTTGTGTGTCGTTAGACATCTTGTATGATAGTGGCAAAACACCCTTCCAACGTTGGGTTCGCCTCACCCTATATGATTCACCAAATATAACTCCTAAAAGATGTATACAACACACTTGTCTATACTGTTTAGGGAGAACTCCACAGCTAGAGACCACCGTTCTATTCCCTTGTTATCCCTCGCTCGACCCAGTTACACTTTTATTACCTGAAAGGAATTGTGAAGCAAAAGGGTGAGCACAACTAGCTCAGTAAAGAATATCATGACTAAAGATAAATAAATTATCAAAAGCCTTCAACAGTAATAAATCAGAGATTTAGAACATATGGTAGATGATAAAAATTTTCAACTATAGTTGCAGCGGAACGAGCAATCCATTAGAAGAGTCAAATAGACTATAAAGTCTATTATCTTCTCCACGTTAAAAGTCCACCAACAATATTTTATTCCTGTAACATCAATCAACAGTTCCTTTCCACAATCATATGAATAATTTATAATCATAATTGTGATTCTAAATTCCTCTTCTCATCTAGAACAAAGATAATTTTCATCACTCGTCTTTACCTGAAACATCATAGATTATGGTTATACCAAATCACAGTTCCTGTTCATAATCATACTAATAAATTCATATTTGCACTATGGGCCAAAGATATTCATCAACAGTTCATCTTTGCACTACAGGCCAAAGATATTCCTCAACAACTCATATTTGCACTACAAGCCAAATATATTATTATCTCAAAGAAATATATAATCATTTCAGAATTTATAAAACCAATAATTATAACCACGTTGATCATTTCACCTTTGCACTTAAGCTAAAGATATTCAATTATAAATTCAATGGTCATGATCATACCAGTCAACAATTCAACTTTGCACTACTGGCCAAAGAGAACCCATAGTCATGATCGTACCAAAAATCTACCCATCTTTAAACTCAAGTCAAAGAGAAATATCATCATTAGGGTTATAAAAATGTTATATATGATAAAAAAATATTATGATCAACATATAGTTTTAATCTCAAGAGTAATATTCATAAATCAACTATAATTTGGTTAGAAAAAAGAAACCAATTTTATCATGAATAGTAACTCGTGAATAGTAACCCGTGAATAGTAACTCGAATAGTAACTCATGAATAGTAACTCATGAATAGTAACTCATGAATAGTAACTCGTGAATACTAACTCGTGAATACTAACTCGTGAATAGTAACTCATGAATAGTAACTCGTGAATAGTAACTCGTGAATAGTAACCCCGACATGAAAAGATAAGAATTTTACAAGAAAAATCCTACCAATATTCCGGTATAATGATTTTGAAAGAAATAATATCATTGAAAAAATAACATCCCTTACGACAATATCCCTTACTATCCCTTACAATCCCTTACCTCAAAAGAGCAATACTCCTGACTGGAATAACGCTGAACGAACTTGCACCGTATAGCAACACTCAAGATATCAAAATACTCACAAGAATACACTCGATAATATAGAGAGAAAAATAGAGAGAAATCTTCAGTTTCTGGTGTGATTTTCAATTCTAATCTAAGCACCCTATTTATAGAAAATTGCTTAGAACACCAAAGCAGAAAATTTAATATAATATATATATATATATATATATATATATATATATATATATATATATATATATATATATAAATTTTCTAGCCCACCTTTGAAGATCTGAATTCAGAACATTTTAACAACCAGTGGGCCCCACCATCTCGCAAAAAAAAAGTTTTTCTCAAAATAATTAACTTAAACTCCCAAAAATTAATTATTTCAGAACTTCGGAACTTCAATAATTCATAATAAATAGCCCTTTGATCAAAAAATTCGAATCTCGCAAGTTTTTATAGGAAATTCAATTCTCTACAACTTTGCAGAAGAAAGTTTTTCCAAATTCCAAACAGAAATTGACCGAAATCCACAAACGGGCGATTTTACAGTCAATAATAAATTTTCGGTCAAGAATTGTGTCCACCAACACACAAAATATGTGTTAATCATTTAATGCCACAAAAATACTCTTCCTCATATACTCGTATATCCCACATTCATTGTAAAAATATCACAATCAATATATTATTAAAATAATATATTTAAATGAATTATTTTATCAGAAAAAGATAAAATATTAATTTTCAACAATTGTCACATTAAATTTTTTTTCCATTTATATCCACATAAAATCAATATTTTCCTCATCATATAAATTAATAATTAATTATACACAAATAATATTATAGAATCACAGTACTGGCAACCAGGCCGTTCCCAGGAAAGAGGGGGCTTTCCAATAAGGATCTGTTCCTTACTGGCGCGCAATTAGATGACCAAACCTCTCCTTAGACAGAACTTTCTAGACATTGCCAATAATGTTATCTAATAATATTATTCAGATAATATGAATTATTGCTCCGATAATAGAAAATACTGTGTAGTGACAATTATTAAAACAACAGTAATATAAAATATCAATGCAGCAATTATTGAATCAATAAAATAAAATACTGAACAGTAATTACTGTAACAATTATTGAGTAGTGCCTTCTTACGTAAGAATCAATAATTGGTGCAATACAGTGTGCTACTGTGCAACAACGCGTATTACTGTGTTTTAACCACCGGGTATTCCAACAGTATTAACAGTAACAACTACGCCGTTATTTATAAACAACTTACTCTTGTCGTTTTCTTCATCCAATCGCTTTCCGTTATGGGGCCCACAAAAGGCTGCGCCGTCGTATGAATATTCCCCGACAGTAAGAATATTCCACGATCAAACGAATATTCTCCGATAACAATGAATATTTTATAACCACTTGTGTATTTCAAAAAAAATTCATATATCACCCTTAACTTTAATATTTATCAATTTGACCATTTACTAAATAGTAATTATAAGAAAAATTGAATACTTTTATTTCATAAAATTCGAGGTCTTACAATCTCCCCTCCTTATGAAATTTCATCCTCGAAATTTACGTACCTGATATTTCAAAGAGTTGAGAATACCTTGCTTTCATTTCAGATTCTATCTTTCCTGTCATCATAATTTCTTCATTGCTCATCTCCTATATTTCAGATATCATTCTAGAATACAGCTTCAAAACAAAGGTTAATTGAATAAATTAACATATCACATAATATCCCGATATTATGACTGACCAACAAATAAGCTTAGGTAGGACACACTAGCGAAGGATTTACTCGTCTCTCTCCTCCTAGTCCTATTCCACGATCTCCGCCAGAGATCATATCCCTAAGCTCTGATATCAAATGTGACGCCCCCAAAATATAGGTCCATTCCATCCAACCTATTTTGAGTCGCCAAATACATGGTACAGAAAACAACTACAACTTTATTACAACAATTGTCGTGCAAAATACAACAACACATATACTGTGAGTTTGGATACAAATATATACCAACTGTGACTCATGTCCCAACTTTGGATAGCACGTCACAATGACACTTTACATAAAGATATAGTCAAAAACTATTTTAGAAATTAAAATCTTTGGGAAGTGCTCAAGGAAACCCTCGTACATGGGAGGCCATGCTTCTAGGTTATGATAGATATCATATGGCTACAGAATTATCCTTGGTTGACCCAATAGACCCCAAAGAAAAATGAGAAGATTACTATCATATTCTTCCCAATGGTGAGTCTTCTCTTGACATATCATTATCTCCACTGTCTCTAACTGAGAATTATACTTCAAACAAACACCAAGATTATATAGGTAGTGCTCGTAGATATACTCAGCAAGTGGATGAGCATATCTCTATCTTATGATGACACGAGATTGTATATCATTAGGCATCTTGTATGATAGTGACAAAATACCCTTCCAACATTGGGTTCGCCTCACCCTATTTTCTTCACCAAATATAACTACTAAATGATGACCACCGTTCTATTCCCTTGCTACCCCCGCTCGACCCAGCTACACTCTTATTACCTAAAAGGAATTGTAAAGCAAAAGGGTGAGCACAACTAGCCCAGTAAAGAATATCATGACTAAAGATAATTAAATTATCAATAGCCTTCATCAATAATAAATCAGAGATTTAGAACATATGGTAAATGATAAAAATTTCAACCATAGTTGCAGCGGAACGAGCAATCCATTAGAAGAGTCAAATAGACTATAAAGTCTATTATCTTCTCCATGTTAAAAATTCACCAACAATATTTTATCCCTGTAACATCACTCAACAGTTCTTTTCCATAATCATATGCATAACTCATAATCATAATTGTAATTCTAAATTCCTCTTCGCATCCAAGACGAAGATAAAGATCATGGTTATACCAAATCACAGTTCCTGTTTATAATCATACTAACAATTTCATATTTGCACTACTGCCAAAGATATTCATCAACAGACCATCTTTACACTACAGGCCAAAGATATTCAACAACAGGTCATCTTTGCACTACGGGCCAAAGATATTCAACCACAGATCATCTTTGCACTACAGGCCAAAGATATTCCTCAACAGTTCATATTTACACTACAGGCCAAATATATTCATCAACAGTTCATATTATAACCATTTCAATTATAAATATATAATCATTTTAGAACTTATATAAACAATAATTATAATCATGTTGATCATTTCACCTTTGCACTTAAGCTAAAGATATTCAATTATAAATTTAATGGTCATGATCATACCAGTCAACAATTCAACTTTGCACTACTGGCCAAAGGGAACCCATAGTCATGATCATACCAAAAATCTACCCATCTTTACACTTAAGTCAAAGAGAAATTTCTTCACCAGGATTATAAAAATGTCATATATAATAGTAAAATCAATATAATCAAAACATCTAGATTTAATCTCAAGAGTAATATTCATAAATCAACTATAATTTGGTTTGAAAAAGAAACTAATTTTATCGTGAATAGTAACTCGTGAATAGTAACTCATGAATAGTAACTCGTAAATAGTAACTCATGAATAGTAACTCGTGAATACTAACTCATGAATAATAACTCATGAATAGTAACTCATGAATAGTAACTCGTGAATAGTAACTCATGAATAGTAACTCATGAATAGTAATCCCGACATGAAAAGATAAGAATTTTACAAGAAAAATCTTACCAATATTCCGGTATAATGATATTGAAAGAAATAATATCATTGATAAAAAAAATAACATTCCTTACTATCCCTTACCATCCCTTACTATCCCTTACAATCCCTTACAATCCCTTACAATCCCTTACCTCAAAAGAGTAGTACTTCTGACTGGAATAACGCTGAATGAACTTGCACCGTATAACAACACTCAAGATATCAAAATACTCACAAGAATATGCTCGATATATAGAGAGAGAAATAGAGAGAAAACTTCAGTTTCTGGTGCGATTTTTAATTCTAACCTAAGCACCTTATTTATAGGAAAATGCTTAGAACACCAAAGTAGAAAATTGAATATAATAATAATATAATTACAAAAAATTCAAGCCCACCTCTAGATACTTGAATTCAGCCATTAACATGTGCAAGTGGGGCCCACCAAAGTGTAAAAAATGTTTTTGTTAATAAAAATAAATAAAACTTCCAAAAATTAATTATTTCGGAACTTCAGAACTTTAATAATTCATAATAAATAGCCCTTTTATCAGAAAATTCAAATCTCGCGACTTTTTATAGGAAATTCAATTCTCTACAACTTTGCCGAAGAAAGTTTTTTCAAATTCGAAACAGAAATTGACCAAAATCCACAAACAGATAATTTTACAGTCTATAATAAATTTTCGGTCAAGAATTGTGTCCACCAACACACAAAACATGTGTTAAATATTTAATCCAACAAAAATACTCTTCCTCCTCATATACTCATATATCCCACATTCATTGTAAAAATATCACCGTTAATATATTATTAAAATAATATATTTAAATGAATTAATTTATCAGAAAAAGATAAAATATTAATTTTCAACAATTGTCACATTAAAAATTTTCTCTATCTATATCCACATAAAATTAATATTTTCCTCATCATATAAATCAATAATTAATTATACACAAATAATATTACAGAATCACAGTACTGGCAACCAGGCCGTTCCCAGGAAAGATGGGGCTTTCCAATAAGGATCTCTTCCTTACTGGCGCGCAATTAGATGACCAAACCTCTCCTTAAACAGAACTTTCTAGACATTGCCAATAATGTTATCTAATAATATTATTCAGATAATATGAATTATTGCTCCGATAATAGAAAATACTGTGTAGTGACAATTATTAAAACAACAGTAATATAAAATATCAACGCAGCAATTATTGAATCAATAAAATACTGAACAGTAATTACTGTAACAATTATTGAGTAGTGTCTTCTTACGTAAAAATCAATAATTAGTGTAATACCGTGTGTAACAACGCGTATTACTGTGTTTTAACCACCGGGTATTTCAACAGTATTAACGGTAACAACTACGTCGTTATTTATAAACAACTCAATTTTTGTCGTTATCTTCATCCGACCGTTTTCAGTTATAGGGCCCACAAATAGCTGCGCCGTCGTACGAATATTTCCCGACAGAAAGAATATTCCACGACCAAACGAATATTCCCCGACATCAATGATTATTTTATAACCGCTTGCTTATTTTTGAAAAAATTCATATATCACCCTTAACTTTAACTTTTTATCAATTTAACCATTTACTAAATAGAAAAATTGAATACTTTTATTTCATAAAATTCGGGGTCTTACAATCTCCCCTCCTTATAAAATTTCGTCCCCGAAATTTACGTACCTGATATTTCAAAGAGTTGAGAATACCTTGCTTTCATTTCAGATTTCATCTTCCCTGTCATCATAATTTCTCCATTGCTCATCTCCTGTATTTCAGATATCATTCTAGAATACAGCTTCAAAAAAAAAAGGTTAATTGAACAAATTAACATATCACATAATATCCCGATATTAGGACAGTAACTCGTGAATACTAACTCGTGAATACTAATATTATTCAGATAATATGAATTATTGCTCCGATAATAGAAAATACTGTGTAGTGATAATTATTGAAACAACAGTAATATAAAAAATCAACACAGCAATTATTGAATCAATAAAATAAAATACTGAACAGTAATTACTGTAACAATTATTGAGTAGTGCCTTCTTACGTAAGAATCAATAATTGGTGCAATACCGTGTGCTACTGTGCAACAACGCGTATTACTGTGTTTTAACCACCGGGTATTCCAACAGTATTAACGGTAACAACTACGCCGTTATTTGTAAATAACTTATACTTGTCGTTTTCTTCATCCAATCGATTTCCGTTACGGGGCCCACAAAAGACTGCGCCGTCGTACGAATATTCTCCGACAGTAAGAATATTTCACGACCAAGCGAATATTCCCCGACAACAATGAATATTTTATAACCAATAATTATAACCATGTTGATCATTTCACCTTTGCACTTAAGCTAAAGATATTCAATTATAAATTCAATGGTCATGATCATACCAGTCAAAAATTCAACTTTGCACTACTGGCCAAAGAGAACCCATAGTCATGATCGTACCAAAAATCTACCCATCTTTACACTCAAGTCAAAGAGAAATATCATCATTAGGGTTATAAAAATATTATATATGATAATAAAAAATAATATGATCAACATATAGTTTTAATCTCAAGAGTAATATTCATAAATCAACTATAATTTGGTTAAAAAAAAACTAATTTTGTCATGAATAGTAACTCGTGAATAGTAATCTATGAATAGTAACTCGTGAATAGTAACCCATGAATAGTAACTCGTGAATAGTAACTCATGAATAGTAACTCGTGAATAGTAACTCATGAATATTAACCCCGACATGAAAATATAAGAATTTTACAAGAAAAATCCTACCAATATTCCGGTATAATGATATTGAAAGAAATAATATCATTGATAAAAAAATAACATCCCTTACGACAATATCCCTTACTATCCCTTACCTCAAAAGAGCAGTACTTCTGACTGGAATAACGCTGAACGAACTTGCATCGTATAGCAACACTTAAGATATCAAAAAAACTCACACGAATACACTAGATAATATAGAGAGAGAAATAGAGAGAAAACTTCAGTTTCTGGTGTGATTTTCAATTCCAACCTAAGCACCCTATTTATAGGAAATTGCTTAGAACACCAAAGCAGAAAATTTAATAAAATAATATATAATTATAAATTTTCCTTCGCCCACCTTTGAAAATCTAAATTCAGCACATTTTAACAACCAGTGGGCCCCACCATCTCACAAAAAAAACATTTTTTTCAAAATAATTAACTAAAACTCCCAAAAATCAATTATTTCAGAACTTCGAAACTTCAATAATTCATAATAAATAGCCCTTTTGTCAGAAAATTTGAATCTTGCGAGCTTTTATAGGAAATTCAATTCTCTACAACTTTGCAGAAGAAAGTTTTTCCAAATTCCAAACAGAAATTGACCGAAAATCAACAAACGGACGATTTTACAGTCTATAATAAATTTTCGGTCAAGAATTGTGTCCACCAACACACAAAATATGTGTTAAACATTTAATCCAACAAAAATACTCTTCCTCCTCATATACTCATATATCCCACATTCATTGTAAAAATATCACCATCAATATATTATTAAAATAATATATTTAAATGAATTATTTTATCAGAAAAAGATAAAATATTAATTTTTAACAATTGTCACATTAAAATTTTTTTCCATCTATATCCACATAAAATCAATTATTTCCTCATCATATAAATTAATAATTAATTATTCATAAATAATATTATAGAATCACAGTACTGGCAACCAGGCCGTTCCCAGGAAAGAGGGGGCTTTCCAATAAGGATCTCTTCCTTACTGGCGCGCAATTAGATGACCAAACCTCTCCTTAGACAGAACTTTCTAGACATTGCCAATTAGGTCCAATCCATCCAATCCATTCTGAGTCGCCAAATACATGGTACAGAAAATAACTACAACTTTATTATTACAATTGTCGTGCAAAATACGACAACACATATACTGTGAGTTTAAATACAAATATTATCATCTAGACAGTATTCATACTCAATTAAGTCCTCATTATACTTATTGATACACTATTTTACAAAATAGTGAGGACTACTAAAACAACTGTCTTGAACCATCATTCCACACCCCGACTAGTACTCGCTACATTCTCGCCTCCTGAGAAGAAAAATGGAACAATAAGAAAAAGGGTGAGCTCAACTAGCCCAGTAAAGAATATTATGACTAAGATAATATACAACAAATTATCCTTAGTCTTCAACAGGGAAAAATTTAATAGAATACAATAGACAACAAGTTTTAAATCAATATTCGCAGCGGAAAATAATAATTCATAGAAGAGTTACGTAGAGAATGAAATCTACGATTATCTATTAATTTAAAAGTCCATCATCAACATTTTAACCCTGTAACATCAATCAATAAATATCTTGAATCAAATAGTCATCTTTGCACTACAGGCCAAAGATATTCATCAGTTAGTCATGTTCACCTCAACACCTGTTCATCTTTGCACTACGGGCTAAAGATATTCATCAGAAATGATTCATCTTTGCACTACAGGCCAAAGATATTCAGTTATATCATCATTTAAGACTGAGGATGATGAAAAATATTTTAAAGGAAACGAATCCAGTGAAACAAAATAATAAATATTAAGGATTCGTATTTCAGCTATTCCATGTCCAAAAATACCTCATAAATAATCATAGTGGAGTAAAATTCAAGAATGATCAAAACATTGATACAATCAAAGCTAGTATCCAGAATAGATATTTGGACAAAAAGAAGAAAATTTTATTTTTCGGTGAATAGTAACTCGTGAATAGTAACTCATGAATAGTAACTCGTGAATAGTAACACATGAATATTAACTCGTGAATAGTAACTCATAAATTGTAACCCCGACATGAAAAGATAAGAATTTCACAAGAAAAATCTTACCAATATTCCGGTATAATGATATTGAAAGAAATAATATCATTTTAAAAAAAATAACATCCCTTATTATCCCTTACAATCCCTTACTATTTCAAAATAATAAATAGAGGAATTTAAATTTTATTTATTAATAATTTGGGGTCTTACAACCTCCCCTCATAAAATTTTGTCCTCGAAATTGACATATGTACCTGGTGTTTCGAAAAGATGAGGATACCTCGCTTTCATTTTCGTTTCCAACACCCAGGTCATTTTCTCAACAGCATGGTTTCTCCACAACTTTAACTTGTGGTATGACCTTCGTGCGTAGGACATGCTCCTTCCTATCCAAGATCTTGACAGGTACCTCCTCGTACGTTAAGTCTTTGGCTATCTCGTCTGGTTCTAACTCAATAACGTGGTTTGGATTTTTCACATATTTACGAAGCATAGATATGTGAAAAATGTTATGAACACGAGACATACTTGGAGGTAACGCGAGTCTATAGGCCACATTTTTTACTCGGTCAAGAATCTGAAATGGACCAATAAATCGTGGATTGAGCTTTCCCCTCTTCCCGAATCTTGTAACTCCCTTCCATGAAGTAACTCGCAACAATACATGATCCCCAATATCATATTCCACGTCCTTTCGATGAAGATCCGCATAACTCTTTTGTCGATC
Source organism: Panax notoginseng (assembly GCA_016801055.1). NCBI lineage: Eukaryota > Viridiplantae > Streptophyta > Magnoliopsida > Apiales > Araliaceae > Panax > Panax notoginseng. The sequence goes on from CM029014.1 coordinate 80,751,573, forward strand.
CTGTGACGTTTGTATACGTTGTCGAATCATTTGGATCTTCTCTGTAGTCATTCGTACTAACTCTGGTCCCAACAACGTTGCTTCTCCCACCTCATCCCAACATACTGGAGAGCGACACTTTCGTCCATACAATGCTTCAAATGGAGCCACACCTATACTTGCCTGATAACTATTATTATAGGAGAATTCCACCAATGGTAGGTACTTATCCCAACTCCCTTTGAAATCTAGGACACAAAGTCTTAATAGATCTTCAAGAGTTTGAATAGTCCTCTCTGATTGTCCGTCCGTTTGAGGATGGTAAGCTGAACTAAATCGTAAATCTGTGCCCATAGCTTTTTGCAAGCTAACCCAAAATCTTGAAGTAAATCTTGGGTCACGATCCGAAACTATGGATACTGGCATGCCATGAAACCTCACAATCTCATTCACGTACATACTAGCAAGACGTTCAAGGGAATAAGTCTCCCGTATCGGAAAGAAATGAGGAGACTTGGTTAATCTATCAACTATAACCCAAATAGCATTTATGCCTTGAAAAACCGTGGGAAGACCCGTAACGAAATCCATGGTAATGTGTTCCCACTTCTATTTCGAAATCTCAAGTGGTTGCAATGGACCCTTTGGTACTTGATGCTCTGCCTTTACACGTTGACAAGTTAAACACCTCGAGATAAACTTTGCATTCTCTCTCTTCATATTGTTCCACCAAAATTTATGTTGAAGATCACGATACATGTTAGTACTTCTAGGATGGATTGCAAATGGTGTATTGTGTGCCTCCATCATGATCTTGTACTTCAAATCAGAATCGTTAGAAACACAAAGTCTGGAGTGGACTCGAAGTATTCCTTCTTCATCGATTCTTGCTTCCGGAATAGCACCTTCTTGTACTTTCTTCTTCATATGCATCAGCTCCCGGTCTGTGGCTTAAGCAACTTTAACTTTATCGATTAAAGTTGATTCTATGCGTATACTTGACATCATCGCACTCGTTCCTGCATATAATCTTCTACTCAATGTGTCAGCTACCGCGTTCGCTTTTTCATGATGGTATTGGATGGTATGATCTAAATCTTTCAACAGCTCGAGCCAACGTCAGTGTCGCATGTTGAATTCTTGGAAGCTCTTCTCGCATTCCTCGGTCCATTCGAAGTTTGTATCTTTCCGAGTCAGCTGAGTTAACGGGGTAGCGATTCGAGAAAATTCTTACACGAATCTCTGATAATAACTAGCTAAGCCTAGAAAGCTACGTATTTCGATTACTAACTTAGGTTGCTCTCAACTGTGACTCATATCCCAATCTTGGATAGCACGTCACAATGGCACCTATCAGTTTACTACCATACGAATATGGCATTCCCTACCGAGAGTCTGGCTTCAATGCATTCTACAAAGGAAGTCACCAGATAGAGGCTCGATTATCAACTTCTATAGTTGGGTTTTTAACTCCTGAAGTTCAATAGGAGCCATTCGATATGAGATTTTAGAAATGGGTTTTGTACCGGGTTCAAAGTCGATACAAAATTCAATATCACGCTCTAGGAGTAAGCCAAGAAATTCTTCAGGAAATACGTCAAAAATTTTACTAACAATAGAAATATCATTCAAATCTGACGTATTTTTGTTCAAGTCCATAACATAGCTAAGAAAGCTTGACATCTGTTTTTCAATAAACGAATGACTTTACGGCTTGATATGAAAGAGTTTGACTTCAATGGTTTGGTTACTTGAATTCGAATAACAGGTTGCTTAGGAATATGAAAACTAACAACCTTACGAAAGCAATCAATTTTGGCATGATGAGTAGTTAACCAATCAATTCCTAAAATCACATCAAAAGCAAGTATCTTTAAAGAGATAAGATCAACAGGTAATGTGATGGTGCCAACTTGGATCAAACAAGATTTATAAACAGTGGATGTGATGAAAGTTTCCTCTAACGGAGTCTCCACAGATAAATCAAAGTCTAATTTCTCCGGAGTCAAGTTTAAACGTTGAGCACAAGCAGGAGAAATAAATGAATGGGTAGCACCGGTATCTAGTAAGGTATAAACTTCACATGAATTTATGATTAGCTTACCCGTGATCACCTCGTTTGGGTTCCTCGCATGTTGACCAGTCACGACAAACGCTCTTCCAGGAACCGTTGACTTTGACTTTTTTAGGATAACTTTTTGAGTCACCACCCCCGTTGGACTTGGTTTTGCTACAGTGCAATCTCGAGCGATATGTCCTTCCTTTCCACAGTTATAACATACCTTAAACTGTTGTGGACAGTTTGGACTGATATGTCCTTCTTTTCCGCACTTATAGCATATGACCGGTGGTCGTTCTCCTCCCTTGGAACCAGTTGCTGCTGGTGCTGACGTCTTCGTATTATCATTGTTGAATCTCCTCTTTTTAAAATCTCCTCCCGACTCGCTTCTTCTATATTCATGGCCACGATTACCACCAGAGTGGTTGCCGTTCTTGTCCGTATTCTTCTTTCTCCGCTGGTTATCATTGTTCTGATGACTGCTGTCACCGGTATGATCCTGGTTGTGGTCCCTCGATTGACCGTACTCGTTATCTCGCTCTAATAATTGAGCCCTGTTGACAACATCTGAATAGAGAGAAAATTTATGAGAAATGAGATATTGACGTATGCCGGGTTTCAAACCTCTCAAAAACATCCGCGTCATACGTTCCTCATTCTCCACCAAATGAGGTGCAAACCTGGATAACTCTGCAAACTTCGCCTCGTACTGGGACACCGTCATGTTATTCTGCTCTAGTCTAATAAACTCTACCTCCTTCATATGACGAATACTTTCAGGAAAGTACTTGTCATTGAATAGTTTCTGAAATGTCTCCCAAGACATGCTGAGTGCAGCTGGATGGGTACGTTTCACAGACTCCCACCAGTAGTCTGCCTCGCCACGGAACATAAAGGTGGCGAATGGAACCTTCTGTTCCTCCGTGCATCCCAAGACATCGAATATCTTGGTAATTTGCTTGACCCACGTTTCCGCCATGATCGGATCCGGCTTTCCCTTAAATTCTGGTGGTCCCAACTCTTTGAACTGCTTGGCTGTGACCAGCTGTGCGTTGCCATTGTTTCTTCCTATATTTTGAACAGGAATCTCCTTCGTCTGGTTTTGCATGAATCGCAAAAAGCTTCTAAACATCTCATCGTTCATCGTCTGCTCAGTGGTGTTGTTCACAGGAGGAACATTGCCAGTCTGTTGCACGTTCTCCTCGTTGGTGAGTACAGGCGTCTCCACGGTTTCATTTACTCCACTATTAACATTCTCAGTCGACATTCTCAAATACTGCCATAAAATAAAGGTTAATTAAATAAATTAACAAATCATATAATACCCCTATATAATGACCGACCAACAAATAAGCTTAGGGATATGATCTCTGGCGGAGATCGGGGAATAGAACTAGGAGGGGAGAGACGAGTAATTCTATTTAGTAAATGGTTAAATTGATAAAAAGTTAAAGTTAAGGGTGATATATGAATTTTTTTCAAAAATAAGCAAGTGGTTATAAAATAATCATTGATGTCGGGGAATATTCGTTTGGTCGTGGAATATTCTTTCTGTCGGAGAATATTCGTACGACGGCGCAGCTATTTGTGGGCCCTATAACTGAAAACGGTAGGATTAAGATAACGACAAAAAATTGAGTTTTTTTCAAATAACGGCGTAGTTGTTACCGTTAATACTGTTGGAATACCTGGTGGTTAAAACACAGTAATACGCGTTGTTACACAGTAGCACACGGTATTGCACCAATTATTGACTCTTACGTAAGAAGGCACTACTCAATAATAGTTACAGTAATTACTGTTCAGAATTTTATTGATTCAATAATTGCTGCGTTGATATTTTATATTACTGTTGTTTTAATAATTATCACTACACAGTATTTTCTATTATCGGAGCAATAATTCATATTATCTGAATATTATTATTAGATAACATTATTGGCAATGTCTAGAAAGTTCTGTTTAAGGAGAGGTTTGGTCATCTAATTGCGCGCCAGTAAGGAAGAGATCCTTATTGGAAAGCCCCCTCTTTCCTAGGAACGGCCTGGTTGCCAGTACTGTGATTCTGTAATATTATTTGTGTATAATTAATTATTGATTTATATGATGAGGAAAATATTGATTTTATGTGGATATAGATAGAGAAAATTTTTAATGTGACAATTGTTGAAAATTAATATTTTATCTTTTTCTGATAAAATAATTCATTTAAATATATTATTTTAATAATATATTAACGGTGATATTTTTACAATGAATGTGGATATATGAGTATATGAGGAGGAAGAGTATTTTTGTTGGATTAAATGTTTAACACATATTTTGTGTGTTGGTGGACACAATTCTTGACCGAAAATTTATTATAGACTGTAAAATTATCCGTTTGTGGATTTCGGTCAATTTCTGTTTGGAATTTGAAAAAACTTTCTTCTGTAAAGTTGTAGAGAATTGAATTTCCTATAGAGATTCGAGAGATTTAAATTTTCTGATAAAAGGGCTATTTATTATGAATTATTGAAGTTCCGAAGTTCCGAAATAATTAATTTTTGGAAGTTTTATTTATTTTTATTAACAAAAACATTTTTTACACTTTGGTGGGCCCCACTTGCACATGTTAATGGCTGAATTCAAGTATCTAGAGGTGGGCTTGAATTTTTTGTAATTATATTATTATTATATTCAATTTTCTGCTTTGGTGTTCTAAGCATTTTCCTATAAATAAGGTGCTTAGGTTAGAATTGAAAATCACACCAGAAACTGAAGTTTTCTCTCTATTTCTCTCTCGATATATTGAGCGTATTCTTGTGAGTATTTTGATACTTTGAGTGTTGCTATACGGTGCAAGTTCGTTCAGCGTTATTCCAGTCAGAAGTACTGCTCTTTTGAGGTAAGGGATAGTAAGGGATTTTAAGGGTTGTTATGTTTTTCAATTTCGTAATTTTTCAGATCTTCAAAAATTCTGGAAAAATTTGAGATGATATTTTGATGAGTTTTATTGATTGTGTCCAAAAATGGCGATTTTTGGATGTATGGATTAAGAGTTGTGGATTTTATGAGAAAATACTATTTTAAAAGTAACTGCTTATAATTCCTTGTGGTTAACTCCAAAATTGATGAAATTTTTATTGGGAGTACATGTATATGATAGAAGTATACTCTGTGAATTTCAGAATTTTTAGATAAAAGTACAATTTTTGATAAATGTCTAAATATTCGGCTATTTTGGCCATATGAAAAATAGTAAATGACTTTTAAAAATTCTGAGAAAAATATATGTTCACTATGGGACTATATTATACTAAATCCCAGAAAAAAAATATTTTTAGAACTGATTTGGTATTTTTCATGAAAATGGTCTAGTTATGAGTAAATGAATTAAATATGTTTTGTGAAGTAAGAAAATTAGAAAATAGAATTTTATGGCTTGAGAATCCTATATGAGGTATATACAGATTTTTGATGAGGGTTTTTGGTTATTGATGATGAAATCTTATGAGTTTGACATTTTAAGATGATTAAATGCATTATTTAGTAAGGTGTAAACAATTAAAATAAATTATTTATAAGTTTAAGAAATGTTATTCTTCTAATATCATTATACCGAAATATTGGTATGTATTTTATTGTGGAATTTCTACCTTTTTGAGTCGGGGTTACTATTCACGAGTTACTATTCACGAGTTACTATTCACGAGTTACTATTCACGGGTACTATTCATGACAAAATTGGTTTCTTCTTCTAACCAAATTATAGTTGATTTATGAATATTACTCTGGAGATTAAAACTATATGTTGATCATATTATTTTTTTATTATCATATATAACATTTTTATAACCCTAATGATGATATTTCTCTTTGACTTGAGCATAAAGATGGGTAGATTTTTGGTACGATCATGACTATGGGTTCTCTTTGGCCAGTAGTGTAAAGTTAAATTTTTGACTGATATGATCATGACCATTGAATTTATAATTGAATATCTTTATCTTAAGTGCAAAGGTGAAATGGTTAACATGGTTATAATTATTGGTTATATAAATTCTGAAATGATTATATATTTCTTTGAGATAATAATATATTTGGCCTGTAGTGCAAATATGAACTATTAAGGAATATCTTTGGACTGTAGTGCAAATATGAGTTGTTGATGAATATCTTTGGTCGTAGTGCAAAGATGACTTGTTGTTGAATATCTTTGGCATGTAGTGTAAAGATGAACTGTTGATGAATATCTTTGGCCTGTGGTGCAAAGATGAATTTATTAGTATGATTATGAACAAGAACTGTGATTTGGTATAACCATGATCTTTGATGTTTCAGGTAAAGACAGGTGATGAAAATTATCTTCGTCTTGGATACGAAATTTAGAATCACAATTATGATTATGAATTATTCATATGATTGTGGAAAGGAACTGTTGATTGATGTTACAGGAATAAAACATTGTTGGTGGACTTTTAACGTGGAGCAGATAATAGACTTTATAGTCTATTTGACTCTTCTAATGGATTGCTCGTTCCGCTGCAACTATGGTTGAAAATTTTTATCATCTACCATATGTTCTAAATCTCTGATTTAATTCTGTAGAAGACTATTGATAATTTATTTATCTTTAGTCATGATATTCTTTACTGAGCTAGTTGTGCTCACCCTTCTGTTTCACAATTCCTTTCAGGTAATAAAAGTGTAACTGGGTCGAGCGAGGGATAACAAGGGAATAGAACGGTGGTCTCTAGCTGTGGAGTTCTCCCTAAACAGTATAGACAAGCGTGTTGTATACATCTTTTAGGAGTTATATTTGGTGAATCATATAGGGTGAGGCGAACCCAACGTTGGAAGGTTGTTTTGCCACTATCATACAAGATGTCTAACGACACATAACCTCGTGTCATCATAAGACATGGTTGTGCACATCCACTTGTCGAGTATATTTACGAGCACTACCTATATAATCTTGGTGTTTGTTTGAAGTATAATTCTCAGATAGAGACAGTGGAGATAATGATATGTCAAGAGAAGACTCACCATTGAGAAGAATATGATAGTAATCTTTTCATTTTTCTTTGGGGTCTATTGGGTCAACAAAGGATAATTCTGTGGCCATATGATATCTATCATAACCTAGAAGCATGGCCTCCCATGTACGAGGGTTTCCTTGAGCACTTCCCAAAGATTTTAATTTCTAAAACAGTTTTTGACTATTCCTTTATGTAAGGTGTCATTGTGACGTGCTATCCAAGGTTGGGACATAAGTCACAGTTGGTATATATTTGTACCCAAACTCATAGCATATGTGTTGTTGTAATAAAGTTGTAGTTGTTATCTGTACCATATATTTGGCGACTCAAAATGGGTTGGATGGAATGGACCTGTTTTGGGTTTGTCACATTTGGTATCAGAGCCATAAGTAAAGAGCCCCGAGCCTCTATCTGGTGACATCCTGTTGATGGGGAATGCACCGAAGCCAGACTCTCCGTAGGGGACGCCGTTCTGCGGTGGCAAGCTGATAGGTACCTTTGTGAGGTGCTGACACATGATGGTGTCCAATGTCACAGTTGGTATCAGAGCTATAAGTAAAGAGCCCCGAGCCTCTCGCTGGTGACTTCCTGCTGATGGGGGATGCACCGAAGCCAGACACTCCGTAAGGGACGCCGTTCTGCGGTGGCAAGCTGATAGGTACCATGGTGAGGTGCTGACACAAGTTGGTGTCCAAAGTCACAGTTGGTATCAGAGCTTAGGGATATGGTCTCTGGCGGAGATCGGGGAATATAACTAGGAGGGGAGAGATGAGTAAATCCTTCGCTAGTGTGTCCTACCTAAGCTTACTTGTTGGTCAGTCATAATATCGAGATATTATGTGATATGTTAATTTGTTCAATTAACCTTTTTTTTTGAAGCTGTATTCTAGAATGATATCTGAAATACAGGAGATGAGCAATGGAGAAATTATGATGACAGGGAAGATGAAATCTGAGATGAAAGCAAGGTATTCTCAACTCTTTGAAATACCAGGTACGTAAATTTTGGGGACGAAATTTCATAAGGAGGGGAGATTGTAAGACCCCAAATTTTATGAAATAAAAGTATTCAATTTTTCTATTTAGTAAATGGTTAAATTGATAAAAAGTTAAAGTTAAGGGTGATATATGAATTTTTTTCAAAAATAAGCAAGTGGTTATAAAATAATCATTGATGTCGGGGAATATTCGTTTGGTCGTGGAATATTCTTTCTGTCGGGAAATATTCGTACGACGGCGCAGCTATTTGTGGGCCCTATAACTGAAAACGGTCGGATTAAGATAACGACAAAAAATTGAGTTTTTTTTCAAATAACGGCGTAGTTATTACCGTTAATACTGTTGGAATACCCGGTGGTTAAAACACAGTAATACGCGTTGTTACACAGTAGCACACGGTATTGCACCAATTATTGACTCTTACGTAAGAAGACACTACTCAATAATGGTTACAGTAATTACTGTTCAGTATTTTATTGATTCAATAATTGCTGCGTTGATATTTTATATTACTGTTGTTTTAATAATTGTCACTACACAGTATTTTCTATTATCGGAGCAATAATTCATATTATCTGAATATTATTATTAGATAACATTATTGGCAATGTCTAGAAAGTTCTGTTTAAGGAGAGGTTTGGTCATCTAATTGCACGCCAGTAAGGAATAGATCCTTATTGGAAAGCCCCCTCTTTCCTGGGAACGACCTGGTTGCCAGTACTGTGATTCTGTAATATTATTTATGTATAATTAATTATTGATTTATATGATGAGGAAAATATTGATTTTATGTGGATATAGATAGAGAAAATTTTTAATGTGACAATTGTTGAAAATTAATATTTTATCTTTTTCTGATAAAATAATTCATTTAAATATATTATTTTAATAATATATTAACGGTGATATTTTTACAATAAATATGGGATATATGAGTATATGAGGAGGAAGAGTATTTTTGTTGGATTAAATGTTTAACAAATGTTTTGTGTGTTGGTGGACACAATTCTTGACCGAAAATTTATTATAGACTGTAAAATTATCCGTTTGTGGATTTCGGTCAATTTCTGTTTGGAATTTGAAAAAACTTTCTTCTACAAAGTTGTAGAGAATTGAATTTCCTATAAAAATTTGCGAGATTTGAATTTTCTGATAAAAGGGCTATTTATTATGAATTATTGAAGTTCCGAAGTTCCGAAATAATTAATTTTTGGAAGTTTTATTTATTTTTATTAACAAAAACATTTTTTACACTTTGGTGGGCCCCACTTGCACATGTTAATGGCTGAATTCAAGTATCTAGAGGTGGGCTTGAATTTTTTGTAATTATATTATTATTATATTCAATTTTCTACTTTGGTGTTCTAAGCATTTTCCTATAAATAAGGTGCTTAGGTTAGAATTGAAAATCACACCAGAAACTAAAGTTTTCTCTCTATTTCTCTCTCGATATATTGAGCGTATTCTTGTGAGTATTTTGCTACTTTGAGTGTTGGTATACGGTGCAAGTTCGTTCAGCGTTATTCCAGTCAGAAGTACTGCTCTTTTGAGGTAAGGGATAATAAGGGATTTTAAGGGTTGTTATGTTTTTCAATTTCATAATTTTTCGGATCTTCAAAAATTCTGGAAAAATTTGAGATGATATTTTGATGAGTTTTATTGATTGTGTCCAAAAATGGCGATTTTTGGATGTATGGATTAAGAGTTGTGGATTTTATGAGAAAATACTATTTTAAAAGTAACCGCTTATAATTCCTTGTGGTTAACTCCAAAATTGATGAAATTTTTATTGAGAGTACATGTATATGATAGAAGTATACTCTGTGAATTTCAGAATTTTTAGATAAAAGTACAATTTTTGATAAATGTCTAAATATTCGGCTGTTTTGGCCATATGAAAAATAGTAAATGACTTTTAAAAATACTGAGAAAAATATATGTTCACTATGGAACTATATTATGCTAAATCTCAGAAAAAAAATATTTTTAGAACTGATTTGGTATTTTTCATGAAAATGGTCTAGTTATGAGTAAATGAATTAAATATGTTTTGTGAAGTAAGAAAATTAGAAAATAGGATTTTATGGCTTGAGAATCCTATATGAGGTATATGCAGATTTTTGATGAGGGTTTTTGGTTATTGATGATGAAATCTTATGAGTTTGACATTTTAAGATGATTAAATGCATTATTTAGTAAGGTGTAAACAATTAAAATAAATTGTTTATAAGTTTAAGAAATGTTATTCTTCCAATATCATTATACCGAAATATTGGTATATATTTTATTGTGGAATTTCTACCTTTTTGAGTCGGGATTACTATTCACGAGTTACTATTCATGAGTTACTATTCACGAGTTACTATTCACGAGTTACTATTCACGGGTACTATTCATGACAAAATTAGTTTCTTCTTCTAACCAAATTATAGTTGATTTATGAATATTACTCTGGAGATTAAAACTATATGTTGATCATATTATTTTTTTATTATCATATATAACATTTTTATAACCCTAAAGATGATATTTCTCTTTGACTTGAGCATAAAGATGGGTAGATTTTTGGTACGATCATGACTATGGGTTCTCTTTGGCCAGTAGTGCAAAGTTGAATTTTTGACTGGTATGATCATGACCATTAAATTTATAATTGAATATCTTTATCTTAAGTGCAAAGGTGAAATGATCAACATGGTTATAATTATTGGTTATATAAATTCTGAAATGATTATATATTTCTTTGAGATAATAATATATTTGGCTTGTAGTGCAAATATGAGTTGTTGAGGAATATCTTTGGCCTGTAGTGCAAAGATGAGTTGTTGATGAATATCTTTGGTCGTAGTGCAAAGATGACTTGTTGTTGAATATCTTTGGCATGTAGTGTAAAGATGAACTGTTGATGAATATCTTTGGCCCGTGGTGCAAAGATGAATTTATTAGTATGATTATGAACAAGAACTGTGATTTGATATAAGCATGATCTTTGATGTTTCAGGTAAAGACAGGTGATGAAAATTATCTTCGTCTTGAATACGAAATTTAGAATCACAATTATGATTATGAATTATTCATATGATTGTGGAAAGGAACTATTGATTGATGTTACAGGAATAAAACATTGTTGGTGGACTTTTAACGTGGAGAAGATAATTGACTTTATAGTCTATTTGACTCTTCTAATGGATTGCTCGTTCCGCTGCAACTATGGTTGAAAATTTTTATCATCTACCATATGTTCTAAATCTCTGATTTAATTCTGTAGAAGACTATTGATAATTTATTTATCATTAGTCATGATATTCTTTACTGAGCTAGTTGTGCTCACCCTTCTGTTTCACAATTCCTTTCAGGTAATAAAAGTGTAACTGGGTCGAGCGAGGGATAACAAGGGAATAGAACGGTGGTCTCTAGCTGTGGAGTTCTCCCTAAACAGTATAGACAAGTGTGTTGTATACATCTTTTAGGAGTTATATTTGGTGAATCATATAGGGTGAGGCGAACCCAACGTTGGAAGGGTGTTTTGCCACTATCATACAAGATGTCTAACGACACACAACCTCGTGTCATCATAAGACATGGTTGTGCACATCCACTTGTCGAGTATATCTACGAGCACTACCTATATAATCTTGGTGTTTGTTTGAAGTATAATTCTCAGATAGAGACAGTGGAGATAATGATATGTCAAGAGAAGACTCACCATTGAGAAGAATATGATAGTAATCTTTTCATTTTTCTTTGGGGTCTATTGGGTCAACCAAGGATAATTCTGTGGCCATATGATATCAATCATAACCTAGAAGCATGGCCTCCCATGTACGAGGGTTTCCTTGAGCACTTCCCAAAGATTTTAATTTCTAAAACAGTTTTTGACTATACCTTTATGTAAGGTGTCATTGTGACGTGCTATCCAAGGTTGGGACAAAAGTCACAGTTGGTATATATTTATACCCAAACTCATAGCATATGTGTTGTTGTAATAAAGTTGTAGTTGTTATCTGTACCATATATTTGGCGACTCAAAATGGGTTGGATGGAATGGACCTGTTTTGGGTTTGTCACATTTACTGTAACGCCCCCAAAATAGGTCCATTCCATCCAACCTATTTTGAGTCGCCAAATACATAGTACAGAAAATAACTACAACTTTATTACAACAATTGTCGTGCAAAATACAACAACACATATGCTGTGAGTTTGGATACAAATATATACCAACTGTGACTCATGTCCCAACTTTGGATAGCACGTCACAATGACACCTTACATAAAGGTATAGTCAAAAACTATTTTAGAAATTAAAATCTTTGGGAAGTGCTCAAGGAAACTCTCGTACATGGGAGGCCATGCTTCTAGGTTATGATAGATATCATATGGCTACCGAATTATCCTTGGTTGACCAAATAGACCCCAAAGAAAAATAAGAAGGTTATTATCATATTCTTCCCAATGGTGAGTCTTTTCTTGACTTATCATTATCTACACTGTCTCTAATTGAGAATTATACTTCAAACAAACACCAAGATTATATAGGTAGTGCTCGTAAATATACTCAGTAAGTGGATGTGTACAACCATGTCTTATGATGACACGAGATTGTGTGTCGTTAGACATCTTGTATGATAGTGACAAAACACCCTTCCAACGTTGGGTACACCTTACCCTATTGGATTCACCAAATAAAACTACTAAATGAACTTTTCTATACTGCTTCGGGAGAACCTCCACAGCTAGAGACCATCGTTCTATTTCCCTGTTACCCTCGCTCGACCTAGCTACACTCTTATTACCTGAAAGGAATTGTGAAACAGAAGGGTGAGCACAACTAGCTCAGTAAAGAATATCATGACTAAAGATAATTAAATTATCAATAGCCTTCAACAGAATTAAATCAGAGATTTAGAACATATGGTAGATGATAAAATTTTTCAACCATAGTTACAGCGGAACGAGCAATCCATTAGAAGAGTCAAATAGACTACAAAGCCTATTATCTTCTCCATGTTAAAAGTCCACCAACAATGTTTTATCCCTGTAACATCAATCAACAATTCTTGTCCATAATCACATGTATAACTCATAATCATATTTGTAGTTCTAAATTCCTATTCTCATCCAGAACAAGATAATTTTCATCACTTGTCTTTATCTGAAACATCAAAGATCATGGTTATACCAAATCACAGTTCCTGTTCATAATCATACTAATAATTTCATCTTTGCACTACGGGCCAAAGATATTCATCAACAACTCATCTTTGCACTACAGGCCAAAGATATTCCTCAACAACTCATATTTGCACTACAAGCCAAATATATTATTATCTCAAAGAAATATATAATCATTTCAGAATTTATATAACCAATAATTATAACCACGTTGATCATTTCACCTTTGCACTTAAGCTAAAGATATTCAATTATAAATTCAATGGTCATGATCATACCAGTCAATAATTCAACTTTGCACTACTGGCCAAAGAGAACCCATAATCATGATCGTACCAAAAATCTACCCATCTTTACACTCAAGTCAAAGAGAAATATCATCATTAGGGTTATAAAAATGTTATATATGATAATAAAAAATAATATGATCAACATATAGTTTTAATCTCAAGAGTAATATTCATAAATCAACTATAATTTGGTTAGAAAAAGAAACCAATTTTGTCATGAATAGTAACTCGTGAATAGTAACCCATGAATAGTAACTCGTAAATAGTAACTCATGAATAGTAACTCGTGAATAGTAACTTATGAATAGTAACTCGTGAATAGTAACTAGTGAATACTAACTCATGAATAATAGCTCGTGAATAGTAACTCATGAATAGTAACTCATGAATAGTAACTTGTGAATAGTAACTCGTGAATAGTAACTCGTAAATAGTAACTCGTGAATTGTAACCCCGACATGAAAAGATAAGAATTTCACAAGAAAAATCTTACCAATATTCCGGTATAATGATATTGAAAGAAATAATATCATTGATAAAAAATAACATCCCTTACGACAATATCCCTTACTATCCCTTACTATCCCTTACCTCAAAAGAGCAGTACTCCTGACTGGAATAACGCTGAACGAACTTGCACCGTACAGCAACACTCAAGATATCAAAATACTTACAAGAATACACTCGATAATATAGAGAGAGAAATAGAGAGAAAACTTCAGTTTCTGGTGTGATTTTCAATTCTAACCTAAGCACCCTATTTATAGGAAAATACTTAGAACACCAAAGCAGAAAATTGAATATAATAATAATATATCTAACAAATTTTCCTTAGCCCACCTTGACCATCTGAATTCAGCCATAACACATGTTAATGATGTCCACAAAATACAAAAAAAAACGTTTTTCTAAACAAAAATAATTAAAACTTCCAAAAATTAATTATTTCGGAATTTCGGAACTTCAATAATTCATAATAAATAGCCCTTTCATCAGAAAATTCGAATCTCGCGATTTTTTATAGGAAATTCAATTCTCTACAACTTTGCAGAAGAAAATTTTTCCAAATTCCAAACAAAAATTGACCGAAATCCACAAACGGGCGATTTTACAATCAATAATAATTTTTCGGTCAAGAATTGTGTCCACCAACACACAAAACATGTGTTAATCATTTAATGTCACAAAAATACTCTTTCTTCTCATATACTCATATATCCCACAATCATTGTAAAAATATCACCATCAATATATTATTAAAATAATATACCCAAAATAGATCAATTCCGTCCAACCCATTTTGAGTCGCCAAATACATAGTACAGATAACAACTACAACTTTATTACAATAATTGTCATGCAAAATACAACAACACATATGCTATGAGTTTGGGTACAAATATATACCAACTGTGACTCATGTCCCAACCTTGGATAGCACGTCACAGTGACACCTTACATAGTTAAAAACTATTTTAGAAATTAGAATCTTTGGGAAGTACTCAAGGAAACCTTCGTACATGGGAGGTCATGCTTTTAGGTTATGATAGATATCATATGGCCACAGAATTATCCTTGGTTGACCCAATAGACCCCAAAGAAAAATGAGAAGATTACTATCATATTCTTCTCAATGGTGAGTCTTCTCTTGACATATCATTATCTCCACTGTCTCTAATTGAGAATTATACTTCAAACAAACACCAAGATTATATAGGTAATGCTTGTAAATATACTCAGCAAGTGGATGAGCACATCACTGTCTTATGATGACACGAGGTTGTGTGTCGTTAGACATCTTGTATGATAGTGGCAAAACACCCTTCCAGCGTTGGGTTCGCCTCACCCTAGATGATTCATCAAATATAACTACTAAATGATGACCACCGTTTATTCTCATGTTACCCCCGCTCGACCCAGCTACACTCTTATTACCTGAAAGGAATTGTGAAACAGAAGGGTGAGCACAACTAGCTCAGTAAAGAATATCATGACTAAAGATAATTAAATTATCAATAGCCTTCAACAGAATTAAATCAGAGATTTAGAACATATGGTAGATGATAAAATTTTTCAACCATAGTTGCAGCGGAACAAGCAATCCATTAGAAGAGTCAAATAGACTATAAAGTCTATTATCTTCTCCATGTTAAAAATCCACCAACAATGTTTTATCCCTGTAACATCAATCAACAATTCCTTTTCACAATCATATGAATATCTCATAATTATAATTGTAGTTCTAAATTTCTCTTCTCATCCAGAACGAAGATAATTATCATCACTTGTCTTTACCTGAAACATCAAAGATCATGGTTATACCAAATCACAGTTCCTGTTCATAATCATACTAATAATTTTATCTTTGCACTATGGGCCAAAGATATTCATCAACAACTCATCTTTGCACTACAGGCCAAAGATATTCTTCAACAGTTCATATTTGCACTACATGCCAAATATATTATTATCTCAAAGAAATATATAATCATTTCAGAATTTATATAACCAATAATTATAACCATGTTGATCATTTCACCTTTGCACTTAAGCTAAAGATATTAATTTATAAATTCAATGGTCATGATCATACCAGTCAACAATTCCACTTTGCACTACTGGCCAAAGAGAACTCTAGTCATGATCATACCAATAATCTATCCATCTTTACACTCCAATGAAAGAGAATTTCAACATCAGGGTTATAAAAATGTTATATATGATAATAAAATCAATATAATCAATACACAATTTTAATCTCTAGAGTAATATTCATAAATCAACGATAATTTGGTTAGAAAAAGAAACTACTTTTGTCATGAATAGTAACTCGTGAATAGTAACCCATGAATAGTAACCCATGAATAGTAACTCATGAATAGTAACTCGTGAATAGTAACTCGTGAATAATAACCCGTGAATAGTAATTCATGAATAGTAACTCGTGAATAGTAACTCATGAATAGTTACCCCGACGTGAAAAGTTCTAAATTTGATAAAAATTTCCAACTAATATTTCGACATAATGATATTGAAGAAAATAATATCATTTAAGAAGAAATAACATCCCTTACTATCCCTTACAATCCCTTACTATCCCTTACTATCCCTTACCTCAAAAGAGCAGTACTTCTGACTGGAATAACGCTGAATGAACTTGCACCGTATTCAAACACTCAAGATATCAAAATACTCACAAGAATACGCTCGATATATAGAGAGAGAAATAGAGAGAAAACTTCAATTTCTGGTATTTCTGATACCAACTGTGACGCCCCCAAAATAGGTCCAATCCATCCAACCCATTCTGAGTCGCCAAATACATGGTACAGAAAATAACTACAACTTTATTATTACAATTGTCGTGCAAAATACGACAACACATATACTGTGAGTTTAAATACAAATATTGTCATCTAGACAGTATTCAAACTCAATTAAGTCCTCATTATACTTATTGATACACTATTTTACAAAATAGTGAGGACTACTAAAACAACTGTCTTGAACCATCATTCCGCACCCCGACTAGTACTCGCTACATTCTCGCCTCCTGAGAAGAAAGATGGAACAACAAGGAAAAGAGTGAGCTCAACTAGCCCAGTAAAGAATATTATGACTAAGATAATATACAACAAATTATCGTTAGTCTTCAACAGGGAAAAATTTAATAGAATACAATAGACAACAAGTTTTAAATTAATATTCGTAGCGAAAAATAATAATTCATAGAAGAGTTACGTAGAGAATGAAATCTACGATTATCTATGAATTTAAAAGCCCATCTTCAATATTTTATCCCTGTAACATCAATCAATAAATATCTTGAATCAAATAGTCATCTTTGCACTACAGGCTAAAGATATTCATCAGTTGGTCATGTTCACCTCAACACCTGTTCATCTTTGCACTACGGGCCAAAGATATTCATCAGAAATCATTCATCTTTGCACTACAGGCCAAAGATATTCAATTATATCATCATTTAGGACTGAGGATGATGAAAAATATTTTAAAGGAAACGAATCCTGTGAAACAAAATAATAAATATTAAGGATTCGTATTTCAACTATTTCATGTCCAAAAATACCTCATAAATAATCATAGTGGAGTAAAATTTAAGAATGATCAAAACATGGATACAATCAAAGCTAGTATCCATAATAGATATTTTGGACACAAAGAAGAAAATTTCATTTTTTGGTGAATAGTAACTCGTGAATAGTAACTCATGAATAGTAACCCCGACAGGAAAAGTTCTAAATTTGATAAAAAGTTCAGATCAATACTACGGCATAATGATATTGAAGAAAATAATATCATTTAAGAAGAAATAACATCCCTTACAATCCCTTACTATCCCCTACCTCGGAAAGACGGTACTTCTGACTGGAATACTAGATATAGTGCTAAAGGAAACTTGCACCGCATAACAACACTCAAAGTATCAAATACTCACAAAAATACGCTCGATATAGAGAGAGAAATAGAGAGAAACTTGTGTTTCTGGTGTGATTTTTAATTCTAACCTAAGCACCCTATTTATAGGAAAATGCTTAGAACACCAAAGCAGAAAATTTAATATATATATATATATATATATATATATATTTATATAGCCCATATTTGAATATATAAATTCAACACATTTTAACAACCAGTGGGCCCCACCATCTCACAAAAAAACGTTTTTCTCAAAATAATTAACTTAAACTCCCAAAAATCAATTATTTCGAAACTTTGGAACTTCAATAATTCACAATAAATAGCCTTAGATCAGAAAATTCGAATCTCGCGAGTTTTTATAGGAAATTCAATTCTCTACAACTTTGCAGAAGAAAATTTTTCCAAATTCCAAACAGAAATTGACCGAAATCCATAAACGGACGATTTTACAGTCAATAATAATTTTTCGGTCAAGAATTGTGTCCACCAACACACAAAACATGTGTTAATCATTTAATCCAGCAAAAATACTCTTCCTCCTCATTTATTCATATATCCTACATTCATTGTAAAAATATCACCATTAATATATTATTAAAATAATATATTTAAATGAATTATTTTATCAGAAAAAGATAAAATATTAATTTTCAACAATTGTCACATTTAAAAATTTCTCCATCTATATCCACATAAAATCAATATTTTCCTCATCATATAAATTAATAATTAATTATTCACAAATAATATTACAGAATCACAATACCAACAACCAGGCCGTTCCCAGGAAAGAGGGGGCTTTCCAATAAGAATTTCTCCTTACTGGTGCGCAATTAGGTGACCAAACCTCTCCTTAGACAGAACTTTCTAGACATTGCCAATAATGTTATCTAATAATATTATTCAGATAATATGAATTATTGCTTCGATAATGGAAAATACTGTGTAGTGGCAATTATTAAAACAACAGTAATATAAAATATCAACGCAGTAATTATTGAATCAATAAAATAAAATACTGAACAGTAATTACTGTAACAATTATTGAGTAGTGCCTTCTTACGTAAGAATCAATAATTGGTGCAATATAGTGTGCTACTGTACAACAACGCGTATTACTGTGTTTTAACCACCGGGTATTCCAACAGTATTAACAGTAACAACTACGCCGTTATTTATAAAAACTCAATTTTTATCGTTATCCTCATCCGACCGTTTTCCGTTATGGGGCCCATAAATAGCTGCGCCGTCGTACGAATATTCCCCGACAGAAAGAATATTCCACGACCAAACGAATATTCCCCGACAACAATTAATATTTTATAACCACTTGCTTATTTGAAATATTTGCGTATTTTACCCATAACTAACCACATTAATCAATTCAACCCTTACTATTTCAAAATAATAAATAGTGGAAATTCTATTTTATTAAAAAAAATTCGGGGTCTTACAACCTCCCCTCCTTATGAAATTTCGTCCTCGAAATTGACGTACGTACCTGGTGTTTCGAAAAGATGAGAATACCTCGCTTTCATTTTCGTTTCCAACACCCAGGTCATTTCTTCAATAACATGGTTCCTCCACAAAACTTTGACTTGTGGTATGACCTTTGTGCGTAGGACATGCTCCTTTCTATCCAAGATCTCGACAGGTACCTCTTCGTACGTTAAGTCTTCGACTATCTCGTTCGGTTCTAATTCAATGACGTGGTTCGGGTTGTCCACATAATTTCGTAACTTCGATACGTGAAAAACGTTATGAACACGCGTCATACTTGGCTGTAAAGCGAGTCTATATGTGAGGTGCTGACACATGATGGTGTCCAATGTCACAGTTAGTATCAGAGCTATAAGTAAAGAACCCCGATTCTCTCGCTGGTGACTTCCTATTGATGGGGGATGCACCGAAGCCAGACTCCCCGTAAGGGACGCCGTTCTGCGGTGGCAAACTGATAGGTACCACTGTGAGGTGCTGTCCACTGATGGGACATTTGTCACATTTGGTATTAGAGCTTAGGGATATGATCTCTGGCGGAGATCGGGGAATAGGACTAAGAGGAGAGAGAGGAGTAAATCCTTCACTAGTTTGTCCTACCTAAGCTTATTTGTTGGTCAGTCATAATATCGGGATATTATGTGATATGTTAATTTGTTAAATTAACCTTTGTTTTTGAAGCTGTATTCTAGAATGATATCTGAAATACAGTAGATGAGCAATGGAGAAATCATGATGACAGGAAAGATGGAATCTAAAATGAAAGCAAGGTATTCTCAACTCTTTGAAATATTAGGTACGTAAATTTCGAGGACGAAATTTCATAAGGAGGGGAGACTGTAAGACCCCGAATTTTATGAAATAAAAGTATTCAATTTTTTCTTATAATTTCTATTTAGTTAATGGTTAAATTGATAAAAATTTAAAGTTATTGGTGATATATGAATTTTTTTCGAAATACACAAGTGGTTATAAAATATTCATTGTTGTCGGGGAATATTCGCTTGGTCGTGGAATATTCTTACTGTCGGAGAATATTCGTACGACGGCGCAGTCTTCTGTGGGCTCCATAACGAAAAGCGATTGGATGAAGAAAACGACAAGAGTAAGTTGTTTATAAATAACGGCGTAGTTGTTACCGTTAACACTGTTGGAATACCCGGTGGTTAAAACACAGTAATACGCGTTGTTGCACAGTAGCACACGGTATTGCACCAATTATTGATTTTTACGTAAGAAGGCATTACTCAATAATTATTACAGTAATTACTGTTCAGTATTTTATTTTATTGATTCAATAATTGCTACGTTGAAATTTTATATTACTGTTGTTTTAATAATTGTCACTACACAGTATTTTCTATTATCAGAGCAATAATTCATATTATCTGAATAATATTTTTAGATAATATTATTGACAATGTCTAGAAAGTTCTGTCTAAGGAGAGGTTTGGTCATCTAATTGCGCGCCAGTAAGGAAGAGATCCTTATTGGAAAGCCCCCTCTTTCCTGGGAACGGCCTGGTTGCCAATACTGTGATTCTGTAATATTATTTGTGTATAATTAATTATTAATTTATATGATGAGAAAAATATTAATTTTATGTGGATATAGATAGAGAAAATTTTTAATGTGACAATTGTTGAAAATTAATATTTTATCTTTTTCTGATAAAATAATTCATTTAAATATATTATTTTAATAATATATTAACGGTGATATTTTTATAATAAATGTGGGATATATGAGTATATGAGGAGGAAGAGTATTTTTGTTGGATTAAATGTTTAACACATGTTTTGTGTGTTGGTGGACACAATTCTTGACCGAAAATTTATTATAGACTGTAAAATCGTCCGTTTATGGATTTCGGTCAATTTCTGTTTGGAATTTGGAAAAACTTTCTTCTGCAAAGTTGTAGAGAATTAAATTTTCTATAAAAATTTGCGAGATTCGAGTTTTCTGATAAAAGGACTATTTATTATGAATTATTGAAGTTCCGAAGTTTCGAAATAATTGATTTTTGGAAGTTTTATTTATTTTTATTAACAAAAACATTTTTTACACTTTGGTGGGCCCCACTTGTACATGTTGATGGCTGAATCCAGATTTTCAAAGGTGGGCTAAGGAAAATTTATAATTATATTATTATTTTATTAAATTTTCTGCTTTGGTGTTCTAAGCAATTTCCTATAAATAGGGTGCTTAGGTTAGAATTGAAAATCACACCAGAAACTGAAGTTTTCTCTCTATTTCTCTCTCTATATTATCGAGTGTATTCTTGTGAGTATTTTGATATCTTGAGTGTTGCTATACGGTGCAAGTTCGTTCAGCGTTATTCCAGTCAGGAGTACTGCTCTTTTGAGGTAAGGGATTGTAAGGGATATTGTCGTAATGGATAGTAAGGAATGTTATTCTTTCGTAAAATGATATTATTTTTTTCAATATCATTATGCTGAATATTGGTTGGAATTTTTTATCAAATTTGAAACTTTTTCATGTCGGGGTTACTATTCACGAGTTACTATTCATGAATTACTATTCACGAGTTACTATTCATGAGTTACTATTCACGAGCTACTATTCATGAGTTACTATTCATAAGTTACTATTCACGAGTTACTATTCACGAGTTACTATTCATAAATTACTATTCACGAGTTACTATTCATGAGTTACTATTCATGGGTTACTATTCACGAGTTACTATTCGTGACAAAATTGGTTTCTTTTTCTAACCAAATTATAGTTAATTTATGAATATTACTCTTGAGATTAAATTTATATGTTGATTATATTGATTTTATTATCATATATAACATTTTTATAACCCTAATGATGATATTTCTCTTTGACTTGAGTGTAAAGATGGGTAGATTTTTGGTACGATCATGACTATGGGTTCTCTTTGGCCAGTAGTGCAAAGTTGAATTTTTGACTGGTATGATCATAACCATTGAATTTATAATTAAATATCTTTAGCTTAAGTGCAAAGGTGAAATGATCAACATAGTTATAATTATTGGTTATATAAATTCTGAAATGATTATATATTTCTTTGAGATAATAATATATTTGGCCTGTAGTGCAAATATGAACTATTGAGGAATATCTTTGGCCTGTAATGCAAAGATGAGTTGTTGATGAATATCTTTGGCCCGTAGTGCAAAGATGACTTGTTGTTGAATATCTTTGGCATGTAGTGTAAAGATGAACTGTTGATGAATATCTTTGGCCCGTGGTGCAAAGATGAATTTATTAGTATAATTATGAACAGGAACTGTGATTTGGTATAACCATGATATTTGATGTTTCAGGTAAAGACATGTGATGAAAATTATCTTCGTCTTGGATGCGAAATTTAGAATCACAATTATGATTATGAATTATTCATATGATTGTGGAAAGAAACTGTTGATTGATGTTACAGGGATAAAACATTGTTGGTGGACTTTTAACGTGGAGAAGATAATAGACTTTATAATCTATTTGACTCTTCTAATGGATTGCTCATTTCGCTGCAACTATGGTTGAATTTTTTTTATCATCTACCATATGTTCTAAATCTCCGATTTAATTCTGTTGAAGGCTATTGATAATTTATTTATCTTTAGTCATGATATTCTTTACTGGGCTAGTTGTGCTCACCCTTCTGTTTCACAATTCCTTTCAGGTAATAAGAGTGTAGCTGGGTCGAGCGGAGGTAACAGGGAAATAGAACGGTGGTCATCATTTAGTAGTTATATTTGGTGAATCATCTAGGGTGAAGCGAACCCAATGTTGGAAGGGTGTTTTGCCACTAACATATAAGATGTCTAACGATACACAACCTCGTGTCATCATAAGATAGTGATGTGCTCATCCACTTGCTGAGTATATTTACAAGCATTACCTGTATAATCTTGGTGTTTGTTTGAAGTATAATTCTCAATTAGAGACAGTGGAGATAATGATATGTCAAGAGAAGACTCACCATTGGGAAGAATATGATAGTAATCTTCTCATTTTTCTTTGGGGTCTATTGGGTCAACCAAGGATAATTCTGTGGCCATATGATATCTATCATAACCTAGAAGCATAACCTCCCATGTACGAAGGTTTCCTTGAGCACTTCCCAAATATTCTAATTTCTAAAACAGTTTTTGATTATACCTTTATATAAGGCGTCATTGTGAGGTCTGGCCACGGTTGGGACATGTGTCACATTTGGTATATATTTGTATCCAAACTCACAGCATATGTGTTGTTGTATTTTATACGACAATTGTTGTAATAAAGTTGTAGTTATTTTCTGTACCATGTATTTGGCGACTCAGAATGGGTTGGATGGAATGGACCTATTTTGGGGGCGTTACATTTGGTATCAGAGCTATAAGTAAAGAGCCCCGAGCCTCTCGCTGGTGACTTCCTGTTGATGGGGGATGCACCGAAGCCAGACTCTCCGTAGGGGAAGCCGTTCTGCGGTGGCAAACTGATAGGTACCACTGTGAGGTGCTGTCCACTGATGGGACATTTGTCACATTTGGTATCAGAGCTTAGGGATATGATCTCTGGCGGAGATCGGGGAATAGGACTAGGAGATGAGTTGTTGATGAATATCTTTGGTCGTAGTGCAAAGATGACTTGTTGTTGAATATCTTTGGCATGTAGTGTAAAGATGAACTGTTGATGAATATCTTTGGCCCGTGGTGCAAAGATGAATTTATTAGTATGATTATGAACAGGAACTGTGATTTGGTATAACCATGATCTTTGATGTTTCAGGTAAAGACAGGTGATGAAAATTATCTTCGTCTTGGATACGAAATTTAGAATCACAATTATGATTATGAATTATTCGTATGATTGTGGAAAGGAACTGTTGATTGATGTTACAGGGATAAAATATTGTTGGTGGACTTTTAACGTGGAGAAGATAATAGACTTTATAGTCTATTTGACTCTTCTAATGGATTGCTCGTTTCGCTGTAACTATGGTTAAAAAACTTTATCATCTACCATATGTTATAAATCTCTGATTTAATTCTGTTGAATGCTATTGATAATTTAATTATCTTTATTCATGATATTCTTTACTGAGCTAGTTGTGCTCACCCTTCTGTTTCACAATTCCTTTCAGGTAATAAGAGTGTAGCTGGGTCGAGCGGGGGTAACAAGGGAATAGAACGGTGGTCTATAGATATTGAGGGTGAGGTGAATTTAACTTAGAAGGGTGTTTTGCCACTATCTTATAGGATGTATAATGACATACAACCTCGTGTCATCATAAGACAAGGTTGTGCTCATCCACTTGCTGAGTATATCTACCAGCACTACCTATATGATCTTGGAGTCTATCTGAAATATAACTCCCAATTAGAGACAGTGGAGATAATGATATGTCAAGAGAAGACTCGCCATTGGGAAGAATATGATAGTAATCTTCTCATTTTTCTTTAGGGTCTATTGGGTCAACCAAGGATAATTCTGTGGCCATATGATGTCTATCATAACCTAGAAGCATGGCCTCCCATGTACGAAGGTTTCCTTGAGCACTTCCTAAAGATTCTAATTTCTAAAACAGTTTTCAACTATACCTTTATGTAAGGTGTCATTATGAGGTGCTGTCCACGGTTGGGACATGAGTCACAGTTGATATACATTTGTATCCAAACTCACAGCATATGTGTTGTTGTATTTTGCACGACAATTGTTGTAATAAAGTTGTAGTTGTTTTTTGTACCATGTATTTGGCGACTCAGAATGGGTTGGATGGAATGGGCCTATTTTGGGGGCGTCACATTTGGTATCAGAGCTATAAGTAAAGAGCCCCGAGCCTCTCCCTGGTGACTTCCTGTTGATGGGGGATGCACCGAAGCCAGACTCTCCGTAGGGGACGACGTTCTGCGGTGACAAACTTATAGGTACCACTGTGAGGTGCTGTCCACTGATGGGACATTTGTTACATTTGGTATCAGAGCTTAGGGATATGATCTCTGGCGGAGATCGGAGAATAGGACTAGGAGGAGAGAGACGAGTAAATCCTTCGCTAGTGTGTCCTACCTAAGCTTATTTGTTGGTCAGTCATAATATCGGGATATTATGTGATATGTTAATTTGTTCAATTAACCTTTGTTTTGAAGCTGTATTCTAGAATGATAACTGAAATACAGGAGATGAGCAATGAAGTAATTATGATGACAGGAAAGATGGAATCTGAAATGAAAGCAAGGTATTCTCAACTCTTTGAAATACCAGGTACGTAAATTTTGGGGACAAAATTTCATAAGGAGGGGAGATTGTAAGACCCCGAATTTTATGAAATAAAAGTATTCAATTTTTCTTATAATTATTATTCAGTAAATGGTTAAATTGATAAATGTTAAAGTTTAGGGTGATATATGACTTTTTTTTCGAAATACACAAGTGGTTATAAAATATTCATTGTTGTCGGGGAATAATCGTTTGATCGTGGAATATTCTTACTGTCGAGGAATATTCATACGACGGCGCAGCCTTTTGTGGGCCCCATAACGGAAAGCGATTGGATGAAGAAAACGACAAGAGTAAGTTATTTATAAATAACGGCGTAGTTGTTATCGTTAACACTGTTGGAATACCCGGTGGTTAAAACACAGTAATACCCGTTGTTGCACAGTAGCACACGGTATTGCACCAATTATTAATTTTTACGTAAGAAGGCATTACTCAATAATTGCTACAGTTATTACTGTTCAGTATTTTATTTTATTGATTCAATAATTGCTGCGTTGATATTTTATATTACTGTTATTTTAATAATTATCACTACACTGTATTTTCTATTATCGGAGCAATAATTCATATTATCTGAATAATATTATTAGATAAAATTATTGGCATTGCCTAGAAAGTTCTGTCTAAGGAGAGGTTTGGTCATCTAATTGCGCGCCAGTATGGAAGAGATCCTTATTGGAAAGCCCCCTCTTTCCTGGAAATTGCCTGGTTGCCGGTACTGTGATTCTGTAATATTATTTGTGAATAATTAATTATTGATTTATATGATGAGGAAAATATTGATTTTATGTGGATATAGACGGAAAAAAAAATTTTAATGTGACAATTGTTGAAAATTAATATTTTATATTTTTCTGATAAAATAATTCATTTAAATATATTATTTTAATAATATATTAATGGTGATATTTTTATAATTAATGTGGGATATATGAGTATATGAGGAGAAAGAGTATTTTTGTTGCATTAAATGATTAACACATGTTTTGTGTGTCGGTGGACCCATTTCTTGACTGAAATATGATTATAGCCTGTAAAATCGCACGTTTGTGGATTTCGGTCAATTTCTGTTTGGAATTTGGAAAAACTTTCTTCTGCAAAGTTGTAGAGAGTTGAATTTCCTATAAAAGTCGCGAGATTCAAATTTTCTGATAAAAGGACTATTTATTGTGAATTATTGAAGTTTCGGTATATCGGGTGTGAATTGATTTTTGGAGTTTAAATGATTTTTGTTAGAAAAACGTTTTTTGTACTTTGGTGGCCCTCACTTGCACATGTTAATGGCTGAATTCAAGTATCTAGAGGTGGGCTTGAATATTTTGTAATTATATTATTATTATATTCAATTTTCTGCTTTGGTGTTCTAAGCATTTTCCTATAAATAGGGTGCTTAGGTTAGAATTGAAAATCACACCAGAAACTGAAGTTTTCTCTCTATTTCTCTCTCGATATATTGAGCGTATTCTTGTGAGTATTTAATTACTTTGAGTGTTGCTATACAGTGCAAGTTCGTTCAGCGTTATTCCAGTCAGAAGTACTGCTCTTTTGAGGTAAGGGATAGTAAGGGATTTTAAGAGTTGTTATGTTTTTCAATTTCGTAATTTTTCGGACCTTCAAAAATTCTGGAAAAATTTGAGATGATATTTTGATGAGTTTTATTGATTGTGTCCAAAAATGGCGATTTTTGGATGTATGGATTAAGAGTTGTGGATTTTATGAGAAAATACTATTTTAAAAGTAACCGCTTATAATTCCTTGTGGTTAACTCCAAAATTGATGAAATTTTTATTGGGAGTACATGTATATGATAGAAGTATACTTTGTGAATTTCAGAATTTTTAGATAAAAGTATAATTTTTTATAAATGTCTAAATATTCGACTGTTTTGGCCATATGAAAAATAGTAAATGACTTTTAAAAATTCCGAGAAAAATATATGTTCACTATGGGACTATATTTTGCTAAATCCCAGAAAAGAAATATTTTTGAAACTGATTTGGTATTTTTCATGAAAATGGTCTAGTTATGAATTAAATATGTTTTGTGAAGTAAGAAAATTAGAAAATAGGATTTTATGGCTTGAGAATCCTATATGAGGTATATGCAGATTTTTGATGAGGGTTTTTGGTTATTGATGATGAAATCTTATGAGTTTGACATTTTAAGATGATTAAATGCATTATTTAGTAAGGTGTAAACAATTAAAATAAATTGTTTATAAGTTTAAGAAATGTTATTCTTCCAATATCATTATACCAAAATATTGGTATGTATTTTATTGTGGAATTTCTACCTTTTTGAGTCGGGGTTACTATTCACGAGTTACTATTCATGAGTTACTATTCACGGGTACTATTCATGACAAAATTGGTTTTTTCTTCTAACCAAATTATAGTTGATTTATGAATATTACTCTGGAGATTAAAACTATATGTTGATCATATTATTTTTTTATTATCATATATAACATTTTTATAACCCTAATGATGATATTTCTCTTTGACTTGAGTATAAAGATGGGTAAATTTTTGGTAAGGTCATGACTATGGGTTCTCTTTGGCCAGTAGTGCAAAGTTAAATTTTGACTGGTATGATCATGACCATTGAATTTATAATTGAATATCTTTATCTTAAGTGCAAAGGTGAAATGATCAACATGGTTATAATTATTGGTTATATAAATTCTGAAATGATTATATATTTCTTTGAGATAATAATATATTTGGCCTGTAGTGCAAATATGAACTATTGAGGAATATCTTTGGCCTGTAGTGCAAAGATGAGTTGTTGATGAATATCTTTGGTCGTAGTGCAAAGATGACTTGTTGTTGAATATCTTTGGCATGTAGTGTAAAGATGAACTGTTGATGAATATCTTTGGCCCGTAGTGCAAAGATGAATTTATTAGTATGATTATGAACAGGAACTGTGATTTGGTACAACCATGATCTTTGATGTTTCAGGTAAAGACAAGTGATGAAAATTATCTTCGTCTTGGATACGAAATTTAGAATCACAATTATGATTATGAATTACTCATATGATTGTAGAAAGAACTGTTGATTGATGTTACTGGGATAAAATATTATTGGTGGACTTTTAACGTGGAGAAGATAATAGACTTTATAGTCTATTTGACTCTTCTAATGGATTGCTCGTTTCGTTGTAACTATGGTTGAAAATTTTTATCATCTACCATATATTCTAAATCTCTGATTTAATTCTGTTGAATGCTATTGATAATTTAATTATCTTTAGTCATGATATTCTTTACTGAGCTAGTTATGCTCACCCTTCTGTTTCACAATTCCTTTCAGGTAATAAGAGTGTAGCTGGGTCGAGCGGGGGTAACAAGGGAATAGAACGGTGGTCTATAGATATTGAGGGTGAGGTGAATTTAACTTGGAAGGGTGTTTTGCCACTATCTTACAGGATGTATAATGACATACAACCTCGTGTCATCATAAGACAAGGTTGTGCTCATCCACTTGCTGAGTATATCTACCAGCACTACCTATATGATCTTGGAGTCTATCTGAAATATAACTCCCAATTAGAGACAGTGGAGATAATGATATGTCAAGAGAAGACTCGCCATTGGGAAGAATATGATAGTAATCTTCTCATTTTTCTTTGGGGTCTATTGGGTCAACCAAGGATAATTCTGTGGCCATATGATGTCTATCATAACCTAGAAGCATGGCCTCCCATGTACGAAGGTTTCCTTGAGCACTTCCCAAATATTCTAATTTCTAAAACAGTTTTCGACTATACCTTTATGTAAGGTGTCATTATGAGGTGCTGTCCACGGTTGGGACATGAGTCACAGTTGATATATATTTGTATCCAAACTCACAGCATATGTGTTGTTGTATTTTGCACGACAATTGTTCTAATAAAGTTGTAGTTATTTTCTGTACCATGTATTTACCAGTCAACAATTTAACTTTGCACTACTGGCCAAAGAGAACCCATAGTCATGATCGTACCAAAAATCTACCCAACTTTACACTCAAGTCAAAGAGAAATATCATCATTAGGGTTATAAAAATGTTATATATGATAAAAAAATAATATGATCAACATATAGTTTTAATCTCAAGAGTAATATTCATAAATCAACTATAATTTGATTAGAAAAAGAAACCAATTTTTTCATGAATAGTAACTCGTGAATAGTAACCCGTGAATAGTAACTCGTGAATAGTAATTCATGAATAGTAACTCGTAAATAGCAACTCATGAATAGTAACTCGTGAATAGTAACTCATGAATAGTATAGTAACTCATGAATAGTAACTCGTGAATAGTAACTTATGAATAGTAACTCATGAATAGTAACCCCGACATGAAAAAGTTTCAAATTTGATAAAAACTCCAACCAATATTTCGGCATAATGATATTGAAGAAATAATATCATTTTCGAATAAAATAACATCCCTTACGACAATATCCCTTACTATCCCTTACAATCCCTTACCTCAAAAGAGCAGTACTCCTGACTGGAATAACGCTGAACGAACTTGCACCGTATAGCAACACTCAAGATATCAAAATACTCACAAGAATACACTCGATAATATAGAGAGAGAAATAGAGAGAAAACTTCAGTTTCTGGTGTGATTTTCAATTCTAACTTAAGCACCCTATTTATAGGAAATTGTTTAGAACACCAAAGCAGAAAATTTAATAAAATAATAATATAATTATAAATTTTTCTTAGCCCACCTTTGAAAATCTGGATTCAGCCATCAACATGTGCAAGTGGGGCCCACCAAAGTGTAAAAAACATTTTTGTTAATAAAAATAAATAAAACTTCCAAAAATCAATTATTTCGGAACTTCGGAACTTCAATAATTCATAATAAATAGCCTTTTTATCAGAAAATTTGAATCTCGCGTTTTTTTTATAGGAATTTCAATTCTCTACAACTTTGCAGAAGAAAGTTTTTCTAAATTCCAAACAGAAATTGACCGAAATCTACAAACGGACGATTTTACAGTCAATAATAAATTTTCGGTCAAGAATTGTGTCCACCAACACACAAAACATGTGTTAATCATTTAATACCACAAAAATACTCTTCCTCCTCATTTATTCATATATCCCACATTCATTGTAAAATTATCACCATTAATATATTATTAAAATAATATATTTAATTAAATTATTTTATCAGAAAAAGATAAAATATTAATTTACAACAACTGTCACATTAAAAATTTTCTCCATCTATATCCACATAAAATTAATATTTTCCTCATCATATAAATCAATAATTAATTATTCACAAATAATATTACAGAATCACATTACTGACAGCCAGGCAGTTCCCAGGAAAGAGGGGGCTTTCCAATAAGGATCTCTCCTTACTGGCGCGCAATTAGATGACCAAACCTGTCCTTAGACAGAACTTTCTAGATATTGCCAATAATGTTATCTAATAATATTATTCAGATAATATGAATTATTGCTCCGATAATAGAAAATACTGTGTAGTGACAATTATTAAAACAACAGTAATATAAAATATCAACGCAACAATTATTGAATCAATAAAATACAATATTGAACAGTAATTACTGTAACAATTATTGAGTAGTGCCTTCTTACGTAAGAATCAATAATTGGTGCAATACCGTGTGCTACTGTGCAACAACGCGTATTACTGTGTTTTAACCACAGGGTATTCCAACAGTATTAACGGTAATAACTACGCTGTTATTTATAAACTACTTATTTTTGTCGTTTTCTTCATCCAATCGCTTTCCGTTATGGACGCCCCCAAAACAGGTCCAATCCATCCAACCCATTCTGAGTCGCCAAATACATGGTACAGAAAATAACTACGACTTTATTATTACAATTGTCGTGCAAAATACGACAACACATATACTGTGAGTTTAAATACAAATATTGTCATCTAGACAGTATTCATACTCAATTAAGTCCTCATTATACTTATTGATACACTATTTTACAAAATAGTGAGGACTACTAAAATAACTGTCTTGAACCATCATTCCATACCCCGACTAGTACTCGCTACATTCTCGCCTCCTGAGAAGAAAAATAGAACAAGGAAAAGGGTGAGCTCAACTAGCCCAGTAAAAAAAATTATGACTAAGATAATATATAACAAATTATCGTTAGTCTTCAACAGGGAAAAATTTAATAGAATACAATAGACAACAAGTTTTAAATCAATATTCGCAGCGGAAACAGCAAACCATTAGAAGAGTCAAGTAGAGAATGAGTTCTACTATCTTCTAAGATTTAAAAGTTCATCATCAATATTTTATCTCTGTAACAACAATCAATAACCCTCTTTAATCAAATATTCATCTTTGCACTACAGGCCAAAGATATTCATTTGTATCACCAGTCGATCATGTTCATCTCAACACCTGTTCATCTTTGCACTACGGGCCAAAGATATTCATCAGAAATCATTAATATTTACACTACAGGCCAAAGATATTCAATTATATCATTATTTAGGACTGAGGATGATGAAAAATATTTTAAAGGAAACGAATCCAGTGAAACAAAATAATAAATATTAAGGATTCGTATTTCAACTATTCCATGTCCAAAAATACCTCATAAATAATCATAGTGGAGTAAAATTCAAGAATGATCAAAATATGGATACAATCAAAGCTAGTATCCAGAATAGATATTTTGGACGAAAAGAAGAAAATTTCATTTTTTGGTGAATAGTAACTCGTGAATAGTAACTCATGAATAGTATCTCGTGAATAGTAACTCATGAATAGTAACCCCGACATGAAAAGTTCCAAATTTGATAAAAAGTTCAGATCAATACTTCGGCATAATGATATTGAAGAAAATAATATCATTTAAGAAGAAATAACATCCCTTACCTCGGAAAGACGGTACTTCTGACTGCAATACTAGATATAGTGCTGAAGGAAACTTGCACCGTATAGCAATACTCAAAGTATCAAATACTCACAAGAATACGCTCGATATAGAGAGAGAAATAGAGAGAAACTTGTGTTTCTGGTGTGATTTTCAATTCTAACCTAAGCACCCTATTTATAGGAAAATGCTTAGAACACCAAAGCAGAAAATTTAATATAATATAATATATATATATATATATATATATATATATATATATATATATATATATATATATATATATAAATTTTCAAGCCCACTTTTGAAGATCTGAATTCAGCACATTTTAACAACCAGTGGGCCCCACCATCTCACAAAAAAACATTTTTCTCAAAATAATTAACTTAAACTCCCAAAAATCAATTATTTCGGAACTTTGGAACTTCAATAATTTATAATAAATAGTCCTTTGATCAAAAAATTCAAATCTCGCGATTTTTTATAGGAAATTCAATTCTCTACAACTTTGCAGAAGAAAATTTTTCCAAATTCCAAACAGAAATTGACCGAAATCGATAAACGGGCGATTTTACAGTCAATAATAATTTTTCGGTCAAGAATTGTGTCCCCCAACACACAAAACATGTGTTAATCATTTAATCCAACAAAAATACTCTTCCTCCTCATTTATTCATATATCCCATATTCATTGTAAAAATATCACCATTAATATATTATTAAAATAATATATTTAAATGAATTATTTTATCAGAAAAAGATAAAATATTAATTTTTAACAATTGTCACATTTAAAAATTTCTCCATCTATATCCATATAAAATCAATATTTTCCTCATCATATAAATCAATAATTAATTATTCACAAATAATATTACAGAATCACAATACCGACAACCAGGCCGTTCCCAGGAAAGAGGGGGCTTTCCAATAAGGATCTCTTCCTTAGTGGCGCGCAATTAGATGACCAAACCTCTCCTTAGACAGAACTTTCTAGACATTGCCAATAATGTTATCTAATAATATTATTCAGATAATATGAATTATTGCTCCGATAATAGAAAATACTGTGTAGTGACAATTATTAAAATAACAGTAATATAAAATATCAACGCAACAATTATTGAATCAATAGAATAAAATACTGAACAATAATTACTGTAACAATTATTGAGTAATGCCTTCTTACGTAAAAATCAATAATTGGTACAATACCGTGTGCTACTATACAACAACGCGTATTACTGTGTTTTAACCACCGGGTATTCCAACAGTGTTAACGGTAACAACTACGCCATTATTTATAAACAACTTATTTTTATCGTTTTCTTCATCCAATCGCTTTCCGTTATGGGGCCCACAAAAGACTGCGCCGTCGTACGAATATTCTCCGATAGTAAGAATATTCCACGACCAAGCGAATATTCCCCGACAACAATGAATATTTTATAACCACTTGTGTATTTCGAAAAAAAAATTCATATATCACCCTTAACTTTAACATTTATCAATTTAACCATTTACTAAATAGTAATTATAAGAAAAATTGAATACTTTTATTTCATAAAATTTGGGGTCTTACAATCTCCCCTCCTTATGAAATTTCGTCCTCGAAATTTACGTACCTAGTATTTCAAAGAGTTGAGAATATCTTGCTTCCATTTTAGATTCCATCTTTCATGTCATCATGATTTCTCCATTGCTCACCTACTGTATTTCAGATATCATTCTAGAATACAGCTTCAAAAACAAAGGTTAATTTAACAAATTAACATATCACATAATATCTCGATATTATGACTGACCAACAAATAAGCTTAGGTAGGACACACTAGCGAAGGATTTACTCGTCTCTCCCCTCCTAGTCCTATTTCCCGATCTCCGCCAGAGATCATATCCCTAAGCTCTGAGGCAGATTACTGGTCATATATCACCTTTATGTTCCGTAATGAGGCAGATTACTGGTGGGAAACTGTGAAGCGTACCCATTCAGCCGCGCTTAGCATGTCTTGGGAGACATTTCAGAAACTGTTCAATGACAAATACTTTCCTGAAAGTGTTCGTCATATGAAGGAGGTAGAGTTTATTAGATTAGAACAAAATAACATGACGGTGTCCCAATACGAGGCGAAGTTCGCAGAGTTATCCGGGTTTGTACCTCATTTAGTAGAGAATGAGGAACGAATGACGAGGATGTTTCTGAGAGGTTTAAAACCCAAGATTCGGTAATATCTTATCTCTCATAAATTTTCTTTATATTCAGATGTTGTCAACAGGGCTCAATTATTAGAGCGAGATAACGAGTACGGTCAATCGAGGGACCACAACCAGGGTCATACCGGTGGCAGCGGTCATCGGAGCAATGACAACCAGAGGGAAGGAAAACATTCAGACAAAAGCGGTAACCACTCTGGTGGTAATCGTGGCCATGAAAATAGAAGAAGCGAGTCGGGGGGAGATTTTAAAAAGAGGAGATTCAACAATGACAATATGAAGACGTCAGCACTAGCAGCAACTGGTTCCAAGGGAGGAGAACGACCACCGGTTATATGCTATAAGTGCGAAAAAGAAGGACATATCAGCCCAAACTGCCCACAACAGTTTAAGGTATGTTATAACTGTGGAAAGGAAGGACATATCGCTCGAGATTGCACTGTAGCAAAACTAAGTCCAACGGGGG
Organism: Panax notoginseng; assembly: GCA_016801055.1. Taxonomy (NCBI): domain Eukaryota; kingdom Viridiplantae; phylum Streptophyta; class Magnoliopsida; order Apiales; family Araliaceae; genus Panax; species Panax notoginseng. The sequence goes on from CM029014.1 coordinate 80,786,861, forward strand.
TGGTGACTCAAAAAGTTGTCCCAAAAAAGTCAAAGTCAACGGTTCCTGGAAGAGCATTTTTCGTGACTGGTCACAATGCGAGGAACCCGAACAAAGTTAGCACGGGTTAGTTAATTATAAATTTTTGCGAAGTCTATACCTTATTAGATACCGGTTCTACCCATTCATTTATCTCTCCTGCTTATACTCAACGTTTAAAATTGACTCCGGAGAAAATTAGACTTTGACTTATCTGTTGAAACTCCGTTAGGAGAAACTTTCGTTACATCCACTGTTTATAAATCTTGTTTGATCCAAGTTGGTACCATCACATTACCTGTTGATCTTATTTCTTTAAAGATATTTGCTTTTGATGTGATTTTAAGGTTAAATACTCATCATGCCAAAATTGATTACTTTTGTAAGGTTGTTAGTTTTTATATTCCTAAGCAACCTGTTATTCAAATTCAAGCAACCAAACCATTTGAAGTCAAACACTTTCATATCAAGCCATGAAGTCATTCGTTTATTGAAAAACGGATGTCAAGTTTTCTTAGCCCATGTTATGGATTTGAATAAAGACACGTCAGATTTGAATAATATTCATGTTGTTATTAATTTTCCTGACGTATTTCTTAAAGAATTTCTTGGCTTACTCCCAGAGCGTGATATTAAATTTTGTATCGACCTTGAACCCGGTACAAAACCCATTTCTAAAATCTCATATCGAATGGCTCTTATTGAACTTCAGGAGTTAAAAATTCAATTATAGAATTTGGTACCCAAGCCTCTATCTGGTAACTTCCTTTGTGGAATACACCGAAACCAGACTCTCCGTAGGGGATGCCATATTCGTGTGGTAGTAAACTGATAGGTGCCATTGTGACGTGATATCCAAGATTGGGATATGAGTCACAGTTGAGAGCAACCTAAGTCAGTAATTGAAATACATAGCTTTCTAGGCTTAGCTGGTTATTATCGGAGATTCGTAGAAGGGTTTTCTCGAATCGCTACCCCGTTAACTCAGCTGACTCGGAAGGATATCAAATTCGTATGGAGCGAAGAATGTGAGAAGAGTTTCCAAGAACTTAAGAGGAGACTCATTTCGGCACATGTTCTGACAATACCATCTGGTTCGGATGGATTTGTTATCTACAGCGATGCTTCAGGCAAAGGGTTAGGATGTGTTCTCATGCAACGTGAAAAAGTCATAGCCTATGCCTCGCGACAACTTAAAGAATATGAGAAGAATTATCCTACTCATGATCTAGAGTTGGCAGCAGTCGTTTTCGCGCTAAAGATCTGGAGGCACTATCTATATGGGGAGAAAGTAGAGATATATTCAGACCATAAAAGCCTCAAATATTTCTTCACTCAAAAAGAACTCAACATGCGACACCGACGTTGGCTTGAGCTATTGAAAGATTTTGATCACACCATCCAATACCATCCTAAAAAAGTAAACGTGGTAGCTGACGCATTGAGTAAAAGATCGTATGCGAGTACGAGTGCGATATTGTTGAACACAAAGACCTATTTTTGTATAACTTACAAATGATAGAGATAGAGTTGAAGACTCTAGGTATCCATGTGATGATATACGAGTAGAATCGACTTTTATCGATAAAGTTAAAATCGCTCAAGCTACACACCGGAGTTAATGAATATGAAGAAGAAGATGCAAGAAGCTGTTATTCCAAAAGCGAGAATTGGTGATGTGAGGGAAGCTCAAACCTTCAATTTATTGGTCCATTTGAAATCCTCGATCGAGTAGGAACTGCGGCCTATAGACTCATTTTACCGCCAAGTATGACGCGTGTTCATAACGTTATTCACGTATCGAAGTTACGAAATTATGTGGACGACCCGAACCACGTTATTGAGTTAGAACCGGACTAGATAGCCGAAGACTTAACGTACGAGGAGGTACCTGTCAAGATCTTGGATAGGAAGGAGCATGTGCTACGCACGAAGGTCATACCACAAGTCAAAGTTTTGTGGAGGAACCATGCTATTGAAGAAATGACCTGGGTGTTGGAAACGAAAATGAAAGCGAGGTATCCTCATCTTTTCGAAACAGCAAGTACGTACGTCAATTTCGAGGACGAAATTTCATAAGGAGGGGAGGTTGTAAGACCCCAAATTATTAATAAATGAAATTTAATTTTCTCTATTTATTATTCTGAAATAGTAAGGGTTGATTTGATTAATGTGGTTAGTTATGGGTAAAATACGTAAATATTTTAAATAAGCAAGTGGTTATAAAATATTCATTGTTGTCGGGGAATATTCGCTTGGTCGTGGAATATTTTTACTGTCGGAGAATATTCGTACGACGGCGCAGTCTTTTATGGGCCCCATAACGGAAAGCGATTGGATGAAGAAAACGACAAAAATAAGTTGTTTATAAATAACGGCGTAGTTGTTACCGTTAATACTGTTGGAATACCCGGTGGTTAATGTGACGCCCCCAGAATAGGTATACAACACCCATTCTGAGTCGCCAAATACATGGTATAGAAAGCAAACTACAACTTCAATAATACAATTGTCGTGCAAAATACGACAACACATACTGTGAGTTTAAATACAAATATTGTCTTCTAGACAATATCCACACTCAAATAAATCCTCATTACAATTATTCAAACACTATTTTACAGAAATAGTGAGGACTGCTAATACATCTTTCTAGAACCATTACTCCATACCCCGACTAGATCCTGCTATGTTCTCACCTCCTGAGAAGAAAAATGGAACAAAAAGGAAAAGGGTGAGCTCAACTAGCCCAGTAAAGAATATTATGACTAAGATAATATACAACAAATTATCGTTAGTCTTCAACAGGGAAAAATCTGATAAAATATAATCGACAACAAGTTTTAGATCAACAACTGCAGCGGAAACAACAAACCATTAGAAGAGTCAAGTAGAGAAAGAATTCTACTATCTTCTAAGATTTAAAAGTCCATCATCAATATTTTATCCCTGTAACATCAATTAATAATCATCTTTAACCAAATATTCATCTTTGCACTACAGGCCAAAGATATTCATTTGTATCATCAGTCGGTCATGTTCATCTCAACACCTGTTCATCTTTGCACTACAGGCCAAAGATATTCATCAAGTAATTATACATCTTTGCACTACAGGCCAAAGATATTCAGTAATATCATCATTTAGGACTGAGGATGATGAAAAATATCTTAAAGAGAACGAATCCAATGAGACAGAAGGACAAATAGTAGGGATTCGTATAACAGTTTATCCAAGATCAATAATACTTCATAATAATCAATTGTGAAGCAGAATTCAAAAATAAAGATCAAAACATGGATACAATCAAAGATAGTAACCATAATAGACATCTTGGACAAAAAGGAAAAATTTTATTTTTCGGTGAATAGTGCCGTATTCGTGAATAGTGCCGTATACGTGAATAGTGCCGTATACGTGAATAGTAACCCCCGACACAAAAAGTTCCAAATTTGATAAAAACTCATATCAATATTTCAGCATAATGATATTGAAGAAAATAATATCATTAAGAAGAAAATAATATCCCTTACCTCAAAATATCAGTACTTCTGGTCGGAATACCGGTATAAGGCTGAAAGAAACTTGCTCTGATGAATAGAAACTCTCAAAGTATCTAAATACTCACAAAATACACTCAATAATCTAGAGAGAGAAAGAGAGAAAACTTGTTTCTGGTGTGATTTTCAATTCTAACTTAGCCCTCTATTTATAGGAAAATTTTGGTAGGTTTGACCTGCAACCTGATGGCTTTACCTGCTACTATTCCCACCCACCACATTTGAAATATAATTCAGCACATTTCTTCACCAACCACAAGTGGGGCCCACCAATTCTAGAATTTTCCACCAAAATGATAAACTCCGAAAATTCAACAATTTCTGAACCAGTCATCTTGTAAAATTCGTAATAAATCATACGTTCATTTTTAACGGTTCAAAATTTGTGGACATATACTCAACTTATATATGTATAACATATCCAAAAATTACCACGATCCAACGGTCGGATTAAAAATTATAACCCCCGCAAACTATCTCAAAAACCCTGATTTTTAATACCTCCATTCCGACAAAAATACTGATAAAAACCTCAACATTAACTCCTTCATTTTTAACCACAAAAATATATCCCTCATTTATATCCACATAAAATAAATATTTCCTTATCATATGAATCAATAATTAATTATTCACAAATAATATTACAGAATCACATTTATGACAACCAGGCCGTTCCCAGGAAAGAGGGGGCTTTCCAATAAGGATTTCTCCTTACTGGCGCGCAATTAGATGACCAAACCTCTCCTTAGACAGAACTTTCTAGACATTGCCAATAATGTTATCTAATAATATTATTCAAATAATATGAATTATTGATCTGATAAATGAAAATACTGTGCAGCAACAATTATTGAAACAACAATAATATAAAATATCAACGCAGCAATTATTGAATCAATAAAATAAAATATTGAATAATAACTACTGTAACAATTATTGAGTAGTGCCTTCTTACGTAAGAATCAATAATTGGTGCAATACCGTGTGCTACTGTATTTTAACCACCGGGTATTCCAACAGTATTAACGGTAACAACTACGCCGTTATTTATAAACAACTTATACTTGTCGTTTTCTTCATCCAATCGCTTTCCGTTATGGGGCCCACACAAGGCTGCGTCGTCGTACGAATATTCCCCGACAGCAAGAATATTCCACGACCAACCGAATATTCACCGACCAAAAATAAATATTTTATAACCACTTGCTTATTTTGCAAAATTTGCACATTTCACCCATAACCAAAGTATTATATCAAATTAACCCCTTATTATTCACAATAATATTTAGAGAAAATTTGATTTTATTCATTAATAAGTTGGGGTCTTACAACCTCCCCTCCTTATGAAATTTCGTCCTCGAAATTGACGTACGTACCTGATGTTTCAAAAAGGTGAGGATACCTCGCTTTCATTTCTGATTCCAACTCCCAGGTCATTTCTTCAATAGCATGGTTTCTCCACAAAACCTTAACTTGTGGTATAACCTTCGTGCGTAGGACATGCTCTTTCCTATCCAAGATCTTAACAGGTACCTCCTCGTACGTTAAATCTTCAGCTATCTCGTCTGGTTCTAACTCAATAATGTGGTTCGGGTCTTTAACATATTTACGAAGCATAGATATGTGAAAAACATTATGAACACGAGACATGCTTGGAGGTAATGCGAGTCTATATGCCACATTTCCTATTCGCTCAAGAATCTCAAATGGACCAACAAATCTTGGATTGAGCTTTCCTCTCTTCCCAAATCTTGTAACTCCCTTCCATGGTGCAACACGTAACAATACATGATCCCCAATATTAAATTCCACGTCCTTCCGATGAAGATCCGCATAACTCTTTTGTCGATCCTGTGCCGTTTGTATACGTTGTCGAATCGTTTGGATCTTCTCTGTAGTAATGCGTACCAATTCTGGTCCCAACAATGTTGCTTCACCCACCTCGTCCCAGCATACTGGAGAACGACATTTTCTTCCATACAACGCCTCAAATGGAGCCATACCTATGCTCGCCTGATAACTGTTGTTGTAGGAGAATTCCACCAATGGTAGGTACTTATCCCAACTCCCTTTGAGATCTAAGACACAAAGTCTTAATAGATCTTCAAGAGTTTGAATAGTCCTCTCTGATTGTCCGTCCGTTTGAGGATGGTATGCTGAACTGAATCGTAAATCCGTGCCCATAGCTTTCTGCAAGCTAACCCAAAATCGTGAAGTGAATCTTGGGTCACGATCCGAAACTATGGATACTGGCATGCCATGCAATCTCACAATCTCGTTCACGTACATACTAGCAAGACGTTCAAGGGAATAAGTCTCACGTATCGGCAAGAAATGAGCGGACTTGGTTAATCTATCAACAATAACCCAAATCGCATCTATGCCTTGAGAAACCTTGGGAAGACCCGTAACAAAATCCATAGTAATGTGTTCCCACTTCCATTTCGGAATCTCAAGTGGTTGCAATGGACCCTTTGGTACTTGATGCTCCGCTTTTACACGTTGACAAGTTAAACATCTCGAGATAAACTCCGCGATCTCTCTTTTCATATTGCTCCACCAAAATGTATGTCGAAGATCGTGATACATTTTGGTACTCCCAGGATGGATTGCAAACGGTGTGTTGTGTGCCTCCATCATTATTCTATGCTTCAAGTCAAAATCGTTAGGAACACAAAGTCTGGAGTTGACTCGAAGTATTCCTTCTTCATCGATTCTTGCTTCTGGAATAGCACCTTCTTGCACTTTCTTCTTCATACGCATCAGCTCTATATCCGTAGCTTGAGCAGCTTTAACTTTATCGATTAAAGTCGGTTCTACTCGTATATTTGATATCATCATGTGGGTACTTGGAGCCTTCATCTCTATCTCCATCCTTTGCAAGTCATACAAAATGGGCCTTTGTGTTAAAAACATTGCACTCGTACCCGCATATGATCTTCTACTCAATGCGTCAGCTACTACGTTTGCTTTTCCAGGATGGTATTGGATGGTATGATCGTAATCTTTCAACAGCTCAAGCCAACGTCGTTGCCGCATGTTGAGTTCCTTTTGGGTGAAGAAATATTTGAGGCTTTTATGATCTGTATAGATCTCCACTTTCTCCCCATAAAGGTAGTGTCTCCAGATCTTCAACGCAAAAACGACTGCTGCCAACTCCAAATCATGAGTAGGATAATTCCTCTCATATTCTTTGAGTTGTCGTGAGGCATAGGCTATGACTTTCCCATGTTGCATGAGAACACATCCTAACCCTTTGCCTGAAGCATCGCTGTAGATAACAAATCCATCCGAACCAGATGGTATTGTCAAAACAGGTGCCGAAATGAGTCTCCTCTTGAGTTCTTGGAAACTCTTCTCGCATTCCTCACTCCATACGAATTTTGTATCTTTCCGAGTCAGCTGAGTTAACGGAGTAGCGATTCGAGAAAATCCTTCCACAAATCTCCGATAATAACCAGCTAAGCCCAGAAAGCTACGTACTTCGGTTACCGACTTCGGTTGCTCCCAACTTTGTATGGCTTCAATCTTCGCCGGGTCGACAGATACTCCATGTTTTGACACCACGTGCCCAAGGAATGCTACTTCCTCAAGCCAGAACTCGCATTTCTTCAGTTTGGCATATAGCTTGTTTTCACGAAGCCTTTGCAGTACCAGCTTCAAATGGCGCTCATGATCTTCACGGCTTTTGGAATAGATGAGGATGTCATCAATAAAGACAACAACGAACTGATCCAAATATTCTTTGAATACACGGTTCATCATATCCATGAAGGCAGCAGGAGCATTAGTCAATCCAAAAGACATTACTAAGAATTCATAATGCCCGTACCGAGTTCTGAAGGCAGTCTTTGGAATATCCTCAGTTTTAATCTTCAGCTGATGATATCCAGAACGAAGATCGATCTTTGAAAAGAATTGTGCTCCTTGCAACTGGTCAAACAGGTCATCAATGCGAGGTAGCGGATACCTATTCTTGATAGTGACATGATTCAATTCTCGATAGTCATACAAAGTCGCATACTCCCGTCTTTCTTCTTTACGAATAAAACAGGAGCACCCCAAGGAGACGTACTAGGACGAATAAAACCGATGTCCAACAACTCCTGTAGTTGGACTTTTAACTCCTGAAGTTCAATAGGAGCCATTCGATATGGGGTTTTAGAAATGGGCTTTGTACCGGGTTCAAGGTCAATAAAGAATTCAATTTCTCGTTCCGGGGGTAGACCGGGAAGTTCTTCAGGAAATACATCGGAAAATTCTCTAACAATAGAAATATTATTCAAATCTGACTTGTCTTTGTTCAAATCCATAACATGGGCTAAGAAAGCTTGACATCCGTTTTTCAATAAACGAATAGCTTTGTGGCTTGATATGACAGTGACTGATTTTAGTGGTTTAGTAGTTTGAATTCGTATGACAGGTTGGTTAGGAATATGAAAACTAACAACCTTACGAAAACAATCAATTTTAGCATGATGAGTGGTTAACCAATCAATTCCTAAAATCACATCAAAAGCAAGTATCTTTAAAGAGATAAGATCAACAGGTAATGTGATAGTGCCAACTTGGATCATGCAAGATTTATAAACTGTAGATGTAACGAAGGTTTCACCCAACGGAGTTTCAACAGATAAGTTAAAGTCCAATTTCTCCGGAGTCAAGTTTAAACGTTGAGCACAAGCAGGAGAGATAAAAGAATGGGTAGAACCGGTATCTAGTAAAGTATAAACTTCGCAAGAATTCAAGATTAGCTTACCCGTGATCACCTCGTTCGGGTTTCTCGCGTTTTGGCCAGTAACGACAAACGCTCTTCCAGGAACCGCTGATTTCGCCTTATCCGGGACAGCCCTTGGAATCACCACTCCCGCTGAACTTGGTTTCGCTATAGTACAATCTCGAGTGATGTGGCCTTCCTTCCCACAGTTGTAACACACCTTGGATTGTTGTGGACAGTTTGGGCTGATATGTCCCTCTTTCCCGCATTTGTAACATCTAACTGGCGGTCGTTCTCCTCCCCTAAAATTTGTTGTTGGTGCTGGTGCTGGTGCTGATGTCTTCCCGTCATTGTTGAATCTCCTCTTTCTGAAATTTCCACTTGACTCACCTCTCCTATTATCATGGCCACGATGACCACCCGAGTGGTTACCGCCTTTGTTCGTATTTTTCCCTCCTCGTTGGTTATCATCGCTCTGATGATTGCTGTCACCGGTATGACCCTGGTTGTGGTCCCTCGGTTGAGTATACTCATTATCTCTCTCTAATAATTGGGCCCTGTTGACAACGTCTGAATACAGAGAAAATTTATGAGAGATAAGGTATTGACGAATCTCAGGTTTTAAACCTCTCAGAAACATCCGCGTCATTCGTTCCTCATTTTCGACCAAATGAGGTGCAAACCTGGATAACTCTGCAAACTTCGCCTCGTACTGGGACACCGTCATGTTGTTTTGTTCCAGTCTAATAAACTCAACCTCCTTCATATGACGAATACTTTCAGGAAAGTACTTGTCATTGAACAGTTTTTGAAATGTTTCCCAGGACATGTTGAGTGCGTCAGGCTGGGTACGCTTCACAGACTCCCACCAGTAGTCTGCCTCACCGCGGAACATAAATGTGGCGAATGGAACCTTCTGTTCCTCCGTGCATCCCAAGACATCAAATATCTTGGTAATTTGCTTGACCCACGTTTCCGCCATGATCGGATCCGGCTTTCCCTTAAATTCTGGTGGTCCCAATTCTTTGAACTGCTTAGCTGTGACAAACCGCGCGTTGTTATCATTTCCACCCGTATTCTGCACACGAGTCTCCCTCGTCTGATTTTGCATGAACTGCAAAAAGCTCCTAAACATTCCATCATTCATCGTTTGCTCGGTAACGTTGTTTACAGGAGGAATATTGCCTTCCTGTTGCACGTTCCCCTGGGTAGTGATCAAAGGTGTCTCCACGGTCTGATTTACTCCATTATTAACGTTCTCAGCTGCCATTCTTAAATACTGCCATAAAACAAGGGTTAATAGTCATGTCATATATTATCCCTATACTCTGACCGACCAAATAAACACCAAATAAACTTAGTCAGGTCATACTAGCGAAGGAATTCCCCGTCTCTCCCCTCCTAGTTCTTGTCTCACATCTCAGCCAGGGATCATATCCCTAAGCTCTGATACCAACTGTGACGCCCCCAGAATAGGTATACAACACCCATTCTGAGTCGCCAAATACATGGTACAGAAAGCAAACTACAACTTCAATAATACAATTGTCGTGCAAAATACGACAACACATACTGTGAGTTTAAATACAAATATTGTCTTCTAGACAATATCCACACTCAAATAAATCCTCATTACAATTATTCAAACACTATTTTACAGAAATAGTGAGGACTGCTAATACATCTTTCTAGAACCATTACTCCATACCCCGACTAGATCCTGCTATGTTCTCACCTCCTGAGAAGAAAAATGGAACAAAAAGGAAAAGGGTGAGCTCAACTAGCCCAGTAAAGAATATTATGACTAAGATAATATACAACAAATTATCGTTAGTCTTCAACAGGGAAAAATCTGATAAAATATAATCGACAACAAGTTTTAGATCAACAACTGCAGCGGAAACAACAAACCATTAGAAGAGTCAAGTAGAGAAAGAATTCTACTATCTTCTAAGATTTAAAAGTCCATCATCAATATTTTATCCCTGTAACATCAATTAATAATCATCTTTAACCAAATATTCATCTTTGCACTACAGGCCAAAGATATTCATTTGTATCATCAGTCGGTCATGTTCATCTCAACACCTGTTCATCTTTGCACTACAGGCCAAAGATATTCATCAAGTAATTATACATCTTTGCACTACAGGCCAAAGATATTCAGTAATATCATCATTTAGGACTGAGGATGATGAAAAATATCTTAAAGAGAACGAATCCAATGAGACAGAAGGACAAATAGTAGGGATTCGTATAACAGTTTATCCAAGATCAATAATACTTCATAATAATCAATTGTGAAGCAGAATTCAAAAATAAAGATCAAAACATGGATACAATCAAAGATAGTAACCATAATAGACATCTTGGACAAAAAGGAAAAATTTTATTTTTCGGTGAATAGTGCCGTATTCGTGAATAGTGCCGTATACGTGAATAGTGCCGTATACGTGAATAGTAACCCCCGACACAAAAAGTTCCAAATTTGATAAAAACTCATATTAATATTTCAGCATAATGATATTGAAGAAAATAATATCATTAAGAAGAAAATAATATCCCTTACCTCAAAATATCAGTACTTCTGGTCGGAATACCGGTATAAGGCTGAAAGAAACTTGCTCTGATGAATAGAAACTCTCAAAGTATCTAAATACTCACAAAATACACTCAATAATCTAGAGAGAGAAAGAGAGAAAACTTGTTTCTGGTGTGATTTTCAATTCTAACTTAGCCCTCTATTTATAGGAAAATTTTGGTAGGTTTGACCTGCAACCTGATGGCTTTACCTGCTACTATTCCCACCCACCACATTTGAAATATAATTCAGCACATTTCTTCACCAACCACAAGTGGGGCCCACCAATTCTAGAATTTTCCACCAAAATGATAAACTCCGAAAATTCAACAATTTCTGAACCAGTCATCTTGTAAAATTCGTAATAAATCATACGTTCATTTTTAACGGTTCAAAATTTGTGGACATATACTCAACTTATATATGTATAACATATCCAAAAATTACCACGATCCAACGGTCGGATTAAAAATTATAACCCCCGCAAACTATCTCAAAAACCCTGATTTTTAATACCTCCATTCCGACAAAAATACTGACAAAAGCCTCAACATTAACTCCTTCATTTTTAACCACAAAAATATATCCCTCATTTATATCCACATAAAATAAATATTTCCTTATCATATGAATCAATAATTAATTATTCACAAATAATATTACAGAATCACATTTATGACAACCAGGCCGTTCCCAGGAAAGAGGGGGCTTTCCAATAAGGATTTCTCCTTACTGGCGCGCAATTAGATGACCAAACCTCTCCTTAGACAGAACTTTCTAGACATTGCCAATAATGTTATCTAATAATATTATTCAAATAATATGAATTATTGATCTGATAAATGAAAATACTGTGCAGCAACAATTATTGAAACAACAATAATATAAAATATCAACGCAGCAATTATTGAATTAATAAAATAAAATATTGAATAATAACTACTGTAATAATTATTGAGTAGTGCCTTCTTACGTAAGAATCAATAATTGGTGCAATACCGTGTGCTACTGTATTTTAACCACCGGGTATTCCAACAGTATTAACGGTAACAACTACGCCGTTATTTATAAACAACTTATACTTGTCGTTTTCTTCATCCAATCGCTTTCCGTTATGGGGCCCACACAAGGCTGCGTCGTCGTACGAATATTCCCCGACAGCAAGAATATTCCACGACCAACCGAATATTCACCGACCAAAAATAAATATTTTATAACCACTTGCTTATTTTGCAAAATTTGCACATTTCACCCATAACCAAAGTATTATATCAAATTAACCCCTTATTATTCACAATAATATTTAGAGAAAATTTGATTTTATTCATTAATAAGTTGGGGTCTTACAGTTAAAACACAGTAATACGCGTTGTTGCACAGTAGCACACGATATTGCACCAATTATTGATTCTTACGTAAGAAGTCACTACTTAATAATGGTTACAGTAATTGCTGTTCAGTATTTTATTTTATTGATTCAATAATTGCTGCATTGATATTTTAATAATTGTCACTACACAGTATTTTCTATTATCGGAACAATAATTCATATTATCTGAATAATATTATTAGATAATATTATTGGCAATGTCTAGAAAGTTCTGTCTAAGGAGAGGTTTGGTCATCTAATTGCGCGCTAGTAAGGAGAGATCCTTATTGGAAAGCCCCCTCTTTCCTGAGAACAGCCTGGTTGCCAGTACTGTGATTCTGTAATATTATTTGTGTATAATTAATTATTGATTTATATGATGAAGAAAATATTGATTTTATGTGGATATAGATGGAAAATTTTTTTAATGTGACAATTGTTGAAAATTAATATTTTATCTTTTTCTGATAAAATAATTCATTTAAATATATTATTTTAATAATATATTAATGGTGATATTTTTACAACGAATGTGGGATATATGAATATATGAGGAGGAAGAGTATTTGTGTGGCATTAAATGATTAACATATGTTTTGTGTGTTGGTAGGCACAATTCTTGACCGAAAATTTATTATTGACTGTAAAATCGTCCGTTTATGGATTTCGGTCAATTTCTGTTTAGAATTTGGAAAAACTTTCTTCTGCAAAGTTGTAGAGAATTGAATTTCCTATACAAACTCGCGAGATTCGAATTTTCTGATAAAAGAGCTATTTATTATGAATTATTGAAGTTCTGAAGTTCTGAAATAATTGGTTTTTGAAAGTTTTAATTATTCTTATTTACAAAATCATTTTTTTTGCTTGGTGGGCTGCATTAAACATGTGCAATGAGCTGAAATCAGATTTCAAGAGGTGGGCTTGACAATTTTGTAAATATAAATATTATTATATTAAATTTTCTGCTTTGGTGTTCTAAGCATTTTCCTATAAATAGGGTGCTTAGGTTAGAATTGAAAATCACACCAGAAACACAAGTTTCTCTCTATTTCTCTCTCTATATCGAGCGTATTCTTGTGAGTATTTGATACTTTGAGTGTTGCTATACGGTGCAAGTTTCCTTTAGCACTATATCTAGTATTCCAGTCAGAAGTACCGTCTTTCCGAGGTAAGGGATGTTATTTCTTCTTAAATGATATTATTTTCTTCAATATCATTATGCCGAAGTATTGATCTGAACTTTTTATCAAATTTGGAACTTTTCACGTCGGGGTTACTATTCATGAGTTACTATTCACGAGTTACTATTCACGAGTTACTATTTACCGAAAAATAAAATTTTTTCTTTTCGTCCAAATATCTATTCTGGATACTAGCTTTAATTGTATCCATATTTTGATCATTCTTGAATTTTACTCCACTATGATTATTTATGAGATATTTTTGGACATGGAATAGCTAAAATACGAATCCTTAATATTTATTATTTTGTTTCACTGGATTCGTTTTCTTTAAAATATTTTTCATCATCCTCAGTCTTAAATGATGATATAACTGAATATCTTTGGCCTGTAGTGCAAAGATGAATGATTTCTGATGAATATCTTTGGCCCGTAGTGCAAAGATGAACAGGTGTTGAGGTGAACATGACCAACTGATGAATATCTTTGGCCTGTAGTGCAAAGATGACTATTTGATTCAAGATATTTATTGATTGATATTAAAGGGATAAAATGTTGATGATGAGATTTTAAATTAATAGATAATCGTAGATTTCATTCTCTACGTAACTCTTCTATGAATTATTATTTTCCGCTGCGAATATTGATTTAAAACTTGTTGTCTATTGTATTCTATTAAATTTTTCCCTGTTGAAGACTAACGATAATTTGTTGTATATTATCTTAGTCATAATATTCTTTACTGGGCTAGTTGAGCTCATCCTTTTCCTTGTTGTTCCATTTTCTTCTCAGGAGGCGAGAATGTAGCGAGTACTAGTCGGGGTGTGGAATGATGGTTCAAGACAGTTGTTTTAGTAGTTCTCACTATTTTGTAAAATAGTGTATCAATAAGTATAATGAGTACTTAATTGAGTATGAATACTGTCTAGATGACAATATTTGTATTTAAACACACAGTATATGTGTTGTCGTATTTTGCACGACATGGTTTCTCCACAAAACTTTAACTTGTGGTATGACCTTCGTGCGTAGCACATGCTCCTTCCTATCCAAGATCTTGACAGGTACCTCCTCGTACATTAAGTCTTCGGCTATCTCGTCCGATTCTAACTCAATAACGTGGTTCGGGTCGTCCACATAATTTCGTAACTTCGATACGTGAATAACGTTATGAACACGCGTCATACTTGGCGGTAAAATGAGTCTATAGGCCGCAGTTCCTACTCGATCGAGGATTTCAAATGGACCAATAAATTGAAGGTTTGAGCTTCCCTCACATCGCCAATTCTCGCTTTTGGAATAACAACTTCTTGCATCTTCTTCTTCATATTCATTAACTCCGGTGTGTAGCTTGAGCGATTTTAACTTTATCGATAAAAGTCGATTCTACTCGTATATCATCACATGGATACCTAGAGTCTTCAACTCTATCTCTATCATTTGTAAGTTATACAAAAATAGGTCTTTGTGTTCAACAATATCGCACTCGTACTCGCATACGATCTTCTACTCAATGCGTCAGCTACCACGTTTACTTTTCTAGGATGGTATTGGATGGTGTGATCGAAATCTTTCAATAGCTCGAGCCAACGTCGGTGTCGCATGTTGAGTTCTTTTTGAGTGAAGAAATATTTGAGGCTTTTATGGTCTGAATATATCTCTACTTTCTCCCCCATATAGATAGTGCCTCCAGATCTTTAGCGCGAAAACGACTGCTGCCAACTCTAGATCATGAGTAGGATAATTCTTCTCATATTCTTTACGTTGTCGCGAGGCATAGGCTATGACTTTTCCACGTTGCATGAGAACACATCCTAACCCTTTGCCTGAAGCATCGCTGTAGATAACAAATCCATCCGAACCAGATGGTATTGTCAGAACAGGTGCCGAGTAAATCATATCTCTAAGCTCTGATACCAACTGTGACGCCCTCAAAACAGGTCCATTCCATCCAACCTATTCTGAGTCGCCAAATACATGGTACAGAAAACAACTACAACTTTATTACAACAATTGTCGTGCAAAATACAACAACACATATGCTGTGAGTTTGGATACAAATATATACTAACTGTGACTCATGTCCCAACCTTGGATAGCACGTCACAATGACACCTTACATAAAGGTATAGTCAAAAACTGTTTTAGAAATTAGAATCTTTGGGAAGTGCTCAAGGAAACCCTCGTACATGGGAAGCCATGCTTCTAGGTTATGATAGATATCATATGGCCACAGAATTATCATTGGTTGACCCAATGGACCCCAAAGAAAAATGAGAAGATTATTATCATATTCTTCCCAATTGTGAGTCTTCTCTCGACTTATCATTATCTCAACTGTCTCTAATTGAGAATTATACTTCAAACAAACACCAAGATTATATAGGTAGTGCTCGTAGATATACTCGGCAAGTGGATGTGCACAACCATATCTTATGATGACACGAGGTTGTGTGTCGTTAGACATCTTGTATGATAGTGACAAAACACCCTTCCAACGTTGGGTACACCTTACCCTATTGGATTCACCAAATAAAACTACTAAATGAACTTTTCTATACTGCTTCGGGAGAACCTCCACAGCTAGAGACCACCGTTCTATTTCCCTGTTACCCTCGCTCGACCCAGCTACACTCTTATTACCTGAAAGGAATTGTGAAGCAAAAGGGTGAGCACAACTAGCTCAATAAAGAATATCATGACTAAAGATAATTAAATTATCAATAGCCTTCATCAATAATAAATCAGAGATTTAGAACATATGGTAGATGATAAAAAATTTTAACCATAGTTGCAGCGGAACGAGCAATCCATTAGAAGAGTCAAATAGACTACAAAGTCTATTATCTTCTCCATGTTAAAAGCCCACCAACAATGTTTCATCCCTGTAACATCAATCAACAATTCTTGTCCACAATCACATGTATAACTCATAATCATATTTGTAGTTCTAAATGCCTCTTCTCATCCAGAACAAGATAATTTTCATCACTTGTCTTTACCTGAAACATTAAAGATCATGGTTATACCAAATCACAGTTCCTGTTCATAATCATACTAATAATTTCATCTTTGCACTACGGGCTAAAGATATTCATCAACAACTCATCTTTGCACTACAGGCCAAAGATATTCCTCAACAACTCATATTTGCACTACAAGCCAAATATATTATTATCTCAAAGAAATATATAATCATTTCAGAATTTATATAACCAATAATTATAACCACGTTGATCATTTCACCTTTGCACTTAAGCTAAAGATATTCAATTATAAATTCAATGGTCATGATCAT
The DNA here is from genome assembly GCA_016801055.1 of Panax notoginseng. NCBI lineage: Eukaryota > Viridiplantae > Streptophyta > Magnoliopsida > Apiales > Araliaceae > Panax > Panax notoginseng. Next base: position 80,803,588 of record CM029014.1, read on the forward strand.
ACCAGTCACAATTCAACTTTTCACTACTGGCCAAAGAGAACCCTAGTCATGATCATACCAATAATTTACCCATCTTTACACTCCAGTGAAGGAGAATTTCAACATCAGGGTTATAAAAATATTATATATGATAATAAAAAAAATAATATGATCAACATATAGTTTTAATCTCAAGAATAATATTCATAAATCAACTATAATTTGGTTAGAAAAAGAAACCAATTTTGTCATGAATAGTAACTCATGAATAGTAACCCATGAATAGTAACTCGTGAATAGTAACTCATGAATAGTAACTCGTGAATAGCAACTCATGAATAATAACTCATGAATAGTAACTCATGAATAGTAACTCATGAATAGTAACCCCGACATGAAAAGATAAGAATTTCACAAGAAAAATCTTACCAATATTCCGGTATAATGATATTGAAAGAAATAATATAATTGATAAAAAATAACATCTCTTACGATAATATCCCTTACTATCCCTTACTATCCCTTACCTCAAAAGAGCAGTACTCCTGACTGGAATAACGCTGAACGAACTTGCACCGTATAACGACACTCAAGATATCAAAATACTCACAAGAATACACTCGATAATATAGAGAGAGAAATAGAGAGAAAACTTCAATTTCTGGTATGATTTTCAATTCTAACCTAAGCACCCTATTTATAGGAAAATGCTTAGAACACCAAAGCAGAAAATTGAATATAATAATATTATATTTACAAAATTGTCAAGACCATCTTGGAAGATCTGAATTCAGCCCATTCTTATCACATGTTGAGCCCACTAATTTGCAAAAAACATTTTTCTTTAAAATAATAATTAAAACTTCCAAAAATCAATTATTTCGGAACTTCAGAACTTCAATAATTCATAATAAATAGCCCTTTTGTCAGAAAATTCGAATCTCGCGAGTTTTTATAGGAAATTCAATTCTCTACAACTTTGCAGAAGAAAAATGTTTCCAAATTCTAAACAGAAATTGACCGAAATCCATAAACGGGCGATTTTACAGTCAATAATAATTTTTCGGTCAAGAATTGTGTCCACCAACACACAAAACATGTGTTAATCATTTAATGCCACAAAAATACTCTTCCTCCTCATATACTCATATATCCCACATTCATTGTAAAAATATCACCATCAATATATTATTAAAATAATATATTTAAATAAATTATTTTATCAGAAAAAAATAAAATATTAATTTTTAACAATTGTCACATTAAAAATTTTCTCCATCTATATCCACATAAAATTAATATTTTCCTCATCATATAAATTAATAATTAATTATACACAAATAATATTACAGAATCATAGTACTGACAACCAGGCCGTTCCCAGGAAAGGAGGCTTTCCAATAAGGATTTGTTCCTTACTGGCGCGCAATTAGATGACCAAACCTCTCTTTAGACAGAACTTTCTAGACATTGTCAATAATATTATCTAATAATATTATTCAGATAACGAATTATTGTTCCGATAATAGAAAATACTGTGTAGTGACAATTATTAAAACAACAGTAATATAAAATATCAACGCAGCAATTATTGAATCAATAAAATAAAATACTGAACAGTAATTACTGTAACAATTATTGAGTAATGCCTTCTTACGTAAAAATTCAATAATTAGTGTAATACCGTGTGCTACTATGTAACAACGCGTATTACTGTGTTTTAACCACCGGGTATTCCAACAGTATTAACGGTAACAACTACGTCGTTATTTATAAACAACTCAATTTTTGTCGTTATCTTCATCCGACCGTTTTTCGTTATGGGGCCCACAAATAGCTGCGCCGTCGTACGAATATTCCCCGACAGAACGAATATTCCACGACCAAACGAATATTCCCCGACAACAATGAATATTTTATAACCACTTGAGTATTTTGAAAAGTTTTCACATTTCACCCATAACTTTAACTTTTTATCAATTTAACCATTTACTAAATTGTAATTATAAGAAAAATTGAATACTTTTATTTCATAAAATTCGGGGTCTTACAATCTCCCCTCCTTATGAAATTTCGTCCCCGAAATTTACGTACCTGATATTTCAAAGAGTTGAGAATACCTTGCTTTCATTTCAGATTCCATCTTCTCTGTCATCACGATTTCTCCATTGATCATCTCCTGTATTTTAGATATTATTCTAGAATACAGCTTCAAAACAAGGGTTAATTGAACAAATTAACATTTACATAATATCCCAATATTATGACTGACCAACAAATAAGCTTAGGTAGGACACACTAGCGAAAGATTTACTCATCTCTCCCCTCCTAGTTCTATTTTCCGATCTCCGCCAGAGATCATATCTCTAAGCTCTGATACCAACTGTAACGCCCCGAAAATAGGTCCATTCCATCCAACCCATTTTGAGTCGCCAAATACATGGTACAGATAACAACTACAACTTTATTACAACAATTGTCGTGCAAAATACAACAACACATATGCTATGAGTTTGGATACAAATATATACCAACTGTGACTCATGTCCCAACCTTGGATAGCACGTCACAATGACACCTTACATAAAGGTATAGTCAAAAACTGTTTTAGAAATTAGAATCTTTGGGAAGTGCTTAAGGAAACTCTCGTACATGGGAGGCCATGCTTCTAGGTTATGATAGATATCATATGGCCACAGAATTATCCTTAGTTAACCCAATAGACCCCAAAGAAAAACAAGAAGGTTACTATCATATTCTTCCCAATGGTGAGTCTTCTCTTGACTTATCATTATCTTCACTGTCTCTAATTGAGAATTATACTTCAAACAAACACCAAGATTATATAAGTAGTGCTCGTAAATATACTCAGTAAGTGGATGAGCACATCCATGTCTTATGATGACACGAGATTGTATATCATTAGACATCTTGTATGATAGTGGCAAAACACCATTCCAACGTTGGGTTCGCCTCACCCTAGATGACTCACCAAATATAACTACTAAATGATGACCATCGTTCTATTCTCCTGTTACCCCCGCTCGACCCAGCTACACTCTTATTACCTGAAAGGTATTGTGAAACAGAAGGGTAAGCACAACTAGCTCAGTAAAGAATATCATGACTAAAGATAAATAAATTATCAATAGTCTTTTACAAAATTAAATCAGAAATTTAGAACATATGGTAGATGATAAAAATTTTCAACCATAGTTGCAGCAGAACGAACAATCCATTAGAAGAGTCAAATAGACCATAAAGTCTATTATCTTCTCAATGTTAAAAGTCCACCAACAACGTTTTAACCTTGTAACATCAATCAACAGTTCCTGTCCACAATCATGTGAATAACTCATAATCATAATTGTAGTTCTAAATTCCTTTTCTCATCCAGGACGAAGATAATTTTCATCACCTGTCTTTACCTGAAACATCAAAGATCATGGTTATACCAAATCACAGTTCCTGCTCATAATCATACTAATAAATTCATCTTTGCACTACGGGCCAAAGATATTCATCAACAGACCATCTTTGCACTACATGCCAAAGATATTCATCAATAATTCATCTTTGCACTACGGGCCAAAGATATTCATCAATAAATCATCTTTGTACTATGGGCCAAAGATATTCATATCTCAAAGAAATATATAATCATTTCAGAATTTATATAAACAATAATTATAACCATGTTGATCAATTCACCTTTGCACTTAAGCTAAAGATATTCAATTATCAATTCAATGGTCATGATCATACCAGTCAAAATTCAACTTTGCACTACTGGCCAAAGAGAACCCTAGTCATGATCATACCAATAATTTATCCATCTTTACACTCTAGTGAAAGAGAATTTCAACATCAGGGTTATAAAAATGTTATATATGATAATAAAATCAATATAATCAATACATAGTTTTAATCTCCAGAGTAATATTCATAAATCAACTATAATTTGGTTAGAAAAAGAAACCAATTTTGTAGTGAATAGTACCCGTAAATAGTAACTCGTGAATAGTAACTCGTGAATAGTAACTCATGAATAGTAACCCGTCGTGAATAGTAACTCGTGAATAGTAACTTATGAATAGTAACTCATGAATAGTAGCTCGTAAATAGTAACTCCTGAATAGTAACTCGTGAATAGTAACTCATGAATAGTAACTCGTGAATAGTAACTCATGAATAGTAACCCCGACATGAAAAGATAAGAATTTCACAAGAAAAATCTTACCAATATTCCGGTATAATGATATTGAAAGAAATAATATCATTTTTAAAAAAAAATAACATCCCTTATTATCCCTTACTATCCCTTACCTCAAAAGAGCAGTACCCCTGACTAGAATAACGCTGAACGAACTTGCACCGTATAGCAACACTCAAGATATCAAAATACTCACAAGAATACACTCGATATATAGAGAGAGAAATAGAGAGAAAACTTCAGTTTCTGGTGTGTTTTTCAATTCTAACCTAAGCACCCTATTTATAGGAAATTGCTTAGAACACCAAAGTAGAAAATTTAATATAATATTAATATATATATATATAAATTTTCAAGCCCACCTTTGAAGATCTGAATTCAGCACATTTTAACAACCAGTGGGCCCCACCATCTCACAAAAAACGTTTTTTCAAAATAATTAACTTAAACTCTCAAAAATCAATTATTTCAGAACTTCGGAACTTCAATAATTCACAATAAATAGCCCTTTGATCAGAAAATTCGAATCTGGCGAGTTTTTATAGGAAATTCAATTCTCTACAACTTTGCAGAAGAAAATGTTTCCAAATTCCAAACAGAAATTGACCGAAATCCATAAACGGTCGATTTTACAGTCAATAATAATTTTTCGGTCAAGAATTGTGTCCACCAACACACAAAACATGTGTTAATCATTTAATCCAACAAAAATACTCTTTCTCCTCATTTATTCATATATCCCACATTCATTGTAAAAATATCACCATTAATATATTATTAAAATAATATATTTAAATGAATTATTTTATCAGAAAAAGATAAAATATTAATTTTCAACAATTGTCACATTTAAAAATTTCTCCATCTATATCCACATAAAATCAATATTTTCCTCATCATATAAATCAATAATTAATTATTTAGAAATAATATTACAGAATCACAATACCGACAACCAGGTCGTTCCTAGGAAAGAGGGGGCTTTCCAATAAGAATTTCTCCTTACTGGCGCGCAATTAGGTGACCAAACCTCTCCTTAGACAAAACTTTCTAGACATTGCCAATAATGTTATCTAATAATATTATTCAGATAATATGAATTATTGCTTCGATAATGGAAAATACTGTGTAGTGACAATTATTAAAACAACAGTAATATAAAATATCAACGCAGTAATTATTGAATCAATAAAATAAAATACTGAACAGTAATTACTGTAACAATTATTGAGTAGTGCCTTCTTAAGTAAGAATCAATAATTGATGCACCACAGTGTGCTACTGTGCAACAACGCGTATTACTGTGTTTTAACCACCGAGTATTCCAATAGTATTAACAGTAACAACTACGCCGTTATTTATAAAAACTCAATTTTTATCGTTATGCTCATCCGACCGTTTTCCGTTATGGGGCCCATAAATAGCTGCGCCGTCGTACGAATATTTCCCGACAGAAAGAATATTCTACGACCAAACGAATATTCCCCCGACAACAATTAATATTTTATAACCACTTGCTTATTTGAAATATTTGCGTATTTTACCCATAACTAACCACATTAATCAATTCAACCCTTACTATTTCAAAATAATAAATAGTGGAAACTCTATTTTATTAAAAAAAATTCGGGGTCTTACAAATGTAACGCCCCCAAAATAGGTCCATTCCATCCAACCCATTTTGAGTCGCCAAATACATGGTACAGATAACAACTACAACTTTATTACAACAATTATCGTGCAAAATACAACAACACATATGCTATGAGTTTGGGTACAAATATATACCAACTGTGACTCATGTCCCAATCTTGGATAGCACGTCACAATGACACATTACATAAAGGTATAGTCAAAAACTGTTTTAGAAATTAGAATCTTTGGAAGTGCTCAAGAAAACCCTCGTACATGGGAGGCCATGCTTCTAGGTTATGATAGATATCATATAGCCACAGAATTATCCTTGGTTGACCCAATAGACCCCAAAGAAAAATGAGAAGATTACTATCATATTCTTTCCAATGGTGAGTCTTCTCTTGACTTATCATTATCTCCACTGTCTCTAATTGAGAATTATACTTCAAACAAACACCAAGATTATATAGGTAGTGCTCGTAAATATACTCAGCAAGTGGATGAGCACATCCTTGTCTTATGATGACACGAGATTGTATATCATTAGACATCTTGTATGATAGTGGCAAAACACCATTCCAGCGTTGGGTTCGCCTCACCCTAGATGATTCACCAAATATAACTACTAAATGATGACCACCGTTTATTCTCCTGTTACCCCCGCTCGACCCAGCTACACTCTTATTACCTGAAAGGAATTGTGAAACAGAAGGGTGAGCACAACTAGCTTAGTAAAGAATATCATGACTAAAGATAATTAAATTATCAATAGCCTTCAACAAAATTAAATCAGAGATTTAGAACATATGGTAGATGATAAAAATTTTCAACCATAGTTACAGCGAAACGAGCAATCCATTAGAAGAGTCAAATAGACTATAAAGTCTATTATCTTCTCCGCGTTAAAAGTCCACCAACAATGTTTTATCCATGTAACATCAATCAACAGTTTCTTTCCATAATCATATGAATAATTCATAATCATAATTGTGATTCTAAATTTTGCATCCAAGACGAAGATAATTTTCATCACCTGTCTTTACCTGAAACATCAAAGATCATGGTTATACCAAATCACAGTTCTTGTTCATAATTATACTAATAAATTCAACTTTGCACCACGGGCCAAAGATATTCATCAAAAACTCATCTTTGCACTACAGGCCAAAGATATTCCTCAACAACTCATATTTGCACTACAAGCCAAATATATTATTATCTCAAAGAAATATATAATCATTTCAGAATTTATATAACCAATAATTATAACCACGTTGATCATTTCACCTTTGGACTTAAGCTAAAGATATTCAATTATAAATTCAATGGTCATGATCATACCAGTCAATAATTCAACTTTGCACTACTGGCCAAAGAGAATCAATAGTCATGATCGTACCAAAAATCTACACATCTTTACACTCAAGTCAAAGAGAAATATCATCATTAGGGTTATAAAAATGTTATATATGATAAAAAAATAATATGATCAACATATAGTTTTAAATCTCAAGAGTAATATTCATAAATCAACTATAATTTGGTTAGAAAAAGAAACCAATTTTGTCATGAATTGTAACTCGTGAATAGTAACCCGTGAATAGTAATTCGTGAATAGTAACTCATGAATAGTAACTCATAAATAGTAACTCGTGAATAGTAACTCATGAATAGTAACCCCGACATAAAAAAATAAGAATTTTACAAGAAAAATCTTACCAATATTCCGGTATAATGATATTGAAAGAAATAATATCATTGATAAAAAAAATAACATCCCTTACTATCCCTTACTACCCCTTACCTCAAAAGAGCAGTACTCCTGACTAGAATAACGCTGAACGAACTTGCACCGTATAGCAACACTCAAGATATCTAAATACTCACAAGAATACACTCGATAATATAGAGAGAAAAATAGAGAGAAAACTTCAATTTCTGGTGTGATTTTCAATTCTAACCTAAGCACCCTATTTATAGGAAATTGCTTAGAACACCAAAGTAGAAAATTGATAAAATAATAATATAATTATAAATATTCCTTAGCCCACCTTTGAAAATTTGGATTCAGCCATCAACATGTGCAAGTGGGGCCCACCAAAGTGTAAAAAATGTTTTGTTTAATAAAAATAAATAAAACTTCCAAAAATTAATTATTTCGGAACTTCAATAATTCATAATAAATAGCTTTTTTATCAAAAAAATTCGAATCTCGCGTCTTTTTATAGGAAATTCAATTCTCTACAACTTTACAGAAGAAAGTTTTTCTAAATTCCAAACAGAAATTGACCGAAATTCACAAACGGGCGATTTTACAGTCAATAATAAATTTTCGGTCAAGAATTGTGTCCACCAACACACAAAACATGTGTTTAATCATTTAATGCCACAAAAATATTCTTCCTCCTCATATACTCATATAACCCACATTCATTGTAGAAATATCACCATCAATATATTATTAAAATAATATATATTTAAATAAATTATTTTATCAGAAAAAGATAAAATATTAATTTTCAACAATTGTCACATTAAAATTTTTTTTCCATCTATATCCACATAAAATCAATATTTTTCTCATCATATAAATTAATAATTAATTATACACAAATAATATTACAGAATCACAGTAATTGGCAACCAGACCGTTCCCAGGAAAGAGGGGCTTTCCAATAAGGATCTCTTCCTTACTGGCGCGCAATTAGATGACCAAACCTCTCCTTAGACAGAACTTTCTAGACATTGCCAATAATGTTATCTAATAATATTATTCAGATAATATGAATTATTCCTCCGATAATAGAAAATACTGTGCAGTGACAATTATTAAAACAACAGTAATATAAAATATCAACGCAGCAATTATTGAATCAATATAATAAAATACTGAACAGTAATTACTGTAACAATTATTGAGTAATGTCTTCTTACGTAAAAATCAATAATTGGTGCAATACCTGTGCTATACTGTGTAACAACGTGTATTACTGTGTTTTAACCACCGGGTATTCCAACATTATTAACGGTAACAACTACGTCATTATTTATAAATAACTTATTTTTGTCGTTATCTTCATCCGATCGTTTTCCGTTATGGGGCCCACAAATAGCTGCGCTGTCGTACGAATATTCCCCGACAGAAAGAATATTCCACGACCAAAGAATATTCTCCCGACAACAATGATTATTTTATAACCACTTGTTTATTTTGAAAAATTTTAACATTTCACCCATAACTTTAACTTTTTTATCAATTTAACCATTTACTGAATTGTAATTATAAGAAAAATGAGAATTTCGTCCTCGAAATTTCGTCCTCAAAATTTACGTACCTGGTATTTCAAAGAGTTGAGAATACCTTACTTTCATTTCAGATTCCATCTTTCCTGTCATCATAAAATTTCTTCATTGCTCATCTCCTGTATTTTAGATATCATTTCTAGAATACAGCTTCAAAACAAAGGTTAATTGAACAATTTAACATATCACATAATATCCCGATATTATGACTGACCAATAAATAAGCTTAGGTAGGACACACTAGCGAATGATTTACTCGTCTCTCCCCTCCTAGTTCTATTCTCCGATCTCCGCCAGAGTTCATATCCCTAAGCTCTGATACCAACTGTGACATTGGACACCATCATGTGTCAGCACCTCACAAAGGTACCTATCAGCTTGCCACCGCAGAATGGCGTCCCCTACGGAGAGTCTGGCTTCGGTGCATCCCCCATCAACAGGAAGTCGCCAGCGAGAGGCTCGGGGCTCTTTACTTATAGCTCTGATACCAACTGTGACGCCCCCAAAATAGGTCCATTCCATCCAACCCATTTTGGGTCGCCAAATACATGGTACAGATAACAACTACAACTTTATTAAAATAATTGTCGTGCAAAATACAACAACACATATGCTATGAGTTTGGGTACAAATATAACCAACTGTGACTCATGTCCCAACCTTGGATAGCACGTCACAATGACACATTACATAAATGTATAGTCAAAAACAGTTTTAGAAATTAGAATCTTTGGGAAGTGCTCAAGAAAACCCTCGTACATGGGAGGCCATGCTTCTAGTTATGATAGATATCATATGGCCACAGAATTATCCTTGGTTGACCCAATAGACCCCAAAGAAAAACAAGAAGGTTACTATCATATTCTTCCCAATGGTGAGTCTTCTCTTGACTTATCATTATCTCCACTGTCTCTCAATGAGAATTATACTTCAAACAAATACCAAGATTATATAGTTAGTGCTCGTAAATATACTCAGCAAGTGGATGAGCACATCACTGTCTTATGATGACACGAGATTGTATATCATTAGACATCTTGTATGATAGTGGCAAAACACCATTCTAACGTTGGGTTCGCCTCACCCTAGATGATTCACCAAATATAACTACTAAATGATGACCACCGTTCTATTCTCCTGTTACCCCTGCTCGACCCAGCTACATTCTTATTACCTGAAAGGAATTGTGAAACAAAGGGTGAGCACAACCTAGCTCAGTAAAGAATATCATGACTAAGATAATTAAATTATCAATAGCCTTCAACAAATTAAATCAGAGATTTAGAACATATGGTAGATGATAAAATTTTTCAACCATAGTTGCAGCGGAACGAGCAATCCATTAGAAGAGTCAAATAGACTACAAAGTCTATTTTCTTCTCCATGTTAAAAGTCCACCAACAATATCTTATCCCTGTAACATCAATCAATAATTCTTGTCCACAATCACATGTATAACACATAATCATATTTGTAGTTCTAAATTCATCTTCTCATCCAGAACAAGATAATTTTCATCACTTGTCTTTACCTAAAACATCAAAGATCATGGTTATACCAATCACAGTTCCTGTTCATAATTATACTAATAATTTCATCTTTGCACTATGGGCCAAAGATATTCATCAACAACTCCATCTTTGCACTACAGGCCAAAGATATTCCTCAACAGCTCATATTTGCACTACAAGCCAAATATATTATTATCTCAAAGAAATATATAATCATTTCAGAATTTATATAACCAATAAATATAACCACGTTGATCATTTCACCTTTTCACTAAGATAAAGATATTCAATTATAAATTCAACGGTCATGATCATACCAGTCAACAATTCAACTTTGTACTACTGGCCAAAGAGAACCCATAGTCATGATCGTACCAAAAATCTACACATCTTTACACTCAAGTCAAGGAGAAATATCATCATTAGGGTTATAAAAATGTTATATATGATAAAAAAAAAATAATTTGATCAACATATAGTTTTTAATCTCAAGATAATATTCATAAATCAATTATAATTTGGTTAGAAAAAGAAACCAATTTGTTCATGAATAGTAACTCGTGAATAGTAACCCATAAATAGTAACTCTGAATAGTAACTCGTGAATAGTAAATTATGAATAGTAACTCGTGAATAGTAACTCATGAATAGTAACTCGTGAATACAAACTCGAGAATACTAACTCGTGAATAGTAACTCATGAATAGTAACTCGTGAATATAAACTCATGAATAGTAATTCATGAATAGTAACCCGACATGAAAAAATAAGATTTTACAAGAAAAATCTTACCAATATTCCGGTATAATGGATATTAAAAGAAATAATATCATTGATAAAAAAAAATAACATCCCTTACTACAATATCCCTTACTATCCCTTTACAATCCCTTACTATCCCTTACAACAAAAGAGCAGTACTCCTGGACTGTAATAACGCTGAACGAACTTGCAAACCGTATAGCAACACTCAAGATATTAAAATACTCACAAGAATACACTCGATAATATAGAGAGATAAATAGAGAGAAAACTTCAGTTTCTGGTGTGATTTTCAAATTCTAACCTAAGCACCCTATTTATAGGAAATTTGCTTAGAACACCAAAGCAGAAAATTTAATATAATAATTATATATATATATATTATATATATATATATATATATATATATAAATTTTCAAGCCCCACCGTGAAGATCTGAATTCAGCACATTTTACAACCATGTGGGCCCCACCATCTCTCATCAAAAAAACGTTTTTTTCCTCAAATAATTAACTTAAACTCCCAAAAATCAATTATTTCAGAACTTTAATAATTCATAATAAATAGTCTTTTGATCAAAAAATTTGAATCTCGCGAGTTTTTTATAGGAAATCAATTCTCTACAACTTTGCAGAAGAAAGTTTTTCCAAATTCCAAACAGAAATTGACCGAAATTCACAAACGGACGATTTTTACAGTTAATAATAAATTTTTCGGTCAAGAATTATGTCCACCAACACACAAAACATGTGTAAATCATTTAATGTCACAAAATACTATTCCTCCTCATATATCCCACATTCATTGTAAAAATATCACCATTAATATATTATTAAAATAATATATTAAATGAATTATATTTAATCAGAAAAAATAAAATATTAATTTTCAAACAATTGTCACATTAAAATTTTTCTCCATCTATATCCACATAAAATTAATATTTTCCTCATCATATAAATCAATAATTAATTATTCACAAATACTATAACAGAATCACATTACTGACAACCAGACAGTTCCCAGGAAAGAGGGGGCTTTTCAATAAGGATCTCTTCCTTACTGGCGCGCAATTAGATGAACAAATCTCTCTTTAGACAGAACTTCTAGACATTGTCAATAATATTATCTAATAATATTATTCAGATAATATGAATTATGCTGCTCCGATAATAGAAAATACTGTGTAGTGACAATTAATAAAACACAACAGTAATATAAAATATCAACGCAGCAATTATTGAATCAATAAAATAAAATACTGAACAGTAAATTACTATAATAATTATTGAGTAATGCCTTCTTACGTAAAATCAATAATTGGTACAATACCGTGTGCTACTGTACAACAACACGTATTACTGTGTTTTAACCACCGAGTATTCCAACAGTTGTTAACGATAACAACTACGCCGTAATTTATAAACAACTTACTCTTGTCGTTTTCCTTCATCCAATCGC